>CAJGYO010000003.1:88262415-91099864 GCA_904845875.1 Miscanthus lutarioriparius | reverse complement strand
CATCTACATTTGATGAGGCGGCGGGCCACAAGGAGTGGAAGCAGGCCATGTCGGAGGAACTCAAGTCCATCAACGACAACAGGACCTGGGCACTCATCGATGCGCCGCCAGGTGTGAAGCCCATAGGCCTGAAGTGGGTCTTCAAGATCAAGCGCGACGCCGACGGCAACATCACCAGGCACAAGGCGCGTCTGGTGGCGAAGGGGTACGTGCAGCGCGGCGTCGACTTCGACGAGGTCTTTGCCCGATGGCGTGTTTGGAATCCGTGCGGTTCCTCCTCGCCATCGCCGCGCACCATGGGTGGACGGTGCACCACCTCGATGTGAAATCAGCGTTCCTGAACGGAGACCTGGCGAAGGAAGTGTACGTCGAGCAGCCGCCGGGGTACGCGATCCGTGGCAAGGAGCGCAAGGTGTACAGGCTTCACAAAGCGCTGTACGGCCTCAGGCAGGCGCCCAGGGCGTGGAACGCCAAGTTGGATAACTCGCTGCAGTCCCTTGGGTTTGGTGCGGTCTTGGTGAGCACGCGCGTGTACGTCTTGAGGGCTCCGGCGACAACTTTGTTGCTCGTCGGAGTCTATGTTGATGACCTCATCGTGGTTGGGGCGAACCAGACGAGTTGATCGATTCAAAGGCGGAGATGGCCCGGCTCTTGAGCATGAGCGACCTGGGGCCATTGCACTACTACCTCGGCATCGAAGTCTATCAGAGTGCGAAGGGCATCACGCTGTGCCAAGGCGCCTACGCGGACAAGATAGTCGAGAAGGCCGGGCTCTCAGGGTGCAACCCGTGCAGTACTCCGATGGAGCCGCGACTCAAGCTGAGCAAGGCGAGCTCAAACCCTCCGGTGGACAAGACCCTGTACCGCAGCATCGTCGGAAGCCTCAGGTATCTGGTTCACACACGCCCTGACATTGCATTCGCAGTGGGCTATGTGAGTCGTTTCATGGAGGCGCCCACTACCGAGCACTGGAGCGCCGTCAAGCACCTACTAAGGTACATTGCCGGGACGAGGTCCTATGGCTGTGTCTACCGGCGAGGGGAGGGAGCCCTGGAGTTGATCGGCTTCAGCGACGCCGATCACGCCGGGGACTGCGACGATCGAAAGAGCACCTCCGGAGTGTTCTTCTTCCTCGGCCAGAATCCGGTCAGTTGGCAATCACAAAAGCAGCGCGTGGTGGCGCTATCGTCGTGCGAAGCGGAGTACATCGCCGGCGCTACCGCAGCGTGTCAGGGAGTGTGGCTGTCACGCTTGCTCGCTGATCTGGTGAACGCCAAGGTCGTCGCGCCACTGCTGTACATTGACAACAAGTCTGCCCTGGCGCTGGCGAGGAACCCGGTGCTTCACGACAGGAGTAAGCACATCGACGTCCGGTTTCATTTCATCCGCGACTGCGTCAGCTCCGGTGTCATCGAGACGGATTTCATCAAGATGGGTGATCAGCTGGCGGACTTACTGACCAAGCCGCTTCCGCGCGAACACCTTCAGGAACTGCGCGTCCGGAGTGGCATCGTCAACATCGGTTCGGCGCAACAGAATTAAGGGGGAGTGTGTTGAATTTCCTTCTGTTGCGTATGTGTGTGTGTGTCTATCTTTAGCTTGTACAGCTGAGTGGTGGTGAGCGCGGCGCTTGTTTCGCGTCGTGCGCGTGTGAGTGCGTCTGGTGGCGAGGCTTGGCCCGGCAATGTCGCCCACGTCACGCGGCTGTGGGATGGCTCAGCAAGAAACGCGGGGCGTGGGCGGTAGCGACGGGAGCTAAGTTTAGCATGTAATCCAAGTCAATAAAAGGAGAAGAAAACCAGAAAAGCAGCAGTTCGTGCGCTGCGCCAAAATCCCGTCCACCGAGTTCACCGCGAGTTAATCGTTTGTTCATCGCGTTCATCGAGTTCGTGAGGGAGAGACCGAGCGTTTCAGCGACTATAGATCCTGAGCCGTTTCAACAACAATCACTGTCAGTATGTTATCAAAGATATGAAATATAATGTATACTTCTATTCATTAGCAGATTTTGTCATTTATCATTATCACTAGAATAACAAATAACTAACCATTGTATAGTTTTTGGACTACAATAACCCTGTGGTTTCTGGATTCTCAAGAACTAGTAATTATATTGTTTATGAACCAATGATATATGCAATGAGACAATGCATAAAAATGTAGGTGGGTGGTCAAATTCAGTATCAAGAAGCTGGAAATTTCAACAATATGAATGTAACTGCTATATATGTCAATAACTAACCTAATCCATAATGATCTTGAAGTTCTACTAAACCGATGAGAGTCAGAGGACTGTAAAACTTACTTTCGCTGTTTTGCTACCATTTACTGCAAGAGATTGAAGGAAGTCGAATAATGGTTCCTGGCATTCACTAAGGTTGCAAGGCAGCGTTGGCCAGTAATTCATCTGTAGATTTATGTTAAGATGAGGAGCTGCACTGAAAAGCAATTTTTATTAGTGTGATTAACTGGATCATAAATATATAGGCAGCTCGATCTCTTGCCGGTTCAAGAAAAAAAAAGTGTACGAAATAGAGGTCCAACGGTCATAGAAATAAAATGCAAAAATAATAACAAGAAGAAGAAGTAAAATGATCGATCTTACTCCCATGCTGGTGCAACATCTTGGCTCCAGATTCCTTGCAGATTGGATACTTGAGTCCCAGGCCTAGAGCACGAAATGAGAAGATAGCGTCCATACTGGAATAACAGTTCAACGAGAGAAGGATCCTCATCAGTAGCAAAACTCTTCACCCTGTCTGCAGAAGTTCTGATGATTCCTTCATCAGTACCAACTCCTCTTTTCAACATCGTCCCTTTTCCTCCTGGTGGCGAAAGTCGCAAGGTAACACGGTGAAAGAGGCACTGGTAATCATCCAAATGAGCAGCTTTCAGCTGTTCATACGTCAGACTTCTAGCACGATTCAGTGTAGCCACAGCTGCAGACGTGGGATCCAGCCTAGAGTCTGAAGGACTGACAAACGGACCATCAAATGAGGTTGAAGCAGCAACGACCAACACAATCCAATCTGCAGTATCAAGCCTCAGCTTCTTCTGATCATTCAGGACTGCCGCTTTCGCTTCGCTCCCACCCATCTGCACACCAAGAACGGCCGCAAACTTGATGCCTCCTGTTGTTACATCGTCGTCATCACTGGAGCTGATGGAGTTGCTGCTGCTGCTGCTATTCCTCAGCAGCAGGCCAGGAGCAGGAGGCCTCTGTCCTGGGCAGACGCCCTCCATGACAACCTCATTAGCGTTGGTCACAGTGACGGTGTTCTTTAGCTGGCTGCTCAGCGACAGCGTGCAGGAGACGTGCCCTGGCTCGCTTGCGGCGATCCTAGTAACGATGACCTGATGCGGGTTCGAGCAGAAGTGCTCCCTCGTGTACTGCACCGGCCCGACGCTGTAGGTGACGAGCACTGTCGCCGTGTGTAGATCCAGCTCCCTCTTGTAGGAGTTGTACGCCTGCTGCTGGTCAGAACCGCCCAACTCCAGGTTTACATCACCCATAGGTTGGTAGACCTCCGATTGGCCACCGAAGAGGCGTGTGGCTGCCGCAGTGGCATCGGTGAAGCGGCCTTGGTCGACGAGCTCCCTCACCGCCGCGAGAGCAGCCGGCGCGTCCGGGTTGGTGTAGCTCCCTGGCGCTCCGGTCCACAGGGTGTCATCTGCGGCAAGCCGGCAACAGCCAAGTCACAATCACAACGCACGTTTATTGCTGTATATATAATGGAAGGCAAGAGTGGTCAGCTAATAATTACGGTTGAGCTGGAGCTTCTCCGTGGCGACGCCGCCCCACACCATGCCGCCGAGGCTGCCATTCCCGATCGGCGCCGCGTCCGTGAAGTTTTCGGCCGGCGACGCGAAGACCACCGTCAGCGGCCGCTCCTCCTCCTCCTCCTCTGCCCACGCGGTGGAGGGCCGCCGGGCCATTGCAGCCGCCGCCACGACCTCCGCCTCGGCTAGCCGGCGCACCCCGAACCAATCGCCGCCGCTGCCGCCGCAGTCCATGGGGATCGATCGGAGGACACGAAGCCGTCCGGGACGGATGCGAAGATGGCTTGGACAGTGGTTGGCGGAGAATGCGTGGAGGTTGCTTGTAAAGCTGTAATATTGGTTCTTGATCGTTTGGCGCCAAGGGAGAAGACAAACACGCCGGCAGGCAGGCCTCCGAGTTCTTTTTATTTTGTCAGCTTCAGTGTTTCTCGTCTCTTTTGTTTGTTCCTGTAGCCGATCTAGTTAAACAGAAAACAGCTATAAGATCCAAATAAGGCGCCATTCCAAATTATAAGTCACTTTGATTTTTTTGATTTATCTATTTTGTTATCTAGACATATTATTATATCCAGATACATACTAAAATGGATATATAAAAAAAAGTCAAAGCGACTGATAATTTAAAATGGAGGAAGTATTTGTCAAAGTGAGCAGCATAAATGCAATCTCAACACCAAACAGCTAATACTGTCAATTTAGCGTTATATATGTGAACCCGAACCCTTTATTCCAGACAAAAAGAAAACTACGGTTCTTACAGCAGTTCATCGTATCATTCCGGGGCTGTTATACGAGATAATGGTCACGATAAACGACTCGTATAGAATGCTCACAAAGAACAAAAGAAATTCAAAAGATCCAAATATACTCAAGCACAAGCTTATGATATAGAACTTATTTTTAGAAAAAAAATTGGACACTGGTTTTATATTTTTCTAAGGTCGTATGCGTTTCCTATGAATTTTCTAAGACTAAATCATTTTCTGAAAAAGAAAAAGAAGGAAAACTCTAGGGTTTGACACATGGTGGCTTCTGATTAGTTGGGGTGTTTTGGTCTCTAATAGGTGGGTCCCGGTGTCAGTCAATGTTGACCGGTCCTAACTGGGCCTCGAGCGGGCCGGATGGGTCAGGTTTGGGTCGGGTCAGCCCGGACACGTGTCACGCGACCAGCTAGCCATGTGGCGGGTCTAGGCTATATACGGGCTCGGTCCACGAGGTTTGGTTCACGTTGGACAAGGGTTGGCGCACCATGGACCATAGGCTCATCCACCATGCACCGAGCGCACATTGCAGCCGTGCGCACGGCGCACTGTGCACCAGGTGCACTCGTGTTCGAAAAAGGCAAAGAGCTTTCCGCTCCTCGGCCCTCAATTGTTCGACACGAGGCTCCAGAGGGCTCACCAGCGATGTGGTCACTCGGCGGGGAGGGGTCTCTCCTTGCTAGTTGCTTGATCCAAAGTGAGTTTGAGATAGATCTAGTGCATTTGCTTAGTTGATTCTCATGGTATTAGTTCATCGTTTGGTGTACGGGTTTCTTGTTACTCTTGGTAGTTGTCGCCACCTTGATGGTTTGAAGCAGCGAGGAATTCAAGCACCATGTTGGTGATTGTTCAGTGGCTTGAATCGGTTAATTTGTGAGGGGTCTTGTGCTCTCACCCCGCGGAAGATCGTGATGGGCAACTCTAGTGGAATGCTTGTGGCTAGTTGGAGTGCTCTTTTGTTGATTGATTCTTGTGGTACCCAAGTTGTAGATCAAGCTTAAGAGGCTTGTTAGCGCGTGAATCACTTACCTAGACACTCGCCACATTGGGGATTAAGTTGCTGCAAGCAACCGAACCTTAGATGAAAAATTAATTGTCATCTCTCTTGTCTGGATTGGTTTTCCACTAGACTCGTTCTTTATGTTCATATCTAGCTTGTGTAGTTGTAGCTTGTTTGTGTTGCTCTTCTAGTTTAGCTCACTAGTGTAGCTTGTTTAGTTGCTAGCTTTTGTGTGGTCGAGTGCTTTAGTAGTAGAACCAACTTGCTACTGGAATTGTTTAGGATACTTGCGTTTGGGTGCAATAGAGCTTGACAAAGTAGTTGCTATTAGGATCTCTTATTGTAATAACTACTTTGATCTAGTGTTTGTGCAATTGTAGAAAATTTTTATAGATTATTCACCCCATTCTGGCCATCTAGCTAGATCCTTTCAGCTTTCCATTTTGTCGTTGATAATTCGATGACCCATTGTCAGAGACTTCAGTCATGGACAACACTTTTACTTATTTATCCTATTTTTTACAAATTAAAAATTAAATAAACATACATCTATTACCTCCTAAGAAGTAACAGATGATTCTAATCATCTCATGTATTGAAATGGATGGTTCCCAGTAATTTGGTAGTACCACAACAAAACCTGTGACTACGTATCAATGCAAAGAAGAAGCAAACATCTATATCACATACTCACATCTATAATAAGATATTAAATGTCATGAGAACAGTTTAAGCAAGCCTAGGAATGCCTCTGTATTTATAAATCAGGCACACATTTAAGCTGTTAAATTCTCATCGGCAACTCCATTGCTGCAACCTGGATGTACATGATCGATCAATTCGGTATGGGCTTGAAGTGTGGCTTGTCCATGGACGGGGAAGGGTCATAGCTGCTGTATGTTAGTCCCTTGATCTCCGGCACGGGTGAGCCGATCACTCACCAGCGTTGTCAACCACGACATTATCGTTGGCGACCACACACTATGGCTAGAGGTAGAAGAAGGAAGGAAGAACATAGCACACACACAATACAAGCACCAGTGTTGGCCGAAGCTCTGCAGAGGAGATGTCAAACTGAACTCGCTCTCTTTACTGAGTTGCAGTGGTAAACTATATATACAACTCTACCCATCTAATCCTAGTACACAAATATGTTATGCTACCATGCTGCTATAGTGACTAGATGTGACAACAGGGCTGACTTTGGCGCCTGCCCCTACTGTGGGTACTGAAAGGACCTAGGATGCCGCCTAGAGGGGGGGTGAATAGACGTTTCTGAAAATTAACACATTTAAATGCGGAAACAATTAGTAAAGAGAGTTTTCAAATTGGAAACTCCAAATAAAGAGTAGTACCACCCCTCACAAGTTAGCCACACAGTGTACAAGGGATAAAGAATATATCTAGAAGCTACAACCCTGCAACACAAAGTTAAAACTGCGAATAAATATTTTCAGCACAGAGCTCTAATACCAAATGTGTCTGGTATGAATACCGGACGTGTCCGGTATGCACGGTTTCTGCAGAACAACCCCGAACTTGCTCTTTCAATTTCTATCTTCAAACCAAACTACAGGTACCTACTAGAGATATCAATATACACAGAGAACCTGCATAAGGGCTGGAGCAACACAAATATCAAATGAAATACGAATTGAGACACGATATTTGATTTACCGAAGTTCGGACTCGTTTGAGTCCTACTCTCCGTTGAGGAGGCTGCGGGTGACCCAGCGAAGGTCAGCCCTAGAGGGTACCACGAAGGTCACTCTAGCCGGAGTCTTTTCTAACTCATTTTCCTCCTTCCACTAAATGATTCCGAGGCGGCGGAATCGACCGTTACAAATTTTCCGTGGCACACCACAATCTCTCGGGTGCTCTCCGGCAACGCCTAACCGTCTAGGACCGAAGAGTCCAAGAGTAACAAATGCGAATCACGAGATTGACAATATGCAAAGTGCTCAAGTGGTGGCTTGCTCTCTTTTTCAAATTCTCTCTTAACCCACAAATGGATTTTGCAATTTGTATCACACACTCACTAAGAGAGGGTTTAGGAGAGTTGGCAAGACTCAAAAACGTGTGTGTATGTCAGCAGAATCAGCAGCCTCCAAAGGTGGAGGCTTGGGGGTATTTATAGCCTCCTTGAAAAACTAGCCGTTTTATAGTCGTTGCCATACCGGACACGTCCGGTATGACTTACACTGCCTCAACGATAACTAAGTTACAGTGAAGTTGTGAGGTGTCAGAACTTCCGACTCACGTCGGAACTCCCGACCTTCAGCAATTTTGAAAGCCATGTAACTGAGTTGAAGTTAGTGAGGTGTTGGAACTCCCGACGCATGCCGGAACTCCCGACCGTCGGAACTCCTGACCCTCAAGGCAGTTGAAAACTAGCCGTTGGCTTCTGGTCATCCATACCAGACAGGACAGTGAACCCTCCAAGTTAGTTAAAGTGCGAGACGTCGGAACTCCCGACCCTTGCCGAGACTCCCGACCGTCGGAACTCCCGATGAACCAACCCGAGAACAACAATTTTACCACTGCTGGGTAAATACCGGACACGTCCGGTATTGCCAGAACAGCAAAAATAAAGTTAGCTCTTTTGTCGCTCAAATACTCAAAACTCACATGGGTTGGCTTGATCACTTATGGAACATTATCTATCAACATGATGCATCCCTCTTAATAGTACGGCATACCTATTAAACTCAAGTTAAAAGGAAAAATGAATTTATACCACTTGAGTTGATCTATTTTGAATTGATGCCGTCTCTTTCAATCTTCATCAAGTAAGGGTGCTAACTTGTTGATATTGATCTTTTCACTTGAGCATAGCCATCTTGAGCATGTGACTTGATTTCATTCATCAAATTTGAATAATCCCAAATGTATCAAGTCACTTCCATCAAATACTTTATTATAGATTTGATCCTTCACATCAATATGACCATCTTAGCCTGATTAGTACATCAACTAAATGCAAGTACTTTCTTCTTCACCCTAGCTAGGTTCTTCGGCCGCCAAGCCGTCGCTTGCCCTTCACCCTTGCTTAGTACCTCGAAGCATTTCCTTGCTATCTTCACCATCTCAAGCCATCAAGTTGCATCTAGTGTTGAATCATCCATTCATATGTATTGTTATCTTTTTCATTTTAATTTAGCAAGCTTCAAATATGAGACCATTCCATATGCAATCCCTCATGTCTCATTAACTAATAATCACAGGCTTGCTTTCACATGGTACATGGAAATCCCACAATAAATAAGCCTTCACATGAATTCCATTTGCATTGTTGTCTTGTGCTTGAACTAGATTGTTTATACAACAACACATCATTTTGGCTTTCATTAAGTACATGTGAGATAACCTATTACCTGTCCACACTTAGCAAATGGGTTAGTCCTTTAATCACGTTGTCATTCAATCATCCAAAACCCACTAAAGGGCTAGATGCACTTTCAATCTCCCCCTTTTTGGTGATTGATGACAACTTGATTAAAGCTTACAAAATGATATAAACATTTAAACTTTTGGGTTCAATGATTTATGAGAGGCTCCCCCTTAATATGTGCTTAAGATTAGAATTCACAAAATGACCTCAAATGTCAATTGCACATACTAAAACATATAGGAGACTCCCCCTAAATCATTGCATCCGTGGGGTGCATGTGTGTGTGACAAAGTGAAACTGTGATGCATATGAAAAGATATATCACACAAGAATAAATATAAAGACATCACATCAAATATTTTCATTCTAGCATGCATAATCCTTATGAGAATAAATACAACACATGTAATTCACACATAGCACTCATTACACATTTTCTCAAGTCCACAAGCCACTAATATATAAAAAAGGATCATGTCTCAAGAGATACATAGATAAAGCATAAGTAAGTCTCATCTCTCACATGATACAATCTATCTCAAATCCAAAATGAAGCTCAAAAACAAGAAACTACAGCCTACAGTACATATCTTCAGGTACAAAGATAAGCAAATGAAACTATCCTGAAGCTTTAATCAGTCTCTCTCCCCCTTTGTCATCTATCACCACAAAGGTCCAATAATGACATACTAAGGACAAAGGGGCTACAAGCTATCACTGAAAGCTGAGATCACTCATCATCATCATCATCTCTACCAGCATCCTCGTCATCTGAGCGTGTAACACCGGCTGAACGAGAACCACCCGCACCAGATGGGTCATAGCCACCAGAGCTGTAGTAGCCACCACCACCAGTGAGGTCACTCCACCAGTCTATAGCATAGTCGTCTGTAGTGCTAGGACATGGCTGAGAGTGAGTAGGCACATGAGCCTGAAGTGGTAGAGTGTCAGGGTGCTCAGGTGCCTGCCGCTGCTGTCTCTGAAGGAACTCAGCATACTCTCTGTCGTATCTGGCCTGCTGCTGCTCCTCAGACTCAAACTCACTAGCTGCCTCATCTGATACTAGAGACCTAGGGGGCTCAAGCTCAATCCTAGAAGCAATTTACTTCAAAGTCTGAGTATCCTTCCTCCTAGCCTCCCTCTCCTTCTGCTGCCGGGTCTGGATGTCCTGGCACATCCCAAATATGGAGCTAAAAAGCCTACGGATAGGCGAGGGAGGACTGCCACGGCGTGAAGTAGAACGTGAAGGAGCACGTGGTGGAGGTGAAGCTCCTGCTGGTGCACCACTCTCAGGTGCATCTGCCTCTGGTGCTGCTGCAGCTCCTCCTGGTCCTGCTGGAGGTAACCCTATCTCAGGTAGACCTGCAACAATCTTTAGGGCCTTGTGAATCTTATCATACTCGAATGTGTGCCCTGTCACCTGCTCAATCATATACATGATATAAGGAGCAAAACCATAGCCCTTGAGGGGCCTCTCTCCCATACTCCTAATCTCTGACCAAATGAAGTCAAATACGCTAAAAGACCGAGCATCAGGTGCCATCCTATGGAGTAGGTTCCTGGAGTAATCTGCAATGTTGCCCTTGTCTCCACCCTTACAGTCGATAGTCTTCCTGAACATCCTGTCCAGGTATCTGTAGGTAGGGTGAAGACCTAAAACCTTGCCCACTGCTCCTCTCTCACCACCTAGAGGGTACATGTAGGCGAGCTGCTCAGGAGGTAGCACCTGCTCGGTGTGGATCCTATCCCTCTGGAGATCATCCTCTAAGAAGCCAAGGTGGGCGACAAATACATCATAGTCAACACTGTACCACTGGCCCTCAAGCATTTAGTGCATCCGCCTCTCATCCTCCTCAACGAACAGAGTAGCATAGAACTGAGCTACTACCTCTGTGTTCCAGTCATGCTGGAACTCCATGATCTCATAAACCCCAGTGTGTTGGCAAATAGCAATAGCATGATCAACTGAGGCCTTCTGCAACTCTCTAATGTACTCCCAGTCAATCCACTAAGACCTGACAATCACTGGGTTCCTGGTGAGAATCACACTAGAGTAGAAGTCCAGGTGAAAGGCTGTCTAGAAGCGATGATCGTACTGAACCTTAGGTAAGCCCCTCGGATCAACCCTTCGCTCATCTCTAGCTTTCCTAGTCATACCCTTTCCCCTGTAGTCAACTATGGGAACATAAGAGGGCACATTGGGCAAACATGTCTCAAGGAGACCATAATGCATACCCTGACCAGGCTGGTGCTGAACTGGAGGAACTGGCTCCTCCTCCTCAATCTCCTGCTCCTCATCTGAGCTATCACCATCTGATCCTCTATCAGTGCTCTTCCTCTTTCTTTCTTCTCTAGACTCCACTCTGAACTCATCAGTGTCAATGTCAGAAGAAGAGCTCCCTGACCCCTCTACATACTGAGCTATTGCACTAGAGGCAGCCCTGGTAGACCTCCTGCTGGTCGGCTTGAATCCAGGATGCATTTCCTGTCTCACCTTCTTGTACTTTTTAAGTGCAGGATCATGCCTATGCTTGGACCTCGGCTCCTGTCGTCCACTCATGGCTGTTGTCCTGTATCCAAAGATTTCCATAGAATTTTAGATACATGCCCATAGCTTATTCTCGAATTGTAATTAGACGTAGAATCTTTGATCCATGGTTTTACATCCATCTTTGACACACAACTATCAATAGGTTTGCAAAACGAAGATACAAAAGAAGCTAAGCCTAACATACAATTCTAATATTGGATTGAATCAAAAGGAAGCAGAGGAGCTGCTCTGCTGGGCCATACCAGAACGTCCAGTATGGGCGATCAGTAACCCTAACTAGGGTTCCTTGATTCAAACCATCACGGATCAATTCCAAACTTTGGGCATTGCTTCTATATCACCAATGCAGCATATTTACCAAAGGAATTTCAAAATCATGCATTGACCATGTAGATCGGATGAGGTCCGTGATTAGGGTACCTTGAGAGAAGAGATGAGAAGGTGAGAAATCCAAATCCCCGGGCCTTCAATCTTGATGCAAGCCTTCTCCAATGCGATCTCCCTCTCTCTTTTGTTGGTGAAAGTCCTCAGTCGCCCTAGGTGGGGAAGAAGTCAGCAGCTGGGTTGATTTGGAGGAGACAAGTCTGTCTGGGCCGAAGGGGTACGCTCTGTTTTATAGCCCCGCTCATATCGGACATGTCCGGTAGCATATCGAACACGTCCGGTATACGCGGGCTGGCCCAAGTTATTCCAAAATGTGTTTTCTCTCTTCCAATCCCCTTTTCTATTATTTCTCAGTCCAAAAGGGTATATAATCTTGATCCATACTGAGTATCATCACTTTCCTTATCCAATGCCATAAATTGATTTTCTCTTTTCCAAATATTTGGCATATACAAGATTTCGCTTACATGAGAGAGATAGAGTGAGACATAGTAGATTGTGGACTTAAGAAAGCCATGTCATGTGTGATTAGCCAAACAAACAATCAAGGAGAGCTATAATCATCACATGACAAGGCTAGGTCACAAAGACCAAGATTCAAATAGTTTTTCAAATTCACACCACCTACACATGCTAGTTATGGGTTTTGAAAAATATCTCTCCTATGTCACACAAATGCACATTCTAACATATAAAGGGCCTTAGATGCACTTACAATGTATGTATGTAAACACATACCTTTGCCTTGAGCCCACAAGAATACCACTAAGAAGATAAATAGCATGATGATCTTTATGTTGACCTCAATTGCCAAATAATCATGCTAGATACATTTTCATCCAAAGAACTACAAAGAATGCTAGATAAATTTGTTAGTCCACAATGGTGAAAAATAGAAACTTAGCTCCCCCTAAATAAGTGCCTCATGTAATTTGAATGGTTTTCAACAAGCACTTTATTCTATTAAGAATTTGGGAGTCAATTTTCTATTTTGACCAACACAAAGTAATTTGCCATATTTAAATCTTGTTGAGACATACTCACAACCCACTTAGGTTTGATAGATCACAAGCTTCTTAGTAAATTAAGGATATATGAAAATATATGGATCAAAAACTCAGTTGTTTATCCAATTAGTGTTCTGGTTCCTACAATACCGGACACGTCCGGTAGGTATACCAAACACGTCCGGAATACACAGAACAGAAACCCTTTCTTTCTGTCCCTGGCCATACCGGACACGTCCGATAGTAATACCGGACACGTCCGATAGGTACAGGATAGAACCAATTAATTCGCTGCTTGTGATTCTTCGTTTAGCTCTAGTAATTATTGTAAACTTGCATCTCAACAAATGAATTGGTTTACTAGAGAGCCATTAAAAGTATCATATGGCAAAGTAAAATTCTTTTTAATTGAATCTAATTAGCCACTTTCATTATTTCACAAATGTACTTATTTGTGAACTATAGAACACTAAATGAACAAAGTGACTATCCTAAAAGGTTTAGGTACTTGTTACCAATGGTGAGGATGAAATATATGATATGTTCATTGAATTATCTTTGGGTCAACCATATAAGGGATTATGATAAGAATTGGTTGATAGATTGAGTGAATATTGTCAAATTGCTTGGTCAACCACCCCGAAGCCTTCACATCATCACCAAGTACCTACATCATTAACCTAAGCACACTTTGGTACCCAACTCTTGTTGGGTCCTTTTGAGTTAGTCAACAAGTGCTTAGGCACCCAAATGGCTTTAGCACTAGTTTGTGGTGAACACATCACCTTGCTAATGCTAACTCCATTTGTGGTCTTCCTAAGCATATCATTATAAACAAATGTGTTCAGCTTAGGTGAGTTACCATTTGGGCATTCATAGCTTAGATGCCCCTTTCTTCTACAAGCATAGCATATGCGGCCTTTGTTTGCTCTATACTTGTTTTGCTTGTATGGACATCTATCCACCTTATGGCCCATCTCATTGCATCCATAGCATCTTCTTGTTGCAACTTGGGCTTCCTTTCTTGCCTCTTTGTACATTGGGCATTTCTTGGTAGGATGCCCCAATTTCTTGCTCATGAGACAAGCACTTGGTCCATCACTCTTTATTTGCTTGGCCTCCTTGGTAGAAGCCTTTTGATTGGCGGCTTCAACCTTGTCGGCCCAACTCTTGTGTGGACACATAGCCCACTCATGTCCATACAATCCACAACCATAGCACATCCTTTTTCCATGTTTCTTGCTCTTGGTTGGGTTGGCCTTGCTTGAGATGTGATTCTTTTGTTGGGCTTTAGAGGAAGCAAGGTTTGAACCCTTCTCAAGCTTCTTCACCATGTTATCACGGTTATCTTGAGAAGGTTGTGCTTTCTCCTTACCCTTCAACCGAATCACATCTTTCTTTAATCTTTTCACCTCTTCTTTGAGCTCTATGTTTTCTATGAGATTTAGCTCAATCAAAGATTGGCTTGCTTGAGGAGCACACTCATTAGTACAAGAAATATTTAATTGAGATGACGTACTAGTGAGTGAATGTGTGAGAGGTTGAGAGAATTTTACCGATGTGATCACAACCTCATGAGCTACCTCAAGCATGATGCTTGATTCTACTACTTCATCATGAGAGCACTTTAGATGAACATAGTTTGCTTCTAGCACATTATACTTGCTTGATAGTTCATCTAGCCTTGCCTTGAGCTCAAAGTTTTCCTTCTCTAGTTGTGAAACACTAGAAGAGGAGTTAGTAACTAAAGCATGCTCAATTGACAATTTTTCATACCTTTCACTTAGAGCCTTTAGTTCTTCCATCTTGGAGATGAGAAACAATTCTTGCTTTTGAAGTGATTGCTCTTGCTTCTCAATCTCTTCTTCAAGCTCATCATTCTTTTCAACTATCTTCATGATGATGAACTTGTCCTTGCGGTTGAGTTGATCAAGGTTGTAGTTGTCTTCAACTTCAACATCACTCTCATCTTGATCATCTACTTATGCTTTCTCCTTTTCTTGATCTTTATTGTTACTCTTTTTCTTGCTTTTCTTGGCCATGAGACACAAGTGATGAGTATCATGAGATACTGAGGTTGACTCATCACTTGGTCGCCACCGGGCTTGAGCATCGTTGCAAATAGCTGCTTGCTGGTCTGCTGCCTCGGCCATACCGGACACGTCCAGTAGTAATATCGGACATGTTCGGTATGTGCAGGCAGACAACAAGTCATGTGCTGCTTGCACTTCTTGCTCTGGCTCGGTGCTCTTGAGGTCTTGTGAGGCTTCTTCGCTGCATGAAGACACAATGGACATACATTCCATTGACTCGATCTCAAGTGCATCATCACATTTGGATTTTCCATATAAATCAAAAAGTCTAGTCCAAATGAGATGAGCACTCTCCGGAGGTGGCTGTCCATTGAAGATTGCCTCATCTTGAACCTCTACACTCAATGTACTCAAAATGATATTAATAGCTTGAGCATTGAGTTGCACGCATATCTCTTCCTCTTTTGACAAATTTTTGTAGTTGCTCCAATCAACTATAGAAAGAGGTATGCTTGCATCCACAATATGCTCAACAAGAGGACTAATGTCTCTAAAAGCATTGAGTACATGTATTGACCAAGTTAGAAAGTTTGAACCATCATTTTGGAGAAGCACCGGCTCCAACTCGATAGGCGTCGGCATCCTTTTCTCACGGCGGTGAAGCTTTAGGTGAGAACCTTGCTCTGATACCAATTGAAAGGACCTAGGATGCCGCCTAGAGGGGGGTGAATAGGCGTTTCTAAAAATTAACACCTTTAAATGCGGAAACAATTAGTAAAGGGAGTTTCCAAATTAGAAACTCCAAATAAAGAGTAGTACCACCCCTCACAAGTTAGCCACACAGTGTACAAGGGATAAAGAATATATCTAGAAGCTACAACACTACAACACAAAGTTAAAACTATGAATAAATGTTTTCAGCACAGAGCTCTAATACCGGACGTGTCCGGTATGAATACCAGACGTGTCCGGTATGCACGGTTTCTGCAGAACAGCCCCGAACTTGCTCCTTTCGATTTCTATCTTCAAACCAAACTGCAGGTACCTACTAGAGATATCAATATACACAGAGAACCTGCACAAGAGCTGGAGCAACACAAATATCAAATGAAATGTGAATTGAGACACGATATTTGATTTACCGAAGTTCGGACTCGTTCGAGTCCTACTCTCCGTTGAGGGGGCTGCGGGCGACCCAACGAAGGTCAGCCCTAGAGGGTACCATGAAGGTCACTCTAGCCGGAGTCTTTTTCAACTCCTTTTCCTCCTTCCACTAAATGATTCTGAGGCGGCGAAATCGACCGTTACAAACTTTCCGTGGCACACCACAATCTCTCGGGTGCTCTCCGGCAACGCCTAACCGTCTAGGACCGAAGAGTCCAAGAGTAACAAATGCGAATCACGAGATTGACAATATGCACAATTGCTCAAGTGGTGTCTTGCTCTCTTTTTCAAATTCTCTCTTAACCCACAAATGGATTTTGCAATTTGTATCACACACTCACTAAGAGAGGGTTTAGGGGAGTTGGCAAGGCTCAAAAACGTGTGTGTATGTCAGCAGAATCAGCAGCCTCCAAAGGTGGAGGCTTGGGGGTATTTATAGCCCCTTTGAAAAACTAGTTGTTTTATAGCCGTTGCCATACCAGACACACGTCCGGTATGCATACCGGACATGTCCGGTATGACTTACACTGCCCCAACGGTAATTAAGTTACAGTGAAGTTGTGAGGCGTTGGAACTCTCGACTCACGTCGGAACTCCTGACCTTCAGCAATTTTGAAAGCCATGTAACTAAGTTGAAGTTAGTGAGGTGTTAGAACTCCCGACGCATGCCGGAACTCCCGACCGTTGGAACTCCCGACTTACGTCGGAACTCCCGACCCTCAAGGCAGTTGAAACTAGCCGTTGGCTTCTGATCATCCATACCTACCGGACACGTCCGGTATGACTAGGACAGTGAACCCTCCAAGTTAGTTAAAGTGCGAGACGTTAGAACTCCCGACCCTTGCCGGGACTCCCGACGAACCAACCCGAGAACAACAATTTTACCACTGCTGGGTAAATACCGGACACGTCCGGTATCAGCAAAAATAAAGTTAGCTCTTTTGTCGCTCAAATACTCAAAACTCACATGGGTTGGCTTGAGCACTTATGAAACATTATCTATCAACATGATGCATCCCTCTTAATAGTACAACATACCTATTAAACTCAAGTTAAAAGGAAAAATGAATTTATACCACTTGAGTTGATCTATTTTGAATTGATGCCGTCTCTTTCAATCTTCATCAAGTAAGGGTGCTAACTTGTTGATATTGATCTTTTCACTTGAGCATAGCCATCTTGAGCATGTGACTTGATTCCATTCATCAAATTTGAATAATCCCAAATGTATCAAGTCACTTCCATCAAATACTTCATTATAGATTTGATCCTTCACATCAATATGACCATCTTAGCTTGATTAGTACCTCAACTAAATGCAAGTACTTTCTTCTTCACCCTAGCTAGGTTCTTCGGCCACCAAGCCGTCGCTTGCCCTTCACCCTTGCTTAGTACCTTGAAGCCTTTCCTTGCTATCTTCACCATCTCAAGCCATCAAGTCACATCTAGTGTTGAATCATCCATTCATATGTATTGTTATCAATTTCATTTCAATTTAGCAAGCTTCAAATATGAAACCATTCCATATGCAATCCCTCATGTCTCATTAACTAATAATCACGAGCTTGCTTTCACATAGTACATGGAAATCCCACAATAAATAAGCCTTCACATGAATTCCATTTGCATTGTTGTCTTGTGCTTGGACTAGATTGTTTATACAACAACACATCATTTTGGCTTTCATTAAGTACCTGTGAGATAACCTATTACCTGACCACACTTAGCAAACGGGTTAGTCCTTTAATCACATTGTCATTCAATCATCCAAAACCCACTAAAGGGCTAGATGCACTTTCAGGTATAGTGAGGCAGGAGAGCCATTCGGCGCCTACCCCTGCTGTGGCTATAGTACCACAACAGAGAGCCTTTTTGGCGCCGCCTGCTCCTGCCGCGTGTTCACACAGGGGAGCAGCAGATTACTTTAACAATTCTTCCCCTAATCTTACTGCTAACCCTTGAACCCCCTACATGACGATCATCTCCTCCAGCTCCGTGAACCAAAAACGGCCAAGCGGGCTTGGTGAGGACGTCCGCGGGTTGCCAACCAGTTTCGATGAACTCGATGACGATCTGCCCTCTATCGATACAGTCCCTAAAGAAGTGGAACTTGGCATCAATGTACTTGCTCTGATCGTGGAGAATCAGATTCTTCGTGAGGGCGATGGTGGGCTAGTTGTCCACCATCAGTGTTGGTGGGTGAGCTTCCACACCAGTCAGCTCGCCCAGCAACTAGCACAGCCACACAGCTTGGCACGCTGCTGTGGCTGCTGCCACATACTCTGCCTCGCACGTGGTCAGTGCCACCACCTTCTCTTTCAGCGACAACCATGAGATTGGAGATGACCCGAGGAAGACGAGCACACCAGAGGTGCTCCGCCGTCGGTCGATGTCCCCCGCCATGTTTGCATCACTGAACACAGTGAGCTGTAGCCTACTTTCGCTGGTCTTGGGGAAGATGATCCCCTGGTCCATCATCCCCTTGACGTAGCGCAGCAGTCGCTTCACCATAGCCCAGTGATCGTCTCGGGGATCCTCCATGAAGCGGCTGACATAGCCCATAGCGAACGCAATGTCCAGCCTCGTGTGGACTAGGTAGCGCAGACCGCCGACAATGCTTCGGTAGAGTGTTGCATCTACCTTCGCCGCAGTACTGGCTTCGTCAGCTTCAGCTGCTCCTCCATCGGAGTCACGCACGGCTTGCACTCAGCCATGCTACTCCGCTCCAATAGCTTTGAGGCGTACGTGCTCTGACCGAGCATGAGCGCCTCCTTCCCCTATCTCACCTTGATGCTGAGGTAGTAGGAGAGCGTGCCGAGATCGCTTATTCAAAAATGAGCCACCATCTCACGCTTGAAGCTGTTGATGTCCTCCACACGCGCGCCGGTGACGATCAAGTCATCCACATACACGTCGACGATGATCTCCTCCTTCCCCCATCACCGGGTGTAGAGCGCGTGCTCGGTTGCGCACCGCGTGAACCCAAACTCGCCCAGCATGGCGTCAAGCTTGGTGTTCCACGCTAGCGAGGCCTACCGCAGCCCGTAGAGCGCCTTGCGCAATTGGAGCACCTTGTGCTCCGCTCCCTTGATGGTGAAACCCGGGAGTGGTCAGCACATCACCTGGAGTGCTCGGCACCTTAGCTGTACTACTCGGCACTACTCCAGGACCGCTCGTCACTACTCCTGGAGTGGTCGGCACTAATGCAGGAGTGCTCAGCCCTAGTCTTGGAGTGGTCGGCACCACTGCAAGACCTCTCGGCTCCACTACAGGAGCATTCAACAGCCATCCTAGAGTGATCGGCACTACTGTAGGACCGCTCGGCCCCACTCCTGGAGTGCTCGACACCCCTCTCGGGGTGCTCGGCACCGCCCTAGGAGTGCTTGGCTCTATTGCTGGAGTGCTCGGCACCTCCTCTCCAGCGTCTCCACCACCGTGGATGACCAAGTGCTCGACGACGAAGGTGCTAGTGAAGCCGCTAGCTTCCCCCGTGCTCGGACTGTTCCAATCCCAAGCCACCTTCTCGTCGAACACGACATCACACGAGACAAGCACCTTGTCTCCACGTGGGTTGTAGAGTCGGTACGCCTTGGTACCTTTCGAGTAGCTCAAGAACACCATCGGTGTGCTCCTATCCTCCAGCTTGGTGAGGACTGGCTTCACCTTCCTAACATGGCCGATGCAGCCGAATGTCCAAAGGAAGGACACATTCGGCTTGCATCCATGCCAAGCCTCGAATGGTGTCTTGCCCTTCAGGGCGTTGGTGGGCGCGCGGTTGAGGATGAACACAGCCGTGGTCACTACCTCACCCTAAAACCTTGCAGGCATGCCCTTGGCCTTCATCATGGATCAAGCCATGCCGACCACCGTCTGGTTCCGCCGCTCCACCATGCCATTCTGCTGTGGCGAGATGACGCGGTGTGGTGTCGCACCACACCCTAATCTGCACAGTATGCAGCGAATTCCACCGAAGTGAATTCGTCACCCCAATCAGTCCGCAGCACGCGCACCATCTTGCCGCTCTCCGCCTCCGTGCGCGCCTTGAACTTCTTGATCACCGCCGCTGCTTCGTCCTTGCTCGTCAAGAGTTGCAGCCACATGTAGTGACTGTAATCATCCACGAGCAGAATGAAGCACCACCGACCACCGTTTGTGGCTGGCGTGATTGGCCCGCAGAGATCGTCATGGACGAGGTCGAGAGCGTCCACTGCACGATACTTGGCCGCCTTTGGGAATGGTAGCCTCCTCTACTTCTTGGCCAGGCAGCTGTCACACAGCTCGCCTCCGTGCTTGATGTGGGGTAGCCCTTGGACCATCTTCTCTAGCCAACCAAGTGCATCGAAGCTAATATGGCTGAACCGGGCATGCCACAGCCATGGCTCCTCAGTGTGCCATGCTGCTAGGCACACCGGCTGCTCCACCTTCAAGTCAAGCAGGTACAGCTGGTTCTAGGACCGTTTCACCTTGGCAAGAAGGCGTTGCTCCCAGCCCCTGGTCCTGAGGACGCCGTCCTTGATCAGTACCTTATTGCCATGCTCATCCAGCTGGTCAATGCTGATGATGCTTGATCGCAATTGCAGGATGTAATATACATCTGTTAGCATGCGGTTCTCGCTATTCTGGCACTTGAAGATGATGGTGCCGTGCCCTCAGATCGCCACCCTTGAGCCATCATCGAACTTCACCGTGTCGGTCACGTCGTCGTCGAGCTCGGAGAAGGCTTCCTTAGAGCCCGTCATGTGGTTGCTGGCGCCGGAGTCTAGGTACCACCGCTGCTCCTGTCCGTCGCCCACACATCCAAGGTGGACTTGGGCACATGGTTCGTCGAGGTGAATAGCCTTCAGAGCCTTGCCGTGCTCGACCACTACCGTCACCTCACCCTTCTCCTTGGCCTCAACATCGTGCAGTGCATAGAACGTCGCTATTAGGAGAGTGGCCTCATCATCATCAACATGCGCCAGATGAGCTTTAGCCTTCTTCTCCTTGTTGTGATTTGGGCACTCCTTTGCCAATGGCTTGTCTTCCCATAGCGCCGGCAGGCGTTGGGGTCGATCTTCTTCTTCTCCTCCAAAGAAGTCTTGCCGTGGCACTTGCCATCGCCACCATGGCTGCAGGAGGCTTCCCTAGAGTTCCTCTAGGCAGCCCACTCCTCCTCTGTCAGTAGCAGCTTGCTGCTGTCCTTCGTTGTTGTGGCCTGCTCCATGTGCTTGTCTATTGCAGAACCGCCCAAAATAACGCACTTACAGAGGCACTTGTCTACCACTAGACACTAAGCACCCTGAGAGCGAGCTACATCAGGCGGATTCCGTCGAGCACACCCTAAGGGAGAGCTTGAATAATCCATATTTTCCTGCAGGATCCAATAATGAGAACGAGTTTACATTACTTAGTCTATTTCATACATCCAGAGTTCTCAAAAAATATATTATTACAGTACCAAATTCAGAGCGCGAAAATTTAACAGCGAAATGAAAAAATATCTATCGATAATATACAAGGATCTGTCTGTGCCCACCAGAAGAATCCTTCACACAATAGCTACTTCCCAAGCAGTACCTGCAATAGGGGTAAATAAATCCTGAGTACACAATGTACTCGCAAGACTTATCCGACTAATGGGAATAATTTTCTAACTCTAAGGGATATGATAAGATTTATGGTATGCTGTGTTCCCTTTTGTGGAAAGCAATAATAATAGTGAATCCTTATTTATGTTATTATTAGTAGTCATAATTAATTTATTATCTAGCCATTTTATGTAAGCACATGTTCTACTTTCAAGCAAGAGTTGAGCAAATAGTTCCATTTCATCACCTTTCATCTTTTAGTTCTTACTACGGTGCTAGACTGTAGACAAGCCATTCTGGAAAGCCGGCGATTCACGAATCAATGTGCCCAGCTGGGTACCCCAAAACACATGCCCCGCTTGTACCCCAGGCGCAAGCAGGACCAACCCATCACTCTTCTGTCATGGGGATCAGGTCCCCGTCCAAACTTGGACTCCAAGCCCCCGCTCCTGAGTCCCAGACTCAGTGCAGTGCTTAGACCTCCACCATCCCCGCCTCCAATCAGTCAGTCCAGAAAGAGCCAAAATCCATGACAAGAGAGCAACAAGTCTTCCCTGCACCCATACCCAAGTATGTGCTCGGGATAATAAGTTTGTGACTTGCCTAGAACCCAATGCAACGGTTGGTCCTTAACCGACACAGACAGGGAAAAAGTGTAACCAAGCTATGCCCTGTTAGCCATAGGACACAACCTCTTACACCCACTAATACCCCAACCACATCCCTGCCCAGTCTCCATTTTCCTTTCCACCATTTTATCATGAGTGATCATAATAATCATCTATTATGAGTAACGACAGGTTACTCACGCTACCGAAATCCTAAGCATAGCAGCTACTCGACCTATACTGGTAGGACTCATAGGTAAGTATATCTATGCGTGTAGTTTCTATAAAATGCATGTAACATAAATGCACATCACATATATATATTCCATGATCATTAAAAATAGGGGTTATGCACTGGGGCTTGCCTTGGGCAGGCGGGGTGTCAACAAAGTCAGCAACTGATGGCTCTAGGATCCCTCCTATACGAGAATCTCCTCCTCATACTCCTCAATGATCTCCTCATAGTTCTGTTCGTCCATAGGCACGAACTCTACCAACTCGTTATCTACATGCATGAAATGATGATGAAACACTTAATAATACGGCAACAGCAACTCTTAAAATAAAATACATCTGTCAAGCTACTAAACTAGCTCTACCGACTAAGACGCTACGTTACCTATCATTCCCACTAAACAGGTATGAAACATTTCATGTATTAACTTAGCAGCTAAAGAAATCCCTATTCTTAATATCGATTTACTCTATATATGATAAAACAAGGAGTACTAGCTACTCTGTTTATCAACCTACTCTAGGGCTACAAAAATTATAGTGAGCACATAATAATTTAATGAACCTACTATAAAAATTTCATGGCCAAATCTATCATTAATTTGCTACAAAAATTCCTACAAATATTAAGCTAAATAATACTAAGCTTTCCTAAATGAATTAATGAATCTATAATTATCACATATAACTGTAAACTAACTGTACCAACAGATAGATAGCATTTTTGTGAACCTAACAAATTTTGTTTCACTATTTTTGAACACCTACAGAATTTACTATAATTTTACAAAGATCAGCTCAAAACTAAATTGAATAAACATTTACTAATTCGATGGAAAAATGAAAAACTGGAATCCATCCGCGCGGCCCATCGCGCGAGCGGCTTGGCCCACTCCTGCGCAGCACGCGCGCGCACACACGACCCACCAGCGTGGCCCACACGGCGCGTCGGTGGTCAGCGACGGGAAGGCCCGTGCGCTCCGGCACATTTGCTCAAAAGTCCCGTAGTACTACCGAATCAATCCATAGTCCACAGCACTTTCTATGGTCAGCGTTTAAGCAAACTAACCCTCGGAACATCCTATCTTTACCACGGCCAGGTCCCCGAGCACCCGCGCGCGCACCAGCGCGGCAGCGTTGGCACAGGGCGGTGACGCCGGCCATCCTAGCGCCTCCCTGCCCCTGGTAGCGAGCCGATCATCACCTAGACGCAAACGCGAAGCAGTGGGCGATGAAGAGACGAACGGAGACGCGGTCTAGAGCTCCCTCCATGGCGGCAGACCTCCTACAACAGCAACGGCCATGTTCCCATGAGCCAAGGCACAAATGACGTGAACTAACCAAAGAATGGGCATCAGCAACTCACCCAGAACCTTCCTGACTTGGTGGCTTGATCGGGGACAGACCGGGTGAGTCCGGCCACGTGCGCATGACAAGGTCCATGACGGACGGCGGTGGCACGACCGCATCAGCGGCGCTGGGCAGGCGGTAGCAGTGCAAATGGGGTGCGCACGGGGTGAAGGACTACAAGGCGAGGCCAGGGGTGCAACCAATTGGGCTTGGGAGGACCAGACGGGTAGTGCCCACGGCAACGGCGTCTAAGCCTCTAATGGCGTGATGGCGAACGTTGGCTCCAAATTGAAGCTTGTCAAGGCACGATGTGACACAGTGCGGGCTCGGTTGGCTAGCAGACTTGAAGATGGAGTCAGAAGCACGCTGAATTGAATGGACACGACCTATCCATGCTGAATTGGTGGCGTGGCCTGGCCGGACCGGCAACAGAGGAGGGAGGGGAAAAGAAAAGAATGGGGTCCGGCTGCTTGCCTGAGCCTTGGTGGGACGTGATGACCGCACCCGAGCAATCATTGTGAGCCAGCGTAGCCAGGAGAGGGGGCATGCCCGCGTGCGGGTAGTGGCAGCGCAGCAGCACGGCTGTGGCGCCATTAATGGCGAACGACAAGCGGTGGCCTTGGCACGGCCACGTGCACTAAATCGAGACGACAGCAATGCAGAGCGCATGTGGACACGACGGTGATAATGCGGCACAGCAGTGATAGGACGGCAGTGGCTCAGCGGCACAGGCGAACGCAACGCAATGCTGCGGCGTGGTGATGGCCCCGTGAGGCAGGCGGCCAGGCGACAGCGGACCAACTAGACATTGGGCCCACCGAGTGTGGTGGTGCACGGCGCGGGCGTGTACATGCTCTACTCATGCAACATGGCCTGGCATAGCAGCAGCAATGCGGAGCCTACGCGACGGGGCTAGGCGGAGCAGAGCCGGCAAGGAGGGACACGGGCAGCCACAAGAGCGCCAAAGATGGCGTCGCGTGGCGGTGCCAAGACAACGCAGCGAGAAGGGGAGGAGCACTTGGCCCGGCAGCCACCATCGAGACCATCAAGGCGTGGCGGACACACACAGCAGCAGGCGGCAAGGCACGACGACAAAGACAGAGCATGGTGATCGTGCATCAACGCTTTTTAAAGCATCCCAAAAAACCCAACTCGATGCTTCAATTGCTAAACCACATATTCTATACTCGAGAGGGCATGTTAGGCTATCAAAACCAGCCATGAAACCATACCACTAATTAATCCAATTCTCCTACAAAAATTGTCAAACTTGGCCTTGTCAAACCACTTTTCAAACTTATTTAAATCGACAAAGTCTTGATCGAGTTCGCGTCAAATTCAATTTCCAAGCTATTAAGTATGCTAGCTAGTGAATTCCTTTCTCAACCGTAGGTATTTCATCGCCACCTACAAAATTCATACTTCTAACTCTACTAAAATTTTGTATATACATTCTATAGTGTTTTCGCTTAATAAAAATTGATTTAAAACCCTAAGTGATATAACTTGACTACGAAATGTAGCTTTCGTTTCGTGTTTCCGATGATCGTTTCGAGTTACAGAAATTAATTTACACACTATATCACATGCATTAACACATAACTATGATGCTCATGACATGTTTTAGCAAAAGATTTATAGTGAACACCGAGGATGCTACATCGTCCACCTCCCGTAGATGACCTGTCACATCCTCAATGGTGAGGGTGGACAAGTCCAGTATCGTCTCTATGGACAGAGCAATCTGGATGTACTTCGTCGACACAGAGTGGAGGTACTTAGAGACCGCCTCTTCTTTGTCGATGGTGACTCCGTGGCTCCTTAGCTTGCTGATGAGCGTCTGCAAGCGGAGGGAGAAATCCTCCACCGCCTCACCATCCTTGAACTTGAGGTTGGCGTACTCCTGCTTCAACAGCTAGGCCATCGCCTTCTTTGCACGGTCAGAACCGACACGCATCGACGCAATGGCCTCCCATGCCTCCTTAGCAGAGCTCTTCGCCCCTAATGGCTCCCTGTACTCCGCTGGCACAACAACTAGGATAGCCTCCAACGCTGACATGTCGTCTTCTTCATTTTTGGTGCCCTTGTCAACAGCATTCCAGAGCCATTGGGCTCTGAGCTTGACCTTCATGGTCACCGACCACTCGCCATAGTTGGTGCGAGTCAGCGTCGGCCAACTGGTGTCGCTAACCTCCCACACCGTGCGCACAACAACCTCCTTTTGTGGCTGAGCAGCCACAGCAACTCCGCTGCTGTCGCCCATCTCTAAACCATCCATCATCGCCAGTGGTTAGTCCGGCAACGACACTTGTATGGCTCTGATGCCACTTGTTAATCCCTTGGATCTTCGGCATGGGTGAGCCGACCACTAACAAGCGTTGTCGACCACGACGCTATCGTTGGCGACCATACACTATGGCTATGGGTAGAAGAATGGAGGGAGAACAGGGCACACACACACAGTATAAGCACCAGCGTTGGCCAAAGCTCTACAGAGAAGATGCCAAACTGAACTCGCTCTCTTTACTAAGTTGTAGTGGTAAACTATATATACAACTCTACCCATCTAATCTTAGTACACAGACATGTCAGGCTACCATGCTGCTACAATGACTAGATATGACAGCAGGGCTGACTTTAGCGTCTGCCCCTGTTGTGGCTACAGTGAGGTAGGAGAGCCGTTCGGCGCCTACCTCTGCTGTGGCTACAGTACCATAGCAAGGAACCTTTTTGGTGTCGCCTGCTCCTGCCGTGCATTCACACAGGGGAGCAACAGATTGCTTTAACAATTCTTCCCTTAATCCTGCTGCTAACCCTTGAACCCCCTCCATGCCGATCATCTCCTTTAGCTCCGTGAACCAAAAATGGCCGAGCGGCTTGGTGAGGACGTCCACAAGTTACCGACCAGTTTCGACAAACTCGATGACGATCTGCCCTCCATCGATACAGTCCCTGAGGAAGTGAAATTTGACATCGATGTGCTTGCTCCAGTTGTGGAGAACCAGATTCTTCACGAGGGCGATGGCGGGCTGGTTGTCCACCATCAGTGCTGGTGGGTGAGCTTCCACACCGGTCAGCTCACCTAGCAGCCGACACAGCCACACAGCTTGGCATACCGCTGTAGCCGCCGCCACGTACTCTGCCTCGCACATGGATAGTGCCACCACCTTCTGTTTCAGCGACATCCATGAGATTGGAGCCGACCTGAGAAAGACGAGCACGCTAGAGGTGCTTCGCCATCCGTCGATGTCCCCCGCCATGTTTGTATTGCTGAACACAGTGAGCTTTGGTTCACGTTAATCGGGCCTAACTGGGCCTCGAGCGGGCCGGATGGGTCGGGTTTGGGTCGGGCCGGCCCGGACAAGTGTCACGCGACCAGCTAGCCATGTGGCGGGTCTAGGCTATCTATGGGCTCGGTCCACGAGGTTTGGTTCACGTTGGACAAGGGCTGGCGCACCATGGACCATAGGCTGGTCCACCATGGACCGAGCGCACATTGCAGTCGTGCGCACGGCGCACGGTGCACCAGATGCACTCGCGTTTGAAAAAGGCAGAGAGCTTTCAGCTCCTCAGCCCTCAAGTGTTCGACGCGCGGCTCCAGAGGGCTCGCCAACGATGTGGTCGCTCGGCGGGGGCGGGGTCTCTCCTTGCTAGTTGCTTGATCCAAAGTGAGTTTGAGATAGATCTAGTGCAGTTGCTTAGTTGATTCTCATGGCATTAGTTCATCGTTTGGTCTACGGGTTTCTTGTTACTCTTGGTGGTTGCCGCCACCTTGACGGTTTGAAGCAGCGAGGAATTCAAGCACCATGTTGGTGATTGTTCAGTGGCTTGAATCGGTTAATTTGCGAGGGGTCTTGTGCTCTCACCCCGCGGAAGATCGTGATGGGCAACTCTAGTGGAATGCTTGTGGCTAGTTGGAGTGCTCTTTTGTTGATTGATTCTTGTGGCACCCAAGTTGTAGATCAAGCTTAAGAGGCTTGTTAGCGCGTGAATCACTTACCTAGACACTCGCCACATTGGGGATTAAGTTGCTGGCAAGCAACCGAACCTTAGATGAAAAATTAATTGTCATCTCTCTTGTCTGGATTGGTTTTCCACTAGACTCGTTCTTTATGTTCATATCTAGCTTGTGTAGTTGTAGCTTGTTTGTGTTGCTCTTCTAGTTTAGCTCACTAGTGTAGTTTGTTTAGTTGCTAGCTTTTGTGTGGTCGAGTGCTTTAGTAGTAGAACCAACTTGCTACTGGAATTGTTTAGGATACTTGCGTTTGGGTGCAATAGAGCTTGACAAAGTAGTTGCTATTAGGATCTCTTATTGTAATAACTACTTTGATCTAGTGTCTGTGCAATTGTAGAAAAATTTTATAGATTATTCACCCCATTCTGGCCATCTAGCTAGATCCTTTCAGCTTTCCATTTTGTTGTTGATAATTCGATGACCCATTGTCAGAGACTTCAGTCATGGACAACACTTTTACTTATTTATCCTATTTTTTACAAATTAAAAATTAAATAAACATACATCTATTACCTCCTAAGAAGTAACAGATGATTCTAATCATCTAATATATTTAAATGGATGGCTCCCAGTAATTTGGTAGTACCACAACAAAGCCTGTGACTACGTATCAATGCAAAGAAGAAGCAGACATCTATATCACATACTCACATCTATAATAAGATATTAAATGTCATGAGAACAGTTTAAGCAAGCCTAGGAATGCCTCTGTATTTATAAATCAGGCACACATTTAAGCTGTTAAATTCTCATCGGCAACTCCATTGCTGCAACCTTGATGTACATGATCGATCAATTCGGTATGTGCTTGAAGTGTGGCTTGTCCATGGACGGGGATGGGTCATAGCTGCTGTAATCGTTCGTCTTGACCTTGAGCATCCGAGCTTGCACCAATGGCACTAGTGCTTCCTTCTGTTCAGTTCGTGCTGCCTACATATTGATTTTTACATACAAGTGAGCAAAACGGGTAGATAATTTTTGCCTGAAAAAGCTAGATATATATGAAGCCCATATAGAACTCAGGGAGATGAAAGGAGCGTTTTGGAAAGCCTGTCAGTTTAGTTTTCTTGCTATATACCTCTCCTTGTTGACGTAGGGCATCTTGATCCATCAAGAAACTGTAGTGTCTCCCTGAAAGAAGAAACCAGTGAAGACCATGAAGAGTCAAACGTATTTCCTCCAAAAAAAAGATAAATCACACATTCACACCTCCGATCCTACACATAACTGGAACCTATTATTTAGTTCCGTCACCAGATATGCATGCTTTCCAAGATCTACTTATCTCGTATCTTGTTGAAACTTAATATAAACTAGGCCGGACCAGCTGGATGGAGCTTGTTTTAGAGCGAGGTAAAACAGGACATTGAGTACTCAATAACCATATCTTTACGGATTCAAGGCTTGAATCATGGAAAACAAACTCAAGGACCTCTAGGAGGAAGAAAGAACTACTCGCACAAACCAGCAAATGAAGTCGAGAACAAGGCGAAGGTGATGAAAGCAAAGAGGTGGCCAGATCTCCATGGGCATGGCAGCGTCCCCATTTCTGAAATCATGCACTGGATATACTCTGGTAACACGCCCAAAACATGAACCTGAAGCGAGGTGAAGTGAAGCAGGCCTTATTTTTGCCCCACCTTTCTTTGGCCACGGCAGCCTAATATATAACCAAGTCAGCTGGGCAGTCTCTAGTCTGCAACAGATGCTAATCCCACTTCCTTTCAACAAGTTCCAAGGGAAAAGGGTTTTGAGAATTTTCTGTGGGCAGAGTGTCAGGCTGTCACCTGCTTTCTGCTGCATGGAATTTTAAGGATGGGGTAATCATGGTTGGTCTATGCTTGCTTACTACTTTTTAAATATTTGTACAGTACTCCCTTCATTCCCAATTATAAGATGTTTTGGTTTTTCTAGACACGTATACTTAGATATATACATTATGCCTAGATATATGGTAAAAGCAATGTATCTAGAAAAGTCAAACCGTCTTATAATTTGGAACCGAGGGAGTACTTGACAATTGAAACTGGACAAATGTCTTCTTTCAGTTACAGTAATAATTTCTTTTATACTGCTTCTCCAGTACATCAGCACATGTTTTTTTTAGGAATGGCTATTCGGCCCGTTGATTTCAGTCAGGGCTTATCAGTCAGTCAATAGTGTTTTTCTCTCACAACAAAGTAGCACTAGCCGAGCGTATCAGCCTAGAAAACCAACCACCGAACAGGCCGATTGTATTTTGATGATGTGATTTCTGCCGGTTGTTGCTGGCATGCGCAATTCAAAGCTGGTTGTATGTGTTCTTTCTTTCGGTAATTTTTTTTTATTTTGAATTTAAGAGATCATTCTACATGCTGAGGAATATGATTACCAGTGTTAGCGTTGCGTTCCAAACTAGTGGGACAAAAAATAGTAGGTCGATGGACACCAGGATCTTCAGTATCTGCATGAAGTAATTTGATTCCTTCACCCTTTTTTTGTGTAATTAATTTATCGTCACCGGTAAACCTGGAATAATTAATGCACTCAAAAGCATAGTAGGTTGTTAAAAGAGGCAAGTTGGCTGAAATGAGAAACAGCTGCACAGTGCGTCACATTGTTCAGTATACACATTGGGATAGACATGAAACAGTGGTCACGCTGGCTCTCGTTTTTGCCACCACCGTATAGTTAGTGTTCACACGTTCCATCATCATGTCACGGGGAACACCTCAAAGGTAGAGCAGTGGCATGGAGGTAGATCAAAGGGAAAAGGCCTGCCACTGCCAGCCTAAAAGAATTGCCACCGACGATTTAGCGACCGGCCGCTTCTCATTGGTTTTGTAGATATGCACGATTTTTGCCCAATGGAAGCACTATGTTGCGGAATCAGGCAGAGGGAATACTGCAGGGGAAAGACACAATGCAAAGTGGCCTTGATGATACCCTGATAGAATGTGACCATCACCATGAACAACGATGCAAAGCATATTGTCACAAGAGGGCAGTAGTGGAGGATAAAGCAGGAGCTCCACTACGGGGTGAGTGATCTGAACAGTGACATTGTGATAACATGATCCGCACTATCAGAAATATACAACTTAGGAAAGGTCTAGTAATTTTGGTGGTCGAACAAAAACATAACTATTATAATAAATAATGTTTGCTAGTATACAAGATACACTAGCTAGTCCTAAGGATAGAAAGATGGACTTGACCTTGGATATGGTGAAGTTCAAGCAATTAACACCTCAAAAAAAGATCAAAGAATAGTGTTCGAGGCCCTAGAAGACAAGCGAGAAGCTCAAGACATCAAGAAAGCAAAGCTTGGACAATAGGATGCAAAGAAACAACACTCGGATAATAACAGTGGAGCTTTCCAATATGCACTGTAGTGCGCTAGAACAGTACGTAGCACCAAAGCTTTTCTATTGTGACGAGTCCGAGGTAGAGTAAGCAACAGTGCACGGTGTGCTTTCCATATGGGCACCAGAGTTTAGCACCGGAAATTCAGTACTGAGACCTTGCGCAAGGACGGTGGAGAAAATAAGAGCACCGGCATTCTCCAGTGAGGCACGGAGAGTGCACTAAAGATTGAAGGTGGAGTCCAGAAAGATTCTAGTCGTCTAGACAACGCCTAGATTTATTTGGTGCGGCACTAAGAATCCACCGGATGAATAGGCTTCCAATGGTCGGCAATGGGCGTGGCAGAGGCACCAAAATTCTCTAGCGTGGCCACGGGAACAATCCGTTGCTCATTGCAAATGCAGCCCAAAGGATCCAACGGCTAGTTGAGTTGGCTGGGGCTATATATATCTCTGTACCCGGCTGTTTTGGAGTGTGTCGGAGTTTGAGAAAACTATAGGTGAGTTGAGACATATACACTTGTGCTCTATCCACCATATGCGCTTAAGAGAAGATTAGGTGATTAGATAAAGTACTTGGATTAGTGTTTAGGCTAGTTAGAGGTTGCATTAGCACATGAGGTTGTGGCTGTTGTACTGTTGCCTTCGGCGCTAGGGGTAAAATGGTAATTTTGTGTACAACACCGTTAGATCCTCAAACTAACGGAAGGGCCAAGAAAGCAAACGAATTTCGTTTTGGGGCTAAATAGGGAAGTTCAAACAAAAAGGGCCGAGAAAGGAAACATAATTTTTTTAGGGCCAAGGAACTAATTTCTCCTTATCAAAAGTCTGATTTCTATGGTGTTTGTTTTTTAAAAAATAGAAATTTACTGCTTGAAATAATGTTATTGTTGTATAGTTTTTTAGTTGGTGACTAATTCTGTAAATTTGTAAATGGAAATTTTATGTTTTTTTTTCTAGGGGAATGAAAATTTTATAAGTAGAAATATTGTTGGCCGGCTTTCTTGTGCTCTTCGGCCCAGTTTGCATCTATTTGCTCACTGCGTTGGGCCACTAGCTTTGAGCCTATCCGATGCAGTCCACCCTAAACTTCACCTGGTTGGTGGGCTGGTTTAATATTGAGTGTTTGAATAATTGACCAACAAATACAAATACAAAATCATTGCAAATCTAAAGTTACATGTCTAAAATAATTCCACCGTTTCACTAATTCGTGGTCAATGTTCAAATTTTGCAATGTCTAGTGCATATATAAGTAGAGAGAGATAAAACTTATTACAAAATAGAATTGAATGCTTAAAAAGTATAGAACAATTGAATAGCACTATGGGAACAATTAGGGATGAAAACAAATCGGATACGGACGGATATCACCGATATTACATTTGTTTTCATATTTCTGTCCGAATTCGGATAGTGTCAACTATGCTGGATAGGATATGATTTAATATCGACATCACAAATATACGATTTGAGTATTCGGATGCGGATACGGTATCGGATGTTGAATATCCGGACTCGGATACGGACAGATCTCAACCCCTATAAACGGATTCGGTCTCGAATACGGTCGGAAAATATCCGTACCGTTTTCATCTCTAGGAACAATGAGGCTTTACTTACTGGAACAAACCGACGGTAAGCACGAAAGGTAAGCACGAAAATTCTTAAAAAAACGACAGAACAATCATATTAGTTATGCGAACAACAAACCATATTATGAAACAATTTAAAATAAACAAAATAGACTGTCAAACATGCAACACGGTCTAAAAAGTAAATCATGGAGGATTGAAAAATATACAAGAATATTGCATTGCATTAGAGGGGAAATTCACTGTTGGAAAAGAAAATAGCAATAAACATGTAAAAAGTGCTATAGGACAATCAATTTTCTGCCGGTATAATAAAATTGTGTTGCGAAACAATTTAAATCAACAGCAAAAATAATCCAAACAACTTATCACATCCATGAAAGAAAAAAAATGAAAACTATACTACAAATACACAATACAAGGAAAAAATTAGAACTTAAGAGTTTAGCCCACTGTCTGGACTGAAACCGGATGTCGTGTGCACAAATTTCTCCACACAGTGCCCTATCCTAAACTGTACTGACTGTAGCGTTGTAGAAAGAGATACCACTAAATGTCAAAAATATCCTGCTACATCGTTCTCAGCTGAGCAACCATACCTCAGTGAAGTCAGAGGACGACTCCAAATTTACTAGTTCAAACATGCCATTGCTACTTATCCTTTGGCTTTCATGTCCCAACAACCAAACTGAGAAACAATATGGCCATGGCAATGGGGCTCTTCACCTTGCTACCGCCACTCGTTGCCGTCCTGATGATCCCCACTGTGAGCGCCGGTGATGAGGCGGCGCTGCTAACTTTCAAAGCACAAGTAGTCATCGATGGCAGTTCTGGTACGCTGGCCTCATGGAACAGCAGCACCAGCTTCTGCAGCTGGGAGGGCGTGACATGCAGCCGTCGGAGGCCAACACAGGTGTCGACGTTGAACTTGCAAGGCGGCGGTATCAAAGGAGCACTCCCCCCGGTAATAGGTAATCTGACTTACCTGCAGACGCTCAACCTGAGCGCCAATGAGCTATATGGTGAGATCCCAGCAAGCCTGGGCCATCTCCGGCGCCTGGAGACACTCGACCTTAGCAACAACTTATTCTCCGGGGAGTTCCCTGCTAATCTCAGCTCCTGCATCAGCATGACCATCATGGTGCTAGACGGCAACAAGCTTGGTGGTCACATTCCGGCCGAGCTCGGAGCAATGACTTCCCTGGAAGCAATATCGCTGAGCAACAACAGCTTTGCAGGACCCATACCGGTATCACTGGCCAATCTATCTCATCTGCAGTATCTCAGTCTCTCCAGCAACCAGCTCGATGGATCAATACCACCAGGACTCGGCAGCATTCAGAGCATGTGGCAACTCCATCTCTACAACAATAACCTCTCCGGTTTGCTTCCACTCTCTCTATACAACTTGTCTTCGCTGATCAGCTTTCAGGTAGGGGGCAACATGTTGCATGGAAGCATTCCTACTGATATCGGCAACCGATTCCCCAGCATGCAGATTCTTAGCTTGTCAAGTAACCAATTCACCGGGATAATCCCTTCTTCAGTATCTAATCTCTCCCATCTCACGACACTCAACCTCGCGCAAAATAGATTGAGTGGGCATGTGCCTGCCACTTTGGGGAGGGTGCGAGCTCTGCAAAAATTTCTCTTGACAGAAAACAAGCTTGAAGCAAATGATAAGGAGGGATGGGAATTCATCAATTCTCTATCAAACTGCAGCCAACTGCGGTGGTTGATACTCAGTGACAACTCTTTTGGAGGACACCTAGCAGGTTCAGTTGTGAACCTCTCAGTGACCCTTCAAAAGCTATACTTGGATGACAATAGGATCTCTGGGAGTATCCCTGCAGACATCGGAAATCTTGTTGGTCTCAACATACTGCTGACTGTGAACAATTCTATGTCAGGAGTGATTCCGGACAGCATTGGGAAACTAGAAAACTTGGTAGACCTTGGCCTGTATGGTAATGCCTTGTCAGGTCTCATACCACCGTCTATAGGAAATCTCACAAAATTAACTAGGTTCCTTGCATTTTACAACAATCTGGAAGGACCGATACCAGAAAGTCTTGGGAAGCTGAAGAATCTATTTATTCTTGATCTCTCGACAAATTACTACCTTAATGGTTCTATACCCAAGGCAATTTTGAAGCTTCCTTCACTTTCATGGTACTTAGATTTATCATATAATTCTCTTTCAGGACCCCTTCCATCAGAAGTTGGTACCATGACTAACCTCAACGAGTTAATCTTGTCAGGAAACAAGTTGTCTGGCCAAATACCTAGTAGCATTGGAAACTGCATAGTTTTGGTCAAACTTTTACTGGATAATAACTCGTTTGAGGGTAGCATACCTCAATCTCTAAGCAACTTGAAAGGACTCAGTGTATTGAATCTGATCATGAACAATTTGTCTGGTAGGATCCCTGATGCCATTGGTAGTATTAGAGCTCTACAACTGATAGGATTACGGATCCTACCGCGTAGATCACGGAGTCTGTAGGGGTGAGAGGGAGGTGGAGCAGGCTGGGAACCTCGCTGCCGGCAGCTGGACGCCGTGGTGGAGGATGGGCGGCTGCTGCTGTAGCCCTAACCTTCACGCGGCTACAGTAGCGGCGGCACTGTTCACGCGTGAACAGTAGAGGCGGCTAGGGTTTCTCCCGGCTCCCTGAGGAAGTCGGAAACAATAATATGTTTCTGTTTAATCTCACAAATAGAGTCTTACAAATATTTATATGTCTCTCTAATAGCGATAATTATAAAATAACCCTCTACCAATACTATAATTGCGACAATTATATGGGCCATAGCCCTCGATGGCGGCTTCCTCCTAGCCCTTATTTGGGCTGCGATTACGGTATGGGGATGCCGGTCATAACATCTCTCTCCTTTGCAAAAAACAATTTCGTCCTCGAGCTGGAAATCGGGGTGCTCGGCGCGGAACTCCTCGAGTGACTCCCACGTTGCATCATCTGCTGACAGACCGCGCCACTTGATCAAGATCTTCCAAACACCCCGGCGCTGCTGAGCGCGCAGGGCGCGTTCCGGGCCTGGCAGGGCCCGGCCATCCAAAGCCGGTGGCAAGACACCGGCGGCAGTGGGGGGATCGCCGCGGTGCTGCTTCAGGAGGCCCACATGAAAAACATCGTGGATGCGGGTGTCATCGGGCAGCTGGAGGCGGTAGGCGACGCGACCGATGCGCTCCAGCACGCGAAACGGCCCCGCCCAGCGCGGCCCCAACTTGCGCTTGGAGCGAGGGTCGAGGGACTGCTGCGTGGTGCGGTGAAGGAGACGCAGCCAGACCCACGAGCCCACCTCGAACTCCACATCCCTGTGGTTGGCGTCGTAGTAGCGTTTGGAGAGCTGCTGGGCTTGAAGGAGCCGCTGACGGACCTCAGCGAGCATCTCGTCGCGGCTGCGGAGTATGGCGTCGGCGGCCTCGGTACGAGCCGTTCCCGGCTGGTACGGCAATATGGGCGGCGGTGGTCGACCGTAGACGACCTCGAAAGGCGTGGCGCGGAGGGCGGTATGGAAAGAAGTATTGTAGCAATACTCCGCCCACGACAGCCAGTCCACCCACGCTCGAGGCCGGTCACCTGTAACACAGCGCAAATACATGGCAATCACCTTGTTGACCACCTCCGACTGGCCGTCCGTCTGAGGGTGGAAGGCGGTGCTCATGCGGAGCTTGACGCCCGCCATCTGGAAAAGGTCCCGCCACACGTGGCCGGTGAACACGGGGTCCCGGTCACTGACGATGGAGAGCGGGAACCCGTGGAGCCGTACAATGCCGTCGAAGAAAGCACGGGCGACCGACGCGGCCGTGTAGGGGTGCCCGAGCGCGATGAAGTGCGCGTACTTAGAGAAACGGTCGACGACGGTGAGGATAACCGACTTGCCGGCGACTTTGGGCAGCCCCTCGATGAAGTCGATCGAGATGTCCGCCCAAACTTGGGAGGGCACGTCGAGGGGCTGCAGCAGTCCCGCTGGCTGCAACGCCTCCGTCTTGTTGCGCTGGCACGTGGTGCAGGAACGCACCAAGTCGCGCACCAGTGCCCTGTCCCGCGGAATGTAGAACTCGGCACGGAGGCGGTGCAGCGTCTTCTGGGTCCCCTCATGGCCGGCGGCATGGGCCAGCAGGAGGACCTGGTGGCGGAGGTCCCCGTGATCCGGCACGAAGATACGAGACCCGTGGAGGAGGAGGCCGCTGTCCAGGCGCCACGGCTCCGCGAGCTCCCCGGCCTGGAGCTGCTGCAGCAGCCGCTGGCCATCCGGCGCCGTGGCTGTAGCGCGCCTGATGGCGTCGAGGAGGTCAAACGAAGGCCCGGACACAGCCACCGCTGCCCCGAGGGCGTCCGGCGACGGTACAGGCGCCACCGCCTCACTGTCGCGGCGTGACAGAGCGTCCGCCACGGTGTTGAGGCGGCCCGGGCGGTACTCCACGGTGAAGTCGAAGCCGAAAAGTTTGCTGATCCATTGGTGCTGTGGAACGGTAGACAAACGCTGATCAAGCAAAAATTTGAGACTGTAGTGGTCAGTGCGAACCAGGAAGGGGCGCCCCCACAAATACGGGCGCCAGTGGCGCACAGCTTGCACCAAGCCGATGAGCTCGCGTTCGTAGGCGGCGAGCTTGAGGTGGCGAGCTGCAAATGGCCTGCTGAAGTAGGCGAGGGGTCCCGCGCCCTGGTGGAGGACGGCGCCGAACCCCGCACCCGATGCATCGCAGTCGACCACGAAAGTAGCGTCGAAATCCGGCATCTGAAGCACGGGCCCCGTCGTCAAGGCGCGCTTGAGCGCCTCGAAAGCCGTCGACGCGTCGTCGTCCCACACGAACGCGTCTCGCCGCAAGAGTCGCGTGAGTGGGGCCGCGATGATGCCGAAGTCGCGGATGAACTTCCTGTAGTATCCCGCCAAGCCCAAGAAGCCGCGAAGGCCCCGGGCCGAGCGAGGTAGAGGCCACGCCGCCACCGCGTCGACCTTGTCGGCGTCCATGGCGACACCGCCCTCGGCGATGACATGGCCAAGATAGGTCACGGATGGCGCCCCGAACGAGCACTTGGAGCGCTTCAAGTATAGATGGTGCGCCCATAGGGCGCTGAGGACGATGTTGATGTGCTGCAGATGCTCGAACCACGACGAGCTGTAGATGAGGATATCATCGAAGAAAACGAGCACAAACCGCCGGAGGTAGGTGCGAAGCACATCGTTCATCAGGGCCTGGAAGGTGCCCGGGGCATTAGAAAGCCCGAAAGGCATCACCAGAAACTCGAAGTGGCCGTGGTGAGTGCGGAACGCCGTCTTGGAGATGTCGTCGGGATGCATCCGCACCGGATGATACCCCGAGCGTAGGGTCATTTTTTAGAAAAAGCGAGCTCCATGGAGCTCATCGAGGAGCTCATCGACCACCCAGATCGGGAACTTGTCCTTGGGCGTCTTGGCGTTGAGGGCGCGGTAGTCAATGCAGAAGCGCCACGACTGGTCCGCCTTGCGCACCAGCAAGACGGGCGCCGAGAAAGGTGAAGTGGTTGGCCTGATGATCCCTTGGGTGAGCATGGCGCGCCAAGACCGCCGCCGGCGGCTCATCCTTCAGGCTGGGGATAGCGGTAGGCGCGCGCCACCGCAGCGAGCACCCGTAGCAAGTGAATGCGGTGGTCGTACGCTCGCGCCGGCGGAAGGCCCGTGGGTTCGGTGAAGACGACGGCGTCGTCTTTGGAGGACGCCCGGCCAGCGCTGCTGTGTGGTCGGGGCAGCCGCGCATGCGGAAGCAGTGTCGAGAAATTTGAGAGGTGCAACCGCCCACCCCCCTCGCCAGTGACGGTGTGGCGCCGTCGCGCCAAAAACGACAGGTGAGGGCCTCGCGATCCCATAGTATGGGGCCCAAGGTGCGGATGAAGTCGAAGCCCATGATGAAGTCAAATCCGCCCAAGTTGAGGCCGACACACGTGATGGCGAAGTCCTCGTCGTAGATGCGAATGGGCACGTTGCGCGCGATGCCCTCACAAGGCATGCGGTCGCCATTGGCCACCGTGATCCGCAGGCGCTCCCCGCCCGCCGGAACGAGGCCCAGGCGGCGCATGGTCTCCCCCGACACGAAGTTATGGGTGGAGCCCGTGTCGAGGAGGGCCAGGAAGCGTTCGCCCTTGATGACGACGGGCAGCAGCATGGAGTTGGCGGCCCGAATACCTGCAACAGCCTAGAGGGAGACCACAAGGGCGTTAGCGGCAGCCATCTCTGGCCCGGCTAACTCACTGGACGGGGTGTCCTCAGTTGCCTCCACGGGAGTCTCCACGATGTAGTCGTCGACCTCCAGGTAGAAGAGGCGCTTGCACACGTGCCCGCGTACGTAAGGCTCGTCACAGTTGAAGCACAGCCCCTGGCGACGACGCTCCTGCTGTTCGTCCGGAGAGAGCAGACGAAAAGTGGGCGCCGGTGTCGGTGTAGGAGCTGCGGAGTCCAGGTTGACCGCAGGGGCGGCCGGGCGCCACGAGGCTGCGGGGCAGGTGGAGATACGCAATCCTCGAACGCCCGTGCCAAGTACATGGCGGTTTGGAGGTCGGGCGGTGCGCGGAGCTGAACCTGCTTGCGGAGCTGGTCCGGCAGCCCGCCAACGTACAACTCCGCCTTTTGGCGAGCGGAGAGGTTGCGGGCGTGGCACAGGATGGCATTGTAGCGCTCCGAGTAATCCTACATGGAAGAACCAAAAGGAAGGCGGGCAAGCTCCGCCAACCGTGTGCCCAGAACAGGGGGCCCGAAGCGGAGTGAACATAACTCGCGGAAGCGCTCCCAAGGGGGCATGCCCTCGTCCTGCTCCAGGGCGTAGTACCATGTCTCGGCAGCACCCCGAAGATGGTAGGACGCGAGCCATGTGCGCGCGGATGCTAGCGTCTGCTGACCGCGGAAGAACTGCTCGCACTGGTTCAACCAATTCAGGGGGTCTGCCGAGCCGTCGTACGTAGGAAACTCCAATTTGTAGAATTTGGGCCCCGCTTGTGCGCCCGCGAGGGCAGCACCAAGGCCCGGGTCAAAGCCCCCCCGCTGCTGGCCGCCCGAGGAAGAAGGCGCCCCGAAGAACAGCGAGCCGTCCACCCCCCCAGAGAGAGGACCGCCGGCGGAAGGCAGGGTTGGAACCGCTGTTGTCGCGATCGTCGTGGAGGGTGATGGGGTTGTCGACGTGGCTATCGAGTAGAGCGGAGCAGACGCCGTCACGGACGGCTGCAGCCAATCAGGCAGCGGTGACGGCGAGGCCGGCCATTGCAACAGATGGAGCGGAACTCCGGCCCCCGTCGACGGCATGCCGTAGGGGTAGGAAGTCGCTGGCGCAGTGGGGATCGGTGCCGTGGGCACCGGCGGCGGAGGCAGTGGTGGTGCGGGAAACGGCGGCGGTGGAGGCGCCTGGAGCAGGCCGGCCCACGCCGTCTGCATGGAGACCACCGCGTTGGCGATCAGATCAACCTTGGCCCCCAGCGATTCCAACGTCAGGGGCTGGGCAGAGGCGTTGGACGCCTCCGACAACTCCGACGACGCAGCGGTCGGCGGCGAAGTGGTCACCGGGATGGAGGAACTCGGAGGAGCAGTCGTCATCGAACCAGGCAACGCTGATACCAGGTTGATAGGATTACGGATCCTACCGCGTAGATCACGGAGTCTGTAGGGGTGAGAGGGAGGTGGAGCAGGCTGGGAACCTCGCTGCCGGCGGCTGGACGCCGTGGTGGAGGATGGGCGGCTGCTGCTGTAGCCCTAACCTTCACGTAGCTACAGTAGCGGCGGCACTGTTCACGCGTGAACTGTAGAGGCGGCTAGGGTTTCTCCCGGCTCCCTGAGGAAGCCGGAAACAATAATATGTTTCTGCTTAATCTCACAAATAAAGTCTTACAAATATTTATATGTCTCTCTAATAGCGATAATTATAAAATAACCCTCTACCAATACTATAATTGCGACAATTATATGGGCCATAGCCCTCTGTTGGCCGGCTTCCCTCCTAGCCCTTAGCTGGGCTGCGACGGCTGTAGGGGATGCCGGTCATAACAACAACAGTTGTACCTAGCACAGAACAATTTGTCAGGGTCCATCCCAGAAGATTTGCAGAATTTGACATCGTTGTCTATATTGGATTTATCTTTCAATAATTTGCAGGGTGAGGTGCCAGACAAAGGTGCTTTCAGAAACCTAACTTACATATCAGTTGCTGGGAATAATCAGTTGTGCAGCAAAACACATCAACTTCACTTGGCAACTTGCTCTACAAGCCCATTAGGAAAGGACAAAAAGAAGAAATAAAAGTCTCTTGTAATTTCTTTGCTAACATCTATAATAGTCTTATCATCAGTTTCCGTTATTCTCCTTGTTTGGATGCTCTGGAAGAAGCGCAAACAAAGGCATAAGAGTACTGTAGAATCTCCAATTGCTGAACAATATGAAAGAATTTCATACCTTGCATTATCAAGAGGAACCAATGAGTTTTCAGAAGATAACTTGCTCGGAAGTGGTAGATATGGTGCTGTTTATAAATGCATTCTCGATAATCAGGACAAAACCGTGGCTGTCAAGGTCTTTAACCTTTGTCAATCTGGATCTTCCAAGAGTTTTGAGGCAGAATGTGAGGCCATGAGAAGGATACGACACCGTCGTCTTATAAAGATCATTACTTGTTGCTCGAGTACAGACCCCCAAGGTCAAGAGTTCAAGGCATTAGTTTTCGAATTTATGCCCAATGGTAGCTTAGATCTTTGGCTTCATAAAAAATCTCAGCTCACTTCAAGCAGGACACTTAGCCTTTCCCAGAGGTTGGATATAGCTGTTGATATAGTCACTGCAGTGGAGTTAGCTGTTGATATAGCTTCACAATAACTGTCAACCGCAGGTAATCCATTGTGACCTTAAGCCAAGCAACAATCTTCTTGCTGAAGATATGAGTGCCCGAGTAGGAGACTTCGGCATATCAAAATTTCTCCCAGAAAATACAAGGATACAAAATTCATATAGCTCAATCGGAATAAGAGGTTCCATTGGCTATGTTGCTCCAGGTGACAAAAATTCTTAATATTGTTATCTTGTGCGTTTCAAACAAATGTGACATGCTAATGGGTTTTTTTTTTCTGACGTAACTGTAGAGTATGGTGACGAAGGCTCTGCAATCTCAACATCTGGTGATATTTATAGTCTTGGCATATTGCTGCTTGAGATGTTTACCGGCAGGAGCCCAACAGACAACATGTTCAGAGATTCACTAGATCTGTATAAGTTCACCAGAGGAGGCTCTACCAGACAGAGACTTGGAGATAGCAGACTCAACAATATGGCTACACCAAGAACCGAAGAACAGCACTACTACGGGAAGTAGAATCCAGGAATGCTTGATTTCTATCTTCAGGATTGGGCTATCCTGCTCGAAGCAACAGCCTCGAGAGCGAGCATCGATAAGAGATGTTGTGGTGGAGATGCATGCGGTCCTCCAAGGGAATATGAGAGAGAGAGAGCATCCGCTAATCAGACATCCAGAGAGATTTCCTCAAATCATCATGACTCTCAAGGTGCAGTGCTGCAATAGCTCCTTGTCTCGTAGCCTCATGCAACCTAGCAATGTTGAATCATTGAATTCAAGCGATCAATACGAACGACTCAGAAGCTTACCTGCCATAGTGGCCCACATGGGGAAAAAACACCAAGGATAAGGAGGGTGGTAATATTTATTCTTGAAGTGTAATCTCAAGTTTCCAATCACCATGGGTGATTGCAGCGAACTGTCGTGAGAAGATAACTTTAGTTTCTCTATTTTGCAAAATAATTTTGAATTATGGGTCATCTTTTTGCAAAATGTAACTAAACATGTGTGTGAAAAGTACAAAAAGTTCCCCTCCAAAAAATTTCACATTTTGGACTCCAGACTCCCGAATCCGAAATTTTTCGCCTCGGTCCGCGGCCTAGATGCGCCTGTACCCCTCGCCCGCTCCCTCCCTACCCTATCCATTCGCTCGGCTGCCACTCTCCTTCCTTTCCCCATCTCCATCTCCGCCACTCTCCTCCACCGCCGCCGCGCTGATCTCCCTCGCAGCCGCTCCTCTCAGTCTCTCCCCCACCTCCTCCATCGCCAGCCTTCACCTTCTTCCCCACACTTCCTTCACCGCGGCCGGCCGTGCCCTCTCCGTGCGTAGATCGGGCTTTCAAGCCGCGTCCGAGCGCTCATGGACGGATTCGAAGGCAACGGCGGTGGGTACGAAAACGACGATGGCACCCGCGATTTCTTCTCCCAACCAGAGCACTCGTCGGCTTTCAACCTCTACTCCGACCCGCCGGCGCAGTTCCCAAGCTCAAGCTCCATCAGCGCTCAACGGGCCGGCCTCTCCTCCCTCGATCTCAACTCCAACGGCGAGGCTTGGCTCGGAATGGGGAGGTACGAGAACCTCCTACGCTACTGCTAGGACGAAGCAGATGGCGAGGGCGGCTTCTCCCCCTCTCCCGTGCGCGTCCGTGCCTCCGGGCGTACCCTTGGCGTTCGGACGGCACGATCCGGCGGCGGAGGAGGCGGCATGGCCGGCCGCGCGGGCCTGAACTCCGGCGCTCCGCGTGCCCCACGACCGCCTCCACTCTCCGGCAGCGGCACGCGTGGATCTTCGTCCACCGCACCTTCTGGATTGGTTCCCCGTCGCGGTCGCCGGTCCCATTCTCCGGCAACTCATCCGGCAGCCATGGTGGATGACAACTTCAATGTGGATCTGGTCGCAGATGGTGAAGAAGACAACCTCGAAGAGATTCCGGCGCCCACTAGGAACGCTCGATCCTCGGTATGAACCATATCCTCCCTCGCTGGCTTACCATTTTCACGTGTTTTCATTTGCCGAATGCATGATGTGTATGTACGTATCTATGTTCCAATTTGGTTTAGGCTAAAAAAGATAGATGCAATTGGAATGGGCCAAACACAGGTGTCCTGTGCACCCTGTGGTGTCAACAGATCAATAAGGGCAATTGCGTGAGAGGGAACATGACCAAAAAAAGGTGGGATGAGGTTCTAACTCGGTTTAGAGCAACCACCAATTTGGTTCATGATAAGGAACAGCTTGGTAGTAGGTACAGGCAACTGAAATCCTTGTATGGGTTCATTAAGAAATTAAAGACTCAATCAGGCCTTAGTCGTAGAGAGGATGGGAGTGTCATAGCAACTGAAGATTGGTGGGAAAATAATACAAAGGTACTTGTACCCTCCTTTGTTAGATTTGTAGACAGTAGTGATATGTTTGTAGGCTTCTAAACTTTGAGTACCATCTGCAGGGCCACTCAGAATGGAAAAAGTTGAAGAATGGGTGGTTAGATTACTTGGAAGACCTAGAGCATATGTTTCATGGAGTGGCTGTTGATGGATCCACTGCATGTCCCTGGACAAGGAGAAGTTCTGGAAGTGGATGATGAAGAAGATGATGAAGAAGATGATGGCAATGATGATTCAGTTACCCCAGCGACACCAGTCACTCCTAGCAGCAATGGTAGCCTCAAGAGAGCTAGCAGCATATGCACAACTGCCAAAAGTCCTAAGAAGACCAAGTTAAAGAGTCCAGCCTTGAGGGCCATGAACAGATTCATGGCAAACAATGAAAGGATACAAGAGGAAAGGAACAAATACCTTGCTGCGGTTGTGGAAGCAAAGATCAGTGCCAAACAATCCAAGGAAGATGTCATGTTTGAGAAGATTAAGCAAGTTCAGCGTCTAGCTAAGGAATGTGGGGTCCAGGAGTTAGATCCTGTTCAATGGTTGGATGTGCTTCGTATCTGCCAGGATCCAATAGTCCGTGACTTCTTCATTGCAACTAATACTAATGAGGGGAGACGTGCGGTTATTGAGTTGCAAGGGTTTAGGGTACTAGGTGTAACACCCCGGTGTTACGCAAGCATTTAGGCACTACAAATCATGAACATAATACATCATCAAGCATCATAATCATACATGCATAATCATGTTAAATAATAACTGAAACAATACTTTGAAACATATGAAACATGCTCGTGAAACATGTATGTTGCATTACTGTTTAAATGAACTTGGGTTGTGTTTGTGCTTGTAATGATGTTTAACATGATTGTTTGAGAGTACAAATGACTTAGAAATGTTTCACGTGCATTTTGGAGCAAGGTTGGTATTCAAATTTTCTCAAATTTTGCTTTTAAAAATATTATTAAAAAAATGGTCAAAATACCCTTTATTTAGCTTTTAACTTCCATCTCAAAATCTGTTTGGATTTAGACCTTGCACCTTTTGACAAAGTTGTAGAGTTTAAATTTCTAAACAACTTTTATTTTGGGTCCAACTTTTGAAACTGCTTTGAAAAGGTTCAAAATTTCATTTGAATGAATTTGGAGAAGAAAATAAAAAGGAAAAATCACATTTTCACCTTAATGGGCCGTCGCCTCCCTTTTGGCCCAGCAGCACAGGCCGGCCTAGCCTGCCTCCACGCTGGCTCGCTCCCCCGCCCGCGCGCGCGCCGCGCCCGACCGGCGTCAGGCCGCGGCCGCCGCGTGGCCGCCGCACGCCGGTGACGGTGTACGGGTGGCACCCCAGCGGGCCCCGCCACTCCCCGCGCTCCCCTTCACCTGCCCGACCACGCCGCTCTCCCCACTCGCCTCTCCACTTCGCCAGCCGTAGCACAGCAGTAGAGCACGCGCACGCTCGCCTCCACCACCGCCCGCACCAGCGCCTCGCTGGAGTTGGCTCGCCCGGCCACCCCAGCTCGCCGTCGACCCCTCCATCTCGCCCTGAGCTCCGCCTCCACCTCGCGCACCCCATGCTCGCGTCGGTTCGCCTTGGTAAGCCTTCACCGGCCGTGAATCGCTCACTAGAGTGAGCTCCTCCTCGCCGGAGTGCTCCGCTCCGTGGACCTCGCCCCTCCGTCCTCCTTCTCGCTCTCTATTCTCACGCACCAGCACCACACTGACGCGGTGGAGCTCGCCAGCCATTCCCCGCGCCACATCTTGGCCGGAGATGGCCGGCCGGCGTCGGGCCGCGCCACCGCGCCGCCATGGACGCCGGTGAGCTTGCTCCCGAGCTCCACTGGCCATGGTAGATGTACCATTAGGTCCGCCTTGTCATGGGAAGCCTCTGGTGGTGACCTCACCGCCGACGAGCTCACCGGCGGCGAGAACCGCCGCGGCCGAGCTCCTCCCCTGCCGTAGTGACTGACCGGTGGGGCCAGGGGGCCCACTGTCAGCCGCTGGGGTGCACGTCTGTGTGCAGATCCGGGTGGATCTAGCATTTTTGAACCGGGATTTTCAGAAAGAATAAAAGAAATGATTTACAGATTTTATTTAAATGCTTTGGAAATTCATAACTTGCTCAAAATAGCTCCAAATTTGTTGAAATAAGTTTTGCTAGGTTTCTTGTGACTAGATCTATCTGTTAAAAATATTGCATGTCAAATTTGTGATACTTTTCTATGTAGCTTTATTTAAATTGAATAAATGCTGATTTCTTAGAAAATGTCTAGTAAATAAAATAATTATCAGAAAAATATGGTTCCAGTTTTGTTAATCTCCTTTAGTGATGTACTTTGTAGGAAAAATATATGTCATGCATGTTCTGTAGAGAAATATTGATGTGTAGTTCAAGTGCCTTTAATTGATGATTTTTATTATTTTAATAGAGAGCAAAAAGTGTATAAAACATGTGTATGATAATTTTTGTGCAGTGATTGTTTACTGTGTAGAACATAGAAAAAATATCAAATATGTTGTTTGACACTTTTCATAGTACAAAGTATTTTCATGCTTAATTATCAACCATAGCTTGTCATTTTTGTGTAGGCTGTTATACTTATCCACATGCAATGAAAATTTTATGGTAGACTAATTATTGGCTAAGGAAGCTACTGTAATTTTCTCATAATTTTATGAGCACTAGAAATATATGTTGTTGTAGTCCTAGTTTAGAATGAAATAAAATAATCTTCTTTAATGCATGTTTAGTTAATAATGTTTGCTTTGGTGTATCTTTGAAGCATTTTAGCTTGCTGTGTTGACTTGGCATGTTAGTACAGTGGTTGTAGTAGTAGTATAATAGTACATGTTCTTGGGTGATGTTGGCTACCTTGTAGAAGAGCTTTACTTCTACTATGTTCAATAAAGTTAAACATGTTCATCTACATTTCCATACATCATGATCATTACATGTCATCTCTCCGATGCACCTATGCATGAGTATTTATACATCTGCATCATACAGGATCGCAGGAGGAGTTGCTAATAGCAGTTCAGGAAGAGCAGACCGGGACAGATCCACAAGAAATCCAGGCACAGGAGGTGCCAGAGGAAGAGGAGCAAGGAGAGGACTTGCCCGAGTACGTGGATCATCAACCTAGTTCGTTCGAACGAGGCAAGCCCCGGAGCATTCTAAGCCTCCTACTTTATAAAAGCAATTCTTTCTATATATGAGTTTATATATTGTTGCATTAAGCTGTAGGAATTGATTGAAACCGTTGATGCATTTATTACTATCCTTGCCTACCTTATTACCTTGTTACCCTATTAGGTCGGGATCGAATAACTGCTTAGCATTGCTTAGACCGGTAGCGATCGGTGATTTCCGGTCACCTACATTTATAGGTGGTTACTGGAAGAATTTAGCTATAGAAAGAATGATATCCTGGAATTAACCATGTGTGATAGATAATTGGAGACCGGACAGAAAAAGTTGAAGGCAACCAGACAGGGTTCTAGGGTGCTGTTAGTTTTCTGTCTGTGTCGATTAAGGACCGATCGTTGCTCGTCCCTCTTGTCATGTTGAACGTATGCCTCATATTTAGCTGGCCGGATAAAGTACCTTTCGACCGCGAAGCTAGCGACACTATTCGAGCCGGGATAAACTCGGATTGACAGACTGGTGCTGAATGGGGTATGACGGGGACGTGAAGAGTGAGCCCAAGGTGCGTCCTAGCTGTCGGGCGGTCCCTGGGTAGTGTGGTCCATGACTGTTATCCCGCGGCTACTTAGAAAGTGTCATTAGTGATCTGTAGCTCACTTGATCGGTGAGTGTGGTTTGTGTGAGGAATAAATCACCAGCTGGTTAGGAATCGATTCGAATCGCCATCGCTCCTGGATAGTGAGCACTTGACTCGAGCTACAGCATCGTAGTAATTATGATGGAACACTGATGGTTATCTGGATGGTATGGGATCTGCTAAATCTAAGTTGGTAACTGGATGTTATTGGTTAATAAAGTGATTACTATAATATAGGTGCTTACCTAGATGGATAGGTCATAATAAAGATGATGCAAAGTACTTAAAATGGTTTCTTCATGATAGTTTATGCTTTTCACAAACAAGTCAGCTAGCCTACTAAAGAAAGCCTTGCATAATTCTTGGTGTCGCTTTATTTTGGTTTAAGACGGGTAAGTCTAGCTGAGTACCTTCTCGTACTCAAGGCGTTGTTCCCATTGTTGTTGCAGATGGTCAATGTACTACGGTTATTGCATTAACTGCCTATACCCAGCGATGGGCGACAATTAGGACCAAGGGCAATGGTCACTCCGTATCTCTCATCTGATGCTTTTGTTGGAAATGACTACCTGCTGGCACTGTATCTGAACCAAAAGTGTGTGTGTGGCTTTAAAACTATTTGCTTCCGCTATTTCAGTTTGAACTTGGGTTGTAATAACTTTATGTTCTAAACTCTGATGTATCCAACTGTCATTGTGAACTTTATGTAACATGGGACGATGATTGCTAAACTTGTACGATCTTGGTTTGTATGTCGATTGGTTTGAAATTCTTCGTGGTTTCACGGACTACCGGGTTATACGGGCTTAAGTTTACTAAATTATCTGCTTCGGCGGAAGATTTCCTTACTTAATCTCGTATAATTGGTCGGTTCTGTTACACTAGGCTGCAATTTCATTTATCTAGCATTAGTTCCATCAATTGAACTATGTTGTGTTATTTAATCAGTTCAACTATGTTCTGTTATTTAATCGGTTGAACTTGAAGTCATGAATGATGTGGTGTATGTGAAATCTGTGATGGATGATGTGGTTTCTGTGAGTTTTATTATGCTGAAATCTATTATGAATAAACTATGACTTATATTATGCTGATATATGAGTGAACTTTTATTCCAGTGGCTTATATGGTTCCAATTTGGTATATTTCAGTGACTTATATTCCAGTGACTTGTACTAATTATTGTTATTTATATGATCAGGCTGGAATTTCAGTGAGGCCATAGGTCATTTGTGATGATCAAGATGAGGATTCCAGTGATGATGAGATATTGTCACTTATTGCTGAGGATGGCAATTCAGAATTTCTGTCTGGTATGCTTATGTATGCCATGCATTATGATAAATACTGTACTAGGGCCCCATATAGGCAACCTTTCATGTCTGGGCTTCAGTGGGTGCAAATAAATTACAAGATAGAGATAGATGCTACAAAATATTTAGGATAAGCCCAACAATATTTTATAGGTTGCATGAGTTGCTTACAGAGTCATATGGCTTGAAATCTAGTAAGAAGTCTAGTTCAATTGAAGCCTTAGGAATGTTTCTGTGGATGGTTGGTGCACCTCAGTCAGTCAGGCAAGCTGAGGACGGGTTAGAGAGGTCACTAGGCATAGTCCATACCAATTTCTATAAGGTGTTGAAATGCCTGACAAAACTAACTAAGGACATCATTAAGCCCGAGGACTCAGATTTTACAGCAATCCATCCTAGGCTGATGAGTCCACGGTTCTATCTATTTTTCAAGGATTGTATAGGAGCAATTGACGGCACTCATGTACCTTGTGTTGTGCCAAGTCATAAGGTGATTCAACACGTGTCGCAAGGGAATGACAACCTAAAATGTGTTGGCTGTTTGTAACTTCGACATGAAGTTCACCTTTGTGCTTGCTGGATGGCCTGGATCAGTGCATGATATGAGAGTTTTCACTGATGCCACTACGACCTTCGGCCATGTCTTTCCACACCCACCAACAGGTAAACACCCATCAAGATGGAATGGCCAGATTACTTGTGATCGAGGTCACTAACTAACTGGTTGTGATGTGTAGGTAAATACTACATGGTCGATTCCGGCTATCCAAACCGGCCAGGATACCTTGCACCTTACAAGGGAACCATGTATCATCTGTCGGAGTATCGTCATGCCCAGGAACCTCAAGGTAAAAAAGACATCTTCAACTTTGCACATTCGTCTCTTAGAAATGTCATCGAGAGGTCTTTTGGGGTTTTAAAGATGAAGTGGAGGATTTTGTTGAGTATGCCGAGATATCCACCTCATGTGCAAAAGCCAAATAATAGTAGCTTGCATGGCACTGCATAATTTTATTAGGAGCAGTGGCATAGTGGACAAGGATTTTGATCGGTTGTGATTGTGATGAGAATTATGTGCCACCCGAAGCTCTGGCATCGCAGCCACAAACTCAGGCCTCGTCGTCAAGGGATGAATCTGCGTTGATGAATGCTTTCCGTGACTCAATTGCGCTTGCTTTGATGAATAGGACATAAAATTCGTACATGAGTGATGTGGTTTCTGTGTATGAGTGATTGGTTTGTTATATGTTGTAATACTTATGTTGTAATGCTTATGAGTGATTGGTGCCTTCAGTTGTAATGGACTTGTGACATTGAACATTTGTACATGAATTATATGGTTTCTGTGTATGAGTGATTATGTGCATGCAAATGTGCCGAGTAGCATGCATGTGCATAGCTGGTATTAATGGTCCAAAAGCATCATTTATTATGGCCAAATCTATCATCTTTTGTTACAGCTCAAAAGTTTTTAGGTACATCTAAACAGGGTCTGAAATTTTTTTGTAGAATTGGGTTTTCACCTTGAAAACATTTCGCAGAAAGTTTTCAACACATTTCGCATCTAAACACCACATTAATGTCTTCAAGATTTGAGATTTGTACGTAACACAAGTATATTGGTGAACTTAACATAACTCAATCCTTTGGCAAAACATGCTATTACCACATAGTTCTTGCTTAGCCAATTTACCATACAGAACTGAATATAGATACTCATATCAACAAGCGAGACTTGACAGAGCCCTGTATCGTAATCCAAACAAATGTAACTACTACATCTGCATCAGGCATGATTTTTGTTGCGCCATTCCTTAACCTGTCGTTCAAGGCTACCCCTTCCCCGATGCAGCAGTACAGCAGTAGTAATAACATCTCGAAGGAAATACCATACCATCACAGTTTTAAACATTCAGAAACAAGCACTTAATTGGAAACACCTTTGGCATGAAAGTTTGGATCCAGTCGAGAAAGTACAACAAAGATCTCCGTTTCTTGTCTTGTTCTAGCTGCTCCACTAAGTAAGTAATAATATAAAAAGAATATGACTGTTTGCCTGAATGCAAGCATACAGGATCACTCCTCCATAGCATCACCGCCCCCAGTGACCTCAACCTTCTGCTTGAGAGGTGTGATCTTTGTGGACAGTACCTCTGCAAAGAACAGAATCAAGCATTTACTTTATATTGTCCAATATGCCATATCCTGTATAACATTCATTAGCATGGAACTCACCAGTCTGCCCCTTGGTGAAGCTATATCCCTTTGAACTAGCATAAGTTCTGGGATTCGGCAACTGGTGGTTTCTCAAGTATTCTGTCTTCCCCTGGTAATGCAGGAATAGGTCAGCAGAGCAGTTTAAAGGGTTGTATTTCATGTTTTCCAATTTGCTCAAAGGCATCCATGGAAAATAGTAGCATGCAAGATGCAGTGTACAGTTTACTCAAATGAGCATCGGTGGAAATTAGTGATCAGAATTCAGTAGTGTAAATCAAACATGTCTCAAGTGTAACATATATCAAATCAAGTTCGATAAATATAATGTTGTGGAGATAATTTGAAAGTTCATTCTCTAATAAGTAAACAATACAGATTTTGCAGTGTTTTGTCAATTTCAGTCAATGAAATAGAAAATGCATCTGGTAGTATCAGTTCTTGTTCTACATTTGCTTCAAAAGTTTGCTTGGGCCTTCTCTGTTGGTGTTGTAAGTGAGATAAACCTATGTTCCCTCTAAAATTTTGTAAACGCTTGTTACTTTGGTTTCTTTGTAATGGATCTTGGCCAGGGTTTGGTCCTGGAACTATAAAATAAAAACAGAAAACACGTACCTTGGTTATCACACAGACATCCACGTTGCTTCCACTACCCAAGTCATTGAAGATACCTGCGCATATTGCATCCGACACCAGTTGTATTCCTTCTTCCCTCTAGAATATATAAAGGAATTTAATATCAAACTTTCGTAAATCAAAACAAACACCATCAAATGCAAGTTCAGTCACCACAGAAGGCAATATTACCAACATAGTTAAATGCAGGAACTATTGCTCTGATTCACTTACAGTGAGCCCTTCTTTGTACTTCGACTCGAACACTGACATCGCAGCAAGGGATCCAGAACCCATCGTGGCAAAAGGAAGAGTATCAGTGGAGCCATGTGGATAAACCTGCACATTCAAAGTTAATGTAACTACCCTAAATTACACTTACGCCAAGTAACAAACAGGTATACTCAGTTACTAACAGTGTGAAGATGTGGTCCAGTACAATCCACTCCACCAAGAACAAGGGCAGCACTGACATGACCTTGATACCTAAACATAACGGCATAAGCAGGTCAGACGTTGACACAATGACAAAAAAGTTGTAAATGTGCCTGTGAGAGGTACTCACCTAAAGAGGTGTGACTTCAGCAGTGTAAGAGCAGTTACGACTCTAGATTCGTGACCCGTTGCATAACGGTGCAGCTGTAGCTGCGAGCTGACCATGTCTGAAGTAAAGGAAGGAAATGTCACTAAGGAATTCAACGGAAGAAACGGGAGTTTGAAAGGGCAGTAAGATTTCATTGCTGTGGTCATCTACCTGTAACAGCCTCTGTGTCAGCAGCAGTTCCTGCTCCACAGCAATAAATGTTTGGCGCCATAAAGTGGATCTTCTCACAATTCTTATCAGCAACTATAGGCCCCTCAGTTGCCCTTGTGTCTGCCCCAAGAACAACCCCATCCTACATATGAAAGCATGATTTAGTCAAATGGTAACCTCAATGGATATGGGGCATATGAAACAATCCCTGTTCAAACACAATGCAAGGTCTTTCATCTATTAGCATTGGCTAAGAGCACCAGTGTATATACTAAAAAATTTTATAAAGTAATGACAAAATTACTGTCATCCATTGGATTTATTCAATCACAAGATGCAAATTAGGATCAATTAAGATTTGTCAGAGAATCATTTGCAGAGTATTTTTTTCATTAGGATGAAGAAATATTTATGTATATGTTTTCCCCTATAAGCTAATACAATGGAAACCAACAACAAAAAAACGGGGGCTTTCACTCCTAGGAGGGTAGTTTGCGCTGAACAATTTCCAAGTTTGCAACATCAGGACACACAGCAATGTGTCCATGTGCAACAGGAAGTTAAGCATGCGATTGATATCAGAAAGATTTTTCAATGTTTAGTTGAGATGCTCAGCACCCTAAAGAGATTTCCAGACCTCACTAACATTAAGAAGCAACAGCACTAGGCTGATGCATACAAAATTCGCAGACATGGTAAATTGGCAAATACCAAAAGGTATTTCATCTATTAGCACGGGCTAAGAGCAACAGCACACATAGTAAAAGTAGTTAAACAATTGTTAAGGCAAAATTACTATCAACCATGGATTTATTCAATCACAAGTTGATGCAAAACAGGATTCAATCAAGTAGCATTTGCCAGAGAATCATATGTAGAGTATTTCTGCATCACCAGGATGGAAAAGGTTGTATGTATAACTTTTCCCCTGAGCTAATACAATGGAATCCAACATAATGAAAGAATGGGGGGCTTTCACCCCTAAGAGGGTGGTTTGCGCAGAACATTTCGCTGATTTGCATCATCAGCACGTAGCACAATGCGGGCACGCGGAACAGATTGGTATGCAAGTGATTGATATCAGACAGATTTTTTTTTCTCGGCTCAATTGATCTGCTCGGCACCCTAAAAAGCGGTTTCCAAACCAAACTAACATGAATGAACAAACGGCAGCAACAAAAGGTTCATGCCTACCAAATTTGCAGAAACGGGTGCCGCTGAACCAGCAGAAGATACAGTAATTGCAGGAATACCAAAAGGCAGGCAACACAACAAGTGTAGGCGGCCGCACCTGAAAGACGAGGCCGACGATGGTTGTCCCAGTCTTCCTGAATCCCGGGAGCTTGAGCCCGTTCTTCTCCAGCATGTTGTTGCGGCGGCACAGGTCGAAGCTGAACCCGCCCTTGGCCGGGAGATCCATGGAGCCCGTCATCCTTCCTTCCTGCACCACAAAGGCACCGCCACGGGTCAAGGCCACGGCGAATCGCCACGGGAAGGAGCGGAGCGGAGCGGGTGAGATCCAAACAAAAATCGCTTGGATTAGGTTTCTGGGGGTACCTGGTGATGCTCGTCGCAGCTAGGTGAGGGGGGCGCGCGGCGTGCCTGACCTGAGGTCGGATACGAGGCTGGCGAGAGCGGCGGGAGGCGAGGAGATGTCGATGTAGTCCGATGCCGGCGCGAATCGCCCAGGCGGCGCGGGTGGATACTCGTTCTCGGACTCGGCTCAGCCAACTCGGAGAAAGGAGAGGAAGCACAATAGCAGGCTGAAAAACAAATGATTTCCACAGGAACTAATGAAAAACATTTTTTTACAAGAAAAAACATATAAACAACTAAAACAAATATATTAATAAGGGCACTCTCAATACAGAAATCATCCTAGTTTCTATGAACATTAATTGTATTGCCACTAAACGTTTTTCTGATGTGGCAAGATAGTTATTGAAAAGAGAGAAAAACATAGAAATCGGGTCTAAGTTATAAATCATGTCTACACGAGAACTATAACGACCCGAGTTCGTTACAACACTAGACAACCCTTTTAATCATTGAAAGAAGTCAACCATCGACCCTCCATAAGGCTGGAAAACGAGCTGGCTCGGCTCGGCTAGTCTCGTCTCGTTCTGGCTCGTTAAGATAACGAGCTAGCTCGGCTCGGCTCATTATCCTAACGAGCCAGAAAGCCAGCTCGGCTCGGCTCGTTAAAAGCTCGAGCTGGCTCGTTAAGCTCGTGAGCCAAGTATAAAAAATACACAAAATATAATATTTGCATTTATCTAAAGTTTGAGAATAATGATAATATAAAAAGAAATGCATCTAGACCAGTTACCAGTCAATTTATAGGGTCTAGATTAGTTACCAGTCAATTTGTAAAGTGCAAGACATGAAGTAATACAAAAACTAATATAAGTTTTGATACTTTTTTTTCTGAAAGCTTGGCTCGTTTAGCTCGCGAGCTGGCTCGAGTTGGCTCGTTATAGCTAACGAGCTAAAATCTTGACTCGGCTCGGCCGAGCCGAGCCGAGTCGAGTCAGCCACGAGCCGAGCGAGCTAACGAGCTTTGAGTTTTTCGTCCAGCCTTAACCCTCCATGAAGACTCGCAACATGCAACACGACGCCTGACATCAATGACCCATAGAAGCACCTTGTGAGAATCTCCGGATAACCATGGTCAGGCTTATATTCGAATCGGAAGAGAACATCTACATGAATTAGGATCCATCCCATTGACATCATCAACAGCAACCCAATCTCAAGGAACTACTTAAGATGCAATGCATTGGTCAACCACCTAATGACTTAGTCAATTCAGCAAAGACAGAGACTACCGGACAGTCCGCCAGTTTACCGGACCATCCGATGGAGCACGAAGCAGCAGTAGAAAGTGGGAAATGAGATGTTTGCCACTTAAGTGGTGGGACCCACATGTCCGCACGAAATGGGAAAGATATCTCTCAGCCGAAGCTTCACTCTCTAACTCATCATCCCATTTGCATCACTCTCTCTCTCTCTCTCTACTTACTCAAAGACAAGCAAGAACCCTAAAAACTAGAGAGGGGAGAGATTGGAGAAAGAATTGAAAAAGAGAAAGGAGAGGAAGGAGGGGAGCAACAGCAGCAGCCCATGGACACCCTCCACCCGCAACCTCTTTATGGTGAGCTCAAGAACTATCTTCATTTCTTGGATTCTCCACCCAATGGTCTAATTCATAGATTTGTGTGCAAGATTGGAGATCTCCTGCTGGTAGTAGCTCCACCATATGTAAGTAAGTTCAAGAAGTTCCTACCTAGCTCATTCATCCAACAAGTTCATGGATAGTCCCTTGATCCATCTCATGGGTATATTGCAAGAGGGAGTTCATATGAAGCCAAGCCAAGTTTGGATGGAGAACGTATGAGCAAAGGAAGCTTGGATCTTCATCCTTTTGCTATGGAAGCTCACAGATCTTGGAGCTAAGGTTTTAGCTTAATCTCATGGTTCATCCCCAAGTTCTTGAACCCTTAAGTCGGATCCTAAAGCCCTAACCACACTTAGCAAAACAAGCTCTAACCCTAGCTATCTTGAGCCTAGAGAGCTACCTAAACTATCCTAGAGATATCTTGGACATGCATAGATCACAGTTGAGCACATCTAAGTCTGAACCCCAAGATCACCCAAGAGCATAGGTTCTATCGCCCGACTGACGGAGGGTTTGTCAATAGTACGGAGTATCCGCTAATCCCGAGTCTAGCCATCAACAGCCTGAATTCCTTTCTGAGCGACACAGCAGAGTATTCGCCACCCGCGGCGGAGTGTCCGCCGAATTATAGAGGTGCACAACCAGGGAACCCAAGAGCACCAAGCCGATACCGGAGCGTCCATCATTCACGATGGAGTGTCCGATGAATTATAGAGAATAGTAACCCAGCAACCCGAGAGAATCCAGTTCCTACCGGAGTGTCCATCAATCGGTCGGACTATTCGATATTAGCAGCTAACCCTAGAAATGGCCATGTCCTAAACCTACTGGAGTATCCGTGGTTCCCACGGAGTACCCGACAACCTAAGCAGAACCAACCTAGAGACTACCCATCTTGGCACTGTGGCAGAACCTCCTAAATTATAGGGCCCACATGCACCTGTCGCTATCCAATGACCTCTGACGACTATGCATATGTCCCCAGTAACTTAAGAAGATTGTCGGGTGTCCACGGGGAACCCCGAATTATCCATGATTTCCGAGCAGGATCCCATTACAGAGTCATTGCAGTATTACAACAGTTTATTCAAATATATACATCAGAGTAATAACAGCAGAAGTCTTATAATAACTTAGTTTACAAAACAGTAGTTTCAAACCTTACAACTAAGTTCGATAAATATTACAAACCATAGTAGTGGAGTGGCATTATAACATAATACAAACACACAAATAGATTGCCCTGTCCAAGGGCCACGCATTTACTTATCATCATCGCATTGAACAACAGTCATGCAGCACGGTCCAAAGCAGACCTGCTCATGAGCTTCACCTGCAACAAGGGTCAACGAACCCTGAGTACAAAAGTACTCAACAAGACTTAACCGAAATAAAAACTGATAAGACTCAGGAATGCAGGCTCAGGGATTCAAGGTAGGGCTTTACCAATAATCAAAGTTCTTTTGCGTAAAAGCTCTTTAACAAGATTCTTTATATCAACATTTTTATCTTAAAAAAATCATATACAAAGCTAACATGATCCGAAATGAGATCATGAAACTTTGTATCCAACACTTTCTCAAACCTTACTCAAGTTCCAGTTATTAACTACGATGATGAACAGTGAGCTGAGTCTCCATAACCGAGGAGCAACGACGATTCGAACCGATTAAACCTAGCTGGGGATTCCAGACCACACGACATATGCAGGTCCCCGACCTACATATACCAACCTACCCTCAGATCCTCTAAAACAAGAATGGGTCCGCGCCACCCGAGAATACAGTACTCCACCAATCCAGCCCATTGCCACGTGGGTACACGCTATTCCTGCTATCTCTCCACTCCCAGTGCGCGAGTAGCCATTCTCGTAATAGAATCGTCAAGTTAAGGCTTACCGGAGTATGTGGTTAGTACTACAAAGTCTCACCTCATGTAGTTCAATAACGGACGGTTTCTTAATCTACACAGGCGGAAAGAACCCGCTCACAAGACCTCCATGTCTTGCGGCTCTCACACACCGAGTCCGCCCGGTCTAGATTTATTACTCCACATGCCCATTTTTTATGATCACATAAGTAACCAAACGTAACCAAAGATCCATTTAAAATTCGCAGGTGACAGGTAATCACCTGACTGTTATCTGTCTAAGCATAGCTAAGCATAACTAGGCAATTACGAATTAAAACTGGTAACCAGGTAGTTAGGGAAAAACAAGGTTGGTAATGCACCAATTAGGTTTTCACTCAACTCCTAATCACTTAATGCAGTACTTGAAAGCAAAAGCGATATAAATTTGTAAAACACAAGGTAGGTTTAAATGCATCCAGGGCTTGCCTTGGTTATCGGAAAAGTCTGGTTCCGGAGTCGTTTCACCTATCTCAATTCCAACCTCCATAGACGGATTAACTTCTTCCACAACTTGATTAACTACCACGTGCTCTCCTTCGTTCACTACACATAGTAACAATGCCATGTTTAACATGATACGAGATATAAAACATGATGCTCGATGATGGATGCAAAATTACCAACTTGAATACAACTTTCCTTCGCGGTACAGTTACAAGTCAAACTAACTACACATTTTTCGTAACACTTAATTCAATTGCCAAGGATCATTACCAACTAATGACCCAAGGTCATCACTCAATCCAAAATTCAAACAAAATCTAAGTTATTAAAGGTTACTATTTGCTTTTATGAATTATTTATTTAATTAAAAATTATGAAATAAATCAACTTGTTCTAATCGAGTTCAAAATTTTTGTAAAGGTTCATCACATGATAACTAAGTGGCAAAATAATTTTTATAATTTTTGGATAAATAAATAAGCCTATAAAATTCATGGAAAGTCATTTATTAATTAATTGAGTAATTTTTATCACATTCAAAAAGTACTAAAACAACATTTCATATTTTTCTTAAATAGTATACATCATAGAGAGGTCACAAAAATTTTCATAATTTTTGGAGCTCTAATTAATTCTACACAAAAATAACAAAAACATACACTATTCATCCATTTCTGAAAATAGAAAAAATCCATTTTCAAAACACCCGCTCACTGACAGCCCGACCCCACTTGTCATCCTCGACCTCTCGCGCTGACCGCGGCGACGGCGCGCTGACCGGCGATTTCTCGCCGCCGGTGGGATCAACGGCGACGGCGATAGTACCAACATGATCACAAAGGCAAGGCGCATCAATTGGTGTCACAAATTGCATCGATTACTGCACCAATCGAGCACGACGCCGGCCATGGCGGACATGGCGGCGCGGCTGCGCTACGCCGACGACGTGAGACCGGTAGAGCTTAAACGAATAGCACGGGAAGGTTCAGCAGCTCACCCCGAACACGACTGAGCAGAGAGCAAGACCGGAGGAGCAATGGAGACGCGGTTCGACGGTCACAGTGGCCATGGCGGAGCAACGGTCGTCGGTGGCGGCGTTCCGGCAACTACAGTGGATGAAATGATCAAGCAACCGGGCATAAAGCTTCACGACATCAAGGCGAAGCTGAATGTCTACCAAGCAACAGGTACGCACCGTGGAGCATTAGCCACGGTGAGGTGAACGCGACGGCGGTGTTGCCGGCTGCGAGGAAGAAGAGCAACGAACGGTGTTTCCTGGCGAATTCAAGCTGAAATGGTAGGTCGGTTGAGTGCGCAAGGAGCAAGCGGAGCTCAAACGATGCTTTGCCGAGGCTGGTTTACGCTAAGGAGGCGATGCGAGCTTGACGGAGCTATGGCGGCGGCAGCGGGAAAACAGAGGAGGAGAAAAGGCGAAGACGACGGCGGTGAAGGCCTTATAACGCGACTCAGAAGCACAAGGAAGCCACGCAGGAGCCTTCCCCGCGCCAGTGCGAAGCCGAAGATGGCCACGAGCGCGCCTAGAACCGAGAAGAAGGCCGTCGGCGGTGAGGTGGCTTCGGTGGCTACTGTTCACCAAAATTACCAAATTGCCATTCGTTTTAAAACCCAAATTACTCCCAAATTTATATGGCAACTAAAAAATCTCCAAAAATAAAGTTGTTCAAAATTCAAAGTTCTACAACTTTGCTTTTATAACCACCCCCTAATTCGGTCTACATTTTGAAATGCAAATTTGAATTCAAAAATGGGACATTTAAGGAATTTTGCCTTTTCAAATTACTTCAATTTTTTCAACACAACTTTGAAAACTCCAAAAACCAACTTTGTACAACTCGACAAGCTCTACACTTTTGCTTTTAGGCTCAACCCCAAAATGTACTTCGATTTTGAATTAGGTTTTTCGGGGTAAACTTAAATGCTGAATTTAGGGTTTTTTCAAAAATTCAAATCCAAACAAAACTTTGAACTTGATTCAAACCACACAAGGCAACACATATAACATAAATATAAACTTGTTTTAGTGAATGCATATCAAAGTTTTCACTAATACCAAATGCTTTGCAATGCATATGATGGCATGCCCTGTTTTAGGTTTTAAAACACTAGGGGTGTTACAGGCACCTGGCACAGCGGAGTGTCCGTCAGGCAGGACAGGGTGTCCAACAACACACAAAGAGTGTAAGATTACTCAACTAGCTTACCCAAAGAGCCAACAACACTAGGTTAAGCATAGTTTCAAAGGGCAATAGTAGAGTCTTAGGTGAAAGCCTCTATCCCAAGCTCTAAGCCGTGACATGTTCCTAAGCTTTCCTCGGTAGTCCTCAGTCTCGATCCTCGTTCTCGTTCAGGAGCCAAGTAGCATGAGGAACGTGTGAGAGTCGTCGTCTACAACTTCGACTTCGTTCAAGCGGCAAAACCAGATAGGCACCCCACTATTATGAACCATACTTTGGATACTTATCAAGTCGCATTATGAGTTATGCATTGCATGTAGAGTTGGATAATGAACTCTTTCATATAACACTTAGAGTTACTCTTTAATCTGTTAGAGGCCTTTCATCTTAACAATGGGAATGGGAACGCTTAATGCCTATTGTTTAGTTGCTTGGGCAACAGTAGAAGTCGAGCATGAGAAGGGAACTCATACTCGCACGTGTAGGATGTTACACCTAGACAATTAACTACTAAAAACCAGTGAGGGTATAACTTGACTCATCTTACTAATCTAGCTAAGGAATAATATCCCTAATGTGATAATGTTAATGATAACTTGGATATCTTGCTCATGCGAGGGGTAGGTCGTCGTGAGTGTGGGATCTTAGACGACATAGCTCGTAGAGCAGTAAGGACCGTGTATTGGGATACATAAGTTCGAGTAACCACCCGTACAGACCACATGTCGTGGATGAGGTCGACAAGCCGAGTAACTAATTGTGACATGTTTATCCGTGAAACTAGCAACGAGGGTGGCGTCGGTCGGGAATGTCCAGGACATTGATCGGGAACCCAGTTGAACCTTTCATCGGACACTCAGGCCAGATTAGGGAAATGTTGGAAGACGTGAGGCAACCCTTATCTCGTGCATGAGGTATGGTGGTTAGTCCCGTTCTTCCGTGTGGGTATAGTTGTACACCTCTGCAGAGTCTTGAAAGCCTGAAGTCCTTCGAGACGGAACTATTCAGTTGCTCTTTCTTTCTATACCCATGGTAGCATGAATAAAGGACTATGAGCACTTTGTCATAATGGTAAGTATTATATTTCTAATATTGAGCATAGCATGTCATACTCTTAACGAACATCATTGCTTTTCGCACTTATACAAATGCCTGATAATTACCCTGTGCATCCACCGAATATTATATGTTGGAATTAAGTCCTACGAGTACAAAATGTACTCACGGTGCAGCCGTTAAGTTGTTTTGCAGGTGTTGCTGTCCGGTGGATGTGAGATAGCGCTCTATTCACCGCTGCATAGTAGACCTTGGATCGGGCAAATCTAAGATGAGCTACAAGTTAACTCCAATAAGAATTCGAGCGAGACATCGAAGAGCTGAGCCTAGGAGGGATAACAATGATTATATACATTATGTGAATTCTGTAATTTCTTGTAAGTATAATAACTTTGTTAGTTGGGCATGATGTTGGATGTTATGTGTTTGTTTGCCACATGGGGTGTTCTGTGTCACTCGACCGTTAAAAAGATTCTGAAGCTGTTGCGGTGTGCCCCGCATGTGACAAGAATCCAGATATGAAGGGATGTGATTGACAGAGAATGAAGAGATAATGTATGTGATTGGATAAAAAATTATTCGGTAGAAACTATCCATTGGAACCATGGTTTCTACATATAATGTCAATGAAAATTAATAGGTATAGAAACTAAAGGCAATTTCTAGCATTGAGACTGCCCTAAGTAATGAAAACGGACGGAAAAACTCCTCTCCCATTTCCGTTTCTATATTTTTAGCGGAAACGGGATCGGGTTCGAAAAAAAACAGAATTAAAAACGGATGGGGATATACGGAAATACGAAAACAGACAAATACAGACGGAGAGCCAGAAAAATAAGTTAGAATAACATGATCAAATATTCTTGAGTATACATGAATAAAGTCATAAAAAAATATACATGTACGAAATTATCAGTCCAATATTCACTAGTATACCATGTGTTAACATGTTATGCATAATTTGTGATTAGTAGGTTTATGAACATATCAATTTCTAGGCATATCTCACATAGATTGAAAACGGGATGAAAAACAGAATAAATACGGGTCAATTCTGGATAAAACGGGATCTTGCGAAAACGGACGGAAAAACCCATTTCCCGTTTCCGTAAATACGGAAACGGGATTCCACAAATACGAAAACGGACGGAAGAAAATAGAAAACGGAACGGGCCAGAACGGAATTTTTTCTATCGGTTTTCAACCTTAGTTTCCATATACAATGCAGGCTTAAAGAAGACAACCAAACAGTCCTCGCTGGGAGCCACATCCAGACGTGTGCATCCGGCCACAGGCATGGCATCGGTGCCTGGCCTAGGTGTGTTCCTAAGGTTGATCGAGAAGTAAACACACCCATAATGCTTGCTCGCCATCTTGCCCCGTGTCTTGTTGAAGTGGTCAAGGCCAATCTACGTGCGTTCATCACTGCATACACAACAATTTCCGTCTGTCCAGTTCACGTGTTGTTGGATTCATTCATAATCACCACTTTCGTTGTGTTATGCTCAAATTTGACATAGTCAAGGTTTTCGACTCTGTTGATTGGTTTTTCCAGCTCGAGATGCTTCAACTTTTGGTTTCCCACAGCGTCGAAGGACTCAGGATCTTCATTCAGCTACCTTAGGCTATCTCCAACAACAACACCCAAAATATAAGATCTATTCATCATTTGGGTAGCGTTACAGACAAAATGTTCAATATCTATTCGGCATCTTCTTCAACAACAAGACCCAAAATAGAATTCTTTCTGTAAATAGCTTTCTAGCAGAGAGGATGTTCATATTTGGGTTGTGCCTCTCAGGCAACCCAAAATAGGTCTCCTGTATAGGTACTCTGTTGGAGGCTGATTTTAGGTCTCTTACTATCCATTTTGGGTTTGGGTGCTCATATGGGTTCCTTGTTGGAGACAGTCTTAAGCAAAGCACGAAGATTTTTGTCAATGATCGCCCGAGCAAGAGAATCTGTCATGTGTGCGGTCTCTGTTAATGCAACCCGTTGTCTCGCTCACTACTATAGAAAAACTTAACCAAGACGTTTGGTTTTGGGGCTCGGAGGCGGGCGGGCTGGTTGCCCGCCCCCATTATTGGGTGGCCAGGCAACCGGCTCAGCGCCCACCTTGATTAATCCACGATTAACCGAGGCGGTTACCTTATGACAGCCGCCTCTGTTAATGGATTAATCGAGACGAGCACCGTAAGCCAATGGCCTTGGTTAATCGATTATTTTCGAAGGTAGATTTCTCACTACCAGTAGAATTGCATCAACACTGAATTCACATTACCAGCAGATTTCTCACCTCTTTCTCTCACAACGTTAAAATTACCTCCAACTATCATAGGTTTATCTAGGTTCAGAATCAAATCCATCAGCTCTAAGAAAAACACTTGTTTGAGGTCATCTTGGACTGGGCATACACATTTGTCGATTAGTACCCAACAGAAGTCTGATTCCTATTTTTGAGAGTGCTTGCTCGCTAGAAATGTCCTGATTTCTATTGCATCACCTCCGCAACCTCATTCTTGTTCCAGCACCGGGGCACGGTATCCTATATATAGTGACAACAGAAGTCCGATTCTCTATCTTTGAGAGTGTATAGGATGAGACCTACTATATTTTAGGTGTCTGAAATTTTGCATCTAATCAGACAATAATTCTTATTCATTGAATCTAAATCAGATGGATTTGGAGCTTCTTCTTCCTTGATTTCTTTCATTCAGTTGCCAGGTGCCTTTGGTTCTGCGTTTTCAGGCACCTGCACTCTAGAAAAGTGTGGTATATAAGATACATCCAAACACGTTGAGAATTCCCACCAGATATCTTGCTCTGTTCGGCTCTGCTAAAATTCGGCTGCTGATGCTGATTTATTGTGAGAAAAAAAACTCTGCTTCACTTAAAAAAAAATAACGTTGATAAGTTCGAGCACGAGAGGTACTTTTCGGCATGGTAAACTGAAAACAGATTTTACTAGGGTACAATTATTCCACAGCACTGCAACAGCGCGCTGCAGGCAATGGTACACACACAGAGCTAGACTTTATTGGAGCACTACTAGTAGCATAGCAAGCGTGCACGCATTATTGTCCTGGTGAACTAGCTACTGCTTGCTTTCTTCCTGCTGAGAAGAAGAACCCAACAGCTCGCGACTCGTGACAGATACACACAAAACACGTGGTTCTAGTCCTGTAATCCACTGCCGTTGCAGTACTGCCCCCACATGCATGCATGACCGATAGATGGACAAGGATCACAGCATGAGCGCCCACTTCTGGGTGGGAGTGGGACTCCCAGTGGCGGGCTTCGACACGACGACCTGGCCGCTACTAGCAGTAGCACCCTTCGACTTTGATGGCCTGACGACGTCCAAGACCATCCCGGTGCCGGTGTTGAAGATGGTGCCGTCGTTGCGGAACACCCAGCGCTCGCAAGCCGATCCAGCCCAGTCGCAGTACTTCACCCTCACACGCCCGCTGGCGCCGTCAGCAGCCAGGCACTGCCACTGAAGGAGCAGCCACGCGGGCGGGCGGATGGAGCCGTCGGGGTAGAGCGACCACTGCACGCCGTTGCCGCTGCAGGCGGCGACGGACACCGCCCCGGCGTAGTCCGCCTGCAGGCAGAGGTCGCGGAACCCGACGATGGCGGCGTCCAGGGGCGCGGTGTCGTTGGTCGGCGTCCACGACTGCCCCGTCCCGCGGTCGTCCTGTCGCACCGTGAGCCCCGCGAAGAGCGTCGACGAGGTGACGGCCAGCACCAGGCCGCGGGACCTCTTGAGCGCGACGGTGCCGTCCACGCGCATTTCCCAGACGACGCGGCCCGTCGGGACGCGCGGGCAGTCGTCGATCACCACGCGGGCGCCCGCCGCGTCGCCGCTGCTGGCCAGGCACTTGCCGTTGGACCGGATGGTGCCGTCCCGCTTCAGCGTCCAGAGCTGGTTCACGTCGCCGTTGGACTTGCAGCTCCACAGCTGCACCTGCTTGCCGTTGTAGTAGTAGCCGTAGGGCACGTCCACGCACCTCCCTTCCGGGCCGACGAGGCGCACCGTCGGCTCGGCCTGGCCGCACGCCGCCGCGCCGCCCAGCTGCATGTCGTCCTCATACGGCTCTTGCACGACGGAACTTATGAGCAAGGGAAGCCGCTGGCCCACCGCCTCCCGCGTCGTCGTCTTCTTGCAGCCTGCGTTCTCCAGGAAGGAGACCAGGGGCACGGCTCGACGCACGTTGTCCACCTGCATCCACTCCCCGTTGCTCCGCTCAACACCCACCGGAGCGGCGAAGGCGGCCTGGTAGGACTCCTGGACGGCGGCGGAGAGTTCCGGCCAGCTCTCCTGAAGCCCGCGAAGGCTCCCGTCGTTGGACACGCCGTTGCCGTCCCACATGCCGGCGCTCATCCGCCGCTCGACGTACGGGAACGTCGCCGCGCTCGCGATCATCACGTCGCAGGCGGCGAGGCCCCGGCTCAGGTCCTGTTTCGTCGCGTTGCCTGTCGGGAACAGGAACAGCGACGAGATAGCCTGGTCGAGATCTTCAACTCGCCATGCCGCGACTGCCGCAGGGTCGTCGTCGACGGTGACGGTCGGAGGACCTCCCCATGGATACAAGTTCCGGTAACAGGTTACCGATGACAATGTGCGGCCTGAACCTGATCTCTTGAGGAGGCACGAAAAGTCTCCTGCTTCGTAACCCACGAAGTAGGCTCCGGAGACGTCCATCTTCAAGCTCACGGAACGCCCTGCCTTGTTCACCAGAGTGACGTTTAGGGACGCTTCAAGCGCGAGCGGATCGTCTTCGCTGACCAGCACAGGGATCCCGCTGCCGTTGTTGGCCTCTGCTGTGCTCACCAGGCCAGCACGAACAGAGGCGATGAAGCTCTTGTACTTGTCGGGGGTCGCCGACGCGGTGCTGAAATTCACTTTTATTATGTCCTCTGCTTTCACTTTCAGAGCTGCTGCTGCTGCATCGACGACGTTTTCAGATGCTAGTGCCGGTAGCAGAGCAGCTGCCGAAGAAGCGACACAGAGCCATGGTACTACTACCAGGCTCACCATCAGGATGATGATTGGTTGCGTCCCCCCTTTCATCTATATCAAACATATATACTCCCTCCGTCCCATTGAGTTTGTCGTTTGAAAACCGTGCCCCCCCTCACAATCCCGCTTCCCGAGCGACAAACTCAATGGGACGGAGGGAGTAATCAATAGCTTCTTATTAGTACATGAATATGTCTCAAGTATGATGTTAATAAACATAACAAAATAAATCAATAGTTCTTCCGTCAGAGAATATAAGCATTTTTGTAGTGGAAATAATTTTGTAATGTATATAGTTGTGCTCAATTGATATAATAAATATTAATGTTTTTTTCAATAAACTTGGTCAACCAAAAAAAAGTTTCATATAGGACAAACTAGAAATCTTTATGTTTTGAGATGAATGGAGCAATAATCACTAGATCACCATGAATACATTTTTGTTGCATATTATATTTTCTATAAGTAGTTATTAGTCAATGTGGGAGGCAGGTTTTGGTTGTATTGCAGGTGCTAAATGTTAGTACATTTTATATCTCTCTCATGTTATATGTCAATTTATTATAATTTGCGCTATCTGCTGGAACCTCTACAAAGATGGCACGAAATGCCTTTTCCTTTTAGAATTGTAAAATCTAGAGGAAAAGCCCATATTTTGCAGAACTAAATATCTCTTGAAAAACAGGTTGGTTTATATTAACATATAAAGTTGACGTTTCATCTCAAATTGTAAGAAGACCATTAAAGCCCACTCACAACAGATTCCCCTTTACCATAGAAGATTTTTTTTGCTGTTCTAGCTAGCCATATACTATGACTTTAGACATAGTATGGCCCGTTCGCTTGTCTTAAAATCTAGCTTATTCGACTTCTTTTTTCAGTCAGAATCGTATTTTTCTCTCACAACAAATCAGTCGAAACTGTGTTTTGGCTTATTTTTTCAGCCAAGAGAACGGACCATATGGGTGCATAAAGATTTGTCTCAGAGGTAAATCACAATATTATAGTACTTCCAACAATAGTAAATATAATAACTTGTTTTAGCCTTGGACATAGGGATGAATCAACAAGTTGATAAATTGAGCAGGCATGCTAAAACTAGCTATAGCTCACTAAAAAGCAAAGCAATGGAGGCAAGAAGGGTAAAATATGAAGAGTGGTCATTACAAAAACAAAAACAAAAAAACCTTGAGAAAGTGTTGAAGTGCTTATATAAATATTTCTGATACAATGAAGATGGCCATAAGGACACTTGTTTTTTTTAACTGTAGTGAGTATTAATATGATTATCACTGTTGTGCAAGGTCTATCTATTTAAGTAACAGTGGAGCACCTCATGGATACGAAGTCAATAAGGTCCAATATCTAGACAGTCAGATTTAATAAAGACCTGCAAGGGCAGTTACTAACATTCGATGAGAGACAACAGTATTGTGCTCTTTTCACTAGCTAGCATGTTGGAGTATACGTTCACGGTTGATTTAATAATACATTTATAAATATGGGAGGGGAGCAGAGCCAGTGGAGTAGGCAGCAACCACTGGACAGGAAAAGATGAGAGTGCTTCATCAGAGAGGATTAAAGCCCTCGAAAAAGAATTCAGAGGACTAATACCGCTTGCTGCCTGGAGGCTCAGGAGGATCGAGGATCCAGACTCCAGAGCGCCGGCGATGCTATAATTTTTTTTTTATCTATACAGAGTCTTGATGATAGTTTGTTTGGGGATGGATGGGATCGTCCGTTGCCATCTCCTCCCTTTTTATAGCGGCAAACGTGGGCAATGGCGCCTGCTGGAGGCCGCGTCGCTTTGCCCCACAGCGGCGAGGTGAATTGGTAATGGTATCACCCCATGGCCCACGCCGTGCACCTCCACGTCGATAGCCTTGAAAAAAGCTGCAACTGCATCACTAGCTCACTGCAAGGCGCGAGCAGCCAGGCGGCCAGACCAACAACACGTGCCACGTGCTTTCGCCGGACGAGCGGGCCAGGTGGGCACATGGGTGTCGAGGAACACGACGATTCCCCCGGTCGGCGACTCGGCGAGAAACACGACGGCCGTACTCGTACGTGCGGGCAGTCCCGTCCCGCGCGTCTACATGCGGATCATAGCTAAGGCTGTTTTTTTAGTTTCCAAAAGATTCCCAAAAAAATATTGCAGTAGCCATTAAATCTTGCGATACGTATATAGAATATTAAATGTAGATAAAAAAAAACTAATTACACAGTTTGGTTAAAAATCACGAGATAGACGTTTTGAGCCTAATTAATCCATAATTAAACACTAATTATCAAATAAAAATGAAAATATTATAGTAGTCAAATTTCTAAATTTCGCAAACTAAACGCAGCAAGTGACACGGCATCAGAGGTCAGATCTGTGGCTGTGGCTAGGCCTAGCCATGTGAATGAGTGACTGTTATCTGGATTGAATCATATCAGCATGGCGACAGAGCAGATTACTGTATGGAGTACTTTCTCTGATCTAGCCATAAAAAAAATGTAATTGTAGAACTAATGGAGAGATCAATATTGTTGGCAATTTACGTAAATACTACCTCAGTCCCGTGAAGATGAAAAAGGGGGCCATCTGTTAACCACTTACTTACCAAGATGAAAAAGTTTTTGAGAGGCTGCTGTCACCGGCCCTGTTCGGCTTCCCGAAATTTGATTGAAAGTGGCTGAAAATACTGGTTGAAATGTTGTGAGAAAAAAAAACACTGTTCCGGCTTAAAAAAGAAGCCGAACAAGCCGGATATAAGGTAAGCCGAACGAGACCATTGTCGTTGCCAAATTATCTTGGCTATTTCTTCTTTGCATGTTTCAGTCTTTCATGTTGTTGGTGTTCATCTTTTACATTGTTAAATGTGAGAAGAACTGCCTGTAATGATTAACCTATAATCATGTACTCATCAATTTACTTTGATCTTGTGAGGTACTGGGACTGATCTGTTGATGTTTAATAGCTGATTGGACTGTTGTATTATTTTTAAATATCTCTTTTGCTCTAAGGTCTTAGTTGACGATGATACAAATTGATCTGAGACAATGTTTATGTTGTCATGCTTGTTTTGATGAAAATGGTGGTAACCTCACCAAAATGATATATGGGTGCTCACGCCTTGTACCACGCTGCAAACCAAACATAAGGAGGAGGATCAACTCAGGCCTCGTTTGGAACGGAGGAAAACCAAAGAAAAAGTAGAGGAATTGAATTCAGAGGAAAGGTTTAAAGAATTACTGTTTGAAATGGAGGAATGAGTCTCTGTGTTCTAAAGGAAAGGAAAGCTCTCCTTCACAAAACAGAGGAAATAAAACATCCATGGTGAGCTCTGGTTTTCGTGTATGCCCGAGGTACAGACAGAGAAGAAGCAATTAACATGTTATTTCCTGCGTTTTTCCTGTATTATGGATTCCTGCGTTCCAAACACCTCTTTTAATTATTTCTCACGTTTTTTTCCTCTGTTTTACCACTACACACTCACACCATTCCTGTGTTTTTTCCTATTCCCGTATTTTTGATTCATTCGTTCCAAATAGGCCATCATTCCTAAAATTAGTGCAAGCATGTAACCAAACAAACTCACTATTATGGTTTTGGCATGTCTCGCTTCACCTTCACCGACCCTCCGTACCGCATCCCCTCCCCCGGAGCAACCAATCAGCCCTATAGCGTGATCTAACGTTCATTTTTCAATGCACCGTACAACACAGTCACTGGAGCCAAAACGAGTGGAGAAAAGAGCTTCCACGCGTCCGCACGTACTCCTTCATCCTAAAATAAACGATATAGCTATGAATCTGGACAAAACATACTTCTCCAGATTTATTATAGCTAAAATGTCCTTTATTTTGACACAAAGGAAGTATATTGGTCGGATTACTTCTTTTTTTTTTTACAAGTACGATAGACTTTTTTTTAACGTTAGACAGATGGATGAGTGATGTGTACTCAGTCGTTTCATGATGAGTCTCACATAGGCATGTTACTCTATTTCTATTAACTATGTGTGGGTTCTCTTTAGATAAAATTTAAACTTTAAAATCAGTCTTCTGGGGATAGAGGAAGTATAGGAGTAGCAAAGTACCACCGGTACAGCATAGATATGCCTATATTGTTCTGGAACTTAATTATATGTTCTAATCCCATCAATGTAGGTTTTGACACGACGATGGTACGATCGCCGGTGCACATCATGAATATGGTGCGGTGCTCTAGTATTAGTTCATGACTTACCCCATATTCAATTTATTTGGCTTATTTTTTTTAGCTGGAACGATGTTTTTCTCTTACGACAATTCAGTCGGAATGGTATTTTTCAGCCAAAATTCTGTCAGTGGAACGGGGCCTAAGAGGCCACGGAATTCCTCTGTGTTTTGCTGCAGCTGCTTTGTTACGATCGCACCGTACCAACCATGCTTGGCTTTTCTTAGAAGGATGGCCAAGTGTTTATTGTTGGTGATCCTCGAGCAATATCATAATATATTGATAGGATTATGATAAGGATCTTGTGTGAATATTGGTACTGATTTTAGTTTATATTAAGTAGGACAGATGAAAAGATTGGAACTTTTTGATCCAATGGAAGATTAAAGTTTTTTAGGTACAAAGGTGATCATTTTTTTGTACAGCAGCCTCCAACTTAATCTGATATTGTTTTAGGCTTAACTTGGAATGTTCATGCAGGACGGATCATCTAATAATTCTAGGCTTCTAGCGCGTAACTGGTGAATATGTATTTTGCCACATTGGCAACATTGGTCCACAAACACCGTAACACCGATTGTGAGTTGCTGTAGGGGCCTTATTAAATCTCATAACGGGTGTGAATTTAAATTCTAGACAGTGGTTGCAGAATATGGATTCTGGATTAAAAATGATGTATATTTGGAATAACAGATTATAGCCAGAGATTATATATGTGGTTAAAAGTGTTTCACACCTATTATCTCCAAACAATAGTAGGATATCGGTGGAGTATAAGGGCATGTTTGGTACAACTCAGCTTCACTTATGAATCAGCTTTTGTTAACTTTAGCTCTAGAAACAACTTTACATGTAGAGCTAAAGCTGTTTTGATAAAACGTTTGGTAAAACAACTTCACATCGTAGATAAAAATAATAAAATGACCATGATACCTATTGGTGTTTCGGATCACCGGCTAGTAAATTTCTAGTTTGCGCGTCTGGTCCGGATGGTGTGCTCGGAGGACACAAGGATTATACTGGTTCAGGAAGAACGTCCCTATGTCCAGTCTGCTGCTCATGTTACCGGCACTGTCTGTAGTAGGGGTTACAGATGGGCGAGAGACGGAGTGGATCCCAGGTCTCTGGTGGAAGGATTGAAAAGTGCTGAGAGTTTGTTCAGCTGCTCAGCCGTGTGCTCGTGCCTATGTCCCTCGTGTTGTGTTGTGTTCCCCTTTTTATAGAAGAAGGGAAAGATGTAGGTTACATCAGAAAAAGAGGAGAGAGAAAGAGGGAGAAAATCGAGGAGAAGAAGCCCTCTAGGACCGCCGCGTCCTTCTTCTCCTTCATGCAGGTCCCGTCGGTGCTGTAGATGGTGACGGGGATGGCTCCACGTCGGGCCCCTGTTCACTATTGGTGCTATGCCTCGACGTTATCAGCTGGTCATGGCGTTCCATCCCGTCTCGACGGACAGCGTGGTGAACCGATGTACTTGTCAGCGGCCGTACGGGGATTAGGCAGCACAACGCCCACGCACCCGTCACTGTTGGCGATGCGAACCCCCGGCGTGGCCTGTCGTGGCCATGGGTCACGTTAAGGCGTGCCCGCGCCCCTTCTGGTGTCAGAGACTTGACCTAGGCCCACATGCTTGGCCCCGTATTGGTTGGGGGTGGTACGGAGCCCACGCCCGAGGGGTCCGGTGAGACGGAGCCCGTGCCCTCAGGGTCAGGCGACATGGGGCCCGTGCCCGAGGGGTCTAGCGAGGCGGAAACCGTCCCTTCGGGGTCGGTCGAGACTAAAATACATCATTGATTATCTAGGCGAGTTGTCGTCCGCGGTCCTCAAATCCATTCTTCGGGTATCTCTAATACTGATACCCGACGGTAGCCCCCGAGCCTACAGAGGAGTAGGATACTCCGTCATAGGCTTTTTCGAATGGAGGGACTTCGAGGGCTTTGATCTTATGCTACCCACGGGATGCCTTGGTGGGTTATGATCCCTTTCTGTTGTGACCGGACTTCTTTCGAGGGCGTGTAGCTGTGGGATTTTTTTGGGACCGGAGAGGATTTTCCTTAATTCTGGCCCCTCTTATGACCCGATCGATCCGCCATTGTCATGCGACCGCGTATTCGGTCTCTTCACGAGTCCAATTCCCCCCCACCCTCGAGCCCCCGCGCGTTGCGGGGTTCTGATCGAGGGGTCGCCTCGTCTTGCAATCGTTCTCCCTCAAGCGTTTTTTCGACAAAACGGAGGGTTGTGCCATGCCATGTTTTCCTCGGTGGACGAACCATGGTGCTTGGTTAGCTGTTAACGGGATGGTTCGAGTGGGCCCTGGCATCCTGCTCGCGGGGTCCGGCATGGGTCAGCTGGTGACCGACTCTAGAATCCTGATGGCCAGTCCATATAGTTCTTGGATCCGTTCGTCCGGTCCCAAGGGCTCGCTACCTTTCTTCGAGGAAAAACCATGGACAGCACGCTGACCAGGACTCGAACGTGAGCCGGGATGCCTGTAGCGCTCGTGTGCTTGGGTATTGGCTGCTAGCGGGCCCATCCTTTTCCACCCCTCGCTCTAAAGGTGCCCTAGAGCGGTTGTGAACCCGTCGGTGGACCAACCTTCGAACTCGTGGGCTGTAATGAGCCGTGGGAGCATTTTCAGCCCTGTATCCCTTCCTTACCTACGTCGATTCTCGGCCGTCTTCCCTTTTCATGGAGTTGTGGTACCGCTCCGACGTCACCTACGCACGCATGGAGGGCCTTATCAAGCGCGATCTTCTTCGCGGGAGGACCAACGTGATGGAGTGGCTGGTTCCCGGCCATGTGGAGGTGCCGATGCCGCCCGACGGTTACATCATCTCCTTCGCGCCCCTCCACGAGCGCGGGCTCGTGATCCCCCCTCATACATTCTTTCGGGGGCTGCTGCACCACTACTAGATCGAGCTGCAGCACCTTAACCCCAATGGGATCTAGCACGTCGTGGCCTTCATCACGATGTGCGAGGGGTACCTAGGGATCGAGCCACACTTTGAGTTGTGGAGGTACTTCTTTGCCATCTTCCTGCACAGGAAGAAGGACAGTGGCTGGGAGATCCCGGTGCCGATGGGATGCGAGGGCATCCACCTCCGGGGGCAGCGTGTAGCCGAGTACATGCCCTGCCAGCTGTCCAGATCCAACAAGGGGTGGCACGCGTAGTGGTTCTACTTGAATAACGACCCCACCACCCTTTTGTCGGACTTCACCGGGTGCTTGATCGAAGAGCCGCTACCGACGTGGCCGTGGGGGCCACCCAATAAGGAAAAGTAGAGGATACGCGACATCCTTGAGGACGTCGCATCCCTGAGGAGCCGCGGCCTTCACGGGGCCAGCGTCAATGGAGCATACCATGCGAGGAGCGTGGCGCTGCTGATGGCGCACGCCCTCCCGTTGTTCGGGATGATGCCGGTTGTGGAACTCGGCGGGACGGTGCTCGCCCAGGGGCTGCTTCACAACAGCGAGATCGCGCAGCTCATCAAGGAAGCGACGGATGAGTCTGACGCCATGTTCCCAATCCCAGGACATCCCATGATGTGGCCAGAGCCGGTCTTTATCGAGCTACCGGTGGATTTAGGCTTTTGGGCCTCTATCGCGCTGCTGCCAGAGCACGCGGCCGTGAGGGCGGCAAACCGTGCCACATATGAGTTGAGGAAGAAGGATAAGGATGATGTGGAAAAGAAATGGCGGGCAATGGAGCAGGTGAAGCTGTAGCGAGGGAAGCAGCGCCAAGGCTCGTAGGAGGAGGAAGAAGAAGAGGTGGAGGAGGAGGATGACGGCTCTGGGTCACCCATCTCGTGGGACGATCTAGCCGGCGGGGATGAGGACCCGCCTTTGCCGCAAGCGGGGCCCTTCCCATGGCTTCTCTTAGAGCAAGAGGGGGAGGACAGACACCCAGAGAGAGTGGGAGCGAGCCGCCCCACTCCGTCTAGGCCTTCTACGGTGCCCCCGGAGCCAAGGGGAGCTAGCGGCTCTGCCTCGTCCGAGCCTCCCGAGCAAAGGGAGGGCTCAAAGCGGCAGCACGACGAGGAGTCACAGCCGGGGTCAGGCGGGCCGGCCCCAAAACATCGACGCCCGGTGGCATCAAGGTAGGCTAAGAATTTTTTGTCCTTTTGTTTCTAACGAATTTTTTGTCGTGATCTGACTGCAGCGCCTTCCGTAGCGTTAGAGGACGTGGGATCCTCCTAAAGCTGGCGCCAAAAAAGAGTCTCGCCCTTTAGCGGGCACGCTAGGACCCTTCTGGTGCCGCGCCGTAGGCCGGCTAGAGCGTCGTTGGGGCAACCGTGGGGTCCATCGGAGAGGCGCAGTCAACGGCCACGTCTACGGGAGGGCAGGCGGTGGAGGGCACGGCGCGGCCATGCATGGCCGCGACATCATAGGTGGAGACAGCGCGGCCTGAGCCATCGTTCGTGCAGATGGGCGCATCTGTGGTGGGACATATGGGGGAGGCCGCACCCGAGGCGTCCTCGGTAGATGTGGCACGGCCGGGCGCAACCACGACATCGTTGGTAGAGACGGCGCAGCCAGGGCCATCGTTCCTGCAGATGGCTGCACCCATGGTGGGGCGGACAGAGGAGGTCGTGCCCGGTGCATACTTAGCGGGCGCGACGGCAGGACTGGCTTCCTCGTCCGCATCACCCTAACCCTCTACTGCTAAAGGGCCCATCCCGGAGGAGTTGCTGCCATGAGAGGGATCAGCGCTGCCTAGGGTCGGCATTGAGGCGTCCTAGCCTTTGGTCTGGGTCGGCGGCGCCCCATACACCTAGGGAGGACCCTAGATCCGGTGGGCCGATCGGTGGAACCCGGGGGTGACGCTCTTCACCCTCGACAATGCCACAGAGGAGAGGGAGTGGGGGTGCGTTCACTCGGTGGTTGGGATCACGGTCAACGCCCTGACCACCGCATTGAACTCGCTGTAGGACATCCTCATGCCGGTCGGCCAGGTACGTCATGTCCGTGTCTCCAACCTTCATCTCTCTCCTTTGCACCTCTTAACTCATGTCCTCTCCATAGTCTCTCATGAACCACAGTCGGGAGAAGTCCCTATTCCTTCATCACGAGAAGGATGTTTGGGACCGCCTCGTCGAAGAGAAGCGGCGGCATGAGGAATTGGAACCATAGCTCATTGCTGCTCGTCAGGAGGTGGCTGAGCTCACCCTCGTCTGCCAGGAGTTGGCTGATCTCTGGATCAAGGAAGTAGAGTCTCGCGTTGATGCCCAAGAGGTTGGGGAGAAGCTCGTGGCCCTGCTTGAGAGGACACGCGTGGACGAGGCGAAGGCCGAGCGGCTACGGAAGGAGCGGGACGACCTGCTCCAAACCATAGAGGGGTTCTGCACTAAGCGCGACCTGGCTCGTCAGGAGCGTGCCGACACCCAGCAACGGATCTGCCTCCTGGAGGGCGAGCTCTGGGAAGAAATGGACCTGAAGGTTGCGGCAGAAGTGGTGATCACTAGACTCACCACGGAGGTCAGTCAACACTGGGAGCAGATCCAGATCCTAGAGGCCGAGGTGACCCGGCGGCGTGACTGTAACACCCCGGGTGTTTAAGTATTAAAAACTGGACATATCATCATATGCATTGCATGGCATTTGGTCATATTGCAAACTTTGATATGCATTCACTAAAACAAGTTTACATTTATGTTATGAGTGTTGCCTGGTATGGTTTGAATTGAGTTAAAAATTTGGTTTGGATTTGAATTTTCAAGAAAACTCTGATTTTCAGTATTTAAATCCTACCCTAAAAACTCATTTCAAAATCTAAGCATATTTGGGGGTTAAGCCTAAAAGCAAAAGTGTAGAGCTTGACAAGTTATACAAAGTTTGTTTTTTGGAGTTTTCAAAGTTGTTATAAAAAATTTGAAGTAATTTGAAAAGGCGAGATTATTTAAATGTTCCCTTTTTTAATTCAAATTTGCATTTCAAAATGTAGACCGAATTTGGGGGTGGTTATAAAAGCAAAGTTGTAGAACTTTAAATTTGAAGCAACTTTTATTTTTGGATATTTTTGAGTTGTTACATAAATTTGGGAGTAATTTGGATTTTTAAATCGAATGGCAGTTTTGGTAATTTTTGGTGAACAGTAACCGCGGAAGCCAACTCACCGTCTACGATTTTCCTTCTGCTTCCAGACGCGACGGTGGCCGCCCTTGGCTTTGCGCTGGCACGGGAAAGGCTCCTGCGTGGCTTCTCCTTGCTTCTGAGCCACTCTATAAGGACTTCACCGTCGTTGTTTTTCGCCACTCTCCTCCTCTGTTTTCCAGTCGCCATCGCCGCTGCTCTGTCATGCGTTTGCCGTCGCTGTAGTGCCTCCAACATTTCGGCAAAGCTTGTTTCAGCTCTGCCTTTCTTCCTCGCAGCCAGCAACCTCACCGTCGTGCTTGCGCCTCGTGGCCAGCGCTCTCCGTTTTGTCCACCGCAGTCGCCGGAGCACCGCCACCGTCGACGTTTTGCTCCGCCGTGGTTGCTCGGATCGTCGATCTGCTTCACCGTTGCTTCTCCGACCCCGTTCTTTGCTCCATCGAGTTCAGGGTGAGCTACTGGTGCTTCCTGTGCACATCGAACCACTCATTCATTGTTCTTCCGATCCAGCTTTATGCTCCAGTGCATTCGGGGTGAGCTCCTGGTTCTTTCCGAGTTGTTTATGTGAGCTCCTGGTTCTTTCCGAGTTGTTTGTGTGAGCTCCTGGTTCTTTCCGAGTTGTTTGTGTGAGCTCCTGGTTCTTTTCGAGTTGTTTGTGTCAGCTCCTGGTTCTTTCTGAGTTGTTTGTGTGAGCTCCTGGTTCTTTCCGAGTTGTTTATGTGAGCTCCTGGTTCTTTTCGAGTTGTTTATGTGAGCTCCTGGTTCTTTCTGAGTTGTTTGTGTGAGCTCCTGGTTCTTTCCGAGTTGTTTATTTGAGCTCCTGGTTCTTTCCAAGTTATTTGTGTGAGCTCCTGGTTCTTTCTGAGTTGTTTATGTGAGCTCCTGGTTCTTCCCGAGTTGTTTGTGTGAGCGGGAGATTTGAAAAGAAATTTTTCCTTTTTCAGAAATGATTGAATAGTGCTGTAATTTGTTATTTTTGTGTAGATTTATTTAGAGCTCCAAAAATTATGAAAATTTTTGTGTGACCTCTGTGTGATGTATATTATTTAGGAAAAATATGAAATGTTGTTTTTCAGGACTTTTTAAATGTGATAAAATTGCTCAATTAATTAATAAATGAGTTTCCATGATTTTTCTAGGCTTATTTATGTATCCAAAAATTATGAAAATGGTTTTGTCACTTAGTTGTCATGTGATGAACATTTACAAAAATTTTGAGGACAATTCGAACAAGTTGATTTATTTCATAATTCTTAATTAATCAATTAATTCATAAAAGCAAATAGTAACCTTTAGTGATTTAGCTTTTGTTGAATTTTTGATTGAGTGATGTCCTTGGGTTATTAGTTGGTGATGATCCTTGGCAATTGATGTGAGTGTTACGAAAATGGTTTAGTTAGTTTAACTTGTAACGGAACCGCGAAGGAAAGTTGTTTTCAAGTTGTTAATTTTGCATCCATCATCAGGCATCATGTTTCGTATTCCGCATCATGTTAAACATGGTATTGTTACTACGTGTAGTGAACGAAGGTGAGCACGTGGTAGTTAATAAAGTGGTTGAGGAGGTTGATCCGTCTGTGGAGGTTGGTGTTAATATCGGTGGAACGACTCCGGACCCGGACTTTTCCGTCAACAAAGGCAAGCCCCGGACGCATACAACCCTACCTTGTGTTTTACAAATTAATTTCGCTTTTGCTTTTCTTTACTGCATTAAGTGATTAGGAGTTAAGTAAAATCATAATTGGTGCATTACCAACCTTGTTACTCCATATTTACCCTGTTACCAGTTTTAAATTCGTATATGCCTAGTTTTGCTTAGCTATGCTTAGAACGATGAAAGTCAGGTGATTACCTGTCATCTGCAAGTTTTAAAGGGATTTTTGGTTACTTATGTTATCATGTGATATGGGAATGTGGAGTAATAAATCTAGACCGGGCGGACTCGGTGTATGGGAGCCGCAAGACATGGAGGTCTTGTGAGCGGGTTCTTTCCGCGTGTGTCGATTAAGGTCCGTACCGTTGTTGAATTGCATGAGGTGAGACTTTGTAGTACTAACCGCATACTCCGGTAAACCTTAACTTGGCTATTCTATTACAAGAATGGCTACTCGCGCACTGGGAGTGGAGAGATGGCGGAAATAGCGTGTACCCATGTGGCAATGGGCTGGATTGGTGGAGTACTGTATTCTTGGGTGGCGCGGACCCGTTCTTGTTTTAGAAGATCCGAGGGTAGGTTGATATATGTAAGTCGGGGACCTACATATGTCGTGTGGTCTGGAATTCCCAGCTGGGTTTTTAATCGGTTCAAATCATCGTTGCTCCTCGGTTATGGAGACTCAACTCACTGTTCATCATCGTAGTGTAATAACTGGAACTTGAGGATGATTTGAGAAGGTGTTGGGTATGAAGCTTCATGATCTCGATGCGAATCATGTTAGCTTTGTATATGATCTTTATGAAGTTTTAAATGTTGATATAAAGAATTTTGTTAAAGTGCTTTTACGCAAAAGAACCTTGATTATTGCTAAAGCCATACCTTGAATACCATGAGCCTGCATTCCTACGTTCTTTTAAATTCTTATTTCGGTTAAGTCTTGTTGAGTACTTTTTGTACTCGGGGTTCGATTGATCCTTGTTGCGGTGAGGCTCATGAGCAGATCTGTTTTGGATCGTCTTTGCATATTTGTTGTTGTTCTTGCGAGGACGATAAGTAGATGTGTGGCTCTTGGGCAGGGCAGCCTATTTGTGTGTTCTGTAATATGTTATAATGCCACTCCACTACTTTGTTTTGTATTATTAATCGAACTTAGTTGTATGGTTTGAAACAAATGGTTTGTAAACTATGTTATTGTAAGACTTCCGCTGTTTTTACTCTGATGTATCTATTTGAATAAACTGTTGTAATACTACAATGACTCTGTATTGTGATCCTGCTCGGAAATCATGGATGATTCGGGGTTTCCCGAGGACACCCGATAGTCTTCTTAAGTTACCAGGAACGTATGCATAGATGTCAAAGGTCGTTGGACATTGACAGGTGCATGTGGGCCCTATAATTTAGGAGGTTCTGCCACAGAATGGTATCAGAGCAATCGTTACAAAGTTTTTGTTGTATTGGTTTACGAAAACTTCAAAATGATTTGGGATGGCTAAATTTAACTTGTTAATTTGGTCTAAATTGCTTCTGACTTATCTTATTTCTTTCTCACCATTCCTTAATTGTTTAAAGAGGTTTTGTGTGGTGGAGTAGTAATCTTACTATGTCCTATATAAAAACAAATGTTGTTTATGTTCGTTTTAGGTTTTGGTGGTTTTGTTCGTAAGAACGATTCATGCATCATAATTAATTCACTTGTTACTTCCTTCGTCTCTGAGTCTGGGTGAGTAGTGTGTATGGGTTGAGTTGTGTAGTCCATCCTTACTGCTCTTGAGAGTGTGGTCAGATTGTTTTACTTGGATTAATCCTACTTGTATAGTATGGCTCGTACCAAGAAGACACCCCGTAACTCCACCAGACCCAAAGGAGTTCCTCGACACCAACTAGCCCCTAGGAATGATGGTGCTAGCAGTAGCAGCTCTAGGCCTGATCCTCAGATAGAGATACAGAGGATTTCTGCAGAGTTAGCCCAAGCTACTAGAGATAGGGCTATGGACATCATCCAGGTGGGCAGATTACAGGAGCAATTAAGACGTGTCACCACCGCTCACAGGAACTGCGAACGTATGTTAGTTCGTACGGTGGAAGGAAGGAATGAAGCTTGGCATAGGAAAAATGTAGCTAGAGCTAGAACTCATGAGTTAGAATTTTATGTAGATGACTTAGAAGAGCATAATACCTATCTGCATGAGGAAGTTCATAGGCTAAGCAATCTCCTAGATCCAAATCATGAACCCCAAGCTGATGCAATGGATCCCGGTGTTATCTTTGTCGATGGTAGTGAATCGGAAGAAGAAGAAGATCAGTGGGCAAAGTTTGGGCAACTGCCGTCAAAGAGATTAGAGATATCCCGGTAGTATGTGAATTTCCTGATGTGTTTCCTGAGGATTTACCCGGTCTACCACCTGATAGGGATGTCCAGTTTAACATAGAATTGCAACCTAGAACAGCTCCGATTTCTCAGAGAGCTTATAGGATGCCACCTAAGGAGTTAGCCGAGTTGAAGACTCAGTTGCAAGAATTGATTGAGAAGGGGTTTATACAACCTAGTTCATCGCCTTAGGGGTGTCCGGCAATTTTTGTGAAAAAGAAAGATGAGACCTTGAGGTTATGTGTTGACTATCGTCCGTTGAATGAAGTGACCATCAAGAATAAGTATCCATTACCTCGGATAGATTTTTTTTTGATCAACTGGCCGGAGCCAAAGTTTTCTCCAAGATAGATTTGAGGTCAGGATATCACCAAATCAAGATAAAGCCTGAAGATATTCCCAAAATGGCATTTACCACAAGATATGGATTATATGAATACTTGGTAATGTCTTTTGGTTTGACAAATGCTCCAGCTCATTTCATGTATTTGATGAATTCAGTATTCATGCCTGAACTGGACAAATTTGTAGTGGTGTTTATTGATGATATTCTAGTATATTCCAAAAATAAGGAAGAACATGCGAAACACCTCAGAATTGTTCTGACTCATTTGAGAGAACATCAACTATATGCCAAGTTTAGCAAGTGTGATTTTTGGCTTAAGGAAGTACAATTTCTTGGACATGTCTTGTCAGCGGAAGGAGTTGCTGTTGATCCAAGCAAAGTGCAGGATGTGCTTGATTGGAAACCACCAACCACAGTTCATCAAGTTCAGAGTTTTCTAGGATTGGCGGGGTATTACCGTCGGTTTATTCCAGATTTCTCTAAAGTATCAAAGTCCATAACTGAGTTACTGAAGAACCAAGTCAAGTTTGCCTGGTCATCTGATTGTGAAGAGGCTTTCCAGACTTTGAAGAGACTGTTGACCACTGCACTAGTATTAGCCCAACCTAATATCGAGAAGCCGTTTGGTGTTTATTGTGATGCTTCAGGTATTGGTATTGGATGTGTGTTGATGCAAGAAGGCCGAGTCATTGCTTATACATCCAGGCAACTTAAGCAACATGAAGAACACTATTCGACTCATGATCTGGAGTTAGCAGCTGTGGTCCATGCTCTGAAGATTTGGCGGCATTACCTACTTGGTAATACGTGCCATATTTATACAGACCACAAGAGCTTAAAGTATATCTTTACTCAGTCAGAATTGAAGCTGATTAAAGATTATGACTTGAAAGTACATTATCACCCTGGTAAAGCAAATGTGGTGGCAGATGCCCTCAGTCGCAAAAGTTATTGCAATTACCTGACATTAAGAACAATGGGTCTGACCTTATGTCAAGAGATGGAGAAATTGAATGTAGAGGTAATTCAACAAGGTAGTTTGACCAACATAATTGTTGAAGCCACTATTCGAGATCAAGTTATTGCTGCTCAGAAAGAAAACAAGGGTGTAGCCCATATCAAGGAAAGAGTCAGGAATGGGAAGGCGGAATGTTTTAGCATAGATAATGAAGGTGTGCTATGGTTCAAGGATTGTCTGGTAGTACCAAAGGTTACTGAGTTGTGGCAGTCAATTCTTGAAGAAGCACATGCTACTAGATTATCTATCCATCCGGGGAGCAACAAGATGTACCATGACTTAAAACAAAGGTTTTGGTGGACCAAAATGAAGATAGAAATTGCGAGATGTATAGCAAAGTGTGATACTTGTCAGAAAGTGAAAGCTATACATTTGAGGTCTACTGGAGAATTACAACCATTACCTATTCCAGCTTGGAAGTGGGAGGACATAAGTATGGACTTTATTGTTGGTCTACCCAAGACATCAAAGGGATTTGACTCAATATGGGTTATTGTAGATCGACTCACTAAGTCCACACATTTTCTTCCTGTCAAGACTATATACCCCACTGTCTAATATGCCAAGATATATTTAGCAAGAATTATGAGTCTCCATGGAATACCAAAGACCATAGTGTCAGATAGGGGTACACAATTTGTCTCCAGTTTTTGGAAACAATTGCATTCTTCGTTGGGTACCAAGCTCCTATATAGTCTGACTTATCATTCGCAGATCGATGGATGATGAAAGAGTCAATCAAGTGCTTGAAGATATGTTAAGGTGTTGTGTCCTTAATTATTCCAACAAGTGGGACGAATGCTTACCTTTGGCGAGTTCTCATATAACAATAGTTATCGGGAAAGCATTAGAATGGCTCCATTTGAAGCACTTTATGGTCGTGAGATGCGAGAACATCATTTGAGTTGGTGCGAGCTCGGAGAAAGAAGATTCTTTGGAGTTGACCTTGTGAAAGAAATAGAAGACAAGGTTTGGCAAATCTGAGTAATTTGAAGATAGCTCAGTCCGCCAAAAGAGTTATGCGGATAGAGCAGCGGAGACCATTGGTGTTTAACAAAGGAGATTTTGTATATCTGAAAGTATCACCAATGAAGGGAGTTACCCGTTTTGGTGTTAAAGGCAAGTTGGCACCTCGATATATTGGACCATTTCAAATTTTGGAGAGATATGGAAAAGTGGCCTATCGCTTGAAATTAACAGAACATTTATCAGTTGTACATGATGTGTTCCATGTGTCTCGATTGAAGAAGTGTCTCCGAGTGTGCTGAAAGAGAATGTTGAAGTTGGAGAGTGGAACTTGAACCAGATCTGACTTATTCAGAATATCCTATCCGAGTGTTGGATCAGAAAGATTGTGTTACTCGAAGGAGGACAATAAAGTTCTACAAGATACAATGGAATCAACATTCAGAAGAGGAAGCTACTTGGGAATCAGCAGATTACTTGTTAGAAAAGTTTTCAGAGTTTCTTGCGTCATTATAGAATAGAGTAATGTTAGTTGAGCTCGGTTGTTACAAATTGTGTTTTGTAAAGGAACCTCAGCTGTTTTATGGATAAAAATTGGATGTTTTTGGAGTGACACATTTCTTTTTCCATTACTTATCCTATGGCTTTGAATCTCAGGGCGAGATTTCTTTTAGGGGGAAGGATTGTAACACCCCGGGTGTTTAAGTATTAAAAACTGGACATGTCATCATATGCATTGCATGGCATTTGGTCATATTGCAAACTTTGATATGCATTCACTAAAACAAGTTTACATTTATGTTATGAGTGTTGCCTGGTATGGTTTGAATTGAGTTAAAAATTTGGTTTGGATTTGAATTTTCAAGAAAACTCTGATTTTCAGTATTTAAATCCTACCCTGAAAACTCATTTCAAAATCTAAGCATATTTTGGGGTTAAGCGTAAAAGCAAAAGTGTAGAGCTTGACAAGTTATACAAAGTTTGTTTTTTGGAGTTTTCAAAGTTGTTATGAAAAATTTGAAGTAATTTGAAAATGCGAGATTATTTAAATGTTCCCTTTTTGAATTCAAATTTGCATTTTAAAATGTAGACGGAATTTGGGGGTGGTTATAAAAGCAAAGTTGTAGAACTTTAAATTTGGAGCAACTTTTATTTTTGGAGATTTTTGAGTTGTTACATAAATTTGGGAGTAATTTGGATTTTTAAATCGAATGGCAGTTTTGGTAATTTTGATGAACAGTACCCGCGGAAGCCAACTCACGTCTACGATTTTCCTTCTGCTTCCAGACGCGACGGTGGCCGCCCTTGGCTTCGCGCTGGCACGGGAAAGGCTCCTGCGTGGCTTCTCCTTGCTTATGTGCCACTCTATAAGGACTTCACCGTCGCCGTTTTTCGCCACTCTCCTCCTCTGTTTTCCAGTCGCCATCGCCGCTGCTCTATCGTGCGTTTGCCATCGCTGTAGTGCCTCCAACATTTTGGCAAAGCTTGTTCCAGCTCCGCCTTTCTTCCTCGCAGCCAGCAACCTCACCGTCGTGCTTGCGCCTCGTGGCCAGCGCTCTCTGTTTTGTCCACTGCAGTCGCCGGAGCACCGCCACCATCGACGTTTTGCTCCGCCGTGGTTGCTCGGATCGTCGACCTGCTTCACCGTTGCTTCTACGATCCCGTTCTTTGCTCCATCGAGTTCGAGGTGAGCTACTAGTGCTTCCTGTGCACATTGAACCACTCATTCATTGTTCTTCTGATCCAGCTTTATGCTCCAGTGCGTTCGGGGTGAGCTCCTGGTTCTTTCCGAGTTGTTTATGTGAGCTCCTGGTTCTTTCCGAGTTGTTTGTGTGAGCTCCTGGTTCTTTCCGAGTTGTTTGTGTGAGCTCCTGGTTCTTTCCGAGTTGTTTGTGTGAGCTCCTGGTTCTTTCGGAGTTGTTTGTGTGAGCTCCTGGTTCTTTCCGAGTTGTTTATGTGAGCTCCTGGTTCTTTTCGAGTTGTTTGTGTGAGCTCCTGGTTCTTTCCGAGTTGTTTATGTGAGCTCCTGGTTCTTCCCGAGTTGTTTGTGTGAGCGGGAGATTTGAAAAGGAATTTTTCCTTTTTCAGAAATGATTGAATAGTGCTATAATTTGTTATTTTTGTGTAGATTTATTTAAAGCTCCAAAAATTATGAAAATTTTTGTGTGACCTCTCTGTGATGTATATTATTTAGGAAAAATATGAAATGTTGTTTTTCAGTGGTTGAGGACGTTGATCCGTTTGTGGAGGTTGGTGTTAATATCGGTGGAACGACTCTGGACCCGGACTTTTCCGTCAACGAAGGCAAGCCCCGGACGCATACAACCCTACCTTGTGTTTTACAAATTAATTTCGCTTTTGCTTTTCTTTACTGCATTAAGTGATTAGAAGTTAAGTAAAAGCCTATTTGGTGCATTACCAACCTTGTTACTCCATATTTACCCTGTTACCAGTTTTAAATTCGTATATGCCTAGTTTTGCTTAGCTATGCTTAGAACGATGAAAGTCAGGTGATTACCTGTGATCTACAAGTTTTAAAGGGAATTTTGGTTACTTATGTTATCATGTGATATGGGAATGTGGAGTAATAAATCTAGACCAGGCGGACTCGGTGTATGGGAGCCGCAAGACATGGAGGTCGTGTGAGCGGGTTCTTTCCGCCTGTGTCGATTAAGGTCTGTACCGTTATTGAATTGCATGAGGTGACACTTTGTAGTACTAACTGCATACTCCGGTAAGCCTTAACTTGGCTATTCTATTATGAGAATGGCTACTCGCGCACTGGGAGTGGAGAGATGGCGGGAATAGCGTGTACCCACGTGGCAATGGGCTGAATTGGTGGAGTACTGTATTCTCTGGTGGCGTGGACCCGTTCTTGTTTTAGAAGATCCGAGGGTAGGTTGATATATGTAAGTCAGGGACCTGCATATGTCGTGTGGTCTAGAATTCCTAGCTGGGTTTTTAATCGGTTCGAATCGTCATTGCTCCTCGGTTATGGAGACTCAACTCACTGTTCATCATCGTAGTGTAATAACTGGAACTTGAGGATGGTTTGAGAAGGTGTTGGGTATGAAGCTTCATGATCTCGATGCGAATCATGTCAGCTTTGTATATGATCTTTATGAAGTTTTAAATGTTGATATAAAGAATTCTGTTAAAGTGCTTTTACGCAAAAGAACCTTGATTATTGCTAAAGCCATACCTTGAATCCCATGAGCCTGCATTCCTACGTTCTTTTAAATTCTTATTTCGGTTAAGTCTTGTTGAGTACTTTTGTACTCAGGGTTCGTTGACCCTTGTTGCAGGTGAGGCTCATGAGCAGATCTGTTTTGGATCGTGCTGCATGACTGTTTTGGATGTGTGGCTCTTGGGCAGGGCAGCCTATTTGTGTGTTCTGTAATATGTTATAATGCCACTCCACTACTTTGTTTTGTATTATTAATCGAACTTAGTTGTATGGTTTGAAACAAATGATTTGTAAACTATGTTATTGTAAGACTTCTGCTATGGTCTGCTATGGTTTTGTATCATGGATCGGGCGCATGACATTACAAGGGGCGTGCTTTGCTTTGGCATCAATTGGTCCTTCATGATCGCTCGCTCTCACTATGAGAACATCGATCTAGCGATGATGAGCCAAGGCTTCACGCTCGGCTACTCCAACGCCGAGATGGAGAACATTGAGAAGGAGGTGGCCCCTCTGGCACATGACTTATCTGCTAAGATAGAGGATGAGATTATCCCTCGAAAAATTAGTTAGTTAGATAAACGAAGTGGTGGTCTTGTAATAAATGAATAAGTTTTAGTTGTTTTGTTTGGGTCAAACAAACTTTTGGGTACTTTTTTATTTTTGTGTTATAAAAAGGTTACTGCATTCTGACCCTTTTCTGTTGTTAAGGCTATAAAGCTTAAGGCACGGGTGAAAGAACCCTGATCACACTGGTGAGCAAGAACGCCGTAGCCGCTAGGGCATAGGTTCCTTGCAGTCCGACCAACTTTACTCAGTGTTCGTTTCCATAGCTCTCGCTTTTAGATCTTAACGTGAGAAGGGGTCAGGCATAGCGATTGTTTCTGAATAGGTATGCTTTTATCAGCCCCCAAGTGAGGCCCGGCCCCGTGCCGTTGCTGGTGTCAGATGTCACTAAGGATCGAGGACGAGATAGCGAAAAAGAAAGCATTTTTTGTATTTTAGAAACACCGTTCTTAGTTTTCATGGGTACATGCATATGGTAACGGTAAAAAGGACATAGCTGCTCGATGTTCCATGTGTTGATGAAGACCTTGCTGTCGATGGTCTTGAGCTTGTAGATGCCGGGTCAGAGCACTTCTACAACGATGTATGGTCCTTGCCACGACGGAGAGAGCTTGTGACGGGTTTTGTTGCTCTGGACGAGGCGGAGTACCAAGTCCCCTACGTTGAAGGCCCAACCCCACACCCGATGGCTATGGTACCGGCGCAACACCTGTTGGTACTTAGCCGAGTGGAGGAGGGAAACATCGCGTGCCTCGTCGAGCTGATCCATGGCATCCTCGAGGGATGCCTTGGCTCCCTGCTCATTGTACGCCCTGACCCTTGGCGCTTCATAATCGAGGTCGATCGGGAGGATAGCCTCAGAACTATAGACCATGAAGAAGGGAGTGTAGCCGGTGGCCTGGCTAGGGGTCGTCCTCAGGCTCCAGAGCACCACAGGGAGCTCCGCGACCCATCGTCCGCCAAACTTGTTCAACCTATTGAAGATCCTAGGCTTGAGGCCTTGTAGGACCATGCCGTTCACGCGCTCGGCCTGCCTATTCATGCGGGGGTGCGCCATGGCGACCCAATCAATGTGGATGTGGTATTCATCGCAAAATCGAAGGAACTTTTTCTCGGTGAACTGCATGCCGTTGTCCGTGATAATGGAGTTTGGGACTCCAAAGCGATGGACGATGTCAAGGAAGGACAGCACGGCTTGCTCGAGCTTGATCATGGAGATCGACCAAGCCTCTATCCACTTTATAAACTTGTCTACGACAACAAGCAAGTGCGTATAGCCCCCGGGAGCTCTCTTGAGAGGTCCAACCATATTGAGCCCCTAGACCACGAACGGCCACGTGATGGGGATTGTTTGGAGTGCTTGGGCCTGCAGGTGGGTCTGTCAAGCATAGTATTGACACCCTTCATAGGTGCGCACAATCAATTCAACGTTGGCTACTATGGTTAGCCAGTAGAAGCCCTGTTGGAACACAACTCCGACCAGGGTCCTAGGTGCGGCATGGTGCCCGCAGATCCCACCATGGATATCTCTTAGCAACTGCTTCCCTTATTCGATGGGGATGCAGCGCTATAGGATCCTGGTGTGTCTTCGCTTGTAGAGCCCCCCTTAATAACAACAAAGAACTTGGCATGACGCGCAAGCCACCGAGCCTCCATTTTGTTCATCGGTAGCACCTCACAGAGGAGGTAATCAAGGTAAGGCATCCTCTAGTTAGGAAGAGGGTCAGGCTTTGCCACTGGGTTTGCGTCAAGCTCCATGACCTCAAGGTCTGGGGGAGCTGAGGGTTGGTGAAAGGATCCAACAATGCCTAGAGGGGGGGGGTGAATAGGCGTATCTAAAAAATAACTGCAAATGCTAAGTTCAAATTTGTCAGTCAATGTTGGAAGTCCCGACGTTTGGGTCAGAACTCCCGACGTCGTCAGAAGTTCCGGCACAAACGTCAGTAGTCCCGACGCCTACGTGAACTACAAAAGCAGTGCCAAATTTAACTTTGCGGATAAATAATCTTACAACCCCACTTCCTCGTGGTTTGGGGAAGATGTTGGGTCACTCCCTTGACGTTGTAATGCCTCCAAACCGTAGATCGAGTCCAACCCCTAAAATAAAGTTCGGGAGAGAGAGAGAGACAAACAAATACAAGTAATCTCTAGCAATCACAACAACAAGCACACAGGACACAAGGATTTATCCCGAGGTTCGGCAACCCCACAAAGGAGCTCCTACGTCCTCGTTGTTGAGGTGACCACAAAGGTCAGAGTCTTTTTCACCTCCTTGCCTCTCTCAAAGCGACCACAAAGGTCACTTGAGCTTTCCACTAAGAAATCAAGGGTAATACAAACTTCCCAAGGCTCTTCCACAAGATGGAAGCTCTTGGGCAACACCTAGCCGGCTAGGGGCAAAGCCCCAAGAGTAATAGACGCAAAATCAACCGGCTTGATGAATAAATCAAGTGCTCAAGCTTGCCAAAGTGATTCTCTCACTTAATCCACTCTCCTTTCACTCAAAACCCTAAGGGAATCGAAGATTGGAGCAAAGGAGGGAGGAGAGGGGTGCCTTTGTTGCTTGGGAGCTGATAGGATGAAGTTGGGTCAGCTGTGAATGAGTCCGTAATGGTTAGAAGTGAAGAGAGGGCTATTTATACTCTTAGTAGAAATCTAACCATTTAGATCTACGTCAGAAGTTCCGACATAGATCTTGGGACTTCCGATCTTAACAAAAAACACTGTTCACACAGGGTCAGAAGTCTGCACGAGCAACTCAATGTCGGGCCTCCCGACGTATGTCAGGACTTCCGACGTGCGCAGACAGTCAATCAGCAAAGCCCCTGGTGTCGGGAGTCCCGATAAGGGTTGGGACTTCCGACTGTCGGAAGTTCCGACGTACGTCGGGACTTCCGATGGGCGCAGATAGCCGGCCAGTAAACCTAGATGTTGGGACTTCCGACTTGGGTCGGGACTTCCAACTATCGGGAGTTCTGACTCACGTCGGGACTTCCAACGGCCACAGTCACTGCGCAGGCTAAGTGACTGGGCGACAGGACTTCCGGCATGAGTCGTGATTTCCGACGATCGGGAGTTCCAGCTTACGTCCGGACTTCCGACATCAACAGTCATAGAAAAATATTCTACGTACTCATGGAGTGCTAGAGTGTCTCTCTTTTGATTTTATCTTTATGCTTGAGCACTCTATCTTCCTCAGACCAACTAAGTTTGCATCCCTCTTTATAGTGCGGCGGATCCTAAACTCAAAGGCAAAAATAAAACCTTTGGAGAGCGCTTTGAGTTCGTCCGCCTTTACAACTTCAAGAATTAAGGGATACCATTTCATCTTTATCAACTCTTTGAATCTTTCATGGGACTAATAGCTGCGACATATCTCATTAAGATCACATTAGTAACTAATTTGGATGTCATCAATACACCAAAACCCACATAGGGGGCAAATGCACTTTCAATCTCCTCCTTTTTGGTAATTGATGACAACCAACTTAGGATTTTATAAGAATGAAAAAATTTAAAGCTTTTGAAACCCAAAATTTATGAAGAGCTCCCCCTTGATGTATGCATGAATTTTAATTTCAATTAGAATCATCTATACATGACTTGCATACATCAAGACAAAAGCTCCCCCTAAATTTTGCAATCCGTGGGGTGCAACAAGTGTGTGTGAACAAATATATATCCATGAAAAGAGATGCAATATGACATGTTATATTCACACAACAAGTAAAAAGAATATGATGGCTAAGATTTCAAAGTAAAAACTTGAAGCAACACGTGGCCATCCAAAATACATCCACCATCACAAGTAGAGACAAGCACAAGCTAATAAGATGGATAGATAACCATTACTTGTCCTAGAATCATGCATCACAACCACACATATATATATAGTTGTCCATCACAAGCTAGCCACCACACGACATAGTGCATACAAGCTAAAGGTTTTAAAATCTTGAAACTAAATAACCAACTAACTTATTACAAGATTGATCAAATCCTAACACTTTTAAAGTCTCAAAACTAAATAACCAACTAACTTATTACAAGATTGATCAAAGCCTAACACTCCCCCTTTGTCAACAAGTGCCAAAAGGGGTAGGCCGTGTGAAGAACCGACTACTCATCCTCGTAGTGGTCATCATCATCTTGGTCACCGTCATCACCACCATCGTTGTCTTCATCAACATCCTCCTCCATGTAGTCCTCATCTTCTTTAGTAGCCTTGCTTTTGCCATGAGGGCAGGAAGCCGCATCATCCTCATATGCCGCACAAGCCTCATCATAGAGTGCCAAAGGATCACGGGGTGGCACAAATGGCGGCGGAGGAGAAGACACAATACCGACCTACTGTTCCAATCGATGGAGCCTCTCTTGGATATCATGCTCACGTTGAGCACTAGCACAACATTGTCCAAACATGAAGGTCATGAGGAACTTGAACTTGTTGGGCTTCTTACCAGAGGAGGAAGAAGAGAGAGGCTCAGCACTAGAAGAGTGAACAGCAGCAGGAGGTGGTGATGCACCATGACAAGAGCGAGAACCCAAAACACCTTTGGCTTTGGCTTTGGCTGCAGCACCTTTCTCCCTCAGTTCTTTTACAGCAGTGATAGATGTCTTGTTGGAGATCTTGAGGAGATTGTGCTGAGTGTCTATGGGGAACCAGATGTCAGACACTTGCTCAATCACATGCATGATGTAGGGTGCATAGGGAAGATGCTTCATCGGATCCTCAGCAGCATCATGTATCTTGTTCCAAATGTACGGCTGATGGAAAATTTCTAAAAATCATCACCAAAGCGCTGAAGCACCGTCTGAGAATCATCATGAAGGAAAGTGGAATCACCTTGCTTTGGATACAAGATCTGGCGCATAATGTTATTGAGGACATAGTAGTAGGGCTTCGGAAACACAGTCTGTCCATCAGCTGAATGTCCATCAAGATACATATGTTGGTACTCCTCCAAAGCCACATCCTCATACTCAGTCAATTCAAGTGCAGTGCGGTCGGCTTGACTTAAACCTAGAAGGCGAGAGAAAGTAATAAAATCCACCTTATATTGCTTGCCTTTAGTGGTCCAATGAACAATGTCAACAACACCGGTAGGGTCTCTCTCATGGTGATAGGAAGCATAAAACTGACAGATAAGCTCATTGTTCCCATGCTTCCTAAATTCCAGCAAGTAGGACAACCCCATTGAACATATATCACGAACCATCTACTCTAGCTTGGGCTCCTTGTACAAACCAAGAGAATATGCATCAATGCATTTCATCTGAAGAACCTGTGGCTCCCTCTTCTTTACAAAATTCCGATAGATGATGGAATCATAAAAGTCAAAGTGGAACGGGTGCCAACAGCGATACTCAAGCCAGAGGTCCTTCTTGTCCTCAGCATAAAGGTTTCTGCCTCTCATGGATCTGATGTCCTTAACCCGGTGATGGTAGTCAACTGGCAGAGGAGGAGTCCGGCCACCAGCAGCATTAGGAGCCATGGCGGGCTCCCGCATGATCGACAAAACACCCGGGAAGGGAACAAGCTCAGTGACAAAACCCAGACCATGAGTCGATGTGCAAACAGGTGGAGCAGCAATGGTGTGGCTAGCATGCTTAAGAGCTTCTTCTTCTGCATCAACAACAGGTACATCCCCAACAGAGGTAGGAGCAGGAGGAGGAGCGGTAGCCGAAGATCCTTGGTCATCACGACAACGTGCAGCACGGGTATGACCGGCACCAGTACAGGGACATGCCGCTTTGGTGTGGCCGGATGGCCTAGGGAGAGCGGTAGGGTCTTGATTCTTCTTGGACCTCTTCTCCTTGCGACGCGAGGGACTTCCACCATCCATGGCTACAGAAAACATGAAGGGAAACTAAGAAACAAGACAACGAGAAGCGAATGAACATCGAGAAGTGGAGAAACATGAATGGAGTGGTGACCATTGGGTCGGAAGTCCTGGCCGGAGTTGGGACTTTCGACAGCCAGGAGTTCCGACCTATCGTCGAGAGTTTTGATGGTCGGAACCTTCGACGGTCACCGGGACTTCCGACGCACAAGGTGACCATCCCATTCATGGGGCTTCAAATCGCGACACACATTCATACAAGGAGGATAGAGGAGTACAGAGGAAGAAGGATTAGAGGCAAATCGCAAGGTACATTGCATTAGGGTTAGGGCACCACGATAGTACCTTGAAACGAGGAAAGAGGAGACAGAGAAAGACGAAATCCATAGTCCACGAATGAATCGACATGCACTGGCATCACCATGAATGAAATCCCCACCACGGAATCCGAGGAAGAAGATTGAAGCACGGGCTGTGAAGGGGGCGGAGACGTCGAAAGTGCCGGCAAGACCCCCGGCGGCGCAACCGGAGGGGATGGGGGCCGAAGCTCCCGGCAGGCCGGAGCCGCAGGCGAGGCGCGACGCGATGGTGTGAGGAGGAGCGAGGGTGGCACAAGGAAGGGTGAGGGTGGCGCAAGGAGAGGCGAGGGCGACAGGAGTGTGGGAAACGAGGAAATAACCGCAGTAAAGGGACCGGGCAGGGTATAAATGGTGCAGTCAAACGACGTGGCGCGGTCAAAACCTAGATCTGCGTCAGGACTCCTGGCGTACGTTGGGACTTCCGACGGCCGGGAGTCCCGGCGTGAGCCGTGACTTCCGGCCATCAGGAGTTCCGACCTACGTCGGGACTTCCAACGCAGGGAAACTGAAAAACACCTCAACCTGAACTCAGTCTACCATGTGGGGCAAAATATGATGGACACTAACATTTTCACAAGTGGCTAGATTTCATTCAACCAATACAAAGCAATAGTCACTCATGAAAATTATAAAATTGATTTTGAAAGTGTCACACAATGTTTTCTTAATTCTTTTCTCCTAACTAGATCAAACAAAATGTGTGTGCAAGACATCAAGCCACGTTACGAGAATCAATGATATTTAGTTCACTCCTCAAAGCACAAAATCTTGACTCATCTAGGGGCTTTGTGAAGATATCGGCTAGTTGCTTTTCAGTGCTCACATGATGAATGGCGATATCTCCTTTGGCTTTGTGGTCTCTCAAAAAGTGATGCCGGATGTCTATGTGCTTTGTTCGAGAGTGGTTTACAGGATTGTTTGCCAACTTAATGGCACTCTCGTTGTCACACAAAAGTGGAATCTTGGTTAACTCACATCCAAAGTCTTTGAGGGTTTGCTTCATCCAAAGTAGTTGGGCACAGCATGCACCAGCCGCCACATACTCGGCTTCGGCAGTGGATAAAGCAATGGAGTTTGCTTCTTAGAGCTCCAAGGCACCAAGGATCGGCCAATAAATTGGCAAGTCCTGGTAGTACTCTTTCGGGTTACTTTGCAACCGGCATAATCCGAATCGGAACAACCAAGTAACTCAAAAGCGGAGCCCTTAGGATACCACAAGCCAAGATTAGGAGTGTGCACTAAATACTGAAAAATTCTCTTAACGGCCATCAAATGATGTTCTTTCAGATTAGCTTAAAATCTTGCACACATGCACACGCTAAGCATAATATCGGGCCTAGATGCACAAAGGTAAAGGAGGGATCCAATCATGGAGTGATATACCTTTTGATTGACTTCCTTTCCTCCTTGATTAAGGTCAAGATGTCCATTGGTTGGCATGGGTGTCTTGTTGGGCTTGGCCTTGTCCATGTTAAACTTCTTCAACATGTCGTTGGTGTACTTGGTTTGACTTATGAACGTGCCATCCTTGAGTTGCTTGATTTGAAATCCAAGGAAGAACTTCAACTCTCCCATCATGGACATCTTGAACTTATTTGTCATAATCCTACTAAATTCCTCACAAAAAACTATATTAGTACTACCAAATATTATGTCATCGACATATATTTGGCAAACAAAGGTATCATTATTGACTTTGCGAGTAAACAAAGTAGCATCGGCCTTTCCTATCTCAAAACCTTATTTGAGTAGGAAATCCTTCAAGCAATCATACCAAGCTCTAGGGGCTTGTTTGAGCCCATAGAGCGTCTTGTCGAGCTTGTAGACGTGGTTTGGATACTTGGGGTCTTCAAAGCCCGGTGGTTGCTCTACATACACCAACTCGGATAGGGGGCCATTGAGAAATGCACTCTTCACGTCTATTTGATATAGCTTGAAATCATGATGAGCGGCATAGGCAAGTAGAATACGAATTGATTCTAGCCTAGCCACCGGTGCATAGGTCTCCCCAAAATCCAAGCCTTCAATTTGAGTGAATCCTTGAGCCACCAACCTTGCCTTGTTCCTTGTTACCACGCCATGCTCATCTTGCTTGTTGCGGAAAACCCACTTAGTTCCAATCACATTTTGCTTGGGCCTTTCCACCAAGGACCAAACTTCATTCCGAGTGAAGTTGTTCAACTCCTCTTGTATGGCTATCATCCAATCCAGATCATCAAGTGCCTCTTCCACCCTACGAGGTTCCAAAGGAGAAACAAACGAGTAATGTTCATAAAAACTTGCTAAACGAGAATGTGTAGTTACCCCTCGTCGAATGCTCCCCAATATGTTATCAACGGGATGATCCCATTGAATGGATTGATACACTCTAGGATGTGGCACTTGAGTTGATCTTTGGATGGGGCCATCATCATCATCATGGTCATGATCTATTGGAGGATCACAACCATGAGCTTGTGGAGGGTTGACTTCACTTCTTTCTTCATTGTTGAGTTGTGGTTGAGCTTGCTCATTGTTGGCACCATCTTCATGAGAATGACTTTGTGCTTCATTTGATCTCCCATCTTGATTATTTCTTGCTGCGGAAGCTTCACCATGTTCATTGGATGAAACATGATGAATGGTTGGATCAAGATCATCATGCACAACATGGTCTTCATCTTTGTCTTTGATGGGCTTTACTTCACCAATGGCAAGCTTCTTCATTGCTTTGTGTGGAGCTTCTTCATTACCTACAATCTCAACATTGACTTGCTCCTTTTGAGAGCCGTCAGTTTCATTAAAAGTCACGTCTACCGCGATCTCAATCAAACCGGTGGTTTTTATTGAAAACACGATATCCATGTTCGTTAGTACCATAACCAAGCATGAAACCTTCATCAACCTTTGGTGCAAACTTAGACCTTTTGGATTTCTTGTTAAGTATGAAACACTTGGATCTAAAAACTCTAAAGTAGTGCACCTTAGGCTTTTTACCGGTTAGAAGTTCGTAGGCGGTCTTTTCTCTTTTCTTGTGAAGATATAAGCGGTTGATGGCATGGCATGCCGTGTTGACCGCTTTCGCCCAATAGTTAGTTGGAGTCTTGTACTCATCCAACATTGCTCTTGCGGCTTCAATGAGCGTTCGGTTCTTCCTCTCCACAACACCATTTTGTTGTGGAGTGTATGGAACCGAAAACTCATGCTTGATTCCTTCTTCATCAAGAAACTCTTCAATGTTGGTGTTCTTGAACTCCGTCCCATTATCACTTCTAACTTTCTTGATTTTGACATCAAACTCATTTTGGGCTCTTCTTGCAAACTTCTTGAAGATGCCTTAGACTTCACTCTTTTCACGCAAAAAGAATACCCAAGTGAAACGAGAATAATCATCAACAATTACGAAACTATATTTATTACCGCCAATGCTTATATAAGTGACGGGTCCAAATATGTCCGTGTGAAGCAACTCCAATGGCCTTTCGGTTGTCACAACATTCTTGACGGGATGTTTAGCTCTAACTTGTTTTCCCGATTCGCATGCGCTACAAATCCTATCTTTCTCAAAAGAAACATTTGTTAGTCCAAGGATGTGTTCACCTTTTTGAAGTTTGGCCAAGTTCCTCATCCCAACATGGGCAAGTCAGCGATGCCATAACCAACCCATGATAGATTTTGCCATTAAGCAAGTCTTGAGATTTACTCTATTTGATGTGAAATCAACTAGATAGAGTTTCCCTTTTAAATGACCCGTAAATGCAATAGAGGAATCCTCCCTTCTATAGACTTCCACACCCTTATCTGTAAAGAGACAATTGTAACCCATCTCACAAAGTTGTGAGACGGACAACAAATTGTATCTCAACAAATTCACAAGTAAAACATTTGAAATACAATTATCATTTGATATAGCAATTTTACCCAATCCGAGAACTTCTCCTTTTCCATTGTCACCAAACACAATATTCTCACTTTGATCATGACTTGGTTGGAATGACATGAATATGTCCTTCTCTCTGGTCATATGATTGGTGCATCCACTATCCAACACCCAACTTGTTCCACCGGAGGAATATTCCTACAAAGACAAATCAAGCTTTTGTTTTAGGTACCTAAAAAGATTTGGGTCCTAGGGGGTTAGTCACATAAAACTTGGGCACCCAAACACTCCTCATAATTTCTTTCCTCTTTTGGGCACCAACATACTTGACCACAATCTTACCATCCTTGCCCTAACAACACATATAGTCATTAGCATAGCACCGTGGAAGTGGTGCTTGTGTCTTGGGGGCCTCGGATTGCTTAGTCTTGATTGTCTTGTCACTTGTAGGTTGAATCTTTGGAATGTAGACCTTGTTGTTGGCCTTGCATATAAGCTCATCAAGAGCAACGCCCTTGTTGAACTTGACACAAGGCACACCATTGATCATGTTCTTTCCATTGGCCTTTCCATCATACCTATTATAGCTAATGCCTTCCTTGATTGATGGGTGCCTTGATGACTTGTATATAGTCTTATTAGATTGCTCTTGACACTTGCACCCATTCTTCAAGATCATCTTCAACCTATGAATCTCCTTGTCTTTCTTCTCTAACTCAACAAGGTTAGTTGAATATGCATTCACATCAATTTTATAGCACCTTTCACAACCATTACTTGTGGAGACATTAGAGTCTTCGGTTGCCTTAGGAGAAGTTGAAGTGCTAGTCCAAAGAGTACTATAGTTTAGCTCAAGATTTCGGTATTTTTCTTCCAATCTTGTGAGGCTTTCTTGTGCTATACTCTTCTCATTCTTGAGGCTAGCTACTTGATCATTAACCAAGGAATGTTCCTTAGTCAATTTCCCAATTGAGTCATTGGCTAAAGACAATTCTACGGTTAACTTCTCAACATTCATCTTTTCCTCGGCGATAGATGCTTCAAGTGTAAGGTTTTTCTCTCTCTCTCTTGAGTGATTATATCTCCTTGCATCTCTAAGCATCTATCCCTCTTCTCTAATTTCTTCATTAGTATTTTTATTTTAGTGAAGGCCTTTTTACCAAATTTCTTTATTATGGTTGCCTCAATTTATTCTATGTTCTCATCACAACTATCATACTCATAACTAGAGGGATTGGGTGTAACATGTACCTTCTCCCCTTTTGCCATGAGGCAAGTTGGAGTGTAGTAGTCGTTGTCGATGAGATTGGAGAAGAGCTTCGGTGGTGAAGATAGGTTGGGGAAGAGTTTTGGTGGTGAAGTTGAGCCGGGGAAGATCATGGTCAGTGAAAAAGAGTGGTGGATGGCGATGTTTGCGGCTCCCTTCTTCTTCTTCTTCTCATCATTACTTGAGTCACTATCATTTGACTCCCATTCTTTCCCAATATGAGCTTCACCTCTCTTCTTGCCTTTGTTCTTCTTGTCTTCATCCTTGTCATGCTTGTGCTTCTTCTTCTCATTAGGACAATAGGCTATGAAGTGACCGGTTTGACCACATCCATAGCAAAATCTCTTTTTGAACCTTCTCTTTCCATCACCATAGGTCTTGTGGTTGCTCTTGTTCTTCATAAACTTTCTAAGATTTCTAATCACAAATGCAACCTCCGTATCAGAATTTTCTTGTTCACTTGAGGAATCATCCTTCACTTTGTTTTTCTTCTCTTGACTTAAACCTTGACCTTCATGTTGTTGAGTTGCTTTAAGGGTTGCACTCTTGTTGTATCCCATTGCATTAGGATTTTGATTGTGAGCATTGATTGCATCTTCATCTAGACACTCATGATGCTTGAGTTTTGAAAGAACTTCTTGGGGTGTCATCTCATCATAACTGGGCCTTTCCATGATCACGGACGCTAGCATGTTATTCTTGGCTCTATAGGTTCTCAACATCTTTCTAGCAACCTTGTTGTCATCCCATTCGGTGCTTCCAAGAGCTCTTATGCGGTTGACCAATGCCATGAGCCTATCAAACATGGATTATGTTGTTTTATTTTGCAAGAACGCAAATCTTTCCAATTCACCATGAAGTAACTCAATGTTGCCTTTTCTCACACTTCTGTCTCCTTCAAATGACACTTTCAAAGTATCTCAAATTTATTTTGCACTTTCCATTCCATTTACTTTTCTAAACTCATCCGGAGCTAGGCTTGACACAAGCAATGCTATGGCTTGTGCATTTTGATGGAGATTGTGCACTTCTTCCAGAGTTATCTCTCTATCTTCATCGATAGGAATCATCACACCAACATCCACAACTTCCCAAAGTCTTGCGACAATAAGATGCATCTTCATCTTGTAAGACCAATCGGTGTATCTTGTTCCATCAAAGTGAGGTGGCTTGCCAATATTGATGGAAGGAGTATGTAGAGGTGAACCTTTAATGAGTTGTCCATAGTCGAAGCTCATGGTTGAATATATTCCCTTTCCATGAGCATGCTCACCGGCTCCAATATCACTAGCGGCATCTTTGTTTGCTTCATTCTTGTCACTTGTTGTATCATTCTTGCCACTTATTGCGTCATTAACCTTCTTGCTCAATTCTTCCTTCATCTTGCTCATCTCATCTTGTATCTTCTTCATTTCATCTTGGAAGAACTTGACTTGAGCATCCATCAACTCTTTAGCTATTTTCTTGGCCATCTCGACGGCAACATCTTGCATCTTGTCGGACTCTGACATTATTTCTTCTCACGCGGTGAAGCGCTAAAAGAAGACCTTGCTCCGATACCAATTGAAAGGATCTAACAATGCCTAGAGGGGGTGTGAATAGGCGTATCTAAAAATTAACTACAAATGCTAAGTTCAAATTTGTCAGTCAATGTCGGAAGTCCCGACGTTTGGGTCAGAACTCCCAACGTTGTCAGAAGTTCCGGCACAAACGTCAGCAGTCCCGACGCCTACGTGAACTACAAACGCAGTGCCAAATTTAACTTTGCGGATAAATAATCTTACAACCCCACTTCCTCGTGGTTTGGTGAAGATGTTGGGTCACTCTCTTGACGCCATAATGCCTCCAAACCGTAGATCGAGTCCGAACCCTAAAATGAAGTTCGGGAGAGAGAGAGAGACAAACAAATATAAGTAATCTCTAGCAATCAGAACAACAAGCACATGGGACACAAGGATTTATCCCAAGGTTCGGCAACCCCACAAAGGAGCTCCTACATCCTTGTTGTTGAGGTGACCACAAAGGTCGGAGTCTTTTTCACCTCCTTGCCTCTCTCAAAGCGACCACAAAGGTCACTTGAGCTTTCCACTAAGAAATCAAGGGTAATACAAAGTTCTCAAGGCTCTTCCACAAGATGGAAGCTCTTGGGCAAGGCCTAGCCGGCTAGGGGCAAAGCCCTAAGAGTAATAGACGCAAAACCAACCGGCTTGACGAATAAATCAAGTGCTCAAGTTTGCCAAAGTGATTCTCTCATTTAATCCACTCTCCTTTCACTCAAACCCCTAAGGGAATCGAAGATTGGAGCAAAGGAGGGAGGAGATGGGTGCCTTTGCTGCTTGGGAGCTGTTAGGATGAAGTTGGGTCAGCGGTGAATGAGTTCGTAACGGTTAGAAGTGAAGAGAGGGCTATTTATACTCGTAGTAGAAATCTAGCCATTCAGATCTACGTCGAAAGTTCCGACGCAGATCTCGGGACTTCCGACCTTAACAGAAAACACTGTTCACATAGGTTCAGAAGTCTGCACGAGCAAGTCAATGTCGGAACTCCCAATAAACATCGGGACTTCCGATGGTCGGGACTTCTGACATGAGCAGACAGTCAACCAGCAAAGCCCCAGGTGTCAGGACTCCCGACAAGGGTCAGGACTTCTGATTGTCGGAAGTTCCGATGTATGTCGGGACTTCCAACAGGCGCAGGCAATCGGCTAGTAAACCTAGATGTCGGGACTTCCGACTTGGGTCGGGACTTCCGACTGTCGGGAGTTTTGACTCACGTCGAGACTTCAGACGGCCACAGTCACTGCGTAGGCTAAGTGACTGGGCGTCAGGACTTCTGGCATGAGTCGTGACTTCCTACGGTCGAGAGTTCTAGCTTACGTCAGGACTTCCGACACCAACAGTCATAGAAAAATATTCTACGTGCTCGTGGAGTGCTAGAGTGTCTCTCTTTTGATTTTATCTTTATGCTTGAGCACTCTATCTTCCTCAGACCAACTAAGTTTACATCCCTCTTTATAGTGCGGCGGATCCTAAACTCAAAGGCATAAATAAAACCTTTGGAGAGCGCTTTGAGTTCGTCTGCCTTTACAACTTCAAGAATTGAGGGATAGCATTTCATATTTATCAACTCTTTGAATCTTTCATAGGAGTAATAGTTGCGACATATCTCATTAAGATCACATTAGTCCCTAATTTGGATGTCATCAATACACCAAAACCCACATAGAGGGCAAATGCACTTTCAGTTGGTCAGCCCCCGAGCCCGAGGTCGGCGGCCTGTCACCAGTTCATTCTGGCTCCTCGTAGCGGACGGAGGGCTTGTACTGGTCGCTGGCAAAAATGCCTGTCAGCACCGGCTCCTGGCCAGACACCATCTTTGCCAGTGCGTCACCTGCTTTGTTGAGCCACCTCGAGATGTGATTGAGCTCGAGACCGTCGAACTTGTCCTCCAATCGATGGACCTCTCGACAATACGCAACCATCTTTGCATTGTGGCAGCTTGACTCCTTCATGACCTAGTCGATGACCAGCTGGGAGTCGCCCCGGACATCGAGCCATCGGATGCCCAACTCAACAGTGATGCATAGGTCATTAATGAGTGTCTCATATTCGGCCACATTGTTGGAGGCAGGAAAGTGGAAGCGGACCATGTACTTCATGCGCACTCTGAGGGGCTCGATCTCACCTGACCCTGAGTGTAAGCCCACCATCTCCACGGCGCTCGATCTCTCGCTCGAGCTCTATGCGCTCCTGCTTGAGTTGGAGTCATGCATCCTCGAGCTCCTGGTGTCGCGCCCTTAGCTGTTCCACCCGCATGCGAGGAAGCCCCCCTGCATCTTCCTTGACCTCATCATCAAGGTTGTTCGGTGGGGTAGCCCCTCCCTCGTGGACGCTTTCAACGCGTCCCTCGGGGGTATCTGCCATAAAACATTCTCATAAGGGGTGATGGCTCCCCTTGTTGGAGTCAGAGTCAGAGAGCGACTCTGAATCTCCCGCGAGAAGGTCGTGGAAAGATTACACGATGTATTCAATCATCCCCATGAACTCATTGTTCATAGGGGATGGGTGCATGCACTGTGCCACGAGGTGGTCAATGGTCCCCGTAGCATTGCACAGACCGAACAGGAACGCTGTCAAAGTGCCCTAGGTGAGGTGTTCCGGGGAGAGCGGTTCCCCTCCGGCGAGTTGCTTCTTGGCGTTGGCAAAGGAGAAAGTAAGGCAGCGCAGCTCCTCTCGGGATGGTCAAGGTCCTAGGAAGGCATCGAGTTGGCGCTCCAGCCTCCCATAGTTTAAGCTGAGGAGCCGGTCGCTCCTGGGGACACGGGCCTCCAGCGCGTGTAGCTACAGCTCCTCAAGCGCCTCAACTATTGTGTCGAGGCCAGTGGAGTGGAGAGGCTAGACGGCGGCGGAAACCTACGCCAACTCTCCCTCCATCGTGACGATGAAGTCCAGGCTTCCGAAGCGCACGTGCATGCCCGGGACCTAGCTGACGCCGTGACTAGCCATCCGAGGCCTGATGTGGACGTCGAGACGTGAAAAAGCCCCTACCTGGCACGCCAACTGTCAGTGTTTTGGATCACCGGCTAGTAAATTTCTAGTTTGCGTGTCTGGCCCAGATGGTGTGCTCAGAGGACACAAGGATTATACTGGTTCGGGCAGAATGTCCCTACACCCAGTCTGCTGCTCATGTTACCGGCACTGTCTATAGTAAGGGTTACAGATGGGTGAGAGAGGGAGCGGATCCTAGGTCTCTGGTGGAAGGATTGAAAAGTGCCGAGCGTTTGTTTAGCTGCTCAGCCATGTGCTCGTGCCTATGACCCTCGTGTTGTGTTGGGTTCCCCCTTTATAGAAGAAGGGGAATATGCAGGTTACATCAGAAAAAGAGAAGAGAGAGAGAGAAAGAGGGAGAAAATCGAGCAGAAGAAGTCCTCTAGGACCGCCGCGTCCTTCTCCTTCATGCGGGTCTCGTTGACGATGTAGATGGTGACGGGGACGGCTCCACATCGGGCCCTGTTCATCACTGGTGCTATGCCTCGACGTCATTAGCTGGTCGTGGCGTTCCATCCCATCCCAACGGCCGGCGTGGTGAACTGACATGCTTGTCAGCGGCCGTATGGGGATTAGACAGCACAGAGCCCACACAGCCGTCACTGTTGGCGATTCGAACCCCCGGGCGTGGCCTGTCCTGGCCACGGGTCACGTCAAGGCGTGCCCCACCCCTTCTGGTGTCAGAGGCTTGACCTAGGCCCACACGCTTGGACCCATAGTGGTTGGGGCGGTACGGACCCCACCGGGCGAGGCGGAGCCCGCGCCCGAGGGGTCGGGTGAGACGGAGCCCGTGCCCTTAGGGTCAGGCGAAACGGCTCCCGTACCCTCGGGGTCAGGTGACACGGGACCCGTACTCGAGGGGTCTGGCGAGGCGGAAACCATCCCTTCGAGACTAAAATACGTCCTTAATTATTTAGGCGAGTTGTCGTCCGCGGTCATCAGATTCATTCTTTGGGTAGCCCTAATACTAATACCCGATAATACCCTTTTTCCTTTTTATTTTTTTCTTCTCCTTTATTTCTTTATTTATTATTCTTCCTTTCTCTTACCTTTGTCCTTATCCACTCACACGAACTGATGAACCGTTCCTGTGCGGCGACGGTGGAAGTCTGAGCCTCTGAGGCAACCGTTCGTGTGTGGCGGCCGAAGCGACGGCGTTTGCTGGCTTCGCGTTGAGCTCCACCTCTTCGCCGGTGCAGCTCGCGCCGAGCTCCGTCTTGTCGTCGGTGCAGCCCGTGCTCTGCGTCGCCGTCATGGCCCGCGGCCAAGCGTCGCCATAGCGGACCATGACCGAGCGTCCACCTTGTCGTTGCGGCTGGCGCTCATGCTCCTCCTCGTCGGTGCAGCTCGCCTTCCGCCTCGGCCTCGCTGTTGTGTCGCCGCTGCAGCACGCACTCCGCCTCGCCATCGCCATGTGTGCATGGGCAAAAGGGTCTGGGCCCACATGATGTCTGATGAAGCACGAGCAAGCTGCTATTTTTTGGTTTCACCACGCGCTACTTGCTTGTCTCATCGGTTTTTTCGGAGCTTCACGCGTGAAGCGCTTTCGCTCGGACCTGTTTGACTGAGAGAGCTAGAAAACAGCTCATGAATCTGTCCAATAAGCTGTGCCAAACGGCCCCTAAGAATCTCCTATATGGCTATATCCCACCTACTTGGATATCATTCTCATAATTACTATGATATCAAAATAGAGCCAGGGTTATATATGTTGGACGCAATTTTTATAGCATAACATCTTAAAAAAAATTAAAGCATAACATCAAAACTAAAATAGACTACATTTGAAAAAAAAGAATATTTTATGATCTAGGATTATGGTCACCATCTTAACCTACCAATGTATATTTCCTTCTTTATGCTCTTTGGGTTTTTTTAGGGGACTTTATACTCTTTAGTGTGGTGGTCTATCTTAAAAAAAAGTTTTGACTCAAAAGAACCGTCCCCATTGCCCATTTGCACGCGTCGTGGGCTTTGTCACGCAGCCCACTTTGGAATTGGCGGGAACAGTTGCAAGGGGCTCGCTCTTTCCCTCCAAAACTAAATTCTGAAACTACCCTCATTCCCGATCCCGATCTCCACCGATTCGGAGACGAAAGGGAGAAGAGAGGCAGCCCAGGCGGCGAGTGAGAAGAAGATGGATCGGCGCAGTGGGAGCAAGCGCAAGGAGGCTAGGACTGCCGCTGGCTCTAGCTCCAGCGGCGGCGACCGCATCACGGCGCTGCCGCTCGAGCTCCGCGCGCAGATCGCCTCCCTGCTCTCGTTCGACGAGACCGTGCAGCTGACGGTGCTGTCCCGGGCGTGGCGCCACATCCACCTCCACACGCCCGTCGTCAAGATCTACCTCCACGCGTTCCTCTCCTTCCGGGACATCTACTTCGACGAGGCGCAGTCCGTCCGCGGCCTTCTGGACGAGGACTCGATCCTGGCCGTCCGCGTCGCGCTCGGCCGCCGCGCGCTCGAGGCGTCCTCGTCCAAGGTTGACACCCTCAGGCTCGTCTCCGACATCGACGACCGCCGCATGAGGCGCCACGCCCCCCGCATCGTCGCGCTCGCCGACGCGCGCGTGATCCGCTTCCTGTCACCCTTCGCCGCCAGCGATGCCGACGCGCGGAACGCGTGGTCGCTCGACCTGCCCCCCGCGGCGCGCGAGCTGGAAGTCATCACGAGGAGCCACCTCGCGCCCGCCATCGCCGGGCCAGGCGCCGCCTCCCTGCGGAAGCTCCGCCTCGACTACGCGGTGCTCAGCGAGTGGCCGCGCCTCCCGTCCCTGGTCTCCCTGGACCTCAACAGCGTCACCGTGGAAGCCCCGTTCGCGCCGGGCGCTTGGTGTCCGCTTCTCGACGAGCTGGACCTGTTCTGCTGCAAGATCAGACAAGCCCGCGTCGACATCCGCCTGCCGCGGCTCAGGTTCCTTGACATGGACTCTGTCGACGTCGCACCGCACCGTCGAGACACCGAGGCGCCGTACGGAGTCATCACCATCGACGCCCCGGAGCTGATACAGTTCGAAATTGACTGTGCGGCTGGAGGCACCACGGACTACAAGTCATTCACGCTGCGGGCGCCGAGGCTGCGCCTCTTGGGCTGGCGCAACCAGTACTCTGAGCGCATGGTCATTGACGTCGGCAGGCCGGGCAGCGTCAAGTTCGGGGGAATCACGTTGAAGTCGATCTACTCACGCGGCATGATGTATTACAGGGAGCAGATGATGCGAATGCTGCAGGGGCTACTCCCCAACATCCTACCGGAAAACCTCGACGACGTTGCAAAGTCAGGCACAGCCCATATGCAGTCCATCGATTTCCATTCTCCTTTTGTTTTTCTCCCATTGCATTTGAATTATATTGGATCCCTCATTTGTGCTGGCTGTCCCATTGACGCAGGCCTTATTTGACGCTGGGAGACTGGTCTGACAGCGATGACGACGACGAACCCAAGCACGAGAATGAGAAGCAGCTCACCTGTGACCTCAAAGGCCTCGTCATGTCTCATGGTATGTGATTCTCAGAATGGAGTCAAGTTTCGACCATACATCCCTAGTGCTACCATCGTATTACTATTAGTTTGTTGGATCAACATTTGCGTTCATTTGTGATGAATGAATGTTACCCTTTGTCTGATGCCTTGAAAAAGTTGGAACTGCTGAATTCAGCCTTGTCAAAGACTTTGTTAATTCTGTTGGTCTCGTTTCTTGCCTTGCACTGATTAAACCTTGCTAAAACACATGCTGCGGACACGTCCTCTGTTTTCAACCTAATCATCTAACAGATATATATATGCAGTCCTAGTGTTTGTCTGTGAAATGTATGCTTAACATCTGTTCATCAGGTTTTTGTTAAGATTAATTTATTTTGGCTCATATGAATTGTGCGCATAACATTGGTTGATTAGCATTTGTTGGAACTAGCGTGACTAGCCCAGTAATTTTAAATGATATAGGTATTAGAAATGTACATATAAATTTAAAACCAATATAAGTCCTTTTTTAGTCTTTGTTTTCTATCGCTTGCTTATATTCTATCACAATACTCATGTATAGATTTTATTATCTGTATCATTTGTGATAGACTTTAGTTACTAAGTCGCTTGATATAGTTTATTTGGAGATACTTTTGACCAATATATGATACTTTGACAAAAATCCAATCAAACTTTTAAGAATTTCTCCACTCATAGCTCTCAGGATTTTAGTTTATTTGGAGACAAAAAATGATATGTGCGATTCGTCATGAAGAACATTTATTAGACATTACTATAACAATATGTTGACAGAAAAATCATTGTCAAAAATTGCATCTCGAAGACATAGAAAATGTCAAAAACGTCATATATTATTTGTCAGCTGTCAGCTTATATAATATCAATAGGCATCATTTGCCGGATGTGGAATGGATTCTCCATCTTTATGAACACTAAACATCTAGCTATGGTTGCTTTCAAGGACAAAGAGTGCTTATCATGAGAAGAAAAATCATACGATTTTCCACACAAAAAAGCACCATCCTCTCTAAGAAATTATTCATGATCATGTCATCTGACTAACTGGTCTTTGTTGTTGACCGAATCTATTTGTTTCATGGAAGTTCTGTAATGCTTGGACAGTTTGCTGATGTTCATTTTGAGCATATTTACTGTACAAAATGAAAACAAACAACAGACAAAACACCAGTAGTTAATTTATTCAGCTGAAACCGTAGACAGACAACAATTCTATATAGAAAAACTCAAAGGGAAAGTATGTGATCCACCAGTTTATCAACGGCCTGTTGAGAAGACCCACTGCTCTCAAGGCACATTCGCACCTTCTCCTTCAATACCTTTGCTCTTCCCCTGATCTCAACTCCCTCATCTTCTTCTAGCAGCCTTTTGATGGCCTTCTCAACCTCCCCTCGCTCTAGCACACCCTCCAACAAAATCCCAATCTTCCATTTATCATGCACGTCACGTACCTTCCGGTTGGCAATTGATCTCCAAAGATAGGCCTCGACAACATAGGCACCCCCTCATAGATACTCTCCAACGCGGAGTTCCATCCGTTATGAGTCCAGAAGCCCCCCATTGCAGGGTGAGCTAGCACCTCCAGTTGCGCTGCCCACTCGATCACCTTTCCTCTACCCTCAACCGCCAAGATGAACCCATCCGGGAGCTCCTGTTTCTCCACCCCAAGCACGAGGCCACGCCGAACAACCCAAAGAAACGGCTTGCCGCTGTTCGCCAAGCCCCATGCCATCTCCAAAAACTCGTTTCGGGTCACATGAACAACACTACCAAAGCTCACATATAGCACGGAACTAGGGGCCTGCATGTCCAGCCACTCGATGCAACCACGGTCCTGGTTGAGTAGTGTCGGATACCGCAAGAAGGGGTACCCTAAGCAAGAAACCAAAAATATTGCTTAAACCTTGCAAAAATCAAAGCCGAAAGACTACCGCAAGGTCTCGGCAGATTTCGATTACCGAGGAGGCCTTGCGCCGAAGCCTCATCATGCGAAAAGGCCAAAGCTCCCCCGCCGCCGAGGCCCTCCCGCTTGAGACCCTCTCGCCGAGGCCCCGCCCAAAAAGGCCTCGGACGGGATGCCAATTCTCCGATTCGCTCGAAATTTGGGCTCGGCAAACAACCTCGTTACCTCCATCCCGACCGAACTCCTCTCGACAAAGCGTCACGTCCGGGGTTATGCGCCCAACCACTCCCGCAGAGCGTCGGCCCAGACGCTTGAGTACAAGGCGGGCGAGAGCGACCAAGCGGAGACGGGGGCCGGCGCAGCGAGGGGTTACCGCTTGTGCTCATCATTTGTGCTCCTTCATCGACACCGTCTTCGCCTTGTGCTACCTAACCCCTGCGTTAAGGACAAAGCGGCGTGGAAGGTCAAGTCCAGTCCTGTAGTCTCAAAGCAGCCAGAAGAGCCTAGTTTGCTTTCGTTCTCCGCCTCGTCCAGAGACCCCAGGGAGGCTCCTCGGACGTCTTGTTTTTCTCCGCCTCGGCGAGGCCGGCTCATCCGCATCCTCGTCGCCTCGCCTCAACCATCCCCCGGCAGCTGTCCCATCATTTAATGCGCTGAATGCACCGCTTCGTCGCCAGCCACGGCCGTGGTGAGGTACAGAATGAGGCGATGGGACAACGGTCAAATCTCCTTTTTTACCATGCCCTGCACTTTTCCACCTAAACCAGGTCACTATAGCCTTAGAATCAGTGCATAGGCCCAACTGCTCCCTCCAGGGCTTCGGCAAATCAGGCCTTGGCGCGGTCAGCTACAAACACCCGCCAGGGCCTCGGCAAATCAGGCCTCGGCGTGGTTAGCTACAACCCGCTAGGCCTCGGCACTCCACCAGGTCAAGAGTCCACCAAAGCACGGCATGTCTCCGGCCGTGGAAGTCATACTGACTAGACATCGACAAGGACCCCCACGACCACAACCACTTCAAACCTGACCAGCACGGCGCGCCAGACAAGTACCGATCTCCATTCCCAACGCCATGCTACTACAGGACAAAACTACAGTAGGCCCCACGTGTAGCTTACTCATGTACTCCTGGCTCTTTCCTTGCGGTTATAAAAGGAAGCGGTCAGGGATAGCTCAGGGGAAGAAGAAGGACATACGATAGAACCACGCTCCCATACTCGCCCTAGACACATCCTGTAACACCCACGCTCCCGGGCTGCTTGAGAGCAGCGTCTCAAGCACCTCGCACCGTCCCACGCCGAGACCTGGGACTAGCTCCCTCTCTCACCCAGCTTGTAACCCCCTACTACAAGCACTTTGGTGCAAGGAATACAAGACCGATCTCTCAGACTAGACGTAGGGCACCAATTGCCTGAACCAGTATAAACCTTGTGTCTCTTTGCATCACCATCCGGAATTAGGGGCACACAGTTCACTTTTACTAGTTGGTTGAGGACCCCTCGGTCCGAAACACCGACAGTTGGCGCGCTAGGTAGGGGCCTCTGCGTGTTATCGTGATCGTCCCAACAAGTTCTGGATGGCTGACCCCATACGCCCACTACGTCCTGGCACGGTGGTCTGGTTTGGGAGCCTAGAATTCATGTCTCTAGGATGTGAGTACGATATGGTACTCCTCACACCCAGAGCCCCACCGGCCGGTGACGACGTCACGCATCGGCAGCCTAGGCGCAGGCGGCGCCCGGCCCGCCGCTCTCATCACGCTCGCCAGGCATGACGCGAGCGGGACTACTCCGACGCCACGCGAGCTCAGAGCTGTGCGCCGCACTCCGCCGACATCCCATGCCCATTTGCAGGCTGAATCCTGGCCGGAGACCCGTCTAGCCTAAGCTCGCGTGGGAAAGACGTCGGTGGGGACGCGGCGACGTCCGTCGTCAAGCTTCAGCCCGCCACATCACGAGGAATCAACTCAGCGGAGCGGAGCCTAGCGGTGGCACCATCCCCGTACCCCTTTGGGCTAAAAAACATCGCCGCCGCCTATGCTTTCGCTTACGCCTCCGCGCACGCGGAACCCTCAGAACACCACCAGCGATTCGCCTCGACTTCTCCACCACAATCTCGACCGACACCCACACCGACTCCTCGGAGGAGGACGAGGCATGGGCGGGCGGACTTCTCCGGGCCGTGACCGAGGCAGTGCCGCTTCTTGGCATAGCGACTCTCGCCCGGCTACTCGACTCCGATGACGAAAGCACTTACGATCCCACTCGAGAGTGTTTCCACACGTCGGGCTCGGAATGCCGAGAGGCAAGTATTGAGGTGAGAGGCAGGAACCGGTCCCCGCCCGCCAAGGGGGGACGCCTCCCACCCCGCTCGTCGAGCTCCGGGCGGCGCGGAACGTGAACGTCGCCCCCAAGGATCTCCAACGCCTAGACCTAGAGCAGCTCTGTGAGTTCCAGGCAAAAGTCGACCAAGATCGACTCCTGCTGCAGCAGCTCCGAGACACTCTCGAGCAGGAGCAGCAAGGTCGCGGTGATGGCGGTGGGGCCCGGTAGAGGGCCCACGACGTGCACCGCCGCATCAACAACGACGAAGCAAGTGAGCTACCCCCAATCTTCAATCACGCTAGCCAGAACATCGTGGCGGCGGCGATGCTAGTCCGAGCGATGCCCGAGCCCTCTACCACGGAGGGGCGACAGGTCCATGCAAGGCCCGAGACCTTCTCGAAACCGCCACAAGTCAAAGCGGCGAAAGCTCCGCGTCTCGGCGATGTGAGACTACCTCGAAGCGGCCTTGATTGGCACGATCGCCTCAAAGGCCCCTCGGTCCACGACCGCCTCAGCGACCGACGCGAGGCACAAGAGGACCACGATGTGGTCAGCAGGTGACGGCGCCACGACAACGACGGGCTCGCCCGAGGCTACCAGCCATACCGAGGTGGCCGCTATGATAGCGGGGAGGACCGCAATCCTTCTCCTGGGCCGCCTGGCCCTAGAGTCTTCAGCAAGGCCATCCACAACGCTCCATTCCCTGCCCGGTTTAAAACAACCGCCAATCTCGCAAAATCGTGGTGCGAGACCAACCCCAGTGAGCCGTGGTGGCCGATTACGCTTGGCTTGTCGGCCTAGGTGGCGTGAACGATGACTGCTCATCATCCAGTAACCTCCCTTGTTCTGTCGGACTCGGCATGCAGCACTGGCTCGAACACCTCCCTCCCTCACAGATTCACAACTGGTGCAACTTGGTCAAGGTCTTCGTCGGGAATTTCTAGGGCACGTACGTGCGCCCCGGAAACTCCTGGGACCTCAAGAGTTGTCGCCAGAAGCCGGACGAGTCTCTCCGAGACTTCATCCGGCGCTTTTCCAAGCAGCGCACCGAGTTGCCCAGCGTCGGTGACTCGGAAGTTATCTAGGCTTTTCTCTCTGGCACCTCCTACCGAGACCTGGTCTGAGAGCTAGGCTGGAACGTACCAACCTCGGCGGCCACGCTCCTCGACATCGCCACCAACTTCGCCTTGGGCGAAGAAGCTATCGAGGCCATCTTCCCCGACAGCGAAGCAAAGGGGATGCGGAGGGACGAGGCCTCTGGGGCCTCGTCCTCCTGTTTCTCCAAGAAAAAGAAAAAAGGACGCCAAGAGAAGCAAGAGGCCCTCGACTCCGATTTCATCGCAGCCGCGGATCACAGGAATCTCTGAGGCCCCCCTAGAGGCCCCGGACTATTCGACGATATGCTCAAGAAGCCGTGCCCTTACCACCAAGGCCCGGTGAAGCACACCCTCGAAGAATGCACCATGCTCCGACGCTACTACGCCAAGCTCGGACTTCTCGACGACGACGCCAAGAAGAAGGGTGCCGGCGACAGAGACAACGACAAGGACGACGGGTTCCCTGAGGTGCACAACGCTTTCATGATCTTTGGCGGGCCTTCAGCGTGCCTCACGGCACGTCAACGAAAGAGGGAACGTCGGGAGGTCTTCTCGGTTGAGATAGCTACTCCCTAGTACCTTAACTGGTCTCGGGAGGCGATCACCTTCGATCGGGAAGACCACCCCGACTATGTCCCAAACCCCGGGCAATACCCGCTCGTCGTCGACCCGATTATCGGCAACACCTGGCTCACCAAAGTGCTGATGGACGGAGGTAGCGGCCTCAACATCCTCTATGCCAACACCATGGAGCTCCTAGAGCTCGACCAGTCGATGCTCCGAGGGGGTGCCGCACCCTTCCACGGCGTCATGCCAGGGAAGCGCGCGCGACCCCTCGGACGCATTGATTTGCCGGTCTGCTTCGGCACTCCCTCCAACTACCGCAAGAAGATCCTCACCTTCGAAGTGGTTGGATTCAAGGGAACCTACCATGCCATTCTAGGGCACCCGTGCTACGCCAAGTTCATGGCGGTCCTGAACTACACCTACCTCAAGCTCAAAATGCCGGGCCCCAATGGCGTCATCACCGTCAAGTCCACAAACGAGCATGCATACGACTGCGACATCGAATTCATCAAATACGCAGAGGCTATCGTGGAGGCCGAGGCACTCATCGTCAACTTCGGCCAACTCGGTAGCGAAGTACCTGACTCCAAGCACCGCGCCGGGACTTTTGAGCCCGCAGAGACTGCCAAGCTCGTCCCGATCGACCCCAACTGCTCCAACGGCCGAACGTTGAGGGTTAGCGCCACCCTCGATAGCAAATAGGAAGCCATGCTCGTCGACTTCCTTCGTGTGAATGTCGATATGTTCGCATGGAGCCCCTCGAACATGCCGGGCATACCGAGGGAGGTCGCCGAGCATGCCTTGGACGTCCAAACCGGCTCTATACCAGTGAAGCAGCGCCTGCGTTGATTCGACGAGGAGAAGCGCAGGGCCATCGGCGAGGAGGTGCAGAAGCTCTTGGCGGCCGGATTCATCAAGGAAGTATTCCATCCAGAGTGGTTAGCCAATCCTGTATTAGTTAGGAAGAAAAATGGAAAATGGAGGATGTGTGTAGACTACACCGGTTTAAATAAAGCATGTCCAAAGGTTCCATTCCCGTTGCCTCGGATCGATCAAATCATTGACTCCACTGCAGGATGCGAGACCTTATCCTTCCTTGATGCGTATTCTGGTTACCATCAAATCAAGATGAAAGAGTCCGACCAGCTCACGACTTCTTTCATCACCCCATTCGGCATGTACTGCTATAGAACTATGCCATTTGGTCTCAAAAACACAGGGGCCATGTACCAACAGTGCATGACCCAAGTCTTCGGCAAGCACATCGGGCAAACTGTCGAGGCCTACGTGGACGACATTGTAGTCAAGTCCAGAAAGGCTAGTAACCTCGTCAATGACCTGGAGATCGCCTTCAAATGCCTCAGGGAGAAGGGCATCAAGCTTAACCCCGAGAAGTGTGTCTTCGGGGTCCCCCGAGGCATGCTCTTGGGATTCATAGTCTCAAAACGCGGCATCAAGGCCAACCCAGAGAAGATCTCGGCCGTGACCAACATGGGGCCGATCTGGGACCTCAAGGGAGTACAGAGAGTTACGGGATGTCTTGCGGCCCTGAGTCGCTTCATCTCGCGCCTTGGCGAAAAAGGCTTACCTCTGTACCGTCTCTTGAGAAAATCCGAACGCTTTTCCTGGACCCCCGAGGCCGAGGAGGCCCTCACCAAGCTCGAGGAATTACTCACCAACCCCCCCGTCCTGGTACCACCAACCGAGGGCGAGGCCCTCTTACTCTACGTCGCCGCAACGACCCAGGTGGTCAGCGCGGCAGTAGTAGTCGAGAGGCAAGAAGAGGGGCATGCTCTCTCTGTCCAACGACCCGTTTACTTCATTAGTGAAGTACTCTCCGAAACTAAGACACGCTATCCCCATATCCAGAAGCTGATCTACGCCATAGTCTTGGCTCGGCGCAAGCTGCGTCACTACTTCAAATCCCACCCGGTGACCGTGGTGTCCTCCTTCCCTCTGGGGGAGATAATCTAGAACCGGGAAGCCTCGGGTAGAATAGCCAAGTGGGCTGTCGAACTCATGGGGGAGGCCCTGTCTTTTGCGCCTTGGAAAGCAATTAAATCCCAGGTCTTAGTCGATTTTGTGGCTGAGTGGATCGACACCCAGCTGCCACCTGCTCAAATCCAATCAGAATGTCGGACCATGTACTTTGAGGGTCTCTGATGAAGGCCGGGGCAGGCGTGGGTCTGCTTTTCATCTCCCCCCTCGGAGTGCATGTGCGTTACATAATTCGGCTCCACTTCGCCGCCTCCAACAACGCAGCTGAGTACGAAGCTCTCGTCAACGGCTTGCAGATCGCCATTGAACTTGGAGTGCGGCGTCTCGACGCACGGGGCGATTTGCAGCTCGTCATCGACCAGGTCATGAAGGACTCAAATTGTCACGACCCCAAAATGGAGGCGTACTGCAAACTGGTACGTCGCCTTGAAGATAAATTTGACGGTCTCGAACTCAACCACATTGCGCGGAAGTTCAACGAGGCCGCGGACGAACTGGCGAAAGTGGCATCGGCATGGGCCTCGGTCCCCCCAAACATATTCGCCAGAGACCTGCACAAGCCCTCGGTTGACTACGCCTCAGCAACAGAAGAAGGCCCACCGGCCGAGCCACCCACAGGGCCCAAGGCCCCCTCTGTTGCCGAGACCCCGGCGGCCAAGCCCGAGGCCATGGAAATCAATGCAGAGCCTCCCGAGGCCGACCGAGGGAGGGGTGAGAGTCCCCCCTTGATCGCCTCACTCAAGGAGTGCTTCCTATGGATAGAGCCGAGGCCCAATGGCTGGCGCGACGAGCCAAAACTTACGTCGTCAGCAACGGCGAGTTGTACAAATGAAGCCCATCTGGCGTCCTCCAACGATGCATCGCCACCGGGGAAGGCCAAGCCCTGCTTTGGGACTTGCATGCAGGAGCCTACGGACACCATGCTGCACCTCGGACGCTCGTCAGAAACGCCTTCCACCAAGGGTTCTCTCTTGTGTGGCGGTTGCCGACGCCACCAAGGTGATGCGCTCCCTCGAGGGATGTCGAGGTACTATCTTGTGCAGACACCTCCGGCTCAAGCCCTCCAAACCATCCCATCACATGGCCGTTTCGCCGTGTGGGGACTGGACATGGTTGGGCCTCTGCAGAAAACCCCAGGGGCTATACCCACTTGTTGGTAGCTATTGACAAGTTCTCTAAGTGGATCGAGGCTCACCCGTCGGTCAAATCAAATCCGAGCAAGCGTGTCTTTGTTCTTCATAGACATCATCCATAGGTTCGGGGTTTCGAACACCATCATCACCGACAATGGGACACAGTTCACAGGTCGTAAATTCCTGACATTCTGCGATGACCACCACATCTGTGTGGCCTGGTCAGCCGTAGGACACCCAAGGACAAATGGCCAAGTAGAACGTGCCAACGGCATGATTCTTCAGGGCCTCAAGCCAAGGATATACAACCGGTTGAAGAAATTCGGCAAGAAATGGCTGGTCGAACTCCCGTCGGTCATCTGGAGCCTAAGGAATACACCAAGCCGTGCCACGGGGTTCACACCGTTCTTCCTGGTCTATGGAGCCGAGGCCATCCTCCCCACTGACTTGGAGTATGGCTCTCCAAGGCTACAAGCTTACAATGAGCAAAGCAACCACACTACCCGCGAGGACGCTCTCGACCAACTAGAGGAAGCCGAGAGGCGCCAGCCGCTACATTCGACCAAGTACCAACAAGCCCCACGACGCTATCAAGCCCGGCGATCTCAAGCCGAGACATGAAGGTGGGCGACACTGTGTCTTTGAGGCGAGGCGAGCAACAAGGGCCGCCACAAGCTGACCCTGCCATGGGAAGGACCGTACATCATCGCCCAAGTGCTAAAACCCGGGACCTACAAGCTGGCCAATGAGAAGGGCGAAATCTTCACCAACGCTTGGAACATAGAACAACTACGTCGTTTCTACCCTTAAACCCCCAAGCATTGTATATATTATTTCTCGAAATATGATAAAAGCGTTCTTTAGTTATTCTAATTTTTCGAGAAAACTCCCCCTCGACGGGGAACCGATGTAGAAATAACGTTATAAGGGAGACTCGGCTCTGCCTCTACAGAGCCGAGCCCCCCTCGGGGGCTAGAATCGGGGAAAGCCCCCTAAGTCCCAGGCACTATTTTTTAATTGTTTTTCGAATAAATTTCCACGCCAAACTCTCTTGTGTACTCTGACAGGCCGTGTGTAAAAATCTAAGGACCGAAAGCGCGCCTCGAGTGCAAGAGGCCAGCCGAGTCGTGAGACTGCTTATGCCTCTGGGCTACGGCAACTCCCTCGCCACCTTTCGCCGGAGGGGCAGCTCAGGTTTCGAGGAAATCGTTTGCACAGACCTTGTCTAGAAGCAATGCAGAAGGCAGACTTGGAAAAACGATATAAACCAATTAAAAAAGCGTATGCACGAATACTTTAAAAGGCCTCGACGGCCACAAATGTCACGACACGACAATAACTTAGTTCATTTACATGGCCCCTTTGGCCCAGGTCAAGGCTCAGGATCTCCTGCGTCGGCGGCGGGCGCAGGGGGAACCACTTCTTCTTCAAACAGACTGGCTAGCGCCACACCAGGGACCTCAGCTGCCTCCATCAACTTGGTGACCTCCTCATCAGCCTCCTCATCATCATCAGGCAAGATGTAACCGTCGCTGACGGCCTCGAGGTTGATGGCGTAGTGCGAAGAGACAACGGCCAGGGCACGCTTGACGCCTGTATGCAACGCCATCCAAAGTCGCTCCCACATTTGGCCACTCAACGTAGCCAGGCGGCTCCTGAGGGAGCTACCCGACTGAGCCCCTCAACAGCCAGAGCCTCGCAGACGGTACGGGCGGTGGCCTACAACACGTCGTGCTCCTCGATCTCAGCCTCGAGCGTCGCCTGCACTGCGACAGAGGCCTCTGCCACTCGGGAAACCTCCTTCTCCTACCCTGCGTCAAAACGAGCAGGATGAGGTTAAGCACGAAAGAGGAATAAGTCGAACAAGGGCAAAGGCCTATGGGACTTACCCTCGGATTTCTCTTTCCAGTGCTGGACCTCGACCCGTGACGCCTCGGTCGCCTTGGAGGCCTCCTTCTCCAGCTCTGTACCACACCAGAGAGTTAGGGGGCCGAGCGCAAGAAAAATAAACAAAATAAAGTGGGCAGAACTTACCCTTGAACTTCTCCTTCCAAGCCAAGGCATCGACCCAGGAAGCCTCGGCCGCCTTGAGGGCCTCGTCCAGGGCGCCCTTTGTCTCACCCAACTGCGCAGCAACGGACTTGACAGAGACCGTCGCCTCTTCAACCCGGAAAAGAAGGGCGTCCCACTCGCCGGCCACTCGGGTCACCTCATCCTCCAGCTCCTTGACTCGCGCCTCCAAAGGAGCGACCTGCTCCCGAGCCATGGCCGCCTCGGCCCTCATATCTGCACAACAAAGGCGGAGGTCCTCCGCCTCTGCGCTCCACGCCGACAGGAGCTTGTTGGCGTTTGTGAGCAGGTCCCTCTGCTGCCCAAGTTCGTCCCAGATGTCTCTCTCTTGATGGAGGAACAATGATTTCCCGAGAGACCAGGCCTCGAGCTCCTGGATAGGTAGAACAGGGGTCATACATTACGAAAAGGCTCAGAACAAGATGACACCACACGAGAAAAGAGGACGCGTACCTGGGCGACGCTGGGCAGATCGTCATCCTTGACGGACAGTGCCGTTCGCAGCGACTGCACCGCCAGCCGGCGATATTGCTCGAACGAGCTCCAGCGCCCCCCCCTCGACCGCATCCTCGAGGGCGAATAGAGGCTCCCCCTGCGGGTCGTCCCGGCTCAGCCATGATATACACGGGTGATTCCACCCGCAGGGCTCAGGTCGTACCCACGCGAGGGTCGAGTTCCCCTCGCCAGGAGCTGGAACTAGCTGCTCGGCGGTGCTGTTCGCCTCGACATCCGCCGCATCCTTCCCCCGGGAAGTATCGGCAGGAGAGGTTGCCAGAACCTCCACCTCCTGGGCGCTCTCCTGCGATGGCGGCAAGCCTTGGGCCAGGGGTTGTCACCAAAGGTTGCCCCACCTCCATCTCCAAATCCTGGGCCATCGGGCCCGCCGCGCACACCTCGACCATCTCGGCCTCGGGAGTCCCAGGGGCCTCGACCTTGCTCCCGGCCTCGACGACTGGGGGCGCCTTGGCCCCATCGGACTCATGGGCCTCGGCAACGCGCGACGTAGGCCCTTCCTCCTCTGTCTGCTCTGTAGCCACCCTAGGAGCCTCTTCCTGAACAACCGACCTCTTCAGGTCGGCCCCGGCCGACGCCACATCAGGCTGCACGGCGGTTTGCGCCTCTGCCGCCTGGTGAGCAGTGGGACCGGCGCCCACTTTGAGTGCCTTGCGCGGCGCCAAGGCTGGCACCTCCACCTGACGATTTCGACAAAAGGCAAAACACCCACTTGGTCAGCCGATGACCATGAAGCGAGCAAGAGATAATGCGAACGTCACTGAAAAAACACTCACCTCGAGTGGGGTTGCAGCCGCTTTGGCACCGTGATTCTCCTCTACAACGACTGCGGCGGTGGCGGAGGCATGGACCCGGTATCCACTAGTACCGACCGACCCTTGTCGGGCTCTAGCGCCCCCTCGACCCCTTGTGGTGGCAGTTGCGTCGCCCCCGCTGCCGCCTGCTCTGTCACTACCGTTGAGCCCGACGGGCTGACGACACGCTTCCCTAGTGCCCGTAGCTCGGGCATGTCAGCCTCGGATGCGGGGTGAGCGATCGCCGACCCCGGGGCGCTATCTCCTCCCCCTCCTCCTAGGAGCGCCGGGCTACTTGCCGACGCCCCGGGCGCCATCTCCTCAACGTCAAGGAGATAGCCCAAGGGACCCCGCCCCCTCTCGCCCTTGTCATCTCCGTCCGAGGCATCCGTTAATAGCGACGGTGACGGGGACTCCTCCAGCGGGAGGCCGTCCTTCCTTTGCTGCCAACGACGCTCATCTAGCTTCTCGCGCGCAAGAATCTGCTTCGTGCGCTTGGCCGCCTTGGCGTCCTTTCGTTTTTTCTGCGCCTCGGTGTGCGCCGGTTGATCGCTTCGCCGCCTCGCGTCCTCGAACGCAGGCGGCGGGAGGTTTCAGACGTCCCTCATCCCCTGCAGGAACGGCGAACGTGCATAAGGGAATGAGAAATGATGAGAAACAGAGAGGGCTCGGGGGCTACAGTGACACGTGACTTACCAGGGAGAGATACCCCCGCAACGGGTGCATGACAATGTGGGTCAGACCACCGCTCTTCATCTTCCCGTCCACCGTCTCCCTCACCCGACGTAGAACCGCCTCCTCGGAGAGGGCGGCGGCAGACATCCGGATGCCCTCGATTGGCTCATCCGGTCTCATATCGAACAGGCGCCGCCGCCGAGCCATCAGCAGCAGCACCCTCCGGCGGTGGAAGGCCACCACGACCACAGCCGCCGTAAGGCAGCGGTTCCGCAGCTTCTCTAGCCCGTCCAGGAGCGGCTACAGCTTGGGCTGCTCTTCTCTCGGGACGCCATACCTCCACTTCTCCCGACAGTCCTCCATGATCCGTCTAGTGTAGGGGGGAAGCCCACCGTCATTGTTGCGGAGATAGAACCAGCTGGTGTACCAGCGGCGATTGGATGACGCGAGCTGGGCCGGGATGTACAAGTGCTGCGGTCTTGGCACACCTGGAGAGTGCAGCCACCGGCCCTCACCATCTTCCTCATACCCGCCGTGTAACAGAACCGACCAAATCATAAGAACGTAAGTACAAAAACAATCACCGAAGCGATCAAATTCCTGTACTTAAGCTTCCATAATCCCGGTAGTCCGGAAATCACGAAGGATTTCAACCAACTCTTGACATACAAACCAAGACCGTACTGATTCAACACAACAAATCATCTGTTACAACATTTCACAAGTAGCATTCGGATTACATCCATCAGAGTTCAAATAAATATTACAAACCAAGTTTAAATGCGCGGAAGCAACATAGTTTAGTACATAACTTCATAGTTTCAAATACATTGCCAGGATCAGAGTCATGTCCCACAAAAGCATTATCAGGTACGAGAACTAGTAGAGACCACGCCCAACGGTCTAGTCTTCATCCCCGGAGGAGAAGCGTGACTTGCGACAACCAAAGAAGAAGCGGTCATACGCAGCGGTGGGAAATAAACCACGAGTACGAGAAGGTACTCGACTAGACTTACCCGACAAAAATCGAAATAAAAAGACACCAAGGATCATGCAAGGCTTTTCGGGTGGGCTAGCTTGACACAGTTGCATAAAAGAGCTTATGATTATAGTAACCAATTTAAACTTAGCATTAAACTTATCATTAGTTACTGTCCACTAGATTAGCTTTTTGTACTAGAGCACTCACTTATTAGGAGCAAACAATATTAACCATAGCAGGTATAATAAGGTTGTCATCATCATATCATCATTTCCGAACCATTAAGTTATTAAGTGCATCTACATTGGAGATAAGCCCGTCAAGTTCTCACTAACCAGGGAGAGGCGGCGATTGAATCGAATTACAACTCGGTGAGGGGGTATTCCTAACTCTCACCTGGCATACTTTGCAAGGGTAGCCGTGGGTCACCTTTGGAACATCTCGGGAACCAAATTCGCAGGTTCGATCGGCGCCTTGACACTCTCGAGGATTACCCATACGCCGGGACAATCGGGACTTTTAAATCACACGCCCTTGGACTCACGCGCCACGGCTCCCTTCCGAGGCGCACTTTATACTTATCGACTCCCTACCGAGGTGAGCTACTTGGCCGTGGTCGGTCTCCGAGACCCGCCAACTAAGAGAGAGGCATGCGTTCAACATGAGCAGAAAGGCTCCAAGAATGGGTCCTTAAGCGACACAGACGGAGTCTTCGCAAACCAAGCAAGCCTCCGTTCGGTCTTCATTTCAAATTAAGACTGGTTCTTTTCACGATAGCAAATATAGCCAACCGTGCCACATGTATCTTCCTATATCTCGCGGTGACAGGAAATCACCCCCAACTTCTACAGCGCTTAAGGGGCTAAGCACTACTCGAGCACGAGCTACATAGGATTCAGGGTAACAATATCTGGACAAGGATTGGGTAACCAATGCAACAATGGTTTGCATCCAACACCTAAACTTAATGCAACAAATATATATATATATTTAACAATAATATCAGAATCGCATTTCGGAAATTAGGAGGCTTAATATGCTATAGGGCTTGCCTTTCACAAAGTTGCAAGGGCGGTGGTGCAGGCACTCAACGGCGACCTCGTCGGCACTTCTCTGAAGGTTGCTCCTCCCGAATCTCCGGTATTAATAAAGCTGCTGCGGCTCGCTCGATTCCTCGAATTCGTGAGGTTACTCCTTCGGTACACCTATTGCATGCCGATGCAAAAGATAAATATCATGGGTGCATAAGGAATGACATGTTGCTCATGATGAATGAATCACGATGAGTGTTTACGAAAACATCTTTGGACACTCGTTCTACCGAGTAATTAGCTCTATTCAAATCACTTTAAGCATGTATCCAACTTAACTTAAATAACAAGAGCAACTTACCTAACTTGTATAACCTAAGATAAAGATGCTCATCTTCAGTTAAAGGCCTAACACCTAGGAACATTACCACAAACTTAGAACTAGTAAATACATACTTAAAATTACACTTAAAGCTTCATATGCAAACAAGTAGTCACTTAATTCAATCATAACCAGAGTTCTATAAATCCAAATGACTTGCAAGAGGACATTCTGGAAAGCTTATGAAATTCTCTACAATTCATTTGTAAACATCAAGGCATGATTCTTAAGTTAACCAAATCAAATTCCAGTAAACCTAGAATCTATCCCGCAATGGCAGGGTTGCTAACTTAATTATTTAATGATGATGCAAAAGCATAATTTGATCAATCCAAGTTTACCAACTTGTTTTTCATACCCAAGAAACATTAGAAAGTATAGTGCCAACTTCTAAATAATTTATTTAATATCCTTTTCCAATTTATTTAGTTAATTAGGTGATTTAAGCAATATATAGTAAAACTATTCATAAAAATCTACAAAAATTACAGTAGCTATCTCATGCTGCACATAGACTACCATAAAAATTTCAAAGCCATTGGGAAAACATAACTTGCTGTATCCAAAATAACATGTGGCATGTCTAATTTGGGCATAATTAGGAAACCTTATTAAAAAGTGTCAAGCAACAGATTTCCTATTTTTCCTAGCATCATTCTAGCATAAGAATAGCACTCATCAAATTTCACCTTCACTAGATCTATAGAAAAATTATGAAAATTCACACAAGATCCACCCATTAATAAAAGGAAATTCTATAACTTAAAAACTACACATGCACTAGCTCTGAAATTTTAACCAGGGCTTCTAACAAGCAATAATAGACTGCCCACAAAATTTCATAATTTTTGGACCACAGGAACTCAAGATAAAATTCAAACAAGTTTGCATGCATCTAAAAACACATTTCAAAGTCCTATTTAAATCATCAAAAATTTCTAAAACATGTGCTCATATAATATTTTTGTTAAATACTAGACATGACCAGGAACTCAACAAAATTAAAACCACATCATTTCGATCTATATACTAGGAGCTACATATTTTTGAATAACAACACAATTACTGTGAAATAATAAAGCAAAGCAAAATCTGAAACAAAACTCGGCCATACTCGGGCCAGCCCAAGAGCAATGACCCACGAGTCCTGTATTGGTTGTGCCTAACCTGACGCTGCCCACGCTGGGCTCCGCTTTGAGCCTCGGTGGGTGATAGGGGGAGAGGCCAGCGTCGGTGAGAAGCAGGGAAAGGGAGCGGACGGGCGGCGTAGTTCACCGCCGGTGGCTCCTCCGTGAGACCATCTACGCCACGATGTTCGCCTTGATCATGCGCATCTAGTGGTGACCTCAATCGGTGCTAGGGTAGTGGCTAGAGGGGTCGGGTGACGACACGGCGGCGCCGACGGCCACACACCACGGGCGGCCCGCTGGCTCCGTGCGACGGCGACACTTTCTAACGGTGACTCTCACGAGCCGGTGGTGTTCCTATGACCTAGCGAGGCGAGGAGGGATGGGGACGGCGCGAGGACAGCTGGCGCGTGGGCGCCAACTCGGCGAGCTCCGCCATGGCTGCGGTGGGGAGAAACGGTGAATCACGCCCTTACCAATGCACGATCGACCCGAGCGGTGAGGTGGAGATGGTAAAGGGATCACGCAATGAAGCTCTAGGTGAACGGAGCAACAGCGTTTTATGGCGTGGAAGCTAGGCGGAGGCGAAGGTGCGGGTGGCAATGGCGGACGGCTGCGGCTCGGTTGCTTCTTTGCAGCGGTGGGAGGCGAGAAATGCGAAATGGGGACGGCCGAGTCGTCGGACGGTAGTGAGGGGGCCAGACACACGGCTGCGATGCCGAGGCGCGCATGCTGTGCGCGTGGCAAGTATAGCAACAGGTCGGCGACGAGTGTCACCCACAGCGGCTGAATTTGGTCTCGAAACTTGATCACTGTAGCTTCGATTCGGTGCTCCCTTCCGAAACTGACAATGATACTTTGACAATGATTATTTCCTAATCTGTGGCGATCTAGACTATGCCATAGTTAACAAAGTTGCTCATCTATACGTGAACTACAATTCTTTCCACTGGTGCTCAAGCTAGTTTGGCTTGGTTAGGGAGATACACGGCTCCAAACATGGGTACACGAAACTGTACTTCAATTTAGGACTTAGAAAAATTTGCTAAGTATGAAATCAGCATGTACTTCGGACTTGTGGGCCATGTTTGAGCATGTTCTAGCCATTTTCATGAGTTGGTCATAAAACAACTTTTGTTCCTTGATAAATTAGCTACAACTTTTGTAAAGAGTGCACAGCCATGCAAAGTCTCTAGGTTGGACTTTTGAATCAGTCAAACGATGACACTCCAAGGGTCAATTCAAGTCAAACTTGCACTTGAGGGCATTTTGGTCATTTTGATCTACATGAACAATGTCCCAACAAGTAACCTAAGTGTAGTTAAGGTGTATTAGACCATGATCAACCACTTTACAAAGTTGTTATACCCCTTCTAATGATCACATGTGATACAACAATTAAAACAAGCAATTCATTCATATGTTTCAATACAATGTTTCACATGTTGCATGACCTGGTTGTTATCCTATACTTGTCACATTACTACCATTTTGCCATGCTTCAAGATGTGAGAAATTTATGTTGCATTCACAGATTACACCAATACTATTTACAACAATCAAGCAGGAAACATACACAGTTGAAAATGTTGCATATGCATGTTTTAGTAACAATGGCAATGATGACATAGATGATGCATATGTTTATGAAATGAAATGCAATTTAGTGGAAGCCTAAACACCTAGGGTGTTACAGCCCTCCCCCTTAGAAAAATCTCGTCCCGAGATTTGGAAAGCGTACCATTTAGCATAGAAAGTTGGATGATTTTCCTTTAAATAATCTTCCCGTTCCCAGGTTGCATCCCATTCACTATGATTACTCTAAACTACCTTGTATAATTTAACCACTCGTGTACGAGTCACTCTTTCTTGAGTATCCAGAACTTGCACGGGCTTTTCCTCATAAGAAAGATCAGATTTCAAGTTGACTTTCCTTGTTGCTATTCTTTCCTCGGGAATACGAAGACACTTCTTCAGCTGGGACACATGGAATACTGGGAATATAGCTCCCATCTCATGGGGTAGATCGAGTTTATAGGCTACTCTTCCACTTTTCTCGATAATGCGATAGGGTCCAACATATCGAGGCTCAAGCTTCCTTTTAATTCCAAAACGCTTGACTCCTTTCATAGGGGATACCTTCAGATAAACATGATCACCTACTTCAAGCTCAATAGGTTTCCTTCTCTTGTCAGCATAGCTCTTTTGTCTAGCTTGTGCGGCAGTCATATTCTTCTGTATAGTTCGGACTTGCTCTTCGGCTTCTTTTACAAAGTCAATACCATAGAATCTTCTTTCCCCGGGTTCCACCCAGTTCAAAGGAGTTCTACACTTGCGGGCCATAAAGAGCTTCAAAAGGAGCCATTTTGATACTCTCTTGATAACTGTTGTTATAAGAGAATTCAGCGAGAGGTAACCAGTCTTCCCAAGAGCCTTTGCAAGAAATAAGACAAGCTCTAAGCATGTCCTCAATAATTTGATTAACACGCTCAGTCTGTCCTGATGTTTGCGGATGATAGGCAGAACTGCGGATTAGATGAGTGCCAAGATTCTGATGTAAGCACTCCCAAAAGCGAGCCGTGAATTGCGGTCCTCTATCAGAAACAATGGATTTGGGTACGCCATGGAGACGTACCACTTGTTGAAAATAAATCTCAGCATAATTGTGAGGATGATAGGTAGACTTGACCAGAATAAAGTGAGCAGATTTAGTTAGACGATCTATGATTACCCAGATGCAATCACAACCCTTTTTGGTAGTGGGTAATCCAACAATAAAATCCATGCTAATCTCTTCCCACTTCCAGCTAGGAATAGAGAGTGGCTGCAATAATCCGGGCCTTATGTGAATAGCTTGACTCTGCAACAGTTATCACACCTTACCACATAAGCTGCGATTTCTTTCTTCATCTTGGTCCACCAATAATACAGCTTGAGATCTTGATACATTTTACTACTACCAGGATGGATGGACAACTTAGAAGAATGGGCTTCAGCCATAATTTGATTTCTAAGTTCTTTATCTTTGGGTACCACAAGTCTATCATTAAACCAGAGAATTCCTTTGTCATCGACCCTAAAGTGCTTGGTCTCTTTCTCTTTCATTTTCCGCTTGATGTGAAATACACCCACATCAGTCTTCTGGAGTTCGATAATTCGACTTCTCAGAGAGCAATCCACAGTGATATTGTGGAGTACTGCAGGATGAAGGAGGTGTGACAGATGAAAGTCTTCACTAACCAAAGAATTGCAATGGGCCTTTCTGCTTAAGGCATCAGCAACCACATTTGCCTTACCAGGATGGTAGTGCACTTGAAGGTTGTAGTCCTTGATCAATTCTAACCAGTATTGCCGATTGGCGCATGTTCAACTCGGGTTGAGTAAAGATGTACTTGAGGCTTTTATGGTCGGTATAGATGTTGCACACATTACCCGACAAGTAATGTCTCCAAATCTTCGGGGCATGAACAAGCTGCGGCTAGCTCTAAGTCATGGGTAGGATAGTTGACTTCATGCTTTGAAAGTGGCGCTGAAGCATAAGCAATTACTCGGCCTTCTGCATAAGAACACACCCCAACCCGGTGCCACATGCATCACAATAGACATCAAAAGGCTTTTCGATGTCGGGTTGTTATAATCTGAGGAGCGAGAGGTTAGCAAGGTCCGCAAAGTGTGAAAAGCCTCTTCACACTTGAGTCCATACAAACTTCTCATCTTTTTGCGATGAGTCGAGTCATGGGCTTGGCGATTTTGAGAAATACGGGATAAAGCGGCGATAATAGCCGGTAATCCCAAGAAACTTCGGACTTCAGAGAGACCGTAGTAGGTGCCTTCCACTCAAGGACTTCTTGCACCTTCGTAGGGTCAACCGAAATTCCATCACCGGATAACACATGACCTAGAAAAGGTATCTTGTTCAAGCGAATTCACACTTCTTTGAACTTAGCATAAAGCTGGTTGTCGCATAACCGAGTTAAGACAATTCTCGGATGTTGACATGCTCTTCTTCATTACGAGAATATACCAGGATATCATCAATAAACACGACGACAAACTTGTCAAATTTCGGCATGAATCTGAGAATTCATCGGTACATAAAGTGTGCGAGCATTTGTCAACCCAAAGGACATGACAAGGTACTCGAACAATCCATAACGAGTAGAGAAAGGCTGTCTTAGGTATATCTTCGGACGAATTTTGATCGATGGTAACGGACCTCAAATCGATCTTGGAGAATACTTTAGCTTTGGAGAGCTGATCAAGCAGAATATCGATGCGAGGAAGAGGGTATTTGTTCTTGATGGTATGACATTCGAGGGGCGATAATCTACGCACATGCGCAAAGATTCGTCCTTCTTCTTCACAAAGATCCGGACAACCCCAAGGAGAAAAACTAGGCCGAATCAAACCTTTCTTCAATAGCTCATTCAACTGACTCTTTAGTTCAGCCAACTCATTGGGCGGCATTCTATAGGGCCTTGAGATATAGGAGCCGTGCGGAATGAGTTCGATCTTGAATTCTACATCACGGTCGGAGGTAATCCAGGCAAGTCATCAGGGAAGACATCTGGAAACTCACAAACAACTGGTAGATCCTTAATGGCTTTGGCTAGGGTAGCATTGGCTGTATTGTGAATAGAGATATCACGAGGTAACTGTACTAGAAAACCCTTCTTATCCACAGGATCCCTCAACATTACCACACGGGTTGACGTATCGATCAACACTCCATTCCCACTCATCCACTTCATTCCTAGGATTATATCAATTCCTACCCCCGGTAGCACTACAAGATCCGTAAGGAACTCTCGATCCCCAATTTCAAGCTTTACATCTTTTACTACTTGGTTAGTCATGATATTATTCCCAATGACACTAAAACAATAACCACCCTTGACAATTGTAATCACATTCATCTTATGCTTAGATGCAAAAGTAGAACTCACAAAGGAATGTGAAGCACCGAATCAAAGAGCACAACTACTGGGGTGATCATTAACAAGAAACTTACCAATGGTGACCACTTCACCGGCAGGAATTTCCTCCACTGATGAGTGTAGTGAACACATACTGACGGACGTTTCCTTGAGCATTCTTGGGAGGATGGGGACATCTATTTGCCCAATGACCAGGCTGGTTACAGTTCCAACACGGCCTGTTAGCTGGTGGGACATTGGAGCTGCCATGTCCAGAGGTATTCTTTGGCAAGGAAATTGTGTACCCCTTCCGAAAACCAGTTTTAGCTTGATTCTTCTTACGAGGTGGGCGATGCGGACATTAGCATTGGGTGGACGATTTGGGCCTTGGATACCATTGGTGCCTTAGGCGAGAAGCACGCCTCAAAGTTTTTTTTTGCGGTTCTTGGAAGCGGCGTATATCTTATCATTGTTCTCCTGAGTCAGAGTGTCACTGATAAACTCATTGAAGGTGACGCACTTGCAGTTGCCCATTGACTTCATCAGTTTAGGGGAAAGTCCCCTCTTGAAGCTAGCTATTCTCTTAGCGTCCGTGTCGGCGAACTCAGGAGCATACCTCGCTTGAGTTGTTGAATGTCCGGAGGTATTCATTAAGACTCTTATTGCCTTGGGTGAGCTTCATAAACTCAAGTATGCTTAATGGCTATGAGACCGGGGAGGGATAAAGTGTCCTCTGAAAAGCTGCTGGCCCGACCCCAAACTATCTCGACATTTGCGGGGAAGGTGGTCTTGTGATGTGTCCACGGATACTGCAAGAGGCCTTGGAGCTGGTGTCCTGCATATGTGGCCTTCATACCTTGATCAAGCGGAGCAATCAAACCTTTGCTCTATCGTGCTCAACCATTCATTAGCTTGTAATGGTTCTTACGCCTCCACGAAAGATAGGAGGCTTTGTATCCATGAAGTCCTTAAAGTCTGCCAGATCTTGGTTTGGCTCGGGTCCTTAAGCGGACATGACGATCCTCACGGTTAGCCATCGGACGCATAGCCTCGGCTAACATGCTGTTGACTTTCCTGGCTGTATATGCATTAGCTCGGTGGTGTGGGTGGTGGCGGAGGTGGTTGTTCCTCATTTCCCATGCCACGACCCATGACGAAGGTTATGAGCCATCTGCAAAATGTATAGCCAATGAGCAGCGGCGATGTGAAAATTTTGTAGATGAATCGTATAATTATGCCCAAACCGAGTCCATTGGAGGGAATGCATTTATATTATCAACAGAGGCACAATCATTCATCACAACCACACAACTCATCAAAGCGCGTCAATGGACACATAAATGCGATGAACTTAACCAACAACGAGATCCATAGACCGCAAAGACGAAATTTATCAAAGGCTCACATCGTGGAGCATAATACGTTCGATAGGTTACATTCAAGCCCTAGTGGTTCCAAACTTACATCCAAAGATAACTTATGGTTCGATATTACATCCCAACGATTACTTATTCCAAAGCTACTCGTTCATGCATGAGGATCAACAAAGACTAGCTCTTGCGCATTAGCTAAGTAGTAAGCTAAACCACGCATTGTCCCTCGAGTCGAGTGTCGATGATCTCTCCTCCATCTTCATCACTAGCAGGTGCTCTAACTCCTCATCTTCCTCCTCATCGGGTGGAATGTCCTCAGTCCATTGACCTCCATGTCATCATCACCTTCACCATGATGACACGAGAACCCATCTCATCCTCATCCTCGGTGGCGGGAGAGGGTGAAGTTGATTGTGTAACGGTGAACCTCCTCATGGAGATTGTCATTGTACTCCTCGGCAAATCGCCACTTGCTTGCTCTAGCTCTACATCGCGCTCTCAACACATTCTCTCCTCGTGCGGGCTTCATTCCGTTGGTTCATCACATGAATCAACATGCGTTCCTGATTGCGGTGAGCAAGCTGTCAACCTCTGAACCTCAAGGGTCTCTTGGTCCCTTTCTGCGTTACTTGCTCCAAGCGGTCTTGAGCCGCATTCCTCTCAAAGATCATCCGAGCTAGCTCTATCCTCGGCCTTTCCTCCTCGGTAGGCTCGGGATGGGGCTCACGAGGAGCTAAGCGGTGACGAGGCGCCCCGCCTCCAGCCGGACTTACTGGCAAAGTGAGCTTCGTGCGGCGCCATCTGTAGCAAAAAAGTTACAACGTAAGGGGAGAATCATTTAAGGGATACAAAATTTTATTAGTCGGGGCAATCATATTTTAAAGGAGGGAGTAATGCAAGAAATGTCATGTATGCTTGAACATGATGCATGCACGATCCGTCACGTCCTCACAATCCTAGAAAAATTTAAAGGCTAGCGAAATATACGGTGGCATACATACGTTCTCTCGTATACGGTAGCTAGTCGATCTACAACGATACGTTGTTAGTGTACCGCAAAAAATTTCATTTTCAGCCCAGTATTTCCCAAAATGCATAAAAGCAAGCAATAAACTAAATACTTTCATACATACATCCCCGATGCATATACTCTAGTATCACAGCTACCCGTCTAGAGATACCCACAATTAAGTACTCTCATAGATACATGATCGAACATGTAAGTATGCGAGCAACCACAACTACTCTCCCCTAGACCGACGGTTGGACGGTCATGCTCTCCCAACTCCCACTTACCAGGGCGTAGAGGTATTTGATCCAAACATTACCACCCAAGCGGATGACATCCATACAATAGCACGCCGTATGGACGATGAAACAGAAACAAGCGAGAACCCCAAGTTAGTACTTAATAAGCCACCTAAGAGTCCTTATTTGGGCATAAGGGATATGACCACTGGCAATACTTAGTATTTAATTTAGGATTTTCACAAATACTTTTGTTTAAAATACACAAATGACATGTTTAGTGTCGAATCTTGCTCTCGATGATGCCGGTATGTGAACCAACCAAATCATAAGAACGTAAGTACAAAAACAATCACCAAGCGATCAAATTTCTGTACTTAAGCTCCCATAATCCCGGTAGTCCGGAAATCACGAAGGATTTCAACCAACTCTCGACATACAAACCAAGACCGTCTTGATTCAACACAACACATCATCCGTTACAACATTTCACAAGTAGCATTCGGATTACATCCATCGAGTTCAAATAAATATTACAAACCAAGTTTAAATGCTTGGAAGCAACATAGTTTAGTACATAACTTCATAGTTTCAAATACATTGCGAGGATCGAGTCATGTCCCACAAAAGCATTATCAGTCACGAGAACTAGTAGAGACCGCGCCTAACGGTCTAGTCTTCATCCCCAATGAGGGAGAAGGCGATGCTGCAAACAACCAAAGAAGAATTGGTCATCTACAACAGGTGGGAAATAAACCACGAGTGCGAGAAGGTACTCACTAGACTTACCCGACAAAAATCGAAATAAAAGACACCAAGGATCATGCAAGGCTTTTCGGTGGGCTAGCTTGACACACGGTTGCATAAAAGAGCTTATGATTATAGTAACCAATTTAAACTTAGCATTAAACTTATCATTAGTTACCCGTCCACTAGATTAGCTTTTTGTACTAGAGCACTCACTTATTAGGAGCAAACAATATTAATCATAGCGGTATAATAAGGTTGTCATTATCATATCATCATTTCCGAACCATTAAGTTATTAAGTGCATCTACATTGGAGATAAGCCCGTCAAGTTCTCACTAACCGGGAGAGACGGCGATTGAATCGAATTACAACTCTCGGTGAGGGGGTATTCCTAACTCTCACCTGGCATACTTTGCAAGGGTAGCCGTGGGTCACCTTTGGAACATCTCAGAACCAAATTCGCGGGTTCGATCGGCGCCAAAGACTCTCGGGGATTACCCTTACGCCGGGACGATCGGGATTTTTAAATCACACGCCCTTGGACTCACGCCTCGGCTCCCTTCCAAGGCGCACTTTATACTTATCGACTCCGGCTGAGGTGAGCTACTCGGGGCCGTGGTCGGTCTCGAGACCCGGCCAACTAAAGAGAGGCATCGTTCAACATGAGCAGGAAAGGCTCCAAGAATCGGTCCTTAAGCGACACAGATGGAGTCCTTGCAAACCCAAGCAAGCCTCCGTCCGGTCTTCATTTCAAATTAAGATGGTTCTTTTCCACGATAGCAAATATAGCCAAACCGTGCCACATGTATCTTCCTATATCTCGCAGGTGGGAAATCACCCGACTTCTACCGCGTTTAAGCCGGGCTAAGCACTACTCGAGCCTGAGCTACATAGGATTGAGGTAACAATATCCGGACAAGGATTGGGTAACCAATGCAAAGCAATGGTTTGCATCCAACACCTAAATTTAATGCAACAATATATATATATATATATTTAACAAATATATGAATCGCATTTCAGAAATTAGGAGGCTTAATATGCTCCGGGGCTTGCCTTTCATAAAGTTGCAAGGGCGGTGGTGCAGGCACTCAACGGCGACCTCGTCGGCACTTCTCTCAAGGTTGCTCCTCCACGAATCTCCGATTGTAATTGCTGCATGCTCGCTTTCGATTCCTCGAATTCCAGCGAGGTTACTCCTTCCGGTACACCTATTGCATGCCGATGCAAAAGATAAATATCATGGGTGCATAAGGAATGACATGTTGCTCATGATGAATGAATCACAGTGAGTGTTTACGAAAACATCCTTTGGACACTCGTTCTGGAAGTAATTAGCTCTATTCAAATCACTTTAAGCATGTATCCAACTTAACTTAAATAACAAGAGCAACTTACCTAACTTGTATAACCTAAGATAAAGATGCTCATCTTCAGTTAAAGGCCTAACACCTAGGAACATTACCACAAACTTAGAACTAGTAAATACATACTTAAAATTACGATTTAAAGCTTCATATGCAAACAAGTAGTCACTTAATTCAATCATAACCAGAGTTCTATAAATCCAAATGACTTGCAAGAGGACATTCTGGAAAGCTTATGAAATTCTCTACAATTCATTTGTAAACATCAAGGCATGATTCTTAAGTTAACCAAATCAAATTCCAGTAAACCTAGAATCTATCCCATGAATGGCGTGGTTGCTAACTTAATTATTTAATGATGATGCAAAAGCATAATTTGATCAATCCAAGTTTACCAACTTGTTTTTCATACCCAAGAAACATTAGAAAGTATAGTGCCAACTTCTAAATAATTTATTTAATATCCTTTTCCAATTTATTTAGTTAATTAGGTGATTTAAGCAATATATAGTAAAACTATTCATAAAAATCTACAAAAATTACAGTAGCTATCTCATGCTGCACATAGACTACCATAAAAATTTCAAAGCCATTGGGCAAACATAACTTGCTGTATCCAAAATAATAGGTGACATGTCTAATTTGGGCATAATTAGGAAACCTTATTAAAAAGTGTCAAGCAACAGATTTCCCATTTTTCCTAGCATCATTCTAGCATAATAATAGCACTCATCAAATTTCACCTTCACTGGATCTATAGAAAAATTATGAAAATTCACACAAGATCCACCCATTAATAAAAGGAAATTCTATAACTTAAAAACTACACATGCACTAGCTCTGAAATTTTAACCAGGGCTTCTAACAAGCAATAATAGACTGCCCACAAAATTTCATAATTTTTGGACCACAGGAACTCAAGATAAAATTCAAACAAGTTTGCATGCATCTAAAAACACATTTCAAAGTCCTATTTAAATCATCAAAAATTTCTAAAACATGTGCTCATATAATATTTTTGTTAAATACTAGACATGACCAGGAACTCAACAAAATTAAAACCACATCATTTGGATCTATATACTAGGAGCTACATATTTTGAATAACAACACAATTACAGTGAAATAATAAAAGCGAGCAAAATCTGAAACAAAACTCGGCCATACTCGGGCCAGCCCAAAGAAGCAATGGCCCACGAGTCCTGTGTTGGTCTTGCCTAATGACGCTGCCCATGCTTGAACTCCCACTTTGAGCCTCGGCGGTGACAGGGAGGGCCCGCCAGCGTCGGCCGAGGGAAGCAGGGAAAGGAGGCGGACGGTGGCGTAGTTCATCGCCGGTGGCTCCTCCGGCCGAGACCATCTACGCTACGACATTCGCCTTGATCATGCGCATCTAGTAGTGACCTCAATCGGTGCTAGGGTAGTGGCTAGAGGGGTCGGCGCCCGACACGGCGGCGGCGCCCGACCGCGCGCGACACGGCCGGCTCGGCGTGAATCCCGACGGCGACACGACCCCTAACGGTGACTCTCACGAGCTTGGTGGTGTTCCTATGACCTAGCGCGAGGCGAGAGGAGGGATGGGGACGGCGCGAGGACGGCTGGCCGCGTGGAGCGCCAACTCCGTGAGCTCCCCGCCATGGCTGCGGTGGGGAGAACGGCGAATCACGCCTTACCAATGCACGATCGACCCGGACGGTGAGGTGGAGATGGTAAAGGGATCACGGCGAAGCTCTAGGTGAACGGAGCAACGCGTTTTTCAATGGCGTGGAAGCTAGGCGAGGCGAAGGTGCGGTTGGCAATGGCGGACGGCTGCGGCTCGATTCTTCTTGCAGCGGTGGAGGCGAGGAAATCTGCGAAATGGGACGGCCGAGTCGTCGGCAGACGGTAGCGGCTGGGTGGCTTCAAACACGGCTGCGACGCTTGAGGCGCGACGCGCGCGGCCGCACGACAAGCGAAGGTCGGCGACGAGTGTCACCCACGCGTCGGATTGAATTCTGAAACTTGATCATCTGTAAGCTTCGATTCAAGGTGCTCCCTCGAGCCCGACAAATGATACTTTGACAATGATTATTTCCTAATCTATGGCGATCTAGACTATGCCATAGTTAACAAAGTTGCTCATCTATACATGAACTACAATTCTTTCCACTGGAGCTCAAGCTAGTTTGGCTCGGTTAGGGAGATACACGGCTCCAAACATGGGTACACTGGCTGTGCACTTCAATTTAGGACTTAGAAAAATTTGCTAAGTATGAAATCAGCATGTACTTCGGACTTGTGGGCCATGTTTGAGCATGTTCTAGCCATTTTCATGAGTTGGTCATAAAACAACTTTTGTTCCTTGATAAATTAGCTACAACTTTTGTAAAGAGTGCACAGCCATGCAAAGTCTCTAGGTTGGACTTTTGAATCAGTCAAACGATGACACTCCAAGGGTCAATTCAAGTCAAACTTGCACTTGAGGACATTTTGGTCATTTTGATCTACATGAACAATGTCCCAACAAGTAACCTAAGTGTAGTTAAGGTGTATTAGACCATGATCAACCACTTTACAAAGTTGTTATACCCTTCTAATGATCACATGTGATCTGACAATTAAAACAAGCAATTCATTCATATGTTTCAATACAATGTTTCACATGTTGCATGACCTGGTTGTTATCCTATACTTGTCACATTACTACCATTTTGCCATGCTTCAAGATGTGAGAAATTTATGTTGCATTCACAGATTACACCAATACTATTTACAACAATCAAGGTGAAACATACACAGTTGAAAATGTTGCATATGCATGTTTTAGTAACAATGGCAATGATGACATAGATGATGCATATGTTTATGAAATGAAATGCAATTTAGTGGAAGCCTAAACACCTAGGGTGTTACACGCCATACCCGCTGGCTTGGTGGTATGCCCTGCTCGGAAGAGGTGGAGCCACAGCTCCCAATGGGGAGCAATCCCCAGATACCCCTCGCAGACAGCGACGAAAATAGCCGCCTACGCGATGAAGTTGGGGTTGAAGTTGTGTAGCTCCACCGCGTAGTAATACGGGAGCGCCCGCATGAATCGGTCCGCCGGCACACCGAGACCACGCTCGTGGAAAGAGACGAAGCTCACGACGTACCCTTCGCGTGGCCGCGGCTCCCGCTCGCCCAACGGAGCAATCCACTCTGGCCTGTTGGGGTCGGTGATCGGACGAAGAAGGCCGTCGTCGATGAGCGACTGCAGCACCTCCACAGACATGTCGAACGGCTCCCAAGGATCCGCCGGGAGGATGACAGGAGAACCGCCGGCCATTGTGTGATGGGGAATGGGGGCTACGGCGGTAAGTCTCTCTCGCTTCTCTCTCTCTCTCTCGCTCCCTCTTCTCCCTTCTTCTCCCTGGCGCTCTCTATTCTCGGCAACGGCTCAAAGGCGGAAAAGGCGAGTACGGGCAAGGTAAGGAGGGGATGGTCGAGACTCGTTTCATATTTATGTAGGGAAAGGACGAAACGGTCAGGCGACAAAATCGGGGAAGTTTCCCTCAAGTCCGGGCACAGCAAATCCAGATCCGATTTCACCGCCCACGCGCCCACCTTTTCCTCATTGATCGCACAGGCGGTTATGTCCTGTCCGCTAACACCGCGTCGCTTCCAACCGCAGCAACGGCAGGACCCGAGAGACCACCTCAAAAGGCGCGCCTGCCGTTGTCAGTTGATGGGAGGGGAATATTCCCCCAGCCGATTCCTTCCAGACTAAGGAACTGGGCACCGAGCCCATTACGGTCCAGGGGTTCGAAGGCTGGACCCCAGAGGGTTTCAACAGCCACCCCAGGGCAACAGAGTCAGGGACAACTATGGGCGAGCCCGTACATGGCCGAGGCCTGAGCAAGCGATCGCTCGGGATGTCCTAAGTCGTGTCCGAGACCAGCAGGGAGTTCTCCGAATAGGATCCCATCGTAGGGAGGGGCCGAGCCCTCGGGGCCAATCGAACGGCCCTGGGACCCAATAGAGAAGCTCTCTGGTACTTTTGGAGTGCGTCTCCGGACCACTAGCCGACCCCTATCAAATGGGGCACGGGCCTCCACTCAGACTTACCCGATAGCAACTCACCGGAAGTGTCACCGCTCGCGCCCATCGAGGGTAGCCTGGCATATTCCACCCCTCCTTCCGAGCGAAAAGGATGCGCGAGGGTCGCATAAAAAGCCAGGGGAACTCCTGACCGCCCTCTCGCTCCATGCAGAGGCTCGGGGGCTCTCCCTGCAAACTTTGCCGAGACCCAGCGACCTAGGCTCGCACTCGAGGGGGCACAACAAACAACCCCCTCCTTCCAAGCGAAAAGGATGCGCGAGGGTCGCATAAAAAGCTAGGGGAACTCCTGACCGCCCTCTCGCTCCGTGCAGAGGCTAAGGGGCTCTACCTGCAACTTTGCCGAGACCCAACGGCCCAGGTTCGTACTCGAGGGGGCTCGGCAAACACACCCCTCCTTCCGAACGAAAAGGTTGCGCGAGGGTCGTACAAAAAGCCAGGGGAACTCCTGACAGCCCTCTTGCTCCGGGCAGAGGCTAGGGAGCTCTTCCTGCAGATATGCTGAGACCCCGCGACCCAGGCTCTCACCCGAGGGGGTCTCAGCAAACAAACCCTCACGCGCGAGGGGCGTATAAAAAGCCAGGAGAGCACCTGACGGCCCTCTCGCTCCGTGCAGAGGACAGGGGGCTCTTCCTGCAAGTTTGTCGAGACCCAGCGACCCAGGTTCGCACACGAGTGGGCTCGGCAAACAACCCCTCTGTCTGAACGAAAAGGATGTACGAGGGTCGAACAAAAAGTCAGGGGGGCCCCTGACCGCCCTCTTGCTCCGTGCGGAGGCTCGGGGTCTCCTCTTGCACCCAAGACAAGGACAAGTGACCCAAGCCCGCACCTGAAGACTCGAAAAAACGTGATAAAAGGGCATCGAGCCCGTTACGGTCCAGGGGTTCGAAGGCTGGGCCCCTAAGGGTTTCGACAGCTGCCCCAGGGCAACAGAGTCAGGGACGACTATGGGCGAGCCCGCGCTTGGCCGAGACCCGAGCAGACGACTGCTTGGGACGCTCTAAGCCGTGTCCGAGACCAGCAGGGAGGTCTCCGAATGGGATCCCACCGTAGGGAGGCACCGAGCCACCGGGGCTTAGCGAACGGCCCCGGCACCCACTAGAGAAACCCTCTGGTACTCTTGGAGTGCGTCTCTGGACCGCTAGCCGACCCCTAACGAACGGGGTTCGGGCCTCCACTCGGACTTACCCGATAACAGCTCGCCGGAGGTGTCACTGCTCGTGCCCACCGAGGGTAGCATGACACCCTCCACCCCTCCTTTCGAACAAAACGGATGCGTGAGGGCAATGCAAAAAAGATAGGGAAACTCCTGGTCGCCCTCTTGCTTCGAGCGGAGGCTCGGGGGTTCTTCCTATAACTAAACCAAGGCTCAGCGACCCGAACTCGGATTCATAGGCTCGACTAGCGCAATAAAAATCCATCGCACGACGTAAGAAAAGCCCCTGGAGGAGTCAAATCACTCCTCTAGGGCCTCGGGGGCTACACCCGGCGGGTGCGCTCGCGCGCACCCACCGAGGCCTCGAGTACAAAACACAATCCCAAACAGGAGCTGTTGCGAGCCAAGTCTCAACAAAAACCTCAGGAGAGTGCCCTCACTCCTCCCGAGGCTCGGGGGCTACTGTCGGATACCGCAAGAAGGGGTACCCTAAGCAAGAAACCAAAAATATTGCTTAAACCTTGCAAAAATCAAAGCCGAAAGACTACCGCAAGGTCTTAGCATATTTTTCCGATTCGCCTGAGGCCTTGCGCCAAAGCCTCATGCGAAAGGCCAAAAGCTCCCCGCCCCGCCGATACCCTCCCGCCGAGGCCTCTCGCCGAGACCCTCTCGCCGAGGCCCCGCTCCGAAAGGCCTCGGACGGGATGCCAATTCTCTGATTCGCTCGAGGCTAGGCTCGGCAAACAACCTCGTTACCTCCGTCCCGACCGAACTCCTCTGACAAAACGTCACATCCGGGTTAATGCGCCCAACCACTCCATAAGCGTCGGCCGACTTTGCAGTGCAGTACGGTCTGAGCGGAACAATCGACGGACAGGGAGGCCGGCGCAGCGGGGTTACTCGCCATTGTGCTCATCATCGTGCTCCTTCATCGACACCGTACTCCTTTGTGCTACCTAACCCCTGCGCTAAGGACAAAGCGGCGTGGAAGGTCAAGTCCAGGTCCCTGTAGTCTCAGCAACAGCAGAAGAGCCCAGCTGCTCGTTCTCCGCCTCGTCCGAGACCCCCCGGTAGAGCCTCGGACGTACTGTTCTTTCTCCGCCTCGGCCGAGGCCGGGATCGTCCCGTATCCTCGTCGCCTCCGCCTCAATCATCCCCCTGGTAGGCTGTCCCATCCATTTAATGCGCCTGAATACACCCGCTACGTCAGCCACGACCGGCAGGGTACAACAACAGGAGCGATGGGACAACGGTCAAATCTCCTTTTTTACCATGCCGTGCACTTTTCCACCTAAACCAGGTCACTATAGCCTCGGAATCAGTGCATATGCCCAACTGCTCCCTCCAGAGCCTCGGCAAATCAGGCCTCGGCGCGGTCAGCTACAAACACCCGCCAGAGCCTCGGCAAATCAGGCCTCGGCGTGGTTAGCTACAACCCGCTAGGCCTCGGCACTCCACCAGGTCAAGAGTCCACCAAAGCACGGCATGTCTCCGGCCGTGGAAGTCATACTGACTAGACATCGACAAGGACCCCCACGACCTCAACCACTTCAAACCTGACCAGCACGGCGCGCCAGACAAGTACCGATCTCCATTCCCAACGTCATGCTGCTACAGGACAAAACTGCAGTAGGCCCCACGTGTAGCTTACTCATGTACTCCTGGCTCCTTCCTTGCGGTTATAAAAGGAAGCGGTCAGGGATAGCTTGGGGGAAGAAGAAGGACATACGATAGAACCGCGCTCCCATACTCGCCCTAGACACATCCTGTAACACCCACGCTCCCGGGCTGCTTGAGAGCAGCGTCTCAAGCACCTCGCACCGTCCCACGTCGAGACTTGGGACTAGCTCCCTCTCTCACCCAGCTTGTAACCCCCTACTACAAGCACTTCGGTGTAAGGAATACAAGACCGATCTCTCAGACTGGACGTAGGGCACCAATTGCCTGAACCAGTATAAACCTTGTGTCTCTTTGCATCACCATCCGAGATTAGGGGCACGCAATTCACTTTTACTAGTTGGTTGAGGACCCCCGGTCCGAAACACCGACAAATAGACTAGTCTCGGCGCCATCGCCGTTTGAGCTCATGAGTTTCTGAAGTGGACCAACAGCAAAGGGTGGAATACTATTACGGACAAGTTCGTCCCGGATCATCTCAAGCTCATGGGGTTCAAGTGCTTCAAATGTGTTGAATATTGCACCAGAGGAGTTTGCTGTGGTCTCGGTAGCAAGATTCAAGATCCTCTGCCCGATTTCTTCGTTGGGGAGCTTGCTTGGGTCAAACAGATCCCTCACTTGCAGTGGTGGCAGCTCCTTTATCTGCATGTGTAGGTTGGACTCTGAAACGAAAAACAAAATGTAATGCGGTCCTGTTGGATTAGATGCGTCATAGCTGCTTTATTCATGGAAAATTCGTTCATAAAACATCACCAAATATTTTTAGAAACAGAGGCAGTATTATTGGTGCCAAACTGCCGAACCTGTCGATGGCAGATAGCCCTTGTCGAGGAGCATGTCGTAGGACCTGGCCATACGGAAGCAGGCCTCGCTGCTGGTGTGCAGCACGATCGTGGGCAGCCCAAGGCCAGCCGGGGCCTTGTGCACGGCGGTGAGGGTGGAGTCGAAGATCAGGCACGCCAGCCGGGGCTCCTCCTCGTCCGCGTCCCGGATGTGCCCCGACGCCTCCATGGCGGCGTTCAGGGCGAGGAGCTCGGCGAGGCCGTTGTTGGTCGCGGCCACGGCCTCCGGGATGGCGTCCGGCACCGCGACGAAGGTGAACGCCGGGTGGCGCGCGGGGTCCGGCGCGTTGAACGCCGTGTGGAGGACGGTGATGGCGAGCCCCCGCGCGTGGAGCGCGCTGGTGAGCTGCAGCATCGGGCTGATGTGGCCCTGGAACGGCAGCGGGAACAGCACGATGCGGGTGCCGCGGGCTGGAGCTGCTGGACCGCCTCCTCCGGCCATTCTCGCCGCTGGACGACGTTCCATGCTAGGATGCCGAATGCCAGGATATCTAGGTTCTCCTTCGGAGCTTCAAGTGTCTATATGGAGTAAATAAACAGTGGCAAGCAAGATCTATGATTTACTTTGTCAGCTACTTCACCATCTTTTTATTAATCCTAGGAGCTTGTAGGACACTTCGTAATGCCAAGGGGATGATGAGCGTGCTATCACAGGTCACGGCAGCCACAAGGTGACAATGATATGATACTACAGGTACAAAAATAAATCCAGCAGCCACAAGGTGACAATGATACGATACAACAGGTATAATGGGCAACGGTTGATGGATCTTCGGAAAGGATCGTGGATTACATTTTGTTGTGCAGTTAACTCGACCCATCTAAATTTGTTGGATTTAATTAGTCTTGTTCCAACCTTATTTCAATTAAGTTCAATAAATTCTAAATCACATGATAAATGTTATGTAAAGATTAATCCCTAGAAATTGACTAGAGATTGACTCAGCTTAAATGAATGACGTACTATTGTGTGTATATATTGTGAGATTAAGAAAAACGGAAGGCAAGCCATGCGAGCTGGGATGGCTAGGCGACAATATAAGTGGTGCGACACTAGTGAAATTATGTATAATCAACGTCGTTTTATTTATTGGAGTATAAGGCCCTATAATTTATTTCAGCTTGCAGGCTGAAAAAAAGTTTCAGATTGCAACAATCAAACAATATACTTTCCCTAATCTCATAGATTTTAACAATATGTAATACACAAGCTAAAACAAACAGGGCCTAACACGATACATCTTGAGTCTAGGAGTCATGGAGAAAATGTCTTCAACCAATCGATGATTTTTAAACAGGGCCTAACACGATACATATTGTTTATTTTAGTTATTGGCTTGGTGTAATGTATAGGAAGTTTGCTATCAAACATGACATCACGATCGAACTCACTTTATTGACATGATACCTAAATAGTATCATTTTTTTTTCTAAGGCATCATCGAAGTTATATGAACTGATATTGGTAACATTTAATACCATTATTTGGTTCTTCTTAGATGGATTACAGTGGTGATGTGTTACCACTATCGCTTCTAAATGTACCATAGTGATGAAAGGTGTAGGGGATTGATGTTTCTGTCTTAGTGCAACAACTAGTGGCAGAGCTTAGTGAGGGCCATAGTGGGCCATGCCCCCTAAGCTAGAAACATCCTTAATGAAAGTCTTAGTTTGACCATTTTAAGTGGTGATGAAACACTAATCTGCCCCCTCTCTTTGAACTTCGTACATATTGGCCCCTCCTCTTTTCATGGCCAAGCTACGCCACTGGCAACAACAATATGAAAGTCTTGATAAACATGAACCATTAATGCCGAACATGAACAATGTCGCATGCCGGACGACCTTTTATAGAATGACGAAAATATATAGAGATAAACATATATTTTTTTTAACATAAGAGTTGCATATCTTTGTATAAGTCCCTTACAAGCAACCACTTTGACCCACCTAGGAGAAATCTTCATTCTTTTATGATAACTTTGCATGATCCAATGCTCTCTTCCCTTCCAGTTTGTTTGACATAAAGATTTTTAAATACTCTTCTACTCCCGTTGTCTTGTATAGGTGTAAGGAAAATGGACCCTAGGTCCATTTACTTTGGATTTTGGTGTTTGATGACCAACACAACTAAATTGGACTAATGAATTTGCAAGTAATTGTTTTGTAGTTCAATAAGGTGCAAGACGTGACTTGGACGAAGACGACATGATGATCCCACGATCAATACCATAAGCAAGACCCTAGAAACACAAGAGAAGACCCAAGATATCAAACAAAGTCCAAGCACGAAGATAGAAACCAAGCCGGATGCAAGATCACGAAGAAACAAGCTTCACAGAGGTGACCAGACGCGGTCCTTATAGCGACCGGATGCGTCCGATCAAGATGCTCGGCAACGGCAGGCGTCAGCAGCAGCGACCGGACGCTGAGGATTCAAGTGACCGGACGCGATGATGACACTGTTCACTGTCGCGACAATAGCTCAGCACTAACTGGACGCTGGAGGGTGATCGACCGGATGCAGGAATTGAAGTGTCCGATCGAGTCCAGAGAGGTTCCAGAGTGGCGCCAACGCGACCGGACACGTCTGATCGACAGTGACTGGACTCAGCGTCGAGTCCGATCAACGCTCTAGCTTCAATGGTCGGGACGACCGGACACGTCCGGTCAGGACGACAGCAGCGTCCGGTCAGTAGCAGAAAGGTGGGTTTCGTCCCCAACGGCTACTTTCTCAGTGGGGCTTATAAATAGACCCCCAACCGGACATTTGAGTTAAGTGGAGCTGAGGAAACATACCAAAGATGTTAATACACCATTTTAGTGATCTTCACTTGCATAGTGCTTAGTGATTCATTAGGTGATTAGTGTAGGTGCTTTGCAAAATGCTTAGGTTGATTAGACCACCGCTTATGCGCTTGCTCTAGGTTTAGGCCTAGTGTTTAGTGAGGTTTGCATACATCTTACCACTCGGTGCTTGCGCGCACCATTGTTGTACATCGGATGGGCTTGTAGTCTTGCAAGATCACACCAACCGCATTTGTGGTGTGGCCGCCACCGTGTACCGAAGGGAACAAGGCCCGCGGCGGTTCAACCGGAAACTTGATAGTGAAGACAGCGGGGAGCGGTCCAGGAGAGGCTTGCCGGAAGGCACATCGGAGACCCACTTGCGCGTGGGGAAGGCCCAGGGCTATCCACGGAGTTACCCGACCGGGAGCTTAGCCCTTGCGAGGGATTCCTTGCGAGGGGCTCCAACGAGGACTAGGGGAAGCTTGCACGCTTCTCGATACCTCGGTAAAAATACCGGAGTCGTCGATGGGAGTTTGCATATCTCTACCTTACTCTTTAGCTTCCGCATTTACATTGTTTGCATAAACTCCTTTTGCGGTAGAGATAGCAACACACTAGCAAAATTGTAGTTGCATATTTAGATAGTTTATCTTTTGCATATGTTTTGTTAAGAATAGAAAAAGAAGCCATAGTTAAGAGTTAGACTTTTAAGTTGCCTAATTCACCCCCTCTCTTAGGCATCACGATCCCTTTCAATAGGATCCTCTCTTCTACAATGCTTGCCACAAGTGCAACTACTCCATCAAGTGATGGAATATGAAATGCCGATATGGTTAACCGTTCTTGATTGGCATTTATTGTAACCCTGTGTTCAACACTCTTGTAGTTTCCATTTGACATAATCTACAAACATCATCCAATAAACAAAAATAAGACAAATGGGATAGCAAGTTGGTCCATCATTTATTATTAAAAAAGTAATGATATATCTAAATAAATATAGTGCACTATATTGTAAAATATAATAAGGGCATAGAGAACAAACCCCCTTTCCAAATGTTAACATGAAAAAAACTTTTTCTACTATTGTCTAGACCTGGGATTAGATTTTGTTGTCTAATGGTTGGAGAAAATTGGAGAAGGGAATAGGAGTCTAAAGATAGAGGTTTAGAAATCTCCCATTTGTGTGGTGGGAGTAGAATCGGGAATTGGCAAGATGAGTAATAAATGGAGTTCAATGGTACGCTACATCCGTCAACGTCTTGCTCTAGATGGTCACTGTAACAGAGTGATTGACATCCTTATCCTGCTATCCTTCTACCTCACTGCACACTTATGCCCATGCAGCCAACTAAACACTCTTCTTTTTAGGTCACTACATCCACTCAGCGTGTTTCCACTCAACCGAGATATATGATGCAGCCATATGAAAGCAACCAAACACACCCAAAGCTGTTGGCTAATTGGATAATTTGGATGGACTTCAAACTTGTGGCGACTAGATTGGATTGGACATTCTGCAGCTTTAATTTCACTTGACTAGATTTGTCTCTTCCTCATATATGGATATGCCATGTATCCCTTTGATATGGACATGGATTTTAATCCATTCCCACGCCTTCACACTAGGGTGATCTTTTAGTGATGGAAGCATTGTTTGAAGTTCAACACAAGGTTGTAGACAAAACATTACTAGAAAAAAAAATTATGAACATGACCCGTTGATGTAACCGGTAGGCACAACTTAAATGCAAGCACACATAAACAATGTTTTTGCAAGATGCATTACCCTGTATATTTAAAGTAAACGTACATTAATGTCTAAAAAAAGAGTACATATAAGATTATTTTATTTAAGTTGTGATATATTTATCAAATAGTGGTTAATATTTTCCTATAATTCCATAAGTAATTTAAGAAGAGAATACATCATCTAGTTAGAATATCTTTGACAAACATAATTTTCTAAAAAGATTTCATACCTCCAGAAAGTCACCCACATTCACCAGCAATGCTTTAGGATTTGGTTTCACTATGGTCCATGCACTGTGCCTTTTAATTTGAAGGCCTTCCACTGAATTAATTTCTAAAAGGAGGGTTAGAAAAGATGCATCTGAATGTGGTGAGAAACCCAATACCTTTTCGGCCATGGTCATGCATGGAGGGTAGTAATTCATCCTCAAAACTTGAGACACATATTTGTCGTCCATCAGTTTGAGATCAATATTTAATGTTTTTGCAATGAAGTGAACAACAGAACCAACAATTTTCATCAACTCAGAAGACTAGTCATTAATAGATTTCCTGGCATCACAAAAAAGAATAAATGCATATTATTACTACTTAATTCAATGACACACATTAAAGTGCATGGGAATTGTTAAGTTGTGAATGTCTCTCTTACTAAAACTGAGGGTAGGTAGTTTGACTCATCCCTTATTTCAGCATGTTTGATCCTATGTATTTAACCATAGAAGGATATGCTATTTTGTCATGAAAACTCACCATGATCTTTTTGCTCTAGTAATTCTTTATATCTTTATTCAACATTGTATTTAAACATATTTGACAACAATGATATTGATGTACAACTTCTATTATGTTTGTTTAGGGCTAGACTTAGGGCGGGCGATCCCCTTCAACAAAGCTAACGTGGGGTAAATACTTGTGGCTTGATGATTGATTTTCGTAGAGATTATAGGTCTTCGGGATCAAGCCCTAGTCATGGAGTTCAGTAATGCTCAAAGACCCCATGTTAGGAGATCCAAAGTTATGTTAGGTTCGGAGATTATAGGTCACCATGATTTATCTAGATGTATTACTGGTCTATAAAAGTAGGCATAAATTTTTTTGTAGTAGCTTTACTGCATCATTGAATATATGGATATGAGCTCAAAAGGTTGCATATAGATACAGCTAACATAATGATTGATTTAGTAAGTTTTAAAATACCTGAAGAATTAAGAAAGGAAAAAAATACCTGAAGAATTACTTATAGAAATCATGAACTTGTTTAACTTCCCTACTACGGTTTTTTTGAATAAATATATAACACTAAAAAGGGCGTACCTAGTGCAGAGAGCTCCCGCTCTGTGCAGGGTCTGATGAAGGGTGTTAGTGACAAGCCTTACCTTCGCCTGTGCAATGCGAGGAGACCGTGACTCGAACCCGAGACCTTCTGGTCACAGGCGGTAAGACTCTACCGCTTGCACCAGGCCTTTGAATAAATATATAACACTGTAACATAAAAATGCCAGCCATTTAAAAGATGTAATGTAAATCATGAATCAAAAGCTTTTAAATGGTTGTGTGGTCAGTGAATGAAGTTGACCGATAAGTTTGATATTAGTCCAATATTCATTTTATTTTGATGCCATCCCTAGAGACCAATGCAAATGTATGGGAAGAAGCAGTACCATTATGTTTAACTCAGAAGATTAGGAGCTTAATGGGTCATAGGATCTCCAGTTGACCACAACAAGAAAAAGAGAGAGGACATGAAGCTTAAATAGTTAAATTACGCGCCATACTATATGTAAAGAGAAATGTCTAAACTCAGCAGTCAGTACACATATTTTCTCTTAGATTCTTGCAGTTTAAACATGCTGACCTGAAAGTATGAGGTTGAGTAGGCCAATATTTCATATCACGGGCCTGAGGCGGTTGGGCTATGATGGCAGACCTGTCAGACCAGTCAAGTTTTTGACCCTCGGACGCAACAAACGATTGCCCATAGCCTTGAAGGCTTCCTGGACCATCTGCTTCCGCTGCTGCTCAGAGGCGCCTCCGTCTCCACCACAACCTTCAAAACTCGCAAGTAAATACTCTTAGTTAGGGATGAAAGCGGTCGGAAACGGTCGGGAAAACACCTTAACCATTCCCGCTCCTGTATTTTTTGGCCGGAAATGATAGCGGGAATGGGAAAGCCGGACGGGAAACGAATTTGATATTTCAGGATATCGGGAACGGAATATTTCGATCGGGAACATGTGGATTACGATCGGGAATCGATAACACAAAATGAGAATATCGATACATGTAACCACTTAAAACAGTTAGCTCAACGCAACAATTGCAACCATGCATAATCCATATTCAAACAAATGAACAATACACAGATAAGTTCATAAGATATTAAGATCATAGATTCATATTCTCATAGTACGTAGCACACAACAGTACATCACATGCAAGGCTGGCAACCACACACACAGGCACAAGCACAACGCACAACCAGACACAGACAATGAGACAATCTACCGGTCCCAGACTTCCATTTCCAGACTTGAGACTTCACAGTTCAGCTAAGGAAAATCAATGACCGGCAGCCACCAGGCAAGGCAACAGCCAAGCCAACTGTCCAGAGACGATATGCCCAGCTGCCAGCTTAGATCAGAGACATAGTCCAAGGGCCAACAGCAAGAGATCACAACTCACAAGTATAAGTCCAAATTAAAAAAAAACATGCCCAGCTGCCAACAGCCGAACACTCAACTGATGAACATATCATAAGCAGCAGACAACACTACACGTCAAAGAAGCCCAGATCATCTGCATGTGGCCCATCTACTTCGTCATCATTGTCCGCGACGGCGCCGGTTTTGTTCGACCGCGCGGGGACGGACGGGGAGTGCCTACTGGGCTGGGCCGGTGGCGCGGTCGCGTGGGAGTCTCCTGGGCTACATGTTGATGTGGGCTGAATATGAGGTATATGTGTACAAAATACGGGAATACTGCCGGTAATATTCCCGGCCGAATACGGGAACCGTAAATACGGTCGGGAAAACCCCTTCCCTGATTCCGTTCCTGTTTCCACCGTAAATTCCCGTATTTTTTCCCGTTTCCTGTTTTTTCTGCAAAAACGGTATGTGATCGGTTAATGCGGTATACGATGTCGGTCGGGACGGGAATTTCCCGTCCCGTTTTCATCCCTACTCTTAGTGGTGCTTAGCTTGCTTATCCATCCATGGCGTTCCTCATAGCCACCACAGAGTATATATGTGTACATACGAGGCTCAATTATTGAGTTTCGTGCCTAAAAAAAGAGTGTTGACTTTGACGCAACACTGAACAAGTGGGCAACTGACATGTTACCGCTAAAGAACTTTTATGTCGATACTTGGTCAAAAGATTGGGGCCAGATATAGCTTTCAAGAATCTCGGCTGCCCATCCCTCCACCCAACGCTGAAGGATAGTTCGGCACAGTTTTTTTTTTAAGCTCCGACCTCTTCTACCGTAGCACTATAGTAGCATTGTTTATTAAAGTCATTTTTCTCTCGTCTCACAAAATGATCATAGAGCCATGAGAAGCCACGATTTATGTCTTCTTGAGTACTATAGCGTGCTGTCGGAGCTTAAAGGAGTCCGGTCAAAAGGGGTCTAGAGAAGTTTTTTTTTGTACATTTTATTGCAACACGGAAAAAGTGTTAAACTCCTATTGTTTTAGGTTGTTCTTATCTTCTTAATTGCGTGCAACTTGTCCTTATCTTGCTAATCTGTTAGAGCAACTACAGCATGAGCCTTCAAATCAGGACCGCTACTTTTGATCCGAGGGCTTCCCTCATTTTTAGGACATAATTTTTTTGCATATGCTCTAGCAGGAGCACTCAAATCAGTCCTCACATCTTTTTGATAGAAACTGACACAAGAGACCCGCTCATCATTCTCTATTCTTTCCATCCTCTAAAGGAGCGCGCTGGGGAATGGGAAGGGCTCGCTGGGGAGAGGAGTCCGAGAGACGAGTAGGGAATGGGAGGGGCTTGATGGGGAAAAGGGGCCGAGATAGTAGTTTAGGGAAGGAGGAGAGCTGGGGACGGGTGTCGCCGGCCAAGGGGCAGGCCTCGCTAAGGAGCAGTGTAGGGGAGTCGCACTCAAGGGACCGTCTCACCAGTGAGTGAGGTTGTCAATAGGGTGCCATATGAGGGAGATCCACTAGGGAAGACGCCGCCATGGGGAAGGGAGCCTAGGATGGCTTCGACGAGGAAGAGAGCCTGGGGCGGGACTCACCGAGGGAGCCACACCAAGGGAGGGTCTTGTCGGGGATGGAGAAGGAGGCGAACAGGCGTTGGAGGCGGATGGGCGGGCATAGTTTTGCGAGTAGGCGGGACAAGAAACGACTGCAACCATCATTTGAGGTCTTGCTCCATGGCCCCTAGGAATGAGGGGTGGGAGGGGGATTGAGGGCCCCTCAAATTTGAGGCTCTAGTAGAGGCTCTGCTGGAGCTTTTTTTTTTTTTTGCTTTGTGCCTCAAATTTGGTTCTGAAGACTTAAGTAGGGCCCTACTAGAGTTGAACTTAATGTGATCTTCTGAGAGTGACTTAACTAAGGACATGTTTAACTTGATGGCCCTCAAGACTTGAACTTAATGTGATCTTTTTAGTTCTAGGGTTTGAACCATTCAGAGGGTGAATAGATTTTGTATAGACCAAAGGTGTAAATTTTAACTTTTAGAGTCAAATTCACTCTCAAGTCCTGACACCCATTTATGGAAAAATAATGGCAGCTAGTTGCAAAATTGCTAATGGTCGTATCTTTCTAATCGTTAATTAAATGGTCGTATCTTTCTAACTGTAAATCACTGCCCCATTTGGATCCTTGAATTAAATTTATTTTATAATCATAATTTAAACACAGATTAATTAAGCTAATATGGTTGTATATGGAATATATTTATATATTATTGTGCATATGAGAGAGATACTTATGTGTTGTACTTCTACCATAGGAGAGCGAGTTAAAGAGTATGTTATAAGTTATAAAGTACAAACATAGTATAAACTATGAATATTTATAGAATTAATTTTCCATTTCCCATCCTATGAATCTAAGATGGGCTTATATGTAGATTTTGCAAAGCTGTGGAATGATAAAATCCAAGCCAAACAGTGTAGACTATAAAGTACATTTCAATTCCAAAATAATAGGATCCAATGGTCCTAAGGGTTACGTAGAAGTTAATTAAGGTGTTCGCTTCAGATTAAAGTCGCAACGGTGAAGCGAGCACGAACCACCTCATATATCATTGTGTACATAATTTTTTAATACTACCTTTATCCTCAAAAGGATATAACTATAGTATACGTGTCAGTTTAAGCGCTTCACATTTGAGTTTCTAGTTAATAATATTTATATTTATGGCTTTAAATTAATTTATTATGAAAATACATTTTGTAACTAATCTAATAATATTTATTTTATATTATAAATATTTATATTTTTTTTATCTTTTCAGAATTGCATTCTTTTGTGGATGGGAGTACAAAGTTGTAAATTATGGACAGTCCTATCCTATTGACTGTAGCAATGTATGCGGACAGTCAACAAGAAATTACAAAAGAATATATATTGTTCAGAAGAAAAAGGAACGGTCCATGTTCCAGTAGCCCGTGCCGTGTGGGTGCCTTCTCCCCACCTTCCCCGCCGTTTCCCCGCGTGCTCTCTCCCTCGGCGACGACTCAGTTACCACCGCCGCCCTACGCGAGGTTCCCAGGTCTTCGTCGGGCTCTTCTCCGGCAACGAGCACCAACAAGGTATGCCCGCCCCTTGTATTCCCTTCCTTCTGTGCGAAGCCGAGCACCCGAAGAGTAACCTAAGCTATTCTGGCTTTTTTTTTATAATCGGATCTGATCTAATTGCAAGTGTATACATGTATCATTATGCCTCATAATTTCGTTCTTTTGCAACAACAAAAAAAAAATTATTGGCGTACATGTGTACAACCATGTCCTTTGTTGGGTCCGCCCCTGCTCTTGCTCTGCACATATTGCTCGTTAATCTCATATATCCAATCAGTTGGATGGACTTGTAAAAATGGACACAGATTGCAATAATCTTAAGACAAATTGCCACCTAGGCGTCTTTGACTAAAAATTGTTGATATGATTCCCAACTTGGCAGTGTTGGTTACATTTGTTCAAATTCCCATAAGCTGCAATAGCTTTACCCATGTGACCATGCTCAAGCAAAATTCATCTCAGTTGAAGAAGCATTGGCCTGTTAGGAGGGGTGGGCATACTAAGAAGCTCTGACTGAAGTGGGCAACATATCCTCGAATCATAGCACAATTTGAATAAGAGCCCATCTGCAATTTGCGCATAATATTAAACAATCTGCAATGCTCAAGTTGAGTGATATCGACGGGCGAGTCAATTTGCCACTGCACAATATTCTGTTTATCGTCCCAAACTTGCACATGATCTTGCTTATATTAGTGTGGTAGTTCTTTTGTACACCACAATTGCTGTAAGTGATGCTTGCAGATATGATCAATGGTGGAAAAGATAATTGAGCATTACTAGCCAAGCCAGCTAGGTGGGGGGTGTTAATGCCTTTATGGTGCTATTGGACTGATAGTAATGTACGTTTGGTTGATAGCTGCATATTTTTCCATGAAACTGGCCATAGGTTGCTGCAAATGGTTCCTTGTATTGCCCAAATCCGGTGCACTAGGCCAATCATTCTGGCTAAGAACAATTTATCTGTTGAGGGAACAAAAGGGGGAAAGGATTCTTCATCCTTACACATATTGCTATTTTTGTTAATTAGAAAGAAGCCATTTGTTGTTATCAGAGGTGCTTGAATCCATGGCACTGGTTTGTGTGGATCGAAAAATTCTATGCCACTGAACATTTAGTCTTATCTAGCAACATTAATGAATCTATCTTGCTCAATTTACAAAGTGAATAAATTAGAGAAACTTGAGTTGTCCCATAGTGTCCATGCGAGTTAGAACCCATTCTATTTTCTTATTAAAAGATTATTTCCGTACCCTTTTCTGTAGTAAAACTGGCTTAAAACAATACACTTCACAACCATATTTGTGTTCTATATTCAGTTAGTCACGTTTTGCTCTCTCTTTCACATGAACATGCACCTTTCATTGTTCACTGGTCTATTGCAATTTATGACGAGCTATGGTAGTTATTTTCTGTTACACTTTCTGTGCGATCTATCTAGCTTGTTCATATAAGAAGCCATTGTGATATGGTTACTATAGCATACATCAGAAAGACGAGGCACGTGTTCTATTGTATACAAGGACAGGGCACCAGCTATTTGAAATTTATAAGTGCATGCCATAATGTTATAACTGTATACAAATTCTTTATACAGCAAAACACACACATATGTGGGATATGGCTCTTTGTATGTTTAATATCAAGAACGGAAGGATATGGTTGTTTACTCACTTATGTGTTAACATAGTATGGTTTACTATTTTCACCAATCTGACTAATTTTGCAACAACTGTACATTCAGAGATCTTCCAGCTGAGTTTTCTTTGTACCTCCGTAGGCAGCATCACTTACATCAGTGACCTTTCATATGCCTAATGTGCAATGTTTTCAAGTCGTCCAGTCAAACCTAGTCGCCATGGGACAGACCAGGAGACTAATTGTGATTAGTCGTCGACCAGGCTGATTAGTCGAGCCTAGTCGACCCCTGGTCGTCCTATATATCAGGACATATATACCTACTATATATATACCTATATATACTATATAGTATACACAATAAAGCAAGCATCAAGACTACATTAGTGTTTAGCTGGTGACTTGCTTGTGGGAGTTGTTTTCTTCTCTTTTCTGCCATGTCTAGAAGTCCATATTTCTGTCCCAAACTCCATTTCTTTGCTGACTTGCTGCTGGAAGCCTAAAATACCAAAGAAGACCATAATTAGCAACACTAATGTAGTCTTGATCTTGACACAGCTCAACAGCAGCACTGCTGCATTAGCAAGCACTGCTGCAGTAGCAAATAACTAGCATTTAGCAGTTAGCACATAGCAGACCATAGCAGCCACACAGCCAGCATATTACATAACCAAACAAGTTCAGTACACATAAGCTAAAGTGTTCAACACAGAGTCACAAACATTGACATTTAACAGTCCAACAAAAGTAGGCAACTAGCCATCTAATTAAGCAAATCAACATTAAAATTGAAGCCTCCATCTCCATCTCCAGTTTCAGTTGGTGCAGATTCTTCATCCTCCTCCATTGCTATTGCTGAATCTACATGCTGATCTTGGTCTTCATCATCAACTTCATCAATATCTTGAGTCACTGTGTTCGTTGGACACTTCCTGTTCCTAGCATAAGTACGCCTCACAGGGGCAGCAACAGCAGCACGAGTAGCAGCAGCCCTAGGCAAGTTACGTCCCTCTAGACCCTGAGTTGCACCAATAGCCTCATCCACAACAGCCCAAGTCATAGCATCGCCACCACCTTCCAGAACTGGGTCTGGTTCACAATTTTCATTGACCCATTCATTTTCCCAATGAAATTCATCAAGCAAGAGTGGATTGCATCTCTTTCCTTTGGAACCCAGCTCTCTAATTTTTTAAAATCTGTTTTCCATCTTGCGGTTGTAACTGACATGTACCAACTTATTTAACCTTTGGTGCTCTAATCGGTTTCTCTTTTTTGTATGGACCTACACAAAATATAATGCAGAATCACATATCAATATTACTACCATACTTAATTACTCAGCAGTAGTACACTAGCACTTACAGCAGAAAATTCACTCCAACTACGCCCGCATCCAGATGCAGCGCAACAAAGGCTAACAATCCTTTTTGCTAAACATTCTAACCCTAACAGGCCAAACTGCAAGCCTAGTAGCCCACATGTCTGCCCAGTTAAACAGGCCCAAAAACAGAGTAACCAAACTGGTCGTCCCTGTCCTAGTTGGACGACTAATTGCGATTTCTCGTCGACTAATCGGACGACCAGCTTTCTGGTCAAGCTAATCGAGTCGAACCTCCTAATCGAACACCAGGGACCGATTAGGACGAGTAATCGCGATTAATCGGACGACTTGAAAACATTGCTAATGTGTTCCCTCGATGTATACTTTACGTACTCCTGGTTCAGCTGTAATTGTCATGCACAGAGCGTTCTCTTATTGATTTATTATTACAATGAATCAATTATGGATCATCAACATTTGACAATATCAAATGAATAGATGTGGGAAAATGGCTGTGCATTCTTCCCTTGGTTCATACAAACGCCATTGTCAGCTCATATGTTATATCCAACTTGAAACTATATCTTACTTTCTGATATTATTATATAATTTCATTTATTCTTGAATGAAAACTTGAGCTAATGAAAAAAAAAAGAAGAATTAGTGTAATGGACTAATGATTTACCTTACATCAGCAGATTTTGTGTAAAGATTGTGCGAGCACCATTCACTTTTCATTAGTGTGAAATTAAAGCACTTCAAGCATGAGGTCAGTACTCCTAGTTTCTCCATCTCTGAATTTCTGTTACAAACAGTTTATGGAGTCTGATGCATATAAACAAGACCCATTCATTTGTAACTCTCTACCTATTCATTCTCAGCTAGTACTCATGTTTGAACTTAGCAATTTGTAAGCAATGGATCAGAAAAAATGTCTTATAAGGCCTATGGCATAGTTTCCCCTTCTTGTGTTCTTTTCACTTCTGTACAGTAGTTTTACTTTTCTTTTAATAAAATCCTAACAGTGGGGGCCTCCCCTTCTGTATTTATTATAAAAAAGGCCTATGGTATATTTATCATTTCTATGCTGAAATCTGACATGCTAACCCTTTTTTTCTCTTCTCATAATCTATTAAGCAATGCAGCACTTTTGTCTAAGGACTACCTACTTCACTCCTACTACTATATTGTACCAGTGTTACAGTTTACATTGGACATACAGGGAGATTAAGATATAAATTAAGTGCTAACAGAATTTGCATGTATATGACCCATGGACCATATCGTTTCAAAATGTTTATACACTTCGGAATAATATTGTATTGTATTCTTATTGAGATGTTTCTGTGCTCTACCCCATCCTAAGTATTGCGAAAGAATATTTAAAACGGGTATATAAGCTACTCGCTAATATTTTTTGTTATGTTTGGTGCTTCCCTTGCCTTTGTGGATGGCGAGGTTGACAAATATTGTGAAATTGAGGGACTTTGTGTTATAACTTTGGTACAGCCTGGTTGTTATATCCAATTCCAATACACTTTGTTGTCAAAGTCTTTATTGATGAAATCAGTTGCATTTCATGAAAACAAATGGTAGTATTCACTTGAATGCGTGAACTCATGTTTTTATTTGAAATTAATTTATTTCCTTTCCAATACTAAATAGTGCTCATTTGGTTATTGTGTGATGAATATTTGAGAGTTAAGAACTGAGATGATGGAAGGAACATTGCTTTTCATCATGTATACAGACATTGCTTTTTTTTTTTTATTGGCACTACTTGCATTGATTTTGATTGGTTTCGGAACCTTGCATCTCAAAATTGGAAGGGTCAGTAGAGACAATATGTATCTTGTCTTAAAAATAAAAAAATAAACATCAATTGACTCTGTTTCTTGTGATGGCACTCTGAAGGAATGACTTCAGAAATGTGCATATCTCTTGTTACATGTATCACATATGTGATAGGTCCATATTCTTGTGGCCATTTTCTTGATTTAGCTTCTGATGATGCTTGGACCCTTTTCCTGTAGCTCTCGCCGTGTGAAGTGGAATGAGGACAATTTGTATGAAATTGAGTCAAACAAACCGGTGAGGCAGAAGATAACAGAGCCAAAGACACCATATCACCCTATGATAGATGATGATGGTAGACATCTTGCCACCTGCATCATACTATATCTGACCACTTTAAGTACTCCCTAGTGTGCACATGATTATTTGGCTCACTTCTTGTCTTCTAGGGTCACTGTCGCCAACACGTCCTTTCGACAAATGTCTTGATGAGACTGTCCAGGCTGAAGCTATCTTAACAGCCTTAAATGGTGTGGCTTCTTCAAGCAATAGCAATTCAAAGGATGACGGTTGGGGATCGTCAGATGGTGATACAGATGCCATAGAACAAGATGATGGTAAACTTCTTGCCCAGCTGCTACAATTTTATTATTCTGGTTACAGGACCGTGCTCATATTTGTTCTCTTATTCGTTTTGGTAAGACAGTTAAACGGGTCAAATTAAGATAACATAATTATTTCTTCGTCTGTGAACAAGAAAAGTTTAAAAAATCAGTCTTGATTATTATGTATGTCCTAGCTAAAGATGGGCAGTTTGATGTTTGGTTGGCAGAGTAGTTCACACTTTCATTTATATTTCCACTAGTGAAACAATGCAACTCCATTCTGCTCTAGCTTCCTTAAGTTCATAACTGATCCGATTAATTAGACACATTCTCAATTTCCTAGCATTGGACAAGGCAAACCTCATTGTTCTTGCTGTTCCTTAAGCAAGACAGATTTCATCTTAGAACCCAAGGTACTTATATGGCACGAACAAATGTTAAATACCATGTCATTATATCATTATAAAGTGTGATCTACTATTACTTGTTCACTGCTGTCGTAGTACACAATTAGCATTGCACTGTTCCCAGATGTTTCAGCAGTGTCTTTTTGTAATACAATTGGACATACTGTGATATGTTTGGTTCCATGTAGACCCAGAAGCTGACACAACAAGACTGAGTTTCAAGGAGCATCGCCGTGCCCACTACGATGAGTACCACAAGGTTAAGGAACTGATGAGCACTGGATCCCTTACTGTTGAGGAGGCCGATGAGGATAACAGAGCTGCCACCAACTCCGAACGCAAAGGCGTGGGGAAAAGAGCGTTGAATGACGACATAAAGTCCTCACCGCAAACATGAGGAGTTCATATGAAGGTTCTGATTCCTCTGTTATTTACAAAGCTAGGACAGCCCATCGAGGCAGAAGCATGCAGTTTGCCTAAGTATGCTAACAGTGCTTTGTGTGTGCTGGATCAGTGATTTGGCACTGGGTGCTTTATTGTATCATTGTATGTGCAATACAGTTGTTACTCTTGTTTTGTTTTGAGATGCTGGTGTGCCAAAATGGCTTTGATGACCGAGAATTGTAGTGGAGTTGGCTGCTTGGTCGAATGTTCGTTGCTCCATTTTGGTTGGTGACAACATTTTTAATTGAGAAAATATGTTTCAACCATGGCAAACTGCTTGATGCTGAACTCAGCAGTTATCCTTTTTTTTTATTTGGCATAATCTGTGTTGAATCAGTGTGATTGTTGGTGTGTTGCGCTAGATCGAATTTTACCAATTGGACTAGGGCTATGCAATTGCGAAATGTGTTACTTGACGAGCCTACAGAGCGTAAATGTATGTAATTAGCTTGACGGGCCTTGGATTCGAGGTGAAGTGGGCCAAGAGCCCAAGATAGGCCAGAAGCAGAAGGTGCCACGACACGAGCGCTCTACTTCGTTAGCGAGCTCCTGGTCGAATCCAAGGCCTGGTATCCCAATCCCAAAATACAGTAAGTTCATTACTGACATGCTCATCACCTCACGCAACCTGCTGTCCAAGAGCTGAAGAGCATCCGATTTTAGAGGTTCTCTCTGTCTTATTTTCTAGCTCGGCAATCTGCGGCCAATCTTCTGTTAGAGGTTGCAGGTGTACGTTTCACAGGAGTCTCGTATTCATGATCAGCATGGGTCATCCCAAATACTCCCTCGATCCCCAAATAAATCAATTCCTAGAATTCGTGTCGATCGAACTTTTTAAGTTGGCTAACTTTATAGAAAAGAGTAACAACATCTATGATATAAAATAAGCATATTATGAAAATATATTCCATGGTACATCTAATGATATTAGTTTAATATCATAAATCTTGATGTTTTTTCTACAAATTCGGTTAAAGTTTAAATTTTTTGACTTAAGACAACTTCAGAAATCTATTTATTCAGAGACAGATGGAGTATTTGCCATGGAAGTCAATCAAAATGCTGTCCATTGATGTCCATAGAGATGTTCTCGCATCTTATGGGAACAATTTTAGTTTTGGACATGTTAATGGTGAGTCCTGATTCCTGAACGACATGTGAAGCCTTTCAGGATGCCTCACGAGGCGTGTAGTTCGGAAGCACAGGGATTAGCGAAACCCCCAGCATCATTCGTGTACAGCAAGCGAACATCTCCACAAAGCTTCCCTTTGGCAAACTTAAACACGCAATGGGTCGCACATTCGTGCACTCGCGCGACCCATCCGCACCCTATCGGAGAGGAAGAAGAAGAAGAGTTGCCTAAGGCTGGTGGTTAGGGTTCCAAGAGGGGTTCGCTCATCTGTGGGTGCAGAAGAGGGTTTGTGGACGGTGGGAGATGGGTGGGGCGAGAAGGCAGGGGCGCCGTATGCTGGGGGTGGTGGGAGATGGCAGTTGGGCGGGGCTGGCGGTGAGGACGTTGTGCTGATGTGGTTGTCGGCAACCGTGTGATTGGGGGAGGACAAGGTCGAGGCAGGCGGCGGTGGAAGGTGGGTGAGGCGGCGGGAGCCATCAGCTGCGGGTGATGGAAGAGCGATGGAGGAGGTGGCGGAAGAGGGGTGCGTGAGGCAGCATGTGCGAGCAAAAGCGGGACAAGGGTGGTGCAGGCAAGAAGGAAGAAGGGTCGCGTGGTTTCCAATCGCGCCATCCATCGCGGGATGTCGTTGTCCATGTAGCGGTATATCACTCAAAGGCAGATCCTTATTATACATAGATAAATCAGGACATGACATGCAGTTCATTATTCAGAGCGTCCTCCTCATGCTCAAACCTGAAAGCTGATCGATCAAAGCGAGGAAATGTACTCCACCAGACCATCGAGAGCCAAACTAGCTGCTCCTCCCTCAGCAACACACTGCTTCGCCTGCGTCATCAGAAGCCGAGCCCTCTCCCTCGGCCCCTGATGCGGGCTCAGTTCCCCAGCCATCAGCCTTCTGATCATCCTCGCCATGGCTGTCCTCTCGAGCGGCTTCCCGACCTCGAACCCGACGCCCCACTGGTGCGTCACGTACCTCGCGTTCACGATCTGCTCCGCGAAGCACGGCTGCACGAGCATGGGCACCCCCTCGGAGATGGCCTCCACCATGGAGTTCCAGCCGCAGTGCGTCCAGAACCCACCCACCGCCGGGTGCGCCAGGACCTCCCTCTGCGGAGCCCACGCCACGATCTTGCCCCTGTGCCTCACCGTCTCGCGGAGCTCCTCCGGGACCCGAGGCACCTCGTCCTCCGCGTCCGCGTCCGCGCCGGCGCCGCCGGCGCCTCCACGGACGACGGAGCCACGGCGGAGGACCCACAGGAACGGCACGCCGCTGGCCGCCAGCGCCCACGCCGTCTCCTCGAACACGGCGCGGTCCACGCGCGCCATGCTGCCCATGCTGACGTACAGCACGGAGCGCGGCGGCCGCGCGTCCAGCCACGCCAGGCAGCTGCAGTCCGGCGCGTGCTGGAACTGCCCTCGCTCGGCCCCCACGGCTGCCGCCGGGGACGCCTGCAGGTGCAGCGGCCCCACCGCGAAGGCCGGGCGGCCGGACAGCTCGCGCTGGATCTTGGCCAGCTCGCAGCCCTCGATGCCCTCGAATGTGTTCAGCACCACGGCCGCCGACGACGCCCGCACGGCCTCGGCGTTGGAGGTGATGAAACGGAGCACCGTCTCGTCGTCGCTGCCGTCCATGCGGATCAGGTCGCGCACGCGGAGCGGCTCCAGGCCCGGCACCACCTCGTCCAGCCGCTCTTCTGCATGCATGCAAGAAAGTAAACACTATTACCAGTCGGTGGCACAAAGATTACAGAGTGTCTTCCACGGAGATCGAAGAACGTGCCTTTGATGGGGAGGTAGCCGTCGGCGACGAGGCGCGGGGTGTCGAGCATGCTGAGGAACGTGGCAGCGCCGTCGGCGCGCAGCGCGAGCGCGGGGACGGCGACACGCGTGGCCGCGCCCAGCATCTTGTACCACTGCCCGTCGACCACCACGCAGGCGACCTCGCGCGGCCCCTGCTGGCCACCGGTAGTAGTACCGCGCGCCAGCAGCTCCTCGGCGAGGGCCGCTTGGAACGGCGCCTCGCAGGCGGCGTTGAGCCCGATCATCTGCTCCACCATGTCGGGGCTGGCGACAACGTCGGCGGGGAGGGACTCGCGGATGGACACGAAGGTGATCTCCGGGTGGCACGTCGGGTCCGGCGCGTTGAAGTCGGTGTGGAGCACGGTGACGCCCAGCCCCCGCGCGCGGAGGAGCTCCCCGAGCTGGAGCATCTGCGTGATGTGGCTCCCGAACGGGAACGGGAACATCACGACGCGGCGGCCGGTGGGAGCACGTCCGTCGCCCGCCATCGGTGCTGCTGGTGTGGTGTGCTGTGTGCTGCCTGAGAAAGATTGGTGTCCGACTGTCGGCTGATGACACTGGCAGGCTTTCCTGGCAAAGGTTGGCGAGAGAGGAGCTGCATTGGCATGCAGCTAGCCTAACGAGGCATGTGAAGAGGAGGTTGCTTGTGCCGTGTGTGCTGTCGTTACCGTGCAAAGTAAACAGAAAGGCGAGCTTTTGCCGCTGGGGATTAAGCCTAAGAGACAGACGTTCCTTGTTCGGACTTCCAGTCGCACCAAAACTCTCTGCAATCCTGCTTTGTTTTGCTTCCAGTCAAGTGTTTGCGTCACAATGTGCTAGAAGTAACACATTTGTCTTTTTTTGGATGTTATATGGTGCCAAAAGGATTCACACGCCCGGACTCATATGCACACTGACATCTAACGCTCTGGAAGTGCGGTGTTGTTTGACACCTGTTGGTGTATCCCATTGTAGTTTGTAATAAACGAGACGGCTTCATAACGAACAGGACATTCTGCTAATCTCAGCCCAGGAGAACGACAAGCTATCCTAGCCCATGAACATGACGATAGGGCCTCCGCCCCCCGGGGGCAAAGCCCACACCACCTTGTAATGTTTGACTTAAAAACAACAATCATATAAGGTCTCCTATTTGTGAGTGGAGGGAGTAGCTTATATTTTCAGTGAGGTTGCACATATGTGCTGATAAAAGTAGAATTCGGGAGCTCAAACAAAATGTGGATGTAGAATTTTGTATCAAAAGCCTCACAACTAGGTTTCTCCATCATGTCCGAACAATACAATGCTAATAATTTGAGATGTAATTTCTCTCTCGAACTTATCACGTATCACTAGTTGGCCTAGTAATCCATCAAACCCTAGAACTAAAATTGAAGAAATACACCACAAACAAAATTTCATCTCAGTTCACATTTTAGGCTGATTTCCAAGAAGCTGTCCGACTAGATTAGTCACCTGGAGAAGTAATATGGAAAGGACAGTGAGAACTCAACTGAATTGAGGGGAAAGTGAATGCTAATTGAATGTCATTGTGGGTAATTCTAGTTTCTGCATTGGTATAGACTAAAGCAAAGTGAGACAGGGAGCCTTAGGCATCCAATCTGAGCTATTTTATGCTCCAATAAATATGAAGGCACGGTAAATACTAGATCCATGCAAACAAGTGCAGTTCAAACATATGATGCCATAGCTAGAACATGGAAAATTATATATAACCAAATTTATTAGCTTCTTAGACATGAATCCCAAAGGAAAAGAGAGCAGTACCTTTTGAGGCTGAAGCAAAGAAAAAAGGGGGCGTACCCAATGCAGAGAGCTCCCGCTCTGTGCGGGGTCTGGGGAAGGGTGTCAGTGGCAAGCCTTACCCTCGCCTGTGCAATGCGAGAAGACCGCGACTCGAACCTGGGGACCTTCCGGTCACAGACGGTAAGACTCTACCGCTTGCACCAGGCTGAAGCAAAGAAACAATAAAAAAATATTTTGCTGTAGAAACCAAGAACTAATGAGGTTGTCTTTTTCCCATAGCACTAGTATATAAAGATCAATACTCCTTGGTGCTAAAATATGTGTCCCAGTAACAAGCACAAAAGTGCAATACTATAGATGTCTCCAAATTCAGCATTTCACATTTTAAGCTAGTTCATTCATTGTAAACAAATTATCTTTTTTCACTGATAAAAGCTATAAAACTGCTGAAAACAAGATGAACATTCAATATGGAATGGACCAAGAACACAGAAACAAACTTGCCTGCCAATACTTGGAAACACATCGATCAATGCAGCTGTTCTCACCCATATTGAGCTCAGCATCTTTGTGCCTAGAGATACATGCAGTGAGTACAATCTAAATCAATCACATATAATTCATGAGCTCGTGTATTTAATGACACCATGGCAATGAATCCAAGAAAGCAAACTTTAATACTGGGAGGTGCTATAGTTGTCTTAAATAGTTTAAATGTATCATATGATTATCTTCATGTCACACACTCCACACCAGGGCACACCCAAATTCCATTACTTGTAGCAAAGAAATTACAGAGTTTACGCAAGCAAGTGTTTAACGATGGTAGCAAACGATGCAGATATAACAACTAGACAGTAACAGAGCATAGGGCCCCTTCACTTTTTGCTAGTGCGCAAAACATAAAACTACTGGTCACCAACGTGAGCCAACAAACTTCAGCCAAACCAACACACCCAGCAAAAGGCAGCTACTACGGACAACACAACACTAGGGGTGTGAAAACAGGCTAATACATCAAGAAGGTGCCCACTTAATTACTTGTGCAGTTATGTCACTTGCTTATCAGCAAATCTTCATACCACACATGGGTTAATAGAAGCACATATAACATTGATCTGATGTACTTCACATATACAAATGCTAATACCGAAAAAAAGAAGAAGGAAAGATGCAGATGTAACAGCAATTTAGAGAAACGTAAGGGATAATGAAAAAATACATGCTAAATTCAGGTGTACCTCTTCTCGATGCACTTGTCAAAACATGTATGTGTAAGCCTGTAATAGTGAAACAAAGATGGAATATCAGATAAACTGGCAGACATAAATTTATGCATTCTAGAGTTCAAAGTGTAATGCTGCTTCCTGCAATGACTTCGAATATGATTTGATTTAAGAACAAAAGACAATGTCACATACAAGACAAATTCCAGTGGTATAAATAGAAAACTGAACTTCAGCTGCTGCATCAAAGCTCAAAGCTCCTGATATAGTTTAAGATAGAATCAAAGAAATATCACTCACCGATTGAAAAGGTCAACCCTATACTCCATCTCTTTCTCCGCCAATCCAAACATCTATTGAGACGCATAAAATGAATGATCTCAGAAAAGCTTCAATTAATAATTAAAAATCGGAATGCAATTGTTTACATGTAGAAGAAGCAACCAGAGGAAAAGATAGAATAAAGCATCTCAAGTAAAACAAATTTGAAACTGAATATCAGAAAACTTTGGAGATCAATGGTCATACTAATTGCTACAAATCCTACTTGTTCGTAGACATCACCACTTGAAACCATCATCTACAAAAAATTCCTGAGTAGTGCAGAAATATTTTTCTCTCTTGAAAAATTGGACTAGTATAAGCTGTGCAGTTGTTTGGTCAGTGTGCAATGCTACTCGATGGAAAGGCAAATATGAAAAAGAAAAATATTCTCTACTTAGTATCAGTATAACATATAAAGTAAATAAGTGTAACTGTCTAAGCAATATCATAGTTCAATTGATTTTGTTCCCCTTTCAAAATCACCCAAATCATCACACAGTGCATCAGTATCAGGGTTTCTCATGGAAGTCATGTAAAATTCACCTCCCCAAGCATCATTCTCAACTCGTATACTTTATTTCTTAAAAATCATAGTCATGCTTTCCTCTTAGTTTATTACAGGGTGACAAATCTAGGCAGCACAAGGTGACAAATCGATCTTAAGATACAAATTTACTTGCTCAAACCAACTATTTGGCATGCTTGTTCGTTTGAGCGAAATAAGAAAATCCTCGTTTCCTCAGATCACCGTGTACATCAAAGATATAATTTGAACTCGGGCAAGGTAATCTGCAAAGAAATAACATAACACCGGCAATTCCCTTTAAATTATAATAGTACTCCCTAATAATGAATTTCATAAGTTGTTTTAAAAACTTTATACATTGTAACTGAAACATTATGTCATATCAATATTAGTAATTAAATTTTTAGCACTCTATGATATATAAAATAATACTACGCACATATAATTCTATGATATAACAAAATTCAACAAGTTCAGTGCTAGGGCACACTCTGAGTTTCTTAATTACCATGTGGAAAAAATATTACTAAAATCTAAACTCTTTTTAATAAAAATAAATTTTGAATAAAAAATAAAAAACACTAGAGTTTCTATTTAACACGTGGAAATATTGTACAACTTGGTTAAAATCGAAAGCTAAACTATAATTTGTGAAGTCACAGGTATGCAATAAGAGTTTATATATCTTATGGTTAGGTTTAAACTAAATGCATGTCACGCTAAAAAAAGATAAATACTAGAAATGCTAACTAGAGGTCTTTAATGGAGTCTCTACGTTAGTCCTCACGAGACACAATAGGAAAATAAATGATGGATCCTAGAATTTTTTCACAAAAATCTAAAACATTTGACCACCAATTTGGTATAACCTAATCATCATTAATAATAATAGTTATTGGATCTATTATATTTTTTAAATAATTTCCCACCTCTGTAATTACATAAAACAACATAAAATAACTCATGACTCTATATTTAAACTTCCCATGTATGCCATTAAGAAACATGATCTAAAGTAGACATAAATTTGCATCTAATTACCCACGTACTCCTATTATAATAAATAATTTATGTAACCCAATTTTCATCTCAGTACTAAGAAAATTAAATATCCTCTCAAATATACATCTAAAAGATAATCAATATCTTCCATTAAAAATTGTTTAAATAACTATAGAGCAGGTAGATGTTTGTACATTACCCACTTCTATTAATATTAATATATTAAGATTTGATTAATGTAAGCATACCTATTGTGTCAGTATAACATGAGTGATAAATCTATATGTTATTGTTAATATACTAATGATGCTAACATTTTTTTAAAAAACCATATTAGTAACCATGACATAATTTATTTAGGTAGTTACTTTATCTATATTTATATATTTTAACTAAATGTTTAACACGTCTATATTGATAGTATAACCATAACTGCACGTATAATTTCTTGATAGAAAAATTCAATCATCTTAAGAATTATGGAAGACTACTGATGGCTATATATTTTTGGCCCTTTAACATTACTCTAGAGTAATTCGATCATTAGAAGGCCTAATAGGATTTAAAATTCTCTTGAGATTAGCACTATTGCCCCCATCCGAGATCTCATTTCAAGCTCTATCACTTAGGTGACATGGTGCAAGTTTCAAATGACTGCATATGCTATTGTAGTATTTAGGAATGTACTATACGACCTGAAATTCTTATTTTAAAATAGTCCAAAATGTGAGTTAGTAAAAGATACAATAAGCACAAGAGTTTTAACTTGAGAAAAAATTGTAGCAGTCAATAAAAATAAAGTTAAAAGTCAAAATTCAGATTCATGACTTAATATATGTGATGCAACAAGGGTCACCATTGTTAATGGCAGGGTTGCAAACTAATTGCATGTTAAAATAAACAAGGTGTCATGCAAAGTAAAAATATGAATATGCATGAAAAATATATATAAGTCAGTCCCTTGCAAAAAATAATTAATAAGATTTTTATCATTAGATATAGACTATAAAATATCTATTATGTCTATTTTGTAGAAAGTAAACAAAGAAAAAAAATACAATATAATATAAGTAATTTTTTATTAATCAATAAATATATATTAATAATACATCTTTTAAAATTCTAGCCTATGCGAGATCACGGGTTGATGGACTAATAAGCACAGATGGAGATAAAGTTTATATAAAAAAATTATAGAGCTCAACAAAATCTAAAATTTTATAATTTATATCTAATAACATTTTGATTTGAACATTGTCCCATGGGCTACATGACCCCCTTCTATAGCCCAACATCAACCCATATGCACTTACTACATTTTTTTTTCTTTTGCATAAAAAACCTATTAAAACTGCAAAATTACAAGTACTATCTTTTGAACATGGAGCTCAAAGATGAACATGCTGCGACATAAAATCCAATGTCGGGTTGTTGGCTGCATTTGGCTGTAAAAAGATGCCAATATCGAACGGATATTCATACCCACAAACTACAGCGAGCACCATACCGTTCGTTAAGATCACATCACACTGAGCTTTAGTGCTGAACTGTGCAGCGGCCTGTGGATAAGCCGCTTGTGGACGCCACGAGCTTCCGGTTCCGGTTCCGGGCCAAATACAAGAGCCGGCAAGCCTGAAAAGAACCACAAGAATCCTTGGCCCCCCGTACACGCAGCGCGGCGCAGCCACACACACGTACACCTACTCCCGTAGCCATGGCATCAGTAGGCTTCGGCACGGTCGCGCCGGCCGTGGCATCGCCGGCGGCCAGGACGACGAGTCTGGCCGGCCGCCGCGCACGGCCCTCCTCCACGGCGCACGTCCCCGCCGCGACCAAGGTCGTCACGGCGGCGTCGGCGGCTAAGCAGCAGGAGGAGAAGGGCCTGTTCGACACCATCTTCGGCGCGCTGTACAAGGAGGAGCAGCTGCTGGAGACGGACCCCATCCTGAACAAGGTGGCGGGCAAGGCCGCCGCCCCGGCGCCGAAGAAAGCCGCCGCCGCCGCTCCGGAAGAGAGCGGCGGCAACGGCGGGTTCAGCCTCGGCGGATTCTTCTCCAAGCCCAAGACCAAGAAAGGGTGAACGTTATTAGCTAGTACTAGAACTCGAATTGTTTTATGCTGCTCCTACTTGCTGCTTGCTTGTGTAATTGTAATCCTCGGATCGGAGGGAGGCAGGGAGCCGGCGGCCTTGTGCAGCTTGTTCTCAGCCGCCTACATTGTAAAGTACTCTGTTTATAACATTGATTCAGAAGAGCCACATCACCAAGCATCCAAATCAGAGCACCATATCCATATCCAACGAAACTGGAGCAACAACAACCTCACGGCAGCAGCAGTCGAGTGGCTTAATTTTCTCCCGCAGGTTCGCTGCTGACTTCTGATCACTAGCATATGCCCATACCATTTATATCTGATAATTCAAAAATATTTTCATCTAGTCAGAACTTCTAAAGTTCGATGGCACACTGCAGCAGTGGACTCTGCACTCCATGGATGGCCTTCGTCGTTTGGAATTGAGTCTTGATTTGTTTTTGTCTTAAAAACTTTACTTGCTTTGATGCGTTGAGTTGTAATAAGTTGTCTTAATCCTCTTCAAAGAGGATGAAGCCGGAAACCTCTTTCCATTATCTTGAAAAAAAGAAGCAACATGTAGGACCTCTTTGGCACGGCTTATACCGGCTTCGGCTTTATCTATTTTGCGTAAATCGAGGCACTGTAACGTGAAGCCGTTTTGTAAGCCAGGGTTAAAATGAACTACAAGCCGAGAAAAGCCAGTTTTTCTGGCTTCACCGGCTTTGGCTTCACCGGTGAAACCGTTTTGGATGAGCCGTACCAAAGTGGCTGTAGTAAACGAATTTTCTAGTCAATGCAGGAGAAGAGGAGAAATAAAGGCATGCGGCAGTGCAAATTATCTTCACTAGTTGGTTTTGGACTCCCTCTATCTAATAGTAGTAATAATTAATATACATGACGTTTTTGACACACTAAAAAGACACAAACCAGTCTACTTTGTTTGTCCAATAGACCAATACAAAGAGTGGCAGTAACCTGTTTTGTTGGAGAAGAACGATTGCGACAGACATACTCTGTTCACCTCTTATCTCTTAATAACTGAATTGTATATACACGCAAAGAGAAGTGTATGCCTTCGCTTCTCTCGGTCTTGACTTGGAATTCCACACCAACTCTACCTTTGAAACATTGTATTGGAAGACCCCTCAGGACTCAGGAGCCATCAGGAACCAACTCTACCTTTGTAGCAGGTGGTGAGGAGCTTACTGCTAAGTGCTAGTGTGCTACCCTTAACTCCTGGTGAGGTTTCTGTCCCAATATGGCGATGTTCATCTCTGCAGTGTTGAGCGACCTTACCAGGAGATCCATGTCTTTCCTGATCGACAAGTTCTCGATGGCGGCAATGTCGGAGGAAGACTCTGAGCAGCCTTGAGAGGCTTCTCCTTTTGGGTTCACGTCATCGTAGAGGAGGCAGAGCAGCGGCACGTCACGAACCAGGCCATCCTCCGGCAACTCAACCAGATGAGGATGGAGATGTACAGAGGGTACCATACGCTTGACGATATCTTCCGATGCCGAGACCATCAAGAGCAGACGGCCAAAGATCAAAGCCAAGCTGTGATGGTTCCGTCGTCAAACCTTCACAGAAACCGATATCTTGAGAGACTACTTTTAAATTTTTCTGACAAAAGACGTTAACTACTAAACAAAATAGTTATGTGAAAATAATTATTTTTGGTTTGATTTGTAAATAGCATCCGTTGGCACAAGCACACTATTTCAGACACCACAGAAACCGAAATGGAAAAGCAGGAAAGAGAAACGGAGAGAGTACATCTTATTTTGTTCTACCTCTGAATCGAAGTCATGAGAGACAACAATAAGACGATCATCTCTGAATCTGTTGAATTCTCTTCCTCCTGGAGCAGGAGACCATTCGCTGTGGCCTCCGCACCTCACAGTCCCGCATGTAGTTGTAGTGTGGTGGTATATGTGATCTCCATGCGACAACTTCCATCCTCCTACGAGGTGTAACATTGTTGCTACCAAACAAGAGATCTCGAATACCCATCTGGGGGCCTTCGTTTTGAGCCTTGTCCTGAACAAAACCTGTTTCATAGTCATGAAGAATCACCAGATATTCAGGAGACGTCCTGTTTACTCTTCGGACATATACCGGCTGCAAACCCTGCCAGAAATCAGCGCATTTCTCTCCGTGGAGCAAGGTGTTATTGAGCCGCTTGAACTTTTTCACGCTTGCAAGAGCCATGCTCCAGAAACGGGCGTCGAAATTGGCTTTCAGTAGCCCGGTCAAAACGGTTGCGGCCAAGAACGACCCGTGCATCTCATGCGCCAAGTCCATGGCCATTGACGCCAGTTTCGGGTGGTCTTGTGTGTCCATGCTACCAAACGTACGCACCTTGAAGAAGCACCAGTACTCTTCTGGTGTGAGGAATTTTACTTCCAGCGGTTGCGTTGTTCCAAACCTTGCAATCTTGTCTGATCGACTAGCGACAATAATTTTACTTCCACCTGCAACATGCTGTTTGCAATCAGACTACAATTTCCTCCAGACATCTTCATCCATGCCACCGAGTAGTTCGATTATCACCAATATCCTTGCTTCTCCATCGGCACGGCTACGATGCTTGATTACATCACAGTCACTTAGAGTTGCCACTGTCCTGTCATCTCTTGCACCACATTGTCTGAAACACATGATCTGAGAGAAGTGGTCACGCACTCTTTCGTGGTTGCAAGCGTGCTCAATCAGGGTGCTCTTCCCTATCCTCCTCGGGCCAACAATGGGCAGGACACCTGGTTTCCATCGATGGGAACCTCTTCTTGCAACAGGAATTCCATGATTCTTGCCATCTCCATTTGGCGACCGAACATGCCATGGTCCAGAATCAGGTACATGCTGTAGGGTTGGCGGCACTGGCGAGGGCATCCACTCAAGAACACGTCGAGCTCACTCGTATCTCTGATGGCGGCCTCTAGGCAGCCAAGAACTTGTCTGAGCTGCTCTTGTTCGCTTGAGCTGCTGCCGTCGCTGCTGAAGCGGATCCGCTATTGTATATTAGCTTCAAAGTATTTTTTTTCTTTTAGATTACAGCTCTAGGCTAGAATATGCCCCATACATTTGCATCTGACAATTCAAAAATACTCATCTAAGTCAGACACACAACCTTAACGTAGCCTTTACGGAAGTCGCCACCACGAAAGACGCGGTCGCTGCCGCCGCTTCTAGGCCCCTCTCCTTCTTTTTCTTTCTCTCTGGTACATCTGCCGGAGATAAGAAGGGGATCTATTTTTTCCCTACAGTTTTTCTATATAGTTGCTTAGAGTTTAGTTGAATAAATCTTCCAACAAAATAAGATGATTTTTGGTCCGGATCGTATTTTCTGCGATGACTTCGGTGATTTCCACGACAAGATCACCGTTGCAGCATCGATTTCATCGGCAAGCGGCCAATTTATGGCCTTTATCGGCAAGGAGAGGGGTGCTTCTGGGAGCCCCCTACAAGGACAACGACTTCGGGTCATCGATCTCATCGTCGATCGTTGCGGAGAGGAATTCAAGGTCTCGAGGTATTGAATCTGCGGCCTATGTCGTACCCGATGATGCAACTGCCGATATTCTTTCAGCGATTTAGATGCGTTTTGGACCGGTTCCGAAGTGTTTGATCTTGCGGCATGTCCGCAATGTTTTCGGATTGGTTGTTGGATTCGGCATAAGGACTGCCCTTTGGCTCTGGCGTTTGAGGGAAGCCATTGGGGAAGAAGACGATGGAAAAATCTTGATAGAATATTAGTTTTTATTTCAAAATTTTATATATAATTTGGAGATATACTATGCCAAGATTTAATATAAGTCTCATTCGAAAAAAAAAAGACACACAACCTTTAGAAATCTACCTATATAAATAAATGGGTGACAATCCCCCCCAACCCTCTTGTCGTGCGAATACCAATGGAAATGGAACAAACTAGCCCACTTAGTAAACGATTTTTCTAGTCAATTTAGACGTTGGAGAAGAGTAGAAATAGAGGCATGAGGAAGTGCGAATTGTCTTCACTACTCGGTTTTGTACTCCCTCTGTTTAATAGTAGTAATTAATAGGTGCTAAAATTCAGGTGTTCTTATTATATATACTAGTCCATCAACCTGTACTCTAAACAATATACTAAGTGTAAAGCAAAAACTATGTATTTACAAAACTCAAAATATCTTATAATTTGGAATGGAACGAAAACATTTGGCTAATAAATAATTACTTATATTAAATTATATGTTTTCTATTTCTAACATAATAGACATAATAGATACTCTGTCGTATATATCTAGTTATCATAAACTTATTAATACTATTTTTTCAAACAACTAATATACATTTTTTATATTTGTATCCATATTTTTTCTTTACATGGAACCTCTATATATTTTAGATATGCAATTACTTTGAAACCTTACCATTAATCATGGTGGATCTTGTTGAATCATGTATCTTTACATAGGTCTTCGCCAGGTGTTTTCCCACCCGATGCCTACGGCGAAGGTAGGTCTTTGTCGGGTTTTTGTGGCCTTTTGGCCTTTTTGAGGAATCCTTGATGCCTGATTGTGGACAGGGCTTTGCCAAGGTTGCAGGCTGATTTAGCCATGGAGGTCGTTCCACGCTTTTGGAGCCTTCAACTTATGCAGTGGAAGGTCCTCCTTGTAATGATTGTTTTTGTCGAATGTTGTGGCTTCGTTGCTAGCCACTTTTGACCTTTGCTTTGCATAATATTCCTAGGGGAATTCCTCTTTATACTTTAGAGGGTTTTTACATGGGTCCTGCCTCATCAAAAATCTCACCTCCGCTAGGAGCCCCCTTTGTGAGGAAAAGAGTACATGCCCTTTTTGCAAAATGTAAAGTAAAGGCGACAAACTAGGAGAAGAGAGGCGGGGTGACCTACGCTTATAGTTTCATGGAGGCCACCTCTTTACAATTATATCAGGTGTGAGTCGTTGTTTTACCTTCGCTATCTATCAGGTAGAATGACCCTGGTCTTCCGGCGGGCTTCGCCATGTATGGACCTTCCCATTTAGGTTGGAGCTTTCCTGCGTTGGCTGCATTGGGCTTCCTTCTTAGGACTAGGTCTCCGTCTTGAATGACTTCCTGATTACTTGGCTGTCTCTCCACTGCCTAGTTTGTTCTTGGTACTTGGTGATGTTTTCTATTGCTTCCAATCTTGTGCCTTCGGTTGTTTCTTTTAAATATTCTTCATCTTCTGCCAAAGCCTGCTTCATCACTCGGAGGCTCTGATGCTTGACCTCCTCGGGTAACATTGCTTCTTCACCGTACAGGAGCTTGAATGGTGTAAAACCTATTGTCCTAGATCTTGTGGTGTTGTGGGACCACACTACCTTTGGTAGTTCCTCTACCCACTTGCCTTTACGGAGGTTAAATAAGGTCTTCGAGATTGCTGAGAATATTACTTTGTTAGCTCTTTCTACCGCTCCATTTGACTCTGGATGATAGACTGATGCGAAAGCTATTTTTGTGCCCATGGTTTGGCAGAATTCTTTGAATTTGTCTGAGTTGAACTGTTTCCCATTGTCCACTGTTAGGGTTCTTAGTACTCCAAACCTACAGATTATGCTCTACCAGAAGAACTTTTTCACTATTTCTGAGGTGATTGTTGCTAGTGGCTTGGCTTCAATCCATCTTGTGAAGTATTCGATTGCTACTACTATGAATTTGTTCCCCCTTGCGAAGGTGGCAGTGGCCTGACAAGGTCTATACCCCATCTTTACAATGGCTAAGTGGGCGGAATGAGTTGTACTGCAGCTGAAGGCCTTGACTGATGTGAGGATGTGCTTTGGCATGCTTGACATGTCTTGACAATTTGCTCTGCATCTTTGATGTGCGTGGGTCAATAGAATCCCTACCTAATTGCCTTCGCAGACAATGCTCTTTTACCGATGTGGGAGCCGCATATCCCTGAGTGGATTTCTTGGAGGAGCTCTTTGGCTTCGCTCTGAGCTATGCATTTGAGCAATGGTTGAACAACCCCTTTCTTGTACAACATTCCATCTATCAGTGTGTAGCTTCTTGCTCTAGCTGCCATTCTTACTGTGCTTGCTTCATATTCTTAGTGATGCACATTGTTCAAGCAATCTATTATCAACTGCCTCCAGTCTTCGAACTTAGTGACTAGGACTATTTTCAATGCCTTTGCTGTTGTTTGCATTGCTGGTGCTCACAAAACTTAGTAGAATGTTCCGTCTAGAAGGGGCAGGTTATTTGCTGCTGCCTTCGCCAACTCGTTTACTTCTGAATTTTCTGCTCTTGGTATGTGCTTTAGGGTGAATCCCTGGAACCTCTGCTCAAGTTCCCTTACTGTGTTCAGATATTTGACTAGCTTAGGTTCTCTTGCCATATACTCCTCTTCGACTTGTCCAGCCACAACTTGGGAGTCAATTTTTGCTAGTACCCTTTTTGCTCTGAGTGCCTTCGCCTTGTTGAGGCCCAGTATGAGGCCTTCATATTCTGCTATGTTATTTGTTGCTTTGAATTCTAGCCTTGCTGCATACTTTGTTCTAAGGCCTGATGGTGTTATCAATACGGCGGAGGCTCCAGCTCCTATATGCCCTCAGGCTCCATCTGTGTAGAGTGTCCAAATTTGGGCTTGGGGTTGTTGTGTTTCATGTGCCAAAGGTGTCTAGTCTGCCATAAAGTCTGCTAATGCTTGTGATTTGATTGCTGTTCTTGGCACAAAATTGAGTTCAAACTGGGATACCTCAGTTGTCCATTTCCCTATTCTTCCGGAGGCCTCTTTGTTGCTAAATATGTCTCCAAGCGGTTGTGATGAAGGTACTATGATCTTGTGTGCTTGGAAGTAATGCTTCAACTTTCTTGATGAGATGAGGACAGCATATGCTATTTTTTCAATCTCCATATAGTTCAACTTAGCTCCTGATAGAGCTTCTGAGATATATTAGACCGGCTGTTGAATGAGCTTTGACTCTTCTTCCTTGAACTAGCACCCCACTGACTGCATGGTTGGAGGCTGCGACATATAACAACAGTGGTGCCTCCGGGTCTGGTACTGTCACTAAGAGCTTACCGGCTATGTAGGTTTTGAGTTGCTGGAAAGCCTCGGATTGTTCTAGCCCCCATTGCACCTTGTCTCTACCTCTTAGAGCTTTGAAGAATGGGAGGCTATGCTCTGCCGATTTTGAGATAAATCTGTTTAGCGCTGCTATCCTTCCGGCGAGCTTTTGGACCTTCTTTTTGGTTGATGGTTCAACCATTGAGATTATGGCTTTCATTTTTTCTAGGTTTGCCCTGATGCCTTCGTGCCCTATGATGTATCCCAGCATTTTTTCTCTGCTGACACTAAGACGCACTTTTCTAGGTTGAGTTTGAGGCTTGCTTCTCTGAGATTGGTGAAGGTTTCTTTTAGATCTACTATGTGATCTTCTTCATTCTTGCTCATTACTACAATGTCATCAACATAAGCTATAATGTTTTTCTATGGCTGAGGGCCAAGAATCTCCTTCGCCATTCTGACGAAGGTTGAACCTGCATTTTTTAGTCCTTCGGGCATTCTGATGTAGCAATAATTTCTAAAGGGAGTAGTGAAACTTGTCTTCTCATCTTCTTTGTTGAGCCAGATTTGGTGATATCTTGAGTAGCAATCCAGGAGTGAAAAGCGCTTTCATCCTGCTGCCTTATCGACGGAGGCATCGATCCTTGGTAGTGGAAATAGGTCTTTTTTGCGAGCTTTGTTTAGATCTGTGAAATCTATGCACATTCTCATTTTCCCATTTTTCTTTGGCACCAGTACTACATTTGCCATCTATTCTGAATATTTGACTTCTCTAATAACATTTGCATCTAGCAATCTCTAGACCTCTGCCTTCGCCTCCAGAATTCTATCTTCTGACATTTTCCTTTGCCGCTGCTTTCTTGTCCTTACTTTTGGATTCAAGTCAAGTGAATGCTGAACTATGTCTCTGCTGACTCCTTGCAGATCGGAGGCTAACCATGTGAAGACATCTTTGTTTTTGGCTAGGGTCTCTATTAGTTCTGCTTCTTCATCCTTTGAAAGTTTGCCTCCGATAAGTACTTTTCTGTCGCACACCACATTCTCTAGGGGGATTGATATTGTTTCTTCTTGGTCCTTGAGATCTGTTTTGTCCTTCAGCATATCCAGAGGCTCCAGCGCATTGGTGCTCGCCGTCTTGACGGAATTGACGTTGCACTGGGACTTGTAGATGTCTCTTTCTATGTTTCTTACCTCCTTCTGGCTGCCGTGGACTGTGATGATGCCATGCAAAGCGGGTATTTTCATGCACGAATAGCTCATATGGATTGCTGCATTGAACTTGTTTGCAAACCCCCTACCGAAAATGGCATTGTATGGATAGTAGAGGTCTACTACGTCGAAGGTTATGTACTCGGTTCTTGCATTTTCTTGACCTCTGAAGGACACTAGCAGAGAGATTTTTCCTAATGCGTCAATTTTCTTTCCTCTGAAGCCAATCAATGGGGAGTCCGAAGGCTATAGTTGGCTTTTGCTTAACTTCATCTGATCGAAGGCATTAACGAAGATGATATCTGCTGAGCTCCCAGAGTCTATCAGGACCTTGTTAATTTCCCAACCTACTATATTGGCCTTGATCACCATAGCATCAGTGTGGGGGATAGCTTTCCAATTGCAAGTCTTGCTCTGAGAATGTGATGGGTGTCTTCGACCAATCTATGCACCGTACTGGGCCCTGCACTTCTATGTTGTTGACAAACCTGAGATGATCTATCTTTTGCTTTGTCTGGAATTCCATTAAAGAGCCTCTGGCTATTGGTAGTATCATGCCAATGGTGGGTAGTGGTGTATGAGGGTTGAGCTGATTTTCTAGGTTGGGCTCATTTTTGGGCGCAACTAGCTATGGCGGCGGTGGTGGTGGTGGAGGTAATGCTTCAAGTTGTCTATTGTGAACATGAGCTGGCTGGTTTGTCTCTATGAATGTTATGTGCGGAGGCCATGGGTTTACGTAAGTAAGGTTGGATTCTGCACGCTGATTACTGGCCTGCCCTTGCTGCTGGGTACTTGGTTGCCATGCAGGTAAAAAGTTAGGGTAGTATGCGACTACTAAGGTGGATGGGTGGATTTGACTGGAGTTAAGACTTGGATAGATTGGGCAATATGGCTGCTGTGAAGGTGTAGTGAAGGTATGGTTGACTTCTGTAGCAGGTTGTTGCAGAGGTTGAGGGTTTGCCCTATTCTTTATCCTTTCTTGAGTTTCCTTCGTGTCTTGATAATCTCTTGTGATGTGCCCTTTGTTCTCTCCATGCAAGAAACAATACTGCCTTTGCTGTCTTAGATCCTGATTTTTGTTTTAGTTCTTCCTTTGGTTGTATTTCTTGCCTTCGTATTGCTTCTGTGGAGCTTTGTCTGCTGTTGCCTCCGGCATTTGCTGCCGTTGCTGGTTGTTCCCTTGCTGCTCTATATTAAAAACTTGTTAATCTGGTGGTTGCTGAGGCTGTGACTGGCCTTGACTTCTGTTGCCCCTTTGTGCATTTCTATTGCTCTCTTGGTACTATTTGCTCTGATTTTGCTCCTCTATCCTTCCGCGAAGGTCATTATCTGACCTGCAATACTTCTCAAACTAATTGTATAGCTCTTCTATGGTGGTTGGCTTCTCCTGAGCTAGATGAGCTGCCAAGGCTCGGATGCTGAGACCTTTGATTGCTGCCTCAATTGCCACATCCTCTAGAAGATTTGGTGCCTTCGCTTTGAGCTGCACGAATCTCTAAAAATAATCCCTCAGGGCTTCGCCTTGATTTTGCTTGCACTAAAATAAGTCCATTGATGTTAATGACTCGGTGGTGAACCCTTTAAAGTTTGCAATGATCTTATCGTGGAGGTCCTCCCATGAATATACTAAACTTGGCCTCAACATTGAATACCATGCCAATGCATCGCCTTTGGCTACAATAACAAATGACTTCATGTTATTTCTGCATGCAGAGGCTACAACTGTCTCGAAACTCGTGATGAACTGTCACGGATTGAATCTCCCTTTGAATTTGGGTAGGGAATTGGTTTATAAGAAGAAGGCCATGATGAGTTTTGGATTCCTTCGGCCAATGGGGATTTGGAGTCTATAGCTCTATGGGGGCGTTGGTAAGGTGTAAGGAGTGCCGAAGGTTAGTTGGGCAGCCATTCCTAGTGAAGGGTTGGGTTGGCTTTGATTTGCTGAATGGGGCTGACTGGGTGTGTTGGAAGGAGGTTGGTTGGGTTGCATGCTTTGTATTTCGGCTTGCAAGGCAACCAGCTGTTGCCTGATCTCCACTGCCTATAGTGATGCTTGGACTGCCCTCTGGTTTGCAGCGAAGGTTGCCGCCAACCTATCTCTCTCCTGCTGCATACTCTGCAGCTGATCTAGGAGCTGTTGGAGCACTTGCTCTGGGGTTGGTTGTTGCGCTGGTTCCTCTTCGGTCACCGCAGGCTGATCCTCCGTAGCGTCTTCTTCGATGTAGGGTTCTTCGGTAGCGGTAGCATAGGTGCTGCGGGCGCTACGCCTGGGCCTTCCTATAACACCCGTGTTTTGCCTTATGTTAAAAACCACTAAAAATTTGAAATTTTTAAAATTTACATCCAATTAAAACTTGATTAGGTTATTTTCTACAAAACCATTTCAAAAGAAAATGTTTCCAAAATCCTTGCACCAAAATCCACCATATGCTTTTCTATGTCTCGTAGGATTTAGTTGTAGCGCTAGGAATATTTTCTAAGATTAGAGAAATCGCTTCGCATTTAAGCTTCATTGCGTGCATCTTGGTTGAATGAATGCTTGCATGATTGTTTGAATGCTTGTATGTTTGCTTGCATGCTTGTATGATTGCTTTTCTAGAATTTAATTGCGGCACCAAAATAACTTCCCTTAATTACCAATTGTATTCTTGAATTATTTAAGACCTTTTCTTTATATTATAGAGGTAGATAATACATCATAGGTATAAAAAATATTTTATTCTTTTCTTAATTAACTAGGAATCATAATAGCCGTCGCATTATTAAAATATAGGTTTAATTATTCCTTCTAATATTCCCTTCTCAATCTACATTTAGTTAATTTCTATACATATGAAATCATTACTTTTAATTTCTGTCATAGTTATAAAGTAATACATAATATCTAGGAAATATATCGAATTAGATACACTAGTTACATTTTCGTAAATATTTAGGGCTATATCATGGATACGATATTATATTGCATTCCTTAAGCTAGAATATACATATTCTTGAAACTAGCAAATACATCGTATATGTATATATACATGCATTGTTACTTTACTTATTTATTATTTACAAAAATGAATAATGCATATACATATATACATACATGGTTGCATCAAAATACAAAAATGTCTACTGTGTACTGCTCCCTTTTGCCGATTGGGCACAGCCCACCCCAGTGCCTTTCCCCCTCTCCCACCGAATGGGCTCGGCCCAGCATCAGCCTTGGCCGGTCACGCACGAGCCCTGTCCGCGCCACGCCGCACCGCGTTGCCGCGTTCGCGCAGTGTGCTAACCGTGTGGACGCCGTGTCGTCTCTGCGTCGCGCGCAGCAGCCATCCCTTCCCTTCCCTTCTTTCACCGACATGTGGACCCAGGCCGTCAACTTCCTCTTCTCCAGGAAGTCAGCTGGCGCACTGTGAAGTTGTCTCCGCTGTCGCTGACCTACTGTGCCAAACCAGCTGTCGCCTTGCCATCCCAACTGTCGCCTTGCCATGGCTGCCGGAAAAGATCTCCGTTGCCAGAGATATTTCCCCTGCCGAACCGCCTCAAGCATGGCTATAAATAGCCGGCCATGGCTGCTTCGACGAGCACTTCACCAAGCTTGAGCATGGAGGTCGCCGCAGTGGCCGTGCTTGCTTTGCTCTTCACCTCCCTCTGGTCCGCCTCTTCCCTCTGCTTCTCCTTCCCCTCTTCCTGCTCTGCTCCCCCGCCACCGCCTATGCCAAGCCGCCCTGCCCTACTTCTTCTGCTCCACTCTCTCCCTCTCTCACGCTGAGCCGCGCTGCTTCCCATCTCTCTCCCTCTTCTCGGCTTGCCCTGCACCGCCGTGCGCCACTACGGCAGCAGAGTGGCTACCTCCGGCCAGCCGCGCCTGGACCGACGCTGGCGCCCTCTGCTCTATCTCCCCTCCGCCTTCCCCTGCCCCCTCTTCCTTCCACCGCCGCCGCCGCCGCGCCCTGCTTTCCCTCTCTCGCCCTCTCTCTTTTCTCTCTCTCTCTGTCTGTCTTTCCCTCTTGTTGACCGATAGGAAGTGCAGCAAAGGCAGACACCGCCTGGCCTAGTCGGAGGAATCCGAGGCTTCCTGGCCACGTCGACGCATCCAATGGGGGCACGCCACGTCGCGCTAGGGGCCCCACGTGACAGCCACTACCCCTCTCCCTTCTCTCCCCTTTCTCTGTGAGTGCGGTCCACGTGGACCACAGGGAGGAGGGAACCGATCCACCGATCGGTGCACAGGCACAGTAGCGGTCAGCTCTGGCCTCCGATGGGGACCACTCGTCAGCCACTAGCCTAGGTAGAAAACGCTAGGTGCACACGGGGAATGTACATAGGATATTAAAAGGTAAGCTTATTAATTACAGAAAAATTCCTAGAAAATTCTAAAATAAACTAGAGTCACCCTAGATCATACCTAGATAATTTCCACTCATTTTCATTAGATAAAATTGTAGACATAATATACATGTTACTTTCTATTCGTGTTTAGTCAATAAACTTAGATAATTTATAACTCATTCGTTTTAATTCCGAATCCCGTGATTCTTTCACCATAAATCTTCTAAAATAAAACACTACATAATCATACCACTTTTTGTGCCCATTTAAATTCTACTGGATTGCTTTTCTTGCTATAATTGTATTTTAATATTAACTATAGTAGTAGCCCTCTGTCGTAGCAGTAGTTAGCCCGTATATTCGCGTATGTGTATGTACTATGACACATACTCGAATATATCCATACCCAATCACCTAAAATAGTAGAATATCTATACATACAAGGATATGCCCGATACCTCGGGTATACACCTATGTATGGCTATCCCTAGCAACCTTGTTTCTCAATTCCACTTAATCATGGGCGTATACATATGCATGAGCGTATATGCCGCTAACCCTAATCTAGCCCATCAATTTAACCCTAGGCACATACATATGCATGTGTGTATGTGTCACTAACCCGGTGAACCTATAGAAAGCCTAACCTAGTCATCTTTCTCTTCCAGGTTCACATAATAGTGAACCCTAATAATATGGTTTGGTTTTCCATCAGACCAACCACCCACCTTAACCTAACCCGTAGAAGCCCCACCTTATGGATGGAATACCTCTATCCAAATCTTACTTCGGACTGATGAAATAGTGATAACCTAGATAACCAACCCATCACCTAATAGGACCAACCCATCTAGGATCATTTATTTGTTTATGCTTGCTTTACATGTTTTGCTTGTTATTTTCCTTATTTGTGTTTCCCTGTTTGTCGACAAACAGGGAAACACAAATAAGGAAAATAACTCTATCGGGTTCTCTCACGTCTTCTATCCTACGCGGTCAAATAAATTGCCTTGGCAGGAATGGCTGGAGAGGATTCCCGTGGGAGATACTCGCCTCGGTCAAATAAGGACCAGTTCATAGTGCATCTCAGCTAGTGAGATATTACGTACAACCACATATCTATATGGGTAGACTTGATCTCACACCCCGTTAAATTGAAGTATAATTTCTACTAGGAGGCCGATGTTGGTAGCGGAATATCAGGAGTCGACATGGGGATAGGTTTTCTTCCGTGGTCCGGTTGGCGTGGATGCTATGTGATCTTCCACGTTAAGCTTTTAGTTTTTGGCCATGTTCGAGCCCTTGATTTTCTTGGCCGTGTTCGAGCCATGTTTTCTTTTGTGATAATTTGGTATCATCACGTTGGGAGGATTTGGTATCTTCCGGTTTTTGTGTTTCCAAGCCCTGAGAACCCATGGTAGAGTTATATGGAAATCTAAGGATGCGTCCCTTTGGGTATGAGGTCTCGTTAGTCCTTTCACGCCACTAGCCCTGGTGTCGACTACGCCTATCATGTAAGGAAATTTGTACACCTCTGCAGAGATTTATTAAATCTATTCAAATAACCACGTCCTTGGAATGGGAAAATGCTAGGATAGGATACTATGATTAGACTTCTATGACTACCTGGTAAGATGTATTTTACTAATTTGGTAATTGTAATGAATAACAGGAACTGGTGGGATTGGTAACACTCTGCCAGGGTCCAACCTATAATTGTAACTACTTCACCTTACTATTTCTACCCTTACCTATCCACCTCAACTACTCCAACCACCATAACCATCTCCACATATAGACTTTCCCTTCCACCTTCCTCCACCCAAAGTTTAGGGCTTGCTAAGTACTTTATGTACTCAACCCCCTCCATTCTACGTTTTTAGGAGTTAAGCTACATGAGCATCTACTTGGGTGGAACTTCTAGAGCTTCGCAGGGATAGGATACTTGGAGTATACATGAAGATGGAGCCGTACGAGATAGCTATGCTAGGACTATGATGATTTGGATATAGGAATATGCTTAAAGAATAAGTCTAGGGTTACGTCCACACTCCAAGCTGCCTATAGGAATGGAGCCACGTCGATATAGGACCGCTGTCTTAAAACTCTGATATACGATATAAGGCCAATGGCCCAAGCTATGTAAACTCGAACCATGTAAAGTGTTTTCCCCATTAGCAATAAAAGTATGGTTTTTGATATAAATCTTGTTCGAATTGTGCGTATCAGCTACTGATCTAGGGACTGATACATGATGCACAGAGGACCCTAAATTAGGGGCTCAACACGGTGGTATCAGAGCTATACTTAGACTATAGGACGAACCCTTAGCGTGGCCGTTAGATAGGAATGATTTTTCTAAAAACTATTTTCAAAAATAATTGCTTATAACCCTTGACTCTCACCTTACCTTGACCTTCTATTTCAAACACAGCTTTTCTCTCTCTCCTCATCCCCTTCAAAACTACGAGTAGTAACAGCAGGATAGATTAGGTCGTATTTAGGAAAAATAGGATAGTATAAGATTAGGTCATAGAATAACCGTCCATGGTAGGAACATGAAAGTAGAACCCGATTACTTGATCTATAAGCTGATTCTTTTGAGTGACCCTTGCATTGTTTAGTTACTTCTGCCCCTATAGGTCTCTCTCTCCTTCCCTTACGCTTTCTCTCTAGAACTAGATCTTTTCCTCATCTTGTGCTCTTCCCTCTCATCCCCTTGCTACTTAGAGTAGATTAGTAGGAAATAATACATACGAAGACCACCTAGGATGTTTGGAAGACCATCAGAGAATGAAGACAAGAAGGAAATCAACCACACTCATTCTTCACCCATGCAACCCGCGAAGACCGCCTGCAAAAGCCGCCAACATCGTGCACCATCACGCCATCCGTGCTGTCACCTCCATCGCCCGATGCCACTGCTCCTTTTGACCCCCAATTGCCCCTTTCACTTCAAGACACCCCGCCTCTCAATGCCAATTACCCACGAAAGCCACTGTTCAAGTGCCAATCAGTTTCAACAATTCAAGAAAAAGCCAGAAGAAAGTGCTACCAGTTGAAGAGTTCTGAAGAAAATATCATGAAGATGGAGTAAATCATTGAAAGCAAGAAGTTGAAGCCATGAGATAATTGTTTGTATAAGAAGAATGGAATAAAAATCCTAGAAATCTTGTTGGTGCCCATATATTCAAGATTTTTGGGCTCAAATCATCAAAAGGAAAAAAAAAGAAAAGAAAAATGACGCAGTCAGTACCACTATCAAGAGATAAGAAGCCAAGAAGCCCCTCAAGTCACCCCATTTATTCTAGGATTTACATCACCCCACAACCAAACGAAGACCACTGCCTGCACGGTCGTCAAGACTACACCGCCTTCACAGTGTCCCACCGTATAGCGGAACCCACCACACCTCAAGCCCACCTAACCCCTCCCTCTACACTACATGCCACCCCTTAACCACCTCTCTTTCACCACCACCATATATTGCTAGCCTCCACCATAAACCTTCCACTATCCATCTCCATTAAATAATAACCCAACCCCTATTACTTGAAACCCTTCAAGAATTAATGAAACTATAACCATGAAATTAACTATGGAAATATGATAAGGTAATGGTTATCTTAATATGATATGTGTATTATGAACTTGATAATTATAACTATGGAACTTGAATGGTAAAATTTGACCAAACCTCGACATGGGGCGAGTGGGGGTAATGTATGTGGAATAAATTGCCTTGGCAGGAGTGCCTGGAGAGGATTCGTGTGGGAGATACTCACCTCGGTCACATAAGGACCGGTTCATAGTCCCTCTCACCTAGTGAGATATTACGTACAACCACATGTCTATATAGGTAGACTTGATCTCACACCCCGTTAAATTGAAGTATAATTTCTACTAGGAGGCCGGTGTTGGCAGTGGAATATCAGGAGCCAACACGGGGATAGGTTTTCTTCCATGGTCCGGTTGGCGTGGATGCTATGTGATCTTCCACGTTAAGCTTTTAGTTTTTGGCCACGTTCGAGCCCTTGATTTTCTTGGCCGTGTTCGAGCCATGTTTTCTTTTGTGATGATTTGGTATCATCATGTTGGGAGGATTTGGTATCTTCCGGTTTTTGTGTTTCTAACCCATGAAGCCGTGGTAGAGTTATATGGAAATCTAAGGATGCGTCCCTTCAGGTACGAGGTCTCGTTAGGCCTGTCGCGCCACTGGCCCTGGTGTCGACTATGCCTATCATGTGGGGAAATTTGTACACCTCTGCAGAGTTTTATTAAATCTATTCAAATAGCCACATCCTTAGAATGGACAGATGATAGGATAGGATACTATGATTAGACTTCTACGACTATCTGGTAAGATGTATTTTACTAATTTGGTAATTATAATGAATAACGGGAACTGGTGGGAAAGGTAATACTCTGCCAGGGTCCAACCTATAATTATAACTACTTCACCTTACTACTTCTACCCTTACCTATCCACCTCAACTACTGCAACCACCATAACCATCTCCACATATAGCCTTTCCCTTCCACCTTCCTCCACCCAAAATTTAGGGCTTGCTGAGTACTTTATGTACTCAACCCCCTCCATTCTATGTTTTTAGGAGTTAAGCTACATGAGCATCTACCTAGATGGAACTTCTGGAGCTTCACAGGGATAGGATACTCGGAGTATACTCAAAGACGGAGCCGTACGAGAGAGCTACGCTAGGACTATGGCGATTGGGATACAGGAATACACTTAAGGAATAAGTCTAGTGTTATGTCTGCACTCTAAGCTACCTGAAGGAATGGAGCCACGTCGATATAGGACCGCTGTCTTAAAACTCTCATATACGATATAAGGCCAATGGCCCAAGCTATGTAAACTCGAACCATGTAATGTGTTTTCCCCATTAGCAATAAAAGTATGGTTTTTGATATAAATCTTGTTCGAATTGTGCGTATCAGCTACTGATCTAGGGACTGATACATGATGCACAGAGGACCCTAAATTAGGGGCTCGACAGGGTGGTATCAGAGCTATACTTAGACTATAGGATGAACCCTTAGCATGGCTGTTAGATTGGAATGATTTTTCTAAAAACTATTTTCAAAAATAATTGCTTATAACCCTTGACTCTCACCTTACCTTGACCTTCTATTTCAAACACAGCTTTTCTCTCTCTCCTCATCACCTTCCAAACAACAAGTAGTAATAGCAGGATAGATTAGGTCATATTTAGGAAAAAGGGGATAGTATAAGATTAGGTCATAGAATAACTGTCCATGGTAGGAATGTGAAAATAGAACCCAATTACTTGATCTTTAGTTGATTCTTTTGAGTGACCCTTGCATTGTTTAGTTACTTCTACCCCTATAGGTCTCTCTCTCTCTCCTTCCCTTACGCTTTCTCTCTAGAACTAGATCTTTTCCTCATCTTGTGCTCTTCCCTCTCGTCCCCTTGCTACTTAGAGTAGATTAGTAGGAAATAATACATACGAAGACCACCTAGGATGTTTGGAAGACCATCAGAGAATGAAGACAAGAAGGAAATCAAGCACACCCATTCTTCACCCGCGCAACCCGCGAAGACCGCCTACAAAAGCTACCAACATCGTGCACCATCACCTCCATCTGTGCTGTCATCTCCACCGCTCGATGCCGCTACTCCTTTTGATCCCCAGTTGCCGCTTTCACTTCAAGACACCCTACCTCTCAATGCTAATTATCCACAAAAGCCACTATTCAAGTGCCAATCAGTTTCAACAATTTAAGAAAAAAGCCAGAAGGAAGTTGTCGGGGAGAAATACTCAGGTACCCAAAGAGGAGGAGCTAATGGTCATCAACATTAATTCCTTCGAGCAGTCAAGAGCGTGACTATGGTTCCAACTGACCCCCAGGTGTGCAGGCTCTGCCTCGACCAACCTCTGGGGAGCCTCTGGGGGTGGGCTCTGCCTCGCCCGACACCGAGGCCATGGACTCCGCCTCGCTTGACCTCGGGGGGTCGGGCTCTGCCTTGCCCTACCATGAGGTCATGGGCTCCGCCTCCCCCGACCCTAGGGCCATGGTCTCTGCCTCGCCCGACCTTTGGGGGCAGGCTCCACCTCGCCTGACCCCAAGGTCAGCAACTCCGCCTCGCCTGACCCTAAGGCCGAGGGGTCTGCCTTGCCCGATCCTATGGCCGCGGACTCTTCCTCGCCTGACCTCTGGTTGCATGCTCTGCCTCACCCGACCCCGAGGCTGTGGGTTCTGCCTCGCCCGACCTATGGGGGCAGGCTCCGCCTTGCCTGACCCCGAGGCTGTGGTCTCTGCCTTGCCTGACCTCTGGGGGCAGGCTCCGCCTTGCCCGGCCCCGAGGTCACAGGCTCCGCCTTGTCCAACCTCTGGGGGTAGGCTCCGCCTCGCCTGACCCCAAGGCCGTGGACTCTGCCTCGCCTGACCTCTAGGGGTAGGCTCCCCCTCACTCAACCCCAAGGCTGTGGGCTCCACTTTGCCTGGCCCCGTGGCCACGGGATCCATCTCGCCCGACCCCTTGGGTGTAGGCTCCATCTCCCCCGATGGGGTCCCATACCACCGCCAACCACTCTTGGTCCAAGCGTTTGGCCTGAGTCAATACTCTGACGCCAATGAAGAGACTGGCATGCCCCGATGTAACCCATGTCCATGATGGGCAATACCTAGGGATTCATATCACGAACGCTGACAGGCGCATCAGCTCACCATGACGTTCGCTACGACAGAATGGAACGCCATGACCAGTAGACAACGCTTGCACATGGCGCTAGTGATGGACAGGGCCACGACGTGGAGCTATCCCTGTTGACATCTACAGGGTCAGTGGGGCCTACATGAAGGAGAAGAAGGACCCGATGATCCTAAAGGACTTCTTCTATCTCTCTCTTTTGTTCTCCTCTCTTCCTCTACTATAACCCATGCTTTCCCTTGGCCTATAAAAGGGAAAGCAGGGCGTCCCATGAAGGGATCTCAATCCGATAGAATCACCTGAATCCGATTCAAGCTAGATAAACACACAAGAACATGACACGAACACATGGCTGAGCAGCGATTTAGCTCTCAGCACCCGTTCACTGTTTCCACCAGAGACTTGGGATCCTTTCCCTCTCCCGCTCATTTGTAACCCCTACTACAAACTTTTAGTGCTAGTAACATGAGCAGCAGCAACAAACTAGACGTAGGGACTTTCGCCCGAACTAGTATAAACCTCGTGTCCTCTAAGCACACCATCCGAGCCAGACATGCAATACTAGAAATTTACTCATCGGTGGTTACTCAAAACACTAACAGTTTGCATGCCAGGTAGGGGCCTTTTGCTCATCTCGACATCTACACCAGGCTTCAGATGGCTAGTCGCAACATCAGCTAGGTCCCAGGCATGCATGTGCACTTTAGGATCCTATACTTCATCATCATGATGGAGGGAGAGTTGGTGCGGCCTCCTGTCGCCATCCAACCTCTCCACTTCACCAGCCTTGATGTGATCACCGAGGTGCTTGAGGAGCTACAGCTGCACGCACCGGAGGCCCGTGCCTCTAGGAGCGACCAGCTCCTCGGCTTTGACTATGGGAAGTTAAAGCACCAGCTCGGTGCCTTCTTGGGACCTCGACCATCCCGGAGGACCTGCACCACCTCACCTTCTTGTTCGCCAATGTCATGGCATAGCTTGTTGGAGGAGTGCCCCTCTCCTTAGAATACCTCATCCAGAGCGCCCCAACAATGCTCCCATTCAGTCTCCGCAATGCCTCAGAGACCGTTGGCCACCTTGTGGCACAACGCACGCCTCCATCCCTCACGAACGATGAGTTTGTGGGGATGACCAAATATGTCATGGAATCTTTCCACGACCTCCTTGCAAGAGAAACAGAGTCACCTTCCACCTCTGACTAGAGCAGGGGGAGCCATCACCCCTCTCGTGAATGTTTCATGGCAGGTACTCCCGAGGGACACATCGAAAGCATCCAAACGGAAGAGGCTACCCTAACGAATGACCTCGACGATGAGGTCGAGAGGGATGTAGGGGCCCCACCATGCCTGCGGGTGGAGCAGCTAAAGGCTAGCACCAAGAGCTCAAGGAAGCATGACTCCAGCTCGAGTAGGAACACATGGAGCTCGAGCGAGAGATCGAGCACCATGGAGACGGTGGGCGTGCGTGTGCCATGGCCCATGATGTGAACCAGAGGATCATCAAGGACGATGAAGCACTCCCACACTTTGCTCGGGCAAGCCAGAACATCGTTGCTATGGCAGCCTTGCTCCGGGGGCTTCTGGGGTCTACCAGGCTCTACAAGGTGGTAGGCCGCGCACCATGGTCCCAGTGCATGGGCGTCTCGGCCACCACCGTGACGCGTGTGACACCCTTGATGCCCGCAGATGTACCCATGGCAATGCGAGGGAGGGAGATGACTATGGCTACCACCCTCATCATGGTGGACGCTACAACAGGGGCGTGGACCGATGCTTGAGCCTCGGCCTTCTGGGACCTTAGGCCTTTGGTCGACACATCCTCAACGCTGCCTTTCCACCACGGTACCGACCACCGACCAACATCCTGAAGTACTCTAGGGAAACAAACCCCGGACTATGGCTCGAGGATTATCGGCTTGCTTGCCAAGCCGGTGGAGCGGATAATGACGATTTCATTATCCGCAACCTTCTATTGTTCCTGGCCGATTCGACGCGAACATGGTTGGAACACCTTCTGCCCAACAAAATCCAGAGTTGGATGGACCGAAGTAGATCTTCGTGGGGAACTTCTAGGGCACGTACGCACATCCTAGGAACCCTAGGGATCTCAAAAACTATCAACAGAAGTCTGAGGAAACCCTTCATGGGTACATTTGGCACCTCTCCCGGCAGTGCAACGAGTTGCCCAACGTCACCAATGTTGACATCATAGGGTCTTCCTATTTAGGACCACCTGCGAGTCCCTGGTTCACAAGTTGGGATGTAAGGGCCCACGAACCACTAAGGAGCTCCTCGATATTGCCACCAGCCACGCCTCGGACGAGGAGGTGGTCGGAGCAATCTTCGACCGCCTCAAGGGCAAGACAAAGCGAGACGAGGACATCGGAGAAGGCGCCTCCAACTATCCCAGCAAGAGGAAGAACAAGCAACTGCGTGAGGGCTCGCTCGTGGCCGCCGCCGACCGCAAGGGGGGTTGGAAACCCGCCGAGGGTACCCCGAACCACTTTGAGAAGCTACTAGAAGGGCTATGCCCAAACCATGCCTTCTCCATCAAGCATCTCTACAAGGACTACGACCTCATGAAGCGGTTCTTGTCCGAAGGCTCCAATAGGGGGGAGCATAGGGGGGACCCCAAGCCAATCATGGACGCACGCCGAGGAGTAGGACGATGGCTTTCCGACGCTGGATGGTTGCCTCATGATGTTCGGAGGGTCGGCGGCCTATGACTCCAAGCGCCGCTAGAAGCTTACGTGCCACAAGGTCTATATGGCCGTGCCTACCTTCCTCTGATGGTCAGAGTCTACCATAACCTTTGATCGGACCGACCACCCGGAATGCGTCCCGCAGCCAGAATGATATTTGCTCGTGGTTGACCCAATCATCTGCACGAAGTGGCTCACCAAGGTCCTGATGGATGGAGGCAGCGGCCTCAACATCATGTTCGTTGAAACGCTCGATGCCATGGGCATCGACCGAGCACACGTCTGGTCAACCGGGGTGCCTTTCCATGGCATCGTGCCTCAAAAGCAGGCTATGCCACTCGGATAGATTGATCTGCCCATCACATTTAGGGATCCATCTAATTATAGGACAGAGGCCCTCACCTTTGAGGTGGTTGGGTTCACATGCTATGTGATGTTCATGGCCATCCCTAACTACACCTACCAAAAGCTAAAGATGCCGGGACCATGCGGGATCATCACCATCGGCACCTCCTTCCAACATGCCTACGAGTGCCAGGTCGAGTGCTGCGAACATGCCGTGGCAATTGTCACCTCCAAAGAGCTCGTGGCCATCAGGAAGGAGGTCACCAAAGAAGCACCCAACTCCAAGCAGTCGGTCGGGTCTTTTGAGCTTATAGAGGGTGCCAAGGAGGTCCTCGTAGACCCCAACGGCTCCAAGGGCAAAGTGGTGCGTATTGGCACCACACTTTCCTCCAAATAGGAAAGCGCGCTCATCGACTTCCTCCATGCCAATAGAGACATCTTTGCGTGGAAACCCTCAGACATGCCAGGCATTTTGAGAGAAGTCACCGAGCATGCCTTGAAGATTAGGCCGAGCTCCAAGCCGGTGAAGCAGCGCCTGTGTCGCTTCGATGAGGGGAAGCACAGGGCCATCGATGAGGAGATCGTGAAGCTTTTGGTGGCCGGGTTCATCAAAGAAGTATACCACCCCGAGTGATTAGCCAATCCTATTCTTGTACGAAAGAAGAGTGGGAAATGGAGAATGTGTGTTGACTACACGGGTCTCAACAAAGCGTGTCCAAAGGATCCATTTCCTTTGCCATGCATAGACCAAGTAGTCAACCCAACCTTAGGGTACAAAACCCTTTGCTTCCTTGATGTGTACTCCAGGTACCATCAAATCACGATGAAAGAGTCTGACCATCTCGTGACATCTTTCATCAACCCATTCGGATCATTCTACTACGTTACAATGTTGTTCGGTCTGAAGAACGCTGGGGCTACATACCAACGTTGTATGCTCAAATGTTTCAAGGGCCTCATCGGGTGAACCATTGAGGCCTACGTGGATGATATCGTGGTCAAGTCCAAACAGGCTGACCAGGTCATAGCCGACCTTGAGTAGACCTTTGCAAAACTCCAAGCAAACAACATTAAGTTCAACCTCAAGAAGTGCATTTTTGGGGTCCCAAGGGGTATGCTGCTGGGTTTCATCGTCTCTAAGCGTGGCATCGAAGCCAACCCAGAGAAGATCTCGACCATCACAAGGACAGGCCCGATTCAGAAGATAAAGGGGGTACAACGAGTTATGGGGTGCCTCGCCGCGCTCAGCCACTTCATCTTGCGCCTCGGCAAACAAGGTCTCCCCCTCTATCGGCTCCTAAAGAAGGCCAACCATTTCAAATGGATGCCTGAGGCCCAGGAGGCACTTGACATGGTCAAGCAGCTTCTGACAAAGGCCCCGATCCTAGTCCCCCGAATGACGGGGAACCACTTCTGCTCTACATCGTGTCCACCACGCAAGTGGTCAGCGCTACCCTGGTAGTAGAGCGAGAAGAAGAGGACACGCCCTCAAAGTGCAGCATCCCATATACTTCATTAGCGACGTATTGTCCGATTCCAAGACCCGCTACCCCCAAATCTAGAAGCTCTGTACACCATCCTCATCGCCAAGAGGAAGGTGTGCCACTACTTTGAGTCACATCCGGTGACAATCGTGACGTCCTTCCCCCTTGGTGAGGTCATCCAAAACCAGGATGCCATAGGAAAAATCGTGAAGTGGGCACTCGAGCTGATGGGTCAAGGCATTTTGTATGCCTCCCGGATGGCCATCAAGTCCCAAGTACTGGCTGATTTTGTTGCAGAGTGGACTAAGGTCCAAATGCCACCAGCGGTCGTCGACCAAGAGTACTGGCGATGTACTTCGATGGATCGCTGATGAAGAATGGTGTCAGCATGGGACTAATCTTTGTTTCACCCCTTCAAGGTACGCATGAGGTACATGGTTTGCCTCCATTTCCCCTCCTCCAACAATGTGGCCAAGTATGAGGCACTCATTAATGGCCAACGCATCGCCACCGAGTTGGGTATCTAATGCCTCGACATTCGGGGTGACTCCCAGCTGGTCATCGACCAAGTCATGAAGGAGTCGAGCTACCACAATGCCAAGATGGTTGCATATTGCCGAGAAGTCCACCAGCTAGAGGACAAGTTTGATGGTCTCGAGCTCAACCACATCCTGAGGCGTCTCAATGAGGCAACCGACGCACTAGCAAAAGCGACGTCCGGTCGAGAGCCGGTGCCACTAGGTGTCTTCGCTAGCGATCAGCACAAGCCCTCGATCTACTACGAGGAGCTGGAATAAGCCGGTGACGGGCCGCCTACCCTAGGCTCGGGGGTTAACCAGTCGTCGGCTCCATCGACCTCGAGGTCATGGAGCTTGATGAGGATCCAGTGACACAGCCCGACCCTCTGGCTGACTGGAGGACGCCTTACCTCGACTACCTCCTCCGTGAGGCGCTGTCAATGGACAAGACGGTGGCTCGGCGGCTCACGCGTCGTGTCAAGTCCTTTGCCATTGTTGATGGTGAACTCTATAGGTGAGAGCCACACCAGGATCCTGCAGCGCTACATCCCCATCGAGCAAGGGAAGTAGTTGCTTTGAGTGATATCCATGGTGGGGTCTACGGTCACCATGCCACATCTAGAACCCTAGTTGGAAACGCATTCCAATAAGGCTTCTACTAGCCGACCATGGTAGCCGATGCTGAGTTTGTGTGGACGTATGGAACATGCATGCATCATGAAAAATCATTCATTCATATCATTACATTGTTTCTCCCCATATAAGTTTCAGCTCATGTTATGTAACCCTTTTCTATGATCGCGTTGTCTCACTAGAGCGATACCATTTTGATACAGATGGCAGCCCCAGGAGTCCCTGTTGCAAGCGACACCTTTTTGGCACTGTTTGGAACTCCCACCCTACTGTGGAGGGTACCACATTCGGTCGGGTATGCAGAATCGCCTTGCTACTTTTGGAGCAAAGTGGTAACTAAGGGACAATAGTGGTACGATGTACAGGTGACTGTCCCAGCCCGTGTTGATCACCCACAGTGGCAAGGCTAGAGTGTGGAGTCAGATGGACAGACACCTTGGGAAGGTGCCCAAGTTGTAGCTTTCGAGGTCCTCAGTGAGATATGTCAGGAGTTTGGGGACGAGCATGTCAACAGTGCTGTTGGATCCTTTCCTCGAGTGGACCACTCACAAACCGTTTGGACCCAACCAGGCGGTAATGCTTTGGTAAGAGACCAGGATGAAAGAGCAGGAAGTAGTAATTCTGCCACGAGTGCCATGTATGCTGTTGTGAAGATGTTTTACTCTCGCCAGGATAGCTACATCAGCTGTATGCAAGAGCTCCAAAGAGCATAGGCTGCACAGCATAGGATGCGAGAATGTGTGCGCAGGCACAGAAGGGCAGTTACATCAGCTCAGAATGAGATAGGTAATTATATGACAGCCTTAGAAGCTTGTTGGGGGTAGTTTGTCCATGCTATTGCTGAGAGGGATGTAGCCATAGCAGAGGTTTAGGGGATCCATGTGGAGAGAGATGAGGCTATTCATCTTGCTGAGACTAGGGAGGCAGCTAGAATCTGGATGGTGTTTCAAGCTGCTAGGTAGGCAATGGAGTTTGATTGCAGAGAGCAGGAACTTATATGCCAGGTTGAGGAGCTTCAGCTGGATGTTCATCGTCTCAACAATGTGGTGAACCCAATTCTTCCTCCAAATGCTCCAGCAGTGGAAGAAGATCCCAATATGTTGATTGCCAAGGACGATGGCATGGAGGTGGACGTTGAGGATGAGCCTGAAGATGAGGAGATTGAGCCTTTTGAGGACGACCACAGTGATGGTGTGTCCGACATCGACATCGACCACCCCGAGGAGTAGCTTAGCTTTAGTATCTAACTAGATGCGTTAGCTCCCTATATTCGATCATTTATGTAATGAACTCTAAATTGAGTTTGATCTCATGGTGTACCCTTTGATGTACTCTAGAAACTTTGCATGTAATCCATGTTGTGGTTGCACTTTTAATGAATGCCCGTTGTGTTGGCAAGCAATTGGGCATATACGGAATGCATTACAAATGACGTTAAGTAATATAATTGGTGATGTATGGTTGTAGAAATGAATTATTGTGCCTCTGTTTTATTGTATGAATTTATATTCTCTCCAGTAAATTCAGTCTGGCATAATTCTACAATTCTTCTACAATTTTTTGACATCATCAATAATTGCTTATTGTTGTAATTCTACAGTTGCCTCGCACCCATTCTAGAGCTGGTGGGAACAATGGGAATGATGGTGCCAGGGGTAGTAGCTTGAATGGTCATGACAATGAAGATTTGCCACCACCACCACCACCCACTTCGGCAGAGTTGATGGCTATGCTCGTTGAAGGGCAATGTGCTATGGGTGAGGCTATGTGCACCATGGCGCAACAAGTCGCCTAGGGCAGACATCAGCGCCAAGGTGCTGAGCCAAACCAATATTGTGATTTCAAGGTGTTCTTGGATACCAAGCCACCTATTTTCAAAGAGGTTGAAGAGCCACTCCAAGCAGAGGAATGGCTGAACACACTTGAACAAAAGTTTCATTTGCTGAGGCTGACTAAGCCACTAAAAACTGAGTATGCATCCCACCAGTTGCAAGGGCCTGCAGGCATTTGGTGGAGTCATCACTGATCCACCCTGCCTAAGAATGCTCACATTACCTGGAACTAGTTTAAGGATGCTTTCCGAGGACACTATATTCCTCCAGGTCTTATGAGTATCAAGCATACCGAGTTTATGAAGCTGACACAAGGTACCAAGAGTGTAACAGAACTGACCAAATCATAAGAACATAAGTACAAAAACAATCACCAAAGCGATCAAATTTCTGTACTTAAGCTCCCATAATCCCGGTAGTCTGGAAATCACGAAGGATTTCAACCAACTCTCGACATACAAACCAAGACCGTAGTGATTCAACACAACACATCATTCGTTACAACATTTCACAAGTAGCATTCGGATTACATCCATCAGAGTTCAAAATAAAATATTACAAACCAAGTTCAAATTTGCGGAAGCAACATAGTTTAGTACATAACTTCATAGTTTCAAATACATTGCCAAGTCTGAGTCATGTCCCACAAAAGCATCATCAAGTATGAGAACTAGTAGAGACCACGCCCAACGGTCTAGTCTTCATCCCCAGCCGGGAGAAGGCAATACTTGCAGCAACCAAAGTAGAACTAGTCATCTGCAATAGGTGGGAGATAAACCCTAAGTACGAGAAGGTACTCAGCTAGACTTACCCATCAAAACCAGAAATAAAAGACACCAAGGATCATGCAAGTCTTATGAGGTGGGCTAGCTTGACACAGTTTCGTAAAAGAGCTTATGAATATAGTGACCAATTTAAACTTAGCATCAAGCTTATCATCATTTACCTATCCACTAGATTAGCACCTGTACTAGAGCACTCACTTATTAGGAGCAAACAATATTAACCATAGCAGGTATAATAAGGCTGTCATCATCATATCATCATTTCTAAACCATTATGTTATTTAGTGTATCTACATTAGAGATAAGCCCGTCAAGTTCTCACTAACCGGGAGAGACGGCGACTCGAATCGAATTACAACTCAGCTGAGGGGGGTATTCCTAACTCTCACCCTGGCATACTTAGCAAGGATAGCCGTGGGTCACCTTTGGAACAACTCAGGAATCAAATTCGTGGGTTCGATCAGCGCCAGCACTCTCAGGGATTACCCTTCTACCAGGACGATCAGGACTTTTAAATCACACCGCCTTGGACTCACGCCACGGCTCCCTTCCGAGGCGCACTTTATACTTATCGACTCCCGGCCTAAGGTGAGCTACTCGGCACGTGGTCGGTCTCCGCACTCAAACCAACTAAGAGAGAGGCATGCGTTCAACATGAATAGGAAAGGCTCCAAGATTCGGTCCTTAATCGACACAGACGGAGTCACTACAAACCCAAGCAAGCCTCTCAGGTCTTCATTTCAAATTAAGACTGGTTCTTTTCCATGATAGCAAATATAGCCAACCGTGCCATATGTATCTTCCTATATCTCGCGGTGTGAAATCACCTAACTTCTACCGTGTTTAAGCGAGGGCTAAGCACTACACAAGCCTGAGCTACATAGGATTCTGTGGTATCAATATCCGGACAAGGATTGGATAACCAATGCAGCAAGTGTTTGCATCCAACACCTAAACTTAATGCAACAATACATATATGTAACAATAATCATCAGAATGCATTTGAAAATTAGGAGGCTTAATATGCTCGGGCTTGCCTTTTCACAAAGTTGCACAGACGGTGATCTGGGCACTCAACAAATGACCTCGTCTGGCACTTCTCTGAAGGTTGCACCTCTGAACCTCCGTGTCCATTTTTGCTTTGCTTCGCTTCGGTTCCTCGAATTCCAAAGAGGTCACTCCTTCCGGTACACCTATTGCATGCTGATGCACAAGATAAATATCATGGATGCATAAGGAATGACATGATGCTCATGATGAATGAATCACGATGAAGTGTTTAACGAAAACATCTTTGGACACTCGTTTTACCGATTAAGAATAGCTCTATTCAAATCACTTTAAAACAGGTATCTGACTTAACTTGAAGAACAAGATCAACTTACCTAACTTGCATAACCTAAGATAAAGATGCTCATCTTCAGTTAAAGTCATAACACCTAGGAACATTACCACAACTTAGAAATAGTAAAGGCATACTTTAAACAACAGTTAAAGTTTCATATGCACACGGGTAGTTCCTTAATTCAATCACAACAAGAGTTCTACAAATCCAAATGACTTGCATGAGGACATTCTGGAAAGCTTATGAAATTCTCTACAATCATTTGTAAACATCAAAGCATGATTCTTACGTTAACCCAATCGAATTCCAATAAACCTAGAATCTGTCCAGAAATGATAGGGTTACTAAATTAATTATTTAATGATGATGCAAAAGCATAATTGGATCAAACCAAGTTTACCAACATGTTTTGCATACCAAAGAAACATCAGAAAGTCTAGTGCCAACTCCTAAACAATTTATTTAATGCCCTTTTCTAATTTCTTTAGTTAATTAGGTGATGAAAGCAATATATAGTAAAACTATTCAAAAAAATCTACAAAAATTACAGTAGCTATCTCATGCTTCACATAGACTACCATAAAAATTTCAAAGCCATTGGGCAAGCAGAACTTGCTGTATCCAAAATAACAGGTGGCACGTCTATTTTTATCATAATTAGGAAACCCTAATAAAAAGTGTCAAGCAACAGATTTCACATTTTTTCTAGCATCATTCTAACATAAGAATAGCACTCACCAAATTTTACCTTTATTGGATCTATAGAAAAATTATGAAAATTGACACAAGATCCATCCATGCAAACAAGAGAATTTTATATCTCCTACATACAGTGTCCAAAATATATGAAAATTTAACTACAAGCTATTCATGATATGAGCAGTACACCATAAAAATTTCGTGCCATTTGGAGCTACATAGAAAAATATATAATTATCCCTAATTCCTCCATGATTAAAAGAGATAAATAGAAACTCCCATTTTCATAACAGAACATGGCATAAATCATATTTTTAATATAAACTAGACATTATCATGAACTTAGCAAAATTGGAACCACATCATTTGAAGCTACCAACTAGGAGATACATATTTTTGAATCTATACACAAATCTGTGAAAAGAATAAACCAAAAATAAATTTGAAACCCTACACTACTGCTGGGCCCGCCCGAAGGACACAGCGGCCCGCGAAGCGCGCGCTGGCGCAGCCCAAAACGCGACGCAGCCCACGCTGGCTCCCACCTTGGCCTCAGCGGCTGACAAACGGGACCCGCGTGACAGCGAGACAGACAGGGGAACGGAGGAAGACGACGGCGTAGCTCATCACCGGTGGCTCCTCCGGCGAGGTTAGCGGTGCATCGGTGCTCGTCTCATCAATGCGCATCTAGCGGTGCCATCAATTTTGGCTATCACCGCGGCAAGAGGGGTGGTGACGGCCACGGCGGTGCTCGGCCACGGCTCGGCCGGCTCCGGCGAGGCTACGGCGTCGCAGCCCTAAATGGTGACCCTATGAGCTTCAGCAGCGCTCACAGTAGCTAGTGCAAGAGATAGAAGGGATGGTAAGGTTGCGGTGGCGGTTGGCCGCGTGGAGCGCCAGCTCCGGCGAGGTCAACCATGGCGGCGGTGGAAGAAACGACGAATACACGCTTACCACGACTCAACTGACTCGATTGAACGGTGGAGGTGGTAGAGGGGATCACGGCGAGGCTCTGGGCGAACTGGGCAACGCATTTTTGCAAAGACACGGGAGCTAGGCGAGGGCAAAGGCTCGGCCGGCAATGGCGGACGGCTGTGGCTCGGCGCTGCGCGCGGTGAAGGCGAAGGAGAAGCGAATGGAGCAGGTGAGTGCGTCGGGTAGGAGCTAGCCTTCTTCTGGGGCGCGGACGGACGACGTGGTGGCGTCGGCAGAGCATGAGCACCACGCGGCGAGCAGCCCCTGCGCCGGTCGGCCACGACAGGCTCAGACCGTTTTCTGAAATTTCAGATTTAGAGATCAACGACGATGACTGACAGGCGAACTTAACCGTGATGGATCTCTTAAACCATGATGATTTAGTGAAAATAATGTATACGAAAGTTGCAGAGCTATAGTAGGGCTACAACTTTGTTTTAGAACTCTACCACTAATTCACCCTGTATCCTGAGTTGTATCAAGCCAAAGGTGGCTCAATCAAACTGAAATGGCATCAATGACTTAGACAAATTTTTCAGTGTGAAATCAGCATGGAATTCTGACTTGTGGGCCATGTTTGAGCATGTTCTAGCCATTTTCATGAGTTGATCATAAAACAACTTTTGTTCCTTGATAAATTATCTACAACTTTGGTAATGAGTGCACAGCCATGCAAAGTCTCTAAGTTGGTCTTTTGACTCAGTCAAACAGTGGCACTCTAAGGGTCAATTCAAGTCAAACCTCCTCTTGAGGGCAATTTAGTCATTTTGGTCCACATGAACAGTGTCCAAACAATTACCCTAAGTGTAGTTAAGGTGTATTAGACCATAATCAACCACTTTACACAAATGCTATACCCATTTCAAATGATCACATGTGATGAAGCAACAAAACAAGCAATTCACTCAAATGTTGCAATTTCATGTTTCACATGTTTCATGACTTTGTTGTTATTTTATACTTGTCACATTACTACCATGGTGCCATGTTTCAAGGTATAAGAAACTCATGTTGCATTCACATGTTGCACTACTACCATTCACAAGAAATCAAGTATGAAACAAACATAATTACAAATGTTGCATATGCATGTTTCAGGGACAATGGCATGATGAGATAGATGATGCATATGTTTATGAAATGACATGCAATTTCGTGGAAGCCAAACACCTAGGGTGTTACAAAGAGCTTGACTGAATATCTACATGCTTTCAACAACCTATCAAGATATGCTACGAAATTTGTTGATACTGAGGCAAAGAAAATTGCTAGTTTCAAGCGGGGGCTTGATCCCAAGCTAATGAAGACTCTTGCTAATAACAAGTCTGCCACTTTTAATGAATTTATTAGTGATGCCTTAACTCAAGACAATCAAAACAACATTTATGCTGCATCCAAGAATCGGAAGAGAGCCTTTGAAGCAGGCGCTTCTCAGTCAAAAGCTCCAGTTGCTGTGAGACCTCAGTTTTGCCCACCTGCTCCCAAGTTTAGGCCACCTCAGAAAAAGGCACAAACTGCTCAGAATCAGAAGGTGTTTCACAAGGCCTATTCTGTTGCTCTACCAAAGGGCGGCCTAGGACAAGGAAGTTCCAATGTTCCAGCTATCGGCGTGAAAATGTGGTAGCCGCGCCGGGTGGACACGCAGCAAGCCAGAATGATTTGGAGATCTACCTGGCTTCAACGCTGGAGGAGTAGATCCTATGAATTCCTAAGGGCATGCTAGTCAATTTGACCTGCATTTGACAAGGAGAGAAAGTTTATTAGTAATTTAGGGTGGAACATGCTGGTTTTGCCTAGACAGTTCCAAGTGTACCGCTTTGGGAGCAGCTAGACGGGAAAATCGATTAAAACAGCCAATACGAGAAGAAATCGGCTGTTTAAGACTGTAATGCTCATGGGTCATGATTGATTTTATAGTAACGAATACAATACACCTAGTTTTAATGATCCTTTCCCTTGAGCTATTAGCATGTATGCATCAAAGATACATCACTGGCTAAATTAGATTTTGATCGAGACATGGTGTCAAGCCAATGAATCCGGTGAAAAGGGATATGCCACAAGAACAATCGACTGTTTGATATAGATAGACCTACAAACCATCTAGATCTAATCTATCACCGCCAATAGTGAGGTTCGACCAGATCGATGTAGCTATGATGATGATGATAGTCTAGAACCAGAAAGTCCATAGAATCGACCATACTTCGATAGGCTCATGAAAGCGTGCCATATCTATGAAAGCACAGGCAAATCAGCTAAAATAGCCGATTCAGGTAGAAAAGGGATTACAACATGTGAATAATCGACTATTTAATATGAATAGATCTAAAAGCTCATCAGACCTAACCTATTATCCTTAACGGTGGCGTTCGACCAAATCGATGGTAGCCATGATAAAGACAACAAATCAAACCTTTAGAGTAAATAGATCTATTCACATTTAACAGAATCAAGAAGACACACTATAAGCGCTAGAGTATGGGCGATCGGCTATTTAGCCGATGCGGTCATAGCAAACAGCCAAGGTCACGCTGGTCAAAAGCAAATCTACCAGCTAGCATAGTTCGATCTAAAGTGTTACTAGTGGGGATCGACCAGATCGTTACAGCCATAATAGCAAGCTATAGACTAGATTCAACTAGCTAGTAAACCTTCTCAAGATCAGTCATGCCTTGACCGCGTACTATGCACGATCAAGATCGAAGTAGAACGGCCGATAAAACATAATCCATCATTTGAAGTGAAAATTAACACAATATAGCAAAATAAATGATGTGCTAAAAGGATGTGAGGCTGATCTAGATCAATCTCGATCGGGCAGGTTGATATTGCTGAAGACTAGTGACAATAAGAACATCAGCAAGACCGGTAACTTAATGAATCTACCCGAAGGACTTTACCCTTAGGTAGAGCCGATAACTTGACCTTAATCTAATTCAAGAAGTGGAGGTTGAACCTAACCAATCCAGCCATACCTGAACTAGATAAGAGTCGATAACTAGCTTATACTAGAGCTCGTAAGAGGTCGGTCGGACTGATGTAGTCTTACAAACAGAAGTATAAGCCATGGCGGTACTTACAGATAAGCCAAAGGTCGACCAGATTGATGCAGCCCTGCAAGTTGAAGAACTCACCGAGATCTACAGTACTCCTACTACTAAGGTTGGCATGAAGCCAAAAAAGTAATTGGTATTGATTGATTGGTGTCTTTTTACAATAGCCGGGGTCTAATATTTATACCCGGAACCTAAGCATGAATCCTACTCAAATATGACTCATTACAATCTTTGGAATAAAAGAAAACATTCCTAACTTAAGATAACTTGGACCCTAATCTTTCCCTTTTTATAGAATCCGATATGTTCTTCCCGACGCCAACTGTAGCTCGTTGACGTTGTCTGCAGACGTTGTCTGAAGAGACCGATCCTAGCACCACATCTGAATCAACTGATATCGATCCTTATGCAATTGATTCCTTGATGACACAATCTTGGAAGCTTCGAGTTCCCGTGTTCTTCTTCACAAATTTTTGTGTAAATACATGCCCCCCAATTTTGGGATAAAAATAATTTTATTCCAAAATTTTTATTTACCTATTCACCATGTCGCAACTGTTTATTCCAAAATATACGCGCGACTCCTGATTTCTTGGTCCGAATTTTATATAATACCCCAACAGTATCATTTCCAACTCACTCGGCCCATTCACTTTCCCTTTCTCGAGCAAGCCTTAACAACCGACGTCGCTATCGCTAAGGCCTTAACCCTAGCAAATCCTCTGCTTTATCAAGTTGTTATTCAAGTAACCTTCCTCAGATTCAGATCCATTTTGGATGCAATGGCGACCAACGACCACATCCCTGAGTTATGCTTTCAAGTTCTCGTCTTCCAAGCATCAACCATTACCCTGCACTTCCTTTCCTCTCAAATTTATTTTATCTGGTTTCTAGGAAATGAGGAATGAAATTTTGATTCCATCGGCTATTGCTCCTAATGTCTATTATCTTGGTCCTATGGGTGACCCTGATCCATCTGATTTTATCAGTCAAGAAACCAACCAAATCCCTTTCAAACAATTTGTAGTAGATTTGTCCTCCTATAACACTAAAACTCCCTTTAGAAACTGGCCTAAAATGCCTAGGGGATGGAGAGATTGGTTTCGTAGGGTATGGAGGGAAAAGGCTGGAGATTGAGAGATTTATGACTTGAATCAATGCTTGACACTCTCATTGTCTGGAATGGAGAGGAATGATTCACTTTTGATTTCTGCATCTTATTTCTGGTCCAACACCATAAATGCTTTTGTTTTTTGTCACGACCCAATGACCATCATTTTGGTCAATGTTTATATGTTGATTGGCCTTAGAATAATAAGATCAATGCAACCTTATGACTTCTTAAGTGTTGGATCCAAGAAATTAGCCAAAATATCAGACTACACAGGATGGCAAGCTACATTCTGAACCACATTGAAGACGGATCAACTGTTGTTGAAAGGGAACATGTAGCCTTCTTGAACATGTGGCTGGAAAGATTCATCTTTTGTGGGTCTTCCTGTGGTCCAACTTTTAATCATAAATATTTGGTCGCGAGCGTCTAGCAGCTAGCAATGAAATCCCCCTTGGAAAATACCTGCTAGGATCAACTTATCATCTGTTGCACCAGGTAGCTATCTAGTTGCTGAAGAATGAACCAGTGCACACTATTAGTGGCCCTTGGTGGTTGATACAACTATGGTTGAACCTGTATATGCACAAGATTGTAAGATCTGATCTCAAAAACCTGAGCTTCCCTTCATCCAACTTTGCTAAAGATTATAAAGGGAAAGAAAGAAGAGTTCGACAATGCATGAACTATGGTGAGGCTGCATCCACCATAACAATTGCTGTTGATGTAGGCCATCTCTTCAAGAAATTCTATAGAGGATTTGATGCAAACATCTTGACTTGGTTGCCTTATGATGAAGATGAAGACAATGAATTAGTTCTACCAGTCAAATTCTGGTTTGAGTCAGGCTGCTAAGATGAACTAGCTGCAGCAATCTTTAGTTGCATCATCAAACCCTATGTACTGCCAGCTGAATTTCACCATGGCCATGGCAAAATGGCTACTTGTTCTTTTCTTCTAGAAAATCTTCCAACTTACGAAATCTACAATCCTTGTTTTGTGGCCCGTTAGTTTGGCCTTGGTCAGCTGCCTCCTCAATTGTTCTTCAAGAACATACTGAAGCCAAGAGAAGGTATGAGTGAAGTAATGGAAGCCTCCAGAGTCTTTCAACTAGGATCAGATCTTCCTTCCTTTTGCTTGTATGACTGGACAAGAGTCAACTTCTCTTCCATCCTTTTTGACTCCTGGTGGCAAGAATGACATTCCCATCTCTTCTATTGGTCAGTCCATCCTAGATGCATAGCTCTAGATAGAGATTTTGCTTCTGATAGTGAGGTAACTTGTCATTCCTTTTTTCAAAAAAATTATTCAATAAATTCCCCTGCCAACTGTTCTAACAGACTTTTTTAGGACACCAAATCTGATCCCCCAAGCATGGACATGAAGGGGCATCCTATAGATTATTATCCACCATGTCCAGCCTCAAGAATGGGATCAACTGCACCTACACTGAAGAAGCTGATGAAAACCCAAGCTGCCTCCATAACTGTAACATATCAATCTTCAAAACATAAGGCAGCCCAAGGGGCAACCCAGAAAACCATTACTAGGAAAGGCTTTGTAGAACGAGACCATCAACTGCTTATGTAAAACAATTCATCCTCTTCCCAAAATGACATTCAATTTCTAATTCTAATTCTTTCCTTGCAGTTATCAACCATTACATCCCAACCTACTCTGGGTGCTGAACTTTTGTCCGGGCATTTAAATTAGCACCAACCCATCCTTCATCGGCCGGTCCTCAAAAGGAGCCGATTTTGACTGAAACAACCGATGCTTCTAGGATGGCAGAAGATGAGAATCCTCCCACTTTATTTTCTAATGTTGCCAAGGTATCTCCTCAAAATTCTTGATTTTTTATTCAATTTTCACCCTTCTCTGATCATTTACCATGCCAGACACTCCTTGAGGAAATATTCACGCAAGAGTAGAAGTCTAATAGTCTACCCATTGAAAGTGACTCTGCTGATGTTGACACCTAGACTGTCGAACCTCCGGTCCAGCTAACAATTGATGGTAAGAAAGTCATATGTCTATTTTAGTCTTCTGCAACAAGCATGAGCTGAAAAATCTTCCTTGATGTTTGCAGATACCAATGTCGAAAGTTTAGAACCGATTCAACTAGATACCATTGGTGCATCATCAGCTGCCCCTTCTCCTCAGATAGAAACTACTCCAGAAAAGGTATTGTATCTCCTCATTCTTCTCATTTTCAAACAATTTGTTATTTCTTAACAAAACTTTTCTTTCCCACTTGTAGGTACATAACTCACCAGTCCTGAGCTATTCTTTCAATCTTGAAGAGTATATAGATGACGATGAAATCAGCTCATCAGCCATCTCTCCTAAAGAAGCTTTATAGGAAGAGACCAGAAATTGGCTAAGGGACATATTGCCAATGCTTGAAAAGGACATAGCCGATTTGGTCCAAGATGCAGATTCAATGCAAAGAGTCTTCTTAGCCATTAAGGATAATTTATCCCCAGATCTCATCAAAGTCTTGTCACCTTTATCCATCATTGAAGATCAAGCCCCAAAGGTGAAAAAGGCTCAGAGGAATCTATCTAATTGTGAAGCTTTATTGGCCAAGAAGAACTCGAACAGACAAGAGGCCAAAGAGCTAGCACCGCTGATCGATAATTTAAAGAACTCCTCCCTCTGGATCGAGCCAGAGCTGAACCAACTAGAAACCAAGCATGCAGAACTTGAGAAGGAACTAGAGAACATGAAGGCTACCATCGGTCGCCATAAGTCCAATCTGGCTCAAATACCCAATGCCATTAAGCAGAAGAAATAGGAAATCCTGACCAAGGTCAAAGAAGGCAAGGCCATCTGCCATAGCCTTGAGAATATTCCTGGATCAGCCAAAGAAGACAAGCAACAAATAGCAGAGGTCGATGCTATTCAGCTAAAAGCATTGAAAGCAATCCAGTATGTTCTAAACTTGTAATCTGCATACCAACATATATTTTGTGTGGAAACAATGATAACAATATTTTTTGTTGATCTATTGTATTTCTTGTCTCGGCTAAAGAGCCGATCTGAAAGTAACCGATTCCAGACCCCTGACCTTAATTCAATTAAGCCTGAAAACACGTCCTCCATTAAGAAAACTCCTCAATCTTCCATCCTTAGTTATCAATGCCGCATTCTCTCTGGCATTAGTGGGGTGGCGCTTCGCCTTCTATTAATTGCAGTTGCCTTTTACACGTCCCGAGATATCTACTACCTCACTTCGTGGCTATAAATACCAGCCAAGGGCTCCAGCCTCGAACACATCTATACTTGCAACTGCCTCTATTCTTTGTGCTTCTTCGCCTTCACAAGCCCTGTAGTGGTTTTCTTCTTCCTTTCCATAGATTCAACCAAACCTTATGGCTGGCAAGGATAACCAGGGCAAGCGCACGACAGAGGAGATTCTGGAGGAGAGCCCACCAATGAGCCAGCGCCTCCACCGTATGAGGTGAGATCGATATCCTCTACTCATGGCAATAAACTCTTCTAACTTGTTTATAGGTTCGTCTTGAATGACAGCCTTCGTCCACTTCCTCCCAGGGCCGGTGAGCCCTGCAATGCTACATCAGATGCCGCCTCCACACTGGATTCATCGTCGGACTCCTCCGACTCCTACAACGGCGATGACGCTCGGCGTTTCCTCCAGGAGTGGAGGGCAGCCTAGGACCGTTATTCCGAGGCAACTCAGGAAAATGGTCAGCTTGAGATCCACCTCGGGGCCTCTCAAATCGCCGAGGAAGAGGCCAGCGCTGCTCGGGTGCAGTTGGCTAAATCTGACGCCATGGTGGCGGGAAGATGAATTCCAAGAAAGCTCTTCTTCTAATTTCCACTGTCTTTATCTTAAAAGCTTATTTGTTTCTATGATCGCCAGCCCTGATGGTGTAGTTGGAGAACCTCCAGCTGGCGGCGAACGTGGCTACGACGGTTGTCAATGCCCAAGGCCCCCTCATCAACGCCTGCCTCCATGACATCCCGGCCCATGTCTAGGAGATCGCCCTTCATGGCGTCCGTCATGGCGCATTGGTGGCACTAGCCATGACGTAGGTCCAGACCGAGTATGAGCTCCATACCATGGAGACCAGTTTCCCGATGGGTGATGGTCCCGAGGAGCACGAGGAATTAATCAAGGACTTCGTTGATGCAACGGAGGCCATCGTGGACATTACCTCAGCTCAGGACATTGTAAACAGGGTGTTTGATTATCTTGTAACTAGCACCAACTGATCAATGAATGGAATCCTTTTTTTGTGATCAAGTCTTAGTGTACTTTCTATAATGTCTTGTGTACACTATAATCATTTCTGTGTTGTTTTTTTTGCTCTATAGGTGATATATATCATATCGGCTTTTCCCCCTTTTGGGGTAATTTTTTAGCTAAAGGCGATACCTCTCTGGTCCCGGCTATTAGAGCCGATGATTGAACAAATTGGCTGTCAAGTATTAGTCCAAATGCTAGGATAATATTCCTTCAGACATTTTCCATTGATCGCTTCTTGATACCAGTCATCTCATAGTATTCATAAGCGAAACAATCTTTAAATTATTTTAATAAATCTATCAACTCTTGCTTATACTTAGGATCCAACTTAGCACTCACATATGTCGGCCTAGGCCTATCTCCAGGACCAATATCTATCTCCTCAAATTCATCGGCCGACGTGAAGCCATGTCCTAGTTTACCATATGTAGCATCTGTTGGATTATCCATTAAAACAAACTCTCAGAGCCGACTGCTTGGATTAGCTATTGGTCTTCATCATTGATTTTAATGAAGCCTCCTTCTCATAGCTTGCCAGAAAAACATTAGAAGTCTTTCAATTCTGTTTACACCAAAATTTGAGAGAAAAATGCGAGAACTCGAAGCTTCCAAAATTGTGTCGATCAAGGAATCGATTGCATAAGGATCGATATCAGTTGATTCAGATATGACTCTAGAATCGGATCTCTTTGGATGACGTCAGCAGATAGCGATGATGAGCTACGGTTGGCGCCAGGAAATTACATATTGGACTCTACAAAAAGGGAAAGATTAGGGTCCAAGTTATCTTAAATTAGGAATGTTTTCTTCTATGCCGAAGATTGTAATGAGTCGTGCTCGAGTAGGATTCATGTTGAGGCTCCGGATATAAATATTGAACCCGGCTATTGTAAGAGGACACACAATTAATCAAATACAAGTTACTAACTTTTTTCAGCTCCAGCCACCCCTTAGGAGTAGGAGTAGAGTAGATCTCGGTGAGTTCTTCATGGAAGGGGTTGCATCGGTCCGGCCGACCTCCGGCATGTCTGTAAGTACCGTCATGGCTTATACTTCTATTCTTACGGTTGCTGTCATAGAACCGACTAATTTATAAGAGCACAAGTACAAAAACAATCGCCGAAACGATCAAATTCTCGCACTTGAGCCCATATAAACCCAGTAGTCAACTAAAACCACGAAGGATTTCAAACCAACTTGCATACAACCAAGATCATAGTAATTCAACATAACATCTCACACGTTACAACATTTCATAAATAGTTTGCAGATAGATTACAACCCATCAGAGTCATTGTTATTACAAACCAAGTCTTGTAAAGTAGCGGAAGCAAATAGTTTAACTCACACACATGAGTTCAAATACCAGTACTAGTTTGCCGATCACATCCAACAAAAGCATTCAGATGAGATAACAAGAGATCATGCCCATGATCTAGTCTTCGTCACCCGCCGGGTGGAGACAATACTTACAGAAGCCCTGGTATAGAAGGTCATCTACAACAAGAGGGAATAAACCCTGAGTACGAGAATGTACTCAGCTAGACTTACCCGTCGGAAACCAAAATAAATGACACCAAGGATCATGCAAAGCTTTATTTAGAGGATCAGGCTGACACTTCTTTTTGCGGAAAAGCATAAGTAATAATGATTAACTTTTAAACTGAGCTAGCAGTGACTTTAAGCCATTAACCTATCATCTATATTAGCACCTGTACTAAGAAACCACTTGATTAATATGCAAACATTAATAACCATAACATGTATAAATCATGGCAACATTATCCAGCATCATCATCTTTCATTTAACCATATCGTTGTATTAAGTGAATCTACGTTGCCGTTGCTCAAGTCAAGTTCTCACTATCCGGGAGAGATGGCGATTCGAATCGATTCCTATCCAGCTAGAGGGGTATTCCTAGCACAAACCCTGCTTCCCCCGTCAGGGTCGCAAACAAGTCACCTTTGGTACAACTCAGGAGAAAAATAAAAGAAAAGACACGGCTCCGGGCCGCCCTGCATTCTCAGAGAACCACTCTGCTAGGAAGTGCAGGATTTTAAGCCCCGACTCCCGTTGGACTTATACCAATGGCTCTCCGCACATCCTTACTACCTCCAGAATGCATCCAACCCCCACGGTTCCCGGCCTGAGTGGAGCTACTCGGCTTCACGGTCGGAACGACTTATCCGGCCAGCTAAGTGTTAGGCTGCGTTCAACATGACCTGAGGACGTACATCGTGTCGGTCCTTAAATGACACAGACGGAGTCACTATGTCCAACCCTACACAAGACTCCGCCCGGTCTTCATTCATTATTAACATGGTTCTTTTCCACGATAGCAAATATAGCCAACCATGATCCACCTCATCCTAAAGCTCGCAGGTGACAGGAAATCACCCGACTTCTACCGCACTAAGCATGGCTAAGCATTTAACCCGTTCCTGACTTAAATAGGATTCAAGTGCGATATCTGGACAAGGATAGATATATAATGCAGCAATTGGTTCCAACCAATTCCTATACTTAATGCAGCATCAACAATAAAAGATACTCAATATATTTGTAAAGACATGAGAGACTTATAATGCTCCGAGGCTTGCCTTTTAGGAAAGAGGATGGACGATGGTCAGGGCACTCGGGCAACTCCTCCTCGGCGGCTGCTTCGTCGGTTGCCTGCACCTCGGGCTCCTCCTCCTGGCTCGCTCCCTCGAACTCTAGAAGCGTCACTCCCTCCGGCACACCTATTGCATGAATGCGCAAGATAAATATCATAGATGCACATGAACGAAGTTAGGGATGCTCGGGGAATGCACATGCTTACTGCAGTTTGCATATTCTAACTTAAGCTCTTTTCAAATCACTTTAACTTACCAAGTTTATACAACCTAATGTATAATTGTTCATCTTTAGTTAAAGACCTAGCACCTGCACCTAAGCATGTTCTCAAGTTAGGCTAGCACCTAAACAATCAACAAGAACATTGCAACAAAGCATACACACAAACATTTGTATTTCAGCAAAACAGGGACTAGACAGCGGTACAGTAAACTGACCATAACTGGAGATTTACAATTCCAAATGACATGCAACAAGATAATTTGGAAAGCCTATGAAATTTCCTCCAATTCATTTTCAGACCTCAAGGCATGATTCAAACTTTTACCAGGTCAAATTCTTTAATCAACAGAAATCTGTCTTTCCAAGACAGAGAGCAAGCAAAACTGTGATCCAACTTTAAACGACTGTAACTCCTAAACTACTAGGCCAAATACCACCAAATTTTAACAGGAGCTAGATACATAAGTTCTCTACAACTTTTGTATTCACAAATTTCCCAGCAAACCAAATTATCATGGGGAACCTTGCAAAGTCCCCAGAACTGTGCAGAAGGACATAATGCAAGCAAAATAATTATTAACTTATGTTGCAAACACATAAATGGACAAAACCAACTTTACTACCTTATCACACATATCACAAGAACACCATAAAGTAGGGTGTTCCTCACCAAAACAATTCTTTTAATACCTTTCTTAATTTAATTCATTATTTAAGAGGAATAATAAACCTATATGAAAACTGCACCATTAAATATACAAAAATTACAGTAGGTACTACATGCACCAAGTAGGCTACTATAAAAATTTCACATCATTTGAAGAATTATAACATCCTACACAAAAATAACAAGGTAGAAAGGCTGAAAATAGCATAAATAGGAAACCCTAGTGAAAAGTGTCAAGAAACAGATTTTATATTTTTCATAGCATCCTTAAGGTACTAGGACATTCTCCAACAAATTTCATGTTCATTGGATTCCTAGATAATTTACAAAAATTCACCCAAGTATCAATCAGTGATAAAAGGAAAATCTATAACTCAAAAACCATACATGCAATGACACTCAAATTTTTACCAGAGCTTCTACTCATCAAGAATAGATCACCATCCAAATTTCATAATTTTTGGAGCACAGAAACTCAAGATATGATTTAAACAAGTTTGCATGCATTCAAAAACACATTTCAAGTTCCTATTTAATTCATCCAAAATTTCTACATCATGTGCTCAAGACATATTTTTCTTAAATACTAGACTTCACAGAGAGTCTAACAAAATTTGAATCACACCATTTGGATCTACACATTTGGAGTTACAAAATTCACAAACCAGCATCGAAATCTGTAAAATTGAACTATCCTACAACTGAACTATCACTGACGCATGTGGGACCCGCGTGTCAGCCGGGCCCGCTGGTCAGCGACATAGAACAGGGGAGACGGCGCACGACGGCGCGGCAATGGCGAAGCTCGCCGACGGCGGCTCCTCCGGCGAAACCGAAGGCACCGGCGTGCTCCCCACAACGATGCGCACCCAACTATACCCTCACCACCATCTCTACTGAACTCAAACACCGACGGCGACATGCAATGGCAGACGGCGGAGGAGTCCAGCGACGCTCCGGCAGCGTCCGGCCATGTAGGGTGTGGCTAAGCTCGGTATGAGCTCCTAGGGCACGCGGGGAAACTTAAGGAAGCAAGAAATGAGGACGATATGGCTCCTAGCTACCCCGACCACGGCGGCCTCGAACTCTGGCGAGGTCGCGCTCATGGCGGTGATGACGGAAGTGGCCAATGTGCCCTTACCAAGACTCAATCGGCCCAGCTAAGAGGTGGAGGAGGTAGAGGAGGACACGGCGGAGCTGTTGACGAGCCGTGGTTCGCATTTTTGCAGCGACGAGCAAGCTAGGCCACGGCGGAGCTGCTCGGCAATGGCAGAGCCAGCGCTGCTCTGTTGTTGCTCGGGGTGGAGGCGAAGGAAGTGAAAAATTGGACTGTGAACCGGTCGGGCAGGCGCGTGGGAGGTTCAAGTCATGGCCTGCGACGCCAGGACGTCCGTGGCACGTGGCTGCGCGGTCAGGCGGCTGGCGACGGGTGTCCTCCACGCGGCGTTCATTTTCTGAAATCAGACAGTCACTGTAGCTCACCATTCAGTTAACCGATCGACCTGACAGTGAAACTTCGTCATGTTGAAACGGCTAAGTCATTGCTCAAAAGCAAAAACCGTCAAGATGAAAGTTGTAGCCCGTACTCCCATCTTCAATTTCTATTTAAGCACTAAGGACTAATTCTCAACAGATATAGAGGAAAATCACGCCAAAGTTGAGGTCATGAAACTGAAACTCAGTTACAATACTTAGAAAATTTTCAAGTGTTGAATCAGCCTTCAATACTGACTTGTGGGTCCTTTTTGAACATGTTGTGCACATTTTCATGACTTGGCTTCTAAAAAAAGTTTGTTCCTTATAAAATTTGCTACAACTTTGCTTTAGGTTGCTCAGACATGCAAACACTCTAAGCTACACTTTTTAAATAGTCAAACAAAAGAGTTCAGGGGTCAAAACAAGTCAACCCACTTTTTGAAATCATATTTAGGCAACATGATCAATATGAACATTGTTGCTAATGACATTCTAAGTATAGCTAAGTTGTTTAAAAATATATTTAGCCATACCACACATTGATCACACCAAAATCAAGCATCACATGCATTGAAACAAGGAAGAACAGGTGAGGTGTTACTTTTGTTTCAAAGCCATGTCTCATATGTTTCATGAGTGTGTTGCATAGTACTACTAACCATGTTTCACTAAAGTGTGTTGCACATGTTGCACTTGAGTGTTGCACACTATTCATTTCATAAAACAAACACACATGAAATATGACAATATGTTGCAATGTTTCACAAGCATGTTTCATGCAATATAAGCTCATGAATGGATGAATGATGCTCATGTTTATGAAATGCAAGTGCAAATGTGGAAGCCAAACACCTGGGGTGTTACAGCCCTCCCCCCTTATAAAAATCTCGTCCCGAGATTTGAAAAACGTACCATTGTTGATAGAATTCCTTATAACCATCCCTCAAATAATCTTCCCTTTCCCACGTTGCATCACGTTCACTACCCTGATTACTCCGCATGACTTTGTAAAACTTGACCACCCAACTCCGAGTCACTCGCTCACAAGTGTCAATCACTCGGACCGGCTTTTCTTCAAAGGTCAAACCTGATTTTAACTCGATATCCCCCAATGGAACTCTCTCTTCAGGGACGCGAAGACATTTCTTCAATTGGGATACATGAAAGACATTGAAGATAGCACTCATCCCAGGAGGTAATTGAATCTTGTATGCCACCTTACCACTTTGTCCAATGATTTCAAACGGACCAACATATCTCGGCGCAAGCTTTCGCTTTACACCAAAACGTTGGACACTCTTCATAGGTGAGACTTTCAGATAAATGAAGTCTCCAACTTTGAACTCAATAGGTTTTCTACGTCGATCAGCATAACTTTTCTGCCTAGCTTGAGCTGCGGCCATGTGGGTTTGGATAGTACGGACTTGTTCTTCAGCTTCTTGAACAAAATCAATTCCATAATATCTCCTTTCACCGGCTTCTACCAATTTAACGGGGTTCTACACTTTCGACCATACAAAGCTTCAAATGGTGCTATCTTGATACTCTCTTGATAATTGTTATTGTACGAGAATTCAGCTAGGGGCAACCATTTTTCCCATGAGCCCTTAGCCAAGATGACACATGCTCTCAACATATCTTCTAAGATTTGATTCACTCGTTCAGTTTGCCCATTGGTTTGCGGATGATAGGTAGAACTTCTTACTAGCTTAGTTCCTAACAATCCGTGTAAGTGCTCCCAAAAGCAAGCAGTGAACTATGGTCCCCTATCCGAGACAATAGTATGAGGAATCCCATGAAGTCGGACTATCTGATTAAAGTACAACTCCGCGTAGTCGGTTGGACGAAAATCTATGCGGATAGGAATGAAGTGTGCAGACTTGGTCAAACGGTCTACAATCACCCAAATAGAGTTAAAGTTCCTCTGAGTAGTAGGGAGTCCAACAATAAAATCCATACTTATCTCCTCCCATTTTCAACCTAGAATAGAGAGTGGCTGAAGTAACCTGCCCTTCATGTGTACAGCTTTAACTCGACAGCAAGTGTCACACCTAGCCACATAAGCGGCTATCTCCTTCTTCATCTTAGTCCACCAATAACGAGGTTTCAAATCATGATACATTTTACTACTGCCAGGATGAATAGATAATTTAGAGGAATGTGCTACGGATATGATTTGATCTCTAAGCTCTCTATCCTTTGGAACCACTAACCTATCCTTGAACCACAACACGTCATTTTCATCTACCCAAAAATGTTTGGTTTCTTGCTCTTTCATCTTGCGCTTGATGTGGAACACACCTGGATCTGTCTTTTGTAGCTCAATAATTCGACTCTATAGAGTACAACTGACAGTGATGTTGTGAAGGATTGCCGGATGTAGGAGCCGTGACAAATGACAGTCACTTTCAATCAACGAGTGGTAATGCGATTTCCTGCTCAAGGCATCCGCAACTACGTTTGCCTTGCCTGGATGATAGTGCACTTGGAGGTTGTAATCCTTGATCAACTCGAGCCATCTTCTCTAACGCATATTCAACTCAGGTTGAGTGAAGATGTACTTAAGACTTTTATGATCAGTGTAGATGTGGCATACATTGCCAAGCAAATAATGTCTCCATGCCTTCAAAGCATGAACAACTGCAGCGAGTTCTAAGTCATGCGTAGGATAGTTCACCTCATGCTTCCGAAGTTGGCAAGAGGTATAAGCAATGACTCTACCTTCTTGCATAAGAACACCTCCTAAACATATGCTTGATGTATCGCAAAACACATCAAAAGGTTTCTCGATATCCGGTTGCGCCAAAACCGGAGCCGAAGTTAGAAGGGTTCGCAGGGTGTGAAAAGCCACATCACACTCAGAAGTCCAAACAAACCTCGTGTCTTTTTGCAGCAACCGAGTCATAGGCTTGGCTATTTTAGAGAAATCCGGGATGAAGCGACGATAATAGCCAGCCAATCCTAGAAAACTCCAAACCTCGTGCACCGAGATTGGAGCCTTCCAATCCAACACTTCTTGCACCTTGGTGGGATCCACCATAATTCCACCATCGGACAACACATGCCCGAGAAAAGGTACCCCACGAAGCCAAAATTCACACTTGCTGAACTTTGCATAAAGCTTGTGTTCACGCAATCTAGTGAGAACCACTCGCAAATGTTCAACATGATCTTCTTCATTCTCAGAATAGACCAAGATATCATCTATAAATACCACCAAAAATTTGTCCAACTCAGGCATAAACACCGAATTCATCAGATACATGAAATGTGCGGGAGCATTGGTCAATCCAAAAGACATAACAAGATACTTATATAGACCGTATCTTGTAGAGAATGCAGTTTTTGGAACATCCTCGGGCTGAATTTTGATTTGATGATAATCAGATCTCAAATCAATCTTGGAAAAGACTTTTGCTTTAGACAACTGATCAAATAAGATATCTATCCATGGTAGAGGGTACTTATTCTTGATTGTCATTGCATTCAAAGGCCTATAATCTACACACATGTAGTGATTGATCCTTCTTCTTCACAAAGATAGCTGGACACCCCCACGGAGATGAACTAGGACGGATGAGGCCTTTCTGTAAAAGTTCACTTAGCTGGATCTTAAGTTCGGCTAGTTCGTTGGGAGGCATTCTATAAGGTCTTCTAGATATGGGTGCCATACCAGGAAGCAACTCTATCTTGAACTCCACATCCCGATCCGGAGGCAATCCGAGCAAATCATCGGGAAAAACATCCGGAAAGTCACACACTACAGGGATATCTGCCATAGCCTTTGCTTGCACCGCATTTGCCGCACAAGAAAGGTTGATGTCCCTGGGTAGTTGCACCAGAAAACCTTCCTGATTACTAGGATCTCTGAGCATGACTACTCTAGTCGATGTATCAATAAGCACCCCATGACTGCTCATCCAATTCATTCCCAATATCACATCGATCCCTAGACCCGGTAAAACTACCAGATCAACTTGATAGCTTCGTCCCTCTATCTCAAGTTGTATGCCCCCGACTATGAGCTTGGTGGGGATAGTACCACTGGCAGCCCTAATACAATAACCCTCACCCTCAACAGTGTATGTTTAATGCATAAACTTGGATGCAAATGCGGGACTAATAAAAGAATGTGAAGCACCCAAATCAAATAGTACAACTGTAGGGTGTTGATCAACCAGAAACTTACCAACAATGACTGCCTCCCCTGAAGGAACATCAGCAATATTTGTGTAGTTCACTTGCCCCTGACGACCACCTTGGTTGAAATTCTTCTTAGGGTAAGGACACTTCCTTGCCTAGTGACCTGTCTTGTTGCAGTTCCAGCATGGCATGTTGCTTGGAGGAACATTGGAGCTGCCTTGACTGGTAGTGCCCTTTGGAAGAGCAACTGTAAAAGCCTTGCGAAATCCAGTCTTCCCTAGATTCTTCTTCTACGGTGGGCGGAACTTAGCAGCTGATGTCGGAGGACGGAATGGAGCCTTATGTGTGTCTGGAGCTTTGGACTGTGAGGCACCCGCCTCATAGGCTCTCTTACGGTTCTTTGAAGCAGCATATATAGCATTGTTGTTCTCTTGGGATAGAGCATCACTAACAAACTCATTAAAATGAGCACACTTACAATTTCCCATAGTCTTCATCAATTTGGGGCTGAGTCCCCACTTGAAACTTGTGATCTTCTTGGCATCAGTGTCAACAAACTCAGTAGCATACCTTGCAAGGTTATTGAAAGTCTGCAGGTATTCATTCAAGCTCTTGTTCCCCTGTGTTAGCTTCATAAATTCAGTGTGCTTGATTGCCATGAGACCAGGAGGAATGTAATTTCCCCTGAAAGCAGACTTGAACTGATCCCAAGTGATTTGGGCATTAGCGGGCATAGTGGACCGATAATGACTCCACCAAATACCAGCTGGCCCATGCAGTTGATGAGATGCAAACTTAGTCTTCAGCACCTTAGTTAAGCGAAGCAGACGGAATTTCTCCTCAAGAGTGTTCAACCACTCATCAGCTTGGAGGGGCTCCTCAGCCTCCTTGAAAATCGGTGGCTTAGTATCAAGGAAATCTTTGAAGTCGCTATACTGATTTGGTTCCGGTCCTTGACGTGCACCCCGACCATCACGATTTGCAATCGTGCGGAGAGCCTCAGCCATAGTGCGCTGTCCTTCCACAAGAATCGCCATCAATTCCGCTGGTGTGGGTGGTGGTGGTGGGAGATCATCATCATCACCAGCCGCACCATTGGAACGAGTGCGAGGCATCTGCAACAATGCGCAACCAGCAATTATTGGTGATGTTAGCACCTTGGAGAGGAACAATGTAATTACGCCAAACTGAATTTACTAGAGAGAATGTAAAATTCATGTAGTAAAACAGTGGCAATAATTCATTCTCCGATCACCACATCATCAGTTAGATTACTAGCGCCATTCGCAATGCATTCCAACATGACAAGTTTAAAATTCACCAACTAAGATAAGCATCCCAAAGGGAGCGGATTAAGGTACATTTCATGCCAAGTTCGAATTAAAAGGTACATCCCACATCACCATTTGATGATTGACCAGAGAGATTATCCTTCAAGGTAAGCATAAATAACCGGATAAGCAATTTATAAGGGAGGGAGTAATGAAATATGAATGACATGAGTGAATATGATGCATGCTCGTTCCGTACGTTCTCTCACCCTAGTAGAATTTGAGAATTCTAACGGCTAGACGGTGGCATACATATGTTCTCTCATATACATATCTAGTCGAGCTACACGTTGTGTTGTTAGTGTACCTACAAACAAATTCATTGCAGCCCATCCCAACAAAAGAGAATTAAGCACACAATGAAAGCAGTAAACTAAGGTACTCTCCATATATACATCCCCGGATATATATACTTCGGTATCCACAACTACCCGACAGATAGACCCACAATTAAGTACCTTCATATGTACATGTATGCAACATGTAAATATTCTAGTAACCACAACTAACTCTCCCCTAGACCAACAGTTGGACGGTCATGCTCTCACAACTCACACTTACCTGGGCGTAGAGGCAATTGATCCATACATTACCATTCAAGCGAATGGCACCCATGCAATAGCACGCCGCACGGACAACGAAAATAGAAACAATCATTTCCCCCAAGTTAGTAATTATATAAGCCACCTAAAAGTCCTTAGGTGGGCTACAAGGGATGTGATCACCGGCACACTATAATATGAAACTTTAGATTTTTGAACACCTATATATAACTATAAGTTGGAAAAACCTGTTTTCGCAATAAAAGCTTTTGTTTTTAAATACCCGTATGACATGTTTAGTGTTGAATCTAGCTCTGATGCCAGCTGTCACAGAACCGACCAATTTATAAGAGCACAAGTACAAAAACAATCGCGGAAACGATCAAATTCTCGCACTTGAGCCCATATAAACCCGGTAGTCAACTGAAACCACGAAGGATTTCAAACCAACTTGCATACAACCAAGATCACAGTAATTCAACATAACATCTCACACGTTACAACATTTCATAAACAGTTTGCATATAGATTACAACCCATCAGAGTCATTGTTATTACAAACCAAGTCTTGTAAAGTAGCGGAAGCAAATAGTTTAACTCACACAAATGAGTTCAAATACCAGTACTAGTTTGCCGATCACATCCAACAAAAGCATTTAGATGAGATAATAAGAGATCATGCCCATGATCTAGTCTTCATCACCCGCCGGGTGGAGACAATACTTACAGAAGCCCTGGTATAGAAGGTCATCTGCAACAAGAGGTAATAAACCCTGAGTACGGGAATGTACTCAGCTAGACTTACCCGTCGGAAACCAAAATAAATGACACCAAGGATCATGCAAAGCTTTATTTAGAGGATCAGGCTGACACTTCTTTTTGTGGAAAAGCATAAGTAATAATGATTAACTTTTAACCTGAGCTAGCAGTGACTTGGTTAATATGCAAACATTAATAACCATAACATGTATAAATCGTGGCAACATTATCCAGCATCATCATCTTCCATTTAACCATATCGTTGTATTAAGTGAATCTACGTTGCCGCTGCTCAAGTCAAGTTCTCACTATCCGGGAGAGACGGCGATTCAAATCGATTCCTATCCAGCTGGAGGGGTATTCCTAACACAAACCCTGCTTCCCCCATCAGGGTCGCAAACAAGTCACCTTTGGTGTAACTCAGGAGAAAAATAAAAGAAAAGACGTGGGTCCGGGCCACCATGCATTCTCAGAGAACCACTCTGCCAGGAAGTGCAGGATTTTAAGCCCTGAGTCCCGTTGGACTTATGCCAATGGCTCTCCACACATCCTTACTACCTCCAGAATGCATCCAACCCCCATGGTTCCCGGCCTGAGTTGAGCTACTCGGCTTCGCGGTCGGAATGACTTATCCGGCCAGCTAAGTGTTAGGCTACGTTCAACATGACCTGAGGACGTACATCGTGTCGGTCCTTAAATGACACAGACAGAGTCACTATGTCCAACCCTACACAAGACTCCGCCCGGTCTTCATTCATTATTAACATGATTCTTTTCCACGATAGCAAATATAGCCAACCGTGATCCACCTCATCCTAAAGCTCGCAGGTGATAGGAAATCACCCAACTTCTACCGCACTAAGCATGTCTAAGCATTTAACCTGTTCCTGACTTAAATAGGATTCAAGTGTGATATCTAGACAAGGATAGATATATAATGCAGCAATTGGTTCCAACCAATTCCTATACATAATGCAGCATCAACAATAAAAGATACTCAATATATTTGTAAAGACATGGGAGCCTTATAATGCTCCGGGGCTTGCCTTTCAGGAAAGAGGATGGACGGTGGTCAGGGCACTCGGGCAACTCCTCCTAGGCGGCTGCTTCGTCGGTTGCCTGCACCTCGGGCTCCTCCTCCTAGCTCGCTCCCTCGAACTCTAGAAGCGTCACTCCCTCCGGCACACCTATTGCATGAATGCGCAAGATAAATATCATGGATGCACATGAATGAAGTTAGGGATGCTCGGGGAATGCACATGCTTACTGCAGTTTGCATATTCTAACTTAAGCTCTATTCAAATCACTTTAACTTACCAAGTTTATACAACCTAATGTATAATTGCTCATCTTCAGTTAAAGACCTAGCACCTGCACCTAAGCATGTTCTCAAGTTAGGCTAGCACCTAAACAATCAACAAGAACATTGCAACAAAGCATACACACAAACATTTGTATTTCAGCAAAATAGGGACTAGACAGCGGTACAGTAAACTGACCATAACTGGAGATTTACAATTCCAAATGACATGCAACAAGACAATTTGGAAATCTTATGAAATTTCCTACAATTCATTTTCAGACCTCAAGGCATGATTCGAACGTTTACCAGGTCAAATTCTTTAATCAACAGAAATCTGTCTTTCCAAGACAGAGAGCAAGCAAAACTGTGATCCAACTTTAAACGACTGTAACTCCTAAACTACTAGGCCAAATACCACCAAATTTTAACAGGAGCTAGATACATAAGTTCTCTACAACTTTTGTATTCACCAATTTCCCAACAAACCAAATTATCATGGGGAACTTTACAAAGTCCCAGAACTGTCCAGAAGGACATAATGCAAGCAAAATAATTATTAACTTATGTTGCAAACACATAAATGGACAAAACCAACTTTACTACCTTATCACACATATCACAAGAACACCATAAAGTAGGGTGTTCCTCACCAAAACAATTCTTTTAATACCTTTCTTAATTTAATTCATTATTTAAGAGGAATAATAAACCTATATGAAAACTGCACCATTAAATATACAAAAATTATAGTAGGTACTACATGCACCAAGTAGGCTACTATAAAAATTTCACATCATTTGAAGAAGTATAACATCCTACACAAAAATAACAAGGTAGAAAGGCTGAAAATAGCATAAATAGGAAACCCTAGTGAAAAGTGTCAAGAAATAGATTTTATATTTTTCTTAGCATCCTTAAGGTACAATGACATTCTCCAACAAATTTCATGTTCATTGGATTCATAGATAATTTACAAAAATTCACCCAAGTATCAATCAGTGATAAAAGGAAAATCTATAACTCAAAAACCATACATGCAATGACTCTCAAATTTTTACCAGAGCTTCTACTCATCAAGAATAGATCACCATCCAAATTTCATAATTTTGGAGCACAGGAACTCAAGATATGATTTAAACAATTTTGCATGCATTCAAAAACACATTTCAAGTTCCTATTTAATTCATCCAAAATTTCTACATCATGTGCTCAAGACATATTTTTCTTAAATACTAGACTTCACAGAGAGTCTAACAAAATTTGAATCACACCATTTGGATCTACACATTTGGAGTTACAAAATTCACAAACCAACATCAAAATCTGTAAAATTGAACTATCCTACAACTGAACTGTCACTCACGCGTGGGACCCGCGTGTCAGCCGGGCCCACTGGTCAGCGACACAGAACAGGGGAGACGGCACGCGACGGCGCGGCAACGGCGAAGCTCGCCGACGGTGGCTCCTCCGGCGAAACCAAAGGCACTGGCGTGCTCCCCACAACGATGCGCACCCAACTATACCCTCACCACCATCTCTACTAAACTCGAACACGACGACGACATGCAATGGCGGACGGCGGAGGAGTCCGGCGATGCTCCGGCAGCGTCTGGCCATGTAGGGTGTGGCTAAGCTCGGTACAAGCTCCTAGGGCACGCAGGGAAACTTAAGGAAGCAAGAAACGAGGACGATATGGCTCCTAGCTACCCCGACCATGGCGGCCTCAAACTCCGGCGAGATCGCGCTCATGGCGGTGACGGCGGAAATGGCCAATGTGCCCTTACCAAGACTCAATCGGCCCAACTAAGAGGTGGAGGAGGTAGAGGAGGACATGGCGGAGCTGTTGATGAGCCGTGGTTCACGTTTTTGCAGCGGCGAGCAAGCTAGGCGACGGCGGAGCTGCTCGGCAATGGTGGAGCCGGTGCTGCTCTGTTGTTGCTCGCGGTGGAGGCGAAGGAAGTGAAAAATGGGACTATGAACCGGTCGGGCAGGCGCGTGGGAGGTTCAAGTCATGGCCTGCGACGCCAGGACGTCCATAGCGCGTGGCTGCGCAGTCAGGCGGCCGGCAACGGGTGTCCTCCACGCGGCGTTCATTTTCTGAAACCGGACAGTCACTGTAGCTCGCCATTCAGTTAACCGATCAGCCTGACAGTGAAACTTCGTCGTGTTGAAACGGCTAAGTCATTGCTCAAAAGTGAAAACCGTCAAGATGAAAGTTGTAGCCCGTACTCCCATCTTTAATTTCTATTTAAGCACTAAGGACTAATTCTCAACAGATACATAGGAAAATCATGCCAAAGTTGAGGTCATGAAACTGAAACTCAGTTACAATACTTAGAAAATTTTCAAGTGTTGAATCAGCCTTCAATACTGACTTGTGGGTCCTTTTTGAACATGTTGTGCACATTTTCATGACTTGGCTTCTAAAAAAAGTTTGTTCCTTATAAAATTTGCTACAACTTTGCTTTAGGTTGCTCAGACATGCAAACACTCTAAGCTACACTTTTTAAATAGTCAAACAAAAGAGTTCAGGGGTCAAAACAAGTCAAACCACTTTTTGAAATCATATTTAGGCAACATGATCAATATGAACATTGTTGCTAATGATATTCTAAGTATAGCTAAGTTGTTTAAAAATATATTTAGCCATACCACACATTGATCACACCAAAATCAATCATCACATGCATTGAAACAAGGAAGAACAAGTGAGGTGTTACTTTTGTTTCAAAGCCATGTCTCATATGTTTCATGAGTGTGTTGCATAGTACTACTAACCATGTTTCACTAAAGTGTGTTGCACATGTTGCACTTGAGTGTTGCACACTATTCATTTCATAAAACAAACACACATGAAATATGACAATACGTTGCAATGTTTCACAAGCATGTTTCATGCAATATAAGCTCATGAATGGATGAATGATGCTCATGTTTATGAAATGCAAGTGCAAATATGGAAGGCAAACACCTATGGTGTTACAGCCCTCCCCCCTTATAAAAATCTCGTCCCGAGATTTGAAAAGCATACCATTGTTGATAGAATTCCTTATAACCATCCCTAAAACAATCTTTCCTTTCCCACGTTGCATCGCGTTCACTACCCTGATTACTCCACTATTGGGATATTATATAAGACTCAGCCCGGGAAGTCAGGAGTCGCGTGTATATCTCGGAGCAAAATGGTTGCGGTGTGGTAAACAGATAAATAGGAATTTTGGAATAAAATCGCTTTTATCCCAAAATTAGGGGGTATGTGTTTACACCAAAATTTGGAGAGAGAAACACGAGAACTCGAAGCTTCCAAAATTATGTCGATCAAGGAATCGATTGCATAAGGTTCGATATCAGGTGATTCAGAAACAACTCTGGAATCGGATCTCTTTGGATGACGTTAGCAGATAGCGATCATGAGCTACGGTTGGCGCCAGGAAATTACATATTGGACTCTACAAAAAGGGAAAGATTAGGGTCCAAGTTATCTTAAATTAGGAATGTTTTCTTCTATGCCAAAGATTGTAATGAGTCGTGCTCGAGTAGGATTCATGTTTAGGCTCCGGATATAAATATTGAACCCCAGCTATTGAAAGAGGACACACAATCAATCAAATACAAGTTACTAACTTTTTTCAGCTCCGACCACCCCTTAGGAGTAGGAGTAGAGTAGATCTCGGCGAGTTCTTCAGCGAGCAGGGTTGCATCGGTCCGGCTGACCTCCGGCATGTCTATAAGTACCATCATGGTTTATACTTCTATTCTTACGGTTGCATCGATCCGGTCGACCTCCACTGCGACTCTAGTATAAGCTAGTTATCGACTATTGTTTAGTTCAAGTACGGCTGCATCGATTCGGTCGACCTCCACTGCTCGAACTAGATTAAGGTCAAGTTATCGGCTCTATCTAAGGGTGGCATCCTTCGGATAGATTCATTAAGTTACCGATATTAATTATTACTTTCATTATTTATTTAATTACAACAATATGGGATTGATCTAGATCAACCTTATATCATGTTTAACCCATTGTTTATTAATCTAAATTGATCTAATCTGCACTTTAAATGATGAGTTATGTTTTATCGGCTATTTTATGTCAATCTTGATCGTGCATAGTGTGCGGTTAAGGCATGTCTGGACTTGAATAGATCTATTGGCTAACGAGAACCATTCCATGCCTCGTTATCATGGCCTGTGTGATTCTACCTCACACCCCACTGTTAGCACCATGGAGTGGGGATCGTTATTTGTTAGATCTATTCCTGATAGGGCATGACTTTAATTGTGCGTTATGCCTAAATCGGTTGTTTTAGCCGATATCGAGTGTTTTCACGTATGCAGTTCACGTCACGAGACCATTGAAGTAAAGATAGGTTGAAAAATATGTTAGCCCCATGATCTTATTATTGTATTACGGCCTGCATGATTCTGCCTCATGCCCCACTGATATTAGTAATAAGTTGGGTCATCAAATTTATTGCTGTTTCTACGGCCTGCATGATTCTGCCTCATGCCCCACTGGTCATAATGATAGATGAGATCTAATATGTTCATTAGATTTATCTCTATTAAATGGTTAAATGATGATGAGTTGTTTCTTTTATATAAAAAGGGATTCGGTTGCTTGCAGTCATTGGCTTAGCATAAACTGATTATTATTGACATCCTATTGCTATTGACTAATATTTGTCTAAATAATGATATTCATCCTGAATGATAACTGATTTTTCCCCATAACTCCATAAGCTTTAACTGATTTATTCTTATGAGTATGCTGGAATCGGCTATTTAGTCGATCTCCTTCCACATCAGCTCTCAGAGCCACACATTTAGGACTGTCTGGCAACACCGGCATGTTCCGCCTTAAATTACTGATTAGCTTTTTCTCCTTATCAATTGTAGGGTCAAATTGACTGGCATGTCTCGGGAGGAGTGCGTAGGATCGATAATCCCTGCGTTGAAGCTAGGTGGATCTCCAGCTCCATCGAGCAGACCCTTCTGGCCTGCTCGTGTGCCCCGGCATGGGATGAAATTTCATGTCGACACACGTTCTGGCATGCCAGGTGGGACCCCACAATCATCATGGCGGTTCAGAACAACAACGACATCCTTATGATACCTTATGAAGACCTACCTGATGGAGATAAAGATGTCATCGGCAAAGCTATAAAAGAATTTTAGAATAAGTGTTTGTTGTCCTACAGCAAAACACGTGACAATACAGTTGTTCAAAAATATCCACTACCAAGAGTTCTGTTGCATGGATAGACGGATGCAGATGAAACTAAAGATAGGCGTTTCTTCACGGACGCTATAAATAAATCTGTTCATGATGCCATATCGAACCATAATGAAATTTTCTTGAACACAATCCATAACACCATGAAAGAGGTGTTTCATGGGTTTCTAGTTGATCAGGTTGGACCGGCTTGTTACAACATTCCACATCAGTTGACTCGAGGGACTAATCAAACCGGTACCAGCCATCAAGAAGCAGCACCAGCTGGTAACGATGATGTCCAGGCAGTTCAGAGTTCATCTGAGCAAGCTCAAGGTGTTACTACGAATCAGATACAGTATAATCCTGGATCGTCAGTACAACATGTGCAACAGCCGGCGGGGCAAGGTCAGAACCAGGTGATGAATTTTGGCACATTAGGCCATATACCGTCGTCGGCTCAAAAAATAGCACCATCAATTCAAAGGATCCATAGAGATATAGATCATAATGTCTATAACCAGAGACTTCAAGCAGCAAACCAGCAAAGGACCCAGCAGATAGAGATTCCACAGGGGTATCATTATAGCACAGATTATAATACCCTTCATATGATTCTTAATCCAGGGTATCAAGGCACACGGGGTTTCAATCCATAGATGGGTCAGCAAGTGCAGAGAAATCCAAATTCACATGCTGATGAGTTGTTGCTAAAGGTGACCGAGATGATGAAGAATCAGTTTGGTCTGAATCCTAAAGGGCTGACCTTCTCATACAAACGCCCCTATCCAGAATGGTATGATTTGGTCGCTCTTCCTACAAATTATAGGCTCCTAGAGTTTGCTAAGTTCATTGGCTGAGACAGCGCAAGCACAATAGAACATGTCAGTTGGTATTTTACATAGTTGGGCAAAGCATCCGTTGAAGAGGCCCATCGAGTTCGTTTCTTCTCCCTGTCACTGTCAGGGCCAGCCTTCACTTGGTTTTCATCACTACCAGTCAACTCCATTGCCAGTTGGGCTAACCTGGAGAAGAAATTTCATACATATTTCTATACTGGGACTGGAGAAAAGAAGATTACCGATCTGACAACTATAAGGCAGAAAACTAATGAATCGGGCATTGAGTTTCTTTAGAGGTTCCAAGAAACTAGAAATTTGTGCTTCTCATTAAACTTGGCTAATGATCAGCTAGCTACTTTGGCCGTTCAAGGGATGCTGCCAACATGAAAAGAAAGATTGCTAGGACAAGAATTTGACAACTTGGGTTAATTGGCTCAACGAGTAGTGGCGCTCAATAGCCAATTCCAGAGTATGCGTAGAGATACCTGATTCTAGAAGAGTACCATAGTGGCCAAAGCTTATAATCCATATTCAGTCGATGACGGCTATGAAGATGAAGAAGACGAGGTTGGCGTGGCTGAATGGAATTGAGGAAAAAAGACAGTAATGGTGCCAAATCCTTGGGGAAGAGAAGTCGAGGAGGCTTTGACTTTGACGTCACAAAATCAGATAAGCTCTTCGATTTCTTGCTTGAGAAGGGACAGATCAAGTTGCCCAATAATCATGTTATGTTGCCCCCTGATCAGTTGAAGAATAAGAAGTTCTACAAGTTCCATAACGCTACTTCTCATTCCACTAATGAACGCATAATTTTTTGGCAGCATATATAGAGGGCTATTCAGCAAGGAAGACTCAAATTTGATATGCCTTGGAAAATGAAAGTTGATGATAATCCTTTCCCCGGAGATCAAAACATGGTTGATGCTAGGCTGCTCAAAGGAAAGACTAAGGTCCTGACATCAACCAAATCAAGAGAAGCTGGAACAGTCGATCCCAAAATGCAAATATCGGCTGACGAATACAGAGAAATTGGAAGACTTCACAACAAGCAAAAGAGCCGATATGAGTAGGGAGAAACGTCAAAAGGTGGGGCGACAAAGCCACGGATTACATCTCGAATTCTGTTGAATAAATGGCAGTAGTAGAAGGAAAAGGATTATCAGCGTTGGTTAGAAGAGCAAGAATACCAGCGTCAACAGGAAAAAGAGAGATATGAAAGAAAGCAAGCTAAATTACATTGGAATTGTCCTTTCTTCAGACATGGCTGGAACGAAGGTTTGAAGTTGCCTACTAGGAATAACTGTCTAGAGTGCAGTGATCAGTATTGGGAGTTTAGGCAATCTCAAGCCAACCGTCGGTCTATCCATGCTCAAGATGCATATCATCATAATAACATGGATCAGCGCTTAAAAAATGGAAGTTTTCATAATCGGCTTAGAAAAAGATTTGTTGATCAAGACTGGGCTGATTATGAAGAAGAAGGCAACGAGAGAGAATATGTTTGGCAGGAAGGTCAATGGTGTCCAGGAGGTTTGACAAGAAACCAGAAGAGAAGGGTGCAACGCCTAAGGAATAGAGAGTTGGAACAGGCTAAGGCATCCGGTAAACCACAAGTATGGCGTGCTAAGCAAACAGCCGATAGAAGGCAACCATCGGCTAATATTCAAATGGCTTTTCTATTGCCATTAGAGTTCAGAGCTCCGACAGATCAAGAAGTTTATTCGGATTTCGATGAATCGGAGTATGAAGAGATAGTTGCCAAGCTGACGGTTATACAACAGGCTATATTTGATAAACCAGTCAAGCATCGGCACTTAAAGGCTTTATATGTAAGAGGTTTGGTTGATGGGAAGCCGATGAACAAGATGTTGGTGGACGAAGACTGCCATTCAAAATGAATCTATAGACAAATCAGAACAATTCATCATCATAAGCAGAAGATGTCGATCTCACCTCATGCATCGGAGGCGCTGATTTATTGGCATATTCTCCTCCAGGACGTCCTCCGCCCCACGCTTGCCGCGGTTGTCCTCGCTGGCCATGAAGTTGATCGGATCTACAGGAAGGGAGGAAGGCCGCTACAGAGTTCTGCGAGGGTAGAGAAATGCAAAGGCACAGGAGCGGTTGCGAGTGTAGATGTGTTCGAGGCCGAGGCCATCGCCTGGTATTTGAAGCCATAGAGCGAAGAGGTAGATGCCTTGGGACATGCAAAAGGCAACCGCAATTAATAGAAGGCAAAGCGCCACCTCACTAATACCAAAGGGAATACGGCGTGGGGCGACTAAAGACAGAAGATCAAGGGGTTCTCTTAATAAATGCCGTGTTTTCAGACCTATATGGGATTAAGATCGGGAGTCTAGAATCGACTATTTTCAAATTGGCTCTTTAGCCGAAACAAAGAAAACACAGTGAGAAAACAGAAAGTATGGTTGTCATTGGTTCTACACAAGACATGTTGATACATGAATTACAAGTCTAGAACATCCTGGATCACTTTCAACACTTCTAGCCGAATAGCATCAACTTCTACGATCTGTTGTTTGTCTTCTTTGGCTGATCTAGGAATGCTCTCGAGGCTACTTTAGATGGCTTTGCCTTCTCTAACTTTGGCCAGCAGTTCCTATTTCTTTTATTGAATGGCATCTGATATTTGAGCCAAGGTGGACTTATGACAATCAATGGCAGCCTTCACATTTTCTAGCTCCTTCTCAAGTTCTGCATGCCTGGCTTCCAATTGAGACAATTCTAGGTCAATACTGAGGGAGGAGTTCTTCAAGTAATCAATCAACTATGTTAGTTCTTTAGCCTCTTGCCTGTTAGAGTTCCTCTTGGCCAACAAAGTTTCATGATCGAATAGATTCCTATGAGCCTGTTTCACCCTTAGGACCTGATCTTCAAAAATGGATAGAGGGGATAAAACTCTAGAGAGAGCCAGAGATGGATTACCCTTAATGACCAAGAACGCTCTATGCGTTGAATCAATGTCTTGGACCAAATTGGCTATATTCTTCTCAAACATTGGTAGAACATCTCTTAGCTAATTTTTGGTCTCTTCTGACAAAACTTCCTTGGAAGAAGTGGATGACGATCTGATTTCATCCTCATCAAGATACTCCTCAACATTGAAAGAGTAACTTAGGGCTAGAAGATTGAGTGCCTGTGTATAAGGAAATCTTGATTAGAATGTTTAAATTAGTTTATAACAAATGGATGGCAAAGAGGATACAATACCTTCTCGGCAGTAGCCTCTATCTGAAAAGAAGGAACAACTGATGGTGCACCAATAGCATCTGGTTGAATCGGCTCTGAGCTTTCAACATTGGCATCTACAGTATCAAGGAAATTTTTAGTTCATAATTATTATAGAAGAATAAAGGGACATATAACTTCCTTGCCATCAGTTGTATGCCGAGTTGGGGAATCAACAGTCTGACTGTCGACGGCAACAGGATCATCTTCGATGCCGATAGGATCATTAAGTGGACTATCAGGCTCCCACTCTTGCATGGGTGTTTCCTCAAAAAGTATCTAGCATGGTAAGAGGCCAGGTGAAGGATGGAAACCGAGTAAATGAAAAGGTCAAAGAAAATACTCTGACAAGCATCAAGGATAAAACTCACATTTTCTATTGTTATCAAAGCATTAGTTATTTCAACCAAAATCGGCTCCTTTTGAGGATTAGCCAATGGGGGTTCAGTTGGTGCTGAGTCAAACGCCTGTGATAGCAGTTCCACGCCTAGAATAGGTTGGGACACAATGCTCGATAACTATGAAGGAACAGGATCAGCAATTGAATAACATTTTGAGAAGGAAATGAATTATTTACCTGAGCAGCTGACGGTCTCATTCTGCGGAGCCTCTTCCTAGTAGTGGTTTTCTGGGTTGTACCTTGAGCCGCCTTGTGCTTTGAAGAATGATATGTTACAATAGTGGAGGCAGCATGAGTTTTCATCAATTTCTTCAGTGAAGGTGTAGCCAATCCCATTCTTGAAACTGAGCATGGTGGCTGGTAATCTATAGGACGCCTCTTCCTAGCCAAGCTCGGAGGATCAAATTCAGCATCCTAAAAAGGTCAATTAGAATAGTTGGCTAGAGGAATTCATCAAGCAGTTTTCTTGAAAAGAAATGGCAAGTTACCTCTATCATAACTAAATTCCCCATCCAAAGCTATACACAAAGGGTGAACCAAGCCACAGAAAAGATGGGAGTGCCATTCTTGCCACCAGGAGTCAAAGAGAGTGGAAGAGAAGTTGACTCTGACCCAGTCATGCAAGCAAAGGGAAGGAAGATCTGACCCTAGCTGGAAAACTCTGGAGACTTCCAGTACTTCACTAATATTCTCTCTTGGCCTTAGTATATCCTTAAAGAAAAGTTGAGGGGGCAATTGGCCAAAACCAAAATGACAAGCTATAAAAGAGGGGTTGTAGAATTCATAGGTTGGAAGGTTGCCTGGGAGGAAGGAACCTATGGCCATGTTGCCACGACCATGATGAAATTCAGCTGGAAGGACGCAGGGCTTGATAAAGGAATTGAAGATTGCAACCGCCGTTTCATCCGCGCAGCCTGATTCAAATCAAAATTTGAATGGAAAGATCAACTCATTGTTTTCATCCTCGTCGTATGGCAGCCAAGTTAGGATGTCTACATCAAACCCTCTATAAAACTTTTTGAAGAGATGGCCAATGTCAATATCGATTGTTATGGCCGATGTAGCCTCACCATAGCTTGTACACTGACGGGTTCTTCCTTCTTCGCCTCTATATTCATCATCAAAGTTGGAGGAAGGGAAACTCAGGTTTCTGAGATCAAGCCTTACAATCTTGTGCATGTACAGGTTAAGCCAAGTTGTATCAACCACCAGGGGCCACTGATAGCATGCACTGGTTCATTTTTCATTAATTGGGTAGCTACCTGGTACATCAGATGATAAGCGGCTCCTAATAGATACTTTCTAAGAGGGATGTCCTTGCCTACTGCTAGATGCTCGACCATGAGTTTATGATTATAAGTCGGGCCACAAGATGACCCACAGAAGATGAATCTCTCAAGCCACATGTTCAGAAAGGCTACATATTCCCTTTCACTAACATTTGATTCGTCTCCAATATGGTTCAGAATGTAACTGGCCCATCCTATGTAGTCTGATATCTTGGCTAATTTCTTGGATCCAGCACTCAAGTACTCATAAGGCTGCATTGATCCAGTAATTCTAAGGCCGGTCAACATGTAAACATTGGCCAGAGTGATCGTCATTGGACCATGATCAAATACAAAGGCATTAAGGGCATTGGACCATAAATAAGTTGCAGAAATCAAGAGTGAATCATTCCTATCCATCCCGGACAACGAGAGTGTCAAGCATTGATTCAAATCATAAAGCTCCCAATCTCCACCCTTTTTCTCGGATACCCTACGAAACCGATCTCTCCACCCCTTGGGCATTTTAGGCCAGTTTCTGAAGAGAGTTTTGCTATTCCAGGAGGACAAATCCACTATAGACTGTTTGAAGGGGATTTGGTTGGTTTCTTGATGGATGAAATCAAATGGATCAGGATCACCCATAGGCCCAAGAAAATAAACATTGTAAGTAACAGCTGATGGAATCAAGATTTCATTACTCATTTCCTAGAAATCGGATAAAATAAATTTGAGGACAAAGGAAATACAGGGTAGCAACCGACATTTTGAGAATGGGAATTTGAAAGCATACCTCGGGGATGTGGTCGCTGGTCGCCATTACCACCGAGACAGATGTGAATCTGAGGAAGACCGCTTGAATAAGAGCTTGATGGGGTGGAAGATTTGCTAGGGTTGAAGCTTTGGCGATGGCGGTGTCGGCTATTGAGATTTGCTCGAGAAAGAAGGGGAAAGCAAACAGCCCGGGAAGTCAGGAGTCGCGTGTATATCTTGGAGCAAAATGGTTGCGGTGTGGTAAACAGATAAATAGGAATTTTGGAATAAAATCACTTTTATCCCAAAATTAGGGGGTATGTGTTTACACCAAAATTTGGAGAGAAAAACGCAGGAACTCGAAGCTTCCAAAATTGTGTCGATCAAGGAATCTATTGCATAAGGTTCGATATCAGCTGATTCAGAAACGACTCTGGAATCGGATCTCTTTGGATGACGTCAGCAGATAGCGATGATGAGCTACGGTTGGCGCCAGGAAATTATATATCGGACTCTACAAAAAGGGAAAGATTAGGGTCCAAGTTATCTTAAATTAGAAATGTTTTCTTCTATGCCAAAGATTGTAATGAGTCGTGCTCGAGTAGGATTCATGTTTAGGCTCCGGATATAAATATTGAACCCTGGCTATTGTAAGAGGACACACAATCAATCAAATACAAGTTACTAACTTTTTTCGGCTCCGACCACCCCTTAGGAGTAGGAGTAGAGTAGATCTCGGTGAGTTCTTCAGTGAGCAGGGTTGCATCGGTTCGGCCGACCTCCGGCATGTCTATAAGTACCATCATGGCTTATACTTCTGTTCTTACGGCTGCATCGATCGGTCGACCTCCACTGCGACTCTAGTATAAGCTAGTTATTGACTCTTGTTTAGTTCAAGTACGGCTGCATTGATTCAGTCAACCTCCACTGCTCAAACAAGATTAAGGTCAAGTTATCGGCTCTATCTAAGGGTGGCATCCTTTGGATAGATTCATTAAGTTACCGATATTGCTTATTACTTTCATTATTTATTTAATTACACCAATATCACTTCGCCCGATTGGGATTGATCTAGATCAGCCTTATATCATGTTTAACCCATTGTTTATTAATCTAAATTGATCTAATCTGCACTTTAAATGATGAGTTATGTTTTATCGGCTGTTTTATGTCAATCTTGATCGTGCATAGTGTGCGGTTAAGGCATGTCTGGTCTTTAATGGATCTATTGGCTAACGAGAACCGTTCCATGGCCCGTTATCACGGCCTGTGTGATTCTGCCTCACACCCCACTATTAGCACCATGGAGTGGGGATCATTATTTGGTAGATCTATTCCTAATAGGGCATGACTTTAATTGTGTGTTATGCCTGAATCGGCTGTTTTAGCCGATATCGAGTGTTTTCACGTATGCAGTTCACGTCACGAGACCGTTGAAGTAAAGATAGGTTGAAAAATGTGTTAGCCCCATGATCTTATTATTGTATTACGACCTGCATGATTCTGCCTCATGCCCCACTGATATTAGTAATAAGTTTGGGTCATCGAATTTATCGCTGTTTCTACGGCCTGCATGATTCAGCCTCATGCCCCACTGGTCATAATGATATATGAGATCTAATATGTTTATTAGATTTATCTCTATTAAATGGTTAAATAATGATGAGCTATTCCTTTTATATAAAAAGGGATTCGGTTGCTTGTAGTCATTGGCTTAGCATAAACTGATTATTATTGACATCCAATTGCTATTGACTAATATTTGTCTAAATAACGATATTCATCCTGAATGATAACCGATTTTTTTTCCATAACTCCACAAGCTTTAATTGATTTATTCTTATGAGTATGCTGGAATCGGCTATTTAGTCGATCTCCTTCCACATCGGCTCTCAGAGCCACACATTTAGGACTGTCTGACAACATCGGCATGTTCCGCCTTAAATTACTGATTAGCTTTTTCTCCTTGTCAATTGTAGGGTCAAATTGACTGGCATGTCATGGGAGGAGTGCGTAGGATTGATAATCCCTGCGTTGAAGCTAGGTGGATCTCCAGCTTCATCGAGCAGACCCTTCCGGCTTGCTCGTGTGCCCCGACACGGGACGAAATTTCGTGCCGACAAGTTCCCAATACATTGGATCAGCTATTGCTATGCTCACAGAATCATCAGCATGAACCAGCTCAACATCATCTCCATGCCACTGAATCAAGCATTGATGCATAGTCGATGATACACAACAATTTGCATGAATCCAATCACGACTAAGGAGTAAACTGTATGAACCCTTTCCATCAATGACAAAGAATGTAGTGAGCAAAGTCTTACTCCCAATTGTCAATTCGATGTTTATTGCCCCCGTGGTCTTGGATGCATTACCTTCAAAATCCTTAAGCATCATGTTGGTCTCAATCAAATCTCCAGGTCCCTTGCCAAGCTTGCAAAATGTAGTATAAGGCATTAGATTAATAGAAGCACCTCCATCCACCAACATTTTTCTCATCGGCTTCCCATCAACAAAACCTTTTACATATAAAGCCTTTAAGTGCCGATGCTTGACTGGTTTGTCAAAGATAGCTTGCTGTATCACTGTCAACTTGGCAACTATCTTCTCATATTTCGATTCATCAAAATTTTAATAGACTTCTTGATCTGTTGGAGCTTTGAATTCTGATGGTAACAGAAAGGCCATTTGAATATTAGCTAATGGTTGACCCCTATCGGCTATTTGTTTAGCACGCCACACTTGAGGTCTACTAGATGCCTGAGCCTATTCTAGCTCTCTATTCCTTAGACGTTGTACCCTTCTTTTCTGGCTTTTTGTCAAACCTCCAGGACACCATTGCCCTTCCTGCCAAACATACTCTTCCTCATTATCTTCTTCTTCATAATCAACCTAGTTTTGATCAACAACTCGCTTACCAAGCCGATCATGAACACTTCTATTTTTTTAGGCGCCAATTCATATTATTATGATGATACTCATCTCGAGCATGGATAGACCGGCGGTTGGCTTGAGATTGCCTAGACTCCCAATATTGCTCACTACACTCTGGACAATTATTTCTAGTAGGCAATTTCAAACCTTCATTCCAACAATGTCTGAAGAAAGGACAATTCCAATATGATTCAACTTTCTTCCTTTCATACCTCTCTTTCTCCTATTAACGCTGGTATTCTTTATCTTCTAACCAACGCTGATAATCCTTTTCCTTCTGTCGTTGCCATTTATTCAACAAAATTTGAGACGTGACACGTGGCCTTATCGCCCTGTCCCTTGACGTCTCTCCCTATTCATGTCGACTCTTCTGTTGGTCACGACGCCCTTTAATCTCTCTATATTCATCAGCCGATATTTGTATCTTTGGATCGACTATTTCAATTCCTTTTGCTCTAGTTGATGTCAGGACTTTAGTCTTTCCTTTGAGCAACTTCACATCGACCATATTTTGATTTCTTGGGAAAGGATTATCAACTTTCATCTTCCAAGGTGTATCAAATTTAAGCTTCCCTTGCTGAATAGTCCTCTGTATATGTTGTTGGAAAATTCTTCACTTGTTAGTAGAATGATAAGTAGCATTATGAAATTTGTAGAATTTCTTATTCTTCAACTGATCAGGGGTAACATAACATGATTGGCGGGCAACTTGATCTGTCCTCTCTCAAGCAAGAAATCAAAGAGCTTGTCTGATTTTGTGACGTCCAAGTCATAGCTCTCCTTAACTCCTTTTCCCCAAGGATTTGGCACCGTCACTGTCTTCTTACCCTAGTTCTATTCGACCACAGCAATCTCTTCTTCATCGTCCTCATTGCCATGATCAACTAAATATGGATTATAGGCTTCGGCAATTACGACATTCTTCTGGAATCAGGTATCTCTATGCATAGTCTAGAATTGGCTATTGAGTGATGCCATTCGTTGAGCCAACTAACCTAAGTTGTCAAACTCTTGTTCAAGCAGCTTCTCCCTCTATGTTGGCAACATACCTTGAATAGCTAAAGCAGCTAGCTGATCCTTAGTTAGATTCAATGAGAAGCATAAATTTCTAGTCTCTCAGAACCTCTAAAGAAACTCGGCACCCAATTCATTAGTTCTCTGCCCTATGGTCATCAAATCTATGATTTTCTTTTCTCCTTTCCCAGTATAAAAATATGTATGAAACTTCTTCTCTAGGTCAGCCCAATTAGCAATGGAATTAACTGGCAACGATGAAAACCAAGTGAAGGCTGGTCCCGATAGGGACAAGGAGAAGAAACGAACTCGATGAGCCTCTTCAATGGATGCTTCGCCCAATTATGTAAGATACTGACTGATGTGTTCTATTGTACTTATGCTATCTTGACCAATGAACTTAGCAAATTCCTATAATTTGTAGGAAGAGCGACCATATCATACCACTCTAGATATGGACGTTTGTACGAAAAGGTCTGCCCTTTTGGTTTCAAACTGAACTGATTCTTCATTATCTCGGTCACTCTGAGCAACAACTCATCAGAATTTGAATCTGGATTTCTCTGCAATTGTTGACCCATCCGCAGATTAAAATTTTGGGTACCTTAATACCCTAGAATTGGAATCATATGAAGGGTATTGTAATATGTGCTATAGTGATATCCTTGTGGAATCTCTATCTATTGGGTCCTTTGCTGATTTGTTGCTTGAAGTCTCTGGTTGTAGATGTTAGGATCTACATCTCTACGAATCCTTTGAACTAATGGCGCTATTTTCTAAGCCGACAACGGTATTTGGCCTGATGTGCCAAAATTAACCATTTGATTCTGAACTTGCCCCGTTGGCTATTGCACATACTGCACTGATAATCCAGGATTATTTTGTATTTGATTAGTAGCGATACCTTGAACTTGTTCAGATGAAGTCTGAACTGCCTGGATATCATCATTACTAGTCAGTGCTGCTTCTTGATGGCTAGTACTAGCTTGATTAGTCCCCTGAGTCGATGGATGTGGAATGTTGTAATAAGCCGGTACAACTTGATCAATTGGATATCCATGAAACACCTCTTTCATGGTATTGTGGAATGTGTTCAAGAAAACTATATTATGGTGCAACATGGCATCATGAACAAATTTGTTTATAGCATCTACGAAGAAACGCCTATCATCAGCCTCATCTATATTCGACTGCCCATGCATCAAAACTCTTGGTAGTGGATATTTCTGAACAACTTTATTGTCACGTGTTTTGGTGTAGGACAACAAACACTTGTTCTAAAACTCTTCTATAGCTTTACTGATGACATCTTTATCCTCATTAGGTAGGTCTTCATAAGACACCATAAGGATGTCACTATTGTTGTGAGTTGCCATGACGATTGTGGGGTCCCACTGGGCATGCTAGAATGTGTCGGCGCAAAAACGTGGTAGCCATGCTAGGTGGACACGCAGCAAGCCAGAACGATCTGGAGATCTACCTGGCTTCAACGCAGAAGCAGTCAATCCTACAAATTCCTAAGGGCGTGCCAGTCAATTTGACCTGCAATTGACAAGGAGAGAAAGTTTATCCGTAATTTAGGGTGGAACATGCTGGTTTTGCCCAGATAGTTCCAAGTGTGCCGCTTCGGGAGCAGCCAAACGGGAAAATCGACTAAAACAGCTGATACGAGAAGAAATTGGTTGTTTTAGACTGTAAAGCTCATCGGTCATGATTGATTTTATAGTAATGAATACAATACACCTAGTTTTAATGATCCTTTCCCTTGAGCTATTAGCATGTATGCATCAAAGATACAACACTGGTTAAATTAGATTTTGATCGATACGTGGTGTAAAGCCAATGAATCCGGTGAAAAGGTATATGCCACGCAAACAATCGACTGTTTTATATAGATGGACCTACGAACCATCCAGATCTAATCTATCACCGCCAATAGTGAGGTTCGATTAGATCGATGCAGCTATGATGATGATGATAGTCTAGAACCAGAAAGTCTATAGAACCGGCCATACTTCGACGGGCTCATGAAAGCATACCATATCTGTGAAAGCATAGGCAAATCAGCTAAAATAGCCGATTCAGGTAGAAAAGAGATTATAGCATGTGAACAATCGACTATTTAATATGAATAGATCTATAAGCTCATCAGACCTAACCTATTATCCTTAACAGTGGGGTTCAACCAGATCGATGGCAGCCATGATAAAGATCACAAATCAAACATTTAGAGTAAATAGATCTGTTCACATTTAACAGAATCATGAAGACACACTATAAGCGTTAGAGTACGGGCGATCGGCTATTTAGTTGATGTAGGCATAGCAAACAGTCAAGGCCACGCCTGGTCGAAAGCAAATCTACCAGCTAGCATACTCCGATCTTAAGTGCTACCAGTGGGGATCGACCAGATCATTACAGCCATAATAGCAAGCTACAGACCAGATTCAACTTGCTAGTAAACCTTCTCAAGATTAGTCATGCCTTGGCCGCATACTATGCATGATCAAGATCAAAGTAGAACGGCCGATAAAACATAATGCATCATTTGAAGTGAAAATTAACACAATATAGCAAAATAAACGATGTACTAAAAGCATGTGAGGCCGATCTAGATCAATCTCGATAGAGCAGGTTGATAATGCTAAAGACTAATGACAACAAGAACATCAGCAAGACCGGTAACGTAATGAATCTACCTAAAGGATGCCACCCTTAGGTAGAGCCGATAACTTGACCTTAATCTAATTTGAGCAGTGGATGTCAAACTTAACCGATGCAGCCGTACCTGAACTAGATAAGAGTCGATAACTAGCTTATACTAGACCTCGTAAGAGGTCGGCTGGACCGATGCACCATTACAAATGGAAGTATAAGCCATGGCGGTACTTATAGACAAGCCGGAGGTCGACCGGATCGATGCAGCCCTGCTTGTTGAAGAACTCACTGAGATCTATAGTACTCCTACTCTTATGGTCGGCATGAAGCCGAAAAAGTAATTGGTATTGATTGATTGGTGCTTTTTACAATAGCCGGGGTCTAATATTTATACCCGGAACCTAAGCATGAATCCTACTCAAATATGACTCATTACAATCTTTGGAATAAAAGAAAACATTCCTAACTTAAGATAACTTGGACCCTAATCTTTTCCTTTTTGTAGAGTCCGATATGTTCTTCCCGATGCCAATCGTAGCTCATTGACATTATCTGCTGATGTCGTCCAAAGAGAGCTAATCCTAGCACCGCATCTGAATCAGCTGATATCGATCCTTATGCAATCGATTCCTTGAAGACACAATCTTGGAAGCTTCGAGTTCCCGCATTCTTCTTCCCAAAATTTGGTGTAAACACCACCCAGTAACCTACCATGTTGGAACTACAACAAGCCCGGCCATTGGGCAAGAAATTGCCCCTATCCCAAGAAGAACAACCAGAAGCAGGGTAATTCCAATGTGCGTCAAGGACATGTGTACTATACCACCATTGAAGAAATTCCTGTCGAGGAAGTTTTTACTGTGGGTATGTTTCTTATGAACCAACATCCCGTAGTTGTTTTGTTTGATTCTGGAGCATCGCATTTATTTATGAGTCAAACATTTGTATCCAAGCATAATCAGAGGGTAGTTACTATAGATAAGGGTAGTTACTGCATAAGTGCAGCCGAAAATCAAATCTCCACCAACCAAATAGTTAGAGATGTGCGCATCTCCATAAGCAACTAGGAGTATACCACAGATCTTGTAGTATTGCCCGGGTTGGGGATAGATGTAATCCTAGGAATGATATGGATGAGTGGCCATGGAGTTCTTATTGATACTTCCACTCGGGTGGTTATGTTAAGGGAACTAGACAGTAAGAATGGTTTCTTAGTACCACTTCCTAGAGATATTGACCTCTGACATGTATCTAATGCTATCCGGCCCATGACTATTGCTAACATTCCAGTGGTGTGTGAATTCCTGGACATGTTTCTAGATGAGTTGCCTAGGTTACCGACCTGATAGAGATGTGGAGTTCAAGATTGAATTATTACCAGGCATGGCACCTATCTCGCGAAGACCTTATAGGATGCCACCCAATGAATTAGCTGAGATCAAAGTGTAATTACAGGAGCTTCTTGAAAAAGGTATCATTCAACCCAGCTCATCGCCGTGGGGTTGTCCTGCCATATTCATGAAAAAGAAGGATAAATCTTTGTGGATGTGTGTGGACTACCGACCCCTTAATGCGGTAACAATCAAGAACAAGTATCCATTGCTTTGAATTAATATCTTGTTCGATCAGCTATCAAAGGCTAAAGTGTTCTCTAGGATTGATTTGAGATTGTGGTACCACCAGATTAAGATCAGGCCGGAAGACATACCTAAGACTGCTTTCTCTACTAGGTATGGTCTATATGAGTATCTTGTCATTTCTTTTGGGCTAACCAATGCTCCTGCCCATTTCATGTATCTCATGAATTCAGTGTGTATGCCTGAACTTGATAAATTCATAGTGGTGTTTATTGATGACATCTTAGTTTATTCTGAGAATGCAGAAGATCATGAAGAACACCTAAGAGTTGTCTTAACAAGATTACTAGAACATAAGCTATATGCCAAGTTTAGCAAATGAGAATTTTGGTTAAAGAAGGTACCTTTTCTTGGTCATGTGTTATCTGAAGATGGAATCTCAGTAGACCCAGGCAAAGTGCAAGAAGTTATGGATTGGAAGGCCCCGACTTTGGTTCATGAAGTTTGGAGTTTCCTTAGATTAGCAGGTTATTACCGTCATTTTATTCTAGACTTCTCTAAGATAGTCAAGCCCATGACCAGATTACTTTAGAAAGATGAGAAATTTGTGTGGACTTTGGAGTGTGAAGCTGCTTTTCACACTTTATGGACTTTGTTGACCACCACCCTAGTTTTGGCATGGCTCGACATAGAAAAACCATTTGATGTGTTTTGCGACGCATCTGGTACTGGTTTGGGGTGTGTGGTCATGCAAGAGGGCTAAGTTATGGCCTATGCCTCACGTCAACTGAGGAAACATGAGGTTAATTACCCAACTCATGATTTAGAGCTAGCCACGGTTGTTCATGCTTTGAAGATTTGGAGGCACTATTTTCTTGACAATGTGTGTCACATTTACACTGATCACAAGAGCCTCAAGTACATCTTCACGCAACCTGAGTTGAACATGAGACAAAGAAGATGGTTGGAGCTAATCAAAGATTACAACCTAGAGGTGCATTGTCATCCGGGCAAGGCAAATGTAGTTGTAGATGCTTTGAGCTAGAAGTATCACAACAAACCATTACTGGAAGATGGCTTCAACCTACTGCATCATGTAGTTTTACATAATCTCACCATCTGTTGCTCTCTTCAAGCTAAGGTCATGGAACGCCAAAAGACCAATGTGGGTATATTTCATATCAAGAGAAAGATGGAAGAAAAAGAGACTAAACATTTTAGATTAGATGAGAGAGGTGTACTATGGTTTAAAGATAGACTTGTTGTACCTAAAGATAGAGAACTTAGAAACCAAATCTTAGATGAAGCACACTCTTCTAAATTGTCCATCCATCCTGGTAGTAGCAAGATGTATCAGGATTTGAAGACCTGGTTTTGGTGGACCAAGATGAAGAAAGAGATTGCTGTATATGTGGCTAGATGTGATACTTGTTCCTGAGTCAAAGCCGTTCATTTGAAGCTAGCAGGCTACTCCAACCACTGCCTATTCCAGGTTGGAAATGGGAAGAAATCAGCATGGATTTCATTGTTGGTCTTCCAACCACTTAGAAGGGTAACGATTCCATCTAGGTAATTGTGGACCATCTGACGAAGTCTGCACATTTCATTCTAGTTTAGACAGTTTACCACCCACATCAATATGCAGAGCTATATATCAACCACATAGTATGATTGCATGGGATACAAAGAATTATTGTGTCTGATAGAGGTTCACACTTTGTAAATCATTTTTGGGAACATTTGCATAATCAGTTGGGTACCAAATTGATTTGAAGTTCTGCTTGTCACCCTCAAACTGCTGGGCAAATAGAGCGAGTGAATCAGATTCTTGAAGACATGTTAAGAGCCTGTGTAATATCTTCAAAGGGTTCATGGGAGAAATGGCTACCTTTGGCTAAGTTCTCCTACAACAATAGCTATCAGGAAAGCATCAAGATGTCCCCTATTGAAGCTTTATATGGCCGCAAGTGTAGAACTCCTCTGAATTAGGTTGAGCCAGGCAAAAGAAGGTATTATGGTATTGACTTTGTCAAAGAAGCCGAAGAGCAAGTTTGGATCATTCAGTAACATATAGAAGCTGTTCAATCAAGATAGAAAAGTTATGTGGATAAGAGAAGGAGTCCTCTATATTTGAAGTTGGTGATTACGTGTACTTAAAAGTATCACCGATGAAAAAGGTACAACAATTTGGTGTGAAGCAAAAGCTGGCGCCCCGGTATGTGGGCCCACATAAAATTATTGAGCAATGTGGACCAGTAGCTTATAGACTTCAACTACCACCAGAGATGAGCACCATCTTCAATGTTTTCCACGTATCTCAATTGAAGAAATGTCTTCGTGTTCTCGAAGAAGCCATTGAACCCACTAATGTCAAGATCCAATGTGATTTGACGTATGAAGAAGAACCAATCTGGGTGATAGAAGAAATGGAGAGGGTAACTTGAAGTAAGGTGGTTAAATTCTATAAAGTGGTGTGGAACAACCATAGTGAATAAGATGCTACGTGGGAAAGGGACGAATTTTCTGCATAACGCCTACCCCCATTTTCTTTAAGAATTGGTAGGTCTTTCCAATCTCGGGATGAGATTTCTATATGGGGGAGGGGCTATAACACCCTGGTGCTAAGCATGCATTTGGCATTGGCATTACATGAGCACAAGCATCATTGACCATTCATAAGCATGAGCATCTCAAATTGTATCTCTATGATTGCTTATATTACATGTGTTGTCACTAAATGCTTTACATATGCTAGGGTTTACATGTGACCAATGTATAAAATGATTGTGGGACCTTAGGAGTACCCTAAACATGTTTAGAATGTCATATGGAACAACTTTGGTATTCATGACTTGGACCAATTTGGCCTCTAAGTCATGGTTATAGTGTAACTTACCATTTTCAAGTTGTATGTTTGACCTAAGTTGAACTATAGCATAGAATGTTTGCATGCTAGTTCACCCTTAAGCAAAGTTGTAGTACTCAACTAGGGTAACAACTTTTATTTTTGGGTCATGGTCTAATTTGGCTCCTAACTTGCTCAAAAATAGCTCACAATTAGCAATAAAATATTGTTCTAGCACTTGAAAATTTTTCTGTCTGGAGGTGGTTTACAGTTTCAATATACCTATGTTTGACGTGCTATAGTTTGTTAATTAGGCCGATCCAGACCAAACTCATTTAAGCAAAGTTGAAGTTTACATGTAGCTCTACAATTTTGATTCTTACAGTTTTTGCTGAATTGCCACGGATTTGGAGTTATTTGATTGCAAACTCGTGCCGTCAGTCACTGATCGCGGGTTTGAACCGGCGAATGCCACGTCGTCAGTGGCCGACCAGCCACAGGCTACGCGTGCCACGTGGTGGCCGTACGCTGGCATTCGCCTGGCCGGTTGGGCAGCAGCATAGTTAAGGGAAAGGCAACATCGCTGCTCCATTCATTTTTGACTCGCTCGCCCTCGCTTTCCTTCCCTCTCGCCCACTAGTGGAACGCCGAGCCCACCATGGCCACCACCGTGCTCCACTCGCTCACGCGCCTTCGTCGCAGCACCATTGCCCAATTTAGCTTGCCAGCAACTCCACCATCATCGCCTCTTCCACCCTGACCCGCTAGTTCCACTTGTCGAGCCTTGGCAAGGACGTATTTTGCATCGTCGTCGCCACGATCTTGTCGGAGCACCGCCGCGCGCTCAGCTTACTGTGGCCGCACCATTCCACCACACCTCCTATCCTCGTTTTCTCTGATATATAGTCGCCTTGTGGTCCTTATGCTTAGGTAGGAGCTTGGCTTGATGCTACTGCTTGGTCATGCGGGAACACGCCGCTGCTCCCGCCACAGCCGCCATGGCCGCCAAGGTGCTCGAGCTCGCCGTTGCTGAGCTGGTCTATCGCCTCCCTTCATTTTTGCACGCATTTGGTTGAGTAAGCCTGGACCTAGCAGTTGGCACAACGAAGACCCGCCTCTAGCCGCAGTCTAGCCGGAACACCGAGAGCACCACCGTGCTCTGTGCGCCATCGCCGTGGCATGCACGCGATCGGAGCTCATCGCCACCTCACCGGAACCCTAATCGCCCTAGCTAGTTTTGTTAGGTTACCGTGAAGCCGTGATGTGCCTCGGCGGAGCACACCACGGCCAGAGAATGCCGGCGTACAGCCGTGCCACCTCTGCCGTCCACCATTACCGCCGGCGAGGGTGCTCTAGTGCACCGTCGGTCCAACAAGGGGCACCACTGGGTGTGGGGCAGCGCAGGGAGTGCAACCATGGTGACGCTACCACTGGAGATCTCACCGTCAGCAAGCTATCGCCAGTCAAACGCCGCCTCTGTCCCGGTGTCACTGACGTGTGGGTCCGGCTGACCAGCGGGCCCCATCTGTCAGTCACTATGTTTGTTTTGATTTTTCTTATTCTTCACAGATTTGAATACCAACTTCAAAAATTCATATCTAGAGATAGGAGTGTCCAAATGGAGTGAACCAAATTTTGTTGGATTCATTTTGAAGTGTAGTATTTGATAAAAATATGAAACTTACTTTTTGGAATGTTTTTCTGTGAGAATTAAATGGAGCTAGATAAGTGCTTTTAAATTGTTTGCAATTTTGTAAAATGTATAACTTGAGCTAGGAAAGTGATAAAATTATGATTCAAATTTTGCTGATCTTGTGTTGACTTTCTCTTGTTAGGAAAAATGTTTAACTTGTAGTAAACATGATTGGAGTAGGGTCTTTCTATTTATCTTTTAATAAATGGTGTTTTCTGAGGAAATTCATAAGGATAAAAATAAGTAAAATATTGCTATGAAATTTTTTGTAGAGTGTTAATGAGTTTCAGGTAAGCTAAGAAAAATATGAAATCTATTGTTTGACACTTTTTAATAGGGATAACTATTTTCACTAAAATCAGCCCTTATAACTTGTCATTTATGTAGAGGGTGATGTACCTATCCAAATGGCATAGAATTTATACAGTAGACTTTTAGGATCTTATGTAGACTACTGTAATTTTCTCATAATTTATTGTGCACTTTTGATATATTTTCTTTATTTCACCTTAGTGTCCAAATAAATTAATAAAGGCATTTAAATAATTTATTTGGGCTTGACCATCATATTTTATAGAGTGTGTATGGTTGGTACCTTTGGTTGTGCCCAATTTGATTTCTAGTATGCAGTAAAATATTATAGCTCAAAAATTCAATTATAGAAGTTGTTTGGACAGATTCTGTTGCTAGGTGCTTTACATAGGAAAAATAGAGTTTGCTGTAAAAAATGGTTAATAACAAAGTTGTAGGGAATTCCTTTATCTGGCTTGTGTCAAAATTTTAGGGCAATAGGCCAAGTGCTTTGAGAGTTATAGCTGTTAGAATTTGGTCTTTTGAAATGCTTACTCTCTGGAAATTTCTAGACAGACCTGGGAAGTTTACCTATTTTGGCTAGGATAGTAGTTGAATCAGCTTTTGGTGATTAAATGAAAGTTGTAGGAAAATTTATAAGATTTCCAGAAAGTCTAGGATCATAGCATTTGGTTGAGTAGAACTCTAGTTATGATCTAAACTGATAGCTGTTGTGTTATGGTCCAGAAGTAGACTTAGTGTGGATTCTTGAAATTTCTAGAGAAGAGATATGCACCTACTAAGTAATTAAGAAGTTAACCTTGTTATCATCCTAATGACCTAATATGATAGTTATTATTTAACCATGCACATTATCATGACATGTCATCTATGACCCTTCTTATTCATTCATGATTCTCACTTTTTGCATATGCATGCAATAGGTGCGACGGAAGAAATCACCGTGTTGTAGTACGAAGCCGATCCCTAGGAAGAGTGTCAAGAGGTGCAGCAACAGGAGGTCCTAGGAGAAGGCGAGCCCAATGGTGAACAGTTGCCCGAGTGCCCAGATCACCAGCCCTCAACCTTTGTGAAAGGCAAGCCCCAGACCATTCTAAGCCTCCTATGTTTTCGAACTATCAACTTGAGTCCTATATGTTGATGCATTAAGTACTAGGAATTGATTGGAACCACTTGCTATATACATCTTCCTTGTCCAGATATATATGCATCTTGAATCCTATGTAGGTCTAGGATCGAATATATGCTTAGCCATGCTTAGTCGTTAGAAGTCAGGTGATTACCTGTCACCTGCATGATATAGGTTGATAACATATCATGGTTGGCTATATGTGCTAGCATGGAATATAACCATGTGTTAATGAGTAAAGGAGACTAGGCGGGATCATGATAGAGATGCAACAAGGCATGGAGGTCTTTGGTGCCTATCTATCCTCGTCTGTGTCGATTAAGGACCGATTTGTTGTACGTCCTCATATCATGTTGAACGCATGCCTAGCACTTAGTTGGCCAGATTTGCTGATACGACCATGAAGCCGAGTAGCTCAATTCAGGCCGAGCCCCGATAAGTGAAAGTGCGCACACTAGAGGCAGTAAGGATGTGCGGAGAGCCAATGGCGTGAGTCCAAGGGTGGGACCGGGTCCCGATCTTCCTGGCAGATTGGTAGAATCTCTAAGGGTGCGGAGCTGATTGGACCCATGAGTTAGTCCTGAATTGTACCAAAGGTGACCTGAGGCTACCTTCGTAGGGTGTGCCTCAGTTTGTGTTAGGAATAAATTCCCCATCTGGGTAGGAATCGATTCGAATCGCCATCTCTCCTGGATAGTGAGAACTTGACTGAACAGCGGCAACATAGAAGCACTAATTGAAACTTGATGGTTATGATGATGCTCAAATTATTCTTATACCGAATATGGTTACTAATGCTTGTTAGCTTAATCAAGTGATTGCTCTAGTACAGGTGTTAATCTAGAGATGCTTAATTGAATAGGTATTCAAATTGATGCTAGAGGTACTAAATCTCCATGTTATATTACTTAAGCTTTTATGCAAAATATTGTCTAGCTAACCCCACCTTTAAAGCCATACATACTCCTTGGTGTCTTATTATTTTGGTTTATGACGGGTAAGTCTAGCTGAGTACATTCTTGTACTTAGGGTTTATTCCCATTTGTTGCAGATGACGTGATGTACCATGGATACTACAAGCATTGCATAACTCCTGCAGTTGATGGAGAGTAGACCAAGGGCATGGTCATTCTATATCATCTCACCTATGTGCTTTTGTTGGAGATGATCCTAATCTGGCTATGTATTTGAACTATCTTGATGATGTTTCAAAACTATGTTGCTTCCTCTACTTCTAAATTTGGGTTGTAATAACTTTATGAAACTTTGATGTATGAGAACTATTTGTGAACCTATTGTAACATGTGACTGGTTGTGTTGAATCATGAACGATCTTGGTTTGTACGTTGGTTTGTTTGAGATCCTTCGTGATTTCATCGGACTACAAGGTTTATATGGGTTCAAGTATGACAGTTTGATCGCTTCGGTGATTGCTATTGTACTTGTGCTCTTATAAATTGGATGGTTCTGTTATAGTGTCTGACCAGGCCAAGGTGATTGTCGTCCCCCCATCCCTCCCGGGGTTAGTATGGCATGCTTGCTCTTGTCAGAGCAGGCACGCCTAGCTACGCTCGACATCCCCCCATCCCTCCCGGGGTCGTGATGAGGAGAGGTCGTGCATCTTGTGAGCATTGTGTGCTAAGGCAAATGGAAGGGGTTGGGGATGACCCTGGCCTTGGTGCCTTGCCCGCTCCGCTTGGCTTTCACATGGCCTATTAACTAATCGATGCCCTGAGATACCCTGGGGTTATAACACCGACAGAAGCCCCCGAGCGCTTTTATGACCATGAGGTGATTGTGAAAGCGCTCATGCATGTGTGCGTTGGAGCATGGGTTCATGGTCGTGGCTTCATCAAGCTTCGTCATCTGACCCCTTGTGAGCTATCGCATTTACTGCGATAGGTGGGTATGGCACTTTGCTGTGTCAGTGCCCCGTGCATTGGGGCTTTGACCCAGGTAGGGCCACATGGTCTCGTTGACACTATGCTAGCCCCATGTGGGCGTCCGGCGTTGGCCATGACCTCCCATGGTTTGCTATGTGGCACGGGAGACTCGGGCTATTAAGTCCATTCCTGAACTTATATAAGTGAGGGCCCTCTTCCCATTTGAACCATTTGTGGTTGTAACAATAAATCGCTCCCTTCTTCCCATTTGGGTGAGTATGGGAATGAGAGAGAGAGAGAGAGTCGTCCCTTCCAACAGCTAGTGATAGGAGGGATCTTGTGAGTGGGGGAGGATGAGATGCCATGGAGGTTAGCTCCATGACCATGTAGCCTAGGTTTTATCTGTGCCTAAGTGGCGTAGGCAACCGTTAGGGTCGTTGATCAGGGGAAGGTTCGCTCCACTACCACGTGGGTCATGAAAGTATGTAGGCAGTGAGTTGGTTCTCTAGAGAGAACATTCATCGCTCCTTGGCCGCAGAATGATGGACCTAAGGTGTCATTTTTCAATATGCCTCGTCATGGCACTATGACATCGTGGCGTGATATTCCACACCGAAGACCGTTTTACCCTTCTCTCCTCCCCGCTTTCTTTGGTTTTAGTAGGCCATGATGCTGCGATGGGGCTCCCAAGGCGTTCTTTTCCACCTTGTCTAGTCGTGTTTGCAGTTTGCACCCCTGGTGGTGTCATGTTTGAGGTGGTGCTTGGGTTGTTCCTTTTCTTGTTTCTATGGTTAGCCCGCACCTAGAATGCTTGTACCCATGGAACGTGTTTTTTGAACTTTACATTCCTACCTCGAGGTCATGCTGAGCCCCCAAGCCATTTGGCTCGGTTGTGGGGCTTTGTTTCCAAAGCTGGATTTCTCTATGTGGGTAGCCAACCTTCCTTCCTGCGGGATGGAAAGGTTGCCTTTGGCCTAAAAGCTTCGGCTTTGTTAGCGCTCTGACGTATTTGGCCCGAGTATCCCCGTTTGCTAAACGGGTTATGACATCATTTTCGAGCGATAAGCGTGATCGTGGGGCATTTCACTCTGACCAAAAGTCAACAGTTAGGTTTGAGTGGGCCCAGATCATGCGCACTAGGATCATGGTGGGGTTGTTTTTGTGCGTGCTTTTGGTGCTGCTTCATGAGGAGGGCATCATCATTGCCCCTATGCGCCCAAGGGATTATCCACGAGTGGTTGCTGACCCTTGTAGCTCCATTGGTTTTAGGTCATGGATCTAGGATCCTGAGAAAGGGCTTGTTGTAGGGACTTAACTCTGCTTGTCATCAGATTCCTAATGACCTCGAGGGTCATTGCGACCTATATTTTTTTGGTCGATTTTGGTTTCGACCCCATGCGGGGAGAGGCATGTACACCATAACCACGCGGTCAAAGTGGTGCACCTCGTTGGGGTCGATGGGTAATCCGAGCAAGACCCGATATCCTCCCCAATTGACATGGAGTTTGGTTGTGCCTCACGTGAGACATCCCATAGATCATCGGCCATCAATCCTATTGGTCCCCAATCGCCTCCTCAGCGGCTAGAGGGCAACATGCCTCCCCCCAAAGGGGTCAACTCAGGAGACTTCAAAGCGGATGACTTGAACATAGGGAGAGATGGTCATGTGGCTCTTCACCACCGATTAGAGCCGTGGGGGCCCATCTCCTCCCTACCCCTATCCCTTTTTTTGGCCTCGAGCCCTTCTAAGGACCAGCCGAAAGGTTGTATTCCTATCCACGACGCGGGGTCATGGACACGGTAGGTCGCTCTGTGTGTTGAATCAAGGGGTCGCTGCTTCCTTGTTTGCTACGTGGCTTAACGGTGACCGCATGCATATGATGCAGGATAAGGTCGTGCAAGAAATTAAAGAAGTGAGAAAAAAGAGGGCTCAGATATTAGGTGTTCTCCACCTGTTGCTTTTCATGTCCTGCCCTTCGCCTCATTCTTTTGGGGCTATTCCTATAACACCCTAGTGTTAAGCATTGCATTTGGCACTTGCATTTCATGAGCACAAGCATCATCCAAGCATTTATGAGCATGAGCATATGAATTTCATCTTATTATTTACATATTATCACATGTGATGTTGATTATATACATGCATATGCTTGTGATCATGTGTGACCAATGCAAAAGATGGTTGTGAGGTCACAAAAACACCTTAGACATGTCTCGTATGGTAAATGGAACAATGTTTGTATTCATGACATGGGCCAATTTTGCTTCTAAGTCCTAGTTTACTCAAAATGTCATTTTTCATGATCCTACTTTGACCAAAGTTGAACTATAGCATAGAGTGTTTGCATGGCAGTACACCCTTAATAAAAGTTGTAGCTTATCTTATGTGGAACAATCTTTATTTAAGGGTCATGAGCTAATTCAGTGCCTAACATGGTCAAATAAGGGCTCACAAGAATCAACAAAATGCTGTTTCTAGACTTATAAATTTTGCTAAGTCCAAAATTCTGATTTAGTTTCAAGTGCACCACTTTGGAGCTTTGTAACTTGCTAACCATGACGAATTAGGTGTTACTCCCTAAAGCAAAGTTGGAGATCTCACATAGCTCTACAACTTTCACTAATACAGTTTCCACTGATTCACCACGGATTAGGAGTTATGGTGGAGAGAAAATTGAGTTTCAGGCGGTTTCATCCGAACTGAAACCGACCTTGCCGCGCATGTCGTGGCTGACCTAGCATAGACCACACACGCCGCGTGGTGGCCATACATCGGTGTTGGCCTGCCTGGTCGGGCCAAAAGGGGAGAAGAGGGCGACGCTACTGCTCCTGCTCATTCTCGCTCTCACCCACTTCTCTCGCTCGCTCTCGCCGTCGCCACCACCAATGCCGAGCCGCACCACCACTGCTGGGCCCTCACCGATGAATACGCCACCGTCATAGCACCATCGCTCAATCCTTCACACCCATAGCTCCACCATGCCTTGGGCCACCTTGCCGATCCGCTAACATCGCCTTTCGATCCAAGGTGAGGGCCCCTCGGCCTTGCGATGTCACCGTGAATGCCATTGGGGTCACCAAGCTTGAGCTCACCCTGGCCATGCTCACCGGAGCCCTCGCGTCTTCTCTCTTCTCATGTTAGGGTTAGGTTAGAGCTAGGTCTAGCTCGAGGCAAGATCTTAAAGCCTAATGTCGGCCTCGTCGGAGTGAAACGCCGCCATGCCACCGTCTTTCTCGTGTTGCCATGCCGCCATGCACGCGACCATCCCTCCCTGACACCCTCACAAGCCCCAATCTAACCCTAGGTCTCCGCTAGGTCCCAGTAGAGGTGTAGCCGTGCCCGTCTGAGCTCGCCGTGGCCTGGAGATAGCCGGTGCGCCACCGTGCATCGCTGCCGAGCCACCATCGCCGCTGTTGAGCTAGCTCCGATGAGTCTATGAGCCAACCAAGGGTACCCATCGACGTGAAATGGAGAGACGTTTGTAGTGGTGGTGACGCTACCATCGAAGACCTCACCGTCGGCGAGCTTTTCACTAGTCAACCATCGCTTTACTTTTGTGTGGCTAACCTATGGGGTCAGTTGACTCATGGGGCCTGCGCGTCAGTCATAGCGGGGTGTATGAACCGGGTGCACCTAGCAACTGAGCTTGATTTGAAGTTTAATTTTCTTTATTTATTATTCTAGATTTTGTAGCAAACTTCAAAATTTCATATCTAAGGCTAGGAGTGACAAATTGAGTGATCCAAATTTTGTTGGATTCTATATGAAGTATACTATTTTATAAAAATATTAAACCTACTGTTTGGAATATTTTTGTGGGGGAATTAAATTGAGCAAGATAAGTGCTTTTAAATTTGTTTCCATCTTGTAAAATGTATATCTTGAGCTAGGGAAGTGCAAAAATTGTCATTCCAATTTTACTAGTCTTGTGTTGACATGTTCTAGCTAGGAAAAATGCTAAACCTACAGTAGGTATACTTGGAATATGGTCTTCCTATTTAACTTTGATTAATTGCTAGTTTTTTGTGAAAATAAATGGGGTAAGATACATAACTTATGATCATGTAAATTTTTACAGAGTGTTATTGTGCTAGGATGAAAGTAAGAAAAATATGAAATCTGTTGTTTGACATGTTTCACTAGGCTCAACTATTTTTGCTAAAATAAGCCTATGCAACTTGTCATTTTGGTAGAGATGGCTATGCTTATTCAAATGGCATAAAATTGGCACAATAGATTTTTGGGGTCATATGTAGACTACTGTAATTTTCTTAGGATTTACTGTGCAATTTTGATATATGTTCCTTATTTCACCTTAGTGTCTAAATAAATTAATAAAGCCATTTAAATAATTTATTTGGGCTTGACCATTATGTTTTCTGAAGTGTATATGATGTCTATGAACTGTTGGTACCATTGGTTGTGCCTAGATTTGATTGCTTGTATGCAGTGAAATATTAATTGCTCTATAATTCAATTATAGTGACTATTTTGGACAGTTTTTGTTGTTAAGTAAATTGCATGGGTAAAATGATGTTTTCTGTGAATCTTATCAATAACAAAGTTGTAGATAATTTACTTATCTTGCTTGTGTCAAATTTTCATGGCAATAGGCTAAATGGTTTGAGAGTTATAGCTGTTGAAGTTGGTCTCCAGAAATGCTTATTCTCTGGAATTTCTGGATAGATCTGGGAAATTACTTTGTTTGACCTTGATAGCCATTGAATCATCTTGAGATGACTATAAGAAAGTTGTAGGCAGTTTTATAAGCTTCTAGAAAGTCTAAGATCATAGTATTTGGTTGAGTAAAACTCTAGATATGGCCAAAATAAATAGCTACTGTTTATAGTCTAGGGAATAAATAAGTCAAATTGTAATTGTTTGTCTTATGTGATGCTTGTGTAGATGCTTAGGCTAATTGAGATTATTTGTTAGCTATAGGTTCTAAGCCTCTTATTGATGATGAACAACTTTACCTTAGGTTACTAGAACTTGGTAAGTGTATGTTTCTTGTACTATTGAAGATATATGCACCTACTTAGTAAAGATCGACTAGAAGAAAGTTATACATCTACTTGGTCAACGAATGTTAAACTTAACATACATCTTGTAGATAACCATGCTCATGTGTATACACTTCATCTGGTCATCTCACCTCTTATGCATTCATAATACTAATTTGTGCATATGCATGCAATAGGTTCCCTAGAAGGAGTGACGCTACTTGAGTTCAAACCCGAGCGTCAGGAGGAGTAGCAGGCAGCCTAGGAGTAGGAGGTTTAGGCAGAAGGAGGAGTCAACGTGGAAGATCTTCCTGAGTGTCCTGATCACCAACCTTCCTTGTTTCTGAAAGGCAAGCTCCGGAGCATTCTAAGCCTCCTATGTTTTCTAAATATCAATTTGAGTCCTTTTATGTTGATGCATTAAGTACTAAGGGTTGATTGGAACCACTTGCTGCATATACTTTCCTTGTCTAGACAAATATATCTTGAATCCTATGTAGGTCCAAGCTCAAATATATGCTTAGCCATGCTTAGTTCAATAGAAGTCGGGTGATTTCCTATCACCTGCAAGATATATGTAGATATCTAGTCATGGATGGCTATAAGTGCTATCTTGGAAATAACCATGTATTGATGAATAAAAGGAGACCAGGTGGGATTGTGATAGAGAAGCAACAAGGCATGGAGGTTTTGGTGCCTATTTATCCCCGTTTGTGTTGGTTAAGGACTGATTCACTGTACGTCCTCATGTCATGTTGAATGCATGCCTAGCACTTAGTTGGCCGGATAAGCCATTTCGACCGCGAAGCCAAGTAGCTCAACTCAGGCCGGACCCGGTAAGTGAAAGTGCGCACACTGGAGAAAGTAAGGATGTGCGGTGAGCCAGTGGCATGAGTCCAAGGGTAGGCCGGGCCTGAACTTCCTAGCAGACTGGTAGTATCCATTAGGGTGCGGCGCTGATCGGACCCATGACTGTACCGGAGTTGTACCAAAGGTGACCTGACGTGACGCCAACGGGGAAAGTGTGGGTTTGTGTTACGAATAACTCTCCTGCTAGTTGGAATCGATTCGAGTCACTATCTCTCTCGAATAGTGAGAACTTGACTGAGCTGCGGTAATGTAACATTAATTGATGAAACTTGATGGTTATGATGATGCTCAAATTAATACACGGATATGGTTACTAAAGCTTGTTAGCTTAATCACGTGATTGCTCTAGTACATGTGCTAATCTAGAGATGCTTAATTAAATAGATATTCAATTTGATTCTAAAGATATTAAATCTCGAGTTATGTTACTTAAGCTTTTATGCACAATGTTGTTAAGCTAACTCCACCTATAAAGCCTTGCATACTCCTTGGTGTCATATTATTTCTAGTTTACGACTAGTAAGTCTAGCTGAGTACATTCTCATACTTAGGGTTTATTCCCTCTTGTTGCAGATGATATGATGTATCATGGGTACTATAAGAACTACCTTCATCTTGTCGTGGATGAGGACTAAACCATGGGGCATGGTGCTCCTAAGTTATCCTCTCTATTATGCTTTTGCTAGAAATGACCGTGGTGCTGGCATGTATTTGAACTAAGTGTGATGTTGATGTCAAACTACTTTGCTTCCGCTGTTTGAACTTGGTTTGTAATAACTATATGAACTCCGATGTATGTGAGATACTTGTGAACCATTTGTGAACTGTGATGTAACATGTGACTTGTTATGTTAAATCATGTACAATCTTGGTTTGTATGTTGGTTGGTTTGAGATCCTTCGTGATTTCATTGTACTACCGGGTTTATATCGGCTCAAGTATGATAGTTTGATCGCTTCGATGATTGCTATTGTACTTGTGGTCTTATAAACTGGACGGTTCTGTTATAGTTGGCATTGGAGCAAGGTTCAACACTAAACTTGTCATATGGTTATTTAAAACAAAGGTTTTATTTTATAAAATTAGTTTGATAGCTTATAGCTATATATAGGTGTGTTAAAATCTAAATTTTAAATTTAGAGTGTGCCAGTGGTCATATCATTCATGCCTAGTTAAGGACTATTAGGTGGCTAAATAAGTACTAACATGGGGGTTTTTACTTTCATTGTCCATACGGCGTGCTATTGTATGGATGCCATTCACTTGAGTGGTAATGTATCGATTAATTGCTTCTACGCCCAAGGTAAGAGTGGCAAGACCGCAAGGGTGAGCGTGCGGTATAAGGGGAAAGGTAGCTTTGGTACTGCAATATATATATGTCCCATATATATATACTAAGGTATTTAATTATGGGTTAGCTTTGATACGGCTATAGATGCATATTTATATGTATGAATGGCACGTATTTACTTTTGGGTAGCTTTGATATGGAAGTATATGTATGGGTATATATATGGAAGTATTTAGTTACAACCTAGAGCCTAGATTTACATTTTGGCATATATAATTGTTGGGTTGTGCTGAAATGAAATTCTTGTGCAGGTACACTAACAACGAAACGTGTAGCCCGATTAGTTACGTATATTGAGAGAACGTATGTATGCCACCCTGTATGTCGTTAGAATTTTAATTTTTTTCTAAGATTCATGAGGACGTACGGAACATGCATGCATCATGTTCACTCATGCATTTACATTTTTGCATTCCTCCCTCCCTTATAATTGCTTACCCCATTCATTAAATTTTTTCTCACGTATGATATCCTCTCACAAGAGTTGTACACTTTGCTACAGATGGTAACACCAGGAGCCCTACTTCATAGTGACACGTTCCTGGCTGTGTTTGGCACTCCTACCTTGCTATGGAGGGTGCTAAACTCAGTTGGTATGCTGAGCCACCCCACTACTTCTGGAGGGAAGTGGCAGCTGAGGGACAACCATGGTATGATGTGCATGTGACCATTCTAGCCCTTGCAGACAATCCACAGTGGCAAGGTTGGAGTATTGAGTCAGATGGGCAGTCTCCTTGGGAAGGTGCCCAAGTGGTAGCTTTGGAGGCACCGAGTGAGATTTGTTTGGAGTTTGGTGATGAGCTCGTCAATGATCTAGCCGGAACCTTTCCCGGGTGGATCCATCGGTGACCGCTTGGATGCAACCAGGTGACAATGCACTGGTGAGAGACCGTGATGAGCGAGCAGAAAGCTCTAGTGCTGCTATGAGCACTATGTTCGCCATCATGAAGATGTTCTACTCCCGCCAAGATAGCTATGTCAGCTATATGCTAGAGCTCCAGCGAGCACATGCCACGCAATGCCAACTGTGAGGGCGTGTGCGCAGGCATTAGAGGGTAGCTAGTGAGGCTCAGTGGGAAACCGATAATGCTATTATAGCTTTGGAAGCTCATCGGGTTCAGTTGGTGAATGCTATTGCAGAAAGAGATATAGCTAGGGTAGAGATACAGGACATCCGTGCTGAGAGGGATGAGGTCATTCACCTTGCTGAGGCTAGGGAGGTAGCTAGAATTCAGACTGTGTTTCAGGCTACTAGGTAGGCAATGGAGTTTGATCGCAAAGAGCAGGAACTCATACACTAGATTGAGGAGCTTCAGTTGGATGTTCATCATCTCAACAACATGGTGAACCCAATTCTTCCTCTAGCTCCACGGTGGAAGAAGATCCCAATGTGTTGATTGCTGAGGATGATGGCATGGCGGTGGACACCGAGGCTGAGCCTAAGGAGGAGGAGGAGGTCAAGCCTTTTGAGGACGACCATGGTGATGATGTGTCTAACATCGACAGTGACCACTCCGAGGCGTAGCTTAGCTATAGTACCTAGCTAGGTGTGCTAGATCTCTATCTTTGATCTTTTATGTAATGAACTCATAATTTAGGTTTCGATCTCATGATGTACTCCTTTGATGTAATCTTAGAACCTTGCATGTTTAATCCATGTCGTTGTCGAACCTTAATAAATGTCCAGTTTGTGTGCAAGAAAGTATTTGGCATGTACGGGAATAAATTGTGTGATCGCTAAGTAATATAATTGGTGATATTGTGTTGTGGAAATGAATTATTATGCCTCTGTTTTATTGTATGAATGTAAATTCTCTCTAGTAAATTTAGTTTGGCAAAATTATATAATTCCTCTACAATTTTTCTAACATAACTTGTGGTTGTAATTCTGCAGATGACGCGCACCATTAGGGGAGCTGGTGGACATGATGCGGGTGGTAGTGGTTCGCGTGGCAATGACAATGAGGACCTCCCACCACCACCGCATCCCACGCCAGTGGAGATGATGGCCCAGCTCATGGAAACCCAACGTTCCTTAGGAGAAGTGTTGTGCGGTCTTGCGTAGAATGCTGACCATGGATGGGGAAGTGACCAACGCCAAGGGCCTGAACCTAACTAGTTTAGCGATTTTAAGGACTTTCTTGACACCCAACCTCCTATCTTTAAGGAAGCAGAGGAGCCATTGTAGGCAGATGAATGGCTGAATACAATTGAACAGAAGTTCTATCTCTTAAGGGTCACAGAGCACATGAAGGCAGAGTATGCATCACACCAGCTACAGGGGCCTATAGGCATGTGGTGGAGTCATCTTCAATCCACTTTGCCTGAGAATGCTCAAATTACCTAGAACCAGTTTAAGGCTGCATTTAGGGGACATTATATTCCCTCGGGTCTTATGAGCACGAAGCATACATAATTCATGAAGTTGACATAGGGTACCAAGAGCCTAACTGAGTATCTACATGTCTTTAACAATCTATCAAGGTATGCCATAGAGTTTGTTGACACTGATGCAAAGAAGATTGCTAGTTTCAAGAGGGGGCTTAGTCCGAAGCTGATCAAGACTCTAGCTAACAGCAAGTGTGCCACTTTTAATGAGTTTGATAGTGATGCTTTAACTCAGGAGAATCAGAACAACATCTATTTAGCATCTAAGAGTCGTAAGAGAGCTTATAAAGCAGGTGCATCTCAGTCAAAAGCTCCTATTGCTATGAGACCTCAGTTTCACCCACCTGCTCCAAAGTATAGACCACCTCAGAAGAAGGTATAGACCAGTCAAACCCAGAAAGTGTATTGCAAGGCCTTTTCTATTGCTCTACCAAAGGGCAGCATAGGACAAGGAAGCTCCAGCATTCCACCTAGCAACATGCCATGCTGGAACTACAACAAGCCTGGCCATTGGGCAAGAAATTGCCCCTATCCCAAGAACAACAACAACTAGAAGCAGGGTAATCCAAATGCATGTCAGGGACACATGCACTATACCACCCTAGAAGAGATCCCTTTAGGTGAAGTTGTTACTACAGGTACATTTCTTGTGAACCAGCACCCCGCAGTTGTTTTGTTTGATTCTAGAGCTTCACAATCATTTATGAGTCAAACATTTGCATCCAAGCATGATCAAAGGGTAGTTATTGTAAATAAGGGTGGTTATTGCATAAGCGCAGCCAGAAATAATATCTCTACCAACCAGATAGTTAGAGATGTGCGCATCTCAATAAGCAACCGAGAGTATACATCAGATCTTGTAGTATTGCCAAGGTTGGGGATAGATGTAATCTTGGGTATGAAATGGATGAGTGACCATGGAGTTCTCATTGACACTTCGACTAGAACCATCATGTTGAGGGAACCCTAGAGTAACAATGCTTTCCTAGTGCCACTTCCTAGTAGTTTTGATCTCCAAAACTTAGCCTGTGCTATTCAGACCATGACCCTCCTTGATATTTTGGTGGTATGTGAGTTTTTGGATGTGTTTCTAGATGAATTGCCTAGGATGCCACCCGATAGGGATGTAGAGTTTAAGATTGAGTTATTACCGGGTACAGCACCCATCTCTCTGTGGTCGTATAGAATGCCACCAAATGAGCTAGCCGAGCTTAAGGTTCAATTGCAAGAGATTTTAGGGAAAGGTCTCATTCGACCTAGCTCATCTTTGTGGGGTTGTCCTACCTTATTTGTGAGGAAGAAAGACAAATCCTTGCGGATGTGTGTGGACTACCGACCACTTAATACCATAATGGTCAAGAACAAGTATCTTTTGCCTCAAATTGATATCTTGTTTGATCAGTTGTCAAGGGCTAAGGTGTTCTCCAAGATCGATTTGAGATCTAGTTACCATCAGATTAAAATCAGTCTAGAAGATATACCTAAGACTGCTTTCTCCACTAGGTATGGCCTGTATGAGTATTTGGTCATGTCCTTTGGGCAGACAAATGCTCCTGCATATTTCATATATTTGATGAATTCGGTGTTCTTGCCCGAGCTGGATAAGTTCGTTGTTGTGTTCATTGATGACATTCTGGTCTATTCAGAAAATGAGGAGGATCACATAGAGCACCTGAGAGTTGTTCTAACCAGGCTAAGAGAACATAAGTTGTATGCTAAGTTTAGCAAGTGTGAGTTTTGGCTTCTGAAGGTACCTTTTCTAGGGCACGTGCTATCAGAAAATGGGATCTCTGTGGACCCCTCTAAGGTGCAAGAAGTTATGGATTGGAAGGCCCCGACTTCAGTTCACAAAGTTTAGAATTTTCTTGGTTTAGCAGGTTACTACCGTTGGTTCATTCCGGACTTCTCCAAAATCACCAAGCCAATGACAAGATTGCTTCAGAAAGATGAGAAGTTTGTGTGAGGCTACTTTTCACACTTTATGAACTTTGTTAACTTCAGCTCTTGTTTTGTCACAACCTAATATCGAGAAACCTTTTGATGTGTTTTGTGATGCATCAGGTATCGGTTTGGGATGTGTTCTTATGTAGGAAGGCCGACTCATTGCTTATGCCTCACATCAGCTAAAGAAGCATGAAGTCAATTAACCAACCCATGACTTAGAATTAGCAGCGGTTATCCATGCATTGAAGATTTGGAGATACTATTTGCTTGGGAATGTGTGTCATATTTAAACAGATCATAAGAGTCTTAAGTATATCTTCACTCAACCCGAATTGAATATGAGACAGAGAATATGGTTAGAATTGATCAAAGATTACAATTTAGAAGTATGTTATCATCCTGGCAAAGCGAATGTTGTTGTAGACGCTTTGAGCATAAAGTCTCATTGCAATTCTCTGTTAGAAGATGGCTTCAATTTGTTACATCCTGTGGTGCTACACAATATTATGATTAGTTATTCTCTTGAGAGCAAGATCATCGAGCTTCAGAAGACCGATCCGGGTGTGTTCCACATCAAAATAAAGATGAAAGAGCAAGAGACTAAGCATTTTAGGATAGATGAGAATGGTGTTCTATGGTTTAAAGATAGACTGGTAGTGCCGAAGGATAAGGAACTTAGAGGCTAGATCTTAGGTGAGGCTCACTCTTCTAAATTGTCCATTCATCTAGGTAGTAGTAAAATGTATCAGGATTTGAAGACCTGTTTTTGGTGGACCAAAATGAAGAAGAAAATTGCAGCTTATGTTGCTAGATGTGATAATTGTTGCTGAGCCAAGGTTGTTCATTTGAAACCTACCGGACTGCTCCAACCACTGTTTGTTCTAGGTTGGAAGTGGGAAGAAGTTAGCATGGATTTTATTGTTGGACTTCCACCTACTCATAAGAATTTTGATTCCATATGGGTGATTGTGGATCGCCTAACCAAGTCTGCACATTTCATTCCAGTCAGAACCGACTACCAACCGCATGAATATGCTGAGTTGTATTTCTCCCACATAGTACGTCTACATGGTGTGCCAAGAACCATTGTGTCTGACAGAGGGCCTCAGTTCACTACTCATTTTTTTGAACATTTGCACAAGATGTTAGGCACCAACTTAGTTAGAAGTTCTGCCTATCACCCTCAGACCTCTGGGCAAACTGAACATGTAAATCAAATATTGGAAGACATGTTGAGAGCTTGTGTCATCTCTTCAAAGGGTTCATGGGAAAAGTGGCTACCTTTAGCTGAGTTTTCCTACAACAATAATTATCAAGAGAGTATTAAGATGGCTCCTTTTGAAGCTTTGTATGGCCGTAAATGTAGAACTCCTTTGAATTGGGTTGAACCCAGAGAAAGAAGATACTATGGTATTGATTTTGTCAAAGAGGCTGAAGAGCAGGTGCATATCATTCAGCAACATATTGAAGCCGCTCAATCAAGGCAGAAGATTTATGCGGACAAGAGAAGAAGACCCATTGAATTTGAAGTAGGTGATTATGTATACCTGAAAGTGTCACCAATGAAAAAGGTACAACAGTTTTGTGTGAAAAGAAAGCTTGCACCTAGATGAAAGGGTCGAGATGGCGGACTAGAGGGGGGCTGAATAGTCTTTTCTAAAATTAATCGCGTCGGCTAACCGATATAAATGCGGAATTAAAACAATCGGTCTAGCCAAGACTACACCCCTCTATATATGCTCACTAGCACCTTGCCAAGATACTAATTATGCAACTAAGGTGCTGGGCTAGCTAGAGCTCTCCTAAACAATTCTAGGAGCAAGGTCACACAAACCTATGCCACTAGTACTTTAAGCAACAAGGGAGCTCCTACACATGCTAGTAAGCAAAAGCACAAAGCCAACTAAGCTCACTAGCAAAGCTCAATAACAAGGCAACCAATGCCTAATTAGAGAGTGCAAATACTTAGCTACACAAACTAAGCAATGTGACTAACAAGGTTACTAAAACCAAATTAGCTAGGCAAGGGAGCTACTTTTATGCTACACAAGCAAGAAGGTAACTAGTAAGCTACACAAGCTAACTAATTACAAGAGCAACTACACAAGCTTAAGATATATAAAAGTAATTGCAAGCTTGTGTAATGGGGATGCAAACCAATGGGAAGAACAAGGTTGACACGATGATTTTTCTCCCGAGGTTCACGTGTTTGCCAACATTAGTCCCGTTGTGTCGACTTTCCGCTCACTTGGTGGTTATGTGGCTAATTAGCATCACCCGCTAAGACCGCACGTCGGGCGCCGCAAGAACCTACCCCTTGAGTGAGGGTAGCTCAATGACACGCTTTACTAGAGTTGCTCTTGGCGGCTCCTGGGCTGAGCACAAGTACCCCTCACAAGCACTTCTCTCCGAGCGCCGCACAAGCTTCTTCTTGCTTCGACGGAGACCACCACCAAAGTGTCTAGGAGGTGGCAACCTCCAAGAGTAACAAGCACCATCGGCTCGCAACTCGATCACCTAGTGCCACTCGATGCAACCTCACGATGCAATCGCACTAGAATCACTCACTCACACATCGGATGATCGCTATCAAGCATATGTGTGTGATGGAGGCTCCCAAGCACTCACAAGCATGGACACTAAGTCCCTTGAGGTGCTCAACACCAGCCATGGCCGAGGGCCACTTCTATTTATAGCCCCAAGGGCTAAACTAGCCATTACCCCTTCATTTGGGCAGCGGTCGGGCCGACCGGATGCTCGGGTTTGACCGGACGCTAGAAACGCCCGCAGACGACCACGTGTCTTGATTCCAACGGTCTTGACTTGACCGGACGCGCGACTTAATGACGGACCGCTGAACCCCACGTCCGTTTCGATGCTTCAAAGAAGTTCGACCTCGGCCGGACACGTCCGGTCACAATTCTGCGTCATCATCGTCGGCGACCGAGTGCCCGGTGTCCGGTGCATTCGAGATCCAAACATCCGGTCATTGACCGACGCCAGCATCTTCGCGACTAACTCGTTTTCACTTCTAACTTCATCACCCTTGCTCCAATGTGCTAACCACAAGAACTTGCATCCGGCGCAATAGAAAATAGGCATTCTAACTTCATCACCCTTGCTCCCGAAAGTTGTAGCTTATCTTATGTGGAACAAACTTTATTTAAGGGTCATGAGCTAATTCAGTGCCTAACATAGTCAAATAAGGCTCACAAGAATCAACAAAATGCTATTTTTGGACATAAATTTTGCTAAGTCCAAAATGCTGATTTTAGTTTCAAGTGCACCACTTTGGAGCTTTGTAACTTGCTAACCATGATGAATTAGAAGTTACTCCCTAAAGCAAAGTTGGAGATCTCACATATCTCTACAACTTTCACTAATACAGTTTCCACTGATTCACCACGGATTAGGAGTTATGGTGGAGAGAAAATTGAGTTTTAGGCGGTTTAATCCGAACTGAAACCGGCCTTGCTGCGCGCATCGTGGCCGACCAGCACAGGCCGCGTGCGCCGCGTGGCGGCTGTACGCCAGCGTTGGCCCACCTAGTCGGGCTAGAAGGGGGAGAAGAGGGCGATGCGCTACTGCTGCTGCTGCTCATTCTCACTCTCAACCACTTTTCTCGCTCGGTCTCGCCCTCATCACGACCAACGCCGAGACGCACTGCCACTGCCGCGCCCTTGCCAATGAATACACCACCGCCATAGCACCACCGCTTAACCCCTCGCATCCATAGCTCTGTTGTGCCTTACTCCACTTCACCGACCCACTAACATTGCCTTTTGAACCAAGGTGAGGGACCTCAGGCCATGACATCACTGTGAATGCCATTGGCGTCACTAAGCTCAAGCTCACCATGGCCGTGCTCACCGAAGCCCTCACGTCTTCTCTCTTCTCATGTTAGGGTTAGGTTAGACCTAGGTCTAGTTCGAGGCAAGAGCTTAGGGCTAATGCCGTCCACGTCGGAGTGAAACGCCGCCATGCCGCCATCATGCTTGCGCCGCCATGCCATTGTGCATGTGGCCGTGCCTCACTGGCACCCTCGCAAGCCCCAATCCAAACCCTAGGTCTCCGCTAGGTCCCAGTAGAGGTGTAGCCGAGACCATCCGATCTCGCCATGGCCAGAGATTGTTGGTGTGCCACCACACATCGCTGCCAAGCTGCCATCACCTCTGTTGAGCTAGCTCCAGTGAGTCTCTGAGCCAACCGAGGGTACCAGTCAACGGGGAACAGAGAGACGAGTGTAGTGGTGGTGACGCTACCACCGAAGACCACCGTCGGTGAGCTTTTTGCCAGTCAACAGCCGCTCTGCTTCAGTGTGGCTGACCTGTGGGGTTAGTTAACTCCCAAGGCCCACACATCAGTCATAGCGGGGTGTATGAACTGGTGCACCTAGCAGCTAAGCTCGATTTGAAGTTTGATTTTCTTTCTTTATTATTCTAGATATTGTAGCAAACTTCAAAAATTCATATCTAGGTCTAAGAGTGTCCAAATTGAGTGATCCAAATTTTATTGGATTATTTATAAAGTGTACTATTTTATAAAAATATGAAACCTACTGTTTGGAATATTTTTCTTAGGGAATTAAATTGAGCTAGATAAGTGCTTTTAAAATTGTTTCCATCTTGTAAAATGCATATCTTGAGCTAGGGAAGTGCAAAAATTGCGATTCCAATTTTACTGGTCTTGTGTTGACATGTTCTAGCTAAGAAAAATGCTAAACCTATAGTAGGTATAATTGGAATATGGTCTTCCTATTTAACTTTGATTAATTGCTAGTTTCTAGTGAAAATAAATGGGGTAAAAATACATAACTTATTATCATGCAAATTTTTACACAGTGTTATTGTGCTAGGATGAAAGTAAATGGCATGAAATTTGTACAGTAGACTTTTGAGGTCATATGTAGGCTACTGTAATTTTTTCTCAGAATTTACTTTACAGTTTTGATATATGTTCCTTATTTCACCTTAGTGTCCAAATAAATTAATAAAGGCATTTAAATAATTTATTTGGGCTTGACAATTATGTTTTCTAAAGTGTATATGATGTCTATGAACTGTTGGTACCATTGGTTGTGCCCAGATTTGATTGTTGGTATGCAGTGAAATATTAATTGCTCTATAATTCAATTATAGTGACTGTTTTGGACAGTTTCTGTTGTTAAGTAAATTGCATGGGCAAAATGATGTTTGCTGTGAATCTTGTCAATAACAAAGTTGTAGATAATTTACTTATATTGCTTCTGTCAAATTTTCATGGAAATAGGCTAAATGGTTTGAGAGTTATAGCTGTTGGAAGTTGGTCTCCAGAAATATTTATTCTCTAGAATTTCTAGATAGATCTGGGAAATTGCTATGTTTGACCTTGATAGCCATTGAATCATCTTGAGATGACTATAAGAAAGTTGTAGGCAGTTTTATAAGCTTCAAAAAAGTCTAAGATGATAGTGTTTGGTTGAGTAAAACTCCAGATATGGCCAAAATAAGTAGCTACTATTTGCAGTCTAGGAAATGACTAAGTCAAATTGTAATTGTCTGTCTTATGTGATGCTTGTGTAGATGCTTAGGCTAATTGAGATTAGTTGTTAGCTGCAGGTTCTAAGCCTCTTACTAATTGATGAATAACTTTACCTTAGATTACTAGAACTTGGGGAGTGTATGTTTCTTATACTATCGAAGAGATATGCACCTACTCAGTAAAGATCGACTAGAAGAAGTTATACATCTACTTGGTCAACGAATGTTAAACTTATCATACATCTTGTGGATAACCATGCTCATGCGTATACACTTCATTAGGTCATCTCATCTCTTATGCATTCATGATACTCATTTGTGCATATGCATGCAATAGGTTCCTCGGAAGGAGTGATGCTACTCGAGTTTGAACCCGAGTGTCAGGAGGAGGAGCAGGCAGCCTAGGAGCAAGAGGTTTAGGAGGAAGGAGGAGTCAATGTGGGAGATCTTCCTAAGTGTCTTGATCACCAACCTTCCTCGTTTCTAAAAGGCAAGCCTCGGAGCATTCTAAGCCTCCTATGTTTTCTAAATATAAACTTGAGTCCTTTTATGTTGATGCATTAAGTACTAAGGGTTGATTGGAACCACTTGCTGCATATACATTCCTTGTCCAGACAAATATATCTTGAATCCTATGTAGGTCCAAGATCGAATATATGCTTAGCTATGCTTAGTTCGGTAGAAGTTGGGTGATTTCCTATCACATGCAAGATATATGTTGATATCTGGTCACGGATGGCTATAAGTGCTATCGTGGAAATAACCATGTGTTGATGAATAAAAGGAGACCAGGCGGGATTGTGATAGAGAAACAACAAGGTATGGAGGTCTTGGTGCCTATTTATCCCCGTCTGTGTTGGTTAAGGACCGATTCGATGTACATCCTCATGTCATGTTAAATGGATGCCAGCACTTAGTTGGCCGGATAAGCCATTCTGACCGTGAAGCCGAGTAGCTCAACTCAGGGCGGGACCTGGTAAGTGAAAGTGCGCATACTGGAGGAAGTAAGGATGTGTGGGGAGCCAGTGGTATGAGTCTAAGGGCAGGCTAGGCCTGAACTTCCTGGTAGACTAGTAGTATCCCTGAGGGTGCAGCGCTGATCGGACCCACGACTGTACTGGAGTTGTACCAAAGGTGACCTGACGCGACCCTGATGAGGAAAGTATGGGTTTATGTTAGGAATAACTCCCCAACTAGTTGGAATCGATTTGAGTCACCGTCTCTCTCAAATAGTGAGAACTTGACTGAGCAGCGGCAACGTAGCATGAATTTATGGAACTTGATGGTTATGATGATGCTCAAATTAATACACCGGATATGGTTACTAATGCTTGTTAGCTTAATCATGTGATTGCTCTAGTACAGGTGCTAATCTAGAGATGCTTAATTGAACAGATATTCAATTTGATGCTAAAGAAATTAAATCTCTAAGTTATGTTACTTAAGCTTTTATGCAAAATGTTGTCAAGCTAACTCCACCAATAAAGCCTTGCATACTCCTTGGTGTCATATTATTTCTGGTTTATGATGGGTAAGTCTAGCTGAGTACATTCTCGTACTCAGGGTTTATTCCCTCTTGTTGTAGATGATATGATGTATCATGGGTACTGTAAGAACTGCCTTCATCCTACCATGGATGAGGACTAAACCATAGGGCATGGTACTCCTAAGTTATCCTCTCCATTATGCTTTTGCTAGAAATGGTTGTGGTATAGGCATGTATTTGAACTAAGTGTGATGTTGATGTCAAACTACTTTGCTTCCGCTATTTGAACTTGGTTTGTAATAACTATGTGAACTCTGATGTATGTGAGATACTTGTGAATGATTTGTGAACTGTGATGTAACATGTGACTTGTTATGTTGAATCATGTACGATCTTGGTTTGTATGTTGGTTGGTTTGAGACCCTTCGTGATTTCATTGGACTACCGGGTTTATATGGGCTCAAGTATGATAGTTTGATCGCTTCAATGATTGCTATTGCTATGGTTCTATTACAATTCTTGTCTATGATCCCTTCGTGAATGGGGTTAGTTTGAGAGGATAGGAGGATTGACATAGATTTGGGAAGGAGGGCTAAGGGCAGAATCTGTGTAGCTGCTCAATGTTCTAGGAATTGGTGTAGACTTCGCCGGCATCATTCATGAGTCGGTAGGATCCCGGGTGGATGACTTCGACGATGATGTAGGGCCCTTCCTAGGGCGGTGTTAGCTTGTGCACGGCCTTGGTGGTTTGGATTCGTTGTAGGATGAGGTCGCCAACTTGGAATGCTCACCCTCGTATGTTTTTGTTGTGATACCTCCGTAGCTCTTGCTAGTACTTTGCGGAGCAGAGAAGTGTGGTCTTGCGGGCATCGTCCAGTTGATCGAGTGCATCTTGCTAGTCTTTCTCCACTTTAGCTTCGTCGTATGCTTTGACTCATGGTGCTCCATAGTCGAGGTGGTTGGTAGGATGACCTTGGCGCCATACACCATGAAGAATGGTGTAAAGCCAGTGGACCGGTTCGGAGTCATCCTCAATCCCAAGAACACAGCTGGTACCTTGGCTTCAGGTGAGTCATTGGCCTCTCATCACTTAGGGCAATGAGGCCATCGAGCAACCTTGGACCTCTCACCCTGAGCATCTGTGAGTTCTAGCGTTACTTTGCGAGGAAGATGCTGTTGAGGGATTTTTAGCTCCCGCGGCGGCGACCCCTTCTGAAAGGGTCACTGGCTCTAGGGGGTGAGCGTGGCTTTGCGACCTTACTTTGGGTCGTAGGTAGGAGCCGACCACGGTCTTGCCTTGACTATTGGGACCGCTTGGGCCTGGCTCTGTCTTCCTTGCGTTTCCATTTCTTGACTCCGAAGGGTCATTCTACCTTGTTATAGGCAGGTTTCAATTTTCGCCCCACACAGGGAGAGGCTTGTCCACTATAACCACATGGTAGGAGTGGTGCGCCTCATCGGGGTCGAGGGGTGATTCAAGTGGGACCCGATATCCTCCCCAATTGACGTGGAGTTCGGCAATGCCTCATGTGAGATGTCCTATTAATCGTCGGCCATCAATCCCGTTGGTCCCCAACTGCCTCCGCAGCGGCTAGAGGGCAAGATGCTTCCCCCATAGGGGGTCAACCCAGGAGACTTCGAAGCGGACAACTCGAACACAGAGAGAGATGGTCATGTGGCTCTGAACCATCAATTAGAGCCGTAAGGGCTCATCTCCTCCCCGCCCCTATCCCTTTTGTGGCCTCGAGCCCTTCTAAGGGCCGGCTGTCGGCCCCTCAATTTTAGAATCCTCAGTGCATCCATATTTGTGCTAGGATCACACACAAATATGCACTAATCATAGGGATGGTACACAGATATATAATAAAAGGTTTTGAAGTTTATTGATATCTAAAATAAGGTCTACAACAGTGGCCCAAGGGGCTTAGTCATAGGCTACATAGCTAATGGAAGGCTTCGGCCGTGAAATGACATTATTGGTGGTCTCTAAAGTAAAATTATAACACAATGAAATGGCATCCTATTCCATAGGTAACTTGAGCGCAGACGAAACTCTAGCCTTGATGTCACATTCCTACGATCGTATCTCCTTACGTGAAACCTAATCCTTGTGGTACGCTTCATCTTTGAAGTCATAGTCTTCTTCTATGCTGAGGTCTGTGAGTCAACAACGGGTGAGTACATACGTACTCAGCAAGTCCCAACCATCGGGTGGAAATAGAAGTGTAGTGGTGGTTATAATTACAGGTTCGGTCGTAGCGGAGTATTAACATTCCCACTAGTACACGGGTTAGCATCAATTCCATTACCAGTTCCATTACACATAAAAGTAAAGCTAATCGTAGTATCCCATCCTAGCATTTGCCCATTCCAAGGATGTGGCTATTCAAATAGATTTAATAAACTCTAAAGAGGTGTACAAATTTCCCCACATGATAGGTGTCACCTCATCCATGATCAGTGGACAAAATAGACCTAACGAGATCCTGCACCCGCTTGGAAGCTAACCTAGATTTCCATATAATCTCTACCACTCTCAAGGGTTGGAGACACAAAACCAGGAAGATACCAACTCCCCCAAAATGTGATGATACCGAATCATCACAAAAGAAAACATGGCTCGAACACAGCCAAGCAAATAGTGGCTCAAACATGACCTGAAAACCTAAAGCTTAACGTGGAAGATCACATAGCATCCACGCCAACCGGACAAGGAAGAAAACATATCCCTATATTGGCTCCTAATATTCCACTGCCTACGTCGGCCTCCTAGTAGACACTATACTTCTATCTAATGGGGTGTGGGATCAAGCCTACCCATATACAGCCTATTCGCTTGGTCATAAACGATCGTAAATTTCCAGCCAGAACAATATTTTTCTCTCACACCAAACCAGCCAGCAGTAATAATCCACGATCATATACGATCGTTTAGCCCTAGCCAAACAGGTTGATAGACATGTGGTTGTACGAAAATATCTCACTAGGCGAGAGGGACTATGAACTGGTCCTTATGTGACCGAGGCGACTATCTCCCATAGGAACCCTATCTAGGCATCCCTGCCATGATAAACTACCTCCATAGTGTACCACTAATAGGCCCATGTCGAGGTTTAGTTTAGGTTTAGCAAGTTTTAAGTTCCATTATTATCCCTAAATCTAGTCATGGTGTGGAGCTCATAAAATAACAAGATAACCCTTTATCTTAATTATATCGCATTAACTGAGCTCATTTTCTAGGGTAATAATCTCATAGTCATGTTTTTAGCATTATGGTGGTTTAAAGCAAGATGGTAGGGAGGGGAGCTAGGACTTTCCTTCATCATTGTCACCTTTCGCCATGTCTATGTAACTCGGGTCTTCGTCCTCCTGATGATTACCATTATCTATCGGACGTATCGGTCCAATAAGACTACCGCTATCCGCAAAAGAAAAGGCATAAGCAAACAAACAACTATATGGTGGCACTAGGTGCATATGGTAGGGTTTGATTTTAGATGAATTTTAGAAATGGTTTCATGCGAAATGGAGTTATGGTTTAAAAGTTATGAATTTTAGAAGTTTATTCTATAGCTAATTAACTAGGTGGAATTTTATATGCATTTTCTAGTGCATGAAAATGGGTGCAAACTACATGGTTAATTTCCTTAATGCATCTAGTTTATTTACAAAATTTCTAGGAATTTTTCTAAGTTAGGAAAATGTATTTCTAACCCTCTGTGTACACTAACCGTGTGTACCCAGCGTTTTCTAAAACGTACCACGCGCCTGTGTGTGTGTGACAGGTGAGCCCCTTGCTTGCGTTAGCAGTGATGGCGGCATCGGCGTTAAGGCTGTGGGCCCATATGTTAGTGAGGAAAAGGGAGAGAGAGGGGAGACTAATGAGGATGGAGGGGAACGGCGACACCGTTTCCTTCTAGTCCCACCTGGTGGGGACAGAGAAGGGGGAGAGGGGGGATAGCGGCGGACAGGGGTGACCGTGCTGATGTCAGAATAGGGAAGGAGGAGCGGGGCTTGCCGGAGCGGCTTACGCCGGTGGTGTTAGTCCTGGGAGTGGTGGATGAGGGGTGGATGGGGTCTGCTAGGTCATGCCGTAGCCGGTGGCAGGGTCACCATCAGCAGCGGGGGCCCATGGCGGTGGCGATGGCTTGCCAAAGAGGTCATGGTGGCGCGGTGCACTAGACTTAGCCCTAGAGGCCCTAATCTACTCAACTATCTACGTGAACGCATGTGTGGTTGTGTGAGAAGTGCAGTGGGGGTGACGGTGTGCCCTAGGGTGCCCTCGCCGGTGATGGCCGATGGCCATGGTGGCTCGGTGGAGCAGGGCTCACGCAGGTAGTGCTACACAGAGACCTAGACTACCTAGCAACTATAGCAAAAGAAAGAGGGGAAGCTCAGAGACTCATTGGTCACTCCAATCGGTCAGAGATGCAGCAGAGAAGAAGGAAGGAGAGGGCAGCGCTGATAGCGCCGGTGAACTCTAGAAAGGGAAGAAGTGGAAAAAGAGGGAAAGAGGAGGGAAAGGGGAAGAGGAAAGGGAGATGGGGTGTTCTTGCCCTCGACGGAGTTGGTGGTGAAGAGGGCAAGGTGAGAATGTAGCCGGCCGGGCCTATTTATTGGCCGGCTAGGCCGGTGTCGTGGCGGTGAGATATTTCTCGCGGCCGTGCTTATCCACCACTCGACCACATGGTTGACCTCGTCAGGTCACATCGCCATAGCTTGTCCTTGCTTATGCGCACGCCAGAGCTGCCTTGGCGGTTACTCCGGTGGCTCTGCAAGGCGGCGGCCATGGCGGTGACCATTGACATGCACAGTGAGGGGAGAGGGGAGGAGAGGGGAAAAGGAGGGCACCATGGGTCCAGCCATGTCACCGTGTCACCATCGATGCCTGCTGGCACCAAGGTGGCGCTGGCAGGCGTTGACGCCGCGGCTGTGCCGCATACGGTTGCTGGCTCGGAGGTCAACGATGGAGCTGATGAGTGGGGCCTGTCCGTTAGCGGGAGGGAGATGGAGAGCGAGGGAGAGGCGAGCTGGGTTGGGCTCTAGGCCGTGGCCACTGCGGCGCTGCTGGGCTGGCTCACGTGGGAGGAGGAGGGGAGAAGGGAAGGGAGGAGTGGGCTGCTGTGGGCCAAAAAGGAGGGAGGTGGAGAGAAATGAGCCCAAGTGGCTTTTCCTATTTTCTATTCCCTTTTCTATTTCCTATCCCTATATGCATATGTTTAAATGATTTCAAATTTGAATTTGAATGCATGGATGTGTGTTTACACCAAAATTTGGTAAGCTTATCCTAGAAAGAAAGAGATCGACCGATGATATCCAAAGCAAGAAAGTCTCCTAATTAAGGGATATGTACGAGTCGGCCAGGAAATACTATTTTATTTTATTTGGAGAAAATGATGTCTAGGTGCATATCATGATGAAAGAAATAAGGACACGTGTCAAACTTGAAGCTTCATTAGCAAGGATTCTGCATAAGGGAAATTAAAATCCATGTATCTTGATATTTATTTTTGTTATCTAGTCGTGTTCGTTTAGAACTCTTATCAGCCCAGGGTATAAATATAAACCCCTGGCTATTGTACCTTATCATAGACAACCAATCAATAATACAGTTACTTTTCTGGCTTCACGCCAACCCTTAGGAGTAGGAGTACTGTAGATCTTGATGAGTTCTTCAACAAGCAGGGCTACATCAACCGATCGACCTCTGGCTTGTCTGTGAGTACCATCACGACTTGTATCATACCTGTAAAGCTACATCAGCCGATTGATCTTTTACGAGTATAATATAAGTTAGTTATCGATCTATATCATTATTTGTAAGGCTGCATCAGTAGATTGATCTCTTACAAATCATAATATAGATCAAAGTTATCGAACTTGTGTTAAATAACTTGTTGTTTAACACAATATAACTAGTTATCGAATCTACTAAGATTAGTAAGGTTTTTCTTGCTGTTTTTAGTTGATTCACCAATGATCGATCTTGTTATAATTAATGTTCCATTAATTATAACAAATCTCCTGATTGAGATAGAGATAGATTGGCATCATATCATCACAATTGGTCGTCTTCTAGTCTAGTCACACTTTGAATCTCACAATTGATGGCTTAATTCTGCTAGATTGGCTATTTTATTTCTATTCCAATCAAACATAGTACGTATCCAAAGGCATGTTTCAATCTTGGATAGACTCACTAGTTAATGATATCTAATCTAATGACACTACCATAGCTGCATCGATCCGGTTGAACCTCACTGGTAAGACTTTGGATTAGAGATCATTGATTAGTGGTTTTGTTCATGATCGAGATATGTACTTTGTCTGTTTGCTATGTATGCATGGGCTATTTTAGCTAATTCACCTATGCTTGCACACATATAACATGTTTTTCATGAACCTATCAATATATAGATGGTTTTATATATTCTTTGGTTTTAGTTTGTTATCATTATCATGGCTGTATCGATCCTATCGAACCTCACTGTTGATGGTAACAGGTTAGATCCAGAGCATTTGTAGATTCATTTATACTAGACAGTCGATTTGTTCGCATGTTATATCTTTTCTCATTAAACTTATCGGCTCAATGCTTTACACTGGTTATATCCATCTAGCCGATGATGTTTCTTTATATTACTTATTTCTAGGTGTATTGTACTTGTAATCATAAACCAATCATGACCCACAAGCATCATAGTCCTTAACAATCGATTTCTTCTCGTATCGGCTATTTAGTCGATTCCCCTGTTTGGCTGCTCTCAAAGTAGCATACTTGGAACTGTCTTGGCAAAACTAGCATGTTCCACCCTAAATTACTGATAAGCTTTCCCTCCTTGTTAATTATAGGTCAAAATGACTAGCACGCCTTTGGGTTTTCAGGATCGACTGGTCCTATGTTGAAACCAAGCAGATTTCTAATCTCATTTTGTTCAGATCGTACGGCTTGTTGTGTGTTGGTGCATCACCACATTTTTGCACCAACACACTTTTTGGCACGCTCGATGGGACCACAATCATTTGATTAGAAGTTAGAGATATGGATTCCGAGCATTGAAAAGTGCTTAACTCTACTTGGATGCATGCTGCTAGAATTCACGTATGGAAGAAACTATAGAAAGAATAGGGCGTACCGTTGTAGGCTTCATGTCTACTAGTGCATGTCATTACTCCACCGTGTAGATCGTCATGTTTCAAGAAGGAGAGTTCATTGCGGTTACAATATGAAGATCCAGCAAGTAATCTAGGGTGTGTCAGTACGTCTACTAGTCCCAAGGAGTTAATACATATTCTAGAACATGCAGGATACATGCTACATGTGCAAATCTAATTCCAAGGAGTTGGATTTGTTGACGAAGCAGACCGACGATCGTACAACAGATGAGTAGCCGATAGTCACGTCGCCTTGTAGACAATCGGTAAGTCTTAATGAATGCTGTAAAGATACAAGAATCAGCTATTGGAGAGCGGAATTGACTTTTCAAGAAAGGGATCGACTCGATACACTATTTTTAGTTCAAAATGCAAGCTGATGCCAATGGATCAAGACATCAATACAAGCCGATGGTGCCTTTTATTCAGTTGGATTCAAGAGAATACATCACCAGACTCTAGTGCATCACATATGACTTGCTTGGTGAATGAAGACACTTGTACACATGATAAGTGAAGGCAAACATGGGACATGCCAGATGAATAACACGTAACAGGAGTCATGTCTTTACCTAACTCATGGATGGAGGAGTCTCGGCAAATATATGTGATTTCTTTTTGTAGTTGGAAATATAAAAATTCAGATGGGAATTAATTGTTTGGCCGGAAAGCTCTGTACAGATGTCAGATATCGGTATCAACCAAGCAAGGCCAAACGAAATAAGGGGGATTAGGAAAGCGAATTGGACTTATGCTCTCTCATCTGTTACTTCTTCACTGCTGTCCGTTATTCCCTCACTTCCAACATCTCCAAGACTAGATATATAGCCGATGGGATTAAAGTTGTCCAATGAAATTTTGAGCCAATGAAATTATTTTATCAAGAGCGACTGATAAATTTCCATCGGATTGGGTTATATGGCTTGTTCATGTTTGACGGCATATGTGCGAGAACAAGACTACAAGATGGGTGGATGGCTATATTAGTATTTGGCATGGATACTCAGAAGGATGTTATGCTTTGCCCGAGTTAACTAGAAGGATCTGAGTCTAGCCCATTTTCTAAAGAAACATGCTGTCTGGTATACGACATCAAGTCAACTATAGTACATTGATCGTCAGACAGACCATCTAAGATATCGGCTGGGAGAATAGTAAGCCATAATCTTAATTAGAGTTGCAGTGCAGGCCAATGATATATAAGCATATTATATTCCATCGACCAAAATAAAATGTAGTATCCGTCTGAATATAATACAATCACATATGGTATGAAGATACGAGGGAACAAAGCTGGAAGCCATAAGAAACCAAAGACATTACCATCAGCACATATCAGATGAGAGAAGATCATCAGCTAGTGATTACTATTGGTGTACAGTTGATAGAAGGAGACTGTCAGCCGAAAGTTGTTGTCAGCACACAAAAAATCGGCTCCAAGTATTGATAAGTGCTTATAGTATATTTAAATATCATGGTGGCCAGAATATTTTATTGGCATCTCAGCTGATGAATATATTATGTGCATCGACTTGGCATGGTGTTATTAGCTAGTCACATGCAGATAACTATGGTTAATGGCAAGAAAGAAGCTGATGTTCATGCCCATCGTCTCTACATAGCCGATTATAATTATATACTTGAAGGTAGCTCCTAATCGGCTAAAGTAGGTGAATGGTCAGGAGTTCTAGAGGATTGAATCCAAGCAAGTCATCAAGGATATCAGCTCATGAAGGCCGATTGCAAGATGCAGAGGAAGATCAATTTTGGAGTTATCAAGAACTAAAGGAAGATAATTTTGAAGCCTGAGTTCTCACAGTCCAAACTAGAGGGCCTGATTGCAGGCCTGGTATGAAAAGCATCGGCTTATGACAACCAACTTTCAAGATAGAAGATAATTTCAAGTGGAAACCAAAGCATCAGGGCTAAAGGCCGATTATGTATTGCTTCTGATATGGTTGTTATAGTCAAGATATGAGATTAAGAAGTCAAGCTAAGTATTAGGCTATGCTTAAGGAACTTCAACTTCTTTAGGAAGTAAAGGCCGATACTATTGAGGTATTTGAAGATTTACAATTAGTAATTAATCAATTGATTGGCCTACATAAATGAAAACATGATACTTTGGAGGAGTATTTTGACATTGTCAGTCCAGCAGCAGTGTGCTTCATCATTATTCAAAAGTAAAATTAGTTATTATGAGGAGGTGGATTTGGCAATGTTATGGAGAGACATGTTCATAAATTTTGATTAAAATTACAACATTGATACTAGAAGCCGATGAGATATGTCTATCGGCTACATGTTATTCAGGTAGATTTGACGCCAAGTTAATTATGGAGAAGATTGACATGAGAAAGGAGGCATGCGGGATCAAGATAGAGCTCACTTCAGATAGGATATGCATTGGTAATGGATACATTCTTTGTTCTCAGCATGGCTTCTAGAATTATGATCTGATTAAGCTGATAGCCTAATAACGCATCGATGGCTTCAAGCAGTCATTTTTCTAAGGGACATAAGTGACCAAGAAAAAAGGAGAAGCTGTCTAGGGAAGCATATACATGCTCGGTAAAATTTGGAAGCAAGAAGTCAAGTCAATTAGCAGCAGCGAATCCCGGCAAACAACAATTAGCATGGCTAGCCAATAACGGCGATAGATGTCTTGACTGCAGCTTATAGGGATAAACCAACCAGTGGATGCAACCAGAGCACCCAGTAAGGTGAATCAATCAGCTTTACCACTATCCATTTGAAAGTCATGTATGTAATCCATGGTGAGAAGGAAAGAAAAGAAATAGAGTAATGATTATTTATCAGATTGGACTTGGTGTTGGACTCGTTCATGTAGTGCGGCTTGAGTACAAACAAAGCATATATTGATTCTTTATTAGTTCAAGCCAACATAGAGTAGATGCAAGTGAACAAGCTTGGAAGCTAATGTTGACTGTGATGCATATCAGCCATCAGGAGACAAAGTCTGACTAAATACGTCCACATACACAATGCCGGTAAAGAGAAAATAGCAGAAGGCCACTACCGATTTGCTTATATATTTGAATTAAGAGCGAATCATTATGTGACAAGGGTACTCATCGTCTTCTGAGTGCGAAGATCAAGGCATCACACTAATGGGGCCCTTTATGTAGTGATCAGGCATCAAGCTGATGGGTTTGTTGAAACCAGAATAAGTCTCCTTCCATCGGCTATTATGATCGGCTTTTGTGAAGCAGCAACACAGTTACAACCAGTGAAAACCCCATCTGCTACAAGTTGCTATAGATAAATATGTTCCCTATGGTGTCTATATACTTACATAGAAGGCAAAATCTGCTACACCATACTCCTACCCAAGGCGAGATCAGTTTAATTCAAAGGAAGGACTACACATACATGGAAGGCGGTATTGGAAGATAGGATAACTCCCAATGTATTAGTTCATGACACCACCTCCAACGCCTAGTTTGAGGAAGGCTAAGGAAGTTAGGAGCAGTTGACCTATGTGCACATATATTAGAAGAAGAGTATCAGAGCTATGATCCTAATTTGGGGAAACAAAAGCCGATGATAAAGCTTATTACATCGGCTAGAGATATCGATTTGTTTATCTCGATATGTTAGATACAAGGCAGGATGAAAATGAATGAGTCCCATACAAGGCGAAAGCGGCCACTATGGATGACTTCTTCTCTAGCATCGTGGCCAAGCCAGACATCACCAACGATATGATTAGCTCATCATGGAACCAAAACCAAGAAGATCCTTGAAATGAATATGCCCGGCGTCTCGAGCTCTTGCATGAACTACGCATTGGGGGCCTACTACTGCACACGTACCTATGTGCCACCGAGCTCATCTTCATGTTCTATGGCATGCTCAATGTCAGTTTCATCGCCATGACATTCTTCAGGGCTACCCATGAGCTGCCCGATGGCATGTTCACCTAGGCACTCTAGATCCCCAACAAGGAGATCGACAAAGTCCAAGCTCACGCCCAAGAAGGACTGAATATAACAAAGGCCATTATGTATTCGTTAGCAGTAGAGATGGCTACAGGAGCACGATGTAAGCGCATCAGCAATGCCTGCGCATGGTCCAGCACTGGAATCACCATCAGCAACCAGCATCACCCATTGTGTTGTCGGCATCGTCACCACTGTTATTGTCTTGCTAGTTGTGATCATCCTCAATTGCGTTGGCAGCAACTGCTGATATTGATAAAGCTCAGATGGCATGGCCTTCGCAATCTTGATTTTCTCGATAGATTCATAATTCGGTGGTTGAACAGAGAAGACAAGAGACAGATTGAGCAGAAAGCCAATAAAGACCAATCACTTCTCTTGAGATAGAATCGGTTGTTACTTCATGACCTTACCCTTCAAGCAGACGAGTCTGTAGCCGATCGACAAGATCATAAAACCAGTAAGATATCAATTTCTGGTACAGCAGTGGAACTTTAAAATAATAAGGTGAAATCAATTAAAGATCGACATAGCCGATGACCATCTCTGGAGCCAATGGGATTGTCAAAGTCATTTTCTTCTATGGGTTATTATCATCTACTGTTTGACCAAGCATATTTTTCATGATAAAGAAAAGTCATCATGAGAGGTTACGTCAGAGATACAAAAGGAAGTTAGCAACCTGATAGCCGATAGGAGTCCATCGGCTGGGAGTTATTATCTGCAGGAAATTAGCTAACAATAAAGTAACCACAGCCAACGATGAAGAGAATTATTATATGAAGAAGATGAAAAGAAGTCACCATCAGTTAGTGATTATCTTACTGCTATGACCGAGTTTAAACATTCTAGCCGATTAAGGGCATTAACACATACGTAAAAGGAACTACTACATACCTATACACAAGTCATCGGAAGACGGAAAAGGAAATAAACAAGTTTAAAGAGTTTCCACGTTTCGATGATGTGTTCAGCTGATGTTCGTATGCAGCACTACAGCAGGGAAAAACTGAGGGATTTAGGAGTTCGGTTAATAATCATGGAAGCATATATAACAAGGACTGCTCAAAGGTTGATCTGATGAGCGCATAGGTGATGCATCAGGGGAAGTTGAAGGACGTTCTTGTTCTGGGACTGCAAAATAAGATAAACAAACATATAGCAAAGGAAAACGACCGTACTCTTCTGAATCTACATGCATCGGCTATTGGTTAGCCGATGTTGCTTGTTTACATGTCAACATGGTTTGATGACACCGGTGATGATGGTGCTTGTGGTGACGTTCCTACTGGAGTACCTACCCAAAATTTATCACGCGGCGCGGCTACTTTAGCGGATGCAGGGCCAATCGGGCTACATCTTCAGAACCATTTGGTGGCTGGTGCGTGCGCGCGCAGTAGCACAATGACCTATGCGACACAACTATACTATGGCATTTTCCCCTTCCCCGGCATCATTGGCGGTGACAAATTCGACGATGCCGATGACGAACCTGAGCTGCGCAGAGCAGATGTTGCTCCTAATCTCCCGGAGCTTTATGGTATTTAACACATTCGGTGACCTAGAAAGCATGATGGGGAATGGGTGGAGATCATGTTTGACATCATCACAAGCAGGCTGGTCCTCATCACCATGCTCATCGGTAACATCAAGGTATTCCTAATTAGGCCGTGTTCGAGAACATGCAGTTGGAACTCAACCTATTCAGCCTCATCATCTACAACGCCAACATGAAGCAACTGGTAAACGTGCTGGGGTACGAATACTTCTCCTACCGGAAGATGCGACAGTAGATATACAAAGAGAGAATACAAATAGCAGCAGGAAAAGGAATAAATGTTAAGCACATTCCTCTAGCAAAGTATATGAACTGATGACTTCCCTTGAAGAAAACCAGCTGCTAGTTCAAGATCCTGTCTTTCAAACCGAAGAATCATTTGTTCCTTAAAAGCTGATGAAGACCAGGCATCATTGAAAATTGGAATCCAAAGTTGCATCGGCTGAATATTTTAATCAATGATTTCATGGCTGATTCTAACATGTTCGACCAACAGTGGTCAGATACTGCTCGAGGCCACCATACATTAGGATTTGTCCGTTTGTTCAAGCCAGCGCCACTTCTGACTTCTTTGGCGATAGCCAGGGATGCCACGAGCTGGCAGATGTCGCCGAGCAGGCCACAAAGCACACTGAGGTGACCAGGCTCAGAATGGAGGTACATACATATGGATGTGAGGTATATATTCTTTATTCCCTTCTTTTCCTATCACTTGTGAACAAACTATCATAGGGAAAGTATGCTATCAAAGTAGTTGATGAGTGAGATATGGTATGATGAAAGGAACCTTGCTTCTTTTGCAAAGTACTTGGGAAATTTTATTACAAAAATTAAAAATCAATAGCTTGTCTCCTCGATGATGTTGAATTTCCTACCAAGGCCATATGTTGTTATTAAAAACCTTCCACATAAGCTGCTTGTTTTGTGTTGAGTTTTGTCAAGACTCGTTGACCCTTGTTGAGAGATTTATCATGCTCCCAAGATCAGGATCACATACATGCTACATATGTGTGCTGCTTCTACACTGGAAGTACGCAAAAACATGCTTTTCATCTACCTCAAAATATTCTGCTCCTACACTAGGAGAAGACAAAACATATGTTTGCTAGGTTTTATCAGAATAAATGCTCCAAGTTCTTGATAATATTTCTCTCAAAAGTTGTTGTAAAAAGAGACATGGGTTATGCAAAAATATAAAAAGATGGACACAAAAGAGGTCCAAAGTCAAAAATAAAAAAAAGGAAAAAAGAAAAGAGATGAGAATAAAGATAACCCATGTTCTCGTAAAAATATTCCACAAGAGAGAAATATATTTCAGAGAGCAAAGTAGAATTAGGTTATCCACTAAATATTCCACACACATGCACATCTTCATCTAAGAGTATGACACTTCTCTCCTTGGATCCGGGGTTTGACTTTACAATACACAAGGTAAGTATGCTACATACTTTGTCCCTACCGAGCTCCACATAAGCTTTTTAGAAGTAGGGTAAATAGAGGCGAAACAATGTCTTGGTGAGGAACTATGCACATTGAGCGATCTGAGAGAATCATTTGGGGAGCAAAGCTATGTTTTAATTTAAAAATCTTTCAAAAACACCCAAGTTTTCTGAGCAGGAGAAGTGAGGATGACTGGATTCTAATCCGTTCCATTCTTCAACCACCCAAGATGGCGTGATAGACACTTCAAAGTTCACATGTATAGGTGAGGTTTTGAATAAGGTAATATTGCTACTAATGAATTCTTCAGCTCCTTACCAGTGATTTGATAGCCGATTATAGTTATAAACTTAGGGACCAGCTCTTAATCGGCTAAAGCAGATGAACAGTCAACCCAAGTAAGTCATCAAAGCTAAGTAGTGCAATCTGATGTCGCTGACTCGGGAAAGGGGATTATTGGATCAAAACAGTTCGAAGCATGAAAATTCATACTTCGAACTGGGGGCCTGTGTTTACACTAAAAATTGGTAAGCTTATCCTAGAAAGGAAGAGATCGGCCGATGATGTCAAAAGCAAGAAAGTCTCCTAATTAAGGGATATGTACGAGGTGGCCAAGAAGTACTATTTTATTTTATTTGGAGAAACACGATGTCCAGGTGCATATCACGATGAAAGAAATAAGGACACATATCAAACAAGGAAGCTTCATCAGCAAGGATTCTGCATAAGGGAAATTAGAATCCATGTATCTTGATATTTCTTTTTGTTATCTAGTCGTGTTCGTTTAGGACTCTTATTAGCTAGGGTATAAATATAAACCCCGGCTATTGTACCATATCACAAACAACTAATCAATCAATACAATTACTTTTCTAGCTTCACGTCAACCCTTAGGAGTAGGAGTACTGTAGATCTCGATGAGTTCTTCAACAAGCATGGGCTGCATCGACCGATCGACCTCTAGCTTGTCTGTGAGTACCGTCATGACTTGTATCATACCTATAAAGGTGCATCAGCCGATTGATCTTTTATGAGTATAATATAAGTTAGTTATCAATCTATATCATTGTTTGTAAGGCTGTATCAGCTGATTGATCTGTTATGAATCATAATATAGATCAAAGTTATCGATCTTGTGTTAAATAACTTATTGTTTAACACAATATCACCAGTTATCGAATCTGCTAAGATTAGTAAGGTTTTCCTTGCTATTTTTGGTTGATTCACCAGTTATTGATCTTGTTATAATTAATGTTCCATTAATTATAACAAATCACCTGATTGAGATAGAGATAGATCAGCATCATGTCATCACAATTGGTCGTCTTCTAGTCTGGTCACACTTTGAATCTCACAATTGATGGCTTAATTCTGCTAAATCGGCTATTTTATTTCTATTCTAATCAAACATAGTACGCATCCAAAGGCATGTTTCAATCTTGGATGAACTCACTAGTTAATGAGATCTAATCTAATGACACTACCATAGTTGCATCGATCCGGTCGAACCTCACTAGTAAGATTTTGGATTAGAGATCACTGATTAGTGGTTTTGTTTATGATCGAGATATGTACTGTGTTTGTTTGCTATGTATGCATCGGCTATTTTAGCCGATTCGCCTATGCTTTCACACATATAGCATATTTTTCATGAACCTATCGATATATAGATGGTTTTATAGATTATTTGGTTTTAGTTTATTATCATTATCAAAGTTGTATCGATCTGGTCAAACCTCACTGTTGATGGTAACAGGTTAGATCCAGAGTGTTTGTAGATTCATTTGTACTAGACAATTAATTTGTGCGCATGTTATATCTTTTCTCGTTAAACTTATCAGCTCAATGCTTTACACTGGTTATATCCATCTAGCTGATGAAGTTTCTATATATTACTTATATATGGGTGTATTGTACTTGTTATCATAAACCAATCATGACCCACGAGCATCACAGTCCTTAACAGTCGATTTCTTCTCGTATCGGCTATTTAGTCGATTCCCCTGTTTGGCTGCTCTCGAAGCAGCATACTTGGAACTGTCTGGGCAAAATTGGCATGTTCCACCCTAAATTACTGATAAGCTTTCTCTCCTTGTCAATTGCAGGTCAAATTGACTGGCATGCCTTCAGGATTTTTAGGATCAACTGGTCCTATGTTGAAGCCAAGCAGATCTCCAAACTCATTTCGTTCGTCCGGCTTGCTGTGTGTTGGTTGCATCGCCACATTTTTGCGCCAACAATGTGTAAAAGGGTGCCACCATAAGTTCAACAAGCCAAGCAAACATTCACACACAAAGTTGCACACATAAAATTTTATGTTCTTGTGTTATTTTATTTGTAAAAATTGTTTAGGTTGGCTATATATATTATTTCCTACGCAAATTTTAAAAAGTTCAAATTTTTAGTTATTTTTAAAACTAGGTCAAATTTTTAGGGTGTTATAAACCTACCCCCCTTAAAAAGAATCTTGTCCTCGAGATTCGAGCTGATCCTCGAATAGATAGGGAAATTCCTTTTTAAGACCATCTTCTCTTTCCCATGTGGCTTCTGCCTCTGTATGGTTACTCCATTTTACTCGACAGAACCTCACTGCTGTCCTTCTGGTTTGTCGGGTGACTATATCCAATATCTTAACTGGCCTTTCCTGATACTATAAATCTATTTGCAAGTCCATGGTTTCCATAGGCTCTTGCTCTTCTGGTACCCTTGGACATTTCTTTAGCTGTGATACATGAAATACGTCGTGTATATCTGACATCTCTAGGGGTAACTCTAAACGGTAAGCTGCTGCTCTAATCTTTTCAATGATTCGGTACGGTCCAATATGCCACGGGGATAACTTCCCTCTAACTTGAAATCTTTGAGTACCCCTGATGGGTAATACTTTCAAATTGATGAAATCTCTGGGTTGGAGTTCTAACGGTCTTCTTTGAGTGTCTACATAGCTCTTTTGTCTACTTTGGGTGGCCTTTAAATTCTCCCAAACCTTGGCCACTTGTTCTTTAGCTTCCTTGATCATGTTGGGGCCAAACATGCTTCTTTCTCCAATTTCAGACCACATTAATGGGGTTTGGCATTTTCTTCCATACAAGGCTTCAAATGGTGACATATTTAGGCTGGCTTGATAACCGTTGTTGTAGGAGAATTTTGCGAACAATAGGCTCTTTTCCTAGTCTTTTCCATAGGTCAATACACAAGCTCATAACATGTCTTCCAATATCTGGTTCACTGTTTCTGTCTGTCCATCGGACTGTGGGTGGTAGGTAGAGCTATAGTCCAGTCGTGTTCCTAAGGCTTTATGCAAGCTTTTCCAAAATCGGGCAGTGAACTGTATTCCTCTATCTGAGACTATTCAGCTTGGTACCCAGTGTAATCTAAGAATGTTGTGGATGTAGAGTTGTGCTAGCTTGTTACCCTTGTAGTCAATCTTTATTGGAATAAAATGTGCTACTTTCGTTAGTCGGTCTACTATTACTCATATGGAGCCATGTCCATTTGGTGTCTTGGGTAGCCCTACTATGAAATCCATACTGATTTCATCCCATTTCCATACTAGAATATGCAATGGCTGTAGTAGTCCTGCTGGTCGTTGATGTTCTGCCTTGACTCTTCTATAGGTATCGCATTGGGCGACATATTCTGTGATATTTCCTTTCATTTTGGTCCACCCGTATTTTTGTCTGAGGTCCATATACATCTTGGTTGATCCTAGGTGAATAGAGTAGGCTGAATGGTGTGCTTTGTCCAATATTAATCTTCAGAGTGCTTCATCCTTTGGTACCCATATCTGGTCCTCGTACCATAACTTCCCTTGCTCGTCGACTTGGAATCCTGGAAGTTCCTTCCTACTACTTTTCTCCTTGAACTGTTGTATTTCTTCATCCTTGTCTTGGGTTTGCTTTATCTGATCTTCCAAGGTTGACCGTACTTGTAGTATATTTAGGGTGCCTTGCGATATGACTTGCAAATTCAGTTGGCGAACATCCTGTGCCAACTTTGGTCTTTGGTTTAAGGTGGTCATGTAGTGACAATATGCTTTTCTGCTCCATGCATCTGCTACTACATTGGCTTTTCCTCGGTGATACTGTACACTTAGATCAAAATCCTTGATAAGTTCCAACCATCTTCTTTGTTGTAGGTTCAAATCAGGCTGAGTGAAAATATACTTCAGACTATTGTGGTCTATGAATATCTCGCATTTGTTTCCAATGAGATAGTGTCTCCATATCTTCAATGCATGTACTATGGCAGCTAGCTCTAGATCATGCGCTAGAAAATTTTCTTCGTGTTTCTTTAGTTGCCGGGAGGCGTAGGCAACTACTTTATCATCCTCCATCAGGACACATCCTAGTCCTTGTTGTGATGCATTAAAATATACTACAAAGCTTCTGTGTATATCTGGTAGTGTGAGTATCGGGGCTGTGGTTAACTGGGTCTTCAACTCTTGAAAACTCTTCTCACTTACTTTTGTCCACTTGAATTATTTTCCATTTTAAGTTAGGGTTGTCATGGGTCTTGCGATCTTAAAAAATCCTTCAATAAATCTTTAGTAGTATCCTGCTAGTTCGAGGAAACTATGAACTTCTATCACATTGGTTGGCTGCTTCCATTCCGATACGGCCATAACTTTCTTTAGGTCTACTTTTACTCCTTCTGCGGTGATAATGTGTCCTAGGAAGGTGACTTCTTGTAGAAAAAACTCACATTTACTGAACTTGGCATACAACTCATGTGCTCGTAGCTTGTTCAAAATTGCTCTCAAATGTTGTTCATGTTCTTCGGCACTTCTTGAATAGATGAGAATGTCGTCGATGAATACTACTACAAACTTATCCAGTTCTTCCATGAACACCTTGTTCATCATGTTCATGAAATATGCTAGGGCATTGGTTAGTCCAAATGGCATCACGGTGAACTCATATTGTCCATAGCGGGTCACGAATGCGGTCTTCGGTATATCGCTGAGACGAATCTTCAATTGATAGTAGCCTGATCTCAGATCTATCTTGGAGAAATACTTGGCATCCTTTAACTGGTCAAATAGGTCATATATTCTAGGTAACGGGTAATTGTTCTTGATGGTGACTTTGTTGAGTGATCGGTAGTCAATACATATCCTAAGACTGCCATCTTTCTTCTTCACAGACAAAACTGGTGATCCCCAAGGGGATGAGCTTGGTCGGATATATCCTTTCTCTTGTAACTCTCATAACTACTTCTTCAATTCTTCTAACTCGTGGCCTGCCATCTGATAGGGTCTCTTGGCAATGGGTGCAGTTCCAGGGATTAGGTCAATTATAAACTCCAAATCTCTGTCTGGTGGCATTCTCGGTAACTCTTTAGGGAACACATCAGGGTATTCACATATGATTGGTACTTCTTCAACGCTTGTTGCTTGCATAATACAAACCATCGGTTCTACTTGGGGGGCTTGAGGGTGACATTCTACCTTTAATCCTTTGTGATTTATCAAGGTTACTGCTCTGTCGCTATAGGATATAGTGCCATGGTGTTTCCTTAACCAATCCATTTCTAATATTATATCCAAACCTTCTGTCTTCAATATTACTAGGTTGGCTTGAAATTCTACTTCATCTATCATTATCTTCACATGAGGGCACTTGAGGGTGCATTTGAGGACAGCTCCAGGGGTTCGAATTAATAAAGGGGTGGGAAGTAATACGGTTCTTAAACTATTTCTAAGCGCAAAACAAGCAGAAACAAACGAATGCGATACACCAGAATCAAACAACACGGTTGCAAGAGTGGAGTTTACTAGAAACTCACCGTACATGACATTAGGTGCTACCTGACTTCCTCTGCTTTAACGTGGTTCACATGGCCTTGCCCAAAATTCGGGGCATTCCTTCTGGGAGGTCCAAAGTTCTAAGGCGCTAAGCGTCCAGTTCCTAAGGCGGCTATCTTATTGCTAGCTATAGACTGAGCAGGGGCATAGTTTCCTATTTTAAGGGGGCATTGGGCTACACGGTGTCCTGGTTGTCGGCACCCAAAATAGGTCTCCATTGTAGTATTATTGATACTCTTGGGCTGATTGTTGCTGTTGTTGTTGTTGTTCTTGTAGTTGGATGTGGCTTGTGAAGTGTTGGTTCTAGGTGTCATGTACTGCATAGTCGGCTGGTACCTTGTGGGTGCGGTGTTGTTGGTGCGGACTCATTGTGTTCTTTCTTGCTGGCAAGCACATTGCATCAAAAATTTGTGCTTCCGTTCTCCTTCACCTCTCACACGTTCTTCTTCCAATAGAATGGTGCAGTTCATCAATGTGTTGAAGTCTGGGTAGATGTGAGTGACCATTTTCTCTCATAGGGATGCATTGAGTCCTCTCCTAAAACACTTATGCTTCTTCTTATTTGAGTTAACATCTTCTGGCACGTACCGCGCTAACTTCATAAACTTTTGAATGTACTGATTTACTGTCATTGGACCTTGTCTAAGTGAATGAAACTCTTCTGCTTTTATCTCCATGATCCCTTCTAGAATGTGATATTCGCAAAACTTCTCCATGAATTCTTGCCAAGTGATAGCTTCTGGCTTGTTAGCTGCATCTTGGTAGTTCTCCCACTATTCACTGGCGTTTCCTACCAGTTGGTGAGAGGCTAGAATAACTTTCTCTTCGTCGGTGGCTCTTACTGCATTCAATTTCTTGATGTTGGTATGCAACTAATCGTCGGCTGACAATGGGTCATCTTCTGCACTATCAAATGTTGGTGGGTGAAGTCTCATGAATGCGGCCATTTTCCCTTGTCCATTACCATTATCCTGCCTTCTTGCAAGATTTTCTAACAACTGGGTCTGTCGGTCCATCACTTCTGCCAATGTTGGTGGAGGTGGCGGGGGTTCCTCCCCTTGTACTGGTTCATTTTCAATGTTTTTCTCAACTTCTTCTTCATCTTCTTTTGGTACATCTTCTATATTTTGGATGTTATCCTCTTGTGGTTGTTCAAGCCCATGCCTATGATTATGATTTCCTCTATTTTGCCTGCATCTAGGTCTAGATGCAACTGGCTCTTCTTCCTCATGAACCTACCTTTCAGTGGCCCATTCACGGCAATCTCGTATCCTATCGGACCTTCATTCCATCTGTTGCCATGGAACAACAAAGATGAGAAGAAATCCTCTAGGATTTGGGTGCAAGAAAATAAAATAACAAACAAGAAAAGACACATGTGCACAAACAAACACACAATGCATATATCACACGAATAGTCATACATATATGATACAAGGATGCATCATACAGCAGCTTCTAGAGTGATTACTATGCGTCTACTCATACTTCTAATGACATCGAAGCAAGTCTAGTCTTACTACTACTAGGGCACTTAGAGTGATTACTATGCGTCTACTCATACTTCTAATGACATCGAAGCAAGTCTAGGCTTACTACTACTAGGGCACTAGACACTACTACTTGCTACTATAGTTCTCATTATTTATTGTACAAGAACTGCATCACATGACTTTGACTCATTACTCTACTTGAACTGCATCTTGTGAAGGTCCCAATGTGCACAATTGCCCTTTTCCTAGGCCAACTGCTCATCTCGCAGTGTGTAAAGCTCTTGTGCATATCCATCATCATCCTACCCTAAAGCGACTCGCGATGGCTCAGCTTTTGTGAAATTGTCTGCCATGGACTCCTGTGTCTCAATTGTCTCTCGGTCAGAATATGACTCCTTTGGAAAGTATTTGTTCAGCTCATAGTGTGGGTCTTGTGGGTCGTGTGCTGGTACTCCATCTTATGGACCTACGATCACGATCCATTTTCCTTTCTTCGTCTTCTTCAAATGCTTCTTTGCACGTGATTGCTTTAGGGCTTCCTTCAACTCTTAGCAATAGGAATCTAGCTTGTTCTTCATAATTGCTCTCTCTTGTCTTACTAAGTACAGCTCCCATTTGGTGTCTCGTAACTCACTTCCAATCTCCTTTGCCTTAGCTATCCATCTTGACAATTCTTGTTGCTGATTTTCGTAGAGGGTGTCAAGTGCGTGTAGGTACTTGATAGTGGTTAATGTTGTGTACTCTGGTGTCTTCGGGTCAATCTTCTCTAATGCTCGTGCCTTCTCACACCACGTGGGGGTGGTCTGATTAGGTACTAGGAAAAATCTGGCGGGAGTGTGCTCAATGTCTTCTTCAAAGATCTAACGGTACTCTGTAAGAGCCTAGCATGCTGCTTTTTGGCATGTATCATGCTACTCTTTTCCATAGGTAGTGTGGTACTGAGTCTAAAATGCGGGGCATGATGAATGTCCTAGAATTCGCACACGAATCTCACACTTAGGTACACCATCCTCGACGTACTCACGACCATAGTACATCGATGCCTCGGTGTAACCTAGTTCCTGCAGTGTCTCCCATAGGAGCGGAGGGAATCTTTCAACGGTCAGATAGTCTGACTTAACCCATTTGTCATGCATTGCTGCAAAATTTACCACAAGGGTTAGAACATTTTGCAACAAAATGCGAAACAACAATGAGAAGGGTTTGTTGCCTTTACTACTATTAGGTTTGTGGTTATTCCTATTGCTATAAAACTATCTAGCGTGTTCCAATCCTAGGGCTTTGTCCTACGGTCAAGCTTGGCTCCGATACAACTCTGTTGGCCCCTCAATTTGAGAGTCCTCGGTGCATCCGTATTTGCGCCAGGATCATGCACAAATACGCACTAATCATAGGGATGGTACATAGATATATAATAAAAGGTTCCAAGCTTTATTGATATCTAAAATAAGGCATACAATAGTGGCCCAAAGGGCTTAGTCATAGGCTACATAGCAAGCGGAAGGCTTCGGCCATGAAACGGCATTATTGGTGGTCTCTAAAGCGGAATTATAACACAACAAAATGACATCATATTCCACAAGCAACTTGAGCATGGATGAAACCATAGCCTCGATGTCACATTCCTACAATCGTATCTCCTTACGTGAAACCTAATCCTTGTGGTATGCTTCATCTTTGAAGTCATAGTCTTCTTCTGTGCCGAGGTCTGTGAGTCAACAACGGGTGAGTACTTACGTACTCAGCAAGTCCCAACCATAGGGTGGAAATAGAAGTGTAGTGGTGGTTATAATTATGGGTTGGGTCCTAGCGGAGTATTACCATTCCCACTAGTACCCCGATTAGCATCAATTCCATTACCAGTTCCATTACACATGAAAGTAAAGCTAATCGTAGTATCACATCCTAGCATTTGCCCATTCCAAGGATGTGGCTATTTGAATAGATTTAATAAACTCTGTCAGAGGTGTACAAATTTCCCCACACGATAGGTGTAACCTCATCCATGATCAGTGGACAAAATTGACCTAACGAGATATTGTACCCGCTTAGAAGCTAACCTTGATTTTCCGTATAATCTCTACCCCGGTTTCTCAGGGATTGGAGACACAAAACCAAGAAGATACCAAATCCCCCCAAAACATGATGATACCAAATCATCACAAAAGAAAACATGGCTCGAATATGGCCAAGAAAATAGTGGCTTGAACGTGGCCTAAAAACCTAAAGCTTAACATAGAAGATCACATAGCATCCATGCCAACCAGACATGAAAGAAAACCTATCCCCTGTATTGGCTCCTGATATTCTGCTACCTACACCGGCCTCCTAGTAGACACTATACTTCTATCTAAACAGGGTGTGGGATCAAGCCTACCCATATAGACATATGGCTATATGAAAATATCTCACTAGGCGAGAGGGACTACGAACCACTTGTGACCGAGGCGAGTATCTCCTATAGCAATGCTATCGAGGCATCCCTGCCATGATAAACTACCTCCATAGTTTACCACTACTCGCCCCATGTCAGGGTTTAGTTTAGGTTTAGCAAATTTTACGTTCCATTATTATCCCTAAATCTAGTCATGGTGTGGAGCTCATAAAATAACAAGATAACCCTTTATCTTAATTATATCGCATTAACCGAGGTCATTTTCTAGGGTAATAATCTCATACTCATGTTTTAGCATTATGGTGGTTTAAAGCAAGATGGTAGGGAGGGGAGCTAGGACTTGCAGCAGAAGAAGAAGGAATGAGAGGGCGGCGCTGATGGCGCCGGCGAACTCCAGAAAGGGAAGAAGTGGAAAAAGAGGGGAAAGAGGAGGAGAAAGGGGAAGAGGAAGGGGAGATGGGGTGTGCCCGCACTCAAAGGAGTTGGTGGTGGAAAGGGTGAGGCAAGAGCATCGTCGGCCGGGCCTATTTATAGGCTGGCTAGGTTGGTGTCCCGACGGCGAGATATTTCTCATGGCGTGATTTATCCACCACTTGGCCACATGGTTGACCTCATTAGGTCACATTGCCATGGATGTCGCTTGCTTGTGCGCATGCCGAAGCTGCCTTAGTGGCTACTCCAGTGGCTCTGCACGGCAGCGACCATGGCGTCGACCATTGAAGGTGTGCACAGTGAGGGGGATAGGGGAGGAGAGGGGAAAAGGAGGGCGCCGTGGGTCGGCCATGTCGCCATGTCACCATTGATGCCTGCTGGCACTGGGGTGGTGTTGGCGGCGCTGACGCCACAGCTGTGCCACATACGGCTACCGGCTCAGAGGTGGACGACGGAGCTGATGGGTGAGGCCCATCCGTCAGCGGGAGTGTTGATGGTAGTTAACATTCATCACAAACCATCAATGTAACTTACATAAATGGCTAAAATAGGTCACCAACATAGACTTACGGGTTTAAACTAAAAAAAATTCCATGAGTTTGGGTGAATCTGTGTTTCTAGGAGGATTTAATCAGAAAACCGTTAAGGAGGACCTATTCGTCAAAGGAAATCACGAAATTCTGCCACGGGATCAACGTGGAAAGGTTCTAGAAGACTCTTGGAGACTCTCCACCGAAGCAGGGCTTGACCCACTAACATGTGGGGCTGGCTAGCCCTACCTAGAGGCCGCCCGGCCCCTATAGGCCCCACCTGTTATCCAATTTGTTATGTTGGTTCTCCACCGCCTCCTAGGATGCATGTCAGCCATTTATTCAAGTAGGTTTGATCAGAGGGCTCGGATTAACGCTTCGGCCTATATATATCTGCCAGCACCCCCTCTCAAGGCATGCCTCATTTGATCCTGAGAGCTGAGAAGCCAGAAACCCTAATCCATATGTCCACTAGGATCAGGGCTAGCAATCAAGAGAAGATTAGCCCTCGATGGGATCTAGTCTTGTATTAGATATAGAGAGATAGAGTGAAAGGGAAGAGTTTTAGAGGAGTCTCAGCCTATCAGTGCTCCCTCTATGGCTTGTACCCTAGCAGAATCAAGTTCTTCTAGAGCTTGCCTCTGAGATTTCTCTGGTAATCAACTTCTAATTCAAGTAAGCATCTTATTCATATTGTTCTTCAGGTTTGTGACTCTCTTTTGAGTACTTTAATCCTTGTAGCTCCTAGGTTAAAGTAGTATTCATAGTGCAAGTGTGGTGATTAGAGTCGTTTACTCGTGAATGTACCCTATTTTCTAGATCGGTGGTAGCCCGCGAGGGTGACTCTTATAGCCTCATTGAATCCTCAGTAGTCCACCTCCCGTTAGTAGGCCTAGCAGGACTTTGTTACTATAGGAAACATACTCTGCTTGTATTTTCTCTAGTAATATCCCTAGAATTGAACAATAGAAGACAAAGCTTACCAAAGTTAGAACTAGAAGACCTTAGCAGTCTCCTCTACGCTCCTATTATCTAGCCTTGATTGTGAAGTTAGGTTAAGTTAGAATTCGTTATTCTCACCTCCGTTCCTTTGGGATCGATATAAAACTAGGTTACTCTTAGTGAAGTGCTACAATGTTATAATATCTGTGCGCTTGCGGATTATTCTATGTTCATTAATTTATACCAACAAGCATTTTTAGTGCCGTTGCTGGGGAACGGTTGCTGAGTTAACTTTGAGTCTAGCTTAACCTTGTACTATACTTTTTATCCTTTTATCTTTTCTTTCCTTTTTACCATGGATCTAGAATCCACCCCTATCTACCAATATGGTGCACCCACGGGCACAAGCCTACAGCCACAAGAATTTTCAAAGCCTATCCTAACACCTAGCTATGAGTTGCGCCTGCGGTTAATCAACATGGTTCAGGATCAACCCTTTTCAGGCGAAGATGATAAAAACCCTATTCTCACTTAAATGAGTTTGAGCTGACCTGTGCATGCCTACACATTGTGGGTATGTTAGATGAAACCTACGATGGAAGCTCTTTGCCTTCTCTTTGATGGGAAAAGCTAAACGTTGGTACAATCTCACCATTGAGAGTAGACAAGGAGATTGGGAAGCCCTGTGCTCTAGCTTTTGCTTGCAATTCTTTCCCATCTCCAGGGTAGTCAGACTTCGTTAGAGGTTCTATCTTTTAGACAAAAGAAGAAAGAATCTCTAGGCATGGTTTGGGAACATTTTAATACTCTCATTAAAACTGGCCCTAACCTTGCCATTCAAGACCCTATTCTTCTTCAACACTTTTATATGGGTCTTAATAGGAAAACCTCGAAGCATCGTAATACGACCTTAGGAGGCTCGTTATTGCATGTCTCCGCCAATACGGGGAGAAGCATTCTTACTAAAATCTTAGAGGACGCCCCTGAAGAAGTAGAAGAGAACTCATTAGAGGAGGGATCCTAGATAGCTGAATTCAAATCCTTTTAAAACCCATCACCAACTTCAGCTATCTTAGATCCTGAACCACCGGAAAAGGAGGAAACTCCAATTTTGAATTTTATGCTTGAGTTCAAGGATGAACTTTTTGATGAATATGGAAATACTTTGAATTACCATACTATGAGGAGACCCCAGAAGTCTAGGAAATCATCATCTCATGAAGAATCTTTAGACCCTTCTGAGGAAGCTTTCCTTAAAAAGACTATGAAAGAGCTAGTATCTATTATAAGCAATGAATGGCTAGAAGAATCGGAGTTTTCTTCTGATGTGATTCACCTAGATTCACCTTCTATATCCATTCGTTGCCAAATCAACAAAGCTCCTTTCGATGCTCTTTGCAATCCAGTTGTGGGTGTTAACATCATGTATGCATCTTTTGCTTATGATTTATTGAAACACATGCCATTAACCCCAACAACAAAGTTATTGAAAAGTCTTTTAGGACATATTTTCCCAAGTTTGGGAATACTCTATGTCCTTCCTATCCAGGTAAAAGGAACTAAGGTTCATTTATGCTTCTATATCTTTGATATTATGGAGTTCGACCTATTGATTGGACAACCAATTGAAAGACTTATCCAAGAAGGACAAACGGGGAAGTTGAATATAAGACTTGGGAAAAACTTTAAGCTTTCTATACCCATTACTCATTCTCTAAATGCTGAGGCTGAGCCAATTCCTGAGGAAGACCCAATGGATGAGGTTAAGGCTGCATCTCTTGATGACTTGATCGAACCCAACCTTAAAGATGATGCCCAGTTCTTCATCGAAGAAGATGAAAATCCTATAGACCCTAAACCTATAGATGAATTGCTGGAACCACCTAAGCCTACCATTGAGCTTAAACCCCTACCTTCTGGTCTTAGATATGCTTTTCTCAATAATGATTAGGATTCTCATGTGATCACAATTGATAAACTCTCTCAGGAAAAATCCCTACGCTTGCTAATTGTCTTAGAAAAGCATCATTCTACTTTTGGCTACTCACTCCAAGACCTTAAGGGAATTAGCCCTGCTCTTTGCACCCATCGCATCCCTACAGATCCTAACTCTATACCTTCTAAGGAGCCCTAACGTAGGCTTAATAATGCGATGAGAGAGGTTGTTAAGAAAGAGGTTTTGAAACTCTTTCATGATGGGATCATCTATCTTGTGCCACATAGTGAGGGGGTAAGCCATGTTCAAGTTGTGCCTAACAAGGGAACAAAGAAGGATCACTTTCTGTTGTCCTTCATTGATGAAATGTTAGAGCGATTAGTGAACCACTCTTTTTTTCTATTTCCTTGATGGGTATTCAGGTAACCACTAGATACTGATTCATCCAGATGACCAAAGCAAGACCACCTTTACAGGTTCATATGGAACTTATGCTTACCGTAGAATGTCTTTTGGATTATGTAATGCTCCAGCTTCTTTTCAAAGATGCATGATGTCTATATTTTTGATATGATTGAAGAAATCAAGAAAGTTTTCATGGATGACTTTTCTATTTATGGAAAAACTTTTGATGATTGTCTTGAAAATTTAGACAAGGTTTTGCAAAGATGTGAAGAAAAGCACTTAGTCCTTAATTGGGAAAAATGTCATTTCATGGTTAGAGAAGGATAGTGCTTGGACACTTGGTGTCCGAACGAGGGATTGAGGTAGATAGAGCTAAAATTGAAGTAATCGAATAGTTACCTCCTCTCATAAATATCAAAGGGATCCGTAGTTTTCTTGGTCATGCTGGTTTTTACCGCCGCTTTATAAAAGATTTTTCACATATTGCTAGACTACTTACAAATCTTTTGGCTAAGGATGTTCTCTTTGAATTTGATGATGCATGCTTGAAATCTTTAAATATACTTAAGAAAGCACTTATCTCTGCACCAATCATTTAACCCCTTGATTGGTCGTTACCTTTTGAAATTATGTGTGATGCTAGTGATTATGCTGTGGGGGCAGTTTTGGGACAAACTAAAGATAAAAAGCATCATGCAATTGCTTATGCTTGCAAAACTTTGACATGACCTCAACTTAATTATGCAACAACTGAAAAAGAACTCCTAGCTATTGTTTTTGCTATTGATAAGTTTAGATCTTAATTAGTAGGAGCTAAGGTGATTGTTTATACTGATCATGTTGCTTTAAAGTACTTGCTCACTAAGAAAGATGCTAAACCTAGATTAATAAGATGGATTTTGTTACTCTAAGAATTTGACTTAGAAATAAAAGATAAAAAGGGAGTAGAAAATTTTGTTGCCAATCACTTGTCTAGAATGCAGCTTGAGAATTCACAGGAATTGCCCATCAATGATTCGCTGAGGGATGACATGCTCTTCAAAGTCACAAAATCCGACCCCTGGTACGCAAATATTATAAATTTTATGGTTGCAGGTTATGTACCACCAGGGGAGAACAAAAGGAAGCTCATCTATGAAAGTCATCTCCATATATGGGATGCACTATGCCTCTTCAGAGTCTACTCTGATGGCCTACTCGGAAGATATGCACCGGCAGAGGGAGGCATCAAGATTATCGAATGATGCCACTCATTGCCATATGGAGGACATTATGGAGCATTCCGCACTCATTCAAAGATTTGGCAGAGTGGATTCTTTTGGCCAACCATGTATAAAGATATGAAGGACTTCATTCGGAGATGTGGAGCATGTTAGAGGCATGGGAATATCAATTCAAGAGATGCCATGCCACTCACCAACAACCTCTAGATAGAGCTCTTCGATGTTTGGGGAATCGACTACATGGGCCCATTTCTAAAGCGAAACTGTTCTTGATAGAATAATCTAAGCAAAACCCAAAACCTAATGATGGCATGGGCGTACCATTATTATAAAGGTCTTAGGGTCGTCGCCTTATTTACCTGGGACGTGCCCCTAATGGGCCCAAGAACATAAGCAAATACACGGTCCAACGGACCACAAAAAGATGATTACAATGTCGCAGCACATATGTGACATCCTGGCAGATTCTGGATGCAGACTTTTTTCGACGTTCATCAATGAGAGAACGTAATGACCTTGGTAAATCAACATCACAACCAAGATCAAAAGAAAAAATAATAAGAGTTAATAAACGATCCTGTTGATTCTGAAGGGATTTTGATGTGAGACCACTTGTATTGGCTTCATTGGCTTCCTTATCAAAATTAGCTTTCCAACCATATGTGGATCGTTGAAAACGGAGTCCGGATGCATCCTAGGTAACCAGTTTAAGGCAGACTGGTCCTCGCCAAGAAGGCCGAGAAGAACACAGACTCGAACTTGAGTTGCTTTGGGCCTCCACCTCTTGATAGGGACTAAGCAAAAACCAAATTAGCCTCGGGCCTCCTTCTTGACTTGGAAACCCTTGCTGGCCTCCGGACCCCTCCATACCATATGCCAAACATAGTCATATGCATGGGTGTCATGTCCTCATCATCCTCCCTTCTTGACGAAAAAGCCGACTCCTGCGGCGTCGAATTAGCCTCGGGCCTCCTTCTTGTGCTGCTGGCCTCCTTCTCCTCCATACCATATGCCAAACATGGATGCATGGGTGCACAACACAAAGGAGAACTTGAGTTGCACAACACAAAGGCGGGGTTGAAGACAAAGGGAACTGAAATAATTGTGAGAAGGAACATAACCATGTTTCCAAGTTTCTAGCATGTCATCTCACATAAAATTTTCAGCAAGCATATAGACTCCATGATCCGAATGCACATGATGTATGTCAACACTATCCTGCAAAAGATTAGAACTAACCAAAGACAATGCAGGAATAGATGGTCTAGCAGACATAGGTAGCAACCAACAATGCTCCCCTTCTTGGAAGTGAACTTGTTTCTTTGAGGAACATGAGAAAATGTTTGTATTATTATGGCTGCCCTCTAAACGTTCATAATCTTGTACAACAAAAGGAAAATTTATATTACTACGAATGTATACTTGATGTATCAAATATTGTCCCTTGTTGTTATATTTGCCAATAACATGATATGTGTGTTTAGAAACCCAAGGCAAATCAGCACATTTAAAAAGGCTCTCCTCCAAACAATCTAGGTTACACAAAACATCAAATTCAATGTAACCCAAAGTATGTAAAGAAGACAACAGTTTGAGCTCATCAGTTTTAGTAGCAATATGAATAACATGTTTATTTTTAGCACAAGTGACTGGTTCCAAAACATGTAAAACTGAAGTATCATCAACCAATTCATCTTTATCACAAGGAACATCAATTAAACTATCATGGGACAGAGATAAATCAAGAGAGGGTTCCACTAACAATTACTCTATGATAGCATGGTTTGTGGAAAAATTTAGTACATTAAAACAATTCTCACCTTCCATGAGTGTAGCACCATGGCCATTACCTGTGTTTTCAGCAGGAGTAATAGGTGCATTGTGAAGTGATGGTTCTGAATTTGCATATGAGGTTGTGAGCTCCTCATTTTTTTCCATATCATCCTCTCGCTTATGGATATTATCATGCAAAAGGTTAGTCATAGCAAGAGGAATAACAACAGACTCTTCCTCTAAATGGTGCACCTCATCATATGAAATCAAAATAGGAGGTGGATTAACAATGGTTTCTCGCATAAGAAGTTTCATACCATTCCAAGTTTGAGGTTTATCAGAAGGATCTAAAGACTCCCACCAAGACAAAGCAGAATGTCGCAAAACACTAGCTGCATTTTTTACCTTCCTCCTTGGACACATAAAGCGAGTAGCAAATATGTTGTCGATGGTAATTTCCCACTCCATGTACTCATCAGCACCTATACCACCATAAGTCGGTGGATACGAACAACCTATCATTGTTAGAAGACAGCAAAAGACAACACAAAAGTATTATTCCTATCAACTACTTAGGTTGTGGAGTCACTTTTCACAGCAAGTGGAAGCGTCTTACAAAGCTCTTACAAAGTTCTTACCAACACAAGCAGTGGATGGTACAACCGGCGGCTGGTTTGTGATACCTGTGAGGTAGTGGTACCGAGGTTGCAAAGGCCTTTTTCTGTACTGATCTAAAGAATTTGTGGAGCTTGGAAGGCAAACAAAGAGTAATATGTATATCTGGCACACAAGTCAGTAATAGAAAGTAATGCTGAATTATAGTCCAAAGTACTTGTTCTCGTTGCTGGTCTAAAATGTTCCAAGTACCAGGTGTGTGACAAAGTATGGTGGATAGCAAGGTGACAGGTGTATGAAAAACAAGTATGGTGAATGGAAACAACAACACAAACAAGGAAACAGACAGCACACGCTAACACAGCTCACTTTGGTCTTCTCTATGTGCTCCTCTAAATATTGTTCCTCTTTTGCCCCTCTCCTTTTTCTATTTTTTGGGTTGTCGTTGTTTTTTTGGGAAATTTTGACTTTTTTATTTTATTTTTTGATATTTTTCCTTTACTTAGGAGCATAAAAGAAGTAACCACAGAAAATATGAGCTTAAACAAGTGTAAGACGTGGCCTGTGGAATTTTTAGAAAACTTGATCAAAATCGACAAAAACCATGTGACCACGAAAAGAGGATCTTGTGACCACATTTTGACCAATTTAAAATATTTGAACCTAGGCAAAGCAGGGGATGGATGGATCCGAAATTTTTTTCTGATCGATTTTGATATATGGAACGTCAAAATCGGAGTTCGTATGCGAAAACTAGACCAGTTTTAATAATTGGCTCCGAATTAGAGGACAAAACGGGAACAATGTGCACAAAACTGGTCACAACAGCAAAGATTTGATGGAAACGATAGGGGAAAACACATGAACTGGACTCTAACATGACCTAACCAGCAACAAGACCTCGACCTGGACACAAACTCAACACGACGGACTCTGAAACTAAAATATGCAAAGGCTATGGCGCGGAAGGTTCTAGGACAGGAAAAATGAGTATGGCACTGGACTATGGGACGAGTGTGAAACACTCAAACTAGGGAATAAAAGTGAACCTGACGGTATACCTTAGCTCTGATTACCGCTTAATGGGGACGGGGATCCCGATCTTCCGTCAGGTGGTGGTAACTATCGTTGTGGCGGAGAATGACACACCGATCCGGCTTCAGATCGAAAGATCGAACCCTCAATCTTAGCACCATAGCTCCTCTGGTTATCAACCAAGTCACGGACCAGGTTGACCTCACCAAGAAGGCTAATCCCTGCCTATGCAACGAAGAACACAAGCAAGAACAAGAAAAACGCAACAAAATTGCAGATGAATGATTAAACTCTCGAAGTTGGGGTCTCACAAATCGATGAACGGCGAAATTGTTCTTGACAGAATAATCTAAGCAAAACCCAAAACCTAATGATGGCGGCGGCATATGATTATAAAGGTCTTAGGTTCGTCACCTACCCTGGACGCGCCCCCTAATGGGCCCAAACATGATACATGGTCCAACGGACCAAAAGACGGTGTCGCAGCATCCTAGCAGATTCTAGACACATACTTTTTTCGACGATTCCCGTTGATTCTGAAGGGATTTTGATGTGAGACCACTTGGACTGGCTTCCCTATCAAATTAGCTTTCCAACCATATGTGGATCGTCGAAAATACAGAGAACGGATGCATCCTGGGTGACCAGTTGAAGGCAGACTGGTCCTGAAGACCGAGACAGACTCGAACTTGAGTTGCTTTGGGCCTCCACCTCGGGGACTCGAACTGAATTAGCCTTGGGCCTCCTTCTTGACTTAGACACCCTTGCTGGCCTCCTTCCCCTCCATACCATATGCCAAACATGGTCATATGTATGGGTGTCATGTCCTCATCAAACCCTGAGTACTCGAATATACTCAGCTAGACTTACCTATCATAAACCAAAAATAAAGTGACACCAAGGATCATGCAAGGCTATATAAGTGGAGTTAGCTTGACAACATTTTGCATAAAAACCACTAGTTGAGCTATACATTTTATAATTCTGTAACCAAGTAAATTATAGCTATTCATCTCTAGATTAGCAACTAACCTGTGCCAAACATGTGGAATATCATTTAGTAACATGCAATAGTAACCATAGGAGGTGTAATATTTTCATGTTCATCATAACCATCACATTCCATAGTCCAATTACTACGATGAATAAGCTCCATCAAGTTTCTGACTATCCGGGAGAGGTGGCGATTCAAATCGATTGCAACCAATTGGGCAGTTGTCCCTAACACAAACCCAGACATACCTATGGCAAGGTAGTCTTAGGTCACCTTTGGTACAACTCAGGTACACATTTCATGGGTTCGATCAGCATTGCACCCTCAGGGATACTACTGGATGCCAGGTCGATCAGGACTCTAACCTACCCTTGGCCTCACACTGGCTCCCTGCACATCCTTACTACCTCCAGTGTGCGCACTCTAACAAAACGAGGTCTGGCCTAAGTTGAGCTACTCGGCTTCGTGGTCAGAACGAGTTATCCGGCTAGCTAAGTGAGAGACATGCATTCAAAATGACAAGAGGGCCTCCAATGATGTGGTCCTTAATCGGCACAGACGGAATCACAGGAGTCAACCTACACATAGACTCCGCTCGGCCTCTAGTCACATTATCCCATGGTTGTTTTCCACGATAGCAAATATAGCCAACCCTGCTCTAATATCCACCTATATCTCACAGGTGATAGGAAATCACCCAACTTCTACTGAGCTAAGCATGGCTAAGCATATATTTGATACTGGACCTACACAGGGTTTAAGGTATATTTCTGGACAAGGAAGTGATATGCATCAAGTGTTTCCAATCAACTCCTATAACCTAATGCATCAAACATAAAGGACGCAAGTGATATTTGTAAAAATATAGGAGGCTTAGAATGCTCCAGGGCTTGTCTGGGATCCAACACAAAGTTAGTTCAGTTAGCTTTCACCATCTTGGGGAACATCTTCCATTCTAGGCATGCACTCTAGGGGTCCTTCCATCTTTAGGATAGGTCCACCAACACCGTCTTCTGGTTCGACTCCATTATCACGTGCTTCACGTCCACGCATTACGCAACTAGCGTACCTAGATGAGATGCAACAATGCAAGTGCATGAATACAAAGAATGGTAACATGAGATGCATCATATAAAAGCATTCAAGACAAGTATAAGGTTACACCTCAATACATATACACTTAGAGAGCAAGTCATTTAATTAACTATCACTCAAGTCTAACATAGGGGTAGCAAGCATAACAAGCATGGCACACCAGTTAACTCAAGTCAAACTATTATAAGCATTTAAAAATCAAGAACTAATTAAGACTAGCATCACATAAGAACAAGGGTTATGGTGAACGACACCAACATAATTAAAGCTCTAGCAAAACATGCATCAAGATCATTTTGTGGCAACATGCATACATGACCATTTATTAGTTACGTGCTTGACCAACATTATATAACACATTTATAAGATACCTCAGATAGATCAATTTAACTCTAGTAGTGTAATGAGCTAACACTAACAAGTATACAAAGCAATGCAAAGTGAAGCAAACAACTTTAGGTGCGTGCTCAGATTCTGGGCAGCAGCACAGCAGTCACTTGTTTCAACCATAACTGGAGCTATGGGCATCAAACAAAGGTGATCATAGACTTTATGGAAAGCTTAGGAAATTTTCTACAACTTTGTTATTTACACCTAGAGCTGATTCAAAGGTTAACAAGGGTGAAAAATACTAACAAGCCGATCTACTCAAACTAGAACAGAAAACTAACATGAACTTCAGTAATGCATAACTGAAGTTTTAATCATCCAACAAACATGATCCTTAACTTTATAGAAAGCTTATTAAGTTACTTATTACTTTCTTATTATCATCTTAAGATGATTCTACAGCTAACAAGGTTAAACAACCCAATGAAGACATCTCTGTCCAGATTTGAACACAACCTGCCATTCCACTTTGAACAGCAATAACTAGAGTTCTAAACCATCAAAAACAGTGATCTTAGACATTTTGGAAATATTAGGAAAATAAATACAACTCTCATTATATCACCAATACATGATTTCATGTTTAAATAAGCCAAACAATATAATCATTCAGATCTGTTCAGAGCACATGCAAAAGCTGACAGCAAACTTGTAAAATCTATAACTCCTAAATCAGCAGGCCTAAAATTATGAAATTTTAGTAAAAGTAAGATAAGTAAATTATATACAACTTTTGTATTCAACATATCTACAGAAAACATCATTTGCATCACAAAAATATCACCACCACAGAAACTATACATGCAGCTATTTTCAGCATATAAGCAAAGTGGTGCTTCGCTTCATTCTTTAACAAGGCCATACATGTACCACTAATCACATGGATTACAAACTACTATTAACATGGTCACTCAACATTAGTTATGGTTAACATAAAAAGCATCTTAACACATCTTCAAAACATAGAGGTTACATATTGATGTTCCTTTCTCATTTTTATTCTATGGGCACTTGTTTACTCATTAGCAAACAAAGACAAACCTATAAAGGAAAGCAACCTGCCCCAAGGTGATTCAGGGGCTGACCTTAACAACACACAAACATACACTAACATACACATAGCACACATTAGAGTAAGAGCTAAAGCAAGGACTAGAAATATGCATAGGCAACGTACTTGCTAGTTATTATATTAACGAGAGAGTAAGCACATAAGACATTGAACTAGCTTTAAACCATTATTGCTCCTAGCTCAGCAACATTCAACTTAGGGTAAGCAAGGGAGCATCATATGACTTAACTACATGCATCTACTAGCAACTTTTACTCTCCAATTTTATATATATAAAGCTATATATTGATTTTTAGGTGATGTGGGAAGCATCTAGTTTGGACCTAAGATTTTTATGAGTGGTAGGTGCTATCAAAACATGGCTATTGCATAAATTTCACATGCTCAGGTTTTATAGATTAATTATTACAAAAAAGACAAATTGCTATTGCAAGAAAACATATGTGAGCAAGATAAATCTAAAACATACTATTTTCTGCAAACACATAGCCATATTATGTATCAACATGACACAAAAACCTCATACCAAGGTAATGGAACAACATTTTCTATTTTTACACCTTCATAAAGAATTATAACTCATTTAAAATTATTTATCAAGCACTAAACAAGTCAAATCAATAACTCAATCATACTACATCCAATAAGCATGAAATTTTTACCATAGCACACATATAGCATCAGTAGCCTACCATAAAATTTTCATAGCAATTGGAGCACCATAACTTTAGATATGAATTTATTTCTAGAAAACCCTAATTAACATAGATAAATAAAAACAGCAAAAACCTTCTACTAACACATGTCATAATATGACTCTATTGTATAGATCTACTCTCAAGGATTCCAAAAAGTCTTCATTTGCTATTTTATGATTTTTTCTATGATTTATTATGATTTTCCAAAGTTTCAGCTAAATTAAAAGCAATAAAGGAGAAACACATTTGCATCGGAGACCCTAAACTTTCCTCAAATACTGATTCTAGCAAATAGGTCCTTCTAGGCACTATTCATATGAGTCTATAGTTTTGTAGTTAGGCCCTCACCTTTTCTCAAATTCTTGCGCGAGGTCCTTGTCACGATTTGGAGCAGGGACGCACGGGAGCTCGTCGGTTCCTACCGAAGGAGGCTCGTCGGCAGCGGTGGAGTGGCAGCGAAGCACCAAGGAGTCCGCGCGCATCCATGGAGGGGCTCGACACAGCAGGGGCTTGCCCGTGGTGTCCTGGCCATGAGCGCCAGCTGCTGACGGCTATGGCGGCCGTCGGTAGGCTGACTCCAATGATCTCTTGCTCGGCCGAGGTGCGCCGATCGGAGAGGAGGCTGAGGCGAAGGCGGTGGTGCACATGGCCATGGCCAGAGCTTCCACGGTGGCCATGGCGGAGCTTGGCGTTCGCGCTCTAGTGGAGTCGAGGGAGAGTAGAGAAGAGCCAGAGGGGGTGGAGGGAGGCGAGCGCGAGTGGGATAGCGGGCAGAGGGAGCTCGGGCATGTGGAGGGGCAGGAGGCACGCGTCGTCCATGGAGGGGGCATGGCCAACGCATGGATGGCGCGTGGACATTTCCCCAAGTATGTGGCGAGCAACGAAGTGGCCAGCGTGGGATGCGTTTTTGGGCCAGTTATGGGCCGAATTGGACCCTAGGCCCAAAAGCAAAGTTGAAGCCCATGAACTGCTCTACAATATTTATTTAGGGGCCATGGTAATTGGGGCAGTAGATTAACAATTAATTAGCTTCAAAAATAGCATTGTCAATGATTTGATAGTGATTAAGCTTTGCTCGGTTTTTGTTAGCTTTGGGAGGTCAAACTTGGTCAAACTAAGTCCAACTTTGTTCATGCTCAACTCCAAGCTGTAAACTCCAACTTTTATATTTGGCTTTACTTGAGTTGCTTAACAAAAATCCAAGAACGTGAAATGCCAACCATCATCAACATTGTAATCTCAGACTTAGCCAAAATTTCAAGATCCAAAACAACACTAGGTTCAGTTTTGAGGCCTCAGTTTGACTAAGTTAGGGACCAAACTAGCTCATGACCCTTAAACAAAGTTCGTTGTCCACAACTCAAGATACAACTTTTATTTAAGGTTCAACTTCATATCTAGTCCTAAAATCATAGTTTCATCTTGGTCAAAGCAGCACCTCGTTAAAACCTAGAAGTAGGGTTGTCGACCAATTGAGGCATTTTCTTGACATTAGCTCAACACGAACCCTTCATGACTTTTGTTCATGAGTTGAATTGGAGCTGTTTGAGCAAGGTCGCAGGGTTTGGTCAACATCCCATATTCCCATTCACTTAATAAAGCAATTCAAGCAAGGTTATAACTTATCATTTTATGTGACTTCTTAGCTCCAAACTTCATGAAACTTTTCCAATGTTGGAGATAGATAGATGTTAAGGTGATGCTCATGAAAGAGCCATGTTTAACACTACTCAAGCATACATTTGAAAAGGGTCAAAATGTAAACAATGGTGTGTTGTCCAAATTTAAGTTGGGCTCATTTTCATAGATTTGACCTCAACACCTTCATCACCATTTCAGAGATAAGGAACTAAAGCTCTTGATTACCTCTTGATCTATCATGTTTGAGCTCAAACCCACTGCCTAGCAAGTGGATAACACCCGGTGTGTTACAGCACGTTATTCAAGGTAAATGGCCACCATCTTAAGATCTTTCTAGAACCTAAAAAACACCTGAGGATTTAGATGAGGTAGATTTTCTAATTTTACCATAGATTTACACCAATGCCATCCTCTGTAACGTTTCGTAATCCGAAAATATACTTTTTGGGATTAGATAGGAGTTAGAAACCACCACAAGAAAAATCACCCCAAGACCCCAAAAAAACCACTGTCAGCGCCTCTCGTGTCCCGTTAACTCTCTTGTGTATTCTAAATCCTTCCCCTTCTCAATCCCATAGTTTTTTTACGCATTCTATTTTTCCTCGTTATGAGACCTCATATGGATAGATCTTGACCCCTGCTGCAAGTTGAACCCCCCTATATAAACGAGCTCCTGCCTGCCTCCATAGCCATCCCATCAAAGTATTCTTCTCCAACAGCAGCAAAGCTCTCCTCCACTCTAGTTCCCATGGCCGACAAGCAAGATCATCTCCTTTGGGACCGACCTCAACAAGCTACCTCCTATAGAAGAGCCTCTAGCCATTGTTCCTGTAGGAGAACCTCTCCCTCTATCCATTGTTCCTCCCAAGCAGTTAGCTCTAGTTCCTCCAAAAAGAAGCTATGGACAGTCTTACTTCACCCAAGTTCATCAACCTATGCTCACTCTGCCATAGGAGCGCCTATTCTTGAAGGATAAGTCGCATCAGTTGAAGGGCCCGATGATCCAAGTATAGAAGAACATCAAGCTCCTTCCCTCGAAACCCAATGAGATGCTAATGAGTGTGAAGACTAACAAGTTTGGGGAGGTCTCATGTGCCAAATACACTAGGGCCATGCCCCGAGTAGTTTTTGATGGCGTACGAGCTGCACTAGGGTAGATCAAGGTCATTCCGCCAAAGGAGACGATGAAGAGACCTACACCAGCTCCACTAGAGAGGGAAGAGAAGCATCAGAGGATGACAGTTGTAGCCCTAGAGAAGAGAATTGATCATCTTACCTAGACCATCACAACCCTCCAAGAGAAGACCAATCTCCTTACTAGGACTCTTGAAGTTATGCATAATAGGATGGAATTAGAGCATCTTCAGCAGAAGAATTTAAAAAGCGAAATCTCTATCCTTTCCCGCTGTGTTGGGAATAAAGGGAAAAACTGAGTAATAGGTCGATTAATAAGGCACAAGTGTTAGGTCAAGTGTTATCGTATGTTTAGGTTTATCACTTAGCTCAGATGGTTAAAAGATTGTGTTAGGTAGTTAAAGTTTGTGCTTAGTTTGTGTTTGTGTAATAAAGTGCCTTATTGAAATTAATGGAGTCATATTATTATCTGCTCTATTTCTTTTGGATATGTGTTTGTCTCCACATGTTGTGTAGAAAGTTATATAGGGAAACAAGTGTGGGGGAGACACACCGCAACAACAAGACATAATTTAATCATGAAAATGATGAAATTCAGAAAAGTAATGAGTCAAGAACCACGTACAACGAAGCGGACCTCGAGCAGACCCTAGAGTGGACCACCCGGCCTCCTCTATGGGCTACCTAGCCCATCACTACATTGCCTCGCCTCACGCTTTGTCCACGGTCAGGTTTGTGACCCATACACTCTATTTTCACATGTTTTGCTTTTCGTTTCAAACCAAATTGAAAATCACTTGATAAAATAACCTAAAACATGAGGAAAGGTTATTTTAGTCATGAATTAAGGATAGACTCACATAATACTTTTCCTAGAAGTCATGCTACTGTTGGGAACATATTATTAGGGACCCCATGTCACTTAAGTTGTTGTGGAATGAGATATAGTAGAATAATGAGAACTTGATTCTTGATGTCTTGTTATTGGAGAATTTTATTTCAAAAAGTAAAATGAACAACTACACCTCACCTTTGTGGTAAATAATGTCCTACCAGAGCCATACATGATATATAGACTAGGGAAACCTTCTACATATACTACTTGTATTTGTATTGAGTTTGGTCAAACCTTGTGACCCTTGTTGAGAAACTTATCACGCTCTCAAGATCATGATCACGTACACTCCACATATATCTATTGCTTCTACACTAGGAGCATTTAACAACATGTTTTCCATCCACCCAAAAATTTTCTACTCCTACATTGGGATAGACACAAAAATATGTTTGATAGGATAACTTCTCCAAGTTCTTGTAAATGTCTCTTTTGAAAAGTTTCAATTGTAGAAAAAGAGGCATGGGCTATGCAAAAGTTATTCAAGTAAAAAAAGAGTATTGAACAATGTACAAGTGCCTGAGGTATTGAAAACAATGGGTACTCAAATCCCCGCCATAAAAAAAGATAAGATGAATAAGATAACGCATGTTTTCTTACAAAAAGTTTTTCAAGTTTAAAAAACAAGAGAGATATGTTTCAAGGAGCATAGTGTAACACCTCGGGTGTTTGTCACCAGTTAAGCAATGGGTTTGAACTTAAACATGGCATGTTAAGTGGTGATGAAGGTGTCAAGATCAAATCTACAAGAGTGAGCTCCAACTTAAACTTGGGCAACACACCTTTGCTTGCATATTGGCCCTTTTCAAATATACACCTAAGTAATGTCGAAGGTGTTTCTTTCATGTGCCTCACATCAATTTCCACCCACCTGGATGAGTGGAAAAGTTTCATGAAGTTTGGAATCAAGAAGTCACATGAAATGATAAGTTAAAAGTCTTTCTTGGATTACTTTATCAAGTGAATGGAATTATAGGTCATCAACCAAACCTTTCTGCCTTACCCAAATGACTCTAATTGAACTCTACAACAAAAGTCATGAAGGGTTCATGTGGAGCAGAAGTCAAGAAAATGCCTCAATCGGTCAAAAACTCTTATTTGAGCTTTACCGTGATGGTAATTTGACCGGTGTTGATCAATCACTTACACTCCTTGCATGGCGTTGCACCTTAAACAAAAGTTGAAGATTGAGTAGAGTATAATAAACTTTGTTTTTGGACCAAGAGCCATATCAACTTGGAACTAAGTCAAATCGAGGCTCAAACTTTGAATCGGCAGCTGTTTTTGGTACTTAGAATTTTTCTAAGTCTGAAATTCATCGTCATCGACATTGGCATCTCGCGTTCTCTTGTTTTCATTAAGCAACTTGACTTGACCCCAAAAAGAAGTTGGAGCTAGTTCATTGGAAAAGAGACAAAAAGTTGGATTGGGTTTGACCGAGTTTTGACCTCCGAAAGCGAGTTTCCGTGACCGTTATCAACGCACTGGCACTATCATATTTGTGATTATTTACCCACTGATCTGTTGCTCAAAGGACCTAAGTGCCTTAATGAAAAATGTAGAGCAGGCCGAGGTGAGCAAACTTCATTTTTGGCCCAAGGTCTGATTCGGCCGGTAAGCACCCCAAATCGGCTCCCCACCATGTCCACTCCAGCGCCCGCCACCTGTTCGGAATTTTGCGTCAATGGAGGACGCGTGTTGAGGACGTGGCCGCCATGCGCCCCTACTCGCTGCCATGTGGTCTGCCTCCACTGCCGTGCCCCAGCCTCGCTACATCCTTGACTAGCTCCGCTCCGCATCCCTGCGCCCTCCAGAAGCGACGTCGGGCCTCCCTCGCTCTTTGGCACCTACGCGCGTGTGCCAGAGCACGACCGCCATGGCCGCCGCCGCCGAACACCCTTGCCGCCGCTGCTCCCTCTCCTGCGGCCCCTCCAGCGCCACCACCGAGTATACCTACGGCTCCGCGACCGCCTCCCCAAGCCCTAGGCAGAGCCAAGACCTATCACGCTTTGCCGTCGTTCAGGCCGCCTCCCTCGGCTGCCGTGGCCAGGTAGCCACTAGCTGTTGCAAGCCAAACTCGGGGATAGGCGCGGTTGTGGTTGGCCGCTGCGAGTCCACGTCGCCCCTCTGTGGCCGCCGACGCCCCTCTCTAGCCGGTCGAATCGGCCACCGGCCTACCCCGACGACGTCCACTACTCAACTCGATTTGAAGAGGAAGAAGGACCACGCGCATGAATATGATGTTCTCCAGGCAGTTAAGTGAAGAATCAATGACTCATATGAATAGTGCAGTAAAGGATCTGGTTGTTGCGGTTTAATTTGTGAAAACAGCAGGGTCCTCGATGCAATATTTAGATTCATTTTTCTTTGATTTAGGCAGATTTGAATGATCCACTTTGAAAATTCGTAGTAATTAGTAGAAAAATCATAAAATAGTAAATTAGGACTTTTTGGAATCCTTGTCAAATTGTCTATGCATTAGATCTATAATGTGGCATGTTTTAGTTTAAATATTTTGCTGTAAAAATAGATTTGTGCAGTAAGGTTGTAATGCTAGTTGAATTTGTTATTTTTCATAACTACAGATGTAGGGCTCCAAATGAAGTGAAATTTTTGTGGCATGCTACTAATGTGATAGTTGATGTGTGTTAAAAATTTCATGAGTATTGGATGAAGCATGAGTGAGTTATTCATTTATCTCGCTCTCACATGATTTCTTGCAATAGCAAATTGTCTTTTTCGTAGAGGCAGCTATACTTATGAAAATAGTATGAAATTGGTACAGTATACTATTGAGGGGATATGTGAGCTACTGTAATTTTTGTAGAATTTATTGTGCATTTTTGGTATATGTTCATAAATACACCTTGATGTCTAAATAAATTAAGAAATGCTTTAAGAAAAAAAATTTAGAGGTGAGCACCATGCTTTCTGGTGTTCTTTAGTCATGTGTGAAATGTTGGTAAGGTTGGTTTTGCCCAATTATGTGTTTGCAACATAAGTTAATAATTATTTTCTTGCCGATGTGGTTTATGGACAGATCTAGTAACTTAGCAAAGTTCTTTATGATAATGTGCTTTGTTGTAAAACTTGTTTATACAAAAGTTATAGATAATTCATGTATCTAGCTTCTGTTAAAATTTGTTGCATTTGGCCAAGTAGTTTAAGAGTTACAGCTGTTTAAAGCTGGGTTATAGAATTGATTGCTCTCTGTCTTGTTTAGACCAGTTTCTGTAAATATATAATTTCGACCCACTTAACTTGTGAATCATGCTGTGATGGTTATAGATTAAATGTAGAGAATTTCATAAGCTTTCCTGAATGTCTTATTGCATGGCTATTGGATTTGTATAACTCTAGTTATGATCCAAACATGAAGCTATTGTTTCCTGTCCAGAAATAGACATATGCTAGTTGTGGTTGTTTACTCCATGTGTTGCTAAGTGTGGCTTATGCCCTTGTTGATGGTCAAGTTATGATACTTGTGACCTTGTTAAACTTGTGTCATGCTTGATGTGCTTGCTCTCTATAGTTAGTTGTGTGATGTTAGTTAAATAGCTATTGATGTCTATGTCTTGCATAATCTTGTGTTTGTCTTGAATGCTTATGGGATGCATCTTGTATTACCACTTCATATTCATGCACTTGCATCTTACATCTCATCTAGGTGCGCTAGACGAACCACATGCAGGACGTGATGTTGGAGCCGAACCCGAAGACGGTGTATGGTGGACCTATCCCGAAGGTGGAAGGACTGGACAAGTGCTAGGACGGGAGATGCTCACTTAGCGAGTGTCGTCTAACTAACAATGACTCAGTGTGGGATCCTAGGCAAGCCCCGGAGCATTCTAAGTCTCCTACTTTATAAAAGCAATTCTTCCTATATATGAGTTTATATATTGTTGCATTAAGTTGTAGGAGTTGATTGAAACCGTTGATGCATTTATTACTATCCTTACCTACCTTATTACCTTTTTACCCTGTTAGGTCGGGATCAAATAACTGCTTAGCCTTGCTTAGACCGGTAGCGATCGGTGATTTCCGGTCACCTACACTTATAGGTGGGTATTGGAAGAATTTAGCTATGGAAAGAATGATATCTTGGAATTAACCATGTGTGATGGATAATTGGAGACCGGACAGAAAAAGTTGGAGGCAACCAGACAGGGTTCTGGGGTGCTGTTAGTTTTCTATCTGGGTCGATTAAGGACCGATCGTTGCTCATCCCTCTTGTCATGTTGAACGCATGCCTCACATTTAGCTAGCCGAATAAAGTACCTTTTGACCATGAAGCTAGTGACACTTTTTGAGCCGGGATAAACTCGGATTGGCAGACTGGTGCTGAAGGGGGTATGACGGCTACGCGAGGAGTGAGCCCAAGGTGCGTCCTGGCTATCGGGCGGTCCCTAGGTAGTGTGGTCCATGACTGTTATCCCGCGGCTACTTGGAAAGTGTCATTGGTGATCTGTAGCTCACTTGATCGGTGAGTGTGGTTTGTGTGAGGAATAAATCACCAGCTGGTTAGGAATCAATTCGAATCGCCATCGCTCCTGGATAGTGAGCACTTGACTCGACCTACAGCATCGTAGTAATTATGATGGAACACTAATGGTTATCTGGATGGTATGGGATATGCTAAATCTAAGTTGGTAACTAGATGTTATTGGTTAATCAAGTGATTGCTATAGTATAGGTGCTTACCTAGATGGATAGGTCATAATAAAGATGATGCAAAGTACTTAAAATGGTTTCTTCATGATAGCTTATGCTTTTCGCAAACGAGTCGGCTAGCCCACTAAAGAAAGCCTTGCATAATCCTTGGTGTCATTTGTTTTGGTTTCCGATGGGTAAGTCTAGCTGAGTACATTCGAGTACTCAGGGTTTATCCCACCATGTTGCAGGTGAAGTTCTTGGCCTGCGGAAGATGGTGGCTAACCACCGGTGGGCTCGGTGACTCTATATTTACTTCTCACCTATATGCTTTTATCTGAGGATGTCACTTATGCTAGCAATGTATTTGGAACTTATATTAATGTAATCATTTGAAAGCTATGTTGTTTTCTCTAATCGGTTTTAAAACCCAAACTTGTACTATTATTTGTGAACCCAATTGTAATATTATTTCCGCTGCAACTCTGCGTATGTGATGTGTATTTGCTTAATCATGCAATCTTGGTTGTGATGTTGATTTACCGAGGTCCTTCGTGACACTCAGCGGACTACCGGGTTTGTATAAGTGAAAGTATGCGCGTGTCAACGTGTTAGCGGGGACAGCCATACTTGATCTTGTATAAATTGGGCGGTTCTGTCACAGCTGGCATTAGAGCAAGATTAAGCATAATACTATCATGTACATAGTTTTAAAAACAAAGTTTTGGTTTTAAAAATCCTATTTTGACTAAAACTTTAGCTATAGGAAAATTTGTCAAAACTTATTTGCAAAACTATGCTAGCGACATCCTTCTTTATGCCCAGTTAAGGACTATTAGGTGGCCATCTAAGTACTAACATGGGGGTTTTACTTTCGTCGTCCATACGGCGTGCTATTGTATGGATGCCATTCGCTTGAATGGTAATGTATGCATCAATTGCCTCTACGCCCAGGTAAGTGTGAGTTGTGAGAGCATGACCGTCAAACTATCGGTCTAGGGGAGAGTTAGCTGTGGTTATTGGAATATTTACATGTTACACCCATGTATATATGAAGGTACTTAATTGTGGGTATATCTGTTGGGTAGCTATGGATACCGAAGTATATATATCTAGGGATGTATATATGGAGAGTATCTTAGTTTACTGCTTTCATTGTGTGCTTATTTATCTCTTATGGGGATGGCTGCAATGAATTTGCCTGCAGGTACGCTAACCACGAATATGTAGATTGAATGTAGCTGACGACTAGCTATATATCGAGAGAGTACGTGTTATGCCACCAACATAGAACGTGATTGTCACCTTAGGCTGGCAATTTTCGTGAGGACGAATAGGACGAGCATGCATCATGATTGTGCTTGTGCATAAATATGCTTCCCTTCCTTTGTTCTAGTACTAAGTAACTTGTGATTGATGTGTTGCACTATCTTCCTTATGTGGAGTTTGAAAGGATCAAGATGCCCAAGAGGGGGGTGAATTGGGCTAATTCTAAATTTTCTTGCAGTAATTAAATCCTATTGATAGCCCAATTAACCCCTTGTGCCTAGAAAGTGTTTGTAATGTTCTATCGCACAAATAGACTTGCAATCTAAGTTCCAATCCTACTCTAGCATGGCAATTCTAGGTATGTAAATGACAAGAAATGAATTGCTCAAAGTAATGCTTAAAGTAAATGCTCAAAGTAAAGAGAGGAGAGGAAACGCGGCGATGTTTTGCCGAGGTATCGGAGAGTCGCCACTCCCCACTAGTCCTCGTTGGAGCACCCGTGCAAGGGTGTAGCTCCCTCTTGATCCGCGCAAGGATCAAGTGCTCTCTACGGGTTGATTCTTCGACACTCCGTCATGGTGAATCACCCACAACCGCTCACAATCTTGAGTCGGGTCACCCACAAGCTCTCCGGATGATCACCGAACTCCCAATCACCACCAAGCCGTCTAGGTGATGGTGATCACCAAGAGTAACAAGCATGAACTCTCAATTGACCATGCGAAGCCTAATGAGAAGATGGATGCATACTTTGCTACTCTTGATTCACTAATGAGGTTTCACTCTTGGATTCTCAAATCACAAACTCCTCACTAGGACCTTGCTCTTCTTGGCACTCACAAGTGTGTTTCTCAGCTGTTGGAATGAGCAAAACTAACTCCATACACGAGTGGAGCTCCTATTTATAAGACAGCCTAAAAAACGAACCGTTATGTGCCTCTGCGGGGTGACCGGACGCTCCGGTGATGTTGGCCGAACGCTCCGGTCAGTTCAACCCGCACACCAGAGTTTAAGAGTTGACCGGACACTGGCAGGGTCCGGTCAACACTGACCGGACGCGTCCGATAGCAAATATCCCTCACTGGAACCTTACTGGAGTCGACCGGACGCTGGTCCTCAGCGTCCGGTCACTTGACCTCTCCATCGTCCGGTCAAACCAGACTAGTTCACCTCAGTCAAATGAACTGACGGACCTTGCGGCCAGCGTCCGGTCGTACTGGAGCCAGCATCCGGTCAGTCTTCGACCCTCCATTCACTTCCAACTCTCGATCATTTGTGAATGAAGTTTGCTCCAAAGGATCTTAGGCATATTTAGGAGCTACCTAGTGCTAGTTTCAACAAGTGTGCACCACACCTAACTCACTAGACTCATCTAGGTCAAGCTACCTGTCCATACCCCCCTTAATAGTATGGCCAAAGGAAAAACAAAGTCCTAAACTACTCTAAGTGTCTCTCCAACTCCAATCGACACTTAGAACTAGTCATCCTTAACCTTGTCGTCCATCCTTTGAAAACCAAAACGATTTCCATCGTAGGGGCATGACATCCACAATTGCCCAATCGATCTCCATTACCGTGACCTAACTTAATTGCCTCTGCAAAACACACATTAGTCACAGTAATCTAACATTGTCAATAATCACCGAAATCCAATTAGGGGCCTAGATGCTTTTAGAGTTAAACAAGAATGCCTTGTTCCATGTTGCTTGAATAGGAAGTGCTTGAGAAAAGTGTGTGCTTAGCCTTTCTAGAAATAATTGTGGTTACATGCTTAAACCTATAATGTCCTCTAGTTTAGCCAAGTGGTGGGTATGTTGCTCTTACAAGCTTTTGCAAATGCTTTAGGCCTCACTTAAGTACTTGTGATTCTTATGACTAAAATTAATTTATTGTTGGTCTAAGGTAACAATGTTTAGAGCTACTAGAATAACATGTTTGTGTGCTCTCTTGTTAAGTAGAACAAAGGCAAGTTTTGTTTTGCTTGTGGGACGTTGGCTGCTAGAACAGTTTCTGTAGTAGTGATGTTTTTGTGGTCATAACGGTGTTTTCTATAGTTATGGAGAATACCAAAGTCGTAGCTAACTTTCATATCTTGCTTGTCCTAAAATTTCATGGCCCCAGGCCTTATGGTTTAGGAGTTATGAATTTTAGAAGTTTGTTGTTAGGTTTTGCTTATGTTCTGAACAAATCTGAATATTTGATTTGTTTTACCTGTGTGAATATAGAATTATTTCTTGGAAATAGTAGAAGAAGTATAGTAATTTTTCTAAGCTTTCCAAAATGTCTAATAGCACTGCTTTTGGTGATCTAAATCTCCAGTTATGAGCTTGCAAAATGGAATGACAGAATCTGTCCAAATCTGGGCAGAGATGTCTTCTTTGTCTTGTTTGGTCTTGTTCGCTATAGGATCATCTTAATATGATAATAAGAAAGTTATAGACAACTTAATAAGCTTTACCTAAAGTCTAGGATCACCTTTGTTTGATGCCTACAACTTCAGTTATGCTTGAAACATGTGCCTACTGTACTGTTGTTCAGTTTTCTGTGCATATACTAAGTGGATGCTTTAGCTTGTTTTGGTTTTGGGCCAAGCTTGTAGTTAAATCTTGTCTGGTAAATCCTTGTTATGTGTGTGAGCCTTGTGCTTAGTATTTGTGCTTAAGCTAATTTGATTGAATCTCTCAAATGCTTGCTTGAAACTATGATGTGGTATGTATGCTTGTTATCTAATTAGTGCCATAGTTGTCACCTCGTTTGTCCTCGGTAAGCATACGAGTGTCAAACAGATTTATCCTAGAACAACGCTCAAGTTATGTAATCGCATGGTTGTCATCTCCAATTAGGTTCTCTCTTGGGAGCCTGAGCCTGAGCCTGTAGACATGGTCACTAGCCCTTGAACGTTTGTGTATCTATGCCTTGCTTGAACCATAGGCCCTAGCGTAGTTCCCTTATATGTTTGCTTAGGCCTTGGACGTCTGCTACCTTTTGGAGAATGCCATTGTTCAATCGATCAACCAAGTTAAGTCCTAATGAATGCCGGTCTTGGCCACAGTTGTTGCTTACCAAGTTTTGGAGACCAAACCCAATTTCATGTTGGACCTCCCGATTCTCTCTCCTACAGGTGATCTAGGCAACGCTAATCTCTCGCTGCTTGATCTTGAAATCTTCTGCTAGCAAATCATGTGATTGCCTTATCAACTCAACCTCTGATTGGCATATTGGTTTTACCTTGAAGTTTGCTTAATCCATCTGCAACCTTCCCACGTCTCGAGATGTCTATCAGTCTTGATCTCATGTTGTTGCCCAACATGACTGGATCTCGTGTTAATCTTCCCTTTGGTAATCACCTTGGTGGACGCAAGTCATACGTGGAATTTAAGCACACGTTCCCTACTCAGTTGTCTTCGGCAATTAAGCTATGTCCTCTTGTATTGTGTTTTGATCCTCGGATCGCCTCCTTGTTGACTCCAAACCTTGTGACAATCCTTGTTTGCTATCCCTCTTTTGCACAATGCTTGTTCTTACAATTTAATTAGTGCCACTGGAAATTTCACTTTGGTTGTCAGTTCAGTAATGGTGTTATGATTAACATTCTATGGTGTCGCGATGAAACTGAGAGCCTCCTGTGGGCGCGCACACAAGGTTGTGTTGCTCGGCATGCGCTGGTATCAGGGTTGCTAGTTAGATCCATTATGAAACGACAGCCGATGTGATATTTTCTTGTGATCCTTTCTTGGTTATCTCCCCATATCTTATCAGAAGATCAATCTATTAGGACCATATGTAGTAGAGCTTCCTCCTGATGTCGTCTGGAAGATAACCTTTGAAGAACAGGTCACCGGCATAAACACGAACAGATTGCAAGAGGTGGTAAACAAGCGACTCTACCTAACTGTCCCTGTAATGACGTTGATCGTCTGATGAGCAACTTATGTCATCCATGTTGGATCAGAAAGGTACCCAACACTTAATGTTGGACAAGTTATCAATCTAATGATAATGGATGGCGATATCATGTGGTGTAATAGGTCACCGGGTGCTCATGAACCTCCCGTTCAAGTTCTTGATCTGTAGGTGCATGATGGTCATACAGTTGAAATCAACCATCTCTAGTGTGACTCCTTATCTGCAGACTTTGATGGCGACCATCTATTTGTGCCTCGATTGCAATTATTGTTGTGGTCAAGAGTAAGAATTTGGAACTTTGAGTGTTGAGAGACAAAGGATTAGTTACCCATTGTAAAGTTAATCTCCAGCTAGGTAGCGACTTCTTGGTAGCTATGAAGACTATGTCTCATAGAACGATGTTAAGCAAAGAAACAACAAGGACGTTCAGCAATGCAAGATGTTGTATCAGCTGAGTGAAGGACTAGAGAAATCATGTGCCTAGTTTCAATCAGCATCATTGTGCCCCTAGGTGCCACAAATGGATTTCTTCAAGGTTCTATTGGACCAAGTGCTAGAGAATATTCAGAAACGGTTCTTTGTCTATGTAGGAATGCCCTACATGTGGAATAATGCTTTGTGACCTACGAAAACAGCCCACAAGTCCAATGCTTGTGCATAGTCAAGTTGGTGTCTAGAACGATGGTTGAAGTGTTACCAGAGAAGCATATGAGGAAAACTCTAGCCCCCATCCTCAGCTAGGGAAAGGCTGCTGCTGCTATGAGAAAGGTTAGAGAGTGCAAAACATACACCTCAACGTGTGAAGCAAAGAAAAGGGAGAACACGAAATATGTCCAGATTTTGTGGCACTAAACCGGTTATCTTCAAGCCGGCGATTAGTGACTCAAACGAAGTTAGATTGACCCCAAACTTGGTGATCTCATTCCTCGCTTAGGACCCTTCAATGTCTTAAGTTGGTTTGAGTATTGGTTGAGTAAAACATTGGATTTGAGAGATATCTTGTCGGCTCGGTTTGCTGCCATTTTAGAACAGAGCAGTTTTGGTAGATGAATTGTTTGGATGGTCAAACGGTGTCCGTTTGAGTTGAATTTTGGTGAGTAGTTAGAAGACCCATGGATCTACATGTCCACAAAAATTTGTGCATATTGGAGCAGTAGTTTGTGAGATATTAATAGAAAACAAAAGGGTACAGAATCTGCAATTTCGCTATGACTGCGATCATCCTTTGCATTAGACGGTTGTGTTTGTAATTCATGCCAAGAAATTACAACTTGTAGGTGTATCGCTGTTAGACAACCCTCCAAAACCTTGAGAAGACTAATTGCACCCCTATGTGCCTTGCTTTTGCCCTCTTAGATCAGCAATGCGTAAGCAGTCAAGGTGTTCTAGAAGTCAAATTGTGCCCTTGCAATTCGAAAGTAATTGAAAAGGTGTCAAACCATAGATTTTTTTTGGATTATGGTTTTTGAGATATTAATCGGCCTAAGAATGGAAGCCTCGACGTCAAATATAGTTTAAGAAAGCTAGTTTTGCTACGATGCAAGTCAACCCAACTTGCTCTGCAACTGCACCACGAAGGCAAATTGTACTTAACCTGCTTGGTAGTGAACTAGTCCCTAGTTTTGTGATTACTTGCAACTTGTGTTGTCCTCCAAGCCTCGCTAACATCCTTCTGCGTCAATGGTTCTCCAATGCTGACATGCCTTTGGTACCTTATATGTGTTTTTACCCAAGAGGTTGCATCAAATTCAACCCAAATCACTGTTGCAACTTGGATCCAAAGGCTTCCTAAGGAATGATCATCGAGAACGTTGAGCCCACAGAGTCAGCTATTACGTTTACCACTCACTCGGCAGACTCAGATCATACAATATTGTTATCAGAGAAAGAGAACTGCACACATGGAACCATTGCAACGAGTATCCTTCATAAGATTATGATCTAGTGCAAAGTCCATATGGTCTGTGCTATATCCACTAGGGAAGTAGATGCTATAAGTATTTAGTCTACGTTTGTATCGCTCTTCGTACATCGAGGACGAAGTACGTAAGACAGTGCTATATTGGATTCCTCCCAATGTAACAATGTTTTATGGAAGCCAATGAAGAAAATTCTTTTGACAAAAATTTACTACAAAGAACAAGTATAGAAAGTTGTCTCGACCAATTTGGTCCCTCTGATGCTTGAAGCTATGTAGCCTAAAGCTATCGCTGATATTGGAAACTGGTAACATGTCTCCCTTCCATAAAGTCTTTCGTCTTGAATCTCGGGACACGATTCCTTTAAGGGGGGAGGGCTGTAACACCTTAGGTGTTTGTCACCAGTTAAGCAATGGGTTTGAACTTAAACATGGCATGTTAAGTGGTGATGAAGGTGTCAAGATCAAATCTACAAGAGTGAGCTCCAACTTAAACTTGGGCAACACACCTTTGCTTGCATATTGGCCCTTTTCAAATATACACCTAAGTAATGTCGAAGGTGTTTCTTTCATGTGCCTCACATCAATTTCCACCCACCTGGATGAGTGGAAAAGTTTCATGAAGTTTGGAATCAAGAAGTAACATGAAATGATAAGTTAAAAGTCTTTCTTGGATTACTTTATCAAGTGAATGGAATTATAGGTCATCAACCAAACCTTTCTGCCTTACCCAAATGACTCTAATTGAACTCTACAACAAAAGTCATGAAGGGTTCATGTGGAGCAGAAGTCAAAAAAATGCCTCAATCGGTCAAAAACTCTTATTTGAGCTTTACCGTGATGGTAATTTGACCGGTGTTGACCAATCACTTACACTCCTTGCATGGAGTTGCACCTTAAACAAAAGTTGAAGGGTTGAGTAGAGTATAATAAACTTTGTTTTTGGACCAAGAGCCATATAAACTTGGAACTAAGTCAAATCGAGGCTCAAACTTTGAATCGGCAGCTGTTTTCGGTACTTAGAATTTTTCTAAGTCTGAAATTCATCGTCGTCGACATTGGCATCTCGCGTTCTCTTGTTTTCGTTAAGCAACTTGACTTGACCCCAAAATAGAAGTTGGAGCTAATTCATTGGAAAAGAGCATACAAAAAGTTGGATTGGGTTTGACCGAGTTTTGACCTCTGAAAGCGAGTTTCTGTGACCGTTATCAACGCGTTGGCACTATCATCTTTGTGATTATTTACCCACTGATCTGTTGCTCAAAGGACCTGAGTGCCTTAATGAAAAATGTAGAGCAGGCCGAGGTGAGCAAACTTCATTTTTGGCCCAAGGTCTGATTCGGCCCGTAAGCAGCCCAAATCAGCTCCCCACCATGTCCACTCCGGCGCCCGCCACCTGTTCTGAATTTTGCGTCAATGGACGACGCGTGTTGAGGACGTGGCCACCATGCGCCGCTACTCACTGCCATGTGGTCTGCCTCCACTGCTGCGCCCCGGCCTCACTGCATCCTTGACTAGCTCCGCTCCGTGTCCCTGCGCCCTCCAGAAGCGACGCCGGGCCTCCCTCGCTCTTCCTCCCTCGCTCTCTGGCCCCTGTGCGCGCGTGCCAGAGCACGACCACCATGGCCGCCGTCGCCGAACTCCCTTGCCGCCACTGCTCCTTCTCCTGCAGCCCCTCCAGCGCCACCACCGAGTATGCCTACGGCTCTGCGACCGCCTCCCTAAGCCCTAGGTAGAGCCAAGACCTACCGCGCGTTGCCGTCCGCCGTCGCCGTCGTTCAGGCCACCTCCCTCGGCTGCCGTGGCCAGGTAGCCACTAGCTGCTACGGGCCAAACTCGGGGATAGGCGCGGTTGTGGTTGGTCGCTGCGAGTCCGCGTCGCCCCTCTGTGGCCGCCGACGCCCCTCTCCAGCCGGTCGAATCGGCCACCGGCCTGCCCCGACGACGTCCTCTGCTCAGCTCGATTTGAAGAGGAAGAAGGACCACGCGCATGAATATGATGTTCTCCAGGCGGTTAAGTGAAGAATCAGTGACTCATATGAATAGTGCAGTAAAGGATCTGGTTGTTGCGGTTTAATTTGTGGAAACAGTAGGGTCCTCGACGCAATATTTAGATTCCTTTTTCTTTGATTTAGGCAGATTTGAATGATCCACTTTGAATAGTCGTAGTAATTAGTAGAAAAAATGTAAAAAAGTAAATTAGGACTTTTTGGAATCCTTGTGAAATTTTCTATGCATTAGATCTATAATATGGCATGTTTTAGTTTAAATATTTTTCTGTAAAAATAGATTTGTGCAGTAAGGTTATAATACTAGTTGAATTTGTTATTTTTCATAACTACAGATGTAGGGCTCCAAATAAAGTGAAATTTTCGTGGCATGCTACTAATGTGATAGTTGATGTGTGGTAAAAATTTCATGAGTATTGGATGATGCATGAGTGAGTTATTGGTTTATCTCGCTCTCACATGATTTCTTGCAATAGAAAATTGTCTTTTTCGTAGAGGCAGCTATACTTATGCAAATAGTATGAAATTGGTACAGTAGACTATTTAGGGGATATGTGAGCTACTGTAATTTTTGTAGAATTTATTGTGCATTTTTGGTATATGTTCATAAATACACCTTGATGTCTAAATAAATTAAGAAATGTTTTAAGAAAATTTATTTAGAGGTGAGCACCAGGCTTTCTGGTGTTCTTTAGTCATGTGTGAAATGTTGGTAAGGTTAGTTTTGCCCAATTATGTGTTTGCAACATAAGTTAATAATTATTTTCTTGCCGATGTGGTTTATGGACAGATCTAGGAACTTAGCAAAGTTCTTTATGATAATGTGCTTTGTTGTGAAACTTGTTTATACAAAAGTTATAGATAATTCATGTATCTAGCTTTTGTTAAAGTTTGTTGCATTTGGCCAAGTAGTTTAAGAGTTATAGTTGTTTAAAGTTGGGTTACAGAATTGATTGCTCTCTGTCTTGTTTAGACCAGTTTCTGTAAATATATAATTTTGACCCACTTAACTTGTGAATCATGCTGTGATGGTTATAGATTAAATGTAGAGAATTTCATAAGCTTTCCTGAATGTCTTATTGCATGGCTATTGGATTTGTATAACTATAGTTATGATGCAAACATGAAGCTGTTGTTTCCAGTCCAGAAATAGACATATGCTAGTTGTGGTTGTTTACTCCATGTGTTGCTAAGTGTGGCTTATGCCCTTGTTGATGGTCAAGTTATGATACTTGTGACCTTGTTAAACTTGTGTCATGCTTGATGTGATTGCTCTCTATAGTTAGTTGTGTGATGTTAGTTAAATAGCTATTGGTGTCTATGTCTTGCATATTCATGCACTTGCATCTTGCATCTCATCTAGGTGCGCTAGATGAACCACGTGAAGGACGTGATGTTGGAGCCGAACCCGAAGACGGTGTATGGTGGACCTATCCCGAAGGTGGAAGGACTGGACAAGTGCTAGGACGGGAGATGCTCACTTAGTGAGTGTCGTCTAACTAACACTGACTCAGTGTGGGATCCTAGGCAAGCCCCAAAGCATTCTAAGTCTCCTACTTTATAAAAGCAATTCTTCCTATATATGAGTTTATATATTGTTGCATTAAGTTGTAGGAGTTGATTGAAACCGTTGATGCATTTATTACTATCCTTGCCTAACTTATTACCTTTTTACCCTGTTAGGTCAGGATCGAATAACTGCTTAGCCTTGCTTAGACCGGTAGCGATCGGTGATTTCCGGTCACCTACACTTATAGGTGGGTATTGGAAGAATTTAACTATGAAAAGAATGATATCCTGGAATTAACCATGTGTGATGGATAATTGGAGACCGGACGGAAAAAGTTGGAGGCAACCAGATAGGGTTCTGGGGTGCTGTTAGTTTTCTGTCTGTGTTGATTAAGGACCGATCGTTGCTCGTCCCTCTTGTCATGTTGAACGCATGCCTCACATTTAGCTAGCCGAATAAAGTACCTTTCGACCGCGAAGCTAGTGACACTTTTCGAGTCGGGATAAACTCGGATTGGCAGACTGGTGCTGAAGGGGGTATGACGGGGACGCGAGGAGTGAGCCCAAGGTGCGTCCTGGCTGTCGGGCGGTCCTTGGGTAGTGTGGTCCATGACTGTTATCCCGCAGCTACTTGGAAAGTGTCATTGGTGATCTGTAGCTCACTTGATCGGTGAGTGTGGTTTGTGTGAGGAATAAATCACCAGCTGGTTAGGAATCAATTCGAATCGCCATCGCTCCTGGATAGTGAGCACTTGACTCGAGCTACAACATCGTAGTAATTATGATGGAACACTAATGGTTATCTGGATGGTATGGGATATGCTAAATCTAAGTTGGTAACTGGATGTTATTGGTTAATCAAGTGATTGCTATAGTATAGGTGCTTACCTAGATGGATAGGTCATAATAAAGATGATGCAAAGTACTTAAAATGGTTTCTTCATGATAGCTTATGCTTTTCGCAAACGAGTTGGCTAGCCCACTAAAGAAAGCCTTGCATAATCCTTGGTGTCATTTGTTTTGGTTTCCGATGGGTAAGTCTAGCTGAGTACATTCGAGTACTCAGGGTTTATCCCACCATGTTGTAGGTGAAGTTCTTGGCCTGCGGAAGATGGTGGCTAACCGCCGGTGGGCTCGGTGACTCTATATTTACTTCTCACCTATATGCTTTTATCTGAGGATGTCACTTATGCTAGCAATGTATTTGGAACTTATATTAATGTAATCATTTGAAAGCTATGTTGTTTTCTCTAATCGGTTTTAAAACCCAAACTTGTACTATTATTTGTGAACCCAATTGTAATATTATTTCCACTACAACTCTGCGTATGTGATGTGTATTTGCTTAATCATGCGATCTTGGTTGTGATGTTGATTTACCGAGGTCCTTCGTGACACTTGGCGGACTACCGGGTTTGTATAAGTGAAAGTATGCGCGTGTCAACGTGTTAGCGGGGACAGCCATACTTGATCTTATATAAATTGGGCGGTTCTATCACACATAGTAGAACTAGGTTGGCCACCATATACATATTCCACATACATGCACATCTTGATCTAAGAGTATGACATTTTTCTCCTTGGATCCTTGTTTTGACTTTACAATATATGCAATGCAAGTATGTTCTTACATGTAACCCAACCTGAGCTCCACATAAGCTTTTAGAAGTAGGCAAGAAGAAGGCAAAGTAATTAATGCCTTGGTGAGGATCCAAAAATACTACATATATAGAGTGATTTGAGAGAACCATAAAAGGAGAAGGTAAGCTATGTTTTGTTTTCAAAAATCTTAAAATGTTTCTCTAATTGACTTGATTGAAGGAAGATGGTGATCTATTTCAAGCTGTTCCATTCATCAACCGCCCAAAGTTTTGTGGTAGACACTTTGAATCCTGCAAAGCATGTATAACTGGAAATGGTTTTATGTTGATGCCTTGTCCTAAGGTTATGTCTTGAGTAATCCACGCTTTTATCGAGGACGAGTAAAAGCCTAAGTGTGGGGGAGTTTGTTGATGGTAGTTAACATTCATCATAAACCGTCAATGTAACTTACATAAATGGCTAAAATAGATCACCAACATAGACTTAGGGGTTTAAACTGACAAATTCCACGAGTTTTGATGAATCTATGTTTCCAGCAGGATTTAATCAGAAAACCATCAAGGGAGACCTATTCGTCAAAGGAAATCATGGCATTTCGCTATGGGATCAACATGGAAAGGTTCTACAAGACTCCAGGAGGCTCTCCACCAAAGCGGGGCTCGACCCACTGACATGTGGGCCCCACCTATCATCCTTTGTGTTATTTGGTTCTCCACCGCCTCCTAGGATGCATCTCAGCCGTTTATTCAAGTTGGTTTGATCCGAGGGCTCAGGATTAACGCTCTGGCCTATATATATTTGCCTGCACCCCACCTCAGGGCATGCCTCATTTGATCCTAAGAGCTGAGAAGCTAGAAACCCTAATCCATATGTCCACCATGATTAGGGCTAGCAATCAAGAGAAGATCAGTCCTTGATAGGATCTAGTCTTGTATTAGATATAGAGAGATAGAGTGAAAGGGAAGAGTTTTGGAGGAGTCCCGGCCTATTAGTGCTCCCTCTATGGCTTGTACCCTGGCGAAATCAAGTTCTTCTTGAGCTTACTTTTGAGATTTCTCTGGTAATCGACTTCTAATTCAAGTAAGCATCTTGTTTATATTGTTCTTTAGGTTTGTGACTCTCTTTTGAGTACTTTAATCCTTGTAGCTCCTAGGATAATGTAGTATTCATAGTGTAAGTGTGGTGCTTAGACTCGGTTACTCGTAGATGTACCCTATTTTTCGTATCGATGGTAGCTCGCGAGGGTGACTCTTATAGCCTCATTGAATCCTCTATAGTACACCTCCCGTTAATAGGCCTAGTAGGACTTTGTTACTATAGGAAACATACTCTACTTGTGTTTTCTCTAGTAATAACCACAGAATTAAACAATAGAAAACAAAGCTTACCGAAGTTAGAACTAGAAGACCTTAGCAGTCTCCTCTACGCTCCTATTATCTAGCCTTGATTGTGAAGTTGGGTTAAAGTTAGAATTCGTTATTCTCACCTCCGTTCCTTTGGGTTGATATAAAACTGGGTTCTTCTCACCTCCGTTCCTTTTCTATTTCCTATCCCTATATGCATATGCTTAAATGATTTCAAATTTGAATTTGAATGCATGGATGTGTAAAAGGGTGCCACCATAAGTTCAACAAGCCAAGCAAACATTCGCACACAAAGTTGCACACATAAAATTTTATGTTCTTGTAATATTTTATTTGTAAAAATTGTTTAGGTTGGCAATATATATTATTTCCTACGCAAATTTTAAAAAGTTCAAATTTTTAGTGATTTTTAAAACTAGGTCAAATTTTTAGGGTGTTACACCGGCCCAAGAGAAGTTTTCCTAAGCACGATGCGGGGTCATGTTCGTGACGGGTCGCTTTCGCGTACATGTTTTAGGGATGCGTGACCCCCTTTGATCCTGTAGCGCCACGAATGTCTGCCCACCGGCAACAAGGCGCCTTTTAAAAGAAGGCATGTAAACCGAAGCGATGAGAAATGTGAAAGCGAGCTCGACCTACCTGGCATGTGCTATCTCGTGGGAAGTCGTCGCTCCGCCATCTGCCCAGTTACCTCCCCTATCCTGCGGGATGATCAAAGTGGTTAGTAATGGTCGTGGGCCTGGTTTGACTGCCGAGGTTATCCTTGTGGCTATAAATCTGTTGGGGCAGTGCATTGCACATGCATTGCTCTTCTGTCTCTTGCGTCGCCTTCTTCTCCTTTCTGCTCATGCGCTGACAGCTATTTCTCCTGGTGATGGATAATGGGAAGCACCTTCATGGAGAGTCTCCTGAGGTTGATAGACCACCGTCACTCCTCTTGTCTTCTCTACGAGAACAAGGGTAAGTGATTTTGTGTCCTTACTTTAGCTTGATTGTGTTTGTGTTAACCGCAAGTGTGTTTAGGGTCATTCCTTCGGCAATGGCATCGGAGACCGAAGGCCCTTCCGACATCATTCGTCCTCGACCTGCTTCGGTATTGCGGCCGGTGAGTCCTCATCTCATGTCCCTTGTTGTAGGGTGGCAAGGGATATGGAGCTTTGTGCTTGAAAGGGATGAGGCTCACCGGTTGCACTCAAGCTTTCTATGAGGTGGCCCAACTGAAGGCCCGCGTGGATTATCTTTAGGCGGCCCTCTAAGTGGCGAAGGAAGAGGTCGCTGAGACACGGTCGGTAGTGACCACCGCAAGGGTGTGAGCGTATGGGGAGCTTCTTGCTACCACTAATTCTCAGTCGCTAGGTTTTTGTTCTTGTGTTTTGACAGGGCTCTATGGATCGTAGTACTAAAGGAGCAGCTTTCGACATCACGCCATGAGGTGGGGGAGGCCCGCCTCTAGGAAGGCCCTTCGGGCGGGAACCGCCAGCATGGCGCGGCCCCTAGAACCCAGCGGGGTCTGGCTTCAATGGGTGATTTGACCACACTACGGAGGTTGCTGCAGCGATCGTGAAGACGAGGGCAGTCTTCGTGGATGTAGCTAGTGTTCCTAAGAGGCGTCGGATGTTCCTGGCCCACCGCCCGTGTGCCTCATTGGCGGGCACAGTTGTAACATTTTTAATTATCTCACATCGTTTTTACATGACTTTTATCTTTGCCTGGCACTAGTGGGCTTGCGTTCTCGGTCAGTGGATTAGTTATTTATGGCACGCAGACGTGGCTTTAGGGCTGCTTGTGGAGTTATATCCCTATAGCGTTGTGGGTCACGAGAGTGAGCATCGGCAGGGAGACTTTCACAAACTCCCCTCGTGGGTCATGCTGCTTTGACCTCTCATGAGGTGTGGGTCAGGATGTCTGGGAGGCAAAGTGTCTCTAAGATGAAACATGTGGGTTTTACGCTCTTAGCCCCATTCTGTGCTACATTTTAGCCAATCAGGCCCGTGGTTACATCTATGCGTGTATGCGAATGCAGTTGAATAACGAAGAGAGGGATAGGATTGACATCACTGGTGTTTGTTCGGGGGGTGAACGTCCACCCCACTATTGTTGCTCGCATCGAGGTGAGCACCTAAATGCTCGCTTGTGCTAGAGTTGTCATTGTTCCCATGCTTCAGGCTGGCGAGGGCGCTTCTTCGTTACTTGGGGCGGTCATAGTCGGCACAGGTCATCCTCTCGAGCTGTCTCGAGCTCGGTCTTGCCGGCTTGATATCCTCGATGGGCTCGTGAGCCCCTAGGGATGATCCATTCGTGTCTATCCTGTTGTGGTTCTGCCAGGAAGACTCGTGCACTTTGATGCTTGGTTCTTCCCAGTGTGATGATGTCGTGGTTATCGCATTCCCTCCTCCGGTAGTGGCGGTCGCCCTCAATAGAGCGCTGGCATGATTTGCCATGGTGAAAGCTATTCCCGAGTGCAACATGGTTTGATTCGCTCGCCGAGGGGCACGGTGCGCTCGGAGGATCTGCCTCTTTGAGTGCATGTGCCTTCGGATAACAGCTGACAGTTCGAGGAGACTTGTCGTACGCCCGGTCTATCACACAAGGTTGGGTCCTAGTTCTAGGCTTGACCCCGCACAGCATGGCTCTGGCCAGCCACCAGATCACCTACGTCGACGCCGCGCAGCGACAGGTAGTTCCATCGTTGGCACGTAGCATGGCTTGTTGCATTTTGATGATGGTGGAGACGCTGTCCGGGGCATGATTCTACTGCGAGATCTAGCTTTCCCACGTAGTGAGTCTAGTCTGGGTAGGAGCCGGTGATGGGCGTCGACCCATTAGTTCAGGCGATCTCATGGTCCCCTAGAAGGATGCGGCCACTATGTGTTGTTCCTTGGGTGAGGTCACCGTGAGCAGTGGCCGTCTGTCTTCCTAGGCGGAAGTCCTGGCCCTAGCCAGTGATGAGAGAGGGCACTAGATCCCTTACTTAGGTGCACTTCAGGATGCAGCCCCCGAGGGTAGTTGTTGATGGTCACTCACATCAATTATAAACCATCAACATAACCTACATATATACTTAATCCTATCACCAAACATAGGTATAGGGGTCTAAACTAATAAATTCTATGAGTTTTGGTGAATCTGTGTTTTCAACAGGGTTTTTCCAAAAAACCACCAAGAGAGACCTATTCGTCAAAGGAAATCGCGTAATTCTACAGCAAAACTTGTGGGTAGCAAATGCTTGATCTAAGTCTAGGTAATTGACGGATATGATATGAGAAGGTCTGAGCTGTTGTTTATCTTGTTCTAAGTGACACTAAAGTTCTAGAGATTTATCTTTTGAAAAACACAAAAATGCTACATGATGAGTTCCTGTATGACAAAGCTTGAATTCCCACTAGAGCCATACATGTTATGTAGGCTAGGAAAACTTCCACATATATGCTGCTTGATTTTGCATTAAGTTTTGTCAAGCTTTGTTGATCCTTATGAGAGGTTTGTTATGCTCTTAAAATCAAGATCACGTACATACCACATATACCTGCTGCTCCTACACTGGGGAGTACACAAAACATGCCGTCCATCAAGATCCACCAAAAAATGTTCTACTCCTACACTAGGGGTGAACACCAAAAATATATTTGTTAGGTTTTTCATCCACCAAATAAATGCTCCAAGTTCTTGTTACTATCGCTCAAAAGTTTTGTTGCAGAAAAGAGACATGGGGCTATGCAAAAGTTATTCATAAAAAAGAAGAAAAAAAGAGTTGAGAAAAATTGACAAGTGTCCGAGATATTTAAAACAATGGGTACCTAGATGTCCCCCTGAAAAAAAGAGATGAATAAGATAGCCCCTGTTCTCTCGCAAAAATGTTTCCAAGTTTCAAAAGAGAGCTAAGTTTCCAAGGAGCAAAGTAGAATTAGGTTAGCCACCATATATATCCACCATATATCCACACACATGCACATCTTGATTTGATTGTATGACTCAACTCTCTTTGGATCTGAGGTTTGACTTTACAATATATGCATTGCAAGTATGCTCTAGCTTTCTCTCTATCTATGAACTCCACATAAGCCTTAGTGGTAGGAAGAGAAAAAGGCATAACATCTTTATTGCCATGGTGAGGATCCACAAATACCATATATATTGAGAGACTTGAGAGTGTCATACAATAGAATCTCTAAGTTTTATTTTGAAAACTTATAAAAAACTTTGGAACAATGGTGGAACAAAGAGCTTGAGACATAGTGCTTGACTTGATCGTTCTGTCTTTCAATTGCTCAAGATCTAAATGAAGGCTAAGAAGCCCCATGGTTGAAGGTAATATGGGTAAGTTTGAAAGTCAGATCAGTTTATCCGGAGGAGAATTTTTTATTGAACGCATGTGTAGTTTTGAGGTGTGAAAGCATTATAGCAACTCCTAATCCATTGCTGAGTTTAGCTTTGCTCAGGGACTGGCAAAGGTTAAGCTTGGGGGAGCTTGTTGACGATCACTAACATCAATTATAAACCATCAACATAACCTGCATATATACTTAATCCTATCACCAAACATAGGTATAGGGGTCTAAACTAATAAATTCTATGAGTTTTGGTGAATCTATGTTTTCAGCAGGGTTTATCTAGAAAACTGCCAAGGGGGACTTATTCGTCAAAGGAAATCGTGTAATTCCACAGCAAAACTGGCGTGGGAAGACTCTAGAAGACTCCAGAAGGCTCTCCACCAAAGCGGAGCCCCAGACACTGACATGTGGGGCCAGCACATGTAGGCCACCCAGCCCCTGGGGTCCATCAGTCAGCCCCTTGTTGCTAAGTCAGTTTCCCACCACCTCCTAGGTTGCATCTATGCCATCCTTTAAGTTGGTTTGATCTAAGGGCTCATGATAGACGCTCTGGCCTATATAAACAGCCCTGTACCCCCCTCCCTCAGTAGATCCTAAAACCATAATTCATATTCTCCTCATCAGGATCAAAGCCAGCTATCAAGAGAAGATTAGTCCTCCATAGGATCTAGTCTTATAAATAGAAATAGTGAGATAGAGAGTGAGGGAAGAGTTTGGAGGAGGTGCTGGCCTATCGGTGCTCTCTACGGCTTGTACCTTGGCGGATCCAAGTTCTATCTAAGCTTGCCTCTGAGATTCTCTCTGGTAATCAACTTTTGATTCAAGTAAGCATCTTGTTTATAGTGCTTTATTCTCTTCCTAGGGGGAGTAAAGTATTAATCATAAGTGTAAGCATAGTGCTTAGACTTAGGTTAATCGTAGATGCATCCTGCATTCGGATCAATGGTAGCTCATGAGGGTGACTCTAATAGCCTCATTGAATCCTCTGTAGTCCATCTCCCATTTGTAAGGGCACATAGGACGTGGTTGTGAAGGAAAGCATCCTCTGCTAGTGTCTTTCCCTAGTAATATCCCTAGTTGAATAGTAGAAGACATAGCTTACCCAAGTCAGAATTAGAGAACCTTTGTTATCCTCTCTACGCTCCTATTTATCCTAACCTTGTTGCTACCCTTAGTTAAGTTAGACCGTAGTTAGTCTCACACGTTTCCCTGTGGATACGATACTTGGAATACTTTCAGGTGAAAGCTACAGCGGTATCTATGCGCTTGCGGATTTATCTGTGTGTGTTAAAATATACTAATAGTAGCTTTGAGAGTGTGTCCGCCATGGTCCGTGGAATTCAGACCTCCAAGACAGAGGCCTAGGTCACAACTGAGGGAGGACGCGAGCGGTGGCCCTTTGGTGCGGTTAACTGCGTGGTTCCCCAAAAGGATGTGGCCGGTTGAGGCCATTCCCTAGGCGAGTTTGTTGCGAGACTTGGACCTCTAGTTTCCCAAATGGGAGGCCTACACACGGCCGGCGGTGAGCGAGGGTACTGGCCCCTCTGGGTAGGTGAACTCTAGGATGCTGCCACCAGAGGCAGTTCTGAGAGTGTGTCTGCTGTGGGCTACATGTCCCTGATCTCTATGGTAGAGGTTTCGGTCGTAGCCATGGGCGGTCACAGGTGCTGGCCCTTTAATGCTAGTGAACTCATAGTTTCTGCAGCAAATGTGGCCACCAAGGGTAATTCCACCAGTGAGTCCACCGGCAGTGCAAGGAGCCATCACTTCCTTCTCAATAAACGAGAGTGTGCGACTGTCCCCTACCTGGAGCGCCAACTGTTGGTGTTTTGTAAACCGGACTAGTGAACTTATATGATTGCCATGCTGCTCTAGGAAGACGATGGTAGCATCCAATAGACACGAGGATTTATACTAGTTCTAGCCAAAGCCCTATGTCCAATCTCAAAGATGATCGAGTGCGTGTTCCTAGCTTGAATCCTCTGAATTTCTTACAATGGGGGTGCAAGAAAGATGGAAGAGATGGAAGGACCTATGCTAGGCGAAGGGCTGCCCAAAGAGAAGCTCTAGGAGCCTTACTACAATGGTGAATGAATGAAATGGTAGAGGATGTGAATCATCCAAGATGGGTGCCCTAGCTGCCCTTATATAGAGTTTGGGGCCAGGGCTTATACAAAGAGGAGGTTGTCCTGACCGAAGGGTCGAGAGCCTGAGGGAGGGCCTAGCTAACTTGGCTTGCAAGCTACGCCGTCTTCTAGTGCACGTTCGGTCATAGCTATCATCATGGTCTTCTAGCCATGTTGTGGCAGGATGTGACGTGGCACTACTATGCTAGTCGTGGTGGCACTGTAGCCTCAATGGCGGTTCGTCAGCTGTCGTGTGCAACACAGTGTCCGTCATGGCCTTCGTCATCATCTCCTGGTTCCTAGGGGCGTCGTACCCAAAGTAGGTAGCCACCCTGGGTCATTGTTTGCTTGGTCACTTTGCAGGTCCGAGGGCCACGACCCCAATCGTCGGGGCTGGGGCGCTCTGCCGTTCTAGATGGCCTTTTTGTCGAGCCCCTTATCATGGATCCCCATCCCATAGTGGGTGGGATCATACAAGCGTCTAGTCGGTCCGTATTTGGACGGTGGGTGTCGTACCCGTTGCCACCATGGTGCGGTTTTGTCTCATCGGTGCGGCATGGCACAGGGATGGTGTCTGACCGGGCCGAGGTGACTATCGTCCCCTCGGTCCTTGCCGGATCAGTGCAACATGCTTGCTCTTGGGAGAGCAGGCGCGCCTAGCTGCACTCGACCTCCCCCCATCCTCCCGGGGGGCATGACAGGGAGAGGTCATGCATCTTGCAAGCGTTGTGGGCTAAGGCGGATGGAAGGGGTCGAGGATGACCCCGGCCTTAGTGCCTTTCCCACTCCGCTCTGCTTTCGCTGGGCCTCGGTCGTTCCGGCCTTTGTTAGCCATTGTGTTGCGGGGCACGCGGCCTGCTAACTAAGGTGCCCTGAAATATCCCAGGGTTATAATGTCGAGAGTCATAGAGAGTACGTTCTTAAGTACTATAACAGCATAAACCATTATTTGAAACATACGCCATATCGCTTAAGGTAAGTCATAAGCTTGAGGTGGGGTCTCGGACAGGGGTAGCTGTGGTAACCTCAACAGAATTTTAATACTTATTATACCTTATGGTAATCGATTTTTTACTCTAAAATATTCTTAAAGGGCCAGAAAAATATAGCCAGCAGTGGTCTCCCACACTTCTCAAGATGATTGAATTTTCTTATTAAGGAACTATATTTGCAGTTATGGTTATACTATGAATATAGACATGTCAAATATTTTAGTTAAAATACATAAATATATCTAAAGTAACAATCTATATAAATTATATGTTATGGTTACTAATATGGTTTTAAATAATTTGTTAGTAACATTAGTATATGAGTTATTAGAAAAATATTTTTTATGTGATGAATCATAACATGTGTATTTTATTGCACATGGATTTTGGCATGACGCGTATATTTTACTTAATCAAATCTTACTACATTAATATTGATATATGGGGTAACGTAGAAACGTATATATGCTTTATTCTTTATGTAAACATTTTTTGTAATAGGATATGTTGATAAATTAGATGTTGATTTGAGGGGTATTTATTTTTTCTAACAATAAGATGAAATTATTGATTATAATAAGAGGACGTCGGTAATTAAATGTAAATTTAGGTCTACTTTAGATCATGTTTCTTAATGACATATGTTGGCAATATAAATTATAGTCATGGGTTAGTTTATATTGTTTTACACAATAGTAGAAGTGGATAATTATTTAGAAAATAGAATAGATCAAATTTCTATTATTATTATTATCAATGGAGATTAGGTTATACCTATAATTGATTATAATTGATGGTAAGATGTTTCTGATTTTTATTAGAACTTTTAGGATCAATCTTTTGGTTTTTCATCAAGTCTTGTGAGGATTAACATGTAGGTTCTAGTGGGGACCTCTAGTTAGAATTTCTAGTATTTATATTTTTTCTAGTAAGATATGTATTTAGTTGAAATCTAGTCTTAAGATATATAAACTCTTGATACAACCTTTTTTGACATTGTAAATCTATAGGTTATCTTTTAACTTTTAATCAAGTTGCTGCAAATTTTTCACATGTTAATTAGAACTTCTAGTATTCTTTATCTTTTATTCGAAAATAGTTTTTTATTAAAAATGAGTCTAGGTCCTATTAGTATTGTTTTCCAAATAAGTTGAAACTTGCTTGTACTCCGACACTAAACATGTTGAATTTGTTATATAATAGGATTATATGCGTATAGTATTATTTATATACCATAGAGTGTATAAAATTAAATTAGTAATATTGATATGACATAATGTTTCATTAAAAATATATCAATATAAAGTGTTATTGCTATGTGGTTTGTTAAGTGAATATCTTTCCATGTTTCATAAGTTGTTAAAATAAATATTTATCATAACGTATATATGTTTATTTGATATCCATGGTGGAACATAACATTATAGTTATTTTATTTTCACGATTACAGAAGTCTCTAATTTACAAATATATATGTATCATACTTTATGGATATTGATTTATTTTTTACAATAATACATATTACTATTTATGTGTAGATTTAGAGATTTTTTGTTTATTTTTTTATAACGGCTAAGGTACATACAAATATAAAGGTAATATCTTATATTATTTCACAACAGTATGGATAGGTCAAATGTAAACATAGAATACTACTTTAGATTATCTTTCATAATGATAAAGGTGGATAATTTATAAAATCGTTATGAGGTATTTTAAATTATCTTTCATAATGGTTGGTGTGGATAATTTAGAAACGAATTTTGAAGATTATTTGAAATTATCTTTGATAATAACAAAGCTGGATAATTTAGACGCAATGCTAGGGTGTTATTTTAAATTATGTTTAATAATACCCGAGACATGTAATTTAGATGTAAATTTAGGGTGTTATTTTGAATTATTTTTTATTATAGCAGATGTGGTTAATTTATATAAAACTGTAGAGGATTATTTTGAATTATCTTTTGTAATGGTAGATGTGGGTAATTTAGATGCAAAATTAGAGGGTTAATTCATCTATTTTTCATAATGGTAGTGGTGGTTAATTTTTTAATGGGGCTCTTGCGTTTTTACTCTTGTTTTGTATCGAAATTGTGATTTTACCCCTGTTTTTTTTACTTTGTGAATTTACCTCTATGATTTCAAAACGAAGCACCAGTTTGCCCATGCTCCGTCATCCACTCCTAACAGTGTTAAACTTTGTACAAAAGGACATGAATGACCATGCAATTTTACCCCTGTTTGTTATACCTAATTGTGATTTTACCCTGATTTAGAATTAGACTTTTTTTATTGCACGCTGACAATTGATTAAAAGGAATCCGACGAGTGCAGGAAGGCGAGGCCGCGCGCCGTGCCCGTGGCGATCTTGAGCCACCGGCTCCACGACAGCGCCTCCAAGTTTCCACCCCCTGCTCAGATAGACATTTTTAGTTTTTGACTCCCAGCAAGTCAGACTGCAGGACGCTCAATCTCATACAGGGTACCATGTGGCGTCGCCATTGCCAAAACTTGTAATTTAATCTGACCATGAACAGCATGCATGACTTGTACAAGCGACTTGCTCAAACTAGTCAAACTTGGGCGCCTATGTATCCAAAAGTAAAATGCGATTCTAGAAGGCAAAGGTCAGACAAAATTCATGCATGCATTTTCAAACTATGTTAGGCAGGTGATCAGTGACCGGGAACACACTCCCCAGAAGTAAAACCATACTCTACCATTGCAGTTCGTCAATCGTATAGAAGTAAACTGAGTGGACCGGCAGGTTTATTGCCAATCAGAATCTGCTGAAAAGTAGAATGCCAAACTGACATTGTTGGCGGTGGCAGGCTGCTTACTTCTGAAGAGATGGTTTTCCAGGCTGTCTTTGGACATGAACTCGTACACCAGGAGCATCTCCCTGTCCTCGCCGCAGTAGCCAAGCAGCCTCACCAGGTTGGGATGCGACAGTCTACCCAGGAAGTTGACCTCCGACTTCACTTGCCAACACAAGGAAGGGACATGTAGAACTGATTAGCTGAACCACAAATTTCATCAGGATTCTAAAGAAAAGACGCGATTTCATCAAACAAAACGAAAGAAGGGGGGAGATTTTTCCATGTTTTAGAAGCACACAAACACTGATGGAATGGAACGAACATCCAGACGAAGAAATGGTGCAGAATCGATCAAGAGGTGATCGATGGATGGGATGGGATGGATCACCTGCCACTCCTGCAGGCCCTGGACGCTCTCCGGGTTAAGCTTCTTGACAGCGACGATGACGCCGGCGTTGCTCTTGGCCGGGTTGAGCGTGCGCTCGTCGACCCAGCCCTTGTAGACCCGGCCGAAGCCGCCCTCCACGAGCACCATCTCCGGCTTGAACCCGCGCGGCTATCTCGCACCTTGACACCCCTCCCGTGCCCAGAAGAACCAGAGATGGGGGAGAAGAACCAGAGGCGGGTGCCCCGAGCCATGCCGAGAAGAGACCCGCCGGGAGCCGCAGACGGGCGCCGCGGAGACCCGCTGCCAGGCGCGCCACAGGAGCGCGCCAGCGCCGCGCCGGAGCGCGTCCGAGCAGCAGCCGAGCCGCCCGCCGCGCTGCCTCCGCCCGCCCTGCGCCTTCGCCTGCTCCGCGTCCACGTCGCCGGCGCCGCCGCGCAGCAGCCGCGGCCAGCACCCCGCCACCCCCCGTGATGATGCGTGACGCCCGCCCCGATCCGGGCGCGCTCGCGCCCACCGCAGCGCTTTGCTTTGTTGCGCCGCCCAGCTGCGCAGACCTGTCGCGCGAAGCGCGCCCACCGCCATGCCGCGACGCCGCCAGTGCACACCGCCATGCCATGAGCTTCGCATAGCGCAGCGCGCCGCCAGCCAGCGCCCTATCGCGCCGCCGCCGCGCACCCACCGCAGCGCCCGCCTTGCTGCGCCCGGCGCGCCACGAGCCCGCCGGCCGTGCCTCCCCCGTCGATGTCGCGCGCCCTGCCCAATAGGCACCGGTGGACACGGTGCGGATGGGATAACTGTGATAAGGGTATTTCAGTCGTTTCACATCTGATTTTATGTGTTTTATTTTTTTAAATCGTTTAATCAGCCTCTAAATAACGGACATCCAAACCAGGGGCAAATTGCTCCTTCATTTCAAAATGACAGGGGTAAAATCATAAAGTTAAAAAAAATAGGGGTAAAATCACAATTGAACTTCTGGACATGGGCAAAAACACTATTTTGCCTTTTTTAATAAGCTACAATAGATCCAATGGCTATTATCGGTGAAGATGATTAGAATCTACCAAATCAAAGGCCAGATGTTTCTGATTATTGTAAGAATTTCTAGGATTTATCTTTTTTCTTAGAGCATCTGGTGAGAATTAACATGGTGCCTCCGTTGTGGCCTCTAATTAGTAATAACAAGATTCTATACTAAAATTACAGTTTTAGTTCCGTACAATTTATATAGACATAACCTACAATTTTTAGTTCCAAAAATAAAAAATACTTTAGACAAAACCAAAAACCTAACAAAATGTGAACTATGTTGGCATAAAAACAATAAACAATTTACAATTGTTTCTATAATTAGATAAAGACACAAATTTGATATATTATGATACAAAGACAAATAATAATAATTTATTTGTACCAGTTATATCTACATCGACTCGATTTGATCTGCTGCATGCACGCTTTCCTTTATTCTACAAATTCGCCGCCTAGCTTGAATTATTTTGATTACTTTCTGAATCTTATCGTTGCACAGCCTGGCATGTGGCCTATCGTTGCAGTTGCAGCAGCCTGGCACGTGGAATGGAACTTTTGCACTCCTTGTGCCCTACTCGAAATAATCTTAAAATCTAGGCACCTAAAATATAGGAAAAATATAGGAGATACATGACGTTTTTGACACGCTAAAAAGACACAAACCAGTCAGTCTACTTTGTGTTAGTCAAATAGACCAATACAACGGTGGCAGCAACTTCTTTTGTCGGAGAAGAACAATTGCGACAGACATAATACTCTGTTCAACTCTTAACCTATCGTTGAATTGTATACACACGCGCAAAGAGAAGTGTACGCCATCTCTTCTCTCGATCTTGACTTGGAATTCTACACCAACTCTACCTAGCTTTGAAACATCGGAAGACCCCTCATCAGGAGTCATCGGGAAAATTTTCTAGGCTTCTAGCACGCGAGAATGTGTCGATGTTCATCTCTTAGCTTCCAGTGAGGTTAACTTCCGTTCCAATATGTCGATGTTCATCTCTGCAGTGTTGAGCGACCTTACCAGCAGATCCATGTCTTTCCTGCTTGACAAGCTCTCGACGGCGGCGATTGCGGCGGCAACGTCGGAGGAGACTCTGAGCAGCCTTGAGAGGCTTCTCCTTCGGGTCCACGTCATCGTAGAGGAGGCAGAGCAGCGGCACGTCACGAACCAGGCCATGCTCCGGCAACTCAACCAGATGAGGAAGGAGATGTACAGAGGGTACCATACGCTCGACGACATCTTCAAATGCAAAGATCAAAGCCAAGCTGTGATGATGCTTCCGTCCTCCTCCACGCCATCCAGGTCGTTCAATCCTGCAAAGCGTCGCCGTCCCAGCAGCGGCAGCGGCTTGAGAGAACAAGAGCGTCTCCGTGAAGTTCTTGTCGGCCTAGAGACCGTCATCAGAGATGCAAGCGAGCTCGTTGTGTTCCTGAGTGGATGTCCTCACCGGTGCCGACAGCCGTACAGCACGTACCTGATTCTGGACAAGTGCATGTTCGGTCGCCAGATGGAGATGGAGAGGATCATGGACTTTCTGCTGCAAGAAGAGGTTCCCATCGATGGAAACCCACCGGGTGTCCTGCCAATCGTTGGGCCAGGCAAAGTAGGGAAGAGCACCCTGATTGAGCACGCCTGCAACGACGACAGAGTGCGTGACCACTTCTCTCAGATCATGTGTTTCAGTCAGAATAGTATAACAGATGACAGGACAGTGGCAACTCTGAGTGACTGTGATGTAATCAAGCATCGTAGCGGCGCCAATGGCGAAGAAAGGGTATTGGTGATAATCCAACTAACCGGCGACATCGATGAAGCTGTGTGGAGGAAATTTTACTCTGACTGCAAACGTCATGTTGCAATCGGAAGTAAAATCATCGTCGCTAGTCGATCGGACAAGATTGCAAGGTTTGGAACAACGCAGCCGCTGAAAGTACAGTTCTTCGTGCCAGAAGTGTACTGGTACTTCTTCAAGGTGCGTACCTTTGGCAGCACGGACACTCGAGACCATCCGAAACTTGTGTCAATAGCCATGGACCTGGCGCAGGAGATGAACGGGTGTTTCTTTGGTGCAACCGTTTTCAGCGGCCTTCTGAAAGCCAATTTCGATGCCCATTTCTGGAGCACAGCTCTTGCGATTGTCAAAGATTTCAAGCGGGTGAATCTCTTGCTCTTTGGAGACAAGTGCGCTGATCTCTGGCAAGCTTTGGAGCCGGTATTCCTCCGGAGAGTAAACAAAACGTCTTCTGAATATTTGGTGATTGTTCATGACTATGAAACAGGTTTTGTTCAGGACTCGGCTCAAAGTGAAGGGCCCCAGATGAGTATTCGAGATCTCTTGTTTGGTAGTAGTAACTTTAGACCTCGTGGGAAGTTCGGTGTTCTTGCGTGGAGGTCACATATACCACCTCACTACCGCTACATGATGAACTGTGAGGTGCAGAGGCCAGGGCGAGTGGTCTCCAGGAAGAAGCCAATTGAACAGATTGCGAGCTGATCATCTCGTTGTTGTCTCTCAAAGTGATCTGTTGTCATCTCACATGACTTCGATTTAGTAGAGAGCCCTACTTCTCAATTCCCTCTATTTTTCACACTATGCATGTGTATTTGAGAACACCACACTATAATATACTTACTTTCAAAAGCTTAATGCTTAGAAAAGAAGTAACGTTAAAATTGATAGAAGTAGAGAGCGAGACAAAGTGAATGATGTAAATGATTGTTTGTATTTCAATTGAATAGTGTTTACATATACAAGTCTTAGACAGAGAGGGAAAGTCTATGGACAAAACCAAAGTTGTCATGACCCGATCGTTGTTGATGGTCACTAAACACCATGTTTGACCATCAACATTCCACTAAAGTGAAGGTAAATCAACATCTCAAGTGGCAATTCATGTTCAACATCTCAAGTTTTGTACTTGGAAATATTTGAATATAGGAAAATTTGGTCAAAATTTAACAAACTCAAAGCCAGGAGGCAAGTGGACGTGACAGAAGGGCCAGGACCCACTTGGTGGGGTCAGCCGACCCTAACTGGCATCGCCCAACACAACCTACCACGTCACTGATCCATGCCAATGGGACAAAACATACCTTGGAGCATCATCAACCATTGATTCATCGTTGGTTGCATCCAAGGGCCTTGGTGGAGCCTCACATGGATTCAAGGGGCCACCATCATACACCAAAGAGCTCCACCGACTTCCAACCGTCATTGGGCAACTTGAAGGACCGAAAACGACGATCAGAGGGGATGAATGGGAGCCTCAAATTTCTCTAAAATATTTGGCCGCTGTTCCAAAATCACTGCCAAACATATGAGACAAACACCGTGATGTCCATGACCTAAATGAGTGAGTGGATGTTCTCTAAGAACACAGTGGAACACCACAAAGCAATCAAGCAAGAGCACACACCGAATCGAGGATCCAAAAATGGGATACTCAACTCCTGTACAGAAGAAGCGGTTTCCGAATTAAAATACCCAAATCAACTGGTGATGAGAGTATTTAGATAGATGCCTCAGAACGGTAAAAAGCCAATGCAAAAATCGGAACTCGAATGGGAGCACAAACGCGGAAGATATGAGAGAAACAAGAAAATCAACCGGAAATTCGAGCAGCAAATCCAGAAAGAAAAAGAGCGAACTCAGGGGCACCCGACAGCTGGGGACGGAGCACCGCTCGGTCTGAGGCGGTGTACACCGCACCCTCCTTTGCCAGGAGGGCGCACGGCGGTGGCCACGCTCGGTCTGGGAGTGCACGGACAGGGGGCGCTCCTGCTCGCGGGGCCCAACCAGCAGAGAGACGAAACGAACCAGAAGACAAGAGAGAGAGGGATCGAGCCGTGCGGCGCCGGGTCTGCTCGGCGACGGGATGCTCAACGCCGGTGCTGGGCACCCTGCGCTGGTGCGCTACTGCTGCTGCTGTGCTCGGCTCCTGCTTCAGAACAGACGCACGGCCACCTGAGCCTGGAGCGATGTGGCTGCAAGGGAAACGAAGGGGGCTGCACCGTTCGTTCCCATTGGTGGCACACCGAGAAGAAGACGGCCACAGAAACTCACGGCTAACGCTGCTCAGTTGAGCACGCACAGGACCAGAAAGCCGGCGTTGGTAGCGCTGCCGCAGGGCTTGACTGAGACTGCTCCTGCGCTCACGAACAGAGAGAAGAAGACTGACGCAAGAACAGCAGGGAAGAGCGACCAAGAAATCCAATCAAAACTCCGTGATTCGACCCCAAAATTTGCACAGATTAAATTCAACTAGTAACGAACGAATCCCCAAAATATCATCGCCTGAAATTGATTCAAACTCTGGGGCTGTATAATTTGGGCCAAGAACGAGAGAGGGGAAGAACGAACAGAGAACTGCACAAAGCAAACCGAGAAATAAAAAATTCACAGAGGGAGGACGAGTGGAGGATTCGGGCGTCCATTCCCAACTCGAATCTCAGGTTTGATTACATATATTTGAAATTTGTGGACCACAATAATAAACCCTAGGAGGAGACTAACATGAGGAAAAAGAAAAATGCAATACGTAAGATGGTGGGGGGATAGTCGTCTCTTATTTATGAGCCTATTACATATTTTTCATTTATCACTGGATATTTTAAAACGAACCACCTAGCCTAAGGACACTATGGTCCAACCCGATTTAGCATAGATTTGCTTCGCCTCGACGCAACCTCTGTGATTCTGTCACGTGCCGCCTCATTCCTCCTTGGAACCTCTGCCCAGGTTTTGAGGCCCAAACCCGAAAATCGTTCATCCGATGATTTTGAGGCACAAATCACCAAACCGTCCGCAAGTAGCGTACTCCATACGCGTCCCCCGTGACTCGACGCGTGTCACCTCCATCCTCGATCGACCGGGCACCAAGTCTTCTAAAGCCTCGCTCGACTTGCACGTCCGTCATCTTGACTCGGTCAACACATCACTCTTCCATGTACACTTGTGTTTGTCGATGTCCCCAGATGTCAGCCACCGTGGCTAGTCAACCGGCATCCTAGTCCCTCAGTCCAAGCCTCACGTCCGCCTTTCACCACTCCCGGTCCATCGACACGGCACGCGTCCCTACTTGACCTTCACCTCGCCATCGACCACCGCCTCCTAGCTCCACACCTGCGCACCACAAGCCAAGAGATATGTTGCACGACCCAACTCACGCCATGATTTGTTCACAAACTCAACCCAAGACGCGAATCGCGTTGACAATCACTCATCACAAATCCGAACCACAAGGGCACATATCAACCTTGTGTTCGCACAACTGCCAACCGCCTCTAGGAGCTCCCTTGCACCGTAGGATGGAGAGGCGGTGCATCCTAGCGGCGGTCGACGCCAAGGGACGTTACCTGATCCCACCAGGGTGCCACCGACCTCCCTCCATCTCCTATAAGTACCCCCCTTAATCCTACACACTATAAATAGGTGTGTTGAGCTAAGGGCCAGGCATCACTATCACTATCACTCCACTAAAGATCACTCAAGCTCAAGAGAGGAACCTTTAGTAGTGTTGTCCAATTCATAGTAGCTAGGCTAGTAGTGGGAGATAGAGTTAGAGTTAGAGCAAGAGCTCTGGTTGGAGTTTGGAAGAGTCTTCTAGGTCTGGTATAACTCTTTTGTACCTTTCCTCTTTTGTATATGTCGGTGCAGAAAGTGACCAACAAGTAAATATTTATAGTTTTGTCATACGTTGTGATCGGAGGTGGCCTAGCACTCAATGACATAGGGTTTATACTGGTTCAGGCAACGTGCCCTACGTCCAGTTTGAGTCGGTCGGTGACGTTATTCCTGAGCCCAGGTGCTCGAAGTTTACAGTGGGGTTACAAATGAGAAGGAGAAAGATAAGGGGTACAAGAGGTCTGGCCAGGCTCCGATCGGAAGGGCCGAGAGCGACAGGAGCTCCGCTATGAGCTAAGTGTTCAAGTGTGTGCTTGTGGTTCGAACCTAGCGGTTCTGTGGTTGTGTACTTGTGAACTTGATCGATTTAGTGAAGATGGAATGACCTGAATGTTGGGAGAGAGCGCATCCCCTTTTATAGATCAAGGAGATGGCCTTACAAGTGAGAGGGAGAGATTATGTATGCTTCTGAGCCTTGTTTCCCACGTCGGCGGGTACGAGATGATGGTAGGCACCCACAATACTGTTGGATGTCGGATGCTTGTGAGAGGTTCTGTTAACACTGGATTTTGGTCAATTCTGGAAGATGACAGGTGGACCCACATGCAGGAAGAAGAGTGTTCGGCAAATAACGCAAGCGGTCGGCTAAATGCTTGTGCGGTCGGTTATTCTGGAAGGCGATAACTCCATTCGGGAAAGCAGAAGATGGCAAGCAAAGCTGATCGAGAAGATGAAAGTTGTAATAATAAAGGACTCTGAGAGTTTGGGGCAAGGAATCGTAGTTTCCAAGTTTATTTAAAGAATTCCTTTGTAAATCGTAGTCTTTTAGGACTCGTGTTTCGTCTAGGGTATAAATATTGACCCTCGACCATTGTAATAGGCGTTCACAACCAAATCAATACAACCGCCCCGTGCCAACTTTCGAGTCCTTTTGTCGTGGTCGCCGAAGTTCTTCGAGAGGAGTCATCGATCCGTCGACCTCCGTAAGTTCCGACAACCTTGTTATCATGTTTAGTATCATGCGGTGGATTTAAACGTGATGCAAGTAGTCTTGTTTGTTTTCAATGATCGTATGGCGGATCTTTGCTTGACAATCAAGAAGTCTTCGCTTATACTTTGTTTATGAGTAGATACCGTATGCGTGCGTTTGCTCAATATGCTTAGTGGAAGCAAAGGCAGATTATCGGCTCTATTAGATTACTGCAAAATCTAAATAGATTCATCAAGTTATCCTGTGTTGCATGTTTTAAATATTTTATATATTTGTAACACACTTTTTGCCCAATCTAGATTGATATTGTTCGGCCCTCTTCTATGGTTTTATTCGAGCTTCAATGATCATTACTTTCATAATACCTTTGCAAATAGATAACATGCTCGTGAACGGCCAAATTATTTTAATCTAGATTGTCACATGTTGTGGGTTCATGTATGTTAATCACGTTTAAGTTTTTGACGAAACTAGGTGTCGTATCGTGGCGCGCATTTGAGTTTTAGATTGGCTTAATCATGTTTATCTACACGCTCCTTCTTCATGGACCCCAACTCGGCTGGATTCTTTGAGCTTGGATATGCATTAACGCATAATCAATTTCAATTGTTCAAACATGTCTTCCCATGCATATGCATTCGGCAATCGAGATCTTTACGTATGTCCATCTTACGATTAGTCAATGATTTATAAACTTGTTGGCGCATGACTTCCTATAGTTGTATGTCGTTGTAAGTGGCTTCGAGGGCCGTATATACTGAAGCTATCGGTCTCACCCGACATGTTCCGGTTTGACATTTAACTATTTTATCCTTGTCGGTTTTTTTCAGTCAAAACCGACCGCACGTTCCGGATCACGAAGCACCGGGCATCCGATTGAAGCTACGCTTTTCGGCTTGCTGTGTGTGTGGCACAGTGCGTCACATTTTGTGTCAACAGGTTCTGTCGTTCTGTTCGGGTATGGCAGATGTCGGTACCTGCTATACTATTGATGCCTAGAGGCATGTGAGGAGTTTCACCATGTTCGCTCGGTACGGTAAATACCGGCGCCCACAATACTGTCGATGCCTAGAGGCATGTGGGGGAGTCTTACCGTATGGGAGTTAACGATACCCACAATATTGTAGGGAAAGTGTCGGCGCCTACAACACTATTTGTGTCAAGGAGGTTGCAGAGTACTGTTTCTACAGGTGTACAGGGTATGGTTTCTGGTATCGTGGTTTGACTTGTGCACCTTACCTTGCTTTCTCCGTTCGTTCCATGGTCCTTTCCGAGCGGGTGTCCCTGGTCGGTTGGTCCCAGCCGGCTCTGATTGTGCCAGTCGGAGAAGAGTAGTGAATAGGTTTTTGCGTGCTCCGGTTGGAGCCATGGGGTCAAAGTCGGAAGTAGTGCTTTGGTCAGGCCTTCCGGTCGGAGAGGCCATCCGGAGGCGGGCTAGAGACTGAAGTGAGCCTTCTAGTCAGAGAGGCCGTCCGGAGGCGGGCTAGAGACCGAAGTGAGCCTTCCGGTCGGAGAGGTGGGCCAGAGTCAGAAAACGGGTGTCGCTCCTCTTCGACCAGACCTTTCGGTCAGTGATTGAAATCACCCTTCTAGCCTATTGTTTAGATACTTGGGCCGGCCCATGAGTTGCACGTTTGTCTGTTTAGGCCGAGCCTTTGTTTGGGAAGCCGGTCCACGAGGGACACCAGGTTTATGAACCCAACAGGAGCCCCCGAGCCCTACGGCGATTCGGGCAGAATCGTCTGGGGGATTTTTTTTGTCTTGACGGTGGGTGCGCGCGAGCGCACCCACGGGTGTGGCCCCTGAGCCCCCGGGCGATTCGGGCAGAATCATCCAGGGGGGTTTTCGTGTTGCCAGCGGGGGAGGTTTTTGTTTTGTCAGCGGGTGCGCGCGAGCGCACCCGCGGGTGTAACCCCCGAGGCCCCGGGCAATTTGGGCAGAATTGTCTGGGGGTGTTTGTTTTTAGCGGGCGTGTGTGTGTGTTTTTTAGTTGAGATGAAGTCATTTAACCAAGGCGTCGTTGCGCAGCCGATGCGGTTAGTTTTTAGGGATCGGACGAGATGGAACTTGTGGGTCCTGGCGTTGGTGCACGTCGTGGGATCGGGCGAGGCAGTTAGTTTTTAGGGATTGGAAGATAGAACTCGTGGGTCCTGGCGTCGGTGCGCGTCGTGGGATCGAGCGAGTCGGAGTCGTGGATCCTGGCCTTGGTGCAGCGCGCGCAACCAAGGCGGTTAGTTTAGGGATCGTGTGAGCCAGAGCTCATGGATCCTGATGGGGCGAGTTTGGGGTCTCAGACCCAGGCATTTGGTGTGCAGTCGAAGCATAGCCAGATGGTGCGAGTTTAGGGTCGCAGACCTAGGCGTTTGGTGTGCAGTCGAAGCGTAGCTGGATGGGGCGAGTTTGGGGTCACAGACCCAGGCGTTTGGTGTGCAATTGAAGTGTAGCCAGTCGAAGCATAGACGGATGGGGCGAGCTCGGGGTCACAGACCCAGGCGTTTTGTTGTGCAGTCGAAGCATAGCCAGATGAGGCGAGTTCGGGATCACAGACCCAGGCATTGTATCTTGAGCCCCTGAGCCCCGTTGGGCTTTGGTAGGGGTTAGTTTGAGTTGTGTGCATTACCCCATCCTCGGTTTCTCACAACCGGAGGGGCTGAGTTTTGTCCCTTGTCCCAATCACTCGGGCTCGAGTGACGCGCTCGGTGAGTTCACTAACAGGTATGATCGAGTGGAATTTGGGTCCGTCGTTCGTGACGGGGTCAACATAGCCCTCTTGTGACATTCCACTACTCCTTTACCTGCAACCCGGTAGATGCCTAGGTCATTCCGGAGATGGACCCGGGTGGTCTAATGGCCTCCCCTCGATGGAGATTATGTGGGCTTGGCAGAGGCTTAGGATTGAACCAGAAAGTTGAGATAACCCTGTCTGCCAGACTGGGCAAGGGCCGCATGGGGCTCATCTGTGTTTTTCTCCCCTGGCTCTGTTTGACGTGGGTGGCCTTGAGCCCTTCGTGGGCCTGCCTTTGAACCCCGATCGGTCATTGCTCATGTCGAACGAGGCAACTGTCGCTTCATGACGCAACACGGAGCATTTGTGATGCATCTCGCTACATGTGCGATGCTTAGTTCCTGAGCCCCTGGATAGTTTAGGGCTCGAATCGTCCAGAGGGCACGAGCGTATGGAATGAATGCACATATGGATGTATGAAATGATTATAAAGAAATAGAAGGGGTCGGTAGTGTTACCTTGATGACTCGAGCGATGGGGTTTGAAGAGCTTCAGTCGGAAATGTTTGACTAGGACCCGCGCTCATCATTTGTGACGGAGTCAGCATGGCCTACATGGAGCGTCGCTTCGCTCCCTACATGTCTTGCGATGTGCTTTTCTGAGCTGTTCGATCAACTTAGGAAGCCCGATGGTCTCTCGCGGCGGAGATTCTATTTTGTGTTTTTCCAAGTCCCGCCTGGGGATGCGGAGAGCTGCCTGCGTGTGGTGACGCTTCGGTTTTCATGCCTGGTCGTGCTATAGTGGTGGGCCATACCTAGGCCATGTCTCGCCTCACCAGGCGGCGTTTTGTCTGACTAGGCGTCGTTCTACCGGTCCGTGTGCGTCCCATCGGTCAGGGTGTGTCCCATCATTTCCCATCCACATTGAATGGGGAAAGGGAGAGAGTTTTTCACTCTGATCTTTTGCCCATCTTCAGCTATCGCGTTTCTTCCTTAAATAGGGGGAGGGAGAGGGCTCTCCGTCGCAGCCCTTTGCCTGTTCTCCAACTATTGTCTCCCCTCCTTCTTCACCGAGAGTGCCTGTATGCCACGGTGGTTCCTAAGTGAGAGAGGGGGTGAGCGAGGGGGAGGACTTACAGATCCTTTCATGAATCCAGAGTGCGATGTCGAGCTGGAGGCTACCTAGGGCGGTGCTGGATTTATTTGCGAGGCCTTCCTTGGGATGGAGCCATGTGTGGACTTTCTTCGGTGGATCTTCACCTGGCGAGCCTTGTCGGAGGGGAAGTTGCTCAGGATCATGCTGGTGGAGGGTTCCACGCCTGTAGCTACTCAGGTTGGCCAGTTCATAAAGTTTGATGAGATTTCTTCCAGCCATGGCGGTCGTACCTCGGTAGCAGTGTCCCTGCCTAGGACCTGCCTCGACTGCATGAGAAGGTCAGGAGCTCCATGCTCTTCTGATGAGCATCTGTGGGTGCGACGCCCTTGAGGTACCCATTGCGCTCGCTGAAGTCAAGGGAGTGGAACCGGGTGGGTCCCTTGAGGTACTCGTTGCACTCGCCAAAGTCGAGGGAGCGGAACTCGGCAGGGCCCCAGCAGAGGTGGTTATGTCTGGCGGCGTGTGCCATGGTTTCTCCTTTGGTGTTCAGGCGATGTCGTCGAGTGGCCGCAGTAGTAGAAAATGTAATAGTTGAGTTTGTGGGTGAGTCATCGTGTGAATAGTTTTTTGTATCAATGAATACATCAATACTGTTTTTGTGATAGAACCACGATATCCGTTCCTTGTTTTTTATCTTGGCATAACTTTCATTTTTATCCTTTTTATTTTTCGCACCTGCCCATTAGTTCCGTAGGCTGCAGCTGTTAAGAGCCTGGGCGTGGCCCGTGGGGCTCGGCTGCTTGTAACCATAGGTCGTGGCGGGGTGTGTTCGGTTGGGAGTAAGAACAGAGTCACGTAGGGCAATCAAAGGAATGGAATGTGCTCCCGTTTAGGGACAAAGTTGTTTATCATGTGATAGTAAAAATGAGAGGTAATATTCAGTATTGTACCCTTATGGAGCCCTCGAGCGACCTAGGCTGAAAATGTTCGGGCTGGGGTGCTTTTACAGGAGCAAGTGTTGACTAAAAAGCGGTAAGACCAATTTTATGGGAAAAATGATGTAGCTATTCAATGTTCCAAGTGTTGGTGAGAACATTGTTGTTGTTGTCCTCCAGTCTGTAGGTGCCCGGTCGGATTACTTCGGTCAACGTATAGGGCCCTTCCCATGGTGGAGAGAGTTTGTGTTTTTCCTTCATTGATTGGGTCCTCCGGAGTACGAGATCGCCGACTTCAAGTATCCTCCCCCTGATCTTCCTTTTGTGGTACCTGCGCAGGGTTTACTGGTAGCGAGCAGAGCGAATGACGGTCGTCTCGTGGGCTTCTTCGAGCAGGTTGACTGCGTCTTGCTGAGCCTCCATGGCTCGGTCGTGGTTGAAAGCCTTCACTCTTGGGGCGCTGTGGTAGAGGTCGGAGGGCAGCACTACCTCAGCTCCGTAGGCCAGGAAGAAGGGTGTGAACCTTGTGGATCAGTTTGGGGTTGTTCTCAGGCTCTAGAGGATCACTAGGACCTCTACAACCCATCGCCCAGCATACTTGTTGAGTCGGTCAAAGATGTGTGACTTAATTTCTTGGAGGACCATGCCACTAGCACGCTCGACCTGACCGTTAGTTCGTGGATGTCCGACCAAGGCTCAGTTGATCCTGATGCCATATCCATCACTGAAGTCTAGGAACTTCTTTTCAGTGAAGTTAGTCCCGTGGTCAGTCATGATACAGTTAGGAATGCCGAACCGGTAGATGATGTCGAGGAAGAATTTGACTGCATCTTCCGAGCGGATGTTGGTGATGGGCTTGGCCACTATCCACTTGGTGAACTTGTCGACTGCTATGAGTAGGTGAGTGAATCCGCCTGGGCCCTTTTTGAGGGGTCCCACCATGTCGAGGCCCTAGACCGTGAATGGCCAGGTGATGGGGATGGTTCGGAGCTCTTGTGCCGGGAAATGGGTTTATCGAGCGTAGAACTGGCATCCTTCACACCAACGGACGACCTCCTCTACATCTCGTAGCACGGTGGGCCAGTAAAAACCTTGGTGAAAGGCTTTTCCGACCAGCGACCTTAGGGCCGCGTGATGTTTGCAAATCCTGGCATGGACCTCAAGGAGGAGCTGCTTCCCCTGGTTGGTGCAGATGCACTTCATGAGCACCCCTGATGGACTATGTTTGTAGAGCTCATCATCGAGTGCGACAAAGGTCTTGGTGCATCGAGCGATCTGTTAGGCTTCAGTCCTTTCAGGTGGGAGAACCTCCTTGAGGAGGTAGGCGAGTAGCAGCGTTCGCCAGTCGGTTTGATCGAGTGCCAATATGGTGACGTTTGTGGGTGACGTCGTCATGGAGGTACTGGGATCTGAGCGCTGGCTTGGCGTTGGGGTCGGAGCCCCCGGGTGCTGGCTTGGTGTTGGGGTCGGAGCCCCGAGTGCTGGCTAGGCATCGGGGTGTGTCTGGATCGGACCTTCCAGGATGCGGGCGGACGGCTCATGGACGTCATTAATGAAGACCCCGCTTGGGGATGGATCCCGCCTAGCGGCTAATTTTGGAAGAAAATTGGTGGCATTGTTGTCCCTTCGAGGGATGTGATGTAGCTTGATCCACTGACATTTGTCCTTGAGCTTGCGCATCTCTTGGCAGTATGCTACCATGAGGGGGTTTTTGCAGGAAGACTCCTTCATGACCTGATCAACGACTAGCTTCGAGTCGTCATGAACGTAGAGTCACGTAGCACCGAGCTTGATGGCGATGCGTAGTCCGTTGATGAGGGCCTTATACTCCGCGGTGTTGTTTGAGGCTAAAAAGTGGAGGCGAATGGCGTAGCGGAGCCTACTCCCGTCCGGGGAGATCAGAACCACTCCAGCCCCTGAGCTGGGCGCCATTACGGACCCGTCGAAGTACATCATCCAGTACTCATGGGTGACGTCCAGGGTCGGTAGTTGTACCTCTATCCATTCGGCGACAAAATCCATGAGCCTGAGATTTAATGGTGGTACGGGGGATGTACCTCATGTCATGGCCCATGAGTTCAAGTGCCCACTTAGAGATCTGCTCCACGATGTCGTGGTTGCAGATGATGTCCCCGAGTGGGTATGAAGTGACAACCGTGACTTCATGGTTGGTGAAGTAGTGCAGGAGCTTCTGGGTCACCATCAGCATGGCGTATGGGAGTTTCTACATCTAGGGGTACCGGACCTTGGGGTCGGAGAGTACTTCGTCGACAAAGTATATGGGCCGCTAGACCTTAAGTTGGTGTCCTAGCTCCTCCCTTTCGACGACCAGCACGGCGCTTACCACATGGTTGTTGGCCACGATGTAGAGGAGAAGGGGTTCTCCCCATTCAAGAGCGACGAGGATCGGTGCTAACGTCAGGGACGCTTTGAGGCTCTCCAGGGCCTACTGAGCTTCATTAGTCTAGACAAAAGTGTCTGTCTTTTTGAGGAGTTTGTAGAGTGGCATCCCCCATTCGCCGAGCCGGGAGATGAATCGGCTTAGGGCAGCCAGACAGTCGGTGAGCCTTTGTACGCCCTTGATGTTGCATATGGGACCCATGTTGGAGATGCCCGTTATTTTTTCAAGGCTGGCCTCGATGCCATGCTCAGACACAATGTATCCTAGCAGCTTCCCCTTCGGAACCCCAAAAACACATTTTTTGGGATTCAGCCTGATGTTGAATCTTCGGAGGTTCGCGAACGTCGTGGCCAAGTTAGTGATCAGGTTACAAGCTTGAGTTGTTTTGACCACTATGTCATCGACATAGATGACGATCGTTGGTCTTGGCTGCTCGGTTTGATCAAGCTGATCGAGCGGGTTGATTTGGTCGGCAAAGCATTGTTGCATGCACCTTTGGTAGGTGGCACTAGCATTCTTCAAGCCGAATGACATGGTTACATAGCAGTACAAACCATACGGGGTGATGAATGAGATTGTGAGCTGATCAGACTCTTTCATCACGATCTGGTGATAGCCTGAGTAGGCATCCAGAAAGGAGAGAATCTCACAACCCGAGGTGGAGTCGACTATCTGGTCTATGCGCGGCAAGGGAAAGTGATCCTTTGGACACGCTTTGTTGAGGCCAGTATAATCAACGTACATTCTCCACTTCCCAGTCTTCTTTTTAACAAGAACGGGATTAGCAAGCCAGTCGGAGTGGAATACCTCTCTGATGAATCTGGCTGCCAAGAGTTTGGCGATCTCTTTGCCTATGGCCCTACGCCTCTCGTCATTGAAGCGACGCAGTCACTGCTTGGTGGGCTTCGAGCTAGGGATGAGGTGCAGTGCATGCTCATCGACCTCCCATGGTATGCCCAGCATGTCAGAAGGCTGTCATGCAAAGACATCATGGTTGTCGTGCAGGAAGTCGATGAGCTCGCGTTCCTATATGTCTAGGAGTTGGGTCCCGATCCAAACTATCTTGGTTGGGTCGGTGGGGTCGATTCCCACCACCTTGGTTTCCTCAAGCAGATGGAAGGCCATCGAGGAGGTTGGTTTGTTGCAGTCTAGGACTACCGGGATCGACGATTCCTCGTGCTACGGGAGCTCGGATGAGTTGACGACCATAGTGGCGAGCTCATAGTGCTCGCGGTCGCATGTGAAGGCATGCGAAAAGGCGCTGCTCACGGTGATGACGCCGTTCGGTCCCAGCATCTTCAGCTTGAGGTAGGTATAGTTGGGGATTGCCATGAATTTAGCATAGCATGGTCGCCCTAAGATGGCATGGTAGGACCCTGGAAAGTCCACCACTTCAAAGGTGAGGACCTCCGATCGGAAGTTGGCCCGATTGTCGAATGTGACTGGCAGGTCGATCTGCCTAAGCAGGTATGCCTGCGCTCCTAGGATTACCCCATGGAAGGGAGAGCCAGCCAGGTGGAGCTCCGACCGGGGGATGCGCATGGTGTCGAGGGTGTCAATGTAGAGTATGTTGAGGCCGCTGTCTCCATCCATCAGCACCTTGGTGAGGCGCTTCTTGCAGACGATGGGGTCGATGACGAGCAGGTAGTGTCCTGGTCTCATGATGTGGGAGGGATGGTCCCTCTGATCGAAGGTGATCAGAGATTCTGACCAGCTGAGGAAGGAGGAGACGGCCATCTCAGTGGTGCATGCCTCCCTATAGCATACCTTGTGCTGGCGCTTGGACCAGATGGCATCGGATCCACCGAAGATCATGATGCATTCCTCAGCGTCGGGGATACTATCTTCGTCCTTGCCCACCACGCCTCCTTTCTTGGCTGCCGCCTCTTTGTCGTCCCCTTCTTTCGGCCCACTGGCCTTTCGTAGGAAATGTTTGAGGAGCTTGCAGTCCTTGTAGAGGTGTTTGATAGGGTAGGCATGTTTGGTGCATGGACTATCCATGAGCTTGTTGAAGTGGTCAGGCAGTCCCTGTTGGGGCTGCTTGCTCGTGCGATCAGCCATGGTGACCAACAAGGTGTTGTCCGATCAGCGCCGATCCTTTTTGTTCTTCTTGCCCCTCTGTGTGGAGGGGCCCTCGTCTTGGTCCATGCGCTTGGCCTTGCCTTTGTCCCAGCCCCCATTGAAGACCGCTTCGATCGCCTCCTCGCTGAAGGCGTGGTTAGTGGCGACGTCGAGCAGGTCGCGGGTGGTACAAGGCTTTAGGCATCCAAGCTTGTGGATCAGGGACTCGCAGGTCATCCCGGAGACTAATGCGCTGATAACATCTGCGTCGATGACATCAGGGAGAGAGTTGCATAGTTGGGAGAACCTATGGGTGTAATCCCGCAGGGACTCGCTAGGTTCCTGCTGGCAACTCTTGAGGTCCCAGGAGTTTCTAGGGCAGACGTATGTCCCCAGGAAGTTTCCGATGAAGACCCTCTTGAGGTCCGCCCAGTCGCGGATGCTGTCATGCAGGAGGAATTCAAGCCATGCCTGAACATGTTCCCCCACGTAGATGGGGAGATACAGAATGATGAAATAGTCATCATCCACCCCTCCGGCTTGGCAGGCGAGCCAAAAATCTTAGAGCCAAATGTCGGGGTTTGTCTCCCAAGTGTACTTGGTGATGTTGGTGGGCGGTCCAAAGCGCTGTGGGAATGGCGCTCTCCAAATACACCGGTCAAAGGCCCATGGTCCGGGCCCTCAGGGCTAGGACTCGATCGTCTAGCCAGCGATCGTGCCTAGGGCACGTTTTGTCGTTCCCCTCAATGGTTCGGCCAGGATCCGTGTCACCTGCTCTTGCCGTAGCTCGGTGGACATCATCATCATGCTAGGCCCGATGCCGATTGCTGACGATGCTATAAGCGCCCAGTGTGGAGTAGGCGTTGGGTCGGACCAAGGCATAGTAGCTGCCTCCCGAGCCACACCTAACGGCTGTAGCGGTGAGTGGATGGAGCAATCCGTCTAGCACATCCCTGCTCCCCCGATGGGGAGAGACGGCACGTGTCGGAGTCATGATGCGGAGCTTTCTGCCTGTTGAACGACGGCGACTTCTACTAGAACCCAGAGGTTCCGATAGATCACCCGCTCCTAGGGGCCGACGGGCTTGGGAACGCCACGCAGCAGCATTGCTGCGGCAGCGATGTTCTGGCTAGCCCAAGCGAACTGTGAGAGATCGTTCCCCTGGTTCATGATGTCATGTTGGACCTGATGGGCGTGTCCATGGGCGTCGCCCGCCGGGTTATGCGCATGGGGTGCAATGTGCTGCACCGAGCTTGCTGGCGCGGGCGGCGGCTGGTTCTACCACCGTTGTCGTAGTTCCTCGGCATGCCCTTGTGCAAACACGAGGGCCCCTACACATGGGTCTGGAGGGGTGTGAGTTTGTGCAGACTCCGCCACGACCGGTGGTTATCTCGGGACGTCCGCCATAGCGCACTCCCGGGACGGACGGTGGCTAGGTGCCACATCACCGATGCTGGAGCTATCGCTCTCACCCCTCATCATCCGGGAGCTCGTGGAAAGTGGTAGGAGCATAGCTCGCCATTCCCACAAATTCGGATGTGAGGGGGGAAGGTGGTAGCGTCCCTCAGAGTCCCCGAGCGCATGTGTCCGTGGGGGACGCGAGGCCATAAGGGAACCAGTCATATGGTGTCCGCGATGCGGTCAATACGGTCCCTCCGGATAATCGGCAGGAGATAGTAAATAGAGAGTAAATTACAGTATGCATATTACTCATAGCGGGGTTTGAGCAGAGAGTTTGCTCGGAATGAAGCGCGGATGCCACATCGTTGAAGTCGTCATGCGTCCTAGAGCCAATGGAGGGTGCCCCTCCGATGGGTGCCGGAATGAGTGCCTCCTCGTGGAGGTGTAGTACGCTGATCCAGTCGGCGACAAAGTCTAGACTTCCGAAGAGGAAGGCTTGGGATGGCTTGAAGATGGGTGGAACCCACAGAAAGGTTCTTGTGTGGTTTTAGTAATTGAGTGACAACCTAGGTGGACTAATTATGTTTATGTGAGATACACTGGTGATTAGTCCACAGGTACATGTGTGTGAGCAACATATGTCATGAAGGTGAAAATGGCTTGGAGATGTTGCAAAGCTCACACATGTGATGATGAAGGAGCTCATTGCAAATGAGACATGACATTGAGTCATGTGATCAAGGTGGAGAAGATCAAGACATGACTTGGCTTGATGGACCGGTTGCAAGCGCGAAGGGCAAGTTGGAGGCTTTGGAGCGATGGACCGCGTGGCGATGAAGCTTAAGAAAGACTTGGCGCCGATGGACAAAGACAACGGTGAAAAGCAAGTGAAGTCAAGATCGATGAACTAATATGATCACGTGATGATATGAAGTGGATCATATCATTGTTGATTGTGTTGGTGCATGTGTTGCATCGACATTGGAGGAGATGGAATGGAATGGCAAGGCAAAGGTATAACCTAGGGCATTTCATTTCACCGGTCATAGGTGTGTAGAGAAGTTTATGACCGGATTTAGGATAGATGGCCATACTATCAAGAGGCGCAAACTTGTTTGCATATCGGTCATCTAGTGCCACTCGAGTGATCTAACTTTGCATCATCGCTAGGATTGAGTGGCGTCACAAGTTGAGTGGCTAATCCTTTGGAAAATGATTGTGAAAATGCTAACACACATACACATGGTGGTGTACACTTGGTGGTGTTGGCACATTTATAAAGGAGATGAAGTTGGAGTTGATGTGGATCATCTAGGTGATGGAACGGAGGCGAGAAGGGTTTGAAACTTCACCGGCGGAGTGTTCGCCCGTAGAGTGCGGACAGTCCGACGGTGCCACCAGCACCCTATATAGAAAAGATAGGGTCTCATAGAGTGGACCGGACACTGGTCATATGGTGACCGGACGCTGGGGTCCTATGTCCGGTCAGTGGTAGCAATGAGTGCGCGGTTTCGGTCTTCGACCGGACGCTGGCGCTGAAAGTGACCAAACGCTAGTAGGATGCGTCTGGTCAGGCTAATATACAGTGACGTATGTGACACAGAGAAGTTGGAGAAGGACTGGACATTGATACTACGTCCGATCATGACCGACCGGACGTGTTCGGTCGCGACTGGAACCTTACTGGAAATGACCGGATGCTGGGGTCCTACATCCGGTCACTTTGAGCAGCATGTCCGGTCATCACTTAACCGTTGAGATCGAGCGACCATGTTTGAATGGAGGCAACATGTGGTGAGCATCCGTTGATCGAACGCTGAGGTCCTGCGTCCGGTCGTTTCGACCGGCGTGTCCAGTCACCCCGAGTTTTGCCCAGTGAAGGAGTAATGGCTAGTTTAGCCCGTGGGGCTATAAATAGAAGGGTGTCTCGGCCATGGCTAGTGTTGAGCACTTCGGGGGACTTTGTGTCCATGCTTGAGAGTGCTTGGGAGCCCTCCATCTCACATATGCTTGATAGTGATCATTCAATTGTGTGATAGAGCGATTCTAGTGCGATTGCATAGTGTGGTTGCATCAAGTGGCACTAGGTGATCGAGTTGCAAGCTGATGGTGCTTGTTACTCTTGGAGGTTGCCACCTCCTAGATGGCTTGGTGGTGGTCTCCATCGAAGCCCGCAAGAATCTTGTGCGGTGCTCCGGAGAAGAGCTTTGTGAGGGGCACTATGCTCGCCCTACGGGAGCCATGAAGAGCAACTCTAGTTGAGCGTGTCATTGAGCTACGCTCATTTTCGGCGTAGGTTCTTGTCGTGCTCGACGTGCGGGCTTGGCGGGTGATGCCAATTAGCCGTCGAACCACCAAGTGAGCGGTCGACACAACGGGGACGTAGCTTGTTGGCAAGCACGTGAACCTCGGGAGAAAATCACCGTGTCAACCTTGTTCTTCCCATTGGTTTGCAATTCCTTTACATAAGCTTGTGATTACTTTTATATACATTGTGCTTGTGTAGTTGCTCTTGTAATTAGTTAGCTTGTGTAGCTCACTAGTTACCTTCTTGCTTGTGTAGCATAGAAGTAGCTCTCTTGCATGGCTAATTTGGTTTGTGTAACCTTGTTAGTGACATTGCTTAGTTTGTGTAGCTAAGTATTTGCGCTCTCTAATTTGGCATTGGTTGCCTTGTTATTGAGCATTGCTAGTGAGCTTAGTTGGCTTTGTGCTTTTGCTTACTAGCATGTGTAGGAGCTCCCTCATTGCTTGAAGTACTAGTGGCATAGGTTTGTGTGACCTTGCTCCTAGAATTGATTAGGTGAGCTCTAGCTATTCTAGCACCTTTGTTGCTTAATTAGGATCTTAGCGAGGTGCTAGAGAATATATATAGAGGGGTGTAGTCTTGGCTATACCGATAGTTTTAATTCCGCACTTGTTTTGGTTAGCCGGCACGATTAAGTTTTAGAAATGACTATTCACCCCCTCTAGTCGCCATCTTGACCCTACATCCACATCCCCACAGGTGAGAGTGTGGGAAATTCCAGTGAGCCAAAGCAAATCATATCGCCTGAGTCCGCCATGGCGAAGGTGGTGGAAAAGTGGGTCATCCGATGACCAAAAAGTGTTGAACGTACAACGTCTTCCCCATGGACAGCGCTAACTGTCGGTGCAGAAAGTGACCAACAAGTAAATATTTGTAGTTTTGCCATACGTTGTGATCGGAGGTGGCCTAGCACTCAATGACACAGGGTTTATACTGATTCAGGCAACGTGTCCAACGTCCAGTTTGAGTGAGTCGATGATTTTATTCCTGAGCCTAGGTGCTCGAAGTTTGCAGTGGGGTTACAAACGAGAAGAAGAAAGATGGGGGATACAAAAGGTCCGGTCGGGCTCCGGTCGGAAGGGCCAACAGCGACAGGTGCTTTGCTATGAGCTAAGTGTTCAAGCGTGTGCTTGTGGTTCGAATCTGACGGTTCTTTGGTTGTGTACTAGTGAACTTGATCGATCTAGTGAAGATGGAATAACCTGAATGTTGGAAGAGAGCACATCCCTTTTATAGATGAAGAGGATGGTCTTACAAGTGAGAGGGAGAGAGTACGTATGCTTCTGAGCCTTGTTGCGGGCGCCTACCATCATCCCGTACCCGTATCCAAATATTTAAATCGCATATTTATGATGTCGATATCCATTCGTATCCTATCCGGCATGATTGACACTATCCGTATTCGAATCCGAATCCGAACAGAAATATGAAAACAAATATAATATTAATGGTATCCGTCCATATCCGATCCATTTTCATCCCTACCCAAAATCCTATTTGGTGGACGACCGCACGTCCAAATGAGAGGTCACTCTCCACCACGCAGCGTCTCCGCTAAGCCTCGTCTCCGATCCAATTTGATCGAGCGCATGGACTTTCTGTATTTATTTTTCTCCTTTTATTACTTATTTTTTTATTTTCCTATTTGCCTTTTTATTTTTATGCATTATTAATCTATCTATTTTACATGATTGTATATGTATGTATTTATATACTAGTTGTAGACGTATAATATGATGCCATGCACCATGTTTTTTTTTCTTTTTCACCATTTTCTCTCTCTTTTTTTCACTTTTTCTCATCTTCCGATCTAACTGAATCTTATAACCACAAATTTGAGAAGGAGCCACCACTAGGGTGGCTGCAACTCTAGTGACGGATGGATCTATTTCTTCTTCTCTTTCTTTCTTCGTAGTGGCGTTTTCTTGTGGGAGGAACCACCGCCGAGGTGCTAACACGGGCTGAGACTGGAGTTGGGTATGGGCCAGGCGATTATAGGTTTCTCCAAAACAGACGGTACAGATGTATCGACAGGGCAAAAGCATGGCCTGGGATAAGTTGAACAGTGTCCGTATTAAGCGAAACATTCCAGTGCTAACACATCCGTATCCACGATCTAAACAAAACATACTATGAGTACATTATTATAGGAAACATTAATTAAAATTGTAGGAAACAATCAAATTATTTTTTCATTAGTCATTCATTAAAAAAGATCCAGTGCATTATTGTCAGGGATGAAAACGGTACGGATATTTTTCGACCGTATTCGAAACCGAATCCGTTTAGAGGGGTTGAGATCTGTCTGTATCCGAGTCCGGATATCCAACATCCGATACCGTATCCGTATCCGAATACTCAAATCGCATATTTATGATGTCGATATCCAATCGTATCCTATCCGACATAGTTGACACTATCCGTATTCGAATCCGAATCCAGACAGAAATATAAAAACAAATGTAATATCGGTGATATCCGTCCGTATCCGATCCGTTTTCATCCCTAATTATTGTAGAGGCTCATTGTCGTCATTGATTTACTCCTCGTTGGCCTCGTCACCGCCATCAGAGCCACCGTTGGAGCCGCCATCGTCATCGTCGTCGCCGCCGCCGTCATCATCAGGATCAGCGTCGTCTTCGTCTTCCGACCACTTCGACGGCCCGAAGGCGTCCTCGTCCTCCTTGGAGGTCCAGGGAGAACTCTGATGATAAGGAAAACTATAGCTTCTCAAGTCATTGTTGCTCGAGGAGCATTGCTGGACCTCATCCTCATTGGCGGACGAGTCATTGCTTGGAAGCTTCAAGTTGCTCTCCACCGACATGCTTGAAGTTGGATGAAGAAGGGGGTGAACAAGGAAGAAAGGTGGTTTCATAGAGCAGTGGGCATGAAGAATATGTAGGGCACTGGGTGAGCCTCTTTGGCTTCTCCCGGAGGAAGTAATGATAATGAAAGGGTATTGGTAATTGGGTCATTACTCAATAGTCGCGTAGAATGTGGACCGCTGGTTTCACCAAATGTTGTTTTAGGGTCGAGTGGCCATAATGGCTATCATAGGTGGCTCAATGCATAATATAGCGTCAGAAAAACCCTGAACGTCACTGCCTGATCCAACGTGACCTATCGGTGATAGATGTTTTCTCCGTCAGTTTGATTGCATTCCACGCCCCATCGTTCCTCTATCCATCGGTGAAATATTATTACCGCCAGTTATAACATATATAACCGACGGTGATAGCTCATTCTGTAGTAGGGTAAATGAGGTAGTTAACTAATCTACTAAGCTTAGAACAAAGCTCCAAACACACTTAGCTAAGTAAGTAAGCTTGAATGAAGTACTTGAGCAAAGTAAAAGTATATTCCAAATAAGGTAAGTATACTATTGGGTTCATAAACCCGGGGTCCCTCGCGGACTGGCTTCCCAAACAAAGACTCAGCCCAAACAGACAAACGTGCAACTCATGGGCCGCCCCAAGTATCTAAATAACAGGCTAGAAGGGCGATCCCAATCACCGACCGGAAGATCTAGCCGAAGAGGAATGACGCCCATTTTCTGACTCTGGCCCACCTCTCCGATCGGAAGGCTCACTTCGGTCTCCAGCCCTCCTCCGGACGGCCTCTCCGACCGGAAGGCCTGGCCAAAGCACTACTTTCCGACCGGACGGCTCCGACCGAGCACGCAAAAAAGCATTGTTCTTTTGGCGCAATCTCTGGGCATCGACGGACATTGCTCGGAAAGGCACGAATGGAACTCCCAAGGCAAGGCGCACAAGTCAAACCACGGTACTAGGAACCCCTTGTACACCTATAGAAACTGGGCATGCTGCAACCGATCGACACAAATAGTGTTGGGCGCCAACACTTTCCCCACAAGATTGTGGGAACATGGTGAAACTCCCCACATGCCTCTCGGGCATCGACGGTGTTGTGGGCGCCGGTATATCGAGCGAACATGGTGAAACTCCTCACATGCTCGCAGGCATACAAGATAGCAACCGACAACGCCATACGTAACGACGGAACCTCCCACATGCATCCTACACTCAATAGTGTTGCGGGCACCTACCATCATCCCATACCCGCCGGCGTGGGTATGGATACGGTATCGGATGTTGAATATCCGGACTTGGATACGGACAGATCTGAACCCCTCAAAACGAATTCGGCCTCGAATACAGCCAGAAAATATCCATACCATTTTCACCCCTGATTTTGGGTGATGATAAAGGAGTTATCGACGCGTTAACATGGTCAGCATGTGGCACCATGCTAAATTTATCGCTTCGTTGCCTGGCACGACAGCATTGTCTTCGCGCCAGATCCAGAAATACTTTTTATGGTAAGTTGTTTTTAAAAATATTGCTTAAAAAGGTTAAAGGTTTTAAAAAACCGACATGGAGGCCACGAAGAGGACCAAGGTCAAGACACTGCAGAACAACATGAGCCACGTGAGAGGGAAGGAGGTGAAGTTTGCCGTGTGATGAATGCCGGCGTGCACTATGGGCCTGATTGGTTTCATGTATAAGTCCTTCTCCAGGTCCCCGTAATGCAAGTTGGTCATGTTTATTAGATAAGCCGTCGCAATTAATAAAGAACGAATTCCACTAAAAAATTAATAAAGAACGAATGAACACATAATATACTTAAAAACAACGACAACAATACAACACGTATGTCAAGAACACTGAGGTGTCGTGGACCAAAACAAGGCTAGGTGCAGGAAGAAGTGCTATTGCAGAGCTTGGATAGATGCGTCATCGATCGGCCGGCCTAGGGACTATCGAAATTCAAGATACATTGAATCCAAATCTTAGGCCTTCTTTAGTTTCAAAAAATTTTTTTCAAAAAGTGCTACAGTAGCTATCACATCGAATCTTGCGATACGTGCATAGAGCATTAAATATAGACGGAAAAAAAAGTAATTGCACAGTTTGGTGGAAAATCGCGAGACGAACGTTTTGAGCCTAATTAGTCCATGATTGAACACTAATTGCCAAATAAAAACGAAAATGCTACAACAACCAAATTTCCAAATTTCACGGAACTAAACAAAGCATTGTCTGAAGACTAATGCAGATGCAGCCGAGGCCAAGTGACTAGAAAATTACAAGGGCCACAAAGTTACCTATCATATACAGAGGAGACAACGTGGAAGATGAACAACTGAATCGATGAGACATAGTAGGCTATTGTTTTGGAGAGCCTTTGGAAATCAAAGCTCAAGCCGTCAAAATCCTGATTGATGGAGATCAGTTTATGTCACTCCCCTAACCCTAAATTAGAGTTTGTTGGCTGCACATCAATCCACCCTAATCCACATGCCCACCTAAATTAAAGTGGATTTTTTTTTTGCAAATAAATTAAAGTGGATTGATATGCAGTCATACAAGCTTTTATGGAGTTTACTCCATATGAATCTGAGCTATATGAAACACACTATTAATATTACTGATTGGCTTTGAAAACCTACAAGGAAGATTTAAGACAATAATAAATATCTACATGACCAATAAAAATAAATTAATATATTCTTCCAGCAATGTTTAAATATTTGTATTAACTCAAATAACAACAAAAAAATATGTATTTACATGAGATCTTCAAGATTATAATGAATTCATGCTAAAAAATTACAACATAACATAAGATGCTTTTTAGAAAATAAATGCCTTATTTAAGATGAAAATAACAGACGATAAAATGAACAAAATTATTTCCACTAAATAATTTACAACATAAATACAAAGGTACCAGTTACATTAAAATACTAGCAGCAACCCATGCTGTTTTAAGTAACAAAATCATAATGCCTTCGTATAGAAAGGTCATAGTTTGTATTTTTGCCTTTGGCTGCCAATTCATTAAACTTCCAAGATTAATGAAAGTTATGGTTCCCGATTAGAAAATGAAAGAAGCAAACGATAGAAAAGACAGGGAACACTCCAATCTACTGATGGAAAAACCAAACTCTATTAAACACTTTGCATTCCTTTTTATATAACATTTTTGCTGGAAATTATTTTTTGAAACAAAAACTAGGTAGGAGAGCTGCTGAATATGTTAAAAAAAAGATGAACAATAAAAGTAAAAACAGCTAAGAGCTAACAATTTAAAACAACTACACAAGGTATTTGGAGACTAAGACATCAACAAAGCCAAATTGACAAAACTGCCCAAATTGACACACGTCATGCTCGTCCTCATCTAAAACATGTCGATTAGTTACTGCCAAATTGACACACGTCATGCTCGTCCTCGTCTAAAACATGTCGATTAGTTCTATGCACGAACGACCTATGTCTTCTCGCTGTCAGTACTTCGATTTCTACGACAGCTCACTTCAAAACATTGGACTATGCCTCGCTCGGGTCGGGAATCATAACGAAAACATTCAGACAAGCCCATTTCTATCTTTAGTTCCAGGGGTGAGGAGGTGCGGTTTTCAACATGGCCATGTTCTTGTCTTCAATTTTGAGTGAACTTACCAGTAGATCCATATCGTTCCTGATGGACAAATGCTCTAGGCAGCTGGCCTCGCCGCCGACAGTAGAGGAGACGCTGAGCAACCTACAGAGGCTTCTCCTCCGGGTTCATGTCATCGTCAGATGAGCGGCACATCAGTAACCAGGCCATGCTGCGGCAACTGAGCCAGCTAAGGAAGGAGATGTACAGAGGGTATCACACCCTTGACACCTTCAGATGCCGAGCAGCCCATGAGGAGGAGAACCGAGTGAGCCGATCCATTTCCAGTCCTGCCAAACGCATCCGTTTCAGCAGCGACAGCAACTCAAGCGAACAGGAGCAGCTCAAACAAGTTGTTGGCTGCCTAGAGGGCGCCATTAGAGATATGAGTGAGTTCGTTGTGTTCCTGAGTGGATGTCCTCGTCGGTGCCGCCAGCCCTACAGCATGTACCTGATTGTGGACCATTGCATGTTCGGTCGACAAATGGAGATGGCAAGAATCATGGAATTCCTGTTGCAAGAAGAGGTTCCCATCGATGGAAACCCAGGTGTCCTGCCCATTGTTGGCCCGAGGAGGATAGGGAAGAGCACCCTAATTGAGCACGCTTGCAACCACGAAAGAGTGCGTGACCACTTCTCTCAGATCATGTGTTTCAGACAATGTGGTGCAAGAGATGACAGGACAGTGGCAACTCTAAGTGACTGTGATGTAATCAAGCATCGTAGCCGTGCCAATGGAGAAGCAAGGATATTGGTGATAATCGAACTAATCGGTGGCATGGATGAAGATGTCTGGAGGAAATTGTACTCTGATTGCAAACAGCATGTTGCAGGTGGAAGTAAAATTATTGTCGCTAGTCGATCAGACAAGATTGCAAGGTTTGGAACAACGCAACCGCTGGAAGTAAAATTCCTCACACCAGAAGAGTACTGGTACTTCTTCAAGGTGCGTACGTTTGGTAGCATGGACACACAAGACCACCCGAAACTGGCGTCAATGGCCATGGACTTGGCGCATGAGATGCACGGGTCGTTCTTGGCCGCAACCGTTTTGACCGGGCTACTGAAAGCCAATTTCGACGCCCGTTTCTGGAGCATGGCTCTTGCAAGCGTGAAAAAGTTCAAGCGGCTCAATAACACCTTGCTCCACGGAGAGAAATGCGCTGATTTCTGGCAGGGTTTGCAGCCGGTATATGTCCGAAGAGTAAACAGGACGTCTCCTGAATATCTGGTGATTCTTCATGACTATGAAACAGGTTTTGTTCAGGACAAGGCTCAAAACGAAGGCCCCCAGATGAGTATTCGAGATCTCTTGTTTGGTAGCAACAATGTTACACCTCGTAGGAGGATGGAAGTTGTCGCATGGAGATCACATATACCACCACACTACAACTACATGTGGGACTGTGAGGTGCGGAGGCCACAGCGAATGGTCTCCTGCTCCAGGAGGAAGAGAATTCAACAGATTCAGAGATGATCGTCTTATTGTTGTCTCTCATGACTTCGATTCAGAGGTAGAACAAAATAAGATGTACTCTCTCCGTTTTTCTTTCCTGCTTTTCCATTTCGGTTTCTGTGGTGTCTGAAATAGTGTGCTTGTGCCAACGGATGCTGATCCTCTTGTTGTTGTGTTGTCTCTCAAAGCGATCTGTTATCATCTCACATGACTTCAAATTTTTATGAACTAAACTCCATAATGTTCAATTCAGTACAGTCATGACTTTACATTTTTGTGAACTAAACACCAAATTGTTCAATTCAGTACAGTCTGTTATATCTCAGAGCTGTATACTAACATTAATATGATAGTGTGAAGGTCTCTTCAGAGTAGTATGGTTACAGTTTCCATGGAACAAACGAAATCACACAAATTTTGGTTAATATACACTGATTTCTCAACATTGGGAACATTTGGTAATTAAATAACTTTATAAATATATTTAAGTAGGCATTGTTTATGTTAGCAAAATGGAATGTACGTGTCTTATTCTTCGTGTCTGTCAGTTTTTTCGCAAACTTAAAATATTTTTTCTAATTTATTTAGTGGCTTGAAAAGTGCAATCCTTTTCTAATTTTAGCTATTTTTAGCTACCTAGCACGAGAGACATAGGCTATTGCTTTGGTGAGCCTAAGCTCGAGCTGGCAAAATCCTTATCGATAATGATACACAGCGTGCGTCCAGACGGATGGACGGACCCGACCCACCCGTGCCGCACACCGCCTCCCACACTCCACCTTATCCATCCTCGACTACTCACTCCCGCAGTGCTCGCGCCCCTCCCCATTCTTATCCTTTCACGTCCCGGGCCCACACCCGACGATGCGGGCATCGCTGCTTCCTGCCCGACGGCGGCTCCTTCCCCCACCCCCGGTGTCCTCCTCCCCCACCCCGCCGGCGCCTTTCCCCAACCTGGCGTCCTCCTCCCCACCCGGCAGCCTTCTCCCCCACCCCGGCACTCGATGTGGAAGCGGTGGCCGCACCGCGGCAGCGCGCGGGCCATCGCCGTCGACCATTGCGGCGGTCCTCGTTCCCCTCCCCTTCCTCTATGTTCCTCGACCCTAGGCGGCTCCTTCCCCCACCCCGACGTCCTCCTCCCCCACCCCACGCGGCGCCCCTCCCCCAACACCGACGTTCTCCCCCACTGGGAGCCCCCAATGCTCGCAGATCCAGCGGCCAGGCTCTCTCTCTCACTCTCACTCCCCCTATGCTGCAATTGTATGTTTTAATTGTTTTAGGAGTTTCAGAGGTATATGAAAGTGCATTTTCCCTCTACGTGGGTTTTGGTGTATTGATGACATCCAAATTAGGGACTAATGTGATCTCAATGAGATATGTTGCAGCTATTAGTCCCATGAAAGAATCAAAGAGTTGATAAAGATGAAATGGTATCCCTTAATTTTTGAAGTCATAAAGGTGGACGAACTCAAAGCGCTCTCCAAATGTTTTATTTTTGCTTTTGAGTTTAGGATCCGCCGCACTATAAAGAGGGATGCAAACTTAGTTGGTCTGAGGAAGATAGAGTGTTCAAGCATAAAAATAAAATCAAAAGAGAGACACTCTAGCACTCCACGAGCACGTAGATTATTTTTCTGTGACTGTGGACGTCGGAAGTCCCGACGTGAGTCGGAACTCCCAACAGTCGGAAGCCCCGACCCAAGCCGGGAGTCCCGGCATCAGTGGTTCTGCTGGCCGCCTGTCTGTGCACGTCGGAACTCCCGACCAATGTCGGGAGTCCCGACACCTGTAGCCGTGCTGGCTGGTTGTTTAACTGTGCACGTCGGAAGTCCCGATGTTTGTCGGGAGTTCCGACACTGATCTGCTCGCCCAGACTTCTGACCCTTCATGAACAGTATTTTCTGTTAACATCGGAAGTTCAGAGATCTGCGTCGGAACTTCCGACGTAGATCTGAATGGTTAGATTTCCACTTGGAGTATAAATACCCCTCTCTTCACTTCTAACCGTTACGGACTCATTCACAGCTGACCCACTTCGTGCTGAAGAGCTACCAAGCAACTAAAGCACCCCTCTCCTCTCCCCTTTGCTCCAATCTTCGATTCCCTTAGGGTTTTGAGTGAAAGGAGAGTGGATTAAGTGAGAGCATCACTTTGGCAAGCTTGAGCACTTGATTTCTTCGTCAAGACGGTTGGTTTTGCGTCTATTACTCTTGGGGATTTGCCCCTAGCTGGCTAGGCATTGCCCAAGAGCTTCCATCTTGTGGAAGAACCTTGGGAAGTTTGTATTACCCTTGATTTCTTAGTGGAAAGCTCAAGTGACCTTTGTGGTCGCTTTGAGAGAGGCAAGGAGGTGGAAGAGACTTCGACCTTGGTGGTCACCTCAACAACGAGGGCGTAGGAGCTCCTTTGTGGGGTTGCCGAACCTCGGGATAAATCCTTGTGTCCCGTGTGCTTATTGTTGTGATTGCTAGAGATTACTTGTATTTGTTTGTCTTTTTTTTCTCCCAAACTTTCATTTTAGGGTTTGGACTCGATCTACGGTTTGGAGGCATTACGGCATCAAGGGAGTGACCCTACATCTTCACCAAACCACTAAGAAGTGGGGTTGTAAGATTATTCATCCGTAAAGTTAAATTTGGCACTGCTTTTGTAGTTCACGTAGGCGTCGGGACTGCTGACGTTTGCGCCGGAACTTCTGATGACGTCGGGAGTTCCGACCCAAACGTCGGGACTTCCGACATTGACTGACAATTTGAACTTAGCATTTGCAGTTAATTTTTAGATACGCCTATTCACCCCCCCTCCTCTAGGCATTGTTAGATCCTTTTAATTGGTATCGGAGCAAGGTCTTCTCTTTGTGCTTCACCGCGTGAGAAGAAACAATGTCGGAGTCCAACAAGATGCAAGCCGTTGCCGCCAAGATAGCCAAGAAAATAGCTGAAGAGTTGATGGGTGCTCAAGTCAAGTTCTTTCAAGATGAAAAAGATGCAAGATGAGATGAACATGATGAAGGAAGAATTGAGCAAGAAGGTTGATGATGCAATAAGTGGCAAGAACGATACAAGTGACAAGAATGAAGCAAACAAAGATGCCGCTTGTGATATTGGAGCCGGTGAGCATGCTCATGGAAAGGGAATATATTCAAACATGAGCTTTGACTATGGACAACTCATAAAAGGTTCAACACTGCATACTCTATCCGTCAACATTGGCAAGCCACCTCACTTTGATTTAACAAGATACACCTATTGGTCTTACAAGATGAAGATGCATCTCATTGCCGCAAGACTTTGGGAAGTTGTGGATGTTGGTGTGATGATTCCTACCGATGAAGATAGAGAGATAACTCTGGAAGAAGTGCACAACCTCCATCAAAATGCACAAGCCGTAGCATTGCTTGTGTTAAGCCTAGCTCCGGATGAGTTTAGAAAAGTGAATGGAATGGAAAGTGCAAAACAAATTTGGGATACTTTAAAAGTGTTATTTGAAGGAGATAAAAGTGTGAGAAAAGGCAACATTGAATTACTTCATGGTGAATTGGAAAGATTTGTATTCTTACAAAATAAAACAACACAATCCATATTTGATAGGCTCATGGCATTGGTCAAGAGCTCTTGGAAGCACCGAATGGGATGACAACAAGGTTGCTAGAAAAATGTTGAGAACCTATAGAGCCAAGAATAACATGCTAGCATCCGTGATCATGGAAAGGCCCGGTTATGATGAGATGACACCTCAAGAAGTTCTTTCAAAACTCAAGCATCATGAGTGTCTAGATGAAGATGCAATCAATGCTCACAATCAAAATCCTAATGCAATGGGATTCAACAAGAGTGCAACCCTTAAAGCAACTCAACAACATGAAGGTCAAGGTTTAAGTCAAGAAAAGAAGAAGAAAGTGAAGGATGACTCATCAAGTGGAGAAGAAGATTTCAATGTGGAGGTTCCATTTGTGATTAGAAATCTTAGAAAGTTTATGAAGAAGAAAAGCAACCGCAAGACCTATGATGATGGAAAGAGAAGGTTCAAAAAGAGATTTTGCTATGAATATGGTCAAACCGGTCACTTCATAGCCGATTGTCCTAATAAGAAAAAGAAGCACAGGCACGACAAGGATGAAGACAAGAAGAACAAAGGCAAGAAGAGAGGTGAAGCTCATCTTGGGGAAGAATGGGAGTCAAGTGATAGTGACTCAAGTGATGATGAGAAGAAGAAGAAGAAGGAACCGCAAACATCGCCATCCACCACTCTTCTTCACCAACCATAATCTTCCCCGACTCAACTTCACCACCAAAACTCTTCTCCAACCTATCTTCACCACCGAAGCTCTTCTCCAACCTCATCGACAACGACTACTACACCTCAACTTGTCTCATGGCAAAAGGGGAGAAGGTACATACTACACCTATTCCTCTAGTGATGAGTATGATAGTTGTGGTGATAGCATAGAAGAAATTGAAGCAACCATGATAAAGAAATTTGATAAAAAGGCCTTCACTAAAATAAAAACACTAATGAAGAAATTAGAGAAGAGAGATAGATGCTTAGAGATGCAAGGAGATATAATCACTCAAGAGAGAGAGAGAAAAACATTGCTCTTGAAGCATCTATCGCCAAGGAAAAGATGAAGGTTGAGAAGTTAACCGTTGAATTATCCTTAGCCAATGACTCAATTGGAAAATTAACTAAGGAACATTCATCGGTTAATGATCAAGTAGCTAGCCTCAAGAATGAGAAGAGTATAGCTCAAGAAAGCCTCAAAAGCTTGGAAGAAAAATATCGAAATCTTGAGCTAAACTATAGTACTCTTTGAGCTAGCACTTCAACTTCTCCTAAGGCAACCGAAGACTCTAATATCTCCACTAGTGATGGTTGTAAAAGATGCTATAAAATTGTTAGAGAAGAAAGACAAGGAGATTCATAGGTTGAAGATGATATTGAAGAATGGGTGCAAGTGTCAAGAGCAATCCAACAAGACTATATACAAGTCATCAAGGTACCCATCAATCAAGGAAGGCATTGGCTACAATAGGTATGATGGAAAGGCCAATGGAATGAACATGATCAATGGTGTGCCTTGTGTGAAGTTCAACAAGGGCGTTGCTCTTGATGAGCTTATATGCAAGGCCAACAACAAGGTCTACGTTCCAAAGATCCAACCTACAAGTACCAAGACAATCCAAACAAAGCAATCCGATGTCTCCAAGCCATAAACACCACTTCCACGATGCTATGCTAGTGATTATATGTGTTGTTGGGGCAAGGATAGCAAGATTGTGGTTAAGTATGTTGGTGCCCAAAAGAGAAAGGAAATTATGAGGAGTGTTTGGGTGCCCAAGCTTTATGTGACTACCCCCCCTAGGACCCAAATCTATTTGGGTACCTAAAATAAAAGCTTAATTTGTCTTTGTAGGAATATTCCTCTGGTGGAACAAGTTGGGTGTTGGATAGTGGATGCACCAATCATATGACCGGAGAGAAGGACATGTTCACATCATTCCAATCAAGTCATGATCAAAGTGGAAATATTGTGTTTGATGACAATGGAAAAGGAGAAGTCCTCGGTTTGGGTAAAATTGCTATATCAAATGATAATTCTATTTTATATGTTTTTACTTGTGAATTCGTTGAGATATAATTTGTTGTCCGCCTCACAACTTTGTGAGATGGGTTACAATTGTCTCTTTACGGATAAGGGTGTGGAAGTCCATAGAAGGGAGGATTCCTCTATTGCATTTATGGGTCATTTAAAAGGGAAACTCTGTCTAGTTGATTTCACATCAAATAGAGTAAATCCCGAGACTTGTCTAATGGTAAAATCTAGCATGGGCTGGTTATGGCATCGCCGACTTGCCCATGTTGGGATGAGGAACTTGGCCAAACTTCAAAAGGGCGAACACATCCTTGGACTAACAAATGTTTCTTTTGAGAAAGATAGGATTTGTAGCGCATGCCAAGCGGGAAAACAAGTTGGAGCTAAACATCCTGTCAAGAATGTTGTGACAACCGAAAGGCCATTGGAGTTGCTTCACATGAACATATTTGGACCCGTCGCTTATATAAGCATTGGTGGTAACAAATATGGTTTTGTAATTATTGATGATTATTCTCGTTTCACTTGGTTATTCTTTTTGTGTGAAAAGAGTGAAGTCCAAGGTATCTTCAAGAAGTTTGCAAGAAGAGCCCAAAATGAGTTTGATGTCAAAATCAAGAGAGTTAGAAATGACAACGGGATGGAGTTCAAGAACACCAACATTGAAGAGTTTCTTGATGAAGAAGGAATCAAGCATGAGTTTTCGGTTCCATACACTCCACAACAAAATGGTGTTGTGGAGAGTAAGAACCGAACGCTCATAGAAGCCGCAAGAGCAATGTTGGATGTGTACAAGACTCCAACCAACTATTGGGCAGAAGCGGTCAACACGGCATGTCATGCCACCAACTGCTTATATCTTCACAATAAAAGAGAAAAGACCGCCTATGAACTTCTAACCGGTAAAAAGCCTAAGGTGCACTACTTTAGAGTTTTTGGATCCAAGTGTTTCATACTTAACAAGAAATCTAAAAGCTCTAAGTTTGCACCAAAGGTTGATGAAGGTTTCATGCTTGGTTATGGTACTAACGAACATGGATATCATGTTTTCAATCAAACCACCGGTTTGATTGAAATCGCGGTAGACGTGACTTTTGATGAAACCGACAGCTCTCAAAAAGAGCAAGTCAATGTTGAGATTGTAGGTAATGAAGAAGCTACACATGAAGCAATCAAGAAGCTTGACATTGGTGAAGTAAAGCCCATCGAAGACGAAGATGAAGACCATGTTGTGCATGATAATCTTGATCCAAACATTCATCATGTTTCATCCAATGAACATGGTGAAGCTTCCGCAACAAGAAATAATCAAGATGGGAGATCAAATGAAGCACAAGGTCATTCTCATGAAGATGGTGTCAACAATGAGCAAGTTCAATCTCAACTCAACAATGAAGAAAGAAGTGAAGTCAACCCTCCACAAGCTCATGATTGTGATCCTCCAATCGATCATGACCATGATGATGACGATGATGGCCCCATCCAAAGATCAACTCAAGTGCCACATCCTAGAGTACATCAATCCATTCAATGGGATCATCCCGTTGATAACATATTAGGGAGCATTCGACGAGGGGTAACTACACGTTCCCATTTAGCAAGTTTTTGTGAATATTACTCGTTTGTTTCTCCTTTCGAACCTCGTAGGTGGAAGAGGCACTTGATGATCTAGATTGGATGATAGCCACGCAAGAGGAGTTGAACAACTTCACTCGGAATGAAGTCTGGTCCTTGGTGGAAAGACCCAAGCAAAATGTGATTGGAACCAAGTGGGTCTTCCGCAACAAGCAAGATGAGCATGGCATGGTAACAAGGAACAAGGCAAGGTTGGTGGCTCAAGGATTCACTCAAATTGAAGGCTTAGATTTTGGGGAGACCTATGCACCGGTGGCTAGGCTAGAATCAATTCGTATTCTACTTGCCTATGCCGCTCAACATGATTTCAAGTTATATCAAATGGACGTGAAGAGTGCATTTCTCAACGGCCCCCTATCTGAGTTGGTGTATGTAGAGCAATCACCGGGCTTTGAAGACCCCAAGTATCCAAACCACGTCTATAAGCTCGACAAGGCGATCTATGGGCTCAAACAAGCCCCTAGAGCTTGGTATGATTGTTTGAAGGATTTCCTACTCAAACAAGGTTTTGAGATAGGAAAGGCCGATGCTACTTTGTTTACTCGCAAAGTCAATAATGATATCTTTGTTTGCCAAATATATGTCGATGACATAATATTTGGTAGTACTAATGTGGCTTTTTGTGAGGAATTTAGTAGGATTATGACGAATAGGTTCGAGATGTCCATGATGGGAGAGTTGAAGTTTTTCCTTGGATTTTAAATCAAGCAACTCAAGGATGGCACGTTCATCAGTCAAACCAAGTACACCAACGACATGTTGAACAAGTTTAACTTGGACAAGGCCAAGCCCATCAAGACACTCATGCCAACCAATGGACATCTTGATCTTGATCAAGGAGGAAAGGACGTCGATCAAAAGGTATATCGCTCTATGATTGGATCACTTCTTTACCTTTGCGCATCTAGGCCCGATATTATGCTTAGCGTGTGCATGTGTACAAGATTTCAAGCTAATCCGAAAGAATGTCATTTGATGGCTGTTAAGAGAATTTTTTTATATTTAGTGCACACTCCTAATCTTGGCTTGTGGTATCCTAAGGGCTTCACTTTTCAGTTACTTGGCTATTCGGATTCGGATTATGCTGGTTGCAAAGTAACTCGAAAGAGTACTACCGGGACTTGCCAATTTATTGGTCGATTCTTGGTGTCTTGGAGCTCTAAGAAGCAAAATTCCGTTGCTTTGTCCCCCGCCGAAGCCGAGTATGTGGCGGCCGGCGCTTGCTGTGCCCTACTACTTTAGATGAAGCAAACCTTAAAGGACTTTGGATGTGAGTTAACCAAGATTCCACTTTTGTGTGACAACGAGAGTGCCATTAAGTTGGCAAACAACCCTGTAAACCACTCTCGAACAAAGCACATAAACATCTGGCATCATTTTTTGAGAGACCACGAAGCCAAAGGAGATATCGCCATTCACCATGTGAGCACCGAAAAGCAATTAGCTGATATCTTCACAAAGCCCCTAGATGAGTCAAGATTTTATGCTTTGAGGAGTGAACTAAATATCATTGATTCTCATAACATGGCTTGATCCCTTACACACACATTTTGTTTGATCTAGTTAGGAGAAAAGAAGTAAGAAAACATTGTGTGACACTTTCAAAATCTATTTTATAATTTTTATGAGTGACGATTACTTTGTGTTGGTTGAATGAAATCTAGTCACTTGTGAAAATGTTAGTGTCCATCATATTTTTGCCCCACATGGTGTAGTGAGTTCAAGTTTGAGAGTTTTTTCAGTTTCCCTGCGTCGGAAGTCCCGACGTAGGTCGGAACTCCCGACTACCGGAAGTCCCGACATACGCCGGGAGTCCCGACGCAGATCTGACTTTTTGACCGCGCTGAGTCGGTTGCCCGATTCATTTTTAACCGGCCCGTTCCTTTAACTTCGGTTATTTCCTCCCTCCTCCCCTCCCGTCGCCCTCAATCTCTCTCCATGCGCCGCCATTGCCTCGCCTAGTGTCGCCCTCGCTCCTCCTCGCGCTACCGAGTCGCGCTCTGCCCGCACCTCCGGCCTGCCGGGAGCTCCAGCCCCCATTCCTTCTCATTGCGCCGCCAGAGGCCTTGCCGCTAGTCCCAACCTCCCTGCCCCTGTTCCACTACCCGTGCCCTGGTATTTCCTCGGATCGTGGTGGACATTCAGTTGGTGTGGTGGAGATTCCGTTGCTGGATGTGCTCACGTTCGTCGATTTGTTCGTGGCCTGCGGATTTCGTTCTTCTTTGTCTCCTTCCTTTCTCGATTCAAGGTACTACCATGGCGTCCTAACCCTAACTCCAATGTATCTTGCGTTTTGACTCTATTCCTTCTTCCTCTCTACTCCTCTATCTCCCTTGTATGAATGTGTGTCGCGATTTGAAGCCCCATGAATGGGATGGTCACCTTGGGCGTCGGAGGTCCCGGAGACCGTCGAAGGTTCTAACCATCGAAACTCCCGACGCCAGGCCAGAACTCCCAGCTGTCAGAAGTCCCGACTATGGCCGGAACTCTTGACCCTAGGGTGACCACTCCATTCATGTTTCTTCAATTCTCGATGTTCGTTCGCTTCTCGTTGTCTTGGTTCTTAGTTCCCCTTCGTGTTTTCCGCAGTCATGGACGGTGGCAGTCCCTCGTGTCACAAGGAGAAGAGGTCCAAGAAGAACCAAGATCGTGCCACTGTCCCCAAGCCGTCTAGCCACATCAAGGCATCATATCAGCGTGGTGGTGCTAGTGGTTCCCGTGCTGCCCGTCGCCATGTCGATCAAGGGTCATCGGCTGCCGCTCCTCCTCCTACTCCTACCTTTGTTGGGGATGTGCCGATTGTTGATGAAGAAGAGGAAGCTCTTGAGCGTGCCGGCCACACCATTGCTGCTCCACCGACTCGCACCCCGACTCACGGTCCGTGGTTTGTCTCTCAGCTTGTTCCATTCACGGGTGTTTCGCCGATCATGCGGGAGCCCGCCATCTCTCGAATCATGCTGGTGGCTGGACTCCTCCTCTACCAGTGGACTATCATCACTGGGTTAAGGACATCAGGTCATAGAGGGGAAGGAACCTTTATGCTGAGGACGAGAAGGATCTATGACTTGAGTATCATTTCTGGCACCCATTCCATTATGACTTTTATGATTCCATTCTCTATCGTAAGTTCTTGAAGAAAAGGGAGCCACTGGTCATTCAGATGAAGTGCATTGATGCATACTCTCTTGGTAAGTACAAGGAACCCGAGCTGGAGCAGATGGTTCGGGATATACACTCAATGGGGTTGTCCTACCTGCTAGAGTTTAGGAAGCATTGGAACAACGAGCTCATCTATCAGTTTTATGCTTCCTATCATCATGAGAGAGACCCTACCGGTGTTGTTGACGTTGTTATTCATTGGACCACTGAAGGCAAGCATTATAAGGTGGACTTCATCACTTTCTCTCGCCTTCTTGGTTTGAGTCACAGCGACCGCATTGCTACTGAGTTGACTGAGTATGAGGATGTCGCTTTGGAGGAGTACCAACATATGTATCTTGATAGATACATAGCTGATGGACAAACAGTGTTTCTAAAGCCCTACTATTATGTTTTGAACAACATCCTGCGATAGATCTTGTATCCAAAGGTAGGTGACTCCACCTTCCTTCGTGATGATTCACAGAAGGTGCTTCAGCGATTTGGCGATGAGTTTTAGAAATTTTCCATCAGCAAATACATTTGGAACAAGATACATGATGCTACTAAGGATCCGGTGAAGCATCTTCCCTATACACCGTACATTATGCATGTCACTGAGCAAGTATCCAGCATTTGATTTCCCTCTAACACTCAGCACAAACTCCTCAAGATATCCAACAAGACCTCCATCATTGCTGCAAGAGAACTGAGGGAGAAAGGTGATGCAGCCAAAGCAAAAAGGAAAGGTGTTTTGGGTTCTCGCTCTCACCGTGGTGCTTCACCACCTGCTGCTGCTACTCGCTCTTCTAGTGCCGAGCCCCTCTCTTCGTCCTCCTCTAGAAAGAAGCCCAGCAAGTTCAAGTTCCTAATGACATATATGTTTGTACAATGTTGTGCTAGTGCTCAACATGAGCATGATATCCAAGAGAGGCTATATCGTTTGGAGCAGCACGTAGGTATTGTGTCCTCTCCTCCGCCACCGTTTGTGCCTCCTCGTGATCCGTTGGCATTATATGATGAGGCATGTGCGGCATATGAGGATGATGCCGCTTCTCGCCCTCATGGCAAGGGCAAGGCCGTCGACGACGACGATGAGGACTACATGCAAAAGATGATGATGATGATGATGACGATGACAACAATGGTGACAATGATGGTGATCAAGATGATGATGATGACTACGAGGATGAGTAGTTGGCTATTCACGTGGCCTACCCCTTTTGGCACTTGTTGACAAAGGGGGAGCGTTAGGCTTTTATTTCTCTTGTAATAAGTTAGTTGGTCTTTTTGTTTCGGAACTTTAAAACCTTTAGCGTGTATGAACTATGTCGTGTGGTGGCAAGCTTGTGATGGACAACTATCTATATGCAGTGTTCGCCTAAACGACCTAAACGATCGATTAAACGGCCACTAAACGGTAAACGGTGGTAAACTGTTTTGTTTAGGGGTAAACGGAAATTAAACGGTTAACCGTTTAAACGGTCAAAAAACGAGAAAAATGGTCTAAACGGAACGGAGATAAACCGTATTAAACGGGCTAAACAGCTATTTAAACGGTTGTTTAGGCGAACACGATATAAATCTAGTTCAGTTTTGTATGGATAAATTTGTATACTTAAGTTTATTATATTTATAAATGTGTACACTTGATATGTTACATGCATAAATATCTATATTTGGTTCTTTTCACATGCATAAATATATATACATACCAAAATAATTGATTTTTACTCGGATAAATATGTATAAATGCTAGAATACTTGATTTTTTACATACACATATATAATTATATGTATTTTTTTAAGTACAAAACTGTTTAGACCATTTAACTTTGTTTAAACACCGTGTAAACAGCCTAAACGCTAAACGAAGGACAACCGTGTAAAGACCGTTTACCGTTTAGGAAAACATTGTCTATATGTGTTTGTGATGAATGATTGTAGGACAAGTTATGGTTATCTATTTATCTTATTAGCTTATACTTGTCTCTACTTATGATGGTGAATGTATTTTGGATGGCCATGTGTTGCTTCAAATTCTATTTTGAAATCTTGGCCATCATATTCTCTTTTACTTGTTGTGTGAAATAACATGTCATATTGAATTTCTTTTCACTGATATATATTTGTTCACACACACTTGTTTCACCCCATGGATTGCAAAATTTAGGGGGAGCTTTTGTCTTGAGGTATGCAAATCATGTATAGATGATTCTAATTGATATTCAATTTCATACATACAACAAGGGGGAGCTCTTCATAAATTTTGGGGTTCAAAAACTTTAAATTCTTTCATTCTTATAAAAGACTAAGTTGGTTGTCATCAATTACAAAAAGAGGGAGATTGAAAGTGCATTTGCCCCCTATGTGAGTTTTGGTGTATTGATGACATCCAAATTAGGGACTAATGTGATCTTAATGAGATATGTTGCAGCTATTAGTCCCATGAAAGAATCAAAGAGTTGATAAAGATGAAATGGTATCCCTTAATTTTTGAAGTCGTAAAGGTGGACGAACTCAAAACGCTCTCCAAAGGTTTTATTTTTTATTTTAAGTTTAGGATCCACCGCACTATAAAGAGGGATGCAAACTTAGTTGGTCTGAGGAAGATAGAGTGCTCAAGCATAAAAATAAAATCAAAAGAGAGACACTCTAGCACTCCACGAGCACGTAGATTATTTTTCTGTAACTGTGGACATCGGAAGTCCCGACGTGAGTCGGAACTCCCGACAGTTGGAAGTCCCGACCCAAGCCAGGAGTCCCGGCATCAGTGGTTCTACTGGCCGGTAGTCTGTGCACGTCGGAACTCCCGACGTTCGTCGAAAGTTCCGACCATCGGAACTCCCGACTCATGTTGGGAGTCCTAACACCTATAGCCGTGCTGGCTGGTTGTTTAACTGCGCATGTCGGAAGTCCCGACGTTTGCCGAGAGTTCCGACACTGACCTGCTCGCGCAGACTTCTGACCCTTCGTGAACAGTGTTTTCTGTTAATGTCGGAAATCCCGAGATCTACGTCGGAACTTCCGACGTAGATCTGAACGGTTAGATTTTCACAAGAAGTATAAATACCCCTCTCTTCACTTCTAACCGTTATGGACTCATTCACAGCTGACCCACTTCGTGCTGAAGAGCTACCAAGCAACTAAAGCACCCCTCTTCTCCCCCTTTGCTCCAATCTTCGATTCCCTTAGAGTTTTGAGTGAAAGGAGAGTGGATTAAGTGAGAGCATCACTTTGGCAAGCTTGAGCACTTGATTTCTTCGTCAAGCCGGTTGGTTTTGTGTCTATTACTCTTGGGGCTTTGCCCCTAGCTAGCTAGGCGTTGCCCAAGAGCTTCCATCTTGTGGAAGAGCCTTGGAAAGTTTGTATTACCCTTGATTTCTTAGTGGAAAGCTCAAGTGACCTTTGTGGTTGCTTTGAGAGAGGCAAGGAGGTGGAAGAGACTCCGGCCTTGGTGGTCACCTCAACAACGAGGACATAGGAGCTCCTTTGTGGGGCTGCCGAACCTCGGGATAAATCCTTGTGTCCCATGTGCTTGTTGTTGTGATTGCAAAAGATTACTTGTATTTGTTTGTCTCTTTTTTCTCCCAAACTTTCATTTTAGGGTTTGGACTCGATCTACGGTTTGGAGGCATTACGGCGTCAAGGGAGTGACCCTACATCTTCATCAAACCACTAGGAAGTGGGGTTGTAAGATTATTCATCCGCAAAGTTAAATTTGGCACTGCTTTTGTAATTCACGACGGGCGTCGGGGATCACGACGTTTGCTTGCGGAACTTCCGCGACGTCGGGAGTTTTGCGGGACTTCCAACATTGTCGACAATTTGAACTTAGCATTTGGAGTTAATTTTTTCGGGAGTTCACCCCCCCCCTCTAGGCATTGTTAGATCCTTTCAAGATATTGCATTTGGACTTCCAAAACATTGTTCGACAATTTGAACTTAGCATTTGCAGTTAATTTTTAAATACGCCTATTCACCCCCCCCCCCTCTAGGCATTGTTAGATCCTTTCAGTATATTGCATTTGTTTCATATGGATGTTGCAAAAGTAGATCGCGGGATGTTGCACATGTTGCAATTGTTTCAGAGGCATGTTGCAAGAGTATGTTTCGAGAGTGTCAGATGTTTCACTGTGTTTTCGGACGCATGTTGCAATTGTGTTTATCTGAATGTTACATATGTTTCACACATATGTTGCATGTATTTTATTCGGGACGGATATTCTCCTATGGTTGCAATGGTTTTCAAGTGTGTTTCAGGTGTGTTTTTCAAGTGTTTTATAAGCATCTTTCAAGTGTTTCATAAGCATGTTTCAAGTGTTTCAACTGCCTTCAGACATATGTTGCAACCGTTGTATTTGGATATTTCAAAAGTAGATCGGGTGTTACATCATTTTTCTCTCTCCACCTTCAAGCACTTATGCATCATCTCTAGCAAGTGGAGATCACTAAAATGGTGTATCAACACCCTTGGTATGTTTCCTTAGGCATCCATATGAACGAGAAAGGATGGGCTATGGGCGACCGTCCATCACTCGCAGAAGCCGCTACACTCCTGGCGTCCGTCGGCGGGATGGACGTTAGAACTCTCTCTTCGGAGGCTGCGTCGGTTCACCGCCAGCGTCCGGTCCTTGCGTCGCGGTCTGCCGAGGGAGCAAGGGTCGCCTCATGAGCGTTGCGTGACGTGGTTCCTATCTTCATGCTTGGACTTTGCTTGACATCTTGGGTCTTTTCTTGTGCTTCTAAGGTCTTGCTTGAGGTGCGCGATCATCTCGTCGCCTTCGCGCAAGTCACGTCTTGCACCCTATTGGACTACAAAACAAACACTTGCAAATTCATTAGTCCAATTTGGTTGTGTTGGTCATCAAACACCAAAATTCCATTTTCCTTTACGATTTATAAGCATCTTTCAAGTGTTTCATAAGCATGTTTCAAGTGTTTTACTTGATTGTATTTGGGCAAAAGTATATCGGTGTTACATCTCTTCTCCTCCCACCTTCTGTTGCATCATCTCTCTCGGAGCGGGCAGGCATCCATATGAACGAGGAGGGCGATGGGCGATGGGATGCAGACGTTAGGTGGAGGCTGACATCGCGGTTGGGAGCAGGGGGGCACAAGCTGCAGACGTGGTGGCGTGGGCGGGGCCTAAGGCGGACATTTGGATCAATTTTTACTTGAGGCGGTTATGTCGAGCGAACGGAGCCGGCGACATTAGCCTAAGGCCGGACGTCCGGACACTAGGCTTGCCTAATCCTGATTGATGGAGATCAGTTTATGTCACTGCCCTAAATTGCAGTTCAATCCATCCTAATCTACATGCCCACCTGAATTGAGGTGGATTATCATGTAGTCAAATCTGCTTTTATGGAGTTTACTCTATGAATCTGAGCTACACGAACGCACGATTAATTACTGATTTGCTTTAAAAATCTACAGAAAAGATTTAAGACAGTAATAAATATCTACATGACCAATAAAAATAAATTAGTATATTCTTCCAGCACTGTTTAAATATTTGTATTAACTCAAATAACAACAAAAAATGTGTATTTACATGAGATCTTCAAGATCATAATGAATTCATGCTAAATAAACTCCCTCCGTCCCAAGTTATAAATCATTCATATTTTCTTGGAGAATCAAAACATCTTAAATTTGATCAAATTTATATAATAAAATATTAACATTTATGATACCAAATAAGTATCATTAGATTCTTCATTAATTTATTATTTTTATATTATATCTATTTTATGTCATAAATTTTGTAATTATCTCTATAATTTTGGTCAAACTTGAGTTGTTTTGACTCTCAAAAAAAGTTATAATGACTTATAATTTCGGATGGAGGGAGTACAACATAACATAAGATGATTATTAGAAAATAAATGCATTAATTAAGACGTAAATAACAACAATAAAATAACCGAAAAAATCATTTCCACTAAATAATTTGCAACATAAATACAGAGGCAAAAATTACAATAAAACACTAGCCACCCATGCTTTTTTAAGTAACAAAATTGTAATGCCTTCGTGTAGAAAGGTTTTAGTTTGTCTTTTTGCCTTTGGCTACCAGTGCCATAAACTTCCAAGTTTGATGAAAGTTATGATTCAAGATTAGAAAAAGAAAGAAGCAAACGATAGAAAAGACAGGGAAACACTCCAATCTACTGACGGAAAAACCAAACTCTATTAAACACTTTGCTCCTTTTTTACATAACATTTTTGCTGGAAATTATTTTTGAAACAAACTAGGTAGGAGAGCTGCTGATTATATTTTAAAAAAAGATGAACAATAAAAACAACTAAGAGCCGACAATTAAAACAACTACACAAGGTATTTGGACTACAGACATCAACAAAGCCCGTACAATAAAGATACACCACTAAACAAGACCACTGCCCCACTAAAGAAGGCATAAGTGATGTCACTCAACAACTAACCCAACACCATTACCGGATGACAACTGCCAAATCGAGACGGCATGCTCGTCCGCATCTAAAACATATATGTCGATTAATTCTATGCACGAGCGACCATGTCTTCTCTCTGTAAGTACTTTGATTTCTACAACAGCTCTCTTCAAAACATTAGACCATCACGAACATATTCAGAGACAAGCTCATTTCTATCGTTAGTTCCAGGGTGCGGAGCTGAGGTTTTCTACCATGGCGATGTTCTTGTCTTCCATTTTGAGCGACCTTACCGGTAGATCCATATCGTTCCTGATCGACAAATGCACGAGGTTGACCTCGCCGCCGACAGTAGAGGAGACGCTGAGCAACCTACAGCGGCTTCTCCTCCGGGTTCATGTCATCGTCGAGGAGGCCGATGAGCGGCACATCAGTAACCAGGCCATGCTCCGGCAGTTGAGCCAGCTAAGGAAGCAGATGTACAGAGGGTATCACACGCAGGGATGAAAACGGTACGGATATTTTCTGACCGTATTCGAGTCCGAATCCGTTTAGAGAGGTTTAGATTTGTCCGTATCCGAGTCCGGATATTCAACATCCGATACTGTATTCGTATCCGAATACTCAAATCACATATTTACGATGTCGACATCTAATCGTATCCTATCCAGTATGGCTGATACTATCCGTATTCGAATCCGAATCCGACTAGAAATGTGAAAACAAATATAATATCAGTGATATCCGTTCGTATCCGATCCGTTTTCATCCCTAATCACACGCTTGACACCTTCAGAGGCCGAGTGAGCCCATCTTTCACCACATCCACATCCATTTTCAGTCCTGCCAAACGCATCCGTTTCAGCAGCGATGGCAGCTCAAGTGAACAAGAGGAGCAGTTCAGACAAGCTCTTGGCTGCCTAGAGATCATCATCAGAGATGCAAGTGAGCTCGTTGTGTTCTTGAGTGGATGTCCTCGCCGGTGCCGCCAGCCCAACAGCATGTACCTGATTATGGACAAGTGCATGTTCGGTCGCCAAATGGAGATGGAGCAAATCTTGGGCTTCCTGCTGCAGGAAGAGGTTCCCATCGATGGAAACACACCAGGTGTCCTGCCCATTGTTGGCCCGAGGAGGATAGGGAAGAGCACCCTAATTGAGCACGCTTGCAACCACGAAAGAGTGCGTGACCACTTCTCTAAGATCATGTGTTTCAGGCAATGTGGTACAAGAGATGAGAGGACAGTGGCAACTCTAAGTGATTGTGATGTAATCAAGCACCACCGCCGTGCCATTGACGAAGAAAGGATATTGGTGATAATCGAACTAACTGGTGACATGGATGAAGATGTATGGAGGAAATTTTACTCTGACTGCAAACATCATGTTGCAGGTGGGAGTAAAATTATTGTCGCTAGTCGATCCAACAAGATTGTGAGGTTTGGAACAACACAACCGCTGGAAGTAAGACCCCTCACGCCAGAAGAGTATTGGTACTTCTTCAAGGTGCGTATATTTGGTAGCACAGACACACAAGACCACCCGAAACTGGCATCAATAGCCATGGACTTGGCGCATGAGATGCACGGGTCTTTCTTAAACGCAAGCGTCATCAGCGCCCTGCTGAAAGCCAATTTCGACACCCATTTCTGGAGCGTGGTTCTTGCAAGCATGAAAAGGATCAAGCGGACAAATTCCTTGCTCTACGGAGAGAAATGGGATTGTTTCTTGGGAATCGAGCTGGTAAATATCCGAAGAGCAAACAAGACATCTTCTGAATATTTGGTGATTCTTCATGACTATGAAACAGGTTTTGTTCAGAACAAGGCTGAAAATGAAGGCCCTCAGATGAGTATCCGAGATTTCTTTTTTGGTAGTAAAAGTGTTAGACCTCGTGGGAGGTTCGAAGTTGTTACATGGAGATCACATATACCACCTCACTACAGCTACATGTGGGAGTGTGAGGTGCGGAGGTCACAGCGAATGGTCTCGAGGAGGAAGAGAATTCAACAGATTCAGCAGAGCTGATCATCATTGTCGTCTCTCATGACTTCGATTCGGAGGTAGAACAAAATAAGATGTACTCTCTCCGTTTTTGTTTCCTCCTTTTCCATTTCAGTTTCTGTGGTGTCTGATATAGTGTGTTTGTGCCAAAAATAACTATTTTTATTAGTAGTTAACGTCCTCTGTCAAGGAAAATTAATAAGTAGTTCAAATGGTGAAGGTTTGACAAGTACTCTATTTCAAATTATAAGTTGTTCTGGCTTTTTTAGATGCATAGCATTGCTATGCATTTAGGGATAATGTATATTTAGACGCGCAGCAATAGCTATGTACGCAGAGAAGCCAGGACGACTTACAATTTGAAACCAGAGGGAGTACAGTCTAGACAGAATGCCAAACAACAAATAAACAACTAAGAGTGGGTACTTTTCACGAAGAGTAGTGGACTACGAGTGAAGTAGAATCAAGAGTCTTCATCACAATAAACAAATAAGCTATCTACTATAGCATGCTCTCTCGTACCGTACCTATCTCTCGCCTCTACATGTACAGTTACTTCACGTAAATTACCGCAAAAAAGGAAGAAAGGTACCCTGTGTGCGCAGCGGCGCCAGCACTAGCTGAGGTGAAAGAACGTGCAATGGCCTCATGCTCATGGTCTGGCAGTACTGTTGGTGTGTTGCAGGTGCAGGTGATCTATGCCTCTATCCACAGTTCTTAGCTGCACTGCATCGACAGTCTTGTAATCTTTTGTGCTATTGGGTTTTATTGACTGCATCTGCGTAGAACTCTGCTGTGAGCTTCAATGGCGTGTTTCAGAGGTAACACTTCACTGAGGGATTGGTATTCTGCAATTTACAGGCATGGATTTATGACTCGGTGACATATATAATTTCAAAGCAGTAAGTTCATGGTATGCATCTCATAATAATCAATTTCTCAAAAAATATATAACCAAAATAATCACCAAGGATTCATAGATAGGATGGGAATTGGAACACTAGAAAATTAGCCCTATCCTGAATCCTGTTTCAACCAGTTTTAAGCTGTTGAAGTCCATTTTTCTTTACTCGAGGAACTGTAGGCACCAAAGCTACCTTAAGAGAAATCATCCCTTATATCCCCAAGCATTTGCAAGTGTCAACAACTTCATCATCTCCAAGCATGTGCTGCTAACTCCAAATTGTGTGTATCCTCAAATGCACTATATAATTGGCACATACCCTACAGTATGAACAGGTGTGAAGCTAGTGCTAAATTAACCCTAGCAGACCAGTCAAGGAACATGTATTATTTCGTTGAAATTTACAGTGAATGGCCTTAGTTAGTGGCAAAAATACTACTATCATGGTGCCTTGGCTCCAAGGTAGCTCAATCTAGGGAAATCGCCCCTGAGTATCAATACATTTGTTGAGCATGTTCCCAATACATACAAGAAACGGATCTTTCCCCTGCCAACTTTTTTTTTTATCCACCTGATGTTTAGTAGATAGTAAAGATTCATATACAGATCTTTCCACTGCCATACTTAGCATGAGAGATCTGAGGATGATATAGTCATAAAAAAAGGTCCAAATGCATCGACCCTCAACCTGGGAACGTCGACCACAACCCGGTACGCAGGATCATTTTCGACCCCGTCATGTAAAAGCCTCTCACAAGTACCATACCACGTTCCTCGACCCCGTCGATTTGGGAACAAGCCCTAGTAATAGAATAAACTTTCAGAAGAAATGGAAAGTCTTGTGACAGCAGGTAATCCTAGTCCTAGAAAACGAATATGTTAAGCTACTCAGAATGCTGCCTCTGACAAGAAAAAAGGAGGGCATAAGGGTACAAGTTGCAAGAGATTTACGCCCTGTTCATTTGAAAAGGTTGATTTGGCTGATAAGTAGGATGACTGAAAAGCAACATCTGAGCTTCTTGAGAGAGAAAATATTGTTGGTTGGTTGATACAGCCAGGCATTAAGCCAAACATAGGCAATTAAGATAACAGGCTATTATTAGGCAGTGGAAAAGGTTGATCTCAACTTCTCAAGGAGTAGGACGGGCTGCAAGCAACATCTATAAGCTTCTTCCAGCATAGGGTGTATGGAAATGTTGCACAGGCAGGCATTACCTTAGACGTAGGCAATTAAGGTAGTACCTACATTACACAGCTATGAATATTATTAATTCATTCTTTTCATTCTTTACGTGTCAGCAGTTAGTACACTGTTTACAGAGTGTTTCTTCACTACCTAACTTTACAGTAGCAAATGATTTGGTGCTAACACTAGACAAATCTGGATATTCTTCATTTATTCATTATGCTTATAACTAGTTTATTTGTCAATATTTCTGGACTGTACATGGAACATTCATTCTCTAACTTTATCATGTTTTTTTGTAACTGAAATTATCATGTGCATTAACATTAATCCCACACTCTTATGCATCACACGTAGCTTACCTGCCGATAATTCTATAATCTTCTAAATTGTTGTATCATTCAGAATTACTGCATTCTTGAGCACCACAGTTATCCCAGAACGAATGTAATATCCTTCAGCTGGCCTGTCTGCTTCTTGCACATTCTACATTCATAAGGGAATATTCTCAACTCAACATCTTACTGTGGAAAAAATGGCAACCAAGAATTTCATAACATGAACAAAAATAACATTTGCAGAATGTAATACCCTAGTTATATGTCATATTGGCACCAATTTTACCATGGTTTTCCTGGCCACCTTTTTTTAGCATAGTAGGTTAGGTCATTTCATTCTAGCAATGCCTTTTTAAGAAGAGATAAGGCTATTTCTAAGCCAAAAAAACAAGCATATATCACAACTTTTGTAAAGAAACTTGCAACCCAAAAAAACATATTTCAGATCAAGTGATAGTTGATTGCAGAATGTTTCTTGCCTCTGCGATAAGTAGTACATATTCCTAAATGCACAAAAAGCTGGCATTGTTTGTTATTTGTAGTTGGTCAAATGAAGTGTCAACCGTTGATTCATTACTGCAAGCATGTTCATGCTCATCCTTACCGAGTAATCTTATGGTAGCATGCTATGCTCATTGTTACAGAGTAATTTATTTTATCAGTAAATGGCTAAGAAACTGAGCTAGCAGATGTTGAAGAGGCTCAAACGTATGGACTTCAAAGGCTTCCATAAAATTTATGAGAGAGGTCATACCTCAGAGTTCATAATGACTACATTCTTCCCAATTCGAGCATTTTTATCAATGATACAGTTCCTGTGTGACAAAACTCTATGTCAATGGAACATGCATAATACTTATGCAACCAAGTTTATAACAAATACACAATAACCTTATTTTAGTGTTCTCTCCAACACCGACTGGAACTTTTCCAACTGACAGTTCAGATAATCTCTCAGCTTCAGTCTGGTAGTAATCTGCCCCCATCATCATTGTGTCCTAAACCAGTTTGTTGTTCTATTAATAAACTTGAAAATAAACAAGCAATCCACAATATTCAATTAGAATAAAAACTTATCAGTTATCAATACTGGATACCTAGTCGCATTTTAGAGTACAGTTGACAATTAAATAACCATGAACATTTTGCTTCAAAATCAAAACCAACAAAAGGGTACAAATTTGGCACAAAACTAAACAAACAACAGAGTTCATAAATGCTCAATGATGCATGGTGATGCCACAAATGTGTATATTACAGAAAACAAACATAAATAGATGGGCACTGCAGAGTAATAATCTGATGGCTGTGATAACAGATTGGGCTACATCATCTGATGTTTTATTTAGCATTTTATATGTTTAATTACCATTGTGAGCATTAAATCTTCCTTAATAAAGTTCTGAAGATCAACCATGCATATTGAATACCAAAGGATAACATTTTCCCCACATAGCTCCCACCCCCTTAGGATAGTTTTAGATTTCCTTTGCAACTACATAAGTCACAAACACTCAATAACTTACCTTGAGCTGCACTCCCGGTTCTAATCTTGAGCGGATACCAATGACAGAGTGCTCAACACTGCACTCAGTTAGAAAGCAGCCATGTGAAACTATAGAGTTCAAAACCTGCACAAAAACAGATATATCAAGCAAGGCTGCCAGGAAATGAATTATAAACGAAACAATGTATAGGCGGTAAGAGATTCTGACCTTGCAGTTTTCTACCTTGGTTGGAGGTAAAAATCTAGGAGATGTAAAAATAGGTTTCACGGGATCATAAAAATAGAAGTTGGGAGACTAGAAAATAATAAATGAAATTATTATCCTGGCACAGAAAGATTAAGCCAGAAACGATGTCAATCGAAATGTAAACCTGATCAGTGAGAGCAAGGTTTGCTTCAAAGAAAGACTTTATTGTTCCAATATCTTCCCAGTAACCATCAAACAAATAAGCCTGGAGCCAACAGAAGAACATGTCCTTCAGAATCACTTGTTCATGACAACTAACAATGGGTAACATAAGTTGATTTTTTGGAGGATTGTAGAGTGTAAATACCTGCACATCATAATCTTTTGCAGCCATTGGAATCACTTCTGAGCCAAAATCATTAGCTGTAGGATAATGGACTCTAATAAATATGCACAACAAACAAAGAACGTAAGTGCCGTCACCACCAGCTGCATCATAATGTGAATGAAGGTGCATGGAGAAATTGCAAGATATAATAATTCCAAGTTACAAGTCAGAAGAGGTAACGATTTTGTAACTTGTGGACAAATTCACATTAGTTGGGAACCACAAAAGAAAAGGCTTAATTAAAAGAAAGCTAGATGTATCGTTATACACAAGGTTGTGAACACAAAATGCCATCGATGCATTGTTCTTTCATGAAAAAAGGTTTTTTAAAAAAAATAAAAAGCCTTACTTAGTGAGTTAGTTCTAATTCTTACCTCAGAAGCTTTCTGAGAACATCTGCCTTGAATACATATATTCCCATTGAAGCCATGTATTTGTATGTACTTGCAAACTCTGGGGATAATCCAAACAATCCCATGTCCATTTGCTGCATTAACAAGTATGGTAGACTATTTAAAAACCTTTCCACAAAGTAAACAAATCAAACGATAGTGTTCGAAATGAAGTTAGGGAGACAGAGGATTCAACTCAAATATTATAGAAAATGATGCAACATAAAAGGAAGCCCATGAACAAAAATGTTAATTATGCAAAAGAAAGGCAACATGTGGTCAATCTATACTTGTCTGAACAAATCATCAAGTAGTTGTTCATTTTTGGGGTCAGTGAGAGGGAATGTACCATTGATTTCAAATTTTCACCCTTGGGCTTTTCAACGAAATCAGTGATACGACCATTCCTGTCAGCCTTCATCAATCCAAAATCAGATGCTCGACTGCATGTAGATGAGATAAAAAACAAATAAAAAGATAGGAATATGTTAGCGTGGGATATGTCAACAGAAAACAAGGCCATTCTAGTTCTTATAAAATGCAAAGCACGAGATATCCAAAGCTTTCCAGCATGAACATTGATGATGGTCATAAACAGGTATGCTCTAGTGAATAAACAGTGCATTACAGTATAGGTAACTAGCTAAGATATCATATTGGCATATTGCTTTGTTAGCCAACTGAAGACTAGTTTAATTACCAAGAAAAAGCAAGAAACAAATTCAAAAGGGACAAAGCTGAATGACCTTTCATCCATAGGAACACACGCAACTGAAATATCAGCACCAGAGTCAACATGCTTCTGCAAAACAGTGTTATAATATATCTTTGTCCAGCAACGAAAAAATAAGACTGAAACTACATCAACTTGGAGCAGATAGGAGACCTGCACAAAGTCCATATAATCCATCCTATACAGATGATCGCCAGACAGAATCAGTATGTTTTCTATACATTTGAGTCTTGCGTCCTTCACAGAATATCAGGCAAAAAAGTTAATTGGAGATAGTGATAGCATCCTCCGAAAGGTAGAGCATTACACATGGCCCAGGAAGAACCTCAAAAAGCCAGAGGAACTGCCTGACAGCATCTGCTGTTCCCTGGAACCATTTCTTTCCGGATTCCCCAGCTGTCTGGGTAGCTGCCAGCACCTATTCCATGAGTAAAAATAAACAGGCAGAAAACATTGGTCACGTGCCCATCACACTGGTAACGCACAATGGCATTTCACAATTGACCCTGCTTAGACTGAAGAGTGTGTACCTCCACGGACCCACCACTAAATCCAACTCCCTCACCAAAGTTGTATGTCCGTGCGATATGGCGATTGAGAGACTGGGAATTGAACTGGGTGAGGACGTAGATCTTGTTGATCTTGCTGTTTATGCAGTTGCTCATCGGGATGTCGATGAGCCTGTAGCATCCCCCGACGGGCACCTGAAAGCGAGCGACAACAGCTGAATCACTATTACAGTAACTACCTCGCAGCTCAGTCGATTGCAACGGGAGTTTCCAACCGCTAATCCCAAGTTGTGAAATGCCGATTGCCCACCAAATGAATCAGGACAGGAATAACGAAATGCGATTTGTGAGCGATGGGGACATAGTCTAGAAACAGGGAGGGGGCTGAGGCGATTATTACCGCGGGCTTGGCCCTGGTCCGCGTGAGCGGGAAGAGGCGCGTGCCAGCGCCACCGCCGAGGATGATGGAGGCCACCGTGTCCGGGCTGACGTCCCTCCGCGCCGCCGCCTGGGCGCCCGCGTCCGCCTGCTCCTCCTGGCACACAGGCGACAACCCGAAAATGTGATCGACCCGCCGTACCACGGACCGGCACGGCACGCAATACAGATCACGCCACGCTTGTCCGATTGTTGGAAGTCGGAACCACGCGGACCCCACGCAATGCGCGAGCGCGACTTACCTTGATCTCCCGGGGGGCGTCGGCGAGGACGCAGTTGCTGGTGGTGGGGGCGGCGGCGGCCGACAACGCGCGGCGCGGGACCGGGGGCGAGGCGCGGCGCGCGGGGAGCGGCGCCGCGGGGCTGGCGAGGAAGGCCGAGCTCGCGTGCGGCGCCGCGGGGTACGCCATCGGCCGTGCAGCCGTGGTACGTACGGGGGGCCGCGAGGGGCGAACGGAACGCGGGGGAAGGAGACGGCGGAACCGGGAGAGCCTCTCTCTCTGCCAGTGGGGTTGCAGTTCGGGGTTTTGTAACGGGACGGGACGGGACGGAGTGGAGCGGTGTGGGGAGCCGAGAAGAGTGGGGAGGCGCGTGGGGCGCGTGGGGGCGGGCACGGGGGGGTCTCGGATCCAGCTCGCGGCTCAAGGCACGGGACCTTGGCTGGCCGGCCGTTCGGCGGTGGTGGCCCGGCTGAATGCTTCTTGATTCCCCACGGTTCCGTTCCACCGCTCACCGCCAGCTTAAAAAAGCCGTCGCCGCGCGCTCCTAGGCGCTGCATGTTGACATGGTGTGCGGCTAGGCGCTCACAAGGCCACAGCCCACCCACCTATGGGCGTAACTGGCTGTGATGCCCCCATGGCTAGGCCTCGTGCATTCTGAGAAGTTTGGTTGTCTAGGTTGCATTCGTTTTCTTTTCTCTGTACCTACATGCGGAGCATGTGCTATCTTGACCGTCCAGACACTAAATTGAGATATATGTCATACAAAACAGTGGTGTGGAGCAGTGAGCAAAGTGAGCAGCACAAATAAAAAAAAGATTTTCAACGATGAAGATAGACACTCTGTTCGTTTGTTGGTTTCAGCCAGGCTTATTCAACCAGCCAACAGTGTTTTCCTCTCACAACATGCCAGCACCAGCCAGCCCAAACCAGCTCAGAAACCAACCAGCGAACACACCGAGAGCATGCTCAACATGTACATGCTACAACACGTTTTCGTTTTCTTTCAAATCGTGCAACATCTCTCGTGGCCCGGACGGTATGAAAAAAAAATACTATGCTTGTATAAGAGAAGCTCCAAGCATTTGAGTTGCATATTATAGTTGCGTACTTGTAGTTGGTTAGTGCTTGAACAAAAGATGTTGGTCTTGATAATGCTTCAACCTTTTATGCTCAGGCTAAAAAAATGTACAGTCGTACACACATAAGACAATGGTGTTAGGAAGTTCTATACTTTAGGTGTAGATCTAGCGGGTAAAACAAACATCTGTTGGTGTACCTTGGTAGCTAGTGCGCCCGTAGCGATCGAATATGAAGTGCAGTCGCAGTCCCTACGGCGACACGAGGTACAGTGTGCCGGTGGTGGCACTGCAGAGGCGACGGTGAGGTTGGTCTGGTGGTGACGGCGAAGTCAGTAGATCTTCCGGACGCTGGCAGCACTCACTTTAGATCGGATTAGGTTTATCTGTTGGTGGATCACAGCGGTTCAGGTCAACCTCGTAGTTCGAGCCCTGATCCCCACCTCTCTTTATAGTGCTGTGCGATAGGGGTCCACCAACCATATTAGGGTTGGACGTCCCCAATCAGGGCGCAGATCCAAGGGTCCAATAGGCCGTTGGGCCTATTGGTGGAGATCAACTAACATTCTCTCCCTTGATCTCACTACCATCTTTCAATTTCATATCATTTATTTTTGTTCATTCCATTACAGATTAGCACATAGAGCATGTTTCATCATCACGGTCAATTGCCGATAGATTTAACAGCTACAACACACCACTTTGTTCTAAAATAGATACTTAACTTTGGGCCTTCTTTTATCCAGAAATTATAGGCTTTTCCTTAAACCCATGCTAGCTACATGTTTTCTGAACACGCTGGGTGGTAAACCTTTTGTAAGTGGATCCGCGAGCATCTTTTCGGTACTTATATGCTCAAGACTTATGACATGATTCTGGACTTTATCTTTCACAATATAATACTTTATGTCAATGTATTTGGCAGCACCACTTGACTTATTGTTGTGAGCATACTGTACTATTGGATTATTATCGCAGTATAACTTAAGTGGTCTATAGATGTCGTTAACCACCTTCAAACCGGGTATGAACTTCTTTAGCCAGTTCACCTGCCCTGTTGCCTCATAACACGCTACAAACTCGGCATACATTGTGGACGATGTAGTGACGGTTTGCTTTGAGCTTTTTCATGAAATAGCTCCCCTTGCGATAGTGAATACATATCCAGACGTGGATTTTCTATCATCTCCCGTATAATCAGAATCAGAATATCCCACTATATGGAGTGAATCTGATCTTTTATACGTCATCATGAGGCTTTTTGTTCCTTGTAAATAACGTAATACTTTCTTTACCATTTTCCAGTGTTCTGTTCCAGGATTGCTCTGGAATCTGCCAAGCAACCCGGTAACAAATGCCAAGTCAGGACGCATACATACTTGAGCATATTGCAAGCTTCCGACAGCTGAAGCATATGGAACCGCTTTCATTTGATCGATCTCATATTGGTTCCTGAGGTATTAAAAATCCCCATATCTGTCGCCCTTGACTATAGGAGCAGGTGAGGGACTACATTTGTGCATACTGAATTTCTTTAAGATCTTTTCTATGTATGCCTTTTGTGACAGTCCTAATACCCCTTTACTTCTATCTCGGTGAATCTCGATCCCTAGAATGAACGAAGCTTCACCAAGATCTTTCATATCAAATTTTGAGGACAAAAACTTCTTTGTCTCCAGTAGTAGACTGACATCACTACTAGCAAGTAAGATATTATCCACATACAGGACAAGGAAGATAAACTTCACATTCTTAAACTTTGCATAGACACAATTATCCTCAACATTCTCTTTAAACCTAAAATTCCTTATTGTCTGATCAAACTTCAAGCACGCATTCGTTCTTTTCCTTCCATGACAAAACCTTTCGGTTGTGCCATGTAAACATTTCCCTCCAAGTCCCCGTTGAGAAATGCCGTCTTTACATCCATCTGATGTAATTCTAAATCGTAATGTGCCACTAATGCCATTATGATTCTGAAGGAATCCTTACATGAGACTGGAGAAAAGGTCTCATTGTAATCAATGCCTTCTCTTTGCGTAAAGCCCTTTGCCACAAGTCGTGCTTTATATCTCTCTATATTTCATTGAGAGTCAAGTTTTGTTTTGTAGACCCATTTACAGCCTACTATTTTGGCTCCTTTAGGAATTATTTTCAAGTCCCAAACTTTATTGGCATTTATAGATTTTATTTCATCTTCCATGGCCTCAAGCCACTTTGATGAATGATCATTTCTCATGGCTTCTTCAAATGAGGTGGGATCATCCTCCATTTAAAATTTCTCAGTGTTGTATACTTCATAGTCAGCAGGAATACCTGATTTTCTAACTCTTTGAGACCTTCTAGGGGCTTCTACATTTGGCACATCTTCTGTTTGAGGCTGTTGTTGCTCCCCTCATGTGTGACAATAGGTTCTACAGGATCATGAAGAACAGGTTCCTTATCGTCATTCATTGTTGCCACAGGCGGAATAACAACAAGTGCTGGCACCACAGTATCTTGCACTGTCGGTACAGCGACAGCAGGTAGTGAGAAAAATGGCTCATGAATCATCGGAGTGGGCGCATACACTCGCTTCTCTTCAAGGTCAATTTCTCGAGTTACCATGCTCCCCCTCATCATTTCATCCTCTAGGAAGACAGCGTGTCTCGTTTTTATAAACTGTGTATGTCTGTCTAGACAGTATAAATGAAAACATTTTGATTTTTCTAGGTAGCCAATGAAATTGCAACTTACTGTTTTGGGATCTAGCTTCTCAATGTTTGGGTTAAATACTTTAGCCTCAGCAGGGCTCCCCCACACACGTAAGTGGTTTAGTGAGGGTACTCTTCCTGTCCACAACTCATACGGTGTTTTGGGCACCGACTTACTTGGTACTCTATTGAGAATATGAATGACGGTTTTAATGTCTCCATCCACAGGCTCAACGGTAAGGTGGAGTAACTTATCATACTGCGCACCATATCCATCAGGGTACGATTGCGTCTTTCAGCTACTCTATTCTGCTGAGGTTCGCCCGGTGTAGAATACTTGGCTACTATGTCATTCTCCTGTAAGAACCTTGCAAAAGGTCTAGGAACTTGGCCATATGGGGTATGCCGACCGTAGTACTCCTCCCATGGTCGGACCTAACTATCTTAATCTTTAAATTATGTTGGTTTTCAACTTCTGCCTTAAATATTTTAAATTTATCCAATGCTTCGGTTATTTCTTTGATTGGATAAATGTAGCCATAATGGGAGTAATCATCTATGAATGTTATGAACGAATCATAACCATCCATACTCTTTACAGAAAACTGACCACAGATGTCTGTATGAATAATCTGTAAAATTCCTACGCTTCGTTTGACATTTTTCTTAATTTTCTTTGCATACTTTCCTTTTATGCATTCTCTGCATTGTTCTAAATTTAAGAACTCTAATGAAGAAAGAATATCATTCTTAACTAGTCTTTCTATTCTCTCCCTCGAAATATGGCCTAAACGACAGTGCTATAATTTCGATGACGCATCGTGAACTCTCTTTCGTTTTCTGTTTACTTCCGCAGACGAGGATACATTCTCATTGTCACACGCAATGTTCCCATCATCGCATACAACATTCACATCATCACGTAGTGATAACAAATAGTATGTGCTCTCTTATGCCACCATTTTCAGAGTACCTCTCTGTCACCAGCTGCTTTATCAGCTGTGTAGCATGTCTTTGAAGAACCAGTGAACCGACTCTTTATTTTATCGAGGTACTCGGTGACCGTGTCATACTCTGGGATTGAGCCCACAATTACAGGCTCAATCGCGTTCTTTATCACAGCCAAACATTTCTTGTTGGCAGTGACCCACTTCCTATGCTCAACATCATAGGACATCTTTTGAGATTCAAAATCCCCCTCTTTAGTTGCCCAAGCGGCATCAACCTCGTTTGTCTCCCTCACTAGTGCCACAAGCTCAGTGGGACACGTTGAGGTGACTACCCAGTCCACCTTAGCCAAGATGAAGGCTAGGTCAATCTTTTTCTTTCACTCCGTGTAGTTGTCACCTTTGAGAGTGGGGATCTCTAACAATTGCATGTCTTGATTCCAATGTTGGTCAAAATTAAAAACATACAACTGTTCTTATACACTAATTCTACATCACCGTTGGGCAGAAATAGAATTAATGCATAAAATCATTAAAATTTACAACTGTTCTTATACACTAATTCTACATCACCGTTGGACAGAAATAGAATTAATGCATAAAATCATTAAAATTACGATATTGTTATTAACAACGTTGGTTAGAAAATAACAACATCGTAATCATGTCAAAAACTCTTTTCTCCAATTAAATATCACGTTGGTTCAAAATAACTGTAGAATAAACAATTTCTTTAGCAGCGGAAAAACTAATTCAATTTAATGAATTTTGTCCACAGGAAAAATCTCTTTTCTATTTTCTTTAAGCCATTAATCAATTTCCACGAAATAAACATTTACTGGAAAAAGGAAAAAAGATTCAATTCTTTCACAGTTTTCGGCCCAACCGGCAAAACGGCCCACGGCCGCGCGCGCGCTCTCCCTCATGCTCCCCCGCGCCCAGGCCGCAACCTGGGCCTGGGCGGGGAAAGTGGCCCAGAGCTCACGCCCGCCTGGGCCGAAAGCCGGCCCGGCCGTTCGCAACCGCTCGATCAAGATCGACGGTCGTCCGCGTGTCTCGGGAGATCAAAAGCATGCCGCGGCCGGTGCCCTGAAACCCTAATTCCATTTCACATTCTCTGCTTCTCTCTCTTCGCTCTCTCTTCACCGCTCTCCTCTTCCCTCTCAGCGTAGCCACAGTGAGCGACCGAGAGCGAGACGCGACGCGGGGATGGTGGCTCCACCGTGGCACCCCTCGTCGGCACACGCGTGCGGCGGGAGCCGCGCGTGGCACCGTCGAGCGGCACCATGGTGGTGCCCTTTGGCCCGAGCCCGAGGCGGAGATCGTGCGGCGGCACTTCTCCCGCCCCAACGGCTGAGGTTGTCTTCCCGCACGGTGTCCACACGACTGCCGGCGGTGGAGACGAAGCGGGCGGACCCCAGGTAGGAGCCCCTGCCCTTTGTCTGTTCATTTTCTTCCCCTTTCTCGTCGCGAGTTAGGGTTTCGTTAGGTAAGCCGCCTTGCTAGCTCTTCCCCTTTCCCCTTCTTTTCTTTTGGATCTTCTTTCTTTTCTTCTCGGAGCTTTACCGATTGGGGATTAGGGTTAGGGTTGCATATTGTTCTTCTTCCCTGAGCTGTTTGCGCGGGTTAGGGTTAGGGTTTGACTCACTGGAGTCACTATTCATCTTCCCGAACGAGTTCTTCGTGGGTTTGAGCTCGGATTCAGGTTCTTCTTGAAGCCGAGTCCTTCTTCTTACTCCTTTCCTTCACCTATTAGGGTTGGGGTTCAGCGACCCTCTTTTAGATCTGAAAACCGAATCTCTCACCTCGGCTCTGTTCTTTTCTTGCCGCGTGCCGGCGAAGACGGTGGTGCGACATCTTTCCCCGCTCGGTGGCGGTGGTGACCGAGAGTTGAGTGACATCCGCCACCCCCCGGTCTCTTTTCATTTTCTTTTACCCAGTTAGGGTTAGGGTTTTAATCCGAACCGGATCGAACCCACTGTTACTCTTTGATTTCTTTTCAATTTTCTACAGCATACTAGATCTACACACTAGCAACCTTGGCTCTGGTACCATTGTTAGGAAGTTCTATACTCTAGGTGTAGATCTAGCGGGTAAAACAAACATCTGTTGGTGTACCTTGGTAGCTAGTGCGCCCGCAGCGATCGAAGATGAAGTGCGGTCGTAGTCCCTACGGCGACGCGAGGTACAGCGTCCCAGTGGTGGCACTGCAGAGGCGACGGTGAGGTTGGTCCGGTGGTGACGGCGAAGTCAGTGGGTCTTCCCGTCGCTGGCAGCACTCACTTTAGATCGGATTAGGTTTAGCTGTTGGTGGATCACAGCGGCTCAGGTCAACCTCGTAGTTCAAGCCCTCATCCCCACCTCTCTTTATAGTGTTGTGCAACAGGGGCCCGCCAACCATATTAGGGTTGGACGCCCCCGATCAGGGCGCAGATCCAAGGGCCAATAGGCCATGGTGGAGATCAACTAACAAATGGGAGAACAAAAAAAGAAGATATGCATATGTTTTTTTCTTTGGTGGGTCTCTCATCGTTGCTCATAGCCTCGTACATTACAATATTCCAGTATCGATGCTGAATAACCACATGCATGGGGTCTATCTTTCATGAGTGTTAATGTCCGTTATTATGATCATTTTTATCAAGTCAGGTTTTACTTCTAACAATTGTAAAGAATGAATTTCTATAACTAGACGAGAATACCCTTTTAGAACAATCACTATCGTGTATTCTCGTATCATGAAGTCTGTTCATGGTTTTCACCATGTTTATGGACATTTCTCATGTGTGTTTTACTGACATGCCTGTCTACATAATGGAAGCGAAAAGAAATGAAAAAGGAGCGATGGAAACGTGAATCTCATTGCCCATCTCATCTATGGGCCCTTCCTATTGAGTAGATAAAATATTTTTAAGACAGAAGATGTATGTGTCTTCATGCTTCATTGGTGCCTTATCTAATTCTTATGATACGGATATCTAGCAGAATTCTACATTACTAAAAGCAGAGTTGTTTCATTTGAAACTATAAGGTGAATAATGGTTCTATGATTAACAGATGTCTACTCTACATTTAGTTCAAGATTAGAAATCAAAACATCGTGATAAAATCGAGCGCGAGGGCTAGAACTTCGTGCCTCTTAACCTTGATGACCATGGAATTTTTTAAAAAGGCACTATTGAGTGTAAGCAGTGGGTTGATTTTTAATCTTGAACTAAAAAACTTAGTGGCAAACGTAGGAGGAAACTTAAGAGGGGGTTGTCATCTTCAACCTTCAACAAAGGAGGAGAACCCCTAGTCCCTTCTTCCTCTCTTTCATCTCTCCATATTTGAAGGGGGAAGGGGGCTCCATGGTGACATAGACTACCATATTATAGGAGAGCTTGAACCCCTGCTGCCCTGTTAAGTCTGCTTCTAGCTTCATCGGCTCCCTGATACATTTTATTAAGAAGTCAAAGCTAGAGCTCCATCTAATGAGACCTTTAGTCAATTAATCTAGTTGGGTTCCATTCTTTTTGTTTTCTTTGTCAAAATAAACAATGCTTTACCATATTTATGAGTTTGTAATATGCATGTCAAATGCATAACCATCAGACCAAGAGTTAGCACTCCCCATTAATAGTCCTCACTGGAGGACTTACGCGTGGGCATCGTCCCTTGGCATTTGAAAAAAAATTAAGCGCTTTCCACATGTATTTCACTCTAGATCTGTAAAGTTTCAAAGCTGATCGAAGTCCATGCCACGTGAATTGATCGAAGTCAAAGGGGTAGAGGTTGCACTAAATCTATAGTTTCCATTCACTAACAATGTATTTAGTTTTGTTTTTGAAGCCATGTGGAATCAGTTGATCCTAATGCCGAACCTAGCCATGGCATTTAGTTTGCGTCATGTGATCGAGTCGTCCGTCATGAAATTAGTTATTCCATGTATAGCGCGCTCCCACATGCCAACAGAAAAAGATGTTGTCAGACAAGAACCATTTCCTGCTGGATCAGTCCAGTCCATGCCACGTGAATTGGATCTTCAAACCAAACACTCTAGTGTTTCTCATCCAGCTTATCTCTTATACTCTTTCAAAAGGTTCTTAAGATCTTCTAAATCTTGTCCCACGAAAGACTTAAGTGAGCCAAGTTAGCATCTTTTTTATTGTAGCATTTGGATTTTCTATTTAAAATTTCGTTTGTATATACTATTATACTTCTGTTTATTACTTAATCTGTTTCAAATTATTAGGTATTTGGCTTTTCTAAATGCATTTATTTTATTATATATCTAGACATGGTTTTTATCTAAATATATAGCAAAACAATGTATTTAGAAAAATCAAAACGTCTTATAATTTGAAACAGAGGAACAATAGTTATCCTCCATGTCCGTACTATATTTATATTTGACAAGAATTTTATATATAACTATAAATTAATTTTTTAACTTAAAGCTATTGTTATCTTGTTTTTCTCTTCTTCTTTTTAGGCATCATCTTGTTTTCGTGGTTGTGTCATTTCTAGCGGGGTCAAATCAAGACGAAACTTCAACGTTCACATCCGAGCAGTGAAAAGTCAAAACTTCGCAAACCCAAACGAATCCCAATTTCACATCCGAGCAGTGAAAAGTCAAAACTTCGCAAACTCCACACGCCAACAAGGCAACGACCCTCGCCACACCACGCGGAAACATCCGTCACCGTCCTCGCCGACCGCGCTGGGGCGCCCCCCACCCACCCGGAGGCCCAGCTCCCCCACGAATCTCGATTCCCCAAACAACATTGCCACCGCCTCCCCGCTTTCCCTCACCTCGCCCCCTCCGCCAAGCCGCGAGCCGCCTCCCTCCCCCTAGGGTTCCTCTCCCCGGAGCCGGGTGGGCGCGGCAAGGGAGAGGGAGGGGATGGAGGGGTGGGCGTCCGCGGCGGCGTACACGGCCGCCGCGCTGGCGTCCGCGGCGGCGGCGACGGTGGTGGCGCTGCGCCTCGTGCACCGGCACCTCCTCCACTACGCCGAGCCCACGCACCAGCGCTTCATCGTCCGCATCATCCTCATGGTCCCGGTACGGCCCGATACCCCGCTTCTGTATACTACTATAGGCGAATCGTAGCTGTTTACGTCAGCTCTCTTAGCTCTTCCCTGTGATTTGTGGGCGAACTGTGACTTGTCCATTTCCAACTGAAATCTTCTGGAGCCGTAGCTATAACGGTTTGCTCATTGATGCTTCCACGCAGCAATAATGGCTTACCATGTGTAGCAACCATTTATGTTCATATATGTGTATACTTGTGTTGCGTATGCATTAGATTGCAGCAGCTGTCTTAGTATTGATAATTGTTTCTTAAATAAAACAAAGGGTCCCTGTTTCTGAAGTTTGATAGTGGTATATCTGTTTCGGGGAATCATTTTTATGTTTTGTTTTGGATGGAGCATGGCAGCACCTTTCTGAATTTTGGTACTTGCCACTGCAACAATAACCCTAGTTACTTTTACCATGATAGCCTGTTTGGTTTGAGCCCAGGCAAAGCTGCCTGGCCCAGGCATGAATCCCAGGCGTCCAATTTTGGAGGTCTGGGGCTGAGATTGCTGCTTGGGCTGGGAGTTGCCTGGAAGGCCCCCAACCAAACACATTTGTGAACAGATAGGTGGTGTACTCAAAGCTGAAAATGATGCTTGGGACTATTGAACCTTACAGCTCTGTGGGAGTTTAAGCAATGTGCTGAGTGGAATGGCTTATATTTTCTTTCTGCTCCCTAGCTCAGAAATTCTTTACCTCATCTCATAAAATTAACTTTGTTGTAGTGGAACCATCGGAACGTGAAGAAGACATATTATCTCATAAACATGATATTTCCAGTTCTGATTCCTGCATGATCTGCTGCCCACATGCTGTTAGGATCAGCTAGTTATATCACAGGGTTTTGGTTACACTATTTGTGCCATGTCCTTGTTCTCTTTGGTTTGGCATAAGCATAATGCATATGAATCATGGCGTCTACCCTCTGTGCATGGAACGTGAACATTTGTCCTAGATAGTTGGTTTCAAGTGTCAGCATGGAATCATATGACTGGATTGTGTTGAATCATTTAATTTTTTTCATCTTACACATGTATTCTGTATCCAGCTTATGTCTTTTCTAACTATCTATAAGTACATCAAATTTTAGGTATATGCAGTGATGTCATTTCTTTCCCTTGTCTTACCACATCAAGCAATCTACTTCAATTCTATTCAAGAAATGTAAGTCAACTACTTGTAACTCAAAAACCTATTTTATTTTATCCTGTGTCACCTAATTCACGCTCATATCACTTGGAACATATATGCTTTCATTCATGATGGATAATGATGCCCTCATATTGAGAACTAATACATGAAATAAAACTGCTCTTGTAACCCTCCTTTTTTAGCACTCATCTGGTATAAGTCCTGTGACTTGATATGGTCCATCACCTTGACCATTGACAAATTGCAGTTCTGAGTGAAACAGTGCTGTTAATGTGAGAAGGGCATGAATTTGCAACTTTTGTTTATGTCACAGTATTGCTAGCTTTGGTGGCACTTGGTATGCATGCACAAGTTTTGAATGCCCTTGCACTAGAATCATTAAGTAGTCAACTTGAGTACTTGACCATTAATGATGCACTACCTGAACCAAAGCAAGAATTTTAGTTTCAAAAGAATGTTAACTTTATGTTCGCAAAAAAAAAAATGTTAACTTTAAGTCTTCAGTAATATACTAGTAACAGTATTAGCAATATCCCCACTGATGCTTCTGAAGGATTGGGGCAGGCTTCTTCTAGCACTGCATTACAGAAAAGCCTCCTGGTTTTTGATGCAAAACCATGGGGGAGTTCCCCACTGTGCCAGTTCCTGCTGGATTAATGAACTAATGAAGTGAAGTTCAATTGTGTGAATACTTACCCAATTAGGGATCAAGGAACAGAGAAAATTGTCATGGAGGCTGTTTTTTTCCTAACTATGCATGCCTATCGAAATCATGATATTAACTTCATGAGCAATGCCATACACTTGCAAGTTACAACGATGTTTCCTTTGACATCTTCGTAGTCCACGAATACATTTATCCAATCAGATTGTTGAGATGTGATCAAATTAGTACTTTATTTTAATAAATCATCAGTGCTGAACTTACTACTTCTAGAAACCTCAGCTAGATACGCATTATCACTTCTAGAAACCTTTATTGCAGTCCACCATCTAACAACTATGTGATCCAGCCATGTATGTTTCGTGATCTTTTGTGAAGAATTGTCCATCAAATGAAAACTAATGGTAAACTGTTCTTGTACTGATGATATGTGGGGTAACATAGGTGACAGTATTATTGTAACCGTTGCTTTTCTTTTCCAGTGTTTATGGGGAGAATTTTCCTGCAGTCTGAATTAGATAGCCTGCTATTTTCCCTCCAGTCTGAGGTAGATAGCCTGTTAGCAAGTCAGTGTGTTTTTGCAAAAATAATTTTGGGCTTTAGACTGTACCACCAAAGGACCCCTATTAATTGCTTATTTGCATCAGTGTTAGAGATTTGGCCACTGGAAGGACAATACGTGCCTAGAAAAAAAGACATTTATGCTTCCTTTGGCCATTGTGATCTTACAATTACAAAAATGCCTCACAAGTCTCATCTTGTATTTATGATCTCTTTGGCAGCACTCATATATCAGCAGAAGAGGTTGTTCTTTTTAGATATTATTTACACTCACAAGCTCAATTGACTTTGTGTAACCGGCTCTGAGTTGAATTGGGTAAAACTAACTGGAGCATGTTGCCCCATGATTAATGCTCTGAACTGTTGAGCTAACAATAACTACTCCCTCCATCCAAACTATAAGACGTTTTGACTTTTCTGGATACATAGCTTTTGGTATGCACTTAGATATACACTATGTCTAGATACAAAGTAAGTAACGTATCTTGAAAAGCCTAAACATCTTATAATTTGGAATGAAGGGAGTACTTGCTAATTCTTTTGTGGCTCCAATAAATGTGAAGTTACCTAGATCAAAATCTCAGACTGTTGCTATTTTTTTACTGAAGTGGATAATTTCGATTTATAGTTTGTTTGAAAACATATGCTCCAGATACAGTGATGTATCTTAAATTGGAACCTTTTATTTGGTGCTCATATAATGTGCTGACAGCCATTTTTTAGTGCCCATTTGCATAGGAACTGTAGACTCTTTATTGACTAGTGAGGACTGAAGTCTACCTCTTTCAAGAAAAAAGGTTGTTTTTTTTTTCTTTCTTTGAAGACTCAGCCTTGAACGTCTTTGCAAAAATGACCTCAACTATGTTGCAAAGAAAAAAGTGCCCCAGGGCATGGCCATCTGTACTAATGGCACCTGACTTTGGAGTCATGAGGTACATTCATACTAGCACTTTGCAGAACAGCATTGGTCATAGTAATACAATCACAAACAAGCTTAACGCCCCAATCTGATTCTTTTTTTTCCAAAATGAGGAGGAAGAACAAAATTTAAGTCCTCTTGAAAAGCTTTGCTGGCATGATAATTCACTGTTTTGTGTTATTGTTATTGTATTTATTTATTTTGTTAAGAGATAATTGATTAGGTGCACTAAATATTCTTCCTCCTGCTGTGGTTCACGCAGGATAGTCTAGTTCAAATGTTATGCATCCTGTTGATTTTTTTCATTGTTTCTGCAGTTCCCTGACAAATTTGTTCTAATATAAGAGGCGCTATATCTAGAATCATGTTTAAACTTGATTCAATTGTGTTTCAGCTATGATGCTTGGGTCATCTACAATTTCCTTTCACTTTGCTTGGCATGGGTTGGAGGTCCTGGTACTGTGGTGGTAAGTTTGAATGGGCAATCTTTGAAACCCTCATGGTTCCTGATGACTTGCTGTTTACCAGCTATTCCTCTAGATGGGTGCGTATTTATCTTTTGTTTGATTAAATGATCAATACAACAATTTTGTACTGTCCACATGCTTTAAAAACCTTATCTCATGGACTATGACTTTTGTGTTCCTGACAGGCGTTTTATACGGAGATGTAAACAAGGCTGTCTGCAGTTTGTGATCCTAAAACCAATCTTGGTTGTTATCACCTTCATACTTTACGCAAAAGGAAAATACGAAGATGGAAACTTCAGTGTCAACCAGTCCTATCTATACATAACTATCATCTATACAATCTCATACTCTATGGCATTGTTTGCTCTTGCACTATTCTATGCGGCATGCAGAGATCTACTTCAGCCTTATAACCCTGTCCCGAAGTTCATCATAATCAAATCAGTTGTGTTTCTAACGTATTGGCAGGTAAAATCTATTGTAAGGGTTCATTTCTTTCTCTGAATTACTTGTGACTTGTGAGCCACTACTAGTCTAGTAGCCTGTTCAGATTTCTTACATGGAATGGCAGTTTTGCAAGCAAAATGACCCCATCCAGTATTTGTTGTTACTTAGTGAAATAAATAATCCTTTTGTAACAGTCTGGAAGCTTTTCTCACAGGGTGTGCTGGTTTTCCTTGCTGCAAAATCTGGATTCATAAAAAATGCTGAGAAAGCTGCCTATCTCCAGAACTTTGTGCTATGTGTTGAGATGCTCGTAGCAGCCATTGGGCACCGATTTGCCTTCTCCTACAAGGAATATGCTGGCTCCAATGCCCGCCCTTTTGGTGGTTTTAGGGGAAGCCTTCTTCACGCGATGAAATTCAATGACTTCTATCATGACACTGTGCACCAGGTAAATTAGCAATCATTCTCTTCACAGCTCATCCTGGTCTCAGATGTGAAGCATATGCATGATCTCCCTGTATCCCAATTTCCAGAGTGCAGTTTCAACTTTTGTATCAGCTAACTGTTTTCTCCCGCATTGCAGTTTGCACCTACATATCATGAGTATGTGCTCTACAGTAACGAGGGGGAGGATGAACCAACAAAATACAGCCCCAGCACTATCGTGCCAACCGGAGAGCACCTAGTAGAGCTGGCGGAAGTCACTGTTGTGAGCTCGAAGGCTCCAGGAATGTCGAGTTTATTGCTGAATGAGGCTGATCAGGCAGAAACAATGCCCTCCCAAGTCGTGGAAGCCAACACCGCTGCTTCCGTGGAACCATACGACCTCTCAAGCTTCCTCAACGTAGAGTTATCTGATTACCCTGATCAGGTCCCTGCGATTCCTAATGTAAGAGAACAATGACATGTTGCGGTGTATATTCATGGTGTAAAATGAGCGGTAGCGCTGTTGAGCTGACCATAGATTACGGTGTACATAGAAATGTCTCGTGTCGGTTTTGTTTCATTGTTCATGCATTTGAGTGGCATGCTCATGTTTTCTCCGTGTGGGTTAAAAATGAGCCAAGCTGACAGATGAATTTGAGGCGTAAGCGGAAATATGCGGTGTAAGTAACATGTAGATTTAAATGAATTGCTTTTGTCGATGAGACGGGTCACGGAGGGTATATGTTGGACTGGACGTGGTTTCTGTGCTGATGATATTACGAAAAGTTCACGTGCAAGCAACGTGTTGTGGATTAAATGAATCTGTAAGATTGCAGAGATATCGGTTTACAGGAGATATGTCCTCATGAGTTCAAATGGTTAATCGTATGACGATTAAATTTCCCTGCTGCTGCAATGGTATACTTCATCTACGAAGGCCCTAAATCATATTCTAATCAACATTACAAAATGACTGGTTTATGACACTTCCTAAATAAAAGGTAAATGGTACCTTAAAATATGCACCCAAAAATTATACCTAACTGATTACCATTAGGGACAAGCAGCCCGGATGTCTAGATGGACGCTCGCGCATACGCATGCTGCTGCGCGTGCCCGCGCCACACGGATGTCGTCCGCACCGCTAGACCACGCGCGGGAACCGCTTGCGCCCCCTCTGCTTCCCACTCGCATGCACGCAGGACCGTCTGTGCCTGCTCAGCGGCACCCCAACAGCTACGGCAAGTGTGTCCCATTGCAACATGTGTAATACCATATCTACTTTTGCAGCATACGTCCGTAACAGCTAAAACACTTACAACATACGTCTGAAACACTTAAACACCTAAAAAACGCTTGAAAGTCATTTCAAAACATATGCAACATCCAGATGAAATACTTGCAACATGCGCGTGAAAATACCTGAAACATTTGGAATACGCTTGCAACATACATATAAATGCAACATCCAGATCCATTTTAAAAACATCCAGATGAGAAACATACGCTTGCAACATGCGTATATAACCATTGCAATACATGCAATATTAAGATAAAACGTTTAAAACATACATCTGAAATACCTGAGCACGGCATCACCGGCGGCCACGACCCGCCGCGGCAGTGAAAGGATCAAGATGTCTAAGAGGGGGGGGGGTTGAATTGGGCTAATTCTAAATTTTCTTGTAATAATTAAATCCTACGGTTAGCCCAATTAACCCCTTGTGCCTAGAAAGTGTTTCTATTTATCTATCGCACAAAAGTTTAGCAACCTATGTTCCAATCCTACTCTAGCATGACAAGTCTATGAATGTAAATGACAAGAATTGAATTGCTCAAAGTAAATGCTCAAAGTAAAGAGAGAAGGAGGAACGCGGCGATGTTTTGCCGAGGTATCGGAGAGTCGCCACTCCTCACTAGTCCTCGTTGGAACACCCGCGCAAGGGTGTAGCTCTCCCTTGATCCGCGTAAGGATCAAGTGCTCTCTACGGGTTGATTCTTTGACACTCCGTCGCGATGAATCACCCACAACCGCTCACAACTTGAGTTGGGTCAACCACAAGCTCCGCCGGATGATCACCAAGCTCTCAATCACCACCAAGCCATCTAGGTGATGACGATCACCAAGAGTAACAAGCACGAACTCTCACTTGACCACGACAAGCTTAATGAGAAGGGTGGATGCACACTTTGCTACTCTTGCTTTCACTAATGAGGGCTCTCTTTGGGATTCTCAAATCTCAATCACCTCACTAGGACTTTGCTCTTTTTGGCACTCTCAAAGGTGTTTCTCAGCTGTTGGAATTAGCAAAAGTACCCCCTCACACGAATGGAGGAAGTATTTATAACCTTGGTTGAAAAGCGAACCGTTATGTGCCTCTACGGGGTGACCGGACGCTCCGGTCATGTTGACCGGACGCTCCGGTCAGTTCACCCCGAACTCCAGTGTTTAAGTGGTGACCGGACGCGTCCGGTCGTGATTTTCCCTCTCTAGAACCTTACTGGAGTCAACCGGACGCTGGCACCTAGCGTCCGGTCGCTCACCTCTCAGCGTCCGGTCGCACCAGACGAAATCACCTTGATCAAATGAACTGACCAGACTTTGCGCCAGCGTCTGACCAGACCAGAACCAGCGTCCGGTCAGCATTTGACCCTCCATTCACTTTCAACTCTCAATCATATGTGAATAAAGTTTACTCCAATGGATCTAAGGGCTTTTTAGGAGCTACCTAGTGCTAGATTTAGCAAGTGTGCACCACACCTAACTCACTAGACTCACCTAGGTCAAGCTACCCGTCCATATCCCCCTTAATAGTATGGCCAAAGAAAAAACAAAGTCCTAAACTACTCTAAGTGTCTCTTCAACTCCAAACGACACTTAGAACTAGTCCATCCTTAACCTTGTCATCCATCCTTTAAAAACCGAAACGATTTCCATCGTAGGGGCATGACCACCATGATTGCCCAATCGATCTCCATTACCATGACCTAACTTAATTGCCTCTGCAAAACACACATTAGTCATAGTAGTCACGTATTGTCATTAATCACCGAAACCCAACTAGGGGCCCAGATGCTTTCAATCTCCTCCTTTTTGGTGATTGATGACAATACCACATCGAGTATGTGAAAGAGATGATGTTTTTAACATGCTTGGATCATATAAGCTTTTGACAATAAGAACAAAAGAGTTAGGCAAGCATATATGACCCAAGCCAACATGATGTACTCAATAGATGTGAAATAAGCATGAGTACAAGTAATAAAACTCATTTGCATCGGAGTAAAACGCGGAAGCAAAACAAATGAGCATAACACAAGTGATATGACATATAAATAATTCAAAGTAGAGAGCACACATATCACATATCACATAACTATCACGATCACGTAGATATCACTATCACATAAATATAGTTCGATGCATGAAAGTAAACACATGAATGCATAATAGTGTATCACACATAAAAACCAAATATAATAGATAAACTCCCCCTAAATGAATCGATCCCCCTAAGTCTAACATACTCGATCCCTCTCCCCCTTTGGCATCAAACACCAAAACCCACGGGTCGGTCGGCGGGGTTGCAACGGACGAGTCGGGCGCTGAGGTACAAGGGGCGAGCTGGAACTGTGTGCCATCATCATCTGATCCTAAGCTCTATGCAGTCTGACCCTCTATGACTGGAAGCGACGCTGAAGCGGTCTGGGTCGGATCTAGAACTGGCGCTGCCTGCTCTGATGATGCAACTGAAGATGGGAGAGTCTCTGTAGTCCCAGTAATAGGAGCAACTATGGAAGGACCAGGGACATGTAGCTCTGGTGGTGTAGGTTGCCCTGTCAACTCACTGAATGAAGCACCAAGGCTCCTAGAGACTGGGGTGAGCACTGACAAACTCTGAGGCGGAGTGAAGCCCGTATGAAGAGGAGTGAACTATGGGGCTGGCACTGGCGAAGCAAACCACCGGGACACCTACTCTGTAGGTGAAGGAAACTGTGGCGCTGGCGGTCCCTGACTCTGAAGCCCACTAGGCTGGAAAGCTAGAGTCATAGAAGTGGTGGCAGGCTGACCAAGATGGGGCGAAGGCTGTGGTGGTGGAGCCTCAATAGCTGTCACAACATGCTGCATAAACCCAAGTAGCTGTTGCTGCATGAGAAGCTGCTGCTGATGCATGGCCTGCTGCTGCTGCTGGATCGCCTGCTGCTGTCGCTGGAACTCATCCTGCCTAGTCTGAAACTGTGCAAATATAGCAGTTGTCTCCTGAGCCTAGCAAGCCTGATCCTGCCTTATCCGCTCAAGTATACCAAGTAGAGCGGGGTCTGTCTGCGGTGCAGGTGGAGCTAAACTGGAGCTACCGGCCTCATGGTCATGTCATCGTGGAGGCATCTGAGGGATATCCCGGTAGTCATCATCTGAGCTATCGTTGCGGTCGCTCTCAACCATCCCCTCCTACCAAGCATCTAACTGCTCCTCCTCAGTAGCTGATATGCCCCTGATGGTCTCATCCTATTGGGCTGCAATCTCTGGCACCTCTAGACAACGTCGCAGCTGGCTGGGTGTCCTCACTGCACTATGGCGGATCATCTGAGTCATGTTGTATGCAGGGAACTCTGTAGTAGCATCATTGTACTTTGCCAGCATCTCAGGTGGCCTCACAATAATTGCCCTATGGATCAGGAATGTAATTCAGCGAGCATATGGCAGCTGCCTGTGACCCCTGAACCCCTCTGCAATAGTATCCTCCATCTTTGATAGAAGGAGATCCCAAATGTCAAACATAGTTTGCTACATCAGAGAGTTCAGTAGCCATAACTGTATGCGAGTCAAGCCCTCGCGATACCCCATCCTTGGAAGCAGGGTCCTCCTCATAATAGCATCCAGCACTCTAGCTGTAGGAGTGAGATCACTGGGTGTCCTGCTAGACCCCTCGTCGAATGGCTCTGTGAAGCAATGGTGGACCAAATCTATAGGAGGTACCATACTGCTGTGAGGGCATCTAGGAGGCACTGTCTGTCCATAGCACACCTCATGTAGCCGAACGGGATGCTCCTGAAGCCTGAGTATCTCCCTGACCCTAAAACTCATCAGCCTGTAATCTCTGCCTCTGAATGCAAAGTGAATGAATCTGTGCTGCGGGTCAATCCAAAGTGTGGCATAGAACTCCTAGACCCAAGATGGAACATATAAGCCCGTCCGTCCGAGTAAGTCTGTTAGCCCTAGTAAATAAGCAAGGTATGGGCAAATATGCTCTCCAGTTGCTGCTATAATGGACTCAATGTTGCACACCCTCTGAGATCTAAATACTGCCTCACTGTTAAGATATGCATTATAAAAATCTTCCTGCAGTGGTGTGTAGAAGCCCTCTGATGCACGCTCATCCCGCCTCGGCAGAAACCACTGATCAAAGTCCACAAATCTGAGCTGATGCACCTGCTTGGCCGTGGCGGCCCTCAAATCTAGATGAGTCACTAGAGGTAGACCCTGTGGTCTAGGAGGTGAACGAGAACCCCTCCGCTGTGTCTCTGGCCTCGGTGTGACTGGAGCACGGGTATGACCAGAGCGACATAACTATGGCTGAGGTGCCTACTCTGTCTCCTCGGCCTGCTCTCCCTCCTGAGTTTGCTCTACTGGCTGTGGCTGCTGCTGTGACTCCCCCTGAGGCTGACTCTCATCAATAGCAACATGTCGTCCTCCAACCATGATAGTCCCAGCTAGACCACCATGACGACGCTCAACCTGCTCAAGTGCAGCCCTCTGTACTGGTGAAAGCTGATCTGCGATCTGGACTCCACTCCTAGCACCTCCTGCCTCTGCACGCTCTACGGCTGCTGCAACTGTGGCTGCTCTAGCTATATCTGCATCTGGATACTTCCGCTTCTTTGTTGCCAGCTTCTTCGTCGCCTTGCCTTTTGGATCTACAGGCTGGCGAGGCGGGGGCCTCGGATCCTCATCACCAGGACCTCCTCCAACATTCTTGACACGAGCCATCTGATGGAGCTGAAAAGAACAACTGCCGCTGACAAAGATCAACTGCCAACTGTCACTTCCGAGGCTTAGCCTCGATCCGTACTCGCGAGCTTGGCCCCCGAGTTGACTGACACCTGCCAATGGGACCACAACGGCACCGACTCGCTGACGAACCGACAAACCGACGAGAAGAGGAATGAATCGGGGAACCACCGGATCGACAACTGGAGGTTAGGGTTTGCAATGCTCAGTGGAACGGTCATGGAGATGCAGCTGGTGGTGGCACAGTGATTACACGGTGAGGCAATGTCGCTAGGGCATAGGCGCTCGCTGGTGAGGTGAGGCACGGCTATGGCGTGGGCACGGTGGCGGAGCGGAGCAGAGGCGGCTAGCGCTGAAGAAGATGGCGCGGCGACGCAGTTAGGGCACAGGAGCGCGGCGGCGAATCGGGCTGTGTAGCACGGTGGCACGGGGAGCGGCACGGGCGCTGGAGCTTGCGGCGGCGTGGGAAACAGCGCTAGAAGCATGAGCTCGCGGCGAGGAAGCAGTGCGGCGCTGGGAGGATGGCGTGGCGGCTCAGAACTCGGCGATGTCGGCGCGGCTAGCTTGCGGGATGAAGATTAGGTCACGCGCGGCGACGGTTATATGGGGTCCCCCGACGTGATAGAAAAGGAAACAGAGAAGAAGTCCTGAACCCGCATGATTTCTACTAACCGGACGCTCCGGTGGCAATGGCCGGACGCTGCCACCTAGAGTCCGGTCGATTCCAGAGAGGTCCAAAACCTCTAGAATTGTGACCGAACGCGTCCGGTGAACCCTGACCGGACGCAGCCAGAGTCCGGTCCTCACTGCCTTGATCGCCTTCGCTTGAACGGACGCTGAACCACCATCTGTCTGGACACTAAACAGCAGAGTCCGGTCACTCCATCGCAACAGATTCATCTCCTGTGAACTGACCAGACGCTGGACATCAGAGTTCGGTGCAGCGTCTGGTCACTCTTTTTCCAACAAATCTTCAAAGTCCTTCATGTTGCCTGTTCCCAATCAAGTCCCAACTTCAATAAAGATCCAAATAAACACCAATTGGGACTGATGTGAGTGACCTCTCTCAAACCCTCAGATTTTTCAAAATATTTTGCCATAGGCTATAATTCTTTTTAAGAAAATAGGCAATAAGAGGGCAATTGAAGATAAACGACAAAGCAACATTCATGCATATGCAATGTAATACTTGAAAGTAAATCTAGTTGCTTGTCAAGTTTGATCCAAAGTTAAGCTTCTTCACATGCTTTACGGCGGTTATCTTAACCATGTTAGACAAGCCCTAAGTGCATTACCATAAAGTAAACATGTTGTATATTACAATGCAATGCAAGGGACAACACAAGCTCATCTTTTAGTGAAGTTACTAAAATCAAGAACATTGAGCTCATTCCGCAATCGACAAAAAGTCGCCTCATCTAGCGGTTTAGTAAAGATATCCGCCAATTGATTCTCGGTCCTTACACCTTCTAGTGATATATCATTTTTAGCAATATGATCTCTAAGAAAGTGATGATGGATATCTATGTGCTTGGTGCGAGAGTGTTGAACCGGATTATTTGCAAGTTTTACCGCACTTTCATTGTTGCACAAAAGAGGTATTTTTTCTAGAACTACACCATAGTCTAGCAAAGTTTGTTTCATGTACAGAATTTGTGCACAACAAGCACCCGCTGCAATGTATTCCGCTTCGGCAGTGGACAAAGCCACACTATTTTGTTTCTTGGAGGACCAAGACACAAGTGATCTACAAAGCAAATGGCACCCTCCGGATGTGCTTTTTCTATCAACTTTGCAACCGGCATAATCCGAATCGGAATAGCCAACTAATTCAAATATAGCTCCTTTGGGATACCAAAGGCCAATGCTTGGTGTGCTTAAGATACCTAAGGATTCTTTTTACGGCAATCAAATGAGTTTCCTTAGGATTAGCTTGAAATCTAGCACACATACACACACTAAACATGATGTCGGGCCTAGATGCGGTTAAATATAACAAGCTACCAATTATAGAGCAGTAGAGAGTTTGATCAACCGTGTTACCTCCCTTATCTAGGTCGATATGTCCATTAGTTGGCATTGGTGTCTTTATTGGCTTACATTCATCCATCTTGAATCTCTTGAGAAGATCATTTGTATATTTCTCTTGAGAGATGAAAATCCCTTCTCTCATTTACTTGATTTGAAAACAAAGAAAGAATGTAAGCTCTCCAATCATTGACATCTCGAACTCCTTCGACATCAATTCACCAAATTCTTTGCAAGAATCTTCATTTGATGATCTAAAGATGATATCATCAACATACACTTGACAAATGAAGATATGCCCATTAAGCTTCTTGGTGAATAGTGTGGTGTCGACCTTTCCAATGGTGAAGCCCTTCTCAATGAGGAAGTTCCGAAGGCGCTCATACCAAGCTCTTGGGACTTGCTTAAGCTCATATAACGCCTTGGACAACCTATAAACATGATTAGGATATCTAGGGTCTTCAAACCTGGGAGGTTGATCAACATAGACTAGTTTATTAATAAAGCCATTTAAAATGCACTTTTCACATCCATTTGATATAATTTTATTTCATGATATGATGCATATGCAAGGAGGATACGAATGGCTTCGATTCTTGCAACCGGTGCAAAGGTCTCTCCAAAATCCAAGCCTTCAACTTGAAAGAACCCCTTTACAACTAGTCTTGCCTTGTTCCTCACAACAACGCCTTGATCATCTTGCTTGTTGCGGAACACCCACTTTATTCTAATGACTCTTGTACCTTTTGGCCGCTCTTCAAGAGTCCAAACTTCATTGCGGGTGAAGTTGTTCAACTCTTCATGCATGGCATTTATCCAATCCGGATCTTGAAGAGCTTCTTCTACCTTAGTAGGCTCAAAGCAAAAGATAAAAGAGTGATGAGCAATAAATGAAGCAAGTTTTTGTGAGCGAGTCATTACACCCTTTGATGGACTCCCTATGATGAGATCTTGTGGATGATCTTGTAGTAGAGGTGTATTTATTCTATTGACCACTTGAGGAGGAGGTTGTGGAGCATCAACATCTTGTGCTTGTGTCACCATTTGCTCATGGGAGACATGAGTATTTTTATTTTTTACTCTCCCATCTTTTTCACCATCTTGTGGCACATTTGATGAAGAAGGTGGATTGATCACTTGTACATCATCTTCATCATCTTAAGGTTTGATGTCTCCAACCAAAATGTTCTTCATAGCCTCCCTCAATGGTTCATCACCTATATCATCAAGATTCTTATGTGCTCCTTGAGAGCCGTTAGATTCATCAAATTCCACATCATATGTTTCTTCAACCAAGCTGGTGGCATGATTAAATACTCTATATGCTTTGGACTTTGATGAGTAACCGACAAGAAAACCAATATCACAACGTCTTTGAAACTTCCCTAGGTGTTGTCGCTTCTTGTAGATGTAGCATTTGTAACCAAACTCCCTAAAGAAGGAGATGTCCGGCTTTTTCCCATTGAGCAACTCATAAGGTGTCTTGCCAAGAAACTTTTGAAGGAATAGGCGGTTGGATGCATAGCATGTGGTGTTGATAGCTTCTGCCCATAGAGCTTCGGGGGTGTTGTACTCATCTAGCATTGTTCTTGCAAGAGTAATCAATGTCCGGTTTTTCTCTCAACTACACCATTTTGTTGAGGAGTATATGTTGCGGAGACCTCATGCTTGATCCTAACTTCATCACAATAGGCTTCTATATTTGTGTTGTTAAATTATTTGCCATTGTCACTTCTAATCTTCTTGAGCTTCACTTCAAACTCATTTTATGCTCTCTTGGCAAACTTCTTGAAGCATGATGCAACTTTGGATTTGTCATGAAGGAAGAATACCCATGTGTATCTTGAATAGTCTCAACAATTACAAGACAATAAATATTTTCTCCCAAACTCTTATATGTTGTTGGTCCAAATAAGTCCATGTGAAGGAGCTCTAGCACTCTTGTGGTTGACATGAAAGCTTTTGTTGGATGAGTATTTGCAACTTGCTTGCCGGCTTGACATGCACTACAAAGCTTGTCCTTTTCAAACTTCACATCCTTCAACCCTCTCACCAAATCATTTTTCATTAGCTTCTTGAGTGAGCTTATCCCAACATGAGCAAGTCTTCTATGCCATAGCCACCCAAGTGTTATTTTGATGAATAGGCAAGTCTTCAAGTTAGCATCTTCGGAGGTGAAATCCACTAGATATAGATTGTTGTATCTAAATCCCTTGAATATCACTTGGTCATCATCCTTCTTAGATACAACAACTTCCTTCTCGGTAAACGAGCATTGAAAGCCAAGATCACACAATTGTCCAACGGATAGCAAGTTGAAGCTCAATGAAACAACATATAGCACATTTGAGATAGAATGATTATTTGATATTGCCACTTTGCCCAATCCTTTAACCTTGCCATTTGAGTTATCTCCAAATGTGATTCTTTCTTGTCCATCTACTTCTTCATCTAGTGAGGTGAACATATGAGGATCACCGGTTATATGTTGTGTGCAACCACTATCAATTACCCAATGACTTCCACCGGTCTTGTAGTTCACCTACACATAAGAGATCAAGCTTTAGGAACCCAAACTTGTTGAGGGCCCTTCACCTTCTCAACAAGTGACTTTGCTACCCAATTTTTCTTAGGCCTATTCTTGTTGGGAGGTCCTAAGAACATGACTTTCATCTTTCCACTAGAATCTTTTCTAAGCATGTAATGAGCATTGAAAGCAAAAGGTCTAGCATGCTTGGGCAAGGGTTGTGGTGGTGGAGTTTGGCACTCATGGGCAAAATGACCTTCTTGTTCACACTCAAAAGACTTCTTTGGCTGTCTTTTGTTGTTGTTGAGTTTGAGCCTTCTTCTCTTTGTTTGCCATGTACCCAATGCCACTTCTATCCATCTTCATGACGGTGTTCATTAGTAGCTCACTTTGAAGATGCTTGCCTCTTGTGAACTTGCTCAATCCAATCTTGAGATGCTCTTTCTCTAACTTGAGCTTCTTATTTTCTTCCTTGAGTGCATCATTATTTTTCTCTTCCTTGAGCTTCTTGTTTTCTTCTTTGAGCTTCTCATTCTCACGAATCAAATCATCATCATGATCAAGAGTTTCTAGCACAATAGTGTTGTGGCTTTTGATCTCTTCAAGATCTTTCTTGAGCTTTTCATTATCATTTTTGAGCTTGACAAACTCATCATAATCTTTGGTCTCAACCACTTGCTTGCCCTTGCTACTAGAACTTTGCTCAATGCTCTCAATGATCAAATCATCACATGATGTAGCTATATCAATCTTAACAACATTGTTAGTAGCATCATGTGGCTCATTGGATAAATATTCTTGAGCAATGACAAGATTATCATGATTAATCTTAAGAGTAGTATATTCTTCTTTTAGCATGTTGTGGCTAGTGATGAGCTAATTGTGTATCCTCTCAAGTTTATCATAATTATCTTTAAGCTCTTTCTTAGAAGATTTGAGCTCCTTAAGTTTGGATGATATAGCATCATTTGCTTCTCTAAGCTCAATACTAGCCTTTTCGGCTATATCACATTTAGCTAAAAGAGAATCATTTTTAGCTTCTAGTTTTTCATTCTTAACTCTACTCTTTCTAATGATCTTAGTGTATTGATTTAGCAATTTAACAAGATCATCATAAGAAGGTGATTCATATTCATCATCATCACTATTGCTATCATCATTGCTCGCATGTTCATCACCACTATTGTCATCATTTGATACCTTGCGATCACCCTTGGCCATAAGGAATAGGTGTGTAGAGGATGATGGCGGTGGTGGCGGTGAAGATGATGAAGAGTCAATAACAATGGTGGCCACCTTCTCGTTGTCACTATCATCATCGGATGAGCCACTAGATGAATCAATGTCCGTGAGCCAATCACCGACGATGTATGCCTTTCCACTTTTCTTCTTCTTGTGTAAGTCTTTCTTCTTGCCATCTCTCTTCTTGTATGGCTTGTTTTTCTTCTTCTCATCTTCTTCTTCATTGCTTGAGTCATCTTTCTTTCCCTTGTACTTGTTCTTGAACTTGTGTTTCTTGGGCTTGGTGTATTGGTGTGCTAGATGACCAAGTTCTCCACAATTGTAGCAATCCATCTCGGAGATTGGCTTTCTTCTAGAGCTAGTGAAGAACTTCTTTTTCTTGCTATCAAAATTGATGCCACTCTTGTTAAGCTTCTTTAGCATCTTAGCGGTTCTTCTCACCATGAGAGCAAGACTTGCATCATCAATTTTATCATCACTTGAGCTCTCATACTCAAGCCTTGCTTTGCCCTTCTCTTGGCTAGCTTTGAATGCTAAGTCTTTTTCTTTCTTCTTTGTAGAGGATGAGCCATCTTGAGGTGTGATGTGCATGTACATCTCATGAGCATTGATCATTTCCAAGATTTGTGTTGGTGTAGCAGTGGAAAGATCACCTTGATGAAGCACAGTCACAATATGCCCATATTTATCAATGGGGAGGACACTCAAAATTTTTCTTACAACGTCGGATGGTTGCATTTGAGTGAGTCTAAGCCCATTGACTTCCTCTACAAGAACATTCAAACGGGAGTACATCTCATTAGCACATTCTTTAGGAAGCATCTCAAAAGAATTTAGCTTTTTCATGACAAGATGATAGCGTTCCTTACGCTCACTCTTTGTTCCCTCAAGGAGCGCACAAACATCCGACCATAGTGCATGGACGTCCTTGTGGTTCCTCACCCGGTTAAACACATCTTTACAAAGGCCTCTAAATATGGTGTTTCGAGCCTTTGCATTCCATTTTTCATAATTCACCTCATCGCCTTGTAGGTGCGTGGCATCCCGAGGTTTTGGGAAACCTTGTGAGAAACCTATCGCATAAACGTTTAGCAACCTATGTTCCAATCCTATTCTAGCATGACAATTCTATGAATGTAAATAATAAGAATTGAGTTGCTCAAAGTAAATGCTCAAAGTAAAGAGAGAAGGAGGAACGCGGCGATGTTTTGTCGAGGTATCGGAGAGTCGCCACTTCCCACTAGTTCTCGTTGGAGCACCCGCGCAAGGGTGTAGCTCCCCCTTGATCCGCGCAAGGATCAAGTGCTCTCTACAGGTTGATTCTTTGACACTCCATCGCGGTGAATCACCCACAACCGCTCACAACTTGAGTTGGGTCATCCACAAGCTCCGCCGGATGATCACCAAGCTCCCAATCACCACCAAGCCGTCTAGGTGATGGCGATCACCCAGAGTAACAAGCACGAACTCTCACTTGACCACGACAAGCCTAATAAGAAGGGTGGATGCACACTTTGCTACTCTTGCTTTCACTAATGAGGGCTCTCTTTGGGATTCTCAAATCTCAGTCACCTCACTAGAACCTTACTCTTTTTGACACTCTCAAAGGTGTTTCTCAGCTGTTGGAATGAGCAAAAATACCCCCCCACACGAATGGAGGAAGTATTTGTAACCTTGGTTGAAAAACAAACTGTTATGTGTCTCTGCGGGGTGACCGAACGCTCTAGTCATGTTGACTGGACGCTCCAGTCAGTTCACCCCGAACTCCAGTGTTTAAGTGGTGACCGGACGCTGGACAGCGTCCGGTCAGCACTGACCGGACGCGTCCGGTCGTGATTTTCCCTCTCTGGAACCTTACTGGAGTCCGCGTCCGGTCGCACTAGACAAAATCACCTTGATCAAATGAACTGACCGAACTCTGCGCCAGCGTCCAATCAGACCGGAACCAGCGTCCGGTCAGCATTTGACCCTCCATTCACTTTCAACTCTCAATCATATGTGAATGAAGTTTGCTCCAATGGATCTAAGGGCTTTTTAGGAGGTACCTAGTGCTAGATTTAGTAAGTGTGCACCACATCTAACTCACTAGACTCACCTAGGTCAAGCTACTCGTCCATACCCCCCTTAATAGTATGGCCAAAGGAAAAACAAAGTCCTAAACTACTCTAAGTGTCTCTTCAACTCCAAACGACACTTAGAACTAGTCCATTCTTAACCTTGTCGTCCATTCTTTGAAAACCGAAATGATTTCCGTCGTAGGGGCATGCCCACCATGATTGCCCAATCGATCTCCATTACCATGACATAACTTAATTGCCTCTACAAAACACACGTTAGTCATAGTAATCACGTATTGTCATTAATCACCGAAACCCAACTAGGGGCCTAGATGCTTTCAGGCAGGAAGCTAGGGTCGGTGGTGGCGCGGCTCCCTGTCATGGTCTCTTCGGCCGACGGCGGACTTCTCCTGGTGTCGCTAGGGTGGGGTGCGGCCGAGGACGCTGCGTGGCGCAGCACAGGATGGGGGTGCGCGCGTAGCGGGGGATGGCCACGGTGGCGAGGAGGAGTGGGACGGGCGGACGGACTCACGGCGCGTTGAAGCCATGACGTCGCGAGATGGAGTGGGGAGATTTTTTTGAGAGAGATGGGGGAGACGTAGGTGAGTAGACAGGCCTGTTCGGCAGGTAGGTAGCAGGCCCGGGAAGGCGGCATCGGAACGAACGCCCACACCACAGCACTTCTGTTACTATTATTCGGATTGTCTGGGCAGTTAAGGTGATTGGGGACACATTAGAGGACCCTCTCGCCTCCTTTTGAGCGTTTTAGCTTGCATATCGTGAGATAGCATTTGGGGAGACAAATTGCTGTCTTTATTTAAGCTTGAATATTGTAATAACAAACTGTGAGCTAAAACAAAATGGCCTTAGTTATAGTAACTCAAACAGTTTACAACTGCTATCCGTACAGGGTTTTGTGGCGGCGCAGCTTTTTTTTTTCTACAGACAAATACTGTACAGTGTAACCACAGCATTGTTACAGACAAATACTACTCGACTCGAGTGCGGTTGTTGGATTCGGCAAAAAAAAGGAGACGACGTCAACTTACATCTGGAATCAGACACAGCAGGTGCGCAGTGCGCTGGCGTCTGATTAACACAATTGTACAATCAAACTCACCCAATGTCAATGGTACTAGTAACTAGTAGAGTAGTAGTTCACGATCTTCTGAAACAGGCCAACCTGACCGCATCGGCCATCTCTTCAGATGGAATCACCCCGGCAGCTTTCATCTGATACATGACTCTGGTGGCCTCTCTGTACCGTCCGCCGCGAGCATACGCCATGGCAAGGGCGCTCCAGCACGCGGTGTCAGGCTTGCCACCGATTGCCTCGAACGCCCTGGCGGCATCTGCCAGCTGCCCTTGCTTGGCGTACATGTGTACCAGCCCAGAGCCAACGAACTGGTTCGTGTCCACGCCACGCTTGATGGTGTCGGCGTGCACCTGCTGCCCGCAGCACCCTTGGTGCTGTGACTCCGCGAACACGGCGAGGATGCTCGACAGGGAGAAGCTGCTCCTTGGAACGCCAGAGGACGCCATGTCCCTGAAGACGTCGATGGCCTCGTTCAGCTGGCCGTCTCGGTGGCAGCATGTGATCAGGCTCGTCCAGGCCGCCTCAGGGATTGGTTCCTGACAATGGTGCTGCATCATCATCACGAGAACTCGCCGCGCGCTTCTGTGAAGACCGCCGCTCTCGCAGTACAGCTGCACTAGCGAGCTACCAATGTCACCGCGGACCCTGCCTTTCTTGATGACGAGAGCGTGTACCTGCTCGCCGAGACGTAGTTCGCCCACACGAGTACACGACCGCAGCACGGCCACGATGACATGGGAACAGCAATCGCCATCCAGGACCAGCGTTCTGTGGCACATGTGGGCGAACAGACGCATTGCTTTACGATGGAAGCAACCATCCGAGTAGGCGGACACCATGGTCGCCCACGCCATGCCGTTCCTCGTGGGCATTCGGTCGAACACCCGGCGTGCAGCTTCGATATCCCCACACGCGGCGTATGAGAGCAGCACCCGGTTGGCGACCGGCGACGGGAGTCCGTCGGCGGCGCACCGCGCGGTTATGTGCGCGTGCACGGAGGCCACCTCCGCCGCGTCGGCGCACTCCCTGAGGAGGGATATGTAGATGTCCTCGTCGGGCGGGATGCCCAGCGCGTCCATCAGGCGGAGCACGTCGCCGGCCGCTGACGAGGACGGATGCGAGTGAGTAGCTTCCGGCGGTGGTTTCTTGGGGCAATCCTTGCCGCTGGTGGTGTCAGTGGCGGTGTTGGTGGGGACGGGGAGCTTCGGACGCGAGAGGAGAGGTGGCGGCGGTGGTTTGGCCGGTTTGCTTAGGGCCGGCAACCCTGATTTACTGGTGGACATGGCCGGGGTGGTGGCGTTCGCGGAGAGATGCCGGCCGCGACGAGAGAGGCGAGGAGTCGCGGTGGTGGCGCAGAACGGTTTCGCAACGGAGCAGCGCGCCATGTGCGAGGTTGGCTGAACCTGAACCTGAAGCACTGGAGCGAAGGGTTCGGGTTGTTCAAGGAGGAGTGAATATTTTGATTAGAATAGAACTAGAAAAAAAATTGGCGTGAATATTTTTAGTTCGGCCTGCCGATTTCTGCGCTGGATATTACTTTGGGCCCAATATAGAAAAACATGCCCAAGCCAGCCCAAAGTTTAAACTGTTTTTTTTCCTCCGTCTTTTCCATTTTCTTGATTCAATCCCAAACCCAAAGGGCAAAGTTGCATCCAAGCAAGGGGATGGTACTTACCCTAAAAAAAAAGCAAGGGGTGCTACTGAAACCTTCTTAACCAAATCATAGCCTACCTCATATCCATATTCCGACCCACCTTGCATCCAAAAATACCGCAGTAGTGTAGGAATTCGAAGGGTGTTTGTGTTTCTATAACATACCAATCCACCAAGCATCAAATGACGACTCAACTGATAACTAAACACAGCAATACACACATCGTGTTTGGTTACCAAAAAATTTGTAGAGTGGCAAAACAATCATTGACCAAACCATTTCTAGTTTATGTGCATTGTAACTAGAAATCACATTTCATTTTCAACTCACTGTGGCATGTGCACATGTCCCTCCTCATCGCCACCTGAGCACCTGTGGAGTAGGAGTCAATGGTGGTGTGGGGATCAGACACCTGCCTAACTATCGACAAGATGACATGTAGAATCAGTGAAAGAGGCAGCATCAACTGCTATCCAGATTCTCCGACTTCGTTCAGAAAAGTTACCAAGCTGTGTGTGTGTGTGGGGGGGGGACGGAGCAAAGGAATAAAACTTAGTTCTTGATTTTCCAACACCAATAATGAATAATGTTTTATTTTACTTAGTATGTAACATAGAATTTTAATGATAAGATTGATGTTTCCTCAAGAACATTATTGAGTCTATGAAAGTGGAATAATGCAATCCCATTATTGATCAAAATGGGTGGTCCTATTATCTAAAAGGAAGAAGGTGGTCTTGGTAGACTTGACTTTAAAGGTTCAAATGATGCTACTTTTTAATGAAGAACTTGCATACGTTTTTCAACCATGAAAATTTGCCATGGGTAAAACAAATCTCAGGCCCTGTTCGGCTGGTTGGAAAAACGACTGATGTTGATGCTGATTTGTTATGAGAGAAAAACACTGTTATTTCGTTGAAACGGTACGGCTGATAAGTTTAAGTGGACAGGGCCTGTCTCTTGCAATTTTTCTAAATAGTTGTTTCTTTCTTAAGAGATGATAGGAACTGTATTATGTAAATAGTTCTAGTTTTTAGTAGAGAATACAAATAAAAGGAAGGTTATAGAGATATCCATCAGGCTTTCAAGTGGCCTTGGAAATGCTATTGCCATCTTAAACGCAAGGTTTTATTTTGGCTTTTTGTTGAAGGATAGACTAAATATGATAAGAGTAAAATGATGAATATACAAAGTTAAAACTGTGTTCTATGCACCAATGCTTTTGAGGAAATTGTTCAACGACAATTCTTATACAGTGGCTTGGGTTTGCCCAAAATTGCTATGCTAATTTGAAATTACAAGTTCACCTCAATATATAGCCTATTCAAGCCAATGAATCTGGCCAGAAGTTATATATATATTTCCTTCAACATGGAATATTATAATGATCAAACTTTTGTTGCCACAAATATAAGAGAATACTTCTGATCCTCGTGCAAAAATATAAGGCGCACATGTATTCTAATATTCAAACTTCATAATTCTTTCACCAACATTTACTCCCTCCATCCCGAAATAACTGTCGTTTTTTTGTTTCCGTGCCGTAAGTTTGTCTGGATTTGTAGAAAATATGTGCAATATTTATATCTCCAAATAAATTTATTATGAAAATAGATTCAACGATCTATCTAATGATATTAATTATGTATCATAAATATTAATATTTTTTATATAAAATTAGTGAAAGTTATTTCTCGGAAAACGAGAATGACAGTTATTTAGGGACGGAGGGAGTAGTTTATTAGCATGAAAAAATGTACCACAAAAAAGTTGCATTGGATTTGTATTTAGAAATGCTTTTTAATAATCAAGCTTTTATTGCCACTAATGCTATATAATACAAGAAATTAACGATCAAATTGTGCATTCAAAGATTGCACAAATCAAATCGTATTTTATATTTTGGGATTGGGATGGAGAGAGCAGTCAAAGTGTGGTCTTAAAACAGTACCAAGTCAAATCATGGCTTATATTTTTGGATTTGGGACGAAGGGGGCAATGAATGATGCAGTATAAAAATTGGCTGACGTAATTAACATGCCAACTGAAGCTTACAAGTTATATATCCATGTGATACATCACTGAAAATCCAGCAATTTTGTTCGTACTTGGTTTCAGATTCATAAATAAGACCCAAGACGTGTCAGTCGGCTGCGGCTGCCCAGTTTTTGGATTGTTGAATGTGGCCGTGGTGTGCTAACTGTTTTGGTACTACCGTGACATGCTAACTGATGAGACTTTGTGTTTCTAGCTGGTTGCCTGGTCATCTCTTGACTAGGTCAGTGAATCTGTGCGTCAGAATATGCTTGCTGGTCACAAAAGTCAGATATGGCTAGCCTGCCTGCGAGGGTCACGAGTTGCTTCTGAATTCTGGTCAGTCCTTAGACTATTAACACTTAACAACGGGCCTTGAGAGCTCTATATAAAGCTTCCTCCATCGCCTCATGTTTCATCAGTTCATCACAGCAAGCTCAATTCACCTGCTTACAACACATTCTCATATTAGAACCACCATTTGCTTGCAAAGCTAGCTCCAATGGCGTCCCAAATCGAGAGCCACCGCTCCGGCGCAGAGGTCGTCAGCGGAGACGACGCCATGTGCAGGAAGAAGTCCGTGGAGCTGCTGGAGGAGCTCGGCCTCCCCAAGGGCCTCCTTCCAATGGAGGACCTCCAGGAGTTCGGGTACAACCGTGCCACAGGGTTCATGTGGCTGGTGCAGCCGAAGAAGGTGGAGCACACGTTCAAGAAGATCAAGCAGACCGTGTCATACGCGCCCGAGGTGACGGCCTTCGCCGAGAAGGGGAAGCTGCGGAAGATCACCGGCGTCAAGACCAAGGAGCTGATGCTGTGGCTAAGTGTGGTCGAGGTGTATGTTCCAAAGGCGTCGCCGGAGAACGTCACCTTTAAGACCGGCACTGGCCTCTCCGACAGCTTCAACGCCGCTGCTTTCGCACTCGGGGAGTAACCTGACCAATGTGGGTTGAAATAGTGCCAAGTGCATGATCGTATCATATAGTATCTCTTTCTTTCGTGTTAGCAACTACCGTTCGTGAAGAACAGGAGTATGTTTGTGCAATTTCCTTTTTTTTATTTTTTGAGTTTGTACCTTGTAATGTTTTGGCAAAATGAATTTCCCTTTAGAAGAAAGCTTTAATAGCTATCTTTTATGTTTGTATAAGTGCACATGCACCAGTGGCATTCTTGCTCTGTTTTTATGGCATTGTGATTTCATTGGATTTATTTTCATAATTTAATGTGCAAGTTGTCAGACTCGGTCGCTTCGCATGTACTAGTCTATGCTAGGAGTCTACATAACTTATATAGACGAAGTATGGAACCCACTAAAGATCATTAACTTTGATTTCTCTGCAACCACGTTAAGACACGTCACCTCAAAAATTAAGACAGTCCGATCTTAAGCACAATTTTGATCATGTCCGTAGTTTGTCATGGACATCTGATGTACGCTATTCTCCACTAACTTGCTTTTATTACTTCATGCAAGTGGTTTCAGTAGTCATGGACACGAACATCATTTGGCTTCTCTAACTCTTCCACTAAACACCAATGTAAATACCTCTGAAGGCTAATACTATATATATTCTCCTCCATGGAGCTGCTGGAAGAGCTCGGCCTCCCCAAGGGTCTCCTTCCCATGGAGGACCTCCAGGAGTTCGGGTACAACCGCGCCACGGGGTTCATGTGGCTGGTGCAGCGGAAGAAGAAGGTGGAGCACACGTTCAAGAAGATCAAGCAGACGGTGTCCTACGCGCCCGAGGTGACGGCCTTCGCCGAGAAGGGGAAGCTGCGGAAGATCACCGGCGTCAAGACCAAGGAGCTGATGCTGTGGCTAAGTGTGGTGGAGGTGTATGTTCTGGAGGCGTCGCCGGAGAACGTCACCTTTAAGACCGGCACCGGCCTCTCCGACAGCTTCAACACCACTGCTTTCGCACTAGGGGAGTAACCTAACCAATGTGGGGAGAAATAATGCCAAGTGCATGATCGTATCATATAGTATGTCTTTAATTTCTTTCGTGTTAGCAACTACTGTTCGTGAAGAACAGGAAGTATGTTTGTGCAATTTCCCTTTTTTTTTGAGTTTGTACCTTGTAGTGTTTTGGCAAAACGAATTTCACTTTATGAGAAAGCTGTAACTATCTTTTTTGTTTATATATGTGCATCTGCACCAGTTTCATTCTTGGTCTGTTTTCGTGGCAGTGTGATTTCATTGAATCTATTTTAATTTCATATTGTGCAAGTTGTTTGACTCAGTCGCTTCGTATATGTACTAGTCTATGCCACCATTCTAGCTACATATAGGAAAGAAAAACTCGAGTTGAGGACATATAGGAAAGATTTTCAGTTTTGATGTCAAATAAGAAATGAGCATTATTTTCATGGCCAAATAGAAAATTTTCTCCTGAAATAATGCCAGAGTGCGCACCCGGCCGGCACCGGCAGCGGCGGTACTTAATTTTGATAGCTTCCAAGTAATTAAGTAGCTATATCTATCAATTTGTAATTCTTGGGCGAAGCCATTCATCCCATTGCCCACAGGGCTGGGCTAGTAATTTCTCCTTTCGCTGGTAACACCCGGCAGAGACAGACATCAACCTAGCTGTACTGTCCTATTTGGTCTACGAAGTAGAGTATGGGCCTGTTTGGCATAGCTCACAGCAACTTCTGCTCTTTTTTTTTTGTCAAACACTCATTTCCAAAACAATTTCATGGGTGAAGTTGTTTTTCTCTCCTTCTCACAAAGACATGAGTTGGAATGAAGTTGAAAAAAGTAGCTTATCCTAATTCTCTCACTCGTTTCTCTCCCTCATCCATGCATAAAGCTACAGTACTTATTCGTTTTTATTTGGTAATAATTGTCCAAATATTGACTAATTAGGCTCAAAACGTTCGTCTCGTAAAGTACAACCAAACTGTGCAATTAGTTTTTTATTTCGTTAACATTTAGTACTCCATGCATGTACCATAATTTAATGTGATGGAGAATCTTCTTTTTACATAGTGTTAAAATTGGTATTTTGGATGAACTAAACAGGGCTAATTAACGTTTGTTTTTTGGTGGGATGTGGCCAGGACCAGATACCGACCACACATTTGCACATGTTCACAAAAGAAAGCAATTAAAGGCCCAGACGTATGCATTCAGGGACTACATATATACGTTCACAAAAAGGCAATGTTTTTAGAAAAAAGAACACATCTCAGAAAAAAATACATTTATATATGTAGTTTTTCAAAAAGCACAATACTACGCATCTAGTCCCACACATTTGCACATCTTCTCTATACTGGCCCGCATTTTGCTTCTCTGTACATGGCCTGCATTCTTGCATGTTAAAAAAAAGATAACATGTGTCAAAAATTTCTTGCTGGTAGGAGATAGAAAAAGATGCTTATGTTCCTGGAGCTTCTATTGGTGATGAGCATGTTGCTGCTAGTAATGCTGTAGTGGATTTAATTTTTCTAAGCAATTTAAGTGTCATTCAATAGGCAACAGTGTCTTCCTAATTAGGCAATTTTTGTATTCTAAAAAAGCAAGTATAGTGTCTGTGTTCATTTGCAACCCACAGCCCCACCCCCAACTCCCAACCCCCGGTTTATTTGCAAAAATACATATCAAACAGAGGCAGGGTGATGATATCAATAACTAGTTTTTGTACAAAAGGCAGACTAATTCAATGGTTGAACAGAAAAGGATCATCATAACAGTAGAAAAAAGGAAAAAAGAATGATATGTGAACAACAATATGTCACCTGCATTAGTCAGCACCCCCACTCCCAATCTGCACTTCCCAACTCGAGAAAATGGAATCTCAGGCTTCCGGCCTAGTCATCTGCGCATGGTTAAAGTCACTTAGAGCACATAGTAACACTTGACGGTAAAAAGAGTAGAGATTATAGGCACATTTTTGGTGTTGAACACAAATAAATTTGCCACCAGATTACTAATAACTTGCCTGACTAATGATATTAAATTGCTTAACTAAATTTACATGCACATTTTTTGGTGGTACTGTATTGCTCGTCTATACTTTCATCTAGCCTGCTGCACACTCCACCTTTGCTGCCTTCTCTATCTACAGTAACAACATGGCAGCAGTATGGCAATAAGTAGTAGCCGATCTCAGCCCGATACTGCCCAACTGTAGCTAGTAGTGGCTATAGTAGTAGCAGGTGTACTAGATGTGGTTACAGCTTGTTTAGCAATGGAAAGCAGTTTAATTTGCTGCACTCCAGCAGAGGTGTCCTTGTGCTGTATTCTGTGCTCAAGTTCAACTCTACCTCCAATTGTGAGCTGTGAGAGGGTGATTGTAACGTGATAAATAATTAGGCTGAGGCACGAGTACTTACACCATGCCCAAAAGAATGTCTAATTGCTAATTATTCAGCTCTAAATGTTGATTATTGACACCTCCATAAAACCTAACACCAGCTGCATTTCCTTAGGCAATTTAAGTTTCATTCGCTAGGCAACAATGTCTTCCTAAATAGGCAATTTATGTATTCTGAAAAAGCATAGTGTGCTGCACCATATCTAGTAGACTCATAGATAAGAAAATAACCAATCACTGGTAGTCACCTTTCACATACACCGTATCTAGTAGGCTCGTAGATAAGAAAATGACTTGCTACTACTAAATCACAGATGCAACATAATGGTCCATGCCAACATACCACGCTAGCTTGCAAAAATACAAGATACTGCAACTTCTGCACATTGGCCGGTATCTCATTGGCAATGTCACGGTCGATGATGGGGAAGAATGGTGGCCAGTTCTCCTCCATCGGCACGCTAACTGCACCAAGCAAAATTGGGGGAAATGCCAATGATCACACATCGGTATTCAGTCTAAACAAAGTGACAACTCAAACACCACTGACAGTCTGAATAGGTAGCAAAATAGGTCCAGGGATTTGCCAGTGCTAACGCTACGGTGGCATCTAGAAAAAATAAATTATAAAATTAAAATAAGTGTAAAGATCTTTCGGCAAAGAAACTAGAGATTAGAAAGATAAACACTTTTGGAGATTGCAATTGACCTCATAATAGCATCAATCATCAGTTGATCAACACTTTTCGAGTATAAAGGCATGTTTGCACATGGATCAGTCACAAAAATATCAGAATCCAGCGCTCTGTGGTACTCTTCTTACATCCTTGTCCTCTAGTGAAACTAATCCAAGACTTAGCCTTGCATCAACAATTTCTAATGCTCTCTTATTGGGCATTGCCTTCCTGGATGGAGGTAGAGCAACCATGACATTGTTCTCTTGATTTCGCTTTGCCTGGCCTAGCCACCGGAATGCAGCTTTACTTGTGTCCGCTTGCTACGTCTAAAACAAACGTGCCCCATTACAGTTAAGTACAAAAGGGAAATAACCCGAACCATACAGGTTGAATTCAGTCCTCTCACCTCCATGGTGAGGATGAGCTTGACAAAATTCATCAGCATCGCCCAATTTTTCATCATCCGATAACTTTGCAATCACAAAACCCAAATAAATTAATACACCAACAGCTGGTATTTTGTAACAAGGCCAATGTTATGCAAATCCAGTTTAAGAAGACTAACGTTGGCAGTAGAGGAGTCCTCCATTGGCAGTAACACCGGTGATCTGGACAACTCCCTTAGCGCCCTCTCCTGATCAAGCCAAACACGATTGAAAAAAAGGGAAAATTATGGGCAATGAGGTAGCAAAGGAAGCTAAGATGGTTGGGATTCAGAACTGCAGGATCGAATCCAGACATTGAGTTCCTTCAGCGCAGCAGGGACTCCCCCAAATCCAAGCCATGCATATCGATTCTATAAGCTGTCCCCGAGCTAAAACAAGATATGCACATCACGGTTCGATAGAAAAAGAATGCGAAATCGCATTCCAAGAAGGAAACCACTGTCAGTATGCTGCTTAATCAGAGAGAGACAGACAAAGCAAAGATCAGACGCTCCAGAGCCGGGCGGACATGTACGCAGTGGGGCTAGGCATGGGCGGCGAGCCGAAGGTGGAGCCGGAGAGGCTCACCCCACGTGGCGTCATGGACATGTGCGCTCCCGTGTCTGCCTCGGGTGACCTCCTCGCCCTCGCATCGTACGGCGACTGGCCCTGGGCGTTTGACTTCCGGGCGCTCGAGACGGAGGTGGCCGTGTTCCACGCGGCTGACCCATCCCGCAATGCCGTCGTGGCCGCACGCGCAGGCGCAGACACGGCGGCTGCGGCCGTGGAGGCATTGTGGACATGTGCCCCGCCATGTCCTCCTCGGGCGACCTTCTCGCCATCGCGTCGTACGACGACTAGCTCTGGGCGTTTGACTTTCGTGCGCTCGAGACAGAGGTGGCCATGTTCCGCGTCGTGGAGCTCGTCGGGGCTAGGGTTGCAGGGGGAAGGAGGGAGGAGCAGAGGAGGGGGAGGCCGGTGCCGGCGGCAGAGGGGCGGCCGGCGGCGAGGTGGAGCTTGTCTGGCTAGGGTTGGAGGTGGCGAGGTCGGGTGCCTGTGCGACCGAGAACTAGAGATGGTGATGGGATGGGAGCCGTGCGTCCAAAACACGGCTGGTTGGAAAGAAGTCATTACCATGAAGTAATCAAAATAAGGTAGCTTTAGTTAGAGGAGAATAGCTGACAGCTAGTCGCGACAGTGCCGCATGAACCATTTGTAAATGGCCATTAAACCATTTGACAAACAACTCACATATGTAGATGACTTTATATGTGTGTAACACTGTAACAGGAGTAGTACGTGCTATGCAAGTAGCGCATGCCAAATCTGAAGGAGAAAGTTCAAGGATGTTTAACGTCGTTTCGGCTAATTAATGGTATATACGTGTACGTACGTTGCGCGAATTAACTCACTTGTACCGTTCCAAATTAAGTAATTAAACATCACTTGTATGATCTGACTGATGCACAAACAGAGTCTCACATGATATATATTATATAAATAAATAAACTAGTAGTATAAGAACCAAGGTGTGGTTGCACACACCAGAGAGGAGAGAGCTAAGAATTCCCACCATGGCGGCCTCTCTACAAGCTCTCGCCTGCGCCACGCTCCTACTCGTCGTCCTCGTCGTCCCGCACGCGTGCATGGCGGCCTCCAATAAAACGACGCTGCAGGACAGTTGCGAGAGCTACGCCGGCGGCGACCGGAGCAGCTTCGACTACGACTACTGCGTCTGGACACTGCAGCGCGCGGACAAGGAGGGCGCCGCCACCGCCGACGCGCTGGGCCTGGCCACAATCGCGGCGAGGTTCGCCAGGGCGACGGCCAGCGCCACGCGGGCCAAGATCGCCGCGCTGCTGCGCAACGAGACGCTCCCGCGCGCGCGGCGCGACTCCCTGGCGGCCTGCGCTAGGGAGTACGCCGCCGCCGTGCGCCGGCTCGGGCACGCCGTGTCGGCCGCGCGGTCGTCTGGCGGGAAGAACCTGCAGCGCGCGCAGACGCTGCTCGCGGAGGCCACGGGCGCCCCCGCACGCTGTCAGGCCGCGTTCGCGGCTGCACGACAGGACTCGCCGCTGGCTGACGGGGACTTCGTGCTTGACGACCAGATCGAGTTGGCGATCGCCATCTTGCCGTTGCCGCGGCCGTCGCCGCCGGCAGGTAGGATGTGATGTGAACTATGGACGTATACGCGCTGGTTTTTGGTATGGATTTGAGCAATAAAATCTTGACAGCTAGCATGCGTGTGATGTTGTTAATTGTTCTAACTCTGCTTCGTAACGTGCCTATAGAGAGAGCAAATAGAACACTAGAAGAAACGGCAGCACCAGTGCCCGGACGTCCGTACGCCTGCGTCCGTTCGGACGACCGTGGCTGCTCCGCCCTATTTGCTCAGATTCGCGTGCCGCTTGCGCCAGCTCCGTTTCCCGTGCTCGCATCCAAACCGTCCGCTTCAGATCCACTGCCCATGCTGCTCGGATGACTCGCCCTCGCCTCTTCCACAACAGCACTGCGCGGCCTGTGCCTCATGGACACTAACGTGGTCTGCACTTGCAACATGAAACACTCGAACGCAGCATATATTTGAAACAGATGAAACATTTGGGATATACTCTTGCAACATGTGTGTGAAACATATGCAACATCCAGATAAAACAATCGCAACATGAAAAAACACTTACTGCAACATAAGACTGAAACATCTAAAACATTTGGAATATACTGTTGCAACATATGTGTGAAAACAAATGCAACATCTAGATAAAAACGATTGCAATATACATCTAGAAACAGATGAAACATTTTGAACAAACGCTTACAACATACTTCTCAAACACTTGCAACATATGCATCATGTGCAACATCCCCCAATCTACTTTGACAACATCCATAAGAAACAACTGCAACATACCTTTGAAACAACTGAAACATACATTTGCAACATAGAGGAGAGGAAGCCTGGGCTGCTCGATTCCAGCCATCGGGGTCGGAGTCGGCGGCGAGCGTCGGCGCGCGAGCACCACCGCCACTAGTGCCACCAGTATTGGGCTTGGCTCAGCTGCGACGGTGGGGGATGGGGGGCGAGGAGCTAGCGCCATGGCCACCGGGGTGGGGAGTTCAGTCGCTGGGGTGAGAGAGGGCGCCACTGGGGGTGGGGAGGGCGCTGCGCTGGGGTGGATGAGAGCCGCCCACTCCCTGCAACACAGTCGTGGCACTTCCATGTATCTCACCATGGACGAGCTCATTACTAGAGAGGACACTCCCACCACGAAGGAGTTCGCGAATGAGGAAGAGTGAGGGACCCCATCGGAGGATCCATGCTGCGCCACGCCGTCTCAAAGTGTTGTCATCTTGAAGGGCTACTGTGCCATGGGAAACAAGAGAGAGAGAGGAGGGGAGGGGAGAGGTCAACGAGTGTCTATTTTGGTGAATACTAGTGAGAACTAGAAAGAGGCTGATGTGTGGTGAAAAGTATGGATAAGAATGGTGGTTAGGGAGGAGAGAGACCGATATTGAGAGAGCGTCAGGCATACGTCTGATATTTTTAATGGCGTCCGGACGCTCGCACAGTAAAAGAAAACAAAGGAACAGATAATATTCATATACATTGTCCTGGCATCTCAGATCGAGATTATTGTAAGTTTGTAACCGATGAACACATCACAGTTTGCCTAGCTAGACACATAAAATCTACAAGATAATAAGCGCAACTCATAGTACTTGATTGATTGAGTTAGTAAATCAACATGAATCAAGACAAATAGATGTATTTTCCGACGATGGGAAGGCCTACTAAATTTGTAGAACAGCAACAGCTCCATAGACGACGGTCGCGACAAGACCTAGAAACAATGAGGTCCAAGCTGACGAGCCCGCATACATTGTTGCTGGAAAAGTTGCATGTTCGAATGAGAAACCAGCATCATCACACCAAAAACTTACGTCATCACCCCAGATCAATCTGTTGCTCACCTGACGACGACGATGGCGGCGGCACCGCGGCAGTAGTAAACGTAAACTCAGGCGTCAGCGGCGGGAGCGGCTTGCCTGCGAGAAAGAAGAAACAAGAACACGATCACAATTTTGACATGCCCATATCATACATATATATGACAACAAAAGTCCATTGCTGTTATAAGCTAGCTGAATAACAATCTCACGATCGATGGAGTTATGTATATTACTGATCGAACCTGAGCAGTTGCGGGTGATGGACATGAGGACGGAGGCGTCGCCGAGGCACTTGGCGGTGACGTTGACCACGGCGCGGGTGTTGTCGTACTCGGGGCCGATGAGCCTGGCGGCGTTGCCGCGCACGACGTGCATGAGGCAGCACGGCTGCTCCGCCACCGTGCGCTTCACCTGGATGCAGCACGGCGTCGGGATCTCGTCCGACCGGTGCTCAATGAAGTCCAGGCACGACAGCAGCCGCTGCAGCGATGGCGCGCACGTCGCCTCGTCAGGCGCCGCCGCCGCCGCGGGTGCGGCGAACGCTGTGGCGGCGAGGAAGGAGAGGAGGACACAGGCGATGATGATGGTCGGCTTGGACCGCGGCGGCGCCATGCCGTGCGCAGTACGTGGCCGCATCAAAAGATTTGGTTCTCGTTATATGCATGTATACGTAATGGTCAGTTGACATATATATAGCCGTGGAATCTGATAGGGTGCTGACACGGGTGAGCGTACGTATTAGGTCTAGTCTCTTTCTCGAAGGTGCCTTGTTCTGTGGTTTGACACGTCGCAATCTCAAACGCTAAACTCCAATCCAAAATACAAAATACAGGGCTGTCGTTGAAAGGCCCAATTCCAGTTCCACGAGCGAACGTTCGCTCCTTTCGAGTCTAGCGATCGATTCTGTAAGGGACCGTGACGTACAAGACGATGGTGAATTAGAGAACTTTAAACTCTAACTCTAAACTATGGTTTTTTTTTCTAACCTTAACAAAATCTATGCAAAAGCTAAACTATCTAAATGTGCAACTACGATTTTGCTAGTTTATTGCTATCTCTACCGCAAAAAGAAGTTATGCAAACAATGTAAATGCGGAAGCTAAAGAGTAATGTAGAGATATGGAAACTCCCGTCGATGACTCCGGTAGTTTTACCGAGGTATCGAGAAGCGCGTAAGCTACCCCCTAGTCCTTGTTGGAGCCCCTCGCAAGGGCCAAGCTCTCGGTCGGGTAACTCCGTGGATAGCCCCGGGCCTTCCCCACGCGCAAGTGGGTCTCCGGTGTACCTTCCGGCAAGCCTCTCCTGGACCCCTCTCCGCCGTCTTCACTATCAAGCTTCCGGCCAAAACGCCGCGGGCCTTGTTCCCTTCGGTACATGGTGGCGGCCATACCACAAACGCGGTTGGTGTGATCTCGCAAGACTACAAGCCCCTCTGATGTACAATAATGGTGCGCGCAAACACCGAGTGATAAGAGGTATGCAAACCTCACTAAACACTAGGCCTAAACCTAGAGCAAACGCATAAGCGGTGCTCTAATCAACCTAAGCACTTCGCAAAGCACCTACACTAATCACCTAATGAATCATTAAGCACTATGCAAGTGGAGATCACTAAAATAGTGTATCAACACCTGTATCAACACCATTGGTATGTTTTCTCAGCTCCACTATAATCAAATAGTCGGTTGGGGGGGTCTATTTATAAGCCCCATTGAGAAAGTAGCCGTTGGGGGCGAAACCCAGCTTTCTGCTACTAACTGGACGCTGCTGTCGCCTTGACCGGACGCGTCCGGTCGTCCCGACTGTTGGAGCGCGCACGTGTTGATCGGACTCTGGCCGAGTCCGGTCACACACGATCGGACGCGTCCGGTCGCGCTGGCGCCGCTCTGGAACATCTCTGGACTCGATAGGACGCTGCACTCTGTGCGTCCGGTCGTCCAGTCTCGCTGCGTCCGGTCATGCTGAGAATATTGCCGTGATGATGAACAATGAAGTTAGTGCATCCGGTCACTGCCTCGCTCAGCCTCCGGTCGCTGCTGCTGACGCCTGCTGTTGCCGAGCAACTGATCGGACGCGTCCGGTTGTCCCGAGGGCTGCGTCCGGTCACTTCTGTGGTGCTCGTTTCTTCGCGATCTTGCGTCCGGCTTGGTTCCTATCTTCGTGCTTAGACTTGGCTTGATAATTTGGATCCTCTCTTGTGCTTCTAGGGTCTTGCTTATGGTGTTGATCGTCGGATCATCATGTTGCCTTCGTCCAAGTCACGTCTTGCACCCTATTGAACTACAAAACAATTACTTACAAATTTATTAGTCCAATTTGGTTGTGTTGGTCATCAAACATCAAAATCTAAAGTAAATGGGCCTTGGGTCCATTTTTCTTACAATCTCCCCCTTTTTGGTGATGGATGACAACATGACTAAAGCAAGCAAATAATAAAAATTTTGGAATTTAAAAACTATCTACTTGCTAGGATGTAATGCAAAGGGCAAGGTTATATGATGCTATACCACATGTAAACATCTTTGGAAACTTATCTTGCCCTGATAAATGTCCCCATGTGGCATTATGGATTTAAGCCTCTCCCTAACTCCATAATCCACTATCCTCTCTTTCTCGGACCATTACCACTTGTAAATTATTACCATTACCACTTGTATATTATTATGATCGGGCTTGCTTTTGGTCCTGCAAATTCTCCCCCTTTGGAATCAAACACCGAAAATAAAGACAGTAGTAGCACAAGGGAGGGTCAAACTTTGTGATCCTTTATATGTGGAGTGGAATAGTTCACAAAATTTGACTCTCACATTACACAAACTAAGCTCCCCCTAAATATATGCATACATATGATGGAGAATGTAGTTTATGCATAATTGGCAAATTAATGCTCAAGAGAGTTTAATCTATATAATGTATAGAGAAAGCATATAAATACCAAAGTGAAATCAACATGATTATATCGGTTTAGAAATACCACATGTGAAAACCAATTTGATTTATACCACTTACAATAGGTGGTGGATATTTGAAGTATGATGCTTAACTCCGGGGACTCCATTTTCCTTGCAATGAGACTACTACACACATGATAAGCTTGAAAAGGTATTAGTCTCAAAGCATCCAACTTATAGATTAACCTCCCCCTAAATTTATGCACACAAGTATGGAATACTTGTAGGAGACGTGCACATTGATTTTAGAATAAAAAATACCACTTGAAAGATGACATCACATGAATGTGAGAATCATTTTCAAAAGTGATGTTCGGGAGAAATTATCTATAATTTGGACTTTGTCACATATTAGATAAACAATTGTAAAACAAGTTATGTGCCGTGCTCCTAAACAATTTAAACGATGTAGGTTTGCTCCAAGAGTAAAAGTGATACCGAGCAAGCCTACCATAAGACATACCTAGTGTATGCAAGACAAAAGATTAAACATGCAAATGCAAACCTAAGCATGAAAAGGAACTAGATGCTAATTGAAATTACAAGGAATTAAATCTAGTTACCTAATATGGGAAGGGGAATCTGGGTCCATAGTGTTCACTAACCCACTTGGCAATTACCTTGTCCATAATGATGCACCCCATGAAATGCACCCATACTTTGCCAAGTCTCCAAATTCCTCAAAGTCCATCAGACTTCTCACTTCCCTTTCGGAATCCAAACCTTCTTGGTGCTCTTCATGTTGGAAATGATCTCCTTTGGCACCCAAATGCGTTTGGCCCCATTGTTGGCTTGCTTGTTCACCTTGATGGCCACCACCTTGTCATTTTTCTTCTTCTTCAGGAGATAAGGTGTGGAGGCCTTTTTGTCCACCTTGTTGGTGTAGGTGTTGGAGAGCTTGCTTGTTTACTTTTTGTTTTTCTCTTTCTTCTTTTCTCCTCCCCCATTCTTCACCTTGCACTCATATGACTTGTGGCCTTCCTTGTGGCATACATAGCAAACCACGATTTGTCCTTCATCAAGCTTCTTTACTTCCTTGACGGTGTTATCTTGATGAAGTTGGGCTTGCGACATTTTGCCTATTACTTGAGTCAAGTCCTTGGTAAGGCGAGCCACTTCTTGCTTGAGTTGCTCATTCTCCATTATAACCTCTTGTGTGCATGTATCTACAACAACTTTCTCAACACAAACTTGGTTGCACAAGGGTGAATCTAAACATAAATCATTGCAAGAAGTAGAGGCATCCTTTTTAGGCATGTTAAAGATAGAACTTTTCTTTTTAGGTGCCTCGGTGGAGGTAGTACCGACAGCTTCAAGATTAGCAACTTTATTAGTTAGCTCATCACAATATTTGCACAAAGTTTTCATTTTAGCAAGCAAACTTTTATAAGCATCTTGTGAGCTAGCTAACTTTTTCTTTAATTTTTCATTTTTCTTTATAAGTTGCTCATCATTGATTGTGCAATTATTTGTGTTTGCACTAGTCTCAAGTTGCTCAATGTTAGTAGATAGCTCCATATTAAGATTGGCAAAAGTTTCATATTGTTCATGCAAAGTAGCATAAGCTTGTTGTGAGCTATCTAGTTTTTCTTTTAATTTTTCAAGCTTCTTTTGTTGACTAGTGCAAACTTTAGTAAAGTTAAGATTTTCTTGCACAATTTCATCATAAGAAGGTAGCTTATCATCACTATCACTATTATTGTCACTATCACTAGGGATATGCTTTTTGTTACCTCATGCCATAAGGCAGACACATGAGGTGCTTGATGATGAGTGCTTGTGCCCTCGCCTCTTGTGACGGTCTTCTTATTCACTTGAAGAATTATCCCATGACCTTATTGATGTGAGGGCTTTGTCCTTGCACGCCTTCTTCTTTGTCTTGGGTGTAGGCTTGTTTGGACAAACTTCCACAAAGTGCCCCAACTTGCCGCATCCATAGCATCCTTTCTTTCTTTGCTCATTTCTTTGATTGGTGAAGATGAAATCTTGAATTTGGATGGGTATACCCTTGACATTGAGCCTTTGGATCATCTTCTCCACCTTGTTGATAAGTTTGATTGATTCTTCATCAAGATCAGAGGTGGAGGAGGAAGAGTGATCATCATCACTTGAATCATCATCATCATCATCATCATCATCATCATCATCTTCTTCTTCTTCTTCATCTTCACTTGAGGAGCTTGAGTTTGAGCTTGTCTCAACTTGCTTGCCCTTCATCTTCTTTTTCTCACTACATGTGAGAGCTTTGCCTTTGCTTGATGAAGAGGCTTCTTCTTGACTCATCTTGCATGACATTTCAAATACTACTATCTTGCCAATGACTATGGCTAGAGTCATGGTGCTCAAGTCCTCCATGTTGTGAAGGATGGTTATGATGCTTGCATATTTCTTTTTTGGTAGCACGGAGATGATCTTCCTCATGATGTCCGCATCACCTAGCTTTATTAGTCCTATAGAATTGATCTCATTGATAATTAGATTCAAACTAGAATACATATCACGAACAAGCTCATCATCATTCATTTCAAAAGAATCATAACTTTGTTGAGCTAGGTAATGTTTTTGCTCACGGACATTACTTGTGCTGTCATGGAGCTCTTGGAGTTTTAACCAAATTTCATGTGCCGTATTTAAAATGAACACTTGGTTAAACACATCCATGCTAAAAGATTCAAATAAGCAATTTTTAGCTCTAGCATTGAAATGAATTTCTTTTTCTTCACTTTTTATGGGTTTATCAGGATTCTTAATGGATTTCATCCTGTCACGAGTGACTCTCCAAACACCCAAATCTACCGCCTCAAGGTGACAAGCCATTCTAGCTTTATAGTAGGGGAAGTTAGTGCCATCAAAGTGCGGAGGCCTAGAGGTATCCATCCCAACTACTCTAAATAGTGTCGGCTCAACGGCGGTGAAGCCAAAGGTCCAAATTAAGCCAACTGGCTTCTGATACCACTTGTAAGGGACCGTGACGCCTAAGAGGGGGGGGGGTGAATTAGACAACTTAAAACTCTAACTCTAAACTATGGCCTCCTTTTCTAACCTTAGCAAAACCTATGCAAAAGCTAAACTATCTAATTGTGCAACTACGGTTTTGCTAGTTTATTGCTATCTCTACCGCAAAAATGAGTTATGCAAACAATGTAAATGCGGAAGATAAGAGTAAGGTAGAGATATGCAAACTCCTATCGACGACTCTAGTATTTTTACCGAGGTATCGAGAAGCGTGCAAGCTTTCCCCTAGTCCCCATTGGAGCCCCTCGCAAGGAATCCCTCGCAAGGGCCAAGCTCCTGGCCAGGTAACACCATGGATGGCCCTAGGCCTTCCCCACACGCAAATGGATCTCCGGTGTGCCTTCCGGCAAGCCTCTTCTGGACTGCTCCCTACCGTCTTCACTATCAAGCTTCCGGCCGAAACGCCGTGGGCCTTGTTCCCTTTGGTACATGGTGGCGGCCACACCACAAATACGGTTGGTATGATCTCGTAAGATTGCAAGCCCCTCTGATGTACAACAATGGTGCGCGCAAGCACCGAGTGATAAGAGGTATGCAAACCTCACTAAACACTAGGCCTAAACCTAGAGCAAGCGCATAAGCGGTAGTCTAATCAACCTAAGCACTTCGCAAAGCACCTACGCTAATGACATAATGAATCACTAAGCACTATGCAAGTGGAGATCACTAAAATTGTGTATCAACACCCTTGGTATGTTTCCTCAGCTCCACTATAATCAAATGGCCGGTTGGGGGGGTCTATTTATAAGCCCCATTGAGAAAGTAGCCATTGGGGGTGAAACCCAGCTTTCTGCTACTGACTGGACGCTGCTGTCGTCCTGACCGGACGCGTCCGGTCGTCTCAACCGTTGGAGCACGCGCGCGTTGATCGGACTCTGGCCGAGTCCGGTCACACTCGATTAGACGCATCAGGTTGCTCTAGCGCCGCTCTCGAACCTCTCTGGACTCGATCGGACGTTGCACTCTATGCGTCCAGTTGTTCAGTGCCGCTATGTCCGGTCATGCTGAGAATATTGCCACGACGATGAACAGTGAAGTTAGTGCATCCAGTTACTACCTCAATCAGCATTCGGTCGCTACTGCTGATGCCTGCTGTTGCCGAGCAACTGATCGGACGCGTCCGATCGTCCCGAGGGCCATGTCCGATCACCTCTGTGGTGCTCATTTCTTCGCGATCTTGCATCTGGCTTGGTTCCTATCTTTGAGCTTGGACTTTACTTGATAACTTGGATCCTCTCTTGTGCTTCTAGGGTCTTGCTTATGGTGTTGATTATCGGATCATCTTGTCGCCTTCGTCCAAGTCACGTCTTGCACCCTATTAAGCTACAAAATAATTACTTGCAAATTCATTCGTCCAATTTGGTTGTGTTGGTCATCAAACACCAAAATCTAAAGTAAATGGGCCTAGGGTCCATTTTCCTTACAGATCCGATGGGAGCTCATAGTGACACACCACGTGCTTCTGCATCTCTGAAAGGTCCTTGTTTGGTTTTGGTAATTGAGTGACAACCCTAAGTGGACTAATTGTGTTTATGTGAGATACACAGGGATTAGTCCACAGGTACATGTGTGTGAGCAACATATGCCATGGAGGTGAAGATGGCTCGGAGATGTTGCAAAGCTCACGCATGTGATGATGAAGGAGCTCATTGCACATGAGACATGACATTGAGTCATGTGATCAAGGTGGAGAAGATCAAGACATGACCTGGCTTGATGGACCGGTTGCAAGCGTGAAGGGCAAGTCGGAGGCTTTGGAGCTATGGACCGCATGGCGGTGAAGCTTGAGCAAGACTTGGCGCCAATGGGCGAAGGCAACGATAAAAAGCAAGTGAAGTCAATATCGATGAACCAATATGATCACTTGATGATATGAAGTGGGTCATATTAGTGTTGATCGTGTTGGTGCATGTGTTGCATCGACAATGGAGGAGATGGAATAGAATGCGCAAGGCAAAGGTATAACCTAGGGCATTTCATTTCACCGGTCTTAGGTTGTGTAGAGAAGTTGATGACTGGGTTTAGGATAGATGGCTATACTATCAAGAGGGGCAAACTTGTTTGTATATCGGTCATCTAGTGCCACTCGAGTGATCTAACTTTGCATCGTTGCTAGGATCGAGTGGCGTGGCAAGTTGAGTGGCTAATCCTTTGAAAATGATTGTGAAAATGCTAACACACATACACACGGTGGTGTACACTTGGTGGTGTTGGCACATTTGCAAAGGAGAAGAAGTTAGAGTTGACGAGGATCAACTCGGTGGAGAAACAGAGGTGAAAGGAGGTCACTGTGAGTGACCGTATGCTGACCTCAGCAGGACCGGCATGTCCAATCAGTGGCAGCAGAGAGCGCGCATGCATCGGTCTTCGATCGGACGCTGGGTTTGAAAGTGACCGGATGCTGGCAGGGCGCGTCCGATCAGAGTGACGTACGTTGACGCAGGCAGGCGCTAGAAGTCAGAGAATGGCTGGACTCAGGCTCTGCATCTAGTCACCTATGATCGGATGTGTCTGGTAGCGAAAAAGTATCTCTGGAACCTCTCTAGAAACGACCAGACTCAGGCGGTAGCGTGTTCGGTCTTGGTGCTGTGCTGTGTCCGGTCATCACTTGACCATTGGCGCGCGATAGCTAACCATTGAGATCAAGTGACTGAGGTTGAATAGAGGCGACGTGTGGTGTGCATCCGCTGACCGGACGCTGGACCGGGTGCGTCCAGTCGATCTGACTGGCGCGTCCGGTCGCACCGAGCAATGCCTAGTGAAGGGGTACAATGGCTCTATTTTTGTGGGGGCTATAAATAGAAGGGGTCTTAGCCATGGCTGGGGCTGAGCACCTTGGGAGACTTTGTGTCCATGCTTGAGAGTGCTTAGGAGCCCTCCATCTCACATATGCTTGATAGTGATCATCTGATTGTGTGAGAGCGATTCTAGTGTGATTGTGTCGGGGCGAAAAGTGACCAACACGTAAATATTTGTAGTTTTGCCGTACATTGTGATCGGATATGGCTTAGCACTCAATGACATAGGGTTTATACTAGTTCAGGCAACATGCCTTACGTCTAGTTTGAGTCGGTCGGTGACTTTATTCCTGAGCCCAGGTGCTCGAAGTTTGCTGTGGGATTTCAAACGAGAGGAGTAAGATGGGGGTATCAGAGGTCCGGTTGGACTCCGGACCGAAGGGCCAAGAGTGATGGGAGCTCCGACGTGCACTAAGTGTTCAAACATATGCTTTGTTTGGCTTTAGAATTCTAAAGCCAAGCAGAGAGAATCGGAATGAGTTGTCTCAATCGTCCGACTTGATCATCCCCCTTTAGGAGAGAGCACATCCCCTTTTATAGATGAAGAGGATGGCTTTACAAGAGAGAGAGAGAGAGAGTGTGAGAGAAAGGGAGCGTGTGTGCTACCTAGTCTTGTTGCCCATGCCATCAGGTACAAGGTGGTTTGTCGGCGCCCACAACACTGTTGATGTCTGGATGCATGTGGTAGGCTCCATCGTGATCTTCTGGTATGGCCAATGTCGGCACCTACCATACTATAGGATAAATGTCAGCGCCCATAACACTGTTGGTGTTCTGACATGTCTAGAAGGTGATAAAGTACCCTTCTGACATGACCTGATAGTACTGCCCTGCAGGTGTGCAGGGTACGGTCCTTGATATTGCGGTTGACTGGAGCGCCCTGCCTTCCTTGCTCTGTCCGTTTCCTGGGTTTTCACGGAGCGGGCGTCCCCGGTCGGAGAAGTGGGTCGAAGTCAGAGGCGAGCGCCGGTCCTCCTTGGCCAGGCCATCCAGTTGGAGAGGCAGGCTAGAGTCGGAGGCGAGTGCCGGTCCTCCTTGGCTAGGCCTTCCAGTCGGAGAGGTGGGCCGGAGTCGGAGGTGAGCGTCGGTCCTCCTTGGCTAGGCCTTTCGGTTGGAGAGGCGGGCCGGAGTCAGACGCGAGCGCTGTTCCTCCTTGGCTAGGCCATCGGAGTCAGAGGCAAGTGCCGGTCCTCCTTGGCCAGGCCTTCTGGTTGGAGAGGCAGGCCAGAGTTAGAGGCGAGCACTGGTCCTCCTTGGCTAGGCCTTCCAGTTGGAGAGGCGGGCTAGAGTCAGAGGCGAGAGCCTTTCCTCCTTGGCTAGGCCTTCTGGTCGGAGAGGTGGGCCAGAGTCGGATGCGAGCACCGTTCTTCCTTGGCGAGGCCTTCTAGTCGGAGAGGCGGGCCAGGGTCAGAGTCGAGAGCCATTCCTCCTTGGCCAGGCCTTTCGGTCGAAGAGGTAGGCTAGAGTCGGAGGCGAGCGTCGGTCCTCTTTGGCCAGGCCTTCCAGTCGGAGAGGCGGGCTAGAGTCGGACATGAGCGCCATTCCTCCTTGGTCGGAAGCGATGGAAGCGAGCACCGTTCCTCCTAGGCCAGTCCTTCCGATTGGAGACTGGGTCTCCTTTCTGGCCTATCGTTAGGTTTTTGGGGCCGGCCTAGGAGTTGCGCGTCATTCGCAACATCGTTTGCTGGGCCGAGCTTTTGCTGGGAAGCAGGTCCATGAGGGACCCCGATTTATGAACCCGATAGGAGCCCCCAGGCAATTCAGGTAAATTGTCTGGGGGATTTTTCATCTTGATGATGGGTGCGCATGAGCGCAACCACGGGTGTAGCCCCCGAGCCTCCGGTCAATTTGGGTAGAATCGTCTTGGGTTTTTTTTTGTCTTCGCAGCGGGGGAATTTTTTGTTTTGACGGCAAGTGCGCGCGAGTGCACCCGCGGGTGTAGCCCCCGATCTTGCGTCTGACTGGCAAGTCAGTTGGAGGCTGAGCATCTTGGTACTCATTCCTGTAGACTGTCATTCGGGGTGTTTGCCCGTGTTTGTCCCACCCGCGACCTGCACGGTCGGTTGATTTCCTGAGTTGGTGTCGGGTGACCTGAGCCCTCGAGCCCCCATTGGGCTTAGTAGGGGTTGGTCTAGTTTCGTGCGTTACCCCATCCATGGTTTCCACAACCGATGGGGCTGAGCTAACATCGCTTGCCTCGATGGATCGAGTGACGCGCTTGGTGAGCTCGCTAATGGGCACGTTCAAGTGGAATCCGGGTCCGTCATTCATGGCGGGGTCGGCATGGCCCTCATGTGGCATTCCACTACTCCTTAACCCGCATTTTGGAAGATGCCTAAGTAATTCTAGAGACCGACTCAGGTGGCCCGCTGGCCTCCCCTCGATGGAGATTATGTGGGCATGGCTCGAGGTTAGAATCGAACGAGAAGGTTGAGATGACCCTGTCTGCTTTGGAGCAGAGTGGGTGAGGGCTGCTGGGGCTCATCTACGTTTTCTCCCCTGGCTTTGTTTGACGTGAGGCGGCCTCGAGCCCTTCGTGGGCTGGCCTTCAAACCCTGGTCGGTCATTTGCTCATGTCTAATGAGGCAACTTCCGCTTTGTGACGCAACACGGAGCGTTGTGATGCATTTAACTGCATATGCGATGCTTCGAATGTATGGGATGAATGAATGAATGTGTGAATGAATTGTGCGAATGCATGTATGTGAATGGATGAATGAATGATCATGCATCAGGAAAGATAAAGTAAGAGGGATTGGTAGAGTTACCTTGATGACCCGAGTGACAGACTTGAGGAGTTTTTATCGGATATGTTCGAATGGGATCCATGCTCGTTGTTCATGATGGAGTCAGCATGGCCCACATGGGGCGTTCCTCTGCTCCTTACCTGTCTCTCGGCGTTTGCCTGAGCTATCCGATCAACTTAGGAAGCCCGTTGGTCTCTCCTGGGCGGAGATCCCATTGTTGGGCCCTTCTAGGTCTTGCCTGGGAAGGTGGAGGGCCACCTACGTGTGGTTGCGCCTTATTTCTCACGCTCAGCGTGCAGTAGTGGTGGGCCATGCCTAGGCCATGTCTTGTCTAACTAGGCGTTGTCTCGTTGGGCAGGGTGCATCCCATCGGTCAGGACAAGTCCCGCCGCATCCAATCTGCATTGAATGGGGGAAGGGAGAGGGTTTTTTGCCCCAATCCTACGCCTTTCCCCAACTGCTGTGCCTCCTCCTTAAATAAGGGAAGGGAGAGGGCTTTCACCCCGTTCCTTCGCCTATTCCCCAACTGCCGCCTCTCCTCCTTCTTCCTTCTTGCCAAGAGTGTTCGTGTGCCACGGTGGTGCCTAGGAGAAATAGGGTAGAGCGAGGGAGAGAACTCATAGATTTGTCTACGAGTCTGAAGCGACATGTCGAGCTGGAGGCCATCCAATGTGGATGAGATGGTGTTGGCCGCCTTCGCCGAGAAGGGGCTGCTGCCGCCGAAGGAGGTGGTGCACTGGAGGGCTCCGGCGGGGGAGGCTTTCCCGCGACCTCGGGCCAGCGAGGTTGTCTCCTTCCTTGCCTTCCATGAGTGCGGGCTAGGGTACCCCGTGCACTGGTTCCTACTTGGGTTCCTCAATGAGTGGGGCCTAGAGCTACAGAACCTCAATCCGACTAGGGTGGTACACATCACTGGATTCATCACCGTGTGCGAGGCCTTCCTCGGGATGGAGCCGCACATGGACTTCTTCCGGCGGATCTGCACCGAGCGAGCTTTGTCGGAGGGGAAGCCAAGTTGGTGGCTTCGCCCTGTAGAAGAAGCCAAGTTCATCCGGCTCCTACCCTATGTACACCCCCTGCGACTCCAATCGGGGGTGGCATGGGGAGTGGTTCTACATCCGGAACCCGATTGAGGCGTCATTCCCACCGTTCACTGGAAGGAGACCGGAGAGGGGGGAAAGCTGGTCGTGGGGCCCCTCTAGCCGGTAGAAGAAGCTAGAGATCATTGGGATGGAGCTCCAAAAGCTGTTGTAGCATGGCCTTGATGGGGTGCGGGTGTTCCACACCTTCTTCCACTGTTGGGTCGCCCCACTGGCGGAAAGGACATGGCCGATGTGGCTATACTCTGACCCAATGGACCCCACTATGTGTCACCGATGGAGTTGGCAAAGGACGAAGTCTAGAGCCAACTCGACTGGGTGCTGCAATTGAAGGCCCGGGAGACCCTTGAAGGAAAGCTCGGACCTCTCCATGCTGGGAAGTTGCCCAATCTGGTACATTCTCCTTTCCTTATTCCATGTCTCTTTCGATCTCGCTCTCCTGTAATTTGACTTCAAGTCGTCTGTTTCGCAGGGACTTACCAATTATAAATCCTGGCCGCACCTTTCGAAGGGGCCGAAGGGCGTGGCTCGACAAGCCGCCCTGAAGGAGACGGCGGATGGCCGGAAGAAGAAGAGCGCTTAGAAGGCTCGGAGGAAGCACTAGAAGGAGCAGGACATCACCCAGTGCGTGCTGCTGGGGAAAACAGGAGCGACGTCGAGGTAGAGGACCCCACGGAGATGGGTGACGACGTGATCTCCTCCGAGGATGAGGGAGGCCAGGAGGTCATCATGGCCTCGGTGGAGCGTCGCAAGCCTACGACTGCGTCTACCGATGGTGGGCAGTAGGCAGAGAGGCGCAGTGATGTTCCCACGCCAAGGAAGCGCAGCACGAGCTCGAACGCCGTCGGCGAGCGGGAGGCGAAGCGGATGCGGTCGCCGCACCCTTTGGAGGTATCGCTGGGCTTGTCCCCACCTGCTCTGGGCATGGTGGGGCAGGCTAGGCGGTCGGAGGAGCGGGCTCATACCCGCGCATCATCGGGGCTAGCGCCAGCACGCGACCCACAACATGGGGATGCCTCGCCAGCTGCCCTGGTCGGCGCGCCTCGAGACGGCGGTCGCGGTAATGCACGGGCCGATTGGGAGCTGGCTGGGTCGACTCCCCCCTCGGTCAAAGTGAGGGTGCGCGGCTCATGACCTACAAGTAGCCCTCATTCGACGGGCCCATTGCCAGCAGATCAGGGCTTTAGAGCCCTACCGCTTACGTCCCGGTATGCTTTATTTGTTTCTTTTCGATCTCATAGTTGAGTTTTTGGGGTGCGAGTGACCTGTATTTTTTTTGACAGTGGCCAAATACTGATGGGGTTGAGCATCGCCCCGCCTCCCATGCAGGAGGAGTGGAGGCCCACTTTGCAGCACGTCACGACAAGCGGCGGCGAGAGCAGGGTGGCGGCGGTGCGTCTTTCCCCTCTGGCTGTGGTGCCTTCCTGGCCGGTCGCAAGTATGGTGGCAGCAGTAGCAGAGGTGATGGCGGCGATCCCGGCGCCGATGGTGGAGGCTAGGTCGGTGGTGACCCTCGTGACCCCTCCTGCACCGGCAACGGTGGAAGAGAGGGGGAGACTGGGCTCCCTGCCTCGCTCGGTGGAGGGACGCACGGCTCGCCTTCCTGGTCGGAGCTATCGGGGTTAGGAGGAGACGCGGCCAGACCAGAGGTAGAGCAACCACCGGTGGGCCACGAGGTCGAGGAGGTGGAGATCCCTTGCCCCAGCATGGTAGGCACCAGGGTGGAGCCGCCAGCCATCCCGCTGTTGTAGGAGCTGGCGGTGGTCTGGTCGGAGGCCGGCCATCCAGCGGGTTGGGGGCGACCACCGACCTGGTGTGGCCCTACCCCGGCGACCCGAGCAAGGTGCGGTTCATCCTTCGGGATGAGGAGGAGGTGTAGCTCTGGGACATACTTGGGGGAGAGGACTCACGATGGAGGCCGATATCGCCCAAACCAGGGCAAGGCTCGAGGAGGCCTTGTAGCGGGTCAAGTCCGTCCATCAGGCAGTGACGGTTGACCTGCCCTGCATCACAGCAGTAAGTTTTCTACGTTCGTCCTTGGCTCCTTAGTCTTTTCACCGGTTGTCTCAGCACGCCTGCTTCTTGCTTTGCAGGGCTTGGAGGAGATGTCGAGCCGCAAGTCCCGTTTTCTCTGGGAGGAGCATGCTCGGATGGAGCGGGAGGCCACGGCGTTGCGGCGGGTCGCTGAGCTCGAGCGCCAGCTGGAGTCCGCCTGCTGTGAGTCTCAAGACGGGGTGGACGTGGCGATGGAGGCGTGGGTGGTAGAAGTGGTCGCGGTGGAGCGGGCGACCGCCGCTGAGCAGGGACTTGAGGCGGCGAAGGTCCGCTAGGCGGAGACCGAGGCGGTGCTCTAGAAGTCCCTAGCGGAGACCGAGGTGGCTCTCTAGAGTTCCCTAGAGGCCCTAGAGTCAGAGCGGAAGGCCCGGTCAGAGGTTGACTAGGAAGTGCTCGCGCTCCAGGGGCGTGTGCTGGGGACGGAGGAGTTGAACGCTCGGCTGCGTGAGCAGGTGACTCAGTAGGAGGAGGGACTCTCCATCCTCGAGAACACCCACCTTGGTATGTACCTATTCTGCTTCTGTTTGATGTCTTGGCTTTTCCTTTCCCTTGTTTCTGAGCCCGTCATCCTTCTTCCAGAGTTGGGCGGAAGGGTTGGGTCGCTGGAGTGGGACCTGGAGACGGCCAAGGTGATGATTGGTTGGAATGAGGAGGCGCTGGCCAAGTCCCTTGAAGAGCGATGTGCTCTCGAGGGGGAGGTCGACCAGATCCGCAACGTCACCCAGGTCATCGTTGCGGAGGTGTTTGGGTCGGCGCCGAGCACCAGCACGCCCGCCATCCGACTGGCGGAGGTCCCGGATGAGGTTCGGGCCCTCATCTCAGATGGGATTTTCTACGGGACATTAGGGGTGCTAACTTCGGTGGCGACACACCATCTATACCTAGACTTCACCGCCATCTACAACGGTTACGCTGACGGCTTGAGCTCGGATGCCATCCACGCACTCGGGGAGAGCTTGCTGCCATGCCCATAGATGGTGGCAGAGCAAGTCTCCACGGAATGGGTGATGGAGGCTTGCCGTGTGAACATGGCTAAAGGCATGAGCCGGGAGGACATCACCCAGCCTGCGGACGGAGTGAAGCCCGAGTCAGAAGAAACGTCACCCCGCCTCTGGCCTAACCGAACATCACCCCGTCGGAGGGCGAGCAACCTTTATCTTCGCCGATCGCGCCATCAGCCGATGCCGCTAGGCGGCCATAGTAGAAATTAGAGTAGAAGTACTTAGCATATGTAAAGGATAAGTTCATGGGGAAGCCCCCGTGTGAACAGTTGTATTGATGAATACATCATTTTTCATTTTGTGATGAATCACTTTGTTCTGGGAAGCTTGTCCCATCCATTCCTTATTTTTACCCTAGCATAACTTTGTTTTTTATTCTTTCTTTTTTGCACCAGCCTATTTGAACCATAGGCTACAACCTTAAGAACCCGGGCGTGGCCCACGAGGCTCAGCTGCTTGTAACCGTAGGTCGTGGCGGGGTGTGATCGGTCGGAATGTTTAAAGCAAAGTTCGTAAGGTAATTAAAGGAACAGACTACCCTTTTGTTTGGGCAAAAAGGTATTTACCATATGATAGTAAAAAAGAGAGGTGGTATCGCACCTTCGTGGAGCCCCTGAGCGACCCACTCCAAAAGTGTTCGGGCCGGGGTGCTTTGTAGGAGCGATCGTTGAATGAATGAAAAACGGTAAGACCGAATTTTAGGGGAAGAAACGATGTAACTATTCGATGTTCCAAGTGTTGGTGAGAACATTACCATTGTCGTCCTTCAGTCAGTAGGCGCCCGGTCGGATCACCTCGGTCACCATATAGGGTCCTTCCCATGGCAAAGAGAGCTTGTGTTTCTCCTTGGTTGATTAGGTCCTTCGAAGCACGAGGTCTCTGGCCTCGAGGATCCTTCCTCTGATTTTCCTCTCATGGTACCTGCGGAGGGTCTGCTAGTAGTGAGCAGAGCGGATGATGGTCGTCTCATGGGCCTCCTTGAGCAGGTAGACTACGTCTTGCTGAGCCTCCGTGGCTCGGTCACGGTCGAAGGCCTTCACTCTTGGGGCACCGTGGTCGAGGTCGGGGGGCAGCACTGTTTTAGCTCCGTAGGCTAGGAAGAAGGGTGTGAACCCTGTGGATCGGTTCGGGGTCATTCTCAGGTTCTAGAGGATCATTGGGACCTCTGCAACCCATCGCCCGGCATACTTGTTGAGTCGGTCGAAGATGCATGGCTTGAGTCCTTGGAGGACCATGCCATTGGCATGCTCGACCTGACCATTAGTACGTGGATGTTTGGACAAGGCCCAGTCGATCCTGATGTCGTATCCATCACTGAAGTCCAGGAACTTCTTCCCGGTGAAGTTAGTTCCATGGTCAGTGATGATACAGTTAGGCGATATAGTTAGGAACGTTGAACCGGTAGATGATGTCGAGGAAGAACTTGACCGCCTCTTCCGAGTGGATGTTGGTGATGTGCTTGGCCTCGATGCCGTGTTCGGACATGATGTATCCAAGTAGCTTCCCCTTTGGAACCCCAAAGACACATTTTTCGGGATTCAATTTGATGTTGAACCTTCAGAGGTTCGTGAATGTCACGGCCAAGTTTGTGATCAGGTCTCAAGCTTGAGCTGTTTTGACCACTATGTCATCAACATAGACGGCGATTGTTGGTTTTGGCTGCTCAACTTGGTCAGGCTGATCGAGCGGGTCAATTCGATCGGCGAAGCATTGCTGCATGCACTATTGATAGGTGGCACCAACGTTCTTCAGACTAAAAGGCATGGTTACGTAACAGTATGAACCATACGGGGTGATGAACAAAGTCATGAGCTGGTCAGACTCTTTCATCACGATCTGGTGATAGCCTGAATAGGCATCTAGAAAGGAGAGGATTTTGCATCCTGAGGTGGAGCCGACTATCTGGTCTATGCATGGTAAAGGAAAATGGTCCTTCGGACACGCCTTGTTGAGGCCAGTATAATCAACGCACATTCTCCATTTTCCAGTCTTCTTTTTAACAAGAACATGATTGGCAAGCCAGTTGGAGTGGTATACCTCTTTGATGAATCCGGCTGCCAGGAGTTGGGTGACCTCCTCACCTATGGCCCTGTGCCTCTCATTGTCAAAGCGACATAGGCGTTGCTTGGCGAGCTTCGAGCCTGGGACAAGGCGTAGTGCATGCTCGGTGACCTCCCGTGGTATGCTTGGCATGTCGGAATGTTTCCATGCGAAGACATCGCGATTGGCGCATAGAAAGTCAGCGAGCTCGCATCCCTATTTGGCCAGGTGCTAGGTCCCGATCCGCACTGTCTTGGTAGGGTCAGTGGGGTCGATCCCCACTGCCTTAGTTTCCTCGAGTGGGCTGAAGGCAGTCGAGGAGGTTGGCTTGTTGCAGTCTAGGACTGCTGGGGTCGACAACTCCCCAAGCCGTGGGAGCTTGGAAGAGTTGATGATGGCAGTGGCGAGCTCATAATGCTCGCGGTCGCACGTGTAGGCGTGCGAAAAGGTGCTACCCACAGTGATGACGCCGTTCGGTCCTGACATCTTCAACTTTAGGTAGGTGTAGTTGGGGACTGCCATGAACTTAGCGTAGCACGGCCGCCCCAAGATGGCATGGTAAGACCCCAGGAAGTCCACCACCTCGAAGGTAAGTACCTCCGAGTGGAAGTTGGCTCGGTCACCAAATGTGACGGGCAGGTCGATCTACCCGAGCGGGTATGCCTGCGCTCCCGGGATCACGCCGTGGAAGGGAGAGCTCATCGGGTGGAGCACTGACTGGGGGATGCACATGACGTCGAGGGTGTCGATGTAGATAATGTTGAGGCCGCTGCCTCTGTCCATCAGCACCTTGGTGAGGCGTTTCTTGCGGACGATGGGGTCGATGATGAGCGGGTAGTGACCCAATCTGGCGATGTGGGAAGGATGGTCCCTCTGATCAAAAGTGATCGGAGATTCTGACCAGCGAAGAAAGGAGGGGACGGCCATTTCGGCGATGCATGCCTCTCTGTACCGCACTTTATGCTGGCGCTTGGAGTAGATGGCATCAGATCCCCCGAAGATCATGATGCATTCCTCGGGGTTGGGAAAGCCATCCCCATCCTTGCCCGGCGTGCCTCCTTTTTTGGCTACTGCCTCCTTGCCCTTTCCCTCTTTCGGCCCACTGGCCTATCGTAGAAAGTGCTTGAGGAGCTCACAATCCTTGTAGAGGTGCTTGACGGGGTAGGCGTGGTTGGTGCATGGGCTATCCATGAGCTTGTCGAAGTGGTCAGGTAGGCCCTACTAGGGCTGCTTGCCCGCGCGATCAGCTACGGCGACCAATGCGGAGTTGGCCGGTCGGCGCTAATCCTTCTTGTTCTTTTTGCCCCTCTGCATGGAAGGGCCCTCTTCTTGGTCCTCGCGCTTGGCCTTGCCCATGTATTGGCCTCCATTGAAGACCGCTCTGACCACCTCCTCTCCGAAGGCGTGGTTCGTGGTGACGTCAAGTAGGTCGTGGGTGGTACGAGGCTTCAGACAGCCAAGCTTGTGGATCAGGGACTCACAGGTTGTCCCATAGAGGAATGCGCTAATGACGTCCGCGTTGACGACATCAGGAAGGGAGTTGCACCGCTTTGAGAACCTATGGATGTGATCCCGTAGGGACTCATTGGGCTCCTACTGGCAGCTCTTGAGGTCCCAGGAGTTCCCCGGGCGAACATAGGTCCCCTAGAAATTCCCGACAAAGACTCTCGCTGGGTTACGCACATGGGGCACGGCATGCTACACCAATTGCGCTGGCACATGTGGCGGCTGGTTCTATCGCCTTTGTCGTAGCTCCTCGCCGTGCTCCCACACACATGCGAGGGCCTCCATGCAAGGATCTGTAGGGGTGTGAGTCTGTAGAGACTTCACCACCGCCGATGGCTATCCCGGGGCATCCGCCATAGCGCACTCCCGAGAGTAAGGGTGGCTAGGTGCCACGACGTCACCGATGCTGGAGCCGTCGCTCTCAACATCATCATCCATGAGGTCGTGAAAAGAGGCAGGAGCATAGCTCGCCATGCCCACGAATTCAGATGCGAGAGGGGGCGGCGCCAGCATACTTTGGAGTCCCTAGGCGTATGCGTCCATAGGGGATGCAAGGCCATAGGGGAACCGGTCGTATGGCGGTCACAGTAGGGACAACGGGGTCCCTCCAGAGAGTTGGCGGAGAATATAAAGAAGTGAGTAAAGAACAGTATGTATGTTACTCACAGCGGGGTTTGAGCCCAGCGTAGGCTCGGAGCGAAGCATGAGCGCCTCGTCATTGAAGTCGCAGGGTGTCCCAGAGTCGATGAGGGATGCCCCTCCTTCGACGGGCGCCAAGACAAGTGCCTCCTCACGGAGGCGAAGCACGCCGAGCCGGTCAGTGACGAAGTCTAGGCTTCCAAAGAGGAAGGCCTAGGATGGCTCGAAGACGGGAGGAACCCACATCCCAACAGGTGGGAGCATGGGAAACTCCAGCGAGTTGAAGCGAGTCGTATCACTTGAGCCCGCCATGCCAAAGATGGTGGAAAGGTGGGCCATCTGATGACCAAAAGCATGAACGTATGGTGTCCTCCCCACGGACAGCGCCAACTGTCAGTGCGAAAAGTGACCAACATGTAAATATTTGTAGTTTTGCCGTACGTTGTGATCGGATGTGGCCTAGTACTCAATGACACAGGGTTTATACTAGTTTAGGCAACGTGCCCTTTGTCCAGTTTGAGTTGGTCGGTGACTTTATTCCTGAGCCCAGGTGCTCGAAGTTTGCTGTGGGGTTACAAACAAGAGGGAGTAAGATGGGAGGTATCAGAGGTTCGATCAAACTCTAGACCAAAGGGCCAAGAATGACAGGAGCTCCGATGTGCGCTAAGTGTTTGAATGTATGCTCTGTTTGGCTTTAGAATTCTAGAGCCAAGCAGAGAGAATCAAAATCAGTTGTCTGAATCGTCCAACTCGATCATCCCCCTTTAGGAGAGAGCGCATCCCCTTTTATAGATGAAGGGGACGGCTTTACAAGAGAGAGAGTGTGTGAGAGAAAGGGAGCATGTGTGCTACCTAGTCTTGTTGCCCACGCCATCAAGTACAAGGCGGTTTGTCGGCGCCCACAACACTGTTGATGTCTGGATGCATGTGGTAGGCTCCATCGTGATCTTCTGGTATGGCCAATGTCGGCGCCTACCATACTATAGGATAAATGTCAGCGCCCATAACACTCTTGGTGTTCTGACATGTCTAGAAGGTGATAAAGTACCCTTCTAACATGACCTAATAGTACTAACTAGCAGGTGTGTAGGGTACGGTCCTTGATATTGCGGTTGATTGGATCACCCTGCCTTACTTGCTCTGTCTGTTTCCTAGGTTTTCACCGAGCGGGTGTCCCCGGTCGGTCATTCCCCAGTCGGCTCTGGCCTCCTGGTCGGAGAAGAGCTATAAGCAGAGGTTTGATGTACTCCCGATTGGAGAAGCGGGTCAGAGTTAGAGGCGAGCGCCGGTCCTCCTTGGCCAGGCCTTTCGATTGGAGAGGCGGGCCAGAGTCGGAGGCAAGCACCAGTCCTCCTTGGCCAGGCCTTCTAGTCGGAGAGGTAAGCCGGAGTCAGAGGCGAGCGTCGATCCTCCTTGGCCAGGCCTTCCAGTTGGAGAGGCGAGCCGGAGTCAGATGCGAGCACCGTTCCTCCTTGTCTAGGCCATCGGAGTCGGAGGCGAGCGTCGGTCCTCCTTGGCCAGGAGAGGCGGGCCGGAGTTGGACGCGAGCACCGTTCCTCCTTGGCCAGGCCATCAGAGTCGGAGGCAAGCGCCGGTCCTCCTTGGCCAGGCCTTCCGGTTGGAGAGGCGGGCCGGAGTCGGAGGCGAGTGCCGGTCCTCCTTGGCCAGGCCTTCCAGTTGGAGAGACGGGCCAGTGTCAGAGGCAAGCGTCATTCCTCCTTGGCCAGGCCTTTCGGTCGGAGAGGTAGGCCGGAGTTAGACACGAGCGCTGTTCCTCCTTGGCCAGGCCTTCTAGTCGGAGAGGCGGGCCGGAGTCAGAGGTGAGCATCGTTCCTCCTTGGCTAGGCCTTCCGGTCAGAGAGGCAGGCCGGAGTCAGAGGCGAGCGTCGATCCTCTTTGGCCAGGCCTTCTGGTCGGAGAGGCGGGCCAGAGTTGGACACGAGCGCCATTCCTCCTTAGTCGGAAGCGACGAAAGCGAGCGTCGTTCCTCCTTGGCCAGGCCTTCCGGTCAGAGTCTGGGTCGCCTTTCTATCCTGTTGTTAGGTTTTTGGGCTAGCCTAGGAGTTGCGCATCATTTGCAACATCGTCTACTGGGCTGAGCTTTTGCTGGAAAGCAGGTCCATGAGGGACCCCGGGTTTATGAACCTGACAGATTGCATTGTGAGGTTGCATCGAGTGGCACTAGGTGATCGAGTTGCATGCTGGTGGTGCTTGTTACTCTTGGAGGTTACCACCTCCTAGATGGCTTAGTGGTGGTCTCCGTCAAAGCCCGCAAGAAGCTTGTGCGGTGCTCCAAAGATGAGCTTTGTGAGGGGTATTGTGTTCGCCCCATGGGAGCCGCGAAGAGCAACTCTAGTTGAGCATGTCATTGAGCTACCCTCACTTTCGGGGTAGGTTCTTGTGGTGCCCAACGTGCGGGCTTGGCGGGTGATGCCAATTAGCCACCGAACCACCAAGTGAGCGGTCGGCACAACAGAGACGTAGCGTGTTGGCAAGCATGTGAACCTCGGGATAAAATCACCGTGTCAACATTGTCTTCATCATCTTCTCAATGGTTTGCATTCCGCTTTACACAAGCTTGTAATTACTTTCATATACATTGAGCTTGTGTAGTTGCTTTTGTAATTAGTTAGCTTGTGTAGTGATGAGGACATCATTCCTTTGGATGTACCCGCTGATCCTCCAACCTTCATGCAAGGTCCAATGACCCGGACTCGAGTGTGTCAACTCAATTTAGAGGTGAGCTTGTTCTTAAGCGATCATTTTCATACTTTTGAGAATAGACTACTACCTAATGATGTTATCTTGCTTAGGAACATTGGAGAGGGTCATGAGGGACTTAGAGGACATGGTGGAGGCGATGATGACCAGCAAGGATGTCCAACAGAAACCGGAGGTCTGGTCCAACATGATTTCGAGTCTGCCTCGGCCTTCAGGACCAGTCTGCCTTAAACTGGTCACCTAGGATGCATCCAGACTCCGTTTTTGACGATCCATATATGGTTGGAAAGCTAATTTGATAAGGAAGCCAATCCAAGTAGTATCACATCAAAATCCCTTTAGAATCAACATGTATCGTTGAAATAATTCAGCATCCAGAATCTGTCAGGGTGCTGCGACACCGTCTTTTGGTCCGTTGGACCGTGTATCGTGTTTGGGCCCATTAGGGGGCGCGTCTAGGGTAGGCGATGACCCTAAGACCTTTATAATCATATGCCGCCACCGTCATTAGGTTTTTCTTAGATTAATCTATCAAGAATAGTTTCGCCGTTCATCGGTTTGTGAGACCCCAACTTCGTGAGATTAATCATTCATCTGCAATTTGATTGCTTTCTTTTTTGTTCTTGCTTATGTTCTTCGTTGCGTAGGAATGGATTAGCCTTCTTGGCGAGGTCAACCGGATTTGTGTCTCGGTTGATAACCAGAGGAGTTGTGGTGCTAAGATTGTAGGGTTCAATCTCTCGATCTGAAGCCGGATCGGTGTGTCATTCTCCGCCACAACGATAGTTACCTCTACCTGACGGAAGATCAGGATCCCCATTCCCATTAAGTGGTAATCAGAGCTAAGGTATACCGTTAGGTTCACATTTATCCCCTAGTTTTGAGTGTTTCACATTGTCTCATAGTCCAGTGCCATACTCATTTTTTTCCTGTCCTACAACCTTCTGCGCCATAGCCTTTGCATATTTCAGTTTCAGAGTCCGTCGTGTTGAGTTTGTGTCCGGGTCGAGGTCTTGTTGCTGGTTAGGTCATGTTAGAGTCCAGTTCATGTGTTTTCCCCCATCGTTTCCATCAAATCCTTGCCGCCGTGACCAATTTTGCGCGCATTGTTCCCGTTTTGTCCTCTAATTCGGAGCCAATTCTTAAAACTGGTCTAGTTTTCGCATACGAACTCCGATTTTGATGTTCCCTATATCAAAATCGATCAGAAAAAAATTTCGGATCCGTCCATCCCTGCTCTATTGGGGTCAGAGATTTTTAATTTGGTCAAAAACTGGTCACAAGATCCTCTTTTCGTGGTCACAAGCTTTTTGTCGATTTTGAGCACGTTTTCTGAATTTTCCACTGGCCACGTCTTTCACTTGTTTAAGCTCATATTTTCTGTGGTTACTTATTTTGTGCTCCTAAGTGAAGGAAAAATATCAAAAAATAAATAAAAATAAAAAGTCGATATTTCCCAAAAAACAACGACATCCCAAAAAAATAGAAAAAAGAGAGGGACAAAAGAGGAACAATATCTAGAGGAGCACATAGAGAAGGCCAAAGTGAGATGTGTTAGCGTGTGCTGTCTGGTTCCTTATTTGTGTTGCTATTGCTATCCACCATACTTGTTGTTCACACACCTGTCCCCTTGCTATCCACCATACTTTTGTCACACACCTAGTACTTGGAACATTTTAGACCAGCAACGAGAACAAGTACTTTGGACTATAATTCAGCATTACTTTCTGTTACTGACTTGTGTGCCAAATATACATATTATTCTTTGTGTGTCTTCCAAGCTCCACAAACTCTTCAGATCAGTACAGAAAAAGGGCCTTGCAATCTCGGTACCACTGCCTCATAGGTATCATGAACCAGTCGCCGGTTGTACCGCCCACTGCTTGTGTTGGTAAGAACTTTGTAAGAGCTTGGTAAGACGCTTCCACTTGTTGTGAAAAGTGAGACCACTACAACCACGTAGTCATTTGGTAGGGATAACCTTCACCGTTTGTTCCTGTTTTTGTGTTTACAATGGCAGGAGGTGATCAGACTGGAGATAACAGCCCCAAGGATTTCAATGAGTGTGTCAGCCAAGAGCAACTGCAAGCTGCTGTGGATAATGCCCCAAAAAGGATGAATGAGGCCATCAGGAAGGCTGTCACTGACGCACTCATTGAACTCAACATTGGCAACAACATGGAGAGATTGGACAAATGAATTTCCACGCTAACCGACAAGGTTACTGAGTTGGAAACCTTGGTGGTGGTCAACAACGACGTCTCCGACAGCAACACCGATGGTCTTTTGCCAGAAGACACGGTGCATGATGCCACTGGGAACATGGATCGAGTAGCCTTCCGACAAGCAAGATTACGATGACGTCTTCGCCGCAACACGACAGGTATGGGTGGTGTCCACCACCATCAAGGTAATAATCACCGTGTGCCCGATGATCTTTATGCTAAGATTAAGTTAACAATACCATCTTTTTCTGGTCGTTATGATGATGAGGGATACCTTGATTGGGAGATGATAGTAGAACAAAAGTTTAGTGCCCACCTTGTACCTGAGCATCATAGAGTTCAACAAGCTACTAGTGAGTTTAAGGATTTTGCCATTATTTGGTGGAATGGGCTAGCTGCACAGGATGCTTTACCTGGTTCATGGGAAGAACTTAAGATAGCTATGCGTGATCGTTTTGTTCCTCCTTGTTATCATAGAGACTTGCGTAATAAATTGATACGTTTAGAACAAGGAGATAAATCTGTATAGGATTACTATGGTGACCTCCAAAAGGGATTGATGCGTTGTAGTGTTGTGGAGGGGAACAAAGATTCTATTTGTCATTTTTATTCGGGTTTGAGGCGCGAGATTCAAGACATTGTTGATTATAAAGAATTTAACACTGTCAACCAGTTGTTTCAGTTTGCTATGCTTGTAGAAAAGGAATTGCAAGGGCGTGAACAATAGAGCAAGAGCAAGGTCAGCACCACATACACGCCACGCTCGGCACCATCTTCGGGGCTGACCAAGCCGACCACTTTTCGGCCACCTCCACCAGTGAGCAAGCGACCAGCAGCCTCTGGAGTTAACGCTACACTTAAGGCACCTCCCGCACGACCTTCAGATTCAGGTAAAAATTCTTTGCAGGTGCCTACCAAGAATGCCTCATCAGTTGCATCGACGGGACACACTTCGGGCATTCAGTGCCACCGCTGCCATGGCGTTGGCCATGTGCAGAAGGACTGCCCAAGTCAGTGGGCATACATTGCTACAGAAGATGGTTACATCAGCACCTCTGACATTGAGGATGGAGAAGACCAAGATACAGATAAGGAGGACAGCGAAGTCCTTGGTGACGAGGCCACGGCGTCCTATAGGAACATCATTGTACAGCGGGTGCTCAGCTCACAAGTACAGCAACCTAAGAAGCTACAACGCCATAACTTGTTCTAGATTTTCTTCGTCATCAGCAACCGTCGAGCACGTGTTATTATTAATGGAGGTAGCTGCAATAATTTGGTGAGTTTTGAATTGGTCAAGAAGCTTGGCTTGACCACACGCCCGCACCCACGTCCATACCATATTCAGTGGCTAAATGATTCTGGTAAAGCAAAGGTAACACAAACTTGCAGAGTATCATTTTCCATTGGTTCTTATGCTGATTCTGTTGATTGTGATGTGGTACCTATGCAAGCTTGTTCACTCTTATTGGGTCATCCTTGGGAACATGATAATGATGCTACACACCATGGTAGAAGTAATAAATACACCTTTGTGTATAAAGGAAAGAAAATTACTTTGGTACCTTTGACCCCTGCTTAAATTGTACAAGCTGATAGAGAACGCGCTGCTAGTTTGAATGATGTTTAATCTGAAAATCAGCAAGTTGCTAATTCTATTCTCCCACCTAAAAAGGATAAGTCTACATCTAATTCTAAGGATGAGGGGATTAAATTGAAGGGTGGTGTTATGCTTGCAACAAAATGTGACTTTGCTGAAATTTTTGATGATGATATTTGCTATGCTTTGGTATGCAAACGAGCTATGTATTCGCTTGATGATATTGTTAGCTCGGTGCCTCTTGCTGTCACTAACCTTTTGCAGGAGTATGAGGACATTTTTCCAACTGAGATACCCCTGGGGCTGCCACCTATGAGAGGGATAGAGCATCAAATCGATTTGATTCCGGGAGCAACCTTGCCCAACCGTGCTGCCTTTCGAACCAATCCCGAGGAGACTAAGGAAATTTAGCGGCAAGTCTAAGACCTTTTGGACCACGGGTATGTACGTGAAAGCCTTAGTCCTTGTGCCATTCCTATACTTTTGGTTCCTAAGAAAGATGGAACTTGGCGTATGTGTGTTGATTGTAGAGCCATCAATAATATTACTATTCAGTATCGTCATCCTATTCCTAGGCTAGACGACATGCTTGATGAGTTGTGTGGTTCTATAATTTTCACCAAGATTGACTTGCAAAGTGGCTACCATCAAATTAGAATGAAACTTGGAGATGAATGGAAAACCACGTTTAAAACCAAATTCGAGTTGTATGAGTGGTTAGTAATGCCTTTTGGTTTGACCAATGCACCTAGCACTTTCATGCGCTTAATGAATGAGGTTTTGAGAGCTTTTATTGGTCGTTTTGTGGTAGTTTACTTTGATGATATATTGATTTACAGCAAGTCTTTTGATGAACATATGGATCACTTACGTGCCGTTTTTAATGCTTTACGTGATGCACGTTTATTTGGTAACCTTAAGAAGTGCATCTTTTGCATGGATCGAGTTTCTTTTCTTGGCTATGTTGTAACTCCATAGGGAATTGAGGTGGACGAGATGAAAATTGAAGCCATAAAGAGCTGCCCGGTTCCCCAAACCATCACACAGGTGAGGAGTTTTCTTAGTCTTGTGGGATTCTACCGCCGCTTCGTCAAAGACTTCAGCACCATTGCTGCCCTGTTGCATGAGTTGACGAAGAAAGGGGTGGTGTTTCATTGGGGAAAGGCACATGATGAGTCCTTTGACACTTTGAAGGACAAGCTCACACACGCACCATTGCTGCAACTTCCAAACTTTGGTAAGACTTTTGAGCTAGAATATGATGCTAGTGGAGTTGGCATTGGGGGTGTGTTGATGCAAGATGATAAACCTATTGCTTACTTTAGTGAAAAATTGCATGGTCCTACTCTGAATTATTCCACGTATGATAAGGAATTGTATGCACTTGTCCGTTCTTTAGAGACGTGGCGTCATTATTTGTGGCCTAAAGAATTTGTTATTCATTCTGATCATGAATCACTTAAGTATCTTCGTTCTCAACATAATCTGAATCGTAGGCATGCTAAATGGGTTGAATTTATTGAATCTTTTCCTTATATTATCAAACACAAGAAAGGGAAGGATAATGCGATTGCTGATGCTTTGTCTAGACGATATACATTGCTGTCCCAACTTGATTGTCGGATTTTTGGGCTTGAATCAGTAAAAGAACAATATGTGCTTGATCCTGATTTTAAGGACGTGTTGCTAAATTGTAGAGAGGGACGTACATGGAATAAGTTTATGATCAATGATGGGTTTTTGTTTAGAGCTAACCGCCTATTCATTCCAGTTGGCTCCGTTCGTCTTTTGTTGTTGCAGGAGGCACATGGAGGCAGATTGATGGGACATTTTGGAGCCAAGAAGACAGAGGAGGTGCTGTCGACACAATTCTTTTGGCCTAGAATGAGGCGAGATGTAGAGTGGTACGTGGCTCGGTGTACCACATGTCAAAAAGCTAAGTCGCGGTTGAACCCACATGGTTTGTATATGCCTCTTCCTGTTCCTTCTACTCCTTGGGCTGATATATCTATGGATTTTGTGTTGGGTTTGCCAAGGACTAAGAGGGGGAGGGATAGTATTTTTGTGGTGGTTGATCGTTTTTCTAAGATGGCACATTTTATTCCTTGTCATAAGAGCAACGATGCTGTTCATATTGCTGACCTTTTCTTTCAAGAAATCGTTCGCTTGCATGGTATGCCTTCTACTATTGTTTCAGATTGCGATGCAAAATTCTTGAGTCATTTTTGGCACACTTTGTGGAATAAATTATGGACCAAGCTGTTGTTTTCTATAACATGTCATCCCAAACTGACGGGCAAACTAAGGTAGTGAATCGAACATTGTCCACCATGTTGAGAGAAATTTTAAAGCGCAATTTGAAGATGTGGGAAGAGTGTTTGCCGCATGTGGAGTTTGCATATTACAGGGCGGAATATTCCACCACCAAGGTAAGTCCTTTTCAGGTAGTGTATGGTTCTAACCCCCACGCTCCTATTGATCTTTTGCCTCTACCTACCACTAAGAGAACACATAGTGATGCTAGAGAGTGTGCTGATTTTATTCGTAAGTTGCACGAAACAACTAAAGCAAATATTGAAAGAATGAATGAAAAGTATAGAATTGCTGGTAGTAAAGGTAGAAAAGAAATTAAACTTGAACCAGGTGATTTGGTTTGGTTACATTTGAGAAAAGATAGATTTTCGGAGCTGCGTAAGTCTAAATTAATGCCAAGAGCAGCTGGTCCTTATAAGATAATTGAGAAAATAAATGATAATGCCTACAAACTTGAGTTGCCACCCAAGTTTGGGGTTAGTCCCACCTTTAACATTGCAGATTTGAAGCCTTATTTGGGAGAAGAAGATGAGCTTGAGTCGAGGATGACTCAGATTCAAGAGGGGGAGGATGATGAGGACATCACTCCTTCAGATGTACCCGCTGATCCTCCAACCGTTATGCAAGGTCCAATGATCCGGGCTCAAATTCATCAACTCAATTTAGAGGTGAGCTCGTTCTTAAGCGATCCTTTTCATACTTTTGAGAATAGACTACTACCTAATGATGTTATCTTGCTTAGGACCATTAGAGAGGGTCATAAGGGACTTAGAGGACGTGGTGGAGGCGATGATGACCAGCAAGGACGTCCAACAGAAACCGGAGGCCTGGTCCAACATGATTTTGAGTCTGCCTCGGCCTCCAGGACTAGTCTGCCTTAAAATGGTCACCCAGGACGCATCCGGACTCCGTTTTCGACGATCCATATATGGTTGGAAAGCTAATTTGATAAGGAAGCCAATCCAAGTGGTCTAACATCAAAAGCCCTTCAGAATCAACAGGACTCATCGAAACAAGTCAGCGTCTAGAATTTGTCAGGGTGCTACGACACCGTCTTTTGGTCCGTTGGACCGTGTATCGTGTTTAGGCCCATTAGAGGGCACATCCAGGGTAGGCGATGACCCTAAGACCTTTATAATCATACACCACTGTCATGATTAGGTTTTGGGTTTTGCTTAGATTAATCTGTCAAGAACAGTTTTGCCGTTCATCGGTCTGTGAGACCCTAACTTCGTGAGATTAATCATTCATCTACAATTTGGTTGCTTTCTTGTTCTTGCTTGTGTTCTTCGTTGCGCAGGCAGGGATTAGCCTTCTTGGCGAGGTCAACCGGATTCGTGTCTCGGTTGATAACCAGAGGAGTTGTGGTGCTAAGATTGCAAGGTTCAATCTTTCGATCTAAAACCGGATCAGTGTGTCATTCTCCGCCACAATGATAGTTACCTCTACCAAGATCAGGATCCCCGTTCCCATTATATAGCTTGCTAGTTACCTTCTAGCTTGTGTAGCATAGAAGTAGCTCCCTTGCATGGCAAATTTGGTTTGTGTAACCTTGTTAGTCACATTGCTTCGTTTGTGTAGCTAAGTATTTGCGCTCTCTAATTTAGCATTGGTTGCCTTATTATTGAGCATTGCTAGTGAGCTTAGGTGGTTTTGTGCTTTTGCTTACTAGCATGTGTAAGAGCTCCCTCGTTGCTTGAAGTACTAGTGACATAGATTTGTGTGACTTTGCTTCTAGAATTGGTTAGGTGAGCTTTAGCTAGCCCAACACCTTAGTTGCTTAATTAGGATCTTTGCAAGGTGCTAGAGAACATAGATATAGGGGTGTAGTCTTGGCTAGACCGATAGTTTTAATTCCGCACTTGTTTCGGTTAGCCGACGTGATTAATTTTAGAAAGGACTATTCACCCCTCTAGTCCGCCATCTCGACTTTTCAAGTGGTATCAAAGCTAGGTCTCTCATTTATGGTCTTCACTGACCCAAGAGGATAGCGAACTATAGGCTAGATGTTGATTGCCCACACATTTTTGATGGCACACACTTTACACGATGGAAAAATTGGATGATATGCAATTTTAAGTTTATTTACCCTTAAATATGGTGGATGGTAGATGTAGACTTTTCTCATGTTTTGAATGAAAATAATTTAACTCAAGCACAAGAGAAATGCCTAGATCTCGACATCCAAGCTACTGACATCATGTATAGATCTTTGGATGATAGCATATTTGGAGAGATCATTGACATGAAGACCGCCCATGAGATTTAGAGTTATCTCAATGAGAAATATGGGACGGTCTCCGGTGATGATGATGAGCCCAAGGAGGCACATGAGGATGTTGAGGATGACCACAACTTGGTGATTGTGGAAGATTGCTCCACCTCATGGTCAAGTGATGATGATGATCATACTACCACAAGATCACTTGATAAGGTTGATGATGATGCCACAAGTGTTGCACATGAAGATGCTACTCCATGCACACTTGATGGTGATAATGATGGATCATGCTCGGGCTATGAGAGTGATGTTTCTTTAAGCTCTCTAAATGGTTCATCATATTGCTTCATGTCAGGAAAAATGACTCTAAGGTATCTAAACGGAAATGAGATTGATCTTGATTAAATGGGCTAGATAGATATGCTTTGCAAGATCAAAGCTTTAGTAATCTAGATCAGTTTTAATATGGATAAATTTGTAAAATTGAAAACTATATTTATAAAGAACACACTTGATATGTTACAAAAGCATAAATATTTATATTTGGTTCTTGTTCACATGCATAAATATGTATAATTGGCAAAATAATTGATTTTTAGTGTTACTATGATAAATGCTAGAAAACTTGATTTTTTCTCACTAAAGAACTTTCAAATGAAAAATCTAAAACTAGTGAGAGCTCATCACATGGGTCAATTGATAATCACATACGAAGGGCGACCATTAAAGACCGTTTACCGTTTATGAAACCCTTGTGATGTTGCACATGAAGATGCTATCCATCCACCTCTTGATGATGATTTGATAGGATCATGTTCTAGGGCTATATAGATTCTTGTTCTTCTTCTATGTCTTGTGAGACATAACATTTTGATGGAGAACATTGAGCTCAAAAATAAAGTAAGAAATGAAAAACAAGTTGATCTTTACAACTCGAAAAGTCAGATAGAGCATTTGATGAAGACTGATCAAAGCTTTAGAAAAGAGATGGATTCAATCGAGAAATTAAAATTGAAAGAAAAAGGGCAAAGAAGATGACATTGAACAACAATTGAAGCATCTACTCCATGTTACTACTTGTTCATGAGGCGGGACATGGCTTGCAAATGGTTGCTCAAACATTGAGAAGCTCAAGAAGATGAATGAAGAAGAGTGGCTAAAGAATGTCAAGTGCTTCAAGTGCATACAAATGGGGTCATCTCATCTCTATGTGCCCAACCAAGTAATTGGTGAAGCAACAAGTGAAGCCTCAACCAAAGCCACAAGTTGAGCAAGAAAAGACACCCCTAAGAGCAAATCAAGATCAACTATGATGGTCCAGCTGATGTGATGATTTAGAAGAAGAAAACTATGTTCTTCACATAAAGATGCATGCAATACTTCCAAGGATGAATCAAGATGCATTTTCAAGGAGAGCAAGAACAAAAAATGAAATGAAGAAGATTGAGCAACAAGTTAGAGATAGTTGTGACAACTCAAAAGTCACCTTGAGCATTTGATGAAGACTCAAAACAAGCTTGAGGTGACAAGAGTGGCCTTGGATTCAAGAAAGAAGATGACAAAGGCAATGAGAAAAGGACAATGAGAAGAAGAAAAGCAACAACAATTGAAGTTGTCTACTCCATATGCTACTGGTGTCATGAGGGGACATCATGGCTCATTCATGTCCCCAAAAATTGAGAAGCTCAGAAGATGATCATGATGTGCTTAGAAAGGATGAAAATGGTACCTCATTCATTGCAATTGCAAAATATCCCATTATTTATACAAGTGAAGCCTCAACCAAAGCCACAAGTTGACCTAAAGAGAGGACCCAAAACAAATCAAGATCAACCATGAAAAAGTGGATGAATGATTATAGGTACCATGGCATTGGAGGCTTGATTCAATTGATCTCACATTGTTCATCACATATTGAGTCAAGTTATGAAGCTTAGTGCACATCCAAACCCAATGCCAAGTGATAATTGAGTGAAGTCCAAATGTGCTACATCATACAAGTGCTATAATTCAAGTTGTTATGATTCATTGGATATATTTGATGGCTTGTAAATATTTGAGTTGAAGCTTGCTAGTTGGATGATCATGAGCTAACCAAGGTATATCTCTTATTGATCATTTCATTTGGGTGCATATGAGTTGATTGAATTGGATAAATATGCAATGTTGCTTGCTATGAGATGTTTGAATAGATAAATAGTTTAGTAATCAAGTTTGGATTGATTTGTGTTAGATAAGTTCATAAGATGACATTTAGTAATTTGATTGAATGGATTTATGCCTTGTGAAAGTATTCAAATAAGTTGATTTCAAGTTTGATTAACATTTGATGAAGTATAACTCAAGTGATTGAAATCTGTCCTATATTGCAAAATCTGAGCTAGCTATGATTTTAGCCATGTTTGAGTGATCAAAACTTATTGGATTGGCATGAAAATTTGTGTACATGCTCTAGACTTATGTTATAAGATGCAGTACAAATTTTATAAGAATTGGATAAGATATGCTTCGGTTTTGAGTAGATCTTGTCAGCTATTGTGCAGCAGTTTTCAGCATATAGCTGTGGTGGAAGAATTGAAATCTGGTAGCAATCTAGATGTCAAATGAAGCTCAAATTTTTACAAATGCTAGATAACTTAGTGAATCACATCTCCACCAAATTTCGTATTATTTGGATCTGTACTTTGTGAGATATGCATTTTTCTTTGAAGAGTACAGAATCTGCCAGAAAAGTGACAATTATTGGATTTGTGTGGAGTCACTTTGATTGAAAGGTCCTCAAGTTGGAAACATGTTTATAAGTGAATGAGGCACCTAAGTTTGGTTTTGAGATGATCTAAAGCATAAAAAGCAAAGAGTACAAGGCCATTTGATTGTGGAGTGTACTTTGCACACATTTGGTACTCAAATTGGAAGATCAAGACCAAGCTCAAGATGAAGATGAAGTTTAAGTTCTAGTGATATTTGAAAATCATTTGATAGAAAGAAAATGACTTAAACAAGTAGAAAGAAAATGACTTAAAGAAGGAATTGAGGTTACTCATCAAGTTAAGTCCATCACTTGGATCAATCAATCAAGTTATTTTAAGTGAGTGTCAAGAATGGTTCTTTAGAGAGAGGTCACTTCTCCCTAGTGTAGGGGCTTGCCGCCTATATATAGGTAAACCAAGTGTGGTACTTAAAAGGCTAACATGGAAGTGATGATCCGAGGACATTTGAGATGCTTAGTTGAAGCAATCAAAAGGGTTGATCAAGAAAAGCAAGCAACACCCAAAAGAGAGCTAGTCATGGCAATTCAAGTGGTATTCCAAATAGTTCTCTCATGCAAGCATTGATCAAAAGATGAAGCAAGCTAACCACAATAAGATAGTGCACTTGATCATAAGTGGTATTCATTTCATATGGGTGAAGAATGGAATTCAAAATGGTACCTATTGGTCTTCACTAAGCTATAAATTGGACTTCACATTGCTATTGGAGTAATGAATTGGAATCTATGTGACTATCCTCTACTCCAACATAGCAAAGGTATCATTATAATGTGCATGATCATTTCATCTCTTACTAGTATGCGATTAGTGCATATAGTACATGCTTCATAGGATCATGCATAACAAATAAAAGTTTTAAATTCATAGCCTACCACTATTGTTTGAAAATTAGTTGATCTAGTGGTTAGTATATGAATTTGTTCATGAGCTAGTGAACCCAAGTACTTGATTTAATTTGGATTGCTAACAAGTGACAAGTACAACATTGACAAGATAACCCTTGTAAGAGGTGTGAAGAAGCTTGTCATTGGTTCAAACTGGACTTGGAAGCTTAGGCAAATCAATTTAGTTCAAGTCAACTATAGATGCTCATGATAGTGATAAGAGTACAAGCATAAGACAACAATACAAATGGATATCTAGTTTGTTTGTTTAAAGTGGTATCTAGACTCAAGTATTTCATCAATTCACAAGTGATGTCTAGATCAACTTACAAGTGATATCCTATAAGTGGTACTCATAAAGATAGCAAATATTCAAGAAATGGTTTTTATTGATAAATCCAACAAGTGGTTCCATACTAGAAAAGTCTTTCAAATGGTATCACATCTACACGTGGTATCAATCATGCAAGATGATGGTTCCACAAGTGATCCTCAACTTTAAGTGATCATCAAATGAAGAATGCATCCCTCACCTACAAGAGCTCAAGTTTATCAAATAAATGACCCATGCTATGACATAGGGGGAGGTGTCCCACAAATTGGTATCAAGGTTAAAGATCACATGTGTGGTATCTTCAAGGGCTATAAGTGGTGTCATTCCAACAATCAAGTGATGTCCATCAAAAATGCAAGTTTCAAGCCTCAACCATCTACCCCAAATACAAACCTTTGCATCAATGAGAAGCACGACTTTTATGGAAATTGATGACAAATGAGGAGAGATTGTACAAAGATATAAAAGCTTTGGGAGAGATTGAGACAAAGAAGTAGAGGTTGGACATGGGCATGGACAAAGAGGGAGCAACATTGAAGAAAATAGAAGGATCAATTCTTGGAGAAGAGAAGCACACAAGTAGGGGGAGCAAGCTCATGAACTTTGATTGGTTGCATTTGATATGTGCATAGTCATGTGCTTGTTTGCATTGCATAAGTTTTTAAATTGATATGCATGCTTGTGTGGTGTACGCTAGTTGTAGAACTTGAATGATGATTTGATAACTAGCATGCATAGTATGGTAGCTAGACTTGTATTTTTACACGTGGTACTAGAACCTTGCTTATAATGTTGATTTCACGGGGTTTCTAGTATTTTTGTTGTCTAGCTACTCATGGTGCTAAGGATGGTGTTAAAAGTGCAACTCCGATTGGTATCACACTTTAAAGGTTTATTCTATACATCTTAGCATGATTTGGTAGTAATTACTCTCCCACAATTCCAATCTATGCATATGTGCAAGCTTCAAACCAAACACTCTAGCACATATGTAGGGGGAGCTAATACTACCATTTTGGGTTTGTGGTACTTGTCCAAAATCATTTACACATGATAAAATTGCTTGGGCAAGCAACATGAATCCAAAAGAGCTTAATTTTCATATCTTTGTAGAGTTGTCATCAATTACCAAAAAGGGGAAGATTGAAAGGTCCTTGTTTGGTTTTGGTAATTGAGTGACAACCCTAGATGGACTAATTGTGTTTATGTGAGATACACAGGTGATTAGTCCACATGTACATGTATATGAGCAACATATGCCATGGAGGTGAAGATGGCTCGGAGATGTTGCAAAGCTCACACATGTGATGATAAAGGAGCTCATTGCACATGAGACATGACATAGAGTCATGTGATCAAGGTGGAGAAGATCAAGACATGACTTGGCTTGATGGACCGGTTGCAAGCGTGAAGGGCAAGTCAGAGGCTTTGGAGCTATGGACCGCGTGGCGGTGAAGCTTGAGCAAGACTTGGTGCCAATGGGCGAAGGCAATGGTAAAAAGCAAGTGAAGTCAATATCGATGAACCAATATGATCACTTGATGATATGAAGTGGATCATATTATTATTGATCGTGTTGGTGCATGTGTTGCATCGACAATGGAGGAGATGGAATGGAATGCATGAAGGGCAAAAAGGTATAACCTAGGGCATTTCATTTCACGGTCATAGATTGTGTAGAGAAGTGGATGATGGTTTGGAATGGCCATACTATCAAGAGGGCAAACTTGTTTGCATATAAGTGCCACTACGTGATCTAACTTTGCATCGTTCCTAGGATCGAGTGGCATGGCAAGTTGGTGGCTAATCCTTTGAAATGATTGTGAAAATGGTGGTGTACACTTGGTGATGTTGGTACATTTGCAAAGGAGAAGAAGTTGGAGTTGATGAGGATCAACCGGTTGGGGACTGGCTTCGGCAGACCGGTGCGTCCATGCTTGAGAGAGCGTGTAGGAGCCTCCATCTCACATGAAATGCTTGATAGTGCATCATCGACGATGACATGTGAGAGAGTGAGAACGGCCGGACTCAGATCTCGTGTCCGATCATTCGGACGCATCATGAGGTTGAACCTCTGAATGGCGGACTTAGGCGGTAGGGTCTTGTCTTTGTCTTGCGTCGGTCATCACTTGACCATTGGCGCGTGGTGCCATTGAGATCAATTACTCGAGGTTAGAGGTTGCCACCTCCGGTGGACCGGGTGTGTCCGTCGATGGCTTGGTCGCCTGAAAGTGATGCCTAGTGAAGGGGTACAATGGCTCTATTTTCATGGGGGCTATAAATAGAAGCCATGGCTAGGGCTGAGCACCTTGGGGACTTTGTGTCCATGCTTGAGAGTGCTTAGGAGCCCTCCATCTCACATATGCTTGATAGTGATCATCCGATTTGTGTGAGGGATTCTGTGCGATTGCATCGTGAGGTTGCATCGAGTGGCACTCGTGATCAAGTTGCAACTCAGTGGTGTTTTTGTGTCTTTAGAGTTGCCACCTCCTAGATGGCTTGGTGGTGGTGGTGAAGCCCGCTAGAAACTTGTGTAGTGCTCCGGAGAAGAGCTTTGTGAGGGTGTGTGCTGCTGCCAAGGAGCCATGAAGAACAACTCTAGTTGAGCGTGTCATTGAGCTACCCTCACTTTGGGGTGGGTTCTTGTGGTGCCCGATGTGCGGGCTTGGCAGGTGATGCCAATTAGCCGTGAACCACCAAGTGAGCGGTCGACACAATGTGGACGTAGCGTGTTGGCAAGCACATGAACCTCGGGAGAAAATCACCGTGTTAACATTGTCTCCATCATCTTCTCGGTGGTTTGCATTATGCTTTACACAAGCTTGTAATTACTTTCATATACATTGAGCTTGTGTAGTTGCTTTTGTAATTAGTTAGCTTGTGTAGCTTGCTAGTTACCTTCTAGCTTGTGTAGCATAGAAGTAGCTCCCTTGTGTGGCAAATTTGGTTTGTGTAACCTTGTTAGTCACATTGCTTAGTTTATGTAGCTAAGTATTTGCGCTCTCTAATTTGGCATTGGTTGCCTTATTATTGAGCATTGCTAGTGAGCTTTGGTGGCTTTGTGCTTTTGCTTACTAGCATGTGTAAGAGCTCCCACATTGCTTGAAGTACTAGTGACATAGGTTTGTGTGACCTTGCTTCTAGAATTGGTTAGGTGAGCTCTAGCTAGCCCAGACACCTTAGTTGCTTAATTAGGATATTTGCAAGGTGCTAGAGAACATAGATAGAGGGGTGTAGTCTTGGCTAGACCGATAGTTTTAATTCCACACTTGTTTCGGTTAGCTGAGGTGATTAATTTTAGAAAGGACTATTCATCCCCCTCTAGTCCGCCATCTTGACCTTTCAATCTCGTGGGTGGGTGTGCTTGTTTCCACCACAAGACCTCTTCCACATTTGTTGTGAAACATCAAAGTTAATATAAAGAACAAATATGAAAAGAAGACTTTGAACGGTTACCAAATTAATGAGTGAAGACTATGAATCACTTAAAATAAAATTATTTATGCGGTGTTTTAAAAGAGTGGTCATTCTTACCAAGGATCATTTAGACAAAAACAATTTTAATGGTAGTAAATTGTGTTGCTTTTGTAGTAAGTTAGAAACTATCCAACACCTTTCCTTTGAGTGTCATATGTCAAAGCCTTGTGGCGTGCTGTACACTTTATATTAGGCATCAAACCTCCACATAATATAAATCATCTGTTTAATTCTTGGTCTAAGCAAGGGAGTCAAAATCTTAGCTTTTTGTTATTGACAAGAGATGCAACAGTTTGTTGGGCAATTTGGCTTAGCAGGAATGATTTTGTGTTCAATAATGACCAAACAAAACCTTTTTTGTAGGTACTCTTCAAGGAGGGTACACCAACTTACGATAAGGATTGGTTAATTTTGGCGTGTCATCTTCTAGGAATCAAAGCAATGGAGGCCTTTTCCTTCTCATGGATGGTCTTTAAGATTTTGTGTTGGTTAATAATGTTGAATGTTTTTTTATTTCCTGCTTGATTTGTATTCTATTGGACTGATGCCTCTTTGTTGAAGAGGTCCGAAGCCAGAACTCTTCCATTATCTAAGAAATAAAAGAGAGTGTGGCAGAGCCGCCCAAATCATATGGCTCACGTGCGCCCGTCATTGTCCCACAGACTTCTGACTACTGCACAAATAAACCACACAATCCCAGTAGTATGTCAAGTGTCCTTGGGGAAAACCTAAATCATCCACTTTATCTTTCCAAGCAGGATACATCACAGAAGGCATTGTAGTATTACAACAGTTTATACAAATATACAAATTTATTACATTGAAAAAACAACGGAAGTCTTATAAACCATAAGTTTACAACTATTTGTCTAGTTATTGCAAGTCGTAAGTTTTTGCCATCTAAGACAGTAGGGTAGCATGAGAGGTACCACTTTAATAAACACACAAGAGAGATTCACCCTATCCAAGGGTGCACAACAAACTTCTCTTACTGCTGGCTCTCCTCCTGCAATAAGAGTTAACAAACCCTGAGTACAAAAGTACTCAACAAGACTTAACCAATGAAAGGGAAAGACTTCAAGGATACGCAGGCTACGGGGAATCAAGGTAAGTCTGAAGCAAGAATCAAGATTAACTTTTTGCAGAAAAGCTTACTAAGGTTTGATCCTTACTTTCAATGTTTTAGCTCAAGTTAAATTATTATAAGTCTCCAATTTGCACCTAATCTAAATCAATCACTTCTTTAACCATCTCATCCCATGATCATAAGTACCATTGTTTTATTAATTAACTATGATGCAGGGTAGAGGATCGAGTCCTCTTCTCCAAGAAGCAATGGCGTGATTAGAATCGATTAAACCTAGCTGGGGATTCCCAACCACACAACATACGCAGGTCCTAGACCTATGCATCTCAACCCTCACTTGGATCCTCTGAAACATAAACCGATCCTTACTACCTAAGGGTACAGTACTCCACTGCCCTGCGCCATCGTAGATGGATTCACAAGATGGGTACACGCTACTCTTGCCATCTCCCACTCCCAGTGCACGGTTGTCTTTTCACATAATGGAATAGCCGATGTATCAGGCTTACCGGAGTATGTGGTCAGAACTACAAAGTCTCAAACACATACAAGCCTACAACGAACAGTCCTTAATCACTATAGGTGGGGCACTACACCAAGACTCCATTCTTGATGTAAGCAAAGAGTCTGCCTGATCTCTAATTAATTTTAGGATCATCATTAAACCTTAGGACCACCCCTGAGTATAGGACCATAGAAACATAACTCATTACCCAACTCTTTTACTAAGCATGGCTAAGCATTGTTTGTATTTATAAGTTCAAATAGAATATGAAGAATTTCACAAGTGCACATAATACCATTGTAGCATTTTACCGGGAGTATTCAGGTATCGTTATTTATATTTTACCACATGGAAACAATGGAGTAAAGACTTATTGAATATCAAAGGAGTATCTATCAGTCAACATACCAGCATGGCTAGAGTAGGGTGAAGGTAATGATAGGAATTTATATATATTGACACTTAGGGGATAGATCACTAAGATAACGTAAATTAGTCAACTCGGGAGAACAACGGGTGAGGTAGATTCCTATGACATTCTTATTACATGGTCAAAATATGTGTATACCCCACTATAGCTAAGACTAACTCTACTCTTATGCACTTTGGGATGCCACTTAGATGGTAGAGCACCCACAATAGATAACTCTACTAACGCGACTACGGTCCTACAATTTAAGAACCTGCTCAATTCGGTATGGACTACAAAGGATAGACGGGGCTGTCACCTCCTCCTGCTTCCATACAACCAAAGAATAGGGTGTACTCATAGGCAGAGCATTGTATAAGCACCATGTTTATACGAGGCTTGGCTACTTAGTCCAACCATGGTAAACTAGTAGGCTAAGCGCTCTATGAACCCGCACACAAAAGTAATGATAATCTCAACTAAGCAAGATACATATTAAAAGTAAGCATAGCCATATAGATAGGAATATAATGAATTGATAATAAGTCTTACAAGATGTAGAAGTGAAGATACAAGGCTTTGTCGAGCCTCCAAGACTAGATCCGGAACTTGAGCATGAGCCCTACTCAACCCTCACTTCCGAGCTACTAATCTACTATATTGGAGAGTCTAGACCTAATCCTCCTGGTGTATCTTGATCTCTGAATGAGAGATATGAATTAGGGTTTTAGGGATGGCCTCATGGAGGGGGTAGGGGCTGGTATATATAGGCTAGAGCATCCATCGTAAGCCCTTGGATCAAACCGACTTAAAGGATGGCGTAGATGCATCCTAGGAGGCGGTGGAGAACCAACATTGTGACGTGGAGGCTGACAGTGGGCCCTAGGGGCCGGGCAGCCTATAGGTGGGGCCGGTTAGCCCCACATGGCAGCCACCTACTGCCCTCTGCTTTGGTGGTTGCCTTCTAGAGTCTTCCCACGTCTGTTTTGTTGTGGATAAACGTGATTTACTTTAACGAATAGGCCCTCCTTGATAGTTTTCTGAGTAAATCCTCCTGTCAAACATAGATTCATCAAAACTTATGGAATTTATTAGTTTAAACCCTTAGACCTATGTTGGTGATCCTTTTTATGCATTTATATAAGTTATATTGATGGTTTATGATGAAGGTTAACTACCGTCAACAAGCATCATAAACTACCATACTAAAAAGGGTGACAAGGATGAGTATTGAAATATCAAGGCAGGCATGCAACAGTTGGTATTCAACCAACTCCTATTTTACTTAAATGCACAAAGAATAAGACCTAAGTGATTAACATTTGTAAAACACAAGGGAAGGGTTTTATGCTCTGGGGCTTGTCTGCAGTGTTGGGGTTGTTAGTCACTTTAGAATACCACAGGAATCAGAATCAACTCCCACAAACATAAATCCTCTTCAGAACTTGCTCCACACAAGGGTCACCACTCTAGTTCACTAAACGTAAATAAGGATGCATGCTTAAGAATGATGAGATACTTTAACATACATTATGATGATCACACAAGATTAATTAACCTGAGTACAACTTTCCTTCGCGGTATAGTTAAGTTATTTACTCAAAAAACAACATGTTTATTATCATTAACAAGTTAATTATGAGCATAACAACCATGTAATGAAGTTGACAAGGAACAGTAGGGGTTTTATGTTCCAAGGTCTACAACCAAGGTATAAAATTACACCCAAGTCAGTTAAGCATTTATCAAAACCATTTAGTATTTATTAATTAATTAAAAAGGTATTTAAACACACCTAAATTAAGTACCAAAATTTTTGTGAATACATGTATAAGCATGTAAAGCATACACAAAAGTTTCATGATTAAAGGATTATTGTTTTATCATATAAAAATCATCGAAGGTCCATTTTATAATTAAAAGATGTAATTTTAAGCATAACAAAACTACTAAAAATGCCCATCTCATAATTTTCCTAGGTAGAGTACATGATAACAAAGTTACACAAAAAGTTTCACATTTTTATCATCATCCTAGAATTAGTTATGAATTTTACAAGATTCAGCACATTTTAGCATTTTCTAAAAAAAGATAAAACCGACTCGAGACTTTTTTCACTCACTCACATCAGCCACCACAATGACCCGACATGCAGGCCAGTCAATGACATGATCTTGGTCCTTGATGATTCAAAGGTTTGGCCAGCATTTGACCGGTAGTGTACGCCGGCGACGGGCGAGGTCGGCGATGAGACCACCACCTACACTCCTGACGATCTCGCGCATCGATCTAGGATATCGGTTGAACAAATAGGACTCTCAATGAGCTTGACACTAGCCATGGCGGCCTGTCGGTGCTCCAACATGGCGGAGGCGACCGACGGCATGGTTGCCGACCATGGGAAGAACACCCATGCACTCCCCACACACAAGTGAACGTGTTTGCACTATCGGTTGAATGGATTAAAACTTTGTGCATGCTCGGCCCCGGTCATGGTGGCATGGCGACACAAAGCACGGTGCCGAGGCGGCGGGCTAGCTGCTACGGCCACTAATTGGCCCTACAATGACATGGGATGGCTCCACGGTGCTCACCTCGATCTGGATGGCTAGATGGTTGAAATGGAGATGGCGTAGACGCAGCTGCCGCAGTGTCGATAGTGAGGACGGTGGTGCGAACCGGCATCGAAGTTGGCATTCTGGCGCGACCTAAAGGGGAACGGAACAACCTCAAGCCAATGAGCTTCGTGGTGCCAAGGCGAGTACAAAATAGAAGAAAGAAGGGAGAGAGGGCAGCCGAGGTGGCTGGCCACGGTGAGGTACTGTTTACACCAAAATTTGGGAAGAAGAACACGGGAACTCGAAGCTTCTAGGATTGTGTCATCAAGGAATCGATTACATAAGGATCGATGTCAGCTGATTTAGATGCTGCACTAGAATCGGCTCTCTTTGAATGACGTCAGAAGATAACGACAATGAGCTACGGTTGGCGTTGGGAAATACATGTCAGACTCTACAAAAAGGGAAAGATTAGGGTCCAAGTTATCTTAAGTTATGAATGTTTTCTTTTATAAAGATTGTAATGAGTCGTACTTGAGTAGGATTGATGCTTAGGCTTCGGGTATAAATATTGGACCCCGGCTATTGTAAAAAAGGACATCCAATCAATCAATACAAATTACCTTTTTTTGGCTTTACACCAACCCTTAGGAGTAGGAGTAGTGTAGATTTCGGCGAGTTCTTCAACAAGCAGGGCTGCATTGGTCCGGCCGATCTCCGGCTTGTCTCTAAGTACTATCATGGCTTATGCTTTGGTTTGTAAGGCTGCATCGATTAAGTTCAACCTCCACTACGAGCTCTAGCATAAGCTAGTTATCGATCTTAATCTAGTTCAAGTATGGCTGCATCGGTTAAGTTCGACCTCCACTGCTCGAATTAGATTAAGGTCAAGTTATTGGCTCTACCTAAGAGTGGCATCATTTGGGTAGATTTATTAAGTTACCGATCTTGCTGATGTTCTTATTGCCATTAGTTTCAGCAACATCAATCTATCCGGTCAAGATTGATCTAGATCGGCTTCATATCCTTTTAGTCCATCATTTGCTTTGTTACAACATGATGTTTCTTACTTTGAGTGATGGGTTATGTTTCATCGGCTATTCTACTTCGATCTTGATCGTGCATAATACGCGGTTAAGGCATGTCTGATCTTGAGGAGGTTTGCTGGCTAGTTAAATCTAGTCTATAGTTCGCTATTATGGCTGTAACGATCCAGTCGATCCCCACTGATGGCACTTTAGATCGGAGGATGCTAGTTAGTAGATTTGTTTTCGATTAGGCATGACCTTGACTGTTTGCTATGCCTGCATCGGCTAAATAGTCGATCGCCTACGCTTTAACGCCTACTGTGTGTCTCCATGATTCTATTAAATGTGAATAGATCTGTTTACTTTAAAGGTTTGATTTGTTGTCTTTATCATGGCTGCCATCGATCCGGTTGAACCCCACTGTTAGAGATAGCAGGTTAAGTCTAATGGGTTCATAGATTTGTCCATGTTAAATAGTTGATTGTTCACATGTTGTAGTCCCTTTTCCACCTAAATCGACTATTTCAGCCAATCCGCTTGAGCTTTCACACACATAGCATGTCTTTCGGAAATCCTATCAATGTATCAATGGTTTTATGGATTCTTCGATTTTAGTTTGTTATTATCATCATAGCTGCCATCGATCTGGTTCAAACCTCATTATTGATGGTAATAGATTAGATTTAGAGCATTTGTAGATCCATTTGTACTAGACAGTCCATTTATTTGCATGTTATATCCTTTCTTGTTAGATTCATCGGCTCAATGCTTCACACTGGTAATATCCACCTAGCTGATGATTTTACTTACATCTGCGAGCATTATAAAATCAATCGTGACCCACAAGCTTTACAATCCATAACAACGAATTTCTTCGCGTATTGGCTATTTAGTCGATTTTCCCGTCTCAGCTGCTCCTGAAGTAGCACATTTGGAACTATCTGGGTAAGACCGGCATGTTCCACCTTAAATTACTGATAAACTTTCTCTCCTTATCAATTGCAGGTCAAATTGATTGGCATGCCTCGGGAGGAATTCGTAGGGTCAATGGGTCCTACGATTAAAGCCAAGCGGATCTTCGGGCTTATCCTAAGCAGATCATTTCGCTTGCTGAGTGCCAGGTGCATTGACACGTTTTTGCATCAACAGGTACTCACAGCGACGCTCTGGACGGTGGCAGAGAAGAACTACGGCGCGTGGTTCACTCCGGTGGCTAGAGGTGAAACGAGCAGGTGCAGGCTGTGGCAGAACCGCCTAATCTAATGCCTCCCAGGAGTACTCATCTTCCATTAGACACTAAGTACCCAAGGGAGGACACTAAATTATGCAGTTCCATCGAGCACACCCCAAGGAGAACCCGAAAATCCACATTTTTTCATCAGAATCACAAATGAGAGAATAAAGCTTACAACATTCTTAACCATTTCTTACGTCACTTTCCATGCAACATCAGAGTATAATATTTATTGTTTATAACAGTGGAATATCATAATAGAGTATAATATTTATTGTTTATAACATCAGAGTCCACCAAGGTTCCCGTACAAGATCACTACAAATGAATCGACCAAATTTTTCTGCGTATCCAAGGCGAGCGATGTCCGAGGCCATTACTGACAAGTACAACTATAGGACAAGGGTCCGATAAGAGTGCAGAAAAGAGTACAGGGAGACGTGGGTCATGACAGGCGTGAACCATAGGCAAACGCGGAGCACGAAGTCACAGTGCAGTAATAACTCTAGAACAAGGACGGATCAGTCGTGCACAATACGACACACATGGCACCTATGGATGGCACATATGCAAGCAATACGGGCACTACAATGCACAAATAGGATATGCATGAATGCATGTCCTATACGTCCTTCTACTATTGCCAACATTTAGGGCAACTGTTCTTAGATTTTTGGCACATCGTTCTCTCCCTGTAGCTAGTCGATACTATCGGACTATCCTCGGGGTCAGTGTACCTGCAGAAAACTTGATTAAGCCTACCTAAGTCAGCAGAGTGACATCTATCCTAGATACATAACCATAGTAATAGGGCTACTTATATTACTTTGTATGCAATGTCCTAACTTTTTGAAAAGAATTTGTTGTCAAGTTTTAATTTACAAATAGGTTCGAAGCTTTATTTCCTCATTTATGCTCTGATATCACCTGTGGCAGAACCACCTAATCTAATGCCTCCCAGGAGTACTCGTCTTCCAGTAGACACTAAGTACCCAAGGAAGGACACTAAATTATATAGTTCTGTCGAGCACACCCCAAGGAAGAACCCGAAAATCCACATTTTTCCATCAGGATTACAAATGAGAGAATAAAGCTTACAACATTCTTAACCATTTCTTACATCACTTTCCATGCAACATCAGAGTATAATATTTATTGTTTATAACAACAAAATATAATCATGTTATCAGAGTTATGAACAATTTAATTTAACAGCGGAATATAAACATGTGATCAGAATTACAGCGAAAATAAATATCTATTCATGACATGATGAAGCATTGATATATAAGCTATGACAACAGATTATAAAACTTCTATTTATAAAAATATTTAGTGAGAGTTACAAATAAAGACTATGATCGCAGCGTAAAGGAATCCTCTCTAAGCCCAATAGGAGGAATCCACACACAAGAGCCAGCTCTAGCATCCGCCTGTCACCTGCAACAGGGGAAATAAAACCCTGAGTACTCAATTGTACTCAGCAAGACTTATCCGACATGAGGAAAGAAAAGACTCTAAGGATATGCAAGGCTATCTGGCTTGTGGTTTTATTGCATCTGCAGGAGCATTACTAAACGTGCGCCCTTATATTCAATTTTATTAGCAGTCATCATTAGTTCATTAACTAACCATTCTATGTAAGCACATGTGCTACTTTCAAGCAGGTGGTAAGCAATCAGAACCATTTTACCATATTTCATATTCTAGTTCTTATTACGATGCTAGACCATAGACAAGTCATACCAGATCACCCGGCGATTCGCGAACCAATGTATCCCAGTTGAATACCCTGAAACACATGCCCCGCTTGTACCCTAGGCACAAGCAAGACCAACCCACTACTCTCCTGTCACAGGGTCTAGGTCCCCATCCAAACTTAGACTCCAAGCCCCCGCTCCTGAGTCCCGGACTCAGTGCGGTGCTTAGACCTCCACCATCCCCGCCTCCAATCAGTCGGTCTAGAAAGAGCCAGAACCCATGACAAGAGAGCAATGAGCCTTCCTATGCCCATACACAAGTATGTGTTCAGAATAATAAGTCTATGACCTGACTACCATCCATTGCAATGGCCGGTCCTTAATCGACATAGGCGGAACAAGTGCAACCCGAGCCTCGCTCGAATGCCCAACCAAGTCTAGATCCAAAGTACCATTCCGCCCGGTCTCTAATTATTATCCACATATATTCCATGTGATAGTAATATAACAACAACAATAATATCTTTCCTATCTCTCGCGAGTGACAGGCAATCACTCGACTTCTACCGGAGTCTGTAGCATAGCAATCTACATGATCCTGTCATACTAGTAACACTCATAACATAAAGATATATATGCAAGTGGGTTTTATTCAACTCCTTAAAACTTAATGCACAAACAAAATGTAAAGTGCAGAAAAGTAGGGGTTATGCACCGGGGCTTGCCTGGGTAAAATATAACCAAGTTAGCTTTTCATCATGGTGGCATGATCGTCAAATCACCAGCTGCTTCCGCTACTCCAGACGACTCCGCGATCCATCATCATTCCTATTATGATATTCGTGGAGGCAACGCAGAGACGTAAATAATCACGGCAATCGCAACTCTTAAAATACGTTCACGCCTCTCACGCTAACGAGCTAGCTCTAGTGACCAACATACTAGACCATATATCCATGTTGTCGAATAAGGCGTTATTTCTCAACAAATGTTTTAGTTCTACAACCCCAAGGTGTTCCTCTATTTCATTGATTTAATATATATTCGAACTAGGGCTCATTAGCTACCTTAGTAAACTAATTATCCTAAGTTACAAAAATTACAGAGAGCTCATAATAATACAATGAAACTACTATAAAATTCGCAAGTCCATCACTTGCATCATTTGATCACAATAATTCCTACAAAATGATATCTTAATAATACTATGCACTTTAAAATAACCAGAGCAACCCTAAAAACAGCAACAAACTAGATGAACAAAATACACTAACAGGTAGATCATGATTTTAGGAACCCAACGAAATTTGTTCCACAATTTTTGGACTCCTAAATGATTTTAGATTTAAATAATAAAATCAGCTTAGAATTTATTTTAGAAAATCTTCACTAATTCATTGGAAAAAGAAAAGAGCACCACAGCCCAGTCAGCCCACGGCGAACGCGGCCCACGACCAGCGAGCTGGCCTAGCAACGTGACCTAGATAGGGAGGCCATGCACGCGCTGGCATATTTTGCATAAAAGACCCTCTCTTAGAGCTAAACTAACCCACGGTCCACACACTGTTTCTCTCCCTCTATGACAATGTCACTTAACCCCCCGATGACCCTGCGCACGACGGCGCGGCGGCCGACGGCATACAACGGCTGTGCTATGTAACTGAGGGAGCTCCGACGGAAAACATAAGGGACCGATTAACATCCTAAGCCAAACTCACATCGAGGGGCCATGATTTGGAGCTCGAAGACGCACTACCATGAGTTACCGGGGCAAACGGCAGTTCACGGTGATGGCGCGGCCATTCTGGCAAACCATCACCTCAGAGACCAAAACAAAAAGGCGGAAGAGCATCAAGACCTTACCCCGGACATGGCCATGGTGGTGGTTGAGTTGGAGGCGGCTCGTTCAAGGCTAGCCACGTGCGAGGTGAAGGGGCAGCGGCGCACCGAACTGGCACCCGTTGGCCACCTATCTCCAGCGATGTCTCCTACCAAACTATGATGAGCATCGACACCAGAAGGTCAAGGGCAGTCCAAGAGTGCGAGCAATCGAACTAATGCCGATCATGGAGGCTTACCGCCAAACGTGCTCTGTAACAGCAGCGAACTGACCGGCGGGCAAGGAAATGCTAAACTGGCCATCAACAGTGCACTTCTAGCTCTCGATGCGGGTTGGGCATTTAGCTAGCTTCCCAAGATACTCACTGGTGTGAGGATTTGGACTAGAAAGCCTTGAGCTAAGCAAATTTGGAGGACGGAACGACGGAGCTCTAGCTATGGTTATGCCATGGACCGTGCACCTGCGCGAGAGTGAGCGGATTAAGACAGGTGGCTCCACACGAAGGCGATAGCAAGAACACGTGCGTACGGTGACGGCCCAAGGGACTTGGCACAACACACTTGAATAGAGCGATAAGACCTGCGCGGCTCACTAGCGTTGGCTAGCGCGAATAGGGCGAGGCAGCGGAGCATCACATCGCCACTGTACCCGAGGCCACGATCAGTCCTAGCAGTAATGGCATGCTGAGGCACGACGCAGTAGGTGGGACGAAGGGTGGAGCGACTGCCACGCTGATAGGGCAAGGATGGCCATAGCTCCACCATGACCCACGCCCAACAAAGAGCAGTTGCGGCCACACCTGGCCCAGCGATAGCCGACGGCCACACAACGGGCCAGTGGAGCAGCGGTAACGGCCATGGGGTAAGCCAGCCAATGCACGGCGCAGCGTGTGGTAGTACTGGTCAACAACAGTGCAGGTAGCACATGATGGCGTGACACCAGGCGCGGTGACCGCATCCCCATGTCTGAACGGCCGAACTACGTGCTTGCGCGATTTTTAGAGTGCGCCAAACTTCAAACTCAGCTCGGTAGAGGTTCAACCAAAGTTATGAACCTAGGACCGATACTACCACCTAGCTAGCAAAGCAAACCCCACGTCCAAGGAACAACCAGAGAGGGAGATAGCGAGAGGCCAACATGGGTTCATCATGCTGAAAACCGGTTCGTGAATGGAATGCCAACAGCCTGACTGCAGCATGTTCTCACGAAGTTCGAGCAATTTTTAAGAGAGCAATGTAACACCCAACACCACTACGACCTATACCATTCTCAAGTGATCACTTAGAGGCAATCAACAATACCAAAACATGCAGCTAGTGTCTAAACATTTTTGTTAGAAATCAAATGCCAAGATCACATTGTCTACTACCTTTCCATACTTAGAAAACTATATATTTTAGTTTTGAACTAACATCCACCATCGCTTTCGCCTTAATTTTTAAAAGGTCTAAACCTTGTCGATTTCAACTAACACGTATATCATGACCTAGCCCATACTGCATACTAACCCATAGGAGTGAAATACTTAAGCACCCTTTGACTATTTTGCTTAATATAAATAGTCAAAAATAGCATCCTAACTATAATTTCAACTTCCTGTCGACTCACGAAAGGTATAGTTTAAATTTTGGATTCGATTTCTAAGCTATCAGATATACTATTTAACAACTTCCACTCACTAAAACAAAAGTTGCATTCTCATCTACTAACTTGCACTTCATATTTTTATTTAAGTACTAAATACAAGTTCTATTTCATTTTGTTTACAAAAATTGTTTTTCGTGCCAAACGATTAAAACTACATGTCTATTTCCTTGTCGGGATTTTCATTAGCACGTTTATACCAATTTTAACTCTAACATCCAAGAAACTCGCCTTGATAATTTCTCTTAGTCCTTAATCTAGGTGCTAAGTGAGCTCGTAACACCAGAGGTGTTACACAGGCGACGCGCAAGGGCAAGGCGATGCTGCAGGCGAGAGCAATTGGGCTAAGGCGAAGCTGAAAGGACCTTGATGTTGCCTAGAGGGGGGTGAATAGGCATTTCTAAAAAATATCAACAAATAAAACTTGCAGTGGATTAGCAGACTACGGAACCAAAGGGGCGCAGAACCTCCGTGGGATGTCGTGGAGCCTTCGGGCAACATAGAGTACTCAGCAGCTGCTACAACTAGACATCAAACTCAAACCAAACTTCTTGATGATGTGCTTAGAGATGTCTAGAGGCAAGTCCACAAAGTCCCTACACTCACAAACACACACAACTAAGTAGATCGAGTGGAAAGCAAATAATGCAATACAAAAGAGACAAGACAGGCGATTTATCCTGTGGTTCAGCTCGCCACAAAGGCTGACCTACGTCCACGTTGTTGAGGAAGCCACAACAGCTTTGGAGTCTCTTTCAACTCGCTCCTCTTCTCAAACTCAAAACCAAGATGATGAGCTCGAGGTTTCCACTAAGATCTTGGGCAATACAAACTTTCCCATGGCTCACCACAAGCATGGGAGCTCACCGGGCGATACCTAGCCATCTAGGAGGCTTCACCTCCAAGAGTAACAAATGCGCAATGAATGATTGACGAAGCCCGACAAGTGCTCAAGCTTTAGTTTGCTCTCAAACTCTTAATCTCTTGCTCCCAACACTTAATCACTCACTAAGCACTTCACTCTCACAAAGAGAGAGGTTGGGAGAGCTCACATAAGGCTTGGAATGGGTTTAGAATGTTCAGGGATCCAGCAGCTCGGCCGGGAGACGTGGGATGGGTATATATACTCACCCACAAAAACTAGCCGTTGGAGGTAAAAAACTAGCCATTAGGACCTATAGAGCCTAGAACCTCCATGCATATGCGCAGAGCCTCCGTGGCCCAGAGTCTATTTATAGGGGCGGCTCATTTGGGCACTCTCGCCCCTAAAAAAAGGGGCCGTTGCTACAAATCCTTTTTTAGTAGTGTAAGTGTAAGTTTTAGATTTTTCGGAGGTGGCGTATTGTTTCCTATAGTTTAAATGAATTTCTACGTGATGGTACAAAGTAATTGGGTTTTGAAGTGAGGCTACCCTCGAAACTATCCAAAAGCGTATCAAATTTTTATACTGGGTCTCAATGGCCCAATGAACCTAATTTGCTAGGGGTGGATGGAAAATTATATTATTTTGAATGGGTAACTCAACCTTCTTTCTCCATTTTAGAACAAAATAAAATGCAATAATGATCGAAATTGATCAGAAAAATCTAAGGTTTTGTGTGGAGCCATGATTTAGGTCTATATTATTACAAAAAAAATTCAATTCTTTTGACACAGGCGTAATATATATGCTTCATAAAAGTGGATGCACCATTTCATGTCAAATCACAAAAGTGAAATGCGTAGAAAATTACTAAAACCATGAAAAGTAGCAAATCACTTTGAAAATCCTTAAAGTCCTGAACAACACCTCTTAGGTAGTTTAATTCATGTCAAAATTGTATTCATAGGGATCATGTAAGCCATAGGGCTTATGATTTGTATTTTCGAAATATAAATGTATTTCGGACAACAAAAGAAAAAAAACATAAAAAAATCGATGTAACACCAATTCTACCCAAAACTGGAAACTGGCCTGCTAAGACCTGGAGGCCCAATATCTTCTGTGTCTACTCGACCGTCCGATCAGATGGACGGCGGAGATACGTCCTGACGTGTATAAAACCTTCGAACCCTAGCTTTCTTCTCTTCCCAGTCTCCGGCCTCCACAACACACTAAGGGCCTGTTCGGTTCCCGGGGATCGAGGTGCCGGAACCGTTCCGGCCAGGAACGTTTGTTTAAATTGCACGTAGCAGACTTCAGCGGGAATGGTTCCGGCCAGTAACTACTCTAAACGAACGAGCCCTAAGGCCTTTTTTAGATTGTAAGTTTTTTCACTTTCTCTTCATCACATCAAATCTTCGGACACATGCATAGAGTATTAAATGTAGATAAAAAAATAACTAATTACATAGTTTGATTGTAAATTATGAGACGAATCTTTTGAATCTAATTAGACCATGATTAAATAATAATTGTCAAATACAAATGAAAGTGCTACAGTACCAAATACTAATTCCTAACCCCAATCTAATCCAGGCCTAAGGGCCCGTTCGGTTCGGGCAAAACCACGCCAGGAATTATTCTATCTATTGAAAGCTTATAGAAATTAAATAGTGATTCGGACCTGGAACTCTTCCTGCCAGTCGTTCCTGATAAAACGAATTGGGCGTAAGCGGCATCGTCCGCTCGATCCTCCTACTCCTATTCAACGCCAGCACCCACTCGCAGGTGGTGAGAGGCAGCCGGCGGCGTGGTCTGGCCGGAGGGTAGTGAGCACTCGCAGTCGGCGTTGCCCTCCCCACCTCTCATATTCGCGCCCCCATTTCAGATGTGCGACCACGAAGGGCGCTAAGCGCAGGCGTCCGGTGAGGTCGGCGGCGCGACCAGCGCGAAGGGCGTTCAGCGCAAGCGGCCATCGAGCTCGGCCTCTGTCTCCCCATCGAGCTCCACGACGGTGGCAGATCCAGCGAGGGGACGATGGCATTTCCCGCGTGTGCTACATCTCTGGCGGTGCGCACTCCTTCTCCGACCCGGTGGCGTGCGTTCACCCTCCATTACTCCCTCACTCCATTCCTTTTTTCTTTCTTTCTCTCAAATTGACTCCATTTCTGACCTAGGTTTGGCTGCTATGTGTGAGCGTCCACTGGCTGGATGAGCTTGACGGCGGTTGCTCCCAGGTGGAGGCCTTCGTGTACTGCGCGCATAGAAGACAAACACACCTAGCTCGGACGCCTCCAAGTCTGAATGCAGAAGTCTTGCCTAAGTAATACCCCTTTCTCCCAGTCCTAGATCTATGTTTTTTTATTTGATGATGAAATATTTGCAAAATCTTGGCGAAGCTTAACTCAATCTGAACTTAGTATTGTCAGTTTGATATTGCCTTTCAGTTATGTGAAGTACAATTGTTTGATATTTTCCGTCAGTGAACAATAGAGATGGAATTTTTTTAGTCAGTGAACACTTCTCTCTGTTGCAAGATACAGTTTGTGATATGCATGTGCAGCATACCAAATGTAATGTGATATACCCATGATTGGCTGTCATTGCAAGCTGTGATATAATAGACACAATCAGTAGCATATATTAAAATCTGTGCTCAGTCATATGCTTTTTAGTTTTCAACAGTAGACAGGTCCGTGGTTCTTGTGGCAACCTGCCCAGTTTAGATTTGTTATTTGCTATGTATGCAGTTTGCTTTTGCTAAGAGAATTGGTTATGAAGTGATTTTCTGAGGTTGATAAGGAAACTGATGAGATTTCGAATTAGATGACCCCTGCAACCAGTAACTACTCTGTATCACTGTATGTTTTATAGTTTGTGTTCAAAATGTTTAACTTTGAGATTTTTCATAGAACAAGTGCACTATTCTGTTTGGCTGCTAATGCAATATTCTGTTATATAAAAATTATCACTATTCTATATCTCCAGTAACACTTTTAAGCATGCCATCAGGTGTATGACAGGGTGCATTATGACCTTCTGAAGAAGTCTCTGCACAAATTTTTCTGGACTTTTAGGAGCTAACTAGTACAGTCAAACTGTAACTATTTTGAAGTTATACACCACTGATGGTACCTTTTTTATTTTTATTTAAGGGGTCAATTTGAATGAGCTTCTTGGGAATACTAAGAAGAATTGTTTGCACATCAAGTGAAGTTTTGATTGTTTGCTGCAGCTAACAGTGCTTAAATTGTTTCCTGGTTGTGTACTGATAGCATAAAATAAGCAAATGAATTATGTGCTATTGGGGTTATATTATTATACCTAAGTCACATTAATATATCTCTGCTTTTAGTTTTTTTTTTTTTTGCATTGGGAAAGCATGTAAGAATTTTGCTGCGCACCTGTACTCTCATGACCACATGTGCTAACGTCTGATTTTTCACTCGTGTGCAGGAAGCAAGAACACTGGAATGGTTGTCAGGGTTGGTGAACTTGAGCTTTTTCTATGATTTTGGTAAGCTCTTGAATAGCAACCAGACCTGAGATGCTGGACGATAGTCTGTATTAAGGTTCAACCTTATGTTGGTCTCTTCTATTCCGGATTTGAATCTAGTTGATTTGAATTTGTCAATCATTGTAATGATATTGATCATTGATGTAAGACATCTGTACGTTTATGTTATAGATATGCATATGCTGTTGGCCTTTTTTGTTTTGAAATTGATTAGTCTATGTTTTGAAAATGGCCCCCCAGAAAAATTGCTGCTTGCGCTGACCTAGAATTTAGTTACGTGGGTCGGCCCAGAAAATGTTGTGTGGGCTGAGCTGAAAAGTATTGGTTGGGCTGGACTGAAATAAAAAATGATTTAAAAAAATAAAAAATGAGTTATGGGCCTGCATAAAATAATCGACTGGCCTAAGATGAATAGCCCAAAGATAAAAAGAATGTGGGCTGGCCCAAAAACGTTGCGTGGGCTCAGCCTAACCAAGTTGGATTGGGCCAAAATCATGCAATTGAGAAATGGGCTGACAAACCTCAATACCAAAATTGGGCTAGGCCAAAAATCAGCATCAATAATGGGCTTGGCCCATTACAAGCCTGCCTACTACGTGGGCTGGTGTACTAGAGTGACGTAAAACCTGTTGTCATAAAACTTTGTGATATCATAACCAATGTCATAGATTTATGACTTGAACATATAAACGTCACAAAACATGGTTTAAGGCGCATGGTTTTTGACACCAGCTTTTTCGTCATGCGAGTGTCACAAGTGCTAATATGTGACATAAATTCCATATATTATGACAAAGAGTAATGGTCATAAACCCTCACATCTCTTGTAGTGTCGGGGATTGAATTTATATGAATGTTTGCTAAAATGAGAGACTAATTATCACCATAACCTGGTGTAGAAGAAAGAATTGAATGAAAAAAAAATCTTAGACTTGAGAAAAAGACATCTGACATCACTCATCATTCTTCTCATGAGGAACATAAGATGGTAAACATGCATCTAGTAAGGCAATAATAGCATTGGAGTACATAAAGGTTGCCATTTGGGCTGTGTACTGGCTAGTCAGTTTGTAACGGCATAAAAAATGACATTGTTCTCCTCTTTAAACAACCCAAGAATATCTGGACCTTAGTCATTTGAACTAAACTCTAGGATATTGGTGGATGGATGCTGTCACATATATCTAGTATCTTAGTGCATAGGACAGTTTGGTGTTGGGAGTCCATTAATTTGGCAACCCGCTCTGAGATCAATTCATTGTTGCTTCAACACTTTGTGTAGGTATGTTCCTAGTATTCTAGTACCTTTCTTTTTTGTTGTGAATAATATAGTGTCACTCTCTATATATTTGTTGAATGCTTATACTCTTTAAAATATAGTTTTGCATGGCATTGATGAATTCTTGTGAAATTAATTTGGGAATCAAATTTATATGAATGTTTGCTAATATGAGCTAATTACAACCATAATTAGGTGTAGAAGAAACAATACAATTGTGTAAACAATACATTTATTAGATACATGCTAGATCAAGTATACATCATTAGATCTAAAGAAAGGATCTTCATATCTTAAACTTTCCTTATTTATCCTAATTTACAAAATTTAGAAATTAAATAAATGTATATTTCACCTATTATCTCTTAAAAGGTAATAGATGATTTTAATCGTCTAATCTAATTAAATGAACGGCTCACGGTCATTTGAGAGAACCATAACAAAGCTCTTTTTAGAAACTATTGGAGATGCTAATAGCTAATAGTTACTAATTGTAAGTAGGAGGTTGTTTGGATCCACCTACTAATAAGTGGTTGGGTAGTGAGTTGAAGATGTATATAAACTATTAGCACCGATTAACAACTCCAAATCTGCTAAGGGTATGTACAATCCGTGAACGCTTAAATGGGCTCTTAAAGAAAGAGAGTAATCAAACAATTGTCTAAGAGCCTTAGCCTACAATGAAAAAAGCTAAACTTACATGCTAATGTGCTTATCCATCCTTAAAACCGTGACTTTTTAAACTATAAAATCACCAAGCGCCGGCTGCTTATTTGAGCATCCATGCCACTGCTAAGTGCCTGGCCGCATGTCCACGGTGGCAAAAAAAAAATGCAGAATCACTGATTAGCGCCGCCCAAGCGCCGGGCGTTGTACCTGGCCTAATGAAACTAATAGTTAATAGCATTTTAGATAATAATTAGCAGGTTTATTAGTATGTCTGTTTAAATCTACTAGTACTAATTTTAGCTGATAATTTTTAGTGCTAATAGATTCAAACAGATATTAAATATAATGTTGCATCTTGGTCTGCTGTTAGTCACGTGGAGTACGTAAAACAATCTAGATATGATAGTAAAACTCTGAACACTCGTCCACTGGCTCGACTTGCAATTTTTCAAACTTCGATACATCCGTATGACCGTATATTATAGTGTACCACGTACACACTCCATAGAGTTGAACGCGCGCGATAAGCCGATAAGTCTCAAGCAAGCTAAGCGCACACGGGAACCTAGCTCCGATAGCAACAGCAAGTGCAGCCAACAGCCATGGAGACGGAGACCTCCACCACCTCGCCGCCGCTCGTCCTCTACACCCTCCTCGCACTCGTAGCCGCCGCGCTCCTCTTCTTGCTCCGCCACGCCCGAGCCGGCAAGAACCCAGCGCCAGAGAGCAAGGGACACCAGCCGCAGCTCCCTCCCGGCCCGCCGGCGCTGGTCTTCCTAGCCAAGTTCCTAACGCTGCGCCGCTCCATCTTCGACCTGGGCCCTCTCCTACGCGACCTGCACGCGCGCCACGGGCCCGTAATCTCTGTCTGCATCTTCCGAACGCTCGTCTTCGTCGCCGACCGCCGCCTGGCGCACCGGGCGCTGGTGCAGGGCGGGGCCACCTTCGCCGACCGCCCGCCCCTCGTCGACCCGGGCCGCCTCTTCACCGCCGGCGCGCGCGACGTCAGCAGCTCCCCTACGGGCCCTACTGGCGCCTCCTCCGCCGCAACCTCGCCGCCGAGGCGCTGCACCCGGCTCGCGTCGGCCTCTTCGCGCCAGCCAGGCGCCGGGTGCGCGACGCGCTTGTGGACGACCTCCTCCTCCGCGCGCGCGCCGGCGGCGCTGCGGTCGAGGTGAGGCCCCTGTTTAGACGCGCCTTGTTCGAGCTGCTCGTGTATATGAGCCTCGGCGCCAGCAGCCTCAGCGCGGCGGCGCTCGACGAGATCGAGGACCTCCAGCTCCGGCTCCTCCGCTCCTTAACCAGCTTTCCCGTCTTCGCCTTCTTCCCGGCTCTCACCAAGAAGATCTTCAGCAAGCGGTGGGCGGCGTACGTCGCTCTGCACCGGCGGCAGCAGGAGGTCTTCCTCCCGCTCATCCGCGCCAGGGCCGGCGGTGCGCGCCGCGCCGACGCCGACGACCCTCCATGCTACGCGGACTCCCTTCTCACGCTGCGCGTTGCCGACGAGGGCGACCGCCCGCTCTCGGACGCCGAGCTGGTCAGCCTCTGCTCGGAGTTCCTCAACGCCGGCACGGACACGACGCTGACGCTGCTGGAGTGGATCATGGCGGAGCTCGTCAACAACCCCGACGTCCAGGCCAAGGTGTACGAGGATGTCAAGGACAAGACGGCGGAGTTCAGCGACGGTGACCTCCAGAAGACGCCGTACCTGAAGGCCGTGGTGCTCGAGGGCCTCCGCCTGCACTCGCCGGCGCACTTCCTCCTGCCACACGGCGTGCGGGGCGACGACGACGCCGCGGAGATCGGCGGGTACGCGGTGCCCAGGGGCGCGGAGGTGAACTTCCTGGTCGCCGAGATGGGCCGCGACCAGGCGACGTGGACGAGGCCGCTGGAGTTCCGGCCGGAGCGGTTCCTGGACGGCGGCGAGGGCAGCGGCGTCGACGTGACGGGAAGCAGGGAGATCAAGATGATGCCCTTCGGCGCTGGCCGCCGGATGTGCCCCGGGTACAAGCTCGGGATGCTGCAGGTGGAGTTCTTCGTGGCGAGCCTCGTCAGGGAGATGCAGTGGCTGCCGCCAGCGGACGGGTTGGCCACCGTCGACATCACGGAAACGCTGGATTTCACCATGGTCATGAAGCACCCGCTCCGTGCTCGCATCAGTCCGAGGACTAAGAGCGGTTGACTTGCAAAAAAAATATCAGTCTCTATGTCTCTGCTGAATCGTGCTTATCGGTGACTGCCGATAACCTTTTTTTACTGTTATCATGCCTTATGTGATAATATATAGTATAATCATGGCGCAATCGAAAGTCGATGCAACATTTTCTTTTTGTCATGAGATTTGCATCGGAATGAGTGTCAACAAAAGTCCCCGTCACTTTATCAAGGAAAACGTTAGTCTCCATCTTATGACGCAATTCAGAGGTGTGGCTTAATTGCATCGAAGTATATTACGCAGAGAAATGCTAAATACCAGGTAATTTGTTTTGGAGCTAGGGACGAAGCGGGCTAGCCCATGAACCCGTATATAGACTTAATTTTATGAGTTACTACGAGCAAACCACAAAATTAAATCTATATCACGTCTTGATTGAAGCTCTTACATGGGTGGGTGGCCCGTCACACACTTCTTCTCCAACTTTGACAGGCTTATAGGAGGAGATTTTAGAAAATGATGAAGGCTAGATCGGTGGTGGTGGCGGGTTGCAAGGGCGGCAAGGCAAGGCAGCAGTGATGTCAAAGACCGATGAGTGGAGGAAGGCTATTGGACAGGTAAGGACAAGGTGTCATGGTGGTTTCATAGCGAAGCTGAGTTAGCGTGGCGATGAAGGTGGAGTTGGAGGCAGATCGACACTGGGGTGCCGTAAGAGAAGGCGGGCAGGCGGGGGCGTCGCGTGGAGCTAGAGACGCCATGAATGAGAAATGCAAAGGTAGATGAAAAGAGATGGAGTGTTGGATCTTGATCCAACTGTCGTCTAAAACGCTCAAGTTCTCGGCACTCATTACGTAAGCATCGTTCTATACATATTGACTTATTCACCCCATCTCATGGATGAAAGAGGTTACGTTACGTGTCGATGAGTTTCATGAACAAACAAAACAATCGGTGTTTCATATCTTAAAGCCTAGTCAAGATAATAATATATGTATGCTTCCACACTAAGATAACTAAAAAAATGTTTGAGATAGAATCCAAATACTGCTAGAGCTACAACTAACTACAAGATGGCGCGCAACGGCCAGAGTCAAGAGAGCTGCACCATGCACCACACCACACACCCAAGAGGTCGCCGCAGCAATGGAGGAATTCGACGCCTGGCACCTACTGCTCCGGCCTATCACTTATAGCCCCACTCCTCTTCGTGCTCTACTGCCGCAGCCATGGCAGCCGCAAGGTAACACTACACCACAACACCGAGATTGGCAATGGATGATTTGACGCTAAAAGCGGATACAGAGACAGGTGATCTGTCGCTAAAAAGTTATAGCGACAAACTTCTGGAGATGGTGTAAGTGCTGTCGTTAAAAACCTTTACCGACAGACAGCACTTTAACCGACAAAATGGTCTGTTGCCCTGAATATTTATAGCGACAGATGGCCTGCCAGTACTCTATAGCGACAGATGGCCTGCCAGTACTCTATAGCGACATATAATTTGACATTATAAATGCTTTTAGCGACTGATGGTTCGACGAGATCATTTAAATGCATTTAAAAAAATAAAAGGCCATTTGGTTGCAAATTAATACAAAAGTAACATCATTGTGCACGTTTCTCATACAAATAGATTCATTCATGACCAAGTCCAAACACTCACTGAGACATACATATATGATCAGCCATTACAAACATGAAACATTGATTCACCTAAATCAGCTTTGAGTGGCAAATCATCCACAAACCACCGTAGCAGACCCTGAAACCAAAACCTAACATGCAATCAGTAATATGTTAACATAGATCCATGATCAGGTAAAGTTACTATGCTTCATTTTTTGTTAAATTAATTGGATTTTAAATAATGTGTATGTAGATTTCGTACTTGGGGAAAACTTGAAGGCCTCATCTATGAAGAACCAGTACAAATATCAAATTGAGCTTATTTTATCATAAGGAAATATGTCAAAAGATAACATGAAATTACTTCAACAAATTAAACAATGCAAAAAAGGGCTCAAAACCTACTGATATACCTTCATACTGAATTGCTGCTGCTAGTTGAGAAGAATTTGATGCCTTGCTTCTTAGCTTTAGAAGCAGAAGTTCAGTAATCAGAAATTTTGGTAACTGATCACAGATGAAGGAAAAAGATACGAAGTCAAGTGTGAATTTAGGCTGAAGGACACATGCTGAAAAATCATATTAGGTCTTATTATCTCATATATGTTGCAAGAATCTGCTCATTTACAACATGAAGTTACCAAAAAGACATGAAGCTACATGAAGCACTAGCTACAAGTCTGCAACATATACAAATGTTCATATAAATACTGTCTGCATGGAGGTTCAAAAAGACTAACCAAGAGTATGAACCTGCTCGGCTGCACTTCTTCGCAGGGCTGCAGCTGCTTGCTTGTGCACCACATTTTGCCACTTTACAGTATTTTGTAGCAGAAGTTGCTGCACAGCGCTACAAAGAGTGCAGCTAAGCAGGCTCTAATGGCAGTGAGAAGCATTATCTCCCACTATATTCTTCAAAGCCAAGGCCTGACCCACTGGTACAGAATGAAGGCGCATCCATGCATTGTACTCCCTAATATTGAGCAGATCATACCTTGGAGTTGGAGCATTGCCGCTTCAGCTGCCTGCCATGCAGCTTCAGCCGCCTGCCGTTCTGGCCGCTTCTTTCATTATGGTTGGGGTCAGGATTGGGGAGGAATCACTGATGCAGGGGGCGCCTACTGTAGGCCTCTGCATGCTAGCAGGCTGGTGTAGGGACAGTGGGCGAGATTTCGAGTAGCACCGGTGGCCAAGGGCTGGGAGGGTGCCCATGTTTACACTACAGTATTTCATAACAAATAGCAATTAGAATTGAGATCAACTAACAGCTACATTTTATTTCCACTTGGCCAAAGAATATCTATTTTTTTTAAAAATAAACAAATGGTATGTATTTGAGTATGTGAACAAATAAAAAATTCATGGTTGGGCATGCATAGGAGACCCGCTTAGGATACTATCATGGTAGTGCAGAAATTCTGTTGTTATTTCCATTTCGACATTGAGCAAGCAACACAAGTAGAAATAAAAAACAGTAGATATCCACAGAAGAATAAATGTGGAGGCCTAGTGTAACAGAACATGAACATAGAGATGCATGCATTAGTTTCGAACATAGAAACCACAAGTTTTTTTTGTTTACGATATAATGTACGATGGAACACCATGTTCCTCTGTCTAGCAAAAGCATCATCTTCCAAGGATGAGATCATGTCCCAAAAAAGTAATCAGATCAAAGGGTGCAAATGACTAAGCAGATATCACTTTGTTTCTGTGGATGTGCAGACTCACATAACTTTCAGTTCTCCACTACTAGTCTGAACAAAATAGATTCTCAAATAAAGTCAAGAGCAGATAAATGAAAGTGCTTTTGGTGTTGCCCTGCACTACAGACTTGTCTACAATCTAGCACAATGCTCAAACGGTACATGACATCATATTAGCAGCCAACCATGATGCATTGCTGACTTGATCCATCTGACACCGTTAAGGAAGCTAAAACTTCAATGCTAATACAGAGTAAAAGCAACCAATATGTAATAGAGGTTGCAGTAAACTCATAAAGTGACAACCATGAATACTAACTAGTATTGAGTGTGTACCTGCAAGGCTTGAATTTGTTGGATGCAAGCAATGAGAGGACGACGATGCAGCTAGTCTGCACCTCGTTGTGTTGTTAATGAAGCAGCTTTGTTATGATCAATGATGAGGTTTGCACTTCTTGCTCAACGGAATGAACTCGACACACCTGAGATGTTTAAGTATTGAATACAAAGCATCAGGGACTCATGTATGACTATAATAACAAAAGGAAACTGTTGAAATTTCTACTTCAGCAAAAAAAAGCAAGATCATGTCATGCCATATCTCCAACTTCAATATAATTAATTAATTCTGAGGCGTAACATCATAAATATATTTTTATTTGTTTTAATTTAGCTGCCTTCATTTACCACAATCCAACCGTTTAAGTCTGAACAAAAAAGAAAACCGCTAGCTTCAGTGTCCACATGAATGCTAGATGCTAGCTATAGGTCTATACTAATGAAATGGAGCAAGATAAATAGCCATAGTGCCTGTAAATAGCCATAGGTTTGTACTATTTACCTTGTTGTACATTGAAGGTGTTATATTAGCACCTAGTAGACAGCTGCTACCTGCAGTCCTACACACATCAAACATCATGTTATGAAACTGCAGTCACAGTAGGTCTAATATTGTAAAAGGGAACTAAAATAATATTATTCAAAAACAAGCTACCTATGCTCACATAATCTTCTATTTTTTTCTCAAATAATTTTACTAATTTTCATTAACAGGCAAGTTAAATCAACCAATAGATGTCTAGCATTAGCACTGTAAATGCATTGTGCCTTTACCATCATGCAAAGTACATTGGCCAAAATATTTTCTGTCGAAACAAATGGAGCCAAACAAGATAACATAATTAGCACAAAATGCTTTTACAAAGGCAAATAGCCATTGAAAGAATCTGTAAAAAAATGGCTTTGTTCTTCAGTCTGGACCACACACACATACTGTAAACAAAAATCAAAGAATCAGTAAAATGAAGAAACACCAACGTGAAGCTCAAAAGCATCTCACGTGGCTAGGAGCATCTCAAAAGCATCTCACTGTTTGGTGCAGTGTTCATCAGATTCTTGTGAGAATCAAAATGCTGGGACACAAGCTAGCTAGAACTCATTCGCTAGTATACTGTTAATTCAGTTTTTTATGGGGATTCTAACCATATGAAACCATGGCATCCTTAGTTTAGGTAGTTCTTTATTCAGAGAGCAGAACTGACATTAGCGGGCCCAGCCAAAAAATTCAGCTAGGGCAGGTTGCTACATACAAATACCAAACTTAACTGGTCTAATCATATATCGATTCTAGTGAGCTACACCTACTGCGGTTACAAAATTAAAATATAATCAAAGTTTCTTCTCTTCTTTTTTAACAAAATATCAAACAAAGTTCCACACTCCAGTACTCTATCTGTTTATTGTGCATTGTGCGATCCTGCAGGTAGTAGCGTAGGTCAGGAAGATTACATCAGTGCAGATCTACATTATCAGATTATAGTCTTACAGCCGTAGATGAACTCGTGGCAAAACTGCAAGACAAGCAAGCCCTACGTGAGTACCTGGAAGATCAGGGGACGAGCTAGGCGCCCAGGCCAGCGCCAGGGGCAGGTTGCAGCCCCTAGGCTCTAGGCGCAACGCGACAGCGCGTGTTGGACGCTGGGCGTAGCCACGGCTGCTGCTAGCCTGCTGCAGTCTGCCGGGAGCTAGGAGCGTGTGGGACCGGGAGCCGCACAGACCGGCAACGCCTTGGATTGGAGCGCCGTCGTCGAGCGCCCTTGGTTGAATCGAGGTGGATCGAGGCCGGGGCTGGGCGCTCTCCATGACTCCACCACTTTGGTGCCTTCTTCGCCATCTCTGAATCGACAACGAAGGAGCTGCCGCCATAGGGACGCCTGCCGGCCGGATCCGCTGCTCTGAGGACCAGATCCGCCGAGCCCCAGGAAGAACGGAGGTCCGCCATAGTCGCAGGGGTGGGATGGGGCAGATTGGAATCGGGAGGGAGAGACCGGAGATAGACTGGAGCGCGGTAGAAGAGGGAAAAGCTGGAGGCGGCTCGCGTGGGAGATGAAAGAAGAGGCGGTGGTGGCTGCATTTGGGATTTGGGAAGGACCTAGGGTTTCTCACGGTGGGCCAGGCCATGCTAAAATTTGTGCGTGAGCTGGATGCGCCTGAGCTGGGCGTGGGGCCCATTTGTTTAGCGACAGACAAATCAACGCTATATCTACTTTTAGTGACAGACGGATTAACGTTAAATATGAATACCTATAGCGACAGACAATGAATCGCTAAAAGACGAATTAGCGACAGATAGCCTCTAAGTTATCTTTAGCAACTGATTATCCATCGATAAATATTGCCCTGTTCGCTTGGCTTATAAGGCATGGCTGAAAGTACCGTTGGTTGATTTGTTGTGAGAGAAAAATATTGTTCGTTGGCTGAAAAAGTACGGCTTATAAGCCAATCAAACATGGCGTATATTGTTTAGCGTCAGATGTTTGACGGTGATGCGGTGTTATGGTGTAGTGTAACGTTGCTATGAATGACACTGTGCTCCTCTTTAAATAACCCAAGAATATCTGGACCTTAGTCATTTGAACTAAACTCTAGGATATTGGTGGATGGATGCTGTCACATATATCTAGTATCTTAGTGCATAGGCTAGTTAGGTGTCACCATACCACAACCTATCTGTAGCGTCCTACGGATGGTCGTTATAAGTGGATATAGCGACCTACGGTCGGTTGCTGATAGTGGCGTTGTTATAAACTTATAGCGACAGACCCACTTATAGCGACCGACCGTTGGACAGTACTATATAGATATAGCGACACATAGTTCAACGCCAATTATAAACTTATACCGACCAATGGTTTGACTGTATATATTTATAACGACCAACTGTCAGACGCTATCCATACATGAAAATAACAACATAATATCATTTTTTATACATTAACCTCAGAATCAATACTAATCATACAATCAATCAACCATACAATTAACATTTCCATTTTTGACAATACACACTCATGACACATAAGCTCATCATAGCTCACAATTATATTATAGCCATAAGCATTTGTCTTGTGTCATTTTCCACAACTCCTGTGGAAACAAGTTACAACAAGGCAGTTTGGCCAACATCCTAGAATAATGCATAGCTCAGAGATGTTTGCACTGGTTGCACAGCTCACATCTCATATGGTTTGCTTGCACTCATTACAAAATGATTCATCATTAGTAAGTCTTAACAAAAGTATTCATCTCTAGTTAGGATGTCCAAAATAATGCACTGGCCATGCGCACTTCGATCCAACTGCTTCCTGCATGCATCAGGCTACCTCTAGCCATTACCTCCCACCTGAAAATAAAAAGATTACATCCATCAATGGTACAACCAGAAACTTGACATTGGTAAGTTAAAAAAAAAAGAAACTTGGCATTGGTTGATGTAAGCTGAAATAAACATGTAAACTGAAAACTAGAAATCCAACTCCTACAAGGTTCTGAGCATCATGAGAGCAGTTAGTCGATCATTCCTACAATGTTGTGATTAACAACTCATCAAAGAATAATCGTCATATCCTAGGTTGGCTGTTCTACAGCACAGCTTGCTTACAGCATTGAGATGTTTTCTCTCAATTGATTCTCAGATACTTAAATAATTTAATGACCTTTATACAGTAGCTGGCCTCTTGTAATACATAAGGTTTTCATTAGTTAACTAAGTTAACCATTGGACTATAAAGGCATAAGGAACAAGTTAATGTCCACTACTGTACGCAGGAACTTCACTCGTAGTTCTCAGTTAAGAAAACAAGCCTTCACGTTCCTTTGATAAACACAAAGTCTATCATATATTTCTTTTATCACAGGATGAGACGTCTAACAATTTTCAAACATGCACATTCCTTGTCTCACTCTGAACTCATGGACCTGTCTACTAGCAAGCTAATAAATTCATAATTGCATACCTGTATCATGGGATGATTTTGATGTCTTGCTAAGCTTCAGCTGTTAGAAACATCACTAATTAGAAAATCTGGTCACTCATCACATATGGAAACAAGACCAAGTGTTGTTTATTACCCAATTATATGGCCATGCAATTGTCAGGTGCTTTGCATTGGCCATCTTTTCCACACCAACATAAGGGCGAGGCAACACTGCATCTCTTTTCATCACAACCTTAACAACAACTTCACAATATTGCCTTCCAAGAGCCTGTCCTGCTAGCACGGTGCTAGGATTAGTTGAAATAATGATTCCCTTGGCCACAGCTTGATCAAACTTCATGTTTGGATATAGTATAACTTCTTTACCAATCTGAAGCGAATGATGGATGTATGAGAATTGTATCAATTAATAAAAACACCATTAAACTAGAAGCAAAAACTTGTAGGATGAATGAGAACTTACATATTCATCACGTGAGAAACGATTAGTATCACCATTCCTTGTATGGATGCCTGGACGGGGCTGGGGCTGGGGCTGCTGGACATGAATAGGGCTGGACTGACAACGAGAAGGTTGTACTGATGGGGCTGCACTAGTAGAGATGCCTGGACAGGACTGCACAAATGGAGCTGCTCTCATAGTGGACTGAGGGGCACAAATGGAGCTGCTATGGGGCTAATGCATGCCTATGCACAGTGCATGAACAAGGTATCGTCTTCATGAAATTCAGCATCAAGATTTGTCCCAACAGAAGGTTGCTCTACAAACATACAAGATGGGGATCCACTAGTAAAGGGATGAACAGACGGGGCTAAATGAACACAAATGGAGCATGCACATATTTTTCATAGCGATAAACATACACAATGAATTGGAAGGTATAAATAATTTACCTGGGGAGCCGTTCTGTGAGATGTTTTCCATATTTGCATTCCTCCCAGTTTCTCTTCTAGCTCACAATGTATTCACACTCATTAGAACTTCCATTTTTTGCATATGTATCACTACTTCATGAAATTCAGCATCAAGATTTGTCCCAACACCATCACGGTAATTTTTATCATGGCGGGACCTTGGGCTCTACAAACATACAAGAGGGATTATAGATCAGATTTCTATGCACTAAAGATCATGGTAATTGATTTATGTACACTACATATCAAATTTCTAAATGAACACGATATATCTACGTATATATAGCTACTTAGGGTTTTGGGTGCACATGGCCTCATCACATATCATATTTTTCCTCCCCATCTTCCTCCCCACTCCAACGACGGCAGGGCGATATAAACATACACAATGAATTAGAGAAGGTATAAATGATTTACCATGGCGCCCTTTGTCGTGAATTAGAGCAGATCGCTCGTGAGATGTTTTCCATATTTGACCTTTCATGCGCTAACTTTTCCTCCAACCAGTTTTCTTCTAGCTCCACTATGGCGTCCTGTCGTCGAGAGGCACGGGATCTGCAAGGAGGCGTTGCTGGTCCTCGCGAGCGATCTGGCGAGGTGGTGGCGGCCCTGCAAGGGCGTCGCATTTCTACGGGGCTAGAACTTCCATTTGAATCCTTGTTGGTGTGAAGCCCGGAGATTTCTCGAGAACCTCTGTTTTTTTGTTTTTAAATGATTAATCGCATAACGGGTACCAACACTTTGGAGAGTTGGTACTAGACCCAAAACACTGGTGGGCAACACGCCCTTTTGGCTCTTTTTCTCCACTAGGCATGGCGGATGGCTTTGACAAATGCACCTCGCAGAAAGTTTTGGATTGTTCTTTGTGTCAACTCAGGATGTTCTTCAATAATTGATTTTAGTTTATTCTAAGCAAATCAGATATGTCATCATGTTCATTGGACTCGTCCACAACCTCAACATCATCACCATCCAAGTATCCATGATTCACAAAGGGTAGGTTCTCCATGTAAATTCCATGTTCTATACCATTTTAGAAACCCATCACATATCAAATGTTCACGGACCTCACTAACCTCTTTCCAAAAAGAGTTGACACACTTTCTACATGGGCATAATATCTTTCTACCAACAGCTGAATTACTAAATGCAAAAGCTAAGAAACTGTTCACTCCTTGCAAATATGTCTTGTTGTGCCTACATGAAACTTTTATGTGAAAAGCCATTTTAAATAGCTACATATACCACTTTCAATATTTGTGAAGCTATTATTTTTTACCTAGCATCATCATCAATCCAAGATTTATCCATCACTGTTATGAGGGCGAGAACAAGAAGCGGTCCAAATTATATAATCCATCTATGAAACTTGGGTACCATAAAATAATGCTTCATAAAATAAGCATGCATGCAGATCAAAGGGGGGGGGGAGAGCATCACCTGGTCCTCTTGCTTTAAATCCACACACACACGATGACTTCTTCTAGCTCCTGCCCAACACACAACGACTCCCACAACTCTTGCTTGTCCGCAGGACACCGGATCTTGACTTCTGGTTCAAGCAGGATGACACCTCGTAGCTCCTACTCCCTGCTGTTGTTTTCAGCACATGGGAATTCTCTGAATCTTGAGCTACAAAGAACCACAAAAAAAAGAACAAGAGAGCTAAGGTCGTCGACTTGCCTGTATACGTGGTGAAGCTCGTAGCTCAATGGGAGCTTGGGGAAGGAGTCACGAATCGCGGGAGAGGCTGTTTTGTTGAAGCAGAGGAAGGCATGCTCGCACCGGGGGCCGCGTTGGGGCACTGGGGGCCACACATGTCGGAGGGTCATCGGATGGCCACGTGGGGGGCAGCCAGGGGTCACTGGGAGCCACCGGGGGCATCTGGTGGTTGGGGAGGTCGTGCTTGGGTCACTTGGGGCGGAGAGCCGTTGGGGGGGGGGTGCACTGGTCGCCGGGGTGCCGCGCCTGGGTCGCCGGGGTAGGGGGAGGGGGCGCCGGTGGTGCCGAAGAAGGGGGAGGGGGGGGGGCACCAGGGAGCCGTATCCTCGTGTCTGGGTCACGCTCACGTGCGGTGAAGCGAAGGGGTGAGGATTGGGGAGTGTGTGCCGGTGGGGAGGGAAAATTGGAGAGGCACTAGGGTTTTCCCAAAATAGATTGAGGTAATTTTTGGCACCAATTGAGGTAGAGAGCGGCGCCAACTCTGCTCTGCCATGTGGGCTCCACTAAATTTTAGGCACGAACTGGGCTAAGTATGCGTGCGCAGGCCTAGTTCAATGTGCCGACCAACCGGCAGACCCAAATAATTAGATTTACCGACAGACCATCTAACGGTAAACCAAAACAAAAATACCGACCAACCGTGTGATGAAATTATAAAATATAGCGACCACTTGTATGTTACTAATCTATACCGACCGACCATCCAATGATATTTCGATGTTTTTACCGACCCTTGTCTAACACTAGTTTGGGCTATGGTATAGTGTGTTTGGATTCCGTTGATTTAGCAACCCGCTCTGAGATCGATCAATTCATTGTTGCTTCAACACTTGTGTAGGTATGTTCCTAGTTGTCGAGGACCAATATTAGGGTACCCGAAGAGGAGCTAATGGTCATCAACACTGATTCACCCAAGCAATCAAGTGTGCGACTATGACTTCAATCGGCCCCCAAGTGCGCAGGCTCCGCCTCGCCCGACCGCTGAGGTGCGGGTCTAAAAGCTCTAGTTTGGTTTTGGTGAATTGATGAAACCCTAAGTGCTAACCTAGTTCATCTAAGTGATTATGAGATAGGTAACATTATTCCAAGTGGTGAAGCAACGGTGAAGATCATGATGATGGTGATGCCATGGTGATGATCAAGTGCTTGGACTTGTAAAAGAAGAAAGAGAAAAACAAAAAGCTCAAGGCAAAAGTGAAATTGATAGGAGCTTTTCGGTTTAGTGATCGAGAGACTTAGCGAGTGTGATCATATTTTGGATCGATAGCTGTACTATTAAGAGGGGTGAAACTCATATCGAAATGTGGTTATCAAAGTGCCACTAGATGCTCTAACTCATTGCATATGCATTTAGGATCTAGTGGAAAGCTAACACCCTTGAATTGAAAAGGTTTGTGAAGAATATGCTAACACACGTGCACAAGGTAATACACTTGGTAGTTGGCACATTTGAGCAAGGGTGGAGAAGTTGGTGAATAGAAGGAGGTGCTTTTCACTATCAAACAGTGACCGGACACTGAGTTCGAAGTGACCAAACTCAGGGTTCCAGCGTCGGTCAATTATAAAAGAAGGTGGTGCTCTTGGGCTCGTCTTGCCCTGTGACCGGACTTGGAGAAGAAAAGTGATCGGACTCTGGCTGAACACTGCTCAGCGTCGATCTTGTTGACGTGGCGGTGCGCTAGAGAATAGGGTGAGTGACCAGACGCTGGGCGAGTTTGGTCGGGCAGGACCGGACGTCCGGTTGCAATTTTACCTCTATGGAAGCTTACTAAAAATGACCGGACTCCGGTGATGGAGCGTCCGGTCACTTTGAGCAGCGCGTCCTGTTGCAACTTAACACGTGGCGTGAAGCAGACTAGCCATTAAGATCGGGCGCTCAGCATTTGAAGCTGATAACATGTGGTGATCATTAGGCGACCAAATGTAGGTGTCTAGCGTCGGTCAACCTGACCGGCGCGTCCGGTCAGCCCGTGTTTCAGAGGACTGAGGAGCCAACGGCTCTATTTCATTGGGGGCTCTTTTTAAGGCGTGTGGCTAGCTCTAGCTCATAACTCTTGGCCATTTACATTGACATATCAACCTTGTGAGCTTAGCCAAAGCCCTCCCACTCATCTCCATCATTGATTCATCATCTTTGTGAGATTGGGAGAGAAAGTGCATTGCTTGAGTGTTTGCATCTAGAGGCACTTGGTATTCGTGTTTCGCTATAGGTTTGGCCTATTACTTTTGGTGGTTGCTACCACCTAGACGGCTTGGAAATGTAAGGATCGTTGAGCGGAGGTTGGTGATTGTCTCCTGCTCCGATCGTGGTGATTGTGAGGGGTTCTTGACCTTTCCCCGGTGGCGAGCCAAAAGGTACTCTAGTAAATTGCTCGTGGCTTGTGTGATCCTCATCTTGTGTTGGTTGTGCAGCACCCTATTAAGGGTTTGGCATGTGATGCCAATTAGCGCGTGAACCTCCAAGTGAGTGAATCGCCACAACAAGGACTAGCTTGCCGGCAAGCAAGTAAACCTCGGTAAAAAAATTATTGTGTCATCATTTGATTCCGAGGTGATTGGTCTTCATTAGTATTCATTCTTGTGATTGATTGATTCATTCCTTGACTCGGCGGTATAACCATCTTGCTCTCTCTCTTTATATTACCACAAACTAGTTGCCAAGCTCTTTAGTGTAGCTAGTCCTGAGAGCTTGTTAGTTTGGTTAGTGTGGCTCTTTAGTTAGCCTTTGAGAGCACACTAATTTAGTGTCGTGACATAGCCATTGTGTGAATAGAGACTATAGAAACTAGAATTGTGCTAGGTGGCTTGCATTTTTAGTAGGCTAGCGCAACACTCGCTTCGCCTCATATTTGTCTAACTGGTTTGCTAAGTGTTGTTGTAGAAATTTTTAATAGGATATTCACCCCCTCTAGCCATTAGGACATTTTAGAGTCCCGCCTCGACCAACCCCTGTGGCGCGGGCTCTGCCTCACCCGACCGCTGGAGTGCGGGCTCTGCCTCACCCGACTGTTGAGGCGCGGGTCTCCACCTCAACCGACCCTTGGGGCATGGGCTCCACCTCGCCTGATGGCTAGAGTATGGGCTCCACCTCACCCGACCGCTGGTGTGTGGGCTCTGCCTCGCCCGACCGCTGGGCTGCAGGCTCGCCTCGCCCAACACCTAAAAAGGGATTTCGCCTCGACCGACCTCTAAGGGCAAATTGAACATCGGACGGGAGCGCGCGCGCCCCCCATGGGGGCCCACATTATCCCCAACCACTAGAGGCATAGGATGTGGGTCCGAGGCCACGACTATGATGCCATAAAGGGGACAGACACGTCTCGACATGACCCACGACCGCGATGGGCCATACTTGCGCACGCACGCCCCCAAATCGTGCCGGATAGACCAGCACTATACTATCAAATCCCTGTATGGTCCTAGTCAAGGGGAACTGTTGACCATACCGTGTATAGGCGACGGGATGCACGCCATGACCGGATGACAATGGCCACCTATAGCAGGGACGCAGGACCAACGAGGCCCACTGCGGGGGAAGAAGAGAAACACAGCCCCGGGACTTTCTTCTTCCCTATTTTTCTCTTTCCTCTTTTCCTTCCTTTCTTTTTCCCTTGTGTACCCTAGGCCTTCCCCTTGGTCTATAAAAGGGAAAGCCGGGGTCCTCATCAAGGGGATCGGGGGGAATCGAACCCGATCAGAGCCCAAACCTTCCTAGCGCGCTTCATGACTGGGAAGCAACTCATCCATTTGACCGCACTCTTGCACACACTAGAGAGTTGAGACCCTATCCCTCTCTCGACCGTTTGTAACCCCTACTACAAACTTTCGGTGCTAATAACACAAGCAGCAGCAATGAACTGGATGTAGGGATGTTCTGCCCGAACCAGTATAAATCTTGTGTTCTCTAAGCACACCATCCGAGCCAGAAGCACAATCCAGAAATTAACTAGTTGGTGACTCGAAACATCGACAGTTGGCATGCCAGGTAGGGGCCTTTGTGCATCTCAACGTCCCCATCAAGCTTCGGATGGCCAGCCACGACATCAGCTAGATCCGGGCATGCACATGCGCTTCAGGAACCTGGACTTCGTCATCACCGTAGACGAAGAGCTGGCACCGACGTCGGTCCCCGCTTAGTCTTCCTGCCCCGCTAGCCTTGACACGCTCGTTGAGGCCCTCGACGAGCTATGGCTGCATGCGCCCAAGGCCCGAACCCTCGGGAGCGACCAGCTTCTCGACTTCAACTACGAGAGGCTTGAGCGCCAGCTCGACGCCTTTTTGGGACCCTGACCATCCCGGGAAGACCTGTGCTGCCTCATTTTCTCATTCACCAATGTCATGATGCAGCTCGCTGGAGGGGAGCCGCTCGCCCCAGAATGCCTCACTCGGGGTGTCGCGACAACATTCCCATTTGACCTACACAATGCAGCATGGATCGCTGGACGCCTCATGGCACAAGCTGCATCCACTCACCCCTTACGAATGGTGAGTTCGTAGGGATGGCAGAGTATGTTGCGGAATCTTTCCACGACCTTCTCGTGGGAGACTCAGAGTCATTCTCCAACTCTAACTCCAGCAGGGGGAGCTATCACCCCTCGTGAGAATACTTCATGGTAGGTACCCCTGAGGGGCACGCCGAAAGCATCCACAAGGGAGGGGCTACCCTACCACACGACCTTGACAATGGGGTCAGGGAAGATGCAGGGGCCTATCACTCAAGTACCCTTGGTGTAGCATGACAAGGATGTCTCCGTCCACTAGGCACCACGCGACGATGGGAAGCGAGTTGCAGTCCCGGTGCGCGAGCGCCTTGGCCACCATCGCTACGCTCATGACACCCTGAACGCCCACAGGCGTGGACGGGATGACAAGAGGGAAGAGGCCAATTGTGGCTACCACTCTCTTCGGGGCGGGCGCTACAACAGCACCGAAGACCAGAGCCTTAGCCCTAGCCTACCGAGGGCCTTAGGCCTTTGGCCGGCACATCCTCAATGCGCGCTTCCCGCCACGATACCGGCCACCAACCAAAGTCCCAAAGTAATCTGGGGAAACAAACCCCGGGCTATGACTCAAGGACTATCGGCTTGCCTACTAGGCCGGTGGCGCGGATAGTGACAGCTTCATTATCCGTAATCTCCCCCTGTTCCTCGCCGACTCGGCGCAAACATGGCTGGAGCACCTTCCATCCAATCGCATCCATAGTTGGGAGGACCTAAAGGAGATCTTTGTGGGCAACTTCTAGGACACCTACACGCGCCCTGGGAACCCATGGGACCTCAAAACTACCGGCAGAAGTTTGGAGAAATGCTTTGTGAGTATATCCGATGCTTCTCCCAGCAGTGTAATGAACTGCCCGACGTCGCCGACGCCGACATCATAGGAGCCTTCCTATCTGGGACCACCTATGAGTCCCTAGTTCACAAGCTAGGATGCAAGGGCCGTGAACCACCAAGGAGCTCCTCGACATCGCCACCAGCCACGCCTCGGGCGAGGAAGCAGTCAGAGCGATCAAGGCAAGGCAAAGCGGGATGAGGACGCCGATGAGGGCGCCTCCAACCGCCCCACCAAGAAGAAGAATAAGCAGTGGTGCGAGAGCTCACTCGTCGCCACTGCCGACAGCAAGGGGGTTGGAAGCCCACCGAGGGCACCCTCGACCACTTCAAGAAGCTACTCGAAGGGCCATGCCCGAACCATGCCTTCTCTATCAAGCACCTGTACACGGTCTGCATCCTCATGAAGCAGTTCCTGTCTGGAGCCTAAGGATGACCCCCAGCTGGGCCACTGGCTACACACCCTTCTCATGGTCTACAATTCTAAGGCCATCCTCCTGACCGACCTCGACTATGGAGCGCCGGGGTCAGGGCATACGACGAGCAGGGAGCTGAGACATCCCTTGAGGACGCAATGGATCTACTTGATGAGGCACATGACATTGCCCTCCTCCGCTCAGCTAAGTACCAGTAGGTGTTGCGCCGGTACCACAACCATCGGGTGCGGGATCGGGCCTTCAACGTCGGGAACCTGGTGCTCCGCCTCGTCCAGAGCAACAAGAACCACCACAAGCTCTCTTCGCCGTGGGAGGGACCGTACATCATCATGGAGGTGCTCCAACCAGGCACCTATAAGCTCAAGACCATCGATGGCGAAGTCTTCATCAACGCATGGAACATTGAACAGCTACGTCACTTTTACCCCTAATCCATGCATGTACTTACGAAAATTAAGGATGTTATTTCTGAAATGAAAAATGATTTATCTTATTGGTTTTGCTACCTCATCCTCGATCTTTAGTGATGCCCGACCCCAGCGATAGTAAGGGGTCAGGACTCACTCAGGAGCTGATAAGAGTATATATATACCTATTCAGAAACAACCGCTTTACTCGACCCTTTCTCATGTTAAGAATCTAGAGGCAAGGTTTGCGAGAACAAACGCTAAGTAAAACTGGTCGGACTGCATGAAACCTATGCCCCAGCGGCTATGGCACTCTTGCTCACCAGTGTGATCAGAGTTTTTCTCCCACACCTCAAGCTCTACAGTCTTAACAACAGAAAGGGTCTGAACGCATTAACCTTTTTTAGCGGTGCCCGACCCTTTCTCACGTTAAGAATCTAGAGGTAAGGTTTGCGGGAACAAATGCTGAGTAAAACTGGTCGGACTATAAGAAACCTATGCCCCAATGGCTACGACACTCTTGCTCACCATCGTGATCAGAGTTTTTTGCCCGCACCTCGAGCTCCACGGTCTTAACAATAGAAAGGATCAGAATGCATTAACCTTTTTTACACATAAAAAAAGAAAAAAGAACAAGTTTGTTTAAACAAAACAAAAGGACTAAGAACTTGTCTGCTTATGCACCGCCTTACTTATCTAACTAACTAACCCCTCGAGGGGATGATTTCGTCTTCTATCTTGGCAGAAAGGTCATGCGCCAGGGGAGGCTGCTATTTATAGGGCGGAGCGGGCGAGAAGGCGAACTATCCACCTAGATTCACGTGCCCGCTGCGCCGTGCCACGTCACCTCCCTCCGAAGATCATGCACACACTATCTCTGGCCGCACCCTCGAAGGACACGCCCGATGACAGTTCGCCCAGTTGATGGGCCAAGAACCGTCATAGGTAAGTAGGGATACAGAGCTAAAAATGCTCCGACGGCCCATTCAGGCCTAGGAGTTCGAAGGTTGGCCCACCGATGGGTTCACAACCGCTCTAGGGCACCTTTAGAGTGAGGGGTGGAAAGGGATGGGCCCGCTAGCGACCAGTACCGGGCGCATGAGTGCCACGGGCATCTCGGCCCATGTTTGAGTCTCGGTCGAATACAATCCATGGTTTTTCCTCGAAGAAAGGCAGAGAGCCTTTGGGACCGGTTGAACGGACCCGAGAACTATATGGATTGAAAGTTGAGAATCTGGAGTCGGTCACCAGCTAACCAAAGCCGGAACCCTACGAACGGGATGCTGGGGCCCCACTCGGACTAGCCCGTTAACAGCTCACCGAGCACCATGTTTCATCCATCGAGGAAAAACGTGGCATGGCTTAGCCCCTTCATTTTATCAAAAAATGCTTGAGGGATGATGATCACAAAGATGAGCTGACCCCTCGATCGGACCCCTACAACGCGCAGGGGCTCGAGGGAAGTTGGACTCGCAAGGAGACCGAATACTCGGTCGTAGGATGATGGCTCGGATCCTAGGGAAGGATCAGAATCAAGAGAAATCTTTTCCGACCCCTCGAATCCTACAGTCACATACCCCCAAGAAGTCCGATCATGACAAAAGAGAATCACCATCCTACCAGGACACGCCGCAGGCTACAAAAGAAGGCCAAGGCCCTCAGAGTCCTCCCGGACGGAAAAAGCCTCCAAAGGAGTATTCTACTCTTCCGCAGGCTTAGGGGCTACACCCACTGGGTGCGCTCGCGTGCACCCATTGGCAAGTCAAAAAATCCCCAAGGCGATTCTACCCAAATCACCCGGGGGCTCGGCGACTACTGTCAGGTACTAATATTAGGGTACCCAAAGAGGAGGGGCTAATGGTCATCAACACTGATTCACCCGAGCAATCAAGTGTGTGACTATGGCTTCAACCGGCCCCTAGTGCGTCAGGCTCCGTCTCGCCCGACTGCTAAGGCGCGGGTCTCGCCTCGACCGACCCCTGGGACGCGGCCTCCGCCTCACCCGATGGCTGGAGTACATGCTCTGCCTCACCCGACCGCTGAGGCGCGGGTCTTGCCTCGACCGACCCCTAGGGCGCGGGCTCCGCCTCGCCCAATGGCTGGAGTACGGGCTCCACCTCGCCCGACCGCTGGTGTGCGGGCTCCGCCTCGCCTGACCACTGGGGTACAGGCTTCGCCTCGACCGCCCCTAAGGGCAAATCAGATGTCGGACGGGAGCGCGCGCGCCCCCCATGTGGGCCCGCGTTATCCCCAACCACCATAGGCATAGGATGTGGGCCCGAGGCCATGCCTATGATGCCATAAAGGGGACGGACATGTCTCGACATGACACGCAACCGTGACGGGCCATACTTGGCACGCACGCCCCCATATAGTGCCGAACAGACAGGCACTATGCTATCAAATCCCTGTACGGTCCCAGTCAAGGGGAACTGTTGACCATACCGTGTATAGGCGACGGGATGCACGCCACGACCGGATGGCGACGGCCACTTGTAGCAGGGACGCGACAAGAAGTCGCTACAGGACCAACGGGGCCCACTTGCGGGGGAAGAAGAGAAACACAACCCCAGGACGTTCTTCTTCCCTGTTTTTCTCTTTTCTCTTTTCCATCCTTTCTTTTTCCCTTGTTTACCCCGGGCCGTCCCCTTGGTCTATAAAAGGGAAAGCCAGGCTCCTCATCGAGGGGATCGGGGGGAATCAAACCTGATCAGAGCCCAAACCTTCCTAGCGCGCTTCGCGACTGGGAAGCAACTCATCCATTCGACCGCACTCGCACACACTAGAGACTTGGGACTCTGTCCCTCTCTCGACCATTTGTAACCCCTAATACAAACTTTCGGTGCTAGTAACACAAGCAGCAGCGGCCATCAGATTTTTGGGAGCGACTACGTGACTGCTCGAACGTTAGATAAACTTCATCTTCTTCCCAGTGTTCGTGGCGACGGCGGGAGATCGGCACAACAACCTCTCTGCACTGCATCTAGTGGGATGACTACTCCAACAGGCGCTATGTCGACTAGCGCAACCGGCTCTGATGCCGCTGGGTATGTTCTAATTCATCCCCTATCTTTAGTGATAAAAAATTACTAGTATCATCTACATGTTTGTGTTTCTTAGATCACACTTGCACATATATGAGGCCACAAACTTGCTCTTAATCTTTTTCTAGATTAAATTAATACTAGAATTGCCTAAATTTCTAACAGTAATGACATAAAAATGTATGTGTGCTCCGCTTTAAACAACCCAAGAATATTTAGGTGAAACACATTCGAAGGTGAAGACCTTACGTGGGCAGGAAGCTTTTAGGTGACACATATTTTACAATTCCTACGCTTCTTTATAGTAGATATAGATATAGATATAGATATAGATAAATAAAATAGATAGATAGATAGATGAGCCACTAATTACCACCATGGCTTAATGTAGAAGAAACAATTAATTGAAGAATAAAGAAAATCTTAAGCTCAAGGAAAAGACCAAAGACATCTGACAGTACTCACCACCCATCTCATGAGGAGCATAATAAGACGATAAACATGCATTCAGTATGGCAGTAACAGCATTAGAGCACATTAAGGCCGCCATCTGGGCAGTGTCGTATATAGTACTACTGGCTACAGCCACTACCGGAATCTCAAGCTTTGCCGAGTGTCGGAGACTTTGCCGAGTGTATTTTATTGAGCACTCAGCAAAGACAGTCTTTGCTGAGTGCCAAATAAAATACATTCGGCAAAAAAAAACACTCGACAAAGATGACTTTGCCGAGTGTTTTTTTTCGGCACTTGGCAAAGATGTATTTTGCCGAGTGCCATTTTTTGACACTCGGCAAAATGAATCTTTGCCGAGTGCCTTTTTCTGGCACTCGGCAAAATGCGTCTTTGCCGAGTACCTTTTTTCTGGCACTCGGCAAAGAGGCATTTTGCCGTGTGCATTTTTTTTGCCCTCGGCAAATCATTTTTTCGAAGCAATTTTTGAGGCCCTAAATGAATTCAAATGAAAAACTTTTCAACTACAAAGTTATATAACTTCTCAAGATCTACAAAGTTTATTTTGGTCATTTCTTCATTTGACAAAACGACAATGACGTTGTTCATAAAATCTACATCTCTCTCATATCTCTCATATTAGTTTCATGAAAGTAGAAAAGAGATATATAAGATTTGTAAACAATGTTACTACCACTATGTCGGATGAACAAATGACCAAAATAAACTTTGTAGATCTTGAGAAGTTATGAAATTTTGTAGTTGGCAACATTTTGATTTGAAATCATCTTGTCATGCAAAAACGACGTTTGAATTTAAAAAATTTTAAATTTGAATTTTTCAAAAGACCTCGGATGGAAAAACTTCCTAAATGAAAATTGTAGATCTCCAAAAGTTATGAAACTATGTAGTTGACAACGTTTTGATTTGAAATCATCTTATCATGCAAAAGTACGTTTGAATCTCTCAAATTTAAAATTCGAATTTTTCAAACGACCTCAGATGGAAAAACTTCCTAAATGAAAATTGTAGATCTCCAAAAGTTATGAAACTATGTAGTTGACAACTTTTTGATTTGAAATCATCTTATCATGCAAAACTACGTTTGAATCTCTCAAATTTAAAATTCGAATTTTTCAAACGACCTCAGATGGAAAAACTTCCTAAATGAAAATTGTAGATCTCCAAAAGTTATGAAACTATGTAGTTGACAACTTTTTGATTTGAAATCATCTTATCATGCAAAACTACGTTTGAATCTCTCAAATTTAAAATTCGAATTTTTCAAACGACCTCGGATAGAAAAACTTTCTAAATGAAAATTGTAGATCTCCAAAAGTTATGAAACTATGTAGTTGACAACTTTTTAATTTGAAATCATCTTATCATGCAAAACTACGTTTGAATCTCTCAAATTTAAAATTCGAATTTTTCAAACGACCTCGGATGGAAAAACTTCCTAAATGAAAATTATAGATCTCGAAAAGTTATGAAACTTTGTAGTTAACCACTTTTTGATTTGAATTCGTTTAGGGCCTCAAACAAGCAATTTACTCTCGGTTTAGTATAATATATGGGGATAGATAACGGAATCTAGGCACAAGTGACAGTGTAGTGTAGTGGTAGAGCAGCAGACACGCGAGGTAGAGTTCGTGAGTTCGAATCCCGCCGGCCGCGAATTTAGCGCAAAAAATACACCGACTTCGATGAAGACGGGCGGACGTTGGCTGGTGGCGGCCTCAAAAAAAAAAAAAATTTTGAAAAATTTTGCTATTATTTTTTGTTTTTTTTTTGCATTTTCATTTTGCCGAGTTAAAATCTTTGCCGAGTGCTTTTCCGGCACTCGGCAAAGGCTTTGCCGTGTGCCCGACAAAAAGCACTTAGCAAAGCTTCTTTGCCGAGTGCCCTTTGCCAAATACGACACTCGGCAAAGCCTTTGCCGAATGTATTTCGGGCTTTGCTGAGTGCCTTGAGCTGCTACAACCTACGCATGCATATACGAAGGGTACCCCCACCAAGTCTCATCTATATCTTCAGCCAGCATAACACTCCATTCCATCTGAAGGATAGAATGGGTCTCTCCACCAAGCTTTTTGTGGTCCTCTTCCTGCTCCTCATTGGTTATACTGGTATGTCATGATGATAAACCCACCAAATGAATAGTTTGGAACCGGAAACGCTGCTTGTATTTTGAAGCCTTTCAAGATCGTTCGCCAAAAACAAAGTCATTCAAGAAAATGTACATGAGTGTTTGTTTTGTGTTTGTGTTTACAGAGATGCAGGGAACCAGTGACTATGGCATTAGCGAGAAAGTGCCAGTCGAAGAGCTTCCACTTCAAGGGACCCTGCTCGAGAGACCCAAACTGTGCAACCGTTTGCCGGACAGAAGGTTTTACCGGTGGCAAGTGCAGAGGCCTACGCCACCGCTGCTTCTGTACCAAGGACTGCTAGTTGCCTCGCGTGCTGCATGCATATGCATGTCCCGAACGGATCAGGAAAATATGTATGCGTTACCAAATGGCAGTAGCACATGAATGTAGTAAATAATGGGAACGAGTCTATTTTGGACATTGAAGTGTTAAGAGCTTATGCCCGTACTTGGGTATTTATTAGCATATGAACTCTAAAGTGAAATATCTTTGTTCCTCGAACTATTAAAACTGGATAACTTAAGTACTCCACGCGTTGGGTCTGGGGTGATGCCATAAAAAGAGAGAGTATTCTGGCATCACTCTTTGAGTCTATGACAGTGCGACCACTGATGCTAGAGCTTAAAAAAAGAGTCTGTCTACTACACAACCACGTGTTTTATGCAGTTTCAACACATGAATTTTTTTGCACCATAGGATTAAGATCCAATAGCCTCCATCCTTCTTCTACCTCCGGTCTCCACAGACCACAGATCACAATTTTTTTTCTATGGAAGGACAAATCACAGATAGGCCACTGACGCCGTCGTCGTGGATGAGGAGTGGGGCGAGTAGCACGGCCGCCGGACCACGAAGGGAAGCAGCGCGCTGCCGGTCACGGAAGTGGCTGGGCCGCACCGCTGCCGGTCGGGGAAGGGGCCGGACAGCGCCGTCGGCGGTTGGAGGATCGATGCCACGGGAGGCAGCTGGCCGTCGACGTTGCAGCCACCATCAGTGAGGGGAGGGGCGTCGCAGGCTCGCAGCTGGCTCCGACAGGGGAGGGGCCCTGCCGCCACCGAATCCCACCTCATGGTCGTGGAGGGCGCCGCTACCGAGATCCACAAATGGCGGAGGCGGGATGACAGGGATTAATGCAGGTGCTGAGACCGAGAGGGAGAGGACGGGAGAGGAAGAGAGATAAAAAAATCCATATATTTTTTTTCTGCTAAAACACATGTGTGTTGTATAGTATTTCTGGAAAAAAAATGGGAGCATATCAAGTTGAGGAATCGATGCCCACCTATTAAACAAAGAGGAAAATTGAAGACACGGGGTCCTCATTGCCTTGTTTATCTTTTTTACTATGTCATGGGACCCAACAGACAACAGTTGTGCCGATTTCCAAGTGGAAGGTCCTAGAGCATCTCCACCGGATGTCCATTTCCCTTCCTCTTAAAATCTAGTATAGAAGATTATCACGCACGAGGCGGAGCAATGGGTTCAGGCAGGTGCGAAGGACCTTGGTTGTTTGTTTTCCAATGTAATAACATCATAAACAAGATGCACACTATGGGGGCATGAACTTTAAGGGCTATCCATTGTAAGCCTCCGTTAGAGCGCAATGAAGACGCGTTGTAAACAATTATCTCTATCTTAATACAAAGACGTCCATACCCAGTGGGCCACGATCTTAGGCTCTAGTAGTCTTTTCCCCCTCCTTTCTCTTTCTCTACTGCTGCCTTTTTTTCTCCACACCAAGGCCTTCCAACGTGCGCTTGAGCGATGCCTTAGCTGTCAAAGAATATATTATTTATATATTCCATGTCATGCTTCGAGCATGCAGATGGTACTCCTCCATCCCATAAAAAGTTATATAATTATCATTTATATACCGGGTCATCTTGCAATGCCGCGAGGTGGTAAGGGCGTGCTTGGTGCCATGCAGCCAGCCTGGCCTGGACGGTGCTGTGCAGGAACCAGCCATTTGGTACTTTGGTTTCCTGCAGGGATGTCAGGGCCTGGCCGGCGACATGCCAATCGCCGTATGCGCATAGCCTGGTTCGTGGGGAACGCAGATGGTCTCCGTTTCTTCAGAGCCTGGCTCGTGTGGGCGCATCACGTGGATCCTCCGTGAGAGAGCGGGTGCAGCAGCAATCAAGGGCGTGTTTGCGACCCTGTACCTGGCCGGCCTGGCCAGCCCAACTGGCCCAGGCCTGGGCAGGCCTGCCCCAAGTGGTGCAACTGCTCTTGTTTGCGCCTGTGTACCCAGTGAGCCCGGCTCAGGCGAGGCTGTGTTTGTCATCGAAGAGGCAGCCGGGCTGAGAGGCTAACCGCCACCAACTGCCACACCGAGATAGTGTTTGTCATTTGGCTGTGGTCGGCCAGGCCCATAACAACAAACAGAAATGGACATGAATGAAAGGAGAATGAGGTTGCTCTTCCATAACCGTTACAACAACAAATCAAAGTTTCAGCATGCAATAGTTGGCCTCAGACATGCTAGTTTAACAATTCATGGCATTACTGGCTACATGGGATAATCAAAGTCAGTAAAGAAGAACAGCAGCATCCGCTAGTCAAGTTTTGAAGCCAACAAACGAAAAAGTTCACAGAAACAGATAAGAGGCAGCAAAATGATATGTAGCCAGCTAATGCATCGATCCATTGTGTCATCATTGGCCAAAATACAACATTTAACAGTTTGGCAAGCCGAGAAGGGCAACAAGTTAACAGAAAGCATGTAGCCAGCTAATGCAGTCATCCTATTGTGTCATCATCGGCCTAATTAAAACAACAGCTGTGGCACATGAACAGCTTGAGTGACAGACCAACTACAACCATAAACAAGATCAAGATGACAGCATTTTTGCAACAGCCTTGCAGCCCAGGTGAATGAGGATAGATTTCAGAACCTTGAGCTGTCACTAGTTCATGGGATGCTGATGCATCCCCATGAGGGGCATGAATTGGTAACAGCAAGGGTTCTTGAGGTACCCTTGCATTAAAATCTCTAAGAGCATCATCATAGTTGTTGTACTTCTGATAGATAGCCCCTTCTTCCCTAAGCACTTGCTTAGCACACTCGTACCATGTAAAATAAATCCCAGGTTTCTTCCCTTCAAATACCACATAGCAGGGAGGCATTCTCTGAAACCAACCAAATGTAGAACATGTAAGTGGCCTGAATGACATGCCTTAGTCGACCATTCAGTTTCAATGATGGTGAACATCATCGGCTACTTGATAAAAAAATTAGCCTCAGCTTAGTAGTTTGGTGGTTTTTTTCCTTGTTTAGTCATTGGTGGCTACCAAGAATTGTAAGAACCAAATAAAGAGGCAAATAAACAATAGTTGCACTCACTGCCATACAGACCTTTTGATCAGTTGCACTCACTGCCATCAGCCATCACAAGAGGATGTTGTTGCTGTGGAGTACAACTGAGCATAAGTGTAGAATGGAAGGATAGGCAAATAAAGAAGAAAGCACAACAACAAAACCATCAAAACAAGAATAAGGTAGCCACCTCAAGTTTGTTTTATGCATCATAGGCCTTTAAATCCCACAGTTACCACCAGAGGCATAAACAACACAAATAGGCAACTAGTTATCAAATAAAAAGTAGCCAACAGAGGCTACAAATAAGTTTCTTACAATACCAAGTTCAGCCCAACAGCCAAGGGCTCAAATGTTCCCAAATCCTTGCCTATTGTTAGCCACCCTCCTAGGCAAACTACACCATCAAGGTCAGGTGTCAAAAGAACAAGCAGACTGCACAAAAGGTCCTGTTGTCAAAAGAAGAGAGTGGGTGAGGGGGGGTGGAGGAACTATACATCTCTGATCAACCCCTCTTGGCCTTCTAGCCCTTCATGTGTAGTGGAACTACACATAGTAGTTTTTGGCCAGGAAGGTCCTAAGCCAAAGGGCCCTGTGGGCATCACTCATGTTCACAAAGCCCCTGTCTTGGGCCTTGTTGTCTAGGAGGAAGGTGTAGGCAACAATAAGTGCCTCCTCACTGAAGCCAGGCATCTCCATCACAGCAAGGTATAGATTGGCATCAACATGGGCAGGTCCAGTCTCCCTAAGAGCATTGGCCACATTGTTCACAGCATCTGACATGTTAGTCAACATGAGCATCTCCTCCTCAGAGAAGTTCCCTCTCTTCCTCTTTGGGCGGCAGGTGAGGAGGTAGGAAGCAGTTCGGTGGCCTTGCTATCCCTCCACATTCACTTTGGGAGGCTGTGGTGTGGGTCAAAGGAGGACCATCAGCCTTGGCACCAACACTGTCAGCCTGGTTCTGCCCTAAGGCTTCACCAGACCCAAGTGCAAACTTGCCTGTGGCCATGGCATTAGCAAAGATAGCCTCCACCTTAGTGTAGAACCTAATAGGGCAGTTAAGAAACTCTGCATCTTTAGGATGGTCCTGCAGAGTTGGGCAAATGTAGTTTAAGAAAGGCAAGTGTAGGTAGTCAAGGCAAAGACGAGATCAAACTGCTACCTTGCAGTGGCCAAGGTAGTGCTCTTGCTCAAGCATGAGAGCATGAGCCTGGTCATCCCAAAGAGCACCACTAAGGTCCTTCAACTTGCTCACCCTAGCCCATTTCTACCTCCACTTCCTCAAGTGATTGTACACTTGAGTTGGGCTAACAACCTCCCCACAGAACAGCTTGAGGGCTTTGGCCACAGAATTCACATCTTTATCCTTGAAAACCTTGTCAGGCCTGCTACCATCACTAACAAGGGCAGCCATCCTCCTTAGCACAAAGCTAGAGGTGGTGTTGGTCCACCTCATTGCCCTCACAGCCCCATTCCCAGCTACAGGAGCAGCAACATCACTGTGGTTTTTCTTTGCACCTAGAGCGACACCAGTACCTGTGAGGCAAGTGACACTAGCACCAAAGACACCGGCTACAACAAAGCGAGAACCACCATTGATGAGCTGCTCCATCACTGAAGTACCAGCAACAAACCCACCCTCAAATGCACCTGAATCCATCCTAGGACTGGCAACAATATTAATAGTTGTATGAATAAATAACAGACTAACAGATCATGAAGAACAGAATGATTCAAGAACAGAATGAATGAAGCATAAAATTGGTCTCAGCTTTGTCCACCAAATTATTACATCACCATGACACACACATGAGTTCCATAGCAGGTCTGAAACTAAATTCAAGAACATATTACATCAACTAGTGTTTGTTCCCCTCCTTCCCACATAGCATTGCAAATGGCATCCCTTATTTCAGCCATGTCAATGAGTCTTGGTCCGAGATAAATTGGGCTGGGGACAGGTTGGTTGGATCAGCAGAAGTAGTGAAACCTTCCTCATCAGGCACTACTTCATCAATGCCAAAACCTAGGATCCGGTTATGCAAAATGGCACAGGCAACTACAAGCTTCACTTGTGTCCTATACTTGTAGAAGGGTTTGTTGTCCAAGATCCTAAACCTGCCCTTCAGTGCACCTATAGCCCTCTCCACAGTCACTCTAAGTGATGAGTGCCTAAGGTTGTAGAGATCCCTTGCATTGGTGGGCTGTTCCTTGGGCCATACTCGGACAAATGGTACCTAAACCCCACAGCAGGGAGGTAGGAAACCATTTTGCATGCATACCAGCATCTACCAAGAACATTTTACCTACACAAGACATCTCTTTGTGAGAGTGTGTGTTAATTGGCCATGGAATATGTAATTAGTGTTGGTGTGCAATTACCTTCTGGCAAACTCAAGCCATCTTCCCTGGCTATAGCATCTGCCAAAACAGTTGCATCATGGGCAGAGCCCTCCCAGCCAGCCAGGACATAAGTGAATTTCAGATCACAATTCACAGCTACCATCACATTTTGAGTGGGATCCTTTTTCCTACCCCTAAAAGCTTGTTGCATGCGCCTAGGAACCCTTGCTAGGAAATGAGTCCTATCTATAAAGCCAATGACATCCTAAAAAGCATGGGTCAGTCATTGCAACAGGTCTAATGTAACTAATGAACCCAGGGTATACAATTACCTTAAAATATGGATTCCATGTATGGCTTCCAAGAATCTTTGGGTGAGTGGTAGTGCTAGCTGGCTTTATCATTTCATTCCTAAGCTCACCCACAAAGACATACAACACCGATGGAAGTGCTTGTGGACAGTTTGGATGGACCTCCTAAAGGGTAGTGGACAACCCTAAATCTTTGGTTGTGCCCAACAACATGTAAAAAACAAGGCAACTTTGCTCTTCTCTCTCGACACCCCCTCCCTATCAGTGACAAGACTCCTCTCTCTAAAAGTTCTCACTAACTTAAAAAAAGCAACTCTCTTCATCCTAATCATAGAAATACACTCTGAATCAGTGGAATTGTATATCATTCTAAGTGTTCTCTCGTCTCTGTCTTTGTTCATTTTCATCCCTAATCAGGGCCAGTGCTATAGGATTAGGCAGTGGGGTTTCAGGTTCAGGGGTTTTCCTTTTCAGCCTAGTGGATACAAAGGTAACCATAACAAATGATCAAGGCAATGCCTGCCTTCCTACACAAACATGTCTGGCTCAAAGATAGATCCATCTACAAGCATGTAAAAATGTAACATGATTTCAACTTAATGTACCCTGCTAGGCATCAACATGAATGTGAAATGAATGCATGCCAACAAAAGCTTCCAAATTTGCATCTTGTATGTGATGCCTCCTAGTACTAAATTTGGACAACATCATCGACCAATGATGGAACAAAAAACTCAGAGCAATAGTAATCAGAAACAGATCAACATCCCTAACACATCAAGAATAGCAAGGTACAAGTAACACTAACAAGCGCATCAAGCAGTTATGAACAAAGAAGGTACAATACTAATCTAAAGCAGATCAACAACCCTAACGAGATCACGATCCCAACAGATCAAAACGAAGAAGGTACAAGTAACCCTAATAGGAGCATGAAGCGGTTATAACAAGTATGAAACCCTAACGGATCATGAACAAGAACGAACAAGAAACCCTAAGAACTTCAAGAAGCACCACAAAAAAAAGAAGATTGGAAATTCGATTTCACCTTGGCTCGGGGTCCAAACAACGGAGAGGAGGCAGATCTGGAAGTAGAGGATGCAGATCGGGAAGAAGGCGAAGCAGATCTGGACGGAGAAGAAGAGGAACACGCGCCACGGAGTCCCAAAGAGCACCGGAGAGGCGGGGGCGGCGAAGAACCTCCCAGACACGGTGACCTAACCCACAACCAGCCGGAGGTCGCCGCCGCCGCCACGCACCACAACTCACCTTGGTCTCTCACGAGGGAGGTGGAAGAGCAAGCACCGAGTGGAAGAAGGAGAGAGTGGAGAGTGGGAACCCGATATATAAAGGCCGTGAAATCGCCGCCATTTTCGCCAGGCAGTGGCAGGCTGCAGGAAGCGGGCGGAGAAGCGGGACGCTACAAGACGTTTCCCCTTCCCGCCAGAGCCCGCGCGAGCCACCCCACCACCTCACGGTGGGCATTCGGTTAACCGAAACCGATCGGTTCGGTTCCTCGGTTATTTATGAAATTCGGTTAGCACAAAACTTAGAACCGATCGGTTAGCTAGAGAACTTGGAACCGAGGAAATTCGGTCTCGGTTAGTTCGGTTCGGTTTCGGTTAGAACCGAACTAATCGAGCCCTACATTACATCAGCGAAACAGAAGGGAAAAAAATGGGAAAATGAAAAAAAACAGTGGCAGTCACCCCTTCGTCCAGATCCGACCTCTAGGGCAGCGGGCACGCACCGGACTCGGCCTCGACCTCTAGAGCAGACACCGGCGATAGGGGAGGACCGGGGACAGGGGAGGCGGTGGATCCGCTGTCGAGAAGTGCGCCGGGCCTAAATCCACCGCGGGGGGCGGGCCCACCATAGATCTGGTCGCCCTCCACTGGATCCAGCCATGGGACGGTGGTGGAGGTGCTTCGGGGTGTGGGAGGGGCCGCCCGCCGTGCCTCTGCCGTTGAAGGAGGGGCCGCGCACCCCGCGCCGTGCCGTCGCTGGAGGAGGTGCCGTGCCCACCGCGTCGCCTTGTCATGGGAGGAGGGGCGCGCCCTGCGTCAAGGTTGCCTGGAAGGGGACGCGCTGAGCTCTGAAATGGAGGGAGAGAAGGAGAGGGAGAAGGAGAGGGAGGCCAGAGTGGAGAGGGAGAGGGAGGACGGAGCGGAGTGACCGAGAGAGGCGCGCTTGGTCTCGGTCTCGGGAAGGGAGAGGCGGCTCGGTGGGAGAGGGAGGCATGCGGTGAGACAGAGAGAGTGAGGGAGGAGTCAAGAAACCCTAAAGGTTCTGTATTTATACTTGAGTCGGTTCTTTGGTTTTGTTCGGTTAACCGAGGTCTGGAACCGAATTACCCGACATTATTTCGGTTCCTGAGAACTGGGAACCGAACTAGGAACCGAAATTTTCGGTTTCGGTTAATTCAGTTTCGGTTCCGGTTATTTCGGTTCGGTTCTCGGTTTTCGGTTATTTTTGCCTAGGGTTACCGCCGCCGCCCAAAATCGCCCGCGTGCGTCGCAGACGAGCTCGGATCCAAAGAAACGAGGGTTTCGATCGTTTCCAGAGAGCCAGGCGGAGAGGTCGATTTTTGCTCTGGGAAGTCAGGCTCGCTTGCGGGCCATCGACCACAAACATGGCAACTTGCAGCCCACGGGCGCAGCCGGGCCTCCGGGCCAGGGTCGCAAACGCGCCCCAAAGGAACGGCTAACCAAAAACAACCGATGTACTCGTTCTGTATGTACATATGCAGTCAACCAAACATCAAGGCCTTGTATGCAACAAGTCTGTCTCAACTTGGCCTGGTGTTGAGATGAGCGAGCCAGGCTCTCCTCGTCATGGTACCAATCCACACCCTAAGAGATGGATGTGCGTGAGGTGAGGAGATTTGGCATGCAAAAACAGATTTTTAGAAAGTTACAAAGTTACCTTCACAACTTTTGTGTATAATATTTTACGTGACATAACATACCACCACAACTTCTAATTATAACCTTTTAAATATATTTTTGATAAAAATTTATAGACATTTTATCATGACAAATTTTCTACATAACCTTTGGAAGAAAGAATTGAACAGAAAAAGAAAATCTTAGAAAAATAATAAAATACATCGGGCATCACCATCATCCTTCTCATGAGGAACCTAAGATGATAAACATGCACCCAGTAAGGCAGTCACAGCATTGGAGCACATTAAGGCTGCCGTTTCGGCAGTGTACTGGGCTACTGGCTATAGTCAGTTTGTAACGCATAAAATAAAGGACTTTGTTGTGGTACCTCTAAATGACTGTGAGTCATTTATTTGTTTCACTCTGACGGTCACGATCAAATATTACCTCCTAGGAGGTAATAGAATAAATGTATATTTATTTAACTTTTTTATTTTATAAAATAGGATAAATAAAAAAAGTTTTAGATATAAAAATCTTTTTTCTAGATTTGATTGATGCATGCGTGATCGGACTGATATAGTAAATCTTTTTTATTTTATAACTTTGTACTTGATATATTTTGATTACCATTATTTTGTATGTAAATTTATACACTTGATTGATTTTGCATGTGGTAGGAATTGCATGTGTGTACGTGATTATTAGCGTGTCTACGTGGTTAGACTGTGTAGTGGTTAGCGTGCGTGCGTGTGTGTACGTGGTAACATGAGTAGGGGTAACGTGTTAACGTGTCAGGTAACGTGTAGGTCTAAAGTGCAGGCAACGTGTGTTAGCCATGTGTTAGTGCAGGTAACGTGTCTATACATGTTAGATGACTGTTGGTAACATGAGCATCTCCCGTGATTAGCCTGTGATTAGGAGCATCAGCATGCATGTGTTTAAAGTAATTTCCCTCCCGTCAATCCGTCATCAGGGGGATGCGGAGGTCTTATTTTGTTTTCCAGGATTTTTTATTTTATTAAGTAATTCATAAAATGTGAAAAATCAATGGCTCAAATTGATTTGAGATATTACCTCCTTAGAGGTAAAGTTTGTACCTTAGTATTGCCCTAAAATAAAAGTTTGTGTGCTCATCTTTAAACAACCCAAGAATATATGTACCTAGGTCATTTGAACTAAACGTCTATGATATTGGATGGACACTTAGGATCTTGAAAAAGGCAAGTTGTTAGGTGTTGGAAGGTCTTAATTTGGTAACCCGTTCTGAGATCAATCAATTGTTGAGTAAACATTTGAAGATATGTTTCTAGTATTGTTCTACTACCTATGTTTTGTGAGTGATATATATAGTTTCATGATATATTTGCTGAATTGCTCATATTTCTTAATATTGTTTCGCATGGAATTAATGATTTCTTGTGTAGTTAATTTGGGAATCAAATTTAAATGAGTGCTTACTAAAATGAGCCACTAATAAATACAACCATGCATGACTTAGTGTAGAAGAAACAGTTGATTGAAGAAAGAAAATCATACTCAAGAAAAAGACAAAAGACATCTCACAGTACTCATCAGCCATCTCATGAGGATCATAAGACGATAAACGTGCATTCAGTATGGTAGTAACAACATTGGAGCACATTCAGGCTGCAATTTGGGCAGTGTACTGGCTACAGCCAGTTTGTAACGGCATAAAAAATCTGTGTGCTCCTCTGTAAACCACCAAAGAATATCTGTGTGCTCCTACAACCTACGCAAGTACTCCCACCGTTTCAAATTGTAAGACGTTTTGTGTGGGGATATGACCCTCGGTATCCATAGGACAAGACATGGGCTGCATCATCAGAGATGACCCAGCCCACAAGATCAAGGCGTGCGCCGCACGGCACGGGACAGCGTGAACTGCAAGACTCCATGAAGATATGATTTATTGTATAATATAAAAAATGATACTTTCCTTGTAAGCCTATCCCTCCAGAGCATATAAGGAGGAGCAGGGTTCCCCTAGTCGACGGACCTCATACATCCCCATACAGATCCTGGGCTTCGCCTAAGGCATCTTATCACACGGAACATAATATCATAGCCAATACAATCCAACAGGCCACAGGAGTAGGGTATTACGTCGTGCTGACAGCCCGAACCTGTCTAACTCATGTGTCTTTATTGCCTTCTTGTTCTTGATCATGCACATCTCTGCCGATCAATCTACCTTCGTGGGATACCTCTCGGAGGACTGTCGATGATATTCTGTCGATAGTTGGCGCGCCAAGTAGGGGTGTGCGTGTTGTTTCCATGATGAACAAGATGGTACGTCTTGCAGGCTCTTCGTCCTCCCCAAAGCCCGACCAGATCTTCACGGTCGGATCGATCTCCTGGGTCATCAATGCTGACGGGGACGGAGAGATCATCGAGCCGGAGCGGATCGATTCTGCGTCGGCCACACCAGCACCTGCAACAGTAAATCCGATCTCGGAACCGCATTCGAGGTCGGCCAGAAGCTCGCCAACTGCCTCTCCCTCATGGAATCGTCTCTGACCACTCCGGTTCGGCGCCGACCACCTTCCGGTTCCGATCTATCGGAAGCCGATCGGGGAACTCCAGGGGATACTGCCACCATCCATCAGGATGCCCTAAGGGACAAATTTGCCGACCAGACGTTTTGACTAAAGGTAAGTACCTCTCCTATATCTGTATTTAATAAAGTCTTCTCCAATTATTATTTCTCCAATTATTCTCCATAATTAAATGTCTCCACATTTAATATCTCCGTGTCTAAGATGCTCCATAATGCAATATCTTGAACATATTCTCCATAAACTCGCCGACCAGCCACGTTCTCATTTGTGTTATCCAGAAGCGGCCCTATTCTCGATCTCACTCACACACGTGCACGAGCGTCGGCCCTCTGCGTTATGGGTGGTCGGCAATGGCTCCTCGGCGACGCCTGTGCTCTTACGCGTACACGGGTGTCAGCCACTCCGCGCTATAGAGTTTGGGCTAGTTGGGGCTGGTAATGCGATACAGAACCAACTGGCAGGAAGGTACTCATATTTAAAATATGAACACTTCATACAAACATAATGTTTATCTACTCCGCTCTGCTGCCTTCATCAGCTGAGTTCATATATTTTACATCATATACTACCTATTCTACACATTTGTTTCACAGGGGCACGGCTCGGACAACGAGCCTACACTCAAGGACTGGATAAGACGATCATCATTCGGGTGGTCGGACCACCTATCGGATGGACTTCACTACCAACCAGTTGGTCGGATTGCCTGGCACTCACTCCTGCTCAGCGTTCACTTCGCCGCCGACCAGTTGGTTGGATTGCTCGTCACATGGGCTTCATCGTCAGCTACGCTGGGTGCTCGCCAGTTAAGCTGGGGACTCCTCGGCGTTCCGATTCATCGCCGCCGACCAGTTGGTTGGGCTGCTGGTGCACGATTCTTCGCCACCAAACAACTGGTCAGATTGTTCGTCGCTTCATCGTCAGCTACGCTGGGGGCTCGCCAGTTAAGCTGGGGACTCCTCGACGTTTCGATTCATCGCCGCCAACCAGTTGGTTGGGCTGCTCGGTGCACGATTCTTCGCCAACCAACTGGTTGGATTGTTCATCGCTCCATCGTCCGCTATGCGTTGTGGCTCGCCAGCTAAGCTAGGGACTCCTTGGCGTTCCGATACCTCGCCACCGACCAGTTGGTTGGGTTGCTACATGCATTATTCTTCGCAAACCAATTGGTCGGATTGTTCATCGCTCCACCGTCCGCTATGCTAGGGCTCGCCAGCTAAGCTAGGGACTCATCGACGTTCCGATACTTCGCCGCCGACCAGTTGGTTGGGCTGCTCGGTGCGATTCTTCGTCAACCAACTGGTCGGATTGTCCGTCGCTTCATCGTCCGCTATGATGGGGGCTTGCCAGCTAACCTGGGGACTCCCTTGGTGGTCGGACCTTTCTACGTATCATCGATGTGCTATCAAGTTGCTCCATGTTGTTCGGATCATGGTGCTGATCTTGGGCAGCACGCTTTGTGATTTATTTTCTTTAACCCTGCTACAAGATTCATTCTTCATCTTCTAGCAGGCTCGAGGACTAAGTGGCTACACTTCACCTAGCAGTGAATGTAGTGCTCTTTTCTTGATTTACCCTCCTTATCGATTAAGTCATGGTTGATTCCTCGCAAACGGAGTCTAAGTGGCCACACTTTGCCTGGAGAATTTTTTAATTTTTATCTTGAGCTCCTTACATCCTTCTGGCAAGCCTTACTTGGCTAAGTCCGAGATCGATTAACCTGTTTAACTGGTCAGCTCCTACTTTCACCGCCCAAGTCACCAGTTACACTGGTCGGCTACGACTTTCACCGCTCAGGTCACCGGTTTAACTGGTCGGCTTTGACTTTCACCGCCCAGGTCACCAGTTTAACTGGTCGGCTACGACTTTCACAGCCCAGGTCACCAGTTTAACTGGTCTGGCTTCGATTTTCACCGCTCGGATCACCAGTTAAACTGGTCGGCTTCACGTCAAACTGCTCGGACTTGTTCAAGACAACATTGCTCAAATGATACAAGGCGCTTGGGGACTAGCTGTGGGGATATGACCCCCAGTATCCATAGGACAAGACATGGGCCGCACCATCAGAGGTGGCCCAGCCCACAAGATCAAGGCGTGCGCCGCATGACACTGGACGGCGTGCACCGCAAGACTACATGAAGATATGATGTATTGTATAATACCAAATATGATACTTTCTTTGTAACCCTACCCCTCCAGAGCATATAAGGAGGGGTAGGGTTCCCCTAGTCGACGGACCTCATACATCCCCATACAGATCCTGGGCTTCGCCTAAGGCATCTGATCACACGAAACATCATATCATAGCCAATACAATCCAACAGGCTACAGGAGTATGGTATTACGTCGCGCTGATGGCCCGAACTTGTCTAACTCTTATGTCTCTATTGCCTTCTTATTCTTGATCACACGCATCTCTGTCGATCAATCTACCTTCATAGGATACCCCTTGGAGGATTGCTGACGATATTCTGTCGACATTTTGACTTTTCTAGATTCATAGTTTTTTATACGCACCTAGATATATATTATGTCTAAATACATAGTAAAAGCTATGAATCTAGAAATGACAAAATATCTTATAATTTAGGACGAAAGAAGTACTGTATAAGAAGGGTACCTGTACCTAGTTTCATCTATATCTTCAGCCAGCATAACACTCCATTCTATCTGAAGACTGAAGGATAGAATGGGTCTCTCCACCAAGCTTTTTGCGGTCCTCTTCCTGCTAATCATTGGTTATACTGGTATGTCATGATGATAAACCCACCATATGAATAATTTGGAACCGGAAACGCTGCTTGTATTTTGAAGCCTTTCAAGATCGTTCGCCAAAAACAAAGTCATTCAAGAAATTCTACATGATGTGTTGCTTTGTGTTTGTGTTTGCAGAGATGCAGGGACCAGTGACTATGGCATTAGCGAGAAAGTGCCAGTCGAAGAGCTTCCACTTCAAGGGACCCTGCTCGAGAGACGTACGCAAACTGTGCAACGGTTTGCCTGACAGAAGGTTTTACCGGTGGCAAGTGCAGAGGCCTACGCCACCGCTGCTTCTGTACCAAGGACTGCTAGTTGCCTCGCGTGCTGCATGCATATGCATGTCCTGAACGGATGAGCTGGAAAATATGTATGCATTACCAAATGGCAGTAGCACATGAATGAAGTAAATAATGGGAACGAGTCTATTTTGGACATTGAACTGTTGAGAGCTTAAGCTACTTCGGTATTTTTTAGCATATATTAACTCTAAAGTCAAATATCTTTGTTCCTCCAACTATTAAAACAGGATAACTTAAGCACTCCATGGCGTTGGGACTTGGTGATGCTAGAAAAAAGAGAGTATTCTGGCATCACTCTTGACACTGCAATCACTGATGCCAGAGCTTAGAACACTGATGTCAGAGCTTAGAAAACTTGGAGCAAATCAAGTTGAGGAATTGGTGCCTATCGATTAAGCAAAGAGGAAAATTAAAGATGTAGGGTCCTCTATTCTAGCAAACCAAAAATAGTGGCAGGGTGCCGGCCTGTGGCACCTGTGTTTGGTTTGGGCCCTCTTACCAGGGGTAGTTGCAGTGGTCGCCAACCCAGTGGGTCGTGGTCGGACCAGGTTACGGTGCGGCCCTATAGGATGAAGCCAAGGTTCAGGGTTTTCTGGACCGACTTGCCTGGATTTTCTTTCTTGGTGCAAAGCTGTGGGGGCGGTCTTCTCCCACCGGTCTAGTTTTTTTCTACTCTACTTCGTTCAATACATTGTCTTGTTTATCATTTTGACTATGAGGGTGTTTGGGACTGCTACACAAACTCTACTCCACAAACTCCACCGTGGAGCAGCTTCATGAAAAACTGGAGTTTGTGGAGCACATCTTTAGGTGCTCTCACAACTCTATTTTTTCTCGAACAGAGTGCGTGGAGCTGAGACCGTTTGGCTAAGAAACGTGGAGCAGAGTTGAATGGAACGGAGGAGTCCCAAACACCCCCTATATATGTCATGGGACCCATCATACAACTATTTCTATGTATAACGTCTTAGAGCATCTCCACCAGATGTCCTTTTTCGGTTGGGGCGAAGCTACATTATGGCGTCGGGTTCCGCCGACCCCAATGACTGTACTCTACGATTTTCAACTGACCCCGGCAAAAAAAAAAGAACGTTTTTCCTCCTACATATGTAAGCTGCCAAAGCCAAATTGCAATTATTTGCAAATAAAATCAGGTGGGGAAATTCCCCCACCCACCCCGTTGAAATTTCAAACAAAAAAAAGAACGTATGACCCCGGCACACAGCAGGTAGCAGCCTGGCAGCCCAGCCGGCCAGCCTTGTAAAGCAACTACGCAAGCCACAAGAGGGCCAAGAGCAAGCGGCAGGCCCACTAGGCAATAGCCCAGTTCAATGACCTGTAGCAACATGGCGCCTTCGCACTCATCGACGGTTCCTCTCCTGACTCGACCCCTTCGGGTCCAAGTCCATTCCGTATCCTCGTTTTAGACTTCTCGCCTCGCATCATGAGTCGAAGTACCCAAATCCCCAATTTTGCAATTGCAATTGTTGAATAAGGATTTGATTTCTTGACATTAAGAAAAATATGTATAGCTTGCCTTTAGCATTGGAGACTTGATAATCTCTTAAACCAAGTTATCGATTTGCACCGTATACAATTTAGGGAGTTTTTGGATGCGGTAAATTCTAAATTGCCTACTATTGCGGTTTCAATCTCAAAAAATCTTTTGCGCTTTTCAAATTCTAGAGTTTGATAGAGTTGGTTAGGTCATACTTATTTGATTTCAGTTTATCAAAACTAAAAGATCTTAATCGTGAAAATAAATATTTATATTGATAAATGTGCGAGCTTATATAATATTATCCATAGCATTATATTACTGTTGATCAATATTATCAATTGTATTATTATCAGTCAGAGCTAAAAGTTGTTAGTACCATGTGTTTGGACTGACCACGGTGACATTTTATATATTTTGGCTTCGCCCCTGCTGCATTGTTGCGCTCCACCCGTGCAGAGGCCTTCCGCTTCACAGACGCCGTTGCGCCCTTGGTCTCCTTCGCACTATCGGGTCATCTTGCATTATTGCCCTGCTTACATTTGGCGAGGTGGCAAGAGATGGATGTGTGTAAGCCGTAAGGTGATGAGATTTGCCATGCAGAAACAGATTTTTGGAAAGTTACCGTCACAACTTTTGTGTGTAATATTGTTTGCCACATATATAACTTATTACCACAAATTCTAATCATAACTTTTTAAATGTATTTATGATAAAGTAGTATAGACAATTTATCATGACAACTTTTCTACATAACCTTTGGAAGAAATAATTGAACAAAGAAAGAAAATTTAGAATCAAGAAAAAGACGAAAATACATCTGGCATCACTCAACATCCTTCTCATGAGGAACCTAAGATGATAAATATGCATCCAGTAAGGCAGTCACAGCATTGGACCACACATTAAGGCTGGTATTTTCGGCAGTGTGCTGGCTATAGTCAGTTTGTAATGGCCTGTGCTCTTTTATAGTAGATATAGATATAGATATAGATAGATAGATAGATAGATAGATAGATTAGCCACCAATTACGACCATGACTTAGTGTAGAAGAAACAATTGATTGAAGAAAAAATCTTAGGCTCAAGAAAAACACCAAAGACATCTGTAAACCACCCAAGAATATCTGTGTGCTGCTACAGCCTACGCAAGTATATATAAGAAGGGTACCGGCCTGTACCTAGTTTCATCTTTATCTTCAGCCAGCATAACACTCCACTCCATCTGAAGACTGAAGGATAGAGAATGGGTCTCTCCACCAAGCTTTTTGCGGTCCTCCTCCTGCTCCTCATTGATTATACTGGTATGTCATAAGCCACACATGCGCATGTGTGGTGATGCCTAATAGATTTTAAGGCTTCAAATTTGCAAGATCCTACGAATCATTGCAAGATGTACATGAAGTTGTTTTGTGTTTGTGTTTGCAGAGACGCAGCTGGGACCAGTGACTATGGCAGTGGCGAGGAAGTGTGAGTCGCAGAGCCTCCACTTCAGGGGACCCTGCTCAAGAGACACAAATTGTGCAAGTGTTTGCTTGACCGAAGGTTTTTCTGGTGGCGTGTGCAAAGGCCTACGCCACCGCTGCTTCTGTACCAGAGACTGCTAGTTGCCTCACGTCCTGCATGCATATGCATGTCAGCAACGAATCAGTAAAATATGTATGCGTTACCAAATGGCAGTGGCACATGAATGAAATAAATAATGAAACAAGTCTATTTTGGACATTTAACTGTTGACAGCTCGAGCCTGTATTTATAAGCTTTTGGTTCTCGAACCATTAAAAATAAGATAACTTAGACTGCGTGGGAAGCGTGGTTAGCAATCTCAAACTCATTCAATTCAAAAAAAAATGGGATAACTCATGCCCTGCACAGCGTTAGTCCAGAGTAGACCTTGTTAGAAACGATAGCAATATAATCCATCGATTAACGCAGTAGATCAAACTGTAGATGACACAGATTTTAATCGTGAAAAACCCTCCCAAGTAAGAAAGAAAAACCACGGGCAAATTAACAAATCTTCATGCAATTATTCGGTGGGGTTATTTAAACGTCGGGATTACAACTTTTCTTAAACTTTTCTTATCCCAAGACAACGGCTTACATGATTTATATATAGAAATGGAAAACCCTAATAGCTTTTGGTTCTCGATCCATTAAAGAATTTATAACTTTTAGACTGCGTGGGAAGCCTCCCGGCGTTAGCAATCTCAAACTCATTCAAGTTAGCATTTAAAATGTACATAACTAAATTTGGATCACAGCGTTAGTCCAGAGTAGAGCTGAACAATCGCCAGATTGGATCAGATTCAGATTGAGCTAGAAAAAAAAAATGTTTGGGTCAAAAAAGCCCGATCTGACTCACTTGCGGGTTGGGTCAGGCTATTTCTCGCGTTTTCCTACTTTCGAATACAACCCGATGCACTGATGGGTTGGGTTGGAGTTTTTTCGGGCAGGTCCGATTGGATGACTCATGAACAGGTCTTGTCTGGAGCTTTGCTATAAAAAGCTTGAAAACTGGGAGCGAATCAAGTTGAGGAATTAGTGCACATCATATCAATTTAAACAAAGAAAACTGAACATAGCATAGTCATCTGCACACTACTTCATTAAGTCAATTGCCTGTTTTTTTTTTTTTGACAAGTCGAGCTGAGGGAGGGGGGGGAATCCATTGCCTTGTTGTTAATCTTTTTTAGCTTTGCCGTGGGACCCAACGGACACAATGGTCCCCATTTCCAAGTGGAAGGCCTTAGAGCATCTCTATCAGATGGCATTTCCTCTTTCCCTTAAAATCTATAAAAAATTGAGAAAACTGAATTACAAAGTACATGGGATATGTGCTCCAGCAGAAAGTCACATCCCCTTTATACATGAGACTCATGTGTTAGTGGTAAAGAAAACTCTCCTCTCATTTCTCTCAATCTTCTTATCTCAAGCTGCCGGTGGAGTGCCTGCTTTTGCCCGCCGCCACTCGCCCGACTTAGCAAAGCTGACGTAGGTGGCACGGGGCAGCACGAGACACAGGGTGTGGTGACGGCGATGGCGACATGGGGCAGGGCGGAGCTTGGCTTGGCTCGATAGCATTGACCGTAGATGTTAGTGAAAGGAGAAGAAAGGAGATTGAGAAAAATTGATGGTTGTTCCCTTTTTAAGGGAGATGGGGGAAGGTTTTGAGGCATTTATAATTTTTTGAGAAAGGGGTCTGCTGGAACATAATTTTTGCTTTCAACCCCTTCATCACCTATTATAAAGAAAGTGGATTATATTTGTTCAATCTGATGAAGATGTTGTATTATATTACTCCCTCCGTTCCAAATTATAAGTCGATTTGACTTTTTTGGTTCATCCATCTTGCTATGTATCTAGACTTATATTATATTTAGATGTGTAGCAAAATAGATGTACCAAAAAATCAAAGTGACTTATAATTTGGAATGGAGGAAGTAACAACTAAGCTTATTCCATTGTGTTTCTTTGCATACTTGTACAGATCTGGAGCACCAGTTTCACCACGGAGCAGCTCCACAGTGGATATGGCCTCTCACCGTGGAGCTAAGAAAACGTATTTGACTTGCAACGTCGCTCCAGATCCAGGAACTGAGATTTTGGTTGGAATGGCCTCTAATGCCCTTGGAAGGTTGTATGATAGATGTTTTGACATGCCATATTTTTTTGAACACGTTTGAACATGTCTATCATACAGATTACAGATTATATGTATCCCTAGATTTCTATTTGAATGCTCATTCAAATATTCTTCCTAGTTTAACGATAAATGTAAGAATTCAAAGAAATACATACAACTATTAACAAACAGCATCTACCGTGAGTAAAAACCACGCTTTGCTAAGCTAGACAATCTCCCTTTGGTACAACGATTTGGAGCAACAAAGAATCCAACAACAAGAAGTACCTAAAACAGTACATAGGACATCCTTTTTTTTTGAGAAACGGGCTAGATTTTATTAAGCATGGAGAGATATTACATCCAGCCCCTTGCAAAGGAGCTTCCACAACAAAATAAAATTACATTGAAGTCCTTTCAGAAGCTCCTGGAGATTGCCGCTTCAGTCGACCGGAATCGCCACTGCTCGCATCTCCTCCGTCGCCAGCAACAGAGAAGAAAGCCGAGGAGGAAGCTCAAGGCCGACACCCAACAGACGACGCAACATCATCTTTGAAGATAGCCAAAAGTAGCACGACCATGAACGAACCGTACCTACAATGATGAACGCACCGACAACATCGTCACGAAGACCGGGATCAGACGCCAATCGCCTCCATGACCAATCCCAATCGACGGAAGACGAAGACCCTAACACTCGAACTGGGAACTCCAACCAAAAGCTAGCGGGAAGGAGGAGCACATACCTCACAAGAACAACTCCAGGACCACCAGAGGTTTCTTGGAGGTGGAAAATACTAGCGCTATCGACGAAGTCAATAGCTCGGAAAGAAATCTTTGACTTCACCCCAGAGTCACCTCCTCCAACAATGAAATCAAAGAACCAAACTCTCCAATCGGAAGCAACGCCGACGAAGAAACTAAACAAACCACTGCTCAGCTCTTGCTCCGCACGGTGCACATCACCGGCTTGCCCGCATAGATCCACCCGCGAATGAGCTGCTATTGTCACCGGTGTTGCCACTCGTGCTCACCACCGCTAGATCCAAAGGCAAGTGTAATAAGGCCTTACTTGCATCATGTCCTCATTGGCTGTTGTTTGTCATCGCCACTCCTGCTCATCACCACTGCTCAGCTCTTGCTCCGTGCGGGTGCACATCGCCGGCTTGACCGCACAGATCCACCGGCGAACGAGCTGCTGCTATCACCGGCGTTGCCACTCGTGCTCACCGCTGCTAGATCCAAAGGCAAGTGTAATAAGGCCTTACTTGCATTGCTGTCCCAGCATCTTGGAACAAACAAAACCAAACTCCATCTCACGATCCACCTAGAAACCGAACGACCAAGGATGTCGATGGACACAACCAGTCCAAGCCACGGTCCCATGGTAGCATCCACTTCGACCTCCATTCCGGGACGGGTGCTAGTCCGCTCATGGCGTCGAATCCGACAAGGTCCAGGATGGATCCGTGAGCTAATTAAGCATCTAGACTGAGGATGGTGAGTGCGACGTGTGTGTGGAGGCAGGGCATGGACTTAAGGACTCTCGGTGAGGGTGAAGTGGCCTGGCGCGGAGGGCCGTCCAGGGTGAGCGTGGCTGTGTGCAGCCATGGTCGGATGTGGAACGTCGATGGGTCGACGACGGGTTGGGGAGGAGCGCGGCAAGGGAACTCATGTCGGGGGAGAAGGAACGTTAGATAGAAACAGAATGAACTAATACGAGGGTTTTGGGTGTGTAATCAGCGGTATTGGTGGATAATTCCCCAGCCATTGCCCTAGGCCTATCATCACATGCCCTCTGCTCTGCTATTTCTTGCGATCTGTGGCACTCGCTGTCGAGAGACGTGGAAATGGAGATAGGAGAGAAAGGAAGAAGAGATGTTTATTTGGCAAAATGACATGTGGGTCAGTGGGTCCCACGTATAAAGGGGGTAGAGTTTACCCATTCTGCTAGTGCATTTGTTCTCTATATATATTGTAATTCAGTTTTCTCAATAACCTATGTCAGATTTTAAAAGAAAGGAGAAAGGAGATCTGATGGAGATGCTCTAAATCAGGATTCAGTTATTGCAAGCAAAATTGTGAAAAGCCTTGCCGATAGCAATAGAAGCATATCAAAGTTTGTCTTGGAGAGCCCCGAGAAAAACGGATTATAGCTAAAACGACAGCTGACAGGGCGTGTACCAACAGCATGATACAAAAATCAATGTCCTTGAGCCTGAAAAGTCTTAATCGGAGGCCCACCTGGCCCTGGTCGGCCGCCGGCCGGCGGCAAGTCCATCCCTCCGGCGCCGTATTTCATCTCGTCCTATCCGAATGCGTATGCCACCAAACCCCAAATACATATTTCTAATTCCCAAAGGTCACAGATGTATGGCCAGGTCAAGACGCAACACCGACATCTATCACATGTCAGTATGTAACTATCACCTCGCGATGCAATGCAACCAGCAGAAAAGAGTAGCTGCGCAACGTATAAGTTTCAGCGTTTGCAGACCATCCTATCTAGAGGACGTGTCGGAATAACTAGCAATTGAGGATTTAATGAAATCCATAAGCATAAATAATTATGAACACAAACAGAAGATTACACTAGCATTGTGATCACGTAATATGAGCATATATAATCTAAACATCTACTCCCTCCTATAATTTATAACGGAGGGAGTACTACACACAGTTAAAACAAGCTATGTATCTATAGATCTATTATTACATGATAATCAATTCACTAAGATATTAAGTTTCTATTCTTAATATTAATGAGCAAAAAAGGGTTTTTTTTTGTCTTTCATCGCTTACAAACCGTTTAGGGCTAGTTTGGAATGGAAATTTTCCAAAGGAAAAGCAAAGGAATGGATTCCTTAGGAAAGTTTAACTTGCTGTTTGGAACAAAGGAAATTTACCTTCCTTCCTAGAGAAAAGGCTAACCTTGCTTCACAAAACACAATAAAAAAAGAATCCAAGAAAACCCAAAGGAAAAATTCCTACAAAGTTTCCTCAAGTTCTAAAGCTTGGAACCTTTGCTTCTTGGGCACATATGATATTCCCGCATTCTTGCAATTCAAACACCGCCCAAGTTTGCATTCCTGTGTTTTAAAATCCTATAGTTTTCTACTTTTCAATCTATTCTATTTCTGCGTTTTATTATTTCTTTGTTTTGCATTCTTGCATTCTAAACAGATCCTCAGAGGATCCTTAGGTTGCAAAGATAAAGAGAAAGTAAAAGAAGATTGGGCATGCACCAAGAGTGAGCTCGATTTTGATGGAGTGTTAACTCAAGTGCTACGAACGTCCTTCATCACTCTCTACCTTCTCAAGCCCTGCCTAATGAAACAAGGGAGCGAGCATGGGCCACCTTGTTACCCACTCTACTCATGAGCTAACTAGAATATGGACCTATTTAAAGAAGAATTTTTTATGAGTTGCTATTTGAAATGCATGAATAGAAAGAATGTATAAAAAATAGAAATAAAGAGGAATATAGACACTACATTTCTAAAGGCAGTTCCAATCATGAAGCTTTAGGATAGTTCCCATACTTACAAATTAATATAGACACAATAATGGATAGTTTATGCAATTTAAATTTTCATCCAATCATATTTCTTCTCTCTCCTATCATCTACCTACATAGCTGTTTTTATCTTGATTCCCATATGGACATAGTTTTTTGTACTTATCTTTATTCTTAAATATAAGGAATTGAAACATTCAAATTTCATCCAAGTTATAAGGTATTCTAGGTGAATTAACTCCCCAAAACATCCCAAAGCATAAGATTTCTCTATAGTTAATGGTGGGTTACATGCATCATTTGTTTGACCCCCATAACTTGTCCTAAAATTCCTAGGATACCTAGTGTTTCAGAAAAAATGGAGTATAAATCCAGTCTCAGTGGGGTTTCATGTCTCAATTTCCAAGGCTCCCATGTGTTGGAAATACTATAGACTGGATTTGTTCATCCCATGAAACTTTGATCCTCCATCTCATCATCGGTATTGTATCATATCGGCATATTTACTAAGTTGGTAGCTTATTTAATGCTCAAGAAACTTTCTTGACACCTCCATTGAGATTGGCCTAATACAAGAAGCTAGTTCCTTATCTCTTCTCTTAACTCTAATGACACATCGACACATCAATGTTTTGCATACTTGACACCATAATTAATATCATGGAAACTACTTGGACTACCCTCATCCCACACACTCAAGTGTGGAGTAACCATCAAACGCTCCTAAGTTGCAAGTGGCAAGGTAGGTGCTCATTGTCATTTCATTCGACATTCGACAATCGGCAAGGGAAGGCCCGCTCAGCACTCGGATAGATGGTGCGGTGTACCATATGTCTTTGTAGCATTGTAGGTCTTGCTACAATGCGACAATGCCAATGGTCGTGACACAATTTCTTCTTCCAACTTCCTTTAGAGAAACTCTAACAGGAGCCCTCAAATTAGGGAAGGAGAGGGATCAACAGTTAGACATAGCCGTTATTCTACCACCCTTTCGCCCATGGAGCAAAAGGCTATACAAACACAGACCCAAACTCTTTAGAGTCTTGATACCACGAGAGAATACATAGTAAAAGTAGGAGCACAGGCAGCACGAGAGGAACATGCGCCTGATTATTGCCACATGCCAAGCCCCTGTGTCACTGAGAAGCCTGAGGAAGAATCACTACGAAAAGAGTAGGTTGGGGGATACCGCAAGAGAAAACATAACATCCCCCAATCAGCGAAATCACAGCATGGAATTTCGCCGCTCCAGTCATTTGTAGCATGGCAGCCACAGTGGGTGATAACGTGCAGAACCAAAGTGATGTGGCTCCAGTCATTTGTAGCACGGCAAAAGGAAGGAGCGCAGAGGCTTGCATCTCAAGACTCCACAGCGGCATCTGCCTTTTCGCTCAAATAGGTTGCAGTTTGATGCAAGATGTTGCGAGCCAAGAAGCAAAAGAAAGTGATGAAATCGCGCATGTCTGCCAATACACCTATTCGCCAGCATCCTGAGCTGCAAAGAATTCATCTTTGTAAAATTCAAAACCGGCGACTAAAGTTACTTCAGTAGGAAAAGAAACAAAGAGAAAATTCCACAATATTCGTCTACCTATACTCGTCCATCCCCTTGACGAAAAGGTTGGAGGGGACGGCGCCTTTTTTTTTAACTTAGCTATGCCGAGGGGCTAGCAGTGAAGCCTTTTGGCGCGTTGTTTGCTCGCTCATCCCCTCAACGAAAAGGTTGGAAGGGATGGCGCTGTTTTTCTAACTTAGCTGCGCCGAGGGGCTGGCAGCGAAGCCTTTTCGCGCGCTTGTTTGCTCGCTCATCCCCTCGACGAAAAGGTTGGAGGGGATGGCGCTGTTTTTCTAACTTAGCGGGGCTGGCAGCGAAGCCTTTTCGCGCACTTGTTTGCTCGCTCATCCCCTCGACGAAAAGGTTGGAGGGGATGGCGCCATTTTTTTAACTTAGCTGCGCCGAGGGGCTGGCAGTGAAGCCTTTTCGCGCACTTGTTTGCTCGCTCATCCCCTCAACGAAAAGGTTGGAGGGGACGATGCCTTTTTTCTAACTTAGCTGCGCCGAGGGGCTGGCAGCGAAGCTTTTTCGCATGCTTGTTTGCTCGCTCATCCCGACGAAAAGGTTGGAGGGGACGGCGCCGTTTTTCCAACTTAGCAGGGCTGGCAGCGAAGCCTTTTCGCGCACTTGTTTGCTCGCTCATCCCCTCGACGAAAAGGTTGGTGGGGATGGCACCGTTTTTCTAACCTAGCTGTGCCGTGGGTGCTGCAGCGAAGTCTTATCATGCGTTATCCTATTCGTTCATCCACTACCGGCAACAGGCCCATTGCCAAGAGCCAGCGTCTTTGCCGAGAGCCAAATGTCGGGCTCTCGGCAAAGAAAGGTTTACCGAGAGTCGGCCCTCGGCAACGGTAGGCCGTCGGCAAAGAAAGGCCGTTGGCAAAAGTTTATCTTTGCCGAGGGCCGGCTCTCGGCAAAACATGGCCGTCGGCAAACCTGTGACGGCAGGCAAACGGCCTTCACCTGCCGTTTTTTTTGCCGAGGGTCAGAATTTGGCCCTCGGCAAAGAATTACTTTGCCGAGTGTCGTTTCTGTGCCCTCGGCAAAATATTTTTTTTTGCTTCCAAATTTTTTCCCTGGTTTACTGTTGTACCTTAAAGTACATATTAAAATTTGGAGCTTTTTTGATTTTATTAGCTATATTTAATAAGTGTATTTCATTTACTTGAATTCTTCCTGGTAATTCAAATTTGAACTGCAGGTGCATCGAATATTGGAATTGAGTGATTCAAAAAATCATATTCATGGCAGCCGCAACCTCTCCGAATTCTCAGAAGCTTGGGTAAGGCGAAACCATTTCTCTAACCTAACACTCAATTCTGCAACAACTCTAACAATGTTATTATCTTTCTCGCAGTCGGCGTCACATGGTGGCCGCCCTTGTGGTCACCTCAAGGCATATGCCTTGTCCCACTTGGGCAAGGCGACGGCCGCGACCGACTGGACCCCGGAAGTCTCTACCGAGTCGTTCACCAACGCCAGCATTGCCCCTCGCATCTCTGCGTACACAGAGATGGCAAGGTCAGTCCACGGGCCAGACTACGACCCGACCACCGAGGAGCGGCTTGATCCAGAGCTCGTGATGAGGGTGGGGCAAGGCAAGAAGCACGGGCGGTTCTGGCTTGGCGACGGTGTCCTCGACACGACCTCTGTTCCTCCGCTGCACCAGATCCGAGCAGCGAGCACGAGCTCAATGCCGGCCATACGCCAGCGCCCGACCGTGGTGTCGACACTCCAGGTAAGTGTTCTCTTCCATTCCTAGTTCTTTGACTTTTACATACCTTAGCTCCGCAATCTTGAAACATTGGTGTCAAATGTTGCAGGCACAGCTGCAGGCGATGGAGGCCGAGCGGGAGCAGCAGCGGCAGAGGCTGGCAGCTTTGGAGGCCGAGCGGCAGAGGCTGGCAGCTTTAGAGGCCAAGCAGGATCAGCGGCAGATGGCAGAGGTGCTCTCCTACGTGCGGGGTCTTGCGATGACCCAAGGTGGAAGTCGCCATACAGTTCTCCTTTCGGTCATTGCAGAAAGGCTACACCTCCACCCCAGCTTGATTCTACTCCGGTGAGTATGACAAATGTTTTAGTTTCTCTAAATGTCAAACCTAGTGAAATCTAGTAAAACCTAGTGAAACCTAGTGCTAGTGGTGATGGTGGTGGGTGGTGGTGGCGGCGTGGTTGGTGGTGGTGGTAGCGTGGTCGTGGTGGTGGCTGCGTGGTTGGTGGAGGTGGTGGCGTGGTGGTGTGGTTGTTGTTGGTGGTAGTAGTGGTGTGGTTGTGGTGGTGGCGTGGTGGTGGTGGCGTGGTGGTGTGCTTATTGGTGGTGGTAGTAGTAGTGTGGTGGTGGCGTGGTGGTGGTGGTGGTGTGGTTGTGGTGGTGGTGTCGCGTGGTTGGTGGTGGTGGTGGTGGTGTGGTCGTGGTGGTAAAAAGTACATGTAGTGCTTGGTTATCTATTTATGTTGTCTAACACGTTCTGCATCTTCTTTGTTTGTGTAGCGTCAGTCGGCGGCGTCGAACGACCCTAACCTTCTCCTCGTCAACTCCCCAGGATCGCACGCGGCGCCTTCTCGGCCTGGACCGTCGCCGTGACCAGTTTGGCGCCTCCTATGCCTCTTGTTTATGTTGCTTGTCGAACTTTACACTTGTGGTTGTCTATGTGTCGAGATTTGTTTATGACTTCGAACTTCGAGACTTCTATGTGATGTGGATGTGAATTATGTGATGTGGATGTGGTTATTGATATGTGGATGTCATGTATATGTTTATTTGTTGACTGAAAATGCAAAAAACAAAAAAAAATTAAAACTGGCTGTGGCTTTGCCGAGGGCTATGGTCATGCCCTCGGCAAAGCTGGGAATTCTGGAACACACAAAATCCCAGCTTTGCTGAGCGCATGACCATAGCCCTCGGCAAAGAGGAAGCCTTTGCCGAGAGCTGAGCCATAGCTCTCGACAAAAAAATGTCTAAAAAAAATTATCAATATTCTTTGCCGAGAGCTATTCTGACAGACGCTCGGCAAAGTTTTTTGGAAAAAAATTCAGAAATTCTTTGCCGAGAGCTTGCTAAGGCTCTCGGCAAAGATCAACTTTATCGTGACCTCACGCCGTCACGGTGAAAATTTTTGCCGACAGCCGGCTAACCCTCGGCAAATCCTTTGCCGAGAGCCCGAGATGCGGCTCTCGGCAAAGTAGCCTTTGCCGTGAGGTACTGTGCCGACCGGCCTTTGCCGAGAGCAACTCTCGGCAAAGCCTTTGCCGAGGGCAAATACCTCTTTGCCGAGCGTATCCGTCCCTCGGTAAAGAACCTCGTTCCAGTTGTGATCCCCGGGACGACGGCATGTGTTTTTCTTAGTCACGCCGAAGGGCGGTCAACGCCTATCACAGGGTCTAAAAACAACATGAGTGATCCAAATCAAAGGAATAAAACTTTATTCAAGAAGACAAATCAAGGCAACAAATGCACAGCAGATCATCGAACTCATAACAAGTCAAATTATAGTTTCAGCGCTCAGCAGCATCTGTACGACAGAAGAAGTTGTAGCGTCTATTTTCCAAGTCGAGCGAAAGCTCATCGAACGGCTCTTCCTTGGGCGCGTTTGGAACAGCCGAGGCGCCGGCACCAGTCTCCCCGCGGGCGCGGCGTTTTCGGCGGCGCAGCCTTTGACGTTTCGCAAGCACGGATGGGTCAAACGTTGAATAAAACTCCTGCATGACTCGTTCCTTCTCGCGCATGCGGTCAACCGGGCTTTTGTAAACTAGCGAGAAGGAAGGAGGACAACCGGGCTTTCGGAAACTTTTGACGGTGGCGCCTCCAGAAGCGCCGCCAACGAAGAAGTCACCGCATCTAACCATGAGCGGGTAAATTTCAACAGGGCGCGCAGGCTCCGCCCCGGGAACCTGCGCAATAACATAATTTAAACGATAAGAGTGTTAAAAGTTTACAACCACTATTCGCCAAAATACAACATCTCAACTCACGGCAAATATCCTAAGGGTCTACCGGCTCTTCGGCATTCGCACGGGCAGCATCAGCAGCGGAGCTTTCGGGGGCAGCTGTTGGCGAAGGAGCAGAAGGCGTCGCTTCACCATCAGCGGCAGTTTTCGCTGCCTCCCGACGCCGGCGTTCTTCTAGAAACTCGGTCACCATGGTCTTAATCGCTTTCCTTTCGTCGGAGGTCTGTAACAATAGCAATGATAGCAGCAGGTGAGCGCATGCGCAGAAAGCAATAAAGAAAGGTGAAATCTCAACAAGGCGAAGCGAAAAGATGAATCACCTGGTCGGCTGCATGCGCCTTTCATTATGGCCATATCGTTACCCCCCGCAAGCCAAAACTCATCGAAAAATTCCTGTCCGACGGCATTCGCCTCCGCGGGGGCGCTCCAATAGTCGTCGACACATTTTACTTGCAAGCTGCTAAGATGATCGCAGCCTGCATCCACTAGAGAGTGACATATCGCCTTAAAGGCGGTCACCGCAGCAAAGTCTCAGCCGAATTTCATATGACCTTCTAGCGCTTCCATTTCGCCGCGGAGCCACACCATGAAGTCGTTCAGGGTGCCCTCTCCAGGGAATTCGGTGTCCGCACCGGCGCTACGCAGGCAGTTGCGATAGCAAACCATAACCTCCTTGGAGTTGTCGGCGAAAGCAGTCAGCTCGTTTTCATGAGCCTTTCGCACATTTTGAACCTCCTTCTTATACTTGGAGGCCGCCTTCTCGGCGTTCTTCCTGGCAGCTTCTTTTTAAGTTTGTCTAGCTCCTTGATACGGCAATCCCTCTCAGCCTTTTCGCCCTCAATCTTACGGCGATAAAGATCACCTTGACGGTGTAGGCTGCGGCTCAGCATCATCGCCTGTAAAAACGAAACAAAGTACAGTGAACATTCCAATTTGGACAAACAAACAAACACAACAAGGAATGGCGCGAAAGCACTTACACTAGCCAGATGAAAGGACGTGGCTTCCACCAAGGCCGAATCCTCCACCTCCAACAAGTCCCGTTCCATTTCTAGAGCTGCAAAGGCTTTTTGGCTAAATTCAGAAAACTTGGCGGCGTCTTCGTTTTCGCCGGGTAAAGCCGAACTCGGCGAAAGTCAAAACCACACGCCAGTTGTGCATTCGAAGCAACACCTAAGGAACGAGCTGTTAATCCTAAAGCAAGATCGCTAGGCATAAATCTAGTGTGTCTACTTGCTTTTGAACAAAACCGTGAGTCCCAGAACATCTATTAGAACTGGATTAGAGATAGAATGAGAGAAAGAGGGGTGAAGGGGTGCAAACCATAAGCCGCCTTGGAGGAAGATGGCTCGCCATCGCAGTACTTGGCGATAACCCGGTAGCGGTGCAGTAGCGGTGTCGTCCGGAGTTGGTGTAGAAGTCGCAGGGCAGCCCAGCGTCATAGCAGTCCTCCGGCGTGATGCAGAGGCGATGGCGGCGCTTTCCGTCGCTGGCAGCGCCTCCTCTGTGATCGGTTAGGGTTTAGGACTGTGGGTGGGGTGCTAGGCGGCTCAGGCGAACCTCGTGACTCGAGCGCCCTGGCCCCCACCTCCTATTTATGGCGCTGTGCGACGGGGGCCCACCAACCATATTAGGGTTGGGCTCCCCAGATCAGGGCGCGGATCCAATGGCCCAATAGGGATGGAGATCAACTAACATTCTCCCCCTTGATGTCACTTATAACTTAAACTTAACTTACTTTCTTTCGTTCCCATTCCATCACATATCAGTACATAGAGCGTGCCTCATCGTCACGGTCTCTTGCCATTAGATTAAATAGATACAATGTACCTCTCTGTTTTGAAACAGATTCTTAACTAGGCTCTTATTGTCTAGGAATTATAGGCTTTCCCTTAAACCCATACTGGCTACGTGTTCTCTGAACACACTGGGTGGTAAGCCTTTTGTAAGCGGATCCGCGAGCATCTTTTCTGTTCTTGTATGCTCAAGACTAGTTATATGATCCCGAACTTTATCTTTCACAACATAATACTTTATGTCAATATGTTTGACAGCACCACTTGACTTATTGTTGTGAGCATAACATACTGCTGGATTATTATCGTAGTATAACTTAAGTAGTTTATGTATGTCGTCTACCACTTTCAACCCCGGCATAAATTTCTTTAGCCAATTCACCTGCCCTGTGGCCTCATAACATGCTACAAACTCGGCATACATTGTAGACGATGTAGTGATGGTTTGCTTTGAGCTTTTTCACGAATATAGCTCCTCCTGCGAGAGTGAATATGTATCCTGACTTGGACTTTGTTTCATCTCCCGCATAATCAGAATCTGTATACCCCTCTACGTGCAGGGAATCAAATCTTCTGTACGTTAGCATGAGACCCTTCGTACCTTGTAGGTAACGCAAAACTTTCTTTACTAATTTCTAGTGTTATATTCCTGGATTACTCTGATATCTGCCAAGCAACCTGGTAACAAATGCTAAGTCAGGGCGAGTACACACTTGAGCATACTATAAACTTCCGACAGCTGAACTATATGGAACCACTTTCATTTGATCGATCTCATATTGATTCCTGGGACATTGAAATTCCCCATATCTGTCGCCCTTGACTATGGGAGCAGGTGATGACTTATAATTTTGCATACTATATTTATTTAGAACTTTTTCTAAGTATGCCTTTTGTGATAGTCTTAAAACCCCCTTTTCTCTATCTCGGTGAATCTCTATTCCTAGGATGAGATCCTTCATATCAAACTTTGAGGACAAGAACTTCTTTGTTTCTAGTAATAGACTAATATCACTGCTAGCGAGCAAGATGTCATCCACATACAAGACTAGGAAAATGTATTTTCCATTCTTGAACTTTGCATAAACGCAATTGTCCTCTATATTTTCTTAAAATCCAAACTTTCTTATTATACTATCAAACTTGAAATACCACTGTCTTGAAGCTTACTTTAATCCATAAATGGATTTCTTCAGGCGGCATCCCATGCGTTCTTTTCCTTGCACAACAAAACCTTTCGGTTGTGCCATGTAAACTTTTTCCTCTAAATCTCCGTTTAGGAACGCCGTCTTTACATTCATCTAATGTAATTCTAAGTCGTAATGTGCTACAAGCGCCATTATGATTATAAAAGAATCCTTACATGAGACTGGAGAAAATGTCTCATTGTAATCTATGCCTTCTCTTTGTGTAAAATCATTCACCATAAGTCGTGCTTTAAACCTTTCTATATTTCCTTTGGAGTCATGTTTGGTTTTGTAGACCCATTTACAGCCTACTGTCTTAGTTCCTTTAGGAATTATTTCTAATTTCCAAACTCCGTTGGTTTTCATTGATTTCATTTCATCTTCCATGGCTTCAAGCCATTTGGATGAGTGAGCGCTTCTCATGGCTTCTTCAAAAGAGGTGGGACCACCCACCCTCCATTTGAAATTCCTCACATTCATAAACTTCATAATCATCAGGAATGGCTGATCTCCTAACTCTTTGAGACCTTCTAGGGGCCTCGCCAGATGACGCTTGTTCTACATGAGGCTATTGTTGCTCTCCCTCATATGTGACAATAGGTTCTTGGGGATCCTGAAGGACATGTTCCTCATGTTCATTCATTGTTGCCACAGGAGAACTAACAACAGGTGCTGTTACTACAGTGTCTTGCACTGTTGGTATAGCAACAATAGGTAGTGTGAAAAATGGTTTCTGAACCATAGGAGTGGGCATGTATACCCGTTTCTCTTCAAAACTAATTTCTCGCACTACCATGCTCCCCCTGATCATATCATCCTCCAAGAAGACAACATGTCTTGTTTCTACAAACTTCGTTTGTCTGTCAGGACAATAGAAGCGATAACCTTTTCACTTTTCTAGATAGCCAATGAAATGGCCGCTGACTGTCTTGGAGTCCAGCTTCCCTATATTTGGGTTAAATACTTTTGCCTCATCAGCACAACCCCCACACACGTAAATAGTTTAGTGAGGGTTTCTTTCCTGTCCACAACTCATACGGTGTTTTGGACACCGACTTACTTGGCACTCGATTAAGAATATAAATGGCGGTTTTTAACGCCTCCATCCATAAACTTATCGGTAAGGTAGAATAACTTATCATGCTTCTCACCATATCCATTAAAGTACGGTTGCGTCTTTCAGCTACTCCATTCTGCTGAGACTCGCCCGGTGTAGAATACTGGGCTACTATGCCATTTTCCTGTAAGTACCTTGCAAAAGGTCCAGGAACTTGGCCATATGGGGTGTGTCGACCGTAGTACTCTCCCCCGTGGTCAGACCTTACTACCTTAATCTTTAAGCTGTGCTGATTTTCTACTTCAGCCTTGAATATTTTAAATTTATCCAATACTTTCGATCTTTCTTTAATTGGATAAATATAGCCAAAACGAGAATAGTCATCTGTGAATGTTATAAATGAATTATAACCATCCACACTCTTCACAGGAAAAGGACCACAGATGTCTGTGTGGATTATTTCTAAAATTCCTAGGCTTCGTTTAGCATCTTTCTTTATTTTCTTAACATACTTTCCTTTTATGCAATCTATGCATTGTTCTAAATCTGAAAATTCTAAGGGCGGAAGAATTGATTTCTTAATCAATCGCTCTATTCTCCCTCTCGAAATATGGCCTAAACGACAGTGCCATAATTTCGAAGATACATCATGTACTCTCTTCCGCTTATTTGTTGCACTCATAGACGAGGAAGCATTTTCATTCTCAGTACTTACATCATTCACATTCTCAGAAAGTGATAATAAATAAAGCTTGTCTTATCGGAAGGTAAGACCAACACATTTATTATTATAAACAATCTAACATTTGCCATTATCAAAATGGCAATCATATCCATCGTCATCTAAACGTGAAACACTTATTAAGTTTCTTCGCAAAGAGGGTACAAATAGAACATCTGAAAGCTTAAGTAGAAAACCATCAACTAATTCTAGAGAAAGATCTCCAATGGCTTCAACTTCATTTGCTACTTTAATTTTTCTTTCTCCTCTTTGCAGGGTCCTCCTCGTATGGAATCCCTGTAATGAATTTGCAACATGGACAGTTACACCTGAATCAATCCACCAAGTAGATTTTGCATAACTTAAATATAGGGATTCATCTATGAATGTAATGAAATCCTCACCTCTCTTCAGCAGGCTCTTCAGGAAGTCTGGACAGTCCCTCTGGTAGTGTCCATGCTTCTTGCACCATTTGCACTGATCCTTCTCAACTTGAGCATTAGAGTTCTTCTGATGGTGCTCAGTCTGAGGAGCTTTCTCTTGAGGTTTGGCATTCTTATTGAAGTTCTTTTTCTTGTCCTTGACAAGGTTAGCAGAGTCACCCTGTAAGGCCTTCAGCCTTTCCTCTTCTTGAACACACATTGCGATGAGCTTTTCTATGTCCCACTTGTCGGGCTACATGTTGTAGTTAACAACAAAGGTTTCATCTTCCTTTGGCAAGGAAGCAAAAACCAAATGAATCAGGAACTCATCCTTGAGCCCCAAATCCATTGGCTTCAGCTTCAAAGCCGTGTTGCTCAACTTCAAAATGTGCTCTCTGATACCGCCACCAGTATATTTTTCATTGAACAATTTCTTGATCAATGTACTAGCATAAGCCTTTGAAGAGCCAATGAACTGACTCTCCACCTTCTTAAGGTACTCAGTGGCGGTATCACAGTCTGGGATAGACCCCCTTATAGCATATGAGATTGTGGACTTAGCCACCATCAAGCACTTGCGGTTTGATATGTCCTATTTCTTGCGCTCAAGATCATACTTCATGCGCACTTCGGCATGATCTCGCTACCGGGCAGTGAAATCAGCATCAGACTCACTTTCTTCCCTCACCGGGTCCATTGGTTCAGTAGGACACGGAGAGGTGAGCGCTAAGTCGTTCTCAGATAGCGCAAGTGCAAACTCATACTTCTCTCGCCATACTCTGTAATTGCCCCCTTCTAGGGGTGGTATGTGCGAGATGAATGCCATTGGGTTGAGTCCTGAAAAACATTGTCAGATATAGTGAGAAAAAAATATATATATCATTATAATTACATGCTTTAATTTAACGTTGGTCAAAATTAAAACATACAATATTCTTATACACTAATTCTACATCACTGTTGGGCAGAAATAGAATTAATGCATGGAAAACGTATGATTAAACATTATAATATTGCTATTATCAACGTTGGTCAGAAAAATAACAATATTATAATTTACGGATTAAAATTGACTACTCTTCAAATTAAATTCTCCCATTGGTTCGAATTTAATTAGAAGATTATTGACTTTTACATTGCAGCGGAAAAATAATTCAATTTATTGAATTTTACCCACAGGAAAATTCTCTTTTCTATTTTCTTTAAGCCATTTATCCATTTTCCAGGAAATAAAACTTTTACTGGAAAAAATGGCTTCATCCTTTACTGGCAATTCGGCCCAAACGCGAAACCGGCCCACGGCGCACGGCCCTGCGAGCCCTGTGCCGCGCGCTCCCCCGTGCCCAGGCCGCAACCTGGGCCTGGGCCAAGAAAGTGGCCTCGCGCCGTCGCCCGCTTGGGCCGAAAGGCGGCCCATTCTCTGGTCGCCATTGGATTAGATCCGACGGTCGAGCTATGATCTCGGCCGATCAAAAACGGCATCGCGTCGCCCCCCCTGAAACCCTAGTGCCATTCTTTCTTCTCCCTTCTCTCTCTCAGCCCGGGCAGCGACACCGAGCGAGGCGAGAGCGATGACGGTGCCGTCGCCGGCCCCCTCGCCGGCATGCGCGCTCCCCAGCAGGTGAGCGCGCCGTCGTCGAGCGAGCCAGACTCGATGCCCTTGGCCAGAGCCCAACAAGCACCGGCCTTCTTCTCGAGCACCGACGAGGCGGCAACACGGTGCAACGGCGACGTAGGCCCCTTCCCCTCTTCCCCTTTCTCCTTTTCTTCATCTCCTTTTGGATCTTCTTCTCTGTTCTTCTTGGATTTCATCCGATTGGGGATTAGGGTTAGGGTTAAGTCAAGTTAGGGTTAGGGTTTGACTCACGGGAGTCACTGTTCATCTTCCCCAGCAAGTTCTATATGGGTTTCAGCTCGGATTCGTATTCTTCTTGAAGCTGAGTCCCTCTTCTCTTCTCAGATCCGAATAGATCTAATCTGTTTCTTACCCCTGACATGATCTACATCTAGACAGAGGGTTCCGATAGGCTAGATCTGCACCTAGTTAGGCCTCTGATACCATTGTTAAATCTAAAGCAGGATCTCTAGGCATAAATCTAGTGTGTCTTCTTGCTTTTGAACAAAACCGTGAGTCCTAGAACATCTATTAGTACTGGATTAGAGATAGAATGAGAGAGAGAGAGGGGTGAAGGGGTGCAAACCATCGGCCACCTTGGAGGAAGATGGGCTCGCTATCGCAGTGCTTGGCGATAACCCGGTAGCGGTGCAGTAGCGGTGTTGTCCGGAGTCGACGTAGAAGTCGCAGGGCAGCCCGGCGTCGTAGCAGTCCTCCGACATGATGCAAAGGCGGTGGCGGTGCTTCCCATCGCTGGCAGCGCCCCCTCTGTGATCGGTTAGGGTTTAGGACTGTGGGTGGAGTGCTAGGCGGCTTAGGTGAACCTCGTGACTCAAGCGTCCCGACCCCCACCTCCTATTTATGGCGATGTGCGATGGGGGGGGCACCAACCATATTAGGGTTGGGCGCCGCCGATCAGGGCGTGGATCCAAGGGCCCAATAGGTTGTTGGGCTTATTGGTGGAGATCAACTAACACGAGCAATCCGATAAGATTCTTCTTTTGCATCGTCGGTATCCCCAGACGAGCTCAACCCAGAATAGAAGTTGGGACTGTGCTGATAGTGCCCCTAGTCTTCTTGGGAACAAAGTTGAAAGCTCCAAAATTCAAGGGCAGTTTCTTCCCCGCTGACGGATCCCCGACTTCACTCCAATGGAGTTGGGTTTCATAAAAGCGAATAAAGGTATCCGCAAGAGGTACACAGCTAAGCATTTTCATAGACATAGCAAGGGTTTCGTAAAAGTGAATAAAGGTATCCGCAAGAGGTACACAGTAGAGCAGTTTCATAGACATATCAAAGACGCTAAGCCGGGCGAAAGCATTTGGAGTCAACTAATGCAGCTGTATCTTAAACCGGTCAAGAACTTCGCTCACAAACCCCTCGAGAGGAAAATCTAGACCAGCGACAAAAAAGTCACGAAATACTACGGCTTCATACCATTTTGGCTGTGGCACAATTTTATCGCCGGGAGGGCGAAAGCTGGTAGCAGAATCTAGGCACAAATATCCTTTGTTCACAAAATTTTGGATTTCCATGTGAGCCACATTCGAACGACCTAGAAAAAAGGTGCAAGTGGTCGAAACTGGCGTGGGAGTCGCGTCAATGGAATCCATGATGGAAATCCTTTCTGAGGCCTCCAATCCATTCGATCGGGCAGGGGCGTCATTAGTTGGCTCCCGAACTGGTGAACCCTGCATGTCTTGAGCGTTTCGCCTAGTCGAGCTGTGCTGTGTTCCTCAGATCCGGGTGAATTTCGCCCTTGTTCGCAAACAGGAGAATCATGAACACTCTGTTCAGACTGAGAGCTCGACGTGCTTTCGCTTCCACTTGACGAACTAGAAGACGAAGACGAATCTACCGGAGGCGCCATCTAAAGTGGCAGCGAAATTACTAACAAAAATAAAGAAAAGAGAAAAGCAAAAATAACAAGAGACAACAAGAGGCAGAAACAAAATAGTACTTGAAAGTCAAAAGCCGGATGAAGAACCGAGAAAAGCACTAGTAGCCTCCACAAGTCCTCCGATGCGAAAGGCAGAAGAGCGAAGAGGCGAGAGAGGCGGAAGAGCGAAGAGGGCGCCCAACGGTCGTGGCGCGAGTTCCCAAGGGGCGCGTCGTTCGAGAACGCGCACGGTGTTTTCAAACGATGCAACATTCCTTTTGAATGGTTGTAAAAATAATAATAATATATAATAAAAATATAATATATATATATATAAGAATTCTTTTAGTTAGTTATATTAAAAATTAAAGCGAGGAATGATGATGGAATCGAAAGCCCTTTCACATCTTAGGGGACAGCGCCGGCGGTGCGACAGAAGGCACTAAAGGATTTGCCACCGCCAGCACCACCAAAACCGTTTGGTGGCGGTGAGGGGCTATTGTTGAGTGAGGCCCCTATTCTTTCGCACCCCACACCAGCGAAAGGGCTTCCATTGCCCGCCTGCAGCAATAACGCTTTCCCATAAGCGAAAGGGTTCCCAACATTGTCAGTCGGAAACCCTTAAGTAGTCGACAAGACACGAATGCATTCTACTCACCTTATGTTCATGTTGTATAATATTGTCGTTCTACGCAGATTGTCTCCTCTTCGCCTTCTAGGACAAAAGGGAGTCGGTGGCCTCGACGACGAAGGAACAATGGTACCCTCCCCCCCGGCGAGCCCTCCAGCACTAGTGGCAGGGAACAGAGGGGCCAAACAGGGGTAGAGCTTACCGGGGGAGGTTGAACGCGAGATGGACCATTGAAGCCCTCGGTGAATCAAAATATGCTTAGGAATCTAGGAGCAGTTAAAGGGGCATTCCCATCCTTGTAAAAGCTATGGATGTGTATAAATAGTGCTCCCATGAAGTTGTAAAGGGAGGAGGATGAAACCCTAATTCTTTCTAGTTACATGTGATTGCATTCTCATCTTTTGTCCTTTTGTTCCTTTGTTCCTCTCACTTTCGACTACTTGAGTGACAACCTGGTGTTCAAAGGCTGAGGATGTGAACAATAGGGCCCTTCTTTTGATTTGAGGGTTCTTCTTTTTTTGAGAGCCTATTTTTTTTATCTAGTGCAACAGAAGTGATCAAATTCATTCTAATAGGCAATAGCATATGTGATCCACTCATCATTCCCTAATCTTCCTCTTCCTTGCTCTCATCGACTGGGCTATGTGCTGGCCATAGGAGCAGAGGAGCCGCACCGGGGCAGGAGGAGAATGGTGGGGAGGTGGATTCGCCAAGCAACAAGTCAAGAGGATGGCGGGGGTGGATCTGATGACGGCGCTAGGCTGGGTAGCAGGTCGAGCGAACGCCAAGGGAGGAGGAAGATGCTCTTCCCCACCCTGACCTGCCTAAGGAAGTCATGTCGATTTTACCCTTCGAATCCCCTGAGTCATCTTTAGAAAAAGATGCCAAACTCTTCACATAAGAAGAGGACGATTTAGGTGAAACCATTAACCTTCCTCAGGAGGAAGGACCGACACGACCTCTAGTTGAACTTAAACCCTTACCTGTTGGCTTACGTTATGCTTTCTTGAACGGCGACAAAGAAACTCCTGTAATCATAAGCGACAAGCTTACTGATGAGGAGACATCCAAACTCATCGCCATCTTATAAAAACATAGACCAATTTTTGGGTATTCACTTCAAGACCTTAAGGGGATAAGTTCAACGCTTTGCACCCATCGCATTCCAATTGATTCTACGAGCACACCATCACGAGAACCCCAACGTAGGCTCAGTAATGCGATGCGGAAAGTCGTGAGAAAGGAAGTCCTAAAACTTCTTCACGCCGGGATTATTTATTCTGTATCACATAGTGACTGGGCTAGTCCCATCCAAGTGGTGCCCAAGAAAGGGGTCATGACGGTCGTTGAAAATAATAAAAATGAATTGATCGCACAACGAACCATCAAGGGGTGGAGAATGTGTATAGATTACCGAAAACTCAACTCGGTTACAAAGAAAGACCACTTCCCATTGCCCTTCGTTGATGAAATGTTAGAGCGATTGGCGAAACATTCTTTCTTCTATTTCCTTGATGGGTATTCGGGGTATCATCAGATTCCCATCCACCCCGACGACAAAAGCAAGACTACTTTCACTTGCCCATATGGAACGTATGCATACAGATGAATGTCTTTTGGGTTGTCCAATGCACCTAGCATCATTCCAACGGTGTATGATGTCTATTTTCTTAGACATGATTGAAGAGATCATGGAAGTTTTCATGGATGACTTTTCAGTCTATGGAAAAACTTTTGATCATTGTCTAGAAAATTTAGACAAAGTCTTGCAATGTTGCCAAGAGCAGGACCTGGTACTTAATTGGAAAAGGTGCCATTTCATGGTTCGAGAAGGCATCATCCTTGGGCACCTTGTGTCTAAGAGGGGGATCGAGGTAGATAAAGCCAAGATCGCGATTATCGAACTACTACCACCCCTGTGAACGTGAAAGGAATCTATAGATTCCTAGGTCATGTGGGGTTCTACGGACATTTTATCAAAGACTTCTCACAAATCTCTAGACCCCTCACGAACCTGTTAGCTAATGATGCGCCTTTCGAGTTCACCGACGATTGCTTAAATGCCTTCCATACCCTAAAAAATGCACTCATCTCAGCACCAATCATCCAACCTCCCAATTGGTCACTGCCCTTCGAGATCATGTGTGATGCTAATGACTATGCTGTTGGGGCGGTCCTTGGCCAAACCAAAGATAAGAAGCATCATGCGATCGCTTACGTTAGCAAAACGCTAACAGGAGCTCAGCTTAATTACGCTACCACTGAAAAAGAGCTTCTAGCAGTTGTTTTTGCTATTGACAAGTTTAGGTCTTACTTAGTGGGAGCAAAAGTTATTGTGTTCACTGATCATGCTGCACTTAAATACTTGCTCACTAAGAAAGATGCTAAACCTAGATTAATAAGATGGGTACTTCTACTCCAAGAATTTGACCTTGAAATAAAAGATAAAAAGGGAGTAAAAAATAATGTTGCAGATCATTTGTCACGTATGCAAGTCACTAACATGTAGGAATTTCCTACACGACAACATGCTGCTGAAGGTGACGGACTCCAACCCGTGGTACACGAACATTGTGAATTTCATGGTCACAGGATACATACCACCAAGGGAGAATAAAAACTGCAAGCTAAAAGCATACGTCACCTTTGGGATGACCCATACCTATACAGGGTGTGTTCTGATGGGCTGTTGAGGAGGTGCATACCAACGACAGAACGGATGCAAATCATACAAAAATGCCATGCAGCACCGTACGGAGGCCATCACGGAGTATTCCACACACAAGCCAAAATGTGGCAGTGCAGGTTCTTCTAGCCTATGATGTATGAAGACACCAAAGGATTCATCTGGAGGTGTCGAAAATGTCAACTGCATGGGAGCATCACCGCTCGCAACACAATGCCCCTGCACTACAACCTGCAAATATAAATATTCGACGTATGGGGCATTGACTTCATAGGACCATTCCCAAAATCCCATGACAGTGAGTACATCCTGATAGACATTGACTATGTATCCAAATGGGTGGAGGCCTTACCCTGCAGAGCTGCTGATGCCAAGCATGCCCGAAGGATGTTTCATGAAGTGATCTTCCCTCACTTTGGAACACCCAAGATGGTCATAAGTGACGGAGGGTCACATTTCATTGACAAGACCTTCCAAAACTTCCTAAAGGAGCTTGGATCAAAGCACAACATAGCCACACCCTATCATCCTCAAACAAGCGGTCAGGAAGAAACATCGAATAAGCAAATCAAAAACATCCTACAGAAAATGGTCAATAAGATGGGGAAAGGCTGGAAGGACAAGCTACCTGATGCACTTTGGGCATATAGGACAGCTTACAAAACCCCCATCGGCATGTCACCATACCAGCTCATTTATGGAAAAAGTTGTCACTTACCAGTCGAGTTAGAGCATAGAGCTCACTGGGCAATAAAGAGCTGGAACATGGACGTAAAACTAGCCGACAGAAACAGACAAAAGCAAATTATCGAGCCAGAAGAATGGAGGAAGATGGCTTACCATAGTGCCAAGCTTTACAAAGAAAGAACCAAAAGATGGCACGATCACCGAATCAAGCAAAAAAAAGTTCAAGGAAGGAGACAAAGTTCTTCTATTCAACTCCAAGGTTAAACTCTTCGGTGAAGGAAAACTTCAAAGCAAGTGGAAAGGTGTGGGGGATATGACCCCCGGTATCCATAAGACAAGACATGGGCCACACCATCAGAGGTGGCCCAGCCCACAAGATCAAGGCATGCAAGGCACTGGTCGACGTGCACCGCAAGATATTGTATAGTACCAAATAGGATACTTTCCCTGTAACCCTACCCCTCCAGAGTATATAAGGAGAGGCAGGGGTCCCCTAGTCGACATCTACATACATCTCATATTCAATACAATACAATACACCAAAGACACAGGACGTAGGGTATTACGTCGATCAGACGGCCCAAACCTGTCTAAATCGCTATCTCTGCGCCTTGTGTCACCATCCAGTTCCTGATCACGCGTACCTCTACCAAACAATCTACCATCATGGGTACCCCCTCGGTGGACTGATGAGTATCTTTTGTCGACAGTTGGCGCGCCAGGTAGGGGATCCCTGCCCGCCTTATATAGTCCGGGGGTAGGGTTACAAGTCGGTTAGATCTAGGAGATAACCGAAAAGTAATAACAGATTACAGGAATCATGTGATCATCGTATCCTAACAGATCTCGTAGTATCTTCAGGATATCTTCCCGGTGTCATGCGGGATGCGCCGAGCAGCGCCGTGCCCCGCAAGGCTTCGTCTTGTGGCGGTCCGCCCCTAGGGGTGCAGCTCATGTGGTCTGCCATGGGTATCCGGGGTTGTACCCCCCATAGCTAGTCCCCGAGCGCCTTGTATCCGTTGTGCAACGCTGTCTTGAGCTTGTCCGAGCAGGTGCGAACAAAGCCGAGCTGTCAAACTCATGGTCCGACCACCGTGATGAGTTGCCGAGCAGTTGTGAACCGTCGTCGAGCAGTGTGAACCATCGCTGGGCAGCTATGAACCGTCGCCGAGTAGTGTGAACCATCGCCGAGCAGTGTGAACTGTCATCGAGCAATGTATCCCAAGTTAGGCTTGCCATAAAGATATAAGGAGGTCAAGTCCAAAATCAAAAATTTCCTCATAGTGGACCAAGTGTGCCCACTTAGAGTCTGACCACGAGAAAGGGAGATAGTCTTCTTCAACTTCAGGAGGTGCGGAGTCTTCTATATTAAAGCAAACACACTCACCGCAAGGTGAAGTGTGCCCACTTAGTCCCCGAGCCTGACAGTAGGTGACGAGTCACGTGGTGCCAGGGTCCAAAGTAGAAGAAAAGTAGAAGACCAACCGAGCAGGCAACCAGTCCCCGGGTGTAGCCCCAAGATGAGAAAAGCACATTCACCGCAAGGTGAAGTGTGCCCACTTAGTCCCCAAGCCTCATAGTAGGTGATGTTGTCATATGGTGCCAGGGTCAAAAACAACAATCAACAGAAAAAAGTCCCCAATGCAGTGAGGAACCAAGTCGTATTGATGACGCAGTCCCCGAGCCACAAGTGGAAATCTTGGAGAAAACAAATCGTGGAGAAAAAATCGGAGTAACGACTGTACAGTAGGAGTTACTGAGCCTTAGTGGATTGCGGAGAAGTCAGCGAATATTTGGTGAGCAGTAACAAATTGCGGCGAAAAATGGGCGATATGGGCTGCAATTGCGCAAAAGGCCAGGTAATAGCCCACCACGTCGTTTCGGAGAATTCGGAGAGGCGCAAATCATGGAGCGGTTTCCCAAAAACCCTCGAATGCGAAAGGTAGGGGAGTGCTTTATAACTGCGTCACCACACCCCACGGTCCCACCTTTGTCACTTTGCTACTTCATCTTCCTCCTCAGCCCTCGCACTTACAGATTCACACGCGCTTCCACCACCAATCCCAAACCAAATCTGAAAGATTGCACCAAAGAGGGGAGTTGGAAACCCAAAGAAGGTGGCCACCGAAGCCAGCCATGACAATGAGTGGGTGTCATCACTCATGGGGGAGGCGGAGATCAATAGGATGGTGGAGGCGAGCGTTCTACAAGACCGTGTCACCGCCAGATGGCGGCCAGCCAGCGGTGAGCCCTACCCAATGCCTCATACCGACGGAGTTGTAGTTTTTGAAGATTACTTCTGGTGTGGGTTAGGATTTCCCATCCATCCTTTCTTGAGGGATCTGCTGGAGTTCTAGAGAGTTAGTATGTGCAACCTCCACCCAAACACCATCTTGCACATCTCTATCTTTATCCATTTCTATGAGGCATATCTCGGAGTTCTTTCCCACTTCAACCTCTTCTGTCATCTGTTCTGGCATAAGAAGAAGGGTGGCGATGGTTCCAGGGTGGTCGGCGGTGTGTATCTGCAACTCCATGATGGGATGGTAGGCGAGTACCTCACTGTACCGTAGAACCATCCTGCCATCCATTGCGATGTCGACCACGTCCCAGAGAACCAGAAGAGCTGGTCGGAGAAACCGATCAGTGTCGATATGGAGTAGGTGAGGGAGCTCCTCGACCTAATAAAGGGCATGAAGACCAACGACGGATTGGTGGCGGTGAGCTTCATAGTGCGCCACATCCAGCCCTACAAGGAGAGGGCTCACACGGGCTTTGACTTCAAGGGAAACACCGACGGCACCCAAGAGAGGACGGAGAGGCTGTCGCGGGATGACGTGCTAGAGCGGGCCGCAGAGCTATTTGCTCCAAATGCCTCATTCAGCGTGTCAGGGCAGACTAGGCCCTTCAACTATACAAACTCGCCTCCTTAGGTAAACATCTCAATTGGTTGTTCCTGAACCTTTTTATCATGTACCGTTGCTGAGTAGTGAACTAATTCACTTGTGGAAAGATCCATTCATAGGAATGAGTGGCGTACTTCTTAGGCATGCCGAGGAGCGATTGGCTGAAGGTAGTAGACACCTGGCCAACAACTCAGCCTGAGGAAGGTGTCGTCAGTGCCTCATCGGACGGACGCTAGTCGAACAGAGAGTACCCCCTGGTGTCGGAGAAAGTCTAGGGGAAGAGGGCATCGGCAGATGAGCCAGCTCGGAAGAAGAGGAAGACGGCAGGTGCTGTTCCCCACAAGCCAGGCGGCATCTCACTTGGTGGTGACTAGACCACTCGGACACAGAGTGTGGCGATGTCCGATTGGTCGGATGACGACGAGGCTCTAGTGGCTCCTCCACCGAGCACCGAAGGGCCTCCACGCAATAGGCACGCGGAGGTGCAATTGAAATGAGGGGAGGTAGTCCCCGAGCAGCGGGCAAAGGGAGTCCCCAAGCAGTAGAAGAAGGGAGTCCCCGAGCAGTAGGCGGAAGAGAGGCCGACGGTGGAGGTCACGAGACCTCCACCTCAGGGCGCGCGGGTCGACCCCAGGGCCGCGCTTGGGGGCTCGGGTAGGCATCGTCGGTTCAAAAAAGTGTACTGAGAGGCCAACGTGTAAGTATCCTTGCCTTGGACTTATTTTGCTATCGGATCCTTATCTTTGCGGCGATTGATGAGCTAATCTGATGCAGAGCGAGGCGTACGGAGGATTTGAATCCATCCGTCCAGACTAGCGAGTAGCCGGGGCTGGTCCTGACACGGAGGCAATGCTGGCAGACCCCGTCCCGGAGTCCTCGGGCACTCGGCAGCCTGCGGTGGAGTCAACCGCCGCTGCTGATGGACTTGGCGGTGGAGAACGGTTGGCGCCGTTGGCGGTGCCCGGGGCAACAGTAGGAGCCACCGGGTCTTCGGAGGCAGAAGCTAGAGCTGACGATGCCGCGCTAAAGTCTGGAGCGAAGAAGCCGGTGGTGCCAGATGAGCAGACGGCGCTCCTTGAGGCATCAGAGGGCATGGTCGGACACGCTGTGTGGCCACCGAGCCTCCTGGTGGTGCCCCCAGCTATGGAGGAGGATGAAGTGGAAGAGATTGAGCATGAGTAAGCTCGCCCTCAAGCCGTCCGGATCCTCCACAAGCGGGGCGATGAAGTTGTGGTGGTGGAAGAGGATGACACCACCAGGGAAGTCAGAAGGTTAGAGTCCACTCTTTCCATGGCGATGAAGCAGATCAAGGTTAGTATTGCGTCGGCAATGTCTGTCTGTGTTGTCGGAGATTGGGGTTCTTCATAATCTTGTTGCTTTTGCAGGGCATAGCATGAACTGCCGAACAATGGCGATAGCTGATGAAGAGAATGGAGCCCCTCACCGAGGAGAACAAAAAACTGAAGGAGGCGGTGAAGCTTATGGAGAAAAACATCCAGAGTGTAACAACCCGGGTTTTTGGAAAAGCCAAAAAACGAACTTTTTAAAAATTTTCCTACAATGTGTGAAGCATGTAGATGCTAGGTCAAAACTAAGAACAATTTACAAATTGTTACATGCATATAGAATTGCTTGTAGGAGTTTGCCGGAGTTCTTTTGTTGGTTTAGTGTTTTGAGTTGGAGAGCACAAGTCCGTAGCGAATCCTTTTGACTTCTTCTGGAATCTCTCATGAATTCCTTGATCTAATCAGCCAACTATCTTTATCAACTCAATGCCCGTGAGTTGCCAACCTTTGACATGGACCCCACTACCCCTAGTTGACCTCTAGTGGACCCCACTAGGAGGTGTACATGTTGGCGACACATGTATACAGTATAGGAGCCTTGGTTTATTTAGAAAATAGGAAATAGAAATAGAAAAAAAAAAGGAAATGGAAGAGGAAAATGGAAAAGCCATCTGGCCCAGCTTGTGGCCCGTCCATCTTTTGGCCCACCAGCGCGCAGCAGGCCTAGCTTGCTTCCCTGTCCTCCTTGGTCTAGCTCGATCCGGCTCGCGCCCTCCTCTGCTGGCCCACGCGTGCAGCAGCAGGCCGACCGAACTCGCGCGACGAGCCCAGCTGCTCGGCCCAGCTGTGTGGAGGCCCGCTCACGCCCTGACCTTGGCCTGGACACATGCACGCACAGGTGTTCTTTGCCTTAGTCGACCCAAGGCCTCGCCCTCACGGTCACGGCTATCGCCTGCAGCCCTTAGCCGCCAGTCGTAGAACACCGTGGACGCCACGCTCCTTGTACCCGCACAAGCCCAGAGCCTCCCGGCCGCACAACCCTGCACGCACAACACAAACCCGCACCCACGAACGGTGGTGCGAGGCCATGGCGTGTCCGCCTCGCCGGCACCGCTCCTGGCAAGCCAAGCTCCGGCCTTTCCACTGCCCCGTCCCACCTTCGTGGTTGCGGACGTCATCCACGCACCGCAAGCATAGCGAGCCCTGTGGGCATTCTGGCATCGAACACCTGGCACACATGGAGGCCCTGTCCTTGCCCTTCCTGTCTCAGGACCAAGAGGCTGGCCTTGGCCCAGATCGGCTGCGCAGATGGAGCCTGCGACCATGCCCAATCCGCCCTTCAGGCCTTTCCTTTCAGGCCCGAGTCCCATCCGATGGTGAACAAGCTCACGCAGCCCCTTCAGCAGCCCTTGCCTCGGCCTTTGGGCCCTATTAGATCCACCGCCCGCCTAGCCCATCAGAGCACTCAAGGCCCAGCCAAATCCCCAGGTGTTCCCCTTTTATCTGTTTTCAGAGAACCTGTCCAACTTCCAAAAAAATTCATCTTAGCTCCTAAAAAATATGAAACCAATTCCATAATTTTTCTAAAATCAAGCCCTACGTCATGGACCCATCCTTGAGTATTTCTGACCCCTCCAAATGGTAAGCCATCACAATGCTTGCGCTCACTCGCGCTCGTGCAGCTCATAGACTAACTTTGGATTGCCACTGTGGGACCCTAGCACCTGACGGCCGTGATATATGCCTAAGCCAAAGACTCGACGCTCGTAGCCAACCCTTGGCCACCTGTAGCCATGACCGGCCAACCATGGCCCACCGTAGCCCCACGAGACTGGATAACTAAAGCCGTACCAAGCCATAGTGGGCCATTGTTGGCCAGATGCAAACCGTGACCCTCTGGGGCAAGCCACGTTACCCTCTGAACCTTCGGGTGACCAAATCATAGTCGATGTTTTATTGAGACCTTGGAAAGCCCATCTACTACCTTTCCATATATGTGTAACTACCTTGTTGGACTATATTCTTATGACCTGTCTGTATGTCTACCATACAGGAACTCCATCCATCTCTGAGCTATGGAATTGTGCTACTCCAGTCGTGTCGAGTCGTGTTGTCTTTTGATCGTGTGCCTGGTTCTTATCGACGGTTGTCTGTGTTGCCTGAGGACCGTGCCTTCGCACTGGTCGAGGGATCGTACCTCATTCGACCATTTCGGTTGTGGGATCGCTCCACCGTGGCCGTAATGGCGAGCGTAACTCGTACCCTCGCTTTTGTTGTCTCCAACATACTACAATTATTAGTAATCCGATTCGGCCCTAGGACTTGGCCATGGTGGACTAAACATTGGTGTGGATATCACCCGCACACAATGAGCCTTTTATGGCCTAACTTAGTGGACGAGTCGGGATATGATGATTGTAGATGACGGATGCCAACTCGTGTAGGATAAGCTCATGGCCGCGAGTCCCCTCACCATGACCATCGGGCTCTACCTCTTTTCACCTGTGTTTATCCTAGCCACCTTATATTATTGCACCACCTTGACCATAGCATTCCTTCGGATCTAAGCGGTGACAACCGCACTGCTACGAACCGAGGGAATAGCAATGTGCCAATAGTTGCACGGCCGTGATGCCCTATGAGTTGGTTGGATCGTGGGACTGTATCTCTTCTCTCCAACCTTCGTCCGTTCCATGACAAGTTGGTCGAAAGAGTACAGATCCCATTCTTCTCTCTCTTTGGTTCTCAATCCTCGTCAATCCAGTAAGATGTGGATTGAGCCCCTTGCTTGTTTGGGGTTTATTGCACTCTTGATTCCATTCCTTGATTCTCGTCGGCTTCTAGGGCGAGTGGATCAAAGGAAGGCGAATCTCGTGTTCTTCTCTTTTGGTTCTGTCATGCTCAAACCCCCGTATGCTTGTACCTGGTATGACCATCGCATTTCTTTGATTCCCGCGGTGACAACCGCATCGCTATGAATTAGAGAGATGTCCTAGTGCCAGTGCACCTAAGTCGGGTACCCTACGAGTGGTTTGCGCACCTGGTGTTTTGTCGCTTCCTTCCAATACCCCATCTTTTGTCATGGCGCGAGTGTTGGAAGAAGTAGACCTTGTCCCTGGTTGTTCTTGCTCTTGTTGCACCGTTAGCCCGCTCTGTTCGACTCCGTCTTGCCCATGACGATTGGATCAAAGATCGGACTATTCCCTTTGGGTTAGCAAAGCTATGGTCTAAGTCGTACCTCGGACCCGTGCGTGTCGACTTGATCGACCATCTAAAACCATCTTTCCCAAAGATGTGTCTGAGAACATGACATGGATATGCCTAGCTAACCCCCGCATCATTTGCCGTGTTGAGCGACTCTCCTCTCAGCTCCTGACGTTATTGTGTCGTGTGGATCGAGGGGAACCATTGATGTCTAATCTCTTTGCGCCACCGCTTCCTACCATAGCGGGCGAGCCGAAGTACGTTGGAGCCAAGTCACAATAGTGTTATTCGTTCTTGTCTGCTTCTTGTATCCAATGGTGACCTGCTGGATAAGGCTATAAGAGCCAAACCCCGTCATTCTTCTTTCTTGGGGCCCGACTTCCAATCCCCGTCAACCCAGTGACACCAGATCGAAAAATCATGAGCCGTGGTGTTGGCTCTGGATAAGCTCTGGCTAAAACCATTTATCGTAAAGCCATACTGGCTTGGCCATGACTTAAGCTTGTGCTTAGCAAACCACCATTTGTGATACTTGGCCCGAGGAAATCGGACAACCGCCGAGAGGGCTAAACCGTGTATCTCTTATTGCCTCGCTGGTGTTATTGGATTTTCCTGCGTCTTATCGCCTTTTCGAGTGTTGAGTGCTCTCTTGCCTTGCGTGCCGCTTCACGGAGTAGCTGACGATCGGACCAAGAGAACATGGACGACGACAAGGACTGCGGAATGGAGTCAACGCAGGAGGAGATGACCCCGCTAATGGAACACCAACGAATGGAGAATTGTACCACTACTACCTCTACATCGTAGGTGTCATGGTAGCACCCTCTTTTATAGAATCCTATTAGACATTGCATAATATCTAGAACTGCTAGCGCTTTATAATTATTCCTTTGCTAGTACTTTGATGCATGCTACTACCTGAGCCATTATTACCCTGATGCAACCCACTCTACCACGTCACGCTGCCTTGCGCATTCGCTCACTTATATATGCTTACTTGCCTGCTTGCTTGCATATTACACCACTATACTTATTATTAACTCCACTTCGCATTATGTCGGGGATGTGATGCTAGTGGTGAACCCCCTGGGAATGGTTTGGCTATGGGTGCCAAACTTGGTGGTGTGTGAGCGTGCTGCGTGTGTCTTGGGTGCGTGGAGAGTGAGGGTTGTGTCGACTGAGCTAGAATAACGACGAGCCTGGGGCGAGTCTTGCCATGTGGTGCTACCTGGGCACTTGGATATGGAATACCTGTGGTGGGTAAATGGTAATTGGAGGTGGCCTTGGGTGTGAACCTCGGAGAGGTGGAGCCCGGGGTAGAGGTGCTATGGTGGCACGTAAAATGGAAACCCTGATGAAGACATTCTGGCTTGGTCATCCCTAAGGACTTACTAGTACTCAGATTCACCGGGAATCCTTTACATCCCACTCGCCCTATATGGTGCAGGACGGTCGGAATACTTGGTAGAGCGATGCCACTACTGCTAGGCAAACGTGTGCAAGGAGGTGCAGGGGTGCGTAGTTCCCCCACACCCTTCCGAGACTTCAGGAGGCCTTGTGGACCGGCTCTTGACATCCGGTGGGCCCTAGCTCGTCTCACGACTCACAAGATCAACCATCCTGCACTAGACTTGGGATGTTCCAGGTACGAGAGGTAGGGTGGCATCGTTCTAGGCTAGCAAGCGGCGGAATCGCCTAGACGGGCACCGTCGAGGATGGCTATCTTGTGGGTATGTAAAACCTCTGCATAGTGTATGGTTGATCGATCGATACATATGCCGACTTGTCGGCTATGGACCTTTCCTGGGTTTTGCTTAAACTAGATAGGAGATGAGTCCTTCTACTCTCCCTCTAGGGTTTGGGGTATTTTCCGGTCGTGAGCCTTGGGGCTACGGGCCGTTGAGACAAGGCCGAGAGGGAGTTGGCCTGTCGACCCGAGTGTGTGAGATGAGATAAGGTGTGGTGGTGTGGAGGTGGTTATGGTTGGGATGGGTTGGTGGATGGTTATGGATGGATGTGGATGTTTGTGGCTAGGAATGTGTTAAAAACTGGACATTACTATTACATTTCTACTGTTACTTACTTCGCATGCGCTAAGGATGCAAACCACAGCCAAATCTTAGGATCGCCAGATCATCTTGTTTTACCTTTTCCACTAAAGCTCATCGGTGCTGACCATGGCCTGCACACATCTGGCGGTGTGCAGATTTCCTGCTTCTCAGAGATGCTGACTAGAGAAGGATTAGGAGGTCTCATGCCTACGCTCAAGTTTGGTTCGGAGATGGAATCTATGCTGCACTACGCCAACTCTGATGACGACCCATGAAGGAGAAGCCTTCACTCGTTAGTCTTCCGCTAGATTAACTCTGTAATAGGTGTGTTCCCCCAGTGATGTAATATCTTGTAATCTTGTAATCTTACGATGTATGACTGTGATATCGACTGACATAAGATAATATGATGGCATTAACTATTGGTTTCATCATATTATAATTCATTCTGTGGATTTTTCCTTCACGGAAAATTGAGGATGTTTCACAGAGCGCCCAGCGCGAGCATGATCTTGCCGAATCCAACGCGTGGGATCTTGAATACTAGAAGGGCATCCTATCCAAGCAGCTAGCGACCATGTTCGAGCAGTTGCGGGGTAGCTCCGAGCAGCTGGAATGCAGCTCTAAGCAGCTGACGAGTCTTTCCAAGCAGCTGGAGCACAAATCCGAGCAGCTGAGAAACACCTCCGAGCAGAGAAAAGGTATGGCAGATCGGTGAATTTGCTTTGCATTGCTGAACAGTCTTATTGTTGCTGACGACTGTTATGCTTGTAGAGCAAGACGCGGAGCTCGGTCAGTTGTGCCAAGTTGTTGGTCAACTCCATGAGGAGGAGAAGAAAGCGTCTGGGCAGGCAGAGAAGTTGGCCGAGGAGCTGAAAGGTGAGTACTTCATGGCCAAAGTTATTGCTGAAGTAACTTCTTCGTTTGACGCATCCTTTTGGTGTCTGTAGAATACCATCGAAACACCAAAGCCCAGTTCGACGTGCTGGAGCAAAAGGCGCAGACCCAAAGGCGAAAGATCAACGCCGTGGTGGCTAGAGTGAGGCTGATGCTTGACTGCATCGACATGGAGGCCGCTCCTCAGCCCGACGACTGGCCACCTCATTCAGACACCATCATCGACAAGTGCAAGGCGGCATGGGAGAACTTCAAAAGCTTCAACCACGACACCACTATCTCCGCCATGACCCATGCTCTAGCAGTAGTCCGGTCTCATTACCCAACCATCGATCTACGAATGATAGGGGTCAGATTTGCCAGAGGCACTGGTGCGACGAAGTAGCAGGAGCTAGAAGACGAGGTGGAAGACACGGCAAAGAGGCTGGTCGGAGACATCGACCTGTTCGGCGAGGTGGACGGAGAGAGCCAAACATAATGACCTACTTGGAGAGTGATCTATAACAGCTAGAGAGGATAGTTAAAACACGTGAGGGCGCAGACAATCATTTATGTATATGTATAAATGTTGTAAAGTGACATGTGCATGTTTATGCAGTTTGCTAGTATTTCGTTGAAAAATCGTTGTAGTGTTAACCCTAATGTAATTATACATGGTATAAGTAGCGTCCGAGCAGTTAGTTCTTTACTGGGCTCTTGGCCTTGGCTAGCCTGTATTCCATAACATCGAGCACGGAGCCCGTGCACGTGTAGGAGGAACAGGCGTGACCAAGGAACCGTAGCCGACCACCCATAACATAGAGCGTGGAGCCCGTAGCACATGTAGGGAGAAATCAGAGACGGGGTCTTCTCCAAAGAGCACAGAGCAGAACGTGTGCTGCTCGGCGGTTGGCAAAGTGTCTTGGAGATATGGAGAAACATGGCAGAGCATTTATGGAGATCACGTATTAAAGTTTGTTAAGGAGTAGCTTAGAGCTGGCGACCGCAAATGGAGATTAAACTGTAATGGAGACATAATGGAGACAAATTATGGCGACAAAAACTTCATTCATTATGGAGTGGAGAGTACATATCTAGAGCGTTTCAAGGATAGAAATGTATCAGGTGCTCGATGTGCCATGAATTGGGAGTATCGATTCTGTCCAAGTCACATAGCTGGTAAGACCCTAGTCGGGTAACCTCTTGGACCACGTAAGGCCCTTCCTAGGGGAGGAGAGTTTGTGCATCCCTTTAGTTTTCTATTTTCTACGGAGAACGAGGTCGCCTACAGCAAATGAACAACCTTTGATGTTGCGGTTGTAGTATCTCCGCAAGCCTCCTACGTATTTGGCTGTGCGGATGCAAGTGATCAGGCGTTCTTCTTCGGCCCTATCAACATCCTCTATCCAAACAGCTGTGGCTTGTTCTTCATTATAATGTTCCACCCTAGGTGCTCGGAAGGCAATGTCCGCTGGTAGTATGGCTTCTGAGCCATAGACCAAGAAATATGGAGACACACCGGTGCTGCGACTAGCTTGAGTGCGTAGTCCCCAGACCACAGCTGGTAGCTCTTTGAGCCATCTGTCTGGATGCTTTTCTTCTTTTTGATATAGCCTCTTTTTTAGGGCATCAAGGATCATGCCGTTTGCCCGTTCGACCTGGCCGTTGGCTCTAGGATGGGCAACAGAGACGTATTTGACGGAGATGCATCGGTCTTCGTAGAAGTCCCAAAAATGATGACCAGTGAATGTAGTTCCGAGGTCAGTGATAATGCTGCTCGGGAGACCAAATCTATGGATGGTATCTTCGAAGAGCTCGACTACCTTCTTTGCAGTAGCCGAAACAAGCGGTTTGTATTCGATCCACTTAGAGAACTTGTCAATGGCGACGTACACATATAGGAAACCACCTGGCGCTGGCTTAAAAGGCCCGATCATGTCTAGTGCCTAGCATGCAAAAGGTCAGGAAGCTGGGATGGTCTGCAGGTCTTGTGCCGGCACGTGTATCTGTTTGGCGAAAAACAAGCATCCTTCACAACGTCGGACGAGGTCTTCTGCGTCGGCGATGGTCGTGGGCCAATAAAAACCAGCTCCGAAGGCTTTGTCGACCAGGTTTCTCGAGGCCGCGTGGTTGCCACAGGAACTAGAGTGAATTTCGAGAAGTAGTTTCACTCCCTCTTCTTGGGTGATGCATTTCTGCAGTATCCCTTCCTTGACACTTTTCCTCATCAAGTTCCCATCTACCAGCACGTAATGCTTGCTTCGACGGATTAGGCATTCAGTTTCAGCCTTGTCGGCGGGTACGTCGGTGCTAGTGAGGTACTTGATGAACTGCTTCCTCCAGTCGGCGGCCGACGAAGGTACTGTAAGTACCAACTGCTCGACAGGGGGAATTTCTTGAACTTCCTTCTCTTCCTTAATAGACGATGTAAAGAGGTCTTTAACGAAGACCCCTGGCGGAATCATGGTGCGAGAAGAGCCTATCTTAGATAGGTGGTTGGCGAGCTGATTTTGATCTCATACCACATGGTGGTACTCGATACCGTAGAACTTCCCTTTGAGTTTCCTGATTTCGGCGCAATATACGTCCATCTTCTCACTGGAGCAGGACCAGTCTTTGTTGAGCTGGTTGATGACCAGCACGGAGTCTCTGTATACCATAAGGTGTTTGACGCCGAGCTCGATGGCTATACGGAGTTCATGGAGACATGCTTCATATTCGGCGGCATTGTTGGAGGCTAGAAAATGTATTCAGAGAACATATCAGAGCTGGTCTTTGGTCGGCGTAATGAATAAAATGCCAGCATCAGCACCATTGATGTTAAGGGCACCATCAAAGTACATCACCCAGTGCTCGGGGCAAGTAGTGGGGATGGGCTCTTGGATCTTGGTCCACTCAGCGATGAAGTCAGCGAGCGCTTGTGACTTGATGGTAGACCTGCTTCTGAATTCAATGGAGTAAGTGCCAAGCTCAACAACCCACTTGACGATGCTGCCGTTGGACTCTTTATTGCGGAGGATGTCCCCTAGAGGGAACTTGGTGACCACGGCGATCTTGTAATACTCGAAGTAATGGCGGAGCTTGCGTGACGTGATCAGAATAGCGTATAGCAGTTTTTGAACTTGAGGATAACGAGTTTTGGGCTCATTAAGGACCTCGCTGATGAAGTAGATCGGACGTTGCACCTTATAGGTGTGCCTAGCCTCCTCGTGTTCGGCAATGATAGCTATGCTAACGACGCGAGAGGTGGCGGCGATGTAGATCAGTAGGGTTTTGTCTGGTCGAGGCGCCGTCATGATCGAAGGCTTCGTTAGAAACAACTTGAGCTGCTCGAAAGCTGTATCTACCTCCTCCGACCAGGAGAAGTGCTCGGAGGCCTTGAGTTTGAAGAATGGTAGTCCCTTTTCGCCGAGGCGTGATATAAAGCGGTTGAGAGCAGCCATGCAGCCTGTAAGCTTCTGTATGTCCTTTACGCAGGTTGGTCATTTCATGTTGGTGATGGCGGAGACCTTGTCGGGGTTCGCCGCTTTAAGCATGGCGGCGACCTTGGTGACTTCTGGTGTTTGCGGAAGCCGAGCGAGCTCATTAGCAGCCACGGCCAAGTTGGCACTTGGGGTTTTGTAGACGTCGTGGCCATCAATACGGACAAATTCATCATCGAGGTTGCATTGGAGTTGGCGTGGCCTTCCTTGCGAGTCGAGCTGATCGTTGTGAGCAGCCTCGGCTAGCACAAGGGCAGCTTTGTTTGCTCGGCTTGCACACGATTGGTGTTCCTATTGACGCGAGCAGCACGGTCCTCCTCGGTTTCCCCGTCCCGTGGGGGCTGTCGACGCTGATGTTGAAAATTCTGCCTCCACGGAAGAGAGGGAAAGGCAGTTGTACGGCGGTGGTCTCGACGATAGTCTCCATAGAGCCCTAGGACTTGGAGTCAGGATTTTCCTCCAGGATGGTTTGGAGGGATGCTTCGGGGCATCGGCCGACGTGTAGCATGTTGACAGCCGACGAGAGCTGGTCGGTGATCTAGTCGGCAAGAGGATGGATATCTCCCACCCGGTCGGTGAATTTGCCCCATAGGGCATCTTGATAGGCAGCGGCGATGCTGGTGAGCCCGAAGGGTAGGGCCATAACCCCTGGAGTTTCCTGATCCACCTCCGATAGATCTAAATCGGAGGGTGGTCGGCGTTGGACCAGAGTGGTCAGAGCTGATTCTACGATGGAGAGGCAATCGGCGAGCTTCTAGCCAACCTGATCGATGGATGCGATTAGATCGTCGTTGCTGATTTGCGTTCTTGGGTAGCGGGGGGAGCAGGCGGCAAATTATCGACGAAGGCGACCTCAGAGGCGGTTTCGAGATCGGATCTGTAGTCGCAGGTGTTGGGGTGATCGGCGCAGTATTGATCTGAACCGGCTCGATGAGCTCTCCGACTCTGTCAGCGTTGATGATCCAGGAGATCGATCCAACCATAAAGATCTGGCTGGGCTATGGGAGGGACGAAGAGCCTGCAAAACATACCATCTTGTTAGACATGGAAACAGCACACACACCCCTACCTGACGCGCCATCATATGGCACGATCACAATTCAAGACGACGAAGGTAATATTTTTAAGGTAAACGGTCAACGATTAAAAGTTTTATTGGAGCCTTCATATAATCCAAAAGAAAAATAGATGTAATAAAATTAATTGCTTTTAACAAATTCCCTAACTTAAAATAAGTACATCACAAATTCAATAAAGATTTTTAGAATTGTTGTCTACACGTGTCTTTGTGTTTTCTTTTATTTACAAATAAGACAGGTGCAAAAAACAAGTGTGAGGGAGAAGACACGCTCAAATACTCCTCCCCAAAAGATGCACAAATGGTCAACATGATCAAATTTTGGTTTGTGCATCCTCACTCCTTATATTTAAATAAAGGTTAGAGCTGAGTAATTTAAAAATACAACTCTAAAAAGGAGTGACGCTACATCTCCATGTCTTCCTATGATTCAAAAAAGTTTGCATACTCTTTATTCCTTGCTAATATTCTTATAACTTGTGAGCACTTATCATAGGGACCCCATTTTATCTAAGTGATTGACCAATGAGATATGGTAGGATGACATGACACTTGCTCTTTCTTGCAAAGTACTTGGGATTTATCTTTACAAAACAAAATTCAAAATAGCATGTTCCTTGAATGATATACAAATACCAACCAAGGCCTTATATGATCATACATGACAAAACCTTCCACATATGCCTCTTGCTTTGTATTGAGTTTGGTCAAGTACTGTGATCCCTATTGAGAGATGCTTCATGCTCCCAAGATCAAAACTCACGTATACGCCACAAATAACCAGCTATTCCTACACTGGGAATACACGAAAACATGCTTACATCACATACATACTCCATACTCTAAAATATGATCTCCCTAGCATATTTCTAGTAAAGGAGACAGAAAGGCAATGCAAAAGTATGAAAAAAAGAATGGGGCGCATGAAGGTCCCAAAGTATTGAAAAAAAAGTTCGTGTTTTACTTTGAAATTGATATCTTTAGAAAAGTTATCTTTGTTCATTATAAGCTTGCGGGTTCGTCGTCCATCGCTGCGACGGATGCTCTAGTAGAGGACTCCTGATAAAGACGAATGTTTCTGGCCACACTAGAGTAGTAACCAATAGCGTAGACGTGGTGTCTAAGCTAAAAGTTACCTTTCATTTGCCTCGTACTCCACGGTTGAGGGGTAGGCGGTAGGTGGTGACAGCCATGTCCACCCCTTGTAATCCCCCACGTCCGGGTACGGCGTAGAGCTGTAGGCCGGCAACGCTTAGCAGACCAAGTGTTATCCGGTGCCTGAAGTAAGTCTATAATGACAAAGTTATCTTAACTTAGGATCTCTATCCTTAGAAAAACCTACCCGAGCTATCCTTCTTCTTGTTATCTTGGGCGAACTAGCAAAGAGTCTTTACACATCCATTCCTTTGGAAAAAAAATACGATACCATGAATACTTCCGGGTGAAGTGCTACAACGTTATATCCGTGCGCTTGCGGATTCTTTCGCTTTCGCTAAGAAATACCAACAGGAGGTGGATTCACTGAGCAACAGGTCGAGAGGATGGCTAAGGTGGATCCAGCGAGGGCACCAGGGCAGCAGATTGAGTGGACATTTGGGGAGGTAGATTTGCCGGGGTAGGAGGCTAGGCGAGGAGTCGAGGAAAGAGGGCGGTGGAGAGGTGGATTCGTCGAAGCAGTAGAGCCTCGATGAGCGAGGTTGACCTGCTAGGGGTAGAAGGCTTGGTGGATGCTGGGGAAGGAGATGGGGAGGTGGATCTGTCGAGATGGGTGTCGCACATGGCGTCAGACGAGAATGGTATTATACGTGTGCAAGGAGATAATGCCTATAATACTAAACAGTAGGGTCCTCCACTACGATTGAGTGCCTGAGGGAAGAATTTGAGCGTCTCCTGCTTTTGGGGGTCTGAGTAGAAGCTTGCTCGACTTGTATTTTTTATCTGAATTCTTAAATTTTGGTTTAGTGGCCTATTTGAGAGCCCTGCCAAAGTTTCTTGTACACTCGTTTTTTTCCTTTCACGTGCGCATTCGCCTCATCTCGGACATTCGCGAAGACTTTGGGTCAGAAGGGTTGTTTTTCTTTGCTCTGATCCAAACAGTACATGCCGTCATCAAAGTCAAAATATAGGAAATTTGTTTCTTTGAAATTTCTACAGTCCAGACAACGGGTAAGAGTAACAGCTACAGAGGATCACATACATATATAGTTAGCTAGGTAATGATCACAGGCACGGCTTTAAGTGGGAAGGCCAAAACATTGGCGGTGGTGAACTTCTCGCTCACGTCCACCTGCTCTGCCGACATGCCGTCCGGCAGCTGCCACTCAAACGCGTGCACCAGCGACGCCAGGATCAGCGGCACGACCTGCTCCGCCACGGGTATGCCGGGGCACAACCGGTGGCCGGACCCGAACGGGATGAACTCGAACTGTTTCCCAAGGAAGTCAAACTCCCTGTCCAGGAACCGCTCCGGCACGAAGGCCCTGTTCACTTCTCTTATAATCCATTTTTTCAGCTTGAAAAGTGTTTTTCTCTCACAACAAATCAGCCGGAACAGTGTTTTGGCTTGTTTTTTCAGCGAAGCGAATGGGGCCGAACTCGTCGGGCCGCTCCCACACCGTCGGGTCACGCATGATCGCCCGCGTGTTGAAGATCACTACGTAAAAAATGATTTTTAGCAACGGTTCGAAATTTTTGTAGGGGCGGCTGGTGATGGAGCCGCCCCTACAGTGGTGTGCTCAGGTGCCCAGACACCAGCCGCCCCTACAAATGGAACAGCAGGGGCGGCTGGTGATATGAGCCGCCCCTACAAATGGGATCTGATTTGTAGGGACGGCTCAATCAACAGCCGCTCCTGGAGTTGCTATTTGTAGGGGTGGCTGGTGATTGAGCCGCCCCTACAAATGCCCCTGTATATATAGCTCCGATTCGTAGGGGCAGCTCAATCACCAGCCGCCTCTACAAATGACCCACATATAAAATAGCTGCAACACATTCTTCCTCCTCGGGTCACTCACTCCAACCCGTGAAAGAAAGGTGGGGAGGCCTTGGGCACCTCCCAAAAATTGCTCTACTAAGGGGGAAAGGTTTTGGTCTCAAATCCTTTGGTGGAGAGGTTGTAGAAGGTAAGAAAATCCTATTCCACACTTTTTTTTGAAGTTTTAATGGTTGATTAGTGAGTAATTAGAGTTTTGTTTTTCTCTCTCTTTTATGGTGCTTGTGCTACTTATGAAGCAAATTAGACCCAAGTTTTAAACGTACTAGGGTCAATTAGGGAGGGGAACAAGATCATACCCTTATTTGATCCGCGTTGTTTGCTTTGTCTGGACAGATCAAAGGAAAGACGGGATGCTTGGTTTGCTTGGATGGTACTACATGGGTGTACCTGGATGCATCCAAGAAGATAGTTTACCTAAAGAACCGACGCTTCTTAAAGACAAGTCACAAGTACCACAGCAAATTGTTCTTTAGATTTTATGACAACGCCCCGGAGATTGAACCCCCTCTAGAGAGATGTCATAATGGAGAATACGTGTACAGAATGGTGAAAAACATACGCGTCGTCTATGGAAAGAAGAATCCGGATAGGATGAACAGAGATAGAAGCACACCTCCTATCGAAGGCATACCTTTCAAGAAACAATCGATCTTCTTTCAATATCTGCCTTATTGGCCAGACTTGGAAGTCCCCCATGCCATTGATGCTATGCACGTGCAGAAGAATGTCTTTGAGAGTCTCATTGCTACCTTAATGGACACAGGTAAGTCAAAGGAGGGTCTGAAAGCACGAAAAGACATGGTGCAGCTAAACGTGATGCCACAGCTTCACCCGGTACCTGAGGCTAATGGAAAATACACTCTGCCCGCAGCGTGCTTCAACCTAACACCAGACAAGAAGAGAGCTATATGCACTTTCCTGAGGGGGATCAAAGTCCCAACTAGGTTTTCAGCAAATGTTAAGAAGCTAGTGTCGATGAAGGACTTGTCAATAACACACTGCAAGGCTCACGATTGCCATGTGATGCTGATAGTGTTTCTACCTATTGCAATCAGGGCTATAAAGCCAGAGTTCTTGAAAATGGCCATCACCCGCATGTGCTACTTCTTTTCGAAGATCTCACAGAAGACGATTGGTAAGCAAGAGCTGAGTGACCTACATGAATTTGTGGTGGAGACACAAAACCAACTGGAGATGTGTTTACCTCCTGCTTTTTTTTATATAATATCACATCTCATGATTCACATGGTTCATCAAATACAGGCGTTGGGCCCTTGCTACTTGCATGAAATGTGGTCCTACGAGCGGTTCATGTCGGTTCTATGTCGATATGTGCATAATCGAGCATACCCAGAGGGCTCCATGATAGAGGGTTATAGTACTGAAGAAGTCATCGAGTGCTGTCAAGAGTACCTAAAAGTACAGAAAGGGATTGGTAAACCCGATTCTCATCACAAGGGTAAATTTGTTTGGGAAGGGCACCGATGGTAGAAAAGTGTTCATCGACCATGATTACAAAGAGGTGTGAGTGAGTAGCATTCTGATTGTCTTGCAGAGTACACAACCGATGCAACCGTACATTGATGAACACTTGGCTATCATTATGGCGGAGAGAAATGGCCGTTCGGATGATTGGGTCATGAAACAACACAAGCAACGACTAACTACATGGTTGAAGGACCAAACCATACCGCCTGGAGAAACCACAAACTCTATTACCATCAATAGGTTGGCAGGGGGGCCATCGAGATAGGTGACATCTTGGAATGCTTATGACATCAATGGGTATACATACTATACCCACGCAAAGGATAGTAAATATGTGAACCAAAACAGCGGCGTTCGAATAGAGGCTCTCGATGGATTAGGGCGAAAGATCCAATACTTTGGCATCATTGAAGAGATATGGGAACTTGACTATGGAAGGGATATAACGGTAGCCCTGTTTCGATGCCGCTGGATCAAACAACACCAACTGAACGAGATCGGATTGAGAGTCCTGGACCTCAAGAATCTAGGCTACCAAGATGATCCTTGGGTGCTCGCTTCACGTGTCGCACAAGTTTTCTATATGTCTGACCCACAAAGTAACCTCCCCCGAAGAAGAAGACAAAGCACGTGGTTGCCTCTGGGAAACAGCACATTATTGGAGTTGATGGCGTGGACGATGTTGAAGCTTACAATAACTATGATGAGATGCCGCTATTCACAGACTTTCCTAAGAAGATCAGTGTTGTGAAAAAAAACCTCCCCAAAGACATTGCCATGGGAACGAAAAGGTGTCAAGGGGAAAGTCGTTACAGCGGGGTAGCTAGTTGGTGAATGTGGAGTGTTTGTATAAATGTGTGTTTGTAAGACTTCATTTATACATGCGTGTGAGACTATATATTTATGTACGTGTGTAAGACTACATATTTTTGTATGTGTGTGAGACTACATTTATGCATGTGTGTGAAACTACCCTTTGCAACATCCAGATGACTCTATTTGAACATCCACTCTATTACTACTAAAACTTTATGAAATCACTTAACACTTTATGAAATGAAGAAATTTTCAAATTTAAAAAAATGACAAGTTCGAATGAGATTTTCAACCATTAACTGATTTCAGCTGAAAAAGTGATGAATACCAAAGTTGTATAACTCATCAAGATCTACAACTTTTATTTTGATCATTTCTTCATCTGACAAAGTGATATTAAATATTGTTCACAAATCAACATGTTTCTCGTATAGTTCAAGAAACTATGAGTCATATGTGAATTTATGAACAATGTTTACTAATACTTTGTCACATAAAGAAGTGACCAAAATAAAAGTTATAGATAGTGATGAGTTCAACAACTTTTATGTTCACGACTTTTATTGTTGAAATCATTTAAGGTTTCAAAATCTTGTTTGAAGTTGACATTTATTGAAATTCAAAATTTCAACTGTTCAAATTTGGTCAAATGAAAATATGATCAAAATAAAAGTTGTACATATTGATGAGTTCTACAACTTTGGCATTCATGAGTTTTTCATCTGAAATCATTTACTCTTTCAAAATATTGTTTCAAGTTGAAATTGTTTGAATTTCAAAATTTAAATCGGTTCAAACAAAGTCACATGATAAGATAACCAAAATAAAAGTTGTACATGTTGATGAGTTATACAACTTTTATGTTTACAACATTTTCATTTTAAACAAAGTCACATGATAAGATAACCAAAATAAAAGTTGTACATGTTGATGAGTTATACAACTTTTATGTTTACAACATTTTCATTTTATTTCATTTAATGTCATAAAATTGTAGTCGAAGTTTTAAAATTCAAATTTTTAATTTTTGTTTTTTTTTTGTTTTCTATATTATTTTGACTACAATTGTTTATATATATATTTCTTCATATATAGAATAATACAAAATATTATATTTGTGCATATACACAATTGTTTTTATATTACTTTGTGTTTTTATGATATAAAAAATACAGAATTAATTATTTAAAAAAATAAAAAATATTTGTAGGGGCGGTTGGATCAGGAACCGTCCCTACAAATCGTCCCGACTGTATATTCAAGGCCGCACACGGGAGTTGCCTGTTGGGCGCTCTCTTCTTCTCCAACGCTGTCAGGCTGCCCCGCCGACGCCGCCTCCCGGACCTGTCCCGACGTCGGCCCGCGCCCCCTCCCCGCACCCGCGCGCCTGCTCCTCCCCGACCTAGGGTTTCCGACCGGCCGGTGGCCCCATCTCCACACCCGCGCGCCCCCTCCCCGCACTAGGGTTTCCAACGGCGGGCAGCCTCCACGCACCTCCACTGGCGGGCGGCCTCCGCGCACCTCCACCGGCGTCCGCGCACCTCCACCGGCGGCCGGCGGCGCACCCGCGCGCGCCATCTCCGCACCCGTGCGCCCCCTCCAACGGCTGGGCGAAACCCGCCCCACTTCGCCACCTCTTTACCTGCGACGATCACCCACCAGGTATGCCCACTACCTTCTCTCGCCTTCCTTCCTTTGCGGAGCCGAGCACCCCAAACCCTAAGCAATTTGAACTTGGATTTGGTTATAAGCTTCTTATATGTGTTGCCTGGTTGATTTGCTTATGTTCAGTTTAATCCTCTGCTAAGAAGAAGAAGGTAATATAAACTACTGCTACATTATATATACTACTACTGCAAACTGCATGCCTGTGACTGTGTGGCTGTGCCAAATGTCAGCGCAAGATACGATCGAGCTTGCTGCTTGCATTGTTTCCTCATTGTGATGTTTGATTTAATTAGATGCAGCATGATAAATAGATGATGGATGTTTATTATATACTGTATGTCTCTTTGGTCTCTCTAGTGCAAAACTAGCTCTGCCGCTAAGATGATCAGCTCCACTATGCACTCCTGTGAGATTTTGTGTCGATTTTTATCACTTCAAATAGTTGTAGTCTGATATGATGACAACATATACTGACACTGGTGCTGAAGTACAAAATGAAGCCTTTTGGTAAAGATGAACTTCGTATCTCGCTAGCTAACTATTCCCACAGTATATATATGGTTTTTTGAATGGATGCATGCTTCAGCTGTGTAGTACATGTTTTAATCATGTTTGCTATTGGTGGTGAAGCTAGAATAAACTAGAGGTAAGTCCACTTAATTACCCTATGGGTGTATAGACTTGTGTCATAGAGGTACAGCTAGCATATATACTGTGTAATTTTAGCTAAAGTCCACTTAATTACTGTTTTTATATTTTTGGGCGGTCGCCGTTGAATTGAGCCTCTACTGCTGTCTGCTGGGCGCTACTGAGCCCCAATTGCCCCGCCTCTCTCTTGACTGTTTTTTTTCTTTTCTTTCTCTCCCCTCCAATCACATACTGATGTTATGTACTTGCTCAAAAGAAATACTGATGTTATGTACCGCAGAGTCTGAAAAATTCTGAATTTTCGTTCATGTTTTGCACGTATTAATAAGCATTAGAATAGTATAGGCAAAGAAAATAGCCACATTATTTCACTCATTGTCATCTTCCCAGCAAACGATAGGCTGTACAAAAGATTACTTTAACTGTGATAAACTTGATGTTGAAGTGCACTAACAGCAGAACATTTCTCTAGAGAATTTCATCATTCAGAGCATTTCACACAGCAAGGCCAAACACATTAGAGCTCAGGACAGAATAATCACTCCAACAAATTGGCAAGTCACAGCTAGCATATATACTGTGTAATTTCTTTTGTAGTGAACTTTGGCTTCGTGTGTATGCATTTGTTAGCTTAATGCCTCGAAGAGGTATGCTACCATGCATGCAGCCTTCTTTGTTTGATGAAAAACATCAGCTTGCACAGTTTGTGCCAATTAATGCTTTGTTTGAACTTGTGCTACTGTCAGATTTACTTATGTTCAGCTGACATTTTAAATTAACATTGTACCCATGAATAACGTTAGGCTTAGTCTACAGGTTTCATTTTCACCGCTTCTTATAACATCTTTATGCAGGAATGGATGCTATTTAATTTGTTTTGTTAGCTAGGTAGGTCTTGTTTCTAACATTCAGATTATGTCAAAAAGAGAAATATGACTCTGACTCTACCTTAGTACTTTCATTAAACTATATACTTTCGATGTAACAACTAACAATTTGTAACCAGTGGTTTGGGTTCAGGTGGATTTGCAATAATTAGCTAATCTCATGTCATATCTCAACCTGATGCATATGGGCTTTCTTATATTCCCAACTTTCACTTGCATCAATGGCACAACACAGCTGACCATGAGTTTTCAAATGCCTTGTTCTTTACTTGATGTATAACCATAGTGCACTTCCCACTTTTTTCTGTTGTCTTGTGCTACTTGCTCTTTACTTATGTTCAGTAGGGTCGGTCACTTGATTTGAACTTGTTCAGTAGGGTTGCTCTTTTTCTGTTGTCTGCCAGTAATTTGCCTAACAAAAGTTCTAATATATGCACATGGCTCTGCAGTGATATATATTCTTCTTACATTGTCATTTGTCAGTATTATGATGATCCTCAAGTTTTAGTAAAAATTAAAAATACACTATTGTGGCTGGTGGCTACTAATCTTCTCTGTACTTGCTGTCTTCTCTGTACTCCTCTTCTACTACTACTCTCCTCTACTCCACTCTACTCCTCTCCTCTCCTAAGCAGCTATTGCTTTTTTTTTGCTACTTCTACTACTTTCCTACTACTACTGTCTACTACTTCTGATTGTCCGATCTGCTTATCAGGTTCAGAAGATATTAAGCATATGATGTTCATGTGTGATCGAGCAAAGTCAGTATGGCAGCTGTTGCTTTTTCTGGGAAGCAGCACCTGCTTTTTTTTGCCAAATCTCCCCTCTCCTCTATTTGTTGCCACCTTTCCTATCATCTATGTTTTGGAAGCAGCACCTGCTTTTTTTTGCCAAATCTCCCCTCTCCTCTCCTCTCCTTTGTTTTGCCGATGATGAAATTGTCCAAGTCCATGCATTATATGGAATATGAGCTGATGATCAAGAACTTGTGAGGAACTTGGCATCATTAGCAGCCGCCCCTACATTACCTTCTCCTCTCTTCTCTGTTATGGTGCCTTGATGCTCCAAGTTCATGATCAAATGATGATTGACATGTTTCTGAGGCCTCTACTACTGCTACTACTCGTTTTTTGATATATTGTTGTTTTATAGGACTACTTTGGTTTATAGACCTTTTTTATTTCTTATACCTTGTCGCGTACCTAAAGCACACTTTCTTGCATCTATTAGAACAAAGCGCGAAATAATGTCGCGGACACCAGACAGTGCAGCCCGATGCCTCGAGCATGATGAGCAACCAACCTATGAGGAGCAAGCACTAGAGGACCAACTTACTCAGGAACAGTTCGATAACGAGGTAGAAAAGGATCTAGAAGTGATGCTTACTCAGTAGCAGTGTGACGAGGAGGAAGGGGGAGTAGGAGAGGCTGCTGAAGGCGAAGAAGAAGAGGATGATGATGATGATGACTCAGAAGAGGGATATGAAAGTCCCGATGATCCTTTCCCACGTGAAGCCAGAAGGAGGCCAACGGAGGAAGATTTGGACAAGGATTTTGACCTGAACGAGGAGGTAGGGAAAAAGCCTTAGCTTGTAAATTTTGCTAAAACTTTGGCTGTGTTACCTCTGCTAACACTTTAACCTGTCGTATATATAGGTCCCTCCTAAAACTCGGAAAAGACGACGTCGACGTCCACGACATCTCGCTAGACAAGACGGAGTAGAGGAAAGGAGAGCAGAGGCAACAGCCACAGAGATAGATCACGATGCCTCTGCTCCACAACCTCAAGACACAACCACGATTACCAAGCCTAAGAGGAAACGAGGGGATAGAAAAGGAAATCTATATCCAGATAAGGCATGCTATGTGATAACGGAGGTCAGGCCAGCAGGAGAGATCCTTGAGCCGAAGGAATTAAGAGGACGATTCCGTAATGCGATTGGGGCCCTAGTAAGAGATAAATTCAACCCAGCAATCCCTAACTGAAAAGATTTACCAGAGAACACAAAGAATGCACTATGGGATAGGCAGCTGAAGCTCAATTTTAGATTTCCGGAGGGTAAGCACGAACTGATAAAAAATGCTTTCAGGATGACGGGATAGTCATTCCGACATTGGAGGTCGGAGCTCAACACGAAGTATATCCAAAAGGGGTTAACTCCCTTCAACGAGTTCGGCAAAATAACTCCTAGTCAATGGGAGGAGCTCGTGGCTCAGAAGACTTCACCGGAGGCATTGGAGCTCAGTGCTCGTAACACCGAACTGGCGAAGAGGAACAAACACCACCATCATCTAGGCCCCGGTGGCTACTATGCCAAGGAAGAGCAGTTTAGGAAGATGGACGAAGAGGCTGCAGCTGTTGGGAATATCGATGTGACAAATTTGAAGGTACGCTCAAGGAACTAGATATATGCGAGGTGTACAGAATCATCCGGCGGTAATCTTAAGTTTGATAAGCCAGAGACCCAAGAGGCAGTATCAAGGATACTGAAATATGCTGAAGATAAGGAGAAGGGCTCATTCAATCCTTCCAGAGAGAGGGACGAGCTTAGCCTTGGCTTGGGAAACAAGGAGCACACAGGCCGCACCAGGGGGCTAGGGAAAAGGACGACCTGGAAGCAAGGATTCGAAGAGGACAGGCACATGTACAAGAAACATAGCAGAGACCGGGAGACTAGTCTTGAGCTCCAAGTGAAGGCTCTAGTTGCGAAGGCGCTGAAGGAGCAAGGACTATCTATGGAGCCACGGATATTAGTGACGCCACTGGGAGAACTGGCATTAGTTGGCAGCCCTTCGAAAGTTCCTAGCAGCCAAGGTTCCACTGCAGCCACAACCCCCATCGATCGCATACGGGAACCAACTAGTTGCACCTTAGTGTTTCTCAGTGGCCGGCAGAACACTGTGACGGAGGTGGCAACGGGTGTGGCACATCCTCCCGGTCGAGGTGCATACAGTGAAGCCCGAGTTCATGCAGTGGAGGATAGACTACGCAACTCCCGAGGGGCTGGTGTTACTCGAAGACGTTATGGGGCAGTTCATCCTCTGGCACAAACGGGACATTATATTGACTGCTTCTTCGCCACCTCCCCCTCTCCCAAATTTGGAGCGAGTTGTTGAGGTCGGGGAGATATTTTCACCGTCTCGTGACCCCCACATTCCTGAGATGCCACATTCTTCCTCGCCTCCTAGCGAGCATGTGCCTGATGAGATGCCACAACCTTCTCCAGCTCGTACCAAGCAAGTGCATCATGAGATACCATAGTCTTCTCAACAAGCACAGCCGATACATGAACAATGAGTGCCTCCTGAAGAAGGTGATGCACAAGAAGATGAGGACGTGCCTGAATGGGAACTTCGAAAGAAGCATCCAATCATCATAAGGCCAGTTTATGTTCCGATCAAAGACGTCTCGTCGGTGTCCAAGTGGTTTTTCCATGACCAGTTCAAGCCTGAGAACTAAGTTAAAAAAGTCCTATCACGGGGTTCTGAGGAGGCCGTCACTAGCAAACTCCACCAAATTGCAAAGCAGTATCCAAATGTTGATGCCATCAAATGGTCAAAGAATTGCCCGAAAACATATGAAAGAGGCAAGCCCTTCCTACCAAACTGGGACATCCAGCGTCTACCACTTGGAATGAGAAGATTCCATGATTGGTACTTGCATGTTCTCCCAACGAGCATAGATCTCATACAAGCATGCTTCCCCACCGGCACATTTGGAAGCCCAGCCGGAAAAATTGTCTTTGACTTCAATGACATGCACACATGCTTTCACCTGGGAGAAATGGAGATGAATCTAATTCGCATGTGGTGCCTGTAAGTTCTTGTCCTCCCGATATGATATGAATGTAATCTTTGAATTTTGTTGTAACTAACCCACGCCGTGATTTGTAGAATGCAAGTGCACATTATCAAATAAATGCCAAGTGTGAAAGCCAGGTATGTAGACCCTCAAGCTATTGCCCAAATAAATTTTAATTACCATAAACGGTGGACACTGGATGCCAAAGAGCTAGCTGCTGCAAAGACTCTTCGGGAGAAAGAGCGTATCCGTACGGCGAAACTAAGGGAAGAGTCCCTTAAGGTTGCGGCATACATTGCCCTGGCTTTCAAAAATCTCCAACAACACTCTACTATATGGCTACCATACAACTTCGAGTAAGTTCAACTCTATAATTAAAGCTTTGTTCGATATATTTTATTCGATGCAAAAGAGCTTATCTAGTTCTATGATTAAATTCATGCAGCAACTGCTGGATTTATATAGCCGTCGATGTCGGGAGGAGCATGGCATGGGTCTTTGATTCATTAGATAGGGACACGGTGACATACAAAGACTTTATATCGATTCTCAAGACGTATATATATCGACAATCCTCATTAGCTTATATGTTTGTATACATACTTGTAACGTTCACTTTTGGATACTAACAAGTTGTATTTGCTAAAATAATTCGAACAAAGCATTTAAGTTCTATGTCACTAATCATCATGGAAGGCATGATCCAGCAAGGAAGGAAAAGCTGGCTATAAAAACACTATGTGCGGTAAGTGTAACTTACTTCTTCAGTACTCCGTTACATGGCTGTCAAAAGCATTACTTAATATTTTCATATGCAAAACACACAGTGCCCCAAGCAGAAGCCTGAGAGTGTACATTGTGGATACTATATATGTTCTATAATGAGTAACACCGGTGCCTACAGAAGACACCCCTTAAGGGTAAGTTTGAACCTCTTTACCCGTAGTATAAAAACTTCGTACATGGTATGAAATACTAAACTGAAACTTGTTCTCTTGTAGTGGAGAGAAGAGAAAGGAATGAAAAGAGACCCATACAAGGATGACCAACTCTTAGAGCTCATCGGCGACCTTTACAACTTCATATTGGACCAGATTGTACACGTCAGAGGCGCCTACCATGACCGAGAGTCTGAGTTAGGTACAAATCCTCAGTTCCAACACCTTCATGAGACTGAAAGGCTAGCTCTAGGACGTTGATAACAATGTATATGGAATTTGTATATTTAATGATGAATTGTATATATTCTTGTGAATTGGACTTCTAATTGTAGTTTATAGAATACTCTTGTGCTTGTAGTCGCGGTCGCGGGGCGTTCGGCAACGCGAACACGGTTCAGACGCGATTTTGAATTATAAATTTGAATTTTTTTTTTGTGGGAAAACGTACTTTAGGGGCGGTTCTAGATTGAACCGCCCCTACAAATCGATTTGTAGGGGTGGCCTACAAATGCATGATTTGTAGAGACGGTTCGGTAGGGGCGGCTGGCCAAACCGCTCCTACAAATGGTTACGAGCCACCCCTAAAAATCGATTCTGTAGTAGTGGATGACCGTACATCCCCTGGGCACCGCGTAGCCGCCGATCTCGACTCCGTCCTCCACGGCCTTGTGCGGCAGCATCACGGGCGCCACCGGGTGGAGCCGCATGGCCTCCTTCACGATGGCCTGGAGGTACGGCAGGCCCGCCACGTCGTCCTCGTCGATGGCTTCCTTCTTGTCGCCGACGGCGCCCTTGATCTCGGCGCATAGTTTGGCCATGATACCGGGTTGCGGAGTAGCTCGGCCATCGCCTAATCCACGGTGAGCGCCATGGTGTCGCTCGCGGCGGTGAACACGTCGAACAGGACCAAAGTTAGGTTATCGCGAGTGATATTGCCCGTGGACTTGAGCTCCACGAGGACATTGAGCAAGTCGCCGTGCCGTCATCGTCGCCGTTGGACGTGGAGGAAGCCTCGGCCAACCGGCGATCAATGATGTCGTCCAAGACCCGGAAAATCTTACTGAGGTGCCCGGCCACCCAACGCCGCCATCCCTGGAGGTCGAGCGGCCTGAGGAAGGGGAAGAAGTGGGACACGTTAGGCTTGGCGATGCACTCGATGAGCTCCTCCACGAGCTCCTGCAACCCATGGGCCGACTCAGCGCCCACGTCGACGACGTCGATGAGAACAGCGAGCTCGACACGAGGTTGATGACGCCGCCGTACTCGGCCTCCTTGACGTCCACCTCCCGCCCGGCGCGTCCGCGGAGGTACGCCACCAGGTCCTGCATCTTGCGCTCCCGGACGGCGCGCGTCGCCGCGAGGCTGCGCGGCGAGAAGACGTGCAAGGCCACGATGCCGCGCAGGGTCCGCCAGAGAGGGTCAGAGCTCGGGAGCCAGATCATGGACCGGTTGCAGAAGTTGAGGGCGCGCTTGCCGTCCGGGACGGCGCGCGCCGCGAGGCAAGGCCTCCCTGGCGGCGTCGCGGGAAGGAGATGACCACGGCCGGGACGAGGCCCAGGTCGAGGCGCATGCGCATGACGGGGGCGCCGTGCGCGCGGGCTAGGCGCGCTAGCGTGTGGGGGAGGTTGCCCTCGCGCAGGTCCAGGAGGTTGCCGATGAGCGGGAGAGGGCTGGGGCCCGACGGGCGCCGCCGTCCGGAGCGCGAGCCCCAGCGGCGGCGTTGGTTGGTCATCAGGTAGTAGAGGAGGAGCGAGACGGCGGCGAGCGTCGCCCATAGCCACCAGAGCTCGCGCGCCGCCATCGCTCTGTCCACTCGGGCTAGCTGTGTGTGTGCGCGCATGTGCATCTGCTATCTGACTACTCTATATATGGCCTACGTACGTGCGTACCCATCGTCACTGTATCTCTAGATGGACCAAAGTTGCAGAAGATGCCGTAGCAATAGCATTTTCCTCCACTTGAAGTTCTGTTGTTAGTGACGATTGACAACTGACGAGCTTGTTTCCAAACTCCGCCACCACCAGCTTGTTCGTGACTCAATAGCAGATCAAGTAGCCCAAATCCTCCTAGTCCCGGGTCATGGCCACTAACTATCCTGCTGCAATAATGCTAGCTAACACTACCGGAAACCGGTAATTTGCCGAGTGCCGGAGGCTTTGCCGAGTGTATTTTATCGGACACTCGGCAAAGATGGTCTTTGCCGAGTGCCAAATAAAATACACTCGGCAAAAAAAACACTCGACAAAATGCGTCTTTTTGAGTGTTTTTTGATTCGGCAAAGATGTATTTTGCCGAAAGTGCTATTTTTCGACACACGGCAAAATGCGTCCATTGAGAGAATCGGCAAAGATGTAAGACAGAAGCAAAATGCGTCTGCAAAGATGTATTTTGGCAAGGTAAAGAGGCATTTTGCCGTGTGTATTTGTTTGCCCTCGGCAGATTAGTTTTTCAAAGCAATTTTTGAGGCCCTAAATGAATTCAAATGAAAAACTTTTCATCTACAAAGTTGTATAACTTCTCAAGATCTACAAAGTTTATTTTGGTCATTTCTTCATTTGACAAAGCGACAATAACGTTGTTCATAAAATCTACATATATCTCATATCTCTCATATTAGTTTCATAAAAGTAGAAGAGAGATATATAAGATTTTTGAACAATGTTACTACCACTATGTCGGATGAACAAATGACCAAAATAAACTTTGTAGATCTTGAGAAGTTATGAAATTTTGTAGTCGACAACATTTTGATTTGAAATCATCTTGTCATGCAAAAACGACGTTTGAATTTGAAAATTTTAAATTTTGAATTTTTCAAAAGACCACGGATGGAAAAACTTTCTAAATGAAAATTGTAGATCTCCAAAAGTTATGAAACTATGTAGTTGACAACTTTTTGATTTGAAATCATCTTATCATGCAAAATTACGTTTGAATCTCTCAAATTTAAAATTTGAATTTTTCAAACGACCTCGGATGGAAAAACTTCCTAAATGAAAATTGTACATCTCGAAAAGTTATGAAACTTTGTAGTTGACCACTTTTTGATTTGAATTCGTTTAGGTCCTCAAACAAGCAATTTACTCTCGGTTTAGTATAATATATGAGGATAGATAACGGAATCTAGACACAACTGATAGTGTAGTGCAGTGGTAGAACAGTAGACACGCGAGGGAGAGGTCGTGAGTTCGAATCCTGCCGGCCGCGTTAGCCGTGAATTTTGCACAAAAAATGCAGCGACTTCGATGGAAGCGGGCGCGCGCTGGCCGGTGGCGGCCTCCCCCGAAAAAAAATTCGGGTTTTTTTGCTATTATTTTCGGGTTTTTTTCACATTTTTATTTTGCCGAGTGTAAATCTTTGCCGAGTGCTTTTTCGGCACTCGGCGAAGTCTTTGCCGAGTGTCCGACAAAAAACACTCGGCAAAGTCTGTTTGCCGACTAAAATTCGCCGAGTGTCGTTTGCCGAGTGTCGACACTCGGCTTGGCACTCGGCAAACCTCCTGATTCCCGTAGTGTAAGAAGAATCCCAATATTGTGGCTGATTCCACCCAGTAGTGGCCATTGCATCCAAAAAGCCAGAAGAAATATCTGCTAGCGAACAAGGAAGCAGAAGCAAAACATCGTGGCATTGTTTGGTAAAGCTCCAGCTCTGCCTCCATCGAGAAGCTATCTTTCTCTCTTCTCTTAAAAACAGTAAAGCTATTATTTTTGGTTTTATTGGCTTGGACTCGTAGCAAGAAACTTAAGCCATTTGAAGTCATGTCAAAAAGGGTCTAAAATATCATAAACGATACTCCTCGCTCCCCAAACAAAGCAGACGGATTACGGCACAGGCCACAGCTCATATCCCGACAGCCAAGCGAGGTAAGTACCTTGTCATGAAACGCCTAGGGTTCTCTAGCGAGATGCCGCCTCCGTCGACGTCGGCGATGACGTACAATGAGGTCTTCAATGGCAACCCAAATCATATGCAGGCGTTGCGTGAGTTGTTCGCTCCGGTTAGCGACGTAGGCCCGACGTAAGCGGCGCCGCCGTCCGGCAGCTAGGGCATAGGCCTCCTTGCTAGCGTCGCAAATTTGGGTCGATATCTATCCAATGTAACAATCTAGTTTGCAGTACATTAGAGAGGGTGTGAGCTTCCTTGTAAATCCTTAATGACCCTCTAGGGCGCTCGGAGGCGTGTTGTATTGAATTTTTTTCTATACCTTGATATAAAAACGCGTAAACCTTTTGCGTGATCGAAGAAAAAAAAACACCCACGGTTTACGATAACAACACTAATAACAAGGCACAACATTTGTTAGTGGGTTTCAAGCTCATCCTCAAAGCTGGCCAACCAGCACGCACGGTTTGATTGCCACCACCCTCTGTCCGACCTGGGGCTCCTTCGTTGCATACCACAAGTCATCTCATGGTCAGAATATGTTCTCTCTTGTGTGTTTATATGGATGGCCCTAAAGTTATACTTTTGTTTAGTTTCAAAATATAAGGAGTTTTGTGACTTTTAGGACAAATTATAAGAAGAGAAGGAAAAAGTGGATGCCCCTGGAAAGGGCCCACCAAATGATTGGCTCAAATTCCGGAGTCCACCTCGGCTACCATGGGCCTTAAATTCACCTCCAGTCTTGTTAAAAGCTGTTATATTTTTGAGAAAAAAAGATGTAAACGCTACAGGTTTGATGGATGTAGAATCCGACTCAAAAACTACCTTAGTTCTAGTACAACTCAAGTCTAATTTTGTTAACTAAACTTTTTTTTGAGACGATTTTGTTAACTAAACTTTGTACACTTACATTGAACACTTAATTGTAGATAACTGTAGGTTGCCTACGAATGCTACTGATCCATTATTGGGCCTGGCAGGCCGAGGTAAGGGAAAGGGAGGAGATGTTTATGGGCTGATCTGGGCCAATGCTACGAGGGAGAAGAGGGCAGGAAATGGGCTGCCGGGGGCGTTCGGCCTGGAGGAAAAGAGAGACGAAAGAAAGGGCCCTTGGGCAAGACTTAAGATAGGGTGGGATTTTGGCCCAATCATTAATTTGGATAGAATATTGTTAGAGGATTTTTTTTTTGCGGGGATTCGAGGAATTTTTCAAAGATACAAATTGATAGACTCCTAGTGTTTATAGAAAAAAAAACAGTGACATCTACAACAATAAATTAATTTCATTAAATCATTTATTATCTTAATAGTACATTCATTTGAGCTTGTAAGTGTCAATAATTTTTTGAAGAAAATAATTTAACATAAGATAAAGCTAAAGTATCTTATAATAATATGGATATAGTCGGTATATAATTTGGTCACCCGTTCTAACTACTCCCTCTGTCCCTAAATATATATGGTTTTCGCTTTCCGAAAAACAACTTTAACTAAATATATATTAAAAATATTAATATTTATAATGCATAATTAGTATTATTGAAAAGATCTTTGAATCTAGTTTTTTAATAAATTTATTTGGAAATACAAATGTTGCACGTATTTTCTTCAGATGTCCAAATGGCTAGCATTTTGGATCATGAAGATTCTTTTTTTTTGTGAGGATTGAATCATGAGTTAGAGCATCTTCACCCAATATAGCTTAGCCCTTGTTTAGTTCACGAAATTTGGATTTTGGGGCTACTGTAGCACCTTTGTTTTTATTTGGCAAATAGTGTTCAAACATGGTATAATTAGGCTCAAAACGTTCGTCTCGCAATTTCCCACCAAACTGTGCAATTAGTTTTTCTTTTCGTCTACATTTAATGCTCCATGCACGGACCGCAAACATTCGATGTGACAGGTACTGTAACAACTTTTTGGAAGTTGGGGTGGAACTAAACAATCGTTATTCAATTTCCTATAATTTTATAAGAGACCTTTTCTTTGGTAAAGAAGCTAGTCTTTGTTTTTTCTGAGAGGAAAATATTGTTATACAAAGGGACCAACCCCTCCCCGAAAACGTAGCATTAAGGGATAGAGTATAGTATATCTCTTATATCTATAATTTTTATAAGAGATATTTTAAAAGAAGCATCATTTCTCCTATACAAAGGAGACAACCCCTCCCCTATCCCTAAATAAGGTGATATGTCATTGTTAATCTCCTAGATCCTAATTAATTTTAATAAGGCACACTCCTCTAAAACAATTTTATGGGAGATGCATATTAATAGATCAGACGAAGATGTTCTTTTGCATGCTTTGTCTACACGAAAGCAAAATATTAAGGTACCAAAGGACGCCGACGAAGAATCCATCCAGTACAATGAGGAACAAACGCCCAAGCAGGCAAAAATTAGTAGCCTATTCGTTTCGACTTATTCACTCGTATCGACTTATAATTCACGACTTGAATAGTGTTTTCTCTTACACCAAATCAGCCAGCAGTACTTTTAGCCATGCCTTATAAGCTAATTCAGCTGAAACGAACAGGCTGTAGAGTGGGATTAGAAGAGCACAAGAAGGCATGTGAATGCGTGCCCGGACGGCGGTCGACCGGCGGAGTGCTTAGCCCATACGGCAAAGAGTTCATCACCGGGCAGACTATCCCAACTCCATCCAGAAGAAGGTAGGTAGGCAGATGAGATTCCGTTATGCGCTGCAAAACGTGCAAGAGCAAGGCACCTGCACATGGCTGACCATCCATCCCTCTGCCCGTGCACCATGTCCACCCATCTCATGCTGTACGGTGGCCACAGAGGCACAGACCACGGGACGTGCGTGACAGCCTGAGATCGGAGGATCCGACACCGAGAGCCGGAGACCCATCTCCAGCGGTGAACCGTGAACCAGGTCCGTGGAGTTCACAGTTTCACACGCCGCGCGGTGGCTCCCACCCGATCCGCGCCCTCCCAAGTCCCGATCAGCGGCGGATAGGCCCCACTTGGCAGTGTTTCTTTGGTTGGCGCCAAGACAAGTCGCCGTCGACCTCGCCCGCCTCCTTATTTAGACGAGACGACACCCCCCACCCGACCCGACCCGATCGGCGGGAGAGAGCACGAGCACGAGACGCCACCGACCAGGGAATCTCGGCACCGTCGCGTCTCCCTCTTTCTCTCTCGCTCAAAAGTTGCTGGAGCCCTCTTCTCTCTCTCCGTCCGACCCCCAACCATGGATGAGGCGCAAGGTACGTCTCTCTCTCTCTCTCTCTCTCTCTTATCGTGCGATTGATGATACACTGGTAGCAGTAACCGATTCGGTGGTGGCCGGTACACGATCTGCGGCCGCGGCAGCTTCGATTGCTCCTCCTGCCCCGCACCCTCTCCCTGCCTCGAATTCCAGCTCTGTTCTCGGTTCTGTTTTGGTCGGGGGAGCAGGATGTGGTAGTGGTGGGGGTTGATTGAGGCATCGGCGCATGCCATTTCATCTCCCTCGAGCAGGGCTCTGTTCCGGGCCTTCTCGATCCTGTTCCAGGGCATAAATCCCCGTCGGTTACTACTTCAATGTTGACGGAGTAGAATCGAATCCTAGCGAGGCGTTCTAGCCTCGATTTTTATCATGTTACTATAATCTTTCTTATGAAAATGCACACTAGTTGATTACTCGTTGCTTTTGCTACTACGAATCTCGTCGGGTGAGACTGAAACGCTAGTGGGTGGGATATCAAGTGATTCCATTGCTCCATATTGGGCAGGGTTGTTGCAACTCTGTTGCCTACTTGCCAGGGTCAATTTGCTTGCCCCTTTTCCCCTCAGATTCCAATCAGACTGTGCATCACAAACTTGAATTTTGCCGTTAAAAGGTTGGTGGATGCACACGCATGTGCTGAGGCATCGATGTTGTGTTATTATTGTAGCTTTTGAGATACAGATCCACGTGCCAGATGCGTTCCTATGCTTTTCTAGTTTTGTTGTGCTGTTTCCTGACCTGTCACTTTGGAAGGTCCGTCAGTCTGTACTCTGTTTGTTGCTCCACTGAAAAATACATACATCATCAGGCATGTCATCCTGGAACAAATTTTTTCTTTCTCTAAACTACAGCAAGTAGACAGACCATAGCGGATGCTACTATCAATCTTGTCTCTCATGCCCGCTCATTCCAAATATGCCCTGCCACCAGGGCACATGCCAAATACATATATAGGCATCAAATGACAAGAAACAGTACTACCTAATGAAACAAGAATGTGCTGTTTGGCTCCACAAGTAAAATTCTGCACTGGTCATGCAGACAGAGGACCAGCCTTCTTCTAGGACATTCTGGTATCTGACAGAAAATTGACTCTTTAGAAGTGGGGAAGTGATTGAGTGTTTGCCATGAATGAATTGATGTGTGAAATGCTTAACTGAGGATCTTTTGTCTTGAAATTGAGCCAAAGTATATGTTTCATTTGAATGTACAAGTCACAACTGATGCCATGAACTAAATTGAAATTTATGTCTGCTTCAAAAGGAACCTACATTGTTTTTCGCAGCTACATCTTTTCTTGCCTGCCAACCTGATTTCTTTGTGGTTGGATACAAGTTTCAGGACAAGGAAATTTGCTAAAATTTGTCGCTTAATATTAGTTGTATAATCAACATTAACAGCATGGTTTCTTCTGATAAACCATGACCTGAATGTATGTGCTTTTCTACTGCATGCAGTTGTGGAGTCAAAGGATGGAACCATCTCAGTTGCTTCTGCATTTGCTGGTCATCAGGAAGGTGAGAACATTGCTGTGGTAATAATTATTTTTGTAATTCCCTTGTAGTGGCACAGCTTTACATACTGACAGAAGGTTAACATTGGCCTTGATCTATGATCTCTACGGTCACAGTTTCGACATTTGGTAAAATTTGCTTTTATGTAACGACAGCAAGAAAACTGACCCAAGACATGCATTTTGGTGAATTTTGCAGCTGTGCAAGACAGGGATCACAAATTTTTGACAAAAGCAGTGGAAGAAGCATATCGTGGAGTCGATTGCGGTGACGGAGGTCCATTTGGAGCAGTTGTCGTCTGTAACGATGAAGTAGTAGTTAGCTGCCATAACATGGTTCTGAAGCACACTGACCCTACTGCACATGCTGAAGTAACTGCAATTAGAGAGGTAAATTACTTGAAGGCTACCATTAGCAGTTGCTCTCAGTAAAATTTTCATTACTTTGATCTGTTTCTGCAATCTTTCTGGCAGTTAATTCCATTCTTTGCTATGTGTTTGATGGTCGCTGTATGTCCATATTTTAGGCTTGCAAAAAGCTTGGGAAAATTGAGCTCTCTGACTGCGAAATTTACGCGTCCTGCGAGCCATGCCCAATGTGCTTCGGTGCAGTTCATCTGTCCCGAATCAAGGTTCGTACTTTTATTACTGTTTTGATTGCCTAAACTGATTGGCACAGGGAGACATTACTGAGTATTGTCTAACATTCCTACTCGTCCTGCAACGCAGAGGCTGGTTTATGGGGCCAAGGCAGAGGCTGCCATCGCCATTGGATTCGACGACTTCATTGCAGATGCTCTGAGAGGCACTGGGTTCTACCAGAAGGCCAACATGGAGATCAAGAAGGCGGACGGCAACGGCGCGCTGATCGCTGAGCAGGTCTTTGAAAAGACTAAGGAGAAGTTCCGGATGTACTGATGCTTAGCAGAAGAGGGATTTCAGATTTGTACAATGCTCACTCAGAAGGACAAGGAATAATACAGTTGCCCAAATGTCCATTGTTTCGGAAAAATATCTCGATTCCAATGTTTAACATTCTGATGATGATGCCTGGATTTCCTGTAAACATACACAAGATTGTTCTTTGCTGTAACTTAATGTGCAGTTAATGGAATTTACTTTCTCCATTTCTGATGGTGCCTTTTAGCACATTAAATAAATTCGAGTACGAGGTCCCTTTTCTGACGTTTCATTTGGGCGCCATTGTAGATTGAGAATGATGTCTGAACTCAGAAGCTTCCACTTACAGGTTTACCTGATTCATGCATTTTGTTCGGCATAAAGTCAGCCTGTTCGCTGGTTGGTTTCAGCCAGCCCAAACCAGCCAGCTAACAGTGTTTTCCTCTCACAAAAAAACCAGCAACAGCCAGCCCAAACCAGCACCAGCACCAACCAGCGAACAGGCCCAGTGTCAACAAACTACTACTGCTGTAAAATCTTGGGAGGCTACATGTCCTTAACATATTGTACATGTAAATTCTTTTTCATTTCTCCTTTTCTTGCACAAGCTTTCTGTTTCAATAAATTTTAACATGTTGTACATGCAGGTAGTACAAGTGTGGTACATGTCCTTGAGGTTTTGTTCAGTATGGGAATACAGTTTGTCAATATCTGCGTGAGTGTGTGTGTGAAAGGTTGTTGCTTGTTAGGGACTGCATGCGTATGTCACCATTTTCATTTTTAACACGGTACGTACGTCACGCTCCTCAGATGAGCTAGTATAGTATCCCAGGCAAATATTAACACAAGCAGCGTTTGCACGAGACAGCGACTGACGGATCTCGGATCTCCAATTCATCATCACCGCTCCTTCCATTCACCGGCAGCGCCACACGATCGACTCCTTCCCTTCGTCTCCCCCTCTGCTTCTCCAGTTCTCCTTGCTCCTGAAATAAAAAAAGAAAAAAGAAAAAAAGTTCTCCTTGCTCCTGCCAGGCCCAGGCTGCCATCCATGGAGGCGCCTAAAGGTATGTTGTGTTGGCCCACAGGATCATCGGCTCATATGAGTGAACCACTCACCAATCTTACCGAGCATCCGTTAGTGTTGTCGAGCACCCACTAACCGTGTCGACCACGAACAAGCGTTGTCCGTCCCCACACACTATGGCTGGAGCTAGAAGAAGAAGGGAGAACAGAGCAAGCACGCACAATACCAGACACCAGCGTTGGCCGAAGCCATGTCTGTGATATGGCAAATCTGAACTCTCTTTACTGAGTTGCCGTGGTAGTCTATTTATACAACTCTATCCATCTAGTCCTAGTACAGCGCATATGCTGTAACAGTAACAAGATAACATACAGGACTGACTCTGCGCCGGTCACTGCATATGCCTACAGTGCTGCAGGTGTGCCGTGCGGCCCCTGCACCTGCAGCGGCTACAGTATCACAGCAGGGGGCCTTTTCGGCACCACCTTCCCTTGCTGTGTTCACATAAGATAGCAGTAGATTAGCTAACAATCTTTTCATAATCCTACTGCTAACCCTTGTATCTCATCCATGCCAATCATTTCCTTCAGCTCCGTGAGTCGAAGTCATCCAAGCGGTTTGGTGAGGACGTCCGCGAGTTGCCGACCAGTTTCGACGAACTCGATGACGATCTGCCCTCCATCGACACAGGCCCTGAGGAAGTGGAACTTCACGTCGATGTGTTTACTCCGGTCGTGCAGAACCGGATTCTTCGCGAGGGCGATGACGGGCTGATTGTCCACCATCAGTGCGGGTGGGTGAGCTTCCACGCCGGTCAGCTCGCCCAGCAGCCGGCGTAGCCACACAACTTGGCACGCCACTGTGACCGCCGCTACGTACTCTGTCTCGCACGTAGATAGCGCCACCATCTTCTGCTTCAGCGACAGCCATGAAATTAGGGCCGGCCCGAGGAAGACGAGCACGCCAGAGGTGCTCCGTAGCCCGTCGATGTCCCCCGCCATGTCTGCATCGCTGAAGACAGTGAGTTGTAGCCTACTCTCGCCGGTCTTTGGGAAGATGATCTCATGATCTACCGTTCTCTTGACGTAGCGCAATAGCCGCTTCACCGTAGCCCAGTGATCATCTCTGGGATCCTCCATGAAGCGACTGACGTAGCCCACGGCGAACACAATGCCCCGCCTCGTGTAGACTAGGTAACGCAGACCGCCGACGATGCTCTGGTAGAGTGTTGCATCCACCTTCGCTGCGGTGCTGGCTTTCGCCAACTTCAGCCGCTCCTCCATCGGAGTCACGCATGGCTTGCACTCAGCCATGCCACTCCTCTCCAACAGCTTGGAGGCATACGCGCTCTGGCCGAGTGTGAGTTCCTCCTTCCCCTGTTTTACCTCGATGCCGAGGTAGTAGGAGAGTGAGCCGAGATCGCTTATTCGAAAATGAGCTGCCATCTCGCGCTTGAAGCTGTTGAAATCCTCCATGCGCGCGCCCGTTACGATTAAGTCATCCACATACACGCCGACGACGAGCTCCTCCTTCCCCCGTCGCCGCGTGTAGAGCGCGTGTTCGGTTGCGCACCGTTGAAACCCAAGCTCGCCCAACGTGGCGTCAAGCTTGGCGTTCCATGCTCGTGGGGCTTGCCATAGCCCATAGAGCATCTTGCGCAGTCGGAGCACCCTGTGCTCCTCTCCCTTGACGGTGAAACCTGAAGGTTGCCTAACGAAGACCGTTTTCGCCAGCTCGCCGTTGAGAAAGGCCGATTTAACGTCCAGGTGATGGACGCGCCAGTCCTTTGCTGCTGCCAAAGCAAGTAGCAAATGGACCGACTCCATGCGCGCTACTGGCACAAAGACCTCCTCGAAGTCGATGCCCTCGTGTTGAACAAAGCCTCGGGCAACGAGGCGCGCATTGTGCTTGACAATGGCACCGAACTCGTCCCGCTTGACTTTGTACACCCACTTCAGGCTGATCGGACGACATCCTAGAGGTGGATCGATGAGCTGCCAAGTCTCATTTATCTCGATCGCCTTCATCTCCTCCAGCATCGCCAGTCACCAGTTCTATCGCGCTCGGCTAGCACGAACATGGGTGGTTCCTCTGTACTGACGAGTAGTAGCTCTGCGTCGTTGAGCAGCCTGCCCGCTAGACCTGAGGGACCTGTGCCGCCGACGATGTTGTCCAGCCTACGGAACCGCACCTCCTCACCTTCATGGAAGGCGTCCACGAACTCAGTGATGTCACCGGGAGGTGAGGCGAACTCGATCAGCGTCGATGGAGTTCTCTGTTCCGCCGGAGTGCTTGGCACAGCACCTGGAGTGCTCGGCACTACTTCTGGACAGCTTGTCATAACTTCTGCAGTGTTTGGCCACACTGTAGGAGTGCCTAGCCTCAGTCTTGGAGTGGTTGGCACCACTGCAAGACGTCTTGACTCCGCCACGGGAGTGCTCGGCACCCGTCCTGGAGTGGTCACCACCACCGTAGAACCTCTCGGCGCCACTCCAGGCGTGCTCGGCATCCCTCTAGAAGTGCTCAGCACTGCCCCAGGAATGCTCGGCACTGCCCTAGGAGTGCTCGGCACTCCTTCCGGAGTGCTCGGCACCTCTTCCCCAGCGTCTCCACCACAGTGGATGACCAAGTGCTCGATGATGAAGGTGTTGGTGAAGCTGCCAGCTCCCCCCATATTCGGACTACTCCAATCCTAAGCCGCCTTCTCGTCGAACACGACGTCGCACGAGACGAGCACCTTGTCTCCGCGTGGGTCGTAGAGCCGGTACGCCTTGGTACCCTCAGCGTATCCTAGGAACACCATGGGTGTGCTCCTGTCCTCCAGCTTGATGAGGTTCGGCTTCGTCTTTCTGACGTGGCCGATGCAGCCAAATATCCAGAGGAAGGACACGCTCGGCTTACGCCCATACCAAGCTTCGAACGGCGTCTTGCCCGTCAGAGCCTTGGTCGGAGCACGGTTGAGGATGAACACCGCCGTGGTCACCGCCTCCCCACAGAACCTTACCGACATGTCTTTGGCCTTCATCATGGATTGGGCCATGCCGACCACCGTCTGGTTCCGTCGCTCCACCACGCCATTCTGTTGTGGCGAGTACGTGTGGTGTGGTGTTGCCCCACACCCTGATCCGCGCAGTACGCAGCAAACTCCACCGAAGTGAATTCACCACCACGATCAGTCCTCTGCACGCGGAGCTTCTTGCCGCTCTCGGCCTCCGCACGCGTCTTGAACTTCTTGATCGCCGCCGCCGCTTCGTCCTTGCTCGTCAGGAGTTGCAGCCACATGTAGCAACTGCAATCGTCCATGAGTAGGAGAAAGTACCGCCGACCACCGTGTGTAGCAGGCGTGATCGACCCGCAGAGGTCACCGTGGACGAGCTCGAGAGCGTCCTTCGCGCGATACTTGGCCGCCTTTGGGAATGGTAGCCTCCTCTGCTTCCCGGCCAGGCAGCTATCACACAGCTCGCCTCCGTGCTTGATGTGGGGTAGCCCTCAGACCATCTTCTCCAGCCGACCAAGCGCGTCGAAGCTGAGATGTCCGAACCGGGCATGCCACATCCACGGTTCCTCGGAGTGCCTTGCCTCCAGGCACAACGGCTACTCTACCTTCAGGTCGAGCAGGTACAACCTGTTCCGGGACCTCTTCACCTTAGCAAGAAGTCGCTGCTCCCGGTCCCTGATCCTAAGGACGCCGTCCTTGATCAGTACCTCGCTACCGCGCTCATCCAGCTGACCAATGCTGATGATGCTGGAACGCAGCTGCGGGATGTAATATACATCCGTTAGCGCGTGGTGCTCCCCATTCTGGCACCTGAAGATAATGGTGTCGCACCCTTGAATAGCCGCCCTTGAGCCATCACCAAACTTCACCGTACCGGTAACATCGCCGTTGAGCTCGGAGAAGGATGCCTTGGAGCCCGTCATGTGGTTGCTGGCACCAGAGTCCAGATACCACCGCTACTCCTGGTCGACGCCCACACATCCGAGGTGGACTTAGGCGCGTGGTTCGTCAAGGTTGACAATTTTCAGGGCCTTGCCAGGTCCTTCCACTAACATCACCTCTTCCTTCTCCTCGGCCTCGACGTCGTGCAGTGCACAGAACGTCGCCATCAGGATAGTGGCCCCATCCTCATCATCGTCTCGCGCTAGATGAGCCTGAGCTTTCTTTTCCTACTTGCGGTTTGGACACTCTCGTGCCCAATGGCCCATCTTCCCGCAACGCCGGCAGGTGTTGGAGTCGACCTGCTTCTTCTCTGAAGAAGCCTTGCTGCGGCGCTTGCCCTCGCCACCGCGGCTGGAGGAGGCTGCCTTCCCGAAGTTCCTCCGAGTAGCCCACTCCTCTTCCGTTAGCAGGAGTTCCCGCTATCCTTCGTTGCTATCGCCTGCTCCAGGCTCTCGTCCACCGCCCGCAAACGGCCTGTCACATCCTCAATGGTGAGGGTGGACAAGTCCAACATCGTCTCTATGGAAAGAACGATCTGGATGTACTTTGCCGGCACGGAGTGGAGATACTTGGAGACCGCCTCCTCTTCGTCGATGGTGATGTCATGGCTCTTCAGCTTGCTGGTGAGCGTTTGCAGGTGGAGGGAGAAGTCCTCTACCGTTTCACCATCCTTGAACTTGACATTGGCGTACTCCTTGAACCGACGCGCATCGCCGCAATAGCCTCCCACGCCTCCTTAGCCGAGCTCTTCGTCCCCAACGGCTCCCTGTACTCCGCCGGTACAGCAGCGTGGATAGCCTCCAACGCTGACATGTCATCTTCTTCATTATCGGTGTCCTTGTCAACTGCATTCCAGAGCCGTCGGGCTCTGAGCTTGATCTTCATGGTCACCGACCACTCTCCATAGTTGGTGCGAGTCAGCGTCAGCCAACTGGTGCCGCTGACCTCCCGCACCGTGCGAACAACGACCTTCGGTCGTGGCTTTGCAACCATAGCAGTGCCACTGTTGTTTCCCATCTTCGAACCGTCCGTCATCGCCAGCGGTTAGTCTGGCAATGACGCTTGTACGGTTCTGATACCACTTGTTGGCCCACAGAATCACCGGCTCAGGTGAGTGAGCCACTCACCAGTCTTGCCGAGCACCCACTAGTGTTGCCGAGCACCCACTAGCCGTGCCGACCACGAACAAGCGTTGTCCGTCCCCACACACTATGGCTGGAGCTAGAAGAAGAAAGAAGAACAGAGCAAGCACGCACAATACAAGACACCAGCATTGGCCGAAGCCCTATCTATGAGATGGCAAATCTGAACTCTCTTTACTGAGTTGTTGTGGTAGTCTATTTATACAACTCTATCCATCGAGTCCTAGTACAACGCACATGCTGTAACAGTAACTAGATAATATACAGGGCTGACTCTGTGTCGGCTACTGCATGTGTCTACAGTACTGCGGATCTGTACCTACAGCGGCTATAGTATCACAGCAGAGGATCTTTTCAGCGCTGTCTTCCTTTACTATGTTCACATCAAGTAAGAGTAGATTAGCTATGTACAACTGAAAGCTTTCTTCTTGGAACTGAAAGTGATGGAGGCCTCGACCTCGACTCGATCACTGCTGAAAAAGAGAGCCTCTGACTGGGATTTGGCTTTATCAGCAGCAGCAGCAGCTGGCCAAGAGCGGGATTACAGATTCATCGCGAAAGCCGTGGACGAAGCTTACCGGGCAGTCGAGTGCGGCGGCGGAAATCCGTTCGGGGCGGTCATCGCCCGTGGCGACGAGGAGGTGGTCAGCTGCCACAACTCCGTCCGCAAGGACACCGATCCGTCGGCGCAAGCCGAACTAGCCGCCATAAGAGAGGCAAAGTGCCACTGCTACTTTGCAGCTTGTTATATTATATATATAAACCCATCCTGTGATCACCTAATCTCTTGGCATTTCAGGCCTGCAATAAACTAGGGAGAATCGACCTCTCCGACTGTGAAATCTACGCGTCCTGCCAGCCATGCCCGATGTGCCTACGACTGATTCGCCTATCCAAGATAAAGGTTCGTCCGTAACACATCACTGCTGCATGGCCCCCATTGCATAGAGAGCTGAAGATGATTGTTTGTTGGCACTGTTGTTCCGTTGGTCCTGCAATTGCAGAAGGTGGTGTATGGAGCCAAGGCGCAGGTCGCTGCTGCTGCTGCTGGGTTCAGTAGCAGCATCCCAGATGCTTTCGTAGAGTACTATCAGAAGTCGGGTATAGAGATCAGGCAGGCCGAGGGCGAAGCGGCCCGGATCGCCGAGGAGGTCTTTGAGAAGACGGAGGGGAGGTTTCAGACGAAGTGATGTGCTGGAGAGGGCAAACATGGTCGATGGTTTTCGTTTCGAGAGCCAAAAGGATGGTCATGGTGCCATTTCCAAGTTTCCGTCGCCTGTGAAACTGGGCGGTCAGACGTCATATGGCTTGTTACATGAGTACAAAATATTTCTTTTTAACCGCAGCCTCCAGTTGTGCCTGCCTGTGAAATGTGCGGACTTTAGCAGGTTGGATTTGCGGACTAGCAGGTTGGATTTGCGGACTTAGCAGGTTGGATTCCTCGCGGAAATGCCCACCTGAGTTTAACTCCTGACTTGACGCGGGGTCGCCAGTAAATGGTGCACATCTCACACTGATCCTGTTTTTCTAAATTTATTTCGGGATTAGTGTTCTTTCAGAAGTTGACGACGTAAGACTCGACATTGAGAATTCTGTTTAAAGCATGTGGTGATTTCATCAATCTAAAGATCAGTGTGAGTATACATCATTTACTTGATGCAGGCATTCACATTTTTTTTGAATTTATTTCAATTTTTAATGGCAGTGTTCTTTTAGTAGTAAACAATGTGTCACTCAATAACGAGGTGGCTAACGAGTCCGTAGTGATTTCGTCAATATCCAGAATAGTATGAATGCGCATACATATTTGATGTATGAGTATCTGCATCTATAATATAATGTGATTCACAAATTAATTAAAATAATAATTAAATCCTTAACCATGCTAGATGAGCATTAACAAATCAATGTTTATTTTATTTAATATTTTTTTTGAAAAAATCACATTTCTCTGTAGGTGTTTTGGAGTGGATTGCGACGTGCAACTCCAACCATCCTGCGGTTTGATTCTTCCGGCGGGCCCCCCGATGCCGATTGCCACCTCCCAGCGGTCCGCGCCTGCGCTAGCAAGCCCGGCCCAAGACGGTCAAACCCATGGATAAAAGTATTCTAACCACTAGAATCAAGGACCAAAATCCATCTTCTAAGGGGTGTTTGGTTCTGAGAGACTAATTTTAGTCTCTCTCGGATGTTTGAACTAATTTAAATATTAAATAAATTCTAATTACAAAATATTAGAGGCACTATGAGCCTAATCGATTGCATGATTTTGTGGTGCTACTGAGTAAATATGCGCTAATGATGGATTAATTAACTTAATAGATTCGTCTCGTAAATTAGTCTCCATATGTGTAATTAGTTTTATAATTAACTCATGTTTAATCCGTGACTAAAAATTAGTCCCTCGAACCAAACACCCCCTAAGAAATTATAAATTGACTGAATTATATTAGAGGCACTGGAGTTTTGACTTAACACTTAGGCCCTGTTTGGTTGTTTTGAAATTTTATACTTCTGTAAATACAATACAGGTGTAATTTGTTGTGCACAAGAAAACACTAGGAATGGAAATGAATTTTTACAAGCCTGGAAAATGCTGTTTGGGTGAACACAGAACACAGGTAAATTTTCAGCAGAGCAAAGCATCATCACATCACGGTGGACGAACTGAAAATAATTGGAATCTACACTGACGATTGAGCGTGAGATCTGAACGCAAGAACGACGATTTCAACTCGTAACAGACTGACGCTCACCTCGTCATGCACAAGAAGCTGCAGGTTCTGCCGCTGCGGCGGGCACACTGTCGCGGTGCCGCCCACACGTCATTGCCGATGACCCGTGAAAGATTCGGTTTTTGGTAATTCAGCGATAATTTTAGGTAGACTAATATTTATTTGAGTGAGATATATAGGTAATTAGTCCACAGGTACGTCATATGTGAGCAACCAAAGCCATGGAGGTGAAATAGTTTGGATTTGTTGCAAAGCTCATATATGTGATGAAACAGCTCATTACATATGAGACATGACATGGAGTCATATGATCAAGGTGGAGAAGATCAAGATAAGACTTAGCCTCGACGGACCGGTTGCAAGTATAAACGGTAAGTTGAGTGATGACTTGGCGCCGATGGACCGACGCAACGGTGAAGAGCAAGTGAAATCAAGATCAATAAACCAATACGGTCACGTGGTGATATGAAATGGATCATATCATTTGTGATTGGTTGGTGCATGTGTTACATCAACATTGAAGGAGATAGAATGGAATGCGCAAGGAAAAGGTATAACCTGTAGGGCATTTTATTTCACTGGTCATAGGTGTGTAGAGAAGTTTATGATCGGATTTAGGATAAATGGTCGTACTATTAAGAGGGACAAACTTATTTACATATCGGTCATCTAGTGCCACTTGAGCGATCTAACTTTGCATATGTGTTAGGATCGAGTGGCGTGGTAAATTGAGTGACTAATCTTTTAAAAAATATTTATGAAAATGCTAACACACTTGCACAAGTTGTTGTACACTTGGTAGTGTTGGCACATTTACAAAGGAGAAGAAGTTGGAGTTGTTGTGGATCAACTCGGTGAAGAAAATGAGACGAAAAGAGGTCACTCGAGGTGATCGGATGCTGGCCTCGACAGGACCGGACTCTGTCGGGCACGTCTGGTCAGTGTAAGCAGAAGAGGCGCTGTCTCGGTCAAATGACCGGATGCTTGTGCCTAGAGGTGATCGTACGTGGCGCTCCTACTCCAATCGTTCTTGACGTAGGGCTGGCATGCGAGGCAGAGAAGAGCGGACGCCGCGGTGCGTCCGGTCGTACGCGAACGAACGCGTCCGATCGTCAAAATCTCTCTCGGGGTAGTCTCTAGAGTCGACCTGACTCCGCGCGGCGCATCATCAGGTCAAGGCAGAGGTGCGTCCGGTCCTTGGCTCTGTGGTGCGCGAGCAAACGCGGGTTGCGCCCGTCAGGTCGTCCTTCGGCCTGTCCAGTCATTCTTTGACCATTGGCGCGCAAAGTCGACCATTGAGATCGAGCGTCCCTGGTTGACTTTAGGCGACACGTGGTCGGCTAGGAGTGACGCAGGGCCTAGTGTGTCCGGTCATCACGACCAGCACGTCCGGTCACTGCGAGACTTGCCCAGTAAAGGGGTAACGGCTCTTTTGAGCTGTGGGGTTATAAATAGAAGTGGTGGTCGGCCTTGGGCCGGTTGCTGAGCACACTAGAGTCTTGGTGGCTTATGTGGTGGTGCTTGGGAGCCCTCTAACTCACTCATGCTTGGTAGTGTTCATCCGATCGAGTGAGTGTGCGATTCTAGTGCGATTGCATCGTGAGCTTGCATTGAGTGGCACTAGGTGATCGAGTTGCAAGCCGACGGTGCTTCTTACTCTTGGAGGTTGCCACCTCCTCGATGGCTTGGTGGCTTATGACTTCGTTGAACCACGCGAGAAGATTGTGCAGTGCTCCGGAGGAGGACTTGTGATGGAGATTGTGCTCACCCCGCGGGGATCGCGAAGAGCAACTTTAGTAGAGCATGTCATTGAGCTACCCTCACTTTTGGGGTAGGTTCTTGCGGTGCCCAACGTGCAGGCTTGGCGGGTGATGCCAATTAGCCACCGAACCACCAAGTGAGCGGTCGACACAACGGGAACTAGCTTGTTGGTAAGCACGTGAACCTCGAGATAAAATCACCGTGTCATCCTTGTCTTCTCGTTGGTTTGCATCCCCTTTACACAAGCTTGTATTTACTTTCATATACATTGTGCTTGTGTAGTTGCTCTTGTTTTTAGTTTGCTTATGTAGCTTGCTAGTTACCTTCTTGCTTGTGTAGCATAGAAGGAGCTCTCTTGCGTGACTAATTCGGTTTGAGTAACCTTATTAGTCGCATTGCTTAGTTTGTGTAACTAAGTGACTTGCGCTCTCTAATATGGCTTGTGTAGCCTTGTTATTGAGCATTGCTAGCGAGCTTAGGTGGCTTTATGCTTTTGTTTACTAGCAAGTATAGGAGCTCCCCCGTTGCTTGAAGTACTAGTGGCATAGGTTTGTGTGACCTTGCTCCTAGAGTTGGTTAGGTGAGCTCTAACTAGCCTGGTACCTTAGTTGCTTAATTAGAATCTTTATAAGGTGCTTGTGAACTTAGATAGAGGGGTATAGTCTTGGCTAGACCTTTAGTTTTAATTCCACTTTTATTTTGGTTAGCCGTCACGATTAATTTTAGAAAGAACTATTCATCCTCCCCTCTAGTCCGCCATCTCGACCCTACACGTGGTATCAGAGCTTGATCTCTCATTTGTTATCTTCACCGACCTAAGAGGATGACATCTAGTGGGCTAGATGATTGTGATACACATATTTTTATGACACAAACTTTGCACTTTAGAAAAATCGCATGCTTGATCATTTTCGTGCAAAGGGACCTAAGTTTTGGTGGATTATCACTAGTGGTCTCACTCATGTTTTGGACCATAAAAATCTAACTAAAGCTCAAAGAGTTCTCTTTAAACTTGATGCACATGTTTGTTGTTATCTAATGGATGCTTTGAGCTTTGATTTGATGAAAAAGATAAACTATATGGGAACCGCTCGTGAGATATGAGAATCAATCAAGCACACCTTGGTGATTCCTCCACATGGGATGATGGCAAGTTCAAGGAGGATGAGTCCAAGGAGAAGGTGCATGAGTGTGTTGAGCATGACCATGATTTGGTGATTATAGAAGATTACTCCACCTCATGGTCAAGTGATGATGATGATGATCGATCTACCACAAGTTCACTTGACAAGATTGATGAAGATGTCATAAGTGATGCACATGATGATTTTGCCTCAAGCACACTTGGTGATGATCTTAATGATAATGGTTCATGCTCGGGCCATGATTGTGATGCTACTACAAGCCCATCCACTACACCACATTGCTTCATGTCAGAAGGTGACACAAAGATATAAAATGCTAATGTGATTGATCATGTTGATTTATATGATGGGCTTGTTAGTAGACTTGCTAGCATGACCATATCTTTAGAAAATGAGAAAGCCAAAATATTAAAATTGAAAATTGAAAACTCATTTCTAAAGAATTCTTGTGAAGATCATAAGCACTTACTTGATGTTCTTAAATCTTCACATGATGAGCTAAAATTGACTTATGAGAAGCTTTTTGTGTCTCATGAAGAATTATTAGAACAACATGCTTCTCTCATTAAAATATTTTCAAAGAAACTTGAAAAGAACAAGAGCTCATCACATGAGTCATGTGATCAATTGCAACATATAACTAACTCTTGTGATGTGGAGAAGCATGTATCCACCTCTTGTGATGATTTATTAGAAATGCCATGCTCTTCACTTTTAGATGCTTGTTCTACTTTCTTGTCTTATGAGACTAACCTTTTGAAGGAGAACAATGAGCTAAAGAATGAAGTGAAGAAATTGAGCAACAAGTTAGAGAGGTGCTACAACACCAAAATCACCTTCGAGCACATGTTGAACAACAAAAGAAGCTATGGTGATATGAGTGGCATTGGATTCAACAAGAGCATGACCAAGGGAGAGAGAAAAAGAGAAAGAAGGATGAAGAAGTTACTACAAAAGAAGCTCTCTCATTTTATGTGCTAAAATGCCATGAAATGGAACATCTTGAAAAAGTTGCCCCAACCTTGAGAAACTCAAGTTGAAGAAAGAGGAAGAGAGGCTCAAGCATGTCAAGTGCTTCAAGTACCGTACTTGGGGTCATCTCACCTCAATGTGCCCAACCAAGCAATTGGTGATGCAAAAAGAAGAACCTCAACCAAAGCCACAAGTTGAGCAAGAAAAGACATTCCAAGACCAAATCAAGGTCAACCATTAAGATGGTGATGATTTGGTGATGATGAAGAAGAAAACAAGAAGGGGTGGAAGAGTAAGGCATCCAATGCTTGATCAAGATGCCAAAATAATGAATAAGACTCAAGATGAGAAGAAGGTGTTTGCTCACATCAAGTGCTTCAAGTGTGAAAATATGGGACAGTTTGCCTCGAGGTGTCCTACCAAGCTTGAGAAAAAGGCTCAAGCAACTCATGAGAGGCAAAACAATGAGAAACATCACATGAGCAAGGAAGAGAATGCTCAATCAAAGAGAAAGTGCTACTCATGTCGGGAAAGGGGACACATGGCTAATTCATGTTCCCTAGGTAACAATTCTAAGCCTATTTCAATTAATGATAATACTATGCTTAGAAAGGATGGTAATGGTACCTCTATGGTTGCTATTGCAAAATGTTCCGCTATTTATACTAAGGCTACGCTTAAGTATGTTGCTCCTAACTTGAGAGGACCCAAACTTATTTGGGTACCATCAAAAAGTGGATGAATGTGTGTAGGTACCATGGCATTGGAGGCTTGATTCAATGGAATTCTTATTATTCATCATATATTGAGTCAAGTATTGAAGCATAGTGCTATTCTATCCCAATGCCAAGCCAAGAATTAGTGAAGTCCAAATGTGCTACAGCATACAAGTGTCATATTCAAGTTGTGGTGTTTTTATTGGAATTAGTTGGTGGCTTGCATATACATATGAGTTGAATCTTGCTAATTGGATGATCATGAGCTAACCAAGGTATATCTCTTGTTGATCATTTCATTTGGATGCATATGAGTTGATTGAATTGGATAAATATGCAATGTTGCTTCCTACAAGATGTTTGAATGGATAAATGGTTAGTAATCAAGTTTGGATTGATTTGTGTTGGATAAATTCATAAGATGACTTTTAGTAAGTGAATTGAATGGATTTAAGTCTTGTAAAAGTATTCAAATAAGTTGATTTCAAGTTTGATTCAATTTAAAGAAGTGTAGCTCAATTGGTTGAAATCTGTCCTATATTTGAAAATCTGAGTGAGCTGTGATCTTAGCCATGTTTGAGTGAACAAACTTATTGGATTGGCATGAAAATTGGTGTACATGTGCTAGACTTGTGGTATAAGATACTGTGCAAATTTCATGAGAATTGGATAAGAGATGCTTTAGTTTTGGAGTAGATCTTGTCAACTATAGTGCAACAGTTTTTCAGCATGGAGCAGTGGTGGAAGATTTGATTCCTCGTAGTTCATATGAGGTCAAATGAAGCTCAAATTTTAACAGCTGCTAGATGACTTAGTGAAGTACATCTCCACCAAATTTTGTGGCATTTGACCCCGTTCGCTGGTCTGAAACTTGGCTGAAACTGGCTGGTTTTGTGAGAGAGAAACACTGTAGCGGCTAGTTGATTAACAATGTTTTGTGAGGGGAGTCAACCGGCTGGTCTAGACCATCCAGACCAGCGAACGCGCCCTTTGTATATGTACATTATGAATTATGGATTATTCTTTGAAGGGTACAGAATCTATCAGAAAAGTAACAACTATTGGATTGATCAAGAGTCACTTTGATTGAAGGGTCCTCGAGTTGGAATTATGATTATAAGTGGTTGAGGAACCTAAGTTTGGTCTTGGATTGATTCAGAAGCATGACAAGCAATGAGTACAAGGTCATTTGATTGTGTAGTGTATTTGACACATATTTGGTACTCAAATTGAAGATCAAGACCAAAATCAAGATGAAGATGAAATTTAAGTTCTAGAGATTATTGGTGATCATTTGGTAAAAAAAGACTTAAAAAAGTAAAAAGAAAATGACTTAAATAAGGTTTTGTGGTTACTCATCAAGTTAAGTTCATCACTTAGATCAATCAAACAAAGTCAATTCAAGTGGGTATCCAAAATGGTTCTTTGAAGAGAGATCACTTCTCCCTAGTGTAGGGGCTTGCCGCCTATATGTAGGTAAACCAAGTATAGTACTTGGAAGGCTAATATGGAAATGGGGATCCGAGGAACATTTAAGATGCTTAGTTGAAGTAGTCAAAAGGGGTGATCAAGAAAAGCAAGCAACATCCAAAAGAGAGCTAGTCATGATAATTAAAGTGGTATTCAAATTAGTGCTCTGTCGATGTTTGACCACCGATAGCCTGCCACGGGGGTCCCCGGGGCAGTATTGTTCGGGCTTCAGCGTATGAGGAACTCGACGGTGAACACAAGAGACAGTCGATTTATCCTGGTTCAGGCCCTCGACTATGGTCGAGTAATAGCCCTACGTCCAGCCGGTGTTAGCCCTTGCGTTGTATTGATTGTGTTATAGAAATCCTCATCTCCCGTCTCTAGGAACCCTGCCCTCCTTTATATAGCAGGAGGTCAGAATCCTAGTCGGTTTACAATGAGAGTTCTTAGTAGGATTACAAGATAATACTACTACTAAGATTACATGGGGAGAATCCTAGTTAGACTAGATCTTCTCTCCTCCCTGCGGGGTATCCTATGGGTCCCGCACCGACAAGCCCCCGAGCACTTCATGGTTGAGCTCTGGAAGCGTCGTCTTGTTTTTTTAGGCTTTGCCGAAAGCGAGTGAATAAGCATCGTCCGAGTTCTTTCTTGAGCGAAACCGTGTAGCGCTCTATGAGATCTTCACGTGGAGTGTACCTTTTTGAAGAAAAAAGTATTCCCCTTTGGGTGTAGCTCCCGAGCCTCTTGCTATTTGGAACAAGGAGCTGGAGGGTCTTGTCTTGAAATCACTCTGATCCTTCGTTGAAATGTTCCCGAGCGTGTGCCCGGGTTCTTTATAAAAAAGAACTCGGATATAGCTCGGTCCGGCTTCTTTTTGTCATGATTCCTTGAAGTAGTTTTGTCCTGAAGAAGTCTTCTTGGTGACGTACGCTTTTTTCGAAGAAAAAGGGGCACTCACTGAGTGTAGCCCCCGAGCCTCTTGCTATTTGGAACAAGGAGCTGGAGGGTCTTTGAATCTTATGTTGTTTTAAAATTGCTGACTTGAAGAAGTCTTTCGAGTGATGTGCGCTTTTTTGAAGAAAAAGTGCACTCACTGAGTGTAGCCCCTGAGCCTCTTGCTGTTTGGAACAAAGAGTTGGAGGGTCTTGAGTCTGATTTGTTCGAGGAACTGAAATCTTCTCTTTTTGTAGCCTCTGAGCATTTATCTGGGTTCTTTGATTCTAAAAGAACTCGGACGCATTGTTCTTGGCGTATTCTCTGGTAGTTTGCTATTTGTCAGGTGTAGTTGTATGGTGGTGGTTGAGTGTAAATGTTGCCTGTTCATGGGTTATACAGTGTTGGCATATTCTTCCGGATATGCTCGTCTTCGAGTACTGTTCCTTCCGAGTCTTCCATTATTGAGTCCTGTCTTTTCACTGTGTCCTTTGAAAGGCTTGGTTCGTTGGTACTCCTAGTCCATGTGCGCCGCTCCTTCGATCTATAAATACCCTCCCGGGGTGCTTGCTTTCATCCATTGAACATTTTGTTGAAAACTTCGTAGTCATGAATATGGTAGTTTGTGAGGTAGAGCAGCCCCCGGGCGTATCTTGTAGTTCCTGTGTGTCTTGTCGTAGCTGGAGGAAGACTTGTGATAGGGATTAGAGGTAGACTAATCCCGCAGCGGCATTGTACTTGGAAGTACGTGGTGGTAGTTGGAGGAAGTCTTGTGATGTGGGCTTCGTTCCTTCATCCGGTAGTTCTGGGTTGATCCTCACCGTCTGTCTTGAGACTGTCCGGTGCAGATCAACACCTGATCCTGCATCACGTCGGGCTTGGGTAGACAGATGCCTGCCGACTTCCCCTGGTCTATGTTGTCCCACCATGCTGCTGATTTCCGCCTTGGATGCACTACGTCCGTCCTTTGAAGAAAACAGAGTAGCCGAGCGCGGTTTGTTCTATCGAGTAGCAACGTAGTCGTTCCAGAGCCTAATTGTGTCCGGGCTCCTTTTTGCTACCTTACTTGTCATAGTGCCGAGTTCATTGGGTCTTGTAAGATGTGTAATCTTCTATTTTTGAAGCTATTTGTAATGGAAAGAATCTTGTCTTCAGAGTTGTCATTCATTTTTCTGCTGTAATCCTGGTTATTCATGAGGCTCCTGAGTTCTTTCTTTAAGAACTAGGCTCTTTTGTTCCTTGCGAGGTGGCCCTTCGTTTCTTCATGGTTGACGGGTTGTTCTTGTAGTAATCTGAAAACTCTACCGTGGGCTGGATGGATAAGTCTGAAATCTGTCCGTTAAACTGTACCGTTGTGTGGATTTGTGCCGTCTGTCATTTCAGCTGTGTCAGTAAATGGACCGTTGTGTTCCCACACCGTGTTTTAATGGGCCTGGTGGGCCGTTTTATCGCTGTAAAATCTATTTAAAGACCTTTTATCTTCGTTTTCTTTACTGCCCAGCTCTTGCCTTGAAACCCTAGCTTTTAGAAATCCGGCGCCGCCATTGTCGCCGTCACCCGAGCGCCGCCATCCTAGCTTCGTCTTCCCCAGTGCCTTTTCGCTTCCGCTAGTTCATGGGTAGGAAGAAGGCCGCGAACAAGTCCCAGGCAGCCTTCATGGACGAGGAGTCGTCCCTTTCTTTGATAGTCTAACTAGGATTCTCCCCATGTAATCTTAGTAGTAGTATTATCCTGTAATCCTACTAAGAACTCTCATTGTAAACCGACTAGGATTCTGACCTCCTGACTATATAAAGGAGGGCAGGGTTCCTAGAGACGGGAGATGAGGATTTCTACAACACAATCAATACAACGCAAGGGCTAACGCCGGCTGGACGTAGGGCTATTACTCATCGATGTTTTACCACCGGACAACCCGTCACGGGGTACCCAGGACGGTGATTTGTTCGGAGGGGTATCGGCGTTTACAGGAACTCGATGGTAAACGCAGGGAGACAACGATTTATACTGGTTCGGCACGCCGGAATGTCACAGCGCCCTACGTCCAGTCTGGTGTGGATAGTATATTGCGCCCTGCGCTATTTGTTGTGTTGCGAGGTATGTTGTGGTTGTGAGTTCTGTCGGTTATGTGTGTGTCATGTGTAGGTGCTGATCTAGGGACCCCTACCCTCCTTTATATAGTCCAGGAGAGGCGGGAGTCCTAGTCGGTTACAAAGTAGAGATCCTAGTAGGATTACGTGTAACTAGTTTTAGTAGGATTATATGTACGTAATCCTAGTTGGACTAGGTCTTCTTCTCTTTTCTCCGTGGGAAACCCCATGGGTCCCGCATCGACAAGGCCCCGAGCATCTCATGGATGAGCTTCGGAAGCCTTCTTGTTCTTCTTGGCCTTCGTTGAGTTGTTGTAAATCCGTTCCAGGTTCTTCTGAAGTGAAACCTTGAGATGGTCTTCTTTTGGTTGGTTCATCATGATTGGTGTGCACTTTTTTTTCTAAAAAAGTGCACTCAGTGAGTGTAGCCCCCGAGCCTCTTGCTTGTTGGGACAAGAAGCCAGAGGGTCCTTTAGTCTTCTTGGTTGCTCCGAGTTACTTTTTCTGTGGGTGCAATTTTTCGTAAAAATTGCACTCACTGAGTGTAGACCCCGAGCCTCTTGCTTTTGCTTGCAAAAGTTGGAGGGTCTAGATTCTTGTCTTCAAAAATTTCTGGGGTTATGTATCCCGCAGCCCCCGAGCCTTCTCCGAGTACTTTTCTTTAGAATAGAAATCGGATAAAGGGTCTTGATGTGTTGTCGTTGTTGTAGTCTTGAGTACTTGTATTCTTGGTCTTTCGTCCTTGAATCCGAGCCCCCGGGCATAGTTGAAGCGAATGCCGAGCCCCCGAGCTTAGTGTTTGACTAAGCCGTGATGCTCTTCCGAGTTGTTTTTTATTCATCCAGGTTGTTTCTAGACTTCTCTGGTTCTTGATGTACCTCTTCCAGGTTGTTTGCACTTCGTCCAGGTTCTTTCTCAACTTGTATGTACCTCATCCGGGTTGTTTTCTGATCAATCCAAGTTCTTTTTTGTCTTGATTTCTGTTCCCAACTTATCTGGGTTGTTTTTCTTCAATCCGTTTTTTTTTCTAATTGTCTTGATTTCTGCCCCAGCTCGTCTGGGTTGTTTTCCTTCAATCCGGGTTCTTTCTGATCTTGTCTTGGTTCTTGCCGCACCTTGTCGGGGTTCCTTTTTTATCAATCCGGGTCCTTTATGAGCTTGTCTTGGTTCTTGCCATACCTCATCGGCGTTCTTTTTTGATCAAACCAGGTTGTTTATGGACTTGTCTGAGTAAAATAGCTCTCAAGAGCATGTTTTTTTTCCGATCTCATGGTATAGATGTAGCTCCCCTGCATGTTAAACATAAAAATATATTGTAAATGACATTCCGGATATGAAGTCGGGAGCATGTCCCATATTTGAATAATCAATCAGGGGCGGGCCCCGACATTATGAAATGCATATAAACTTTTTACGTCTTGCTCTTGCTAGGCCATGCAAATTCCTCAGGTAGTGTCCTGTTACGTTTAAGCACTTGAATCTCTGGCGTATGGTTCAGAGGTTCATGACGTGACCATGTGAGCCTGGCACTCGGTTCGTGACCATCCATGTGAGTAGACAAGCTTCACGGATTAAGGCGTGTTCTACCTGAGGAATTCGGCGACCGTTAAGAGAAGACCTAGAGCACTATGTTTGCTCGCATGATGATTTTTGTGTCTTCCCAGAGACATATACGAATAATATATGAAATATATAAAAAATGAGACGTGACTTAGCTTGGTTCGTGGCCACGTTGTCGATCACCACAGCCGAGTTGTCGGTCGGTGTGGCAAGTAGTCGATTTTTGTACCGAGTTGTTGGCATAGCATCCGAAGTGATGGAGGCGGGTCGACAACTTGCTTGATGTAGTTGAACAAAGATGATGAAGTCGTCGGATAGCTCGTCCAAAGTTGTTTCTTCGATGAGTTTAACCAAACGAGTGGATTTGTCATGTCGAGTACTCGAAACAACTCGGAACGTGTTGCCGGGTTCCTAGAATTTGGTTGCTTGCTCGTGACTTGTTGAAACTTGTTGTAGGTGGTCTTCTCTTTGTTGACCGTATTGCTTGTATTTCTTGACCTTCTCTCATATGAGTATGTCGTATGTATAAATCAATGCACAAACACCTTTAGCTTTGCTTGGTTGCTTCCTTTGTTAGCTTCTTGCATGTCCGTGATGTATTCGTATACGAAGTTGACTTGGAGACGGGGTGTGTGCGTGTATATGCACAAAGTTGATCCATTGATTCCAGATATATCCGATCGACTTGTATGTCGTTATCCTTTTCTGTCCAATCTCATAGCTTGTATATCTCCTAGATGTGTTGCTTCATAATTGGCCCGCACGTTGTTGGCTTCGTGTGGGAGCAGGACTCTTCTTGTGTCGGAGTTGGACTTGAATCCGCATATAGTTGAGTTGTGATGGAGTCTGAGTTGCAGTCCGACTTGTACTCGTATCAGGCATGTTTGATGCTGGTTGGCGTGTAGTAGGAACGTGATACAGCTGCGCTTCTGCTGGGATCTCACTGAGTTGACGAAGTCGGAGTAGATGTTGACGAAGAGGTCTCGTGCTCGCACGAATTGATGCCGATGCTGAACTTGAATATGGCGGGTTGTCGATGAGGCCGACGAGAGCCGCAACGAGTTGTCGAAGAGAGCCAATGAGTGCCGCGGCGAGTTGTTCTTGAGGTGTGCCGCGGCGAGTTGTTCTTGAGGTCTTCTAAGCCGTAGTGAGTTGTTGACGAGGGCCGACGAGTGCTGCGACGAATATTGATTTTGAAGTCCACCGAGCTCTCGAACGCAAAGCGCCGAGAACCCCTACCTAGCGCGCCAGCTGTCGATGTTTGATTTTGAAGTCCACGGGGTCCCTCTCGAGCATTAAAGCGCAGATAAGCGCGAACTACCTACGGTGAACGCAAGAGACGGTCGATTTATCGATGTTTGACCAGTAATAGCCCACGCCACGGGGGTCCTGCGTTGTATTGATTGTGTTGTAGAAATCCTCATCTCCGTCTCTAGGAACCCCGCCTCCTTTATATAGCGAGGTGAATCCTAGTCGCAATGAGAGTTCTTAGTAGGATTACAAGATAATACTACTACTAAGATTACATGGGGAGAATCCTAGTTAGACTAGATCTTCTCCCTCCTCGGGGTGGGGTCAGTAACAAGCCCCGAGCACTTCATGGTTGAGCTCGAAGGGCGTCTTGTTCTTTAGCTTTGCTTTTGTGAATAAGCAAGCATCGTTGTATTGATTGTAGCGTATGAAATCCTCAGTCTACCTTTTTGAAGAAAAAAAGTCTTTGGGTGTAGCCCCGAGCCTGCTGTTATTTAGGAGTGGAGGTCTTGTCTTGAAATCAATCCTTCGTTGAAATGTTCGTTCTAAGTTCTTTTAAAAAGAACTCGGATATAGCTCGGTCCGGCTTCTTTTTGTAGGATTACATGATAATACTACTACTAAGATTACATGGGGAGAATCCTAGTTAGACTAGATCTTCTCTCCTCCCTGCGGGGTATCCTGCGGGTCCCGCACCGACATGCTCTCATGCAAGCATTGATCAAAAGAGAAAGCAAGTCAACCACAACAAGAATTAGTGCACTTGATCATTAGTGATTCTCAAATCATATGGGTGAAGAATGGATTTCTTCATTGATGATTGGTCTTCACCAAACTATTCAATTGGACTTTACATTGCTATTGCAGAGCTTAATTGGAATCAAATGACTATCCTCTACTCCAACATAGTAAAGGTATCATTGTAATGTGCATGAGCATTTCATCCCTTACTAGTATGCGGTTAGTGCACATAGTACATGCTTATTAGGATCATGCATGACAAATGAGAATCTTTAAAATTCAAAGCCTACCACTATTGCTTGATTGATTAGTTGAATCTAGTGGTAGTGTATGAGTTTGTTCATGAACTAGTAAACCCAAGTACTTGATTTGGTTTGGATTGCCAACAAGTGACAAGTACAACATTGGCAAGATAACCTTTGTAAGAGGTGTGAAGAAGCTTGTCATTGGTTCAAATCAGACTTGGAAACTTAGGCAAATTATGGTAGAGCCGCCCGAAATAGCACGCTTCCAGAGACGCTCGTCTTCCACCAGACACTAAGCACCCCGAGAGCTGGCTACATCGGACGGTTTCCATCGAGCACATCGCAAGGGAGAACTCGAATAATCCACGTTTTTCCTCTAGGATCCAATAATGAAAACGAGTTTACAATACTTAGTCTATTTCATACAACAAGAGTTCTTAGAAATATATTATTATAATACTAAGTTCAGAGTGCGGAATTTAAACAACGGAATTACAATAAACATCTAACGGTAGAATACAAGGATCCGTCTGTGCCCACCATAAGAATCCTCCACACAACAGCTACTTTTCAAACTGCACCTGCAACAGGGGTAAACAAACCCTAAGTATACAATGTACTCGCAAGACTTACCCGACTAGTGGGAATAATTTCTCGACTCCAAAGGATATGATAAGCTTTATGGTTTGTTGGGTTTCCTTTTTGCAGAAAGCAATACTAGTAGTGAATCCTTATGTATGTTTCTTATTAGCAATCATAATTAGTTCATTATCTAACCATTCTATGTAAGCACATGTTCTATTTTTAAGCAAGAGTTGAGCAAACAGATCTATTTCACCATCTTTTAGTGTTTACAACGGTGCTAGATTGTACATAAGTCGTACTAGATTACCCGACGATTCACAAATCAATGTGCCCACTGGGTACCCCGAAACACACGCCCCGCTTGTACCCAGGCACAAGCAGGACCAACCCATCAATCTCCTGTCAAGGGATCCAGGTCCTCATCCAAACTTGGACTCCAAGCCCCCACACCTGAGTCCCAGACTCAGTGTGGTGCTTAGACCTCCACCATCCCCGCCTCCAATTAGTCGGTCTAGAAAGAGCCGGAACCCACGACAAGAGAGCAACGAGCCTTTCCTGCTCCCATAAACAAGTATGTGCTCAGGATAATAAGTCTGTGACCTGACTATAATTCAATGCAACGGTCGGTCCTTAACCGATACACGGAGAGGGAAAACAATGTAACCAAGCTATGCTCCATTGGTCGTGGGACACAACCTCTTACACCCACCAATACCCGTACCATATCCCTGCCCGATATCCATTTTTTTCACCATTTTATCATTAGAGTGATAATAATAATCACATATTGTGAGTAACAACATGTTACTCACGCTACCGAAAAACCTAAGCATAGCAGCTACTCGACCTAAGCTAATAGGACTCATAGGTAGGTATATCTATGCATGTAGTTTCAATATAAATCCTATAACATAAATGCACATCATATATATATTTCCAGTGATTATTCAAAATAAGGGTTATTCATCGGGGCTTGCCTTGGGCAGGCGTGGTGTCAGCTCAATCAGTCAGTGGCGGCTTCAGGACCTCCTCCTACACGAGAGTCTCCTCCTCGTACTCTTCAATCACCTCCTCGAACTCGTGATCTCCGATGGTCACGATCTCCGCCAACTCATTCTCTACATGCATGCGATGATGATGCAACACTTAGCATTAAGGCAACAACAACTCTTAAAATAAGAATACACATGGTAAACTACTAAGCTAGCTCTAGTGACTAGGATACTAAGCTAACTATTATTTTCATCAAGTAAAGTGTGGGGTTGAACTAACAAACACCTAGCTTTACAAATAAAGAATATATCTTTATTTCTACTAATGATTTAATGTATATTTGAAACAAAGAGCATTTAACTACCCTTATGCTAAGTCTATTCTACAGCTACAAAAATTACAGTGAGCAAATAATAATACAATGAAGCTACTGTAAAATTTTCAAAGCTGAAGCTATCACCATTCTACCACAAAAATTCCTACAATTATTTAACCTAATCATATTAAGTACTCTCAAATGATTCAATAGCCACTGGTATCAACAAATATGTATATGAACTAACTACACTAACAGATAGAGCACAATTTTAGGAACCTAACAAAATTGATTTCACAAATTTTGGACATCTACAGAATTTGCTATAATTTTCCAAAGATCAGCTCAAAACTAAATTAGAAAAACATTTGCTAATTCGCTAGAAAAAGGAAAACCAATTCTTGCGTGGCCCTACGCTCTCACAATGCCATGACACGATGCCATATTTCGCAAGCCGCCCATGAGAAGCAGTGCCACACAGGCGAGGCGGACCTTGTGGGAGAGTCTCGCAAGACGTCAAGATTTTTTGCAAAAGAGACCTTGCATTTCCCCAATTCGTAACCAAGGATCAACACTATTTTACTTACTCATAGACCCTCTCACTTAACCCCCCGGACTTTCTCTAATTTACCCGCGTGCACGTGGCGGCTCAGTACGCGGCGAGCGGTGGCCTAGCATGGCTGCGCCGGCCACCTAGGGCCGCCACTGGCCCGACGGTCAGACCAGCCTCCATCCCTGGTTCAACCAGCTACACCTGTCGATAGCACGGGGCGGCGGGACGCGCTGGAGCCAGCCACGATGATACGTGGCCGTCCATGTCGGTGGAGCGACCACCTCGGCGAACTCAAGCATCAACAAACCCATCTAGCTAGCGAGTGAGCATTAACAGGCTACCGTGAGCCTAGCTATGATGACCGTTGGTGAAGAGAGTGGCGAGAGAGGAGCTGGCCACATGCAGCCGAGCCATGCGGCGGCGCACCGCGGCGGCACGGTCGCGTCAGCGGTGGGGTGGAGCTGGCAGCGACTAAGCTGAGGCACGCATGATAAAGAGGAAGGCAAGGCACACGTACTGGTGTGGGCAATTGGGTTCGGGTGGAGGGATGGGAGGTCTGCCCTCGGTCATGTCCATGGCGTGGCCTTAACGGCGCACCGGCGGGAAGACGCCAAATTGGCGCCTGGCCAGGCTGTTATCAAGGCGGTGCGGGGTCGGGCAACGAGGAGACGTGAGGGCGGAGGTGCAGACGAGCTGAATTGAATAGAGGTGACCTATCTCTGGCGGAGGCAGAGAGATGGGAGACAGAGCAAGGATGGTGGAATACGGCTAGGGATCTGCTGTGACATGCCTTGGCAGGACACGGTTGATGTAACCACAGCGACCCAGTCTAGCCACTAGCGAACTAGCACGCGCGTGTTCATGCCGGCCTGGCCCACGCGCCGCTGCGCCATCAATGGTGTGATGATGGCGGGTGCAACCATGTGCACAGAATCAAACAGGGCCAGGGCGCAGAGCATTGTGGCGCAGACACGAGCACAGGGGTGACGGCAGCGGCAGTAGGCATGTCACGAGGCACAACAGACTTGGCAGCACAGCAGCACGTAGGGCGGGCGACAGCGGGCACGGCCGCACGGTAGCGCCCATGACTATTCCCACAGCACACGGCTAGCCCTGCGCGGCAACACGTGGGCGCGCGTGAGGCGCACCGACATGGCAACATCAACCACTGACGCGCGGTGACCGTGCCCACGCAGGGGAAGTAAACCGGAAACGTGTTGTGCATGGATTTTAAAGCTTCTACCACGACCAAACCGTTACTCCTAAACATAAACGGTCTTCACTACACTCAAGATGGTATATGAGGCTACTTAATCAAGCTATAACACTACATCGCTCTTTAACCCAATTCCTCAAAATAGTTTGCTAAACATAGCAATGTCTAACTGTCAACGGACTTGGAAATTTTTCTAAGTTTTGAGTTGAACTCTATTTCAAATTGTATTTCTAAGTATTGGAAATATTAGCTAGCAAGGTTATTTTTCAACAGCAAGTATTTCATCATCTTCTACAAAGTTCACACTCCAAACTTTATTTAAGCCCCATATATAAGTTCTATAGTAATTTTACTCAATAAAAATTGCTTTACAACCATACTTGATAATTGTACGAATCGTGGAGTAACTTTTCGTTTTGTATTCTTATTGATCGTTTTAGTTGAAATACTTCACCTATTCGTTTCATCACATGCATTACCCCATAAGTATGATGCTCATGACGTGTTTTAGTAAATGATTTAGGGTGTAACACCGAGGGTGTTACACAAATCAATTTAGTTCAAGTCAAAAATAAGAAGCCCATGATAGTGACAAGAATACATGAACAAGACAACAATGCAAATAGATATCTAGTTTTTAAAGTGGTATCTAGACTCAATTAATCTCTTCAAGTGGTATTTACAAGTGGTGTCTAGATCAACCTACAAGTGATATCCTACAAGTGGTACTCATGAAGATAGCAAATGTTCAAGAAATGGTTCTTATTGACAAATCCAACAAGTGGTTCTATGCTAGAAAATTCTTTCAAGTGGTATCACATTTTTACACGTGGTATCAATCATACAAGACCGTGGTTCCACAAGTGATCCTAAACTTTAAGTGATCATCAAATGAAGAATGCTTCCTTCATCTACAAGAACACAAGTTTATCAAGTGGATGACCCATGCTATGACATAGGGGGAGGTGTCCCACCAATTGGTATCAAGGTCAAAGATCCTATGTGTGGTATCTCAAGAGCTATCCAAATGGTGTCATTCCAACAAATGAACTAGTGTCCATAAAAAATGTAAGATTCAAGTGTCAACAATCTATCCCTAGTACCACCCTTTTGTATCAAGTGATGCACACCTTTTATAAAAATTGATGACAAATGGGGGGAGACATTGGTACAAAGATATAAAATATGCAAGAGGCATTTGGGAGCAGTTGGATTTGGACATGGATATGGACAAAGAGGGAGCAACATTGAGGAATGGAGAATGATCAAAATTCTTGGACAAAAGAAGTTCACAAGTACACAAGTAGGGGGAGCAAGCTCATGAACTTGATTCTTTGCATTTGAGATGTGCATAGTCATGTGCTTGCTTTGCATTGCATAAGTTTTAAAATTTGATATGAATGCTTGTGTGGTGTATGCTAGTTAGAGAACTTGAATGATGAAATGACAACTAGCATGCATAGGATGGTAGCTAGACTTGTATTTCTACACATGGTATTAGAACCTTACTTATAATGTTGATCTCATGGGATTTCTAGTGTATTTGTTGTCTAGCTACTCATGGTGCTAAGGATGGTGTTAAAAGTGCAACTTCGATTGGTATCACGCTTCAAAGGTTAATTCTTTACACCTTAGCACCATTGGTAGTAATTACTCTCCCACAATTTCAATCCATGCATATGTGCAAGCCTTCAAATCCAAACTCCTAACACATATGTAGGGGGAGCTAATGCTACCAATTCGAGTTTGTGGTACTTGTCCAAAATCATTTACACATGGTAAAATTGCTTGGGCAAGCAACATGAATCCAAAAGAGCTTAATTTCCATATCTTTGTAGACTTGTCATCAATTACCAAAAAGGGGAGATTGAAAGGTCCTTGTTTGGTTTTGGTAATTGAGTGACAACCTTAGATGGACTAATATGTGTTTGAGTGAGATACACAGGTGATTAGTCCATAGGTACGTCATGTGTGAGCAACTTAAGCCATGGAGTTGAAATGGTTTGGATTTGTTGCAAAGCTCACACATGTGATGAAGGAGCTCATTGCATATGAGACATGACATAGAGTCATGCGATCAAGGTGGAGAAGATCAAGACAAGACTTGGCTCGATAGACCGGTTGTAAGTGTGAAGGGCAAGTTGAGTGATGACTTGGCGCCGATGGACCGAGGCAATGGTGAAGAGTAAGTGAAGTTAAGATCGATGAACCAATACGGATACGTGACAATTTTAACCATGCTCGCTATTCTTCACGCACTAGACGACCGTGTATATCGACAGTGGGGCACATCTGATGACTCATGAATATTGAGATCTACTGGCTTAGTATTTTGGAAGTGTTCATACCCGTGGTAAGTGATCGTATCTGTCGATAACGGGGCACATGTGAATACTCAATCTTGAAATCTATCAGCTTAGTATTTTGAAAGTGCTCATAGTGGAGTAGACGTGTGTTTTATCATAGGAGTGTGAGTACGTGCATGTACGTGAGCGTCTACATTTATACTGTGATTTACAATAAAAAGGGATGGTCACTGAATTGTTATTGCTAGTTAAATACGTGTTCGATAAAATTTGAAGTATAATGAAATAAGTATTTTAATAAACCAAAAAGTTTAATAGATATATCATAAAACGGTAGGCAAACAAAATTTTAGATAAATCAAAATATTTTATTCTAATTATATTCTATATGATTTTAGTTGTCAAGATTTTCTTTATTACACTCTTTTAATATAAACATAGACTATTTACTATATATATATATATATATATATATTGTTTGTTTGGGGGCCATGGCCCCATGCTGCCCAAGCTCTGCTTGATGTCCCAGCAGCCAGAGATGGTATCTCCCCTATGGTCATCATCGGGTTGGGTTCGGCAATGAGACTCGACTGAGCGGACTGCCCGCAGGGCCGGCCCTGGGGGTGGGCAGGGTGTGCGGCCGACCCTGGCCTCTAATTTTGGTGGGCCTCTCCCCATATAGTAGGTACTAGTATATGTATATATGATTTTGTCTATAATACATATATACATGGGCTTTTGATTGCTGCGTGTTGCCTATTGGGCTGTTGGCTAAATATAGAAGCAAGCAAAAGTCAAGGAAGAGGCCCTTCGACGCTTGGTTTCCATTCACCTCATGAACGACGACGACCCGATGCGGCGGCCGGAGGTAATCGTCCTCATCCGTGATCGAGAAGATGCGAGATGTTGCTCGTTCAATTTCGATCCCAATTCCCATCATCCTCATCCGTGATCCCGATCCATTTGCGCCGCTTCGGTTCATCAATCATCATGGATCAACTGGATCAAAGTATCAAACCCTTTGCACAGGATGAGAGGATCACATCCATAGGTAAGCACCGCCGGTTTGACAAATAACATATTGATGATTAATTTATTTATTGTAGCCTACATACCCTTATAATTGTAAACTATAATTGTCTATCGACTATCGTTTATTTAATTTTAGGATTTGGATATAATGTCATCGAGAAAGTTTGAATCGGGTGCTTCCAAAAGGAAACGGAAAAGAAATGCTGCAGCATTGACAGAATCACTGAGAGGATCTCTTGATAAATTTTTCAAGACTAGTACGGCTGCTTCGACGAATCCTGATGAGTTGGCGATAGTTGCTGTGGATGTAGCAACTAATGAGAATGATGAAGAAAATGTTGACATCGGCGTCGGTGATAACAATGTAAGTGACCCTGAGAACACCGTTCCTGCATCGGGTGCGCAAGAACAATCTACTAGTATTGATGAGCAGCCAATTTACACTTCGGATTTATATGATCCAAGCAATTGGGATAAACTTGATAATAAGGCACGAGACATATTAGTTGAGAAGGGGCCTATAAGAGAAGAGAACATTGAATTCCCTCATGATGCTGAGTCAAGACATTTTTCATGTGGCCATTATTTTAGAAAACTAAGCAACGGAGAGTTACATGATAGAAAATGGTTAGTTTATTCAAAGAATGTTGACAAAGCATTTTGTTTTTGTTGTAAGATCTTCAAGTCTAGCAGCACGAGTGGCTTAGCAAATGATGGCTATAGTAATTGGAGGCACATTAGTCAGAAGCTTAGAGAGCATGAAAATAGTCCTGAGCATATTAGGAATATGAACAGTTGGAATGAAATGAGAGCTAGACTGTGGAAAAAGGAAACAATTGACAAAGAATTGCAGCAACAAATCACAAAGGAGAAAGAACGTTTGAGGCAAGTTTTAATAAGGATAGTTGCAATTGTGAAATTTCTTGGCAAACGCAGCTTGGCTTTTAGAGGAAGCAATGAGCAACTTTACAATCCAAGTAATGGCAATTTCTTAGCTGCCGCCGAGATGATAGCAGAATTTGATTTTGTAATGCAAGATCACCTCAGACGTATTCAGAACAAAGAAATTCATTATCATTATCTTAGTCATAAAATTCAGAATGAGTTGATTTCTCTCTTGGCTGCTGATATCACAAGCTCTATCATAAAGGTTGTTAAAGAGGCCAAGTATTTTTCCATTATTCTTGATTGCACCCCTGATGTGAGTCATCAAGAACAAATGACTTTGTTAGTTCGATGTGTTAATTTGTCTGATGCCCAAATAAAAGTTGAGGAATATTTTTTGGGGTTCTTGAAGGTGGATGATACATCTGGTTTGGGGCTTTTTAATGTAATGGTTGATGCTATTAACTCCTTCGGACTTAATATTGATGATATAAGAGTTCTACAAAAAGGTGGAATGCTTTGCTGAAACATGTTCCTAGTTTAACTGTGAAATCATTGTCCAATACTCGCTGGGAGAGTCGAATCAAAAGTGTTTCAGCAATAAGATATCAAGCTACTGAGATAAGAGCAGCTTTATCTGAGTTACGTCATGATCCTGAGACTGATGCTAAAGATAAAAGTGATGCAAAAACTTTATTTGAGGCCATTGGAAAATTTGAGTTTATACTTGGTATGGTTATCTGGAATGATATTTTATTTGCCGTGAATAAAGTGAGCAAGAAGTTGCAGTCGCCAGACATGTGCATTGACTCTACATTGTAGCAAATACAAGGTATGAAGCAATACTTTGAGACATACAGAAATGAAGGGTTTTCTTCTAGTCTGATTATCGCCAAAGGCATTGCATCTGACATGGGTGTAAAGGCATCATTTCCAGTAAAACGTTGTGGTACGAGGAAGAAACAATTTGACGAAAGTGATTGCCAAGAAGAAATTCTAGACGCTGAGAAGGCTTTTGAAGTCGAATATTTTAATGTTGTGGTTGATATGGCAAGATCTTCTTTAAATCATAGATTTGATAAACTCATGGAGTTTAAAGATATATTTGGTTTCTTAATGAGCTCAACTGCCCTAAAGTCATTAGATGATACTGAACTTGAAGAGTGCTGCACTAAATTTGCCAAAAAAATTTCGGTTGATGGATCATCCGATGTTGAGGTACATGATCTTATTTCTGAATTGAAGATTTTGAAATTCACATTGCCAGAAGATACATTGTCTGCTATGGAGATTTTCAAGCATGTCAGAGAGTTGGATTGTTATCCAAATATTTCCATTGCTTATCGGATCTTATTTACTATTCCTATGACGGTCGCATCAGCTGAAAGAAGCTTTTTAAAGTTAAAATTATTGAAGAACTATTTGAGGTCAACAATGTCTCAAGAAAGGCTAAATGGCTTGGCGACTTTATGCATCGAGAAGAAGTTGTTGGATGAGATCGATATCAATAGTATTATCAATGATTTTGCATCTCGAAATGTAAGAAGAAATTGCTTTAGATAGTGTCAAGTGCCAAGTAAGTAATATATTATTACATATGTCCATTTTATTAACTTTGAGAGATTATATATAAGCTTTTTTGGTGCTTTGAATATTATCTAAATTGATGTGTATTTATGAGACTATATATATCTATAAAAAATCTATATAAATAATTTTTTGAAAGTAGACTATGCGCCTCCATATTAGTTCTCGACCATGGCCTCGAAAAACTCAGGACCGGCGCTGACTGCCCGATACATGTCGTTTTGTTTTTCAGACCTTCTTACACGATAATTTTTTTCTGCTGGTTTTGACTCAATCTGGAGGTAAAATAAGTGGCCTCACCATTCATCCAAACAACGTTCTCAGATATGGCTCGTAAAATTTCCAGGGCTTGTAATTTACAGTGGTTTTGATTCAAAAACCAGGCCTCCAAACAAGCCCTTAGATAAAATAAATTATAACATTACATTCATGATAATAAGAGATGCAACAAGAGTTAATATAATTTAAACTAATTTTCGAACTAAATACATATTAAAAACTCATATATGTGCAATATAAATCATGAAAATATGCATAGAGTAATTGGTAAGTATTAAAACTGAAGAGATAAGAGATCATCTAAACAAGTATTGTGGTAGAAAATATGTAAATAGAGAGAGTAAAGATAATAAATATTGGTTATTGTACATATAAATTTATGGAACTTCTAATACTTGTGAAATATAAGATTCTAATCTGTTCAAGGTAGCACACGTTGATGGTTAGTACTCCATCTATTCCAAATTATAAGACATTTTGATCCTTATTTAGATTTTTTACTTGATGATGTCCTTAAATATACATTATGTCTAGATATATAACAAAAACAATGTATTTAGAAAAAAAATCAAAACATCTAATAATTGGGAACTGATGGAGTAATAAATTAATCCGTGATAGTTTAAAGCAGCAAAGTGTGCAACCACTGTGACGAGGTGGGTAGTAGGGTTGAGCTTTTGTGTATAGGAATATGAAAACTTGTCTATCGGAGATGCCAGGGAATAATTTATTCCACATGCAAGAAAGAGAAGCTCCAAAACAATCGCGAGTCGCGACAGCGAGCAAGGCCGTCTATAACTTTTTAATTTGCCAATGAGTATTTAATACAGGCACGTTCCTCGCGGACGAATATTGAACACTCAAGGAGCAGTGGACTGGAGATATACAGTGACGGTCACGGGCGCACGGATCACCATTTCATCGTCACCGCTCCAGCGTCTTCACCGGCAGGCGGCCGCAGCACCGGCCGCGCCTCCGTCCCATTGTCCCTTGCTCAGCTTCTCCGTCCCAGCTCCTGCTACCGCCATCCATGGAGGCGCCCCAGGGTATGTATTTTCTTTCGCTCTCTTCCCCTACTTGGTTTCCCATGAATTGGGGATCTCTCTTTCCGTGATAAGATCTGTTGGGGATTGGGCGATTGGCAGCAGAACCAGCAGCTTGTCCAGTCCAGCCGATTAGGACTTGAGGCGAACTGATGAAGGTCAATACAACTTTCTTGGAACTGAAAGGTTTTTTGAAACAATCTTGGAACTGAAAGTGATGGTCATAGTGACAGATTCCCAATCCATCGATTTGATACCTTTGTTTTTTTGCCTTCTAGTCACCCAAATGCGTTCTATATATCCATCGGTGCTTTGCGCAGCGGCCCATATTTTCCCTAGCTATGGTTCAGTTTTTTATTTTGCAGCATTCGCACATCCACAATGTAGTCCACTAGTCCAGTGCTTCAGGCCTCCAGGCTGCAAACACCAACCACCCAGCAAACACCAGAGTCAGAGCCAAAGAACTAAACACAACCCTGATGCAAGCTCACACTTACACCAGCATATAGCAGTTTCTACACTCCACTTGGAAGACCCAGCATCACCAGATCAGACCATTATTTTCCAAGACGGGCTTGGTTCTTCCTTCCCAAATCCCACACCGAATAGCATGGCTTGAGCTTCATGAGGGATTGACTTGGTTGTCCAGTCTCCCGCATTCGTGAACTAGTGCTTCTCAGGATCAACCAACCACTTGATTTCTTTTTTTTTAAATGAATGGCAGGAGCTCTGCCTCTCAATTAAGGTAGAATAAAAGAGAGCCAACCACTTGATTTCAGCCCTTGCAATTTTGAGGTGAATTCCATTTTTCTTATCTGTTGGGCAGAGCATGAGCACACCCCACCCTTGGATCGTAAGCACAATTTTCAGCAACAAAGATTATATTTCACATCCTTCCAACCTACATTCTGAAAGCACATGTTATTTCTCAGCTTGGCAGCAGCAAAAAAAAGTTTTAACAATTGTAAACTTCTAATAACTTTGGTGGACAGACAAATCTGCTTAACAGCTAGCAAGTGAAAAACAAATGGTGGACATACTCTCTTTCACAACAAAAAACAGGATAAAAGGATCCCTTTTATCTCCCTTCCTCGTACTCAGGTTATCCCTAGTTACCAGGTTGTTGTTACCAAACAGCAGCCAGAGTAAAAAGTTAACTCTGCGAGGCTTTTAAGCCGCCAAACTGCAGGAACATGGAATAGGGTTGAACTTGAACCCCCTGAAACTGATCACCCTATATAAAGGTTGGGAAGAACAGAGATCACAAGATTCATAGTGCCATACTAAGGGCAGTCCCAATGAAAGAAACTAGTAGTTTCTATAACATAGGATATCACACCAAAAAAGTACTGCTTTCAACCCATGGTTTCTATGAGTAATAATTATTTTCTCTTTCTCTCTCCCAACTCTATCTTCTTCCTCCAATGGGAGTGCGACACGAGGTTCCTTGAAATTGGTGGTTTCTCTCCAATGGCGATTTCATAGTTTCTTGGTGCATTGGGTCAAGAGTAGACCTGATTTCTTCATGAAGAAACTATTTCTATGATTTTTGCTCTCTTTCTTCATTAATTACGTTGCCATGTCAGCGTTTTGACTACGTGACAAGTCATTTAATGAGGATAGAAATCATCATCAATACATCATTGGGACTGTCCTAATGCATCTTCTGATCAGAAATATCTGTCGGTTTGGTTATGCACCCAATCACTGTTGAAAGAGAGTCGTTTCCTCAGAAAACTATTGAAAGAGAGTCTCTGACTTGGGATTTGTCTTATCAGCAGCAGCAAGCCAAGAAGAGCGGGACTACAAGTTCATCGCGAAAGCCGTGGACGAAGCTTACCGGGCAGTCGAGTGCGACGGCGGATACCCCTTCGGGGCGGTCATCGTCCGTGGCGACGAAGAGGTGGTCAGCAGCCACAACTTGGTCCGGAAGGACACCGATCCATCGGCGCATGCCGAAGTAGCCGCCATAAGACAGGTAGTATAGTAGTTTGCAGTTTAAGCCTCTCTTAATCTAGTTCCTTCCATGCTCACAAAATAATATTGCACTCTTATCTCTTGGCATTTCAGGCTTCCAAAAAACTAGGAAAAATCAACCTCTCCGACTGTGAAATCTACACGTCCTGTGAGCCATGCCCGATGTGCTTGGGACTGATTCGCCTATCCAAGATAAAGGTTCGTCCATTGCTTGACTAGAAACATATATAGAGAGAGAGGTGAAGATGATTGTTCGCTTCACACACTGTTGTTTTGTTCATGCATCCTGCAACTACACAGAAGGTGGTGTATGGAGCCAAGTCGGAGGTTGCTGCTGCTGCTGGGCTCAATGGCACCCTCCCAGATGTCTTTATAGAGTACTATCAGAAATCCGGCATAGAGATGAGGCAGGCTGAGGGCGACGAAACCCGCCGGATTGCTGAGGAGGTGTTTGAGAAGACAAAGGGGAAGTTTCGGAAGAAGTAATGTGCTGGACAAGGCAAGATGGTGGATGGTTGTTGTTAGTTGTTACTTGTGGAAGCCAAAGGAATGGTGTCATTTCCAAGTTTTTGTTGCCTGTGGAACGTTCAGATTCAGACATCGGAATAAATTCTCTTTATCTAACGGTTGGACCGATCCCGCACGTGACGCCCAAGAAAAAAAAAGAGAGGGTGTGTAGTTAGAGTTAGGCAGGCCTACACCCGTCTTTTTTGCGGCAGCGCATGAGAGCGTGTGCGGCCACTCGTTTGGGGTGCATGCGGTGCTTGGGGAACCATGCATGTGCGTGACCACGGGAGAGAGGCTCCCTGCAGCGTCCGCTGCTGGCTAGACCAGCCGACCATGCCTCTAGCCGCACGCGCCCAGGGCCGCATGCCTCCCTGTCGCACGTACCCTCTGCTGCGTAGAGCTTAGGCCTGCTGTTGCTTGCCGTCCTGCTCTTTTCTCTCTCTGTTGTCTGCGCCCAGCTGCCTGTAGGGTTGCTGTTTTGGCCGACCGGATTAGCCAGCACAGGGCCAGCCAAGCCGCTTGCCTGTTTGTGAGAGGAGCGTGGGCCCACATTTGCATGCGTTGTTTGCTGCTTCTACGACGGTTGACCGTTGGCAGCTAAGTGCTGGTCCAAATTTTTTCGTCCGTCGACACGGAATTTCGTCCCGTGCCAAGGGCACACGAGCAAGCCGGAAGGGTCCGCTCGATGGAGCTGGAGATCCGCCTAGCTTCAGCACAGGGGTGGTCGATCCTGCGCACTCCTCCCGAGACGTGCCAGTCAATTTGACCCTGCAATTGACAAGGATAGAAATTTTATCAGTAATTTAGGGCGGAACATGCTGGTGTTGCCAGACAGTCCCGAATGTGCGGCTCTGAGAGCCGATATGAAAGGAGATCGACTAAATAGTCGATTCCAGCATATTCATAAGAATAAATCGATTAAAGCTCATGGGGTTGTATAAGAAGAATCGATTATCGTTCAGGATGAATATCATTTTTAGACAAATATTGATCAATGGCAATAAGATATTAACAATAATTAGCTTATGCTGAGCCAATGACTACAAGTAACCGAATCCCTTTATAAAAAAACAGTTCATCATCATTCAACCATTTAATAGAGATAAATCTAATGAACGTTTTAGATCTCATCTATCGCTATGACCAGTGGGGCAAGAGACAGAATCATGCAGGCCATAGAAACAACACTAGACTCGACGACCCTAACTTATTACCAATATCAGTGGGGCATGAGGCAGAATCATGCAAGCCGTAGTACAATAATAAGATCATGGGGTTAACACATCTTTCAACCCATCGCTACTTCAATGGTCTCGTGACGTGAACTGTTCGTGAAAGCACTCGATATCGGCTAAAACAGTCGATCCAGGCATAGCGCACAGTTAAGATCATGCCCTCTTAGAAACAGATATACCAAATAATGATCCTCACTCCACGGTGCTAACAGTGGGGTGTGAGGCAGAATCACATAGGCCGTAAAAACGGGCCATGGAACGGTTTTTGCTAGCCAACAGATCTACTTAAGATCAAACATATGTTAACCGTACGCTATGCACGATTAAGATTGATATAAAACAGTCGATAAAACATAACTCATCGTTTAAAGTGTAGATTAGATCAGTTTAGATTAACAAACGATGGGTTAAAAATGATATAAGGCCGATCTAGATCAATTCCAATCGGGCGAAGTGATATTGCTGTAATTAAATAAATAATGGAAGCAATAAACAATATCGGTAACTTAATGAATCTATCCGAAGGAACACCACCCTTAGATAGAGCCGATAACTTGACCTTAATCTAGTTCGAGCAGTGGAGGTCGACCGGATCGATGCAGCCGTACTTGAACTAGACAAGAGTCGATAACTAACTTATACCAGAGTCGTAGTGGAGGTCGACCGGATCGATGCAGCCGTACGAACAGAGGTATAATCTATGACGGTACTTACAGACAAGAAGTGGAGGTCGACTGGATCAATGCAGCCGTACTTACTAAATAATTCGCCGAGATCTACTCTACTTCTACTCCTAAGGGGTGGCCGGAGCCGAAAAAAGTAAGTAAGTTGTATTTGATTGATTGTGTGTCTTTTACAATAGCCGGACTTTGATATTTATACCCGGAGCCTACGAATCCTACTCAAGTATGACTCGGTACAATCTTTGGTATGAAGAAAACATTCTTAATTTAAGATAACTTGGACTCTAATCTTTTTCTTTTTATAGAGTCCAACATGTCTTGTCCTGACGCCGATCATAACATTTGTCGTTATCTACTGGCGCTATCTGAAGAAAGTCGATTCCAGTTTTGCATTCGAATCAGCTGATACCGGCCTGCACATGATTGATTCCTTGATGACATGATCTTGAGAGCTTTTAAGTCCCTGCGACTCTTCTTCCAAATTTTGGTGTAAACACATACCCCTAATTTTGGGATAAAAGTAATTTTGTCCCAAAATTATCACGTCTGTATCCACGATTGGTCCGTCACGGATAGAGAATCTTGATCTGGGGTCCACTGTTTGTCGCCGTCTATGTCAGCTCATGAGCCCAAGCTTCAAAACTGCATCATGGCTTCACGGGCACTTGGATTTATCCTTCCAGGCCGGCTATAAAATGTCTATCCGGCCCTGGCGAGAGCAATTCAACTATGTTTCTCTTCCATATGCCCCCTCGAGTGCTTCTGATTCCGCCGGACCCTCCATGGTCTATCTTTTTGCTATGAAGATCTTGAGCGGTTAGAAGAATTTCTGTACATAGGGTGATTGTGTCTCCCATCTTAGCACCTTGTCGAGCAAGAGAATCAGCTACCGCAGTTAGAAGAATCCTTGTGATAACGCCTGGGTCTTCTCTCCATGCTCACAGAGCTATTCTAGTGTTTGCAAGGGCTAAAATACGTGGACAATTTCCCCTTGTTTGCTCAATCAAATGGCCATCGAGAAAGCCACAAGCTTCTTTCTAGTGGCTTCCCAGTCACCGAGAAATCAACTAGGCATCTGTTAGGCAGACGGCTTTTTCCCTTCTCTGTCATAATTTTATTAACGGGTCGACGTGACTCAGTTTATGATGACTTTTGGCCCTGTGAGGATTCGAACTCTCCCTTCAATCCAAAGAAACCTTGGTGGGCTGATTGTTGGTCAATGTAAATCTTTTGTATCCATCCCATGATATTCTGTAACTTGGGAAAGCAATAAGTCCGAATCTGTTATCCCTTCGTTATCTGTTCCCTGAATTCCCGGAGCGTCGATCCGTTTTCGTATCTGATTTCAATTTCACACTCCCAGCAAAATCTATCTCTTCACCTTCCCGGGCTATATATACGGGCCACGGCTGGGGATCGAAAAACAACTCGCTTCATCCCAAACCTTTCGCGCCCTTAGTATAGCTCCTGCTTTTCTGTAGGTTTGATCATGGAGAACAGCAAGAGGTTTGCTGAGGAGGCTCCCAACGGACCTGTATCACCGCGTCAGCGCCTTCATCGTCAGGAGGGTACAACTCGTGGTGCCCCCACTGCCTCGGGGGATAGGGCCAACTCCGTTCGGCCTTTAGGGTCCTCTTCGTCAACAGCTCGTCGCCAGCTCCCTTGTTATCAAAGGAGGCTGATTGACAATGACGATTTGCTTGCCTCCATTGATTGGCATGGCCAGGGTCTCGTTGAATGCCTTTCCCTCACAGAATCGGCTCTGGCCATGGTTCGATGTCGATCACCTCCCGAGGTCGATTCAGTGGAGGATAGGTTGGCCAAGGCTGAGACCAGAATTACGGGTGAGATATCTATCATAACATTTGCTTCCTTTTAATTTCATCTTCAAGACTCTGATCATCTCCCCTTTGAATCTTTTTAGATTTGTCTACCCAACTGGAGAGCCTCCGATTGGCTGCGGAGCACGCGGTGGGATTTGTCAACGCCAGAGGCGCCGACCCGGTGGTTCGCCTGCACGACATCCCGAACCGTGTTAGGGAGGTCGCTTTGCATGGCATTCGCCATGGTGCCGCCATGGCGTTGGCTTCTGCGCAAGCCCATTCTGGCCATGAACTTCGGTTCCTTCCCCATGATTTTCCAGCCGCGGCGCACTCTGGGGATTATGAACGCCTGATTGAGGATTTCTTCAGTGTTGCTAACTCCGTAGCCTTTATCTCCCAGGCCGATGATATAGTAGCCAAAGTGTTTTTCGGCCCGTAGTTTGTAATAGGTGATATTAGCAAATAATTGCTCCGTCTTGAGTGATTTTTCTTTTGTTTTGTACTCCACATTATACACATCACTTTGTCCGTGTTTGCTTTGCTTCTGTAGGCAATACACATTGTACCGGCTTTTACCCCTTCGGGTTTATTTTCGCACTAGAAGCGACACTCTTCTGGTATCGGCTATTAGAGCCAATAACCGAGCAAATTGGTTGTCCAGTACTAATCCAAACGCTAGGGTAATATTCCTTCAAATATTCCCCATTTGATTGCTCTGCCGAATTCTTCTTCTCCTCTTAGTGTCTCCAAAATGTAAGTATTACCAGGCTGACCACGTTTGATCTGATAAGGTCTCTCCCAATTAGGCGACCATACCGTCTCTCTCGCTCTTGGCCATCAAGGGTAAACCATCCCTAGCTTTCTCTGGAATCTTATTGCCATTGATCGTCATAATTCCATCCTGGCTCAAATACTTGACGCCATTCAACAAAAGAGACGGGAACCATTGGCTAAAGTCAGAGAAGGTAGAGCCATCCGAAGCAGCCTCGAGAGTATTCCTAGATCAGCCGAAGAAGGCAAACAACAGATCGCGGGAGCTGATGCTATTCAGCTAGAAGTGTTAAGAGCGATCCATGATGTTTCAGACTTGAAATCTGCATGTCAACGCGTATCTTATGTAGAATCGATCATACTCTCCGTTATTTAATTGCACTTCTTGTTTCGGCTAAAGAGCCGATTTGATACAGCCAATCCCAGACTTCTAATCTTAATCCAATTAAGTCTAAAAACACGGCCTTCATTAAGCGAATCCCTCGATCTTCTGCCCTTAATCACCCAGCGCCGTATTCTCTTCGGCATTGGTGAAGTGGTGCTTCGCCTTCTATTAACTCTGGTTACCTTTTGCGCATCCCGAGGCGTCCGCGTCTTCGCTTCATGTCTTCAAATATCAGCTGAGGATTTTGGCCTTGAACACATCTCCACTTGCAACTGTTCCTTTGTACTTCTCCACCTTCCAAAACCCTGTAGCGGTTTTCTTCCCTTCCATAGATCCAATCATCCTTCATGGCCGGTGAGGACAACCGAGGCATGCGCGCGGCAGAGGAGATCCCAGAGGAGAACATGCTGATGAACCAGCGTCTCCGATGCATGAGGTGAGATTGACAACCTCTGTTCATGATTATGATCTGTTCTGACTCGCCTATAGGTTCATCGTGAATGATAGCCTTCATCCTTTCCCCAGGACTGGCAAACCCGCTGACGCTGCATCTTCTGCGTCGGTTTCGTCGTCGGATTCTTCCAACTCGTATAACGGCAACGATGCCCGGCGCTTCTTCTGAGAATGGAGGGCGGTCGAGGACCGCTATTCCGAGGTGATTAGGAACAACGGCCAGCTTGAGATTCGTCTAGGGGTCTTTCAAGCGGCCCTTAATGCGGCCGAGGAGGAGGCCAACGCCGTTCGAGCGCGGCTGGCTGAGTTTGACTCCGTGGTGGCAGGTAAGATGAGTTTCATGAATGCTTCTATCCTAGTTTCCATTGCCTTTGTCTTAATAGTCTTCTATAATCGCCAGCCCAAACGGTGCAGTTGGAGTCTCTCCAATTGGCGGCGAACGTGGTCGCGGATGCCGTCAATGCTTGGGGTTCTCTTATTGATGCTCGTCTCCAAGACATCCCGGCATGCGTTCAGGGGATTGCCCTCCACGGCGTTCGTCACGGCGCGTCGGTGGCGCTAACCGCGGTGTTGGTCTAGACCGGGCATGACCTCCACGCCATAGAGGTTAGATTCCTAATTGGCGACGGCCCTGAAGGACATGAGGACTTGATAGAAGAATTCATCGTAGCGGCGGAGGCCATCATGGACATCACATCCGCTCAGGATGTGGTGAACAAAGTCTTCGACTATATTGTACTTAGGGTAAACCGACGAACAAAGACTCTTGTTCTTTCATGAATGTGTCTCGGTGCAATGCCCTTGTGTATATCATAAATGTCTTTGTTTTTGCTCTAGAGGCGATACATATCATATCGGCTTTCATGTCTTCAGGTTTGTTTTTTTTAACTAGAGGCAATACCCTTTTGGTACCGGCTATTAGAGCCGATGGTTAATCGAATCGGCTATCAGTGTTAATCAAATTCTAGGATGACATTCCCTTAAATATTTTGCTGCAAAACTTTTCATACCAAAGGTCAAACGATTAATCAACCCAGGTCAAGCATCCCATTAAGCGAAATAGAACTTCTTTAAGAAATCCATCAACTCTGAATCGCACTTACAATTCGACTCAGCATCCACATACGTCGACCTAAACCCATCTCCAGGACTTAATGCTTATTTTTCCTTTAATCTAATGGCCGACGTGAAGCCATGACTTTTCTACTAAAACAAACTCTCAGAGTCGGTTGCTTGCATCGACTGTTGGCTTTCATTGCTGATCTTAATGAAGCCTCCTTCCCATAACTTGCCAGAAAAGCATTCGAAGTCTCCTAGTCCCCAGAAGACTGGATCGGCTGTTGCGATGCTCATAGATTCATCAGCACGAACCAGCTCGACATCATCTCCATGCCATTGGATCAAACATTGATGCATGGTTGACGGTACACAACAGTTCGCATGAATCCAATCACGACCAAGGAGCAAACTGTATGACCCTTTTCCATCGATGACGAAGAATGTGGTGAGCAGAGTCTTACTCCCGATTGTTAGTTCAACGTTTATTGCCTCCTAGGTCTTAGATGCATTACCTCCAAAATCCTTAAGCATCATGTCAGTCTCCATCAGATCTCCTGGTCCTTTGCCAAGTTTACAAAAAGTGGTGTAAGGCATAAGATTGACAGAAGCACCTCCGTCTACCAACATCTTGTTCATCGGCTTCCCATCAATAAAACCTTTCATATATAAAGCCTTTAAGTGCCGATGCTTGACTGATTTATCAAATATTGCTTGTTGTACAACCGTCAACTTGACAACTATTTTTTCATACTCCGATTCATCAAAATCTGAATACACTTCTTGATCTGCCGGAGCTCTGAATTCTGATGGCAATAGAAAAGTCATTTGGATATTAGCCGATGGTTGCTTTCTATCGGCTGTTTGCTTAGTACACCACACTTGAGGTTTACTGGATGCCTGAGCCTGTTCCAACTCTTTATTGCTTAGGCGTTGCACCCTTCTCTTCTGGCTTCTTGTCAAACCTCTTGGACACCATTGGTCTTCCTACCAAATATATTTTCTTTCGTTGCCTTCTTCATAATCAGCCCAGTTTTGGTCAACAACTCGTTTTTCAAGCCGATCATGAACACTTTTATTTTTTAAGCACCGATCCATGTTATTATGATGATATACATCTAGAGCATGGATAGACCGGCGGTTGGTTTGAGATTGCCTAAACTTCCAATATTGATTGCTGCATTTTGGACAGTCATGTCTGGTAGGCAACTTCGAACCTTCATTCCAGCAATGTCTGAAGAAAGGACAATTCCAATGTGATTCGGCTTGTTTCCTTTCGTACCTCTCTTTTTCCAATTGATGCTGGTATTCTTGATCTTTTAACCAACGCTGATAATCCTTTTCCTTCTGCCGCTGCTACTTATTCAACAGGATCTGAGATGTAACTCACGGCTTTGTCACCCCATCTTTTGACGTTTTCCCCTGCTCATATCGGCTCTTTTGCTTAGCGCGACGTCTTCTAATCTCTCTATACTCGTCAGCCGATATTTGTATTTTGGGATCGACTGTTCTAGCTTCTCTTGATTAAGTTGATGTTAGGACCTTAGTCTTTCCTTTAATCAGCCTAGCATCAACCATGTTTTGATCTCCTGGGAAAGGATTATTATTAACCTTCATCTTCCGAGGCGTATCAAATTTGAGCCTTTCTTGCTGAATAGCCCTCTGTATATGCTGCCGGAAGACTCTACATTCATTAGTGGAATGAGAGGTAGCGTTATGGAATTTGCAGAACTTCTTATTCTTCAACTGATCAGGGGGTAACATAACATGACCATCGGACAACTTGATCTACCCCATCTCAAGCAAGAAATCAAAGAGCTTGTCTAATTTGGTGACATCAAAGTCATAGCTCTCATCGACTCCTCTTCTCTAAGGATTTGGCACTATTACTGTTTTCTTGCCCCAATTCCATTCAGTCGCAGCAACCTCTTCCTCTCCATCTTCATAGCCGTCATCGACTGAGTATAGATTATAAGCTTCGGCTACTGTGGTGCTCTTCTGAAATCGGGTATCCATGCGCATACTCTGGAATTGGCTATTAAGTGCTGCCAGTCGTTAGCCAATTGACCCAAGTTATCAAATTCTTATCGCAGCAGCTTTTCTTTCCACATTGACAGCATTCCTTGAACACCTAAAGCAGCTAGTTGATCATCAGCCAAGTTTAATGAGAAGCACAAGTTCCTAGTCTCTCAGAACCTCTGAAGAAACTCAGTGCCCGATTCATTAGTCTTTTGCCTTATAGTTGTCAAATCGATTATCTTCTTTTCCCCAGTCTCAGTGTAAAAATATATATGAAACTTCTTCTCTAGGTCAGCCCAATTGGCAATGGAATTGACTGGCAATGATGAAAACCAAGTGAAGGCTGGCCCTGATAGGGACAAGGAGAAGAAGCGAACTCGATGGGCATCCTCAACTGATGTTTTGCCCAATTATGTAAGATACCGACTGACATTTTCTATCGTGCTTGTACTGTCTTGGCCAGTGAACTTGGCGAACTCTGGAAGCTTGTAATTTGTGGGAAGAGCGACCAAATCATACCATTCTGGATATGGACGTTTGTACGAAAAGGTCAGGCCTTTTGGCTTTAGTCCGAACTGATTCTTTATCATCTCGGTCACCTTCAGCAGCAACTCATCAGCATTCGAATTTGGATTTCTATGCACCTGCTGACCCATATGTGAATTAAAATCCCATGTGCCTTGATACCCTGGATTTGGAATCATGTGGAATGTGCTATAATCTGTGCCATAATTATACCATTACGGAATCTCTATCTGCTGGGTCCTTTACTGGTTTGCTGCTTGAAGTATCTGATTATAGATATCAGGATCTATATCTCTATGGATCCTTTGAATTGAGGGTGCTATTTTTTGAACCGACGGCGGTATGTGGCCTGATGTGCCAAAATGGATCACCTGGTTCTGACCTTGCCCCGCCGACTATTGCACATGCTGTACTGACGGTCCAGGGCTATACTGCATCTGATTCGTAGTAGTACATTGAACTTGTTTAGATAAACCCTGAACTGCCTGGACATCACCATTATCAGCTGGTGCTGCTTCTTAATGGCTGGTACCGACTTGATTAGTCCCTTGGGTCGACGGATCTGGAATGTTGTAATAAGCCGATCCAACTTGACCAACTGGAAACCCATGAATCGCTTCTTTCATGGCATTATGGAATGTATCCAAGAAAGCTTCATTTTGGCTTGATATGGCATCACGAACAGATTTGTCTATAACTTCCATAAAGAAACGCATGTCTTCAGCTTCAGTTGTATCTGTCTGCCCGTGTAATAGAACTCTTGGTAGTGGAAATTTCTGAACAATTGTGTTGTCACGTGTTTTGGTGTAGGACAACAAACATTTGCTCTAAAACTCTTCTGTAGCTTTGCCGATTACATCTTTATCTCCATCAGGTAGATCTTCATAATGTAGCATAAGGATGTCTTTGTTGTTGTGAACCGCTATGACGATTGTGGTGGTCCCACCGGGCGTGCTAGAAACGTGTGTCGACATGGAATTTTGTCCCGTGGCGAGGGCACACGAGCAAGTCGGAAGGGTCCGCTTGATGGAGCTAGAGATCCGCCTAGCTTCAGCATAGGGGTGGTCGATCCTGCGCACTCTTTCCGAGACGTGCCAGTCAATTTGACCCTGCAATTGACAAGAAGAGAAAGTTTATCTGTAATTTAGGGCGGAACCTACCGGTGTTGCCAGACAGTCCCGAATGTGCGGCTCTGAGAGCCGATATGAAAGGAGATCGACTAAATAGTCGATTCTAGCATATTCATAAGAATAAATCAGTTAAAGCTCATAGGGTTGTGTAAGAAGAATCGGTTATCATTCAGGATGAATATCATTCTTTAGACAAATATTGGTCAATGGCAATAAGATATTAACAATAATTAGCTTATACTGAGCCAATGACTACAAGTAACCGAACCCCTTTATAAAAGAAAAAGTTCATCATCATTCAACCATTTAATAGAGATAAATCTAATGAACGTATTAGATCTCATCTATGGCTATGACCAGTGGGGCATGGGGCAGAATCATGCAGGCCGTAGAAACAACAATAGACTCGACGACCCTAACTTATTACCAATATTAGTGGGGCATGAGGCAGAATCATGCAGACCGTAATACAATAATAAGATCATGGGGCTAACACATCTTTTAACCCATCGCTACTTCAATGATCTCGTGACGTGAACTGTTCGTAAAAGCACTCGATATCGGCTAAAACAGCCGATCCAGGCATAGCGCACTGTTAAGATCATGCCCTCTCAGAAATAGATCTACCAAATAACGATCCTCACTCCACGGTGCTAACAGTGGGGTATGAGGCAAATCACACAGGCCATGAAAACGGGCCATGGAACGATTTTCGCTAGCCAATAGATCTACTTAAGATCAAAAACGTCTTAACCGCACGCTATGCACGATTAAGATTGATATAAAACAGCCGATAAAACATAACTCATCGTTTAAAGTATAGATTAGATCAGTTTAGATTAACAAACGATGGGTTAAAAATAATATAAGGCCGATCTAGATCAATCCCAATCGGGGAAGTGATATTGCTGTAATTAAATAAATAATAGAAATAATAAGCAATATCGGTAACTTAATTAATCTATCCGAAGGAACGCCACCCTTAGATAGAGCCGATAACTTGACCTTAATCTAGTTCGAGCAGTGGAGGTCGACCGGATCGATGCAGCCGTACTTGAACTAGACAAGAGTCGATAACTAACTTATACCAGAGTCATAGTGGAGGTCGATCGGATCGATACAGCCGTACGAACAGAGGTATAAGCCATGACGGTACTTACAGACAAGCGGTGGAGGTCGACCGGATTGATGCAGTCGTACTTGCTGAAGAACTCATCGAGATCTACTCTACTCCTACTTCTAAGGGGTGGCCGGAGCCGAAAAAAAAGTAAGTTGTATTTGATTGATTGTGTGTCTTTTACAATAGTCGGGCTTTGATATTTATATCCGGAGCCTACGAATCCTATTCAAGTCGACTCGGTACAATCTTTGGTATGAAGAAAACATTCTAATTTAAGATAATTTGAACTCTAATCTTTTTCTTTTTATAGAGTCCAACATATTTTGTCCTAGCACCGATCGTAGCCTTTGTCGTTATCTACAGGCGCTATCTGAAGAAAGTCGATTCCAGTTTTGCATTCGAATCAGCTGATACCGGCCTGCACACGATTGATTCCTTGATGACATAATCTTAGGAGCTTTTAAGTTCCTGTGATTTTTCTTCCAAATTTTGGTGTAAACACCATCACTCCATGGCATCGAGCTCCATATGTTTTCATGCGTTTCAGATGTATATTTTATATGGTGTTGCATGTGTTTTATCTAAATGTTGTATATGTTGCATTGGCTATACACATATGTTGCAAGTGTATGTTTCAAATATTTCATCAATTAGACATAAGTTGCACATATGTTGCAATGGCTATAGACGTATGTTGCAAGTGTATGTTTTAAATGTTTAATCTGTTTCAAACGTATGTTGCAAGTGTTGTATCTGAATGTTGCATATGTTGCAGTGGTTATACACATATGTTGTAACCGTATGTTTTAAATGTTCCACCTGTTTTCAACGTCTGTTGCAGCAAGTGCTTCATATTTCAAGTGTTTTCATTAGCAGGTACAGTACGTTTCATGTGTTTCAGATGTATGTTTTATCTGAATGTCGCATGTGTTTCGTCTGGATGTTATAAAAATAGATCTAGTGTTGTAAATATAGATCTGGTTGCCACCTACATGCACGTCTACGAGCGCGCACCACAGAAGCGAAGCGAAGGGTGCAGCAGCATGCGGGGGCATAAGCGTGGGTGGTCCCTCACGGAACGAAGCGAAACATGCAGCAGCAGACACGGAATTGCATGCGTACGTGCAACAGCCTGTGGGGGCGAACGGGCAGACGCACAGTTATAGCCACATGCGGGACGAGCGAGGCAGACGGCGGCAGGTGCAGCATGCGGTCAGACTGATCAGACATGCGGAGTGGGCGGTAGCCACGCCCTCTTTCTAAATAAATACATCACGTGGTTTGTTATATCAATACTTTATTTCTTTTCAACGTCCGCCTCCAGCAAAGGCTTATATAATGCAAAGGCTGGAACCTTTTCTATGTTCTAGAAGTGCAAACCTTTTCTATGTCGATCGACCAAGCTTCCCGAGCAGTTGAGTTGAGACATGAGTACGGCGACGGAGGCCCGTTCGTCCCAGTCATCGTCCGTGCTGGTGCAGTGCTAACCACCTGCCACAACTAACAAAAGTAAACACGATTATAGAGAGGGGTAATAATAGATTGTTTATCCTGATGTGAACTGCAATATAAAACTATAAAAGTCTAAACAACGAACCTATGTTTTGCGAATGTCAAGACGGACAGTGAAATTGCACGTCTCTGTTGACCGTAGAGCTCGGATGCACTGTACTACTCCATACTCCATCCGTACTAACAAAAAGAATAAAAACCTCGTTTTTCAAGAACGTAAATAATCTCAAATTTAACTAGATTTATACAAATATTAATATTTGTGAAAATTAAAAGAAAATCTTCAAATAAGGTTATTATAAAAAACACATATTCCACATTTAATGTAGTGGTCCCAATTACGCATAAAAAATAATATTTTTTTTATATTTAGTCAAATTTGAAAATTGTTCGACTCCTTGAGAAATAATATTTTTATTATTTTTGGGACGGAAACAGTACATCTGTTTATATCTAAAAACAATTCTTCTTTTGTTCCAAATCCAATAATCTAGTTTTGCAAAAATTTTAAAAAATTAACGATATTTATGACACCAAATATGTAAAAGAAGGTTTCATGATAAATATAATGGTAGTTATTTGATAATATAAATGTTGACGCCTTTTTATATAAATTTAATCACATTTAAGATAGTTTTAAAAAAGGGGCTAGCATGTTAGTACTGAGTTGGTTCGGAAGGACACTGATCTGTCGGTAGTAGCTGAAATAGCTTGTATGGTTCCGTTTTCTGGCAGAATTTTGGCTGAAACTGGCTGAAAATACTGTTTTGACTGAATTGTTATGAGAGAAAAATATTATTCCGGCTGAAAAAAGAAGCTGAACAAACCGAATATGGGGTAAGCCGAAAGGAGCCATATATCTCTAGTGAGTGTATGACCGGATAGAACGGACCCGCTTGCTCCCGCGACTCGCGCGCCCCGCGCCTCGCTCCTCGTGCCTCGTGCGCCACACCCGCACCCTGTTGTAAAAGTAGATATGGGTTTTATATGTTGCAATGATTATACATGTACGTTGCAAGCGTATATTTTAAATGTTTCAGCTGTTTCAAACGTATGTTACATATGTTGTACTGGCTATACACATATGTTGCAAGTGTATGTTTCAGTTGTTTTAAACGTATGTTGCAAGTGTTTTATCTAGATAGTGTATATGTTGCAGTGCCCATACACATATGTTACAAGTGTATGTTGTAAATGTTTTATCTGTTTCGAACCTATGTTGCAGCAAATGCTTTATGTGACAAGTGTTTTATGAGCAGGTGTTGTAAGGGGGCGCAGACGAAGGTGGTCCCCTCTGACGCAGTAGTCCCCGCGTGCGCGAAGGAAGCGGGGCGCGGCAGCAGGAAAGCAAAGCATCCATCCATCCGTGGCAGCAGGCGCGGATCACAAAGCTACATCCATGGGTGGGCAGCAGGCACGGAGCACAAGGCAAAGAGGAGCACAAAGCTACATCCATGTGCAGGCAGCAGACGCGAAGTACGAAGCTACATCCATAGACGTCCCGAGGGTATCATTATTAAAAACGGACGGGCAACCGACACAAGAGTCGGAACGTTCCGGCGCTAGTCTCTGGGTATCTCATATCAATGTTTAGGTAGGACAAAGCGTTTCTAGGCCTTGTTTAGATGATGGTTGGGAATCAGTATTTGACACTGTAGCACTTTCGTTTGTATTTGACAATTATTGTTCAATCATGGCCTAACTAGGCTCAAAAGATTCGTCTCGTAATTTACAATCAAACTGTGTAATTAATTATTTTTTTATCTACATTTAATACTCCGTGTATGTGTCCAAAAATTTGATGTGACAAAAGAGAGTGAAAAAACTTGAAATCTAAACAAGGCCCTAATCTCTATCAATACCAGCCTCGATACTCACTAATACAGTACCGCCTAATCCAATTAACAAGTTCAGAGCATTCCACAATAAATATGATTTGTCGTGGAATGCAACACCTCATTTGTTGTGGGACCATATGCTACCTTAACTTCAACTTTATATATATTATAAGTATGATTAGAGCTAATGCTATGTGTAAATTCATTATATGCAATCATTTATCTGTGACGTAACGCATATATATATTTTTAGCCCTGTTCGCATGAATTTATCAGCCCAACTTACTACTATGGCATAGTATTTTTCTCTCATAAAAAAAACAGCCATAGCCGACTTATCAGCCACAAAAACTATCAGCCAGAATGGTTGGCTGTGCTTCGAAAAAGATATTTAAAAATGGCTTGCAATCCGTCCTAAGAGCATATTCAACGGTACTACCTAAAACAAACTACCTATTAATCAGTTTATGTAGCAATATTTTTCTATACTATCCAAATTTTGTTCCCAACTCCAAAGCAGTACTACCTAAAATTAGCTACCCAAAATAATCCCAGCAGAGAATGACATCTGGGTCCCGCCTGCCATCCTCTCTTCTATTTTCTTCTCTTACGACGACCGCCTGAGGCTTGGCAGCGCATCGCGTCGGGGGCAGCAAGTTGCGCAAGCCGCCGTGTCGGGGGCCGCTTGCCATGCTGGAAAGCAGGCCGCCGCGCCGGCGAGCACGGCGCCGCGCCGGGAGTATGATCGCGTCGGCGAGCAGGGCCATCGCGCCGGGAGCAGGGCCACCGCGCTGGTGAGCACGGCACCGCGCCGGGAGCAGGACCGCCGCGCCGACGAGTAGGGCAGCTCCGACGAGTAGTGCGGGCGAGGTGCGTGTGCGTGTGCGTGCGTGCGAAAGGGGGGAGAGAGAGGCGGGTCGGAGAGAAAAAATAGGTATGCAGATTTGTTGAGCCCCACGTAGATAGTGAGATAAATAATTTGTTGGGTCAATAAAAATAATAAAAATAGGTAGTCTGGATTGCGTTTTTTTTTGGCAAAATATAGGATAGTCTAGGTGGCCTAGTCCCGCAGCTTTATGCTTTGACCACACGCTGACATTCGTCTATCCATTTCGTTCTGGTCCCCTCGGCGGCGCCGAGAGGGGTTTCGCCATCCGAGAAGGGTCACCTCACCTCTTGCTCTCCCCCCTCCGGTGAGCGAAGCTCGCCAGTTCCTCTGCTCTCGATTCGCCGTGCCACTGGCACGCTCTTCGTTGGTCTTGTGGCGTTAGTAACCTGCTGCGGCTCCTGCAGGGTCTCTGTCTCCCGCTGGCGGTGCGGTTGTTTTGATGGGAATTCAGTAATCGTTGGAGAGGGAAGGAGTGAATGCTCAACTCAAGCAGGAAGATGAGTAGATCCGCGACTGTAAGGGGGAAACAATTTCCTGTTGGGTATCTCGATTGGGATTTCGTTTCAGTTTTTGGTATTTCCTTGCTTTGCGAGAGAATTGCTCTGCCGTCAGCTCCTTTCCTGAATGGGGGCCTGGGGGGTTTAATTGGGCTCTAGGAGTGTTCGGATGTAGTCTTAAGATTTGTGTGGGGAAGGAACCAAATGATCTAGTAACCCTAAGCAGGATTTGCTAGTTCCTTGAAACTTCAACCTAGGGAGGGCAGGCTTGCTATTGCTATGTGCTTCATGCACGAACTGCGAACATGGAAAAAAAAAACCCAACGTGCTACAGCTTAGCCTGGCATGAGCTAACATAGCTGCCATCCTTCTTTTTCACCTTTTCCTATGTAATGTAACTATGAACTTGGAAACTAAACAAGCCTGCCCTCAAAGCTGAAAACATGCATCTGTTCATGGATTGTTTGGTTTTTGCTCTGTTTTCCATGGAAACGGCATAATGCAGATCCAGCATATTCACGCAGATCATTACGAATGGAAGAAACTTCAGTTTTAAGGCTATTAACTCAGACTCTTCGAATTTTGCACAGATTTTTCAAGTCCTTTTGTTTTTCGCAACCATTGCTGTTCAGACCCAATGGGCTAGTGTATGGGGCATGTACTGCGAGGACTTGACAGCAAGTGTGGAAAGGCCCCACAGTGCCTCAATAACCGATTTTGGCGCTGTCGGAGATGGCCAGTGGCGGAGCCAGGATTTATACTCTTAACACGAAAGCATATTTCAGAATGCGCTCTGACAAGAATTTTATATCTACCTCAATTCATTTGCGAAAAGGGCGGGGGCGCAGCCCTTTTGTGTGGCGGGCGCAGCTGTTTGTGCCTGCTGGAAGGTGGTTGACTGGGAGTTTTGGTCTAATCAACCATCTCACACTCTCACTGGACAAGGACGCAGTAATTCTTGGATCACCAGTAAGATGATTTCACAAATGGTTTGTAGGCAATAATTTACCTACTTTAAGTAGAGTCACTTCTGTTTTGCCTCATCACTATAACTTCAAACATTCGACATTTTTTTTGTACAGTTCTCACCTATCAAAACTAAAAGAATGTAGAATCGCCTGTACATCTTAACAATAAATAATAATAACAGTAATCATATGTTTACTGTAAGTACATCTCATATTTTGATGAGTATGTTTCTACTGAAACAACAGTGCAGCCATTTCGTCATGGTGTCCTTATGAGGATATTTGCAGGACTCCTCTGACTGGCCAGTTATTGATGCTCTTCCATCCTATGGGCGTGGTAGAGAACTCCCCGGTAAAAGACATCAAAGTTTAATATTTGGATCCAATCTTACTGATGTGATAATAACTGGTAAGTGTTATAGTTGCATCATGCACTTCATATGGCTAGCCTTTTAATCTTCTGGTGATCATGCTCTTTTCAGGTGCCAATGGCACCATCGATGGCCAAGGTGCAGTTTGGTGGGACTGGTTTCACAATCACACATTAAATTATACTAGACCACCGCTTGTTGAACTGATGTACTCTACCAGAGTTGTTATTTCCAACCTAACCTTTGTAAATTCGCCATTTTGGAATGTCCATCCTGTATACTGCAGGTTCCTTTTCAGCACTCCTCTTGTCATTTACTACTGAAGCACTGTTTCAATCGCAATGATAATTTTATCATTTAGAGTGTTTTTCCTGAATGAACAGCCAAGTCCTGGTCCAGCATCTCACGATCCTAGCACCTATCAGTTCACCAAATACCGACGGCATTGATCCAGGTGTGCTTTATTGGGCTGCTATGGCTCACTGAATTCTTTCTTTAAATGAATAGTTGCTTTAGTTTATGCCCTGTTTGCTCAATTTAGCAGTTGGCCCTTCAATTTCTAAAAAAATAGATCAACGTCATTAAAAATTGCAAGACTTTGTTCTGGCTTGAAAGGAACAAACTAAATCTGAACTAGGACAAAATTTAAGTAGCTATTCGAAATACATAGTACATGATGCATTTGTATGTTCAGTACTCGAGATAGTCATCAGATATGGGCTTAAGTGTAGCTTTGATTCTTTCGTTCTGATATATGAGTCCTAATTAAGTGAAAGACCACAGCTATTGCATAAATTTAAAAAACTTTCAAATGTTATTTCTTGATGTATGACACCAGTATTTCTTGTCAGACTCATTTTGTCAATGTTGTTAAGTCCTGAACTGCGTGTTTTCTTTTTTCTGTCACCATGTTTGGTACTAATGAAACTTGAAACCCATCCAGACTCATCTACAAATGTCTGCATTGAAGATTGTTACATCAGAAATGGCGATGACATTGTTGTCATCAAGAGTGGGTGGGATGAGTATGGCATCTCTTTTGCTCATCCTAGCTCCAACATTAGCATCCGCAACATCACAGGACAGACAAGGAACAGCGCTGGACTCGCCTTTGGAAGCGAGATGTCAGGTGGTATATCAGACGTTCGAGCAGAGGGCATCCGGATCGTCAACTCGGTGCATGGAATCAGAATCAAGACAGCCCCAGGGCGCGGAGGATACGTGAAGAACGTGTATGTAGCTGATGTGAGCTTTGACAACGTTTCCATAGCCATCAGGATCACTGGAAACTATGGTGAACACCCCGATGATAGCTACAACAAGAGTGCGCTTCCGACCATAAGCAACATAACTATCAAGGATGTTGTGGGTGTCAACATTGGCGTTGCAGGAATGTTGCAGGGCATCCCAGGGGATAACTTCAGCAATATTTGCTTATCAAATGTGTCTCTCAGTGTCAGATCTACAGATCCATGGAACTGTTCACTCGTCGAAGGGTATTCGAACTCTGTGTCACCAGAGGTATGCGAGCAACTAAGAAGCACTCCAGGGCCCGGACAAATATGCTATGGCAGTAATTATCCAGCCGCTGCAGCACAGCCACAGCCACAGCCACAGCCGCTGCAGAAGTCAAGTGCTAGCCGGCTGGTAAATCCTTTCCTTTCGATAAGTTGGTTTCTATGTAGGTAACCTTGAGCATATCTACTTGATCTTTTTTTCCCCCTGTTCCCTGCAGCTTGGTAATTGTAATTTTATGGAAATCAGTATCATGTACTCTTGTTCCGAAGCCTCTTTGTTGGGGCATGTGTGTACTGATTATTACTCAGAAATGGAATAAATTTGTTTAACACATCAAGTTCTGGGCTGGATTATCCTTGTAATATACGGGTGTTGGCCTTGAACTTATCTACCATATAACTTGGTTTCTCCTCGCAAACAAATTTCCAGGCTTATTTAATTATTATAAAGCAAAATTGCATTACAAGACCGTGTAGCATTTTATTTTGTACAATAAGTTCCTCTGCTGCAATTTTGTTGATTGGTATTCTTGTGCTATCTATTTACTATGTACTTTCAAGCACCAAAAAGTTAAATTTATTTGTCTGTTTGCCTGTTAATTGAAAGACAGAGCTCCTGTCAGTCTTTAAAAAAAAAGATTTAGCCCTTGTTTAGTTTCACCTCAACTTCCAAAAAGTTGCTACAGTACCTGTCACATCGAATGTTTACGGCCCGTGCATGGAGCATTAAATGTAGACGAAAAGAAAAACTAATTGCACAGTTTGGTGGGAAATTACGAGACGAACGTTTTGAGCCTAATTAGTCCATGTTTGAACACTATTTGTCAAATAAAAACGAACGTGCTACAGTAGCCCCAAAATCCAAATTTCTCCGACTAAACAAGGGCTTAGGTATTTTTGAAATGAAGTTTTTTGGTTGCAGCAAACGAAATAGCTTCAGGGACTGCTGCGCCACTTTATCCGTCCTGCCGATGCTGCCAGCAGCATCTTGCAGTGGCGTCGACAAGCACAGAAGATCAGATATACCAGATACAGCCGATGCTGCTCCACTGATCATCACGCCAACGTATTCTCGTGATCAAAGAAGCTCGATGACGCATGGTCAGGGAATCTATTTGCACATTTACATATTATTAACATTTCATATGGGCGAGGTCCAATAAAAAAAAACTCTGATTCTCTTCAAACAAATCTTATACCAGGCAAAAGCATTGGCATTGGCAGGAAATGGATAGGAGACCAGATTTTCCCGACACTAGACAGGGAGCTACCGATACGAGGCCATAGCGATAGCTAGAACAGTAATCAGGCACGAATATTTCCCCAAACGAAAACGGCACAACGATCCTGAACAGCGAACACGCTGCACGTGCAAGCACTGCAGTCCGCGTGCGTCACGAAACCATGTGCTTTCACAGGCTCACATTTAACATCAGAATGGAAGATAACAGTTGTGCGCAAAAGATCTTCCTTGTTCATTGCAATCAGTTTTAATGGGGAAGAATGACTACAAAGCGCTATAGCAACCAAAACAGTCCCTCGGCTACTTAGCAAAGTTCTACAAAGTAACTTGTCGATGATAAAATCAGGCCCAGCGGCTCCAAGGTCGGTGGCCACCTCATCATCCTCACCATCTAGAGCTCGTCCTGCAAATGGCATTTGTCAGTGTGTGAGGAAACGGACAAGAACATGACAAAATGCTTGGTCAGGGATGAGAGAACTTTGCACGGACAAGTAACTTACGTGCTTCTCATCATCAGAGTCCTTGCTATCCTCGACATCAGAGCCAGCCTTGTCCTCGTCTGCCTTCTCATCGTCTTCCTCATCCTGAGATAGATGCACAATTTAGATCATTTATAAACTGCATAGGAAACAAAATGATCCAGGAAGAATAAGATAGATGCAATGCTGACCTCTAGGTCATCATCCTCATCATCACCACCCTTGGCGGCTTCCTGTTAACAAGAGATTCATAATCAGTGACACAAACCTCCAACAGAAAAGCACAAATGTTGTGATTCAGAAAGAAGAGAGTTCAGACACCCAGCATTAGCAATCTGCTGTTGACATGAAAAAACTAAACAGTTAAACTCATATATAGTACTATAATTTACTATAGTTTAATTTAGGGTTAATGATAGTGATGCGCTGCCCACAGTAGTTTTATCTGTTAAAACTCAGATGCGCTCAGGTTCAGTCAGTTCAACCTAAGGAAACAAACCCCTATGTGAACATGGACCAGGATGCATGACAATGACACAACATACAACAAAACCCAATAGATCATGACAAGACACTCATGCATACACCTGCCACAAAAACAGTATATGTTGTTGAAATATACCTCTTCTTCCTTGTTTTTCTCAGCCTCATCGAAAGCAGCCTTCTCTGCCTGTTAAGACCCATCAACCATCATAGTTAGTGCATCCATGAATCAACCATATGTTACCGCGAGATGTTACGGCAAGGAAAAACATACCTCCTTATGCTTGCCCCAGGTCTCCTCTGCGAAAGTCTTGGCCAATGCAGGGTCATCAGTGATGATGATGTTGTCAAACAAAGTGCCCGATTTAACCTGTACATAGAAAAACAATAGGCATAACTAACTGTGATGTCTTTCTGAACAAGAGAAGGAAGATCCGACTATCCAGCACCAACCTGCCACAGCTCAATGCCAATGTACTTCAGGCTGTCAAATGCATAAATGTATGGATCATCCTTGAAATCTGTGAAGCACAACAATTAGATTCAATGCTAATAACCCAATAGCCAAACAGTAAGCGGATACAAGGTTCAAATTCAGGGGAACATACCTGGATTGTCAATCATAGGTGCCTTCCATTTACCCTGGTAGTTCGGGTTCTTGATTTTCTGGCAAATGAAGCAACATGCTGTCAGATATAAGAATATAAATTGCTGTCAGCTTGTGTGCTGTTAAAGGAACCGTCATACCTTTTGCTTCCATGGTCCCTTGTATTCTGGGTTGGGAATGGTAGGGGCAGTCCATTCACCATCTTCCTCATCATCCCAGTCCTCAGGCTGCAATGCACATTTTAGAATACATCCTATTGACACAAACTACATAATAACCACATATAAGTACCTTCTTAGCATCAGGGTCAGGAATTTCCTTGGGAATATCATCATAGCCCTGAAAGTAATGGAAAAAGGCAATGAGATGTATTGTTCAACAAAATAAAGTAAACCAGCAGTGACATCAGGGATAGCAAATATCTCATTCGATATTATACAATAGAAGCTCTTAAATTCTGGTCAGGTAAGATGTTTCATTAATGACAAAAATTAGGCATATGGGTAAAAAACACTACCTCTGGCTTCTTGTCCTCAGGGTCAGGAATGTACTCCTTGTCATCCCAGTCCTCAGGCTGCAATCATCAACCCATAAACCTCAATTATTTCTGAACAGGCATAAGCAAAGAAATTCAGACACAGTAATAAATATTAAGTATTTACCTTCTTAGCCTCTGGGTCCTTGATTTGCTTTGGGGGGAGAATATCCCAGTGTTCGTAGATGCTGCCAGTTTGCTTCTCTTCATTATCAATGAGAATGCTGTATGTTGCATCAGGACGGATGATCAAAGTGTAAACATGAGTCAATTGATCAGTCTCACAAGGCACATCCTTCTTGATCAAGTGGTTCTTGCCATCCTTGGTCAGGATAGTGTGAACCTTCTTGGTGCTGTACCCACAGATATCTGGTCCAAACATAATGCTGCAGTACAGAAGAACAAAGTTAACTACAACTACAAGATCAGATATGATAGGGAGAAAGAGTACAAGAATATATATTCAAAGGCTACCTGTAAGGTGTGTCCCCACCGAATTTTTTCTGGTCTACATCACCACCCAGCAACTTGACATAACCACCACCGCAGTCAAGCTTCTGCTCGTGCTTCACAGAGAACTGCAGCACCAGGGTCTTATCCTTGCTGCTGAACTCAGGGTACTCAGCTGAAATGGCATAGAACCTGTGGTCCTCAGAGGTTTGAATTCCTGCAACAAGAAACATGTTCAGTTCAGTATCTAATAAACTGAAATCACCAATCTTCTTCCGAGGTTTTGGAATTTACCTTTGTCCTCGGCATCTCCATTCCACTTCCCAGAGGTGTGGTTCCATTCACCAGCCATGTTCTCATCCTTCTTCCACTCGGACTTGACCCACCGACTTTCCCAGCCATCTGGCCATCACAACAGTGCAAAATGTCACATCAAAATTAGAAAATGCTTCGCGGTATACAAAATTGACAGTCAGTACTGGAGATCCTATAATTCCTAATGTGGATCACCTGCTGGTCCAAACTGAATCTGGAGAACTACTGCACGACATGTTCCTAATCAACTAGGAATTAACATGAACACAAATAATAAGGCACAGATTGGCCTTTGTATCTCCTAAATAAACAAACATCACCACATGAGTCCCAAATCAAATTATGTTCAGGTCAGGGATACGAAAATAGTATAAAATTTGATCCACTTCAGAAGACATGCCATAAGATTCGGCGCATTATTATACAGCTGAATTTGGATACTGACCAAAGGGCGACACTGCTATGACTCAAACTACCACACGACAATTGACAGCCGCAGGATCCAAGCCCCAGGCTGCGTGATGAAGCATGCAGAGATGACTGAAGTACTGATGAACACCATAAATAGCCACTACTGGATCCTGCGAGCAAACCCCTACTACTACCAGTACCATCACACACACACTGACACACCTACACACCGGCTAAATCTCGCATGGTGAACGAGCCAAACCCCCACAGGTCCGACCAAATTAACGCCTACCATTTCACACGACGCACTGCATTGGTTCCTGCCAAGACATGGGGCGCATCGCAGCAAACTACTGTATATCGCACTGTTCAAGGGGTGGGATCGAGGGAATTAATATTTTCTGAACAACAAAGGATCGAGGGAATTAATAATCACCTTCGAACTTCTCCTGGAAGAAGACCTCGCCGGCGACGGCGGCGGCGACAGAGGCGAGCGCGAAAAGTGCCGCGACGGCGTACGAAGTCCCCCTGCGGATCGCCATCCCGGTGGAAACTTGTCGAAGCTTCCGATCCGATCTCAGCCCCGGCGGCCCCCGGGTCGTGTTGTATGTATCGGTCGCTGCGGAGCGCGAGCGGGTGGGTTTAGGGTTTCCGCTCACCCACCCGGTGGGCTCACCGCACGTGGTTTGGCTCTCTGACGGCTGGGGCCGGTGGAGGTGCGCGTAAGTGCGGCTGCCACAGTGGCGGGTGTGGGCCATGGCGTCGGGCCAATGGGAGGCTAGCTTCGGTGGGCCGGCCAGTGGGGAATCGACGCGTGGCGAATTCGACGTGTTTGGGAGGTTTTCGGAGGTGCGGGTTGGTCGCTCGTGCGTGCAAACGGGAGCTGGAAATAGTAGTAGTAGGTAAAATGAGGGGGTGACAACTTATTCTCTATCACATAAATACTATTTAATCATTCAAAATCATCTAAAATCAGTCTAAACGTAACCAGCCGGGCCCTTTTGTAGCTATCTGTTCCAGGCTTTCAGTGACTGCTTTTGCCTGGTATAGAAGTTGTTTTTAATCAGTGTTTTTTTTTTTTTTTGCTTGGACTCCCATCTGAAATGTCAATGTGGTAGACTGGGTGGTAAATAGTGAGCTTGGGCATTTTGGCAAAGTGATAAATAGTGAGCTTCGACATTTTTATGAAGTACTAGTAACTAGTACCGTTGGACTGAATAAGGCGTCTGATTGCTTTGAAGCCTAGCAAACCTGACTAGCTCAGCGTGCTCCCCCAGGTGTTGGATACTGAGTGCATGGGTTCTGAGCGTGTGGGTCAAGATCTCTGTCTAGTGCCTTTCCTGCTTGGGAGGCCTTGAAGCAAACAGGCGAGTACACCCTGTTGTTACTCGTCATTTTATTGAGAATATCATGACCCCTTAGAGAAAAAGGTGTTAAAAAGCATAATTAGTACACTTTTTTAAAACAAACTGGGCAAGAGAGTTGCCGGTTATATTAAAAAGAAGATGAACCTGGACTATGTATATAGCACACAGCCATGAGACTACAAAAGGTTGAGCAACTACAATAACTAAAAGCAACAGAGACGACAAAACATCAGCCGGTTGGATTGAGACGTCAAAACGATTTGCACAACAAAGTCACATCATCGAATGGAAGTATAACTTAGCACACATGGAAGCATAACGCACTAGTACACATGCATGAAACAACAAATCCTAATTCGTTGTAGTGGAGCGATGATTCAGTGGGTTCAGTTCATCTCATTCAAGGTCCCTGGGATTTCCCTAAGCAAACTACTTTGATTTAGTAACATCTTAGACAACATTGTCCACATCCCTCTCTTCGTCTTCGGTTTCCTTCAACCTCCTCCTCCTCTCTATGTCTTCGATTCCCTTCAACTTGCTCATATCACGCTCATCCAGATACGGATCTCCGCCATCAGCGAACGGACCAAGCTCGTGGGCATGTGGCACTCATCTAGGTGCGAGACGTCCTCCTCGTCTCTCACGAGAAGCAGCTTGGCCTCCCTCCTCTTACCAAGGTAAATGGCCGCCTCCCACGGATCCGCAGGAACGGAAGTGTTCAAGGAGTGCACGTACTTCGCGGCATACCTGAACAGCTTGAACCTGCGAGCCATCTCGGCGTGGTCACTGCAGGATCAGAAAACCCGCAATTGGGCTCGACTATGGTTTATGGGCAAAACCCAACCCAATCCGCAATTGTCAACCGAACCATGCTACCAAGGCTCGTCATTGACAGGTAGTCTACGGTTGTTTAGGATGGATGCCTTTAGGACCTTCAAGTTTGGCGTCCATGGAACATATCAATCAATCACCAAAAAAAAAAAAAAAGTAAGAAGTCTGATTATCGATTCTAAAATTTTTATTTTCCCTTAGATATTTCTGGATCTATTTATACCTTGTCTGTTTGAGCTTTTATCTAGCTTTTGCCAGCCAAAAGTCAGAATCTCAAACATACAGCCCAGCTGTTGAGTTGGCTTTCAAAAAGTTGAAGAGGTGGCTTCTGAGGAAATGAACTAAAAGTTGAAAAGCATGTTTTGAAGAGATTTTGCAACTTTTGTTGTGCTGTGAAGCTCAAAAGGTATTAAAAAGGCAATAGCAAGAAAAAACAACGACAACCTGAAACCAAAAGCCAAAAAAGCCAGCTTTTTGAGCCAAAACCCCAAAAACTGCATCTCAAACAAACGGGTCTAACAGTTTAGCATGCCTGCAATCTGTCGTGTGACTTGCCACGACTTATTTAGTATGTTGCAACCGTTGTAAACCTACTACAGAAATCCAAAAGCCTAGATAAATCATTTAGTATATTGTAACAGTTATCAACTAAACATTTAGTTATTATAACTACAAAAATTCAAAAGCCTAGAGAAATTCTTTTTCTCGAGTTAGAACATAGACATAGACACTCATGTATGTATGCATTCACCCTTAAGATTAGATCCACACACACTCTGCCTTTATGAGCACCTCTCTATTGATGGGCACGACGCTTACCACCTAAAAAAACAACACTGATAAATCATGAAATAAATCCAAGAAAATGCAAGCCCTCACATCAAGTCTAGGACTTGAACACAGGTGGATAGGTTCCACCACAAGGGGCCTAATAAGCTGAGATGCACTCGGTTTGCAAGTATAGAGATATCTAGATAGAAACTGTCTAGGTTTATGTGAAGAAAGATTTATAACAAGGACACCCATGAAGAAATAAGAGGCCCCTAGGAGGGCCTTACTATGATTATAAAAAAGTTGAGGTCTAAGTTGTAAGTTCTCTGGGTGATACTGTACAAGAAAGCCAACCAATAAATCTAGCTGGACAAACACATGGATCCCGTGTAAGAACCAAACCAGGGACTAGATTGTAAAATATATATAAATATATATATATATATATATATATATATATATATATATATATATATATATATATATCTTGTTGTATATAAGAACCGAAAAAGATGGGTAAGAAACCATGTTGGCATACTGTAAACTGAAAAGATAGGTAAAGAATTAGGATCAGACTGCAAAATCTAAAAAAATGGACTACACTGCAAAACCTAAAATTTTTTGGATCATTCTCAATCTGTGCGTGCCATGGTATAAGAATTAAAAAAGATGGGTAAGAAACTAGTGACTAGATTGTAAAATATAAAAAAAAAACATCGAAAAGATGGGCAAGAGACCAGGGACCATACTGGCATACTGCAAACTGAGAAGATGGGTAAGAAACTAGGGACCAGACTGTAATTTGGACTAGACTGCAAACCTAAAAAAAATTGGACCACTTCTCGATTTATGCGTGGAAGGGCTCGCTCGATGGCTGAGGTTGACTCGATGGGCCTCACCGCGTGGGCTGCCCAAGTGGGCCTGAAGCTGGCGAAGCGCCGGGCCGTTTCGTTTTTATATAAGGCTATAAGCTCCGCTGTCTGCTGGTTCCATCAGTCGATCTGAACCGTCGCGTCTGGCTCGAGCTCTCTCGCGGAGTCTCGCCTCTCGGCACATACACCAGCACGTACCGAGCACCAAGACTCGTATCTCGTCATCGTAGAGCTCTCCGACGTCGATGGAGGCAGCAAATACAGCCCGGTCGGAGCCACGGGTTCGGCGTCTGCTGGTTGGTTGCATCAGTCGATCTGAACTCGTCGCGATCTGGCCGTTTGATTCATCTCCACCTCTCGCTGATGAGTCTCGCCTCTCGGCATCAACTGCATACACCAGCACGTACCGAGCACCAAGACTCGTATCTCAAAACGTCATCGTAGAAGTTCTCAGACGTCGATGATGAGTGCAGTCAAATACAGACTGACCAGTAGTCGGAGTTCTTCAAAACATTTGCTTTATGAATGCTCTGCGCCATGAAGCTTCTTCCATGGTGGTTGTTGAACTGTTGGGTGCCTTTGGCACTGCTTGGGCGGATGATTCCTCTATTTGTGGATCTGGCCGTTTGATTCATCTCCACCTCTCGTTCTGATGATTCCTCCTCTATATGGGCATCAACTGCTGTAGATGCCAGCCTTCACTTTGCTGAAACTAAGAGTTTCAGGTTCTGAGATATTAGAGTTCTTCAAAACTTTACTGATTTAAGTTAGAATTTGTTGTCAGTCAGTACAATAGGTGAGTTTTGGTCATATATCACTAAATGATAGACTGACAGCAGTAGATATTAGAGTTCTTCAAAACATTTGCTTTATGAATGGTGCACCACCATGAAGCATGCAAAGCGAAGATGGTGGATTATTGAACTGTAGGTGTGCCTTTGTAGTTATCAGTGCTATTTTAGTCTCTGTGTTTAAATTGGTGTACCAGTCAGTGCTATCTGAAAACTGGAGGATGTTGTGGATTTGATTTATCTGTTTAAATTAGCTATCAAATGATGTTATTTTTTGTTAGCAGGTTCAGTAATTTTGTTTATCATGATGATGTATGGAGCTTTCCGCCTCCCCGCCTCCGCCGAATCCCTGCCGCGGGGCTGCCGCGCCTCGATGTGCCGGATAGCCGCCGCGGCCTTCAGATATCTGCTGTTACAGTACTCCTTTGTCCTCTCCTCTCCTCATCTCCTGTCTACTTCAGCGTTCAAACAACTTGATATCTGCAAGACCAATTGGCAAGGTGATGTACTGAACTACTTGAGTAGTCTATTTTAGTATGAATAGATTGATAGTTGGTTGTTTTCTGTGCAAATTCTGAACTTGGTGTACGAGTGGAAATTGTTTGAAGAATGGAAATGGCCGTGTACTGCCCCCTCGATGGTAGAATAGTATGAAAAGTGCCTGCTAAAAAACGAATACTATGAAGAGTGCATGATTATGTGTGAACAGAGAACTTACATGATAGTGTGAAAAGTGCATGATTATGTGCATGGAACTCTGCAAACTGAAATAGCCGCACATTGCGATTGTTCAGCAATGTAGCAATTTAAGCAATTTATGGCTATCTGTTTTTATTTACAGTGCTAAATATTTTGACATACTTTCTGGTCCTTTTTTGGTAGGTCCTGTTTTTGCTTTCTTTATATGAAGGGAAATCTGTGTACTGGAGCTTCCTTCATATGCAAGCACCAATGGTCACTACAAGAAAGGACTGCAGAATGAAAGCATCAATGGTTGCTAACACTATTCAGTTAACTGAAATTTTGTGCTTCCATGAAAGGATAGCTGTTTGATTCTGACAGATGACTAGTAAACAGAATAAGAAAAGCTGCATAGGTCCAATTTTTATTTTCAAGATGGCATAGTCTTCTGTCTTCGGGATGGCATAGGTTAGATTCAGATGAGAACTGCAATTCTTTTTTTTTTTTTTTTGTTTCTGCATTCATAATCAGTGCCGTTAGTGGCCTCACTGTTGTATGGAACTCTGCAACTGAAATAGGTGTTATCTTGTTGTATGTCAAGACTAGCTGAAGATGCTTTGCAGAGTTTTAAGATTCATGCATAAACAAACAATGATTCATGCATAAACCTGATTAGCTAGTGACTCTGTTTTCTACTTATTGGTCATCTGCTCTTGCTATCAAAGCTGAAAACTGAATATCAGTGTGTAAGATGTGACTAGTATGAAATAGCTGCTTCCATGTTTCAGTTCAGAAAATAGTGTTGTTTCAGTTCTAAAAAGGCTGACGGTTGCTGTGTAAATGTTATTGTAAATTCAACGTAGTTGTGATCCATTAATCTATCAATAGCAACACAATGGTATACAAAATGATATTCATGAATGATCTTGGCTCAAAGCATTAAATAGTTTGCAAATGATCCATGTTTGTGGGTTGTCTGTGGGTTGTACGATCTGTCTTTCTAGTTGTTTGTACATTAGATTTGAGGCTCTTGTAGACGACCTCACGTCTGTGAGTTGTACATGCTCTAAACCCACCAGACGGCTATGGACCTTCCCCTAGCATTATATTTTTAATGAACCAAGCAAGAGAGTTACTGATTATATTAATAAAGACTAGCAAATATGCCCGTGCGTGCAACGGAAGAAAAAAAAACTATCAAACACATTGCAAAGGAGAAAAAACTATCAAACGTTTACGAAAACAGCGACATGAATGATCCATATCCATTTATAGTTTACCTTTTGTAATAAAGGGATTAGTTAATTAGACTTTTTTGAATTATTAGTTAATTAGACTTGATGTGACTTTTTTTAAAATCATTAGTTAATTAGACTTGATGTACCTGGTAACATGCCATTTTATTGATTTAGTCGGACTTCACATTACTTCAATTCAGAAACCAGCGTCAATTAGACATTGGATTTGAGGACAAACATAGAACACAGAATAATTTCCTATTAACCGTGTGGCAACGAAAGGGCAATAAAGGTTCTTTCGAATCTTGCAACGAAAGAGACAAAAACACTAATTCTGACAACTCAGAGTTATATAGATCTCTTTTGTCAAAATAAAATCATAAATTATCAAAACTTATTTTATTAACAGCACAAAGGCTATAATCCCAAATAAATTTTTCGTGATCCATGAGATAGATTTTTAGAGGCTAGCACTAACTTAAACTGAAGCTTTATCATAACACATGACTATTCAAAGAATGCACCAGTCCGAAACTGTTCAGGATCATTACTGCTCTCACACTTCAACTGCCAGAAAGGAAAATATTCACATATTTCTGGAACTGTTTGCTCATGATGTTGTGGTGCATTATCAGTCCGCTGTTCCATTGCCTGAATGACAGCAACCAAACCATCCAAAGCAAGCACATTTAAAGATGACAAAGGACTGTTCACAGGAAATGCGCTCATAGACAGAAGGTTAGCTAACTCTTCAAAAATATTTGAGCACTCTAAATCACAGTCCATAATTGCATACATCTCAGCCATAAACTCTTTCTGCCAGCAAAAATCAATTATAGCCTCAAGGGCAACTTCTTGCTGCTGATAACTTGCTCCATATCTACTCTGTGCTAATCTTAGGATAACACATGAGAAGAAAGCCTCTATTTGCAGCTTATGTTCATGGCACAGATGGTAAAAGAAAGTAAAAACAATGCTGCACACTGTTGACAGGATCAGGGGGCTTATTGACAAGCAAAAATGCATTAGATTGCAGAACAATTCATCCTGTACAAATGCTAAAAGTTTTTTGTCTGTGTATAGACGAAGCCGACAACTCAATAGCTGAATTTATCAACCCCAGAGCAAAAGGCGGCACATCCTCATCGAAGTCTATTGGATTCATCCTTGGGTTCACCTCAATGTCTTTTGCTATGTTCAAGAGGGAGCACAAGAATTGCAATATCTCTACCATACAAGGAACCCCAAAGGGCTCCATCAAGTCTTTGTTTTGCACACACCAGAACCATCTCCCACCTCATGGCCAGAGCTATTCAAACATAGATAGTCACTCTTCCCGTTCTCTGTCTCCTCAGCACCCAAACATTGGTTTTGTAACCAGCAACCTGCATAACAAATGCTACCAGCAAATTAATAAATTTCATTTCGTATAGGAAGACATGAGCCTTCCAAGTTCCTACTAACAAATGCTTGGTTCCAAGCTAACAACTAACAAGAGCTGTTCTTAGTGCCAGACTGTCAATATTTGCAAGGTGGTCATATTGATCAAATGACAACAATTAGTTCAATAAGAGATTCGAGATATACATACATTTCTCCTTATTTTTAGTCTATATATCCTGTAATTTTTGTACATAAGTAGTGTCTGTACAGCTTGTAGGCACACGATGCAACAAGCTGCTAAGGTCAGAGCAGCACAGTTGATCGTTAATGCCTTCCAAAATAAAAATAATAAACACTCTTCATTGAAACCCAATTTTCACAAGGGGCACAAGCAAAAGGTACAGACTACCAAATCTGATCCTAAAATTCAGATAGTAAGGTACTGAGCCAAGAATGTACAGATCATAATTGCTTGGCAAATTCGCTGGAACTGGAACTATTAGATCGTAATTTTCACTGGAACTGGACTGGCTAAATTCATTGTTACAATGAATCAGAGCCCGAATCACATATTGGCCTAGCACAAGTGCAGTCGAATAGCACATATATTCATCTAAAAAAGGCACACATATGAATCATCTAAAAAAGGCACATATGAAAAACTAAACCTAGCGAATCCATAATCCATAGGGAGTAGCATATATATGAACTAATCTTCAAAAATCCCACTAATACTACTCATAATAAGAATAATCAGTGAGGAAGCTAACCTTCTTGATCAAGTGTATGGCGAGACAGAAGATTTGGCTCTTGTTCTTCTGATAGGAGGTGGAGTCTTCGTTCGATTCGGTTCCAATCAAACTCCGATTCCGACTCGCTCAGACAAAACCGCGTCTTGTGCTCTAGCGCCTACGCTGCTTTGCGCGGCGCCGTCAATGGCAGATAAGGCGGCGAGCTGGGCGGGCAGCGGCGCTGCTCGTCGGCGTCCATGCCGGCGTCGGACGCGACGCATTGCATGGCTGCGGAGGAGGCACGCGGCAGAGTCGTGCGCGACGGCGGCGGCCTCAGGCGCGGCGTAGGACGCTAGCCACGGGCGCTCCCACATGCCGGGCACCAGGATCTCCAAGACACCCACTTGCCCCACGCCCGCCGCCGCTCTGCACCTCTCCCGGCGCCACCCGGACAGGAGCTGAGCTGGGCGATCTCGATCGGCTGAGGAAAGGAACGGAAGAAGAGGACGGCGCTGCGCGACGGCGTCGGGGAGCGACGGGGCGGGAAGGAACGACGGGACGGGAGCGACGGGGTCAAGGCGACCGAATTTTTTACTTTTTAGCCTTTTTTTTTAAAGTTTTTTCACAAATACGTATCTGGAGAAAAGATTTCAGAATCTAGACCCATAGCTTGACGTCATCGATGCTGACGCCGAGCTAATACGTCTCGACGCCAGCGTCCCTGCGTCGAGCTCTTGGGCTCGAGAACAATATGGAGGTGACATGGCAGAGAGCTCGACGCCAGTCACCCTAGCGCCGAGCTCGGCGTCGTAGATCTTGGCGTTGAACTCGGCACCAGGGTGCCCTACCATAATCCCATCCCCAACATTTCTGCCTGAGCCTTATTTTTCTTCTTTCTCCTCTCTCTTAGATTTTTTTCTTTCTCCACTTCGTCTACCTCACGAATCGGCATATTGGACCTTGAAAACCTTGATTTGATCTGTAGATCTTCGAGAGCAAGGTATCCTCGCTCCCCTCCTAATTTTTTTCGCATCGATTCGGTATATATTAGTCGGATTTTTCAACCTAAGAATCGTCATTACTTAGAGTTTCATTCTATCCCTCAATATTTGTATTATACAACCATAGGATGATGCCAAGGCATGTAAAAGATAGCAAACCTAGACGCATGTAGTTATGTTATGGGTTCATTGTTGTGCATCAAATGGAAAACCCTAGGTTTAGGGTTTAATATTAATTGCTTTCGGTTCCTAAAACGAAATTGGTTGTATTGTAGTTATGGTTGACATTTGTTTGTGATGTTTTAATTTATGTTTGTTAAATTACATCCGTTTTGTTAGATGCAAGAAATGTTTCGGGAGGAGTTTTAGCGAAAACGGGGTCGTCCTTAAGAATTATACTTCGACGCGTCTAGCAAAGATGCCCCCGTCCCTCCTGACCTCCCTATCCCTAACTATGACTGTGGTTTCCCGGCCCATGTTTTTCAATCGAAACATCCATACACATTGGCGCGGTGCTTCTACACATGCAGTCGTTTTAATGTAAGAAATTGTTTCCACTATATTTTTTCTTTATTTGTGTAAGTATGCTACTAATATTTTATTGGAATCTCGTTGTGTAGGACCATGAGAGATGCTTTTTCTTTCAGTGGATCGACGGTGCAGACAAGTTTGATCCTAGATACCTTCTTTTTGACGTTTGGTTTAGAGGAAGACATCCACGTGAGCACTTCAAGCGGTGGGTTCCACCGCCCCCTAACCCTCCGCCAATGACGGCTAAGGAGAAGCACCTAGCCACAGTTAGACGATTCGAGGAACCTCCTTTGTGCGATTGCGGAGATCGAGCTGTGATAAACCCTGAGAATACGTTGGAGTTTGTTTATCCAAACAAGCATGAAGTAAGTGCAAAGTGTATGTGTTGAAATCTTGAGCTATATGTGTTCATGTACTAATGTCACCTTGTTTAGGTGTTTTCAATGGCGAAGTGTCGTTTCAAGGAGTGGTTGTATGGTCCTAAGAACCAATGGCCGGAAGAACCACGAAAGGTTAAGGAAAAGAAGAAAAAAGGGTAATTTACAAAGCACCTCCTGTCATGTGCGAATGTGGTGTTAAATCCAACTATGGCCTAGTCTCTTCGGAGCTTGGAATATGTCATTATTGCGGCCATATGGTTGAGTATGATGAGGTTGGTTATTTTTGTGCTAAACATGAAATCGTATTTTGTTTCTTTTGGTAAGACATATATGATATAATATTTCTTTTGAACAGAGCATTAGGAAATACAGGTGAGAATGTTTTGTGAAGGAGAGACAAGTAATTGCAGGGAAGAGGGGATATGGACCTGACTACGTCAATCTATACGTTAAACATTACAAAAAAAAAGATGCGTTAGTTTGCTAGACAGTGCGGTATTTATAACCCGATCGATGTTGGGCTTAACAAATGGAGATTGGAGAGGCAGATGACGTTAGAGGAGGAGAGAGAAAGGAAGGAGGCAAGGGAGGAGACAAGAGTACAGATGTAGGTCTTGAACGAGCATGTTGTTGCATTATGTACTAGTGAGTGCTTGAAAGCCCTTTTTTCGTTGCCTGATTTTAAATGTAATATAATCGTGTTGCTAACTAATTGCATTTTATACATGAAGGGATTGGTTGCAGCGAGGAACATGCCGCAGAGGTGGCTCGTGCAAGGTATGAGGAGAAGAAGTTAGATGAGCATAGATCGCGAGCTGGTCGCACCGTTCATTCACCGATTGTGTTGTCTGATGAGGGGGACGAGGATGAGGACGACACTGGCAGACTGAGTGAGCTCATTGCTCTAGCAGAGGCAGGCTTGCAGACGCAGGAGACTGAGGACAATACTGGTAGACTGAGCGAGCTCATCGCTCCAGCAGAGACGGGCTTGCAGGCAGAGGAGGCTGAGGACAACACTGGCAGACTGAGCGAGCTCATCGCTCTAGCAGAGACAGGTTTGCAGGTGGAGGAGGATGACGACGCATTCTTCACTCAGGCCATAGCGGCCGCAGATGAAGTAGAGGCCGCTTACTACAGGCGATAGGCATGTCAGAGCAACGTAGGTGAGCCTAGCCACAGCAACAGGGTTGTGGTAGAGGACTGGTACTCGGATGATGAGTTGCTTACTCAGTATGTTTCAGACTGAGGATTTAAAAGTGCATTTGGCCCCTATGTGGGTTTTGGAGTATTGATGACATCAAAATTAGGGACTAATATGATCTTCATGAGATATGTCGCAGCTATTACTCATTATGTGCTCTCCAATGGTTTTATTTTTGTTTTTGAGTTTAGGATCCGCCACACTATAAAGAGGGATGCAAACTTAGTTGGTCTGAGGAAGATATAGTGCTCAAGCATAAAAATAAAATCAAAAGAGAGACACTCTAGCACTCCATGAGCACGTACAATATTTTTCAGTGACTGTTGGTGTCGAAAGTCCCGACATAAGCCGGAACTCCCGATAGTCGGAAGTCACGACTCATGCCGAAAGTCCTGACGCCCAGTCACTTAGCCTGCGCAGTGATTGTGGCCGTCGGAATTCTCGACGTGAGTCGGAACTTCCGACAGTCGAAAGTCCCGATGTGAGTCGGAACTTTCGACAGTCAAAAGTCCCGAGCCAAGTCAGGAGTTCCAACCCAAGTCTGTACGATATGATTGGACTATACACGTTGTAATAAATTTATATTTAATCTGTGTACTATATTTGTGCCTTTTTAGCAGTGTAGTAAGATTAATGATTCACGAAAAAAATTCGCAAGAGTTTCCCTTGTTTCAGGAGCATCCACAGGTACAAATAGAGACATCATTATATATTCCAAACATTTAATCATCCAAGGAGCAAAATGCAACCGCAACGAACATCACAACTAACATAACATGTCCTGCACAGTCCAAATAGTCCATAATGTCCATACAGTCCGAAACACTCCACATAGTCCACACTGTTCATACAATCCATAATAGTGCATACTAACATCTACCACAACCCTCCCTGCCTCCTACTCTTGCCCTTACCCTTGTGCCCGAGAGCGCTCGTACCTGGAGTGTAAGGGTCACGTGGACGGCGTCGCTTAGTGCCCGAAGGCGGTGTAGGCTGAGTCGAGGGAGCGTCATAGAGCTGAGAGGGGCCAAGGTCCTCATGCCTCTGGTCGTTGTCATCATTGTCGTCGTCCTCGTCCTCGTCGCCGTCCCTTGTAGCTGCTTGGCTAGAGGAACCCAAGCCTCCTCTGCCTGCGGAAGGAACATACACGTCTTGCGTCGTGTCTGTCCTGCAACCACAATGAGCAGCCGCACGGCGTAGCCGATGTGACAGCCTCTATTGTACAAAATTATGTTAACTGAAAGAATCCAACGTATTAATAATATGTTTGAAAGAATATTTTGAATCTTACATCCATAAAGGTAAGCATGTAGTCATCCCTGAGTCTCGGCCGAATACGCTCAATCCCTTCAACGGAGAATTTGAGTGTATTGTCCTACAACAAAGTTCTCAGGAATAATACTTCTGAACATATAGCAATAGGTTTTGTTTTCTTTTATACAAGAATCTAACGTATTATAAGGGTAATACGGCTCGGTGGGTCTCCTTGTACGTCGGATCGAGCAGGTGGAATTGCGTCATCCTACAAAAAAAGTCAGTGAATTAGAAATTCAATATGCAATTAAACATGAACTTAAAAATGTACAAGTAATTGACACAATTACATGCATAATTAATTAAATGAATACGACAAATAATAAATATTATAATCAACCAATAATCACACCTCACTAATCTGCCAATGGCAACTTCATGAATTGTGGCCAAGTCTACGACACTTGCTGCACTCGTACTCCTCGGGGTCAGTAACAAATGGGGTTCCTCTTCCACGCCTCGTTCTTCCGGGTATCTGATCCATAACCATCCTGTGTCTCGTCCTCTTCCTTGATCCACGCTTGTTCCAATGGTAAGCTGGATCCGCAATGTACTTCGGCCCATCATATGGAGGCCACTCTCCAGGGTCCTAGAAAGGCACGAAGCGGGGGCTCCATGTGTGCACAAGCGTGTCGACACTGAACTCGTGAGGTATCCTGCTCTCGATATTATAGTTGCGATGCTTAGCTGCTGCTACCAAATGAGAACAAAGAAAGTGGTACTGCCTTGGTTTACCACAAGTGCATTTGAAATCTTGGAGGACAACCGCATGCATTCTCGACTCTCGGACCTCGCCGTCGGACATTGTACCGCCCCTATGCTTGACCTGATAAGTCCCTATGGTGTGATCAAAGCATGTAACCTCATGTGTGCCAGCCCTTTTATTTGCCTTCTCTAGGTGTGCCTTCAGTTTTGGAGCCCATATCTCTCCATCACTCCGTAACTTCAATGCATGGGCATGTCTATCGTTGAACCAGGCAACAAGCTTAGAAGGTGAATTGAACGATTGCATTCATGGGCATACCACGTATCCCCAATAGCAACTTATTGAATGACTCCGCCATGTTGCTGCACTGAAACTTGTACCTCCATCCATCGGTGTCGTGAGCTCACGTCCATTTCTCCAAATCCCTCATCAAACCTGTGAGCCATTGTCTACCTTTTGCATTTGATGCAGTTCTGACCTGCTCCAACTTTTTCTGAAAGTACTTGTCCTCAAGCTGTCGAGCAGCCTCCTGGAACAGATCAAAGTTACCCTTCACATCATCCTTCTGGATTAGATTCTCGGCAAGGTGCCGAGTACACCAACGATGGTGCAAAAGTGCATACCCCTCTATCTGCTCTTGCATGGCATTAAGTATGCCCTAGTGCCTATCAGATATGATGCCAACCTCCCTGCCAGGCCCAACCACGTGTATTCGGACTAGCCTCAAGAACCATCCCCAACTGTCATTGTTCTCCTTCTCAACCAAAGCAAATGCCAAAGGAACCAACTTGTTGTTCGCGTCACAGGATATGGCTATAAGAAGTGTGCCATGATATTTACCAATCAAGAACGTACCATCAATGGAGAAGACAGGATGACAGTGCCTAAAGGCCTCGACACACTGAGGGAAGCACCAGAAAGCATGGAAGAATATCTGCCTCCCATCCTTCCATGCATTTGGTTTTGGGATGTACTCATAATGCATGCCTGGATTCACCGCTTTGATTGCATTGAAAAGTACTGGCAACTGCTCGTACCCATCCTCCCAGTCCCCATATATCATCTTCCACGCTCGCTGCTTAGCCCTCAAGCTTTACCATAAGTTATCACATAACCTCCATACAACGCCTCAACGGTCTTGATAATTGTCCTCACCTTCATGTTGGGTTCTCCCTACAATATTCCCATCAACCGCTTGGCAATGAGGATAGATATCAACTGTCGATGCCTCAGTGTCAGCTCATGGTCAGCACAATTATGTGGCCTAACAACTTTTGTGATCTTTCACTTTTCGGTGACTGTTTGCTTCCTTGCACAAACCCTCCATGGGCAGCGTTCCTTGTCACACACAACTGTGTAACGGCACTCCGCATATGAATGCAAGACCTTGTAAGGTCTCTTTCGTATCACTACAAACGCCTGCAACCACCTCTTCAATGCAGGAAGGTCATTGAACACCCTCCCATTCTCAATTACCATGTTAGGGCCGGCCTCAGGAGCTTCTAGGAGCTCATCATCACGTCCTTCTGTACACGCCTAATCCGAATGAGCAAGATCGCTGAACTCGTGAACTCTTAGATCACGGTGGCCGGGAAAGATACGCCTTAGCATCTCAATATCACTCTCTATCAGCTCTCCAATAGGGCGATCATCATCAGAATCAAGAGCCCTTGCCATCTCATATGGCTCCGAATCATGCATAATTTCAACACTATTGGAGCCACGAAATCCATCTCCAAAGCGCACTTGCGCAGCAACAAGGGGCACATCCACATTCTTAGGAATGTCTCCTGCAACATAGGTAGAGAAATGAGGAAAGAATGAAAGAAATGGATGTAAGGAAGGGGGTAAGCTCTAAAAAACCATGTGGTTAAAACACTTACTCGAATGATTCTGTGTCAAAGGGATCTCATGAGGAGGATCTGTCACAACAACATGAGTCTGACAAGCATCTCCAACTACTGCATTGGGGGCAGATTGAGCATCAAGAACCATAGGTGCAACCTCCACATCCATATCAGGTTCCGGGACGGGAAGGTCGATGTGTGCCTGCTGACCCATTGGTGGGGAAAACCCATGAGGGATGGGATCAACTAACACCCGATGCACAACCATGTCTAAACATTGTAGCTGGCTCTTCATAGCCGATCTCACATAGTTCTCCCACTGATCCACACAACCAATTGGGATCATTCACCTGAGGATGTTGGGAGGAGAACCTAGGTGCAGTACACCCTCAACTGCAATGCCATCATCATCATCTCTAAGGCAATGCAACTCCTCCCGAGCCCTTGCAACCATCTCACTAAATGAAGGCCTATCATTGAATAGCACAGACACACTTTGCATGTCAACAAACTCAACATATCCATAGCGATCGTATTCAATGGTGCCTCCATGATATATGGTCACTAGGTTGTCCATCTATTTCAAACACATAACGAAACACGTGTCCTTTAGTCCAAATTAGACGATACATAGTACCTAACAAGTACTTTCTAACTACAAACTAAGTAAATAAGATAACAACTACATACATATATACAGTGTACTAACTAAATAGCTATATCCTATTTAGTTAACTAAATATGTAACTACCTATCTAAGTAGCTATCTAACTATATCTATGTACCTATATATCTATGTACCTATGTATCTATGTTTCTATCTATATACATATATATTTCACTAGATCACTAACTAAATCAACTACCTGAGTCATCACATTAACTAGTAAACAACAAATGCCAACTAAGTAGGTACATTGCATATTCACAATTTTTACCTTTCCAACGACTGATCTGTGGACATTGATGGAGTCGCAGCGGACGCTGGGCGTAGGTCAGGCCGATGACCCGGGCCGGCAGTGGCGCGGTCGACGACGGTGGTGGCGGGCGCTGGATTCCCCGCGCTCTACGAGGTGAGTCTGGCTCGGCGGGCGCGGCCAAGGCGGCACGGTCACGGCACTGGCGTGGTGGGGCAGGGCGGCCAAGGCTGCCATGGGCGGCACGTCAGGCGAGGTGAGGGCATAGGCGTAGGGCCATGGGGTGCGGCGTGGGCGGCCACCGAGGGCATTGGAGTGGCTCGGGCGGGCGGCGCGGGCGCGGGGCGCGACGCTCTTGCGCGGCCTCGGGGCGCGGCGCGGCCGTGTTGGCGTGGCACGGGGCGGCCTCGGGGCGGCTGCGGTGGCACGGGGTGGCATCGGGGCACAGGGCGGCCGCGGTGGCGTGGTGTGGCCTCAAGGCGCGGGCGGCCAACGCGAACACGGGCGTCCGTGCGCAGGCGCGTGCGGGCGAGGGCGGCCGGTGGAGGCGCGTGCGCGGGCGGCGGTGGCGGCGGTGCTCTGCTCTGCTTTGCTCTGGAGGGAGAGGGAGAGGGAGAGGAAGAGATGGGCGGGGCCCATACGTAATAAAGGCTCCGAGCTCCCTGCCATATCACCTCCACGTTGGTCTCGAGCCTAAGAGCTCGGCGCTAGGGACGCTGGCGTCGAGACGTGTTAGCTTAGCGCCAGCATCGATGGCGCCGAGCTAAGGGTCTAGATTCTGAAATCTTTCCTCCAGGGGCGTATTTGTGAAAAACTTTAAAAAAAAAGGCTAAAAATTAAAAAAGTCGGTCACGGGGAGCGGACGGTCGTGAGTAGTCCATGCGAGCCAATGGGCCGCAACTGGTCCAAAAGTGAGTGAGTGACTGCGCGATTAGGCCAGATTAGAATGGGCTGGACGAAAAATATAGCCTGGAATTTTGCTTTTTTATTATTACTAGGTAGCTTGCTCGTGCGTTGCTACGGGACAGCTAAATTTTTATACTAAAAACACACGGATCGCACGAGAAGATAACAATACTGTGAAAATAAATATCGACATTAAAGTGGCATTTAATAAAAAAAGCAAAGTTCGTAAATTAACACAGTCACGGAGAGCGTGGCGTTTCAGGCTCACAAACTCTACCGTATAGGCCTTTTCGTGATGCGGCTAAGATAATGTTTTATATCGGTAGGAAGAAATCTCCGATATCCATTTCTTTCGTGCGCCAATAAATCCACGAATAAGTTCCGCCGCATGTCCATACCATCATGTACACCGGTTCGAGTATATATATGTAAATCACACCACGACAATATAAGTATGAATGTGTTATATTGTTACCAAAAAACAATATTTTGGGTGTGATGTTTGCAACATCGCCATTACAAAGTGATATTTTGTGTGTGATGTTTGCAACATTGCCATTACAAAGTGATATTTCGAACATGATGTTTGCAACATCGTTATTGCAAGTATTATCCTGTGCGCTACTACAGGTATATATTGTCTTCAACGGATCATGTCTGCTCCTGCCGCCAAACTAATGAGTCATTTGTGACAGTACCCATTGTTATAGACATGGAGAAAAAGCCAAGCTGAAGGGGATGCACGTTAATATCAGGCCATATAAAAGTTACCGAATGACATGTTGACAGCATAAACTTCTCCGAGTATTGGTCTTAATGAAGAGATTGTTTATATGAATAGTCAGGTTATTAAACAATCACTCAAAAACTGGATAACATAATAGGATTGTAAAGGAACATTGTCATTATAGGTACTGTACTAAAATTTCACTGAACTAGACCTAACTGATGAACCTGTGGATTCAGAAAAAATATAAATAGTATAGGGAGTGGAACTAATTGATGGGCAAGGGTTTTCTAGCTATGAAATACATGTGCATGATAGATGCCTTAAAACAATGGATGCCAACTCAAAAATCAGCAAAATAATAACAACTAAAATAAACAAGTATGTCTGATCTCGTGATGAACAACCTATACACTGGTTTCGCAAAAGGAAAAAAAACCAATGCGGTGTCAACCTTGGGTTTATATTAAGGTACAATTTTATACAAACTGGATCTGAATCATATGAACTCCCATCTTATTCACTCATCAAAAGGTCCCTAAAGATCATTAGTTGTGCCTGCAAAACGGCCAGATCTTTGTAGGCCTTCTAGAATCAAAGTAAGCACAGGGTTCTTTCTAGAAGTTATGGGTAGTCAAATTGAGTGCATACTGTTTTGGCATCTCCAAGTTTCCCTTCCCTTTTTGTTCGGGCTTTCACATCTTTGTCGACTTCCTCTTCATCTCACTATAGTGCCAAGGTCAAGCTTGTCATTCAGAGCAACGATGAACTCATCCCAAGTGTGGATCGCTTGGAGGCAGACATCTATCATTTCTCTAGCTGTCCAAAACAGTTAGTTAATCCCATCTAGTAACACTCCAACCTCTTCAGCCAAATTGGTCACAGGAGATCATATTTGCACCACTGTCTTGGCAGACAAAACCCATTTACATGCTTTAATAAGATGTAAATAAGAAAGCTTTAGCACACAGCACTTCGTGAGGCAATTGAAGTACAAACCAAACTGTCACTTATCTGGTGACTACCTTGTGCGTATTCAAACATAAATAGAACACTACTGCTGTAGTAAATGAAGGCGAACCAAATTGAAGTTGTTGCTTACCGGCATGTGGCAATGCAGTCCAAAGGGGCTCCAGATAGCGGACACAGATATACCCTGCCCTCAATATAAATTCAATCCACATATGTCTTAATTTTTAAAGGTAGACATGGGTTCAAGTTGAAATAAATCAGAACTCCCGGATGATTTACTCATCCTGCTATAGCCTACAGGCTTGATTAATCCTGTAATAATACAACAGAAATTGCAAATAAATAATTGCGGAACAAGGAAGATTATTAGATTGTAGATTTGTAGTAGCAAATCTTCTTGTACCTGCTGTGGCGCTGCTCTAGTGTAAGGATTCTTGGGCGCGTTGGTCCGGCACTTCGGCTGTTGTGCCAGAGGTTGTGGTTGGCGCTCGACGGTAGGAGGGTGCAGGATGAGACGCGATGGCAGAAGCGAGACTACAGGAGGATGGCCTGCACTGGTCCAATGGGAGCCAAGTAGGCGAGCGGGTCGCTGGTAGGTGCATCCACCGGTGGCGCGATGAATCCTGCTCCCCTCTACCGCCGATCCCACGAGCGGCGCTGCGGCGGGATCCGGGAGCGCCACCTTGCTCAGGGTGCGGTGGGCGATGCAGTTGTTCTTCTGGATGTCTTCTTTTGCTCGTCAGGCTAGGTGGCATGGCGCTGGGTGGGGAGGATCGAGGGTTGGCGTCCGGCGTCAGTTGGAGTTGCGGGTCGGCCTAGGCCTGGCGAAAAGCATGCTGCAGAGCGGGAGGGGCCGGCCGTAGGGCGCCTCGGGCCTTTGGCCGGTCGGCGGCGTGGTGCGGAATGGAGTATCGTGGGTTGGCCGGCGGCGCGGTGCGGAGCGGTGGAGCAGGGACCTCATGGATGCACGTGATCCAATTGCAGTTGCGATTGCGGTTGCAGGATCGTTCCTTCTCCCATTGCATTGATTTGGTGAGCCACACATGATTGCTGGAGACAATGATTGCGGAGTGCGAGGCAGACCCCCGGAGGCCACGATAGCGGGATCGCACGGAGTGGCAGCACCGTTGGGGTGCGGGAACGCAGCAGGCAGGACGATGGACCCACGTTGGAATGTTGCACCAAAAAGTGTCAACGCTTTGTTCTTTTTAGTTGTAGGAGATATAGGGATAGAAGAAGGTTCAGACTACCAAAGACGATCCCAAAATAGGTTCTAGATGCAAACAACAACTGCTATTATGATGACTAAAACAACTATGTCAACAATGTCACTTTGCAACAAGAGCACACACTAACGAAGTTGCAATAGCACCAACACCAACAAAACGAAGGAAACATCTAACGAAGAGGCAAAGAAACCCCCATCAACAAGTCCTAGAAAGCACGACCTTTTAAACCCATCAAAGGTTTGAGAAGGTCTAGCAGTAACAATTCTTGTAGATGGTCTGCATAGTCTTGAATTGCTTTCGCATTGAGCTTCTTGTCCTTCCCAACAACACCCACATCTTTTAGAACACTGCACCGAGCAAGACAGGCACCTTCGACGAAGTAACGATGTGTCATAGGATTTACGTCGATGTTTAACTGTCAAGGTAGGTGGTGAAGGGGGAAGCATATGATGGTCAAGGCCCTCAGTCTTCCTGGCTGCGACGGGCAAATAAGATGTTGCATTTATCGTTGGATCCTCCGCCAGCAGGGGCTCGCTTGCCTAGACATCTGACATAGAATGGAGAGGGTCATCTTTGATGGTGTGATGAGAAAGATGGGATCCTCAATTGTTGCTTGTGCATATAGATGGCTAGAAGGCCCCAGCCCATCAGCACGGCCCACGGCCCGACGTTTTGGCCTGGCCCATGCACGACATGGCTCAATGTGCTTCGTGCCCACGTCGGCCCGGCCCGAGCGAAGGGCCATGCCTAGGCCGCACCCCACCAAGGCCTATTCCACCTATCTCCATCTCATATCATATATTTAAATGATGAATCCAAACCCTAGCTCCAGCCCCAATTTCTCCCAGCCGACGACGCTTGAACTCCACCGCAATCTCCGACAGTCGACTCCTCTTCTTCCCTAACCGCAAGTCTCACCGTACCGCTTCTCCTCTTCTTCCCGCACTGCTTTCTTCTCCATCCTACGCTCTTGACTCGCCTACACGCAACGCCACCGGCACCATGGCCACGGCGTAGATCTGCCTTCGCGTGGAGGTGGCTCCCCCGGCCGGCCGCTTTGGGACGGAGCGGGCGTCAACGGCGGCGATGAAGCAGCTTCCCGCGATGACGGTGGCGTAGCAGCTAGTGCCTGGGCCGGCTCTGGCACGTTGGGTCTGTCAGGCCGTCGGGCCGGCACGGCACAGCATGAGGCCTTTAGGGCCGTGCTTGGGCCATTGGAGCCGCCCGTGGGCTGGCACGGCACGGCCCACTGCACCTGACGGGCCGTGCCGACCCGTGACCACCGGGCCGTGCCGAGCACGGGCCCGTGCTGTGCCGGGCTGGGCGGCCCGAATGGCCATCTATACTTGTGCATCTGAGATAGTTTCCTCCTCATTAGATGTGTCCTCCAAAGGAACATCGTTGATGAAGGTGACTGCATGTTGGAACATCTGATCTGTTGACTGAACAAAGATGGTCTTTGAAGGCATTTCGATGATATGCTCTATGGGCATCTTTTGGTGGGTCTCTATGTTGCACAACTTTGCAGCCACCTCACTAAAGATAGAATCAGTCTCTCTATGAATTTGTATCCACCTCACCGAGCATTGTTTTTAAGGTTGAATAATTTGACCAGTCAATATGAAGTTATATTTTTAAGAGTAAAGTTTCAACTTGTCATTGAGTTTAAAACACATCTTTGAACTCAAATAAAAGACAACTTATTCCCTGAACTTTGAAAACCAGATAACTTACCCCTCTAAAATAGTTCAGAGATAACCTGTTCTTCCTTAATACCCGATTCAAGGACAAAGAATTTCCTGCTGCTACCATATAATATTCATCTCTATTTGGTGATAAATAAACTACCTGTCGCATACTCTATTATTCAATATTTATGGTGCCAGATAACTGACCCCTCTAAAATATTTATGATAGAGAGGGTGATGGTAGTTTTGGCTGATATAACATGTGGACCTCATAAATCTTCAATTTTTTTACTCTTGCCATCTCTTATTTAATATTTATGGCCCCAAATAATTTCAAATAAAAAATCAATTAGAAAGTTATAGATGTTCTCATACACTATAGATTTGGTATAGAGTGTGTCGATCTCCATTCGAGGTCATTTGAAAAAATATAAAAATGAATTTCATAATCAGAGATGCAAGTTTCCTCACCATTGCCATCGGGCGCACCACCTTCAGGCTTCTTCTTGCCCAGTTTGCCCCGATGCTCCCCGCGGAACCCGCTACAACCACCCGAGGAGAATCCTTCCCCCTGCTGCTCCCTGGTACACGTGCCACCCACTCCTCCTCCTTTAGTAGGAGTTTGCCATATTTGCGGTCATTTGTCCTGACATTGCGCACCGATCTTCCCCCGCCTTGAGCTACAAGTTAAGTCCTCGATTGTGAGGTCATCCATATCGAGCAGAGTCTCGATGGAGAGGGCAATCTGTGCGTACTTGGATGGCACTACACGTAGATTCTTGGCCACAACCTCCTCCTGTTGATTGTGTCACCAAGAGTGGTGAGTTGAGATATTAGCAACTCATACGCAGCGTGAAGTCCTCAACCACCTCAACATCTCAGAATGTGATGGACTCGCACTCCTGCCAAAGTTGTTGCATCTTCGCCCTGCACACGAGGTTGGAGTCGACTCGCATGGTCCTAAGGCTATCCCAAGCCAGCTTCAGCGGTATCCTTGCTTCTGAGGGTCTAGACATACTCCGATGGCATCGACCGAAGGATAGCCTCCATCGCCTGCCGATCCAGAACCTTGTCCGTGGTGCCGGTTTCCACCGCGCACCGCATGCTCGAGCTTGGAAGATCACTTTCATGAGCACCACCCACTCGCTATAGTTTGTGGCTTTGTGCGCGTGAGCATTGGGTATGATATGTTTCCAACCTCCCTTACCATCCTCTGCACCACGAGTGGTTGGCGCTCTGGTGACTGAGAGGGCTGGCGTGTCCGCCGATCCAGAGAGAGAGAATGACCTCCAGCAATTGACATTGTCGCCGATCAACCCAACCTTGGCCCTAATACCAATCGTTGGCCATTGATTGAACATAACACCCTCAACCTCACCACACACGCATGCGATAGAGGGTTTAGCTTCTAAAAATGGGGAACAGAAAAAACACAAAAGATGAACTGCTGAACTAAGTCTTTCATTGATCCAGCTGGATCGGATATATACAACACTTGTACATATGTACAGTGACGCTTTACCTACTACTAGTACATGGCTTACATCACCCATTCTACCAACTACTGGCCATACTACCTATTACAAAGGCCATGTCGGCCATATATACTTTATCCTTCTTTGTCAAAGACAAGGACATGATAGTATATAAGGGTTGGAGACAGATTACTAACACTGAGCTCTTGTACTTTCCAATGCTTTGCTCATTGTGTCAATTTCAGATGGATCTTAAGTGTCAGGATCAGTGGTGTGGTGTGAAATTAGTCTTAATGCATAACATGACAAGCTTCTATAATTCATTCCGCATGTCATTCCAGGGAGATAAAAGTATGAACATAACAAATGATGGATCTATAACATACTCCCTCTGTCCTAAAATAAACGCATATCTTGCTTCTCGAAGGGTCAAATAGTTTTTAATTATGACTATGAATATTGAAAATAGTATCAATATTTGTATCTCTAAATAAGTTTATTATAAAAACAAATTATATACTCAATCTGATGATATACTTATTATCATCATGAATACAAATATATAGTTATATTTATGTATTTTGGTCAAACTTTAAAAAGATTAACTCTTCAAGAAGTGATACGTGCGTTTATTTTGGGATAGAGGGAGCATGAGAAGTGATACGTGCGTTTACAATAAAAAAAGTCAAAACATCAAGGACAAATAATTCAAAAATAAAATAAAATAACAGACGCAACATGATAGAGAAAAGATTGCACACTCTGAAGTAAGTCTGAACCGCAATCGCAAGACGCAAGATTGCACACTCCGAAGTACGTCTGAAACGCAATCGCAAGAGACCATGTCTGAAACCTGCAATTCAAACGCCTGAGTAGGGATGAAGATAACATCGGCAGATTTGTCTTTCCAACACTTTTGTGAACTGCATCGACTCGATGTGGCTCATGAAGACACCATCATGTGTCCATATAAACATGACATTACTCTCCTCGTCGAACCCGCTTATTCCTACTCGTAGTGGCTGCATCTGCACATGCTCCTCCAATTGCACTGTCAGAACCTTGTCCAGCTGAACCGTCTTGCACAACACCCATTCTGCAGCTGCAGCAGCATCGCTAAGTTCTGCCTCCCTCTCCGCTTTTGTCTGGCCGTTTTATCTCGGCATAGCATCGAGTTCTGGGAGAGGGAGGCAGAGCCTAGCAACGTTGCTGCTGCTGCTACAGAATGGGTGTTGTGCAAGACGGTTCAGCTGGACAAGGTTCTTCCAGTGCAATTGGAGGAGCATGTGCAGATGCAGCCACTACGACTAGGGATAAGCGGGTTCGACGAGGAGAGCAATGCCATCTTCATATGGACAGATGACGGTGTCTTCATGAGCGACATTGAGTCGATGCAGTTCAAGAAAGTGTTGGAAAGACAAATCACCCGATGTTATCTTCATCCCTACTCAAGCGTTTGAACTGCAGGTTTCGGTCATGTGTCTCTTGCGATTGCGGTTCAGACGTACTTCAGAGTGTGCAATCTTTTCTCTATCATGGAGCGCCTGTTATTTTATTTTATTTTATTTTATTTTATTTGTCAAATATTTGTCCTCGATGTTTTGACTTTTTATTGTAAAACCTATCCCTTTCTCATACTCCCTCAATCCCAAAATAAACGCGTGTCTTACTTCTCGAAGAGCTAATTTTAAAAGTTTGGAATATAACTCTATATTGGTATTCATCATGAATAATGAGTATCATTAGATAGAACATGGAATTTATTTTCATAATAAACTTATTTGGAGATACAAATATTGATACTATTTTCAATATGTAGTCGAACTTAAAAATGTGACTCTTCGAGAAGCAGGATATGTGTTTATTTTGGAACGGAGGGAATATGTTATAGATCGATCATTTGTTCTGCTCCTACTTTTATCCCACTGGAATGACATGCACAATGAATTATAGAAGCTTGTCATCTTATGCATTAAGACTAATTGCATACCACACCACTGATCCTAACACTTAAGTTCCATCTGAAATAGACACAATGAGCAAAGCATTGGAGAGTTGAAGAGTCAGTGTTGGTAATCCGTCTCCAACCCTTGTACTATCATGTCCTTGTCTTTGAAAAAGAAGGAAAAAGTACATATGGCCCACATGGCCTTTGTAATAGGTAGTATGGACAGTAGTTGGTAGAATGGATGATGTAAGCCTGTACTAGTAGTAGGTAGAGCGACACTCTGTACATGTGTAGAAGTTGTATATATCTGATCAAGCTGGATCAATGGAAAACTCAGTTTCGCGGTTCATCTTTTGTGTGTTTTATGTTCTCCATCTTCAAAAGCTAAACCTCTATCGCATGCATGTGTGGTGAGGTTGAGGGTGTTGTGTTCGATCAATGGCCAACAACAATCGGTATCTGAGCCAAGGTTGGGTTGATCGGTGGCAATGTCAGGTGTTGGAGGTCGTTCTCTCTGGATCGACGGACGACAGCTGTCTCAGTCACCAGAGCGCCAACCGCTCGTGGTGCAGAGGATGGTAAGGGAAGTTGGGAACATATCATACCCAATGCTCACGCGCACAAACTACAGCGGGTGGGTGGTGCTCATGAAGGTGATCTTCCAAGCTCAAGGCTGTGACACGTGGTGAAAACTAGCACCATAAATAAGTTTCTGGATTGCCAGGCGATGGAGGCCATTGAAAGTCCTAGTTTGGTTTTGAATAATTAATGAAACATATGCACTAACCTTTGTCATGAGATGTAATATGAGCTAGGTTGGTGTAATCCAAGTGAGGAGCTTGGTGGCACTCAAATGGTGATGTTGATCACATGAAATGATGAAAATGGCCACATGTGATGATGATCAAGTACTCTACTTGGAAAAGAAGAAAGAGAAAAACAAAACCCTATAAAGCTCAAGGCAAAGGTATAAATAGGGGTTTTGTTTCAGTGATCAAGACACTGTAGAGAGTGTGATCACGTTTAGGGTAGATGGCCGTACTATTAAGATGGGTTCTTAATTAGACAATTCGGTCATCTAGTGCCACTAGGTGTTGGACTTCATGCATTGCATTTAGGCCTAGTGCACTTCGGAGAGCAAGCGAAAATATTTATGAAAAATGTTTTGAGAAATGCTAACTAGGCTCAAACATGTTTTGAGAAAACACTTTGAGGGTTAGCATCGCTTGCGGAAAGTTGCTCTAAGTTGTCGTGGATCGAAACGCGAAAGAGTTTGCAACTTGGGGAAGGGGTTGGTGCCTGAGTGGCACCGCCACCCCTTGTCTGATGCACCATCACCCATGTGGCAGTGCCCGGCTGGCCTGGTTCTGAGCGCGAGCGTCGGCGTGGTCACCGGACATGGCAGTGGCGCGTGACGGTGCACCATCAGTGGTTGTCCGGTGCCACTGCTGTTTTTTAATAGAGGCTAGGACTTGCTGGAGTTAGGGCCAAGGGGGCACCGCCCTGGTCATCGCCGTGGGGTGGCGATGCACCACCCGATTTATCCAGAGAAGGGTGATTTCAGGGGCTCGGCCAAGGTGGCACCGCCACCCCCTATCCGGTGCCACCGTCACCCTGTCCGGTGACCAACTATCCGTTGGTTGACCGTTAGAATTCGACCGTTGGGGGCACCGTCACCCCCTGTCTGGTGACCGCACCGCCCTGTCCGGTGCCCTCGTAGAAACAACTCCAAATGGGTAACGGTTCTATTTACTTGTGTGGCTATAAATAGAGGGTGTGGCCAGCCTTGGCCATTCTCTTGGCACCTCATACACTAGTGCACACCCTTTGGAAGCTGAGCAACACACTCCACTCACTTGTTCACTTGATTTCATCATCTTGAGTGAGATTGGAGAGCCTCTAGTGCATTGCATTGAGTTGCATCATCATGTGGCACTAGTTGGGTGATGTGGGCTGGTTGTGAGCTTGTTACTCTTGGTGTTTGCCGACACCTAGATGGCCCAGTGATTGGAGGATCATTGAGCGGAGTTGGTGATTGTCTCCGGCCTCGATCGGCTGCTTGTGAGGGGTCTTGTGCCTTCCCCGGCGGAGCGCCAAAGGCAACTCTAGTAAATTGCTCGTGTCATTGAGCTACCTCACTTGTGGGTAGGTTCTTGCGGTGTCCAATTGTGTGGACGAAGTTCATGCAACACCTCTTAGCCGCCGAACCACTAAGTGTTGGTCGACACAACGGGGACTAGCGTACCGGCAAGCACATGAACATCGGGAGAAAATCACTTGTCTCTTGCCATTGGTATTCTCCCGGTGATTGTATTGATGATCTTATTGTGATTGGTTCATCCCTCTACACGGTGGTATAAACGTCCCACTCACTCCTTTACTTACTTGCAAAGTAGTTGTAACAAGCTCTTTAGTGTAATTAGTTTTGAGAGCTTGTTTTACTTGCTAGCTTAGTATCACCTAGTGGAGCTCTTTAGTGTAGCGTGTTTGAGAGCTCTTAGTGAGTAGTGACATAGCCATTGTTTGTGACTAGTGATCATAGCAACTAGAATTGTTGAATAGGTGGCTTGCAACACTTGTAGAGCTAGAGCAAAATTGCATTTTGCCTTTTAGATTACTAACCACTTGCTCTAGTGTGTTTGTAGAAAATTTTATAGGCTATTCATCCTCCCTCTAGCCATTTAGGACCTTTCAAGTGGTATCGAAGCCGTGTTCACCGTTTGATTGAAGGCTTAACAACCTTAGTGTCAAAACATGGCTCAAATTGTGTTCAACCATGTGGGGGGCAAACCACCATTCTTTGATGGCACATGCTATGATTATTGGAAGAGAAATATGAAGATGTATCTTGGTTCAATCAATGACCAAGTGTGGGATGTGACCGAGAGGGACTATGTGATTCTTGATCCAGACAATCTCACCAACACCGACATGGCCAATAAGTAATGCAATACAATGGCTCTCAACACCATCTACAATGCCATTGATTCCAAGGTGTTTGAGCAAATCAAGAATTGTGAGAAAGCTAGTGAAGTGTGGAATAGATTGGAGGAGACCTATGAGGGCACACCACAGTGAAGAGTGCCAAGCTATACATCCTCAAGGACAAGTTGACAAGTTTTAAGATGAAGGATGATGAGAGCATTCCGGAGATGTTCCATAGATTGCAAGTGATTGTCAATGACTTGAAGGCTTTGGGAGAGAAGATAAATGATGATGATGTCTCTCATCGGTTCTTGATGTGCTTACCTCCTAGATTTGAGACATTGAGATTAATCATCATTAGAGGAGGATTGAAGCAACTCACCCCTAACCAAGTACTAGGTGATGTCATGATACAAGATACATACCGTGTGGAAAGGGAGGGGGTTGACAAGGATGACAAGAAGGAAGATGAAGACAAGAAGAAGAGTGTAGTATTCAAGGCTAGCTCATCATCCAAGAATAAGGGCAAGTCCAAGAAAGAATCAAGTGATGTTGAAGATCTTAGTGACATTGATGATGAAGCTATGGCTCTCTTTGTGCGCAAGATGGGAAAATTCATGAAGAAGAAGGGCTATGGTGCAAGAAAGAGAAGAGATCACACCAAGAACAAAGAATATGTGAGAAGATGCTACAATTGCAAGAACCCCGATCATGTTATAGCGGATTGTCCCTACAATAGTGATAATGATGAGGATGAGAAGAAGAAGCACAAGAAGGACAAGAAAGAAAAGAAGGAGAAGAAGATGACCTTCCAAAAGAAGAAGAGGCGTGGAGGCTATGTGGTCACTGGGGATAGTGATGGCTCTTCGAATAGTGATGACTCTAGTGATGATGACAAGAAATCCATCAAGAAAGCACTAGCAAGCATCGCCATCAACAACAAGCCCTCTATCTTCGACACTCCATCGACATGCCTCATGGCAAAGCCCACTAAGGTAAAATATGATGTGAGTGATGATGATTGTGATAGTGATGATTGTAGGAGTTATGATGATGAGGAGTACACCAAGGGGGAGCTCTTAGACATATGTGCGCAAGTACACACTTGCTTTGAGAAGAAGAGAAAGGAGTGCAAAGAATTGCTTAAGAAGATAAAATCTCTTGAGGAATCCTTTGATGAGCTCAATGCTTCTCATGAGAGTCTAAAGGAAGACCATGAGGAGCTTGGCAAGGCTCACACTAAGCTTGAAAAAGCTCACTCATCTCTCCTCGAGCAAGTCAAGAAGGAGAAAGTCAAGAAGGAGCAAGTGATAGTTACATGTGATGTAGGACTAACATTGATATTATTGATGAATGTTTTTATAAGCCCATTGTTGTTGCTCCCACTAACCCTTCTTGTACTAATTCTACTTCCACTTCACCTTTGAGTGATGGTTTCACTTGTGATGCCTCACTAATGGTGGAAAATGAGACCATCAAGAAGGAGGTGAATGAGCTCACTCGTGCCTTAGGCAATGCCTATGGTGGAGATGCCCTCTTGCTAAAATGCTTGGGTAGCCAAAGGTTTTCTCTTAACAAAGAGGGATTAGGCTATACCCCTAAGAAAGGCAAGTCAACCTTTGTCACTCCCAAAGCTAGCTTTGTGAAGGGCAATGGTCGGTTTTGCAATAGATGCAAGCAACTTGGGCATATAGAGCAATATTGCAAGACTAACAAGAACAAGCAACCTAATGTATCTACAATTAGATTTGATTCTTGTTATATGCTTGTTAAGGGTCTCAATGGTGTGAATGCTAAGTTCATTGGTACACCAATTGTTGGCCCAAAGAAGAAGGCCATTTGGGTATCAAAGACCGTGGTAACTAACCTTCAAGGACCCAAGCAAGTTTGGTACCTAAAAAGAATTGATCTTCTTTTGTAGGTTAATTATAAAGCCGAAGGAAGGCATTAGGTGCTTGATAGTGGGTGCACACAACACATGATCGGTGATTCAAGAATGTTCAATTCAATCAATGAAAATGAGAGCAATGGGATTAATAGTATCATATTTGGTGACAATGGCAAAGGCAAGGTCAAATGTCTTGGTAGGATTGCAATATCCAATGACTTGAGCATTTCCAATGTGCTACTAGTAGAGAGCTTAAACTTCTACCTATTGTTGGTAGCTCAATTATGTGATTTTGGTTTCAAGTGCATATTTGGTGTGGATGATGTAGAGATCATAAGTGTAGATAGCTCTAACTTGATATTCAAAGGATTTAGATATGAGAATCTATACTTGGTTGATTTCAACACTACTACACGAATCAATTTGTGCAGCGTGGCCAAAATGGGCTCCGTGGCGGGCACCACTTTTGCCCGCCACGGTTAACCGTGGTCATTGACCGAGGCCGCCACCGAGGCGCCGCTGCTGGAAAAGGGTTTCATGACATGGGCCACCTTACTTGCCCGCCGCAGAAATTTATATTTACCGCATGGTGGTGGTATGAATGGCCCGTCATGTTAATAAGATTAACCGCATGGCGGGCCACATTAATCGACCGCCGCAGAAATTTATATTCTGGCGGTGGTATAAATTACCCGCCGCGGTTAATAGTATTTACCGTGGCGGGTTGTTTAAACCGCCCGCCGTGGTAAAGCTCCTCTATAAATACGCCGCCTACTTCATCTTCTCCACGGGTCTTACGGTTCTTGGTGTTCGCTTTGGTTTAGCTGTCTTGCTCCTCGTTGTTCTTCGGTGGAGTGATAATAAGGTTACAAATGATTTTTTTTATTCTTTAGTATAAACTCTTAGCCTTAGCCTCTTAGTTTATTTCACAGAACTAGAAGAAGCTACTTTTTTTTTTAGCTCTTAGCCTCTTAGTTTATTTTAGAGAATCGCTTCACACAATCAGCAGAGAATCTCACTCTAAAAATACCGATTCAACAAGTCCAGGATGATGCCGTGGGCCCGCCCCGATGGTGAGAAGAGGACGGTGAAAGCACCTGCACCAAAATGATTTATGTATCCCAGAGACATATATATATATATATGTAATAATGTAGTGGACTCTATATGTATCCAGAGACATATATGTAATAAAAAGCCAAGGGTTCTTTTTATCACTCGGTAGCTTATAGATAGGTGGTTGTTGAGTGTTGGTGAATGTCCCTATTACTTGTTAGGGATGCAAATATATCGGATATGGGCGATATCATTGATATTATATTTATTTTTATATTTGTATTCGATTTTGAATTCTAATGCATTATGTTAGTATAGACTAATGAATATAGCTAATGAATTAGCTAATGAATTATGTTAGTATAGACTAGTTTCATCTTCATGAGACTTAAAATAGCTAATGAATTCTGAACTTCTTTACCGCGGCGGGCATATAACTGAGCCCGTCGCGGTTAATAGATTACCCGCGGCGGGCAACTTAACCGCACGCCGCGGTAAACATTTCCCGTGGCGGGCTGTTACGTTGCCCGCCGTGGTTAATCGCAACCTATATAAGCCGTCCCCACCCTCAACATTCTCAGTCTTTCGCGCGGTTCAGTTTTAACCCCGAAGGGCTGCCAAAATCTCACGCCGCCGCCACCATCTCCACCGCCGATTGAGCTCCTCCGCAGACAGGCCCCCGCCTGTTCTCCTCCCGTGCCGGTCCGCGCCCCGTCCTCCTCTCCCTTGCCGCGCCCGCCCCGTGCTCCTCGGCGCCCGTCACCGGAACCCTAGCGCCAGCCATTGAGAATATCGCCGCCGAGCTCCTCTGCTGCTGGCCCCGTCCTCCTCTCCCGGAACCCTTGCTCCAGCGCCCCTTGAGCTCCTCATGGCATGGGCCCCGGCCCCCCGAACCCTAGCCTGCCACCCAGACGCGCCCCGCCCAAATCCTCCTCCCCGTGCCCGTGCCCGCCCGTCCTCCTCTCCCGGAACCCTTGCTCCAGGCGCTTCATTGAAGCTCCTCCATGTTGGGCCCGTCTCCGGAACCCTAGCGCCGGCCACACTGACACGCCCCGCCCTGCCCTCCTCCTCCCCGTGCCGTGCCCCACCCCGTCCTCCTCTCCCGGAACCCTTGCTCCAGCGCTTGCCTTGAGCTCCTCCGCCAGGGCTGGGCCCGTCCCCGGAACCCTAGCTTGGCCACCGAGCTCCTCCGCGATCACCTGCCTCCACACGCTGGGGCCCGTCCTCCTCCCCGGTCACCGTCCCCGTCCTCCTCCCCGGTCACCGTCCCCGTCCTCCTCCCCGGTCACCGTCCACACGCCGGGCCCCGTTCTCGGAGCACAGACGGGCTCTAGCCGCTACCTCCTCACTTGGAACTTTCTTTGCGCCGAGCCGAGGTAAGAACTAGGCCGAGGTAAGAACTACGTAGTACCTTGGTTCTGTAATTACAATGTTGTCTCCAAAGCTCAAATTTTATTCTTGTAGTAATCGCTATATTTTCCCCATCTGAAATGTAATTAGAGATTCACATTTGGGCTATCCTAGCTTTCTCTAGGTTCCACTACGTTGTTACATCTCATTGTGAAAATGCAAAAGCTGTCTTTCCTTCTGTGTATGATGAGGAGTCTTCTAATTCTTACGTTAACTTAGTGTTTAAGGCGGTTTTCGGTTAGGGGTCATTTCATAGAGCTCTTAGAGCTGTTTCGAGCTTAGTTATAAATTATATGCTCATTATGCCAAGCAACTTTGAATATGTAGTCACGTAATTTCGTGGATAGGAATTTTCAATATCGCCCATATTTAGCCATGAAACACCGGCTGTCTTTTTTAACAATCCCTTTATAGGCTTATCTCCAAATGTGGTTGAAATTTTGTTTCCATATTTAATTTGGAATTTGTGACCTATTTATACTGAGGTTGTCTCCATGACAAGATCGAATCTCAACAACATTGTCTCCAACAACCTATTTGTGAGAAATTTGAGATGAATTGGTCACTCTCTTGCAATTTCTAGTAGTATACTATTACTACACGCCTACTACTTTCTCTACTTAATCTATTCCTATACTTAATTTTGAGATGACCTGCTTTGTGAACAAGGGGTATAGTAAACTCCTTTTGGAATGGATGGCTGAAAAATTGTACAGGATAAACTACACTTGGTGAATTTTGAACTATTTGTACTCTCGATCTATGATGCTTTTCTTTGAACCGTAGCATTTGAATTCAATTCTTTTTGTTTGCCTATGATGCCAAAGAAATTTGTGACAAAATTACGAGCATATGGCACTTTGCCTATGATGCACCTTGCCTTTAAACCTGATCACATGCTAAAGTTGTGAGAATTTTGAGATGAATTGGCCACTCTGCTTTGCAATTTTGCCAAATTTGATATTATTTTTGTGGTGGTGCTACCTATTTCTCTACTTAATCTATTCCTATCTTTTATGCTACAAACTGTCCTCCTATACTACTCCTATACTACTGCTATACTACTGTTGTATACTACTACTACTGCCTACTACTACTCCCTCCTCCTCTAATGCCTGTGTTGTAATGCTTATAAGGAGTACGTGAAGGATCCTGAATGCTATGATCGAAGAACAGAGAATTTTAAGGCTAAGCATAAGAACCGCATCAAAATCAGACGCAACTTTCCGGTAAGTATTTGAAAGGTTTAATTGTGCTTTCCGTTCATATGCGTTCTAATGCCTGTGTTGTAATGCTTGCGTATCGATCATGCAGTGTGCCAAACAACCGGTAGGATCACAAACCTGTGGCTTCTCGCTGTGAGATCACGAGGGTGTGCAGCGACAAAGACAATTGGAAGGTGCTCAAGAATGGATTGAACTGGTCGAGAGACATGCGAGCATCCAACACGACTTCAAGCGAGCATAAAGGCGGACATATGTAAGTTTGTCTTAGACAAATGCGTGCTTGAAGGGGCACGTTCTTCCATGAGAACGACCACTAGCGATGTTACCGAGATACGAGAGGTGAGAAATGGCCCACGATGATGCGTCATGCAGGATTACACTTTAAGCGCATGTATAACGACTTTAATATGTAAATGTAATGAATTAACGATGACAAGAACGACTAAGTGAATGTATATATATATATACATGTATATTATTTTATGTGTAATGTCGCATACTTTTTAAGTTTAATCTGTGAAATCTGGATGTGATTTGAATTTGAATTTGAATTTATATGCTTGATGTATTTTATTTGAATTTATATATATGCTCGCTTTATTTTTTAATTCAGGAAATAATTTACCGAGCGGGCAAATAATAAAGCCCGCCATACGGCAAATCAACATAACCACGGCGGGCCACAAAAAGGTGCCCTTGCCATGTTAACCTATTTATCGCGGGCGGTGTAACGTGCCCGCCGTGGTAAAGTATATATTACCGCAGCGGTGCACACGTTACACGCCCGCCACGGTAAATAGGTTAACACAAGGGAAAGCCATCGCCATGCAGTTAAGCCACGATTTACCGTGGGCTCAGAGGTCATGGCAATGACTGGCTTTGCCCGCATGGGGAAACCCAAATCGCCCGCCTCCAGTAAACTTTATGTAGTAGTGCAATGCTAGAGAAGCTCAACTGTCAACATGTTTCCTCACTAAGTCTAGCATGGGTTGGTTATGGCATAGAAGGCTTCGTCATGTTGGAATGAAACAATTAAACAAGTTGATTAAGAATGATCTTGTTAGAGGCTTGAAAGATGTCACATTTGAGAATGATAAGCTTTGTAGTGCATGTCAAGCCAGAAAGCAAGTTAGTAACACACATCCTAAGAAGAGCAAGATGAGCACATCTGAGGCATTTGAGTTGTTGCACATGGACTTTTTTGGACCAACCACATACACTAGCATTGGTGAAAATAAATATGGATTTGTGATTGTGGATGATTTCACTAGATACACATAGGTGTTCTTTCTTGTTGACAAGAGTGATGTGTTTGCAACCTTCAAGACATTTTGTTGGTGTTTCGAGTAAACACCAACTAGTAAATTTGTATTTGTTGCGCGTTGGGCCCGGATGGTGTGCTAAAAGACACAAGGTTTATACTGGTTTGGACAGAATATCACTATGTCTAGTTTGCTGCTGCTGCTCGTGTTATTAGCACTGAAAGGTTCATAGTAGGGGGTACAAACAGTCAAGAGAGGGACAGGTCCCAAGTCTCTGATGGAAAGGTTAAAAGGGCGCTGAGAGCTCGGTTGCTGCTCAGCTGTGTGTTATGTGGTGCATGGTGTGTTGAATTGATCCCCCCTCTTAGTGTGGTGCCCTGTCCTCCCTTTTATAGATCAAGGGGAGGGGGCAGGTTTTACAGACGGGAGAAAGAAGAAAAACTAGAGGCAGAGAAGGTCCTTCGAAGGTGCTGGGTCTTCCTTTTCCTTTGAGCCTGCCCTGCTGACACGGCAGATGGTGCTAGGGATACCACGTTCGGTGATCCTAATAGGACCGTGCTCTGGCTTCGTTCAGCAAGTGGTCACATCCCATCCCGCTCTGGCGGGTGGCACGGCACGCTAGGGTGACGAGCCGTGACCCTACGGGGAGCAGATGGCGTAGAGGCCCCCACGTTCGTTATTGTAGATGACATGAGTTTCCTCTTGGATCGTAGCAGTTGTCGTATGTTTCCATCAGGATTCATGTTCGAGGGCAAATGCCAGCACCCATAACACTGTAGGACAAATATCGGTGCCCACGACACTATTTGGGCTCTAACATGCCTAGAAGGGCTTAAAGCGCTTGTCTGGTCATATCCTGATGGTACTCTCCTATAGGTGTGCAGGGTATGGTCCTTGATATTGCGGTTGACTTGAGTGCCCCGCTCTATCTGCGTGCGTAGTTATGAATGAGCAACACACAGACGTCGGGCGAGGCAGAGCCTGCCCTCGGATGTCAGGTGAGGTAGAGCCTACCCTTGGATGTCGAGTGAGGCAGAGCCTACCCTCGGACATCGGGCGAGGCGGAGCCAGCCCTTGGTTGTCAGGACGTTGGGCAAGGCAGGGCCTGCCCTCGGACGTCAGGTGAGGCGTAGCCAGCCCTCGGTCGTTGGGTGAGGTGGAGCCTACCCCCAAACGTCGAGCGAGGCAGGGTCTGCCCTCGGATGTCAGGCGAGGCGAAGCCAGCCCTTGGTCATTGGGCGAGGTGGAGCCTACCCCCAGACGTCAGGCGAGGCGGAGTTCAGCCCTCGGGGGTCAGGCAAGGAGGAGCCAGCCCTCGGAAGTCGAGTGAGGCAGAGTCCAGCCCTTAAGGGTCGGGCGAGGCAGAGCCAACCTTTGGTTGTTTGGGCAAGAAGTGTGGTTGCGTTCTTGTCTGTTCGGAAGCATCAATGTTTGATAGTTTATTAGCTCCTCCTCTTTGGGTACCCCGGTATTCGATCCCTGACAGTAGCCCCCCGAGCCCCCAGGTGATTTGGATAGAATCGCCCAGGGGGTGTTGTGACTTGCCAGAGGATGCGCGCGAGCGCACCTGATAGGTGTAGCCCCCGAGCCCCTGTGCAATTTGGATAGAATCACTCGGGGGTATTTCCTTTTGCCAGAGGGTGCACACGAGCGCACCCATCGGGTGTAGCCCCCGAGCCCCCGGGTGATTCGGATAGAATCGCCCGAGGGGTATTTTGATTCGCTAGAGGGTGCGCGTGAGCGCACCCATTGGGTGTAGCCCCCGGGTAATTTGGATAGAATCGCTCGAGGGGTATTTCGATTCGCTAGAGGGTGCGCACGAGCGCACCCATCGGGTGTAGCTCCCGAGCCCCCGGGTGATTTTTGATAGAATCGCTCGGGGGGTAATTCGGACCTTTCAAGGGTATGGCTATGAGATTTGGTGGTTTTGTTAGCTAGATAGCTTAAAGGGAACCCTGGTATCCTGTTCGCACGGATTCGTCCAGGGTTAGCCCGGTTGAGACTCGATCGTGGATCGAGACTCCTTTGAGGCTCGCACGCCTGAGTTTTGGTCGCTCATGGGCCCATCGTTCATTGGGACGGCCATCAAAACTATTGGGCCAGCCCTTGAACTCTTGGGCCCAGGCGGGCCGGAGAAACGCTTTTTGACCCGTATCCCTTCTGTGGGAAAAGAGTCCTGGTCTGCCCGGGAAGGCAAAACGTCCGGCGCGACTTTGGTGGGAAAGCATTGGGATTGCAGGCGCATATCCCGTGTGGTGACGTGGTAGCGAATCATGGTAGGCATGGAGAGCCAGGTGGATGGTTGCCTTCCTCGCATCCGTCACCCCTATAAAACCAAAGGGTTCACCCCTAGGGTTTCGTACATTGCCTCCTTGCCTTTGCATCCACAGCCTCCGCCGCCAATCGCCTAAGACTTCCGCATCTGCATCTCAGCCACCATCAAGTTCGCATCCCCCCTCCCCAATTGTTCAATGGAGCCATGGTGTAGATCCGATGTCACCCTCCAGCGCTTGGAGGGCCTCGTTCGCCGTGGCCTTCTTTGCGTGCGGACCACCGCCGAGGAGTGGCGGTTGCCCAGCAATGAGGACGCGTCATCACCACCCGAAGGCTACATTGTGTCCTTTGCTCACTTCCATGAGCGGGGATTCGCCACCCCTGCCCACAAGTTCCTTCGGGGGTTGCTAAATTACTACAATGTGGAGCTGCAGCACCTTACTCCCAATGGGATCCAGCACATTACGGTGTTCATCGCCCTGTGTGAGGGGTTCTTGGGGATTAGTCCCCACTTTGACCTGTGGCGGCACTTCTTCGCCGTCACCCTCCTAAAGAAGTGGGAGAAGAGGCAAGAGCTGAGCGTACCGATGGGATGCGCCAGCATTCAGCTCCGCAACAACCGGGTAAACGAACACCCGCCAATGCGTCTGTCGACCTCCAACAAGGGGTGGCACTCGCATTGGTTCTACATCAAGAATGACGCAGCTGCCCCCTTGCCAGAGTTCATTGGGCGCCCCATCGAAGAGGTCCTGGAATCATGGAGGAAGTGGGAGGTTCTAGAGAAAGACAAGAAGAAAATCTAGGACCATCTCACCGCCATCCAAATCCTAAAGGAGAGGGGCATGAAGGGTCGGGGATCATCGGCGCCTATCACACGTGGAGGGTGGCGCCGCTGATGAAGCGCGCGCTCCCCCTGCACATGATGGCGCCTCGGTGTCGCTCGAGGGGACGGCGCTCGCTAAGGGAGCGCTCTCCCACCCCAAAGTGGTGCAGCGCATCAAGGAGGCGATGGAGCCTTCGCGGGATGACGCTGGCGCCGCTCTTGATTTTGTGTATCTGGAGCTGGGGCATCCCCCAATGCGTCCGGAACTGGGGTACATTGACTTCGTTAGTTCTCTTTCCCCTTGCCTCCTTTTTAATTGAACTCCCGACTCCTTGATGCTGATATTGAGATAGCGGGACCAACCGAAGAGACTCATCTTTATGGATCACCCGGCCCTGCTGCCGAAGTACCCGCTCGTGGCGGTGGCGAACCGTGCCGCGACCGAGTGGCAGAGGAAGACGAAGGAGGTCGAGAGGAGGAAGAAGCAACAGAAGATGCTGGCACGGGAGCGAGGAGAGGAGACAGACAATAATGACGACGATGACGATTAGGAGGAGGATGACGAGGTAGCTACCGACATTGAGTGGGATGACCCAGCAAGCGAGGATATGCTGATAGGTACCCACTCGTCTATGCAGGGACCCTTCCCATTTCATGCGGGGGGAAGTGAGTCCGTGAGGAAGGCAAAGACGGGCCGAACCGTCGGACCATCCTCAGGACCAGTGGGAGCGAGTGCCTCTACCGCCGTGCCCGAGGTGCCATCGAAGGGGAGTGGCCCCGCCGCCGTGCTTCAAGAGGCAGTAGGGGCGGGTGGATCTACCGCTGCGCCTAAGGTATCGGTGGAGGGGGGCGGCACTGCTGCCGTGCCCTAGGAGCTAATTGGGGTGGGTGGATCTACCACCATGCCCGAGGTGTTGATAGAGTGGGGGGGCCGCCGCCACGCCCCTGGAGTCAAGGGAGGCGAGCCCCTCTGCCCGGGAGCAGGGGGCAGGCTCAAAACGGTCCTGCCCCGATGAGGCGGAACCAAGACCTAGGGGTTTGTCCCCCAAACGGCCCCGCCCAACAGTGCCAATATAAGCCACCAATTCCTCTGCTTTTTCTCTAGTTTTTCTCTATTTTCATCGTGACTCATGCTTTTTGCGTTCTTGCAGCGTCTTGAGGCGGCGCTGTTTCTTGGCGATGGTGCCCAAGAAGAGCGTCGCCATTCAGGCGAGACGGGGGCCGTCGCCCGATGTTGCTCCTATTTTGGGCCAGAGCAGAGCTGATGTTGTGGCCTCGTCGGTCAGTCAGGTGCCGCCCATGGTGTTGCCCGTGCACTCGGCAGGTCAAGCGGACACCGAGGCTGAAGGAGCGCCCTCGGAGGTCGCCGAGCAAATGGCGGCGGAGGTAATTCCGCTGCCCACGTCGGAGTGGATGGGGCTACCGCTCACGCTTGTGGCGCCGTCTGTGGTGGGCGTGGCACCGCAAGTCGAGGTCCTGGTGTTGCATGTGGAGGTGGCCACAACCATGACAAGCCAGGCGTAGCTGGACGCAGACGCGGTGGTGCTCGAGGAAGCGATGCGGTCCGTGCCACCGGCGGCCCAGGCGATGGCGCCCGAGGTGGGCCGGACGGAGGGGGCACGGCCGAAGGGTCCCTGGGTGTCGTGGCAGTGGTGGAGAGGACTAGCGGGGGGTCACCCTTGGCCATGACATTGGGGGGGTAAGTCGCTGCTCTAGTGGATGGATCCTCAAGACCCAACGTCGATTCTCTTCTCGCTCAACCATGCTACCGAGAGCATAGAGCTAGAGAGTCTCAACGAAGGGATCTCGGCTATGGTGGAAGTACTAAACTAGGCCAGGGGCATCCTGTGCGATGTCATCATTCCTACTGGCTGGGTATCTGCTTAATCTCCCCTCTCGCTTTCTTCTTTCATCATGTATTTTTGTGTTTTTGACATTGATCTTCTTTTCAGTCCCTTATCGCTCGTAGCCGGGAGAAATCTTGATTCCTCCACGAGCAGAAGGTGGAATGGGACCGCCTCACCAAGGAGGCCTGGCTACGCGGAGATGTGAGCGCCCAGCTTGCTGCCGCCAAATAGCAGGTGGCCGAGCTGACTCCCCTGGCCGAGGAGGCGGCCAGTCTCCAACAGCGGGAGGCCGAGGCACGTCAGGATGCGGAGGATGCCGCGGGGATGTTCCAGGAATTGTTGGCGAGGGCGCGATAGGACGAGGAGGAGGCTGCCAGAGTTTGGAAGGAGTGGGACGAGCTACTCCAGAGGAATGTCGAGGCCCACCAGCGGGCCCTCGACCTCGTAGCTGAGGTGGAGAGGGAGCAGGACCTCAAGCTAGGAGCCGAGGAGAGGTCCGCAGCCCTGCAGCAGAGGGCGAGCCTAGATGCTGAGGCGATAGCTCAGCTGCGTAAGGAGCAGGACGAGCTATGCCAGACTACGGAGAGGCTCTGCTCTGAGTGCGGCGCGGCCCACGAGGAGCGCGACCAGGCCATTTGATAGCGCGATGAGGCACGTTAGGATGTCAGCTCCCTCTAGGCCGATCTTGGAACCGTGGTAGCCCAATGGCTGGAGGCCGAGAGCATTTTCGCCGGGCTGGTCACGGAGCTGACCAAGACGTGGGGGATCCTTCAGGCAGAGAGCGATGAGCATGATCTCCTACGCGCTACCGTTGGGGTGGTCTTCGATGACCTAGGGGTGGCGTGGCCGAAGGGAACCAGCTCACTTGCGGCCTCTGCTGCCATAGACATCATGGCGTAGGTGTGCTACTTGAGGAGGACGCTTTTCAGATCAGGATCACCCAAGCCTTTGCTGTTGCCCGCTCTCATTATGCGGAGAGCATTGACTTAGAGACAATGAGCCTTGGCTTCGCGCCTGGCTACGAAGCCTTTGAGCTAGATGAGATCGAGACGGCTGTGACTCCTATTGCGCGAAACCTGGCAAACAGAATCAAAGACATAGTGCTCCCCCAGAGAGGATAGTTTGTCAAATGGGTTTGATAGACATTATCTGTAATCTGTGGACATGTGTCGGCACTTTTGTGTCTTGAAAACAGATTCGTAATTTTGTTTCGTTAAACAAATTCATAATTTCGTTTCATTTGAACTTGCTTTCCTCCCTTTTTGTATTCAAAAAGGGGCTCATGCAATCCAACCCTTTCATTTGTTAAGACCATTGGGCCCGAGGTGTGTAAGAGGGAAACTTCGATTATCCTGGTGAGCAAAGTTACCATAGCCGTCGGGGCGTGGGTTTTTTGCAGTCTGGCCAGGCATGCTCAGCTATTTGTTCCCACAACCCTTGCCACTAACTTTTAGCGTGAGGAAGAGGTCCGACGCAGCGATTGTTTCGAAAAAGGAGGTATTATACCTTTATCATCCCCCGAGTGAGATCCGACCCCTTGCGGTTGCTGGGGTCGAATGTCATTGGAGACCGAAGAGAGGATAGCAAAACTACTCTTGTATTCGCACGTACCCCTTCCTTAGGATTTTATCTATCGTTCTTCGACCATGCATTCTCCTTGCAAGTCCGGCCTTCCCTGAGCCCCCACACATGGTGGGGACTCGGTCAAATGTCGGCTCGTTTTTGTGACTATCACCCCGTCCGTGGTTTTCGGAACCAGAGGGGTTGAGGCGACGTCACTTGCCTTGATGGCTCGAGTGACGCACTTGATGAGCTCGCTAATGGGGATGTTCAAATGGAATCTGGTCCCGTCGCTCGTGACAGGGTTGGCAAAGCCCTCGGGTGGCATTCCGTTTCTCCTTAACCCGCCTTCCAACAGATTCCCCCTCAATGGGGATTTTATGGGCTCGGCTAGAGGCTGGATCGAATGAGAAGTTTGAGATGACCCTATCCGCCTCTATGCGGGTTGGGTGAAGGCTACTGAGGCTCATCTGCATTTTCTCCCCTGGCTCTTGTTCGATGTGAGGCAGCCTCGGGCCCTTCGCGGGCCGGCCTTCGAACCTCAATCTCTCGATCTAGCCCTCGAGCCCCTTGGGGTCTGATAGGGGTCAGCCGTGTTTCACGTGTCACCCCATCCTTGGTTTATACAACCGGAGGGGCTGAGCTAATGACACTTGCCTCGACGGCTCGAGTGTTGCGCTCAATGAGCTCGCTAACGGGCATGTTCGAGTGGAATCCGGGTCCGTCATCCACTGACGGGGTCGGCAAAGCCCTCATGCGGCATTCCACTACTTCTTAACCCATCTCCCTGCAGATGCCCGAGCCATTCGATAGGCTCGGGTGGCCTGTTGGCCTCTCCTCAATGGAGATTCTATGGGTTTGGCTTGAGGTTAGAATTGAACAAGAAAGGTCGGGATGTCACTGTCCGCTTCTAAGCGGGGTCGGGCAAGGTCGCTGGGGCTCACATTGGTTTTTCTCCCCTGGCTCTATTTGACGCGAGGCGGCCTCAAGCCCTTCATAGGCCGGCCTTCGAACCTCGGTCAGTTGCCGCTCATATCGAATGAGGCGACTACCGCTTCATGACGCGACGCGAAGTGTTGAGATGTAATGATTGCAAATGGAACGCTTAGATATATGGGATGAATGCACAATATAATGGAAATGAAAGCGAGGGTCGGTGATGTTACCTTGGTGGCATGAGTGTGGCTCTTACCAGACATGCTCGTGTGGGGTTCGGGTCCGACATTTGCGATGGGGCCAGCGTAACCTGCATGAGTATCACAATTTTTCATTTCTGTCTCTTGGCAGCGGTTCGAGCTGTTCGATCGACTTGGGCGACCTAGCAACTTCTCCTTGGAGGAGATTCCATAGGCAGACCCCTCCAAACCCTTCTTGAGAAGGTGGATGCTAAAGCTTGTGGTGTGGGGACAAAGAATTCGATCATGTTGGTGAACAAAAACACCGTAGCCGCTGGGGCATAGGGTCTAGTGGTTCGACTAGTTTTACTCAAAGTTTACACCCGCACACCGTGCCTCTGGTTTTTAAACATAAGGAGGGGTCGGGCGAAGAGCATGTCTAAACAAGTAGACACTCTCGACAGCCCCCGAGCAATGTCCGCGCCCCTGCCATTGCTGGGGTCAGAGGCTCGGTAGTGAAATTGATACGTAAAGTAAATAAATAAGGGTGCTTATCTTTTGGCGGCCGTCCATCACTCGGCATTTGCCTGGGCCATCCGCTTGACTCAGGAGGCCCGTTGGTCTCCCCTTGATGGAGGCTTCGTCGTTGGGCCCTTCCAGGTCCTGTCTGGGAAGGCGGAGAGCTGCCTGCATGCGGCTATGCCTTGTTTCTCACGCCTGACGTGCGGTAGTGGTGGGCCATGCCTAGGCCACGCCCCGTTTGACCAGGCGCCATCTCATCAAGCTGGCCACGTCCCGTCGGTCAAGACACGTCTCATCGAATTCCCATCCGCATTGAATAGTGGAAGGGAGAGGGTTTTTTGCCCCACCCCTTTGCCTTTCTCCATCTGCTGTGTCTCCTTAAATAGGGGAAGGGAGAGGGTTCTCGTCCCATTCCTCCACCTATTCTTGAGCTGCTGCCTCTCCTCCTTCTTCCTTCTCATCGAGTGCGTTCGTGCGTCATGGCGGTTCCTAAGTGACAAAGGGTAATGCGAGGGAGAGGAGAACTCACAGATCCGCTCATGAATCCAGAGCGTGATGTCTAGCTAGAGGTCACCCAACGTAGATGAGATGGTGCTGGCCGCCTTCATCAAGAAGGGGCCGCTTTCGTTGAAGGAGGAGGCGCACTGGAGGGTGCTGCACGTTGCCGGCTTTGTCACCGTCTACGAGGCCTTCGTCGGGATGGAGCCATACGGAGACTTATTCCGGTGAATCTTCTCCAGGCGAGCCTTGCCGGTGGGGAAGCCGCCCATGACTGCGCCGATGGGGGGTTTTGCCCTTGCAGTCGCTCAAGTCGGCCAGTTCATGAAATCTGGTGAGATGTCAGAGGCATCCACCAGCCATGGCGGCCATACTATGGCGGGTAGCGTCCCCGTCCAGGAGCCGCTTTGACTCGAGGTGCCGTTGTCAAGGTTGTGGCTGATCACGATGGCGTAGTCCCTGGATGCCCCGGTGAAGACACCACGGTCACCGACGTGGTGCTCGACGTCACAGACGATGGCACCCTTAGGGATCCCACAGAGCGGTAGGACGTTGCCGATGGAGAGCGTGGCACGGCAGCCGCAGTAGTATTTAGAGTAGAAGTGATCAGCAAATGTAACTATTTAAGTTGTGGGGGAGCCCCCATGTGACTAGTTTTTTGTATCCATGAATACATCGGTCTCTTTTTGTGATGAAATCACTTTGTAAGGGGAAGGTCGTCCCATCCGTTTCTTGGCAATTTCGTGCTGTTTGGTTGATTTGGGCTACCTATTGAAACAAGAATTTCCTATGGATATAAAGGATGCGGACATCCTGCGCAAGAATTTAGTTAAGCAGGGAAGCCAGGTGGCGAAACTTGTAACAAATGGACAAGCTTTCAAATTTCATTATAGCAAACATCTCCTCATTTCTTCTCCCCTTTTTTTGTGTAAAAAAGGTTTAGCGCATCCCGACCCTTTCCGTGGTTAATGTCGTAAAAGCTCAGAGTGCGGGCGAGCTAATTCTGATCACGCTGGTGAGCAAAGAGACCATAGCCATTGGGGCGTGGGTTTCCCGTAGTCCTACTAGTTTTACTCAGAGCTTGTTTGTGAACTTCTAGCTCTTAGGATTTACCGTGAGAAAGGAGGGCAGGCATAGAGAATGTTCGTAGGATAAATGTACTCATACCAGCCCCTGAGTGAGGCCCAACCCCTTGCATTTGTAGGGGTGGGATGTCATAAATGATCAGGGATTTTAATGACAAAACTGATAAGAGGAAGTATGCGTTTATTTAGGGGTAAAAATGATGTAGCTGCTCGATGTTCCAGGCATTGGTGAAGACCTCACCGTCGATGGTTTTTAGTTTGTAGGCACCTGGCCAGAGTACTTCCGCAACGACATACGGCCCCTCCTAGGGCGGGGAGAGCTTATGGTGGTCCTTGTTGCTCTGCATGAGGTGGAGAACCAGGTCCTCGATGTTGAAGGCTCGGTCCTGCACCCGTCGGTTGTGGCACCGTCGCAACGCCTGCTGGTACTTGGCCGAGCGGAGGAGGGCAACGTCGCAATCTTCGTCCAACTGGTCCATGGTGTCTTCGTGGGATACCTCGGCTCCCTGTTCATCATATGCCCTGATCCTTGGCGCTCCATAGTCGAGGTCGGTTGGGAGGACGACCTCAGAACCGTAGACCATGAAGAAAGGCGTGTAGCCGGTGGCTTGGCTGGGAGTTGTCCTTAGGCTCCAGAGTACCGCGGGGAGCTCAGATACCCACCGTGCACTGAACTTGTTCAACCGGTTGAATATCCTAGGCTTGAGGCCTTGTAGGACCATGCCGTTTGCGCGCTCAACCTACCTGTTCGTTCGGGGGTGCGCGACAGTGGCCCAATCGACTCGGATGTGGTATTCATCGTAGAATCGAAGGAACTTTTGCCAGTGAACTGCGTGCTGTTGTCTGTGATGATGGAGTTTGGTACTCCAAAGCAATGGATGATGTCGAGGAAGAATAGCAAGTGGGTGTATCCTCCGGGCGCCTTCTTGAGGGGTCCAACCAGATCGAGCCCCCAGATCGCGAAGGGCCACGTGATGGGGATCATCTGGAGTGCCTAGGCCAGGAGGTGAGTTTGCCGAGCGTAGTACTGACACCCTTCATAGGTGCGTACGATCTGCTCAGCATCGACTACGGCAGTGGGCCTGTAGAAGCCCTATCGGAATGAGTTTCCAACCAAGGTTCTAGGCGTGGCGTGGTGACCGCAGACCGCATTGTGGATATCGCTCAGCAAGCACTTCCCCTGTTCTATGGGGATGCAGAGCTACAGGATCTCGGTGTGGCTTCGTTTGTAGAGTTCGCCCTCTACAAGAACAAAGGACTTGGCGCGGCGTGTGAGCCATCGAGCCTCTGCCTTGTCTATCGACAGGGCATCATGGAGTAGGTAGTTGAGGTAGAGTGTTCTACAATCGACCAAAGGGTCGGGCTCTGTCGCTGGACCTTCTTCAAGTTCCATGACCACAGGGCCAGACGGAGCCGTCAGCTGGTCAGCCCCCGAGGCTGGGTCGGGTGGACCGTCGTTGGCCTGTTTCGATCCTTCATAGTGCACCGAGGGCTTGTGTTGGTTGCTGGCGAAGACACCGGTTGGCACCGGCTCTCGGCCGGATGCTGCCTTCGCAAGCGCCTCGGCTGCCTTGTTGAGGCGCCTCACGATGTAATTGAGTTCGAGGTCATCAAATTTGTCCTCCAGCCATCAGACTTCTCGGTAGTATGCAGCCATCTTGGCATCATGATAGCTTGACTCCTTCATGACTTGGTCGATGACAAGCTAGGAGTCACCCTAGACGTCGAGGCATCGGATGCCCAACTTGATGGCAATGCGTACACCGTTGATGAGTGCTTCATACTCAGCCACATTATTGGATGAGGGGAAATGGAGACGAACCATGTACCCCATGCGTACCCCGAGGGGTGATACGAAGACTAGCCCCATGCTGGTGCCCCTCTTCATCAGCGATCCATCAAAGTACATCGTCCAATACTCTTGATCGACGACCGTTGGGGGCCTTTGGACCTCAGTCCATTCTGCGACGAAGTCCACCAACACCTGGGACTTGATCGCTGTTCGGGAGGCATACATAATGCCCTAATCCATCAACTCGAGTGCCCATTTTGCGGTTCTTCCCATGGCATCCTGGCTTTGGACGACCTCGCCGAGGGGGAACGACATCACAACCGTCACTGGGTGTGACTTGAAGTAGTGGCGTAGCTTCCTTTTTGTGATGAGGACGGCGTACAGGAGCTTCTAGATTTGGGAGTAGCGGGTCTTAGAGTCGGACAATACCTCACTGATAAAGTACACAGTATTTGCACCTTGAGGGTGTGTCCCTCTTCTTCCCGCTCCACTACCAGGGCGGCGCTGACCACTTGCATGGTGGCCGCTATGTATAGCTGAACTGATTCTCCATCGGTTGGAGGAACCAAGATCGTGGCCTTTGTCAGAAGCAGTTTGACCATGTCAAGTGCCTCCTGGGCCTCGGATGTCCATTCGAAGCAGTCGGCTTTCTTCAAGAGTCGATAAAGGGGGAGACCTCGTTTGCCAAGGTGCGAGATGAATTGGCTGAGCGCGATGAGGCACCCTATAACTCGCTGAACCCCCTTTATGTTCTGAATTGGGCCCATCCTTGTGATGGCCGAGATTTTCTCTGGGTTGGTGTAACACCCTAAAATTAGCCCATTTTAAATAGAGTTAAAATGATTTAAATTGGAATTTTTGTGCACATGAAATATAGGGAAATAAAATTTTTCATTAAATTAAAATACATCATAAGGTAGCAACATGTTTGAGCATACATGCCATTGTATTTGATTTTATTGGATGAATGGTTTTAATTAAAAAGTCAAAATGGTTAAAATTCTTTTGAAATGAAATTAAAAATGGCTTTGAAATAAAAGAAAAGAAAAATTGAAAATAAGAGGATTTAAAAAAAATGGTAAAATTTATTTTTGGAAACTTACCAAAAATTACTCATTTATATTTGAGATGAAAAGTATATTGAAAACATACTTGAATTTGTTTTGAAATTGGCTTGTATTTGGAAACTCAAAGTAGAAAAAGGGATTTGTATTTAAAAAATATTCCTTTTCTCATTTGCAGCCCAACTCTAGATTTGGCCCAGCCCTCTTCTCCCTTCCCCTTCCTGGCTTGGCCCGCTGCTTGGTGGCCCAGCCGCTTTCCCCCCACCTCTTTCCCGTTTACTCGGCCTTGGCCCAGCTCGTAGCTGGCCCACTCCTGCGCCCCTTCTTCTTTCCAGCACGTCGGCCTGCTCCGCGCAGCCCGCTCGACAGCCTAGTTCCGCGCACGCCTGCCGCTCTGCTTCGGCCTTCAACGCAGCGCCTGCGCCCGCACTCACTCGCGCCCCGGCCCGCTCGGTCAGACGCCCGCACGCGCCCGCTCTCTTCTTCCCCGCTGTGACCTGGCCCCACTCGTCAGCCGCCATCTCCCTTCCTTTCTTCCCCATTTCTTTCCTTTCCTTCCCCGCGCGCCTCCTTCCTTTCTTGCTCCCGGTAATGGCGTGCCCGTGTATGGCAAGCCGCCGCCGCCGTCGAGCATGTAGGGAAGGCGACCAATCTTCCACGTGCCCCCGCTCCCTTCCTTTTTCCGCGCCTCTCCAAGCCTATAAAGCTCTGAGCCGCATCTCCCCTTCTCCCCTTTCCTCTGCTCGCGTCCAACAGCTCACCGCCGCCGACGAATCCCTCGATTCCGAGCGCAATCCCCTTCGCCTACGCCACCAGAAGCTCCACCGTGCTTCCCTGTGAATCTAGGTACCCCCAATTCGCCATTTTGACCATGGAATGCTCGGATTCCACTCACCCGTGTGCCTCTCTCTCTCTCTCTAGATTGCCGCCGTCGACGTCCCGTGCCCTCGGAGCCTTCCCGAACGCCGTGCTCCATTCCAATCGAATCACGGTGAGCTCCTGTACCCGCTCGACCCCTTCATGTTGCGTTTGGCGCCCTAGAACGCCGTAGCAGTGAACACCCGAGTCGCTGGCCATGGCGCCGCCGTGAGCTCGATACCCTGCCGCGTTCCCTCGCCTCGGTAGTGCCCCCAACGTGTTCGTGCGTGCCAGTAGATCATCCCAATAGGTTTGGTTTGCTCCGGGGAGGTCTGGAACGCCCTCCCGACGATCGCCGTAGAGCACCAGTCGCCGAAGGTCACCCGCACTCACCTGCACCGTTAGATCTGGCGTGGACGGCCTAGATTAGAATACCGGTTGGATTTAGTTTTCGGTCCACCGCGAACCGTGGACCCGGTCCACCCCGCCACATCAGCGCGTCCACCGCACGCGTGGCACACCGCGCCAACCGGAGCGCGCCACGTGTCAGCCAAGTCAGCAGCCATGAGTCAACCCGCAGTCAAGCCGTGCGCATCTTGCAGAAAAGCCCCCTCCTTTTTAAGTAATCAACCCGCAGTCCGTAACAGTTCAAAATAATTACAAATCAGCCCTATTTTTATTTATTTAGGACCCTATAGTTTCCATAAATAGTACGCCCAGTCCAAAATCCATTTAAATTCAGATTTTAAATGTTTTAAATTCAATTTTGAGTTCAATTAATTACAGAAATGCCACTAAACCTTATTTCATGCGTAACTTTTGCGTTTTAAGTCCGATTTGACCCGTTCAAATTGCGTTAGGATCGTATTTATGTTTTCTACATGTTTATATAACTGTTAGGCATGTTTCCAATAATTCAAATTCATGGGTAGATTTAATCTATTATTTAACTATAGAAAAACTTGTTTAAATCATAACTTATTTATTTTAACTCTGAAATAGTCTGTTCAAGTTGCTTTTGTTTCATAACGACGAAATCTACGCAATAATAATAGTGTTTACTATATTGTATTTCTGAAGTAACATGGTTTAAATCATATCTTGATTAATGATTATGCAACTGGATTTAATAAATAAAATATGATTTGTTTTACTTTAGTTTTATAATTCAAATCTAAGAATTGACTTAATATAATCTATATTATTTATAAAATATCTTTTGTATATGAATTCATATGGTTAACATAAATAAAGCCTATAGCTTACTTTTATAACGCAAATCTCTCGGTAGTTGTAACTTTTCAACCGTATCTCCGATTAGCGTGCCTCTCGTGACTGCGTGTTCGTAGTGATGCGTAGAATCGTATTTCAATCTCTTTTACTTATTTTTCTATGATTGATGTATTGTTCTCATATATTCTTATTTGTATGCCATGTATGAATGTTTGTGTGGTGATATATGGTTCAGTCAATCGGTGAGGTTTACGTGGTGATTAAGAAGCAGTTCTCGGAAGACTAGAAGCTGAGAATTGGAAGCAGAAGATTGGAAGTGGAATACTAAAGGCTTTTGAGCGTATTGCTTTGGGGGAAAAGCAAGTTAAGGCAAGTATAGCATGGGACATCCTTGTTACCTATTCACATTTAAACACATAATTCATATTGCATGTGTCTCCCTTGTTACCATTAAGGATATCCTAGATATTTGATATCTTGCACCTTGAAAACCTTTGGGATATTGCATTGGGTAGTTTTTGCTAGTGCTTAATCAAAACCATGATCTTGTAACTTGACTAATGATATATGCAATAAACATTAAAACATGACTTTTTAGTAACATGGACACAGGGGGCTGGAGTGTTTATATGCTTCAGATTCCTCTCCCTAAGGACTTATCTGTAAGCGATCATCCGGGACTTATAGTACAGCTGTGAGGGCCATATGGCTCTGGCTTTAGCTCAGTATGAGGATCTTTTCTAGCTTGTTAGTGGTTACCTTTGAGGCGCGGGGTATGTTTCCTTTGCTGCTAGGAAGTGTGTACCGTGCTGCGATGCCCACGCTTGCCACTCCTAGAGATGGGCCACATACGCCTGGCGGCCCTAACTTGTTAGATGAATTCTTTAAAAGGCTTCATAGTGAACCCTGCCGACCTTCCTTGGAAGTGGGTCAAGAGAATAGTTACCTCGGGCGAAAGGGTAAATCACAACTCACAGTGAACGTGTACAAACTCTGCAGAGTATAAAACTGTTATAACAGCCGTGCTCACGGTCACGAGCGGCCTTGGACCCTTATGGAATAGAGATGATCACTAATGGATGATGATGTTAATAATTAATCGTTGATGCTATACATTATTCATGTTTACTTGATCATGAGTTTATGGGCTTATGGATAAACTTGTTGCCAGCCAATTGCTAAAAAGATGACCTATTAAAGCTAATCGCAGTAAACCAGTGTCAGCCTTTTGAGCCTCATGAATCTCATGATATAATTGTTAAGTACGACATGTACTTACACTTGCTTTATTTTTCTATACATTGGATAAAAATCCCAGATGGGTACCAGATTGCTGGTTTGGAGGAGTTAGGCTTGTGGTCAACCAGTCAGTCATCCCTGTGAATTTGGAGTCTTCGCCAGAAGATCAGAGTCAACTTTCCGTTGTCTTTACTCTGAGGTTATTTTATTTTTACTAATACATTATGTAATAAGTATTGTCTCTTGATATTACCCTGATTTGTGGCTATATGTGAGATTTGACTTCCTGGGCTCACATATAGTGTGTGTCTGGTTTTGTCTTTAAAACCGGGTGCTACAGTTGGCTTTGATGCCACGCCCAGAGACGATGAAGCCGAGCAACATGCCCCTCAGGACCCCTAAAACACACTTCTCAGGATTGAGTTTGATGTTGTTTGCTCGGAGTTTGGCAAAGGTTTGCTCAAGATGGACAACGAGGTGGTCAGCCTGCTTGGACTTGACCACGATGTCATTGACGTAGGCCTCAACGGTCCGCCCGATGTGGTCCCCAAAGCCCTTGAAAATACAATGCTGGTATGTAGCCCCAACGTTCTTCAGACCGAACGGCATTGAGACGTAGCAGAATGATCCGAAGGGGGTGATGAAAGATGTCGCGAGCTGGTTGGACTCTTTCATCATGATTTGATGGTACCCGGAGTACGCATCAAGGAAGCATAGGGTTCCGCACCCCGAGGTAGAGTCAACTATTTGGTCTATGCGCGGCAAAAGAAACGGATCCTTTTGGCACGCTTTGTTGAGACCCGTATAGCCGACACACATCCTCCATTTCTCACTCCTCTTTCGCACAAGAACGGGATTGGCTAACCACTCTGGGTGGTATACTTCCTTGATGAATTCAGCCGCCGAAAGTTTTGCTATCTCATCACCGATGGCCCTGCGTTTCTCCTCGTCGAAGCGACGCAGGCGTTGCTTCACCGGCTCGGAGCCTGGGCGGATCTTTAAGGTATGCTCGGCGACTTCCCTCAGAACGCCTAGCATGTCCGAGGGTTTCCACGCGAAGATATCTCTGTTAGCGTGGAGGAAGCTGACAAGCGTGCCTTCCTATTTGGAGGAAAGCGTGATACCGACGCGCACTATTTTACCCTCGGTACTATCGAGATCTATGAGGACCTCTTTGGAGCTTTTCGCTAGTTCAAAAGACCCGGTTGACTTCTTGGTGTAGGGCGCTTCTTCGGTGACCTCCTTCTTGATAGTAGCAAGCTCTTCGAAGGCGACGATTGCTGCGGTGTGACCGCAGCACTCGACCTCGCACTCATAGGCGCGCAGGAAGGAGGTGCCGACGGTAATGACCCCACCGGGGTCCAATATTTTTAGCTTGAGATATGTATAGTTGGGGATGGCCATGAACTTCGCGTAGCATGGACGTCCTAGAATGGCGTGGAAGGTTCCGAGGAACCCAACCACTTCAAAGGTGAGGGTTTCTATCCTATAATTGAACTGATCCCCGAAGGTAATGGGTAGATCGATCTGCCCAAGTGGGATGGCCTGCTTTCCAGGCACGATGTCATGTAAAGGCGCTCGGGTTGGGCGGAGGCGTGTTCGATCGATGCCTATTTCATCGAGCATCTTGGCATACATGAGGTTGAGGCCACTGCCTCCATCCATCAGTATTTTGGTGAGCCGCTTCATGCCGACGATCGGGTCAACCACGAGCGGATATCTCCTCGGATGTGGGATGCTCTCTGGGTGGTCGGTCCGATCGAAGGTTATGGCGGACTTGGACCACCGGAGGAAGGCAGGTGTGGTTGGTTCGGTCATATAGACCTCACGGCGTGCGACCTTCTGACGGTGTTTGGAGTCATAGGCCGCTGATCCTCCGAAGATCATGAGGCAACCAAATGGTGTTGGAAAGCCGTCGTCCTTCTCCTCGGTGTCATCCGTGGTGGGGGCAGGGTCCTTTCCATGCTCCCCCTTGTTGGAGCCTCCAGACAAGAACCGCCGCATGAGGCTGCAGTCCTTGTATAGATGCTTGACCGGGAAAGCATGGTTTAGGCATGGCCCCTCCAGTAATTTTTCAAAATAGTTCGGAGTGCCCTCCGTGGGCTTCTGACCACCCTTGCGGTCAGCAGCGGCCATGAGCGAGTCCTCATGTCGTTGCTTCTTGTTCTTCCTTTTGGCAGAACGATTGGAGGCACCTTCACCGGTGCCCTCATCCTGCCTTGCCTTGCCATCGAGACGATCAAAGATCGCTCTGACCGCCTCTTCTCCTAAGGCATGGATGGTGGCAATGTCCAGGACTTCCTTAGTGGTTTGTGGGACTTTGCGTCCCAGCTTATGAACTAGAGACTCGTAGGTAGTCCCGGATAGGAAAGCTCCTATAATGTCAGCATCGGTGACGTTAGGTAGCTCGTTGCACTATCAGGAGAAGCACCGAATGTACCCGCGGAGGGTCTCACCGGCCTTCTAACGGCAGTTTTTAAGGTCCCATGGGTTCCCAGGGCGCTTGTATGTGCCCTAGAAGTTCCCCACAAATATCTCCTTCAGATCCACCCAACTCTGGATTGCGTTGGACGGCAGGTGTTCCAACCACGCTCGTGCCGAATTGGCTAAGAATAGTGGAAGGTTGCGGATAATGAAGTCATCATTCTCCGCACCACCGGCTTGGCAGGCAAGCCGATAGTCTTCAAGCCATAATCCGGGGTTGGTTTCCCCAGAGTACTTTGGGATATTAGTCTGTGGTCGGTACCTTGATAGAAAAGCAGCGTTGAGGATGTGACGGCCGAAGGCCTAAGGGCCCGGCTGGCTAGGGCTCAGGCTATGGTCCTCGCCGCTATCGTAGCATCGCCACGACGAGGATGATAGCTGCAGTGGGCTCCTTCCCTCGGGTCGCTGTAGGTACATCTGTGGGCGTCGAGGGTGCTACGTGCATCGCGGTTGCGACCGAGACATTGATGTACCGGCACCACGGCGTGCTGCCTGCCATCCTATGGTGCCTGGTGGACCGATGCGTCCCTACCGGGACGCCCAGAGAGCGTGCGTTGGCTGGGATTGAGCTCACGTCGCCGAGACAATGAGCTCTTTGCCTACTGCGCCGCCTCAATTTCGAGCAGTGTGCGAATCTCATGGTGAGCCCAATGATCCTCGGGCGTTGCGGACTCTGGGAGGCCATGGAGCAAAGCCACCATGGTGGCGATGTTCTGGCTCACCGGGCGAAGCGGGGGATGGCTTCATCGTCGGTGATGATCCTCCGGTTCGCATCACGGGCCATGGCGCGTGCACGCCCACTGTCTCTGCGGCGCTCGATCTCCTGATCAAGCTCCGTGCATTCCTGCTCAAGTTGGAGCCGCGCATCCTCGATCTCCCGGTCGTAGGCTTTTAGCTGCTCCACCCCTATGTGAGGTGGGGCGGCTGTCTCCCCTTCGGCCTCGTCGCCGAGGTTGTCCGTCGGGGTAGCCTCCTCCTCGAGGACGCTTTCGACGTGTCCCTCGGGGGTACCCGTCATGAAGCATTCACGCGAGGAGTGATGGCTCCCCCTGCTAGAGTCAGAGCCAGAGAATGACCCTAGCTCCTCTGCGAGGTGGTTGTGGAGAGATTCCATGATGTGTTCGATCACCCCCACGAACTCGTTGTTCAGGGGCGGTAGGACCACACATCGTGCCACAAGGTGGCTAATGGTAGCCGCAATGTTGCGGAGACCGAACGGAAGCGCTGTTGGGGCGCTCCGTATGTGGTGTTCCGGAGAGAGAGGTTCTCCTCCGGCGAGCCACGCCATGTCATTGGCATCGGAAAAGGTGAGGCAGCGCTATTCTTCCCTAGACGGCTGGGGTCCCAAGGAGACACCGAGCTGGCGCTCGAGCCTCTCGTAGTTGAGGCTGATGGGGGGAGAGGTTGGATGGTCGTGTGAGACAACGCCAACTCTCCTCCTACTGTGATGATGAAGTCTCGGTCACCGAAGCGCATGTGTGCACCCGAGACCCAGTTGATTCTGTGGCTAGCCATCCGTGGCCTGGTGTTAATGTCGGAACACGCAAAGGTCCCCTACTTGGCGTGCCAACTGTCAGTGTTTCGAGTAAACACCAACTAGTAAATTTGTATTTGTTGCGCGTTGGGCCTGAATGGTGTGCTAAAAGACACAAGGTTTATACTGGTTCGGGCAGAATGTCCCTACGTCCAGTTTGCTGCTGCTGCTCGTGTTATTAACACTTAAAGGTTCATAGTAGGGGGTACAAACGGTCGAGAGAGGGATAGGTCCCAAGTCTCTGATGGAAAGGTTGAAAGGGCGCTGAGAGCTCGGTTGCTGCTCAGTTGTGTGTTATGTTGTGGGTGGTGTGTTGAATTGATCCCCCTTCTTAGTGGGGTGCCCTGTCCTCCCTTTTATAGATCAAGGGGGGAAGGTATTACAGATGGGAGAAAGAAGAAAAACTAGAGGTAGAGAAGGTCCTTCGAAGGTGCCAGGTCTTCCTTTTCCTTTGAGTCTGCCTTGCTAACACGGCAGGCGGTGCCAGGGATAGCACATTCGGTGATCCTGATAGGACCGTGCTCTGGCTTCATTCAGCAAGTGGTCACGTCCGATCCCGCTCCGATGGGCGGCGCGGCGCGCTAGGGTGACGAGCCATGACACTACGGGGAGCAGATTGCGTAGAGGCCCCCACGTTCGTTATTGTAGATGACATGAGTTTCCTCTTAGATCGTAGCGGTTGTTGCATGTTTCCATCAGGATTTGTGTCCGAGGGCAAATGTCGGCGCCCATAACACTGTAGGACAAATGTTGGTGCCCACAACACTGTTTGGGCTTTGACATGCCTAGAAGGGCTTAAAGTGCTCGTCTGGTCAATCATGATGGTACTCTCCTGCAGGTGTGCAGGGTATGGTCCTCGATATTACGGTTGACTTGAGTGCCTCGCTCTATCTGCGTGCGCAATTATGAATGAGCAGCGCACAGACATCGAGCGAGGCAGAGCCTACCCCTAGACGTCGTTTGAGGCGAAGCCTGCCCTCGAACGTCGGGCGAGGTGAAGCCAGCCCTCGGTCATCGGGACGTTGGGCGAGGCGGGGCCTGCCCTCGTACGTCAGGCGAGGCGAAGCCAGCCCTCGGTCGTTGGGCGAGGTGGAGCCTGCCCCTAGACGTTGGGCGAGGCGGGGCCTGCCCCTAGACATTGGGTGAGGCAGGGCCTGCCCTCGGACATCGGGCGAGGCGGGGCCAGCCCTCGGTCGTTGGGCGAGGTGGAGCCTGCCCCGAGACATCGGGTGAGGCGGAGTCTAGCCCTCGGGGGTCGGGCAAGGTGGAGAGAGCCCTCGGACATCGGGCGAGACGAAGTCCACCCCCAGACGTCGGGTGAGGCGGAGTCCAGCCCTCAGGGGTCGGGCGAGGCGGAGCCGACCTTTGGTCGTTTGGACAAGAAGTGTGGTTGTGTTCTTATCTGTTCGGAAGCATCAACGTTTGATGGTTTATTAGCTCCTCTTCTTCGGGTACCCCGGTATTCTGTCCCCGACACATTTATCAAAAGAATTCACAATGAGTTTGAAACGACCATAAAGAAAGTGAGAAGTGACAATGAAAGTGAATTCAAGAACACAAGAGTTGATGATTTGTGTAACACCCTAGGTGTTTAGGCTTCCACTAAATTGCATGTCATTTCATAACCATGTGCATTATCTATGTCATCATGTCATTATCATTGAAACATACATATGCAACATTTTAAATTGTATGTGTTTCATGCTTGATTGCTTAGAGTGGTAGTAGTGCAACATGTGAATGTAACATGAAACTCTCATACTTGGAAACATGGCAATATGGTAGTAATGTGGCAATTATAAAATGACAACAAGGTCTTGAAACATGTGAAACATTGCATTGCAACATATGAATGAATTGCTTGTTTTACTTTCTTTATCACATGAGATCATTAGAAGTGGTATAACAATTTTGTAAAGTGGTTGATCATGGTCTATTACACCTTAACTATACTTAGGTTACTTGTTGGGACATTGTTCATGTAGATCAAAATGACCAAAATGCCCTCAAGTGCAAGTTTGACTTGAATTGACCCTTGGAGTGTCATCGTTTGACTGATTCAAAAGTCCAACTTAGAGACTTTGCATGGCTGTGCACTCTTTACCAAAGTTGTAGCTAATTTATCAAGGAACAAAAGTTGTTTTATGACCAACTCCTGAAAATGTGTGGAACATGCGCAAACATGGCCCACAAGTCAGAAGTACATGCTGATTTCAGACTTAGGAATTTTTCTAAGTCCTTAACTATGTTGTAGTTTCATGTACCCAACTTTGTCACCTTGTATCTCCCTAACCAAGAAAAACCAGCTTGAGCTCCAGTGGAAGGAGTTGTAGTTCACGTATAAATGAGCAACTTTGTTAACTATGGCATAGTCTAGATCGCCACGGATTAGGAGTTAATGATCGTCGAATACGTGCTGTCAGTCATGGTCATCAAACACTGAATCGCGTTTTCAGAAAACATTCAGTGAACGTGGCCGACCGATTCAGAAAAACAATGCAGCGTGGCGCCACCCGTCGCCTTACTTCGAGCGCCGCAGAGCCACGCGACTTGTGGGACGCTTCTGGCGCGACGGTAGCGTCTTGAAGCCCCTGTGCCTGCCCGCCGAGTCGCCGTTCCATTTTTTTGCATTCCCTCTCCTTCCTCCGTGCGCACGGCGACCGGAACGCCGAAGCACCGTCGAGCCAATTCCACCCAAAACCGAGCGCCATTGCCCGATTCCTCTAAACCACAGCACCATCGTTAGCCTCTCCACGTCCTCGACCCCACCGCCACTCCATTTTCGCCTCAGGTAGCTCTCACCGTGAGCGCGGCTCCACCGGGTCGCCATGACCGCCGCCGGACGAGCTTTCAAGACGCGGGCCGTGCTGCTCGAGCCCCTTATCGCCCCTTCTCTCCCTTGCGCTAGCTTCTGTATGTGACACTGAAGCTCATTGAGTGAGCCACTAGGGCCGTGACATCGTAGCTTCGTCGGAGCCGGTGCGTGCGTGGCGAGCGCCTTGCGTGGCCATCGCCACCCCTTCTAGCTGCGTCCTTAGCTGCAATAGATGGTTCCCTAGGTCCACTAGGGTGAGGCGAAACTGCTGGCACGTTGCCTTTCGCCGGGAGGAGCCACCGGCGCGAGTTGCTGCGCCGCGCCTCCTCCGCCTCCTGCTTCTGTCTCATTGACGCTTGCTGGTCCACCTGTCGGCCCAGCCTTGCTATGGCAGGGAGCAAGCTGGCTCTTATTGCTGCGTCTTGGGCAGCCAATACAGTATTCATGGGTCAGCCGTGATTCTCTGGCTGGCCCAAGATGTGTTAGGTTTTCATTTTTGTTTTGTTTAACTGTTTTTCACAGTTTGGTGCACAATTTCAAAAATATGTAACTCAAGTTTGGTAGATCCAAATATTATGGTTCCAATTTTGTTGAGTTCATGATAATGTCTAGTATTTAATAAAAATATTATATGGGCACATGTTTTAGAAATTCTGGATGATTTAATTAGGACTTTGAAATGTGTTTTTAGATGCATGCAAAATTGTTTGAATTTTGTCTTGAGTTTCTGTGGTCCAAAAATTATGAAATTTTGTGGGTAGTCTATTATTGATTATTAGAAGCTCTGGTTAAAATTTCAGAGCTAGTGCATTTGTAGTTTTTAAGTTATAGAATTTCCTTTTATTAATGGATGGATCTTGTGTAAATTTTCATAATTTTTCTATAGATCCAGTAAAGGTAAAATTTGGTGAGTGCTATTCTTATACTATAAGGATGCTAGGAAAAATGGGAAATCTGTTGCTTGACACTTTTTAATAAGGTTTCCTAATTATGCTAGAAATAGACATGTCATCTGTTATTTTAGATACAGCAAGTTTTACTTGCCCAATAGCTTTGAAATTTTTATGGTAGTCTATGTGCAGCATGATATAGCTACTGTAATTTTTGTAGATTTTTATGAATAGTTTTACTATATATTGCTTAAATCACCTAATTAACTAAATAAATTGGAAAAGGATATTAAATAAATTATTTAGAAGTTGGCACTATACTTTCTAATGTTTCTTAGGTATGAAAAACAAGTTGGTAAACTTGGATTGATCAAATTATGCTTTTGCATCATCATTAAATAATTAAGTTAGCAACCCTGTCATTGCGGGACAGATTCTAGGTCTACTGGAATTTGATTTGGTTAACTTAAGAATCATGCTTTGATGTTTACAAATGAATTGTAGAGAATTTCATAAGCTTTCCAGAATGTCCTCTTGCAAGTCATTTGGATTTATAGAACTCTTGTTATGATTGAATTAAGTGACTACTTGTTTGCATATGAAGCTTTAACTGTAATTTTAAGTATGTCTTTACTAGTTCTAAGTTTGTGGTAATGTTCCTAGGTGTTAGGCCTTTAACTGAAGATGAGCATCTTTATCTTAGGTTATGCTAGTTAGGTAAGTTGCTCTTGTTATTTAAGTTAAGTTGGATACATGCTTAAAGTGATTTGAATAGAGCTAATTACTCGGTAAACGAGTGTCCGAGTGATGCTTTAAGTAAACAATCATCGTGATTCATTCATCATGAGCATCATGTCATTCCTTATGCATCCATGATATTTATCTTTTGCATCGGCATGCAATAGGTGTACGGAAGGAGTAACCCTGCTGGAATTCGAGGAACCAAGCGGCGAAGCAATTTGACGCCGGAGATTCGGGAGGAGCGACCTTGGGAGAAGTGCAGACGAGGTCGCCGTTGAGTGCCGGACCACCGTCCTTGCAACTTTGTGAAAGGCAAGCCCGAAGCATATTAAGCCTCCTAATTTCGAAATGCAGTTACATTATTATTATTATATATATATATATATATATATATTGTTGCATTAAGTTTAGGTGTTGGATGCAAACCATTCTTTGCATTGGTTACCCAATCCTTGTCGAGATATTGTTACCCTGAATCCTATGTAGCTCAGGCTCGAGTAGTGCTTAGCCCTGCTTAACGCGGTAGAAGTCGGGTGATTTCCTATCACCTGCGAGATATAGGAAGATACATGTGGCACGGTTGGCTATATTTGCTATCATGGAAAAGAACCAGTCTTAAATTGAAATGAAGACCGGACGGAGGCTTGCCGGTTTGTAGTGACTCCGTCTATGTCGCTTAAGGACTGATTCTTGGAGCCTTTCCTGTTCATGTTGAATGCATGCCTCTCTCTTAGTTGGGCGTGTCCGATGACCGACCCATGGCCGAGTAGCTCACCTCGGGCCCGGAGTCGATAAGTATAAAGTGCGCCTCGGAAGGGAGCCGAGGCGTGAGTCCAGGGCAAGCAGGTGATTTAAAAGTCCCGATCGTCCCTGGCGGAAGGGTAATCCACGAGAGAGTCTTGGTGTTGATCGAACCATGCAATTTGGTTCTGAGATGTTCCAAAGGTGACCCATGGCTACCCTTGCAAAGTATGCAGTGGTGAGAGTTAGGAATACCCTCGGTTGAGTTGTAATTCGATTCGAGTCATTTGTCTCTCCGGTTAGTGAGAACTTGACGGGCTTATCTCCAATGTAGATACACTTAATAACTTAATGGTTCGGAAATGATGATATGATGATGACAGCCTTATTATACCTGCTATGGTTAATATAGTTTGCTCCTAATAAGTGAGTGCTCTAGTACAGGTGCTAATCTAGTGGACAGGTAAATAATGATAAGCTTGATAATAAGTTTAAATTGGTTACTATAATCATAAGTCTTTTATGCAACTGTGTCAAGCTAGCCCACCTGAAAAGCCTTGCATGATCCTTGGTGTCTTTTATTTCTGGTTTTGTTGGGTAAGTCTAGCTGAGTACCTTCTCGTACTCAGGGTTTATCTCCCACCTGTTGCAGATGACCAGATCTTCTTTGGTTGCTGCAAGTACTGCCTTCTCCCTGCTAGGGATGAAGACTAGACCGTTGGGCGCGGTCTCTACTAGTTCTCGTACCTGATAATGCTTTTGTGGGACATGACTCTGATCTGGCAATGTATTTGAAACTATGAAGTTATGTACTAAACTATGTTGCTTATGCGCATTTAAACTTGGTTTGTAATATTTATTTGAACTCTGATGGATGTAATCCGAATGCTACTTGTGAAATGTTGTAACGGATGATGTGTTGTGTTGAATCATTATGATCTTGGTTTGTATGTCGAGAGTTGGTTGAAATCCTTCGTGATTTCCGGACTACCGGGATTATGGGAGCTTAAGTATAGGAGTTTGATCGCTTCGGTGATTGTTTTTGTACTTACGTTCTTATGATTTGGTCGGTTCTGTTACAATTTGTGTGATGAGTTTGGGATTAGACATCAATTCTCGGCCAAGTACACTCCACAATCAAATGGCTAGTTATCGACTCTTGTTTAGTTCAAGTACAGCTTCATCGATCCGGTCGACCTCCACTGCTTGAACTAGATTAAGGTCAAGTTATTAGCTCTATCTAAGGGTGGCGTCCTTCGGATAGATTCATTAAGTTAGCAATATTGTTTATTGCTTTCATTATTTATTTAATTACAGCAATATCACTTCGCCCTATTGGGATTGATCTAGATCGGCCTTATATCCTGTTTAACCCATCGTTTATTAATCCAAACTGATCTAATCTGCATCTTAAATGATGAGTTATGTTTTATCGACTGTTTTACGTCAATCTTGATCGTGCATAGTGTGCGGTTAAGGCATGTCTGGTCTTGAATAGATCTATTGACTAACGAAAACCATTCCATGGCCCGTTATCACGGCCTGTGTGATTCTGCCTCACACCCCACTGTTAGTACTATGGAGTGGGGATCGTTATTTGGTAGATCTGTTCCTAATAGGGCATGACCTTAACTATGCGTTATGCCTGAATCAGCTGTTTTAGCCGATATCGAGTGCTTTCACATATGCAGTTCGCGTCACGAGACCGTTGAAGTAAAGATAGGTTGAAAGATGTGTTAGCCCCATGATCTTATTATTGTATTACGACATGCATGATTCTGCCTCATGCCCCACTGATATTAGTAATAAGTTAGGGTCGTCGAATTTATCGCTGTTTCTACGGCCTGCATGATTCTGCCTCATGCCCCACTAGTCATAACGATAGATGAGATCTAATATGTTCATTAGATTTATCTCTATTAAATTGTTAAATGATGATGAGCTGCTTCCTTTATATAAAAAGGGATTCGGTTACTTGCAGTCATTGGCTTAGCATAAACTGATTATTGTTGACATCCTATTGCCATTGACTAATATTTGTCTAAATAACGATATTCATCCTGAATGATAACCGATTTTTCTTCCACAACACCATGAGTTTTAACTGATTTATTCTTATGAGTATCCTGGAATCGACTATTTAGTCGATCTCCTTCCACATTGGCTCTCAGAGCCGCACATTTGGGACTGTCTGCTAACACCGGCATGTTCCGCCTTAAATTACTGATTAGCTTTCTCTCCTTGTCAATTGCAGGGTCAAATTGACTGGCACGTCTCGAGAGGAGCGCGCAGGATCAATAATCCCTGCGTTGAAGCTAGGCGGATCTCTAGCTCCATCGAGTGGACCCTTCTGGCTTGCTCGTGTGCCCTCGGCATGGGACGAAATTTCATGCCGACACATGTTCTGGCATGCCCGGTGGGACCCCACAATCATCATGGTGGTTTACAACAACAATGACATCCTTATGGTACATTACGAAGACTTAGCTGATGGAGATAAATATGTCATCGGCAAAGCTATAAAAGAATTTCAGAACAAGTGTTTGTTGTCCTACACCAAAACACGTGACAATACAATTGTTCAGAAATACCCACTACCTAGAGTTCTGTTGCATGGGCAAACAGATGCAGATGAGACTGAAGACATGCATTTCTTCACAGAAGCTATAAACAAGTCTGTTCATGATGCCATATCGAACCATAATGAGATTTTCTTGAACACGTTTCATAACACCATGAAAGAGGTGTTTAATGGGTTTCTAGTTGATCAGGTTGGACCGGCTTATTACAACATTCCATATCTGTCAACTCAAGGGACTAATCAAACCGGTACCAGCCGTCAAGAAGCAGCACCAGCTAGTAACGATGATGTCCAGGCAGTTCAGAGTTCATCTGAACATGCTCGAGGTGTTACTACAAATCAGATACAGTATAAACCTGGATTGTCAGTGCAGCATGTGCAACAGCCGGTGGGGCAAGGTCAGAACCGAGTGATTAATTTTGGCATAACAGGCCACATACCGTCGTCGGCTCAAAAAATAGCACCATCAATTCAAAGGATCCGTAGAGATATAGATCCTAATGTTTATAACCAAAGACTTCAAGCAGCAAACCAGCAAAGGACCCAACAGATAGAGATTCCACAAGGGTATCATTATGGCATAGATTATAACACCCTTCACATGATCCCGAATCCAGGGTATTAAGGCACATGGGATTTCAATCCATAGATGGGTCAGCAAGTGCAGAGAAATCCAAATTCACATGATGATGAGTTGTTGCTAAAGGTGACCGAGATGATGAAGAATCAGTTCGGTCTGAAGCCAAAAGGGTTGACCTTCTCGTACAAACGCTCATATCCAGAATTGTATGATTTGGTCGCTCTTCCTACAAATTACAGGCTCCTAGAGTTTGCTAAGTTCACTGGCCAAGACTGCACAAGCACAATAGAACATGTCAGTCGGTATCTTACACAGTTGGGCGAAGCATCCGTTGAAGAGGCCCATCGAGTTCGTTTCTTCTCCTTGTCCCTGTCAGGGCCAGCCTTCACTTGGTTTTCAGCACTACCAGTCAACTCCATTGCCAATTGGGCTAACCTGGAGAAGAAATTTCATACATATTTTTATACTAGGACTGGAGAAAAGAAGATTACTAATTTGACAACTATAAGGTAGAAAACTAATGAATCAGCCACTGAGTTTCTTCAGAGGTTCCGAGAGACTAGGAATTTGTGCTTCTCATTAAATTTGGCTGATGATTAGCTAGCCGCTTTGGCCGTTCAAGGGATGCTACCAACATGGAAAGAAAAACTGTTGGGATAAGAATTTGACAACTTGGGTCAATTGGCTCAACGAGTGACAGCGGTCAATAGCCAATTCCAGAGTATGCACAGAGATACCCGATTCCAGAAGAGTACCACAGTGGCCGAAGCTTATAATCCATATTCAGTCGATGATGGCTATGAAAATGAAGAAGAAGAGGTTGCTGCGGCTGAATGGAATTGGGGCAAAAAGACAGTAATGGTGCCAAATCCTTGGGGAAGAGGAGTTGAGGAGAGCTATGACTTTGACGTCACAAAATCAGACAAGCTATTCGATTTCTTGCTTGAGAAGGGATAGATCAAGTTGCTCGATAATCATGTTATGTTGCCCCCTGATCAATTGAAGAATAAAAAGTTCTGCAAGTTCCATAACGCTATTTCTCATTCCACTAATGAATGCAGAATTTTTCGGCAGCATATACAGAGGGCTATTCAGCAAGGAAGACTCAAATTTGATACGCCTCAAAAAATGAAAGTTGATGATAATCCTTTCCCAGGACATCAAAACATGGTCGATGCTAGGCTGCTCAAAGGAAAGACTAAGGTCCTGACATCAACCAAATCGAGAGAAGCTGGAACAGTCGATCCCGAGATGCAAATATCGGCTGACGAGTACAGAAAAATTAGAAGACGTCACGACAAGCAAAAGAGTCGATATGAGCAGGGAGAAACATCAAAAGATGGGGCGACAAAGCCACGGGTTACATCTTGAATCCTATTGAATAAATGGCAGCGGCAGAAGGAAAAGGATTATCAGTGTTGGTTAGAAGAGCAAGAATACCAGCGTCAACAGGAAAAAGAGAGGTATGAAAGAAAGCAAGCTGAATCACATTTGAATTGTCCTTTCTTCAGACATTGCTAGAACGAAGGTTTGAAGTTTCCTACTAGGAATAATTGTCCAGAGTGTAGTGATCAGTATTGGGAGTTTAGGCAATCTCAAGCCAACCGCCAGTTTATCCATACTCAAGATGCATATCATCATAATAACATGGATCGACGCTTAAAAATGGAAGTATTCATAATCGGCTTGGAAAGAGAGTTGTTGATCAAGACTGGTCTGATTATAAAGAAGAGGAAAGTAACGAGGGAGGATACATTTGGCAGGAAGGCCAATGGTGTCCAGGAGGTTTGATAAGAAGCCAGAAGAGAAGGGTGCAACGCCTAAGGAATAGAGAGTTGGAACATGCTCATGCATCCGGTAAACCTCAAGTATGGCATGCTAAGCAAACAGCCGATAGAAGGCAACCATCGGCTAATATTTAAATGGATTTTCTGTTGCCATCAGAGTTCAGAGCTCCGGCAGATCAGGAAGTTTATTCGGATTTCAATGAATCAGAGTATGAAGAGATAGTTGCCAAGCTGACGGTTATACAACAGTCAATAGTCTATATTTGATAAACCAGTCAAGCATCGGCACTTAAAGGCTTTATATGTAAAAGGTTTGGTTGATGGGAAGCCAATGAACAAGATGTTGGTGGATGGAGGAGCTTCTGTCAATCTCATGCCTTACACCACTTTTCGTAAACTTGGCAAAGGACCAGGAGATCTGATTGAGACTGACATGATGTTTAAGGACTTTGGAGGTAATACGTCTAAGACCCGGGGGGCAATGAATGTCAAAGTGGCAATCGGGAGTAAGACTCTGCTCACCACATTCTTTGTCATCGATGGAAAAGGGTCGTATAGTTTGCTCCTTGGTCATGATTGGATACATGCGAACTGTTGTGTACCATCGACCATGCATCAGTGTTTAATTCAATGGCATGGAGATGATGTCGAGCTGGTTTGCGCTGATGAGTCTGTGAGTGTCGCAACAGCCGATCCAGTCTTTTGGGAACTAGGAGACTTCGAATGCTTTTCTAGCAAGATATGGGAAGGAGGCTTCATTAGAGTCAATAATGAAAGCCAACAGTCGATCCAAGCAGTCGGCTTTGAAAATTTGTCTTAATGGATAATCCAATAGATGGTATAGATGGCAAACTAGGACATGGCTTCACGTTGGCTGATGAATTAGAAGAAGTAGATATTGGTTCTGGAGATAGACCTAGGCCGACGTATGTAAGTGCCAAGTTGGATCCTAAGTATAAGTGAGAGTTAGTTGATTTATTAAAGGAATTTAAAGACTGTTTTGCTTGGGAATACTATGAGATGCCTGGTCTAGACCGATCAATTGTTGAACATCGGTTGTCAATCAAACCTGGATATCGGCCGTTTAAACAAGCTCCAAGGAGATTCAATGCGAACATGCTTGATGATATCAAAAAGGAGACTGAAAGGTTACTGGAGGCAAAATTTATCTGACCGTGCCGATATGCAGAGTGGATATCGAATGTTGTCCCTGTGTACAAGAAGAATGGAAAATTAAGAGTTTGCATCGATTTCAGGGATCTAAACAAAGCCGCACCCATGGATGATTATTCGATGCCGATAGCTGATATGTTAGTAGATGCAACAGCCGGGCACAAGGTTATTAGCTTCATGGACGGCAATGCAGGATATAACCAAATTTTCATGGCTGAGGAAGACATAGCAAAGACCGCTTTCAGGTGCCCCGGCGCAATCGATTTATTCGAGTGGGTTGTGATGACCTTTGGTCTGAAGAATGCTGGTGCAACTTATCAAAGGGCGATGAATTATATTTTTCATAAGTTGATCGGTAGGATTGTTGAAATCTACATCGATGATGTGATGATAAAATCCAAAGGGTACACAGAACATCTAGCTGATTTGCGAGAGACTCTGAAATGCACAAGAAAACATGGTCTAAAGATGAATCCTAATAAGTGAGCTTTTGGAGTGTCAGCTAGACAATTCTTAGGTTTCATGGTCTACGAGAGAGGAATCAAAGTTGGTCAAAAAAGCATAAAGGCAGTTCCCCCGACTACTAAAACAGAGTTACAATCTCTGCTTGGTAAGATTAATTTCATCAGAAGATTCATTTCAAATTTGTTGGAAAGAGTTCTGCCCTTTTCTCCCTTGTTGAAGTTGAAAAATGATCAAGAATTCAAGTGGGGTGACATACAACAAAAGGCGTTTGAAGAGATAAAAGAATATATGAAATGTCCACCTGTGCTGGTCCTTCCTCAGCAAGGTAAGCCTTTTAAGTTGTACATATCGGCTGATGACAAGACAATTGGATCAGCCTTGATGAAAGAGTTTGAAGGAAAAGAGCGAGTTGTTTTCTATCTGAGTAGAAGGCTCCTGGATCCAGAGACAAGATATTCTCCCACCGAAAAGTTATGCTTGTGCTTATATTTCTCTTGCACTAAGTTGCGATACTACTTATTATCGGCCGAATGTACGGTTGTTTCCAAGGCTGATGTGATTAAGCATATTTTATCAATGCCAATACTGAATGGGAGAGTGGGAAAGTGGATTCTCGCGTTATCAAAATTTGACTTGAAGTATGAATCGGCTAAGGCAGTCAAAGGACAAATAATGGCCAATTTTGTCACCCAGCATCATAAGCCAAGCATTGACTATGTAGAGCCGATGTCTTGGATGTTATTCTTTGATGGATCATCGTGCAAGCAAGGTGGTGGCATTGGTATTGTTATTATTTTACCTCAGGGGGCAAGTTTTGAGTTTGCTCTTCCAACTGAACCAATGATTACCAACAACCAAGCAGAATATGAAGCTATTCTTAAGGGACTTCAACTTCTTCATGAAGTAAAGGCCAAAGCGATTGAAGTATTTGGAGATTCATAGTTAATTATAAATCAGTTGATCGGCCTATATGAGTGCAAAGAAGATACTTTGAAAGGATACTATGATGAGTGCCAAAAGTTGGTCAAAGAATTTCTTCATGCCTCTTTCCAACATATTCTGAGAGCACAAAACCAAGAGGCTAATCGTCTAGCTCAAAGTGCATCAGGATATCGAGTGTTTCGAGAAGTCTTGAGTAGTGAAACCTCAAATGATGATTGGAGAGTCGAAATAGCCAATTACCTTAGGAATCCGTCACAGAAAGTTGCCAGAAAGCTAACATATAAATCGACTAAGTATGTTTTACTAGATGATCAGATGTATTACAAAACAGTCGATGGAGTATTGCTCAAATGCCTAAACCGAAAGGAAGCTAAGGTGTTGATGGGCGAGGTGCATGAAGGGATATGTGGAGCTCATCAATCGGCTTATAAGATGAAATGGATTATTCGCAGAACTGGATATTTTTGGCCAACAATATTAGAAGACTGTTTTGAATATTACAAGGGGTGCCAGGACTGTCAATGTTTTGGTAATGTCCAGAAATCACCTGCATCGGCCATGAATCCAATAATCAAGCCATGGCCGTTTCGAGGTTGGGGAATTGATTTAATTGGCTAGATTTTTCTACCCTCAAGAAAAGGACATAAGTTCATATTGGTAGCAACAGATTACTTCACTAAATAGGTTGAGGCAATTCCTTTGAAGACAGTAACCTCAAAGAACATGGTTGATTTTGTCAAGGAGCACATTGTGTATCGTTTTGGGATTCCTCAAACTATAACTACCGATCAAGGGATAATGTTCACATCATAAGAGTTCGAAGATTTTGCTGCCAGTATGGGAATCAAGCTACTAAATTCTTCTCCTTACTATGCTCAGGCTAATGGCTAGGCAGAGGCGTCCAATTAGATTATGATTAAGCTGATCAAGAAAAAGATTGAGGAACAGCCAAGGAAGTGGCATTCAATGCTTAATGAGGCACTATGGGCATATAGAATGGCCTATCATGGATCAATTAAAATGTCGCCTTATGAACTTGTGTATGGTCATAATACAGTTCTTCCTTGGGAAGTTCAGACTGGATCGAGGTGCGTTACATTGCAAAATGATTTGTCAGCCGAAGTCTATAGGAGTCTTATGATATATGACTTAGAGGACTTGAGTTGCTTTTGGCTGTGTGCTCTTGAAAATATCGAAGCCAATAAACTGAGGGTTGCAAAATATTACAATAAAAAGGTCAAGATTAAGCAATTTTCTGAAGAAGACTTGGTCTGGAAAGTGAAATTGCCGATTGGGTCAAAGGACAGTAAGTTCGGCAAATGGTCACCTAATTGGGAAGGACCTTATCGAATCAAACGTTGTGCGCCTGGTAATGCTTATATTTTGAAAACACTAAAAGGAGAGGAAGAATTTAGCAGAGCAATCAATGGGAAATATCTAAAGAAATATTACCCTAGCGTCCGGATTAATACTTGATAACTGATTTATTCGGTCGTCGGCTCTAATAGCCGATACCAGAAAGGTATCGCCTCTAGTGCAAAAATAAACCCGAAGGGATAAAATCCGGTACGATGTGTATCGCCTATAGCAGCAAAGCAAACACGGACAAAGTGATGCATATAATATGAAGTACGAAGCAAAGGAAAATCACTCAAGACGGAGAAATTGTTTGCTAAATATCACCTATTACAAACTACGGGCCGGAAAACACTTTGGTTACTATATCATCGGCCTGGGAAATAAAGGCTACGGAGTTGGCGGCACTGGAGAAATCCTCAACTAGGCGCTCATGATCCCAAGGGTACACCACGGCTAGAAAATCGTGGGGAAGAAACCGAAGTTCGTGGCCTGAACGGGCTTGTGCAGCAGCCAACGCCATGGCGGCACCATGACGAACGCCATGCAAAGCGACCTCCCTGACACGGTTCGGGATGTCGTGCAGGCGGACCACCGAGACAGCACCTCTGGCGTTGACGAACCCCGCCACGTACTCCACAGCCAAGCGGAGGCTTTCCAGTTGAGCGGACAAATCTAAAAAGATTCAAAGGGGAAATGATCAAAATCTTGATGATGAAATTGAGAAGAAGCAAAATTTATGACATATATCTCACCCATGATCGGCATCGGACCATAGCCAGAGCCGATTCTGCGAGGGAAAGATAGTCGGCGAGATTCTGGCCATGCCTGTCGATGGAGGCGAGCAGGTCGTCATTATCGATCCACCTCCTTGGATAGCAGGGAAGTTGGTGGTGAGTTGTTGATGAAGAGAACCTCGAAGGCTGAACGGAGTTGGACCTATGCCCCGAAGCAGTGAGAGCATCACGAGTTGCACGCTCCTGGTGATGAAGGCGCTGGCGTGATGACGCAGATCCATTGAGGGCCTCCTCAGCAGACCTCTTGCTGTTCTCCATGATCTCAAACCTATGAGAAAGTAGAAACCGCACTAAAACATGAAAAGGGTTTGAGACAAAGCAGGATGTTTTCCGATCCACAGCCGTAGCCCGTATATATAGCCCGGGAAGGTGAGAAGATAGATTTCGCCGGAGGTGTGAAATTGAAGTCAGATAAGGAAACAGATCAACACTGTGGAAGCTTAGGGGACGGATAAAGAAGAGATAATAGATTTGGACTTATTGCTTCCCATAATTACAAAATATCGTGGGATGGATACGAAAGATTTACATTGACCAGCGATCAACCCACCAAGGCTTCTTTGGATCGAAGAGAGTCCAGATCCCCACAGGGCCGAAGGTCATCATAAACCGAGTCACATCGGCCCGTTGATAAAAGTAGGCCAAAGAAGGGGAAAATCGCCTGCCTAACACATGCCCAGCTGATTTCTCGATGATTGGGAAACTGTAGGAAAGAAGCCTGTGGCTTTCCTGATGGGCATTTGATGGAGCAAACAAGGGGAAGGTGTCCACACATTTTAGACCTTGCAAACACTAGAACAGCTCTGCGAGCATGGAGAGAAGACTCAGGTGATATCACAAGAATTCTTCTAACCATAGTAGCTGATCCTCTTGCTCGACAAGGCACTAAGATGAGCGACACAATCACCCTATGCACAAGAATCCTTCTAACCACTCAAGATCTTCATGGCAAGAAGATAGACCATGGAGGGCCCGGCAGAGTCAGAGGCACTCGAGGAAGCAGATGGAAGAGAAACATGGCTGAATTATTGAGTTGCTCTCGCTAGAGTTGGATAGACATTTTATTGTCGGCTTGGAAAGATGAATCCAAGCGCACGTGAAGCAATGATGCTCCCATAAAAGTTTTGAAGCATGGGCTCATGAGCTGACATAGACGATGACAAACAATAGACCCCAGATCAAGATTCTCTACCCATGACTGTGGACCTATCGGGGGTACAGACGTGATAATTTTGGAATAAAATTACTTTTATCCCAAAATTGGGGGGCATGTGTTTACACCAAAATTTGGAAGAAGAATTGCAGGGACTCAGAAGCTCCCAAGATCATGTTATCAAGGAATCGATTGCGTAAAGGTCGGTATCAGCTGATTCGAATGCAACACTAGAATCGGCTTTCTTCAGATAGCGCCAGTAGATAACGACAAAAGCTACGATCGGCGCCTGAAAAAACATGTTGGACTCTACAAAAAGGAAAAGATTAGAGTCTAAGTTATCTTACATTAGGAATGTTTTCTCTTAGGCCAAAATTGTGATGAATCATGCTTAAGTAGGATTCATGCATAGGTTCCGGGTATAAATATTAGACCCCGGCTATTGTAAAGGACACACAATCAATCTAATACAAGTTACTTATTTTTTTAGCTCCAGCCACCCCATAGGAGTAGGAGTAGAGTAGATCTCGGCGAGTTCTTCAGCGAGCAGGGCTGCATCGGTCTGGCCGACCTTCGGCTTGTCTGTAAGTACCGTCATGGCTTATACTTTTGTTCGTATGGCTGCATCGATCCGGTCGACCTCCATTGCGACTCTGGTATAAGCTAGTTATCGACTCTTGTTTAGTTCAAGTATGTCTGCATCGATCCGGTTCACCTCCATTGCTTGAACTAGATTAAGGTCAAGTTATCGGCTCTATCTAAGGGTGGCGTCCTTCTGATAGATTCATTAAGTTACCGATATTGCTTATTGCTTTCATTATTTATTTAATTACAGCAATATCACTTCGCCCGATTGGGATTGATCTAGATCGGCCTTATATCCTGTTTAACCCATCGTTTATTAATCCAAACTGATCTAATCTGCATCTTAAACGATGAGTTATGTTTTATCGACTGTTTTACGTCAATCTTGATCGTGCATAGTGTGCGGTTAAGGCATGTCTGGTCTTGAATAGATCTATTGACTAACGAAAACCGTTCCATGGCAAAACCGTTCTATGGTCCGTTATCACGGCCTGTGTGATTCTGCCTCACACCCCACTATTAGCACCGTGGATTAGGGATCGTTATTTGGTAGATCTGTTCCTGATAGGGCATGACCATAACTGTGTGCTATGCCTGAATCGGCTGTTTTGGCCGATATCGAGTGCTTTCACATATGAAGTTCGCGTCACAAGACCGTTGAAGTAAAGATAGATTGAAAGATGTGTTAGCCCCATGATCTTGTTATTGTATTATGACCTGCATGATTCTGCCTCATGCCCCACTGATATTAGTAATAAGTTAGGCTTGTCGAATTTATCGCTGTTTCTACGGCCTGCATGATTCTGCCTCATGCCCCACTAGTCATAACGATAGATGAGATCTAATATGTTCATTAGATTTATCTCTATTAAATGGTTAAATGATGATGAGATGCTTCTTTTATATAAAAAGGGATTCAGTTACTTGCAGTCATTGGCTTAGCATAAACTGATTATTGTTGACATCATATTGCCATTGACTAATATTTGTCTGAATAACGATATTCATCCTAAATGATAACCGATTTTTCTTCCACAACACCATGAGCTTTAACTGATTTATTCTTATGAGTATGTTGGAATCGACTATTTAGTCGATCTCCTTCCACATTGGCTCTTAGAGCCGCACATTCAGGACTGTCTGGCAACACCGGCATGTTCTGCCTTAAATTACTGATTAGCTTTCTCTCATTGTCAATTGCAGGGTCAAAATGATTGGCACGTCTCGGGACGAGCATGCAGGATCGATAATCCTTGCGTTGAAGCTAGGCGGATCTCCAGCTCCATCGAGCGGACCCTTCTGTCTTGCTCGTGTGCCCTCGGCACGGGACGAAATTTCGTGCCGACAGCAAGCAATCAAGCTCAAGTGCTCCAACCTACCAATGTTGCAAGAGATCATCCATTGGATTCTATAATTGGAGATATCTCAAGAGGTGTGCAAACAAGATCAAGGTTGGCATCATTTTGTGTACATTTCTCATTTGTGTCATCCATTGAACCTAAGAAGATAGATGAAGCTTTGAAGGATGTTGATTGGGTCAATGCCATGCATTAAGAGCCAAACAATTTCAAAAGAAATCAAGTATGGGAATTAGTTGAGAGGCCTAAGGGACACAATATGATTAGAACTAAATGGATCTTTCGCAACAAGCAAGATCAAGATAGGATAGTTGTAAGGAACAAAGCAAGATTCGTGGCTCAAGGTTACACTCAAGTCGAAGGTCTTGACTTTGGAGAAACATATGCCCCAGTTGCAAGATTGAAAGCAATTAGGATCTTGTTAGCCTATGCTTGTGCCCACAACATCAAGTTGTACCAAATGGATATGAAGAGTGCATTTCTCAATGGGTACATCAATGAGCTTGTGTATGTTGAGCAACCTCTCGGTTTTGAAGATGAGAAGAAGCCCAACCATGTTTACAAGTTAAGAAAGGCTTTGTATGGATTGAAACAAGCACCAAGAGCATGGTATGAGAGATTAAGAGATTTCCTACTCTCTAAGGGATTTAAGATGGGAAAGGTTGACACCACTCTCTTCACAATAAGCTAGGAAATGACTTGTTTGTGTTGTAAATTTATGTTGATGATATCATATTTGGATCAATCAATCAAGATTTTTGTGAGGAGTTTGGAAAGATTATGGCAAGTGAGTTTGAGATGTCCATGATTGGAGAGTTTAGTTACTTCCTTGGTCTTCAAATCAAGCAAATGAAGAATGACACATTTGTGAGTCAAGGCAAGTACATCAAAGACATGCTCAAGAAGTTTGGAATGGATGATGCTAAAGCAATTAGTACACCAATGGGGACAAATGGAAGCTTGGATTGTGATGCTAGTGGAAATATGGTGGATCAAAAGATGTATCGGTCTATGATTGGAAGCCTACTCTATGTGACCGCATCAAGGCCGGATGTGATGTTTAGTATATGCATGTGTGCAAGATTTTAAGCCTCGCCAAGAGAAAGTCATTTGAAAGCAACAAATAGAATATTGAGGTACTTGAAGCATACACAAAATATTGGATTGTTGTATCCCAAAGGTGCAAGGTTTGAGCTTATTGGATATTCCGATTCAGATTATGCGGGATGCAAAGTTGAGAGAAAGAGCACATCAGGCATATGTCAACTATTGGGAAGATCACTTGTGTCTTGGTCATCAAAGAAGCAAAATAGTGTAGCACTTTCAACCGCCGAAGCGGAGTACATTTCAGCTGGTAGTTGTTGTTCTCAATTACTTTGGATGAAGGCAACTTTGAATGACTTTGAAATCAAGTTGAAGAAAGTATCATTGCTATGTGACAATGAGAGTGCAATTAAGCTCACCAACAATCTAGTTCAACATGCAAGAACAAAGCACATTGATGCCTGCCATCATTTCATAAGAGATCACCAACAAAAAGGGGACATTTGTATTGAGAGTGTGGGCACCGATGATCAACTTGCCGATATCTTCACCAAGCCACTTGATGAGAAGAGGTTTTGCAAGCTAAGGAATAAATTGAACATACTTGACTTCTCAAATATGTGTTGATGCACCCCCATTATATGACATGCCTCTCCTTCGAGCAAAACAAGGTAAAGTTGATTGACATGTCATTCATCCATTGCTAAGGACTTGTTTAGTGCATCTAGTCATTCCTATCATGTCTTAGGATTATTCATGAAAATCAAATGAATTTGATGTTTGTATGGTACCACTATTGCTTCTGTGCTTGAAATGATCTAGTGGTCGCATATGACATGTTTTATGGGCTTGTGACCCTAGTGTTTGATCTAGAAAATGAGCTATAAGTGTTTAACTCAACATGGTGCATGATAACCCTTATTTGGTGTGAAGAAGCTTGCCCTTGGATCAAACCGAGTTAAATATCTTTTGCATGTGATCTAGATTGAACCAAATTGGGCAAATGATCCTCACTTCACATGGTTTCACCCCAACCTATCTAAAATTTGAGCTCACCTTTTGTGCTAATTGTTGACAAAGGGGGAGAGAATTCACAAAGATAGTAAGATAGGGGGAGCAAATAAATAAAATGACATTGTAAGGGGATCAATTAAAAATTTGAAGCACACAAGGAGGGGAGCAAGCTCATAAACTTGTATGTTGCATTTGTATGTGCATTTACATATGTTTGCTTGCATGGCACAAGTTTTAAATTCCATATCCATGCTTGTGTGGTGTATGCTAGTAGTAACTTCATTGATGAAATGAAAACTAGCATGCATAGGATGATAGTTAGATGTGCCTTGCATGGTTTACAAGTGATGCTAGTGCCTTGTTTATAATGTTGATCTCATGAGGTATCTAGTGATTGTGTTTTGCAAGTGCTATCTAACTAACCATGGTGCTAAGGATGGTGTTCAAATGGCAACTCTGATTGGTATCACACTTCAAAGGTCCATTCCTTACACCTTAGCATCATTTGGTAGCTATTACTCTCCCAAACTTCAAATCCATGCATATGTGCAAGCTTTCAAATCCAAACTCTTAGCACATATATAGGGGGAGCTAATACTACCAATTTGGGTTGATTAAACTTATCCATAATCTTTACACATGGTAATATGCTTGGGCAAGCAACATGAATCCAAAAAGATTTAATGGAATATCTTTGTAAATAAGTTGTCATCAATTACCAAAAAGGGGGAGATTGAAAGCCCTAGTTTGGTTTTGGATAATTGATGAAACCTATGCACTAACCTTTGTCATGAGATGTAATATGAGCTAGGTTGGTGCAATCCAAGTGAGGAGCATGGTGGCACTCAAATGGTGATGTTGATCACATGAAATGATGAAAATGACCACATGTGATGATGATCAAGCGCTCAACTTGGAAAAGAAGAAAGAGAAAAACAAAACCCTATGAAGCTCAAGGCAAAGGTATAAATAGGGGTTTTGTTTCGGTGATCAAGACACTATAGAGAGTGTGATCACGTTTAGGGTAGATGGTCGTACTATTAAGAGGGGTTCTTAACTAGACAATTCAGTCATCTAGTGCCACTAGGTGTTGGACTTCATGCATTGCATTTAGGCCTAGTGCACTTTAGAGAGCAAGCGAAAAATATTTATGGAAAATGTTTTGAGAAATGCTAACTAGGCTCAAACATGTTTTGAGAAAACATTTTGAGGGTTAGCATCGCTTGCGGAAAGTTGCTCTAAGTTGCCATGGATCGAAACGCGAAAGAGTTTGTAACTTGGGGAAGGGGTTGGTGCCTAGGTGGCACCGCCACCTCTTGTTCGGTGCACCGTCACCCATGTGGCAGTGCCCGGCTGGCCTGGTTCTGAGCACGAGCGTCGGCGTGGTCACCGGACATGGCGGTGGCACGTGACGGTGCACCATCGGTGGTAGTCCGGTGCCACCGCTATTTTTTAATAGAGGCTAGGACTTGCTGGAGTTAGGGCCAAGGGGGCACCGCCCTGGTCATCGCCGTGGGGTGGCGATGCACCACCCGATTTATCCAGAGAAGGGTGATTTTAGGGGCTCGGCCAAGGTGGCACCGCCACCCCCTGTCTGGTACCACCGTCACCCTGTCCTGTGACCAACTAGCCATTGGTTGACCGTTGGGGGCACCGTCACCCCCTGTCCGGTGACCGCACCGCCCTGTCCAGTGCCCTCGCAGAAACAGCTCCAAAGGGGTAACGGCTCTATTTGCTTGTGTGACTATAAATAGAGGGTGTGACCAGCCTTGGCCACTCTCTTGGCACCTCATACACTAGTGCACACCCTTTGGAAGCTAAGCAACACACTCCACTCACTTGTTCACTTGATTTCATCATCTTGAGAGAGATTGGAGAGCCTCTACTGCATTGCATTGAGTTGCATCATCGTGTGGCACTAGTTGGGGTGATTTGGGCTGGTTGTGAGCTTGTTACTCTTGGTGTTTGCCGACATCTAGATGGCCCAGTGATTGGAGGATCGTTGAGCGGAGTTGGTGATTGTCTCCGGCCTCGATCGGTTGCTTGTGAGGGGTCTTGTGCCTTCCCCGGCGGAGCGCCAAAGGCAACTCTAGTAAATTGCTCGTGTCATTGAGCTACCTCACTTGTGAGTAGGTTCTTGCGGTGTCCAATTGTGTGGACGAGGTTCGTTCAACACTTCTTAGCCGTCGAACCACCAACTGTTGGTCGACACAACAGGGACTAGCGTGCTGGCAAGCACGTGAACCTCGGGAGAAAAATCACTTGTCTCTTGCCATTGGTATTCTCCCAATGATTGTATTGGTGATCTTATTGTGATTGGTTCATCCCTCTACACGGCGGTATAAACGTCCCACTCACTCCTTTACTTACTTGCAAAGTAGTCGTAACAAGCTCTTTAGTGTAATTAGTTTTGAGAGCTTGTTTTACTTGCTGGCTTAGTATCACCTAGTGGAGCTCATTAGTGTAGCGTGTTTGAGAGCTCTTAGTGAGTAGTGATAGCCATTGTTTGTGACTAGTGATCATAGCAACTAGAATTGTTGAATAGGTGGCTTGCAACCCTTGTAGAGCTAGAGCAAAATTGCATTTTGCCTTTTAGGTTACTAACCACTTGCTCTAGTGTGTTTGTAGAAAATTTTATAGGCTATTCACCCCCCTCTAGCCATTTAGGACCTTTCAGCCATCCTCCGCTGGATGCTATCATAGTATGTCTAGATCCTCTAGAGCAAGGATACCGCAAAGCTGGCTTGGGATAGCCTTAGGACCATGCGAGTCGACTCCAACCCCGTGTGCAAGGCGAAGGTGCAACAACTTTAGCGAGAGTACGAGTCCATCACATTCCATGATGTTGAGGCGGTTGAGGACTTCATGTTGCATATGAATTGCTAATATCGAAACTCGCCGCTCTTGGCGACACAATCAAGAAAGAGGCCATATGGCCAAGAATCTATGTGTAGTGCTATCCAAGTACGCACAGATTGTCCTCTCCATCAGGACTGGTCAATATGGATGAGCTCACGATCGAGGACTTAACCTGGCAGCTCAAGGCAGGGGAAGACCAGTGCACATTGTCAGGACAAACGACCGCAGATGGCAAGCTTCTACTGAAGGAGGAGGAGTGGATGGTGCATACCTGGGAGCATCAGGGGGAAGGTGTAACACCCCGGGTGTTTTAAATACTAAAACTTGCCATGTCATCATATGCATTGCTAATCATTTGGTCTTAGTGAAAACTTTGATATGCATACACTAAAACAAGTTTACATTTATGTTATATGTGTTGTCTTGTATGGTTGAATCAATTTCAAAACAATTGTGTTGATTTGGATTTCCGAAAACCCTGATTTCTAGTGATAAGTTTTGCCCCGAAAAAACCTAATTCTAAATCGAAGTACATTTTGGGGTTGAGCCTTAAAGCAAAAATGTAGAGTTTGTCAAGTTGTACAAAGTTGGTTTTTGGAGTTTTCAAAGTTGTTTTATAAAATTTGAAGTAATTTGAAAAGGCGTAATTCTTTAAATGTCCCCTTTTTGAATTCAAATTCGCATTTCAAAATGTAGACCGAATTAGGGGTGGTTATAAAAGCAAAGTTGTAGAACTTTGGATTGTGAACAACTTTTATTTTTGGAGATTTTTGAGTTGTTACATAAATTTGGGAGTAATTTGGATTTTAAATCAGATGGCAATTTTGTAAATAAGATGAACAGTACCATCGAGTAGCTGTCACCGCCGGTGATCTTCCTTTGGCTTCCAGTCATGGCCGTGGACATCTTTGGTGTCGCGCTGGCGTGGAGAAGGCCCTTGCGTGGCTTCTCTTTGCTTCCTGGTCGCCTTTAAAGCCGTGGCATCACCGCCGTTCTTCTCTTCTCCTCCTCTGTTTTTCCAGTCGCCACCGCCGCTGCTCCGTTGAGCTTTGCCGTCGCCGTAGCGCCTTCACATCCTCGGCAAAGCACCGTCTGAGCTCCGCTTGTTCCTTGCACAGCCAGCCAACCAACCATTGCAGCTTGATTTTGCCAGGAAACACCGCTAGTCGCCTTTCTTCCTCGCGGGTGGCAGAATCTCCGTCGAGCGCGCGTCACCATGGCCATTGCTCCACGGTGCGTAACTGTCCTTGATCGGTGTTGTTCCAGCTTCACCTTGATGCTGTGGTGCTTAATACCTTGTTGCTTGATCATTTGGTACACTGCAGCTACCGGAACATCGCCGTCGTCGTTGTTGCTCCGCCGTGGTTGCTGTGCACATCGACCTGCTTCACCGTTGCTCCTCCGGTCTTGCTCGCTACTCAGTCGTGTTCGGGGTGAGCTGCTGAACCTTCTCGTGCTATTTGTTTAAGATCTATCGGTCTCACGTCACCGGCATAGCGCAGCCGCGCCACCGTGTCCGCCATGGCCGTCGTCAAGCTCGTGCACCGCTGTAATTAGTCTCAATAGTACACTCAATCGATGCGGGGTGATGAGGGGAGTGTGTTGGTACTCTCGCTGTCGCCGTTGATCCCACCGGCGGCGAGAAATCGCCGGTCAGCGCGTCATCGCTGTAGTCAGCGCGGGAGGTCGAGGATGACAAGTGGGGTCGGGCTGTCAGTGAGCGGGTGATTTGAAAATAAATTTTCCTTTTTCAGAAATGATTGAATAGTGCTGTAATTTGTTATTTTTGTGTAGATTTATTTAGAGCTCCAAAAATTATGAAAATTTTTGTGTGACCTCTTTGTGATGTATATTATTTAGAAAAAATATGAAATGTTATTTTTTAGTACTTTTTGAATGTGATAAAAATTGCTCAATTAATTAATAAATGAGTTTCCATAATTTTTCTAGGCTTAATTAATTATCCAAAAATTATGAAAATTGTTTTGCCACTTAGTTATCATGTGATGAACCTTTACAAAAATTTTGAGCTCAATTAGAATAAGTTGATTTATTTCATAATTTTTAATTAAATAATTAATTCATAAAAGCAAATAGTAACCTTTAATGACTTAGGTTTTTGTTTGAATTTTGGATTGAGTGATGACCTTGGGTCATTAGTTGGTAATGATCCTTGGCAATTGAAGTAAGTGTTACGAAAAAGGTTTAGTTAGTTTGACTTGTAACTGTACCGCAAAGGAAAGTTGTATTCAAGTTGTTATTTTTGCATCCATCATCGAGCGTCATATTTTGTATCTCGCATCATGTTAAACATGGCATTGTTATTACGTGTAGTGAACGAAGGTGAGCACGTGGTAGTTAATCAAGTTATGGAGGAAGTTAATCCGCCTGTTGAGGTCGGATTTGATAATTGTGGAACGACTCCGGAACCTGACTTTTCAGTGAATCAAGGCAAGCCCCGGATGCATTTAAACCTACCTTATGGTTTACAAATTGATTTCTCTTTTGCTTTTCTTTACTGCATTAAGTGATTAGGAGTCAAGTGAAAACCTAATTGGTGCATTACCAACCTTGTTTTTCCATATCTACCTTGTTACCAGTTTTACTTCGTAAATGCCTAATTATGCTTAGCCATGCTTAAACAGATAAAAGTCGGGTGATTACCTATCACCTGCGAGATTTAAATGGATCTTTGGTTACGCTTGGTTACTTATGTTATCATGAGATATGGGCATGTGAAGTAATAAATCTAGACCGGGCGGACTCGGTGTGTGAGAGCCACAGGACATGGATGTCTTGTGAGCGGGTCCTTTCCTCCTGTGTCGATTAAGGCCCATCCATTGTTGAACTGTGTGAGATGAGGCTTTGTAGTACTAACCACATACTCCGGTAAGCCTTAACTTGGCGATTCTATTACGAGAATGGCTACTCGCGCACTGGGAGTGGAGAGATGGCGGGAATAGCGTGTACCCACGTGGCAATGGGCTAAATTGGTGGAGTACTGTATTCTCGGGTGGCGTGGACCCATTCTTGTTTTAGAGGACCTAAGGGTAGGTTGGTATATGTAGGTCGGGGACCTGCATATGTCGCGTGGTCTGGAATTCCCAGCTGGGTTATAATCGGTTCGAATTGTCGTTGCTCCTCGGTTATGGAGACTCAACTCTCTATTCATCATCGTAGTTTAATAATTGGAACTTGAGTAAGGTTTGAGAAAGTGTTGGATATGAAGTTTTATGATCTCAGTACGGATCATGTCAGCTTTGTATATGATCTTTTTGAAGATAAAAATGTTGATATAAAAGATTTTGTTAAAGAGCTTTTACGCAAAAGAACTTTGATTATTGCTAAAGCCCTACCTTGAATCCCTGAGCCTGCATTCCTGAGTTCTATCAGTTTTTATTTCGGTTAAGTCTTGTTAAGTACTTTTGTACTCAGGGTTCGTTGACCCTTGTTGCAGGTGAGCCTCATGAGCAGGTCTGTTTTGGACCGTATTGCATGACGGTTGTTCGATCCGATGACGAGAAGTAAATGTGTGGCCTTTGGGCAGGGCAATTTTATTGTGTGTTTTGTATTATGTTATAATGCCACTCCACTGCTACTGTTTGTATTATTAATCGAACTTAGTTTGTAAGGTTTGAAATAAATGTTTTGTAAACTAAGTTATTGTAAGACTTCCGCTATTTTTACTCTGATGTATCTATTTAAATAAACTGTTGTAATACTGCATTGACTCTGTAATGGGATCCTGCTCGGAAATCGTGGATGATTCGAGGTTCTCCGAGGACACCCGACAGTCTTCTTAAGTTACTGGGAACATATGCATAGTCGTCAGAGGTCATTGGACAGTGACAGGTGCATGTGGGCCCTATAATTTAGGAGGTTCTGCCACAGAAGGATTCTCCTCAGGTGGCTGCAGTGGGTTGTCGGGTTCTGCAGGATGCATCGGGGTAAGCTGGGCAAGAAGAGTCGTAAAGGTGGCACATCGGGTGGCAATGGCGAGGCACCTTGTGTCTCTGATTATGAAATTCAATTTTTTTATTTTTTTCAAATGACCTCGAATGGAGACACACTCTATACCAAATATATAGTGTATGAGAACATCTATAACTTTCTAGTTAATTTTTTATTTGAAATTATTTGGGACAATAAATATTGAATAAGAGATGGCAAGATTAAAAAAACTAAAGTTTTATTAGGTCCACATGCCATATCTGCCAAAACCACCATCAACCTCTCTGTCATAAACATTTTAGAGGGGTAAGTTATCTAGGACCATAAATATTGAATAATAGAGCCTCTAAACTATTTTAGAGGGTAAATTATCTAGTTTTAAAAGTTTAGGGGGTAAGTTGTCTAATATTTGAGTTCAAAGATGTGTTTTAAACTCAATGACAACTTGAGACTTTACACTTAAAAATATAACTCCATATTGGCTGGTTAAGTTATTCAACCTTAAAAACAATGCTCGGTGAGGTGGATACAAATTCATAGAGAGACTGATTTTATCTTCAGTTAGGTGGCTACAAAAGATGTGCCACATAAGGACCCACCAAAAGATGCCCATAGAGCATATCATGGAAATGCCTTCAAAGACCACCATTGTTCAGTCAACAGATCAGATGTTGCAACAGGCAGTCGTCTTCAACAAAGATGTTCTTGTGGAGGACACATCTAATGAGAAGGAAGCTATCTCATGCACAAGCAAGAATTGAGGATCCCGTATTTCTCATCACCATCAAAGATCACCCTCTCCATTCTATGTCGGAGGTCAAGGCAAGCGAGCCCCCGCTGGTAGAGGATCCAACAGTACTTGCAACATCTTCTTTGCATGCCGAAGGTGCAACAACTTCAGCGGGAGTACGAGTCCATCACATTCCACGATGCTGAGGCGGTTGAGGACTTCGTGTTGCGTATGAGTTGCTAATATCTCAACTCGCCACTCTTGGCGACACAATCAAGAAAGAGACCATATGGCCAAGAATCTACGTGTAGTGCTATCCAAGTACGCACAAATTGTCCTCTCCATCGGGACTGGTCAATATGGATGAGCTCACGATCGAGGACTTAACCTGGCAGCTCAAGGCGGGGGAAGACCAATGCACATTGTCAGGACAGACGACCGCAGATGACAAGCGAGCCCCCGCTGGCAGAGGATCCAACAGTACATGCAACATCTTCTTTGCATGTCACAGCTAGGAAGGGTGAGGGCCTTGTTCATCATATGTTTCCCCTTCTCCACCTACCGTGACAGTTAAACGTCTGTGTAAGTCCTATATATGACACATTGTTACTTCATCAAAGGTGCCCGTCTTGCTCAGTGTAGTGTTCGAATAGATTTGGGCATTGTAGGGGAGGACGAGAAGCACAATGAGAAAGCAATTCAAGGGCTTACGCAGACCATCTTCAAGAATTGTTACTACTAGACCATCTCAAACCTTCGATGGGTTTAAAAGGTCGTGCTTTCTAGAACTTGTTGACGGGGTTTTTCTTTGCCTCTTGCCTCTTCGTCTACATTGCCTTCACTTTGTTAGTGTTGGTGCTATTTCAACTTTGTTGGTGTGTGCTCTTGTTGTAGAGTGTCATTGTTGACATAGTTGTTTTAATCGTCGTAATAGTAGTTGTTGTTTGCATCTGTAACCTTTTTTGGATCATCATTTGCTATTCTTTATTAATACTAGCAAATACGCACGTGCGACACGCACGTGTTTATCAAAAACATTTTTAGACAATAAATATTACGCTAGACAGACTAAATCATTAGCTTCAAACTCCATGAATATCTATTCCTTACTTCTTAATGCATATATCAGTAAAGACGACAATGAGATCAGTAGTGTTCAGGAGCTTAATTAGGATAAAAATATGTGTCTATACATGTGAGCAAAGAACCCTAACCAATTAGCAATATTATGAAGATTGGATAAGAATAGAATAGAAAATAGCTAACCTTCACCAAGTCACGCTTTATTAATTTGATGAAGCGATCCATCGAGAGCATGCATATGCACACATAGACGCAAGTGGCCAGTTGGCTGTGGCCTTGTCATAGACCCTGAGTTCGTCGTCGTCGTACATAGTATGTTCCATCATCAGTGGTGGATCTAGGATTTCACATAAGGATATATTTGCACTCTGATTCAAGTTTAAACACTGAATAATAATTTGAGTCTTAAATTAAAATTAAGTTTGAAATTTCGTTATAACAACTTGAACAGTTTCACAAATAAATTACATGTGTACCAAGATTCAAGAAGCCAGAACGCTCTTCATAAACAATTGTGACTTGAGATAATATAAATTAGAACGTAGATGATATGTGATTGACTGACTACGTGTCTAAATGTGATGTGAAGGACGGAGGGAATTAAGGTTGGCAACACCTGAGAGCTGAGGCTTCTGCTTTGTACATGTGCTTGCTTAGTTGGTCTTGCCGTATGCGTCGGCCGCCGTTGTGTCTGTTGGAGATTAGGAGATGGGGTCCTTGCCTCACTGGACGGTGGCCGCCCAACGAGGCATGCAAGGCAGCGGCCCAACACCAACACCAACACCAACACTGAGACATAACAGGCAACAGACAGAGCGGCGATCGACGAGCCGGCGGCGCATCATGTGGCCGGAAGCCCGGAACTCCTGCACATACACATGCACATATTGTCAAGATACTGCAACTCATTGGATCTCCACGGGTCACAACTTGAATCGATCGATCATGAGTTTGTTGGAGACGGGTGAGACAACAAGCAGCGACGTTGCAATGGGGGAAGGGGCGTCATTCAAGAGACGGCAGGCAGATGTGGGATATTGCGGTGAAAAAAATAGGTGTGGGAGGTGGGTCCAGGTTGCCCGGAACAGTTAGCGTGAGATTACAGGATCACGAGGTTTAGAGGAATCTTGAGATTACAGGACTATCGGAGTTGGAGAAATCTTCACTTAGGAGGAGTTTTACATCTTATATGTAAGATCTTGATAATGGAGGGGTTATATAACATGATGTCTGGATCGAAATGTTATTATAGAGGAAAACACCTCTCAAAAAAAAACTTCTTTTATAATGAGATGAGATGATATGAGATGATGTGATGATGATATAATCAGGTTCGTTAAAAAAAACAATGCTCGGGGGAAGGTCCATTGCCGTGGAAGCTGCATGATGAAATGCATGCCTTGATTAGCTTTGTCTGGAAGGTTCGTATAAACTTTTCAGCAAACAGGAGGCGCGAGCAGGCGAGCTTATATTTATATGGGCTCACGCGGGCGGCCCATATCCCAAATCCCAGTCCCACTCGATGAAACGCCTCCAGCCCACCTCGGCGTCGCCGGCGCCGCTGCCGGAGGACGACGACCTTCTCGCGGAGATCCTCCTCCGTCTCCCGCCGCAGCCCTCGACGCTCCCACGCGTCGGCCTCGTGTGCAAGCGCTGGCGCCGCCTTGTCACCGACCCCCGGTTCGTCCGCCGCTTCCGCGCGTTCCACCGCCGGACGCCTCCCCTCCACGGCTTCATCGTCGACCTCAGCAGCAGGTTTGTCCCCACCCAGGAGCCCCCGGACCGCCTCCCGGCTTCGCGCTTCTCGTGGCACGGTTGGGCAGTACACTGCTGCCGGCACGGGCTCGTCCTGTGCTACAGAGGCGAAAGCTTCGCCAGCGAGTTCATGGTGGTCGACCTCATGACCGGGCACCGGAGCCACGTAGGCATCTTACAGCATGAGGGAGATGTCATTTTGGCCTCCACGGTGCTCTCAGTTGCGGTTGCGGGCGGCGGCAGAGGCACCGCCGACGACGGCCGCTCGTTCGTCCTCGTCGCGCTGTTCGCCCAGTTCGCCACGACGGCAGAAGCACTGCGACTGACCGCCTCCGTTTACTCGTCGGATTCAGGTACCTGGGCCAGTGCCGTCGCCGCCGTGTTTCCTCCGTCGCCTTTCAATACTATTGCCATACACCACCCAAGCAGCCTTGTCGGTAACGCCATCTACTGGTTTCTTCTCGACGGCGAGATCGTCCGTTTTATCTGGGGACACGGAGCCTTTCCATCATCGAGCAACGACCGCACCCTCCGGACCTGCAGATGCTGTGGTCTGTGGATCGATTTCGGCTGCTTGTCCTGGATCCTGCCGGCAGGCAGCTGGCGATGGCGATGGCCGCTTTTGCCTGGCCGTCTTGTCTAGGCGTAGCATCGAGTTCTGGGAGAGGGAGGCAGAGCTCAGCGATGCTGCTGCAAACTGGGTGTTGTGCAAGACTGTTCAGCTGGACAAGGTTCTTCCAGCGCAATTCGAGGAGGAGGAGTATGTGCATCCTGTTCGGCCGGTATGAGAAAAATACTTTCGGCCGGTATTAAAGCCGCATGATAAGCTGGCTGAAGCTGATTTATTATAAAAAAAATACTATAAATTTTAACTGATAAGTCGCTGATAGGTTCAAGCGAACAGACGAGTCCATGTTCAGCAAAGTGTTTGGAGGAGCAGTCGACGGATGTTACATTCATCCCTACTCAAGCGTTTGAGTTGCAGGTTTCGGACATGGTGTCTTGCGGTTCAGACTTCAGACTTCAGAGTGTGGAATCTTGTTTATAATGGAGCGTCTTTTAGTTTTTCTGTGAATTATTTATCCTTGATGTTTTGAAAAAAAAAAATTTTCTTTTGTACTACGAAACATATCCATTTCTTATATATGATATGGATATGCTTAAATCGATCGTTTGTTCTGTTCCTACTTTTATCCCACCGGAATGACAAGAGCATTGAATTATTGTAGAAGCTTGTCATGTTAAGCATTGAGACTAATTGCACATCACATCACTGATCCTACACTTAAGTTCCATCTGAATTGCAGACAATGAGCAAAGCATGGCAGAGTTCAAGAACAAATAGGCAGGCATGCTTGTCAAGAGTGCTCTAACAATTGACGTCTCTCATCTTCTCAGGATTAAGCACTTTAGGCACTCTCAATACTAAAAACCACATATAGTTTCTATATCTATTTAATTTATATAGACACTACATATAGAAACTATATTCCCAATGGATAGTTTCTATATAATGATCTTTTACCCAATCACATGTCTTCTCTCTCACCCATTAACCTATCATCTCTCTCTCGTGTAGACATAATTTCTTATTAAGAAACCATTTCCTTCTCTCTTCTTTAATTGCAGTGCCACATCATCTTTTTAGCTTAGTTGGCACTCTAATTAATGAACATAGAAACCACATGGTTTCTATTATGGAAAGTGTCCGCTATCCGCACCTTACTCTTACTTTACTATTACGGATTTGTAAGTGGGAAAGCCACCTTTGCTTTTGAAGATCACTCTTGCCCGTTCCGTTAATAATTGCTTAGCTTAGACTGTCTTCAACAATATCACCCAAAATACAAGACCCATTCTATATGTGGGTAGCGCTACAGGTAAAAGGTTCAATACCTATTTTCATCTTTTCAAAAGTTCAAGAAAGGTCATGCAAATGAGAGGAAAGAAAGATTCAATGAAAGAACTGACTTTGATACGAAAGAAAGACTGAATCTGACTATCTACGACCCATTTGAATTTAGAAACATATGATCATCCATTGGACAGCCAAAAGAAGTCAAATTTGACCTGCTGAAAAGTTACTCTATCATTTTTCAAAGTTCAAGAAAGGTCATCCATCGTCCCCCAATCCCAAGAAAGAACCGTCCTTTGATACGAAAGAAAGACTGAATCTGACTATCCCAATTCAGAAACATATGATGGATCATGGATGCAAGAGACTTTCATGTTTGACCCTGCATTACTCCATTGCATATCTCATTTGGCCTCCCTCGTCCCCCAGTCCCAGCTCCGTCCCCGGAGATGCAGACAGGAAGCGCACTTGCTAACACAAGCCGTCGTCCAAAGGGCGTGGCACCGGCACCGGTTCAACCTGGATGACCACCACACTAAAATTTACACGATGGTGCACCAGGATTCAGGAATCAGGAGCAGCGATACAATAACCGCAGCAAACAGCATAAAAAAAAATGCTACAATGTTCATAATAGATAACATTACTTCTAGCAGCTCTGATGTTCCACCAAAAACAAAGTTTAGGATATACAGAACTGAACAGGCCAACCAATCAGAAGTTATCATTCTAAAGCGCACCGGATCCATCCAAGAGTATAATTGCTCATCAGAAAGTACTAGAATAAGTGAGTTCAGTATTTATCAAAACACAATGGCAAACTTGGTCTATGTCGAAACATGGATCTGCAAGAAACACTAGTAAAACACAATGGCAAACTCTGTCTTTATCGAAACACTAGTAAAACACAATGACAAATTTTATCTTTATCGAAACATGGATCTACAAGAAACTCAGAAACCTTGACGGGCATCCTATGGTTCAACCTTCATCACCTCCTCCCATTGCCCATCTGACCCTTCCTTCCAGAGGGTTATGTTGTTCTCACCAGCGGCTATGGACAATATGTTCCCAGTCAAGGACCAGGACACCCTCCAGACAGGGGAACCAAAGTCACGCATGAGCTTTCCCTCCCACTTGTCTCCATCCTTTCCCTTGGTCCAGATGACAACCTTCCCGTCTTGTGAACCGCTGGCAATGGTCGACTTGGCCAATCCCAAAACTGGTGCCCATGCGACATCCCTCACACAATCTGTGTGCATGTCAGAGACAAGAGCACTCTCCAGCTTCCAGCTACCATTGTTGAATCCCCAGACCTTAACGACAGAGTCAAACCCTCCTGAGACGAGCTTGTACACAAGCTCCCCTGCACCAGCTAGTGATGCTGTTGCAGGAGCCCAGGATATGGCAGTCGCACCAACAGGATGTGCTCGCTCAATGGTTGAAGTATCCCAACCCCCATCAGATCGCATCGTCAAGATGGATATTCTTCCACCAGAAGATGCACAGGCAAGGCACAGACCAACCTCATACGGAGCCCAAGCAATGGAGTTGACAGATGACTTTTGGTCACTGAACACATGGACTTGAGACCAATTGCCTCGTGCATCCTCCTTCCAAATAATGACATGGCCATCATAACTGCAGGATGCAAGGATAGCACCATACTTTGGATGGGCCCACGCAACACGCCACACAGGACCATAGTGGCCACTAAGCGTTGCAAGGACCTGGGATGGGGCATTTGCCGCACCAATGTTGACGATCTTCACGGTAGAGTCTGAGGAAGCAGTGGCAAGGCGCTTGCCATAGTAGTCAATGGCAGAATCATGGACAAAGTCCTTGTGATCCAACTCTATCTTCTTTGATGACATGTTTCCAAACTGAACTATGCTGCTGCCTTGTTCACAAGTCTGCATGCAATTAAATTAAATCAAATCATCAGCATAAATTCAAAAGCATAGCCCGTTAAACTGACAATTGGACAAATTAAATCTCAATTACATGAATGATAGGCAAGTTGGTGCTAACATTGGTAACATATTTCTAGTTTAATTAAATAAGCAAGCTTAGCATCAACTCCGAAAACCAACAAATACTGCATATCAGGAAAAAAAAGTTTGTGAACCATGACCTAATAACACAAACCTTGAGTGAGATAAATAACATTTAGTAGATAGTACCTAGGAAGATCCTGTGAAAATGCAATTAACATGAAAAAAAAGGGGGTTCTGAAGCTGCTTTTGGCAATACAAATGAACAGCTTTTTTGGAGTAAGAAATCTACCATAAGCTAGCCTCATACACAATATGTAGAGATAGCAAGGGGTCAAGAAGTGGCACCATGATGAGCTAAAATAGGACTAAGAGACCTTGCACAGTTGGACATCAAAATATCAAATGTTATGCATGTTCAGGGAAGCACAACAAACGCAAAACAATTGGATAGGTTGGGGTGACAGAAGTAGCTTCCTTTCACAACTGTAACAACATCAAAACAACAAATTAATGATTGCATATTTAGCACTTTCCTCTTTTTGTTTCATACCTCACCAGATCCAACAGCAGGGCAAAGCAGAGCGGGGACACTGCTTGTGTTAAACAGAAACATGAACAGTATGATTGGATCCTTATGAATATGAAGTCTAAAGTTGAAACATTCCATAGCCAGATGAGGCGTTTTGAAGAACCAATACAAATTATTATGCATGGAAAACTAGCTTTCGCACAGCCTATCCGCACAAGGTGGCTAGTAGGATAACAAGCAATCATGGTTGCTATCATCCAGACTGTTCGGCTATGGTTTAACACATCAATGAGTTGTTACTGATCACATATATGAGGCTATTAATGTTTGCCATGTTCCATGCAACAAACTTTTGGTCTTCCAAAATTCCTTGAAGAGCTATATTCTATTGGCTAACATGAAGTTGGGGTTAGGATTACTGGGGAATAACTGAAAACTACAAATAGGCTGTACAGCTATACGTTCAAGATTTTCATGTCATTAGGTGTAACCAACAGATCACCCTGTTCCTTCCTACATAACCCCTATTGTCTAGTGTCCCCTTTACCCGGATAACCAAGCATGGTAAATTGAAACCCCAAGCAAGAAGCAATGACAAAACAAACATGTCGCTATTCCATGATCATTGTCCAGCTTACTTAGAGCAAATTTACACAAATAAAATCACAAGTATAATTGTCCTAGTCTTTACTGTAAGGGATATTCTTCTCAAACACATAGTGTCAAGTTCACAAATTGTACTGCATGTGCTGAATCAGGTAAGTTTACAATTGCGTGCAACATTCGAGATGCTCTTGTGTTGATGCTTTTTTTGTCTAACGTTTTTAAAATGTACGGACCTCCAACTGAACAATGTACTATGAACTAGCAAGTAGCCAAGTACCTACAAGAGGAGAGATATATAATTTTCAAGATTTGCTATTTTACAACCACTAAACCATCAATCCTGTCATATAGTTCAGAAATATTTATCTGGCAACCCCCGATCCTTACATTCAGACTTACATTCAGAAAGCTACAGAGCAAGCCATCAACCCATCTTAACTCTTCACTGATTTCAATATGAAGCGTTCAGCAGCCATCCAATGGCCCCGTTTTAACTCATGTCTTTACCAGTGCCTAAGCGGCTAAGTGCGCTTTCGTGTAATTTTCCTGCTTCTAATTCTTGCTTAAGGCTTGTATTAAATTAATGATCTGGCCTCTATATCAGGACCTGATCAGTACTCTCAAGAACTCATGTAGAAGTAGATGAGATGAACTCTTGACAAAACTAAATATAGTAGTAGTACCTAAGGAGTAGTCATGGATGGACTTGTAAGTGGGTGAATCTTCAGTTATCAGTAAAGTTGGCGGCGGCTACTCACACATCGAAGTTTTTTCCTCTGTGCTTCACAATGTAGCCCCAAATTGCTTTATGCCTCACAATTCGGAACTGTAGTTGCTTTGATGTGCAAGTTACTATAACTGAGAGCGGATGGACATTGGTATATTTTCCTCTTCAGAAACTCATGTTTCTTCAGGAACCAATAACTCATGTTTATAATCTCGTGCAACACGAAACAGGTTTCCAGGTGCTAGGGCCTCCTTACCTTGTCAAGGGAGCCGAGATCCCGCCAGCACCGAGGATGAGGGAGAGCGTCGCCGTTGTTGGAGATGGACAGAGCGAGGGTCACGGCCGCCAGGGAGGGCGCCGCCACCGAGATCCAGATGCGGTCGCCTCTTCTGTCGCCGTCCCTCCGTGACTCCGATCCAAATACCGTGCCGTCAACCGAACGCACGCTAAGCCACTGAAGCGCAACCCAGATGGCGGACTCAACTCAACGTGACGAACAAGGTTTCAACCCCCCACAAATCCTGATGAAAACTAAAACCACACCAGCGCAAACAGAACTAATCCACACCAGCGCAAACAGAGTGCTGAAGATCAGATCAGATCAGATCAGATCCTCCCCACCAAAGAGAACGATTCGGATATTTAGGGTTCCGCGGCCGCAACCGCAAGGAGAAGATCCCACAGAACGAAACGAACAAGCCGTCACGGAAGGATAGCGATTGCGTACCAGCAGTGGGAGACGAGGTCAGAACGGTGGATCTCAGCCGCTCGCCGACACGGCGGGAGGACGCCAGAGGGTGCCTGAGACGAGGTGGAAAGCTCCCTCCTCCCCGCCGCTCGCCGGCACGGAGGAACGAGAACGCCGGTGGGCGTTGGCGTGAGATGGGAGAGAGGTGGAGCGGTGGCCGGATCGGGAGATCAACGCGGAGGGTGCGTGCGGCGTGCGGGCCGACAGCCTACAAAGGATGAGGGCGGCTCGATCGGTCGACTACTCGAACTCGGTTGGGCTGACTGACGGCTGAGCGCTTGAGCCGGATGTAACCAGCGGTGGATTGGAAATATCCTTCACCGTACGAATACAAGCAAAATTTTTCTAAAGTCCAAGTAAAATAAAATAAAAACTACAAGCCTCACAAAGAAACTTATACTTGACCAATTTTAGAAGCCAACCATGTGCCATCATAAAATAAAATGTAAGAATCCCAAAGATATAAATGAATAACTATAATATTGGAGAGTAGATAGAACACTCAATATATGCTGCATATGTCCTAAAAAATATATAATATATATGGTGATAGGACACTATAATGGTGAGGCATAATGTTTCTAACTTCATACTAACAGTACAAGAAAGTATGTCCCTACATTGTTTACGCACTCTAAAAGTACACACACAAAAGTGGCTTATCCTAGGATATTTCAATTTATAGAGTTAGAGACAAAAATGCCCTCAACTTTAGCCTCATGCAGAGATTCAGAGCGACGCTAAATTTTTACGATCGGAAAGAATATATCTCCTGAATAGGAAATTTTCATGGAATAATGAAAGACGTCAAATGACTTTCGTCTGCCGACAGAACCTTCTGCAATGAAAATTGGGATTTCACCTTTGATAACCATAATACACTACACGTATTATCCTCCTCGCATCCGGATCATTGCCTATTCCTCGTGGCCAATCAATTTGAACCTCGTCATCCCACGCCTTTCAAATTCGAAAATTTCTGGACGTGCGGGTCTTGCTTCCAAGAGATAGTCAAGCAGGCATGGAACAACCTAACTCATCGTCGCAGAAACTTTACACAATGACGTTTGACCTTTGATCATGGAATAGATCCATCATCTTAGACGCTTGACTGAATTTTCACATGGGCCAGGAAATCATCCTTCGGCTGAACATGGTCCAAGAAAACAAGAGCACTCTCGGATGCGGAGTTTTTAAACCGCCTTATAAGCTCAAAAAGTGCCTCATGGGCTAGGCAATCATAGAGAAGGCAAGGAAAAAAAAACAATCCTCCAAAATTTCATACCTAAAAGGAGGAGATGCAAACACTCAAATTCATACCCAGCTTGGTTTCACCTTAGATGGCATCAGAACCAAATGGATTTGATAGTCGGCACCAATTTTAGACAGTATCTAAATGTTGGCTAATTTACACAAGAGTTGGTGGGACAGAAACGGACTTATTCCTTGTTTCCACTTTCCAAGACACTTGCTCTGGAAAAGGAGTTTTAGCCCACACGATTCAAAGTAAAATGACATCTACAACCACCGCACAATCCTTCATTTTTGTCGCTAGATTTTGTAAGAGCTTCAGAGGTCACCTTTTGGAAAGACAGAAACTGATTGTTGCTTTAAAAGCCCCAAATATTATGGATCTTTGATGAAAACATATAATACGAGGTGAAACTGAATGATAAGCAATGTGTTCTCAAGTCTATAAGTTTAAAAAATTTATAACCATCAGTTTCTGTTTTACAGATCTCCATAATGTTTACTCTCAAAAGTTTACCTACATCAAAAGCATTATTGGAGAAGTTACAAATTAGCTGTCTGGCTTGAACTACTGAACCATACCAAAAAAGTTCAGAGAAGCGCTACATTACGCGATCAACAACATAGTGTTACAGGTAGCCCGGCTCAGCCAACATATAACATACTAATAAAGAGAATTTACAGCGAGATGCGGCCATCTCGTGTCATCTCAATGCTGTGTTGTAGTGGGTGAGAAAGAATCGGAAGTCTGGATGGTACACTTGGCGATGGCGAAGCCAGTCATCTGCTGTCTGCATCAACGAAGCTGCAAGCTGCTGCTCCTCAGGCCTATTTGAGGACCAAATAGAGCTCTTCAATTTGTATGATGCCAGCCCAAAGACGGGCAATGTTAGTTTACCAGCGGCGTTCATACAGCAATTAAGGCCCCCAAAACTGAGGCATGCTGGTGTACTGGGATCAGTATCTGTGAAAAAGGATTCTAGCTATCAAATGAACTGAAGAATGGAAGCTCATACAGCAACAAAGAATGAGGGGAGTTTATCTGGTGCAAGAAAAGATTAGATACCAGCAAAAGATGGAACATACCCTTGGAAGGTGTTGATAAGTAATGAAATGTCAAGAAACATGCATCCAAATCCTTGAGTGTAGGTCCAGTTGGGATTCTATAGATAGGGTACCTGCAATTGTAAGCCCCAGGATGAAACTGATGTAGAGTCATAGCAACACTTCAGTTACAGTATTGCTCTAAAATTTTACAAAAGTTATTTAACTGAAATTTAGCAAGTGCCCCTTTGTAATCTATCAGTCAATATGAAGTGTACCCTCTATTTGAACCACAGCACATGGATGATAATTCTTGCTATATAGAAACTTATAAGCACCAGTAACTGATAGAGAGCACAACAACTGTGAAATGAGGTCTCACAAAAATATTGGTAGTGGCAATGAACACAAAAAATAATTTGGTATCGGTATAAAGTTGGGAATTAGTTATTTAAACACTTAAAATGGTAAAGTGGGAAGTTTGTCCTATAAGAAATGGAATAGTCAAAAGCTTACAGACATCAACCAAAAAAGAGCAGCACAGTTCAGAGATGCTACCACTCAAAAAGGTTGCATTGTAAATGATGTCAGAGAATCCAAGAGCATTATAGACATACCATGCAACAGACATCCAACTGGTTGGCAGCAGGTCACAACTTCTGAATGTCTTCAAATCTGGAAATTTACTTGCAAGAACTGACACCTGAATTGAAATTTAGAGTAAAGTGTCAACAAATAACATATCTAGTCACATTTCATTTGACATACGAAATAAAGACTTGCCTTGTCTGTTAAAGGCTCTCTACCAAATGGTGGATCCGTCTCAAGATATTCAAAAATTGGCCGAGTCGATGGTGAGTGCATTTCATCACCATCCCTTTGAAAGCCACCGTCCAATTGACATGTAGCTTCCACGGTTGAGCTTCTTAATCGGTCAGCATCAGTTTCGCTGCTACCTTCGCTGCTAGTATCCATAGATTCCCCATCACTTTCCTCCCAAGGATGCCTTAATTAAGCGAGAAAATTAACTAAGACAGTGTTACGAGCTATGAAACTGCAGAACCAAGAAAAGAACCATACTGGGAAAAAAAAGCCTTCAGACAATTCATGTTGATTTCTTTTAGTTTTGATGCTTATTTTGATGTCCTTATGTGGAACTAGGTTCCACGCAATAAACAATACACAGCTAAAAGACTTGCAAATCCTAGTGACCTGTAGGTTGTAAGGCTGCAAAACACACAGCAACAAATCATACAGGTAAAATAAACTAGATTTCTCAAAATTCTAGTAAAGGTATTGTTTGCAACTTTGCATTATTAGGAAATATCAAGACTCAGCAAAAGGACTAACTTACATCCTCTCTTTCTGCTCTAGGCTCCAAAAATGTGATAATTCAATCAACTCATGTACAATGGATGAGTGACTGTCAAATCCAATGGCAATTGACCTCTTTAAAAAAAGAGTCATCTATCCTGATGGTAGTTTCAATAAGTCCAATTTCAGTAATAAGACATATCCTGAAGAACACATTTATTCATGGGCAATCTAAAGCTAACCCAATAAGCGCAACAACAAAATGCTTAAGTGGTTTTGGGTAGAAGAGGAGGTTCCTTGCTCCCATTGCATTGTTCTTACAATTATTTCAGTCCAGAATCATGTTGGGCGACCAAGTTAAACATGATATGATCAATCAAGTTCAAGAAAAGTAAGATCAGCTGAGCAATAGATCAATCAACCACAACTGAATTAATCAAAAGAACTCCCCAATACAAGAAGGTCTCACAGGTCAAGGAAGAATAATATTAAAAGCAGATTCACGACCACATACAAAAAGTGAATACATGAGTTGCATATCAGTACTCCAATTTCCATTGGCAATTTAACCAGATCAAAGGCTCTTATACTGAGCAGTCAAATATTATGGAGTGTCACATACGTGAATAACAAGCAAAAAGACGTATTGGCAACTATGACATAACCTGACTACAAAACCACTTGGGAGACGAACTAGGGAAAAGCTGTACACATTCTTTTTAGATCAAAGAATGATCAAGTGCTCAATAGACAATATACAGCTTTATATTACATTACATGGAATCAGAAAAACAAATCTTAGCTAATGCCATTCATCAACAGGATTTTCTAGACTCCATCAGAAAGGAAAGGATTTTCTAAACTGAAACCATTTTTATTGTTCAATAAGTATAAATCATATCCCTATTTACAATCCATTAAAAATCCGATGGGCCAATCGATCTGCTGCCTACCAGATGGCCCTATCCTGTCACATCAGAATACCTTTTTAATAACTGAAAATGCGAACAATAGATAAGAAAATAAAATTTTACTAAGCCTCTGATATTAAACTCTAGCCACAAAAAAAAACTGAAGCATTCAAATTTCCTGGATTTTCTTAAGAAAGTTAATCCTTTGTATGATACAGATTTTTGAGATGTAAATGACTAAACAGAGTAAGAATATTTTGGTTGTCAAGATGGTCCAAAAGGTAACAGCACAATGCATACAAGCCATAAGAAAAATCCACTCTCCTCATTACAGAAAAAAAAAAACAATGCACGGAGGTTCAAAGTTCATAACTAATTTAAAGGATTCAGAAGCCATGAGATTATTTCCTTCTGTTTCACGTTTATAAAGCAAGGCTATTGAAGAACAGAAAATTGTATCTGACAAAAATAAAGAACATAAAACAAATGTTGATCTTATACACTATCTTACCTGGTCCTTGATGAAAGCTTTGAAGGGTCTGCATACAGCTGTATACCAGAAAGGTATGGCACATAATACTGAATCACAGATTCACTTCCACTTAAGACAAGGGGGACACCAGCCCCGTAAAAGCTCCACTCCTTGAAAGCCTCCCAGAGATCTCCGAGGCAGAAATATGGTCGAGAATTCGTAACATCAGCAATCCTCCATCCCCTCATGCTGGTCTGGATAAATGCATCATCATTTATCATAAAATAAACCAAACCGAGGAAACAAAAAAAAACTTCAAAAGCAATATATTCAATAATTATCACAAAAAAACTCCTTTTTCTATTATTATGAATATAAATTGTACCCCTCCTGGAAGCAGGACTGCTGGCCTGACCATAAAATAATGCTACTGACCAGATTCTTTTTGGCACTAAGTGCTTCCTAACCAGCTTGCCCAGGGAAAGAACCTAGGCTGGCTGACTCACTTGACTGCAACATCAACATAGGGAACTCATCCCAACCTTTTGAACTAACAGTTCTTTGTTTGAAGAAAAGGGTTTCTACATCAGTGCAGTTGATATTGATCGCTCTAGCAACACTTTCCAATTGTGTACTAGGTAAAAAACTTTAAAAAATCACCAACAGTAACACACTCATGCAGCACAGATATAAAACAAGTAGGCATAAATATAGGAAAAATGGAATATTCTCGAATTTAATTCTCCAATCGTTGAGGTGTAACTTGGCACTAGAGAAAAGCAAAGTATCTTCACAGCTACGGGTCCCAAACTTTCCCCAATCACAAAGATTGACAACAGCAATACGAATTCAGCACCATCAGGCAAAAAATCTGACAATCAGGAGCAGTTTTGCAGCATGATTCTAGCAGCCATAAACGTTTCGTCGCAGTCAAACCAAGCACCGGACGCACGCACGCACGCGCAACGCAACCTTGCAAGCAAAGGCAACCACGCAACTTAAAATTCCACCGAAAGAGGAACAAGAATCTGAGGAGGCAGACCTTGGGCAAGTAGTGCACGGGCACAGATGGCGTGGTGGAGCTGAGGAACCTGTCGAGATTCCCCGCCTCATCCAGCGCCGCCGGCGGGGGAGCGGCGGTGGCCGCATCCGCCGCCTTGGCGGTGGAGGCCGGCGGCGCGGACACGGGCGGCGGCTTGGAGGGCGCGGCGGCGGCCCGCCTCTCGGGCTCCTTGACCGGGGCGGGCGTCTCGGCCGGTGGCGTCTTCTGCTGCCTGGCGGCGGCCCTGGGCGTGAGCGTCCCCGCCGCCGGGGACGACGGGCGCTGCTGCCCCTGGCCCTGGGCCAGGTCCTTGAGCCGCTGCAGCTGCTCCTCCTGCTGCTGGCGGCGCACGTGGGGCGGGCTGTAGAACCGGTCGACGACGACGCCGACGCCGCGCGAGGAGGAGGCGCCAGACGGGCCGGACATGGCGGCGGCGGCGGAGGTGGGGCTAGGGTTTATTACTCCGGTGGCTGGGGCCGGGGGCGGAGGCCGCGAGGAGAGGGGAGGGGAGGGGCGGGCAAGGGCAGGCAGGGTAGGGTTTTGGTGGGCGCTATTTTTGGGGGCGGCGGGAAGATCTGGAAATGGAGGAGGCGCCGTGGCGGGCGACAGCAGCGAACCAAGGGGGGAGGCCGGGAGGGAGGAGCCGAGGAGAGGTTCCGTTCCGTTTGCCTGTTTGGTTCCACTTGGCGTCGCGTCTGCTCTGGCCTCTGCTACTCCCGTTCCGTTGCTGGTTCTGGTTGGTTGATTCCTCCGTGCACGAGAAAATGGCGATTCTGCCGTTTCGAAACGTGGGCTTCGGTCTTTTCACGAATGGGATTCGCCTGTTTGTCGTTATTACACGGCTTCGCTTTTTTCGTTAAATGAGATTCGCTTGTTTATCGTTATCAAACGAGCCACGTCCGCTAGAATGGCGGATTAATTACCAAATTTAATATTTTTTTTTGCTATGGTATCTTTTTCTTCCCATTTTGCCCTGGAGCCAACCCTTCGTTTCTTCATGATCACGGTCTTTTTGACGGGAGTTCACGGAGAGCCCCTGAGTCGATCGCGGAGATCGTGCGCCACATCGGGAGGCGCCATTCCTGGTGCACCTGTTCAGCAGCGACGGCGGCGAGGGCGAGTGCGTGATGGTGCGGCGGGAGCCCGCTGCGCCGGAGAGCGGGCCGGACATGCGGCGCTGGTGGGGGCCGGGCGGGCAGCGGAGGCCCGACGGGATCATCCTGGTCGAGCAGGTGGCCGTCGCCGCCGCCGCGGACGGCGGCGCCTCCGCCTCAGAGGCGGCGCGGCAGGTGTGGGGGCTGGTGGTGCAGGGGCGCGGCATGGAGTACGCGTCGTGCTATGTGCTCAACACCTGCCGCGTCCGCTCGTCGGCCGGGTTCTGCACGCACTTCTGCCTCGCGCGGGTGCAGTGCTTCGGCGACCCCATCGAGCTCTAGGCCTCCAGCTTCGCAATGCCTGGCTCAACCGCATCGCCTGCCGCCGATAGACGCCTGCTGGCCGCTGCTACTACTAATGCCAAGGACCAAATGCAACGACGCCTCCTCTTCGCTGGCAAGACTGAGGAAGAGAAGCATGCAGATTGGAAGCAGAGGAGGCGAACAGAATCCATCAAATCTTTTCGTTCAGTGAATGCATCTGGAGCTACGTCATTGTGTGAACCTTTATGTAACTTAATGGTACCTATGCATTGTGTGAACCTTTATATGAACTACTATGTTTTTGAAATATTATTGTGCTCATGAAATTGTGTCAAAAATCTGTTCAGATTCTACCAAAATTCTGTCCAAATTCTACCAAAATCCATTCCAAATTAAAGCAAAATTCTGTCCAAATTCTACCACATGGTTTGCATAACAAGTGAAAAACACATGCTCATTTCAGGAAAACAACTTCTCAGCTAATAACTACTTCATTCCATAGGACTTAGATGTCATTACAACACATTACTACATATCAGTTACTAAACAGACCACCACCAGGAGTCATACAACAGAATCTTCCTTCACTTGCTAATAAGCACTACCACACCTAAAAGACCTATGACAGTCATGACTAAACAGAGCACGACCAGCAGTTGGACCAGATCGATAAGCATGTCCATCTTGAGATACATCCTCTCTTCATAAAAAATCATGCTTTTAAGCTTCATTTCGTCCTTAGTTTTAGTTTCACCTCGACCTTCGTATGGCACTGCAGCTTGCAAATCTTCTTTAAGCTTCTTTGCGACTACTTCCTTGTAGTCTTCCAACCACCTAAAGAATGGACATTCTGACAACACAGAGAAAGGGCAGCTGTTGGGATGAACGACGAACTAGACGAAGCCTCACCCATAGCAGCCTGCGCGTGTGTGGTGGCCTAGGGAAGAGACCCGAACCGCGGCGGGCAGGAGTAGCGGCCGTAGATCTGGCGACGGGGAGAGCGTCGACCTACTCGTGCCAGCCGCGACGGTGGCGTGGACACGTCGGGGCGGCGCTGGCGCCCGCCTGGAGTTGCGGCGGCGGCGGTTTGTGGGTGGAAGAGAGGCGGCGGCCGGCGGGGAAGAGAGGTGGCGGCGGAGCCTAGAGTTGTGCCGGCGGAGGTTGTCTCCGTTGCATCTCTCTCCCGTTCGTTCTAGCTCTCCGTGAACTCCCGTCAAAAAGACCGTGATCATGAAGAAACGAAGGGATAAGGCTTAGGGGCAAAACGAGAAGGAAAAGATGCCACGTCAAAAAAAATATTACGATTGGTATTAGATCTTTGAATATGTTTTGATAATAAACTTATTTAAAAATATAAATGTTACTGATATTTTCTACAAATCTAGTTCAACATAAGAAAGTTTGACCAGCACGAGTCCTATAGTGACTCTTTTTATGAGATGGAAGAGTATTTGGTTTGAGAAATCAAATCATTTTAGATCAGATGACGCATCATGAATTCATTACTCAAATTTGATATAATAACTTTATTCTTCATACTGCTACAAATTATTAGTACCTCTGTCTAAAAAAGATGTAACTATGTGTTGCATGCCAGTTAAATTGCTTCATATTTGATCAAGTTTCTAGTAAATAGTATTCACATTTATGGCTCTAAATCAATTTATTATAAAAATATATTTGGTAATTAATCTAATGATATTCATTTGATATTATAAATATTTATATTTTTTTATCTATAATAGGTCAAGCTTGATATACTGAAATATAACACCGTTTCAGAATTGCATTCTTTTGGAGGCGAAGAGAGTATCTTCTAAGGAATGAGAAAATGATGTATGAACTCATTTTGTTCTACAAAATAAACAGAAAAGTGAGGAGAGAGGTAGAACAGCTCGATCATTCTTCAAACCAACACCCTATAAGTTTCCTGTCCCAAATTAAAAGTAACTTTTTTTCTTTCTCAAGCAACTGAACAACTTCAAGAGCAGTGTAAAAATTCACTGCTATCCAATGACTTTTACCAAGCTAACAAATTAAAGCAGTGAGCTCAATATATACTTCCGATGCTTTTCTATGTTAGATTCTAATAAACATAAAAAAACGAGGGCTTTTTTTTTGTAACGACCCAGTGTGCATTTCTTGATAAGAATCCTCATGACTTCATCGTAATTATCACGTCATAAAACCCTATTTGCAAAACTATGTGTTGAGAGTTGCAAGGTCCGGCATTGGATTTAAGCATTCCATGATTCCAAAACGGTACCATTGTGCTACATGCTAGTAGTAATATAAATAAATAGCACATTGTGATTTCATGAGTAGTATAATTTAGCCAAGATTTCACCTCCCTATAAGCACCTCTAAAGAATTTGAGATTCACGAAGTCACCGCTGACGTCTTGCTGTCAACGAAGAAGTCGCCTATCACTAAAAACATAGTGTCCTTAAATCCTATAATAAATTCAGAAAAATACGAGCATAGATACCAAATCGAGAACTTCAACCTGAGTGGATAGGTTCTATCGTAAGGAACCCAACTAGATAATGTATGATCAGTTTGCCCGAGCACGTGGAACTTGTTAACTTGAGTTTCAGTCACTTCGATTTCCGTCTTAAACATTTTGTTGGTTTTACTATTGGTTATCGGATAATTATATCGACCTGTATCGGTCAAAGAAAAATTGAGCAGGTGTGACACATAAATTTCAGATCCGGACCAAGTACTGCCACAACACTTGGAATAAAAAACGATGAAATCGCTATGAGTAGATAGAGGATAATAAACACGACAAGGTTTCCAGCCGGGCGATACCCCATCATATCATATAGTAGGCCATAGTGGCTGGAGAGCTTTTTTTCCGATCTCCACCGAAGCGAGTAAAGATATCTCATATCGGGCACGACCCATATCCACGCGACCTAGCCCTGGCCGTCCACACTGCCTGCTCCCTGATCGGACGGCGTTGGGCCGCCGGGCCTCGCGTGCGGAATTTTCTAGCGGGACGTGGCGAATATTCACCGGGCAGCAGCAGCAACTGCTTCTGCACTTGTGCCACCCTCCCGAGTCCCGACCAAGTTGGTCTCACTCTCACTGAGAAGTGGATCCCATGCTTGGGTGCACCCTGCACGCCATGGAGTCTGGACGGCGTGGCGTGGACGTGTGGACCTGCCACGGGCCACGTGACACACGCACGTGTCGCCGGCGACAGTCGACAGGACCCGTACGGGCCCAACGCTGGCCGGTCGCGGTGAAATGATGATGGATGGGTTTCATTCAGGTCCGCGGGCAACTGGTAAGTGGGCCCCACTGGACAGGAACAGATCAGATCAGATCAGATCAGATCTGGGTCAACTGAGTCCGTGTCGACTGTCAACGATGAAGAGTTGGGCCGTTTAGGGCCTTCGTTGATGCTGATGCTATGTGGCCTGACCTGGAGCCCCAGCTTCCGATTTACTGGGCTCAGATGAAACATACGGCCCACAAAGCTAAAAGTGCCCTTTAGTAACAGGCTAAGCACGTATATCATTTCTCTATAAAATCTCCCTAAAAAAATCCCTATAGTAGTTCTATAAAGTACTAGCGCAATATACTATGCTGTAGTACGTATCATCTGTACTAAAAGAGCGAACGAATTGAAAATAGTCTCTCACCATGATATTCCTACCCACCTTAATTCTTATCCCTTAGATCTACATTAAAATCAGATCCAACGCTAAATGATCCATCGTGATCTGACGAGCGGACCCGGCCGGAAAACTTGTAAACGTTTACGCGTGTTTCTCTCTTGCGGATGACTTGTGTTGGATTTTTTTTTTCTCACCCTCCACCCCTACCCACCCGTCGTACCCACGCACTGATCCACTCTGCGGCAACCGCCCCCTAACCGCTCGTCGTACCCACGCCACGCGCATGCCCGTCGTTTCGCGAAGGGTTCCCATAACGGGTGCCCACCTCCGAACGATCACCGCTACTCTTTATAAAGGAGACCACGCGTACATCCGCGCCGCCATCATCTGATCACCTCAACAATTCATCTCCCATGGCCGCGAACCGCCAGGTCGGCCGGAGAGCAGAGCGATCGAGGGAAGCAAGCGCGCGGCCGTCGGCGAAGATGCAGATCTTCGTGAAGACGATGACGGGGAAGACCATCACGCTGGAGGTTGAGAGCAGCGACACAGTTGACACCGTCAAGGCAAGGAAGGTGATCCATCCATTGTCTCCTTGATCTCTCTTCCAACCTTTTTCTTGTTTATTAGATCGATTAACTACCCTTCCAATTTGCCCAAAGTAGACATTGTTGACTGCCTTGCTTGCTTGGATTTTAATCTGCATGCAGGCATCCCGCCGGACCAGCAGCGGCATCTTCGCCGGGAAGCTAGCACCTAGATGACGGCCGCACCCTTCCTTGCCGACTACAACATTCAGAAGGAGTCCACTCTGCACCTGGTCCTCCGCCTCCGCGGCGGCTACCCCACCATGCGTGTGCAGTGGGACCTCATCAACCTGCCAGCAAGCACAATGAGAGCAAACGCCCTGTTCGTTTGAGCTGGTTTGGCTTATAAGCCATGACTGAAAGTATAGTTGTCTGGTTTGGTGTGAGAGAAAAATATTGTTCGTTGTCTGATAAACCATAGCTTATAAGCCAAATACGACCGAGCGAACAGGCTGAAGATGATCTGCCGCAAGTATGTGTAACCACTGCCTGGTCCTTATCGTCTACTCATCTGTTTAACCTGCTATGTAATTAGCTCTGTCGCCCAATATAATTTGCCGCTCAACGCATGAGACGGACTGCTAAATTGGATTCAATGCAGGGGACTGGACACCATGCATGTGCTAGATTATTTTGTTTCATACATATTATATGAGTAATTCCAATCAACACGGATTGAAAATGTGTGGTTTTATATCTTGATATACATTTTCATAATGTTAGATTTTTTTTTTCAATTTTGTACATCTAATACTCATTATTTTAGGTATTGTTAAATGGTTCAGCCTATAACGGATCATTTAGTTTGTCGAGTTGTCTTCTTTAACAGCATCTAAATATTGCAAATTTTAGCTGTTCTTCTGTCTGCAAAGTTTGGCTAATAAGAAGTTGAATTGATGCTAAAGTTTTCTTTTTCGTTGTCTTTGATTTTCAGGTGCTATGCCCGCCTGCACCCCGAGGCCTCAAACTGCCGCAAGAAGAAGTGTGGCCACAACAACGCGGTGAGACGACTTGCTTATTTTTTAATTTCTCTGCCCCAGGTGTCCTTGATGCAAATAAAAACTTTCTAGGGTTTTCTCACCGGTCATTTTCACGATACTCAACTTTTTTGAGTTCGTATTGTGGTTCTTTCGGTTATATATATACTCTCTCTCTCTCTCTCTCTAAAAATAAATCAATTTCTATAATCAACTTAAATCAGATTAATATATTATGTTTCACCAAATTTATAGAAAAAAAAGTAACATATCATTGACGACACCAAATAAGTAAATATTATGAAAATATCTTTTCTACGTGCCCACGCGCCGAAATTACGACTATCCACCGAAAACTTTGTCCCCTCCATCCCCATGTGTTTGCCTCCACTGCTCCTAGGGCGGCGGCGAATTTGACCAAAACAGTAGGTTAGGAATAAGGGTCATTTACACTGAATGTTCGATAAAAGAAATACTCTTTGTTTTGCAAGACTGGGTAAAATTTACCCTGCTACCTAATCTATTTACTCTGGATGTTCTAAAAAATAAATACTCTTTATTTTTGCAGTTGGTGGTCGCTACAAAATAAGATTGGTACAGAGGAATCAAGATTCCTTAATTTCTTTCAAAAAATGAATTGTTCAGTTAGGGCCTTCAAGTAATTAATCTAACAATTTTGTTATGGCTATACTCTACCTTATTGTTCTACCTTCTGCTTCTAGATATAACATATCAACGTCTTGGCTGCAGGATGTGTTGATCTTTGAACAAGAAAGGCAGCTACGGATGTCCTTTATCTTCTGGGCATGCCATGGTCGTCGTATCTATTTTTGCTAAGTATAGCTAGCTACAATACTAAAACAATTAGGTTACTTACCATCCTGAGCAATAAGAATTAGGTTATATAATAGCATGTTATTTTTTTCAAAGGACTGTAAAAGCTTTGCCGCGAATTTTATTAGATGAACAAATGAAAATAGTGCCTATGTTTAGCCAAGATGCCTGAGTCCAGTGGTATTCTAAGAAACGATCATTATCTCTGATTAATAAAATAATTCTAAAGCATCTAATCATAGGATGTTGACTATCATATATATCTATATTTTTACTATAAAGTAGCGAAGGAATTAAAAAATACCTATCACTTAAAAACATTGTACCCATTTAAGACCCCCTTCCATAATTATAAACACATCATGTTATTCATAAAAAAAATCGTTGACTTTACTCACTCTTTTTGCTAATAAACTTTGAATTGATTATTCATGAATCTTTCTTTAATCAGATTTTCCAATTATGTAGCTTTGTGTTCTGATGAAAACCGAGGACCACTCCACACCATAGAGAACGAGAGCGGACAGGAACATGGAGCGGAAGCATCACAAAGAGATAGGTGGAGATGACAGGAATGAGTCTAAAGTCCTCCGTAAAAGTGTTTCAAATTTAAAATTCAGTGATTGTGTATATATTTTTCTAACCACATAATTATCCGTATCAAAGACATTCAAGAGATTTTCTTTCTTGTAAACAAATTTATTTATAGACACGTGCATGTCGCACGTGCATGTCCACTAGTCATCATTAAACAACAACAACCACAACAAAAAAGTAAAAAAACAGTAGGACATCAAAGCCTGACGCCGAAGTATGATATGATGAAGCAACCATTAGGCAACTGCAGCTCGACATCTTGGCTATCGGACGGTTGTTACGGGAACAAAGACAAATGATCGGATAAAAAAAAAGTGTTCCAAATACTCGATTTCTGGGATTAGAGGCGGTGTTCGGAATAGCAGCTGCAGCTACGGCTGCGGCTACAGGTACAGGTACAGGTAGCCAATGCTGCTGCAGCCACAGCGAACGGCCCAGAATTGTTCATTAAAAAAACACAAAAATATATTCATATTCAATCTTATTTTGTTTGCATTAATTGCAAATAATCTGTTGGTGAAATCATTTCGAAAAGGTAAGTGGTTTGGAAGAAAATTGAATTATAAGTTTGAACAGAACCAATTTATATTGCCACATGGCCCAACTATATGCGACCTGCCCCTGTTCCACCTCTGCGCTAAGACCGGCTCTAGTGTTTGGCCATAACCGAACTTGTGGGAAGGAAAAGACGAACCAAGCACGTTACACCATTCGGACGTTTGATGTCAAAGGCAAAATCGCACTCTGTAGATGGTTCGTACCGGAGGGATAAAATAAACCTTTCCAGATGCCACCATTTGCTTGCTCTTGCCAGCACCGCTTGGATACAGGCATAGTTGGCCATGTAGTCCGAGCCTGTCGGACCGGCCCAAGGCCTGATTTTTTGGCCCGGCCCAGAGCAGCAGGCCGTGCTTGGGCCTGGCCCCAGGTGCGTGGGCCGGCACGGCACGGCTTGCTACAGAGCAGCCCCCCCCGCCCCGCGCCCCGCCCCCGCACCGCATATAAGCGGCTCCCCCCGTCGCCTCGCCTCCTCAGTCCTCACCTCTCCACTCTCCTCGCCCTCTCCGCAGTCAGCAGTCACCTCGCCTCCTCGTCCGCTCCGCTCTCCGCTCCAAACCCAAACCCTAATCACCAATTCCCCACTCGCTCGCCGCCGCGCAGCCGAGCCCCGCTCGCCCAGTCGCCTCGGCCTCGCCGGCGGCCGGCTCTGCAGTCCGCTCCCAACCCTAACCCTAATCTCTGCTCTCTCTCTCGCCCGCATCAGCCGCATCCACGATCTGGTGAATCTGAGCTCTCTCTCGTGATCTACTGATCTCGTCCGTCGTCCCCGACTCCGGTGACCTCGATCCGCCTCTCCTCCCTTCTCCCTCTCTCCTCCCTTCTCCCTCTCTCTTCTCTCGCTCTCGGTGAACTATGTGAGTTCGTGACTGTGTTCCTATCCGTCTCTCTTCCGCCGTTTGCCATCGTTTCTAATCGGTCTCTCTCCTCTGGGTGGCCCTCGTCATCTCCGACACCGGGCTCCGGTTGCGTAGGTACTCCGCTAATCTTAACCCTAACCCTAACCCTAACCCTAGATCTGTCTTCTCCACTTCTTGTGTCTCTTCCACTGACTCTAGATCTGTACCTCTATGGCTCTATCTCTTTGACTCTATTTTTCTCCTCCGTGCAGGTCGGTTGCCGATGCCTCGTCGTCCTCTTCCTGTGGCATAGACCGGGCACGGCGGCCGCGCGCACCGTTGAGGAACGGTGCTGGAGATAAGCCATCCACGGTCAAGGTCGCCATGGCAGATGACGATGATGCCGTCTATCCACTCACTGGCAACGATGACCTGATCGCGGCAGGGCTACTCCTAGAGGACGACGACGACATCCGTGACGACGCTGCTGCGTTGTTGGGTATCGATGTCTGTAGCGGCCCTGCTCCAATCGATCTGGACGGTGGCGACGGTGGTGGAGGGGCAGAGCCGGCGCCGTCGGCGACAGGGACACTGGTCGGATCCAACAGCACAGATGGTACCTCATGCCTTGGTAAGCGTAAATCTGGTGTTTGGGTTGATTTTGATGAGATCTATGAGACTGTGAATGGTCAAAAGGTTCGAACTGCTGCTATCTGTAAAATGTGTAAGAGTAGATTGTCTGCTAGATCTTCTGCTGGCACTGGCCATTTGATTAGGCATCAGAAATCTTATAGGAAAAAGGTTGATCATGTTGCTAGGGTTCAGTTTAGGCTTTCTTACAATCCTAATGGATTTGTGCATAACTGGGACTACAATCCTGCTTATGCTCGCTCTGAGTTGTGTAGGTTGATTGCTAGGCTTGACCTTCCATTAGGTATAGGTGAGTCACAGGCATGGGAGGATTACATTGTTCTTGCTCATAACCCTAGGTTTGCCAAGGTTTCTAGACAGACCACCACTAGAGATCTTGGTAAGCTGTTTACTGAACACCGTGATAAGCTTAAGAATTTTGTGTTGCCTGCTTTTTCTTCTGTTGCTTTGACTTCAGACATTTGGTCTGGTAATGTTAAGGAGGACTATATTAGTGTCGTTGCTCACTATGTGAATGCTGATTGAGAGTTACAGAAAAGGGTTATTGGTCTTAGGCTAATTGAGGTTAAACATTCTGGTGAAAACATTACTGAAAGAATTGCTGCTGTGGTTGAGGAGTATTGTCTGATTGACAAGATTTTCTCTATCACTCTAGACAATGCTTCTTCTAATGTTAGGGTTATGAACACTTTGACACCTCTATTTGCTTGTTACTTGGGTCCTGATCCTTCACTTGATCCTTTGGATCCTAGTAACCGTAAGTACAGTCTTGTACATCAACATTGTGCTTGTCATATCATTAATCTCATTGTAAAATCTAGATTAAAGAGGTTGAAACCTTACACAAAAGATTTTAGAACTGCAATTAACTTCTTAAATTCCTCTAATCAAAGAATTACATTGTTTAAGGAATACTGTAATGCTAAGGGTGGTAGACCTAGAAAGTTTGGCTTGGATATGGATGTTAGATGGAATTCTACTTATCTGATACTTAAACACTTGGTTCCATACAAGAATATCTTTTCTGTATTCATTAATTCCCATTATGGTTCACAATTGTTGACTACAAACCATTGGTATTTTGCTGAGAAGTTACTGGAGTTCCTGAAACTCTTCTATGACTCCACGGATGTATTGTCTGGTGTTTGTTATCCTACAAGTCCACTTGTTCTGCACCATATTCTAGAGATTGCTTCTTTATTTGCATGCATGTGAAAAAGATCATAATCTGAGAGCTATTGTATTACCTATGAAGCTTAAGTTCCTTAAATATTGGTAGGACATACCTCTGTTATATTCATATGCATTCATTCTTGATCCTAGAGCTAAGATGAGAGGTTTCTTTAATGTGCTGCAATTACTTGGTGAATACACTAGTTCTAAGTATAGTTCATACTATGCTGATGTCAAAACTAAATTGTATAAACTGTTTAACAAATATGAGAGCAAGTTTGGTGCAGCTAGGTCTCAAAGGGTTGCACAACCATCACATCATACAGGTAAGAAAAAGCAGGCCTGGGGAAGAATCTTTGGCTGTGGATCAGGTGTTGTTGGTCCTTCCCCTCTCCCTACCACTTCATCTTCATCTACTTCTGCTGTTTCTGAGCTATCAGCTTACTTAGAAAGTGACAATGCAACTTCTTATGATGATGATTTTGACCTACTTCTGTGGTGGCGTGACCACAAGCTAACCTTTCCAATCCTGTCTATAATGGCTAGAGATATCCTATCAGTTCCTGTATCTACTGTCTCTTCGGAGTCTTGTTTCAGTTTGATAGGTAGGATAATTGAGGAACGGCGGTGGCGCTTGTCACCAGAGACTGTGGAGATGCTGACCTGCTTAAAGGACTAGGAGTTAGGAGAAAAAGGGGAACAACATGCTATTGACAACCAAGAACTTGAAGACTCATTCCAGAACTTGTACCTTGATGAAGATGGACCTGCTGGTGGTGCTCCTGGTACTTAGTGAGGTACTGAGGTTGAGACTTGCCTCATGAGTGTGTGTGTGTGTGTGATCTGTGACTGTGAAAGGGTGTGTGTGACTCAGTGACAGTGAAAGACTTGTCTATCATTTGAACAATGGTTAATTAAGAGCTGGCTGCACTCTTTTTTCCTTTCTAGGGTTTCTCACAAGGGTGAGTTTTACCTAGAAAGGTTTTTAATGAGGCAGCATTGCACTAAACAGCTCATTTTGGTTATTTCTGTTGTTTGTCGGCTTTGGACTTTGATTCTATGAATCAGTGAATGTATGAAACTATGATCTATGAATGTATCGGACATTTCGACTTCGATTCTGTGAATGTATGAAAATGTGACTATATTAGACAAGTTTTGGACTTTGATTTTGTGAATGTAAGAAACTGTGATATTGTATTGATGTGAACTGTGAATGTATGAATTATGAAACTGTGAACTGTTATGTGTTTGTGAAATTGTGAATGCAAAGGGTAACAGGCCACGGGCTGGCATGGCCCATGATTCTGGCCGTGCTTCGTGGGCTGGCCCAGCACAAAAATCGGCCCATAGGGCCGTGCCTGGGCCAAAGGCCAAGCCCATGGGCCTATGAGGCACGGCATGCCGTGCCGGCCCGTTGGCTATCGGGCCATGCTGGCACGGGCCCATGCCGTGCCGTGCCGAGCCGGCCCGTTGGCCATATATAGATACAGGTGATTTTTTTGGAGTCAATGAAGATGGGGATGGCAAGAACTTCTAAGCATGAAGTACTTGAAAACAAGAACATTTGAGAGGTCTATTGGAAGTCAGGAGATTCACACTATTGATTAGGTCTTATAAAGATTAAAGACCAGTTCTTAGAGCGGTTAGAAAACTTTACCCTCAAAGACCAGTACTCATCTTTATACAATATTGCAAGAAAGAAACATATAATAATAGCTTAGGATTTTAGCTCTCCGCCTCTAAATATTTCTTTTTCTAAGGGTTTTAGTGGGGGCGGGGATAAATTGTACAAGTTGTTTGAGTTAGTCATGAAAGTTACATTTGTAAAACTAGATGAACAATGTGACTCTATTATATGGAGCCTCACTAAAAATGAATATTATTTATAGTGCAATCGATGTATAAACAAGTAAACCAAATTGTAATGCCTCTAAATAATTTTTTGTTGAAGTTCAATTTTTTTGAAGGGTCAGTAGGGGAGGTGTCGACAAAAGATGCTCGGCAGTCCACCGAGAGGGCTACCCACGATGGTAGATTGATCGGAGAGGTGAGCGAGATCAGGAGCGAGATGGTGACAAGACACAAGATTTATATAGGTTCAGGCCGTCAGCTTGACGTAATACCCTAATCCTGTGTTCCGTCGGTTTGTATTGGCTATCGTATATGATTGCGTATGTTTGGAAGGGGTCCCCTACCCATCTTACATAGCCCGGGGGTAGGGTTACATGCCGATCAGGTCAGAGTCTGATCGGGTAAGAGATAATCTATACATGGAATCGCATATTCAGCATATCCTAACAGATTCTACACGATCTTCAGGATGTCGCCGAGATGCCTTGCAGCGGGCGCTGAGCTGTGCCGTGCGCCGCAAGCTATTATCTTGTGGGCTAGACCGTCCCTGTTGGTGCGGCCCATGTGCATCACCGTGGGTACCTAGGGTCAGACCCCCCATAGCTAGTCTCCGAACGCCTTGTATCCTCTTTGTGACGCCGTCTTGATCAAGTCCGAACAATCTGTCATGAAGCCGATCAACTTGATCGATGATCCGAGCGGTGAAGGTGAGCGCCGACCAGCTTGCCTGGTGGCCTGGGTGGTGAAGATGCTTGCCGACTAGCTTAACCGGCATGCCGACCTGTGAGGACGGTTGCCGAGCAGTTTGACTGTCCGGTAGACCTCAGACTTAGCCAAGTAAGGCTCACCGATATGATGTAAGGAGCTCAAGAGAAAAATTTGAAAATTCTTAGTCGGTGAAGTGTACACACTTAAGTACCAGCTGGATTGCATCAATGGCATGATCACCAGAGCAAAACAGAAGCATTAAGTGACAGACTTGGCGTAGCCAAGGCATCGTAAAGAAACAGCTCATGCACCGCAAGGTGCATTGTACACAATGTAGTCCCTGAGCCTGAGATTAGGTGTAGGTACACCTAGTGTCAGGGTCTAGAAGATAGAAATGAGTAGTCACCAGCATGGCTGAGAAAGCACATAGTCAGTACATTCACCGCAAGGTGAAGTGTACACACTTAGTCCCTGAGCCTGTTAGAAGATGAAGTATAAATCTTGTAGCAGGTCAAAGAAAAGCATAAAAGTAATGCCACCAAAAAGGAGAAAAATATAATCGAAGCATATAGCCTTTGCGAGCCATCGGATAATCTTGGAGTAACTAATGCAGCAAGGTGAGAAAGCGGGCCGCTTGTGGACAGCTTCCTGTTGAAAGAAAACAATGGCCCCGTGGAGCGGCCCTTCGACCGGAGAGCGCGGAGAAGCCAGAGCGACGCACATTGATTGCGGTCAAACGCGTGCGCGTGGCGCAGCGAATGCGGTAATAGGCGCGCGTGGCGCAGCATGGTTTCCTAAAAACCCTAGAGACGAAGGGGCGAGGGCGAACCGATATATAGCCCATTCCGCCCGCAACGCACCCCATTTTGCATAAGCGGTTGCACACTCACCTCTCATCTTCTTCCTCGTGCACCCACTATGAATCCGCTGTCGCCTTTTCTTCTCCTTGCTGTGCCACCAGAGCCCTAGCCAGAGAGTCCATTCCCACTACAATAGCAGAGCGAGTGCGGCGAGTCCCCAGATCCAAATCCATGGTGCCGTAGAAGAACTTACGGAAGGCCAATGCGCGCAACAAGGAGTGGGTGGTGTCAAGCAGTAGCCGGGAGAACCTAGAGGAGATGGTGATGGATGGGATCTCGGCGGATGATGCGATGGCTGGGTGGCGTCTTGCTCATGGTGAGCACTTCCCGAATGCTCATGGCGGAGAGCTAGTAGTGTTCAAGGATTTTTATCGTCAGGGATTTGGGCTTCCAGTGCATCCATTCCTACACAAGCTGCTCCCATACTATGGGATTTCACTTGTTCATCTTAACTCGAATAGCACTCTGCATCTTGCCACCTTTATCAATCTTTGCGAAGCTTATCTTGGAATAGAGCCGCATTTCAATCTCTTTCATTACTTCTTCCACCTCAAGTCGTTTGCCAGCGTCGATGTGGTCAGTGCGACATATCTGGTACTGTGGAATGGGAAGGCATCTGAGTACAAACCCGTGCCTCTCGATACCTCCAACAAAGGATGGAAGGCACGGTGGTTTTATATTGAAAATGTAGAAGATGGCCTTTCTACATACATCGATAGCCCAGTAACCCCCAACCCCAACTGGTCGGCTAGACCAAGTAGTGAGGAGATGCATCATGTGGAGGAACTGCTTGACCTCTTGGCCCGTGTCAATATTAATGGAGTTGAGTGCACTCAAAACTTCATCGGCCGAAGAATCCAGCCGTGCAAGGAAAGGTCCCATCCAACGTATGAGTATCAGGATGCGGACTTTGTGCGAGAAGCGCTGGAGCCGCTGAACAACGAAGAAATCAACCATCGAGTGTCGAAGTTCTTTACTTTAAAGAAGACTAAGGAGAGCAGGCATCCTTAGCGGGCGTTTGGCCTAATGTTTCCGCCACCGGAGGTAACTGGTTTTGGCTAATGTTATAAAATAGGCCGTTGATTCCTTTATGAATACAACTTATTTGTTGATTGCCGCACAGGACCAAAGGGTGTATGTCTTTGAAGTGCCAAATGGTTCCTGGCCGACGGCGGAGAGTAGGTTCAAGGGGCCGCGAAGTGCTGCAGATATCGTGGCAGCGATGACCTGAATGACGCCGACCAGCTCATTGGATGAACAGGAGGCCACCCCGAGTCCTAGCCATCACAACTTGCGGAGTGGCAAGCAGCCACTCCACGAGGCGCCAGTGGTAAAGAAGAGGAAGGCGATGACACCACCCCGCCGTGACGGCGGGATAAACATCAGGGACTCTCCGCCCCTCCAGCGTCGAAAGTACATTGGCGGGGCAGAAAGCGAGGATAATGACCTAGAGGATAGGGTGCCACTGTCATTGAGGGTGGCGCGGTGAGCAGCTGCTAGCCCCCCTCCAGCATCCACTAAAGGTACCAGCTCAGCGAGGAATGCCGAACAAATCGGAAGCCTAGATCGGCGAGGAGAGGGCCCTACCGATCAGGTTGGCGTTGAAGTCCCCAAGCCCGAACGCGAGGCCGAGGTCAGAGAAGACGCATTTGCCGGTGCAGCGACCATGGCGACAAGCCCTGTGCTCCCTGGTCGCAGGAAGGAAGCAATGGCAACCACCGAGACGGGCGGACCCAGCGGAGTGCACAAAATCAAGCGCACCATAAGGCGATCTAACAAGTAGGTAATTGGATGTTGTAATCCTTTTGGCATATGACTTCGGCCTTGGAGGTTTGATAAGTTACTATTTATGGAGCAGCAAGCCATCGACCGACCCTCTATGGTTGGTCAATGCAGGAGAAGGATCTCGTGGCGCGACACCGCCTGCCGCCCCCATGAATGTCAAAGGTACAACCGGAGGAGGGGCGGCCATGGCATTCAGGGTGGATGGAGCTCATGTAGGAGACGGTGTGGAGAGTCAGCAAGTGGCAAAGCCCATGGTAGAGGTCGGTAGAGCCAGAGCGGACACAGGATAGGTGCCAAGCCCCCTAGCATCCCCACCATCGTTGGAACTGGGGGCATGCACAGGATGAGCACCCAGTCCCCGAGCTTCGTCATCGATGACGGGTGCGGGCCCTGGAGCCGAGCAGGAGCCGCATGCTCTAGAGTCCCTGGTGGATATGGCTCTAGGCGCGCAGCGCCACCATGAAGAGAGAGCTACGAAGCAAGCTATGAAACCCACGGTGGGTGCAACCGAGGTTGAGGACATCCCACGGGAGCCGCCCCATCCATGGGACGCCCCCGCACGTGTGTCACACACTTGGTTGCATCGAGGCGACCGTGTTGACTTAGTGGAGGAGGCGGACGTTGAAGAACCATCTTTTAGTGGTGAATGGTGAACTGCAGGTAAGTTAAATTGTTGTTGATGTTTGCATACCCTCCTTGTGGAGTTGTGATCTTCCTTTGGCAGGAGGTGATAGAAACTGTCGAGCCCACTTTTAAGGAGAATAAGCGGCTACGCGCGGAGGTGAGGGCACTTTAGGACGACATAATTGGACTCAAAGAAGAGCGGAGTAGGTTATAGGCGTAGCTGTACCAACTGCAGCTGGGGAAGATGGACCTGGCCATCAAACACGACATAGCTCGAGATGATCTCGTCACCACTTAGGAGCAGCTTGCCGAAATCGGTACTTGGCTTGCCAATGTTGCCGAGGAGAAAAATGGTAAGTCTATGGACTTGATAACAAATCTATTGTTCAGTTCTTCTAGTATGGCGAACTCACTATTGCTGCTGTAGATCTCACAACGCGAGTACTCCTGGCCGAGGAGGCCATCTAGCGTGTGAAGGAGAGGGATGACGCACAAGAAGGGCACAAAAAGACCATTGACGAGCTTGCACACAAGTGAGCGTTGGGGAAACTCTTTCCTTTATGTTTGTGACCCTTGACATCATGTCGGTGCTTTACAGTGGTCTGCAAAAACTCACAAATGCAGTACCAGCATTATGAGTTGGAGCTGCGGGCTATCCAAGCCAGGACAAATGCCATCATCATGGGGATAATGCCGGTACTGAACTTTATTGATGGGAACCGCCGCCGCCCCTATTGGAGATCTAGACGTGAATCCGCTGCCACTGGACCCCTTCGTGGAAAGGTGCAAAGCGACCTTGGCAAACTTTAGGGTGTACGTTCACAGCGCGGCGTGCACTGCCGTTGGTCATGCCTTGTCAGTCATCCGGTCCCTATATCCGGCGGTGGATCTGAAGGTCATCGATGGCAGGTTCACCGAAGGGACATCGGATGATGTGGCCGATAAGCTCGCGGAGGAGGCGACGGAGTCGGCCTTCAAACTCGTCAAAGACCTAGATTTTTTCGACAACAAGGAGCAGCAAAACCAGAACAATTAAGAATGAAAAATAGTAGAAAAAAATTTAAGTTCTTGCTGGTCGGACATGTAAACATGAACATGGTGCTTGTTTTAGAGTTTTTTTAGTTCATATGTTAGATATGATTTAGGTGCTTTCCATTTAATTTTATACCACGCCGATCAGCCCTGGCTAGCCCTCAAGCCCTATCTCATGGAGTGGCTGGCACCCATGTACGTGTAAGAGAAGAAAGCATTACCAAGGAGCCGCTACTGATTGTCCATAGCATAGAGCGTGGCTCATGCACGCGTAGGAGGAAGTCGAGATCAGGGGCGCTTCTGGATGGCATGGGTAAAAACGTAGCTGGTCGGCGAGCTCAGTGGAGCATTTATTGGCAATTATATTCACAGAGAGTCTTCAATCAGCTCGTTGTGGAGTTGTAAAATTATGGAGAGCAACTGGAGAGTTAACATTTGGAGAAATAAAACAAAAAACTAGAGAAAATGTGGAGAAGTTTGTATCGGCGAAAATAATGGAGAACACAATTGGAGAACATAATTGGTGAAATCTTTATTGAATCATCAAATATGGAGAAATACGTATCTTTGTTTTAAGGGTAGAAACGCCTAAGGAGATCGATGTGCTAGGAGTTTGGGACGTCGATCCCCTCGGAATCGTAGAGCCGATAAGACCCTGGTCGGGTGACTTCCTTGACGATGAACGGTCCTTCCCAATGCGATGATAGCTTGTGTAAGAAATTGGTCTTCTACTTTTGATGGGGAACCAGGTCGCCAACTATGGCAGAACCACCCAAAATAATGCTCTTATGGAGGCGTTTGTCTTCCACTAGACACTAAGCACCCCGAGAGCGAGCTACATCTGGTGGATTCCGTCGAGCACACCCCAAGGGAGAGCCCGAATAATCCACATTTTTCCCCAAGGATCCAATAATAAGAACGAGTTACAATACTTAGTCCATTTCATACATCCGGAATTCTTAAAATATATATATTATTACAGTACCAAACTCAGAGTGCGGAAATTTAACAGTGGAATGAAAAGAAACTTCTAGCGATAATACACAAGGATCCGTCTATGCCCACCAGAAGAATCCTTCACACAACGGCTACTCCTCAAACAGTACCTGCAACAGGGGTAAATAAACCCTAAGTACACAATGTACTCGCAAGACTTATCCGACTAGTGGGAATAATTTTCCGACTCCAAGGAATATGATAAGCTTTATGGTTTGTTGGGTTTCCTTTTTGTAGAAAGCAATACTAATAGTGCATCCTTATGTATGTTTCTTTTTAGCGGTCATGATTATTACATTATCTAGCCATTTTATGTAAGCACATGTTCTACTTTCAAGTAGGAGTTGAGCAAACAGTTCCATTTCACCACCTTTTATCTTTCAGTTCTTACTACGGTGCTAGAGTGTAGACAAGTCGTACCGATACGGCGGCGATTCATGAATCAATGAGCCTAGCTAGGTACCCCGAAACACACACCCCACTTGTACCCTAGGCATAAGTAGGACCAACCCACCACTCTCCTGTCAAGGGGTCTAGGTCCCCGTCCAAACTTGAAATCCAAGCCCCCGCTCCTGAGTCCCAGACTCAGTGCGGTGCTTAGACCTCCACCATCCCCACCTCCAATCAGTCAGTCTGGAAAGAGCCGAAACCCACGACAAGAGATCAACAAGTCTTCCCTACGCCCATACCCAAGTATGTGCTCGGAATAATAAATCTATGACTTGCCTAGAGTCCATTGCAACGGCCGGTCCTTAACCGACACAAACATGGAAAAAGTGTAACTAAGCTATGTTCCGTTGGCCACAGGACACAACCTTTTACACCCACCAATACCCAAACCATATCCCTACCTGGTCTCCATTTTTTCTTTCCACCATTTTATCATGAGTGATCTTAGTAATCACCTATTGCGAATAACGGCAGGTTACTCACGCTACCGAAATCCTGAGCATAGCAGCTACTCGACCTATACTAGTAGGACTCATAGGTAGATATATTTATGCATGTAGATTCCATAAAATGGCTGTAACGTAAATGCACATCATATATATATATTCAATGATCATTCAAAATAGGGGTTATGCGCCGGGGCTTGCCTTGGGCAGGCGGGGTGTCAACAAAGTTAGCAACTAAAGGCTCTGGGGCTCCCTCCTGTACGAGAATCTCCTCCTCGTACTCCTCAATGATCTCCTCGTACTCCTAGTCGTCCGTAGGCACAAACTCTACCAACTCGTTATCTACATGCATGAAATGATGATGCAACACTTAATAATACGGCAACAACAGCTCTTAAAATAAAATACATCTGTCAAGCTACTAAACTAGCTCTACCGACTAAGACGCTACGCTACCTATCATTCCCACTAAACAGGTATGAAACATTTCATGTATTAACTTAGCAACTAAAGGAATCCCTATTCTTAATATCAATTTACTCTATATATGATAAACAAGGAGTACTAGCTACTCTATTTATCAACCTACTTTAGGGCTACAAAAATTACAGTGAGCACATAATAATACAATAAACCTACTATAAAAATTTCATGGCTAAATCTATTACCAATTTGCCACAAAAATTTCTACAACTATTAAGCTAAATAATGCTAAGCTTTCCTAAATGAATTGCTGAGTCTATCATTATCACAAAGAACTGTAAACCAACTACTCCAACAGATAGATCACATTTTTGTGAACCTAACAAATTTTGTTTCACTATTTTTGGACACCTATAGAATTTACTATAATTTTACAAAGATCAGTTCAAAACTAAATTGAATAAACATTTACTAATTCACTAGAAAAGGAAAACTGAATTCAACCCGCGGCCACTAACTCGTGGTGCGGCCCATGCCCGCGCAGCGCGCGCGCACATGTGACCCACCGGCGCGGCCCACGTGAGTGCGGCCCAACCGAGCGACAGCGGCCCGTGATGGGAAGGCCCACGCGCCTCGACTATTTTGCAAAAACGTCCATGACCTACCGGTGAATCACCCTGAGACCCACGACACTACTCCTATAGTCAGCTATTTTATAGATAAACCCTCGGGACAAACTGTGTTTACCACGGCCATGTCCTCGGGCACCTGCACGCACACCGGCGTGGCGGTGCTGGCACAGGGCGGTCACGCCGGCCAGCTTAGCCCCTCCTCGCCCCCGATATCGAGCCGATGCTCACCTTGATGCGAACGCGAGGCGATGGGCGGTGAAGCGGTGAACAGAGACGTGGTCCTGAGCTCCCTCCACGGCGGCGGGCCTCCTGCAGCGGCGGCGGCCACATTCCCGTGAGCTCAGGCACAACCGAGAAGAAAGGACTAGAGGATGAGCATCAGCAACTCACCCATAACCTATCAGACATGATGGCTTGACCGGGAATGGCTGAGTGAGTATGGCCACGCACGCACGGCAAGCACGACGATGGCCACGGTGGTGCGACCGCATCAATGGCACTGGGCAGACTGTAGCAGTGCAACCTAGGGTGTGCACGGGGTGGAGGACTACGAGGTGAGGCGCGCCATTGATGGCATAGGAGCATGGTGACCGCGTGCACGCGTGGAGCTCGGCTCAAAACGTGCCATGCACGTTTTTTAAAGCGTCCCAAAAACCCAATTCGATGATTCAATTGCTAAACCACCTATTTCATACTTGAGAGGGCACGTTAAGATACTAAAACAAGCCCTAATACCCCACCACACCTTAACCCGATTATTCTACAAAAGTTGTCAAACTTATCCTTGTCAAACCACTTTTCAAACTTACGAAATCGACTAAGTCCTGATCGGATTCACGTCGAATTCGATTTCCAAGCTATTCGGTATACTAGCTAGCAAATTCCCTTTGCGACCTCAAGTATTTCATCGTCACCTACCCGGTTTGTACTTCTAACTTTACTAAAATTCCGTATATGCGTTCTATAGCATTTTCGCTTAATAAAAATTGATTTAGAACCCTGAGTAATATAACTTGACTATGAAATGTAACTTTCGTTTTGCGTTTCCGACGATCGTTTCGAGTTATAGAAATTGATTTACACACTATTTTACATACACTATCACATAAACATGATGCCCATGCAGGGTTTTAGCAAAAGATTTATAGTGAAACACCGAGGGTGTTACACCAACCGCGAAGGAGCGCTCATGAATGTTGCGATTGTAATATCGTCGCAGGCCTTCTAAATACTTAGCTGGGCGAACACATGTAACCAGGCGTTCTTCTTCCAAACGATCAATATCTTCCTGGCGAGCGATAACCGACTATTCTTCATTGAAATTCTCAACCTGCGGTGCTCGGAAGGCAATGTCGGCTGGTAGGACGACCTCCAAGCCATACACCAAGTAGTACGGGGAGACACTAGTGTTACGACTAGTCTGAGTTCGGAGTCCCTAGACGACAACTGGCAACCCCTTCAGCCATATTCCCAGGTGCTTCTCGTCTTTTTTGTACAGTCTCTTCTTTAGGGCATCTAAGATCATGCCATTTGCTTGTTCGACCTGGCCATTGGCTCTAGGGTGGGCAACCGAGACGTATTTGATAGAGATGCACCGGTCCTCACAGAAATCCTAGAAGTCATTGTCGGTGAATGTAGAACCCAGATCGGTTTTGATGCTATTTGGCAGGCAGAAGTAATGCATGATGTCCTCAAATAGCTCGGCTGCCTTCTTCGTTGTTGCGGTGATAAGGGGTTTGTACTCAATCCGCTTGGAGAATTTATCGATTGCGACGTATACATATTTGAAACCTCCCAGAGTTGGCTTAAAAGGCTTGATCATGTCCAGTCCCTAGCGTGCGAAGGGCCAAGATGCAAGGATGGTCTAAAAGGCTTGTGCTGGCACATGTATCTACTTGGCAAAAAATTGGCAACCTTCACAGTGTTGAATGAGTGCCTCAGCATCTACCACGGCGGATGACTTGTAAAAGCCAGCTCAGAAAGCCTTACTAACCAGATTTTTGGAGGCGACATGATTGCCACATGAACCGGTGTGGATCTCGAGCAGTAATTTTTCGCCCTCCTCTTGGGTTATGCACTTCTGCAACAACTCTTCCTTGGCGTTCTTCCGCATGAGCTTGCCATCCACGAGCACATAGTGCTTGCTACGATGAATTAGTCGTTCCATCTCTGTTCTATCACTTAGGACATCAGCTACAGTGAGGTACTTGATGAACTGCTCTCTCCAATCAGGGCTAAGAGTAGGCACCACCAGGACTAACTACTTGGAGGGAGGCATTTCATCGACTGGTTGCCCTTCCTTGATGGATGGAGTCATCAGATCTTGGACAAACACACCTGCTGGGACTTTAGCTCTAGAAGACCCCAGTTTAGATAGGTGATTGGCTGCTTGATTAGCGTCTTGAACGATATGATGAAACTCGATGCCATAAAATTTGCCTTCCAATTTTCCGATCTCGGTGTAGTAGACGTCCATCTTGTCACTGGTGTAGGACCAGTCCTTGTTAATCTTCTTGATGACCAAGGCAGAGTCACCAAAAACCATGAGGCATTTCACACTGAGCTCAATGATGATACGAAGGCCATGGATGCATGCTTCGTATTCGGCGACGTTGTTGGAGGCCGAAAAGTGTTTCCGGAGTACATAGCGGAGCTCGTCTTTGGAGGGAGTAATGAACAGTACACCTATCCCGGTGCCTTCAATGTTGAGAGCCCCATCGAAATACATCTGCCAATGCTCGGGGTGGTTGGCCGGGATCGACTCTTGGATCTCAGTCCATTAGGCGATAAAATCTACCAGAAATTGTGACTTGATGGTCGGCCAGCTCCTGAACTCAATGGAGTAGGTGCTGAGCCTGACCGCCCATTTGATGATGCGCCCACTGGCTTCTTTGTTGTGGAGAATGCCACCGAGAGGGAATTCAGTGACTACGCCGATCTTGTAATACTCGAAGTAATGATAGAGCTTGCGGGATATAATCAGGACTGCATACAGAAGCTTCTGGACCTGGGGATACCGAGTCTTGGACTCATTCAGGACCTCACTGATGAAGTAAACATGTCGCTGGACCTTATACGCATGCCCAGCTGAAAGGTCCTAATGGCTAGAGGGGGGTGAATAGCCTATTGAAAATTCCTACAGCAACACTAAGCAAATATGTTAGACAATTAAACAGCGAAGCGAGTGTTGTGCTATCCTACTAAAAGAGCAAGCCACCTACCACAATTATAGTGATTATAATCACTAAGCACACAATTTGCTAAGTCACTATACTAAGTTAGTGAGCTCTCAAAGGATAACTAAAGAGCCTCACTAACCACTAGACCCGACACAAGCTAGCTCTCAAAACTAATTATACTAAAGAGCTTATCTACACTAAGAATGTAATGCAAGAGAGGTGATGAAGTTTATATTGATGTGTCGAGGAGTGTGCCAATCACAAGATGGAGCCAATCAATCACAATCAATCAAGAAATCTTCAGGACAAGATGGCAGTAGATTTTTTACTGAGGTTCACTTGCTTGCCAGTAAGCTAGTCCTCATTGTGGAGATTCACTCACTTGAAGGTTCACGTGCTAATTGGCATCACACGCCAAACCCGCAACCGGGTGCCGCATAACCAACACAAGATGAGGATCACACAAGCCACGAGCAATCCATAAGAGTTGCCTTTGGTGCTCCACTAGAGAAGGCACAAGAACCCCTCACAATCACAATGATCGGAGCCAGAGACAATCACCTTCCTTCGCTCGACGATCCACCAATCATCGGGCCATCTAGGTGTTGGCAAACACCAAGAGTAACAAGATCTCCACCAGCCCAAATTGCCCAATGTTGGTATATTTAACGTACACATATAAATCCACAAGCGCACGGATACCGCTGTAGCTTTCACCCAGAGGTATTCCAAGTATCGTATCCATAGGGAAACGTGTGAGGTTAACTACGGTCTAACTTAACCCGGAGTAGCAACAAGACTTAAGAAAGTCGGGAGTGTAGAGGAGATTGCTAAGGTCTTCTAGTTCTAATCTCAATAAGCTATGTCTTCTATTGTTCGACTGGGGATATTACTAAGGGAAACACAGACATAGTATGTTTTCTATAATAACTAAATCCTGCTAGTCCTACAAATGGGAGGTGGACTACAGAGGATTTAATGAGGCTATAAGAGTCACCCTCATGAGCTACCACCTATCCAGAATGTAGGGTACATCCACGAGTTACCCGAATCTAAGCACCACGCTTACACTATGAATAATACTTTAACCTAAGGCCAATAGATTAAAGCACTCAAAAGAGACTCGCAAACCAGAAGAACAACATAAACATGTTACTTACTTAAATCAAAAGTTGATTACCAGAGAAATCTTAGACACAAGGTTGACTTCCACCAAGGTACAAGCCATAGAGAGAGCATCGACAGGCCGACATCTCCTCCAAACTCTTCTCTCACTCTCCATCTCTCTATTTCTAAAGACTAGATCCTATAAAGGTCTAATCTTCTCTTGATAGCTAGCTCTGATCCTCATGAGGTGAATATGAATTAGGGTTTCAGGATCTCTACTAAGGGAGGGGGGCAGGGGCTAGTTTATATAGCCCTAAGGGCACAACGTGAGCCCTTGGATCAAACCGACTTAAGCAGCGGCTTAGATGCATCCTCAAAGGTGGTGGGGAACCGACATATGAAGTAGGCTAATAGGTGGGGACCATAGGGGCCGAGCAGCCCCACCTACAGGCCGGTCGGCCCCACATGGCAGTGGGTCAAGCTCTGCTTCAGTGATTTGCCTTCTGGACCCTTATAGAGTCTTCCCACGTAGGTACCATGGCGGAATTCTGTAATTTCCTTCGACGATTAGGTCCTCCTTGGCAGTTTTTTGGATAAACCATGCTGAAAATATAGATTCACCAAAACTCATGGAATTTATTAATTTAAACCCTTAAACCTTCATTGGTGATTATATTTATGCCCTTATCTATGTTTAATTGACGGTTTATAATGGTTGTTAACTACCGTCAACAATTCCCCCAAGCTTAACCTTTGCTAGTCCCTTAGCAAAATTAAACTCAGCAATGGATCAGGAGTTGCTACTATGCTTTCACGCCTCAAAAGTACACAGGTGTTCAATAAAAATTTCTCCTTCGGAGTAGAATAAATTAATCTAACTTTCAAACTTACCTGTATTACCTTCAATCATGGGGCTTCTTAGCTTTCACTTGGGTCTTGAGCAATTGAAAAATAGAACAATCAAGTCAAGCACTATGTCTCAAGTTCTTTGTTCAACTATTATTCTAGAGTTTTTATAGGTTGTCAAAATAAAACTCAGAGATTCTATTATATGACACTCTCAAGTCTCTCAATATATGTGGTATTTGTGGATCCTCACTAAGGCAATAAAGATGTTATACCTTTTTCTCTTCCTACCACTAAGGCTTTATGTTGAATTCATAGGTAGGGAGAAAGCTAGGGCATACTTGCAATACATATATTGTAAAGTCAAACAACGGATCCAAAGAGAGTTAAGTCATACAATCAAATCAAGATGTGCATATGTGTGGATATATATGGTGGCTAACCTAATTCTACTATGCTCCTTGAAAACATATCTCTCTTTTTGAAACTTAGAAACATTTGTAAGAGAACAGGGGCTATCTTATTCATCTCTTCTTTTTTAGGCGGGAATCTGAATACCCATTGTTTTAAATATCTCAGACACTTTTGTATCCATTTTTTCTCATCAGCATTTTTTTTTCTTTTCTCTTTTTTTATGAATAACTTTTGCATAGCCCCATGTCTCCTTTCTGCAATAAAACTTTGAGAGATAGCAACAAGAACTTTTGAGCACTTATTTGGTGGATAAACCTATCAAGAATATTTTTGGTGTTTTGTCCCAGTGTAGGAGCAAAACATTTTTAGGTGGATTTAGATGGAAGGCATGTTCTTGCGCCTACCCCCAGTATAGGAGTAGTGCATATTTGGGTGGTGTGTACGTGATCTTGATTTTAAGAGCATGACAAATATCTCATAAGGGTCAACAAAGCTTGACAAAACTCAATGCAAAAACAAGCAACATATACATAGAAGTTTTTCTAACCTAAATAACATGTATGGCTCTAGTGGGAATTCAAGCTTTGTTATATAGAAACTCATCATGTAACATTTTTGTGTTTTTCAAAAAGTAAATCTCCAGAACTTTAGTGTCACTAGGAACAAGATAAACAGCAGCTTAGACCTTCTCATATCATATCCGTCAATTAACTAGACATAGATCAAGCATTCACTACCCACGAGTTTCAAGCTTAGAGTAAATCTTTATATCAAATTAGTCATATCCAAAACTTGGGAGAATTCAAGGCTAAAAACTAGGTACTTGAAAGGAATTACAACAGAGCATCTATTCAGCATTTCCATTTAAGAGTTTTTTTAGTCCTCTTTATTTTATTCAACTCTTAAAAACAGAAAACTAGACATATACTTTTTATTTTATTTTCATGATTTAAAATCAGACCTTACTATTATATATATATATGATAAATTTTTGTTTCGTTTTAGTTTGTTATGCTTCTTTTTATGACTTTAGCAAATATAAAGCAAACTTAAAAATAGTAGAAGCAAAAAGAGAAAGAAATACTTAGCTAGATACATGGAGGATGCTCCTCCCCCACGTTGGATGTTGTCGTGGTCTTTCGTATCCGTCCAGAAGTTGTGTTCCTCGCGTAGCGGGTGTAGCAGCAGTTCGGAAGAATGTACTTCGGATGGATGGCGTTACTCTTAATCGTCTTGCAAAATACTTCAACAAGAACACCAAAACTCATGGCACATATTAGGATAAGGGGTTAGCGGTCAGCCACTCAGAGATTTGTTGTCCTTGGAGGTTTATTCATATTTCTTCATTGATAAAGTTCTAACAGGATGTCTTTTTAATATTTTTGGATTTTCTTATTTGTAGAAAGAAATGTGTATGCATGGTATTTTTATATTTTTATGCCACCATAGTAAATATTCCTACGGGCTTTTACACCCCATAGATTTATTCACATGGGGCTTTAAGCTTTAATGATGCAATGATGTAATGTAGTAATGAAAAACTTTTTATTATTTTTCTTTTCTAAATGCAATGCTAATGTAGAAAAACAAATATGTTTAAAGTGAAAATAGTTCATGCAATGCTAAAAAATAAATATGGATAACGACCGATGTTACCTCACGGCCAGGGTTCAGATTTTATGTCTTTCGGACAGGACTCGGCTGGAGAAGAATCCTTTACCTTTCAGGTGCATCATCCAGTCTCAGCGATGAAGACCCAGATGACTGCATATCTTGTGATGGTGTCTCTGATGATGATGTTACCATCTTCCATCAAACCCGTCTTGGTTTTAAGTTTTGATTTTTGGCTTAGCAGGTTTAGAACTGTTACTTGTAGAAATTGGGGAATCAATAACTCTCCCACACTCTGCTTGAAGTGTGTTCTACTCATATAGACAAGGTAGAGATCAAGTGCATGGGCTCTGTTGGTGGGAAAACACCAACAGAACCAAAATTTTATTCATTCTTCTCTAACCCTTAGGCGCATTGAACAAGATGAAGTTGATGTTATATGCTATGTTCAATTATATCATAGGTGATAAGATCAGACGATTGAGCATGAATGTAGCATTTATGTTCATTTGGCAGAAAGGGTTGAATTGCTTAACCCTTGGAAGGATTATCTATCTCTTCATAATATATCAATATTTACATGATTGTGACTATCATCTTCCAGAGATAACATACGCAATGTTTTAGCTCATTAGGTTAAAACTATGAGATCAAGAAAGTGGTGCTAGAAACAAGCTTAAAGAACAAGACATGTTGAGCTAATCAGGTTTAATCAGGTAAATTCGAACTCAAACATATTTTGTTTCTTTTTTATGTGCCTACTAGAATCAAGGAAAAACTTTTTAAATAATGACTATTTACCTTAGGATGTTACCTTTGTCATTGGAGTGTGATGTCACCATATGACGAATGGTAGATGACACGTGATGGTCCTTCCCTTTGAAGTTTTCCTTGTTCTGCTAGTTTCGCAACTTGAGCTATTCATGAGCTTCTTGTCTCCTAGATTGCACCCTTCCTTTCTCATCCTTTTGTCATGCCATCTTTCTGCTCTTCGATCTTTTGTCACCTTGTTAGACCTTCTGTCTCACTCATTATTTTATGTAGTTCTTTGATCCATGATGAATGAGCTGTATCTTCTTTGTGCAATGTTATTGGAGATCGTCATGTCCCTTGCCCATCTTAGATTTGAATTCATCTCGTGACTTACCCAAGTTGAATTAAGAGTTTCCTACAGGAGTTAGTCCAACAAAATATCCAGTATCTACTAAAGCAATTTTTTAATTTAATAACCAAACTAGACTCCATGTCTAATTTGATTAAGGAAGGCATTTTAACCTAAGCACCTCGCTTAATTTAAAAAACCTTTGGAAGTATGTCGAGTACTTCCAAACCAAAACTTACTGTGGCAAACAAAGGTAACATGAAAGCACTATACAGATTTACTCAAATAAAGATGAAAGAGCATGATTATTATCTAGCAAGTTGAGAATGGCTTAAAGGTAGAAACAACCAATGTGGATTAGCAACATGGCCTAAGATTTTTTAGAGAAGTTCATCCCCCACACTTGAATTGTTCAAGGCAAAAATCAAGTTTGGATGGATGTGATTAAATGTTGCATGGTGTTTGGTTGGACATACCTTGAGTCATCATTGTTCATCCTTTTTGATTTAGACCTGGAATGGTTAGTGACAATAATACCCGAAGGAATATTTTCACAATTATGTTTCTTTGATTATTTCACAAGGGCATCACAGAAAAAGGGTAAAAGCTCATGTTATCTCCCGAAAGTGCTTGTTTTAGGACATATGCTTGTCCTTGGGAAACCTTCGAATTGCATTTCTAATTGGTGAAGTGGTTTCCCCTCCAACACCAACCTTTGGGTACCTATCTTAAGATTCATGCCTATGAGATTTACAATATTTATGATAAACATATGCATCTACAACCATCCCTTCAAAGTCTTTATGAACAGAAAGTATAAGGGGGTTGAGGATCCCATGTGTGGCAACATTGGAAAGACCAATTGGTTCAGGAGATTTCTCATGTGAGCATGGATTTGATGAGGTGTTCATGAAATAACTTCCATGTTCGCTGATGAAATCTTCCTTTTCAATCTCCAAGGGTGTTTCTTTATGAATGTCTATAGGCGAAAACATTGTCTCCATCATTTCATGCCTCTGACATTCATTGGACATTTTATTATCGAGGATTTCCCTTGGATTGGTAACTCTCGGGTTGATCTTGTCTAAAACCTCGTCCATCCATTCAATGGCAACGACACATAAGTTCTTAATATCCTTCTGCCATTGTTGTTGCTCTTCTTGGTTTTCCTTGTGGCCTTCATGATTCCTATGCTTTGGTTGTCTTAGTGGATTTCTAGGGTCATCATGAGACTGAGGAGAAAGAGCATAAGAGGGATCATCGGGGTCAAGGATGGGTTGAAAGATGGGTTCAGATGAGACATCTAATGTGGGCATAGAAGGGGAGAAGATAGGATTGGCTTCTAAATAGCTTGGCTCTCTTTCTATGGCATCACTAGACATGCCATCCTTGAATTCTTTCCAATGTCCCATATGGGAATAAGGATGCTTCTTAAGAGATCCCTTCTTGAGAGGATTTGAATTATATTCACTCGAATGTCTCTTATGAAAATGAGAATTTAATGTTCTCCCAAAATCAGCACCAAGAAGGTCATCCTTAATTTCAATAGGGATTTCTAAATGTGGAATTCCTTCTTCTTTTGGTGGATTTAGGGGTATTGATAGTTCATGATTGACAGCTAAATCCTAGGATTGGAGTGGTTGTGATTTGGCTATCAAAACTTCCTCTTCTTGTCCGGGAGGTGATTCATTCTCTTTCTCGAGGAGTTCATTATGAATGCTAGTGCAGGGAGTGATTCCACTAATTCTATTAAGCATAGACCTTGCTTCACTAGCAGACAAATGAAGAAAAGCTCCTCTAGAGGCTGCATCAAGGGATTCTCTGGAATCCTTACTAAGACCCATGTAAAAATATTGAAGAAGTATAGGGTCTTGAATGATAAGGTCTAGGCTAGTGAAGATGAGTTCATTAAATCGATCCCACGATGTACCAAGAGATTCTTCTTCTAGTTGTCTAAAATTTAGAACCTCTTTTCGAAGGCTAACCACTTTAGAGATAGGAAATAAATATAAACAAAATTTAGAGCATAACATTTCCCAATCTCCTTGCATACTTCCTACGGTTTGACTATACCAATGTTTAGCTCTTCCGGTCAAAGAGAACGGAAACAACTTCCATCTTAAGGTCTTGTCAGACATGCCAGCGATACGCAAGCATGCATAGGTCTGCTCAAACTCTCATAGGTGTGAGTATGGGTTTTCATCGCCTTCTTCCGAGAAGGATTGATCTCGAATCAGTTTTATTAAACACGGGCATAGCTCATAACTAGGTGTTAGGATAGGCTCTATAGATTTAGGTGGCCCAAAGCTCGCGCTCGTGGGTTTAGTGTATTGATATATAGGAGTGGAATTCATAATAGAAAAGAAAAGAAAAGAATGAAGGAATAAAAAGATAAAAGAGTATGATACAAGGTTAAGCTAGGTTCGAAGTTAACTCAGCAACCATTTCCCCGGCAACGGTGCTAGAAAGCTTGTTGGTATATTTAACGCACACAGATAAATCCGCAAGCATACGGTTACCGCTGTAGCTTTCACCCGGAGGTATTCCAAGTATCATATCCACAGGGAAACGTGTGAGGTTAACTATGGTCCAACTTAACCTAGAGTAGCAACAAAACTTAAGAAAGTTGGGAGTGTTGAGGAGATCGCTAAGGTCTTCTAGTTCTAATCTCGATAAGCTATGTCTTCTATTGTTCAACTGGGGATATTACTAAGGGAAACACAGACAAAGTATGTTTCCTATAATAACTAAATCTTGCTAGTCCTACAAATGGGAGGTGGACTATAGAGGATTCAATGAGGCTATAAGAGTCACCCTCGTGAGCTACCACCGATCCAAAATATAGGGTACATCCATGATTTATCCGAGTCTAAGCACCATGATTACACTATGAATAATACTTTAACCTAAGGCCAATTGATTAAAGCACTCAAAAGAGACTCGCAAACCAGAAGAACAATATAAACACATTACTTACTTAAATCAGAAGTTGATTACTAGAGAAATCTCAGACGAAGGTTGACTTCCACCAAGGTACAAGCCGTAGAGAGAGCACCGATAGGCTAGCATCTCCTCCAAACTCTTCCCTCACTATCCATCTCTCTATTTCTTAAGACTAGATCCTATGGAGGTCTAATCTTCTCTTGATAGTTTGCTCTGATCCTCATGAGAAGAATATGAATTAGGGTTTTAGAGTCTCTACTGAGGGTGGGTGGTAGGGGCTGGTATATATAGCCCTGAGGGGTCCAACGTGAGCCCTTGGATCAAACTGACTTAAGCAATGATTTAGATGCATCCTCAAAGGCAGTGGGGAACCGACATATGAAGCAGGCTGACAGGTGGAGCCCACAAGGGCCGGGCGGCTCCACCTACAGGCCGGCTAGCCCCACATGGCAGTGGGTCGAGCCCCGCTTCGGTGATTTGCCTTCTGGATCCTTCTAGAGTCATCCCACATAGGTACCGCGGTGGAATTCCATAATTTCCTTCGACGATTAGGTCCTCCTTGGCAATTTTCTGGATAAACCCTGCTGAAAACATAGATTCACCAAAACTCGTGGAATTTATTAGTTTAAACCCCTAAACCTTCATTGATGATTACATTTATGCCCTTATCCATGTTTAATTGACGGTTTATAATGGTTGTTAACTACCGTCAACACCCAACTAGTGCCACAAGATGCTAGAACACTAAGCAATGCTCTAGAGGCTCTCCAATCTCACTCAAGATGATCAAATCAAGTGTGCAAGTGAGTGGAGTGATGTGCTTAGCTCTCAAAGGGTGTATGTAGCTGTTAGAAGTGCCAAGAGAGTGGCCAAGGCTGGCCACACCCTCTATTTATAAGCCCACAAGCAAATAGAGCCATTACCCTTTGGAGCAACTTTCTGTGGGGGCACCGGATAGGTTTTTGGTCACCGGACAGGGGGTGGCGGTGCCCCTCCAATGGTCATCCAACGGCTGGCATCACTATCCCAAGTGACCACATATGAACCACCCTTCTTCTTGATGGTCATCTTGTCCATCTCTTTCTTTTCCTTCTTGTCCTTCTTTCTCTTCTTGTCATCATCATCATTGTCATTATTGTAAGGGCATTGAGCAACAAGATGATCCTTGCTTCCATACTTGAAGCACCTTCTTGACTCTTTCTTATTCTTGGATAAAGACTTCTTCCTTCTAGTATGGTAGCCCTTCTTCACCATGAACTTGCTAAATCTCTTGACAAAGAGAGCCATCTTCTCATCATCCATTTCATCAATGCTCAAGTCTTCATCTTCACTTGATGATTCTTGCTTTGCCTTGCCCTTGGATGATGTGGCCTTGAATGCCACCTTCTTATTCTTGTCATCCTTCTTCTCATATTTCTTCTCCCTCTTTTCTTCCTTCTCATCATCATCTCTATAAGCATCATCGGTCATGATATCTCCCAAGATTTGGTTTGGTGTCATTTTATCCAAACCGGTCCTCACTAGCAAGGTGACCAACATGCCAAATCTTGCGGGCAAGCATGAAGTCAATTACCCTATGCATGAAAGGGGTTACAAATAGGAGAGAGAGGGAAAGGATCCCAAGTCTCTGGTGAAAGGAGTGAACGGGTGCTGAGAGCTCGATCGCTGCTCAGCCGTGTGCTCGTGTCGTGCTCTTGTGTTTTTATCTTGTGGTTCTATCTCATGCGGATCTAGATCCCCCCTCATAGGGTGCCTTGCTTCCCCTTTTATAAGCGAAGGGAAAGCGCGGGTTACAGCGGAGGAAAAAGAGAAGAATGAGAGAGAAGAAGGCTTCTAGGATTGATAGGTCCTTCTCCTTCATGGGGGTCCCACCGATCCTGTAGATGTCAATAGGGACGGCTCCACATCGCGGCCTTGTTCATAGCACCATGCGCAGGCGTCATCCACCGGTCATGGCATTCCATTCCATCTCTACGGACATCGTGGTGAACTAACGCGTCTATCAGCATTCGTATGAGGGTTAGGCAGAATAGCACCGGCATGCCCGATGTTGTTCTTGATGTGAATCCTCTGTTATAGCCCATCATGGCCACAGGTTACATCGAGTCATGCCAGTCTCTTCCCTGGTGTCAGAGTTTTGACCTAGGCCCATACGCTTGGACCTAGAGTGGCTGGTGGCGGTATGGGTCCCTATCGGGCGAGATAGAGCCCGCGGCCTTGGGATCAGGTGAGATGGAGCATGAACCCAAGGGGTCGGGTGAGACAGAGGATGAACCCAAGGGGTCTAGTGAGACAGAGCCCACGGCCTTGGGGTTGGGCGAGACAAAGCCTGCGGCCTCAGGGTCGGGCGAGACAGTGCACGAACCCAAGGGGTCAGGCGAGACGGGGCACGAACCCAAGGGGTCAGGCGAGATAGAAACCACATCCTTGGGGGTTGGGCGAGACAGAGCCCACACCCAGTGGGTCGGGCAAGACCTTTTAATACGTCTTTCTCCATCTAGGGAAGTCAGCGTGGGCGCTAACTTCCTTCCTTTGGGTATCCCTACTATTGATACCTGACAATGAGCAATCCACTAGAGTTGCCTTTGGCGCTCTGCCGAGGAAGGCACAAGAACCCCTCAAAATCATAATGATCGGAGCCAGAGACAATCACCTTACTCCGCTCGATGATCCACGAATCACCGAGCCATCTAGGTGTCGGTAAACACTAAGAGTAATAAGATCTCCACCAGCCCAAATCGTCCAACCAGTGCCACAAGATGCTAGAACACTAAGCAATGCACTAGAGGCTCTCCAATCTCACTTAAGATGATCAAATCAAGTGTGCAAGTGAGTGGAGTGGTGTGCTTAGCTCTCAAAGGGTGTATGCAACTGTTAGAAGTGCCAAGAGAGTGGCCAAGGCCAGCCACACCCTCTATTTATAAGCCCACAAGCAAATAGAGCCGTTACCCTTTGGAGCAACTTTCTGTGGGGGCACTGGATAGGTTTTTGGTCACCGAACAGGGGGTGACGGTGCCCCACCAACGGTCATCCAACGGCTGGTTTCACTAGCCATTGGGGCAACAGACAGGCGGCGGTGACACCAGATAAGGGGTGGCATGCCACTCCGGCTAGCTGCCCCAAAAACCATCTCTCCAGAAAATTAGGGCGGTGCACCATCACAGGGGCGGCGATGCCCACGGTGGTGCCCAACACGGATTCCGTAGCCTCTGGTGAAAAATGACAGTGGCACCGGATAGACTAGGGCGGTGCATCGTCGTGCCCATGGCGGTGCACACCGCCACTAGTGGTGCCAGTGCCCAACTCCTCCTCCTCGGCCACTGCCAAGTGGTCACCGCCATGGGGGTGGCATTGCACCGGACAAGGGGTGGTGGTGCCACCAGACATAGCCCCTCAACCCCCTTTTCGCCTCCTTTGGTTCCTTTGCAAATGTGCCAACACCACAAGTGTTTCACCATCACGTGCAAGTGTGTTAGCATTTTCACAATCATTTATCAAAGGTTAATCACTTCTCACCAAATGTGCACTAGGCCTAAAATGCATTTGCATGTTTTCAAACACCTAGTGGCACTAGATGATCGAGTTGTCTGATAAGAGCTCCCCTCTTAATAGTACGACCATCTATCCTAAATGTGATCACACCCACTAGATGTCTTGATCACCAAAACAAAATGGCCCTATGGATATCACCTTTGCCTTGAGCCCATTTTGTTTTTCTCTTTCTTCTTTTCCAAGTCCCGGAGCTTGATCATCACAAGTGTTCACACCATCATCATGATCTTCATTACATGTGGCCATGTCCATCCAAGAGTGCCTCCTAGCTCCTTCACTTGGATTGGACCATCCTATCTAGTCACACACTTAGATGCAAGGATTACTCCAAATAGGTTTCATCAATTAGCCAAGACTAAACTAGGGCTTTCACCAGCCTCCTCGTGCTCGATGATGATAGCCGTGCTGACAACCCAGGAGGTCACGGCGATGTAAACTAGTAAAGTCTCGCCGAATTGAGGCGCAGTCAAAATTGGAGAAGTCAAGAACTATTTGAGTTCGGCGAAGGCCTTGTCGGTCTCTTCCATCCACTTGAAATGCTCATTAGCCTTCAACAGCTTGAAGAAGGGGAGACCTTTCTCACCCAATCGTTATATGAAGCAGCTTAGGGCCGCCATGCATCCCAAAAGCTTTTGGACGTCTTTGACGTAGGTCGGCCGCTGCATTCTGGTAACGGCCGAGACTTTCTTAGGGTTTGCCTCGATCCCCTAAGCGCTGATGATGTAGCCTAGACAGATACCTAATGGGACACCAAATATACACTTGGTGGGATTCAGTTTCCATCGGTATACTTTGAGAGCTTTGAATGTTTGCTCGAGGTCGGCGATTAGGTTATTAGCGATCTTCGACTTAACTACTACATCATCAATGTAGGCCTAAACGTTGTGGCCTATTTGATCATTAAGGCACCATTGGATGGCTCTTTGATACGTCGCACTAGCATTTTTGAGTCCAAAGGACATGGTGGTGTAACAGTAAGTGCCGAATGGCGTGATGAAGGACGTTTTGATCTGGTCCTCCTCCTTTAAGGAGATCTGGTGATAACCAGAATAGCAATATAGAAAGGAAAGCAATTCGCAACCAGCAGTGGAATCTATGACCTCGTCGATGCGAGGGAGACTGAAGGGGTATTTAGGGCAGTGTTTGTTGAGATCGGTGTAATCAACGCACATTCTCCATTCTTTATTCTTCTTTTGAATGAGCACTGGGTTAGCCAGCCACTCGGGATGATACACCGCTTTGATAAATCCGGCTGCTAGAAGCTGGTTTAATTCTACCCTAATAGCCTCCTTCTTGTCCTGTGTGAATCGTCGGAGCTTCTGCTTGATCGGCTTGGTGGTCGGCGAGACATGTAAGGAGTGTTTGATCAACTCCCTTGGTACCCCGGGCATGTCTGCAAGTTTCCATGCAAACACATCCGTGTTGGTACGCAGGAAGCTAACAAGCACGTCTTCCTATTTGGGGTCCAGGTGGGCCCCGATCTTCACGGCCTTGGCTAGATCGGCGAGGCCGAGGCTCATTTCCTTGGTATCCTTGGCCTTAGTAGCTTTCTAGGGCGCTTCCGTCGTTGGGATCTCCTGAGCTTCTTCGAGCACCTTCTTGGATTCAGCAAGGTAGGCCTCCATGCGTGCAGAGAGGTCAAAGGCCTCGACAAGGGTGAGGCTCTCCTTCTCGCAATCATAGGCGACAGTGAGGTTGGCCTACAGAGAAAGGACTCCTCTAGGCATCGACATCTTCACCACTAAATAGGAATAGTGCGGTATGGCCATGAACTTGGTGAGCGCCGGTCGACCAAGAATGGCGTGGTAGGCAGTGTCGAAGTCGATGACTAGGAAGGTGATGTACTCAATGAGGAACATGTCGGAGGTGCCAAACTACGTAGGCAGCATAATCTCACCGAGAGGCTGAGATGCCCTGCCCGGGACAATCCCCTAGAACAGAGAATCTATGGCGGTGAGGTCTTGCTTGGAGGGGCCTAACTCCTTCAAGGCGCTGGCAAAGAGGATATTGAGGGCACTCCCCCCGTCGATGAGAACCTTCATGAAGCGGACCTTCTGAATGATGGCATCCAGAATGAGTGGGAAGCATCCGAAGTAAGGAATCTCCGCCCACTGGTTGGCCCTGGTCAAGGTGATGGGCTGATCTGACCAGGGGAGGTACCTAGGATCGTTGATGGTGCTAGCAGCTTGGACGGCCAGGATCCGCCATCCTGTAAGCTTCTGGTTGCGCCTTTTCTCGGTGGCTGCACGGCCCCTAAAGATTGTATGGACGGTCTTGCTGGGTTCTTAGAAAGCGCCGCCCACATCCCTGGGGAGCTCATGATCCTTGCCCGTGTGATCATCACGGTCACCGTGCTTCTTGTTCTACTCGTCGAGTAGGGCCTTGGCAAGGCCCGTGCACTCCCTCATGGTGTGCTTCATGCCCTTATGAACCGAGCACGGACCATCGAGCATCTGGTCAAACTGTGCACTATAATTGTGCTTGGCACGAGGCTACTCAATGGAAGCAATGAAATTGTCTAGTCGGCAGCATTGCGATTGCCCTTGCCTAGAACCCTCTGGCCTATCGTGGTGGTCGTGGTTGTCGGATCGGCATTCACGATCATCGCGATGGCGGTCGCGGTCATCAGGGTGTCTGTCCTCGCGACGATTGTCGTCACGACATGCAGGGCGATCGGTCTAGGGAGCCCGACCAACTTCTTCCTTGTGGCACTGTTCGGCTTCTTCGGCATTGGCGTACTAGTTGGACATCTAGAACATCTCACCGATCGATGTCAGCGGCTTCCTATTGAACTTCCTTTGGAGCTCATCATGATGATAGAGCTCTTGCACAAAGCAGGTGATTACCTCGGCCTCGAGGATGTTAGGAATCCAGTTCCTTATTTATGAGAAACGTCGGATGTCGCTCCGAAGGAGCTCTCCTATCCTCTAATAGACCCTGCCAGGTCATGCTTCGTGGCCGGCCGCTCGTAGGTCGCCTTGTAGTTCTCAATGAACATGTTTGTGAGGTCATCCCAAGAGTCGATGATATCTGGCTAGAGGCTAGTGAGCCAATTCATTGTGGCAGGTTAGAGCATAACTGGTAGGTAATTTGCCATGACGTCAGGGTTGCCACCGCTAGCCTTCACGGTGATGGCATAACTCATCAGCCACTACTCAGGATTGGCGTGGCCATCATATGGCTGGACTCTGTAGATATTGAAGTTGGCGGGCCACTGTATGGCGTGAAGCCTCATCGTGAAAGCTCGCGGACCATCAGTGACGATGGCGTCATCAACGATGGCTTGTAGAACAGCGGCTCCTACAGCTCGTGGGGCGATGGCACCAGCAACAGGTCAGACGACAGGCCGAGCAGCATTGCCGGAGTTAGCTGGCTCAAGCGGTTAAAGGGTGGCTTTAGTGTCGCCCCACTCTCAGTCATACTCCTACCGGTGGAGAATTTCACCCTCATGGCACGAGTTGTGGTTTCTCTCGATGCGACGACGAACATCATGGAGCTGGTTGAGGTGGCTCTGAACATCGCCACCACAGGGTTGGTTGACTTCCTGATTGACATTAGGGTTGGCATAGCACGGCGGCTGTCCGGGGTTGACAATGTAGTTGCCTCATGACCCCCACTAGAGATAGGGGCCGCTAGCCTGAACACGGCTGCCACCGGGATGGTTGAAGCGAGACCGCCGTGACCTCCTAGACCAGTTGGACCCGATGGAGTGAGATGGAGCTTGATACTCGCAGATTTCGAGGACCTAGACCACCGTTGCCTTAAGCATGGCGGTGGCTTTGGTGAGCTCGGGGGTCTATTGGAGCCTGCCGAGCTCGTTCATGGCCACCGTGAGATTGGCGCTCGGCGTCAGCTGGACTTGGTGCCCATCGACTTGTAGGAACTCATCGTCGAGATTGTGGGCGATGCGGTAGCCGCCCTGCTGGTCGGCTTCACCTCCCGCTGCCACGGCAGCCATGGTGGCGCCTTCTGTTGCACGGTGTCTAGCGCAGTCAGCATTCTTGTGCTCCTGAGCGACGCGCTGGGAGTCGGTTTCCCCATATCGAGGGGGGCTATCATAGCTGACCAAGAAAAGTTCCCCAAGGAAACGCCTAGGCTGCGATGGGGTCTCGGTGAGGATGCCGGTGATGGTCTCGGTGACGGTCTTGGTGGAGCCCTTAGATTCGGCCCTTGGATCCTCCTCCAAGATGGGAGTATGGAGTCTTCGTCGAGCTGTCGGATCTGCACCATGTTGATCGATGGAGCAAACTGGTCGGTGATGGGATCTAGCGCACACCCCTACCTGGCATGCCAACTGTCGATAAAAGATGCTCGGTAGTCCACTAAGGCGGCTACCCGCGATAGTAGATTGATCGGGGAGGTGGGCGAGATCAGGAGCGAGAAAGTGACAAGACACAAGATTTATACAGGTTCAGGCCGTGAGCTTGACGTAATATCCTAACCCTACCCCCGGGCTATATAAAGCGGGTAGGGGACCCCGGGCTATATATAGCGGGTATTGGAAGTCAGGAGATTCACACTATTGATTGGGTCTTATAAAGATTAAAGACCAGTTCTTAGATTTCTCCACTTTCAAGATCCATGACGGTTCTCAAACTAGGTTATGGAAGGATAAACGGTTAGAAAACTTTACCCTCAAAGACCAGTACTCATCTTTATACAATATTGCAAGAAAGAAACATATAATAATAGCTCATGATTTTAGCACTCCGCCTCTAAATATTTCTTTTCGAAGGGTTTTAGTGGGGGCGGGGATAAATTGTACAAGTTGTTTGAGTTAGTCATGAAAGTTACATTTGTGCAACTAGATGAACAACGTGACTCTATTATATGGAGCCTCACTAAAAATGAATATTATTTATAGTGCAATCAATGTATAAACAAGTAAACCAAATTGTAATGCCTCTAAATAATTTTTTGTTGAAGTTCAATTTTTTTGAAGGGTCAGTAGGGGAGGTGTCGACAAAAGATGCTTAGCAGTCCACCGAGGGGGCTACCCGCGATGGTAGATTGATAGGAGAGGTGAGCGAGATCAGGAGCGAGATGGTGACAAGACAAGATTTATACAGGTTCAGACCATCAGCTTGACGTAATACCCTAATCATGTGTTCCATCGGTTTGTATTGGCTATCGTATATGATTGCGTATGTTTTGAGGGGGTCCCCTACCCGCTTTATATAGTCCGGGGTAGGGTTACATGCCAATCAGGTTAGAGTCCGGTCGGATAATAGATAATCTATACATGGAATCACACATTCAGCATATCCTAACAGATTCTACGCGATCTTCAGGACGCTGTCGAGATGCCTTGCGGCGGGCGCCGAGCTGTGCCATGTGCCTCAAGCTTTCGTCTTGTGGGCTGGACTGTCCCTGTTGGTGTGGCCCATGTGCATCGCCGTGGGTACCTGAGGTCAGACCCCCCATAGGAGTCCCCTACTTGTATTTTTTTTATATATATGCAAAAATAAAGGGATACAATATGTACAATGTACAAGGCTCGAAGAGCCCAAAGGGAAAAAGAAGGTGGAAGTTGAAATTACCCTTTAAAATCAAGATAGTTGTTTGGTTCTTGCTCAAAAGGGGTTATTTTTAATAAAAGACAACTTACTAAACCGGAATTGGAGTGGAGATGCCCATTGTTGTTTTTGCAACAAGGAAACAATCCAACACTTATTTCTTTGATTGCCTTGTGTTAAACTTTCAAGTTACATTTGGTTCACAATTTTTGGGTCAATTTGACTATGCAGAAATGACATGATTTTTTACAACAAAAGATTTTGCAGGTTATTTTTAGGAGCACTTACTGGACGCGTTTCTAGGCCATTCTTCAGAGAAAGTACGACCTACCGACTTTGAGATGGACATGTCGTATACTAGAGATGGCGGCAATGGAGATTTTCGCCAGGAATGGATGATGGTTGTCTTCTTATAGACTTGATGTTTAGTTGGCGGCTATTGTCCTTTTGTGTCGCTCTTTAAGAGCATGTTGTTTTTAGTCTATGTATGTTTTTTAATAATGAATGATCGTGTGCATAACTCATGCATATACCAAATAAAATTCCTTTTTTTCAAAAAAAATCAAGTCCAACAAGCCGATGCATAGGTTACAGGAGGTTACAGGCAGCGAACTCTGTTCTTGTTCGGCTTCTTTGAATCACACGGTTCGGTGTGACATTGGAGCTGCCCTAAGGGCATCTCTAACATTGAAGATATAATTTCCCTCTACTATAATGCTCTATATGTCAGGCTGTCTGCACGAAACAATATATAAACTAAAGCTACCATTTGGCTACTAACCTCGTGCCTTGGTTATTATTGTTGTGTAGCAATTCTCTTTGCTATATCACGTTTTCAAGTAAAAACTTCTCTCTATACGCTTATTTTGGGAGCATGTAGTGAAAATTTAGGTGTTTTAGTGGAGTTCTACACCCACAGTAAAAGCGTTGTGAGATTGAGAAAGTGGAACATTCTTCTCTACACCTGTCGTATTTTCAGTTACACTAATTTTACCTAGAATTACACCAAAATAATGACTACTTCCTCCATCCCAAATTATACGACATTTGACTTTTTTGACACCAAGTTTGACCACTCGTCTTATTCAAAAATTTGTGCAAAATATCATTTCTTTTATCGTGGCTTGCTTTATTAAAAAAAGTTTTTCAAGAATGACTTAAATTTGACTATGTTTGCACAAATTTTTTGAATAAGATGAGTGGTCAAACTTGAGGTCCAAAAAGTCAAACGTCTTATAATTTGGGATGGATGAAGTACAATTATATTAAACGTTTAGTAGCATAAATCTAAAATAAGTTGATAACTAAAATAGGGTGCAACAGATAATCTTTTCACCGTAATATTTAGTCACACCAATTATAAATCACTGTAACTTCAGTAAGAGTTGAACATAAATCTAGAATAAGTTGTTGGTAACTATAATTGGGTTTTCTTTTTCTGGATGTCTTTTTTTGAACTCCACTTGATTGATTAAACAACGTTATTACAATCAAATTGCAAGCAATGTTGCAAAAAACTAGGAGGATTAGACCAAATAGAGAAGGCTAAAGTAGAGGAAGCATGTTGGGCACATAAGTGTGCTGCAAAATTCACCTCTCTTCTGATGTGGAAGGAGATGAAACCAAGTGAAGTTGGAGAATCTCTCCTCCACATCATCAGGAATCACCTTGATCTCTAAACTGTGTTTTCCTTGTCCTTCCATAAAGATACCAGCTCTAGATAGTCAGATTCCACTATGATGTGCTCCCTGGTACCCTCTGGAATTATCCGAACGCCGTCTCGAAAAGCTTCCGCTTCTGCCATTCGCAAAGGTGCACTGTGTAAGTGTGCGGTAAGTAGGTTCATCCTCCATTCCACAAAAACCGCAAGTTCCCATTGGTTCTGTGTGTCTACGGTGGAGGTTAGCTCAATTAGGCAGAAAGTCATGTGTCACACACCACTAGAAAACTCTGATCTTCGGTGACACCTAGCATTTTCCACAACTTTTGCCAGTATGGGTCGTTTGAAGCTACCGAACTTGATGTTCAACCCTCCTTGTGATCACGCTCATGAGCCTCTTTCTCCACCAACATACGATAAGCCAATCTGACGGTGTAAAGGCCATAGCTTTCACTTGAGCAGGCCTAGAAATACTCTTTGCAACGACCCAATGGGATTCTTTTAACCGCCTGTGCATCCATGTCTAGCAAATTATCCTAGAGGTTGGAGCGCCACCTTGGTCGGTCCATAGCACTGCCCGATTATCTCCAGCTATACGGGACAACGGTTATTGCTTAGCCCTAAAAGTTGCTTCTCCTAGCTATATACTCTTTGCCAGGAGCTATCTCTGACTATAGCGGCAAGAGACTAAGATTTAAAACCTCTTTTTTAGGTAAGGAGATTTAGAAGTGTTACCAAAGCATAGAAATACCCGAGTCTGACATTATTATTGCTAACAATCCATCTATATGGAAGGAAACATATGGATTTTCCAAATACTGTTCGCATCTACCTCACGCTGTCCTAGGTTCATTGTTCCGGCATGCCGGCAATGCCGTAGTCCGACTACGGCGGGTCAGCCAGGGCTAGATTGGACCGTGCCGCGGCGTTCATGAGGTCGAGGGTGTTGAGTGTAATCCTGCATACACCGAGTCTGACAGATGGAGCAGCTCAAGGAAGCGTGGAGGTTTACTGAATGTGACTGTCAAGGCGGGAACTGGGTAAGTTTGAATCAGCCGAAGACAGTGGTGTGGTGACCACGCCCACGTTCTCCTGTGTTGAGTTGCAGTTATCATTTAAGTGTGTTTAGCCTATGTTTAGGCAGTTGATTTGCTAAGATTAGTGCGTGAGTTTGCTACTGGTATAAGTAGCTTGTCCAAGCACCCGTGTTAACTGCTTGGTTCATTTTGTAATTGTCAAGTACGTTTCACACATATCTGAGTAAAGAGGCTCTGACCTCCGACAGTGTTCAGTGTCAGTTCGTGTGTTCGTCCTTGTTTTACATTTGTTCCTCAATCCAGTTAGGATTAGCCACTGAAAATTCATGTGATCTGTGATCCTAAATCCTACATTTGGTATCAGAGCCATAGATCATACGATTGAGTCCACAAATACCACAAAGTTGAGTCCATGTCGACCTCGGGAGGAGACGGTTCGCGGGGGGGAGTCAGCAGCGGCGGCCATCATCAGGTCTTCCCGTCCCTGACGGCAACGAACTACACTAGTTGGTGCATCTGGGTGCAGGCGATCATGGAGGATCAAGGGTGGTGGGAGGTTGTGGAGCTGCCGGAGGGCACTTCGGCAGAGAAGCAGTGAAGACGGTTGCAGGCAAGGATAGGAAGCTTCGATCTCACTTGCTTCAGTGTTTGCCTGATGATTTGCTGATGCAAGTTGCCATGAAGAAGAGTGGAAAAGAAGTTTGGGACTCTTTGAAGGCAAGGTTCGTGGGAGCAGTTCGAGTGCGGGATGCACGGTTGCAAACCTTGAAGAGTGAGTTCGATGGGTTGAAGATGAAGGAAGCGGAGTCGCTTGATCAGTACACTAGAAAACTGACAGCTATGTCAGTCAAGTACAGTAATCTTGGAAGGACTCTGGATGATGCAGCGCTTGTGAAAAAATTGTTCGACACCGTGCCTGATCGTTACATCAACGTCATAGCCGGGATCGAGCAATTTTATGATTTGTCCAAACTTGCCTTTGATGAAGCTATCGGGAGACTGAAGGCATTTGAAGAATGAACGAAGCGGGGAGCAGGATCCATGAGCAACAATAGCAGCGATCAGTTGCTGTTGACCCAGGCTGAGTGGGAGTCAAGATACAAGAAGTCTGGGGGAGGTGAATCCTCAGAGAGAGGAAGTGGTGGCGGCCGGGGTCGAGGTCGTGGCCGTGGTAGAGGTCGGGGTGGCCATGGTGACTCATCTAGGAGAGATGGAGCTGGAGGCACCAGAGACAAAAGCCACATAAAGTGTTTCAAGTGCCACAAGTATGGACACTATGCCAACAGGTGTCCTGAAGCAAGGAAGGAGGAGGCACATCATGCTCGTGTAGATGAAGGCAAGGAGCCTCAAGCTCTCATGCTTGTAGAGACTAAAAGTGTTGTCTCAGAAAGCAAGGGGGAGAAAGTGTATCTGCAGGAGGGAAGGGTGATGCCAGAACTGCATCTGACTGGTGGAGGTGATTCATCAGGAGACATGTGGTATCTTGATAATGGAGCAAGTAACCACATGACTAGAGATTTGGGTAAATTCAGTTCACTTGATGAAGGAGTCACTAGCAAAGTGAGGTTTGGTGATGGATCAACTGTCGAGATCAAGGGCAGAGGGACAATATTGTTTCAGTGTAAAACTAGTGACCAATGGGCTCTTACTGAGGTATTTTTCATACCAAAGCTGAGAAGTAATTTAATTAGCCTAGGTCAGTTAACTGAAACTGGTCATAGAATACTGCTTGATGATGATGTCATAGAGGTCTGTGAGAAAAATCCCTTTAGATTGATCATGAGAGTTGGTAGAACACAAAATAGACTTTACAAGGTTGAACTGAAGATAGCAGTACCTGTTTGCTTCCTCTCTAGTGTCACTGAACAGGCATGATTGTGGCATGGTAGATTGGGTCATGTAAACTTTAACTCAATGAAACTCTTGGCTAATAAAGGCATGGCAGCTGGTGTCCCTGCAATTGCACACCCAGATCAGTTATGTAGAGCTTGTTTAGCAGCTAAACAGACAAGAGTATCATATCCTGGAGTAGCAAAGTGGAGAGCACAGAAGAAGCTAGAATTAGTTCATGTTGATCTGTGTGGCCCAATTACTCCATCAACTGCTGGTGGGAATAAATATTTTATGTTGCTAATTGATGATTATTCAAGATGGTGCTGTGTGTATGTGTTGAAATCCAAGGATCAGGCTCTTGATGCTTTTGTAAAATTCAAAGCTGAAGCTGAGAATGTTACTGGGGAAAAATTAAGGCATTAAGATCTGACAGGGGGGAGAATTCCTTGCAGCAACATTCAAAGATGTTTGTGAGAAAGCTAGAATTCAGAGACACTTGACTGCACCATACTGTCCACAGCAGAATAGGGTTGTAGAAAGGAAAAATAGAACAGTGATGGAGATGGCAAGGTCACTGTTGAAAAGTATGAATATGCCAGGAAAGCTTTGGGGTGAAGCTGTGAGACATTCAGTTTACTTGCTAAATAGATTGCCCACTAAGGCAATGGCAGATAAAACACCTTTTGAGGGTTGGTGGGGAAGAAAACCAAACCTAGGATTTCTGAAGGTGTTTGGAAGCACTGCTCATGTTAGAGTTGCTGGTCCACACTTAAAGAAGCTAGCTGACAGGAGCAAGCCCATGATATATTTGGGTGTTGATGAAGGATGCAAAGCACACAGATTGCTTGATGTGGCTGACAACAAAATTGTTGTCAGTAGAGACATTGTATGTGAAGAAAAACAGCCATGGAATTGGTCAGACAACTCAGTTGAGGATATATCAGCTGATTTTCATGTTGATGATGTTTCTGAGGGAGGAAGATATGTGATGGACACTGTAAATGGTACTGATGATGTACAACAGGCACAGTCAGTGTCAGGGGGAGCATCAAACAGTACAGAAAATCATGGCAGTGTATTGCCGGATCAGCTACAATATTCTGGTGATACAGCAGAAAATGAGGCAGTAGCAGTCACTCCTAATCACTGAAATGGAAATTCTGCAAATGCATCAGCAGTGAATGCAGCACATTCTTTAGCAAGTCTATTGCCAGTTGGTGAACAGTCACCTTCAGTTGGACAAAGCTCTGCTAGTAGTGCAGAGGAGAGTCCAGTTAGGTTCAAGAACTTGAATGAGATATATGAGATGACTGAAGAAATAGAGTTGGATTCAGATACTAAGGCTTTGTTAGCAATAATGGAGGAACCTAGTTGCTACAAAGATGCTGCTGGTGATGAAAATTGGCAAGCAGCCATGAAAAATGAACTGCAGTCAATTACAAAGAATAGGACTTGGGAACTGGTTAAGTTGCCACCTAGGAAAAGACCCATTGGTCTTAAATGGGTGTTTAAATTAAAGAAAAATGCAGAAGGAGAAATAATCAAGTACAAAGCAAGATTGGTAGCAAAAGGGTATCTTCAAAAACAGGGAATTGATTTTGAAGAAGTCTTTGCGCCAGTTGCTAGACTTGATACAGTGAGGATGATCTTGGCATTAGCAGCTAACAGAGGCTGGCAGGTGCATCATCTAGATGTGAAAACAGCATTTCTCAATGGTGATCTTGAAGAGGAGGTGTATGTTTCTCAACCTGAAGGTTTTGAGGTGAAAGGGAAGGAGAAATGTGTACTGAAACTCAGCAAGGCATTGTATGGTCTCAGGCAAGCTCCAAGAGCTTGGAATGTGAAGCTTGACAAGAGTCTGAAAAGCTTGAATTTCACCAAGTGTGCTTGTGAGCCTGCTGTGTATACAAGGGGAACAGGAAGAAATGCAGTGATTCTAGGTGTATATGTAGATGACCTGATTGTGACAGGAAGTGATCCAGCTGAAATCATGAAGTTCAAGACAGAAATGACAACTCAATTTGAGATGAGTGATCTGGGGTTACTATCATTTTATCTGGGTATTGAGGTTGATCAGCAGCTTGATTTCATCACAATAAAATAGTCCAGCTATGCTAAGAAGATACTGAATCAGTTTGGCATGGGTGATTGTAACCCAGCCAAGATTCCAATGGATCCAGGGATCAAGCTTCACCAAGATAAGAGTGGTGAGCCTGTGGATGCAACTGAATATAGGAAAATGGTGGGATGTTTGAGATATTTGTTGCATACAAGACCAGACCTAGCATATTCAGTTGGGATGACTAGCAGGTTCATGAAAAGACCTACAGTAATGCATATGAGAGCAATCAAGCAGATATTGAGGTATCTCAAAGGAACAATTGAGATGGGACTTGTATATACTCAAGTTGGAGGTGAAGAGGTGTTAGTGGGGTACACTGACAGTGATCTGTCTGGAGATTTGGTTGGAAGAAGGAGCACTAGGGGTATGGCATTCTACTTGAATGGTAATTTGATTACTTGGTGTTCACAGAAACAGAAGACAGTGGCCTTATCATCTTGTGAGTCTGAGTTTATGGCAGCAACAGCAACAACTATGCAGGCTATATGGCTCAGAAATTTGCTAAGTGAGTTGACTTCAACAAAGGGAAAAGTGGTGGCAATGTATGTTGACAACAATTCTGCTATTGCACTGATGAAAAACCCTGTGTTCCATGGGAGAAGCAAGCATATAGATACCAAGTATCATTTCATCAGAGAGTGCATTGAAAGGGAACAAATTGTTGCAAAGAGAGTTGGAACAGCAGAGCAGATGGCAGATTCACTGACAAAGGCTCTTGCAGCTGGAAGTCTGATGGTGATGAGGCATTTGCTTGGTGTTAGAGATCTCAGTGTATTACAGGATTAAGGGGGAGAATGTTGAGTGTAATCCTGCATACACTGATCCTGACAGATGGAGCAGCTCAAGGAAGCGTGGAGGTTTACTGAATATGACTGTCAAGGCGAAAACTGGGTAAGTTTGAATCAGCCGAAGACAGTGGTGTGGTGACCGCGCCCACGTTCTCCTGTGTCAAGTTGCAGTTATCGTTTAAGTGTGTTTAGCCTATGTTTAGGCAGTTGATTTGCTAAGATTAGTGCGTGAGTTTGCTACTGGTATAAGTAGCTTGTCCAAGCACCCGTGTTAACTGCTTGGTTCATTTTGTAATTGTCAAGTACGTTTCACACATATCTGAGTAAAGAGGCTCTGACCTCCGACAGTGTTTAGTGTCAGTTCGTGTGTTCGTCCTTGTTTTACATTTGTTCCTCAATCCAGTTAGGATTAGCCACTGAAAATTCGTGTGATCTGTGATCCTAAATCCTACAGAGGGTGACCTGCATCATGGCCTCGTAGTCGAAGATCCTCCGGATGACAGGCTTCTCGTCGACCTGGCCGCCCCAGCAGCTGATCCCGCTGTTGGACGGCGCCTCCAGGAGCGCCTCCAGCCGCCGCTTCGCCTCGACGAACTCGGCGTCGCCGCCGCCGCGCTCCGGCGCCAGCCCGTGCAGCCACCTGGCGTAGACCCTGATGTCGTCGTTGAACTCCCTGAGGCAGTAGCGCATGGACCGGTTCCTGGTGGCCGCGGTCTCGCGCCGGGCCTCCGCTAGCAGCGCCGGCCCCCTCTTCTCCAGGTACCGGAACGCCAGCTCGGCCAGCCGCCGGGGGCTCGCCGCCGTCGACGGGCTCTCCGGGTCTGGGCCCGCCCTCGTCAGCACCTTCAGGCATATCCTCGGAGAAGACGTCGCGTTGCACGCCTTCTGGAGGCCATCGGTGGTCGTGGAACGGGAGTCGACGGCGAGGGTGCCCGGGACGGCGGCGAGGAGGAAGGCCAGAGCGAGAGAGCGATACGCGGCCATGGCACAGTAAATTAACTTGATTGCGCCTATGCCCTATGCTGAGAAACGGCGGAGAGGTTTTCTCGTACGTAGCGTTGAACATTATTATGGTTCTAGACTAGATGTACAAGTAATTACGTTGTTTTCGTGCTTAATAATTTTAGAACATAATGTCTATATATTCATAATATATGGAATGCGTCTTAATGGCCCCGTTCGTTTCACTGGAAAAATAAGCCGAAACACTATTCTGGCTAATTTGTTGTGAGAGAAAAATACTGTTTCGACTGAAAAAACAAGCTGAAAAAGACGGGTTATAAGAGAAGCAAACATGAACAATAAGTGCCAAATGCAGCGTATGTTTGTACAGAAAATCTATAACACTAATACTATTAATGAATATATAGTAAGAGTATCGTCCAATAACTTGGCAACTGAATTTACCAGAATGGCAAGAAGGCCTAGCTACTTGTTTCGGTAACTATAGCAAAGTATATGGTAAATAATTGCGAAGGTGACCCACTCCCACCTATAGTATGTGTATACAGTTATATAATGTTTTATGTCTCCTTATAAAACTTATATACCCAATAAAGCCCTAAAAGTACTGCCATCCGTCCTTCATACTTAAAGGTGACATTGATAATAGTACAAACGAAGAGGGTAATTTAGGAAAGGTGACAATGAAATAGGAAAACAGGTAACTGACTGCTGAAAATAGACCTATTCACGGACTGCTAGATCCGTTTTTCTATCCCTAATCCAAGAAAAAGTAATGTTTCACACTCTCTTACCCAATCCTCAAGAACATGGAACAAGAATCCAAAGGAGACAAGTATGTGAGGGAGCCCTCTCTTCATTCAGGTCCGTCTCAACAATTTCAAGGGCCCTTGGGCAAGCCAGCGGCAAGGGCCTAGCAATCTAATCTTATATGATCTATTTCACTTCATTAGTCATTATATAGATATACATATAGTTTCTTATATAGATATAGCCTTCAAAGTATATATGGTAGCCTCTCTAAGACATATATGGTATGTATGAGCCCATCGATCCTCTAATTGAGGAATTCTTAACAAGAAGAAATTGTGTACTGAGAAAATTCTTTTTTGTCATTAAGTATGGCTCGTGTAACACCAAAGTTATAATGATCGGTTGCTAGACTGACTCTGTTTGGGTCTTCGGTCTAAAAAAGGGTTGGATGATTGTGGGACGGAAAAGGAAGGATGTAGCCGTGTGCATGAGCCAGGTAGGAGCTGCATTAGTCGGTAGTCAGTTCGAATCAATTCTGTTTGATGACAAGCAGCAATAGCATTCCAAATTCTCATTCTATCATAGAGATACCCAATATAATATAGCTTGCGTTGATAGCACTATATACGCCTAGCGTAGAGACACCGGTGTTTCCTTGCCACGATTGTTGAATAAATCTTTGAGTCCCACATTGTACCTGCTGTTGCAGTGAACGTGTATGCTTGCTAGTAATAAGATAACATATATTTATATTATATTTTTTTATAAGAACACATATAGTATTATATTATAACCATATCACAAGACAGAACATTGGACATCATTAGTTTCGATTGTTATAAATAAATTTAATAAAAAACATGTAAGACTTGATATCAGCAATGTTACAATGGATCAGCCGACTAAGGAGACTGCGTGCGATCTGTCAGCATCATATATGGGTCCTTGCACAGACACCTTCATCTAGCTATACGTACGTACCCATCATTCGTAGTACGTAGTATCATCCACTGTTATTATCATTATACATAGTCAAGAGGAAAACGGACGGCAAAAAATGCAATGGGAACAAGGGATCGTCGTCTTGGAGTAGGCACCTAATGACCCAAACAAACCCGTGTCATCGCTCAAGCTGACCCGTCGGCGTCGGAATCGTCATCGTCGTCGTCGTCGCCGGACGATGGCGCCGGGGCGCTGGAGGACCCACCATCAGACGACGGCCATGGTGCGCCGGAGGACTCAGACGACGTTGGCGCTGGTGCGCCAGAGGGCCCGGATGACGCCGCCGCGGGAGCATCAGCAGCGGCCGGCCCGCTGGCGGCACTGCCGCCGTACGCCGGCTCGTCACCACCAGACGACGGGCCGCTGGCGGCGCTGGAAGCAGGGCCCTCGGCGCCGGCGCCGGCGGGTGCGTCTGCGGGCGCCGCCGCGCCGTAGGAGGGCGCCCCGGCGTCGGAGGGCGGCAGGGCGATGCCCGCGGACATGGACCCGGACGCCTCGGTGATGAGGTCCAGCGTGACGCGCTGCAGCTTCTCGAAGTCGAGGCTGAAGTTGACGACGTCGTCCTTGTCGCCGCTCTTGGGCGCGTCCTTGCAGGCGTCCTCGCAGGTGGAGGTGCCCCCGAGCGTGGAGGACAGCCACGACTTGAGCTCCAGGAACTTGGCGTCCGTGGGCTCCCGGACCAGCCCGTTGAGGTGCGCCACCGCCTCCTCCACGTCGTCGGAGCAGCTGTCGTAGCACTTGAACAGGCCGGCGTTGTCCTTGGCGGCGTTGTACTTGCCGTGCACGAACGTGGCCATCCCGGCACCCTTCTCCGCCGCGATGTTCACGAACAGCTCCGCCAGCTTCCGCGGGGTCGCCTTCTGGCTCTCCGGCTTCGCCGCGAGGCTGTCCACGCAGATCTTGGGGAACTGCGTCTTGCTGCACGCGTCCTGCACGGTGTCGCCCACGGCCCGTGCGGCGGCCGCGGTGGAGACGAGGACGGAGAGGAGGAGCAGAGGCGCGACGACGGCGACGGAGACAGAGCGAGCCATGGCGATCGCTGGTTGTTCGCGTTTCTCTCCCGGTGTGATTGATTACGAATTGAAGGGTGGTAAATGCATGGGCTATATATCTGTGTGCTTTGTGAGCTCAAGGCGTCGAGGGGCCAAACGACGCCCTTGCGTGTATGGCATACCGCCGTTTTAGGAGAAAGACGACAGGTGGAACGTGCCATCCGCAACACATGCTGAGCCTTCCATGTGGCATCTACGACAGGTGTCCCCCGGTTTCTTGGGTCGTTATGTGTGGCTCAAATTCTTGTTTCGTCAGTTTTTCTCTTCTTATTTACATCGACACTGCCAAATTTGTGCCACGTACGACAGAGTGTGAGAGACAACGAAGGAGTAGATACTCCATATATAGGAATTGCTTGCGCTTGCACATTCTTCTTGGTCCCATGATTATATTTCTCCAGCAGATATAGTCGTCAATAAAATACTTAATTAAGACCATTTCTCTCTACTTCTCGCTATGTCCGGAATTTACACTAAAAATAAAAACATCATGTACTGAATTTACACAAAATAAAAAGAAGATAAATAACAATGTACTTTGCTATGCATGGATATCTCATCAATATATTTATGTATCGGATTTGATGAGGCTGCCGCCGAACATCCCACGTTCGGCGAGGAGATGATGCTCGCATCGTCCCTTCCGCCGCCGACCAAAATCCGAACGGCAACTTGCTGCCTTCGTCATGTGCTCCGACCTCATGGGACTTCCTGTTGTTGAGTGAAGCATCGCGATAAAAAGGCGACAAAGAGAGGGTATGGATTCCCATTTGATTCCACATCGCGAGGCTTCAAGCACACGGTGACAGTGAAGGGCTTTCCCTTCGAGGATATGCAAGAAGACACCGTGAAGCTTAAGCATACGCTGATTGCTTCGGTGTGCTTCCAATGGGGCCGTGGATCGGGGTTAGACTTGGAAGTCCTATGAGAGTGTGGACAGAGGTTGACAGAGTCAGAGAGAGCTACAGTGGGGCACAATGTGGTTCCAGTCACCTCCTAAGGTGCACATCATATCAGGAATCCTAGGGTCAATACCCACAGATGAGACATGCGGAGGACATCCAAATAGGGCGCGAGTTGTAGGCTGAGGGTGACCTCGAATCAGGGCACCACCTCACCCATCTAAATCTCCTAGAAGGGGGTTCGATTTTCACCCCACCCAATTCATACCCTACTATCATGGGTTAGTAACTGTGGTAGTGATTAGCGATTCAATCGATGGATCGATGTGTGGTACTCTAGTGGTTTAGCACTCAAGACACAAAAGGATTTAACCTGGTCCAGGCATCTAAGCCCTATGTCTAGAAGCTAGTTCTTCGTGTTACAATGCTCAATTGAGTTCTTACAGTGGAGGAGAGAGAGAGAGAGAGGTGGTAGCTAGGGGAGCGCTAGCTCGTAGTGATCTATGGTTTTCCGGATTCATTTGGGGTCCAATCCCTTCAACCGGTGCCTCTGCCACTCCTTATATGCTAGAGGACGAGAGGAGTATAAGGAGAAATGGATTTGGAAGCTCCCTTAGTGCAAGGGAGCACAAGGGTTTTGTGTCCTGATCTTCGAGCTGCTGGTGGCGCCGAGTGGCTGTCAGTGCCGAACCGCCCTTAACACCAACTGTAGGAGCCTAGAGGAGACTATCAGGGACTGGATTGCCATTGTGCCTCACCTGGTCTTGCCCTTCTCGTAGCGGGGAGAGGGTGCATGCTTGGGGAGACTGACTGACGGGCCTGTAAATCCCCATGCATAGGTCATGAATGTCTTTGTTGTGTTGTGTCACACCCCCAGATGTGACCCTAAGTCGAGTGTGTCCGACACAGCCTTGCGAGGGCGAGGGAACAGAGCTCCAGTAGGTTCTGATGCCCTGCATCTCTACCCGTGTGTCAAGCTATGAGCCCTTATCTGTACCTAGAGCGAGATTCCCTTTGTCTACACCGAGCGAACGGTTGCTTGGGATGGCGCTTCGGTAGGCCGCAGTTCCACACATTAGGTCAGTCGAGGCCACCCAAGGTCGGAAGTGCTCTACAACATTCGTATAAAAATCATCTTCATCCGAGACCGTACGAAAGATACAATTTTTCTATGGTTCCGCCTTACCATGCCAGTGTGGTTGGCGTGGTGCTACAGTACTTGCAGGTCCCACAGGTACACGTCGGATGGATAAAGGACTGTGCGGAGACTTATGATGAAGTGGCATTTGTTACAGTTCTAAAACCATTTGTCATAGATGAGTAATTGGTTCAATGACGAAGTGCTGTTCGTCACAGTTCTAAAGCAGATCATCACAGATGAGTAGGAACAGTTGCGCGTGTATCGGTGACGAAATCTTATGTCGTTAAATGATGAATTTTTGTGACGATATCAGGTTTCGTCATAAAGAGGCAGTGATAGATGACCGTCACTAATGATATATGACGACACAAAAAAAATCGTTCTAGAAATCGATCTTCTATGATAGATTTTGATTCGTCATTAAGATTTTAATCATAAATGTGCACATTTCTACTAGTGGTCGTGGGCTTGCCTTGTATGTAGCTCCCCACTAAGGCCCTACACTATTAAAGGAATGGGCCATCTTGGGCCTAATGATATGTTCCTAGTGTTCGGTGTGTGCGTGCGAGCGCACACACCGGGTGTAGCCCTCGATCCCTTGGTTGATTAAGAGAATCAATAAGGGGGTTGATCATATTGTCAAGGTGCTAATCTAGGGGTTTAGGTAACCCCTTTGTTAGGTACTCAACAAGAGCCCACGAGCCCCTCGGAGCCTCCCGAGCCATGCTCGGGATGGCGGCGAGGGGATCTCCCCTATTTCTCAACTGTATGCCTGGCCAAGCCAGAGCTCCCGAGTTGGATTCGATGTCCGTCTACGACGTGAAGGATGTCGTCATGACCTCTTGGTCGGGTAACGCCTTTGGTAAGCTCAAATTAGTTGAGCATGAGCAAGAGCCTGGTTAATCCCACGAAGCGAAACCGACCTAGGCTTGCATGAGGCGCCCCGCTTACCTTGCTTGTCGTGGGACCAACACTTGGTTCAACATAAGGTTAGATTTTGCAAAGCCGCCACTGCCCCAACAGGAAACCACACTTCGCTCCTCGTCGCCACCACCATCATCTAGGCCCCTCTCCGACGAGTCTGCTAGTGGCAAGAATAAAAGGGGATCCATCTCTCTTACCGTAGTTTTTAGATCTAGTTTTCTTAGGGTTTAGCCCAAATAAATCTACATCAAATGATTTTTGGTCGGAATCTTGCTACGTGCGATGACTTGGTGATTTTCACGACAAGATCGCCATTGCAGGCATCGGTTTCATCGACAGTTGGCCAATTTGTGGCCATTATCTACATGGAGAGGGATGCTCATAGGCACTCCCAACGAGGACAATTACTCTGGGTCATTGACCTCATTGTCGATGGTCTCGGAGAGAAAGTCAAGGATTAAAGGTGACAAATGTGCATCCTATGTTGTACCCGACGATGCAACTGCCAATGTTCATTTATACTGCGATGTTCTTTTATTGATTCAGATGCGTTTTGGACTAGTTTCAGAACATTGGATCTTGCAGCATGTCCAATGCTTTCTGGTTGATCGTTGGATTCGGCATAAGGAGTATACCCTGGCTTAGGTGTTCAACGAGGCTCTGTTCACCTAGAACATTGACTGCATCGAGGAAGGCCACCGTGGAAGAAGACGACGAAAGAATTTGGATAAAGTATTATATATTTTTTATTTTGGATTTTTTACATGTGTAACTTGGGATATATTGTGTCGAAATTTTAATATAATTCCTATTCCTTTGAATAAAAGGTAGTTGTTATGTTGGATCGATGGACATAAAATCTGGTGTAATTTGTTGTCTACTTCTTATTTTCTTTTTCTTCTTTGTTTCTTGAGCTCTGTATGTTTTCCTTTGTACTTGCTCTCTTTTTTTTTTGCATATATTCGTTGTAGGGGCCCCGACTCCTCAAGTTTTTTTTATAAAAAAAGAAACACTCCCTCTGATCCTTTTCTTTTTCTAATGACATGCACACATTTTAAATCTAATTGTAATCTTTGACCAATAGTTGCCCTCTGAATAAAAGTAGTTTGATGTTGTTTGATAGTATTATTTTCCTAACAAACAATAAACTACAAATGTAAGTAACAGTTAAAGTTTCAATTTGGAATGGTAGTACATTATATGTTTTTAGGGAAAAAAACAGATGATGGCTTACTGCTGCAACATGTCAAAGTAACATAGCTAACATCAATGTTACATTTTTCATAAAAGCAAACATCAATGCTACATTAAATCCTTCAACCCATCCTATCAAAACGTAATAATAATAATAATAAAGCACACTCAACTACGGCCTATGTGCCATTTTCTGGCCTGATTATATTTGCATCAATTATGCAGTTCGACCTCCAAATAACTCTAATTCTAAACTGGCATACTTATGCATGGATAATTGTGGGATGGAAAGAACAAAATCCTTGGCACATAAGGTGCGTGTGCCGCCAACCATATATATCACTCATGCGGTCGCGTTACGCGTCGGAAGCAGTACTCTTCCCCGGGGTCGGTGCCGGTGAGCCGCTGGCGCCATAAGCTGGGGCACCGCCGCCAGGAGACGGCGCGCCATAGGCAGGGGCGCCAGCGGACGAGCCGTCGTACGGCAAAGGCGCGCTGGCGCCCGACGCCGCCACCGAGGGAGGCAGGGCGACCTCGGCCGACATGGAGCCGGAAGCCTCGGTGATGAGGTCGAGCGTGACGCGCAGCAGCTTCTCGAACTCGAAGCTCTTGGTGATGCATGCGTTCTTGATATCGCTGACTGGGGCGTCCTTGCAGGCGTCCTCGCAGGTGGAGGTGCCGCCGAGCGTGGAGGCGAGCCAGGACTTGACCTCGAGGAACTTGGCGTCGGAGAAGTCGCGGGAGAGCGCGCTGAGGTGCGCCACGGCCTCCTCGATGTCTTCGGAGCAGGTATCGAGGCACCGGTACAGCACGTCGTCCCTGATGGCGTTGAGCTCGTGGTGCGCGAACGCCGCCACCGTCATGCCCACCTCGGCGGAGACGTACACGAGCAGCTCGGCGAGGCGGCGCGGGGTGACGGGCCCCGCCTGGCACTCCGGGTTGTCCTTGAGCGCCTGCAGGCACAGTTTGGGGAACAGCGTCTTGTTGCACGCCTCCTGGAGGTTTCCGGCGTCGGGGATGGTCCGCACGGCGGGCGCGGTGGAGACGAGGAGGAGGAGGAAGAAGAGGTGCGCGACGGAGCGAGCCATGGCCATGGCGCGTCGCGGTCACGGCGGGTAGGAGACGGTGTGTGCTCTCGGTATGTGTATACGTGTCCCCCTCCTCCTGTGTGGTGTGCGGTGTACCACTGTGGTGGTTCCTGGCGATAGGTGATGAGAGGAAGGTGCCACCCGCACGGGCTTATATACATGCTATCTCTAGCGCCTCCGTGTGCTCTTGCAAGCGATCGAGGTTTTCTCCATGGCCAAGGACCTGTTCTCCTCCCCCATGGATGCATGGCTTGCCGCTGCTGTAGGAGAGTTCAACATGCCTGCCGGGACATATGGTGAGCCTTCCGCAAGGTGTCTCCGTGTCCTTAATTGGGTTGAAGTCTTGAAGATCTGTGGCTAAAAACTGATAGGTGGGTTTGAGGTTGATTTGAACCCGAACCACGTCTTCCGTAGGTCGCAGTCGCAGCCCACGCCGGGTTGAACTCCCCCGGCACGCTCCATCGAAAACCGCATTTGCCAGCACGTGTGTTGGTGGGGTCAATGGCCCCCGATCCATGGTGACCCATGGGGTTAAGACAAAATCTACGCCCGGTGAGACGGTGCCCATGAGTCACGACCATGTGCCACCTCGTTCTTGTGTCTCCAACACCCTGGACCTCAGACTCGGAGCTAAAAAAAAATGGATCTCATGGCCGCTCGTTGCCGACCTCGGAGTCCTGTGCATCGATGACATCCTTGCACCAGCAGAGAAACTATTTCTAGAGGCAACTCTTTTATACGAAGGCAGATTTAAGCAACATTTTATATGGTCAAACCGACGGTATGATCCTGGCACGATGTGGTAGGCACTGATTGGTACGACAATGCGTGTCCTAGTCCTGTGTCGTGCCATGTGACCTAGACACGGACCTACGTGTACTTAATTAGCCGTGTCGTGCCATGTCAATGGGCACGGTAGCACACCAGGCTCGTGCCAGCAATCTGAGTCCATGCAGTGCCTGGCACCTCGCACGGAACCGGGAGTATGCACCGTGAGACGGCTGGAAAAGGAGCTGGTGTTTCGTAGCTAATGGACCTGTTTGCTTCAACTTATATGCGGCTTATCAGTCATGGTATATAGTGTTTCTCTCTCACAATAAATCAGCTTCAGCTGGCTTATCAGCCGCAGAAACAATCAGTCGAATGTTTGGGATATTTATATGGTCTCTTATCTATATCGGGTTCAAAAAATTTCGAGGCCATCCAACAGCTAAAAAAGAACGATAATGATAGGACGAGGACGTCCGGACAAACCCGAATCCGGACCCGTGCCACGCCTGTACCTGTACCCCACCCGTGCCTGTACCAGCTAGACACGACCTGCACGCGCCTTTACCCCGACCTTGACACGCATGCGCCCGTATGCGTGCCTTATCAGCCAGCACTCCGCTTTCTTATGCCTCCAGCGCTACACCCCCCCTCTCTCTCTTTCTCTCTCTCTAGTGCAGGCGAGCGTCTCGGCACGGCGGCGTAGCGGCCTCGGTGTGACCGCACAGGCCACGACGAAGGAGGCCCGAGCGGCCCTAGCTCGACATGGCGGCACAACGCCGCCGCCGGCCCAGGTCACGGGCGGACCAGCACGGCAGGGCCAGCACGAGTGGCTCCCTGGCGGATCTGGCTCCCTCTCGTCGTGCGGGCGCTGCCTCCTTGTCGCGTCCTCCTTGCTGCGTCATGCAGCCGCCGCTGCTGGGACGCTGCCTCCGATGATCTCCACACGCCGATGAGCCTCTATTCTCCCAAGCAGCCTTGAAATGTTGCGTTGCACTGAAAACGCATGTTGCAAGCATATGTTTTAAGTGTTTCAGATATTTCAGAGGTTTGTTGCAAGTGCTTCATATGGATGTTGCAAAAGTAGATCGGGATGTTGCACATATTGCATATAGTTGCAATTGTTTCAGAGAATGTTGCAACGTTTGTTTAAAATGTTTCATCTGTTTCAGACGTACGTTTGTACGCATTTTGATCTAGATGTTGAATATGTTTCACACATACGTTGCATGAGTATATTCCTAATGTTTCAGTTTTGTGTTGCAGCAAGTGTTTCCATGTTGCAAGTTGTAAGTGTTTATCTAGAAGATGCATATGTTGCAATGCTATACACGTATGTTGCAAGTGTATGTTTCAAATATTTCAACGGTTTTTCAGAAGTGTGTTGCAAGTGTTTTATCTAAATGTTGCATATGTTGCGGTGACTATATATATATATATATATATTGTGTGTGTGTTGTGCAAGTGTATGTTCCGTGTGTGCGCTCTCGGTAGGTACGTGTCCCCGGCCTCCTCCTGTGTGGTCTGTGGTGTACTTTGGTGGGTTCCTGGCGATGGTGATGAGAGGAAGGGTGCCACCCGAACGGGCTTATATACATGCTACGGTGTGCTCTTGCAAGCGATCGAGTTTTTCTCCATGGCCAAGGACCTGTTCTAGTCCCCCATGCATGCATGGCTTGCCGCTGCTGTAGGAGATTTGAAAACATGCGTGCCGGGACATATGGTGAGCCTTCCGCGCAAGCGGTCTCCGTTTCCTTGGGATGTAGATATCTGTGGCTAAAAATTGATAGGCCAGGGTTTTACACTGTCAAATACTCCGTAGAAAAGAAGAAAACCCACGTGTTGTGTGCGTGGATCGCAGCCCACGCCGGGTTGAACTCCCCCGGCCCGCTCCATCGAAAACCGCATTTGCCAGCACGTGTGTTGGTGGGGATCAATGGCCCGATCCATGGTGGCCCATGGGGTTAAGACAAATCTACGCCCGGTGAAACGGTGCTCATGGCCGTTCGTCACTGACCTTGGAGTCCTCTGCATCGACGACATCCCTGCACCAGCAGAGAAACTATTTTTAGAGGCAACTCCTTTTTTAGTTTTTATTTACGGAGGCAGATTTAGCAAAATGTTATATGGTCAAACCAACGGCATGATCCTGGCACTGTGGTGGCACTAATTGGTACAACACTACTCCCTCCGTTCCAAATTATAAGCCGTTTTGACTTTTATGTACATCTATTTTACTATGCATCTAGACTTAATAATATGTCTAACAAAATACATGAGAATAAGACGTCGCCCTGTCAGGCTGTCACACCGAGGCCATCTTGCCGCCGCACCACCGCTCCCCAGCAGAGCACCCCCCTCCCCCACGCCGCCGAGGCCATCGCGCCGCCACAAGGGAACCTGGAGTATGTAGCGTGCGGGGAGTTATAGGAGGAGACGGCCGGATAAGGAGCTGGTGTTTTGGAGCTAATGTTTGGGGATATTATTTATATAGTCTCCAACGGTTCTAAAATTTTTGAGGCCATCCAACGACTAGGAAAAAGATCCACCACATCATGTCTATCCAAAATGTGTTGTTTTGTGTCCGTGTTGGCCCTACGGGCTTGAGTTAGGCATGACACTATGGTCATGTCATGCCCGGAGCAAGCACCAAGGGCTTAGTGCCATGTCGGTCCTATGTCATCCTTTTTCAGACCAGATCTATGTCGGCCCATCAATCGGGCCTGTTTGGCCATCTACTAGTGCAGGGCGCGCGCCATCGCGCGCACAGGCAAACTATGACTGAAGTGTAAATGTCCAAATGTGAAATAAAGGCATGAAGCTGAATTGTTCCATGGAGTTAGTATATTAGGAATTCAAGATCAAGGAAAAAGTATAGGATCCTTCACTCATCCCTGACTATATAATCAGAACAAAGTACTTGCAATGAAAAAAAGAGAACTAATGTACATAGAAGAATCTCCAGAACGGTAGACAATATCCCTTTCATACACAAGGGCCTCGGAATATGTTGAATCAGCTGCACATGCATATCTGATTTACATTTATGGTCATGGAGACCATGGTAGTCTCCTCTTCTTCAGCATCTATGTACTCTATATATCCTTTTGAGACCAGTTCATGCCAACCTTCATTAGAACTCTCCTGGATAAGTGGACAAAAGGATCGAAGAAGCCTATGAGAAAAAATATGCGCATGTAAAATTAAGTGGAAGGCAGCAGACGATGATCAATGGCAGACCTTTTGTTGCAAGGCTGGATAGAAGAAGCCTATGAGAAAAATTATGCACATGTAAAATGAAGTGGAAGGCAGCAGATGTTGATCAATGGCAGATCTTTTGTTGCAAGGCTCGGATATGTGCCTTTTTAATGAGCAGCTCTTGGCCCTCAACAATAAACAATGGACGACTACAGCGTCCATAATTTGTGAAGAATCGAAGTTGTGTAAGACCGATATCACGGACCACACAAGCTTTAGTGTCGACATCAATCGGAAAATGAAGACCAAGTAAATTTGAGATGCCAAGGTCATTGAAGTGCACTCTTAATAAGATGCAGGGTTACCTGTCTCTGTATATCCTACGAAAGTAAATGGAAATTCCAGTAGATACCTGTGTCATGAAAAGAAGTTTGAATTTCATATTAAACACCATTGTTAAAAACAATTACCTCAATCAGTTATATATATTTCTCAAGCTTGTATATGTGAGTGGGTAATAAGTAGCGGTAGGTTTGTTTAAAAGGACTCTTGTATAAAATCAGTTTTGTTTGACTCATCTAATTTGTCTTTCTATCTGCAATTAGGAAGTATAGGATGGAAGAAACCTGCCTTCTTAATCACCTAAGAGTCTTAACCAACAGGTCAGGGTTCTTATGAATTCCGACCCAACAACCATTGACAAAAATTCCAGTGGTCTGTTGAATGATTGCTTGTGGTATCTCCTGCAGAAAATGAGTACAAAACCATAAGGTTTGGGAGGATATAATAACCCAATAAAAATGCATGTGTGCACTGAGAAGTGAGAAGGAAATGAAAACAAACCTAAAAATTTTCTGTGCCCTACTCCTGTAAAAATTCCAAAATTAGATTTGCAGCACACACAGTGACATATAACATGAGCTGGTGTAAACAACCATGGTTTGAACATTACTGTCGCCATGTAACTTTGAGGACCCTTGATTTGGCTAAAGAATTTGTCGCTGACACTGTAGAGGATGGAAACCTGTACACTCTAAAGAGCAGGTTAGCAGTTGACATCTGCGATGGGCTGGAAAAAGCCTCATGCGGCGTGGAAGCAAATAAAAGGTCTCGAATTTGGCAACTGTAACACATGAGACATGGAGGGGAAAAGGTAAACTGCAAAAAAAAATCTCTTGCATAACATCATTGAGCCTACCTTGAAGCCGGAGCAGTAGGGAAGAAAGAGCAGATAATTTGTTGAACCTGTAAGGGGCCTGGAAAACAACAATCACATTTCTAACATGAGCAAGGACAACAAAACCGACAAATGAAACTAAAACATCTAATTCGTAAGGCAGGAAGTAGAATTTTCAGGTACAGTCCGAGCAGTGCATACATATCAAAGAATGGATGAAATAGCTGAGGAACTTGTAGTTGCAATTGTTAATTATGCACCTTCCTTATTACGAAAACAGATAATGTACCTCTCTTCAACTGTGTGATGGTACTTGATCAGCATCTGTATTTCGCCAATAAATGTCGAAGATAGCCAATGACAGGCAACACCATGACTGAACCACCACCATTTAGACCACCAGAAGGCATGCACAGGCGAGATGGAATAGGAATTAGACTGGAACAATTTTTTAGCTGAGATGAAGCCCAGGGAGCATCTAGAAGTTGTCATGCTGCATAAACCTCATAGGATATAGCAGGTGATTAGATCGTAAAAGTTAGGCGGCCATGTAGTCCCGATAATTTCTAGAAGTTGCAGTGATCGATATATAATAAATTTCAGGTAAAATGTAAATTAAGCATGTATGCATGAAGTAGGGGAGATCTTTTGTAGCCTGCTGAATATCACTTTGTGCCTATTCTTTTTTCAATCAAGTTGCAGATAAAAAAACTTTTTGACCATTTAGATGTTGTTAAGCTGCACAAACTCTTGATAACCAACAGTAAGTGCTGAAAGCATCAGAATGGATGCATCTGTTGTACCAGCTCGTAGAACGTCTAGTGATTGACATGTGATTTTCAGAGAGCATCTGAATTTACAGGTAAAATGGAGGCATACTTCCTCCATTTCTGTTTTACAACCTAGGATGTAAGGCAGGTATCATATGCAAGCTTGAACTGCGCGTCTGCGCCATATCTATTTTACACATCCTAAAAATACCTATAGATTTGTGAAATGGATTACAGACTAAGGAGGAATAACTGCTGTACGTACGGGTCTTTATTCTAAAAATAGAATGCGCGAATAAACAAAAAAGAGGACAAGAAGCAGATGGCAACAATATGCATAGCATAGTAGCAGCTCATTAGATTAAGCAAGAAAGAGGGCATTACAAAATTGGATAGATCAAGAGGTCTCACAAATGTTGATTGAAAATTAACACAAGAGCAGGATGCATATCTGAACTGATAAGGAAAAAAGCAGGCAAGAAGGTCCAGCTCGGCATCGATCCTCACTATACAACCTGCAGTAATGTGCAAACGCTAAACATAAGCTACATTTAAACAGGCCGGCCAAACAACCAGCAAGCTCATTTGACGCATGGAAAAGGATAGAGTTACACATGGAGCAGGGTGTAGACCTGAATTTTATGAAAGACGTGATCATGCCGTGGCACCACACCGCACCGCAGCGGTGCTGTTTTGCACCAGCCTATACAATTCAAGACGAATGCAAAGAATGATATTGGTTACAAAAGTTTATATGTGCATATATACTTTGGTAAAAAAAACAAGACCTCAAACTACTCAACCTGCATGTGCAAATAGGTTTCAGATTCATTCATGAGCCAAAAGATCAGAGTGAGGCAGTCCTCTATGGGTTCTTGGACCCACACACAATAGGAGCAAGTGAGGTTGTCAATCAATCACTTATCCCAGCCGGAAAAAGGAGTAAAATTGGGGAATCGAATGTCGGTCACATGGATGGTTACCGTACCTGAGGCTGCCTGAGCTAGAAAGGGCGAGGGCAAGAGGGAAAGGAGGTGGCAGCATACCTGGCCATCGACGCCGGTCCGGGGAGGAGATGTGATGAAGGGGCTGATGTAGGTCCGCACCACCGCCATTCGAGGGACCACCTGGTTGTCCTCCACCCCTGAGACCTGAGAGCAGAAAGGATCAAGATTGAACAGACGATTGAGATAGAAGAGGGCTGTTTGAAGTGATAATGAGCATAAAAAATCACAAAGATCACATCAATGTAGAAGCCGCAGGATCCCTCATATAGATTGGTACCACCACATTATTTTTAATGGATCATGCATTGACCTTTTTTTTTGTTTCAGTAAGTTATACCAAAACATACATTATTGCCAAACCATCAAGATTGTTGTTGCTGACAAAAGCAGGGACGCTTCACTGTTAGTAAATGTTAATGCAACATCCCAAAAAATTGCTTCCAGTAAGAACATGCTATGAACAGGATAGTCATACATGTAAGTAAGTTCAGTGGATCTGAGTTTTTTTTGTGCAATAAAAAAGTTTCCAAAGCTTCCATGCACATATATCATGTTTTGACAACTGAACATATATGATGGCACTTCTTCCAAATCATTTTCTAGTGGTCAGAAGTGCCATGGCAGACATGTCATGACAAAGGTCTCGTACATGGCAACCACGAGAAGCAAGGTAGGCTTCAATAGAGAAGCAACAGGAGAAACGAAATGACAGAGTACAGACTAGACCAACCTGCACGGTTGCCATGAGGAACGCAAGAAACAGCCAGGCAACCGAGGGGCATCCCGATGAATAAAACAGCTAGGTCTTCACTGTGATGTGGCACACGTTGACAAAATTCATGGCAACGCATATGACTATTTCTTCTTTTACTGGCAGCTGCTCTAGCAACTGCATATTTACCGACAACGTATGGAACCTGTATTAATTTCAGAAGTACTGTAATTTTTAGGAATACAACTAACCTAATGTGCTCACGCTATCTCAAACAAATGTGCCCTATACTATCTACAATATCTGATAAAGTAACTTTGGATCATTCATTTCAAAGTGAAGTGCACGAAGAATTCCAAATCCCATGCTCTCTGGCCCTGTAATGTAGGTAGTGACATCAAGAACATGTGAGGAACCTAACCAAATAAAAAAATTGCAAACCATCCCTGCTATCATGCATAAACAACGGCACAACACAAACATGTAGGAAGTCACTAAGATAATGTAACAACACCTATGACAGCAGTGCTCTCGGAACCAAGTAGTTAATCTTGTGCTTGAAGAGTGAATATAAAGAGAAAAGTATAATGGGGGATATAGAGGAGGAATATGAATTGGATGTTACCTTGCCTGCTAAATGAGAACTGAAGCACTCCAATTATACTTTTCCCAGTCGCATATGCTGGCCATAAAAACAAATGGAAGTATTAGGCCAAGTAAAATACAGTTAGAAAAACAAAGGGAATCATGGCTCAATATGATATATCATGTGCAACTAAATAAAATTCATTGTAAAATAGAAGAGAGGAGGTATGGAAAATAAGAAAAGACATGCTAATCATAGTTGCAGTGGCCATGCTGGTTATTTATTTTGAGAATCATTCATACCCTTGCAAAGTGGTGGCATAGTAAGAACTCATCCACATTTAAGCATTAGCTTACTGAGCCAAATATCTCATATTTACCTTGATCCCCATAAAGGCAAGGGCACCTATATCAATTTACATATAGCACGGCAAAAAACATATATCCTCTAAAAAAAAGAAAATATGAGAAATCTAAGAACAATCTAACCTATGTCGATAATAGAGAGGGCAATTGAGTAATTTAACAGGTCTACATAGAACCTAAATTGAGTTGGTAACACATCCAAATGCTAAACTATTAGTAGTAATCAAACACGATGCGTGCACAAAGCAAGAAAGAGGAAGAACACATAGTGTCAGCCGCCGCCGGTATAATATAGCTGAGTACAGCATGGAATAAAGCCTGAATCAATATGAAAGATGTGAAGCGTGGGGAAATTACCAGGGTCGGCAATGAGAAACACGAGGCAGGGGCAATGCTGGATCAGAGAACCTTCGAAGAATAACTAGCAGACCAAGACGGAGCAAACGCAGGTCCTAGCCCCCGGCGCATGGAGCTAGCAAAGGATCCCACCTCCAGCACGAACTCAGGAAGGCCACAGGTGAGGGGACCCTGAGCACGGCGCCCGCGATACCTAGGGTTTCGGCGGATTGTGCGCTCGGGTCCTGCACGGGGACAGCGAGGCCCCGGCCACGGTGCGTGCAGCACGCGGGTGGCGCCTCGCGCCGCCGGTGATGCCGCAAGGCGAGGAGGGAAGTAGAGAGGGGGGAAGGGGCAGCGGCGGTCGTCGTGTCGGAGACGGCGCGACGTGAGACGCGAGGGAGAGAGCGATGGGGAGAGAGAGGAGGGGGCGACGAGAAGATTCAGGAAACAGACGCGATGGACGTGATTTGTTGCCTGAAGCGGGCTGTCATATGGCCATCCCACACCTTTGATGCATTTCGCCGGTTGCCCTACTCATACTTTTCTCCTGTTTTCTCCCATACAGATCCCCTCCTCCATCTCAAACGGCACCGTCTTCTCGATCCCCACTTCCCTCTCGGTGTAGGCTCGCTCGGTGCTTGGCGGGAACCTTTTCGGAGAGCGCGGGAGATGAGGCCGCCCTGGCGATAAAGCGCACATGCGGGTCGCGGCTAGGGTTACCGCCCTCACTCTTCGCCTCTCCTTCTGCCATAGCTCTGGTGCGAACTCCCCTCTAGCTCCCCCTCGACCTCGGTAACTCTACCGAGGCGACCACCGCCGGTGGATTTCTCTCGGTCCTCTGGCGCTTCGACGGTATATGCCACCTGCGCTCTTCCCCTCCTCCTTCTTCAGTGTCGATTTTGTTGATTTGTCTGTGGATTTTTCTTGCAATGCCAAGAAATTAAGGTTCTTGGTTTGACATCCTCAGATCTGTGCGATGCTATACCTGATTTACCTATTCCTAGCTCAGATATGTACATGATGCTTCATATTTAGTGTATACCTCATGTTTTGTAGATCTTGTACATGATGATGCCTATTTTGTTGTACACACTGAGCAAAGTGTATAGAGGTCAGTGATGTTGATTGTGTAATAGTATACGCTGGAGGAGCACCCTTTGGTGTGACAGCCGCGTCTTTCATAGTTCATTTTGTCCGATTTTTTGCTTGCTAAGCAGTACACACCCATGTTGCATGCTCCCTTTCTAATGTTGCCCTCCATCCCATTGGTAGACATGGCCTTTGAAGCTAGTAGAGTAGGTCATTCTTTGTGGTTGTTGCAAAGTGGTCGCTTGGTTTTTCATGTGGTTTAGGAGGAGAGTTGAAGATTCGCACTTAGTCACCTATGGTCCCATGGTGAGAGGGACAAGCAGGAGGATGAACAAGCTTAGATCGTCTATGAATCTGATGATGTGCAATTGTATCAACCTTCTTAGAATGAAGAGAGCCCCTTTTTCCAACTTTGTGACCTTTTCCGTAGTAGAGAGCTTGTCACTGACAGCATACACGCATCTATTGAAGAACAAGTAGCCATGTTCTTACATGTTGTTGGTCATAGTGAGAGGTTTAGGGTGGTTGACCTCACCTTCAGGAGGTCCGCAGAGACAATTAGTAGGTTCTTCCAAAAGGTGTTATATGCGGTAGGAGAGCTGAGGAATGAATTGATTGTCCCTCCTGCTACCAATGTCCATCCTAGGATCCTTGGAAGCAGAAGGTGGTACCCCTATTTCAAGGTTGGTATCCATAACTTGTCATACATAGGTCTCATTCATTATTAGTTTAGTGTCAATGTTCACTTGCACTTATGTTTTGTTGATTTAGGACTGCATATGAGCAATTGATGGTACTCATGTCTTAGCTAGAGTGCCTGTGAAGATGCAAGCTGCCTTTAGAGGCAGGAAGCACACCATCACACAAAATATGTTGGCAGCCGTGGACTTTGACCTTAGATTCATCTATGTGCTTGCTAGTTGGGAGGGATCTGCACATGATGCTCTTATCTTGTCTGATGCTCTTGAAAGAGCTGATGGCCTTAGTGCCATCAGGTATCATCCAAACCACAAAAAACCATTGACACTTTGCTTAATCCTAAATGAAACTACTAAAACATATCCCTATCTGTTAATTTCTAGGAAAATTCTATCTTGTCGATGCTGGATATGCAGTGAGGCCAGGTTTCTTGCCACCATTTCGTGCCACAAGATACCATTGAGGGAGTTTGGTTCAAACCAACATCAAAATCAAAGAGAGCTTTTTAATCTAAGGCATTCATCTCTTAGAGTAGCAGTTGAGAGGGCTTTTTGGGGCTCTAAAGAATAGATTCAGGATATTGGACAACAAGCCTTTCCACCCATACAAGACCCAAGTTAAGCTTGTTCTTGCCTGTTGTATTCTTCACAATTGGATCCTCAGGCATGGGCAGGACGAGCATGTACCTACTAAATCCACAGACTCCTAACATCAATGACAATGCCTCATAGCCATATCATGTCCCTGACAATGGTACCTGGGCACAATAGAGGGAGGCATGTGCTGCATAGATGTGTCAAAACAAGGAGAATTCTAGGGTGTAGTGGCATGGTGTGTGTACTATTTAGTAGCATTGATGGAACTTGTATTTTAACTGAGACCTATGGCACTTTGCAATGATGTAGTACCTATTCCTTTTTTGTCTATTTGATCTATTGAACTTGTATTTCATATCATGCAATTTGTTTTCCTTATGTACTAGTTTGTTCTATGTTATGCTGGTTGTGGATAGGACATGGACAATATGCTTGACCAGGTTGTTAACATTGGTGGTGAGGACAATGTGGTGGAACAGGGTGGGGTAGTTGCTGCTGATGATGACAATCCAGTAGCCCCTCAGCCCAATGGCCCTATGCACTAGACTCATGTCCAGTCTAGGTTCATGCTAAAGAGGTTCCATGATTTGGTGGGGTAGGGGGTCAAAACTGACAAAGGGTTTAAGGAGGTACATGTTAGGCAGGTTGCACTCATGGTCTCTGAGTTTGCTGGGGTCAATGTGAGCACCCAACAGATTTACAATCACTTGAGAAAGTGGAGGCAAAGGTGGGTTAAGATTGTTAGGCTCAAGGATTTAAGTGGTGCTCTGTGGGATGAGGACCACCATATGATAGTACTTGATGATGAACACCTGCTTGGCCACACCAAGGTTAGAAACTATTTGGATAACACCTCAGTTATCCCTTTTCTTTTGCTCCCCATATGTCTAATAGTTATATCTGTTTCACTAACTAGGACCATCCTGCTGATGCTAAGTTCTTCAACACACCAATAGAGAACTATGTTTAGATGGAGGCCATCTTTGATGGTAACCAGGCCACAGGCAGATATGCAATGGGCTCAAATGAGCCTCTAGGTACTCCAACTGACATTGGCCAAGGTGATATTGATGCCGTTGAAGACATCACTGACTTAGGTAGCACAAATGCTGATTCTAGAAAGGGAACTCCTTCTGGTATGGAAGGCTCTAAGGGTTCTAATGCAAAGGGCCAGGAGGAAAGGGGTGGTAAGAGAAGAAAGCTTGCCCAAGAGGAAATAGATCTCATGAATGGAATGATCAAGGTGTGGAGTCTCAGAGGAGATGCCCTCAAAACTCCATGACACAATGAGGTGCATCAGCACCTTTATGGTTGTGTTATGGCCTACCCTAGGTACTCATAGGAGGCACTCATGTTTGCCATGGTTTACCTGTTGAAGAACAAGGCTGAGGGACTTTGCTTTGTTCAGATGATAGAGGCTCATAGGATCCTATGGCTTAGGACCTACCTGAGCACAACCTACTTTGCTTAGATGCATATGAGTTGGCCTCTCCACTTTTGCATATAGCCATGCTAACTGTCTTATGATGTAGGAAGTATTTTGATGTGTAGCACTGACCTCATCCGGTGCTACAAAGAACCATTTGTCGCTTGACCAAGGCTGCACCTAGTTTTGTATAGCATAGGAGCCATGGTGATGGATGTGAGGTTTGTGTTGATCTGTGTGGTGTAGACATTAACAACGGATGATGGATTGTCACTTAGTTGATCTGAGCCCTAAAATACCTTGGATTGTCACTTAGTTGATCTGAGCCCTAAAATACCTTGGATTGATACTTAGTTGATTTGAGATATTTTAGATGCTGTTATTGTTCTTGTTATTCTTATTGTTGGAGTTCCTATTTGGCCGATGATGCAAACTATAGCAATCGGAGGTGGCTGTGGGTATTCTTCATGTTGTTGCTTTATTGTCTTCTTGTGTTTTCTCATGTCTGTCATCAAACCGTGCGATACGTCCATTCCCAAGCAGCTATTGTAGGCATGCCTACCGGATGGCTAGGATGGACACGTCGCACACTTCCATGGCAGCCATGAACTTGCCTCAGCAATTTGTGTTCTTATTTGCCACCTGGGATGATTGTAGTTAGCTTGCAAGATGATCATAAGTTAGTTTGCAGTTAGTTGAGGCCTGCATTTTTTGTGCCTATGATGTCAACCATTTTTTTTGACTGAGGCTGATACAATTATGAGATCCTTTTCATACCTATGAAGATAACAGTGCCAGTTTGAGTAATGGATTATGCACACTGATGACATTGGACTTGTGAGGTACTGGAGCATTGTTTCTTCTATCTTCTACTTATGCTTCTCATGGCTGTCATCAAACCATGAGAGACATCCATGCCCAAGCAACAGCTGGGCGGTTGTGATGATCTAATGGCTAGGCTAGACGTCTCATGGTTTCATGCCTGTCATGATCTTGGTTTTCTACTATCTGTTTGATGTTTGTTGCTGTCTATGTTTCTTAAGCTCCAAGTTTAAGGTCAAATAAAAAGGCAATTAAATCTGAGGCAAATCGATTGAACTAACCCTCATCTAATCAACATCTTATACTTTCTTTTATGTGTTTTTTAAGGGGCACATGGCTTGGTATATTGTGTACCGTGGCAAGGTTCCTAGGGTATATGCAACCTGGGCTAGATGCAATGCCCAGGTAACTGGTTTTAAAAACAATAGCTACAAGAGCTTCCCTACCAAAGAAGAGGCAGAAGCATCATACTTGGAGTTCATGGGTTGTGAAGATGACAAAGTTTTTGTCAAGCCTCCACCAAAGGTGGTCAGGAACACACCGGTGTTATTTGTTGTGGCTGTGGTGCAGTCTTTTTTCTTGCTGGTGCTCCTGTGGTTCATTCTTGCTTGTTGCTACAACTGCCTGTGATGCTCAAAATGTGTCGTGCAAACTTGTAATGACAATGACCTTGTGAGGTACTGTGACCCTAATGTTATTAACTATTATATGCCAGGACTGTTGTATGGTTCAAATTTATCATTAGATGCTCAAAGGTCATTGTCGATGAAAAGGCACAATGAACTGAGGCAAACAAATCCTCTATCTTGCTTGTTTCCTTAGAAGTGTGGTAACCTCACGAAAACCATACCTTGGTGCCTAGACCTGTTGACGTGAGGCAAACCAAACAGAGCTAGGGGCACAACTTTATACCACTTAACGCTCCATGCTGGCAACCAAACAAGAAGGAAGTCATCCAGTACGCAAGCCTCAAGTGCAACCAAACACAGAAGGGTGAACGGTGTCAGCTGGGCTAGGAAGAGCCTGGATGGGGCCTTCATCCCGGATGACCGAGCTTGGAGCAACCAATCACGCCCTGAGTACTCCACGGGTCCTGCACGGGGAGTATATATTTGCTTTTGTGGATTCGGTCGAGAAGCCGGAGAATCCGAGAAGAAACAATGAAAAAGCCAGATAAGGTAAGGAGAAGCACGAGGAGCCGCTTCAGACGAAATCTGATTCAAGAGATCTGGACCGCAGGACCCAAGATCGAACGGACGAGGGAATTCCGGGCGACGTGCACCCTGCTCCATCACCTGGAATCAACCGGCTTATTTAGGGGAGAATACGTAAAATGCACCTCTAAAATGGTTTCTAAACTAGCTTACCTCTAGAAATATTTTTTTAGTTCCAACCACCTCTAGAAAAACCCGATATTTCTAAAGGTGTTTTATAAACCCATCCGCCTCTTAAAAATACCATTTTAAGGTAGCTAGACTTTCCGGCCGCCTCTAGAAATTGTGTCATTTTTAGAATGCGAATCAAGATCCTAGCTATCTCATGGTAATTTGATTCGCCACTAAAAATCGTGCAACACAATAATAAAATATCTTTTTTTTAAAAATAAGTTGGATAAAAAAACTCGACCCTCGGATGGCTAGATAGCCCCGGAGCTTTGCGCTTTAAGAAGGAGACCCCTCACGCAGGTCGAGAAAACCCCCGAATCCCATACCTTGCCCGCATACAGGGGCCCGTAACCCTGGGAGTGGGCCGGTCCGCAACCTGTGCTTTGGGAAACGCAAGGCAAGCGAGGGAATTTTTTCCCCTCGGCCGGCATAAATAAATCGCCCCGAGGGGTTCGATCCCCGGTCAGCAGGGTGCCATAAGAGCGCTAGACCAACCGGACTAGCTTCCGTCGGTAAAATTAAGTTGGATGAAAATAAACTTTATATGAGAGTTATAGTACCCAAAGGTATCTAAAATTTTTTAGTTGACGACTTTTTCATTTAAAACCATTTAAGACCGAAAAAATGTTTTAAGTTTCATAATTTTAAATTAAATGTATAAAAAATTTCAAATAATCTTGAATGGAGAAATAACATAAACCAAAGTTGTAGCACTCGAAGAGGTTTGGAAGTTTGTAGTTGACTACTTTTCATTTCAAACCATTTGGTATCAGAAATTTTAGTTTAGGTTTTTAGATTTATTTTAATTTTTCAAAGTACATCAGATGAAAATATGACAATAAACCAAAGTTGTAGTACTCAAAGAGATTGTAACGTTGTAGTTGACAATCTTTTTTATTTGAGATTATTTAAAATTATTTTTTCAAATGACCTCGAGATCTTTGAAATGGTCTAAACAAAATTGTAGCAATTTAAGAGGGCCAAGATTTTTCAGTTTAATTTTTTTTATTTGTATTCGCTTAGAGTCTCAAATATCTAATACAAATATTTGGTATTAAAGTATTTAATAAAGTAAATATCATTCACTTGGTTACAAGTGGTTCTGCAACACAACAGTAAGAAAGTAACACGCTCTGAGATATTGAATTCGATCTCGGTGGCCGACAACTGCGTATTCGCATAAAAAATCTTGTGAATTATGACGTGCGGCTGCTTCTTCCAAAATAAAAGGAATAGTCTACTTTTTATCCGATTTGATAATTCTATAAAACCATTTATACGGATGAATGGTGTAAGTATACCGTTAGTGTAAATCGATTTATGTTAAGACAGCCATAAGGCAATCACCAATGTAAATATTTACATATACGGTTCTTAAGTGACACCAGGAACATATCACTATTTTTAATGGTCTTTCACACTACAGTTCATAAAACCACTACTCCGTCCATTCCAAATTATAAGTCATTCCAAGAAGCTTGAAAAGTCAAAACATCTCAAGTTTGACCAAAATTATAAAAAAAATTATAAAGATTTGTGACATCAAATAGGTATACTATGAAAATATAATTAATGAAGAATCTAATGATATTTAGTTTGTATCATAAATGTTATTATCTTATCATATAAATTTGGTCATTCCAAGAATCTAATGTTATTCTTAGGATGCTCATTTTAGCTTTGTAATGCCGTGCTTGCCTCAAACTCTAGTTAGTTCTGTGTTTTTCTCCCTTCGGGTAGTTACGCTAGAAAGTGTTTCTCGAACTCTATTGTAAAGCTGGCAGAGCCCCAGCGTGGGATCTTGCTTGATAAGCTTTCAATAAAGCCGGACAATGCCTTTGATTAAAAAAAGATTGAGACTAAAAAGTCAAATTCCTGCCTTGATTCTCTCCATCTACTCCAATTATTCAGGTTTTCTCGTAGCGTGATATGCTCATCCAGGATGAACGAATTCCAACGTGTATTTTAACATACCTTATTTCTACTCCCTCAATTTCGATAACAGATCATTTTAAGTTTGTACTAAATCAAATTTCTCTAGGTCGACCAAGTATACACAAAAGTACACAAGCATCTAACCCATAACACTAACTCACATTCATTACAACATGTAATAAAATTGTGATGATGCATTTGTTCGAATATTGTAGCTGTCAATGTTACAAATTTAAATTATAATAACAACTCAAACAACGAAGAAAGCACACACACACACACATATATATATATATAGTATATTGCTCATGCTAACGCTATGGATCACATCAAATAATTTTTCTAGGTACGTATAAATTCTAACTATGAAAGGAAAATATGTGAGATCAACTTTCACATACTCAAGTAGCCCACATGTTTGAAATGTGCAATATATATGGTAACTTTCACAGATAGTATCCGCATCTTTAAATATATGGAAACAACAAACAGAATGCCAGAAAATGGCTGCTCTCAGTAGTCTAACCACCAAACAACAATGCGGCAGCTTGCTCCCCATTCCATAATAAAAAGAAGGAAAAGAGGAATGGGCCGGTCCATTATCGCGCCCGTCGTCCCGCCACAGCCGAATGTCAAGACTGAGGCCCCGTTCGCTTCCGGTTGAATGAACCCGAGAAACAATTCTTGGCCGGATTTCTTACTAAAATTTATATAAGCTTTGAACGGTTCCACGGCCGGATTCCCTCTAACCGAACGGAGCCTGAGAGGACCAACTGTCCAACTCCTTGGGCCTTCATTTCGGAGAGCAGAGTGTTCTAGGCCTTAAAGACATACCACATGCCCTTTGAGATGCAAGACCGGTGATGGGCTTTACTAAGTATTAGATATGGGCTAACGGGTCACATCGGGGAGGCGGTCTCTGAGAGAAAATGATCTGGCAGTGTACGCATAAAGGGGTCAGCATGAGAGGGTGGGATCTGAAGTCGGGCATCTAGGTGCAATTTCTAATTTAAGAAAGCATTTGAAAAGAAAGGATTGGGTTAGCCGAGTTCGACATGGATGGTTCTTCAACCGCTCTACCCTCGATGTGATAAAGTCCCCCCCCTTCTCTCGATAAAGAAAGAGCACTGGTCTACTGGATAAGCTAAAAGGCAGGATGCAGGTACTGTTATAGAAACTAGGCATGAAACAGGAACTAGGGACAAAGAAGAGAGCCAAATAACAAGTTTAGCAAAAGACCAAGGACCCACAGGAAAGAGACACAGAGGAAAATGGCATTCACGCAAAGCAAAAAGGTGTAGCTGAACTCCAAACCTAAAGTAGAGGGGATAGTAAGTAGAACCATCCTCCGAGGAAGCACTGGTTCGAGGAAGAATACCAGATCTAGTTGAGGAAGAGGTGGTACTCTGCAGCCAAAGGAGTAGTACTGGGGTTAGCTCTAACCATCTTGTACAGAAGAAGGGATTACGACTAGCCCAGGCAAGGAAGTAACTCAATCTCAAAAGGCGAGAGTTTGATTCAATTAGAAATCTCAAATCAAGGCAAATCCGTTCATTGAAGGAAGTGAGCTAGCTCCCATCACTTCATCTGCTGCCTGTTCAACTAATCGAATTCACCCTTTATTCGATTGGAATTCCTTTTATCGAATATCCCTGCTCGTACTTGAAGTCAGATTTCGGCGGTTGCATCTAACCTGCTCCCAATCTGATCCCTATCCTAGTTCTGGCTCCGCCCACTTTCATCAGCAGATCCTGCCTTTCCTCTCCTTTAATTTGTCATAGTTTGTTTGATTTATCAATGCTAGGAAGAGTGAATAAATAAATTGAACTAGTGCGCTAAGTACGTTACTACAGACCGGAATGGAGAATGACAATAGCATTTGGAAGGGAGTGTTTCTATTTCAATAATTAGACAACAGCCGTTAGTCAAAATACTGATATCCCCCTCGTTCATTTAAGTGGTAAGAAATGCTTTAGGTGAACATGCATGCAGCAATAATTATGTATTATTCAATTGTTATCGATTCCTACGTAGTACTTGACTATGAGATAGAGGAAGGATCTTATAATTGCTTATATAAGCAAATTCCTAATTCTAAGACATAGGTTTCATTATGCGGGGCGTGGCGAAAGCATTCAACCTTCTAGGACTAAGCCTAAGTCCTATGGTCCCTCAAAAAGAGAGATCAATTGTTCCTTACTTTACTGCAAGAAAGAACACATTGAAAGCTACAAGCCCTTACACCAGGGATGAAGTAGCTGTTTCGATAGGACCAGGGACACTACCAGACTGAGTTGAGTCCGACACTAGGGAACTTGGATTCATAGTACGTGCTCTACGCGATACACAGACAGATAGAATAGCCAGAGTACGGTAGGAATGGACTGCTGCCAAGCGAGTGGATTTATGAACGAGCCATTCATTTAAGTAGAACCGCCCCTTCTACGCTGCCTACTTACTTAATAATCAATTGCTCGAGCACTTATTTACCTTTATTTCAAGTAATTTACTGTCTGTTTCGACTGCCCTCAATTCATTGATTCGTATTGCTTTCACTACTCCTACTGATGACTTCGTGACTTTCCTCCTTCTAGGTGCTTAAAATCTACGTTATCAATACGGAAGAGGGCCACCTTACATGAAGCCCGCCCACCTTACGGGAATGGTAGAAGGGTTGTTGAACCGTTGTAGTGAGCGGGGTGTGTTGATAGCTTTCACACGGGCAGGACTACGTGTTAAAGTAGATGGCGAAGAAGACAGGGCTTATGGGGAAGAGGGGGTAGTATGAGTAGGAGGTTTGATTGATTTCATTCCTGAGTCTTCTTTCTTGCATTCCATCGTTACTTGCGGTGCAATCTGGAAGTCTCAAAGCGAGAACTGATTTCACTTCTTCCACCGAGGCTTGAGGGCTTCACCCATTTTATAACCCCAGAATCCTTGCGGTAAATTATTACTTTATCAGTTTCTGTGCTCATGAGAACTAACAACAAACAGATCGTCACCAGCGTCAGACTTTGACTCGTTCAACATCTCATTCCATTCGTTGCTACTACCAGCCAGAGAGGTCGGCGTGCGAGCCCACCGCCGTCACCTGCCGCTTGGACGGGGCCCATCGTTCTCCCGCCGAACTGCCCTGTTCGCTCTAGCTGGGCCACAACCCAGCTTGGTTTCTTGTGGGCACTGACAGCCAGCATGAAGTTGGCGCTCTGCTCTGCTGAGTCTGATGATGATCTGATCCGTCCACTACTATATAAATCTAAAAAAATGCCATTAGTATAATTTTTTTTGAGCTACTGGTTGCTTCGTATAGCTAATATACAGTTCGACCTTAAGCAAGACGTGTTTCACGGACGAGTTCTCAGCCATGCTACCAAGCAAGCATTAAGGCCCTGTTTGGGAGCACTGTACATTTTCGCACCTGAAATTGCCTTCCAGATGTATTTTTCTGTGCACAACAATACATCTGGATTTATATACACTTGGAGAAATGTTGTTTGGGAAAGGTTAAATACAGCCCCGTAAATATGACTATTATTGTTACTGGCACATGCAGCCACGAGTGTGAATAGAGAAGGCTTTTTATTGTTCAGCAAGGACAAGTGCATTGACCATGAACAAAATGACTATTTTTTAATATCAGGTACAGGAATATCAAGCAGAGTTGAAACTTGCAAACAATACGTCAATGATCTTAGACTCATTTCAGTCACCTGATATTCCTCATCAGTAGATAAACACTTCAATTTGCAAATTCTCCACCAACTTGACAGAACAGAGGATACAGGCTTTAGAGAAAACGGTTCAGGAGACAAACTAACCTGCATTAACACAAAGAATCACTTTCAAGCAAAACTACAATCAAGGAGCCCCAAAGTATACAGAATTGCACCTAGTTCTAAAAATAGATTTTCTGGGTTTTAGATCATGGTATGGTTTTCCAAGTTCAAAATTCTCATATCACAAATTGCTAAATTCAGAAACAAAAGTTCAGAGTCAACAACCAAGGCTAATCTCCATTGACCTTCTTCAATTCAGCTAGAAATCGCATCGTGTTTGCTCCAGCTCATGCAGCAGCCGCTCCAATTCATCCCTCCCCATGAATCTATCCAAGAATTGGTCCAAAATACAAGTGCATCTCTTTATCATATTTTTTTCCGGCCTCCTCACGCAACAGTTTTCTTCCGCAGGTTTTGGCCGAATTCAACGATAAAATAAATAGTCTCACAGCTCATCCAAACAACACTTTCTCAATCCGACCGTAAAATTTTTGGTGCCGGTAATTAACACTGGTTTTAGCTCTAAAACCGATCTTCCAAACACGCCCTAAGATGTATTAATCTCCTTAACATTAACAAACTAATTCGTAAAGTGAAGGTCTCGTTGAAAATGGTAAATTTTTTGTGATATCTGTAACAAGAAGTTGTACTGAGAAAAAAAACCAGATAACCTAGCTAAATGTAATTAAGAAAATAACAAAATTCATCAGAAGTAGCTGTCTGACTTGTCCATATTGCTCAACAAGAATGATACTGGTTTTTAAAAGAAAAAGACATTCCTATTATGTAGTTTAGCTGCTACTTACTATTACCCAATTACTGCGTACTTAGCCTTTTCTGCAGAAACCGGATTCATAGGATAGAGTCAGGACGATACCATAATAGTTGATGCATGTGAACAATTTTTTTGTTTTTGTTTTCTAGGAACATGAGTGGTCTAGTTTACAGCAAATTGATAGTACCAATACATGAGGTTTAAGTTCTTTTGTTTGTGTACCTTTTGTTAGGTATATAGGGCTGTATTGCCTGTATACCAACTTGCTGTATAGCTTTTAAGATTGTAATAAAACATTTTTCCAATAAAAACGCTAAATCACACACAACTGGTAACATCTGCATTAGTTTGGAAAATTGGGTTAATTTTTTTTTCGTGTTCTAAATAGGGGCAAAGTGTGTGACAGAGCACGAGACAGAGATATGGAAACTCGGAAATTTTGCCTATGAAGCAAAAATGACTTTTTTTTGTGTGACTTGAAGCAAAAATGATTTTGTTTTCTTTGCCACGACCTTTTCAGTCGAAAGTATACAGAGCAGATGCATCCCCAAATTTCTTTTCTGCTATATATAAAATGTTGCATATATAAAACACATCCACATAAATAAATAAATCATATGACTCCATCAGCACAATTTGAGAGCGCGCTTACACATAATAATGACAATAACCAGCGATACACTCGCTGAACCGAGAGTCCGAGAGCGACCGACAGTCGAGCGCCTAACGCCATGCAAGAACCACCGCGGCAGCCACGGCGCAGACGACAAGCGGCGGCAGCCGGAGCGGCGCTACTCGTCCGGGCGCCTCGGAGCCGGACAGGAACGCGTACTGGCCGCGCGCCCCCGGCGTGCTGTTGTTGTTCCCCCTCCCCGTCGGCGGCCCTGTCGTCGTCGTCGCCGGCGGCGGGTAGGCGCCGTAGCCGCCGCCGCCGCCACCGCCGGGAGGAGTGGGCGGCGGCGGAGGGGAGTAGTAGTAGAACTGCTGCACGAGGGGGCGGTCGTCCGCCGCGGCCGGGCGCGGCAGCGGCGCCGAGGCGAGCAGCAGGAGGAAGAGGAGCGCGTGCGGTGGGGGCGACATGAGAGCGTGGGGAGATGCTGGCTGCTGCTGCTAGCTCGATGGGTTCGCTGGGGGCGTGCTAGTGGCACTGGCACGTCAGGATGCTGCTGCAGTATAGGAGTACGTGGTGAGGTTTGCGTGATGCGGCATGGGAGAGCGTGTCCCACATGCGTGCTACGGCGGTGGCCTCGATCTGGGCAGGTGGTCAACTGGGCATCGGATCTGCCCCCGTTTATTGCGTGAAGGGCACACGTACGGTGGACATGCTACCTGTACTTGCATCAATATAATATATCCAAAACAAGCTAGTACTGTACATACGTATTTCACCGTTCCTGTTGGCTTGCTGATAAGCTACGCTAAAAGTAATGTGGACTGATTTGGTGTGAAAGAAAAATATTGTTTGTTGGCTGAAAAAATACAGCTTATAAGTCAAGCAGTGTGAAAAAAAAATATTATTCGTTGGCTGAAAAAATACAGCTTATAAGCCAAACGAACAGGACGCATGTCAACGAAACTTGGTGCAATTTCAATTCATAGTAGCAAAGTACTCCCTCCGATCCGTCGAAAAAATGCAACTATAAGCTACATGTCAGTTAAAATAGTTTAAAAATTCCTACGCTTTCTCATTTCATTCGCGAGGAAATGGATGTGAAGAAACCGTCATGTCCAGTTTTGTAGTAGAGACGGAACTAGACAGAGCCATCGGCTATAACCCAAAAGAACTAGATTTTGTAATAACATAGAGGAAGATTGAACGGAAAATCCTCCCGAGGCAATCATATTTGTTTTGGTAGATATATATGCTCTTCAGATACATTTTTGCAATTACATAGTACAACTAAGACACTCATGTAAACTCTATTCCTATGAGCATCTTTAAAGACTGAGCTGATAAATTCTCGTGATTGACAAAGTTATTACCATAGGCGCCTCATTGTCGACGGTCTTGGATCACTGTGAGACGGATGAAAGCAGGACCAAGAGCAATGACATGATTTGACCAAGTTTTTAGTGAATGGTATTCACATTTATTTTGCTCCAAATTAATTTATTATGAAAATACATTTTGTAATTAATATAATTGTATTCATTTGATATCATAAATATTAATACTTTTAAATGTATAATTGGTTAAACACACCTGTTCGCTTGATCGTTTCGTGGCTTATAAACCGCTGATCTTTGTTTTGTTGTGAGAGAAAAACATTGTATCATGGTGATACGATCGGCGAAGATGGTGAAACTTGAGATACTAAAACATGACACAATGTTTGGACGGAGTGAGTAGCTAGTATAGATTAGTGAGGTTCATACTAGCCACAAGCAAATAAAGTTTATAGCAAGCAGCTTCGGGGGTTCTCTTTACCAAATTTTGCACTATATATATTATTGCAGTGAACTGAAATCGATTTAGTCCGGTATATTTTCCTGTCAGGTAATCCAACAAGGGCATTCTGGCGGTGGACGGATCAGATCATCATCAGACTCGGACACCCGCGCGGACAGCAGAGGCAGAACCCCCAGGCCGACAGCCACAGAGGTCGGCACGTGCACACGCGCGTCAGCTAGAAGAAGCTTCATGCTTTGACGTACTCAACGCCGGCCTCCTGGCACGTCTTTCTATTCTCGCCTTCTTCTTTTTTTCTCTTCTCATCATGCATAATAAAGTTTCCCAACAGCCACGGCGCGCTTGCAGCCTTGCGTGCGTGAAAGAACGAATGAAACGGATCTGTCCATCTTTATTTATTTTACGTCCCATGATATCCTCCGTACCATTCATAATACTCTATGTTCTATATGTAAATCCGTATTTATGTGACGAGTCAGAACAACGGATGTCAATGAATGATTTATATCAAGTCCGATTTCAAGATATGTCAAGCGAAGTTCGACAACTAGCGAGGAATAAATCTCCAAACCGTAAATGGTCCAAGTCCAAGTGACCAGGCAACAAATTGTAAGATATGTTGCAACGCATGAACATATATTTGTTAGTATATATGTATGTGCATATAATTATTTGTCTTTATGCCGGATTTGTTTTCATATGTATGTCAGTTACAAGCTACCAGCAAACAAATGGATATGTAATAGTTTTAATCAAACTATTATGATTAGGAGTCTTGTACTATTGTCACTGGTTGTATGCTTACTAGCATTGGTTAAAACGACTAGTGGTTCACAGAGTGTATGCATTAATTTCTACATTCTTTTTTTTTTTGTTTCTGTTGTAATCCACACTCTCCACTCTATAGATGAAGAGTTGAATGTATATGATCGTGTCTCCTTTTATATACCTAAAACATAACATAACCTATGGTATTCATTTCTTTAAAAACATCACCATTAATTACTAGAAGAGTTCAACACAAGCCTAAAAATGTAACATAACTCATGGGCCATGCTGACAAATATAAAATACGACACTTTCGGAATTTGATGAGAGACATGAACTAAATTAATGTACCTTAGATGGTTAGGTTTATTATTGTGGCGTCTGTCCACCCAAATTTGGGTCATCTAGATTTTATCCAAGATTTAATATTACCATTATTTCAGTGGTTAGGTGAGGTGCTCATCCATAGTGGTCAATCGGCTGTCTTTTGGGGTTGCTATTAGGAGTAGAGTGTATATATCTGTGTTCATAGGGATGATTATGTGTCCGAATTTTTGAGTGCCTATGTTTGATGAGAGGCATTAGTGTGGCTTAATCATATACTGATAGAGTGACGACATGCAACCTTTGGATATGACAATGAAAGTTAAAAATAGAGTGAGCTCGTTCCTAAATTTGTATACGGAAACAAATGAGAACATACCACTATCTAATATTGGTAACTTGAGTATGTTTGGGAACAATTTGAGGGTGTGACAACTTTTGAGAGACTCCTTCAGTAGCCTCTACAACATATAGGATATAAATGCATCATATGCAGGGGCTTCCTGGAGTGCAAGCCTTCGGTTTGCCAGCTGTCCGACAGTATTGTTGCGGAGGACATAAATCTTTCATCCGGAACCTAATTGAGGCCCATAAGTACTTGGTGTTTTCAAATAGGCTCCTTAGAGCACTGGATGTCCAGCATGCTGCATTCGCTAATCACTACACCATCTAAATAAAATGAAGATGACAACCCCCTCCCCCCCCTTAGAATTCGTCACCATGGAACAAACACCTATTTTCAATCCCTACTGCAATTTAGGCAGTAAACCTAATTAAAATGAAGTGAAGATCAAAATACTAACCTGTCCCTAACAAAGATCTTCAAGAAATTGTTTGCTCCCCTCGTGCCGCCCTCGGTGCCACCCCGGGCGCCTCGGCGCCGCCCCTGTCATCGCCGACGTGGGCTGCCTCCCCCACTCCCCCCCTCGGCAACCCCAGTGACCTCTCCATCGACATTCATTGTCCTTCGTCCATCTGTGGCAATGGACCTGGTTCATAGCTGTCGCTGACGAAGTGTGCCTGCCATGGTTGCGCCGACCCAGTCCTTGAACCTTAGTGGTCTGAGTACTCGACCTGGCATCGGCATTCAAGGAGTGATCAAGTCCAAGTATGGCTGCTCGGTGTCCCCCGTAACCCGCGGGCGAGCGTTCCTCCTGGTCGCCTCCTTTGGCCACTGTAAGTTTAAGCTCTCTCCATCTTCGGTGGGAGCCATCCTCCAGGCCACGATCGGTGGTGTTGCTGATGATTTTGATGTCTTTCCTCTCGCTGATCGGGTTTTTCATTTTTCGGTTTCTTCGAGTCTCGTTGGTTTTCACATCGTTAAGCTGCGTTCTTTTGAGTGTTCTTCTTTCAAAGTGTTCTTTCACCTCTGGAGCAATGGTGGCCCAAACTGGGTTCGTGAGTGGAGAATTTTCTATGCTGAAGAAGCTGCCTCTTGGACCTATGTTCAAAAAAGCAGCAATGGCCAGGGAGCTAATTTGATCAATCCATCAGTCTCTTTCGCATATGCAGTGAAACAAAATCCGATGACTGGTGCTAACAGAGTTCCAATTTCGGTTCATCAACCAAGGAGAAATGTGTTTGATCGCTTGTTTTTCCCAGTTCATTCCGGTGTTTCAAAAGAAAAGGGGAAAGAGCCCATTGGTCAGTTCAAGCAGGCAGGGTCAGAGCGTTTTGTTACTGGTCAGTTCAATCAGGCAAGGCCAGAGCGTTTTGCCACTGAACCAAGTTTGAAGGCTGGTTCTATTTTGGGTCAATGGTCTGCTGCAAAAAATCCCATGAGTGCCCTGACACCCGGGATTTGTTCTAGATGTCTGACTGCAGGTCACACTAGAGAGGCGTGTAAATCTTCTATGAGATGTTTTGCTTGTAGGCATGGGGGACACATTGCGTTGAATTGTCTGAGCGGCACTAATGGGAAAGGTAAAACCGTGGTGGTAAACAGTAAGGAGAAGGAGGCTGCGGTTGAAGTTAATGAAAAGGGGATCCTCGAGCAGATCGAGCCCAGTGCCTTGGAAACTGATTTGGCCTCTGGGCCGAGGTGACGCAGCCCACCAGTCTTTGAGTCCTTCTCGGCTTGGGCCAGGGCACAGGTGTCCACCTCTCAGGCTGTGCCACCGCCGGAGCCAATCACCGTTCGATGGCCGACTACCCTATTGTTCATGACTGGTGGGACACAGGGTTTGGAGACCCACCACCCAGGGACTGAGCTTTGCCTGGGCAGAGTAACCACTTTGCTTGATGCCTCTCTGTCCCCCTCTGATAACTGCGCTCACTCTGCCTGCAACAGTAAAACCCCCAATGCGTCAAGAAAACCCTTATTTGGCAGAGACAACCAAGCGCCATTGTCGCAACCTCAAGCTCAACCTGCTCTGTTCTCCAGCGCCAAGCCACCGGTCATGGCTTACCAGTGTGCTGATCCGAACCCATTCAAACCAGGAGGGATGCACATTGAGGACATTCCAAACAGGCCTACGATGGTTCGGGCGATTGCGCCAAGAAGGCCGAGGCCAATGAATGAAGACCTAGCGATCGTCACCATCTTGCCTTTGCCGGGTAATCCTCTCCATTTTCCTACTGTTGAAGAGGTGGTCCGTAAGTTTTTGGCTCATAGAAGAGTTCATATTAAGGAAGTGTAGCCCTGTCATCTTGGTCAAGCTTTTGTTCATTTTGAGTTTGAAATTGATAGAGATCGTATGGTACTTGAGAGTCCACATCCTTATGGTGGTGTGGACTTCTCCTTTGTGCGTCATAACTAGGAGAGATACTGGAGAAGGATCGTTTTCAACCAAGAATGTTGGTTAATGCTGATGGGGCTCCCTGAGGATTACTGGGAGCAGGAATTTATTGAAATTATGCTAGGGTCCTGTGCGAGGGTGATCAGCTGGGATAATGATCCGGATCACCTTGCTAGATTGATTGTCATGGCACGTGTAGTTGATCTTGAATCCATCCCGCATTTCTCTGTCTTCGCTGATGGTATTGGTTATGAAGGTCAGTCCTGGACAGTTTAGATTGAGATTTTACAGCATGAAACTTTGGTGTTGGCCTATGTTGACGGTCGTTAACATCAATTATAAACCGTCAACATATCCTACATATATACTTAATTCCATCACCAAACATAGGTATAGGGGTTTAAACTAATACATTCCATGAGTTTTGGTGAATTTGTGAATGCAGGAGGGTTTATCCAGAAAACTGTCAAGGAGGATCTAATTGTCATATTTAATCACGTTTATCCGCAATGAAAACAACTCCAGAAGACTCTAGAAGACACCAAAAGGCAACCCACGGAAGCAGACCCCGAGAGCATGAGGGATAAACATGATCGAGGGTTCTCCACTTGTCAGCCTCTCTTTGCTACGACGGTTCTCCACCGCCTTAAGGATTAAATCTACGCCATTGCTTTAAGTCGGTTCATCCAACAGTGATCGAGGGAGTTGACGCGGATCGATGATGTGGCAATGCTTTGTCCCCTACTCCATCTTCCCTATATAAGGAGCCCCCTACCCCCTCCCTGGAGCCATTCTAAAACCCTAATTCATATCCTCCTCATTAGAATTAGAGCCAGCTATCAAGAGAAGATTAGTCCTCCATATGATCTAGTCTTGTATTAGAAATAGAGAAATAGAGTGTGAGGGGAGAGTTTGGAGGAAGTACCGGCCTGTCGGTGTTCTCTCTATGGCTTGTACCCTGGCGGAATCAAGTTCATCATAAGCTTGCTTCTAAGATTTCTCTGGTAATCAACTTCTAATTCAAGTAAGTAACGCGTTTATATTGTTCTTTAGGTTTGTGGCTCTTTTTTAGTACTTTAATCCTTGTCATTCCTGGGTTAAAGTAGTATTCGTAGTGTAAGCGTGGTGCTTAGACTTGGTTACTCATAGATGTACCCTATATTCCGGATCAGTGGTAGCTCACGAGGGTGACTCTTATAGCCTCGTTGAATCCTTTGTAGTCCACCTCCCATTTGTAGGCCTAGCAGGATTTAGTTACTATAGGAAATATACTCTACCTGTGTTTCTTTTAGTAATATCCCCATATTGAATAATAGAAGACATAGCTTACCAAAGTTAGAACTAGAAGACCTTAGTGATCTCCTTTATACTCCTATTATCTTAAGTCTTGTTGCTACTCTGAGTTAAGTTAGACGTAGTTAATCTCACACGTTTTTCTGTGGATACGATACTTGGAATACTTCCGGGTGAAAGCTATAGCGGTATCCGTGCGCTTACGGACTTATCTGTGTGTGTTAAATATACCAACAAATTTTCTGGCGCCGTTGCCGGGGAAACGGTTGCTGAATTAACTACAAATCTAGCCTAACCTTGTATCTGTATTCTTTTATCTTTTATCTTTTATTCTTTTACTATGGATTTGGAATCCACACCTATATATCAATATGCTAAACCTACGAGCGCACGCCTAGAGCCACCAAAATCTACAGAGCCTATCCTAGCACCTAGCTATGAGCTGTGCCCGTATTTTATAAAAATGATTCGGGAATAATCCTTCTCCGGAGACGGCGATGAAAACTGTAACACCTCTGGTATTTTGACCTAGAACTAAAACTTGATATGTCATCATATGCATTGCAAAGCATTCATAAAGAAGAAAATTTGGAATGCATTCACTAAATAAGATTTGTTTCATAAGTTGTTATTTTATGTGATGCAATGTGATTCAAAACGTTAAACAAAGATCATAACCACAAGGGTCAAATTTCATGTGATCATGTGAGACCATGTGTCATTTGACTCAAATAACCCTAATGGGCCAAGTTACTGGTCAAAATTCAAATTTAAGACAAAAGGAAAACAAATCAAATTTGAATTCAACTTTAAATTATAAAAGTTCTTTTTGCCCCTTTTGGATATTTCAAAATCCATTTGGAATTTGGGGTTGTGACAAAAAGCAAAGTTGGAGCTTATTTTATAAGGATCAACTTTGGTATTCAAAGTTTTTCAAGTTTACATATAAAATTTGGAGTAATTTTGAAATGATTCAAATACTCAAATGCACCCCAAATTCAAATTTCAAAATGGAGGCAGAATTTGAAAATGTTCCTTGAAGCAAAGTTGTAGAGCTTGAAAAGTTGAGCAACTTTCATTTTTGGAGATTTTCAACTTCTTTAGAATATTTGTGAGTAATTTGCAAATTAAACTCAGTGTCAATTATGTAATTCTCATGAACAGTGTCACGATCACCGCCCACCGCCGACGTACCTTCTCCGGCCTTCCAGGCTAGCCCTCGGCCGCCCTTGGCTTCACGCTGGCACTGCATGCTCGCTGCGTGTCGATTCCGCGCGCTCCTGGACGGGCTGTAAAGCCCGGAACGCCGTCGTCGCCCTTTCTTTCCCTGCTCTGTTTCCCGACGTCGCCGCCTCAACTCCGGTGAGTCCCCCTCGATTCCTCAGTCCAAACCAGCTTCGGCAAAGCGGTGTTACAACTCCGTCTCTTCCTTCCGAACCCATCCCACCAACTGAGGTTGTCTGAGTCCACCGAGAACCGCCGCTAGCGACTCTTCTTCCTCGCGGCCAGCGATCTCGACCGAAGCTCCGGTTCACCGCGGCCAGCATCATCTGGTGAGCCGTGGTCCTTGTTTGTAGGTTCTATAGCTTCGTCTTGATGCTGTGGTCCTTATTTCGCTCTTGCTTGGTCATTTTACCCACTGCAGTCGCCGGAACTACGTCGCCGACGAAGTCTTCTCCGCCGTGAGCACTGTCACCGTCGACCCACGTCACCGTAGTGTCTCCGGTCTCGTTCTTTGCTTCATCACGTCCAGGGTGAGCTGCTGATCCTTTTTGAGCCTTTTTTTTATCTCAACCAGCCTTGTTTCGTCGGCGTAACGCTACCGTGGCACCACGTCCGCCATGGACGGCGTGAGCCTGGTTCCGTGTCGTAATCCACCTCTGAAATCCCATAGATCGACGCGGCTAATCTTTGTGAGTGTTTAGATACCATGGTCATCGCAGTTGAGCTCACCGTCGGTGAGCTAGCGTCGGTCAGCGCCGTCGCGGCCACGGTCAAAGCCCGAGGTTAGGGATGACATGTGGGGGCCGGCTGTCAGTGAGAGCAAGAGAGAGAATAGTGACTTTTGTTATTTTCTGATTTTGAATAGTTCTGAATCTTTGGAAATTTGTAGGAAAATAATCATAGCTCCAAAAATTCTGAAAAATTTTGTGTAGCTTCTGTACATGCTCTAGTATGGTTTAAAAATTTGAAACTTGAAATTTGAATAAATTTTTAATGTTCAAATATTCAGTCCATTAATTAATAAATGCAATTTCCATGATTTTTGTAGGCCACTGTATAGGTCCAAAAATTATGAAATTTATTTTAGTACACTAATTTGTTATGAGGAAGCTTACATAAAATTTTGAGGTCATTTGGAACAAGTTTATTTTTGGGCTTATTTCAAATTAATTATAAATTGAATAAAAGCAACCCTAATTGTTAGGGTTGGGATTTAATTTTTGTTTGGGTCATGTTGTGTGACCAGTAGAGTTTCAAAATCAGTTTGGTCAAGTCACATGTGTGGTTCTTGCCGGTAGAATTGCAAGTTGGTTTTGTTGGCTTGCAACTGTACCGTGAAGGAAAATCATATTCGGGGTGTTTTTACATTTCATGTACCGTGAAAGCATCATGTTTACATTATCATCATGTTAAAGCATATGTTATCATTTCATGTAGAAACCGACAGTGAAACGATTCTAGTTGAGCAAGTACTGGAAGAATCCCCGGTTGTCGCGGGATTTGGTAATTGTGGTACTGATCTGGAACCTGAGATCATCAACGAAGGCAAGCCCCGGTTTATGCATTAAAACCATTACCTTGTTTACTTTGAAAAGTTTATCACCTATGTTACTTATTGCATTAAGTTGATTTACTTCAAATGTTACCTACTTGATGCATTGCCTACCTTGTTACTTGTTTACCATCCTTGAAGATGATTTTATTTACAAAGGCGTAGAATTGCTTAGTATGCTTTGTGGTAGGCTTTCAAAGTAAAAGTTTGGGTATAATCAATGATGGCATACTAGCCAAAGAAAGAAAGAAAGAAGATAGAATGAACTAGAGACTAGTCGGGTGGCTTATCTTGAATGTTGGGTAATGTTGCCGACTATGTCGCTTAAAGGCCACTCATTGTGGATCTCCTGAACGAGACACTTTGTAGTACTGATCACATACTCCGGTAAGCCTACTTTGGCTAATCCGATACTAAGACGAATGCCCACGCACTGGGAGTGGTGAGATGGCGGGAGTAGCGTGTACCCTCGTGGCTTGAATGTGGCCGGATTTGAGGTGTGCTGTGCTTCGGGTAGCGTGGAGACAGCTTAGTACGGGAGGATCCGGTAGCGAGGTTGATATATGCAAGATTAAGTTCTACATATGTCGTGTGATAAGGAATCCCCAGCTGGGACTTGAATCAATTCAAATTGCCGGTGCTCCGCGGATATGGAGACTCGATTCATTACAGAAGCAGTGCAGGACTGGTGAATTACTAAAACATGAGAAAAAGAATGGAATGAGAAGGATTGGAACATGGGATATGAACACTTGGTTGGAGATATTGAACTAAAGTACTTAGGGGTAAAACTTGAAACTAGGATCAAGAATAGTAAGCTTTTGGCAAAGAACTTTTGAATTTTTCTACATCCTTACCTTGCCCCAACACCTGCATTCCTAAGACCTTCGCTCCTTTTTCGTCGGGTCAGTCTTGTTGAGTACTTTTGTACTCAGGGTTTGTTAACCCTTGTTACAGGTGAGTCACATGCGCAGGCTTGTTTTGGTCCCTGCTGCATGTCAGTGTATGAAGTCGATGACGATGAGGAATGATGAATGGCCTTTGGACAAGGCACTAGTTTGTGTGAAATAAATAATGTTAATGTAATACTATCCCGCTACTATGGTTGTATGACACTTATGGTTATGTAAGTTTGAAACAACTGGTTTGTAATATTAAACTTAAGTCTTTCGCTTTATTATCTCTGGTATGTATATTGAAAAATGTTATAATCTGCAATAACTGTGATTGGGATCCTGTTTGAAATGTGGATGATTCGGGTTTCCCGAGGACACCTGACAGACCTGTTAAGTCGTTGGGAACTCGTGTACGCTATCCGAGGTCTGTTGAGACATTGATGGGTGCATGTGGGCCCAATTTCTTAGGAGGTTCTGCCACAAAAACCCATACTCATACCTACGAGAGTTTGAGCAGACCTGTGCATGCTTGCGTATTGCTGGCATGTCTAACGAGACCTTAAGATAGAAGTTGTTTCCATTCTCTTTGATGGGAAGAGCTAAACGATGATATAGAAAAACCGTAGGAAGTATGCAAAGATATTGGGAAATGCTATACTCTCAATTTTGTTTACGTTTCTTTCCTATCTCTAAAGTAGTCAACCTTTGAAAAGAGGTTCTATCTTTTAGACAACTAGAAGAAGAATCTTGTCGGGGACCAATACTAGGGTACCCAAAGAGGGGGGGCTAATGGCCATATGTTAATCCATCCAGGCAGTCAAAGGTGCGACTACAGCTCCAACCAACATCGAGGCCGCGGGCTCTGCCTCGCTCGACCTCTGGCCACGAGCTCCGCCTCGCCCGACCCCAAGGTCATGCGATCCACCTCACCCGACCTTTGGGGGTGGGCTCCGTCTCGCTCGACACCGAGGCCGTGGGCTCCACCTCACCCGACCTCTAAGGGCGGGCTCTGCCTCACCCAACCCCAAGGTTGTGCGATCCGCCTCGCCCAACCTCTAGGGATGGGCTCCGCCTCGCCTGACACCGAGGCCACGAGCTCTGCCTCACCGACCTCTAAGGGCGGGCTCCACCTCATCCAACCCCGAGGTCATGCGATTTGCCTCGCTCGACCTCTAGGGATAGGCTCTGCCTCACCCGACCTCTAAGGGCGGGCTCCGCCTCGCCCAACCCCAAGGTCGTGCGATCCGCCTCGCCCGACCTCTTGGGATGGCCTTTGCCTCGCTCGACACCGAAGCCGCGGGCTCCACCTTGCCCGACCTCTAAGGGCGGACTCTGCCTCGCCCAACCCCAAAGTCATGCGATCCGCCTTGCCCGACCTTTGGGGATGGACTCCGCCTTGCCCGACGTCTGATGGCTAGCTCCGCCTCGCCCGATCCCTCGTGCACGGCTCCTAACGGAAGCTCACGCCGCTGCCAACCACTACAGGCTAGAAAGTACAACCCAAGGTCAAACTTCTGGCATCGTGCAGGGAGCGGTCATGTCTCAACACTACCCGTCTCCGTGACATGTCATTCTAGGGAACTCACATCACCCACAGTGATGGACGCGTGGTCATTATGCTGCCTACTCCCTATACGGCCGCTGATCAGCATGCTGGTTTGCCGCGCCGCCCGCCAGGGTGGAGTGGGATGTCACGACCCGCTGACAACGCCAGGGCATGGCATCATCGACGGATAGGCGCTCGGCATGGAGCTGTCCCTATCACCACCTGCCATGTCAGCGGGTCCTGCACAAAGGAAAAGAAAGGCCCAGTGACCCTAAAGAACTTTCTCTCTATCTCGTTCTCCTCTTTTCTCCCATTGTAGCCCGTGCTTTCCCTTGGCCTATAAAAGGGAAAGCAGGGCACCCCGTTATGGGGCATTAGAAAAAAATGACTAGCATCGAACCTCGAACACATAGCAGAGCAGCGACAGAGCTCTCAGTACCCATTCGTTCTTTCCACCAGAGACTTGGGACCTGTCCCTCTCTCGCTCGTTTGTAACCCCTACTACAAACTTTTCAATGCTAGTAACACGAGCAGCAACAACGAACTGGACGTAGGGACATTCCACCCGAACCAGTATAAACCTCATGTCCTCTTAGCACACCATCCGAGCTAGACGCGTAATATTAGAAATTTACTCGTTGGTGTTTACTCGAAACACCGACAAATCTCTTGGCGCATCATGGGCTCATTTTAATGACCTCATCGCCACTAGCCCTGACCTTGCCATTCAAGACCCTATACTTCTTCAACATTTTTACATGGGTCTTAGCAAGGATTCCATGAAATTCCTTGATTGAGCCTCTAGAGGAGCTTTCCTTTATTTGTCTGCTAGTAAGGCAAGGACTATCCTTGATAATTTTTTTTGAAAGATTCCCTGCACTAGCATTCATGATGAACTCCCTGAGAAAGAAAAGAAATCATCTCCCGATCAAGAAGATGAAGCTTTGATAGCCATATCACAACCACTCCAATCCTAAAATTTAGCTATCAATCCCGAACCATTAGTACCCCAAAATCCTCCAAGGAAAGAAGAAATTCCACCTTTGGAAAGCCCTGATGAAATTAAAGATGATCTTTTTGATGCTGATTTTGGAAAAGCTTAAACTTTCTGCTACATAAGAGACCTTCGAGTGAATATAATTCAAATCCTCTCAAGAAGAGATCTCTTAGAAAGCCTCCTTATTCCCATATAGGACATTGGAAAAAATTCAAGGATGGCATGACAAGTGATGCCATAGAAGGAGAGCCAGGTCATTTAGAAGCCAATCCTATCTTCTCCCATTCTATGCCCCCATTAGATGTCTCGTCTGAAGCCATCTCTAAACCTATCCTTGACCTCGATGATCCCTTTTATGCTCTTTCTCCTGAGTCTCTTGATGATCCTAGAAATTCACTAAGACATTCCAAGCATAGGAGCCATGAAGACTACAAGGATGACCAAGAAGAGCCACGACAATGGCTGGAGGATGTTAAGAATTCATATGCCATTGAATGGTTGGACGAGGTTGAATCATTAAGGGTAGAACCCAAACCTGATTTAGATCCAAAGGGTGAGCTTAAGTCAATCTCCTAAATAAACATGACTCATCCGAGTTTGGAGGAGGCCTTAGACAAGACCAACCCGAGAGTCACCAATTCAAGGGAAATTTTGGACTTTCATGATGAATCAACCTTGGAGCTTGAAAAGGAAGATGACATCAACGAGCATGGAAGCTGTTTCATGAACACTTCATCAAACCCGTGCTCATATGAGAAATCTCCCGAATCAATTGGTCTCTCTATTACCACACACGAGATCTTCAACCCCCTTGTTGGCGACCACTAACGAGAACATTCGACCGCCAATTATTATCCAAAATAGAAGAAATAAACATACTTTTGACACATGCATATACTTTTGACCTAGTTCCACTTATATTGGAGAAAACATGTTTGCAGGACATATACATGAATACAAGTGGAAAATAATAAAAATGCGCAATCCAGAAAGCATAATGTAGATCCTATATCAAAGAACCAAGCAAAGGCCCACTCCAACGAAGAATCTGGGCTGAACATCGATGTGGGAGGGGCCCAGGCCCAACCACCAGCCCACAACGTGAAGGCGGTGTTGAGGAGCACCGGCCCAGGTGCGGACGCACCGCCCCCACCTCCTCCTGGCCCCACCTTGCACAGTCGGTGCATTAATGATGCTTGGGGTCAGTTTAGGCTAGTTTCCTATTTTATCTCCCCCTAAACCGGCCTCTAGCTAGTATAAATAAGGGGGTAGGGCTCATTCTCAAAACACACCATCATTTGGAGCTACACCTCACTACCACCTCTTGTACTTTTACTTTTAGTAGTATTTGGAGATAGCAAAGCTACTTGGAGACCTTGTCTCCTTGGAAGAAGAGCAACTTTGGTATGAATAATACTATGAAGAGTTCTTCCATAGTCATGCTCTCATATCATTTATATAGTAGTGCATATGAACTAGAGTATAGTTTTCATGTTATAATCATGATATATGAACTAGCATATAGTTTGTGTGTTATGATCTTAACATGTACACCTTTATGCTTAATCATTCATATGATTTGTATGAGTAGAAGTAGAGCTAGGGTTGGGGTGACGGTTCATCGTTCCTTCGGGTTTGCCTATATTCCTGCTTGTCAATCCATAGGGTTGGAGTCCTAGGGGGATATAGGTAGTTTCTTTGTACATGGGCGTGGTGCTCGGGTATACGGGAACCTTCGGATATGACGGTATCCCATGGTTGAGGGGTAGGCGGTAGGTGGTGATAGCCCTGTCCATCCCTTGTAATCCCCCACATCCGGGTATTGTGTAGGAGTCTTAAAGTCTCCCTGGCTTGCTGGCAGACCAGTGCCCGGAGATCACCCTGTCCATCTCACACTTAGTTCTAACTCTAGTCATGTAACTTGTATGATCATTAACTGTTCTTTGCACGGCTATATTAGAAGATGCCGGCTCCACGTAGGAATATTCTTTTATTCTTTGTTTTCCTTTTATCCTTGAGGTTGGCCCAGATGTGTGTCCACTATCCTTGATATACCGTTTTTACCCCTATCATGAACTAATGGTTCGCTATGCAAGTATGTAATCATGTTTATGCTCATGCTGGACTCTTAATACCTTGCCCTCCTTTGGGAAAATATAAATAACGATACCCTGAATACTTTCTGGTGAAATGCTACAACGATAGATCCGTGCGCTTGCGGATATTCTCTATAATCGTTAAGAACTATCGTAGTTGGTGTTTCTTGGTGGCGTTGCTAAGATTAACTCAATCTTAGTAATGGTGTTAAGAAATACCAACAGACATTTCTGGCACCGTTGCCGGTGATGGACTTAAAACCTCCTCACTTGGTGATCGCGCTAAGAAATGCCAACACCCCTCATACTTCCTGTTCATAAAAACTTTGAAAGGGTGGTTGTAGATGCGTTTGTTTATCATAAATATTGCATATCTCATTGTGTTGTATCTTGAGATAGGTATATAAAGACTGGTGTTGGAGGGGAAACCACTTCACCAACTTGAAGCGCAATTCGAAGGTTTCCCAGCGACGAGTTTTTTGTCCTAAAACAAGCACTTTCAGGAGATAACATGAGTTTTCACCTTTTGTTGTAATGCTCTTGTGAAATGAGCATATAAATATAATTGTGAGAATATTCCTTCGGGTATTTTTGTCGCTAACCATTTCTGGTTTGAAGCAAAACGAACAAAGGATGACAACGCAAGGTTTGTCCAATGAATCATCATACAACATTGAATCACATCCATCCAAACTTGATTTTGCTGCAAAATTCAAGCTGGGGGATAGACTTCCCTAAAAACATCTCTTGACATGTTACTAAATTATCTTGGTTGTCTCTACCTTTAAGCCATGCTCATTTTGCTAAATAACAACCATGCTCCTTCATCTCTATTTGAATAAATTTCTATAATGCTTTCATACTACCTTTGTTTGCTATAGTATGCTTAAGGTTTGGAGTATGTTCATACATCTTTAAAATTAAGCATGGTGCTTAGTTTAGGAGTGATGATCTTACTACCAAAGGCTTTTTAAATTAAGCGTGGTGCTTAGGTTAAAATGCTTTCCTAAATTAAATTAGACATGGTGTCTAGTTTAATTTTTGTGGACCAAGAGTGTGCTTTAGTAGATACTGGATATTTTGTTAGACTAACCCCTGTAGGAAACTCTGAAATCAATTTGGGTAAGTCATGATATCAATTCAAATCAGAGATGGAGCAAGGCACATGATGAACTCCAATAATTTTGCGCAAAGAAGACACAACTCTTTCATCATAGATGGAAGAACTCTATGGATCAAAGAGGAAGAGGATGAGTGTCATAAAACATGATCTAAAATCAATGCACTCACTCATAGGAAGTGGACAAGCAAATCAACAAGCCATAAGCCCTCACCAACAGGAGATCATTCGTGGAAACAAATCAAGGTTTGAGGCATAAAACAATGAGTGAGCGGAAGGTCCAACAAGATGTCAAGATCAAAGAGCAAAAAGATGGCATAACAAAAGGATGAGAAAGAAAGGGTGCAATTTAGGAAACAAGAAGCTCATGTATAGCTCAAACTATGAGGCTAGCCAAATAAGGAAAACTTCAAGCATAAGAGAAGGACCATCATGAGTCATCTACCATTCGTCATATGGTGTCATGACACTCTAATGACAAAGGTAACATCCTAAGGTAAATGGTTATTGTTTAAAAAGTTTTTCCTTGATTCTGGTATGCATATAAATAAGAAACAAACATGTTCGAGTTACAACTTACGTGATCAAACCTGATTAACTCAACATGTTTAGTTCTTTAAGCTTGTTCCTAGCACCACTTTCTTGATCTCATAGTCTTAACCAAATAAGCTGAAAAGTGCACATCCTATCTCTGGAAGATGATAGTCATAATCATGTAAAGATTGATACATTATATAAAGATAGACGATCCTTCCGTAGGTTAAGCAACTCAATCTTTTCTGCCAAATGTACTTGAATGCTACATTCATGCTCAATCTTCTGATCTTACCACCCATGTTATAATGTCAACTTTATCTTGTTCAATGTGCCTAAGGTTAGAGAAGAATAAATAAAATTTTGGTTTTGTTGGTGTTTTCCCACCAACAGAGCCCATCCACTTGATCTCTACCTTGTCTTATAAATAGGATACACTTCAAGCAATGTATGGGGAAAGTCGATTCCCTAATTTCTACAAGTGAAGGTTCTGAACCTGTCAAACTCAAAACCAAGGTGGGTTTGGCGGAAGAAGGTGACATCACCATTAGATGCGTCATCACAAGAATCCTCATCTTCAGAGCAAACCAAGGTACTTGATCAATGAACTTCACAAGGAGAAGTCCGGTTCAAAGAACTTACAACACTGAACCCTCACCGAAAGAGCTAGCTTGGGGGAGAAGTACTCCCGTGTATCCAGGTAAGTATTCTTTCCCCTTTTCATTTTAATTTTAGTTTCTTTAATTAGTTAAAAAAATGATGAATGAAAAACAAAATAAAAATTTATCTTTGCATTAGTCATTTATAGTAATCATGTCGATCTAGTAAAATTGAAAATAAAAATAAAAATGTGTGTCTAGTTTGCTTTAATTTATTTTTAAGAGCTGAATAAAATAAAGATGACTCAGAATAATCTTTTAAATGGAAATGATGAATAGTTATCTGTTGTAATTCCTTTCAAGTACCTAGTTTTTAGCCTTGAATTCTCCCGAGTTTTGGATAAAATTATTTTGATATAAAGATTTACTCTGAACTTGAAACTCGTTGGTAGCATATGCTTGATCTAAGTCTAGGTAATTGACGGATATGATATGAGAAGGTCTGAGCTACTGTTTATCTTGTTCCAAGTGACATTAAAGTTCTAGAGATTTATCTTTTGAAAATAAAAAAATACTACATGATGAGTTCCTATATGACAAAACTTGAATTCCCACCACAGCCATACATGTTATTTAGGCTAGGAAAACTTCCATATATATGTTGCGTGTAATTGTATTGAGTTTTGTCAAGCTTTGTTGACCCTTATGAGAGATTTGTCATGCTCTTAAAATCAAGATCACGTACACACCACCCAAATATGCACTACTCCTACACTGGGGGTAGGTGCAAAAACATGCCTTCCATCTAGATCCACCCAAAAATGTTTTACTCCTACACTGGGAGTGAACACAAAAACATGCTTGATAGGTTTTCTATCCACCAAATAAATGCTCCAAGTTCTTGTTCATATCTCTCTCAAAGTTTTGTTGCAGAAAAGAGGCATGAGGCTATGCAAAAGTTATTCATAAAAAAGAAAAAAAGAAAAAAAAGAGTTGAGAAAAAATGGATAAGTGTCCGAGATATTTAAAACAATGGGTACTTAGATGCCCGCCTGAAAAAAGAGAAAAAGATGAATAAGATAGCCCCTGTTCTCTAGCAGATGTTTTCAAGTTTTCAAAAGAGAGAAAAGTTTTCAAGGAACTACATAGAATTAGGTTAGCCACCATATAGATCCACCATATATCCACACACATGCACATCTTGATTTGATTGTTTGACTTTACAATATATGCACTGCAAGTATGCTCTAACTTTCTCCCTACCTATGAACTTCACATAAGCCTTAGTGGTAGGAAGAGAAAAAGGCATAACATCTTTATTGCCTTGGTGAGGATATACAAATACCGCATATATTGAGAGATTTGAGAGTGTCATACAATGGAATCTCTGAGTTTTATTTTAAAAACTTATAAATACTCTAAAACAATGGTGGAACAAAGAACTTGAGACATAGTGCTTGACTTGATTGTTCTATCTTTCAATTGGTCAAGACCCAAGTGAAGGCTAAGAAGCCCCATGGTTGAAGATAATATGGGTAAGTTTGAAAGTGAGATCAGTTTGTTCTAATCCGAAGGAGAATTCTTGATTGAACGCATGTGTACTTTTGAGGTGTGAAAGCATTGTAGCAACTCCTGATCCATTACTGAGTTTAGCTTTGCTCAGGGACTAGCAAAGGTTAAGCTTGGGAGAGCTTGTTGATGGTCGTTAACATGAATTATAAACCGTCAACATATCCTACATATATACTTAATTCCATCACCAAACATAGGTATAGGGGTTTAAACTAATAAATTCTATGAGTTTTGGTAAATATGTGAATGCAGGAGGGTTTATCCAGAAAATCGTCAAGGTGGATCTAATTATCATATTTAATCATGTTTATCCGCAACGAAAACAACTCTAGAAGACTCTAGAAGACACCAAAAGGCAACCCATGGAACTAGAGCCCGAGAGCATGACATGTGGTGCCAACTGGCCCCACCTGCAGGCCGGCTAGCCTAGTGGCCCCACTTGTCAGCCTCTCTTTGCTACAACGGTTCTCCACTGCCTTAAGGATTAAATCTACGGCGTTGCTTTAAGTCAGTTCATCTAACGGTGATCAAGGGAGTTAACGCGGATCGATGATGTGGCAATGCCTTGCCCCCTACTTCATCTCCCCTATATAAGGTGCCCCCTACCCCCCTCCCTAGAGCCATCCTAAAACCCTAATTCATATCCTCCTCATCAGGATTAGAGCCAGCTATCAAGAGAAGATTAGTCCTCCATAGGATGTAGTCTTGTATTAGAAATAGAGAGATAGTGTGTGAGGGAAGAGTTTGGAGGAAGTACCGACCTATCAGTGCTCTCTCTATGGCTTGTACCCTAGCAGAATTAAGTCCTTCATATGCTTGCTTCTGAGATTTCTCTGGTAATCAACTTCTAATTTAAGTAACGTGTTTATATTGTTCTTCCGGTTTGTGACTCTTTTTGTGTACTTTAATCCTTGTCATTCCTGGGTTAAAGTAGTATTCGTAATGTAAGCGTGGTGCTTAGACTCGGTTACTCATAGATGTACCCTATATTCTGGATCGGTGGTAGCTCGTGAGGGTGACTCTTATAGCCTCGTTGAATCCTTTGTAGTCCACCTCCCATTTGTAGGCCTAGCATGATTTAGTTACTATAGGAAACATACTCTGCCTGTGTTTCCCTTAGTAATATCCCTAGATTGAATAATAGAAGACATAGCTTACCGAAGTTAGAACTAGAAGACCTTAGTGATCTCCTTTATACTCCTGTTATCTTAAGTCTTGTTGCTACTCTGAGTTAAGTTAGACGTAGTTAATCTCACATGTTTCCCTGTGGATACGATACTTGGAATACTTCTGGGGTGAAAGCTACAGCGGTATCCGTGCGTGTCAGTGTTTCGAGTTGCCACCATCTAGTAAATTTCTAATATTGCGCATCTGGCTCGGATGGTGTGCTTAGAGGACACGAGGTTTATACTGGTTCAGGTGAAATGTCCCTACATCCAGTTCATTGCCACTGCTTGTGTTACTAGCACTGAAAGTTCATAGCAGGATTTACAAACTATTGAGAGAGGGATAGGTCCCAAGTCTCTGGTGGAAGGAACGAATGGGTGCCGAGAGCTCGATCGTTGCTTGGCTGTGTGTTCGGGGTTTGATGGATCGATCAGATTTGAGTCCGATGGTTCGATGGGATGTGTTGCGATCATTGGTCCCATGCCCCTTGTGGGACACCTTGCTTTCCCTTTTATAGGCCAAGGGAAAGCACGGGTTATAGTGGAGGAAGAGAAGAGAATGAGAGGACGAAGTCCTTTAGGATCGCCGGGTCCTTCTTCTCCTCTATGCGGGTCTCACCGACCCTGTAGACGTCAATAGGGACAGCTTTTCATCACGGCCCTGCCCGTTACTGGTGCCATGTGCAGGCGTCGTCTGCCGGTCATGGCGCTCCACTCTGTCCTGGTGGATGTCATGGTGAACTGATGCCCCTGTCAGTGTTCGTATGAGGGTTAGGCAGAATAGCACCGGTACACCCGATGCTATTCCTAACATGAACCCCTAGGTATAGCCTATCGTGGGTCGCGGGCTACATCGAGGCATGCCAGTCTCTTCCCTAGCATCAGAGCTTTAACCCAGACCATATGCTTGGACCTAGAGTGGTTGGCGGTGGTATGGGTCTTTGTCGGGTGAGATGGAGTCCGTGTCCTCAGGGTCGAGCGAGGCAGAGTTCCTCCCCAGAGGTCGAGCGAGGCGAAGCACAAACCCAAGGCTCGGGCGAGGCGGAGCCCAAACCCAAGGGTCGGGCGAGGCAGAGCCAACCCTTAGAGGTTGGGCAAGGTGGAGCCCACGACCTTGGTGTCGAGGGAGACAGAGCCCACCCCCAGAGGTTGGGCGAGGCGTAGTCTGCCCTTAGGGGGTCGGGCGAGGCGGACCCCATGGCCTCGGTGTCGGATGAGGCAGAGCCAACCCTTAGGGGTCGGGCAAGGTAGAGCCACCCTCAAGGGTCGAGCGAGGCGAAGCCCGTGGCCTCGGTGTCGGGCGAGGCAGAGCGACCCTCAGGGGTCAAGCGAGGCGGAGCCCATGGCCTCGGTGTTGGGCGAGGCAGAGCCCATGGCCTCAGTGTCGGGCGAGGTGAAGCCAACCCTTAGGGGTCGGGCGAGGAGGAGCCAACCCCTAGGGGTCGGTTGGAGCTATAGTCGCACTCTTAACTGCTCGGACGAATCAATGTTGATGGTTATTAGCTCCTCTTCGGGTACCCTAGTATTGGTCCCCGACAATAGCCCTCAAGCCTACGGAGGAGTAGAATACTCCTTCGAAGGCTTTTCCGAATGGGAGGACTCTGAAGGCCTTGGCCTTCTTTTGTTGCCCACAGTGTGACCTAGGGACGGTGATTCCCTTTCCTCGAGGCCCCTCCCATAGCAGGGGCCTGGTCAAGGATCGATTCATCTTTGCGATTGTCTTCCCTCAAGCATTTTTTCAGATAAAAATGGAGGAGCCGAGCCGTGCCATGATTTTCCTCTAAGGACGAATCATGGCATCCGGTGAGTTGTTTAATGGGCTAGTCTGAGTGGGGTCCTCGGCATCCCATTCGTAGGGATCCAACTTGGGTCAATTTGGTGATCGACTATAGATTCTTAGCGGTCGATCCGTATAGTTCTCGGGTCTGTTCGACCGGTCCTGAGGGCTATCTGCCTTTCTTCGAGGAAAAACCATGGATTGTAACCAGCCAAGACTCAAACGTGAGCCAGGATGCCCATAGCGCTCACACGCCCAGGTTCTGGCGGCTAGCGGGCCCATCCCCTTCCACCTCTCACTCTAAAGGTGCCTAGAGCGGTTATCAAACCCATCGATGGGCTGACCTGTGGACTCCTCGGCCCACTCGGGCCGTAGAGACGCTTTTAGATCCGTATTCCTCTTACCCGCAATGGGTCATGGCCCATCCAGAGAGGCAAAACATCCGGCGAGTTTTCTGAGGGAACGGACAGAGATTGCGTGCGCACGTCCCGCAGCGAGATATTGTGGCAGATCATGGTAGGTGCAGAGATCTAGGAGGGCGGTTGGTTTCCTCGCATCTGTCACCGCTATAAAACCAAAGGGTTCACCCCCTCGGGTTCCATACCTTACATCCTTACCTCCGCAGCCGCGACCGCCGCCACCAATCACCTAGGGTTCCCTGTCTCCTCATCCCCGCCGCTGTCGAGCCCGCATCCAACCGTCCCCACCTCCAATGGATCTGTGGTGCCGTTCTGACATCACCTTCTAGCGCATGGAGGGCCTCATCTGTCACTGTCTTCTTCGCTCACGGACCTTGGCCGAGGAGTGGCTACTGCCTGGCGAGGAGGATCTGCCATCGCCGCTCGATGGCTACATAGTGTCATTCGCCCACTTCCTTGAGCGTGGGTTCGTGACCCCTACCCATAGATTTCTCCAGGGGCTACTGCACTACTACAAGATCGAGCTGCAGCATCTCAACCCCAACGAGATCTAGCACATGGCGACATTTGTCGCTCTATGTGAGGGATTCCTAGGGATTAGCCCCCATTTTGATCTGTGGATGTACTTCTTTGCCATCACCCTCTAGAAGAAGAGGGAGATGAGCGATGGGCAGGAACTGTACATACCAATGGGGTGCGTCAGCATCCAACTCCAGAACAACCGGGTCGGCAAGTACTCGTCGATGCAGCTGTTAATGTCCAACAAGGGGGGCATTCATAGTGGTTCTACCTCAAGAATGATGCCGCCACCCCTCTTCTGGAGTTCACCGGATGCCTGATTTAAGAGGCCCCGGAGTCATGGAGGAAGTGGGGCATTCCAAAGAAGGACAAGAAGAAGATCCGGGACCACATTGCTGCCATCCATATCCTGAAGGAGAGCGGCCTGAAGGGGTCGGGTGTCATCGGGGCCTACCATGCAAGGAGGGTGGCGCTGTTGATGATGCGCGCACTCCCACTATACGCGATGGTGCTTAAGGCATCGTTCGATAGAACAACGCTTGCCGAGGGGGCCCAACCCCACTCTGAGGTCGCGCAACACATTAAGGAGGCGATGGAGCCTTCGTGGGACGACGCAGACACCTCCCTTGATTTCGTCTACCGGTGCTGGGACATCCTCTGATGCGGCCAAAACCAGGCCATGTCGTCTTCATAAGTTTCCCCTCCTCATACCCCATCTTCAATTGATTTCCCGACCTCTTGATACAAACTTTGAGAGGGATAGGACTAGCCATGGGACCTCATCTTCATGGATCACCCAGCGCCATTGCTGAGGGATTCATCCATGAGGGCAGTGAATTGTGCCGAGGGTGAGCGGCTGAGGAAGGCGAAGGAGGACAAGAGAAAGAAGCAGCAGCAGAAGCTGCAGGCATGGGAGTGAGGGGAGGACACCAATAGCGATGATGATGATGATGATGGAGATGACGATGAGGTAGTCGGGGAACGAGGATGTGCTGACAGGTATCGGTTCATCCTTGTAGGAGTTGGGACCCTTCCCATTCCATAGAGGGGAGGGCACGTCCGGGGAGCCGGCGGAGATGGGCCATACCGTCGACCTGCCCTAGGAGCCAATAGGGGCAGGAGGCTCTGCCACCATGCCCGAGGTGCTAGAGGAGGCGGGTGGCTCTACCGTCGCACCCCATGATCCAAGGGGAGTGAGCCCCTCTACCCGAGAGCAGGGGGTGTGCTCGAAATGGCCTCACCCCGATGAGGTTGAGCAGAGGTCGGGGGGTTCGCCCCCCAAACGTATCTGCTGCTCGATGGTGTTGAGGTGAGTCATCAGCTCCTCTGTTTTCTCCTATTTTGGTTGGATTTCATCGCGACTTATGCTTTTCGTCTCTTACAGCATTGGGAGGCAGCGTAATCCTTTGGCGCTGGTGCCAAAGAAGTGCATCGCCCTTCAAGCAAGGCGGCAGCCGTTGGCTGTTGTCACACCCATTTTGGGCAAGAGCGCCGCCAATGTGACTACATCACCGGTCGGTCAAGCACCGCCCATGGCGGCGCCCGTGCCCTCGGTGGTACGGGCGGACGTGGGGGCTCAAGGGACGCCTTCAGAGGTCGTGGAACAGCCGGTGATGGTGGCAATACCACTGCCGACGATGGGACAGATGGGGCTACCGACCACGCTCGTGGCGTCGACCGTGGCAGGCATCACGCAGCCGGTCAGGACCCCACCGATGTAGGTGGAGGTGGCGTCGGCTGTGATAGATGGGTCATAGCCGGGTGCTATCGTGGCGACGCCTGAGGAACCGACGCGACCCGCGCCATCTGCGGCCCAGGTGACGGCATCTGGCATGGGTTGGATGGAGAGGGACATGGTCGAGGGGTCCCCAGAGGTCATGGTGCTAGGAGAGGAGTTAGCGTCCATACCACTGACCCCTTCTGTCACCGGAGGGAGTCTCCCAGCAGGGACGTCACAGCGAGAAGGGTCAGTGGCGAACAGAGGCGGTAGGAAGCCATCCCTAGCCCCTGATGTCAGTGGGCAGTGACTCGCCTACGGGGGGCAAGCCCCTGCTCCGGTGGGCGAGTCCAGAGGATCCTACATTGACACTCTTCACTTTCGATGACACCGCAGAGAGCATGGAGCAGGAGAGCCTCGACATGGGGGTTGCGTCCGTGCTCAAATCCCTGGACCATGCCCGAGGTGCCTTGCACGACGTTGTCTTTCCCTCCGGCCAGGCATTCGCTTGACCCTACGTCTCGCTGTTTTCTTTCTCTATATATTTTTTGTATTCTGACCATCGTCTCCTTTCAGTCCCTTATCACTCGCAGCCGGGGGAAGTCTCGGTTCCTTAGTGAGCAGAAGGAAACCTAGGACCGCCTCATCGAGGAGGCACGACTGCGTGGGGAGGTGACCGCTCAGCTTGTTACCACCCAGCAGAGGGTGGCCGAGCTGACTCCCCTTGCTCAGGAGGCAGACAACCTTCGGTCATGGGTGGCTGAGGCCCATGGGCATGCTGATGAGGCTGAGAGGGCGTTCGAGGCCCTATCGGTGAGATCGTGGAGGGACAACGAGGAGGCCGCCAAGGTCAGGAAGGAGCGGGATGAGCTACTGTAGAAGGACGCCGAGACCCGCCAGTGGATCCTCGACCTTCTGGCCGAGGTTGAGAAGGAAAGGGGGCTGAAGCTAGGCGCCGAGGAGAAGCTCGCGGCCCTGGAGAAGAGGGCAAGTTTGGATGCCGCGGCAGTCGTCCGACTGCACAAGGAGCAGGATGAGCTGCTCCAAACCATAGAGAGGCTCTGCTCGAAGCGTGGCGCAGCTCACGAGGAGCATGACCAGGCCCTCTAAGAGCATGACCAGGCCTACCAAGAGCATGATGACGCATAGCAGAAGGTCGGCTCCCTCTAGGCCAAGCTCGGAAACATGATGACCCAGAAGCTGGGGCCGAGAGCGTCTCTACCGGGCTGGCCGTGGACCTTGCTGAGGCGAGGAGGAATCTTCAGGAGGAGAGCAACGAGCTTGGTATCCTGAGCACCGCCCATGGAGAAGTCTGTGACGACCTTGAGGTGGTGCAGTCAAAGGGGACCAGCTCGCTCGCGGCCCGTGCCATTGAGATCATAGCTCGGGTGCGCCAGCTCGAGAGGAATGCACTTCACGCCAGGGTCAACCAATCCTTCATGATTGCTCATTCTCATTATGGGGACAACATCGACCTAGAGACGATGAGCCATGGCTTCGTGCCTGGCTATGAAGTCCACGAGCTAGAGGACCTGGAAGCGGCAGTGGCTCCCCTTTCGTAGGACCTGGCAAACATGATTGAAAGCATAGTTCTCCCCTGGAGGGGTTAGTTAGTTCAACAGGTTGATCATTCTTGTAATCAGAGGACAGATGCCGACCTTTGTGTAACGCCAAAACAAACTTCTCATTTTGTTTCGTTTGACCGAGTCTGTTCTTTTGTTTTGGTGCGAATGGATTTGTTTTTCCTCCCTTTTTATGTGTGAAAAGTGTAACACCCCTGGTGTTAGGCTTGCATTATTGCACTTGCATTTCATGAACATGAGCATCATTCATCCATTCATGAGCTTATATCACATGAAACATGTTATCGAAACATTGCAACATGCTGTATATTTCATGAGTGTTGTTTTTTTTATGAAATGAATAGTGTGCAGCACCTAAGTACAACATGTGCAACTCACTTTAGTGGAACATAGCTAGTTAGTACGATGCAACAAGATCATGAAACATGTGAAACATGACTATGAAACAAAAGTAACATTTCAATTGTTTTTCATTGTTTCAGTACATTCAGTGCTTGATTCTTGTGTAACCAATGTGTGGTATGGCTAAATATATTTTTAAACAACTTAGCTATACTTAGAAGGTCATTAGGAACAATGTTCATGTTGATCATTTTGCCTAATTAAGTTTTCAAGTCATGGTTTGACTAGTGTTGACCTCTAGAGCTCTTTGGTTTGATTGTTTAAAAAGCACAACTTAGAGTCTATGCATGCCTGAGCAACCTAACGAAAAGTTGTAGAAAATTTTATAAGGAACAAAAGTTATTTTATGACCAACTCATGAAAATGTGCGCAGCATGCTCAAAAAGGTCTCACAAGTCAGGATTTGGGGCTGTATTCAAAACTCTGAAAATTTTCTAAGTCTAAAATGCAATGTCAGTTTGATCGAGCTGACTTTGGCTTGATATAACTCATGATCCGTTGAGTTTTAGCTAGTGATTTCTGAAGTATTGTTGTAGCCCTATCATAGCTCTACAACTTTCATGTACATTGCTTCCACTAATTCTTCACGGTTTAGGAACTGTGTAGCATTGAAAAGTGCCTGTCAGTCGGCTCATTGACCGCTGAATCGAAATTTCAGACTCGCTACAGTGCCAACCGATTTCAGAAAACCACCGCCGCGTGGCGCCACCCGTCGCCGGCCGCCTGACCGTGCAGGCCATGCGTGGCGGCCATCCTGGCACTGTCGGCCATTGCTTGAACCGCCCCACGCGCCCGCCCGACCGGCTCATAGTCCCACGCGTTAGTGACAGTGTAGTGATAGGATAGTTCAAATTTACAGATTTCTATGCTGTTTTGTGAATTTTGTAACTACAAATATGTAGATCCAAATGGTGTGATTCAAATTTTGTTAGACTCACAGGGAAGTCTAGTATTTAAGAAAAATATGACATGAGCACATGATGTAGAAATTTTAGATGAATTAAATAGGAAACTGAAATGTGTTTTTAAATGCATGCAAACTTGTTTAAATCATATCTTGAGTTTATGTGATCCAAAAATTATGAAATTTTATGGGTAAGCTAGTCTTGCTTAGTAAAAGCTCTGGTTAAAATTTGAGAGTCATTGCATGCATGATTTTTGAGTTATAGATTTTCCTTTTATCATTGATTGATACTTGTGTGAATTTTTGTAAATTATCTAGGAAGCCTATGACCATAAAACTTGGTGGGTAGTATCCTAGTACCTTAAGGATGTTAGGAAAAATATGAAATCTGTTGCTTGGCACTTTTAACTAAGGTTTTCTATTTATGCCTTTTTAAGCACTTATGCCTTGTCATTTTTGTGTAGGCTATTTTACTTATCCAAATGCCATGAAAATTTTATGGTAGTCTACTTAGAGTAATACTATGCAACTGTAATTTTATTAGATTTTTATAAGCACCAGAAATATATGTTGCTGTTGTAGCCCTAGTTTAAAATAAAATAAAATAATCCTCTTTAATACGAGTTTAGTTAATAATGTTCGCTTTGGTGTATCTTTGAAGCATCTTAGTTTGCTGTGGTGATTTGGCATGTTAGTACAGTGGTTGTCGTAGTAGATAGTAGTACATGTTCTTGGATGATGTTGACTACCTTGTAGAAGAGCTTTGCTACTACTATGTCCAATAAAGTTAAACATGTTCATCTACATTTCATGCATCATGATCATTACATGTCATCTCTCCGATGCACCTATGCATTAGCACTTATACATCTGCATCATACAGGATCGCAGGAGGAGTTGCTAGTAGCAGTTCAGGAAGAGCAGACCGGGACAGATCCACAAGAAGTCCAGGCACAGGAGGTGCCAGAGGAAGAGGAGCAAGGAGAGGACTTGCCCGAGTGCGTGGATCATCAACCTAGTTCGTTCGAACGAGGTAAGCCCCGGAGCATTATAAGTCTCCTAATTTATAAAAGCAATTCTTTCTATATATATGAGTTTATATATTGTTGCATTAAGTTGTAGGAGTTGATTGAAATCGTTGATGCTTTTATTACTATCCTTGTCTACCTTATTACCTTTCCGCCTGTTAGGTCAGGATCGAATAACTGCTTAGCCTTGCTTAGACCGGTAGTGATCGGTGAATTCCGGTCACCTACTTTTATAGGTGGTTACTGGAAGAAATTAGCTATGGAAAGAATGATATCCTAGAATTAACCATGTGTGATGAATAATTGGAGACCGGACGGAAAAAGTTGGAGGCAACCAGACAAGGTTCTGGGGTGCCGTTAGTTTTCCGTCTGCATCGATTATGGACCGATCGTTGCTCGTCCCTCTTGTCATGTTGAACGCATGCCTCACATTTAGCTGGTCGAATAAAATACCTTTCGACCGCGAAGCTAGTGACACTTTTCGAGCCGGGATAAACTCGGATTGGCAGACTGGTGCTGAAGGGGGTATAACGAGGATGCGAAGAGTAAGCCCAAGGTGCGCCCTGGCTATCGGGCAGTCCCTGGGTAGTGCGGTCCATGACTGTTATCCCGCGGCTACTTGGAAAGTCTCATTGGTGATCTGTAGCTCACTTGATCGGTGAGTGTGGTTTGTGTGAGGAATAAATCACCAGCTGGTTAGGAATCGATTCGAATCGCCATCGCTCCTGGATAGTGAGCACTTGACTCGAGCTACGGCATCGTAGTAATTATTATGGAACAATGATGGTTATCTGGATGGTATGGACATGCTAAAGCTAAATTGGTAACTAGATGTTATTGGTTAATCAAGTGATTGCTATAGTATAGGTGCTTACCTAGATGAATAGGTTATAATAAAGATGATGCAAAGTATTTAAAATGATGTCTTCATGATAGCTTATGCTTTTCGCAAACAAGTCAGCTAGCCCACTAAAGAAAGCCTTGCATAATCCTTGGTGTCGCTTTATTTTGGTTTAAGACGGGTAAGTCTAACTGAGTACCTTCTCGTACTGAGGGCGTTGTTTCCATTGTTGTTGCAGATGGTCAAATGTACTATGACTATTGCATTAACTGCCTATACCCGGTGATGGGTGACAACTAGGACCAAGGGCAATGGTCACTCCATATCTCTCATCTGATGCTTTTGTGGAAGATGACTACCTACTGGCACTGTATCTGAACTAAAAGTGTGTGCGTGACTTTAAAACTATTTGCTTTCGCTATTTTAGTTTGAACTTGGGTTGTAATAACTTTATGTTCTAAACTCTGATGTATCCACTGTCATTGCGAACTTTATGTAACATGTGACGGTGACTGCTAAACTTGTATGATCTTGGTTTGTATGTCGATTGGTTTGAAATCCTTCGTGGTTTCACGGACTACCGGGTTATACGGGCTTAAGTTTGCTAAATTATCTGCTTCGGCGGAAGATTTTCTTACTTAATCTCGTATAATTGGTCGGTTCTGTTACAGCTGGCATTAGAGCAAGGTTTAGCAGGTTACTGTTCATGTGTGTATTTAAAACAAAATGGTTTTGTGTTACCAAACTAATTACGAACTTGTAGCATATAAGTGTTTCAACCTCTAATTTAAAACTTAATGGTGTGCCAGTGGTCATATCCTTTATGCCCAGTTAAGAACTCTAGGTGGCTTATTTAAGTACTGACTTGGGGGTCTTTGCATCATATTTCTATTTCGTCGCTCATACGGCGTTCTATTGTATGAGTGCCATTCACTTGAGTGGTAATGTATGGATCCATTGCCTCTACGCCTCGGTAAGTGAGAGTTGTGAGAGCATGATCGGATACATTGCCGATCTAGGGAAGTGCTTATATGATGCTGGATTATTTACATGCCATACGCGTGTTTGTATGAAGGTATCCAATGTGTGGAGAATTCCGTCCTGTGGTGATGATGCCGTCGATAGGACGATGGTTCGGGTAGTTGCTACCGTTATACGCGTATCTGGGAATACGTGTAGAACGAGTAGATTACTTTACTGCTTTCATGCATAATTTTTATAATGTCAGGGTTTGGGCTGAAGTGGATCTTTTGCAGGTACATAACAGCGCTATCGTGTAGTACGTATTAGCTACGCTTATGATAGACCGTTGTATGCCACCGTCTATGCCGCTAGCAATTGTTATTTTTCCTAAGTCTGTGAGAACGTACAGAACGTGCATGCATCATGTTGTTACATATCATTCATGGCATTGTTCCTCCCCTTATAAGTTGATTATCTCATTTTGATAAAAATGACAACTTAACCTTGTTCTCACGTGGGTAATAAAACAACAATTTGCTACAGATGGCCCGCACAAAGCAGACTGCCCGTAAGTCCATTGGAGGAAGAGCACCTCGACGTCAGTTGGCCCTGAGGGAGCACCGCACCACGAACACCTTCTTGAGTGAGTTTGGCATGCCGACCTTGCTTTGGAGAGTGCTCCATGATGTGGGGTACCCAGAGGGTCAAGAGCCGGTGTACTCTTGGAATGAGAGCCAGTTAGCAGAGGATGGACTTGCAGTGGTAGAGATCACCATTCCTGCTCTTGGTGATGCTCCAGAGTGGGATGGTTGGCACTTGGAGTTTGAGGGTCGCACTCCTATTGAGGGTGCAGAGGGAGCAGCTTTCCGTGTCATCAGGGACATCATGAGCAGATTTCCTAGTGAGCTTGCAGCAGCTCTAGCTGGCACCTTTCTTAGGGATGATCCTCGTGATGCTATTTGGGTTCAGCCTCAGGGAAGTGCTTTGGTCAGAGGTCCAGCTGAGGGACATGCTAGCGACAACCATGCTATGAGTGCTATGTTTGCCGCTATCAGAGCATATCAGGGTCTTGAGTGTACCTACTGGACTTTGACTGGCTTGTGTGGTGATGATAAGCTCAAGGTAAGAAAGCAAAAGAAGAAGCAGGCACGTGCTATAGCTAGTTTGTAGGAGCAGTTGGCTGATATGAGCTTATAGCGGGACCAGGTGGTAGAGAGAGGTAATAGAGCTATGCAGCGGGTGCATACGTTGACTCAGGCCAACAACAATGCAGACCGCATGATTGGACAGTTGGTTCAGCAAAGGAATGAAGCCTGAAACAAAAGGGACCTTCTGCTGCAGAGGGTCGATGAGCTAGAGGAGTACAACATCAACCTGCACGAGGAGTTTCACGTGCTCTACAATGGGGTTGGCCCATATGCTCCTCTAGACACCGCTGGCATGGACATCGACGACGAGGACGAGCCTGTAGTTTCACCTGGGGGCGATGGTGACGTCTCCGACCCCGACAACGGCCCCGAGGAGTAGGCTAGTTGCCTTGTGCTAGTGTTTAGGTCCTATCGCGATGACCTTTCTTTTGTCAGCATGTAACCTAATGGAGCTTGTTTCGAACTTATGTGACTTGGCATGTGTTTGGAACTTGGCTAGTAATGCGATATCTGAACGCATAAAAGTCCAGTGTATGTATGCTGGCAATTTGGTTGTAATGGACGCGATGTGTGTGCTTAAGTAATCTAATTAGTGATGTTGTGTTAATTGGAATGACTTATTGTGCCCCTGTTTTATTGTATGAATTTATTCTCTCCAGTGAATTCAGTACGGCATAATTTTTCATTCACTTGCAATCTCTACAACATCGCCTAATAATTATTGTTGCTGAAATATGCAGATGCCGAACACTCGCCGTACCATGTATGATGCTGCTGAGGCAGGTGGCAGTGCAGCTGGGAATGAGAACCGTGAACCGCCACCACCTCCTCCACCATACACCGCGGAACAGTTCTTCGCACAGTTCCTTGGAAGTCAACGCAACATGGAGGGCATGCAGCAGAATATGGAAGCTGCATTGCGCCATATTGCTGACAACACCCGCCGTGGGTTGAACCCAGGTGGACATGAAGCAAATCAGCATAGCAGTTTTAAGGACTTTATGGACACCAGACCACCAATTTTCAAAGAAGCTACAGAGCCGTTGGATGCAGAAGAGTGGATAAACACCATGGAAGATAAGTTTCGTGTTCTAAGGATGATAGAAGTATTGAAAACTGAGTATGCAGCTCATCAGCTACAAGGCCCTGCAGGAATGTGGTGGAAGCACCACCGCACCACTTTTCCCCCTAATGCCCACATTACTTGGAGTGAATTCACTGAGGCTTTTCGTGGAGTTTACATTCCTCCTGGTTTGACAGAAATGAAGTTTGGAGAATTTCTCGCACTGACCCAAGGCACCAAGACTATGACCCAATATCTACATGCATTCAATAATCTAAGTCGCTATGCCTCTGACATGGTGAATACCGATGCCAAAAAGATCGCTAGTTTCAAGAGAGGTCTGAATCCCAAGATGATGAAGCACGTGGGTACCAACATGAGAACTGGTTTCAATGACTTTGTTAGTGACTGTTTAAAGCAAGAAAAGAACAACAATGTATATGCTACATCCAAGACTCGTAAGAGGGCTTTTGAGTTGGGTCCGTCCCAGCCAAGGGCCCCGATGGCAAACCGTTCTGCGTATCGTTCACCTGCCCCTGGTGCAAGGTTCAGGCCACCCCAACGGAGGAATCAGAATGCCCAGCAACCTCAGAGGAATCATAAGCCATTTAAGATGGCGGTGCCACAAGCCAAGACCGGACAAGGCAGTTCATCTGGAGCTGCTACTCAAGTAAGAGGATCGTGTTTCAACTGCAATCAACCTAGGCACTTTGCGAAGTTTTGCCCATATCCCAAGAAGCAGTAGAATCAGTACCAAGCTCGTGTGCACCACACCACCATTGATGACATCCCGGAGGGAGAGCCCGTGACAGCCGGTATGTTTTCTATCAACAATCATCCTGCAGTCGTTTTGTTTGATTCTAGATCATCTCATTCTTTCATAAGTCAAGCATTTGCAAGAAAGTATGAGCAAAAGATAGTTGAATTGGAACGTGCTTATCAGATCAGTTCAGCTAGGGCTGATCTGTTAACTAATCAGATAATCCAGGGGGTAACCCTATGTATAGCAAACATGCAGTATAAACTTAACTTGATAGTTATGCCAGGGCTAGTTCTGGATGTGATCATAGGAATGAACTAGATGAATAAGATGGGAGTAGTAATTGATGTTGGAGGAAGAAGCATCTCTCTCAAGGAACCTGTTGGAGAAGGTACATTTCAAGTAACCTTACCCCAAAGAATAGAGCTGGCCAGTACAACTTGTGCAGTCCAAACTACTCTTCTAACCAAGATTCCAGTAGTGTGCGAGTTTCCGGACGTGTTTCCAGATGAGTTACCCGGTCTTCCACCGGACCGAGATGTTGAGTTTGCCATTGAGTTAATCTCAGGAACACCACTGATCTCAAGAAGGCCTTATTGGATGCCTCCAAATGAATTAGCCGAGTTGAAGAAACAACTCCAGGATCTGTTGACTAAGGGTTTAATTCGGCCAAGTTCATCAGAATGGGGATGTCCCGCACTGTTCGTGAAGAAGAAGAAGGATAACTCCTTATGGATGTGCGTGGACTACCGGCCACTGAATGCGGTGACAATTAAAAACAAGTATCCTCTGCCTCGGATTGATATCTTGTTTGATCAATTGTCAAAAGCCAAGGTGTTCTCCAAGATAGATTTGAGATCAGGGTACCATCAGATCAAAATTAGACCACAAGATATACCCAAAACCGCGTTCTCCACCAGATATGGTTTGTACGAGTATCTTGTCATGTCCTTTGGTTTGACAAATGCTCCTGCATACTTTATGTATCTGATGAATTCGGTCTTTATGCGGGAGTTGGATCAGTTCATGATTGTGTTCATTGATGACATTCTAGTATACTCTGAGAACGAACAGGATCATGTAGAGCACCTAAGAATTGTCTTGACTAGGCTCAGAGATCACCAGCTGTATGCTAAGTTTAGTAAATGTGAGTTCTAGTTGAAGACAGTTCCTTTTCTTGGTCATGTGTTATCTGAGAATGGAATCTCAGTGGATCCTAGTAAGGTACAAGAGGTTATGGACTGGAAGGCACCAAGCACAGTCCATGAGGTTCGGAGTTTTCTTGGATTAGCCGGTTACTATCACCGTTTTATCCTGGACTTCTCAAAGATTGCCAAGCCGATGACAAGTTTGCTACAAAAGGATCATAAGTTCGTTTGGATAGAGGAGTGTGAGGCAGCTTTCTACACCTTGCGGAAATTGCTAACCACTGCTCTTGTCCTGGCACAACCGGATATAGAGAAGCCGTTTGATGTGTTTTGCGATGCATCAAAGAATGGTTTAGGATGTGTCCTGATGCAAGATGGAAGAGTTATTGCTTATGCCTCACGTTAGTTGAGGAAGCATGAGGTTAACTATCCTACGCATGATTTAGAGCTTGCGGCTGTTGTGCATGCTCTAAAGATTTGGAGACACTACTTGCTTGGGAATGTGTGCAATACCTTTATAGATCATAAGAGTCTCAAGTACATATTTACTCAGTCTGAGTTGAATATGCGACAGAGAAGATGGTTAGAGCTGATAAAGGATTATAATCTGAATGTGCACTATCATCCGGGAAAGACAAATGTAGTAGCGGATGCCTTAAGTAGGAAGTCACATTCTCTTGCTGTGCAACCATTGTTTGAGGATGGGTTCAATTTGTTGCATCCTGTTGTGTTGCATAATATCTAGGTTAGCTGTACCTTGAAGAGCAAGATCATTGAGGGTCAGAAAACAGATAAGGGAATATTCCATATCAAGGAGAAAATGAAGAAAGAACCGACTAAGCACTTTAGAGTGGATGAACAAGGAGTGTTATGGTTTAAGGACCGTCTGGTTGTACCTAAAGATCGAGAGCTCAAGAACAAATTGATGGATGAAGCTCATCACTCTAAGTTGTCTATCCATCCTAGAAGTGGAAAAATGTACCAAGAATTGAGACCTCGTTGTTGGTGGACGAAAATGAAGAAGGAGATTGCAGCTTATGTTGCTCGTTGCGACATGTGTTGTAGAGTGAAAGCTCTTCACATGAGACCCGCAGGAATGTTGCAACCCTTGTCAATACCAGATTGGAAATGGGATGATATAAGTATGGATTTTATCACCGGTTTTCCCACCACACCAAAGGGGAATGATTCAATTTGGGTAATTGTAGATCGCCTTACCAAATCAGCTCACTTTTTACCAGTCAAAACAACATTTCGACCACCTCAGTATGCTGAGAAGTACATTGCAGAGATTGTCCGCTTACATGGTATACCAAAGACTATCGTGTCTGACCGTGGGTCACAATTTACCGCTCATTTTTGGGAGCATCTTCATAAAGGTTTGGGTACTAGCTTGATTCAGAGTACAGCTTACCACCCACAGACAGATGGGCAGACAGAGCAAGTTAATGCTGTTCTAGAAGATATGCTTAGAGCTTGTGTGTTATCGTCTAGGGGTCCATGGGAATCATGGTTACCTTTGGCAGAGTTCGCTTACAACAACAGTTACCAAGAAAGTATCAAGATGGCTCCATTTGAAGCATTGTATGGCAGGAAATGTAGGACACCATTGAATTGGGTTGAGCCTGGAGAGAGAAGGTTTTACGGAATTGATTTTGTTGACGAGGCTGAGAAAAAGGTCCATATTATCCAACAAAACATGAAAGCGGCACAGTCACGCCAGAAGAGTTATGCCGATAAGAGAAGGAGACCGCTTGAGTTTGAGGTAGGTGACTACGTTTATCTAAAGGTTACTCCAATGAAGAAAGTACAAAGGTTTGGAGTAAAGAGAAAACTTGCTCCTAGATTTGTAGGACCGTACAAGATCATAGAGAAGAAGGGTCCTGTGGCTTATAAGTTACAGTTACCAGAAGCGATGGGTTCGATCTTCCCAGTCTTCCATGTATCACAATTGAAGAAGTGCTTGCGTATTTCGGAAGAGAGAATAGAACCTCAGAGCATTCAGCTCAAATCAGACTTGGAATACCATGAGCAACCGGTTCGAGTTTTGGACACTAAGGACGGAGTCACTCAGAATAAAGTGGTGAGAACCTATAAGATACAATGGAGTCATCATGATGATGGTGATGCGATGTGGGAAACAGGAGAATATCTACAAAACGCTTATAAGGATTTTTATAACAAATGGTTCGTAACTCTAAATCTCGGGATGAGATTCTTATAAGGGGGGAGGGCTGTAACACCCCTGGTGTTAGGCTTGCATAATTGCACTTGCATTTCATGAACATGAGCATCATTCATCCATTCATGAGCTTATATCACATGAAACATGTTATCGAAACATTGCAACATGCTGTATATTTCATGAGTGTTGTTTTTTTATGAAATGAATAGTGTGCAGCACCCAAGTACAACATGTGCAACTCACTTTAGTGGAACATAGCTAGTTAGTACGATGCAACAAGATCATGAAACATGTGAAACATGACTATGAAACAAAAGTAACATTTCAATTGTTTTTCATTGTTTTAGTACATTCAGTGCTTGATTCTTGTGTGACCAATGTGTGGTATGGCTAAATATATTTTTAAACAACTTAGCTATACTTAGAAGGTCATTAGGAACAATGTTCATGTTGATCATTTTGCCTAATTAAGTTTTCAAGTCATGGTTTGACTAGTGTTGACCTCTAGAGCTCTTTGGTTTGACTGTTTAAAAAGTACAACTTAGAGTCTATGCATGCCTGAGCAACCTAAAGAAAAGTTGTAGCAAATTTTATAAGGAACAAAAGTTATTTTATGACCAACTCATGAAAATGTGCGCAGCATGCTCAAAAAGGTCTCACAAGTCAGGATTTGGGGCTGTATTCAAAACTCTGAAAATTTTCTAAGTCTCAAATGCAATGTCCGTTTGATCGAGCTGACTTTGGCCTGATATAACTCGTGATCTGTTGAGTTTTAGCTGGTGATTTCTGAAGCATTGTTGTAGCCCTATCATAGCTCTACAACTTTCATGTACATTGCTTCCACTAATTCTTCATGGTTTAGGAACTGTGTAGCGTTGAAAAGTGCCTGTCAGTCGACTCATTGATCGCTGAATCAAAATTTCAGACTCGCTACAGTGCCGACCGATTTCAGAAAACCACCGCTGCGTGGCGCCACCCGTCGTCGGCCGCCTGACCGCGCAGGCCACGCGCCGCGACCGTCTTGGCACTGTCGGCCATTGCTTGAACCCCCCCCCCCCACGCGCCTGCCCGACGGCTCACAGTCCGTTTTTCATTTCCTTCACCTTCCACCGTGAGCAGCGCCGCTCCGCCATTGCCGAGCAGCTCTACCGTCGCCTAGCTCGCTCAAGCACCACAAAAACACGACTGCCAGCTCGTCAACAGCTCCGCCGTGTCCTCCTCTACATCCTCCACCTCTTTGCTGAGCCGTTTGAGTCTTGGTAAGGGCACATTGGCTGTTTCCACCACCTCCCGCCATGACGGGGTCTCGCCAGAGTTGGAGCTCTACACGGCCAACTACCACCGAGGCCTTCTCGTCCTCCTCTCTTTGTTTGGGTAGCACCGTAGCGACCCCCTATAGCTCATGCCGAGCTTGGTTGAGGCAGTCATGGCTTGCCATCGCCGGCATCTCGCACCGGAGCTCTACCGTGCCGCCATCACCGGCGACGCGCCACCTCCGCTAGGTCTTAGGTCTCGCCGGTAGCACCAATCGAATCACCTCATCACGGAGATCACGCCGGGGCTTTCGGTGTCGCCGGAGGAGCCACCGTCGGTGAGCTAGACCATCGTCGCGCCGTCGCGTGCCGTCTCCCCTGTTCTGTGTCGCTGACCAGCGGGCCCGGCTGACACACGGGTCCCACGCGTTAGTGACAGTGTAGTGATAGGATAGTTCAAATTTACAGATTTCTATGCTGTTTTGTGAATTTTGTAACTACAAATATGTAGATCCAAATGGTGTGATTCAAATTTTGTTAGACTCACAGGGAAGTCTAGTATTTAGGAAAAATATGACATGAGCACATGATGTAGAAATTTTGGATGAATTAAATAGGAAACTGAAATGTGTTTTTAAATGCATGCAAACTTGTTTAAATCATATCTTGAGTTTATGTGATCCAAAAATTATGAAATTTTATGGGTAAGCTAGTCTTGCTTAGTAAAATGTCTGGTTAAAATTTGAGAGTCATTGCATGCATGATTTTTGAGTTATAGATTTTCCTTTTATCATTGATTGATACTTGTGTGAATTTTTGTAAATTATCTAGGAAGCCTATGACCATGAAACTTGGTGGGTAGTATCCTAGTACCTTAAGGATGTTAGGAAAAATATGAAATCTATTGCTTGGCACTTTTAACTAAGGTTTTCTATTTATGCCTTTTTAAGCACTTATACCTTGTCATTTTTGTGTAGGCTATTTTACTTATCCAAATGCCATGAAAATTTTATGGTAGTCTACTTAGAGTAGTACTATGCTACTGTAATTTTATTAGATTTTTATAAGCACCAGAAATATATGTTGCTGTTGTAGCCCTAGTTTAAAGTAAAATAAAATAATCCTCTTTAATGCGAGTTTAGTTAATAATGTTCGCTTTGGTGTATCTTTGAAGCATCTTAGTTTGCTGTGGTGATTTGGCATGTTAGTACAGTGGTTGTCATAGTAGATAGTAGTACATGTTCTTGGATGATGTTGACTACCTTGTAGAAGAGCTTTGCTACTACTATGTCCAATAAAGTTAAACATGTTCATCTACATTTCATGCATCATGATCATTACATGTCATCTCTCCGATGCACCTATGCATTAGCACTTATACATCTGCATCATACAGGATCGTAGGAGGAGTTGTTAGTAGCAGTTCAGGAAGAGCAGACCGGGACAGATCCACAAGAAGTCCAGGCACAGGAGGTGCCAGAGGAAGAGGAGCAAGGAGAGGACTTGCCCGAGTGCGTGGATCATCAACCTAGTTCGTTCGAACGAGGTAAGCCCCGGAGCATTATAAGTCTCCTAATTTATAAAAGCAATTCTTTCTATATATATGAGTTTATATATTGTTGCATTAAGTTGTAGGAGTTGATTGAAATCGTTGATGCATTTATTACTATCCTTGCCTACCTTATTACCTTTCCCCCTGTTAGGTCAGGATCGAATAACTGCTTAGCCTTGCTTAGACCGGTAGCGATCGGTGAATTCCGGTGACCTACTTTTATAGGTGGTTACTGGAAGAAATTAGCTATGAAAAGAATGATATCCTAGAATTAACCATGTGTGATGAATAATTGGAGACCGGACGGAAAAAGTTGGAGGCAACCAGACAAGGTTCTGGGGTGCCGTTAGTTTTCCGTCTGCGTCGATTATGGACCGATCGTTGCTCGTCCCTCTTGTCATGTTGAACACATGCCTCACATTTAGCTGGCCGAATAAAGTACCTTTCGACCACGAAGCTAGTGACACTTTTCGAGCTGGGATAAACTCGGATTGGCAGACTGGTACTGAAGGGGGTATAACGGGGACACGAAGAGTAAGCCCAAGGTGCGCCCTGGCTATTGGGCGGTCCCTGGGTAGTGCGGTCCATGACTGTTATCCCGCGGCTACTTGGAAAGTCTCATTGGTGATCTGTAGCTCACTTGATCGGTGAGTGTGGTTTGTGTGAGGAATAAATCACCAACTGGTTAGGAATCGATTCGAATCGCCATCGCTCCTGGATAGTGAGCACTTGACTCGAGCTAGGGCATCATAGTAATTATTATGGAACAATGATGGTTATCTGGATGGTATGGACATGCTAAAGCTAAATTGGTAACTGGATGTTATTGGTTAATCAAGTGATTGCTATAGTATATGTGCTTACCTAGATGAATAGGTTATAATAAAGATGATGCAAAGTATTTAAAATGATGTCTTCATGATAGCTTATGCTTTTCGCAAACAAGTCAGCTAGCCCACTAAAGAAAGCCTTGCATAATCCTTGGTGTCGCTTTATTTTGGTTTAAGACGGGTAAGTCTAGCTGAGTACCTTCTCGTACTCAGGGCGTTGTTCCCATTGTTGTTGCAGATGATCAAATGTACTACGGCTATTGCATTAACTGCCTGTACCCGGTGATGGGTGACAACTAGGACCAAGGGCAATGGTCACTTCGTATCTCTCATCTGATGCTTTTGTGGAAGATGACTACCTATTGGCACTGTATCTGAACTAAAAGTGTGTGCGTGACTTTAAAACTATTTGCTTCTGCTATTTCAATTTGAACTTGGGTTGTAATAACTTTATGTTCTAAACTCTGATGTATCCACTGTCATTGCGAACTTTATGTAACATGTGACGGTGACTGCTAAACTTGTACGATCTTGGTTTGTATGTCGATTGGTTTGAAATCCTTCATGGTTTCACGGACTACCGGGTTATACGGGCTTAAGTTTGCTAAATTATCTGCTTCGGCGAAAGATTTTCTTACTTAATCTCGTATAATTGGTCGGTTCTGTTACAAAAAGGGGTTCATGCGTTCCGACCCTTCTGTTCATTAAGACCGTAGAGATCGAGGTGTGGGAGGAAAACTCTAATCATGCTGGTAAGCAAGAGTGCCTTAGCCGCTGGGGCGTAGGTTTCTTGCAATCCGACTAGCCATGCTCAGTCATTCATTTCCGTGAACCTTGCCACTAGGTTTTTAACGTGAGGGAGGGGTCAGGCGCGGTGACTGTTTTAGAAAGGGTGTATATATATACCCTTAACATAGAAAGTGTGTATATATACCCTTATCAGCCCCCGAGTGAGACCCGACCCCTTGCCGTTGCTGGGGTCGGGTGTCACTAAAGATCGAGGAGAGGATAGCGAAACTAATCAGAGAAAAGTGTCTCTTGTTTTCATGCGTACCTCTCCCTAGGATCTAAGCCATCGTTCCACGACCACGTGTTTGGTCTCCTTATGAGTCCAACTTTCCTCAAACCCCTGCGCATAGCAGGGGTCCGATCGAGGGTCGGCTCATCTTTGTAATCGTCGCCCTGTCTGTGGTTTCTGCAACCGGAGGGGTTGAGCTAACGTCACTTGCCTCGATGGCTTGAGTGACGCTCTCGGTGAGCTCGCTAATGGAATCTAGGTCCATCGTTTGTGAAGGGGTCGGCATAGCCCTCATATGGCATTCCACTGCTCCTTAACCTGCCTCCCGGCAGATGCCAAAGCCATTTCCGGAGGGCAACTCAGGTGGCCCAATGGCCTCCCCTCAATGGGGATTCTGTGGGCTCGGCTCAAGGTTAGGATCAAACGAGAAGGTTGAGATGACCCTGTCCACTTCTAAGCGGGTCGAGCGAAGGCCACTAGGGCTCATCTGCACTTTCTCCCCTGGCTCTGTTCAACGCGAGGCGGCCTCAGGCCCTTTGCGGGCCGGCCTTCGAACCTCGGTAGTGGTCGGCCGTGTTTTCGCAATTGGAGGGGTTGAGCTAATGACACTTTCCTCGATGGCTCGAGTGTCGTGCTCGGTGAGCTCACTAATGGGTATGTTCGAGCAGAATCCGGGTCCATCTTTTGCTGATGGGGTCGGCATAGCCCTCATGTGGCATTCCACTACTCCTTAACCCACCTACCAACAGATGCCCATGTTGCGCCAAAGAGTGACTCAGGTGGCCCGCTGGCCTCCCTTCAATGGGGATTCTGTGGGCTTGGCTCGAGGTTAGGATTAAACGAGAAAGGCTGAGATGTCCCTATCTGCTTTTGAGCGGGGTCAGGCAAGGGTCGCTGGGGCTCATCTCAGTTTTTCTCTCCTAGCTCTGTTTGACGCAAGGCGGCCTCAAGCCCTTCGCAGGCCGGCCTTTGAACCTCGGTCGGTCGCCGCTCATGTCGAATGAGACGACTACCGCTTTGTGACGTGACGCGAAGCGTTGTGATGCAGCAATTGCATATGCAATGCTTGGATGCATGGGATGAATGTATGGATGAATGGATGAATGACTAGATGAATGAATGTATGAATACATGCATGAGAATGGATGAATGAATGATCATGCTATGGAAAAGAAAAGTGGGGGTCGGTAAAGTTACCTCAATGGGTTGAGTGATGGGCTCGGGGAGCTCTTACCGGATATGTCCGTGTGGGGTCTAGGTCCGACGTTCATGACAGAGCCGACATAACCTGCATGGGGCATCCCACTTCTCCATACCCGTCTCTCGGCAATGGCCCGAGTTGTCCGACCGATCTTGGTGACCTACCCTGCTCTCCTCGATGGAGATTTCACCGGTGGGTCCCACCAAACCCTTCCAGGGAAGGCGAAGGCTAAAGCTCAGGGTGCGGGGACCAAAATTCTGATCACGCTGGTCAGCAGAAATGCCGTAGCTACTGGGGTGTAGGTTTCTAGCAGTCCGACCAGTTTTACTCAGAGTTTGTTTCCACACACCTTGCCTCTAGGTTTTTGCACAAGAAAGGGTCGGGCATCGAGAATGTCTATCGAATGGACACTCTTGCCAGCCCCCAAGCAAGACCCAACCCCTTGCCGTTGCTGGGGTCGAGGGCTCAATAGCGAAATTAATGCGCATAATGTAAGGGTGACTCATCTCTCAACAGCAGCTTGAATCGTTCAATCGACTTGGGTGGCCTGCTAGCATAGGACTTACCTCAATGTCATGAGTGACGGGTTCAAGGAGCTCTTACTGGATATGTTCGAGCAGAATCTGGGTCCATTGTTCATGACGAGATCGGCATAACCCGTGTGGGGCATCCTGCTGCTCCCTACCTGTCCCTCGACAGCGGCTAAGCCGTCCGATCGACTTGTATTGCCCTGCTAGGATAGGACTTACCTGCAGAGATAGAGGATGAGAACATCCCATGCAAGAATTTAGTTAGGCAGATAAGCTAGGTGGTGAACTTGTAATAAATGGAGCTCTTAAATTTTGTTAGAGCCAAACAGCTTTTTAGCCCTTCTCCCCTTTTTGTATAAAAAGGTTAGTGCATATTGACCCTTTCCGTCATTAAGGTCGTAAAGCTTGGGGTGTGGGTGAGAAAATTCTGATCACGCTGGTGAGCAAAGAAGCCGTAGCTGCCGAGGCATATGTCTCTCGTAGTCCGACCAGTTATAATTAGAGCTTGTTCCCGCAACCCTAGCTCCTAGGCCTTCACATGATAGGGGGTCGGGCACAGAGAAAGTAGGCCAGGTGGATAAACTCTTAGACGCGCACCGACATTTCTCGTGACTAAGGCCAAAAAAGCCTGAGGTGTGGAAAAAAACTCTAACCACGCTGGTGAGCAAAGGCGCCATAGTCGCCGAGGCGTAGGTCTCTCGTAGTCTGACCAGTTTTACTCAGCGTTCGTTTCCACAAACCTCGCTTCTGGGCCTTAACGTGAGAGAGGGTTGGGCATAGAGAATGTCTACTGTATAGGTACACTCTTATTAGCCCCCGAGTGAGGCCCAACCCACCGTCGTTGCTGGGGTCGGGTCTCACTAAAGGTCAGGGAGTTTGATAGCAAAATTGTTAAGAGAAAGTGCATGTTTATTAAGGGTAAAAGCGACGTAGCTGCTCGATGTTCCAGGCATTGGCGAAGACTCCGCTGTCGATGGTCTTGAGCTTGTAGGCGCCCGGTCAGAGCACCTCCATGATGATGTATGGTCCTTCCCATGATAGAGAGAGCTTGTGGCGGTCCTTGCTGCTCTAGACGAGGCAGAGGACTAGGTCTTCGACGTTGAAGACCCAACCCCGCACTCGACGGCTGTGCTACTGGCACAATGCTTGCTGGCACTTGGTCGAGCGGAGGAGGACAATGTCGCGCACTTCATCTAGCTAGTCCATGGTGTCCTCGAGGGATGCATTGGCTCCCTATTCGTCATACACCCTAACCCTTAGCGCTCCATTGTTGAGGTCAGTCGGGAGGATAGCCTCGGAACCGTAGACCATGAAGAATGGTGTGTAGCTAGTGGCCTGACTGGTGGTCGTCCTCAGGCTCCAGAGCACCGCGAGAAGCTCTACGACCCATCGTTCACCAAACTTGTTCAAACGGTTGAAGATCCTAGGCTTGAGGCCCTGTAGGACCATGCCGTTTGCGCGCTTGACCTGCCCGTTCGTGGGGTGTGCGCTACGACGGCCCAATCGACGCGGATGTGATATTCATCGCAGAATTAGAGGAATTTCTTCCTGGTGAACTACATGCCATTGTCCATGATAATGGAGTTTGGTACTCCAAAGCGATGGACGATATCAAGGAAGAACAACACGGCTTGTTCGGACTTGATCATGGAGATCGGTCAGTCCTCTATTCACTTTGTAAACTTGTCTACAGTGACAAGCAAGTGGGTATGGCCCTCGGGACCTCTTTTGATAGGTCCGACCAGATTGAGCCCCCAGACCGTGAATGGCCACATGATGGGGATCGTCTGGAGTGCTTGGGCTGGCAGGTGGGTCTGCCGAGCATAGTACTAACACCCTTCGTAGGTGCACACAATCTATTCAGCGTTGGCTACTACGATCAGCCAATAGAAGCCTTGTCGGAATATGTTTCCGATGAGGGTTCTTGGCGTGGCATGGTGACCGTAGACCCCACCATGGATGTCGCTCAACAGCCGCTTCACCTGCTCGATAGGGATGCAGCGCTGCAGGATCCTGGTGTGGCTTTGCTTGTAGAGTTCACCCTCAACAAGGACAACGGACTTGGCACAATGTGCGAGCCGCCGAGCCTCTGTCTTGTCCATCGGTAGCGCCTCATGGAGGAGGTAGTTGAGGTAAGGTGCCTTCCAGTCGACAAGAGGGTCAGGCTCTGTCACTGGATCCTTGTCAAGCTCCATGACTTTAGGGTCGGATGGAGCCAATGGTTGGTCAGCCCCCGAGCTCCTCGTAGCCGACCGAGGGCTTGTGCTGATTGCTGGCGAAGACGCCTATTGGCATCGGCTCTCGGTCGGATGTCGCTTTTGCCAGCGCGTCGGCTGCCTCATTGAGACGCCTCGGTATGTGATTGAGCTCGAGGCTGTCAAACTTGTCCTCCAGCTGGCGGACTTCTCGGTAGTATGCAGCCATCTTGGCGTTGTGGCAGCTCAACTCCTTCATGACTTGGTCAAGGACCAGCTGGGAGTCGCCCCAGACATCGAGGCATCGGATACCGAGCTCGATAGCGATGCGCAGGCCATTGACGAGCGCCTCATATTCGACCACATTGTTGGAGGAGGGGAAATGGATGCGAATCATGTACCTCATGCGTACCCCAAGGGGTGAAATGAAGACCAGTCCTGCACCGGCGCCTTTCTTCATCAGCGATCCGTTGAAGTACATCGTCCAGTACTCTTGGTCGACAATCGCTGGTGGCATTTGGACCTTGGTCCACTCTACAATGAAATCAACCATCACTTGGGACTTGATGGCTGTCCGAGAGGCATATGCAATGCCTTGACCCATCAGCTCGAGTGCCCACTTCGCGATCCTTCCCATGGCATCCTGGTTTTTGATGACCTTGCCGAGGGGGAAGGACATCACGACCATCACTGGATGTGACTCAAAGTAGTGGCACAGCTTCCTCTTGGCGATGAGGACGGCGTACAGGAGCTTCTGGATTTGGGGGTAGCGGGTCTTGGTTTCGGACAGGACCCCGCTAATGAAGTACATTGGGCACTGTACTTTGAGGGTGTGCCCCTCTTCTTCTCGCTCCACCACTAAAGCGGCGCTGACCACCTACGTGGTGGCCACAATGTAGAGCAAAAGTAGTTCTCCATCGGTCGAAGGAACCAGGATCGGGGCCTTCATTAGAAGCTACTCGACCATGTCAAGTGCCTCCTGGGCCTTAGGCGTCCACTCGAAATGGTTGGCCTTCTTCAGAAGCCGATAGAGGGGTAGGCCTCATTCGCCAAGGCGCGAGATGAAATGACTGAGTGGGGCGAGGCACCCCGTAACTCATTGTACCCCCTTTATGTTCTAAATTAGGCTCATCCTTGTGATGGACGAGATCTTCTTCGGGTTGGCTTTGATGCCACGCTCGAAGACGATGAAACCCAGCAGCATACCCCTCGGGACCCCGAAAATGCACTTCTCGGGGTTGAGCTTAATGCCTTTTGCTCAGAGTTTTGTAAAGGTCTGCTCAAGGTCAGGTATGACATGGTCAGCCCGTTTGGACTTGACCATGATGCCGTCCACATAGGCCTCAATGGTTCACTCGATGAGGTCTCTGAAACACTTGAGCATACAACGCTGGTACATAGCCCCAGCGTTCTTTAGACGAACGGCATTGTGATGTAGCAGAACGATCCGAAGGGGGTCATGAAAGATGTCGTGAGCTGGTCTGACTCTTTCATCATGATTTGATGGTACCCGGAGTACGCATCAAGGAAGCAAAGAGTTTCGCACCCTGAGGTAGAGTCGACTACTTGGTCTATGCGTGGTAAAGGAAACAGATCCTTCGGACACGCTTTGTTGAGACCTGTGTAGTCAACACACATTCTCCATTTCCCACTCTTCTTTCATACAAGAACGTGATTGGCTAACCACTCGGGGTGGTACATTTCCTTGATGAACCCAGCCGCCAAAAGTTTCACGATCTCCTCGCCGATGGCTCTGTGTTTCTCCTTGTCGAAGCGATGTAGGGGCTGCTTCATCGGCTTGGAGCCTGGCTTGATCTTCAATGTATGCTCGGTGACTTCTCTCGGAATGCCTGGCATGTCTGAGGGTTTCCACGCAAAGATGTCTTTGTTGGCGCGAAGGAAGTCGACGAGCTCGCTTTCCTATTCAGAGGAAAGCGCGGTGCCAATGCGCACCACTTTGCTTTTGGAGCCGCTGGGCTCTATGAGGACCTCCTTAGTGCCCACCACCGCTTGAAAGACCCGGTCGATCACTGGTGGTCAGGTGTTTCTTCGGCTACCTCCTTCCTTCCGATAGGTGTAGTTGGGGACGACCATGAACTTCGCTGGTGGTCGGGTGTTTCTTCGGCGACCTCATTCGAGGTGATGACCCTGCCTCGGCCTGGCATCTTTAGCTTCCAGTAGGTGTAGTTGGGGATGACCATGAACTTCATGTAGCATGGTCATCCTAGGATGGCGTGGTAGGTTCCATGGAACCCAACCACCTCGAAGGTGAGGGTCTCCATCCTATAATTGGATGGAATACCAAAGGTGATGGGCAGATCAATCTGCCCAAGTGGCACGGCCTACTGTCCAGGCACGATGCCATGGAAAGGCGCTCCGGTCGGTCGGATGCGGGATCGGCTAATGTCCATGGTGTCGAGCATCTCGGCGTACATGATGTTGAGGTCGCTGCCTCCGTCCATCAGTACATTGGAGAGCTGCTTCGTGTCGATGATCGGGTCGACCATGAGCGGATACCTCCTTGGTTGCGAGATGCTCTCCGGGTGATCGGTCCAATCAAACATTATGGTGGACTCTGACCACTAGAGGAAGGTAGGCATGTCCGGCTTGGCCGTATAGACCTTGTGGCGCGTGAGCTTCTAGCGACGCTTGGAGTTGTAGGCCGCCGACCCTCCGAAGATCATGAGGCAGCCATCCAGCGTCAGAAAGTCACCGTCTATCCCCTCGGCATCATTCACAGTTGGCTTGGGGTCCTTCCCATGCTCCCCCTGTTGAAGCCTCCGGACAAGAACCGCTTCATGAGGCCATAGTCCTTATATAGATGCTTGACGGGAAAGGAATGGTTCGGGCATGGCCCTTTGAGCAGCTTCTCAAAGTGGTCCGGAGTACCCTCCGTGGCCTTCTGGCCCCCCTTGTAGTCGGCGGTGGACACGAGTGAGCCCTCACGCCGCTGCTTGTTCTTCTTTTTAACGGGACTGTTGGAGCCTCCTTCGCCGGTGTCCTCGTCCCGCTTTGCTTTGCCTTTTAGGAGGTCGAAGATTGCTCCGACCACCTCCTCTCCTGAGGCATGGCTGGTGGCGATGTCGAGGAGCTCCTTGGTGGTTCACAGGCCCTTACGTCCTAGCTTGTGAACTAGGGACTCGCAGGTGGTCCCAGATAGGAAAGCTCCTATAATGTCGGTGTCGGCAACATTAGGTAGCTCGTTGCACTACTGGGAGAAGCGCTAGATGTACCCATGAAGGGTTTCTCCGGCCTTCTATTGATAGTTCTTGAGATCCCATGGGTTCCTAGGGCGCTTGTACGTGCCCTAGAAGTTCCCCATGAAGATCTCTTTCAGGTCCACCCAACTTTGGATTTTGTTGGGCGGAAGGTATTCCAACCATGTTCGCACGGAATCGGCCAGGAACAATGGAAGGTTGCGAATAATGAAATTGTCATTATCCGCTTCTCTAGCTTGGCAGGCAAGCCGATAATCCTTGAGCCACAATCCAGGGTTTATTTCCCTAGAGTATTTTAGGATGTTGGTTGGTGGTCGGTACCTTGGTGGGAGGGCGATGTTGAGGATGTGTCGTCTGAAGGCCTGAGGCCACGGTAGGCCAGGGCTCGGGCTTTGGTTCTCACCGCTGTCATAGCATCTGCCATGATGAGGGTGATAGCCACGACTAGCTCCCTCTCTCGGATTATCGCGGGTACATCTGCGGGCGTCGAGGGTATTGCATGTGTCACGGTTGCGGCCGAGACGCTCATGCACCGGGACCACGGTGCACTGCCTATCGCCTTGTGGCGCCTGGTGGACTGACGCATCCTTGTTAGGTCGCTCTGAGGGCGTGCGCTGGCTAGTGTCGAGCTCACGTTGCTGAGACAGCAAGCTCTCGGCCTGCTGCACTGCCGCACGGTCGAGCAGCGTGCGAATCTCATGGTGGGCCCGACGATCCTCGGGCGTCGCGGGCCCCGGAAGCCCATGAAGCAAGGCCGCCACAATAGCGATGTTCTGGCTCGCTTGGGCAAAGTGTGGGAGAGCTTCATCCTCCATGATGATCCTCTGGTTCATGTCGCGGGCCATGGCGCGCACGCCCACCGTCTCTGTGGCGCTCAATCTCCCGATCGAGCTCCACGCGTTCCTACTCGAGCTAGAGTCATGCTTCCTCGAGCTCAAGGTGTCGGGCCTTCAGCTGCTCCACCTACAAGCGGGGTGGGGCCCCTGTCTCCCCCTCGACCTCATCGCCAAGGTCGTTCGTTGGGGTAGCCTCCTCTTCGTGGATGCTTTTGACGTGTCCCTCGGGGGTACCCACCATGAAACACTCACGAGAGGGGTGATAGCTCCCTCTACTAGAGTCAGAGCTAGAGGGTGACTCTGATTCTCCTGTGAGGAGGTCGTGGAAAGACTCCATGACATATTCGGTCATCCCCATGAACTCACCGTTCGCGGGGGATGGAGGCCTGCGTCGTGCCACAAGGTGGCCATCGGTCTCTGCGGCGTTACAGAGACCGAACAAGAGCGTTGTCGGGGCACTCTAGATAAGGTATTCCGGAGAGAGCGGCTCCCCTCCGACAAGCTGCGCCGTAACGTTGGTGAACGAGAAGGTGAGGTGGCGCAGGTCTTCCTAGGACGGTCGGGGTCCCAGGAAGGTGCCGAGCTGGCGCTCTAACCTCCCATAGTCGAAGTTGAAGAGCTAGTTGCTTTTGGGGGCGTGGGCCTCTAGTGCGTGCAGCTGTAGCTCCTCAAGTGCCTCGGCGATCACATTGAGGCCAGTGGAGTGGAGAGGTCAGACGGTGGCGGGAGTCGTCGCCAACTCTCCTTCCACTATGACGATGAAGTCTAGGTCCCCGAAGTGTACGTGCACACCCGGGACCCAGCTGAGGTTGTGGCTAGCCATCCGAGGCCTGGTGCGGATGTCGATATGCACAAAAGGCCCCTACCTGGCATGCCAACTGTCGGTGTTTCGAGTTGCCACCAACTAGTAAATTTCTCATATTGCACGTCTGGCTCGGATGGTGTGCTTAGTGGACACGAGGTTTTATACTGGTTTGGGCAGAATGTCCCTACGTCTAGTTCGTTGCCGCTGCTCGTGTTACTAGCACTGAAAGTTCATAGTAGGGGTTACAAACGGTTGAGAGAGGGATATGTCCCAAGTCTCTGGTGGAAGGAACGAATGGGTGCTGAGAGCTCGATCGCTGCTTGGCTGCGTGTTCGGGGTTTGATGGATCGATCGGATTCGAGTCTGATGGTTCGATGAGATGTGTTGTGATCGTTGGTCCCATGCCCCTTGTGGGACGCTTGCTTTCCCTTTTATAAGCGAAGGGAAAGCACGGGTTATAGTGAAGGAAGAGAAGAGAACGAGAGGAAGAAGTCCTTTAGGATCGTCGAGTCCTTCTTCTCCTCTATGCGGGTCCCACCGACCTTGTAGACGTCAACAGGGATAGCTTTTCGTCGCGGCCCTGCCCGTTACTAGCGCCATGTGCAGGCGTCGTCTACCGGTCATGGCGCTCCACTCCGTCCTGGTGGATGTCGTGGTGAACTGACGCGCCCTTCAGTGTTTGTACGGGGGTTAGGCAGAATAGCACCGGTACACCCGACGTTGTTCCTGATGTGAACCCCTAGGTATGGCCTGTCGTGGGTCGTGGGCTACATCGAGGCGTGCCAGTCTCTTCCCTGGCATTAGAGCTTTGACCTAGACCTATACGCTTGGATCTGGAGTGGTTGGCGGCGGTATGGGTCTCCATCAGGCGAGACGGAGTCCCCGGCCTTAGGATCGGGTGAGGCGGAGTTCCTCCCCAGAGGCTGGGTGAGGCGGAGCACAAACCCAAGGCTTGGGCGAGGTGGAGCCCAAACCCAAGGGTCGGGCCTTGGTGTTGGGTGAGACAGAGCCTGCCCCTAGATGTCGGGCGAGGGGGAGTTCGCCCTCAGGGGTCGGGCGAGGCGGACCCCACGGCCTCGGTGTCAGGCGAGGCAGAGCCAACCCTCAGGGGTCGGGTGAGGCGGAGCCACCCTCAGGGGTCAGGCGAGGCAGAGCCAACCCTCAGGGGTCAGTTGGAGCTGTAGTCGCGCTCTTAACTGCTCGGACGAATCAATGTTGATGGTTATTAGCTCCTCTTCGAGTACCCTAGTATTGGTCCCCGACAGTGCGCTTGTGGATTTATCTGTGTGCGTTAAATATACCAACAGCCCACCTGATGTGGAGCAGGTACCTATTTAGGCAGAAGATGGCCCTCCTTTGTTTGACTTCTTTGGTCTGGGTCAACAAGTCTTAGCCCCAATCGCAGAGCATGAGCAACAGCCACTCCTGGAGAACATTCATAACACCCAGGATGCTCAAAATCTTTCGGCTCAGCAGCAAGATTGGCCAGCATGGCCTAAGGAGCTGCCAATACAGCCACAACTTGAGGAGCAGCAAATGGAACTAAACCTGGCTCAACCAATAGTGATAGTGCAAGATCTAAATGAAGCACCTATAGTTGAAGGCCCCCAGGAGATGATCATTCATCCTACCTGTAATCGGGACTAAGTAGAAGACTAGCAGTTAGTGCCTCAACCTCCACAAGTTATCCAACCTGAGCAAGTAGCAGAGATTGAGGACCCGGTGCATGAGCCTGTACAGATACCAGTTCTTCAGGCTCTAATGGAAAACTTCCTTCACATTGAAATCTAGGAAGATGAACTAATGGATTTGGACCTAGAAGAATAGCCGGAGGAAGATCCAGAGCAGCCAGTTGGAATACCTGAACAGCAGGTGGCAGAAGCAAACCAGCTAGAAGAGGTGAAGGAATTGCCTGATGATTTGATTGATGACCACAAAGCTGATGATATGGTTGCACATGATGTCATGGATGGCCTACATGAGGAAGAAGGAAATAATCCAGGTGTGGGACAGGAACAGTTTGATGGTGAGATTGGTCAACAAGCTGATGCCCTGGTTGCTCAAAATGTCATTCAGTTGGGCCTAGTCAGGACATATTTTGTCAACCCTCCAGATACTCCAAAAACTCCACTGATATCTTGCTTGGCGCCAAAAGCTATGGGCCCAAATGAGGGGCAAGGGAAAACAATCTTCCAAGCTTTACTTTAGACACTAGCCCAACACAAATGGGCTAAGCAGCTCTTGGAATCTGGCCTCCCCCAGTTGCTACAGGATGGAAATGCCATGGGGACTCCTTTAGCACTGAATTGCTCACCCTCTACTTCAGAGGCCTGCAAACTTCTGGGTTCTGAACCTGCTGCTGCCAATGAAATTGAGAAGGCCATCCCTGAAGATGACTTAGATGAATCATCACCAAACAAGAAAAGAGGAAGGAAGGGCAAAGCTGCCACACCCATTGTGAACTCTGCAGTCAGAAGGAGCAATAGAGTGAGGGCTAGCACTAATGGGTTTAAGATGAACACATGCGCCACCAAAAACTGCCTGGGCTGCTCTACTGATATACCAACCCTAGCACCACACTCTCTGAAGAAGATTGGTACATCTTTATGCAATCTTCAGGAGGATCAACTGGAGGAAGAAGTTATGATGAAGAAGAAAAAAATGGAGCCAGTAGGAGAGAAGATGAAGAAAAATAAGAAGGACAAGAATGATGATGAAAACACCAATGATGAAAACAAGGATGACAACTAGCTCCTAGGTGCAAGAGGACTTGCCTTGTCTTTTGCTTTGCTAGCCTGTTATGGCTTTTGATTAGTTCTTTAGATCTTTTAGTTGTTTCCTTCAAGTTGTTCAGGATCCCGGTTCACTATAAAAACTGGTTAAACTTAGTTGGTTTTTTGCCGCCTTGCCGGACAATTTGTTTAAGCTTTACTAGTTCTTTTGTTATATCCTTTTGTGCTTTTTCGTGTCTTTTCTGTTAAACTTTGGTCTATGGTTTTCGGTAGAAAGTTTTACTTCCTACCTTCTTTGCATTAGAATCCATCATTTGTTTCCCATGTCACACAATAGAGCTTGGAAAGTGTTGAATTGGAATGTCAAAGGCTTAAATTCTGATAAAAAGTGGAACTCCATCAGGGATAAGATAGTAGAACACAAGAGTGAAATAATTGTATGCCTACGAGACTAAAAGGGATAACTTTGATGCCAATTTCATCAATTAATATTTGCCCCCCGATTTTGATTCCTTTGAGTACCTTCCCTCGGTGGGAGCTTCTGTGGGGAATCTGGTGGTTTGGAAGGGCAATGCCTTTTGGGGAATATGGTATTCAACAACATATTTGCTCTTTCATTGGAATTCATTTCCAAGCTCAACAATGAAACTTGGCTTCTGACTACCATTTATGCCCCTTGCACAATAGTAGGCAAAAGGGAATTCTTGGAATGGTTTAGGGATATTCAAATGCCTCCTAAACCTGACCGCTCATTGTTGGTGATTTTAACTTGATTAGAAGACCTGAGGATAGGAATAGGGAAGGGCTAATCCCAATGAAATGTTCTTGTTTAATGAAGCCATCAACAGTTTGGGTTTGATTGAGTTACCACTTTGCATGGTAGGCGGTTTACTTGGACAAACAAGCAATTCCCTCCACTTTTGGAAAGATTAGATTGGTTTTTCACTTCAACCTCATGGACTTTCAAATTCCTAAATACCTTGGTCAAAACTTTGGTCATAGAAACCTCGACCAATGGCCTTGCATAGTTGAAATCAGCACAACAATTCCACAGAGTAAGATGTTGATTTGAGAATTATCGGCTTAACCATGAGGACTTCATACTGCAGGTCATCTATCGAGTGGATGGAATGGTTCAAATCATATTTCAGATCCTACTAAGCTCGTAGCAGCGACCAAGTTTAAAAACCTAAGAAGAGTGCTCAAGGATTGAAGATTAAAACTACCAAAGCTCTCTTTAGCTATTGAGAAAATTAAACTTGTGCTCCATTTTTGGAATCTATTGAGTTGTTCAGGACCTATCCTTACCTGAATGGAATTTTAGAAACATAGTCTCTCGAGAAGCTAATCTACTTACTAAAACAAAGAAAGAACTTACTAGAAGCAGAGAGGGGAAAGATCGGATGGGTGAAAGATGGTGATGCTGATAGGAACCGAGGTTCCTCCTCTGACCGAGCGTAGGTTGTAGCGGTGGGTGATCGGGGCCGAGGCTTAAACCGTGATGGACCACGGCGGGACGCCGTGATCTCATGAAAGGAGAGGGTGGCGCGCTACAAGATCTGGCGCTCTGATTGCACTGCATCTTGTTTCACGGAAGAGAGAAGGCGGCTAGGGTTTCTCCGGCTCCTCGAGGAAGCCGAAACAATAATTGTTTCGCTTACTTTCCTCAATAGAGTTCTGAGATATTTATATGTCTCTGAATAATAATAATAGAAAATAACTCTAATATTATATAAAATATGATAAATATGGGCCTTGAACCCCTAACCCATGGCCTCCTCTAGCCACCACTGGGCCTTACTTTGGAGTATCTTGGATGCCGGTCATAACATCTCTCCCGCCTTCTCAAACAGCTCGTCCTCGAGCTGGAAGTCGGGGTAGAAGGAGCGGAACTCGTCGACGGACTCCCATGTCGCATCCTCTTCTGGAAAACCATGCCACTGGATCAGCACCTGCCAGGTGTCACGGCACCACTAGACACGTAGCGCCTTGGCCGGGGCAGGAGTGTAACGGCCGTCAAAGGTCGGCGCCAGGCTGGCGGCGTTGTTGGGAGCATCACCGCGGTGGCGCTTGAGCAATCCCGTGGAAGACATCATGAAGCGGGCACCCTCGGGCAGTGGACGATACGCTATCGCCCCAAGGCGCCCAAGACGCTAAGAAAACGGCCCGGCATAGCGAGGACCGAGTTTGCCCTTGGCCCCTGGAGAGAGTGCATGGGCTGTGCGGTTGAGCAGCCGTAGCCACACCCAGTCGCCCACCTGGAACTCGACGTCGCGGTGGCCGGCATCATAATATTTTTTGGACAGCTGCTGAGCCTGCAAAAGACGTTGGCGCACCTCGGCGAGGATCTCATCACAGGACTAAAGAAGCGCATCTGCAGCCTCGGTTCGAGCTGTACCCGGCGAATAGGGCAGCAGCGGCGGAGGAGGGCGACCGTAGATGACCTCAAACGGTGTGGCGCGAAGAGCCGTGTGGAAGGAGGTGTTGTAGCAGTACTCCGCCCACGACAGCTAATCCACCCACGCACGGGGGCGATCCCCCATCACACAACGGGAGGTACATGGTGATGACCTTGTTCACCACTTCGGACTGGCCATCCGTTTGCGGATGGAAAGCTGTGCTCATGCGCAACTGGACGCCCGCCATCTTGAAGATGTCTCGCCAAACGTGCCCGGTGAACACGGGGTCCCGGTCGCCGACAATGGACGGCGGAAACCCATGAAGGCGAAACGATGCCGTCGAAGAAGGCACGAGCGACGGATGTAGCAAATGTAAAGGGTGGCGGCGCGATGAAGTGGGCGTTTGGAGAAGCGATCCACCACCGTGAGGATGACCGACTTGCCCGCAACCTTGGGCAAGCCCTCGATGAAGTCGGCCGAGATATCCGCCCACACTTGGGTGGGGACGTCTAGGGCTGCAGCAAGCCCGCTGGCTGAACCGTCTCTCCGTCTTATTGCGGCTGCACGTGGTGCAAGAACGCACTGGTCCTGCACCAACACACGATCACGAGGGATGTAGAAATCTGACGAGTCGATGTAGGCGTCTTCGGGTGCCCTCATGGCGGTGAGTGAGCCAAGAGGAGCACTTGGCGACGCAAGTCCCTTGGTCCCAAGACGCGAGACGCGGAGCCATGGATCGAAGGCCGTCACCAGCGCCATGGGGCCGCCAGGCTCCCCACCGAGGCTGCGCCCGACAATTGTTGGGCGTCGGTAGGCGCTTTGTTGCCCACCGGATGAAGTCCAGAAGCTCGAAGGATGGTCCCGACATGGGGAGGGCTGCTGCAGCCACGGCCACCAGGACGGCTGCCCCCCCATCTACCAAGTCCCGGCGAGAGAGAGCGTCTGCCACAATGTTCAAGCGGCCCGGACGGTACTCTACCGCGAAGTCAAAACCAAATAGCTTGGCGATCCATTGATCTTTGCATGAATCTGTGAGACAATCGTTGATCAAGCAAAAATTTCAAGCTGTAATGGTCAGTGCGAACCAAAAAGTGGCGCCCCCACAAATATGGGCGCCAATGGCTAACGGCCTGAACCAAGCCGATCAACTCCCGCTCATAGGCCGCCAGGTTGATGTGATGGGCCGCGAAGGGACGGCTGAAGTAGGCGAGGGCCCGACGCCCTGGTGGAGGACGGCGCCGAACCCTACGCCCGACGCGTCGCAGTCGACCACAAAGGGCTTAGTAAAGTCTGGCATCTAAAGAACAGGTCCTGTGGTGAAAGCGCGCTTGAGCGCCTCGAATGCCCCCGAAGCATCGTCGTCCCACACAAACGTGTCCCGCCGCAAGAGACGCGTGAGTGGGGGCGGCGATGATGTCAAGTCTGAATGAATTTCCGGTAGTAGCCCACGAGGCCGAGAAACCCGCGAGGCACAGGCAGGAAGCGCGGTAGGGGCCACGCAGCCACGGCGGCGACCTTGTCAAAGATCCATGGCGGCGCTGCGCCTCGGAGATCACGTGGCCCGGGTAGGCCAGCGACGCGCGCCAAACGAGCACTTGGATCGTTTCAAGTGAAGGTGGTGTACCGAAGCGCGTGGAGGACGATGTTGACATGCTGCAAGTGCTCGGCCCATGATGGACTATAAATTAATATATCATCAAAAAATACCAGCACAAACCGCCGCAGGTAAGGCCGAAGGACGTCATTCATCAGCGCCTGGAAGGTTGCCGGGGCATTGGAGAGCCCAAATGGCATCACCAGAAACTCGAAGTGGCCCTGATGGGTGCGGAAAGCCGTCTTGTCGATGTCCTCTGGGTGCATGCACACCTGATGATAGCCGGAACGAAGGTCAAGCTTGGTGAAGAAACGAGCCCCATGGAGCTCATCCAGCAACTCGTCAACCACCGGAATTGGGAATTTGTCCTTGGAGGTCTTGGCATTGAGGGAGCGGTAGTCGATACAGAAGCGCCACGACTTGTCCGCCTTGCGCACCAGCAGGACGGGCGCGGAGAACGGCGAAGTGCTCGGCCGAATGATCCCTTGGGCAAGCATCATTGCACATTGGTGCTCGAGCTCGTCCTTCTGCAGCTGCGGGTATCGGTACGGCCGCACCGCCACTGGGGCCGTCCCGGGCAGTAGGTGGATGCGGTGGTCATAGGGTCACGCCCGAGGGAGCCCAGTAGGCTCGTCGAAGATGTCACCGTGCTGCGCCAATAGGCGATCCAGGAGAGGTAGCCGCGGGTCAGTCGTGACTGCGGTCACCGGCTGCTGTGGGGAGGGCGTCTGAGGGCCGGGCACGCCTGCCCGCCGGTGTGGCGGCCCTCCCTCCAGAACGCCATGGTAAGGGCGTCGCAGTCCCACAACACGAGGCCCAATGTGCGAATGAAGTCGGCCGATGATGAAGTCGAAGGCGCCTGTGTTGAGGCCAACACACGTGATGGTGAAGTCCTCGTCGCCGATGTGGGGGCACGCGTTCGAGCAATGCCCTCACACGCCACGTGCTCACCATTGGCGCATCGCGGACACGGAGGTGGTCACCCCGGTGGAGACAGCCCAAACGGCGCAACACATGCCCCTTGGACAAAATTATGAGTGGAGCCGTGTCGAGGAGGGCGAGGAAACTCTCATCTTTGACGGTGACAGAGAGCAGCATGGCGTTGGGCGGCCGGATTCCTGCAACATCATGGAGAGAAACGACAAGGGCGTTAGCAGCGTCTGCTGCATCACCGGCCACACCTTGGCCGGCCGGCTCGTCTGGAAAGGCGGCTGCGTCGGCTTCTGCAGCAGGCACCTCCCCGGCCGCCTTGTCGACGAAGTCCATAGACTCGAGAGTAAAAGCAGTGGGGCACACATGGCCCGGGCATAGGGTTTCGTCGCAGTTGAAGCACTGACCCTTGTGGCGGCGCTCAAGCATTCGCTTGGCGTGAGGCGCAGGAATCGACGCGACGGGAGGGGCACCTGCCCGCCCATGGGCCAGCGCCGGATGAGCCGGAGCCCCGCTGGCTGGTGGCGGGCACGCTGTGAAAGCAGGCCGGGGACGAGGTGGGCGGGCACTGCGCGGGTGGCGCCGTGGGCATGGCCGCCGCCCGACGCTTGAAAGCCCGTGCCAAGTACATGGCCGTCTGGATGTCCTGGGGATCGCACATCTCCACATCCACCCGAATGTACTCGGGAAGGCCCCCGACGAAGAGATCGGCCTTCTGTTTGGCCGAGACGCCACGTGCATGGCAGGACACCGCCTGAAAGCGGTCGGTGAACTCCTAGACCGTAGATTGGAACGGCAAGCGCCCCAACTCCGCCAGCCGAGTACCGCGAACTGGCGGTCCGAAGCGTTGGCGGCACAGCTCGACGAAGCGCTCCCAAGAAGGCATGCCCTCATCCTGCTCGAGGGCGTAGTACCAGGTTTGCGCCAGGCCCCGGAGGTGGTACGACGCAATCCACGTTCTGTCGGAGGCCGGCCATCGTTGGCCCCGGAAGAATTGCTCGCAGTGGTTGAGCCAATTCAGGGGGTCTTCCGAGCCGTCGTACGTTGCGAACTCGAGGCGATGCGTCTTGGGCGGCAAGCGGTCGAGACCGCCCCCCATGGCCTGCTGAGGGCGCTCGTAGGGACCCTCCTGGTCGGCCCCAGGTGGCACGGCCGCGTAGGCCGCCACAGAGGCGCTGGTGTCGTGGAACAGCGGCCCGTCCACGCCGCCGTACAGGATCCCTGCTGCATAGGGTCCCCCATGGGCGACCGTCGATGGAGCCTGAGGGATGGTGGACCGACGGCTGAACGGAAGTCGACGGCGACGGCATGGAGTCCGTAGGCATCCCGTAGGGGTAGGTGATTTGCGGCATCGAGACGGATGAGGGCAACGGCAGCGGCGGAGGAGGAGGATGTGACGGCTGTGGTGGTGGAACCACGTACTGGCCGCTCAGAAACGCCTTCATCATGTCCTGCAGCTCCTTCACGCCATGGCTGAGATTGACGATGGAGGTCGTCACCTCCTCGGCGTTAACACCCATGTGGCGCGATGGTGGTAAATCTGGCGATTGGGAGGGCGGCACCACCAGAACGCCCACCGTAGCAGGGGGCGCGGTGGAGGCGGTCGGCACCGGCGGGATCGCCGGCGATGGCGCGGCGGAGGAGACAGCGGAGGTGTCCATGATCGACAAGGTCTCTGGTACCAAGCTGATAGGAACCGAGGTTCCTCCTCTGACCGAGCGTAGGTTGTAGCGGTGGGTGATCGGGGGCTGAGGCTTAAACCGCGATGGACCACGGCGGGACGCCGTGATCTCGCGAAGGGAGAGGGTGGCGGCGCTACAGTACCGGCGCTACAGTGCCACGGTACTGTTCACGGAAGAGAGAAGGCGGCTAGGGTTTCTCCCGGCTCCCTGAGGAAGCCGGAAACAATAATTGTTTCTGCTTACTTTCCTCAATATAGTTTACAGGTATTTATATGTCTCTGAATAATAATAATAGAAAAATAACTCTAATATTATGTAAAATAAGATAAATATGGGCCTTGAGCCCCCTAACCCGCCGGCCTCCTCTAGCCACTACTGGGCCTTCGCCTGGAGTACTGGATGCCGGTCATAACAGATGCAGGCACAAAATTTTTTCATGCTCATGCAACAATCAGACACAGGAAGAACAACATCACCCTCTTTAAAAGATACCATGGGGAATGCCTTTCATGGGCATGAGCCAAAAGCTGAGCTTCTTTGGAATTCTTTCAAAGATAGAATGGGTCAGTCTGAGTTTAACCAGATGATATTCAGCCTTGATCAATTCCTGCAGCCAGCTTAGTGCCTTGAGAATTTAGAGATGCCCTTCTCTAAGAATGAAATTGATACAGTGGTGGCCAACCTCCCAAATAACAAATCCCCAGGTCCAGATGGATATAGCAATGAATTTATAAAGGGATGCTGTCCTCTTATAGCACCTGGCTTCTACAGACTATGTGATGAATTTCACAGGGGATGTCTGCCTGAGGAGCATCAACAATTCTTACATTGTGCTAATCCCAAAAAAGGATGGTCCTCAGAGTGTCTCTGACTATAGGCCAATTTCTTTGCTTAACTCCTCCATCAAGTTGATAACCAAATTACTGGCCAACAGATTACAACAACCTATCATGAGTCTTATTCACTGGAACCAGTATGGATTCATAAAAACCAGGACCATCCAGGACTGCTTGGCTTGGGTACTTGAGTACATACATGTGTGCCACAAATCTAAGAGGGACCTAATCATCTTAAAGCTTGACTTTGAAAAAGCTTTTGACAAGATTAAACATGAAGCAATTCTGGAGATCCTTAAGGCAAAGGGGTTTGGTCAGAAATGGATCAGTTGGGTAAAGTCAATTTTGAGTTCTGGAACTTCCTCAGTGTTGCTTAATAGAATCCTTGGTAAAGTGTTTTATTGTAAAAGAGGTGTTAGACAGGGGGACCCATTGTCCCCGCTACTGTTTGTGCTCACTGCTGACCTCTTGCAATCAGTGATCAATAAGGCTTAAGACCAAGGGATATTAAAATTGCTAATTCCATTAAGGTATACAGATGACTTCCCAATTGTGCAGTATGCTGATGACACTCTTTTGATAATGGAAGCTTGCAGCAGGCAGCTTTTAGCCTTAAAAGCTCTTCTGCACACCTTTGGTTAGTCAACTGGGCTCAAAGTCAATTATTTTAAATCATTCATGGTTCCTATCAATACAAGCCATTCAAAACTTTAACACCTAGCAAGAACCTTCTGCTGTGAAACTGGAAGTCTGCCCTTCACCTATCTAGGACTGCTCCTGAGTCTCACAAAGCCTAGAGTAATTGATTTCTCCCCTTTAGTTTCCAGATGTGAGAGGAGACTAGCTGCAACTTCGATTTTTTTGAATCAAGCTGGGAGACTAGAGGTGACCAACTCAATCTTGACTGCAATGCCAACTTTTTGTATGAGTACTTTTCTGCTTCAGCAATCGGTGATTGAGCAAATAGACAAATTAAGGAAATTATGCCGTTGGAGAGGGGCTGGCATCAATGCCAAACAGAAACCAAAAGCAGCTTGGCCATCAGTTTGCAGAGAAAAGAATGAGGGTGGGCTGGGACTATTGAGCATTAAAACCCAAAATGAGGCTCTCTTGATTAAGCATCTTCACAATTTCTTTAATAGAGACAACACCCCTTGGGTCTCTCTAGTCTGGGAACAATATTATGATTCTGGGAAGTTGCCTGGGAGTACTAAAAAAGGTTCATTTTGGCGAAGAGACATTCTGAAACTTTTGGATAAATTCAAAGGTATGGCAAGAGTTGAGATTAACAGTGGAAAATCATGCTTTCTTTGGCAGGACATGTGGGGCAATGAAATCCTTTCCCAAAAATTCCCAGAGATATTTTCCTTTGCCAAGAAAAAGCATATTGTGTTTGCTGAAGGTCATGCTCAGCTACCATTGCATAGCCTCTTCCATCTCCCCCTGTCTGAACAAGCACATGACCAGATGCTGCAGCTTCAAATGTTACTAGAAGAAATCAATGTAAATGAGGACTCAGACAGATGGATCTATATTTGGAATTCAAGCAAATTCTCAGTGAAGAAAACTTATAAGCATCTAAGTGGCCACATAATCCCCCATCCTGACTTCAAATGGCTCTGGGCCTGTTCTTGCCAGAGCAAGCACAAGGTTTTTTTTCTGGCTTCTTTTAAAGGACCGCCTAAGTACAAGAGAGTTACTCAGAAGGAAGAGAATGATTTTGCAAGATTATAATTGCGTCCTATGCAATGCTACTGTGGAGGAATCTCTGAATCACTTATTCTTAGACTGCCCTTTTGCTGCACAATGCTGGGCAATGATCAATGTTCAGGTTAGTCAACAGCTGAACCCCTTCCAGAACCTGCAAAGCTTCAAAGTTCAACTGGGGGTGCCTTTCTTCATAGAGATCATCATACTGATGTGCTGGGCAATTTGGAAGGCAAGAAATGACCTGATCTTTCGGCAAGAAAATCCAAGTATCCCACTTGCTAAGAGCAATTTCAGGGATGAATTTCAGCTCTTACTTCTAAGGGCGAAAAGGAGTTACTACCCACGTATTGAACAATGGATTGTCAATCTAGCGTAGCCAGGTTTCTAGCAGTGCTTGTACTGCTATTTCTTGTAACTTTTTTTTTGTCTCTTAGGCTAACCTTATGCCTTTGCCTTTGCCTTTGTTCTTACCCTTTTCCTTGTTGTTTTATTTTTGTTTTTGTTTTAAGAGACCGTAGCTCTGTATCTTATTCTTTTGTTTAATGCATTGCTGTAGGGGTGCAAACCCCTCCAGTTCTTTTCCAAAAAAAAAAATTACTAACCTAGGACAGATGGGTTCCTCCAAATTTTTGAAGCCTCTCGAGTCTTAACACCAAGTAGCCATCCATAAACTGCCACTATTGAGTAAACACAGAGGGAACAAACAGAGCTGCTCTCTGTTTTCCTCAAGCTCACGGAATATGACAATAGCCCTATTCATAATGTCAAAATAAATCCCTACTACTTAGTGGGCGAAACAGTGGCGATACACCACTGCTAATTTATCCAAGACACCAGGAACCACACTCCACTTATCACTGTCTCACTTCCAGTTTGTAACACACACGAACCGGCTATGATGACGGGTGTCGTCCTGTCGTTATTTACTCAAGCCACAAACTACAGTATTGAGAAGGATCGTTTGTTAAATCAATTAAAAGGGACATAAAGCCAGTACTTTGATTCAAATAATCCACATAAAAAACAATGATCTTGTTTTGGTTACTTTCTTGTTTGAATCAATGCAGTGGATGAAATACGGGAATCAATAATGAAATCAAATTGGGTTAGTTTATGGTATGTGTTACTTTCTTGTTTTGCTAGCAGATTCGCTGATTGTCCCTGAATCAATGCCGTGGATGAGTTGCAGGTCGATTCTACCTACTGACGGATCACGAAAAAACACAGTATATGATCTTTCGTCTATCATGCATTCCTGAATTCAGTTTAAACGTTAGTTTGGATGCAGAAATAAAGTGTGTTTCTAGTGTGCACTTTTGTGTTCCTACTGTACAAGTTGAACTGAAGTGTAGTCGACTCTTTTTTGTTTCTTTCACAAAACAAACATTAACATTTTCTTTACACCAACAAATTACTCCATGTTACAATGTCATTCCCACATAGACATCCAAACGAAAAGAGAAGACATGCATGCATCTCCGGATCATTTCCACAACTGCAACGCCAACATCTGTGATGCACTGAAACCTTGAATGCTTTGTTTCCACACTAACAAACATGAAACGGACAAGACCACCAGAGACTCGGCGGTAAAGAAAGACCTTCAACTTTGGACAGGAACATCATGCAGAGTCGCCACAAGGTGCAGCTGGTTGCGTCTCCTGGCTGTCCCGCCAACTATCGTCTCCATGTCGAGCTCCTCCGGCCGCATCGTCCCCGGCAGGCTCAATCAAAGTAATAGAGGAGGCGCGCCACGACGAGCTCCAGCGTGGCCATCCCGAACGCCGAGCCAGGGCACATCCTCCTCCCGCTGCCAAACGGCAGGTACTGAAACTCCGTGCCCTGATAGTCAGCCACACTGCTCTCGAACCTCGTCGGCCTGAACTCCTCGGCGTCGTCGCCCCAGTACTCGGGGCTTCTCGCCATCGCCCACGCGTTGATCATCACCCTAGAACCTTCGGTGACCTCAAAGCCGCCGATGTCGCAGGTCTTCCGGCAGAGACGGGGCAGGAGGAGGGGGACGGACGGGTGAAGCCTCAGTGTCTCCTTGATCACCAGCCTCGTGTAGTGTAGCGCGTCCATGTGAGACTCGTGGTGCTGTGGGATGATGTTGTTGAAGGCTGTCCGAACCTCTGCCTGTGCCTTCGCCATGGATTCTGGATGTCTGATTAGCTCTGACATGACCCACTCGGCAGTGGACGAAATTGTCTCTGTCCCTGCTATGAATAAATCCTACACATACATAATTGATAGAAAAACAAACAGCAATCAAAATAATAATTTTGCTGGAAAAAATATTTTGATCAGCTACCCCCTATTTTTTATTGACCCTGCGCCCCCGCTCTCCCTCTCTTCTTCCCATCTCTAGCGACCTTAGAAAAAAGGCAGGCCAGGCAGCGGCGACAGGAGAGACGGCGGCTAGGCGGAGGTAGCGGTGACCCCGCCGGAGTGGGCAGTGGATGGTGATCCTCTTGCTGCTTGGAGAAAAAACAGAGCAGGACTTAGACTTACCACTATGATGGCCTTGATGTTTGCGTTGCCGAAGGGGAAGGCGAACTCCTCGTTGTCCCGGACCCTCAGCATGATGCTCAGAAGATTATCTCCTGCAGCTGCAGACTCATCCTTCCACCTCGCCTCGCACTCCTCGATGATCTTGTCGAACAGCTCATCCAGCTGCCGGTGCGCCCTCCACAGCCGGCGTATCGTCCCGGTCAGGACGTCCACGAACCACAGCGACGGGAAGAGGTCCGAGACGCTGAAACCCGAGGCGTGGCTCAGCACCACAGCCATCACCGACAGGAACTGCTCCTTGCGCTCGCCGCTGCAGCCGTCGCCGAAGGTCGCCAGCCCCGTGATGGAGTTGGTGCACGACACCAGCAGCTTGCCGAGGTTAAAAGTAGCAGCTTCCTCCCCATCACCGTCGGCGGCGGCGGCGGCGCGGATCTCGGCGACCAGGGACATGGTCTCGCTGTCCCTGATGGGCGCGAAGTGCCTGACCTTGCGCGCGCTGAGGAGCTCGAGCACGCAGAGCTTGCGCAGCGCGCGCCAGTAGTCGCCGTAGGGCGCGAAGGCGAGGTCAAGGTGGCCGTAGCAGATGATCTCCGAGGCGACGAGGCTCGGCCGCGACGCGAAGCTGAGGTCGTTGCCCTGGAGAACCTCCTGCGCCGCGGCGGGGGAGGAGATCACCACGGTGTCCACCTGCCCCAGCCGCAGGAGCATCACCGGCCCGTGCCTCTCGGCGAGGTCCCAGAGTGCGGCCTGTGGCTGCGAGGTGAGCATGTGGTGGATGCTGCCCACCAAGGGGAACGCCCGTGGACCTGGTGGCCGCCTCTTCTTGGAGCTGGAGTTGGAGTTGGCTCTCAAGGATGATACAAGGATCAGCAGTGGCACGAGGAACAGGAAGATGGTCAGGGCGGAGGTTCCGCTTATCTCCATGATTGCTGAATAGGAGGATCACACAAACTGTGGCGTCCTTCACGGCTTCACATTTCTTGGAGAAGAACCTCTCGTAGGCGTACGAGTTGACTCAGCCTTATCGTATCGGCTGGATCGCTCATATGTGGCTTATAATCCATGACTTGAATAGTATTTTTCTCTTACACTAAACCAGCTAGTAGTATTTTCAGTCATGACTTATAAATCAATCTAGTCGAAACGAACAGTGAATTACTATTAGATGCGTACTCCACTAGATGCAGCTGGCCCAGTTGCACTTCCGAACTGCTTGATGGAAAATTATTTCGTAATAAAAGTTGTAGCAGTTGATGCTCTCTCGTAAAATAACAACCATCATTGAACATCTGTTACAGAATCGCTACACAACAACCGGTTTTGCCTCCCTCCAACAACCGGTTGTTTTGCCTCTCTTCAGCATGCGATTTTCCTACTCCCTCCGCGGCACGCCCTGGGCCAGCCGCTGCTCCCTCCGTCGTCGCCTCTAGGCCGGCCGCTGCTCCCTCCGCCACCCAGGCCTTGCCTCATCCCGATGGCGTGGGCTCGGACGCTTCCCCTGATCCGGCTCCGGCGGCCCCTTCTCCGCAGCCGGCCATCAAGCGACATTTGTGAACAATTTGATATATATTTCTCTAATATCTATAATTCATAAAAATAATTCATATTTTTTCTAAAAATTTGGCATATATTTGTATGCGAAATAAAAGTTATGTTATCAATAAATTACACCACTCTGTCTAATAAATTATATTGAAGAAATGATTGTAAATATAGTAATAAGATATTTGTAACTATAGTTAAAAGGTATCGTAAATGCATGGGCAAAAATCAGGTGGCAGGAGTGACCAAAACATTCGGTTGTTGTCTAGACAGATCCAATAGCAAAACTATACTGCAACTAAGAAGTAGAAAAGGTGTTCGATCATAGGTCCTGCAGGACACCAAGCATAGCGCGGCGCGGCCTGCACATGGCCTCAAGAGGAGCCGCCCTCGGCAGCATGAGCCCGCCTGCCCCTTCGGCCATGTCAACCTGGGCGGCGCCGACCCTGTCCCAGTCGAAGCACTGGATGAGGGTCCCCAGAACCAAGCCCAGCGTCCGCAGCGCGAGCGTCTCGCCGGGGCACTTGCGCCTTCCCATGCCGAACGGGATCATGAGCTCCTCTGCCTCTGCCGTCGCGGCTCCGCCTCCGCCCCCCTCGAACCGCTCCGGCCTGAACGCGCCCCGGTCCGCCCACGCCGTCGGGTCCCTGTGGATGGCGTAGGCGTTCACGAGCAGCATCGTCCCTCGCGGGACGTGGTGGTCGCCGACCGAGCAGTCTACGGTGGACTCGTGCGGGACCAGCAGCGGCACGGCGGGGTACAGCCGGAGGGACTCGATGATAATGCACTGCAGGTAGCCGAGGCGCGGCACGTCGGCGGCGCTGAGCAGGCGGGAGCTCCCCACGGAGGCGTCTATCTCCGCCTGCGCTTTCTTCAGGACCTCCGGGTGGTTTAGCAGCAGGGACATGGCCCATTCCGCCGCCGTCGCTGTCGTCTCCGTCCCGGCACTGAACATGCTCTGCAAATCAGCATGGCAGAGGTCAGAGGATGACTCGATCGACGCTCATGTCGGTCAGGAAGAAACGGCAAGCGTGACAATGACAAGAAGACGGAAGCACTGACGGAGCACAGAGACATGATCACGGTGTCAGTGTATATCTCCGGCCCTGACTTCTGCAACGAGAGCAGCACGGCGATCATGCTCTCCTCTTCGCCCTCGCGGCGGCCGTCGTCAAGCTCAAGCCTCCGCCGCTCGGCGCCGACGAGCCCCTGCAGGAACGCGTCTCTTCTCCTTACGGCGGCCATGATCTTTCTCTTCACCCCGAACACGTCGAACCGCCGCAGCAACGGGAAATAGTCCCACGTGTTGGCCGCGCCGACCAGCGACGCCATGACGTCGAGCATTTGCTTGAACTCGTTAGCCTCCGGCGTCATGTCCGCGTCCACGTCAGCGTCGTCCTCCTCGCGCGACGTCCTATTACTGGTCCGCGCGATGGTCTCCATCACGGCGCCGAGGATGAGGCCGAACAGCCTCCGCTTGAGCTCCACCCTCGCGGCGCCACTGGGGGCCGCTGCGGCGGCACGGTGCATCCTGCGCACCGCCGCGCGCACCTCGGCGGCGACGGCGCCGGACATCATGCGGCCGACGCGGCGCGCAGACAGGAGGTGCACCGTGGCCACGCGCCGGAGGTCGCGCCAGTAGGCGCCGTACGTGCACGTCGGGAGCGTGGTGCCGCCGAAGGTGACGAGGTCCAGCGCGGCGAACCGCGGGCAGGTCGCGAAGCACAGGTCGTGCTCGGTGAAGCACTCCCTGGCGCGCGCCGCGGAGGTGACCACCGTGGCGTCTCGCGAGCCCAGGCGGAGGGAGAGCACCTTCGGGCCGTGCCGCGGCGAGGCGCGCCCCAGCACCGCGTGGACCGGTTCTGGAGGAGGTGGAGGTGGCCGAGGACCCGGAGGGAGGGCAGGCTCGGTGGTTTGTTCTTGCCATTGATCTTGCTGCTGCGACGGCGACCAAGGACAAGGAGGACGTTGAGTGAGACAACGGCGAGGAAGGAGAGGACGACGACGGCGACGTAGGGCGTCACCATGTTGACGGAACTGGGAGTGAGGCGGCCTCGACTCGGCTATGGTAGCCCAGTAGACTTTCATGGAATCAGATTATCAGAGCCTTAAAACAAAGAGTCTGTCCACTCAACAACTATGTGTTTCAGCAAAAAGTAGCACATGGTTGTTTGCTAGCTATAAAACACATAATTTGTAACGGAGAAAAAACCATGTATTTTAGCACACGAGCTAGCACATGGTTGTTGGTTGCTTGTATAACACATGATTTCAAGAGAGAAGAAACCATGTATTTTAGCACAAGGTAGCATATGTTTTTAAAGAAGGTCCACTTAGAGGAAATCTGTTATAATTTCTGTACAACCAAAGTTGGCCTATTAACTAAAATGACATAATGGCCCATTTAACAGCAGCAGCCCATAAGAGAAGCCCAAAACCATGAATACATAGGAATAAATTACAAATTGACCCATTTAATAGTAGCAGCCCATAACAAAAGTCCAAAACTATGAATACATAGGAATATAAAGACTTGGGAGAGAAGCCAACCAGAAATAGATCTGCGTGGGGAAAGCCTCTGGTCTGCTCACGTAGGGCAGGGAAAAGGGGGAGACATCAGATTGCAAAGAAGAACAGAAAATTTCAAGAAGAAGAACTAGAAGACTGATCCATACATCATCAGCAAAGGTTAGTATCCTAATCTTTTGAATCTACTTTCTGAAAAAGCAACAAAAAAAAAAACAATAGCAACTTAGATCAAAGACTAGAAGAATGTAGATCCATGGGAAACTAGTGCTGAATCTCTGTGTGTGAGGCATGAAACGAGACAACGACATGAGTGTGATAGAGACCTCTCCTGACTCTTTTTGAGAGTCTGTCTCCTGACTGACTAGTGCTGAATCAGATGGCCATGCATGCATTACCCATTAGCACTACAATTAGTGGTAGCCAGGCACATCAACAAGCCACTCTAAATCATGTCCCTATTCATCAGAGAACTACTAGCTAGCTAGCTCTAGTTGCATAAGAGATGAAAAATTGCAACTAAGGTACTGGTGCACACCTGAAAACTGAACAAGCAACTCCTTAGGAAAATTGAAGATGCAGAGCAGTAGCTTCTAGAACTCAGGGCAAAACTAAAAACAGCAGCCAAGCTGCTGCTGGGACTGCTGTGTTGTTCCTGCACAAGACAAGCATAGCCACACCACTCAGCAATCCTCAACTAATCCTCAACTAAAATTACAAATATATCTCTTATGCATTTGCTATATTACTATTGTAATTAAATTACAGAACAAAAATAAGGAAATTGCACATTTGACATAGTGCAACTTGTACTTGCTGCTAATGCAATTATACTATACATGTATACAATTTAAAGATCCGGCTCATGCAACTTGTACACGCAAAGCAGGGCAAAGGGGCAGAGATCAGATCAAAAGGAACCACAAACCATTTGAATCCAATCTCCTTGTGTGTGTTAGATGCATGGAATATGTAATGATGAGAAACCTTCTAAGCTGTCAAAACATAAAATCTGGATGTTATAACAAAACATGAATCTAGAAAGAAGAACAAGTCGAGGAAATGTCAGAGGCACAATATCAGTTTCAGAATTATGAGGAAATGATTCACCAAGAAGAAAGCAACAATGATGTAAAATTACTCCTAATTTAAAACAGTTGACACAAACAATAAATAAATGAGAACTAATGGCTTCTTCGTTTTCTTGTAGGTTTCAATTGCTTCCCTTATGCAACTAATACAAGCACCAGTCAAGTTTGATCAACTACTTGAGGTAAGAAACACAATTCAATGATGCAATGAAAAGAAGAAGAATCTGATAAAAAGCTATATAAGTACTCAGCTGCTTACTTTTTTTTATGAAGCAGAATAATATGTATGTCACAACAAGTAGATGTGATGATTATCCAACATCAGTGAAGTCACAAGAAGCAATTAAGGAAGTGCAGTCAGCTCCTTACCAAATATTTACAGGCACAAATTGTTCCAAAGTGACCTTTCAAATACCTCTGAGATACAAAAAGGTGAGCAAAATTATTGCTTAGAATCAAAAATACCAATATAAAAGGTTGTTTTTGACTAAAATATATTTTAATGCAGGGAGGCTACACTGAACTAATGATGGAACAGATCAGGAACTCTTAGGAAGATAATCAGACTGACTGGAATACATAGGTAAAATTTATAATAATAGTACACAAAAATTACAATTCAGACATATGCAAATTACACACATGTACAATGTAATTTCAGCATAACAGTACTTTAATTTTAATGCTTCATTATAAACTGTGCAGTGACATGAAGAGATGCAAGGATCATTAACAAAGATGATACTTGGAAATGACAGGAATGAGGTAAAACTATATTATATATGCTTGTCAAACTAGTTGTGTTATATTATAAATGGTAACCATTCTCATTATCAAACAAATAAAATAGAATATGAGACTTGAAGATCTAGATGGAATCTTTGAACCACAAACTGACTGGCCAATATCAGAGTCAAGGCTGTCATATGAGGTAGATACAGACAGCTGAGCCAATTTGATTACATTTATAAGCAATACAAATATATACTGGCATCAAAGTAAAACTTATCTTTGCAAAAACAGGATGGAGAAATGGCAATCGTCGCTGATGATGATGGAGCAATGACAAGCATAGCTGATGATGATAGATCTGAAATTCAACAATACCATTGGCAAACTAATGTATTCAATAACATGGATATTGATGAGGTACATAAAAATGATCTCTTCAACTATTTCAGTCCACACTGAAAAAAAATATTTGTATTATAAATGACATTACTCAGAAACTAAGACTGCTGCTAATATATTTACAGGTGCAGCATGAAAATCAAGATGACCAACCAACAATGGGAGAAAATAACTTGAGGATCATAGCAACAGAACCAACAAGTTCAGATATTACATCAACTATAACAGATGATAATGGGCATGTAAATGGTAGCCAGGAACTGACGGAGGAAGAGATTGAAGAATTCATAAAAAATGAGCAGGTTGCAGCATCTGAAGGCAACAATGCACCAATCAACAACAAGTACACCCCACAACTATCGATGGAATTTAAGACTAGGAATGATGCTCACCATTTCTTCAACTTCTATGTATTCCTAGCCGGATTTCAAATTGCCATAAGACATACGACAAGAACTCAAAGTAAGAAGAGAAATAATGAGGTAGTCAAAGTGACAATAAGATGCACTCATCAAGGAAAAGAAAAGGAACCAAAGTGTTTAGAGCAAGAAGAAGCTAAAGTAGACAAGGATGTTGGAAAGCAACCGGTAAGGAGAAGGAAAACAAATGTTCAGCAGAAGTCAGATTATCCTTGTGTTATGATGGTGAAAGAAGAAGAAGGTGTATGGAAGGTTAAAACTCTTGATTTGGAGCATAATCATGAGCTATGCCCTAGAGACAGGGATCTGCTATTTTCTGGTCACAAGTATATGACAGAAATAGAAAAAGGACTTATCAAGACTCTGAACGATAACAATATCCTGACTAGGAAGATGGTTTCTATTCTATCGTATCTGAGAGGGGGGCTTATAGCTCTACCGATGAAAAAGAAAGATATCAGCAACTATAGGACAAGACTGAACAGAGAAGTTAAAGGATCATATATGACCCAAGTACTGGATTATTTTAGAAATAAACAAACTGAGGACCCGTCTTTCTTTTACAAGTTTGATTTAGATGAGGACAAGAGAGTGAGAAACTTGTTCTGGATAGACTGTTCTTCTATGAAATATTATGCAGATTATGGAGAATGTGTAAGTTTTGACACGACATATATGACCAACCGATACAACTTACCTTTTGCACCATTTGTTGGAATCACAGGACATGGGCAAAGTTGCCTTTTCGGATATGCTTTCCTGCATGATGAGATAGTGAACACTTTTAAGTGGGTATTTCCAACTTTCCTTGAAGCAATGGGAGGAAAACACCCTCAAATGATCATCACAGACCAAGACATGGCGATGAAATCAGCAATAGAGCAAGTCTTCATAAACACAAAGCACAGAAAATTGCTTGTTCCACATAAAGACCAAATGCTACAATAAGAATGTCAAGGTCTTTGCGGCAAACGAAGGACTATATGAAGACTTTGAAGATATAGTGAACAATAGTCTAACAGTGGAAGAATTTGAGCGACTTTGGAAGAGAATGATTGAGGAAAGAAACCTTTAAGGGAATCACTACTTTTTCAAAATGTGGGAAATGAGGAAAAGGTTTATCCCAGTCTACTACAAAAATAACTTCTTCCCTTTTGTATAGACCACATCCAGGAGTGAGGCAACAAATGCGAGGTTCAAAGACAATGTAGGGCCAACATATAGTATCATTAGCTTTCTGAAAGAGTACAATAGGATTGTTGATACCATAAATCGAGCAGAAAGGCTAGAGGACAGCTATAGCAAGCAGAAAAGGCCAAAGGAATTTATATTCGGCTAAAGAATAGAGCAGCAGGCACAACAGCTATAAAACAGAAACATATTCAAAAAGTTCCAGCTATAATTGAAGGCAACATCAAGGCTGAACTACAGGGAAACCGAAGATGGGAAAACATTTGAGGTGTGGCAAAAAAGTAACCAGATTCAGGAGGTTCATAGGTTCAGGAAATATATAGTAAACACTAACCTAGCAGAAGGCGAAGAAGAATTTACCTGCATATGTGCAAAATTCAGCAAAGATGGGATACTCTGCTCTCATATCCTGAAAATAGTCATTGAAAAGGAAATCACCATAATTCCAGACAAATATTTCTTAGACAGGTGGAGAAAAAAAGATATGAAGGTACATGTTGAAAGACAAGAAGAAGAAACAGTTGCAACAAGCTCATTGTTGAGATTCAACATATTATCCAGGAGATCAACAATACTGAATTTAAAAGGATCAAAAAATGAGAAAGCCATGGAATACCTTATGGCAGAATTTGACAAGATGGAAATCAATTTAGATAGAATGCTATCTACTTAGCAAACAGGTGAAGCACAAAATGACCAGCAAGAAAATGAAGAAGGAGAAACTATAGCAGCACAAGCTGAAGATCCACAAACTGAAATAGATGATCCAGAAAGAATTCAGAGAAAGGGAAGGCCACCTAAACCTGTCAGAATGAAGACACATATAGAAGAAATAAAGAAAAAACTGGTGGCAGCAGAAAAGAAGAAAAAGAAGAAAACAAATGACACTGATAAAGATTGCGGTATAAAAATTTAGGACATACAAATAGAATTTAAGTACATACAAATAGAATTTGAATCCAAATGCAAAATTCTTATTTATGTTAACTAATAATGTTTTGTAGGCTCCCGGTGAAAAAAAAAGAAAGAAGAGGAAGGAAACATCAAATGGTAGCTCGATCCCGAAGCCACAACACACTAAGGACACGGTGATCAAAGACATGCGACAATTCACGATGATCAGCAGATAGAAGCAAAATTTAAGTAGCCAATATATTTATGTAATTTAAGTAATGAGTAGGATGTTACAAACATTGAATTAAATTATGCCTAGATCTAAAATTACATATGCTAAGAACTACAATTGCAATTGCCCAATATACGCAATTTACATTATCGGTGATTGCAATTGTGTAACGAATTTTATATTTGTCTTGTTTTCATCGCAGCAGGTAATAATAGTAACATAGCACTTGAAAAATTGGTGAACTCTTGGAAAAGATCCATCTACTACTAGATAGGGAGAGGACATGTGTGCTCGCTCGCCTCTGGCATCTATCAACCAAACATTAAAATGAAGACACTCCACATATAAGAATGTGCTACAAAGAGACTAGGCCATAAGTATGTGACATTGCTTCCAAATTGTTTTACGGTAGTCTTGCTACCATCGAGAAAAGAAATTTGATACCTCTTGATCCAACATTTTCCAATGACGTGTCAAATCAAAGAGCTGTTTTAGAGTTCCATGTTTGTGTTTGCCTATGGTTCAGAGCCCCTAGTACTCCCCAACAGTACACATGTGCTTATCCTCCTCTTACGGGCTCTTACATGAGAACAAGTTCACAAAAGCAATTAACTTTAGAGATGTTGAGTTAACTTTACGAATGATTAGGGTTGCGATGTGCCAACCTTAATATTGGTTGGATGAGCCAAGTTGTCCTTGAGGAAGCTCTTGAACTCTTGGAAGTTCTCTGTCGATCCGCTAGTAATTACTTATTTGAGAGGCCAAATCACACGACACACAAAAAACAAATCTGCCTCACCAAAAATACATCTAACAAACTGGTTGTTGAAAAAAAGTGAAACTGAATATTTGCTCATACTAGAATGGTAGCAGATTGATAGATACCTTCAAAGTTCCATTCTCAACAACCAATCGCCCAACATTTACAAAGTGGCCCCTATGGCAAGTAAGCTAGATTGTTAAAATGTTTCTTTTTCTTCTACATTTGAAGTTAAAAATTAAAACCTGTCCACTCACATGAGTATACCTGAAATGGTCATACCTACAAACAAGCTTAGATATACCAAAATTCAAAGAAATCTAATCTTTTACGCATTGAGAGCAAATGACATTCAATTGTCGAGCCACCATTTTCTCAAAAGCACACTGGGCAAAGATAGAAAATGGCGACACTCCAAAAAAAGAAATAGGACCACCCAAAAAAGGCCCACAAAAAAAACCAATCTCCATACTCTCTTGGTCCTTGAAAAGAAAAAAAGGCAACAAACAAAAGCAGCCGATTACAACAGATCTGCGAGATATAATCATAAAGTGCTACCTACAAAAAAACATATAGTTTACGAAAAACAAAATGCATTTGCCAAACACATCCGAGCTAGCAAATACATCTACAAAATGCCCGACTTCTTAGCAAAATCGCCACAAAAAAAAAAAGGTTGACATGACACGAGATAATAACCACAAAGATTGATTCAAAAAAACATACACATGTTAAGCAACCACAGATAATCAGTTCAAAGCAACCTCAGCAACTAGAAACCAGTCACACAAAGACACACGCACACACAAACCAAATCTAGCACCCACAAAAAATAAACACTACCAGAAAAACAAACACAGCCCCACTCACACACATACCCCAAAGCCAGCATACAAATGTACAGAGCTCTAACCTGGATAAGCAGAGTTTCATCAGTAGGGAGCTAAAGATCCTCCTTGGCGCCTCCACTTTCGGTCGGCAAAGGCGACTGCGTTATATCTTGACCAAGTCTGAGTTAAAAAAGAAAATTAACACGAAAGCAGATTTTCATCTGTGAATATAAGAGTCAAAAAGATGCATACAAATCCATCCTCGGTTATATCAATCAGTGGCAAGTAATCTAAAATGTGGGGAGTAACACTTTATCGGATAAAAATCTCTAGTAGCAAACAAGCTACCGAGAACTACTGAATATAGCTCAAGCAACTAAGTAGCAAACACCAGATATGAAGTATCTCACAACTCAAAAATTAAGATTAGCCATATACCTTTTCTCGGTGCCCACAAAGCACATGCTCACCCCCCTTGCTTCCTTTTCTTTGAAACCTTGGATGGTAGGCGATTACCATAGCTATCACAACACAGTCTTGATTTGCCAAAACAACCTACAAATCATCAAATTAAAATGCATTGGCTCAAAAGATGTAACAAAAGGAAGTAGCTTCACATTGAACTTGTACAATTTCACCGCATTCAGTTACACGAGACTCAGATTGGCACTATCTGTCGTCATTTGAAGCAACATCTTCACGAAAGCCATTAGCGTCGAGACACCGCACAGTGAGCATACCCCATCCATTTCGAGATAAAAAACCTATTTCAACAAGGAAAACCTCTCGTGCTTATACAGAGGTGTACTTTGAAACACCGTCGTAATGGAAGAGCATCACAAGAAAGCCATTAGCGTCGGACCGCACGATGAGCATACCCCATCCATTTCGAGATAAAAAAAACCAAGTTCAAGAAGGAAATCCTGCGTGCTTATACAGAGAGGTACATTTGAAACACTGTCGAAACAGAAGAGCATCACAAGAATCAACACAGAAGAACTACCTATCCTTGAACCCCCAACATAAGAGCTAGATTGTGGCAAGTCCACAATACATCAAATAGAGTGAGTGAGTGTTCAGAAGCGCATTTCTTTGCTGCTGCCGATCGATGAGTGACCAATCAAGCAAGCAAACAACTTAAAAAACAACCGGGAAAAAAACAAATAACTTTGGGGCCCTTAAAAGGCAAAATACAAACACAAATAAGCGACACATCAAAAAAATTAAGCCACAAAAACAAACCCAAAATAAAAGCCAGAAAAACACAAAACCACAAAAAAATCACACGTGAACCACTCCAGAGATTATAAGCTAAGCAACTAAGTTATCATGCAAAGGTAAAGTTGATAACAGCATACACAAAGAAATGAGGGGTGAAACTCACATGTATGATGATGGGGGAGGCAGGTAACCAGTTCCAGTAGACATTCTCATTGCCAGTCAAAGATGACATGCTTGCAAAAGCCTTTTGCTCTCGATCCCTCGGAAACTGATGTAATGATAGTTTTATTTAATTATATCAGAATAAAATAGGTACTACTAGACGAATAGAAATGGCCTACAACCTGGCAATTTCAACTTCTGTAGATAGCTAATACTACCAGTTTCCTCCCACTTACCTACCCCACCATACAGACTTACAGAATATAAAACATGCCAGCGATCTAGGACCAGGACAGTAGTGGCCTAACCAACACACGAGAGAATATTTGAAGGTAGGAGGAGCTAAGTTTGTGGGGTCTGTGTTGACACAAATCACAAATAACAGATTACATGATGTGTTAGCAAAAATTACAAGAGACAATTTTTCTATGGATGGACAAGGATAAAAAAGAGGTGTGTGTTGACACAAATCACAATTAACAAATTTCAAGATGTGTTAGCACAAATCACAAAAAAATGTTTGTGCAGTAAATAGTCCTTGCACACATTTCCCGTTCATCATCGAATTTGCAGATCACAGAAAAATGGCAAACTTTTAGAGACCATACGGATACAAGCATGAACCTTGAGCCATGAACTTAAGACAAGCATGTTGATTCTGAAGGTTGCATACCACAGGTAGGAATGTTGGGTTGGTGATGCAATGGCGGTCTTTGATGGCGAGAACCACGACAGGATAATATCCAAGCCACGATTCGACATATTTAGAGCAGACCTTGCACCCTCTGGAACATGGATGTTTATCACCCAATGAACAGTAGATTCATTACACAAAGTAAGCAAACTGAAATATGGTTGGATATGGATATATTACCCTCATCAGTGAACTCTATGAAAGCGAACCGAAGGACTGAATTTGGGTCCCCACACATGCGACAGTCCACAACCTTCAGAGAGCATATCCAAGATTATGCATAGTTGCATCAAAATCAAATGGGGAACTAAATATATGTAAGGGGGTTTACAACTGTCCCATAAATTTGTACCTGTCCGCAATTTATAAATAGTGCTACCAGGTTTTCTTCAGTAACCTGAACAACAAAAGAGAAATTAGCACCAGAACTACATATAATTGCTAGTTAGCAACTCAAACATTATGTGACACTATAACCGTGAATAAACTTAAATATGTGCATTGCAAAATGTTTTTGTGTTCTGCATCTACAACGACGACAAAAGCCTTTTGTCCCAAACTCCCAATCCAAGGTAGGGTGCGCCTCTCCCTTTTCCATATATTAAGAAAGAGCAGGGCATATGCCTGTTAATGCTTTACACCAAGAGCAATATCGTAGGTGGAAGACTAAAGACAAGACACGGTCTTGATCATCTAAGTGGCCCCTTGGACCCAAACGGCAACATATATCAATATACTATTAGGCCTTAACAATGACTTTAAAACAACATTAGACAACCAGAATTTGCATCAGCTACAAGCTAAAGCTCAAGCAAAGCTATGGACAAGTTGTAGAAAACAAGATAGTATTGTTTCCATACATCCAAAGCAACAGGGGATGGTGAACACAGGGCATGACAATGAAGAAGATATTCACTTATACCAACTTGCATTTATACATTTTTCTCAACAGAATTAATTTAAGACTGAAATGGTCACCATGCTTCAGCAAAGTTGTTGCATGTGTACAATGGAGTATGCAACAAATGACAACTATTACGATAATGCAAATCCATTGTACACATGCAATACAATCTTTGTTTGAATAGCCAACCCATAAATGTCAATGAGGTACAAAATTACTTCTCGAGGTGTTGCACTTGCTCTCTTGTAATGCCAAAGAGAAAGTAAGTTTATTTGTTCCTATAGATACTACCACACATATACGGATCGCATTACGCAATATAGAAGTGTTGTTGTTCTAGAAAATACATGCACTAAAGACCATACAACACTACATCTAAACCTTGCAACAAAGCAATACTCATGCACAACTAAGCATGTCGGCATTCCTTCCCAACACATAAATACTAAATGTTCACTCAAAGCTTATGACCTGTAAGCACCGATGCCAACTACAAATAGTCAAACAGATATAAAGTGTACAACGACAAGCGGAATGTCAACATCTCCCATAGCATACATGAAAGGAATGTAGACAAATGTGCACAGACTTTGACAGGAATCAACCAAACATGGTCCCCTAGGTATTGCACAAAATAGAACTTGTTCCTTGCACTCAAGAATATATGGAATTCTAAGAAAAAATAAGGAATTCAAAAGCAGAGGCACCTAGTATTTCTAGCAGTCTCTCTGATGAGAACATGGTCTAGCTCTTGATTGTCCTTTCCTGGTGGCACTCCACAAAAGGAACCTCAAAACAGAGCTCTTCAAGGTCACACTTCCTAGTAAGGAACCCTTGCTACATAGGTGATCAGGGAGTCCATAAGCATCTTAGACACAAACCACACAACAAAACTTGTTCCTTTCAACATGATTTTATAGACCCTTGCTACATAGGTGATCCAACAAGAGTTGTCATGACACAAACCACATGAACAAAAGCAAAGATGCCACCTCACAAGCAAATAGAAGCACATGGCAAGTGAAATGAATGATCACTACTAGTTTGAGGTTCAATTAGCTGAAGGCAGCATGCTAAACTATCAAATGACTTTATCGGGTAATTATGATGTCAAAAGAAATAGGAATGTATTAGCAACCATCAGACAATCAAGTACACAAGTAGAAAATTAACATTAGGAGAATAGGTTAGCACATTAAACTGAGATAACAGAAATATAATGAGTGTATCGTACCGCCTTAGCCTCCTTGTATTCGTTAACAACCTTGTGAGAAGTGTAGGAGAACTTGGTGTTAGGGCCCAATTCAGGGACAATAAAATGGCTGTAAAAGTAGAACAAAGTTTGTCAGCAAAAATATTCAATACAAAATCTGAAACTGAAATTACCATTAGTAGCAGGCAAAGGACTTACTAGTTGGTGTCGAACCACTTGGTCATCTCCATAGCAGGGATAGTGGCATTGCCCCTGGCCATGGAGAAGTAGGTGTCAAATCTAATCTCTCCTCCAGTCGATGAGTAGCGCACTGGGATAGCGCCGAGCATGGCGGTGTGTGTTGACACAAATCACAATTAACAGATTTCAAGATGTGTTAGCACAAATCACAAGAGACAATTTTTTCTATGGAAGGACAAGGACAAAAAAGAGGTGTGTGTTGGCACAAATCACAACTAACAAAGCAATGAATGCACTAGTAGTGATATAAAAGCAGTGAACACATAAGCTACTTTAATAGTAGTGATATAAGGAACAAATGGCAAAGAGGGTAGTTTCTGGCAGTAAAGGCAACAACAAGGAAGCACCTTGGCTCTGACATAATTTGGAGTGTTGGGTCCTAATAGGCCTCCAGTCGATTATGTCAATGATCTCTCAAAGATCTACAGAACAAGACAACAAACAACAGTTACCAACTGTAAGCACAATAGACATCCTGAGAGGGCAATCAAGTAGCACACAATAACAGAGAAAGCACACACTAACCGGATCAGACCGTCATCTTTAGAAAAACAAGAGGAACCTCCAGAAACCTCACGCTTGCCCTTGTCTTTGCTATCAAATGTTACTACACTGACACATAGAGGACAAAAAAGACACACTAACAGAGAAAGCAAGTCTCGATTGCATGGAAAACAACTGTGTACTTTCAAGCCAGCAAAAGACATAAACTTAGTATAATGGTAAACAAACAGTTAACATCAAACATCCAAACAAAACATGCATCTTGTTGCAGATGCAAATAGTACCAAATATTATCATCCACTTTAGTTTACCCTCTTGACTGTAGATTAATATTTACAACCATTTGAGCACCAACTATTCTCATCAACATAGATGCTTCTTTACAAAGTACCATGCACTCATAGCATGAACCTGCACACTACATGACAGGAACCTAAACACAAGATCCAAACACAACACACAGGTCATGCTCTCTTATAGTACTGTTCGTAGACCTGAGAAAAAAGTATTAGAAACAAAAATCAATTGAGTACATGATGGAACAATACACAAAGTGACATTGCAACTAGTACTACCTCAGCATCATATTTCATCACTTTAGATCGACCATCACCAAAACTATTGTATTCATTGAAAATCATGTCATTGGCGTACTTGATACTGAAGATGCCCAATATAAACGGAAAACTTGTCCATCAAATAGACATTTAGCTCCCAAAGCTCTAGATTCTTCATCGCAAAGATACCACTATCATTGCTAAAAGTTGAAACAAGATATGAGAAAGACAAGACAGCGAGAATATTATAAGCACCACACAAAATTATATGATCTAAAAAAATAAAAAAGACTATACATTACCTACTTCTCAGTCTGCTGAGGTACATCTGCATAGATAACTTCATATCCATGGAACCCAAAGTCAATTTGAACAACTTCACTCTAGATTGTGGTCAAGTTTGGTATCTAAAAGCAGGTAGAGGAAATAATTAGAGTGCAGATATATATTTTTTCTTATTTGAACAAAATTTCACATTGCATTCAAACAAAATGATGTGAATCCATGTGCTACTGCTACTTACAAATTCATCATGGATAGCTTTATGGAAATGTAAGTCTGCTCCAAAATGTAGAGTACAGGAATCCAATATTACAATCAATCTTCAAGTGATATACACAACAACCACATACCACCGATCATGGAAGAGAATTGGAAAATAAAGTTGACAAAATTAACACAAAATGAAAAAGAAGGGATTATTAGCACGATTGCAATGCACACAACATATGTGCTAAAGCTTAAAAAAATTAAAAGGATGTGTTACTCACGTATTGGCTATATGCTAATGACCTTGCACGACTAGCACCCTTAAAGCATTTCACTGCATTATCATATAGCTCCTTCTCCTTGCTATCATTAGGGCTGTGATTTCCAATAAAATAGTCCTACAAAAATATATTAGTCAATATTATTTTATTTGATATAGTTACCACATGTAATTGAGAAAAAAAGAGAAACAAATGACACTTACACCAACTTTAGAGAAGAAATAATGCTTGTAAGAATTCTTAGGGTGTTTCCTATGGAATAACAATCTACACAAAGCATTCACTACAAAGTAATGGACCTTTCCTTGAGGCTTAAGAGAACTTGCAAGTGCACTTAATTTCACAACCACTTGCCCATAATCGATTACTGCAAGACTAAAACAAATGAAAACATTTCATAATTACTTGATTTAAGTGTACTCAAGAGTGGTGAAAACGCTAAGGACGTTGTAAACATTGAAAACTTACTTGGAATGTTCAGTTTCTGCCATCTTCAAAACAACCTCATATATGTCAGTTTCAAGTTTGGAGACTGTTATCTTCGAATGAGGCATCATATAAGGGCTCAACTTGTATTTGCTTGGGATCACTATCCTCCTAGGATGATGAACAACCAACTTTGTACTAGAAGAGTACCAAGGACCTTGGTTTGAAAAGGACTCAGAGTCATCTGATAAACCATTGCTTCCCATACTTTTTGTGGAAACAGAAGTCCCACCTCGATGGGATGGAAGAGGTGTAGGTGCCTGCAAAATCAAGAAAAAAACATAAAGTTGTTTGAAAATCATAAACTAAAAATTGGAATAATAGGGTTCAAACTATTTCATTCTATTCTCCAAATGCCTAACAAACAAGCACACAAACAAACACGGCTAAGAGGTATAAAGAAGGGGACAACAGAAATGCTTCTATTGCCTTTATTGTCAATATATACAGCACTAGTACCGCTAAGGTACGCTAGAGTATGGATACTACTACAATTACTTGTACTAGCTATTACATGACTGAGAGCAGCCCCAACTACTAACAATTGTCCTTCCACTACCATGGCTGCACCAAAAGCAAAATCAGCAGGTTATCTCACAAGACAATTGTTCCAAATTGATAAAACTAGAAATGCCATTTTACAATGTCAATGTGTACTCCAGAAGGGCTAATTGCAGCTAGAGGAATAGGAGCAATTGATTCTTCAGGAGTCTCAGTGAAAGGTAAAGACTCCATACGCACAAGGTCCTAATCAAGAAATACTACGATATTAGTTATAGAAAAGAAAACAGATCACAAGATATGTCACAATACAAAATTGATCCAATCTAATAAACAAGCTTACAGTTTCAACATTGTCATTTCTCTCGGTCTTAATAGTTTCATGATTGCTCACACTACCGCTTGGAGCAAATGGATTAGAACTCATCCGATCAATAAAAGTCCAATTTTATGGTCCAGAGCTAAATCGGAAGTAGAAGCTGCTCTCAGATTGAACCTATCAAAAAGTGAAAATAAATCAGGTGCTATAGTACAGTGAATAAGACAAACATGTTACAACCATGATTTTACAAAAACAACAAGTTACAAACATATTACCACAGAATTGACTTTTTCATGCATGTCATTGGATACAGCACGTCGAATCCCAGATATCACTCGATCAATAGGACAAGTTGTACTAGCACCTGATAATGGACCAATAGGATGCCACAGTTTAGGGTCTTCAACATAATTTCCCAAATCATCCTCAGATTCAAACATTCTAAAAGATGGAATGCTAGGACTATTAAAGTAAGGAGCCTTATTCTTTATACAAGGTTTCTCAACAGCTGCTTTCCCTAGTTAATAAAAAAGAAAATGGTAAAGAAGATTGAAAATTACAGGTGACAACAACAGATATTGCACATGTCAAATACCATAATTGCTTTATTTCAATTGTGCAATTTACTGCTAATAAAAGTGCAATCTAAAAAGTGCTAACTGTTAAGAATTTCAAAAGTGCAATTTACTGCTAAAGAGAACAAACCTGGGGCCTTCTCAACCGTACTCATCGAGGGGGCAACAACAGCTGCACTAGTTGCTTCGCCTTCCTGAACCATAGGAATCGAGGGGGGAGCAGCACCTCCACTAGTTGTTTTGCCTTCCTGAACAATGGAAAACAGATGTAACAAGTCCAGTCAGTAGGATATTTCCTTTACTTGATCACTGCCTTAGTACTGTCTAGCAGGATAAGACACAAGAGAAGACCAGAGCACACTATCACATGGATAAGCATTCAACTTCCACTGTCATCCATCAAAAATAAAAACAACATTGACAAACACATACTCACTTTTAGATGAAGCTTCTAACGTTTACTTGCACCTTTAGAAGTTTGCACCAGTACTTCCTCAACAATTACAGGATTGTCCGCCGTACCTCCAATTCCAGCATTATCAACATTTGTGTGACTGAGGGGGGATTTGCGAAGCCTTGTAGAGAGTCTTCGTCGAGTCATAGAGCCTACACTATCGGGACTCAGAGATTGGGATGCTTTGCTTTTCCTCTTGCTACTCCTTGTACCTGAAGCTACACCTGAAAATATACAAAAAATATATATGAGCAAGAGATACAAAAGTTAACTGAATGCTGAAACAATGTTACAGAACACTTCATCTACCTAGAGCTGGTGAGTCATTGGAAGGAAGAATTTCAGTTGACTAAGATGATGCATTTTTTCCTCTTCCGATTCATTGCACCTGATTCTGCACATGAAAAATATGCATAAAGAGTATGAACAAGATATACAAAAGTTAATTCAATGATGAAACAAATGAAACAGAACACTTTATCTACCATGAGCAGATGAGTTACTCGAAGGAAGAATCTCAGCTGGCTGAAAAGCAGCACAATACTCAGTACCAGAAGCATTGTATAAGCCATTTGATTCCATTTTTTCAGTCACAGAAGCTTCTTCCTTGGGATGGACATCTTCCACAATGCCATCTATACTAGCAGCAGCATCAACTTCTTTCACAGCTGTTTTACCTCTAACAGCAGCCATTCTCGGATCCAAGACATCTTCCCAAACAATACCATCTGCTGGAGAAGGCAATGGGGCTTCATCTTCAGCAGGCACAGCATCAACACCTCCATCATCAGCATTATCATGTGCTGGAGAAGCCACTCTGGCATTACAATTCTGAGCCTCGGTAGGTCGGTCGGCGGCATGACAATAACGCTCATGCATGTACTTGAACATTTTGGCAACAAGTGTGCTAGGACTCCTATAGCCAAGTCTTGTCAAGTGGTTTTCGAAAAGCTCACACATATCATCTTTGTCCTGTAATGTCAAGTAAATAGTACCATATGAATCATGTATTTTTCAATATAGAAGAATACTCATAAACATATCTTGAACAAGGCACCTACCTCTATACTGGATGAAATCACAATGTTTATCCGAGTATTCCTAAAGGAATCACGAGCATCTCGCCGGTAGGTATGTACATAGCAAGTGTCCTCAATGGATTTCACCTACACAAAATGTATTCAAGTCAGCCAGTGATCTCAAAAACAACAAGAGATGTATGTGTCATGTAATATAACAAGAGATCTCAAAAACACTGAAATAATCACATAGTTTGGCGGTGATATAACAGACAACACTTACCGGGCGCTTTCCATACTTCTCACCAGACACACGATCATAAGAAGCATATTTGTTAATCATCGAGCCCTTCCAACAGAGGATCCTTGGCAGATTTGGTGGGAGCTCATTATGTTTTCCAAAGTTGACAAAATCAAGATAATAAGCCTACAAAAGATTTCAAAGACATCACTAAAATAGGGTACATATCCAAGACAAACAATGGAATACAGAGAAGAAAGGAGCAACACAGAAACACTTACAGCAAGAAAGTATCTATAGCCACCAATAGTCCTTCTATTCTTCTTTCTGTAGTTTGAAATCGAAGCAAACAGCCAATCAAACACAAACTTGGACCAATCCCATTCTTTCACCTTAGATACATCAATCAAAGCACCAAGGTACTTGGGAAGAGTACTAGAGTTTGCACACAGAAAAGTGGACAAAGCAACAACCATAAAGTACCAAAACACATCATCATCTGACAAAGTGTCACCTAACAACTTCTCACCAAAGGTCTTGAACAGGGGTAGAGAAGCCTCATCGATTTCAGAAAGAAACTTAGTCTTTGCAGAGTCATTATGATTTTCCCTAATGTCTCCACCACCTATTTGAAGGCCTAAGAAAAGATGAACTGCCTCTGCAGAAAATGGGATCACTTTCCCTCCAACAACTATGTCACAACAATTCAAATCAACTTGATCTGCTATCCACTGCACAAAGCCTCTAGGTGCAGAACAACCATCATACTCCAGCAAGATACCGAAACCCTAATCCCGAATAATCTTCTTCTTACGCTCATCCAATTTGACAATTATCTCTTCAAAATACTTACTATTGAACCTAGAGGATGCTCTCTCTGATGTACTTGCAGCAGCACTTGATTTCCCTTTACCCCTGCCTCTGACAGTTTTGTTAATCTGAAAACCGATGCAAAAAAATAATATAAAAATTCTAGTTAAGCTACTGAATTCAGTAAACATGGTGACAAACAAAAAAGAAGATTAGTTAGGTACTGAATTTACCTTTCCAGAACACGTCCGGACGCCAGACCGTCTTGATTTCCCTTTGTTGTCAACAAACTTAGCAAACTGAAAGAAAAAAACAAATAAATGGCTTGCATCACACTATAAAAGATAGGGCGTAAATATATTATCATTCTTTCAACTATTCTGGCTTAAAGAGAACAATAGTACCTAGATAACTACACGTCAAGGAATAGACAAAATATTAACATAAAAATGATTTCCCTGGCCTAAGAATTTTGTAACTAGTCTATATCAGACAACTGCGCTATAATTTAAATACAGGAATCTTCACCATACAAATTTCAGAACATACTCCAAATAAGGCTTCCTGCACATGCTTGAAAGTCTTCAGCATCTCAGTAGTATCAATATCATCATCTGTGGGATTTCGATCTAAAAAAGGCAACAACATATATCATATTATTATAATACACAAGTGCACTAACAAAACAAAATCAAGTGAACTTAGTACCTCGCCAACATTCATAGAATCAGAGTTGTTGTCTTCTTCAGAGTTCATAGCAAAGTCATCCTCACTCTCACCATTTCCAGACTCAGCATCAGAAAGAAACTCATCATCATCCATGGCTACATAACATAACAAAAAAATTGGTTAATGACCTCATTGCTAGCTGTAGCCAATAAAAGAAGAAGCAAAACAACTAACTCGAAAAGTAATTGGACGCTTACACAACAAATAAAAAAATAACTGAGAGCCTTCCTGAAAAAATAACCTGAAACTCCAAACAACTCAATGACATGAATTTAAGGATAAAAAATGAACTAAGATCACTGGAATAACTAGAGCCAAATATATTATATATCATAGTTCAATATAATAATTACAAGCCAGCAATAGCTGGTATTCATAAAAAAAACCAATACTTATAATATCAACTAACCAAACTACAACTCAACATCATCACCATCATTTACACTAGGATACCTATATCGACACAGAGGGCACGACTTATCGCTACCAAGCCACTCAAAAATGTATATCTTGTGGAAGACATGCATACAAGGCAGCACCCTCGGTGTCTCCATGGCAGCCTCTAAAGCAGCTTCATCATCGTCCTCTTTTCTGATATTTAAGACACCCAAGCAGATAGCACAGACATCGTTGTCTTTCAAAGGCAACTCTACTAAAATAGGTTCCCTTTCAACCGAGGAGCCAACGATTGAATAACAGGGGGACATGAAGAGCTCCGCATGCGCCTGTCCATCTAAACTCGAACGATCAAAGATGAAAATATTAAAGCTACAATCAACATATTGGAAGCTTACAGAACAAATAAAGAAATAACATAAGTACGGATTACAACTGAACTAGCTCTACACTGCTTTGTGCTAACACTACAGGTTCAGACTAGAAAAAACTACCTCACAGAATCATCACAAATCTCCCCATGTCCTCTATTCCTATTACTACTCATAGTTAACTAATGAGAAAGTAAGTGTAGCTATTACAACTGAGTTAGTAATACCATGGCAACCTATGGACAGATCATCTATTCAAAACTATCGTCAGACAAAATCTTATGTTATCATAGACATTGAGTAAAAATAAAATAAACAGTGACAATGGAGTTGACTGATCATCAGCAACATTACAGTAATAAAATTAGACTACTCCTACCAAGTACCAACCAGAAGAATTAAACTACTACAAACAAATAAGCATCAACTGATCATCAGCAACAAAAGAGAAAAACACAAGCAGAGCCAAAAACTTCACTGCAACATGGGATCAGAAACAATGAAATCAAAATAAAGTTTCACTATTTTGATTTCAACATGGGATCAGAAACAATGAAATCAAAATAAAAACTTCACTCGAGCACACAATATGCAGGCTTAACAATATTATTACCTTGCTAACAGCCTTCAGTGGGTACCCTCTTCCAACCCTTGGATCTCTGCACCTGAATTCAGTTAAAAAATCAGGATGTCAACTAGCCATCAACAAGCTTAATGCACAACAATGAAACCATCCTCACTAACCCATTGTGGCCCTCACCCCCCCCAAAAAAAAGTTGGCAGCTTTCTTTGGCGAGTGCAGAGGTATGCAGGTGGCAGAGTTTCTAGCGCACACATCCTAATGTCACTGATTCATTCACACAGATTGCAATAAGCTAATAGTCTTGGAAGCACAACCTCAAATGAGCACTGAGTGGCAAAGTAAAAGGAAGTCTAAGAATGAAATCCATATAGGCAAAAGGTGAACAGAAGTATGCATTTTGTCCACCATAGAGCGTCATCTGCTGGTGGTGTCCAACAAACTGTCCTCGCAGGCCAACAAATTTTCAGTGCTCCAGTCCCAAAATGAATCACCATGGTTATCAGCCATGTCTGATCCATAGATCAAGCCATCGTGCCCCACAACTAAGAGAAAGTGAAGAATTGGATTGCGAGGGACCGGGCCAGGCTCAGGAGGTAATTCAAAATAAACCAATCAATTAAGGATGCTTTAGTGTCAGTTCTAATTTTTAAGAAGGGATTACTGGAGCACTTTTCTTAAAATAATTATTCTGACGGTACATACAAACATACAAGAAACCAGGCACTGGCCAGGCCTAAACACAACACAAGCGCAGGCACAAAAAACCAGGAGGGAATTTATTGGACACACCAACTAATAAAATCAAACTAGGGCATCTAACTAAGTTACCTGAAACAACTTTAACAACTATCCAGATGATCAAGTAAATCCGCACTAAAAAAACCAAAAGCCAAATGAAAAAAAAAATAACAAAAGATGCAGCTACAACAGATACAACTACAACTTTGCCTCCTAGTACACATGCACCTAGACCTCATCATTGCAGAAAAAAAGCAAACAATTTAGCAAAATTACATCAAAGATAACTATGAATTAAACTAAATCAACAACTATAAGTACAGTTGAACTCTACTGTAAACTACGAGCAATCACAACTGAGCATGATAGCTACGAGCTACTACAGATAAAGTATGGAAGGACCGAAAATCAATTCAGATAAACAGAGAAGACTAAACATAAACTGGATCTACGAAAATTGGAAAACAAACACTACAATCATTCAGGATCCATCTATATAGATCCAAAAACAACTACAGAAAGATCACATGGTTTTACCAACCAATGACTAAATATAAATAAACCATATCTGCAAAAAATTAGAAAACAGACTAAATAAACAACTCACCAAACAAACTAATGAGCAATGCAGAAGAACTACACTCCAGCTCAGGCCCGGACTCCGTCTCTGCCTCCACCTCCGAATCAGGCACGGGCAACTCAGGATCAACCACGGGGTCGACCTCCCTACTACACTTCGACTTCAACCAGCGCCTCTGCCTATATGCAAATAATAGGGAAAAATTGAAAAAAAATAAGAACAAAAAACGGGGGAAAACTAATCGAACAGGTCAACATCTAAATCATTAACAAAGCGCAAAAAAGTAGTCACCAACGACGGCGAAACAACGACGGCAAGCAAATCCGACGCGGGTCTTCACAGAAAGGGCGAATCGCCGAAACACCGATGAAAATCCAGTCAGAAACAAGTACAGAACGAGGAGATCTAAAATAAACAACGTGGGTCTTCCGCTGCTTGAAGAAGTTAGGGGATCGGGATTGGGGCAGTTTTTGTGGAGGTGGAGGGTCGCCGGCGCCGAGAGCACGAGGCTGAGAACCAGCAGCCTGCCGTGGCAACCGACAGCGGGCCTCGTCGCCGCGCGCGGTCGCGAGTCCGCCAGAGAGGGTGAGATGTGCGTACAAATTTCTGCGCGGCGCGGGGGATGGACTGGGCGGAGAGTGCCGCCAGGATCCGGCGGGTTCCGCCGGTGGAGCCCGGGGGGACGGCCTGGGCGGAGAGCGTCGACAGGATCCAGCGGATTCCGCCGGTGCAGCCCGGGGGGACGGCCTGGGCGGAGAGTGCCGACAGGATCCGGGCGATTTCATCCGTGGAGGCCGGGGCCCGGGGTCTAGAACGGCGCCGGGAACCAGGGGCTTCCGCCGGTGGAGCCAGGCGGGGGCTGGGACAGCATTCCCGCGAGCGGCGGAGTCGCGGCGCGGCGCCGTGGGGCAAGAAAGAGCGCGGCAGCGGCGTACTCTCAGTAGGACGCTCGTCGTAGACGGCCGGGAAAACAACATTCAGAAGAAAGGGGACAAACCAAAACGCACTAGAAATCGCCGGTCGGCCCTAGCATCCATGGAAGACAAGAAGGGAGCGGAGAGAACTTACCTCGACGAACCCTAGAAATCACCGGTCGGCCGCCCAAGGAGAGCGGCGCGTCGCCTGAAAGAAGTCGAAACGAAATGGAAATGGAGGGTGTGGGGTGGGAGGGCGGACGCCACTGAATCGGGCGTGACTCCCAAAAAATCAAAACTAGCGCCGACATTCAGGTCCACAGGTCAGAGAAACAAAGACAGCAGACCACATCCAACGCCCAGCAGACGCGCGCGAGACGGATCCGACGGACAGAAAATCCATGTGCCAACAAAGGAAGAAACACACATGTGTTGTATAGCATTCCCGTAAAACAAAATACAGTTTGGATGTTGATCCATAATGGTTAAAAAAGTATACCGGAAATTAACAGTTTGTCTCTCTTGCTATTCCTTTGCCGTATTTGTTGTACAGTGCAGTCAGTAGGTAGTTTGTCAGCTGATGAGCGGAATCTGACCTGAAAAGATGCTTCTTTCGATATACATATACTCAACAGCAAGTGAGGACAGGCCCTGGTTATAGATCGAATATCGAAGATGCCCTTGTAGCATCCCCCGCAGCCAGCCAATTAGCCAAAGCAGAGCATATTGCTAGCGTTTATGATGTGTAAGCTCTTTGTTTATTTCCGCAAATTTCGTCCTATTCTGCAGTCACAAAGATGCAAGAAACGAACACAGTAAAAGCCAGAAAATACAAGGTTGTTTTCAGAGCCATTGTTAGCATTCCTAGCCGCTCGGCTTCATGTATATCAGACTGACAGAGACCATGTATAAGTACTCCACCAGAGACTGACATTCAGACAAGAAACTCAAAAGACAGAGAGCTGAAAGACAGAGATAAGATCGATCGAGGATTCGAGAGATGGCCGCGACGGCGTTGGAGGGTGTCAGCGTGACCCACCGGACGCTGGACGTGAACGGCATCAAGATCCACGTCGCCGAGGCCGGCTCCGGCTCCGGCTCGGCGGGTGGCACGGCGGTGCTGTTCCTGCACGGCTTCCTGGAGCTCTGGCACTCGTGGCACCACCAGCTGCGGTCCCTCTCGGCGCGGGGCTACCGCTGCCTAGCCCCCGACCTCCGGGGCTACGGCGACTCCACGGCGCCGCCGTCCCCTTCCTCCTACACGGCCTTCCACCTCGTGGGCGACGTGGTGGCCCTCCTCGACGCGTTCGCCCTGCCGCGGGTGTACGTCGTCGGCCAGGGCTGGGGCGCGCTCCTGGCGTGGCACCTCGCCACGTTCCGCCCGGACCGGGTGCGCGCGCTCGTCAACATGAGCGTCGCCTTCATGCCGCGCAACCCGGGCGTGCGCCCGCTCGAGCTGTTCCGCCGGCTCTACGGCGAAGGCTACTACCTGCTCCGGCTGCAGGAGCCCGGCGCCATGGAGGCCGAGTTCGCGCGGATGGACACCCGGTTCATCTTCAGGAAGCTGCTCACCACCCGCGACACCGGCGCTATCTCGCTGTCGCCCGAGTGGTGGGGCCCGCAGGACCAGGACATCCCGCTGCCGCCGTGGCTCACGGAGGAGTACGTCGAACGGCTCGCCGCCAAGTTCGACGAGACCGGGTTCGCCGGCGCCATGAACTTCTACCGATGCCTCGACCTGTAAGAACAAATTCTTTATGGTTATACATCGTTTTCTCAATTCCCTTCCGCTGACGATTAACAATCTCAGATAAAGTGAGCTAATCTGGTGGTGTGGTGTAGGAACTGGGAGCTGACGGCGCCATGGACAGGGGCGAAGGTGACCGTGCCGACCAAGTATATCGCCGGCGAGGACGCCATGTCGTACAACTACACGGGGGTGCAGGAGTACATACACAAGGGCGGGCTCAAGGGCGACGTGCCGGGGCTGGAGGAGGTGGCCGTGATCGCAGGCGCCGCGCACTACATCCACCTCGAGAAGCCGGAGGAGGTCACCGAGCACATCTACGAATTCATCAAAAAGTTCTGAGAGTGCTGCTGGTGTTTGTTCATCAGGAAACTCGCTCCTGAAGATATTGTATCAACAGTTCGCATGCAGTTAAAATTAGCACAGTAGCACTGCGAATCATGCGTTTTGTGAAGTGTGAAGTTTAGGTTTCGGATTTCCCACGGCCGGGGTTGGGCGACGCTACGTGTGAATTGCAAAGCGCTAATGCTACGATCAGGACGTGTGTCCAGGCATGTGCATTCCGGACACATCCCGTTTCTGAGACTGCGAAGCGAATCGGGTCCAACAGCAATCGGTCTGTTTCCCCACGACATAACCCCCACCGATGGCCCACTCGCTTCGCTCATCGCGGCTTCAACACATCGGGGGCATGCCCCACTCCGTCCGGCGCCCCCATCCCTCTCCGCGCCGCATCTGCCGCCACGCTGCGCCCACTCCCTCCATAACCTCGCCACGCCACGCCCACTCCTCCTCCAGAACCTAGTTGATGCAGGCGTGGTCGATGGGTCGAACGTCTTCGGCGACGTGGGGGCGACAACGACGACCTCCTATGGGCACTGATTAATGCTGACCTTCTTGCTGATGAGCTCGACCTCGGCGTGTGGAAGCTCCTAGCCTTCGTGGCGCTCTCCTTCGCCAGCGTGCCCATGCTGCTCGGGTACCTCATCCAAGCAGCAAAGTAACATTGCGCAGCGCATGTTGCAAGCTTATGTTTTAAGTGTTTCAGATGTTTCATCTGGATGTTGCAAGTGTTTCGTCTTAATGTTGTAAAAGTAGATTGTGATGTTGCACATGTTGTAATAAATATACACATCTGTTTCAAGTGTATGTTCTAAATGTTTCATCTGTTTTTTTAGACGTTCATTGCAAGTATTTCATCTGGATGTTGTATATGTTTCACATGTATGTTGCAACTATTATCCAGATGTTACGTATGTTTACAATGGTTTTCAAGAGTTTTCATATGCTTTTGCAAGTGTTTCAGTGGTTTCGTATGAATGTTGTAAGTGTTTTATCTGAATATTTCAAAGTAGATTGAGATGTTGCACATGTTGCAATATAACTCACCTACCACAACTGCCTGCTGCAGTTGCTTGGGAGCCATGCATACCGTGCGGGGTGTGCCTGTGCCCCTACCACCATCGCCCTCCGCTTCTCGCACCCGCTACCGCCCCCACTTCATGCCTCTGTCCACCCACGTCCCCTCCACTTTCCGCCCGCGCCCCCTTCATTTGCCGCACCCGCATGCCACAGGAGGACTACTTGTGCCCCTACCGCCATCGCCTCCACTTTCGCACTTCTTTGCGCTCAGATTTCGCCAAACCCGGCCAAACAACATAAAACACCTGCAACATGAAAAAACATTTGAATGCAACATACGTCTAAAATAGATGAAACATTTAGAATATGTACTTGCAAAATATCTGGGAAACACATGAAACATCCAATAAAACACTTGCAACTTGCAACTTGAAACCACTTAACGCAACATAAAATGAAACATCTGTAACATTTTGGAACATATGTGTGAAACATATGCAACATCTAGATAAAAAAAACGATTGCAACAATATATGTCCGGAAAATAGATGAAACACTTTGAACAAACGGTTGCAACATGTCTCGAAACACTTGCAACATTGTAGGATCTCTGCATGCACTGGGGTGAATAGGCCTATAAAAATTCAACTCAAACCGAAGTCAAATTCACCCACGACACTGTCGCTCTGTGAGCGCGGCACTGCCGCATCTGTAGGAGAGATTAGTTCACAGTTCAAAATCTTCCTAACAAAATTTAGATCAGGTATATTTCTTAGCTTCCTGCAGGGTAGTAGATCACAGATCGATAGCTGAAAGTGGTGGAAAAACCACACACAAGTAGATCAGCCTCAAACTCTAGAAATCACCTCAATCAATAATATATCATGCAAGTAATGTAAATCAAGTACAAGTGACACAATGATTTATCCTGTGGTTCGGCTCTCTACCAAGACTTGCCTAACTCCACGTTGTTGAGGTTAGCCACTAAGGCTTAGAGCTTTCCAACCCTTCCTCGTTCTCAAGTTAAGAGACTTAACTCTTGAGATGAGGGGTGAGTTTACTAGCTTCAAGAGATGGTTACAAACCTCCCGGGGTTGCCACACAAGTTGGCAAGCTCCACGGGCGATGCTTTAGCCGGCTAGGAGCCAAGCTCCAAGAGTAACAAACACAACCGCCGGCCAAAACGTGAACCAAGTGCTCTTTAGAGTTTGGGAATCAATGTAGCTGCTCTCTAATCGAGTTTGGGACCCTTTTTCCTCAAGAATTGATGGGAAAATCAATGGATTTGCTTGAGGGCTTGAGGTCAACAATGGAGTGAGAGAAAGAGAGCTCCTGCTTAGTTTTGGGCATGCTGAAGTGAGGAAGAAGAGAGCTAGTTCGTTACTCTTGGGAAGGAAGAGGAAAGGTATATATACCCCCGACCCCCAACGATCACTAAAATCATAGATAGCCGTTGGGAAGTAAAGGGAAAAGTATATATTCCCCTTGCCCGCAATGGACACTACTCCCAAGAGGTCGGGCGACACGAGGACGCGACCAAAGGGTCAGGCAAGCCGGAGCCCGCAACCTTAGGGTCGGGCGAGACGGAGCCCGCGACCAAAGGGTCGGGCGATCCGGAGCATGTGACCTTGGGGTCGGGCGAGCCAGAGCCCGCGACCAAGGGGTCAGTCAAATCGGAGCCCGCGATTAAGGGGTCGGGCGAGCCGGAGCCCGCGACCAAGGGGTCGGGTGAACAGGAGCCGGCAACCAAGGGGTCGGGCGAGCCTCTCTTCAAGTGACAGTGCCGCACCACGCAAGACAGCAAGGGTAATAGTGAAGTGTAGACTGTCTTGGCTTTGAATCTAAAGATGCTTGTGGTTGTTTGAGCACTTGGTAGCACATATTATCTTAAGCATTATGCCCTCCTTTATAGTACAACTTTTTCTATACTCAAATTCAATATATAAAAGAATTTAAACCTCATTTGAGTTTGAAGCCATCTACATTTGTAAATGGGGACTCCTCCGTTCCGTGTAGCATCCTCGAATATAAGTTCCCTGCTTGTCATCTCAATAAATCTTATTAGTTCTCTAATTGCGTTGTCATTATCACCAAAACCCACAATTAAGGCTTGATTGCACTTTCAATCTCTCTCTTTTTGGTGATTGATGACAACCCAATGAGAGCTTACAAAAGATATGAAATAAATACTGAGACTTTCGAGCTATGGGTGTAGAGTCTCTCCCTAAGTATGTGAATACAGAATTGAATTCTCAAATTGGCATAAGAAGCCAAGATTCACATTTTAGTGAAAGTGATGGGGCTCCCCCTAGATCCATGCTCCTGTGAGGTGCTGCATACTGTGTCAGGTATGTAAAATGCGATGCAAATGACAGTTTATGCACAACATGGTTTGTTGTTGCAGCTGGGTGCGGCACTGTCGCACTTGCTATAATAGCACAGATCAGAACAGACACCACACAGCATGTGATACATATAATGATATATATTCTAGCACAATTGTATCACAAGCGACAACATAGATTAATATATGTCCATATCCCATACAAAGAGTCAAATAGTAGCATTATTTCACAATTTAGAGTTTTGAGCGACTCTCAAACTTTCACCTAACGAAGACTACCCAAAACGGATATGAACATGACTCTAGCTGCAGCACCCTCCATGGCGTCAAAAAAGTTGTTGACCCCTCTAATTTTCTCCCCCTTTGGCATAAAGCACCAAAAAGAGAAGAAAAGAAGAAAGATCAACAAGTACTCGTCATCTCCCTGGATGTACGTCTAATCAATATCATCACCTCCTGCAGCCCTAGCACCTCCTACAGCAGTCCCGGCACCACCATCACCATCATCGTTGTCGGAGTCAATACGTGCACAACCCTAACAGTGAGTAGTGGCGGCGTAGCGAGTGGAACGAGTGGAACGCCTTGGCTCCTATCTTTGACGGTATCCCTCTAGGGTCTCATCCTAATCTGCTGCTCGTCCCTTTTGCTCCTCTTCATCATCATCATCATCCTCATTATCTGAATTTGTGTTGGAGAGACTCGAAAGGTCATACTGTGGAGCAGGTGGAATTGGAGGAAGTTGTGGAAGGTCCTGTCCACGCTGTTGACGCTGCTCAAGCTGTGTCTCATACGCTCTGTCAGCTGCATAGGTGCACTTGCCGAAGATTGCCTTCAACCACTTGCCAAACTTCTTCATCTTTTCTCCTCTACGAGACCTAGAGCGGGAAGACTTAGGGATATCTATATGAGCATGAGAGCTCCCCAATGGCAGAACCAGCTAATCTAATGCCTCCTAGGAGTACTCGTCTTCCATTAGACACTAAGTATCCAAGGAAGGATACCAAATTACGCAGTTCCGTCGGGCACACCCTAGGGGAGAACCCGAAAATCTAGATTTTTCCCATCAGGATCACAAATGAGAGAATAAAGCTTATATCATTATTAACCATTTCTTACATCACTTTCCATGCAACATCAGATTATAATATTCATTGTTTATAATAGAGGAATATGATCATGTTATCAGAGTTATGAATAATTTAATTTAATAGCGGAATATAAACATGTGATCAGAATTACAGGGGAAATAAATATCTATTCATGGCATGATGAAGCATCGATATATAAACTATGACAACAGATTATAAAACTTTCATTTATAAAAACATTTAGTAAGAGTTATAAATAGAAACTATGATCGCAGCGTAAAGGAAATCCTCTCTGAGCCCACCAGGAGGAATCCATACACAAGAGTCAGCTCTAGCATCCACTTGTCACCTGCAATAGGGGGAAATAAAACCCTGAGTACTCAATTGTACTCAGCAAGACTTACCCGACAGGAGGAAAGAAAAGACTCCAAGGATATGCAAGGCTATCTGGCTTGTGGGTTTATTACATCTGCAGGAAGCATTACTAAGCGTGCGTCCATATATTCGATTTTTATTATCAGTCGCATTAGTTCATTAACTAACCATTCTATGTAAGCACCTATGCTAGTTTCAAGTAGGTGGTAAGCAATCAGATTTCTTTTTTCCATCTTTCATCTTCCAGCTCTTACTATGGTGCTAGATTGTAGACAAGCCGTACTGGATTGCCCAGCGATTCGCGAATCAATGTGCCCAGCTGGGTACCCCAAAACACACGCCCCATTTGTACCCCAGGCACAAGCAGGACCAACCCACTACCCTCCTGTCATGGGGTCCAGGTCCCTATCCAAACTGGGACTCCAAGCCCCCGTCCTTGAGTCCCGGACTCAGTGCGGTGCAAGAACCTCCACCCAAAAACCACCCTGACAGTCGGTCCAGAAAAGAGCTAGAACCCATGACAAGAGAGTAACAAGTCTTCCCTGCACCCATACCCAAGTATGTGCTCGGGATAACAAGTCTATGACTTGCCTAGAGTCCAATACAACGGCCGATCCTTAACCGACACAGACATAGAAAATAGTGTAACCAAGCTATGTCCCGTTGGCCACAGGACACAACCTCTTACACCCACCAATACCCAAACCATATCCCTGTCCGGTCTCCATTTTTCCTTTCACCATTTATATATTCCAAGTGATAATAATACAGTAATATATTTCCTATCTCTCGCGAGTGACAGGCAATCACTCGACTTCTATTGGAGTGCTATAGCATAGCAATCTACATGATCCTGTCATACTAGTAAGACTCATAGGATATATATATATATATATAATATACAAGTGGGTTTCAATCAACTCCTTAACACTTAATGCACAAATATAATTTAAAGTGCAGAAAAGTAGGGGTTATGCACCGGAGCTTGCCTGGGTAAGATTTAATAAGAAGTTAGCTTTCCCATCATGATGACATGACCCTCGAGACACCATCTTTTCCGATACTCTAGATGACTCCTCGATCCATTGACGTCCCAATTATGATATCCAATGCGATGCAATGCAAAGACAGGATTAATCAACTGCAACTGTGACTCGTAAAATACGATTGACGCCACTCAAGCTAACGAGCTAGTTCTAACGACGACTGTACTTAGGCTACGTATCCATGTTGTCGAAGAAGACATTATTTCCCAACATATGTTTTAGTTATACAAACCCAAGTTGTTTCTTTATCCCGTTCTATCGATTTAATCTTTATTCGAAATAGGTCATCATTATCTATCTAGCAAACTAATTATTCTGAGCTACAAAAATTACAGTGAGCAGCTAATAATATTAGTAATTTACTGTACAATTTTTAGAGTTAATACTATCCCCGATTTATCACAGAAATTTCTACAAGTTCACCTTTTAACAATATTAAGCATGTTAAAAATAATTAGAGCAACCCTAAAAACATACCGAACCTATGCGAACAAAATACACTACTAGATAGATCATGATTTTAGGAGCCTAACAAAATTGGTTTGGCATTTTTATGATTTTTCTATGATTTACTATGAATTTTACAAGTTTCAGCCATTTAAAGGGATTAATAACAGCGATAAAAAGGAAAAAGGCTTCACCATCCATTTCAGCCCAAGTTGGCCCAATCTAACAGGAGGCCAGCCCACGCAGCCAACCGGCGGGGCACAGTCGGAGCAGGCGGGCCCACGCGGGGCGAGCGGCACCAGGCCCATGCGCGGTGAGCAGCCCAATAGGGCGGCCCACGCGCGGCGAGCGTGGCCCAACACGGGCGACGGCGGTACCACTTTGTGAATAGGCCCCTGGGTTATCTCGAAACTAACCCATAGTACCAAACACTATTTAGGATAGTCGCTGATCTTGCATTGAGAACCCTGAAGAACTTTATTCCTTACCCCGCAGTCCCTCTCGTCCTCCAAAGCAGAGCACGGAGCAGAGGAAGCAATCCGCTGGCCCATGCGGTGGCTCACCGGCGGCAGTACTATCGTGGGGCTGCACGGGAAGGTGCGCGGACCACGATAGGACTCAGACCTGGCCGTGGCATGGACCGAGGCAGGGCACCGCACGATGGCCACATGCGCACATCGCGGCGGCGGTGCAACTCGGCGGCTCCGGCCGCACGCGTGGCGGCCATGGCGCAGTCGACGGCGGGGGCAGCGGTGGTGCCGCCATGGTGGGGAGGAGGCATAGGGCAACGCAGGGCTCGGGAGGGGTAGCACCATGAGAGCTGCTGACTAGCGCGAGGCTACGGGGCACACACGCTCATGCGGGGAGCCAGGCAACGGCGCAACAGACACGAAGGGAGGCGGCATGGTGCTGCGGCCGTCACAGCCGTAGGCGCAGGCGGTCGCGGAGCTTGACGTGACGGTGGGCACATGTTCGTGGGGAGGAGTGCGCGGCCAGGCACACGGGAGGGGCCGCGGTCCAGAGCGGACCGGGGGCTCGCGCGTGGGGAAGGGCCGACACCGGCTTACTGGTGCGACGGCAGCGGCGGTCGCCGAGCATGGAGGTGGAGCGGCGAAGGAGCAAGCACTGGAGGTGGAGCGCCATGGAGCAGCCGGTCCAACACAAGGCAAGCAAAGGGAGGGAGAGCGGACGGAGCCGTGAGCGCTCGCCATCATCGACATAAACAAGACGAGGGGGAGACATGGCGGTACGGCGTTGCGTGGCCGGCAGCGGCGCACCAGTGCGTGCATCGGGAAGTGAGAGGACACGGCATGGGCAGGGGGCAGAACCACATGCTCATTTTTAGATGCCCCTATGCAATGGACCTATTAAAGGCATGGGCTCCGCTGCATTAACAAAATCTCTTCTCCACAAATCACGGCCGCAAGGACAAAGCAGGACAGGTGCCTACCGGCTGAGACGAGGCATGTGAATGCACGATGACCGCCAGGCAAATGTGGCAAGACTAGCAGAGGGAGGGGAAGCAAGCAGCCAGCAAGGCCAGCAAGCTCGGTCCTATCTCATAACGCGCACGTCGTACCGGCGAGGTAGATGAGCTGAGTGGCCAGTGGCACTTTTGTTATTATTTATAAACTAACAAACATCACAGCAATACTCGAACAAACATACTAACACACTCACGATGTTCTTACCTTGCTGAAGGCATAATTTTTCTACCCATATTATATATCATTTTAGCTCTCAAATATTCATTTTCCAAGCCGACTATATATATTTTCAAACACGGCTAAAGCACTAAAGTTTGTTACTCGATATTTTAAATGCAATAAAAATTATTATCTAAATTTTACTTAAGTACTATATACCAGTTGTATCATATTTTTGTTTATAAAATTTGTTTTTCATGCTTAATCTAATAGAACCAACCGTTCGCTATCTATTTGCTAGAATTATTGTCAGACATTCCTAAATATATTTACGCACTGAGTAATTTAACTTGGTCAGTTATTTGAGTCCACAAAAGTGAGTCACACAGGATTCACTTATCACTTCTTCAAGTACGTTTTAAATCAAAATCCGAGAAACTTGTTTTCAGAAAATTTTCTTAGGCCTAAATCTCGGTGCTAAACAAGATCATAACACCAGGTGTGTTACATCCCCGCTCCCTTAGTAGCTGCAGTTGGCTGGGTCTTCTCAATTTTGTAGACGGTGTGCATCTCATCCTTCAAAAAATAAAATCCAGTGACCCTCTCAATCATGAACATGAGGTAAGAGGCATAGGGCAGATCCCTCCTCCCATCCTCCACTGCAAATCTCAACTCAGTCCATATGAATCTAGGGACATTGAACCTGTCCCCACCTAGAGAAAATCTAGCCAACACCTTTCTCACATAGACATTAATATATAAGGCTGCTCCATTGTGGTAGAACCGCCTCATCTAATGCCTCCTAGGAGTGCTCGTCTTTCATTACACACTAAGCACCCAAAGGAGAACACTAAATTACACAGTTTTATCGGGCACACCCTGAGGGAGAACCCGAAAATCTACATTTTTCCATCAAGATCACAAATGAGAGAATAAAGCTTACATCGTTCTTAATCATTTCTTACATCACTTTACATGTACATTAGAGTATAATATTTATTATTATAACAGCGGAATGTAATCATATTATCAGCGTTATGAACAATTTAATGAATAGCGGAATATAAACGTGTCATCAGAATTACAGCGGAAATAATTATCTATTCATGACATGATGAATCATTGATATGTAAATTATGACAACATATTATTAAACTTTCATTTATAAAGACATTTAGTGAGAGTTATAAATAAACACTATGATCGCGGTGTAAGGAAATCATCTCTGAGCCCACCAGGAGGAATCCACACACAAAGGTCAGCTCTAGCATCCACCTGTCACCTGCAACAGGGGGAATAAAACCATGAGTACTCAATTGTACTCAGCAAGACTTACCCGATAGGAGAAAAAAAAAGACTCCAAGGATATGCAAGGCTATCTGGCTTGTGGGTTAATTGCATTTGCAGGAAGCATTACTAAACGTGCGTCCTTTTATTCGATTTTTATTAATAGCCGCATTAGTTCATTAACTAACCATTCTATGTAAGCACCTATGCTACTTTCAAGCAGGTGGTAAGCAATTAGATTTCCTTTTTCCATCTTCCATCGTTCATCTTTAGTTCTTACTACGGTGCTAGAGTTAAGACAAGTCGTACCGACTCGGTGGCGATTCGCGAACCAATGTGTCCAGCTGGGTGCCCCAAAAACACACGCCCCGCTTGTACCCCAGGCACAAATAGGACCAACTCATCACCCTCCTGTCCTGGGGTCCTAGGTCCCCGTCCAAACTGGGACTCCAAGCCCCCACCCCTGAGTCCCGGACTCAGTGCGGTGCAAGGACCTCCTCCACTAAAACAAAACCCTGACAGTCGGTTCGAAAAGAGCCGGAACCCACGACAAGAGAGCAACAAGTCTTCCAAGCGCCCATACCCAAGTATGTGCTCGGAACAATAGATCTGTGACTTGCCTCGTGTCCATTGCAACTGCCGGTCCTTAACCGACACAGACAGGGAAAATAGTGTAACTAAACTATACCCCGCGTCCACGGCGACACAACCTCTTACACCCACCAATACCCAAACCATATCCCTGCCTGATCACCAATTTCCTTTCAACCATTTATATTTTCTAGGTGATAATAATTCCGTAATATATTTTCTATCTCTCGCGAGTGACATGCAATCACTCGACTTTTACCAGAGTCCGGTAGCATAGCAATCTACACGATCCTGTCATACTAGTAAGACTCATAGGATAAAGATATATATATATTCAAGTGGGTTTCATTCAACTCCTTAAAACTTAATGCACAAATATAATTTAAACTATAGAAAAGTAGAGGTTATGCACCGGGGCTTGCCTGGGTAAGATATATATTAAAAAGTTAGTATTTGCATCTTTAGATCACCCACCATCAACTGAATAGAAATGCCATTACATCATCTCCTGGAGAGAATACCATTACACCATCTTCGGATTCCCAATCATCCTTCAATTGATCCGTTGACCCATCATCGTACCTATATGATATGCAATGCGATGCGATGCAAATACGTAATTAATCGACTGTAATCGTGACTCGTAAAATATGATTTACGCCTCTCAAGTTAACGAGCTAGTTCTAACGACGATCGTACTTATGCCACATATCCATGTTGTCGAATCAGACGTTATTTCCCAACAATTATTTTAGTTATATAAATCCAAGTGGATTCATTATTCCATTCTATCGATTTAATCATTATTCGAAATAGGACATCATTATCTATTTAGCAAACTAATTATTCTGGAGCTACAAAAATTACAGTGAGTACCTAATATTGCTAGAAGCCTACTGTACAAATTTCAGATTCAACAATATTACCAATTGATCACAACAATTCCTATAAGTTTACCTTTTAATAATATTAAGCATGTCAAAATAATTAGAGCAACCTTGAAAACATTTCAAAGCTAGATGAACCAATTATGCTAATAGATAGATCATGATTTTAGGAGCCTAACAAAATTGGTTTGGCATTTTTATGATTTTTCTACACTTTATTTTTAATTTTCGAAGAGCACTGATTTAACAAAATAAACGAAAAACACACAAACAGATACAAGCCGGAACGACCTAGCTCGGCCCGTAGGCGCGCACTGGCGTGAGTGGCCCAGTCGCGGGAGTGGCACACGGCCGCCCCAGGCGTAGGCAACCGGCCGGCCCAGCGCGCGGGTGAGCGAGGCCAGAGGCCCAGGCAGGGCGCGGCGGAAGCGGCCCAGCGGCAAGGCAACCCAGGCGGACGGTCAGTGGCAGGCCGGTCCAGCGACAGGCAGGCCACAACCCAATAAACTGGCCCATGCGGTCCGACGATGGCACATTTGCGAAACGGCCCCTGATCTTTCCTCAATTTAACCCGTGGTATGAAAATACTATTCATGCGAGTCACTGACTTTGCAATAAGAACCCTGTATTTGTTCCTATTCCCTTTCTCACCTTTCTTCCCTTCCCAGGAGCTGAGCACGGACGGGAAAAATCACCGGCCGACGGCGGGACAGCGCATCCATGCGTGTGGCCGCACAACGGCGGCGCGCGTGCGCGGGGGAAGGAGTGTGCGACCGGGCAATAGCGGCCATGGCGCAGCAACTCCACGGCACAGGCGGCAAAGCGTGCTCGCGCGCGCGACAGCAGAAGCGGATGACGGCGGGGCCACTGCGGGACCGTGGTCTGGCGTGGGGACGCAGCGTGGGACCCGGCGCACCAGCACGTGCGATGACCAGTGGTGGGAGCGGCCACAAAGCCAGCAGGAGGTCGCCGTGGCAATGGATTCAGCGTGGGACCGAGGGGCACGGCGCTGCGGTCGATAGGTGGAGCTGCGCATGGCTCCAGTGAACAGGAGGAGCGGCGGTGGTGCGGTGAGGCCACGCGGCAGGAGCAGCGCAGAGGGCGAAGGTGAGCATAGCTCAGGCATGGGAAAATGGTGGAGGCACGTGTGTGGTGGCCGACGATGCAAGCGCAGCCACGGTGGGCGCTATGGCTCGATCTAGTGCGGAACCACGGCGGTGCTCCAGGATTGGACGGTTGCTGGCGCATGGAAGGGACAGTGGTGCTGCGGGACGGCTCCATGGCACACCAAGGGAACAGGAGTACCATGGTGGAGCCCGAGCGCACTGCGCGTGCAGAGGCAGCGAGGGCGCGATGGCTAGCGAGGCGGCTCGACGCGCGAAGCTGAAACGGCGGGGCAGCGGGCAGGAACCGAGGAGGAGGCGCCGACGACCGCGGCCTTGGTTCGGCGGGATAAGCGGCATGGCCAGCAGCGGGCCGAAGGGCACGCATGTGGGAGAGGTAGGGCTGGGGGTCCAGCATGGCCATGGGGCTCACGAGGGCCGGCGACGGACGGCAGCGAGGTGGTGCGGCCGTCCCAGAAGAGAAACAACGCGGGGCAACGTGGGCCCAGGCGCGCACTCATGCGAGAGAGAGGGGAGGAGCCGGTGTCGGGAAAGCAGAGGGAGGCGAGGAAAGCGGAGTAGCTCGGTCCTCGGCTTAAGGCACCCGAGGCAGCAGACAAGCGCACAAGGGTAGGGCATGGCTGCATGGGCTGCCGGGGTGTCCCTGTGTGGTGCAGCGAAAGGACAGAGAGAGAAGAAAGTGCACAGGCAGGCGCAGCATGCAGTGGCACTAGCGAGCTCGGTCCTCTCCACTCGAACACGAACATAGAGCAGACAGCAGAGGTAGGCAAGGATAAGACTGAGGCAGGCAGCAGAGACAAGCAAGGCAGAGAGCAGAGAGCACGCCAAGCGGCATAGGGTGAAACGATGGCACTAGTAGCGAGGAATGGAAAACAAGCAAAGCAGTACACGACAGCAGCATCCCGGCCAACTTTCATCCATCAGTGCGTGCGTCGTATCGACGAGTTGGGTGGGGCGAGTGGCCAGCGGCACTCTCGTTATTATTTCAGCTCTCAATTATTCATTTACCAAGTCAACTATTTATATTTTCAAACACGGCTAAAGCATTAAAGTTTGTTACTCGATATTTTAACTACAACCAAAATCATACTCTGAATTTTACTTAAGTACTATATACCAGTCATATCATATTTTTGTTTATAAAAATTGTTTTCATGTTCAATCCAACAGAACAAGCCATTCGCCCTTTACTTGCTAGAATCATTATCGGACATTCCTAAATATTTCTACGCACTGCAAAATTTAACTAGGGCGTTTATTTGAGTCCACAAAACTAAGTCACGTGGGATTCGCTTACCATGTCGAGTACTTTTAAATAAAAAATCTGAGAAACTCGTTTCAAAATTTTTACTTAGGCCTAAATCGCGGTGCTAAACAAGATCGTAACACCAGGGGTGTTACAACCAACCCCCCTTAAAAAGAATCTCGTCCCGAGATTCGAAACAAGAACCAGAAGAGGGGAAACGCGATTACATTCCGTAGATCAGGGATTATACGAAAGATTACACGACTTCGAATACTAAACCACATAGGGATCTAGGGATACATGGTTAAGAGCAACCTGGTACAACCGAGACTTAATCCAGAAGTCAAGATAGACGAGGACAATGGAGAAATAACAAGATAATGAGTATCCAAAACATGGTGTAGGTCCAACAAATCCAGAAACAGTCGACTGAGAAGTAAAATATCGTGAACCCTAAGATCAAACCAACCCAAGGAAACATGAACTCCTTTGATGAAACTAGATCCTTTCTTCTTCTCAGATTACACCATCACCTCAGACTGACGAATCAAGCTTTACAATGGCAACTGGATTTCGTAACTCTACCCCGAATGCAAGGGAATGGGATGAGGAAGAAGAAGAGCAAGGACCAAGGGGATCTTATAGTGGCGAACGGAGGTGGGGCGCAACACACCGGAGGCAGCGGGGATGGTATACATAGACGGTTCATGCTGTGGGGATAAACACAACCATGGTGCGCTCCTTGCACAAGCGAGCGGATGAGAAATAAAGGAGAGGAGATAAGAGGGTGCGCTCGACGAGGGAGGCCTATGGGCGGTCATGTCACCAAAAGAAGAAAGAAAGGAGAGGGAAGGGGGTCCGATATGAGGGACGACGCATGGGGGTCGAGAGCCGACCGGATGCTGGGGAAAGGACAAACGCACAGTGCACAAAGACGGCGAGTGCGGCACGATGCCGCGGTCACGTAAGAATGGGGTGCTAAAGGGCCCGACACAGGCGGAGTCCGCAAGGCACGTAGCGAAAATAACCCGGCATGCGTAGCGCGGTCAACTAACACAGGCTTGAGACATGACATCCACTCAGGCTTTTACAATTACTCCCGACTATCCACGACTAGCTTTCCTTACTACTCTACTTTTTCTTCCCCTCCTTGCCCACAATACGCACCAACCTTCGTATGAAGTGAGATCGCAACATACATGCTTCCTCCAAAACCCACCTCACGCTTACCTTGCAAGAACACTATGTCATCAACCTGTTGTGGATTTCTCATTTGAACACCTGAATATTTCCAAGGAAATTATTTGTAGCAAAAGCTATATAGCGGTGTAACTTGGTAAAGGTACTTGGTCAACAACCTCGATACCAGCATGTGTCAAGCAACGTCACATGTGGCAGCTGTTCCACAGAGAGCCCTCGGTGTCGTCGTGGCACCATAAGCTATTAACCAGGCAACTACTACCAACTTACATGCCATGAAGGCGGTGGGGTCATAGACCACAGAATAAGGGGAGTATTGCAAGGGAAAATTCAAACAACAAAGGTTCCCTTCACAACAAGGGACAAGAAATTCAAATCCAATGGCGGATTGGTTTTAAAGAGATTCAAGTGTTCTACTGGGATATCCACAATTAGTCGATGCAGTGTCCTATGTCCTCTAATCACGACTGGTTTGTTGACATCTGAATGTCAACTTCTCTTGTAACCACCTAACATCGCCCTTGAAAACTTTAAGCACGTCTAACGAAACTTACGGTAGATGAACGCAATAAACACAGCGAAATAACAAAATGCATATTCCGAACGGTCTTATATGGGTACATCATATAGGCATTCAGGCTCCCATTCATGACACAACATTCACCTTCCCTATGGTGAATGATCCCAACAACTACGGATGACGAACAACAGACAAGAGTACAATACCGGAGGGCAGCGACGAAAAGCACTACCACTACGGGTACAGCATCCCAAGGCAACTAAGCTACTCGGAACTATGCATCTTCCTTCCTGGGCTCGGCGGATTCTTCCACCGCCCTGGCTATGGATCTGCATCTTCTCATGGCAATGGCTGAGTTTGAGGAATCAAGGGCTCGACTTCTGACACTTCTGAGGGTGGAGGTGCTGGCAGCACTACAACACCGGTTCTCCTTCTTTCTGGCGGGTGGATAGGGATCCCTTCCAAGATCGGGGCATCCTACCTTTCAGCAGCCAGCGTCCTTCGCTTGGCCCTGGTGACAAGATTGGTCGCACATAGCTGATGAACATGCCGGTCTTCAGCATCCTTCAGAGCTTCCGACATGGCAGTCTCCCGTCTCTCAGTAGTTGCAACACTAGCATGTGCTTCGGTGAGCTGCACCTAGAGCATCCGAGTGAAGATCTCGGCTTCCTCGGCTCGATGGAGGCAGATCTTCAGTTCCAAGGCTTACCGGTCGTACTGCTCATCCAGAGCAAGCAGGTACGTGATCAAGTGCACCACGATAGGACTATCTTCTTGCGACTCCCGCCCTTGCAAAGCCTCCATGCGAGCCCTCCATGCCCGCCGATTCTTATCCAACTGTGGAAAGAACCTCATGGGGGTACGGGCAATGGGCTCTTCATAGATCTAGCAGAGGTACCGCAAGGCTTTGTGGGCCACAGCCTGGTAGGTGTCGATGATGCTAAACCCAGTTGCAGTCACACTCCAAGCTTCAGTGAGGTCGAGGAACTCCTCACTCTTCCCGATGCAGACGGTAACTTCACACCGCTCGGTGCCATGCTCCTCATACTCACGACCCTCATACTCGGGACGATCTTTGACTTCGACCTTTTGCAGGGTGGCATGCAGGATTCTGGGAAAACCCTCAACGTTCAGGCAGTAACTACTAACCCAGGCTCCAGCCATCTCTAACGGTGGTGGTGAGGAAGGCTGAGCGAAAAGCTGGCTCAAGGGAAAAGCTAAGCGAGCTAAAGTGCGTTGAGTGGTGGTACCAATGGCTAAGCCAGGCTCTGCTTATAAAGGCGGGGCGTTTAGTGGTCTTGGCGTGGTCCACTAGGGTTCCCACGTGGGATTACTACGACGAATCGACCAAATCCTACGCGTTCGAGGCAAGCGACGTGCGATGCCATTACTGACTAGTACGACTGCAGGGCAAGGGTCCGATAAGAGTGTAGAAAAGGGGTATGGGGAGACGTGGGTCACGACAGGCGTGAACCACAGGCGAACGTGGAACACGAAGCCACAGTTCAGACCTAACTCTAGAACAGGAATGAGTCAGTCATGCACAATACGACACGCGTGACACCTATAGATGGCGTAACTACAAGTAGTACGACACTACAATGCACAAACAAGGTATGTATGAATGCACGTCCTATACGTCCTTTCACTGTTGCCAACATATAGGGCAACCGTTCTTAGATTTTTGGCACATCATTCTCTCCTTGTAGCTAGTCGATACTATCGGACTATACTCGAGTCAGTGTACCTGCAGAAAAGTTGATTAAGCCTACCTAAGTCAGCAGAGTGCCATCTATCCTGCATACATAACCATAGTAATAGGGCTACTTATATAACTTCGCATAAAGACGCCCTAACTTTTGAAAAGAATTTGTTGTAAATTTTTAGTTTAGAAAAGGTTTTCGAAGCTTTATTTCCTCATTTATGCTCTGATACCACCTGTGGCAGAACCGCCTAATCTAATGCCTCCCAGGAGTGCTCGTCTTCCATTAGACACTAAGCACCTAAAGGAGAACACTAAATTACTCGGTTCCGTCGGGCACACCCTGAGGGAGAACCCGAAAATCCATATTTTTCTATCAGGATCACAAATGAGAGAATAAAGCTTACATCGTTCTTAATCATTTCTTACATCACTTTACATATACATCAGAGTATAACATTTATTTTTATAACAGCGGAATGTAATCATATTATCAGCGTTATGAACAATTTAATGAATAGCAGAATATAAACGTGTCATCAGAATTACAGCGGAAATAATTATCTATTCATGACATGATGAATCATTGATATGTAAATTATGACAATAGATTATAAAACTTTCATTTATAAAGACATTTTGTGAGAGTTATAAATAAAGACTATGATTGCAGCATATGGAAATCCTCTCTGAGCCCACCAGGAGGAATCCACACACAAAGTTTAGCTCTAGCATCTACCTGTCACCTGCAATAGGGGGAATAAAACCCTGAGTACTCAATTGTACTCAGCAAGACTTACCCGATAGGAGAAAAGAAAAGACTCCAAGGATATGCAAGGCTATCTGGCTTGTGGGTTAATTGCATTTGCATGAAGCATTACTAAATGTACGTCCTTTTATTCAATTTTTATTAATAGCCGCATTGGTTCATTAACTAACCATTCTATGTAAGCACCTGTGCTACTTTCAACAAGGTGGTAAGCAATCAGATTTCCTTTTTCCATCTTCCATCGTTCATCTTCAGTTCTTACTACGGTGCTAGAGTTAAGACAAGTCGTACCGACTCGGCGGTGATTCGTGAACCAATGTGCCCTGCTGGGTGCCCCGAAAACACACGCCCCGCTTGTACCCTAGGCACAAGCAGGACCAACCCATCACCCTCCTGTCCTGGGGTCCTAGGTCCCCATCCAAACTAGGACTCCAAGCCCCCGCCCCTGAGTCCCGGACTCAGTGCGGTTCAAGGACCTCCTCCACCAAAACAAAACCTTGATAGTCGGTCTGAAAAGAGCCAGAACCCACGACAAGAGAGCAACAAGTCTTCCAAGCGCCCATACCCAAGTATGTGCTCGGGACAATAGATCTGTGACTTGCCTCACGTCCATTGCAACGGCCGGTCCTTAACCGACACAGACAGGGAAAACAGTGTAACTAAGCTATGCCCCGCGTCCATGGCGACACAACCTCTTACACCCACCAATACCCAAACCATATCCCTGCCCGGTCACCAATTTTCTTTCAACCATTTATATTTTCCAGGTGATAATAATTTTGTAATATATTTCCTATCTCTCGCGAGTGACATGCAATCACTCGACTTCTATCGGAGTCCTATAGCATAGCAATCTACACGATCCTATCATACTAGTAAGACTCATAGGATAAAGATATATATATATATATGCAAGTGGGTTTCATTCAACTCCTTAAAACTTAATGCACAAATATAATTTAAACTGCAAAAAAGTAGAGGTTATGCACCGGGGCTTGCCTGGGTAAGATATATATTAAAAAGTAGAGGTTAAACTGCAGAAAAGCACGTGCGATGACCGGCGACGGGAGCGGCCACAAAGCCAGCAGAAGGTCGTCATGGCAACGGATTCAGTGTGGGACCGAGGGGCACGGCGCTGCGGTCGGCAGACGAAGCTGCGCGCGGCTCCGGTGAACGAGAGGAGCGGCGGTGGTGCGGCGAGGCCACACGGTAGGAGTAGCGCAGAGGGCGAAGGTGAGCATAGCTCAAGTGGGAGAAAACAGTGGAGGCACGTGCGTGGTGGCTGGTGATGGACGTGCGGCCACGGCGGGCGCTACGGCTCGATCCAGCGTGGAACCGCGGCGGTGCTCCAGGCTTGGACGGCTACGGGCACACGAAAGGGACAGCGGTGCTGCGGGACGGCTCCACAGTGCACCAGGGGAATAGGAGTACCATGGTGGAGCCCGAGCGCGCTACGCATGCAGAGACAGTGAGGGTGTGATGGCTGGCGAGGTAGCTCGGCGCATGGAGCTAAAACGGCAGGGCAACAGGTAGGAACTGAGGAGGGGGCGCCAACGATCGTCGCCTTAGTTCGGCGGGATAAGCGGCATGGCCAGCAGCGGGCCGAAGGGCATGCACGCGGGAGAGGTAGGGCCAGGGTCCAGCATGGCCATGGGGCTCGTGAGGGCCGGCGACGTACGGCAGCGAGGTGGTGCGGCTGTCCCGGAAGAGAAACGGCACGGGGCAACGTGGGCCCAGGCACGCGCTCGTGCGAGAGAGAGGGGAGGAGCCAACGTCGGGCAAGCAAAGGGAGGCGAGGGAAGCGGAGTTGCTCGGTCCTCGGCTTAAGGTGCCCGAGGCAGTAGACTAGCGCACAAGGGTAGGGCATGGCTGCGTGGGCTGCCAGGGCGTCCCTGTGTGGTGCAGCGAAAGGACAGAGAGAGAAGAAAGTGCACAGGCAGGCGCAGCATGCAGTGGCACTAGCGAGCTCGGTCCTCTCCACTTGAACACGAACACAAGGCAGGCAGCAGAGACAAGCAAGGCAGAGAGCAGAGAGCGCGCTAAGCAGCACAGGGTGAAGCGACGGCACTGGTAGCGAGGAAGGGAAAACAAGCAAAGCAGTACACGACAGCAGCAGCCCGGCCAACTTTCATCCATCAGTGCGTGCGTCGTATCGACGAGTTGGGTGGGGCGAGTGGCCAGCGGCACTCTCGTTATTATTTCAGCTCTCAATTATTCATTTACCAAGCTGACTATTTATATTTTCAAACACGGCTAAAGCACTAAAGTTTGTTACTCGATATTTTAACTGCAACCAAAATCATACTCTAAATTTTACTTAAGTACTATATACTAGTCATATCATATTTTTGTTTATAAAAATTGTTTTCATGTTCAATCCAACAGAACAAGCCATTCGCCCTTTACTTGCTAGAATCGTTATCGGACATTCCTCAATATTTCTATGCACTGCGTAATTTAACTAGGGCGTTTATTTGAGTCCACAAAACTAAGTCACACAGGATTCGCTTACCACGTCGAGTACTTTTAAATAAAAAATTCGAGAAACTCGTTTCAAAAATTTTACTTAGGCCTAAATCATGGTGCTAAACAAGATCGTAACACCAGGGGTGTTACATCCATCCTTTGGGTTGATGGTGTTCCTGATGAGGTTGTTGAGGATGTAATAGAAGTTGTGTAGACCACTCCTCTTACCATCTGCAATCCTTCTATCTCTCCACATGTAACTGGTGTCATGGATCTCAGCTCGAGGCTCATCATGAATGTAAGTGTAACCTCTGTGCTCCTCCACAAAGCCAAGAATCCAGCTAAAAATGACAAAGTCGACTCGGTAGTGCCGACCATCATTCATCTAGTGTATCTCATCAAAGGTCGGGTCATAGAAGTATGTGGCATGAAACTGTGCAAGGACCTCCTCATTCCAGTTATACTAGAAACTCATGATGTCTAAAAGCTGGAACCTGTCACAAATCTTGATTACCTTGTCAAACTCAGGCTCCTCCTCCTACATCTTATCCCAATCAATGTACTGCATCTTGATGATCTTGGTTTTCTTGGATGCAAGAATGGCAGTGCCATAAAAGTTGGAATAAAACTCATTCTAGAATCTGTAATCAATGCCCAAATCCTTGCGTACTACATAGGGATTGATCCTCCTTGCTTCTTCCATCAGCTTCCAACTCTTGCAATAGTTGACAACTGCATGCTGGCGGGAGTCATCTGAAGGTCTCATGATGATCTCACCCTCAAAATCTCTCATGTATCTGCCATCAAAACCAGAGAGATGCTGTGGGGTGTCAGAAATGGCATCAGTGGTACGACCTGTCATCTCCAGCCTCTCCTTATTTTCAATGTATTGCTTGCGCCTCCTCTTGTCACCAAGTCCCCTTGGAGCTCCACTATTGCCTGTTGTTGTTGACCTCCCTCGACCACGGCGAGGTGGATCCTTGTCTCTTTGCTCATTCATCTTTCTTTTCTCCCTTCGGTCATTATCTCCGTGCTCCGTGTTCTCAAACAAGGATGAGAGAGGAGAGGGAAGAAACTGCTCAGGCCAGGGGCAGTAGCAGCCATCAGCGACGTTGAGAGAGGGCTGGCAGCTGCCGTGGCACTGCTAGAGATCAGCAACGCGCGGCCAAGCGACGGCGACGGCGCGGGCACGAGAGGAGAGAGAGAGGCGTGGGCGTCGGCGTTGGGGGTAAGAGAGAGAGGGAAAGAAGTTACTGCGGACCTGAGGATAAGAGGAAGAATAAATGGGCCCAACAGTAAAACCATTTGGGTCGAATCTCAATTGAGATTCAAAGTGCGGCACTGCCGCACGGTAGGCGCGACACTGCCGCACTCCCCAAAATAGTGGGAGTTAGCTATAATCTATATGACTCTCTTTGTATAAGATATGGACATATATCACCTATATACCATGACCAGAAACAAATAATCAATACAGACCATGATCATGATGCATAAGTTGCCTTTTAGAGCTCATTTTCAAGAACAATATGAAAATTTTCAACTCTTTTGCCTAGATACTAGTTTATCAAATAGAGGCATGCTAAAATTCAAACCACGTTATGAGAATGAAGTATATTTAGCTCACTACGCAAAGCACAAAACCTTGACTCGTCGAGGGGCTTTGTGAAGATATCGGCTAGTTGCATTTTGGTGCTCACATGGCGAATTTCGATATCTCCTTTGGTTTCGTGGTCTCTCAAAAAATGGTGACAGATGTCTATGTGCTTGGTTTTAAAGTGGCTTACATGATTGTTTGCAAGCTTAAAGGCACTCTCATTGTCACATAATAATGGGATTTTGGTAAAAAGACATCCCAAGTCACGAAGAGTTTGCCTCATCCAAAGTAGTTGGGCACAACATGCACCCACCGCAACGTACTCGGCCTCGACAGTGGAAAGAGCTACTCAATTTTGTTTTTTAGAACTCCAAGACACAAGGGATCGTCCAAGGAATTGACATGTCCCCGAAGTGCTTTTTCGATCTACTTTGCAACCGGCGTAATCGGAATCCGAATACCCAAGTAGATCAAACTTAGAGCCCTTAGGATACCACAAACCAAGGTTAGGAGTGTGTACTAAATATCTCAAGATTCTCTTAACGGCCACCAAGTGACACTCTTTCAGGTTGGCTTGAAATCTAGCACACATGCACACACTAAGCATAATATCGGGCCTAGATGCGCACAAATAAAGTAGAGAGCCGATCATGGAACGATATACCTTGGTATCCATGGCTTTCCCTTCAATGTTGAGATCAAGATGTCATTGGTTGGCATGGGAGTTTTGATAGGCTTGGCATTCACCATGTCAAACTTCTTGAGCATATCATGGGTGTACTTCGTTTGACTAATAAAAGTTCCATCCTTCACTTGCTTGATTTGAAATCCGAGGAAGAACTTCAACTCGCCCATCATGAACATCTCAAATCTCTTTGTCATGATCCTACTAAATTCCTCACAAAAAGTATGATTAGTACTACCAAATATTATGTCATCGACATATATTTGGCACATAAATATATCTTTACCAACTTTGTGAGTGAAAAGGGTAGGGTCAGCTTTGCCTATTTCAAAGCCTTGTTTAAGCAAGAATTCCTTAAGGCATTCATACCATGCTCTTGGTGCTTGCTTAAGCCCATATAGCGCCTTTTGGAGTTTGTAGACGTGGTTGGGGAACTTGGGATCTTCAAAACCCGATGGTTGCTCAACATAGACAAGTTCTTGAATGGGCCCGTTGAGGAATGCACTCTTCACATTCATTTGATATAGCTTGAAATTGTGATGAGCGACATAGGCTAAAAGCATTTGGATTGCTTCAAGTCTTGCCACCGGTGCATATGTTTCCTCAAAGTCCAAGCCCTCTACTTGAGTGAAACCTTGAGCAACCAATCTTGCCTTGTTTCTTGTCACCACACCATTCTCATCTTGCTTGTTACGGAAGACCCACTTGATGCCAATGATATTGGTGTTGGGTCTCTCCACCAAGGTCTACACTTGATTTCTTTTGAAATTTTTGAGCTCATCTTGCATGGCCATCACCTAATCCGGATCACCATGTGCTTGCTCAACCTTAAGAGGTTCCAAAGAGGAAACAAACAAGTAATATTGACAAAAGTTTGCTAAATGTGAATGAGTTATTAACCCCTTTCGAAGACTCCCAAGGATGTTGTCAATGGGATAATCCCGTTGTATTGTTTGCCTTAGCCTTGGATGATCAATGGCCTCTTGTCCATCTTCGTAATCTTCATTATCTTCTTGCTCGAATATGGGTTGTAGGTTCTATCCTTGAATCAGAGTTGGACTTGCTGCTACTGTTAGAGGGAGTGCGGCAATGCCGCTCTTATGTGTGGCACTGCCTCTCTACTAATTTGTAGCAGGGGTCGGCTCCCCCTTAGCATCAGGTACGTCAGCGGAAATTGGTGCAGCAGCAACTTGAGGAACCTCCACCTCAGTGACTTCGTCTTCTTGTGGTCTTATGTCACCAATAGCCAATTGCTTGATTGCTTCGCATGGTGGATCCTCCTTTTCTACAACACTTGAATCGACTTGCTCTACTTGAGAGCCATTAGATTCATCAAATGTCACATCTACTGCTATTTCAACTCTCCCGGAGGTTTTGTTGAAAACACGATAGGCATGCTCATTTGATCCATAACTAAGAAGAAAACCTTCATCAACTTTAGGTGTAAACTTAGAGGTTTTGGGTTTCTTATTAAGTATGAAACACTTGCACCCAAACACTCTAAAGTAGGACACCTTTGGTTTGTTACCGGTTAGAAGCTCATATGAAGTTTTCTTCAACTTCTTATGTAGGTAGAGGCGGTTGATGGCATGGCAAGCGGTGTTAACAGCTTCGCACCAAAAGAGATCTGGTGTCTTGTACTCATCTAGCATTGTCCTTGCCATGTCAATTAGTATACGATTCTTCCTCTCTACTACACCATTTTATTGAGGGGTGTATGGAGTTGAGAACTCATGCTTGATGCCTTCTTCATTAAGAAACTCCTCAACTTGGGTGTTCTTGAATTCGGTCCCATTGTCGCTTCTCATTTTCTTGATGGGGCACTTTTGAATCATTTGCCTTCTTTTCACTTACTTGAGCCTTACCACACAAGCAACCCTTGCCAATGATCTCATTGAGTCTAGCAATTTCTTTTCTCATTGCCTCCATGTTTGCAAGGTTAGTGGAATAAGCATTCATATCAATATTATAACATTTTCCACAACCTTGACTAGTGGAGGTAGTAGAGACATCCTTTGCCTTAGAGGGATGTGAGTTGCTATCCCAAAGAATGTTATATTACAGCTCAAGTTCTTTGTGCTTTTCATCTAAGTCACAATACTTTTTCTTGAGAGCAATATTTTCTTTCTTTGTGATAGCATGGTCCCCTTGTTCTTTGGCCAAGGCCTTCCACAAGGATTTCACCTCACTTCTCTCTAATGCAAGAGCTTCCTTGCTAGCAATGTAGAGATCCTCTTGTTGGATAAGAGTTTCCTCTCTAGATTCTAGCTCTGCTTGGACACTCTCTAAGTCCTCCATTAGTTTAGTGAAGAATTATTTGGTCTTTCCATCTAAGTTCTTAGTTAATTTATCAATTTCTTCATCACTAGATTCATCATCACTAGAGCTATCACTAATATCACTACTAGAGATATCACTAGGAGGTGGAGGTGGAGGAGTTTTGGCCTTGGATTTAGATTTTACCTTCTCACCCTTTGCCATAAGACAAATGTGAGGGGAGTAGTAGTATCATCGGACATGTTGGTGAAGAGTCTTGGTGAAGAAGATGGCTCATGGATATCAATGGTTGCAACTTTCTCATCTTCTTCACTTGAGCTTTCAATAGATGAATCCCATTCATGCCCAATGTGAACTTCTCCCTTGTTTTTCTTGCTCTTTCTTCGGTCGGCCTTGTCCTCCTTCTCTTTCTTATACTTGTTCTCCTTGATCTCATGTGGGCACTTGGCAATAAAATGATCAGTGCTTCCACAATTATAGCATGTCCTCTTCTTCTTATTTGGAAACTTCCTCTTTACTACCTTGTACCCTTGCTTCTTTAACCCTTTGTGAAACCTCCTCATAAAGAGAGCAACATCATCCACTTTCTCATATTGTTCATCATCATGTTCACTCTCACTAGAGGATGAGGTGGTCTCTACTCTTTCTTGAACTTGTTTGATTGCTTTGGGCTTACTAATTAAAGCTTGCTTGTTGGTCTTGGACTTGTTTGTAGAGCCTTGCCTGCTTGATTTGTTGGCCTTGAGAGCTACATCCTTGTTGATCTTGATGCCTTCTAGCTTTGCTTGCAATTCTCCAAGCTTTTTCCTCTCATTTGCTTCTTCTCTTTGCATGTCAAATGTCAAGATCCTCCCAAGTACATCATTTGGTGTGAAGTACTCAAACTTTTTCTTGTCTCTAATTAGAGTTACTACGGTCTTATTTCTTGGTGAATAAGCTTCCAACATAGTCTTGACCACTTTGTGATCATCTAGCTCATCACAACCATAGCCTCTAATCTTGCCCACCATGGTCATCAACCTATCAAACATCTGTTGTGGTCATTCTCCATCCAAGATAACAAATCGGTTGAGCTTGGACATCAATAAATCAATTCTTGCTTTTCTCACTTTGTCAACCCCTTCATGTGCAAGGTGCAAAGTATCCCAAATTTGCTTGGCAACATACACACCAATCACTTTATTGTACTCATCACCATCCAAGGCACTAAGTAGCACACTAGTAGCATGACCGTTGCGGTGGATGATTCTCATTTCTTCCATGGTTGGATTCTTGGGATCAACCGATGGCTCAAATCCATTACAAACAACCTCCCAAATGTCGGGATGAAGACCTATAAGATAGGCTCTCATCAAGTGCTTCCACTTGGCAAAGTTAGTCCCATCGAAATGAGGTAACTTGCCCGTGGGCACATTGATGAAAGACTTGCGATCATTGTTAGTCATAGACATAGAAGAATAGTTAAAGGATACGGCGGCATATTTGTTATCATCATTCTTCTTGCCCTTTCCTTTCTTGTCCTTCTTGCTATGTACTTGGTAGGACTCATCATCATCACCATCTTCGGAGCTGCTAGATAGCTCACTTGAAGATGAATTGGAGGCTTTTGCTTCTTGTTCCTTCTTCTTTCTTGTTTCTCTTCTTTTTCTTCTAGCTTCTCTCTTAAGTCTTTTTTTCTTCTTTTCTTGCTTTCTTCTCTTCTAACCACTGCTGCTCCTTCTTCTTCTCTTTTGCTTCTCTTTTCTCTTTTCTAGCTGCCATTCTTCTTCTTCATTTTGAGCTTTTTCGGCATCGGTTGCCTCTACCTATGGGAGCGTGGAGTTGCTCGCTATAGAGGCGCTAAGCTCACTGCTGTTGGTGTCATGCAGTCCAACGTCCTCTGGATCGACGTTGATGGGCTTCACAACATCAGATCCTCCCCCGGGCTCCATACCTCATGCGGTGAAGCGCACACGAGGTAACCTGGCTCTGATACCACTTGTAGGATCTCTGGTATGCCTAGGGGGGTGAATAGGCCTGTAAAAATTCAACTTAAACCAAAGTCAAATTCACCCACGGTACTACCGCTCTATGAGCGCGGCACTGCCGCACCTATAGGAGAGATTAGTTCACAGTTCAAAATCTTTCCAATGAAATTTAGATCGAGTATATTTCTTAGCTTCCTGTAGGGTAGTAGATCACAGATCGACAGCTGAAAGTGGTGGGAACACCACACACAAGTAGATCAGCCTCAAACTCTAGAAATCACCTCAATCAACAATATGTCATGCAAGTAATATAAATCAAGCACATGTGACATAATGATTTATCTCGTGGTTTGGCTCACCACCAAGGCTTGCCTACCTCCACGTTGTTGAGGTTAGCCACTAGGACTTAGAGCTTTCTAGCTCTTCCTCGTTCTCAAGTCAAGAGACTTAACTCTTGAGATGAGGGGTGAGTTTACTAGCTTCAAGAGATGATTACAAACCTCCCGGCTGCCACACAAGTTGGCAAGCTCCACGGGCGATGCTTTAGCCAGCTAGGAGCCAAGCTCCAAGAGTAACAAACACAACCGCCGGCCAAAACGTGAACCAAGTGCTCTTTAGAGTTTGGGAATCAATGGAGCTGCTCTCTAATCGAGTTTGAGACCCTTTTTCCTCAAGGATTGATGGAGAAATCAATGAATTTGTTTAAGGTCTTGAGGTCAACAATGGAGTGAGAGAGAGAGAGCTCTTGCTCTATTTTGGGCATGCTGAAGTGAGAAAGAAGAGAGCTGGTTCGTTACCATTGGGAAGGAAGGGGAAAGGTATATATACCCCCGGCCCCAAACGGTCACTAAAATCGTAGATAACCGTTGGGAAGGAAAGGGAAAAGTATATATTTCCCCAGCCCTCAACAGACACTGCACCCAAGAGGTCGGGCGACATGAGGACGCGACCAAAGGGTCGAGCAAGCCAGAGCCCGTGACCTTAGGGTCGGGCGAGACGGAGCCCGCGACCAAAGGGTCGGGCGAGCCGGAGCCCGCGACCAAGGGGTTGGACGAGCCTCTCTTCAAGTGCGGCAGTGCCGCACCACGCAAGACAACAAGGGTAATAGTGAAGTGTAGACTGTCTTGACTGTGAATCTGAGGATGCTTGTGATTGTTTGAGCACTTGGTAGCACACATTAGCTTAAGCATTGTGCCCCCGTTTATAGTACGGTTTTTTCTATACTCAAATTCAATATATAAAAGAATTTAAACCTCCTTTGAGTTTGAACCCATCTACATTTGTAATTGGGGACTCCTCCGTTCCGTATAGCATCCTCGAATATAAGTTCCCTACTTGTCATCTCGATAAATCTCATTAGTTCTCTAATTGCGTTGTCATTATCACCAAAACCCACAATTAAGGCTTGATTGCACTTTCAAACATGTGCAACATCCACCGATCTACTTTTGTAACATCAAGATAAAACAATTGCAACGTACATCTGAAATGTCTAAAACACTTGAAACATACATATGCAACATAGGGAAGTGGAAGGCCGGGGCCAGTCGATTACTGTCGTCGAGGTGGGAGCCGACGGCAAGCCGCGGCGCGCGAGCACCCCTAGCACCGGTCGTGCTCGTGGGTGCCCATGGCTCGACCGAGGAAGACTTGACGCGCCACGGCACGTGTGCCCTAGCGGCCATGGCGGGGTCAGCGACGCACGCGACGGCAATGGGGATGGACGGATGATGATGGAGCGAGCGGCACAGGTGACTGGGACAGGGCGTAGCGCGGCCGGCGATGGGGCACGAGGCGGTTGGGGGAAGAGCACGGCGTGGTAGCCCGACAAGCGCGCGGTGGTGGAAGGCGGCGTGGTAGGGCGGGCGGATGTGCGTCCACGCACTCACGTGAGACGAGCGGATAAACACGGTTGATATATTTCTTTTTAGAAAGAAAGAGCAGAGTAAACGAGGATGAACCGCATACAGACGGAACGGATGCCCGTGGCCAAATACTGTGGTTAGAACAGCCCCAGTGTTGAACGAAATCTAACCGAGGAAAAGGTGAGCACGCTGCCCATCAGCGTTTGAACCCTAGGTTCGGTGCTGGTGTTCTCACCGGGATTTATTCCCATAATAACTTCCAGTGAAGCCTCTTAATGCGTGGTGCCACAAAAGGACTGCAACATTCCCGTCGCCTACAGAATCTGCTGGTTTCTGATAATCTCTCTAGAACACGTCTTCATATCTATGTATAGTTGTAGGTCTGCTCATATACTAGTGGTGTTTATATATATGGTGTAGGTGTGTGTCTGTATACAAATAGATGCTACAGCTATATGCATGCAGATAAGAGGTGGAAAAAAAAAACACCGTACCGATAACACTAAAGCCGTTGAGTATTCGTGTCAGACCGAAAATCGAACTCACAACCAGCCTCTCACATATTCTGGACCCACGCTCCCATGGTTCGAACGCACTGCACCTGCTCGGCAACTGGATAGAGAGAGAACAACTGAGGAACTGTAAGGCGCGCCCACGTCAGCAGGTGACGTCGGCTCGGCACATGCCCGCGCTGCCGAGGCTCGCCGCGCCGCCGCCGCCGGCGGCCGCGTCCGCACGCCGCAGGTCTCTGACTCTGCCGCCGCCGCCACGTCCCCCAGACTGCTCCTCCTCCTGGAACAGCCGGAGGCGCTCGCCGCTGCGGCCCTCGGCAACCGACGCTGGCGCGCCCCGCGGAGGCCCGCTCCCGGAGCCAGTGGAAGTCGACCAGCTCCTCCTCGCTGCCCTCCGCGCCGCTCGCATCCGCGACGAGGAGTCTCGCCGCTCAGGTACACCTGGCGACTTGTCTCGTGTTGTTGCTTTGATTGACCTTCCGATTTGGGTTGGTATTGCTGAACTGCGCGTGCGCGCCACCTGTTCGACGAATCGTGGATAAACTATAATTGCTCACGTGCTACCTGCAATCACGATTTTCTTTCACTTGGGGCAGGCCGAAACCATTGCATGCTATTTTGTTCTTCATTGTGAACTCATTTAACAAGGGAATGGAACAATCTGGCGGTCAGGTTTAATACTTGAAAGGAAGTCGGGTTACATGTTTTGGGAGATTATCCAGTTATATGCTCGAAGGTTATATATGACCTGGTGGAAGTAAACAGCTCTTGAGTAATATTGCAATATCACTGTGGAAGTGTGGATACTATACTAGAGTCCTGGTTTTTGTGATTCTTTTGCCTCGAATGAGGCAGCTTAGGGTTTAGCTTGAACAGAGAAGACATACAAACATGTCTATGTCAGTACACAGCTGTCTTCTGTTGTTGTCCTGTTATTTATTTTCTGGTAGGTTGATATTTCATATTTGTATTCTGTTGTCAGACTGCTGTTTTCACGTTGTTTGCTGTTTCAGCACAATGTGTTGGTTTATTGTGCTGCAAAATTATAGGAACAGAAATCATTATTATGTTTTTTAAGGTCGAGAATGCATTAATAACAACTGAGGTACAAACTTGATTACCAAAATATTTACGTGTGCAGATGCCTTATGCAACTTTCGTTATTTGCCTCTACTTCATTTTCTAGTCATTTAATCACATTGAAAGATGTCGGGGTTCCTCATGATGAGTCATGAGGCAAATGTTGATGACATATCCGCTACTGTTTGAACCATGTTGTACTCTTTTCCTGGGAAAGCTTTGATAAAAATCACCGTAGAGTATTAGCTTCTTTAGCTTTAAATATGTTCTATGATAGTTCCAATGTGATTTAATGAAGTTATACGCGTGCAGATCCTCTTTTCATCGATACATATGCTGCTGTTCTTCTTTCACATGATGTGGCACATCATCACATGGATTATCTAGATTCACATGCAGTGCCTTGGCAAGATCATTATAGGCTAACAACCAGATATATTGATGACAAATTACAGAATTTGATCAACAATTCAGAAGATATTAGACAGGTAAATTTAAGTAAATGTTATGCTAAACTCTTTCCTTCCAACCATTTGAGAATCTGCTGGCTCATTCCTTATAGGTTGTTCTGTTGACAGATGGAATGGACACTCGTCCGTACAGGCTGAACTGGCCAAGGTTGTCTGTTATATATGATGTGTCACCAGGAAAAGTATTCACTGCAGCAACTAAGCAGCTCAGAGGTGTAGTAGAGACTTATCAGTCACAAGTTTCTTCTTTTTGTTTGTTTTGAAGAATAGATGATAGGGCTTCCTTACCCATGTTTATGCTATAGTTCAATCAAAACATATGTATTTTCCATTTATTTTCCAGAAGATGCAACCATTAGTGTCTGAACCTATCTATTCTGGTCAGTTGAGGCACTACTAATAATTTGTTGGGTGGATTTTGAGTGCTCAAATATAAATTTTTTGTCAAGCTCTTCGATCCTTCAAAAAATAGATGTAGTAATGAAAAAAGATAGCTTTTCATCACAAATGTCAGTTATTTAAAAACAGATGTGGTAATAACCATTAAAATGTAACAAGTTCATTCCCTGTATACCCCTAATAGTTTCTTGTGCTATGCCTCACTGACATATTGGGCTGTTTATTCAAAAACATATTGGTCTCATAATGAGTAGCATGTTTTAGAGCATGAACTTATTCAGTGGCATATGAACGATTTTCTTACTTCTCTAAAGAAAACTTAGAGCTTTGGTAATGATTGCCAAGAACTCATGTGCATTTATGTTTCTTATGGTTCACAGGAACTGGAGCGAAAGTGTCGCGAAATTGTGTCTTGCTTCATACTTCTTTGGAATCCCATGATTTACAAGCGGGGTTGAGAAAAAATGGTTTCAACGGGAATAGGCTCAGCTTGTGGGTACTGCAGGTAATTAGCTTATCTTGTAAGCATGGTAAATTTTCAATTCGTTTCCTTATCATCATATTCAATTCTATCCAGAAAAACATATTTAAATAAGTGAAATTTACAAATGTTTTCATTGGCCTTGAGCACAACAGCAGTTCAGTTATGGTATATATGAATGTTAGTGCAGTCAGTAACAACACCTTGATAGTCTTCTTTTTCTAAAATTAAGTTTTATTGGCATTGCAGGGTTTACCTCTGTCCACAACCACAAGTTTGGAAAATCTCTTGCTTGTCATAAGCAATTTAGCAATGAAAGGAAGTATCTTCATAGGAGAACTGCCCCATTTTCCAGACTGTACAGCACCAATGGACATGGTTGATTAAATATATGTCAAAATCACATATTATCTTTTAAATGGGTTGTCAATAATAGCTCCCCTGTATGTTGTTTTGCAGGGCTTGGAACACGAGAATCTGGAAAAGCTTTTCTTTAATCAGGGCTTTCGAGTCAGCTTTGTGCAATATGACAATGTTGCAAAGGATATTGGCTTAGATCTAGCTACTCCATGGGAACAATGTGGCAGAATGCTTTTTGTTGCAGAACAGCTGCGGTTTTCAGATGCACAAGTGAGCCAATGAATAACTCCTGCTTGATTTATTTCTGTTACAGTAATTTTGAAGATGATCTGAAAAGATCTTGGGATCATTATCATGGCCATGATTTCAAATTCCTTTGTCAGAATATATCTTGGTAGAGGGACAATTAGCAAATTCTGACTGATTTCTGGTAGACACCATGACATCTAAATTCAAATATTTCCTAAAATGTCAATCTGACATATGTCTAGAACTATCTGTAACTTTTTTGCCAAGATCCAGACGAAAAAGTGCAGGTTTTACCTTTAGATGGCCTATGTTTAGTTATCACCGTCAATTCTGTATGAAATATATTACCAACAATACATATAGGTACCGTTGCATAAGAAAACACGTACTTGTAAATAAATCATTGAGGTCCATTGTGTATTGATTTAAAACCAATTTAGACTGTAAGAGGAAAAGGTACAGCAATCTTTTGTGTAGTTGGACAGCCAAGAGATCAGATCCTTACATCAAGTCTGTCCCTAGAAAAGAAAACACACTCACATGTGAAACCTATCTAGAAAAGTGGAATTTATTAATGAATCTCCAGTAGATTGCTAGCTCAGAAATAGCAACCGGTGCAACTTCTCGCTGTATCCATGGCCTGAAGGAAGATCTGGATTGCTGCTGCTCACCACCTGTCATAGTTTGCAGCAACAGTAAATATCGTTAGAACCTTACCAAATATCTTTCCAACAAATCCTTATAGTGATATCATCCTTAGGTTTGCAATAATGCAGGCCCCATAACATTCTCTGACGGCACGTTGAACATTCATTTGATTTTTTCCTTTTCCTGGGATTGGTAGATGGAGAGCTTCCGGATTCATTTTGAAAGAATTGATGCCGACGCTGACGAAGAAGGATTTGAGGAACTATAGTCAGTTCCGTGACATATGATTGAACTATAAGGCTTGATTGCAGTTTGGGCTTGTGCAGAGACCGCGACATGGATTCGAATAGAGCTGGTAAACGCAAGACCATTCTTGTAATCCGTGCCAGCTTTCTTCTTGGAAGGCAGAAGAATCAATGGAAGTGCCTATTGTTTATTTTTCATTTCACGTGTTCTCTAACGTTTTTGTATTCAGCCTGTTTGTATTCAGCCTGTTCGCTTGCTCGTAAACGATCGTAAATTTCCAGCCGGGAACAGTGTTTTTTTCTCACACCAAACCAGCCAGCAGTAAATAATCCACGATACGATACGGCCTCCTGAACAGGCTGTTGGAGCAAATTCGTGACTGAACTGAACCTGTGTATGGTGTATGGTTCACTTCCCTGAATACTTCCGCGTGACCTACCCCACTTCAGCTGCGGCGGCCTTGTGCATACTTGTGGCTTTTGTATTTGATGCAAAAAAAAAAGAAAAAAGAAAAAAGAAAAAAAAAAAGAAAACATAAGCATGGCATGTATGGGAGCATATAGGAGTCCCAGCTATGGAAGGAGCGATCAAAGTATTTAGGATGTAGCAGAAATGGATCTTGGTTTGTCATTGGAATTTACGCATGATATCATCGAGCAAGCCAGACAAATAAGACAAAAATAAAAAAAGTTCCGTTGCCGGGACTCGAACCCGGGTCTCTCGGGTGAGAGCCGAGTATCCTAACCAGCTAGACTACAACGGATTTTTGTGTTACATATCTGTCCTAACAAACTAGAAGTATTGTATTTTTGATTTCTCCTTTCCGCCTTTTTCAGTCCGTCTAATTCCAAGACAAGAGTGTGTTTCGTTGGCCTCCAAAACTTAGCAACCCTCCGCAATACATACCTCACAGCCAAAGATTTGGGGGTCTTCCCTGTTGATTCTGTTACCAACACACGCCAAATATTTAGCAAACAATTTTAGCGCTCCGCAGCTACGATCCAGACATTGGTTGTGCCCGCCCGTGGACAACTACGTATGTTCCTAGACCTGTCCGAACACGAGCTTACTTGGGTGTAGAGATGAAAGTGATCGAGCGAGAAAACCCGTTAACCGTTTCTATTTCCGTATTTGATCACGGAAAACAGGAACGAGAATAGGATATATAGCCAGGAATGAGAATGAAAACAGGGTATGCGGGAATCCAGAAGAACAAATACAGACAGGAACTAGAAACTTAAGCTAAGATCCGTGTGAGTCTTCCCATTGGCTTGTCTAATGTTCGAGTGTACGGTTTTTGGGTATAGAGTGAACAAACAAACTATTTTCATGTGGTTTAATTTTCCTCGCTCAGGTTTAATACTAAAACCCTTTTTTCTATCATCCAAAGCCATTGATTTTCATCTTTCAATCATCCGTAGTGGGTTTCGTAATTATGGTAGGTTGTCCTCTTCCTCGCCATACACCTCTTGCTCTTTCTATGCACACGTACAGGTGCACACAATTTAGCCACCCTCAAGGTCACACAAAGCAATTTATGGCCTTGGAGGCTTGGATGAGTCTGCAACCCAAGTTGCATGCACGTTAATTGGTCATGTTTGGCTTAGATTAGGCCTACACATTTGTGGGTTGAAGAATGTAATGTAATAGGCTGGGTTGGTCGTAGCCAGACTGCTACTTTCACAATTAGCTAGCTAGCTAGCTAAGCTCTAGATTAGAAGCTATGCATAATTCAAACAAATCCAAACAAAACCAATCTCTTTAGATCAGTTACAAACCACTTCAAACCCCACTAGCTAGTTAGAGATAAGGATAATGCTGTGGCTTCTGCAATTTCACGTCAAATCATAGAGCATAAGGATAAAAGGAACTTGATGCTGACCTAAAAGGATTGTTTTGATGAAAAAACTTGGAAGTTAGGTCACAATGCACAAGAGGAATGTGACCCCAATTTTGAATGCAAGGCAATCGAGGACTTGAACTGAAAGCTAATGACCTTTCTTGAGCCAAGTATCGCAACTGAGTGAAAGGTCCTGTGAGAACCCAAGAGGGAGGGGGGTTGAATTGGGTGACTAATTTCAAACTTAAATCCTAGGACTCAATTTAAACTACCACTAGAAAAACCATAAACTATTCTAGCAAGATATGCACTTAAGATTTTTCTAGTGTGCCCTAACTTGCCCTCAACTCAAAAGAGTTATGCAACTTAGAGACAATCCTATCAATTGTGTGTGTGTGTGGGGGGGGGGGGACTCCCCCCCGTTGACACTCAAGAAAAACACAATCCTACCAACTTTCCTATAGCTAATCTAGGAAGGTAGAGGTCATACAAGCAAAGCACAAGCGAAAGCAATAAACGTGGTAAAGTAAAGAGCTCAAGGTAGAGAGGGCAAACTCTCAGCAATGATATATCTTGTATATTAGTTGTCAAATAACAACCAATACTAGTCAACATTAAAGCTCCACAGAAGTATGCTCCAGGTCACCAAGTCTCTCTCGATCACGGTGTTGGATTCACCACACAAGTCATCAACCAACCAAAGGCAAGTGTCGTGAGTCACAAAGTCTCACTACCGCCACTTTGCTCTTTCGATCACCTAGATTCCGTGTACACTATGGATCTTCTCCACGTGAGGGAGGGGGTCTCCTCATCCCCCGCACATCAATACAATGCTACTCCACATAGAGAACTGATGGTCGCAACCTAGAAGGCCACCATGCCTTCAATGGAAGGCCACAAAAACCTCAAGCGTTCTGGCTCGCCAAGATACAAGGGCACAATAACCCTATCTCTCAAAGATCACAATCTCTAAGGTCTAAACTGTAACACCCTAGGTGTTAGTCATAAGCTAAGCCATGGGTTTAAACTTAAACACAAGATATCAAGTGATGATTAGGAGCTTTAGTTCGAAAATCTTCCAAAGTGGTGACAAAGGTGGTGAGATCAATTGTCTAAAACTAAGCCCCAACTTAAACTTTTAAAAGACAAAGACAACATTGTTTTGCAATTTGTGCATGAGTAGTGTTAACCATGTCTCTTTCATGTGCCTCACATAAGCATAAGCATGACCCTTTTTTCCTAGTGCGTCTCGTAAGGATTAATGCAGAGACTCTTTGAGGCCTTCACTATAGTAGCAGTGCATGCATTTGTGCAAGCAAATTATTCTTTTCAACAGTTTAGCATTTAAATAGGACCATCCATGCAGGAGTACATGACTTTGGGACAACCATGCTAGAAGAGTGGGCTAACTCCAACCCTGCAAGAAAAAGAAAGCACTACCACCATGACAAATGACATCTAACTAAGGGCTTGTTTGAATGCAGTCCAATCCACCCCAATCCACAAGTTTTGCGAGAGATTGGGATGGATTGGAGGGCATCTAAATAAGGCCTAACTAAGAACCCGACATAGGCATTCAAATACATTCCTCCCCATCCTGGACCTTCTCGACACCGGTTTCATTTTCATTTGCTCCATGTATGATCACTGGAGCCGGCCTATACCTCTTGGCAAACACCACGAACGCAAACAGATCCACGGCGTTGAGTGCTGCTATGAGGTAGAAGAACCAGTCCACATGACCTTTGTTGAGATCCTGAGGTATCCACCCAGGCCGGCCGCCTCTACAGGTGATGGTCATCACCAGAGTGACGAGAAGGCTGCTCGCAAAGCTCCCAGCCGACATGGAGGCGACGCTCATGGCGCTCCCGAGGCTCCTCAGGCCTTCCGGGAGCTGGTCGTTGAAGAACTCTGTCATGGTGACGTACATGAATACCTCGGAGGCCCCGATCAGCAGGTACTGCGGGATCTGCCAGAGGATGCTCAGAGTGCTGGACGCGTCGACGCCTCCCGTGGCGCGCATCAGCCTCTGCTGCTCCACCACGCCGGACGTGATCATGGCCGCGGTGGAGATCACGAGCCCGGTGCCCATCCTCTGGAGCTCCGTCGGCTCGTGCGATATCTTCGTCATGACCTTGACGATGCAGAACCGGTAGATGAAGACGAAGGCCGTCACGCCCAGTATCTCGAAGACGTCCATGCCGGCGGGCGGGATGGTCAGCTTCCACAGGGAGTCGTCCATGGCCTGTGCCTGCTCGATGAACACCGACGTCATCTGCGAGTAGGAGGTGGAGAAGAGGATGCTGCAGAGCCAGATTGGGACTAGCCGCAGGATGCACTTGAGTTCTTCCACTTGGGTAACTGTGCAGAGCCTCCATGGATTGGGCTTGGAGGAATTGCCCTGCGGCGGATGACCTGCTGGCTGGACTTGAAGGGCAGATGCTGGATCTTTAACCACCGCTGCCTTGTCCAAACACCTGATTCATGAAAACGAAGAAAAGAAAGAAACATATTTATAAATATATATATAAACTTGATCGGCAGTCATCGATCACTATATATATATATATATATATATATATATATTCTATATTATACCCTGGGTACTGAATATTAATTAGTACCCGAGCCTCCCACCGCACGCCTGGCTCACCGTCCTCCGCAGACTCAGGCACCTACGTCAAGGGGTTTGGGGCAGCCTTCCGGCTCAGCCACCCGGCCCGGCCTTTCGATGACCCAGCTCGGCCTTTCGATGACCCGGCCCGGCTCGCAGTCAGATTTTGGAACCGCTCCCCAACCCATTGCCCACGTTCTCTGCGGTTCAATTCCAATCAGCTCGCGTTTCACCAAAAAAAAAAACAGCTCGCTCCGTCCGCAACCCTACCGGCGCCGCGCCCCTGACCCCTCCGGCGCGGCACCACCCTGCACCCATCGGCGCCACCCCTCACCCCTCCGGAGGCAGGTCGCAAGGTGTTGACAAAGCAGACTTGCAAGGTTGGGGCTGGGTCCGCGAGGCGCAGGTGCCGGGACTGACCTTGGCGATCTGGTCCAATGTCGGTGAGGCCAAGCAGCCAGACATTCATGTGGCCTGCTGGGGAGCGTGGAGCCCGATGAGATCCAACCACAGCTATCACAGCCATGGCTCCTGCAGTGCTGGTGGCACACAGGTATTCCATTCTGTCCCCCCCCCCCGCATCTTCATCTGACATCGTCGCGTCCTGCAACTCTCCCATGATCCAGATCCATATGCTGAGGCACCCCTCTCCATCTAGACTGGGTAGACATCAAGTCTTCGGAAATTATCTCTTCCCCTCATCTTTTAAATATGGTCTCGATTAGTCATTTGTGGCAATCCTATTGGTCTTACCCAATGGTAATTTATCATAATTTTGTTCTTGTTCAGTCATAGGTGAAGGCGGTCATGGTGGCTTTGCGGAAGGGCTCGATAGACTGTCTGTTCTTACTGTAGTGCCGTCTGCACATTCAGAATTGAAGTGGGACAAACATAGAGCTTCTAATTTTCGCATTATCTGCTGATTTTCCAAAGCCACTACGCTACAGAATAGGATTGAGAAAGTAATCACAAGACTCTTTAATTCTTATCAGTGTCTGATATTGATCTTTTTATATTTTTTTCATTACATATTTACATCTATACGTAGCTGGGAGTTATAATGGCGCATTAACAGATCTAATCATTTTATTTGTTTGTTTAATTCATATGCAGTGCCATTGTGTGATAATTATTAAATAAATTAGTCTACTTATCTATAGTACAGATGATTCAACATCTCTTTTTTATAGAGATTCATAAAAAAACATCAGAGATTATATATGGATATGCCAACATATTACTTATTTTGAATTTATTCATAGATGGAATTTTTTCACCTCCAATTATGATGCTTAGAGCTTATTTCATAAACACCAGTTTTGTTCATCTAGTTGTTAATTAACATATGTGGGTAGAGGGAGGAATCAAATTAGATAGACTGATTATGAGATAGTGTCTGTGAGTCAGTCTGACGGGGAGACACAAAGGACACCCTATTATATGGTTTCATATAAATGAGAATTTTTTGTTGTACTGGCATCAGGAATTGCTTTTGATATTAAAAATGTTTCTAGAATCACAAATGTCACAATCATTAAAATTAGTGTTCCCTTCTCTCTTTGATGCCTTTCCTTCTTTTTTCATTTTCATTAACTCTAGGTTGTGGTTGTTTTAGTCCATGATGCATACTCCATGAACTATGATGATGCCATCTTTCCTAAAATTACTGGACACACTTTTATCAGGCAAAGTTCAAATGAACTAGAAGTTTCTAATTTTCAGCTTATTAATTCCTGTTGCAGCATGTTCACTTGGGTTTCTATTTTGTTTAGTGATTTTGTGGACACTTATTTATCGTTTTTGGTGGACACATTTTTCTAATCAGGCAAGCTCAAATGAACTAGAAGATTTTGTGGCAGCATGGCATAGAATGCATGAACCATAGGTGAGATTCCAGGTATAATTGAGGGATTTCATAAAATACCTTTTTGATCATACATCACTACTTGATTTCAGTCTCGAATTATCCAGACCAGATTGTACGGTAGTAAATAGCAAGTCTCTTGGATGCTCCGTGTTTGTGTGAATGTTACTATATTGAGTTCTCTCACATAGCTGGTTCAAGAATGAGTTTTTTTAACAGTATCAGATTGCTTCTACTATTAAATTGCCTGATTAGAAAAATAAATTCGCAAGTTATCAACATATCTGCTTTCAGTACGCGATTCCATCTTGTATAGCCATCTGTTAGTTGGTATCTTTCCCGTTATTCTGTATTTTCATTTTACATGCCATGGCCTGAAAGTGGGGACAAATACTTTTGTATGTTCTGCTAGTTTGTGAAGCTGCAACTGCAATGTTGTGCCACTAGGTTTGTAAGCTGTCATCCCCAGCAAAATGTTTAAACTCACATTTGCTTTCAATATAAGCACAACATTTTCTAAACATGAAATAGTTCCTGATTTGATCTTTAATTCACTTTTGTTATTTGAAAAATTCATTATAGTCTGTTTCGTCTGAGTCTCATATCCTGGACACCTCCGTAAATGGCAACTCTGAGTATGGGATTCTGATATTCATGTATATGAAACCTTCTCCATGCTCCTCTCATGCTCATGTAGTTTTTACTTAGCTATCCATTTAAGTTCACAGTTTCAAGAATGTTACTCCTGATTCAGTTCAGATCTTACCAGGTGCGAACAAAAGTGGATCTTGTATTGTTTTTTAACTCCTTGCCATTTCAACTTATTTACCATATTGTTTTGATCCTTCTGAGTACTGGTGTTAAATAATCCACCTATGATAACGTAAAGAACATGTGGATTACATTGCTAACCCTGCAAAGTGCAAATATGTTCTGCTCCATTTCCTTGGCTACCACATGATTAATTTTCTTGATACTTATGTATATTTCTTGGTTGCTCTTTTATCACCATTCACACAAAATAGAAATATTTTAGTCTGCAAATTAATTAAATCTTCCACTCTACTTTCAAAATTTTCTTGCACATGAGGAATGGTGATTTCTTACCCTGGAGCGGCCTTGCATTACTCTATATGTTCCTGTCAGTTGTGATGGAAACGCCAAGATTGATGTGGTCTCTAATAATGAATTACACCTACGGAGACTATTTTGATCTTGTCACTGTATTTGCGGTCTTATGTACTTATGAGTTTGCTGAAGTGGTTGTAATAATGAATCACACCTAAGGAGATATTCACCTAAGAAACTATCGTGCATTTGATTCCTACTAGTAATTGTTTTTGGTAGAACACATATTTTCACATTTGAAAAATTACCTAATCAATTAGTGTGGTGTGTCATTATGTGCTATAGCCGATAGGTATTGCCTCTTCTTGTGTTAGTTAGATCAAGTTTCCAGTGAACAAGCATAAATTGTTTTTCTTAACCACAGTTCCCTGCAACTGAACTGAATCTTCTTAGCTTAAGGAATATATCCGTATTTTTTTTCATCTCAGAAGAACTAAATGTTTGTTGCTAAGACCTAATCAGCTACACAATGCAATATTCAAATGTCATATCATGAAAATTTTATATGATAATTTGCTTTATACGTGAACTCTCAGCTTATATAAATAATGTTTGTCTGGATGTAATCTCATATGGGAAGCTATATTGCAATATATATTATTCTTATTGCAATGAATTTCTTTTGATTCTTGTCGAGTCAGGAGTCTAGGAGTAGTTTCCTAATGGTAAACTTCCGCTGCTTACCATTTCCTTTTCAGCATGATATTTTGTTTGCTCGATGGGTGGCAAAGCATTTCATGTTGCTTTGGAGTGCACACTTCAGAGTTCTGTCACACCCTAAAGTAGGATCAAGTGAAACTATTCCATTTTATGCTTGCACTCTCTTTGCATCTTTACTAATTTTCTCCATTCATCATACTCACAGATTCATAAGCCTTTTTGACATACTCTTTAATTTTTCTATGACAAATTATGCAGGTTAGCAGATGTTTACATGCACGATGATCCAAATCCTCTGATGGCACTTTTCACTAAAAACTTGTGAATGTGGGAATTAGAGCACTTTCTCCTGCTTGTCTGCATCACTATATTCACCATTAAGAAAAGGTAACAACCTTAACTTGCTATTTTTGCGTTCTCTGCATGAGAATGACCTAAGAAGTACCATGGTGCCAGCAGCACTTGGAAGTGATTCCCTAATGCAATTTATATGGGTCTATGTGTGAATCAGAGAGCCATTTGTTCATCTTTGCATACCAAAACTGAAAGGTAAGAAGCTATAACCATTAGTAACACTAGGAGTAGTACTACTTGATATGTCACGGCAGTATAAGCCTTATAATATCTGGAACTGTGATCCAACATAGGTGCCTTCTTTCCAACAATTCAGCATGGTACATATGCATACCATACAGTGCATGTATGGATTCTTTTTTTGCTAATAAATCTAGGCAGCTTACTTGAACTAGTGCTCACTTGGGTATTCAATGAAATGATAATAATAATTGGTGGTGAGCTGTTTAGTGTGGCATCAATGTCACAAAGGATATACAAAACAGAGTAAGAACCAAGATGATCCACCTAAGACACCATGATATCACACATGCCTTTTTTCAGCATCATGTTTTACATATAGCATGGATGCCTCCTAAGTTTCCTGCTACTAATTAGTACTTCTTCCATTCCAAATTATAAGACGTTTTGGCTTTTCTAGATTCATAAATTTTGCTATGCACTTAGATATATATTATGTCTAGATACATAGCAAAAGCTATGAATGTAGAAATGCCAAAACGTCTTATAATTTGGGATGAAGTACTAGTTAGATTTCATGATCTCTGTTTCCCTTGTTCTGCTAGAGGTTCAGTGTAACGCTAAGGCTGGTGTCGTATTAGAATATGTGCATGTTCTATTACAAGAAAAATGCCTTGCTTTAGATCAAGTTCTGTGAAGTGCAAATGTTTGATCATAATTGCAAACAATTGAGGCTTTTATGGTTCACTCACTTCATTATGTAAGATAGAGAGGTTTTTGCATGTACATATTCATTATCAATAATTAATCTAATTCTATGCTAGATAAAATATAATGGAAGTCTTATCTGGCCACACATAACAATATCTATGACTAGGCTAGTTTGGCATAAATATTTGAGGTTTCTATGGCTCCCTAGCTTTTTCAGCACAAGCAGATCAAATTAGCAATGGAAAAAAAATTAAAGAAATACAAGCTAATATTTTCTTAGCTTTTATTCACTATTGAATTTGTCTCTGAGATAGGCAATCAATTACTTCATGAATTTTATACATGTATCTTATATTGCAGGTGTTTTAAGAAGCGACTGTCATAGTGCTTGTGTACTTAATTGACGTGTTAACAAGTCGGGTCTGGGTGCTATGCAAATGAAGGTCAATGTTAGCAGCATCCCAAGTGTTTGCTGAATGGGGACATATAATATAATCAGATAGGAAAATATACATGATAACAGGCCATCATCCAGAAAAGTTGTGTTGCATTGCTGCATTCTACAAATGACATCCAAAGCTCTCAATGATGCAGATTTCAGTTCATCAGAATGAAAGACTTGGATGTCTGTGCGTCATCATTGCAGTTCTACAAAAACAAATGGATGTCTGTGCATCATCTTTGTAACTATGATAACGAACGAAATGGTACTATTTGTGATTAGCATCATGTACTATTGTAAAATATTACGAGAACATTGTCTCCTGGGACCGATTCACAATTCTTAGTAAAATTAAAATAATATTTATAGTTTAGATAATGAATTATCATTGTTGAGAAGTAATTCATCACAAGGAACCTAGTGTAGAAAGAAATTAATGGCCAAATATATGCATCCATGGAGGACTAGCAGAAAAAAATGACCCCATAACCGAATTCTGTCCACGTACGCAAAAAGAACAAAAAAAAATCGGCTAGAAACGCACAACGGACAAAAAAAAACGTCCGACCAAAAAAAAACAGGTCAGAAACACACAAAGGACAAAAACAAACAAAAAAAAACGGCCAGAAACACAGGCATAAGTAGGCAACAGGCACGAAAAAAAAAATCAACGAGCATCGCTTAGGCAGGCCGCGGGCGATCGTGCGTCATCTGCGGGCGTGGGGATGGCCTCGGGTACTGAATAATAACCAGTACCCTGGGTATTAACTAGCGCAATATATATATATAAACAAACAAACACCGTATTATGTACCTGTACTCTGGTGTGTGCACCATCTTCCTGACCCCGGCCGTCTTCACGTGGTCTCCATCGGCAGCATCGGGGTCGTACAGGTCTTGCTCTCGCACCGGAGCTCTGACACGCCTGTTCCTTACGGCAGCAACAAGCACCTGGCAGACGCTGACGACGGCGTTCCCGCTGGCCAGGAAGTGCCTGTACCTGAGCGTCCCGACGGCGAAGAGGAGGTAGCCAAGCAGCGCCGCCGCGGTGGCGATCCAGAACGCCTGGACCCACTCGCCCTTGTCCTCCATGTACGCGAGCGCGGTGACGGCGAGGATGCCGCCGAGGTTGTTGGCGACGAAGAAGTAGCCGAAGAAGGCGGACTTGGACTTGCGCTCCCGGGCGTCGGTCTCGTCGAACTGGTCGGCGCCGAACGTGTTGGCCGCGGGCTGGTACCCGCCGCTCCCGAGCGCGATCTGGTAGATGGAGACGTAGAAGACGGCGGCCTGCACCGTCGTGGGCGGCTTGCAGTGCTCCTGCCGGCCCCCGCCGTTGCCGAAGTGGCACGACTTGTCCAGGAACACGTGGCAGGCGACGGCCAGCTCCACCAGTCCCTGTTGTACAGTAGTGTACAGTCAGCAAATTAAGCATGCAGTAGCCATATAGGAGTGTGTATGACAGCAGAATGAATGCATGCAAGGAAGACAGAAAGTAGTATATATACGACGTACAGCGAGGAAGATGAGCTGGAAGATGGTGCAGGCCTTGTATCTGCCCCAGTAGGAGTCGCTGACGATGGCGCCGACGATGGAGAAGACGTAGGTGGTGCCGTTCCAGTTGCTGGCCTTGTTGGCGGCGTTCGCGTTGTCCAGCCTCATCACCACCGACATGAACGTCACCAGGTTGATCCCCACGCAGTTGACCGCGAACGTCACCAGCGCCTGGTTGGCTGCACGCCATGCACACCACAGCCAGCCACAATCCAGGGCTCAGTTTCCCATCACTGTCCCACTTATACTGTATGTAATGTAATGTAGTAAAATCTAAAACTGGCAAAGGAAAACTGCACACGAAGATGATTAATGAAGCAGTAAATAAAAACCTGCTAATCTACCGGTCCGCTACCGTTACACGTTGACCTACCGAGCATGAGGAAGCCGGCGAACCATCCTCCTGACGTGTCTCTGCGGCACGGCTTGCCGTTCCAGCCCACCGACCCGTCCGCCGTCGCCGTCGCCGTCGCCGCCGCGGCCCCAGCAGCAGCACTGCCGCCGCCATGCTCCTCCACCTCACCACCCGGCGGTGTCCCCTGTTGCAGAGGCAGCTCAGCAGTCGGGGTCCAGCTACCCTCCTGCGGATCGATTTACATATACATGCTTCATATCATATACATAGAGGGAATAGAGTACGTATTGTAAACGAATCCATCGAATGGAAACGCGTGCTTATGCCACTGTACTTACAGCCATCCCTGATCGGATGCAGCGATCAGGCTTCTTGGAGGAGCCTGCCTGCAGGTCGACAATGGTCCGGGACCGGGACGGACGATATATAATGGGAACTGAACTTGGGAATGCGAATGGATCACCGGTGCGAGATCGATCCTCTTGTTCAGAGATGACGGACGAGGTTGCTGGGAGTCAGAGGATGGATCACCATGTTTATTTATCTGTTTATTACTGGCTAGCTACTCCGATCCTGGGACCTCGGCCGGAAGATAGATCGGATGGATGGTAGGTGTATATATGCAGTAGCAGAGCAAATGTTTGTGTAGGTGGCAGGTGCTTGTTCTTCTGACTTTGTAAGACAGGCAGATAGAGAGATATATAGCTGGCAGCGGCAGCGGCAGCAAGCACCAAGAGGAAGCGGCGGCGACCAATGCATCTGCCAGAGCCAGCAGGTATAGGGGGAGGAGGGCTGCGCCGCGTCAAGTGCAGCGTTGTCTGTCGTGTAGAGGGAGACGGGTGCCATCGTCTTAGTTAATTGTTTTCAGTTTCAGTGTATCCTCGGCCTGCAATCGCATCATTCTGGATATCCTTCTGACCATATGACCATGGCAATAGTTAGCTGTGCCACATTTAATTTAATTTAATTTAATTTATTTTATCAAATCATCATCGTCTGCAGGGTGCAGACACAAGAAGTCACACGACCGCACAAAGTCAAATTATTACTATGTCATGCCCATGGCTTTGCAAAGCTTGGTTTAATTTGTCTTCTCCACCACCACCGTACCACGGCTTCCACCCGACCAGCACAGCCCGTGGGTATACTAAATCTGCAGCTAGCCCCTGACCGTGTATATCGTGCAAGCCTGCAGGCCACCAACATCATATATATCCGATTAAGTGCTCCATCCGTTCCAAAATAATTCAATTCCTAAAATCACCTAAACTCAAATTATCTTAAGTTTGATCAACTTTACAGGAAACAACAACAATATCTATAACACCAAATAATTGCATTCATGATGTATCTACTTTGGTGTCATAAATATTTTTACTCTTTTCTATAGATTTAGTCAAAGTTAAAAATATAATTTGACTTTGGCTAGTCTAAGTGGGGAGTGTCACATGCATGGGTTTCATTTGCATTTAATCGGCTACCATATAACTATTTTTTATGATATGAGAATGGTTTTAAGAACAGACAAAAGAAGTGAGTTTCATCTAGATGAGGTGCTCTTGGCACGATTACCAACTCTATATAAATCATGAAATTAAACATCTATAAAGCAATAGAATGAAACTATGCACTGAGAATAGATGTTTCATCCAAGTTTCATTTTATTTTACATGATGTGGTAATATTACAAACAATGCCATGAAACTCTCTAATGAAAATAAACTAATACAACTCTAGAAGTTGATTTAGTCTGCGACAGAGGCCGGGAGTATTAAATACAAATGGGTTGAAACCGCTTTGTTTTACCTACCAATGTTGTCATAACATGTTTGCTCACCTCGATGTGGTAACACATTTTATTAGCTACTATACGAACCCTATATGATTGGAACATGCGATGTCCGTACAAATGAGACACGATCTAGCCGTCATTTAGGATGTGCTTCTACCATCGCTTTATGGTAGAAATGCGACCTCTATTTTCTTAAATGTTTCTAAAGTAGACGTAACTTACATGCTCTCGTTACAGATGCATAGTCATAGTTTCGAAGGAATATGTGTTCTCATGTAACAGTCTTTATTCTCAATCAACAAGAACAATTGTTAGTATATCTTGTAGACAACAATATGTAGTCAGTGGTGTTGCCATCATTACATTTCACAAAAAATACATGGAAGTAGCATAAATTATTTGAATTCCTATTCCCTATCAAATATATTGCTTAGAACGCCACACAAGTAATCTTTAAGAAAATGTAGACTACAAACCAATATAAACTCTCCATGTATGGATGTTTTTTTCCTAGAGCTTGCACATCAAGGATAATAAAGAGATGCAAGGTTTTAAATCTTCGGCTAAAGGTATTTAGCGGATGACCTCTAAAACAGCTATAGCGGAGGCTAAATGGGGCTATAACGGGCTATGTCCGCTAAGTTGTACATAAACACCAATAGCTTGATCAGCCTCAAATAGCTATAGCCGGAAATTTAAAACCTTATGAAAGATACTAAAAGACATATTATAAGAAACAAAGCTTTAATTAGTAGAGCTAGTATACCTGCAAGCATGCATGGAATTTAAGTCATACAACCATATAATGGAAAACAAATCATAAACCAACAACTACTACATTTATTTATTTTCAAAAATATGTTATTGCCACTAGAGATAGACATACATGGTCTGCTATATATGTGTATTGACGTGTCTTCAAGTTATATAAAAAGGTAATCTAAAAAAAAGAGGTTTATAATGAAATTAGTGTGGCTCTCCTAATATCTGTATATGTATTCAATCCATGCAAACTCATTCGATCGTATCTATGGAGAGTTCACAAATCAAACAAATACATTCATTGCGATCCCTATAGGAAGATTGCACAACCGCGCAAGCAAGCCACCAATGCAATATCCTCTACTCCATCTCATGCTTGTAGTATGGCTTTGCACGTTTTGTCTCTTGTCCACCACCACCGTACCACGGGCCACAGCTTCCAGGTTCCAGTGGCCAGCCCTGCAGTCCAGACCATATGAATTGTTAGTCCTTAGTAGGAGTAGCAGTGTTGCATTATATTGAACGATCATGGTGGAATGGAACTGTGCAAGCAATGGCAGCAAAGCCAAAGGCTACACGTTCCGCACCCTGCAGCCTGCAGGTCACCACGGTGTGCTCAAGCTCAACTACATGGGCATGCTGTCCCATCAACTTCACCGCAAGGGAGGGAGGGGGGTGTTTAACCGGATACATGGTCGACATAACTAAAACTTTGACTATTTCTCTTGCAAACTGCAATATTTGTACCAACAAATAAAATCATATGTAGCCATAATTTAAAAACTCTTTCAAATCTTAATCCGGCGATATGATATCCATTTCATAAAACATAGTTCGTGTCATATGAGGGTAATTGTTGATATAAAAATCTTGAGACACATATACGTTTTATATATAACAAAAAAAATTGGGGGGGGGGGCGAGGGGTGGTAAGAATCACCTAATATTATCTACTTCCTTTGTCCCAAAGTAAAACAATTCCTAGAATTACCTAAAGTCAAACCATCTTAAGTTTGACCAACTTTATAGGAAAAGATAACAGTATCTATGACATTAAACAAGTGCATTCTGGAGGTACCTAGTGATACTGCTTTGGTGTCATAAATATTTATACTCTTTTCTATAAATTAGTCAAAGTTAGAATAGTTTGACTTTGGCCAGTCTTAGTGGTAGTGCAATGTGAGTTTCATTTGCATTTAATAGGCTGCATGTAGACATTTTTTATGACATGGAAACGGTTTTAAAAAGAGAGAGAAGTGAGTTGCATCTCTTAGCATGTATGATTACCAACTCTATATGGGTCATGAAATTAAATACCTACGCAACAATAGAATGAAACTATGCATTAAGAATGGATGTTTTATCCAAGTTTTATTTTATTTTACATGATGTGGTAGCCTTTGAAACAAGGCCACCAAACTGTCCACTGAGAATAACTTTATTACATCTTTAGAAGTTGATTTAATTTGGGATAGAGGGAGTATTGAATACAAAGGAGGTGAAACTGGTTTGTTTTACCTACCAATGTTGTAATAACAAGTTTGCTCACCTCGATGTGGTAACACATTTTATTAGCTACGATACTAACCTTATGTGATTTGAGCATGCGATGTCAGTGCAATGAGACACGATCTAGCCATCGTTTAGGATGTGCTTCTACCATCACTTTTGCATGACTAGGCTACGATGTAGATATGTTAGAATACTATTATGTTCCGAAATGTTTCTACAGTTGACGTACCTTACATTACATGCTCTCGTTACAGATGCATAGTCATAGTTTTGAAGGACGAATATGTACGTGTTCTTCTCATGTAGTATAGTCTTTATGCTCAATCGACAAGAATAATGATTAGTATATCTTGTAGACAACAATATGTAGTCAGTGGTGTTAGCATCATTACATTTCACAAAAAAAATACATGGAAAGTAGCATAAATTATTTGAATTTCCTATTCCCTATCAAATTTATTGCCTAGCATGACACACAAGTAATTTTTAAGAAAATGTAGACTACAAACTAGTATAAACTCTCCATGTATGGATGTTTTCCTAGAGCTTGCGCATCAAAGACAATAAAGAGACACAAGATACTAAAAGACGTATTATAAACGTATTATAAGGAAACAGAGCTTTAATTAGTAGAGCTAGTATACCTACAAGCATGCATGGAATTCAAGTTATACAACCATATCTTGGAAAAAAATCACAAACCAACAACTACTATATTTATTTATTTGCAACAATATTTTATTGCCACTAGGGATAGAGTTAGATGGTCTGCTATAGATATATTGATGTGTCCTCATGTTATATAAAAAAATAATCTTAAAGAAAAGGTTTACAGTTAAATTAGTATGGCTCTCCAAATATAATATTTTGTATATGTTTTCAACCCTGTAGTCTATCCATGCAGACTCATTTGATCATATATCTTTGGAGAGTTCACAAATCAAACAAACATTGGTTGCCACCCCTATAGGAAGTGTCGGGGACCAATACTAGGGTACCCCAAGAAGAGGAGCTAATAACCATCAACATTGATTCATCCGAGCGGTCAAGAGCGCGACTACGGCTCTTGCCGACCCCCAAGTACGCAAGCTCCGCCTCGCCCGGCCTCTGACGGCAGGGCCCCGCCTCGCCCGACCTCTGGGGCGGGCTCCGCCTAGCCCGACACCGAGGCCGTGAGCTCCGCTTCCGCCTAGCCCGACACCGAGGCCGTGAGCTCCGCTTCGCCCGACCTCTGGGGGCGGGCTCCGCCTCGCCCGACCCCTGAGGCCGGACTCCGCGGGCTCCGCCTCGCTTGACATCGAGACTGCGGGGTCTGCCTCGCCCAACCCCTGAGGCTTGGCTCCACCACGCCCGACCTCTGGGGGCGGGCTCCGTCTCGCCCGACACCGAGGCCACGAACTCCGCCTCGCCCGACCCCTAAGGGCTGGTTTCACCTCGCCCGACCCTTGGGTTTGGACTCCGCCTCACCCAACCTCTGGGGGCAGGCTCCGTCTCGCCCGATACCAAGGCCGCGGACTCCGCCTCGCCCGACCTCTAAGCGCTGGCTCCGCCTCGCCCGACCTTTGGGTTTGGGCTCCGCCTCGTCCGAGCCTTGGGTTTGTGCTCCGCCTCGCCCGGCCTCTAGGGAGGAACTCCGCCTTGCCCGACCCCGAGGCTGAGGGCTCCGTCTCGCCCGATGGAGACCCATACCGCCGCCAACCACTCCAGGTCCAAGCGTATGGGCCTGGGTCAAAGCTCTGACACTAGGAAGGAGACTAGCACGCCTCGATGTAACCCGCGACCACGACGGGCCATACCTGAGGGTTCACATCAGGAACACCGTCGGGCGTACCGGTGCTGTTCTGCCTAACCCCCGTACGAACACTAACGGGCGCGTTAGTTCACCACAACATCCGCCAGGACGGGGTGGAGCGCCATGACCGGCGGACGACGCCTGCGCATGGCGTCAGTTCACCATGACATTTGCCAGGTCGTGAAGCTATACATGTTGATGTCTATAGGGTCAGCGGGACCCACATAGAAGAAAAGAAGGACCCAGCGACCCTGGGGGACCTCTTCTCCTTCTGACTCTCCTCTTTTCCCCCGTTGTAGCCCCTACTTTCCCTTGGCCTATAAAAGCAAAAGCAGGGCGTCCCATTAGGGGGCATCGAAACTCTTCGCAACACACCATAGGAGACTCGAATTCGATCAACTCATCGAACCCCGAACGAACAACGGAGCAGCGACCGAGCTCTCGGCACCCGTTCACCCTTTCCATCAGAGACTTGGGACCTATCCCTCTCTTGGCCGTTTGTAACCCCTACTATGAACTTTTAGTGCTAGTAACACGAGCGGTAGCAATGAACTGGACATAGGGACATTCTGCCCGAACCAGTATAAACCTCGTGTCCTCTTAGCACACCATCTGAGCCAGACGTGCAATATTAGAAATTTACTTGTTGGTGGCAACTCGAAACACTGACAGTTGGCACGCTAGGTAGGGGTCTTTTGCACGTCTCGACATCCACACCAGGCGTCGGATGGCTAATCACAACTTTAGCTGGGTCCTGGGCGCGTGCGTGCGCTTCGAGGACTTGGACTTGATCGTCACGATAGAAGGAGAGTTGGCGTAGGCTCCTGCCACCGTCCAACCTCTCCACTCCGCCGGCCTCGGCGCGATCACCGAGGCACTGGAGGATTTGCAGATGCATGCACCGGAGGCCCACGCCCCCGGGAGCGACCAGCCCCCTGGCTTCGACTACGGGAGGTTAGAGCACCAGCTCAGCGCCTTCCTGGGACCCCGATCATCCCGAGAGGACCTACGCCACCTTAACTTTTCATTTGCCAACGTCATGACGTAGCTCGTCGGAGGAGAGCCGCTCTCTCCGGAATACCTCGTCCGGAGCGCTCCCGTGTAGGCCGCGCACCGTGGTTCCGGTGCATGAGCATTTCGGCCCCCACTGTGACGCACGCGACACTCTCGACGCCTATAGGCGTAACGCGCCCTCAGAACAACCCGATGAGGACATGTCGGTCCACCAGGCGTAGCAAGGCGGTAGGCCGTGCATCGCGGTTCTGGTGCATGAGCGTCTCAGCCTCCACCGCAATGCACGCGACACCCTCGATGCCCGCAGGCGTACCTACGGTGATGCGAGGGAGGGGGCTAGCTGCGGCTACCACCCACGTTGTGGCAGACACTACGACAGTGGCGAGGACCAAAGCTCGAGCCCTGACTTGCCAGGACCTTAGGCCTTTGGCCGACGCATCCTCAAGGGCAAGGTGAAGCGGGACGAGGATGTCGGCGAAGGCACCTCCAACCGTCCCAACAAGAAGAAGAACAAACAGTGGCGCGAGGGCTCACTCATGGCCACTACCGACCGTAAGGGAGGCCAAAACCCCACCGAGGGTACCCCAAACCACTTCGATAGGCTGCTCGAATGGCCATGCCCAAACCATGATTTCCCCGTCGAGCAACTATATAAGGACTATGGCCTCTTAAAGCGGTTCTCATCTGGGGGCTTCAACAAGGGAGAGCATATGAAGGAGACTAGCTTGATGAAGCGCGTGACGTCGCCCTCCTCCCCTCGGCCAAGTACCAGCAAGAGTTGCGTCGATACCATAGCCATCGAGTGCGGGGTTGGGCCTTCAATGTCGGAGACCTGGTCCTCCATCTCGTCCAGAGCAGCAAGGACCGCACAAGCTCTCCGCATCATGGGAGGGACCGTACGTCATTGCAGAGGTGCTCCATCCAGGCGCCTACAAACTCAAGACCATCGACGGTGAGGTCTTCGCCAATACCTGGAACATCTAGCAGATACGTCGCTTTTACCCTTAATAAACACACACTTTCTCTTATCAGTTTCGTTATCAACTCCTCGACCTTTAGTGACACCCAATCCCAATAACGGTGGGGGATCGAGCCTCACTCGGGGGCTAATAAGAGCGCATCTATTCAGTAGACAGTCTCTACGACCGACCCTTTCTCATGATTAAGACCTAGAAGCAAAGTTTGCGGAAACAAACGCTGAGTAAAACTGGTTGGACTGCGAGAAACCTACGCCTCGGTGTCTATGACGCCTTTGCTCACCACGTGATCAAAGTTTTTTTCCGCACCTCGAGCTTTTTGGCCTTAGCCACAGAAAGAGTCGGTACGCGTTCAAGAGTCTATCCGCCTGGCGAACTTTCTCCATGCCCGACCCCCTATCATGTTAAGACCTAGGAGCTAGGGTTGCGGGAACAAGCTCTGAGTATAATTGGTCGGACTGCGAGAAACCAACGCCCCAGCGGCTACAGCGCCTTTGCTCACCAGCGTGATCAGAATTTGCTCATCCGCACCCCGAGCTTTACGACCTTAACGACGGAAAGGGTCGGAACGCACTAACCTTTTTATACAAAAAGGGGAGAAGGGCTAAAAAGTTGTTTGGCTATAACGAAATTTAAGAGCTTGTCTATTTATTACAAGTTCGCCGCCTAGCTCATTTGCCTAACTAAATTCTTGCGCAGGATGTTCTCATCCTCTATCTCCGTAGGTAAGTCCTATCCCATCGGGTAACACAAGTCGATCGAACGGCTTGGCCGCTGCCGAGAGACGGGTAGGGAGCAACAGGATGCCCCACGCGCGTTATGCCGACCCCGTCACGAACGACGGGGCCAGATTCCACTAGAACATGTCCGATAAGAGCACCCTGAACCCATCACTCGTGCCATCAAGGTAGGTCTTCCGCTAGCAGGTCACCCTTTATTTACACGCATTTTCTCTTATCAATTTCTCTATCGAGCCCCCGACCCTAGCAACAGCAAGGGGTCAGGTCACGCTCGGGGCTGGCAAGGGTGTCTATTTCGGTAGACATTCTCGATGCCTAACCCCTCTCTCGCGCTAAAACCTAAAAGCAAGGTGTGTGGAAACAAATGCTGGGTCAAATTGGTTGGACTGCAAGAAACCTACACCCCGGTGGCTATGTCGTTTTTCGCTCACCAGCATGATCGGAGTTTGTTCCCCGCACCCCGAGCTTTAGCCTCTGCCTTCTCGAGAAAGGTTCGGAGGGGCCCACCTATGGAATCTCCATCGAGGAAAGGCCGACAGGTCGCCCAGGTCGGTCGAACGGCTCAGGCGCTGCCGAGAGATAGGTCACCCTTACTTTACGCACGTTCTCTCTAATTAATTTCACTATCGAGCCCCCGACCCCAGCAACGGCAAGGGGTCGGGCCTCCCTTGGGGGCTAGGAGGAGTGTCTATTCGGTAGACATTCTCTATGCCCGACCCTTTATTACGTTAAAAAACTAAAGGCAAGGTGTGCGGAAACAAACTCTGAGTAAAACTGGTTGGACCGCTAGAAACCTACGCCCCAGCGGCTACGACGTTTTTTGCTCACCAGCATTAGCAGAGTTTTTGTCTCTGCATCATAAGCTTTAGCCTCCACCTTCCTAGGAAGGATTTGGAGAGGCCCACCTATGGAATCCCCATCGAGGGGAGGCCAGCAGGTCGCCCAGAGCCGGTCGAATGGCTCAGGCCGCTGTCGAGAGATGGGTACAGAGAAGTGGGATGCCTCATGCAAGTTACGCCAGCTCTATCACGAATGTTAGACCAAGACCCCAGACGGACATATCTGGTAAGGGCTCCCCGAACCCGTCACTCGAGCCATCGAGGTAACTTTACCAACCCCCACTTTACTTTTCCAATACATGAGCATTCATTCATCCATACATTCATTCATACATACAATCATTCATACAATCATTCATACATTCATTCATACATTCATTCATACATTCATCCATACATTCATCTCATACATCCAAGCATTACATATGCAATTATTGCGTCACAACGCTTCGCGTCGCGTCATGAAGCGGTAGTCGTCTCATTCGACATGAGCGGCAAGTGACTGTGGTTCGAAGGCCGGCCCGCGAAGGGCCCGAGGCCGCCTCGCATCAAACAGAGCTAGGGGAGAAAAACCGAGATGAGCCCTAGCGGCCTTGCCTAACCCCGCTCAAAAGCGGACAGGGACACCTCGACCTTTCTCGTTCGATCCTAAACCTCGAGCCAAGCCCACAGAATCCCCATCGAGGGGAGGACAGCGGGCCACCTGAGTCGCTCTTCGGAGTGACACGGGCATCTGCCAGGAGGTAGGTCAAGGAGCAGTGGAATGCCACATGAGGGCTATGCTGACCCCGTCAGTGGATGACGGACCCGGATTCCACTCGAACATGCCCGTTAGCGAGCTCACCAACCGCGTCACTCGAGCCATCGAGGCGAGTGACGTTAGCTCAACCCCTTCGGTTGTGGAAACCATGGATGGGGCGATGATCACAAAGACGAACCGACCCTCGACCGCACCCCTACTACGTGTAGGGGCTCGAGGAAAGTTGGACTCACAAGGAGACCGAACGTGCGGTCATAGAACGATGGCTCAGAACCTAGGGAGGGGGTACGTGCGAAAACAAGAGACATTTTCTCCTACTAATTTCGCTATCCTCTTCTCGATCTTTAGTGACACCCGACCCCAGCAATGGCAAGGGGTCGGATCTCACTCTAGAGCTGATAAGGGTATGAATACACCCTTTCTGAAACAGTCGCCGCACCCGACCTCTTACTCATGTTAAACCTAGTTGCAAGGTCTACGGAAACGAACGACTGAGCAAGGTTGGTCGGACTACAAGAAGCCTACGCCCCAGTGGTTACGACACTCTTGCTTACCAGCGTGTTCAAAGTTTCCCTCCTACACCTCGGGTCCTACGGTCTTAACAAATAGAAGCGTCAGAACACATGAACCCCTTTTCACACATAAAAAGAGAGGAAAAACAAATTCGATCAAATGAAACAAAATGATAAGTTTGTTCGGATAGTACAGAGGGGTCGGAGCTCGTCCGCTTGTTACATGAATGATTGCCCGACCTATTTGGCTAACTAACCCCTCCGTGGGAGAACTATGCTCTCTATTCTGTTTGCTAGGTCCTACGAAAGGGGAACCACCGCTGTCTCCATCTCCTCCAGCTCGTGGGCTTCATAGCTAGGCATGAAGCCGTGGCTCATCGTCTCCAGGTCGATGCTGTCCCCATAATGAGAATGAGCAATCACGAAGGATTGGTTGACCCCAGCGCGAAGCGCATTCCTCTCGAGCTGGTGCACCTGAGCTATGATCTCAACGGCATGGGCCGCGAGCGAGCTGGTCCCCTCCGACCGCACCACCTCAAGGTTGTTGTAGACCACTCCAAGGGCGGCGCTCAGGATACCGAGCTCATCGCTCTCTGCCTGAAGATTCCTCCTCGCCTCGGTGAGGTCCATGACCAGCCTGGCAGAGACGCTCTCGGCCTCTAGCTTCTGGGTTGTCATGTTTCCAAGCTTGTCCTGGAGGGAGCCAACCTTCTGATGTCCGTCGTCGTGCTCTTGGCAGGCCTGGTCACGCTCTCGGAGGGCCTGGTCGCACTCCTCGTGAGCCACGCCATGCTCCGAGTGGAGCCTCTCCACGGTTTGGAGCAGCTCATCCCACTCCTTGCGTAGCCGGGTGACCGCTGCGGCATCCAGACTCACCCTCTTCTCTAGGGCCGCGAGCTTCTCCTCGGCTCCCAGCTTTAGCTCCCTTTCCTTCTCAACCTCGACCAGAAGATCGAGGATCCACTAGTGGGTCTCGGTGTCCTTCTAGAGCAGCTCGTCCCGCTCCTTCCTGACCTTGGCGGCATCCTCGTTGTCCCTCTGGGATCTCGCTGATAGGGCCTCGAACGCCCTCTCGGCCTCATCAGCATGCTGACGGGCCTCGGCCACCTACGACCGAAGACTATCCACCTCCTTGGCGAGAGGAGTTAGCTCGGCCACCCTCTGCTGAGCGACAACAAGCTGAGCGGTCACCTCCCTGCATAACCATGGCTCCTCGATGAGGCGGTCCCAGGTTTCCTTCTACTCATGAAGGAACCGAGACTTCTCCCGGCTATGAGCAATAAGGGACTAAAAGGATACGATGGTCAGAATACAAAAAACATATAAAGAAAGAAAAGGGCGAGAAGCTGGGTCAAGTGAATACCTAGCCGGAGGGAACGACAACGTTGTGCAAAGCGCCTCGACTGTGGTCCAGGGCTTCGAGCACAGACGCGATCCCCACGTCGAGGCTCTCCCGCTCCATGCTATCTGCGACGTCGTCGAGAGTGAAACGCATCGACGTCGGATCCTTCGGACTCGCTCACCGGAGTAGGGGCTCACCCCGCACAGGCGAGTCACTACCCAACAACGTCAGGGCCATGGATGGCTCCTTGCCGGCTCCGATCGCCGCTGACCCTTCTCGTCATAATGTCCCTACCGGGACACTCCCTCCTGCGATGGAAGGGGTCAGCGGTACGGACGCTGACTCCTCTCCTAGCACCACGACCTCCGGGGACCCCTCAACCGCATCCTCCTCCATCCGGCCCACGCCAGACGTCGTCACCTGGGACGCCGGTGCTGCGGATCGTGCTGGTTCCTCAGGTGCCGCCACAATAGCGCCCGGTTATGACCCGCCTGTCATAGCCGCCGCCACCACCACCTGCGTCGGTGGGGTCCTGACTGGCTGCATCACGCTCGCCATGGTTAGCGCCGCAAGCACGATTGGCAGCACCGTCCGCCCCATCGTCGCCAGCGGTATCGCCGCCATCGCCGGCTGTTCCGCGACCTCCGAAGTCGTCCCTTGAGGCCCCACATCCGCCCGTCCCGCCGAGGGCACGGGCGCCACCATGGGTGGCGCTTGAATGGCTGGCGACACAGTCACGATGCCGCCGCTCCCGCCCGAAATGGGCACGACGTCAGCCGATGGCTACCACCTTGCTTGAAGGGCGACACTCTTCTTTGGCGCCAGCGCCAAAGGATTACGCTGTCTCCCGACGCTGCAAGAGACAAAAAGCATAAGTCATGATGAAATCTGACCAAAACAGAGAAAAACAGAGGAGCTGATGACTCACCTCTGTGCCATCGGGCGGTAGATATGTTTGGGGGGTGAACCCCCTGACCTCTGCTCTGCCTCATCTGGGCGGGGCTGTTTTGAGCCCACCCCCTGCTCCTGGGCAGAGGGGATCGCTCCCCTTGGATCTTGGGGTGCGACGGTGGAGCCACCCACCTCCGCTGGCACCTCAGGCACGGTGGCAGAGTTGCCCGCTCCTGTTGGCTCCTAGGACAGGCCGATGGTACAGCCTGTCTCCATCGGCTCCCTGGATGTGCCCTCCCCTCTGTCGAACGGGAAGGGTCCCGACTCCTGCAAGGATGAACCGCTACCTGTCAGCACATCCTTGTTCTATAGGTCATCCCACTCGATGTCATCGACTACCTCATCGTCGTCTCCATCATCATCATCATCGATGTCAGTGTCCTCCCCTCGCTCCCACGCTTGCAGCTTTCACTGCTTCTTCCTCTTGTCCTCCTTCGCCTTCCTTAGCCACTTGCCCTCGGCACGATTCATTGCTCTCACGGACGAATCCCTCGGCAACAGCGTCGGGTGATCCGTGAAGATGAGGTCCCTCAGCTAGTCCTGTCCCTCTCAAAGTTAGTATCAAGAGGTCGGGAAATCAATTGAAGAGGAGGTATGAGGAGAGGAAACTTATGAAGACGACATGGCTTGGTTCTGGCCGCATTGGAGGATGTCCCGGCACCGGGTAGACGAAGTCGAGGGGATGCCTACGTCATCCCGTGAGGGATCCATTGCCTCCTTGATGTGTTGCGCGATCTCAGAGTTGGGGAGCGCCCCCTCGGCGAGCGTCGTTTCGTCGAACGACGCCTCGGGCACCATCACGTACAGCAGGAATACGCGCGTCATCAACGGCGTGGCCCTCCTTCCGTGGTAAGCCTCGATGATACCTGACCCCTTTAGACCACTCTCCTTCAGAATGTGGATGGCGGTAATGTGGTCCCGGATCTTCTTCTTGTCCTTCTCTGGGACTCCCCACTTCCTCCATGACTCTAGGGCCTCTTCGATCAGGCGCCCAGTGAACTCCGGTAGAGGAGCGGCAGCGTTGTTCTTAAGGTAGAACCACTGTGAATGCCACCCCTTGTTGGACGTTGACAGCCGCATCGATGGGTACTCACCGACCTGATTGTTTCTGGAGTTGGATGCCGACGCACCCCATCGGCATGTGCAGCTCCTGCCTACCGCTTTTTCCCCTCTTCTTCTAGAGGGTGACGATGAAGAAGTACCTCCTCAGATCGAAGTGGGGGTTGATCCCCAGGAATCCCTCACACAGGGCGACGAACGATGCCATGTGCTGGATCCCATTGGGATTGAGGTGCTGTAGCTCAATCTTGTAGTAGTGCAGCAGCCCCTGAAGAAATCTATGGGTAGGGGTCGCGAACCCACACTCATAGAAGTGGGCGAACAACACCACATAGCCGTCGAGCAGCGATGGCAGATCCTCCTCACCGGGTAGTAGCCACTCCTCGGCCGAGGTCCGCGCATGGAGAAGACCGCGACGGATGAGACATTCCATGTGCTGGAAGGTGATATCGGAGCGGCACCGTGGATCCATTGGAGGTGGGGGCTGACGGATACAGGCTCAAATGGCGGCCGAGATGCGGAGGCAAGAGACCTATGCGATTGACGGTGGTAGTCGTGGCTGCGGAGGCAAGGATGCAAGGTATGAAACCCGGGGGGCAAACCCTTTGGTTTTATAGGGGCGACGGGTGTGAGGAAACCAACCGCCCGCCTAGATCTCCGCGCCTGCCACGATCAGCCACAATGGCTCGCCACGGGAAGTTCGCATGCAATCTCTATCCGTTCCCTCAGAAAACTCGCCGGACGTTTCACCTCTCCGGACGGGCCACGACTCATCACAAGTAAGAGGAATATGGATCAAAAAACACCTCTACGGCCCGCCTGGCCCTAGGAGTTCAAAGGTTGGCCCATCGATGGGTTCGACAACCACTCTGGGCACCCTTAGAATAAGGGATGGAAAGGGATGGGTCTACAAGCAGCCAGTACCAAGGCGCATGAGCTCCATGGGCATCCTAGCCCACGATCGAGTCTCGGCCGGGTGTGATCCATGGTTTTTTCCTGAAGAAAGGCAGAGAGCCCTTGGGACCAGTTGAACAGACCCAAGAACTACATGGACTTACCGCTGAGAATCTAAAGTCGGTCACCAAGATGACCCTAACCGGATCCCCACGAATGGGATGCCGGTACTCCACCCGAACTAGCCAGCTAACAACTCACAGAGCACCACAGCTCATCCATAGATGAAAATCATGGCACGGCTCACCTCTTTGGCTGTGAAAACCATGGATGGGGTGACAATCAAAAAGGGTGAGCCGACCTTCGACCAGACCCCCATTACACGCGGGGGCTCGAGGAAAGTTGAACTCACAAGGAGACCGGACGTACGGTCATAGGACGACGGACCCCTAGGGGGTCAAAAATCAGGAAAGACCTTTTCCAACCCACCAAAACTCACAGCCTACCCACGAAGGGTCTGACCTCGACAAGAGGGAATCACCGTCCCCGGGACATATCGTGGGCAACAAAAGAAGGCCAGGGCCCTCAGAGCCCCACCGGACCCCTGAGGGTGGATTCCGTGGGCTCCGCCTCGCCCGACCTCTGAGGGTTAGCTCCGCCTCGCCTGACCTCTGAGGGTTGGCTCTGCCTCGCCCGACACCGAGGCCACAGGGTCCACCTCGCCCGACCTCTAGGGGCGGGCTCTGTCTCGCTCGACACCGAGGCCACAGACTCCGCCTCGCCCAACCCCTAAGGGCTGGCTCCGCCTCGCCCGACACTTGGGTTTGGACTCCGCCTTGCCCGACCTCTAGGGGCGGTCTCCGTCTCACCCGACACCAAGGTCGCAGACTCCGCCTCGCCCGACCTCTAAGGGCTGGCTCTGCCTTGTCCAACCCTTGGGTTTGGGCTCCGCCTCGCCCGAGCCTTGGGTTTGCGCTCCGCCTCACCCGGCCTCTGGGGAGGAACTTCGCCTTGCCCAGCCCCGAGGCCGGGAGCTCTGTCTCGCCCGACGGAGACCCATACCACCGCCAACCACTCCAGGTCCAAGCGTATGGGCCTGGGTCAAAGCTCTGACACTAGGAAGGAGACTGGCACGCCTCGATGTAACCCACGGCCACGACGGGCCATACCTGAGGGTTCACATCAGGAACAACGTCAGGTGTACCGGTGTTGTTCTGCCTAACCCCGTACGAACACTGACGGGCGCGTCAGTTCACCACGACGTCTGCCAGGACGAGGTGGAGCACCACGACCGGCGGACGATGCCTACGCATGGCGTCAGTTCACCATGACGTCCGCTAGGATGTGAAGCTGTCCTGTTGACGTCTATAGGGTCAGCGGAACCTGCATAGAAGAAAAGGACCCGATGACCCTGGGGGACCTCTTCTCCTTCTGACTCTCCTCTTTTCCCCCACTGTAACCCCTGCTTTCCCTTGGCCTATAAAAGGGAAAGCAGGGTGTCCCATTAGGGGGCATCGAAACTCATCGCAACACACCACAGGAGACTCGAATCCGATCAACTCATCGAACCCTGAAGGAACAACCGAGCTCTTAGCACCCGTTCACCCTTTCCATCAGAGACTTGGGACATGTCCCTCTCTCGGCCGTTTGTAACCCCTACTATGAACTTTCAGTGCTAGTAACACGAGCGGCAGCAACGAACTGGACGTAGGGATATTTTGCCCGAACCAGTATAAACCTCGTGTCCTCTTAGCACACCATCCGAGCCAGACGCGCAATATTAGAAATTTACTTGTTGGTGGCAACTCGAAACACCGACAGGAAGATTGCACAACTACACAAGCAAGCCACCAATATCCTCTACTCTACCTCGTGCTTATGTTGTACCACCAATAGCCACAAATTTATTTCCTAACACCCAAAGCGTCATGATCCGAATTCCGACCAAAGCACATGAGTATAGGCAAATGGTAAGGTTTCATCGAGTTCTATGCATTGGTAGTCTCAGTTTATCCATATGAGCAACGAATCAAAACGTCAAAATTTCGGCCTCTCTTTAAAGCTGGTCAACCTTTGCTAACTAAACTACTTATTCTATATTAAAACAATCCGTATTTGTGGCATGCATTCTCGGGGTATTACAGTTGCTGCCCTTGTTGGGTGCGAACTTGATACTTGATAGAAAGTTGGAGATAGTTTTGTTGACATAAAAAAGTATCTCTAACCTTCTCGCCAAATGCACATCCACCAATGATTAGCCATAGCTTACAGGTATTATGTTGCACCAATAATGGTCACATGTGATGAGATGAAAATACCACCTTTTTGGTGAACTAAGACATAAGAGACTTTGTTGATTTGTTGTCTTCAATCCCTCTGTTGGTTTTATTTGGCAATGGTGCATATATGCATAAATTATTTTTTGAATTGTAATAAATTGTCTTTTATGTGAATGACCTATGCGACTATGCAGCGCAAATCTATGATGCTTTTTTGGCCTAGTTACAGCCACAAGTGTCGGACCGTAACTAGCACCGATAGGGATATGCTGATATCCCCTACTTTCTTAGCAGCGAACTAGTGGATAAAAGGGGGTTGGATAGGCCCCTCTACCGTATCTATACAACTAGAATAGTCTATTTATACAGAATGGTAAAGAGGGCTCTTCTACAATCATCAATTCGAGAAAACCATACAAATATGAATAAAATGGTATTTTATCCTTACCAACTAGATCTTGTTGCACCCGGCAACAAACATGCATAAACCATTTCTCAAAGTATGTGTCTGGATAGCCCAAAGTCTCGATAGTTAGCTCTAGGTCTTCCGGTTAAAAAACAATGTTGATGAAGGCGTGTAGGTGCACTATTACGTGGTAGGGATTGCAATTTTTCTTGCATTTTTGTTTTTTCGCTCAAACTCAAAGGGGAAACTTTGCTTCTTATCTTTTTTTTAGGATCAACGAATCAAATGATATTTGATTTTAGGACAATGCTGGTAGAGAAGCGGCAACTATCTGTGCCAAAACTCATGCGAGGCTAGCACGAATATTCCACTAATTTGTCTTCTTGCTTGCTTATATGAATGACTTTGCATTAGTCTATAATTCGTACTCAAGGCTCAACCAAACTTCATATTAGACTAATATGGGTTTTTAACCATTTCAGCAAAACCCACAACGGGTCTATTGACCTTTTCATCTAAGACCTAGTTAAAGACAGACACTCAGAGATAAAATGTCAATTTGCAACGAACATTGAAATAAAGAAAATAAAAGCACCATCATAATTTTTGGTTCAAATCATTTTGGTGCAATTTATTACTAGCAAATGTGGTGGTAGACCTCTTCATTGTTGTTAGATGGGTAGCAGAACGAGATCGAGCATGCAGGCAATTGAGATTTGGGACTAATATATGAAAAAGGTGGCATATCTTTGGACTATAAGGATGGCGTGATGACTTGTTATATAAATATGACGAGTCGACGGATATGCTTCCCTATGCAGTCACCAACTTATGGCCTATTTCTCTAATGTTATGATGAACTTTGAAAATTAGATCCATGTCTCAAAAACTTCACATCTCCGACATCAACGTCCTTAGAAATGAGCTTAAGGATGCATGAGGGCAATGTCATAATCACCCTAATCAACCACTACAAAATGTAAATCACATGGAGAGAGAAGGTTGATTTGCATCCATGAAAAGAGAGAGAGAGAGAGAGAGAGAGAGTTCGATGCTACCACCAATCCTAGATTTATGACTCCATATATTGGCATATTCTTTGTGGTAGTGTATGCTCTCCATATTTTGGCTTATTTTTGTGGGTTGAAAATCCTCTTGTGATCTAGTTGGTATTGACTCTTTTTGTGGGTAATGCATGGGTCAGGTGACACATTGGTTTACAAGTGCACTTGTGGTATTAGGTACATATAGGTATGACCTCATCATTACGTTCATAAAGGTGCCAAGTCATACCGAACCCTACCTAGAACTTCACAGACAAGACATTCATAGAGCTTCCTTTTTAAAATCATGTCAAAAGCCCAAAACACTCTAAATTGCATGAAATTGATTGGGTTTTGGTTAAACTTGTGTAAAATACTACTGAAATCAACAAAAAGTTAAACCATTTGAAACTTGATAAAATATTATCAAATATGGAAACTAGAACACTTGAAAGATAACTCAATTTTAGTTTGTACATACCATCTTGTTGAGAGATCTCAACACGATACTAGCACACGAAACAGAGTAAAATAACTTAAAACGAAGCAAAGTATATATAGTTACAACTCTAAATTGGACCTCTAGATCACTAGAGAGGAAGTCACCAAAAAGAAAATGTACTAGTCAAGCAAAGATCCAACTAATCTCACTAGCTAGTAGTCCATTGATATACATTGCTAGGTGCTTTTTCATGCACTTGTCATTTGAACCACACCACCATGCATGCCTCTCATCAATAGACGAGTTGGCTGCATCAACATTTGTTTTGTTCTTTTTTGTTACGCCTTCTAGCACTTTGAGCCCAGTTGGCAAGGTCTTCGGATACATTATCATCAAATATTGCTTTGTTGAATGAACTTCCCATCTTTATTAGTAGGGAACAAATAAAAATAACATTCATTAGCATCATATTCTAAAACAAAAGTAGATAGAGAAAAAACTTTTGAGACCGATGATGGCTTTAATAGTTGAACACATCAATAATAAAAAAAGAATACATTTCCTTCATTCCTCAATAAATTTCATTTCTGGGTTTTTGCAACAAATAACGTAGAACAAAAAACTACAAATTTTATTAGGCTACTTATTCCTCAAATAGTTACCATATTCAAAAACAACCTAACATCCAGTGGACATGCAAATAGGATTGCACAATAAAAATTTTGGTAGGGCTTCCAATTCATGCTAGTGTGTTGTATAGTTTGCTAGTGGCTAGTGAACCCAAATCAATTGAACAATAATGGAAATCATAAGACAATAAAAAGGGAAGTGAAAGAAGGCAAGATGCTTCGTAGATCACTCTTTTGTTAACAATACATTGAGGCTCCCATCATGGTGCAGTGTCAGGCATTGTTAGTCTGCAGTTCAGTTATCCTCACTGTCAAATCATCATTGTTGCTGAGTTTTTTTTTTCTATTTCTCTTTTCTCTCCATGTATATCCCTCTAATGACAATGGTTGCCCTGGCCACAACCCCTCTCTCTCTCTCTCTCTCTGTACACGGATAGGAGAAAGAAATAGAATAAGTAGGACAGGAATTAGGACTTGTCGTTGTCGTCGTCATGCATGCTCTTCCCAAAAACCGGTTAGGCCACATCCCCTCTATCTGTTTGGCCATCAATTTCTTGTTTCCCCTTGCTGTCCATGATGGTCTTAGTTGGATCTTTCCATTTTGCCTTTATGTTGGAGCTTATGGTTATGGCTGATTTGAGTTATCTTGGTTTTGTAAACAATAAAATCTCTCTTTATCGTTAATGTATATCATTGTTGTTGCTTTCGCATTCTCTGTTGATGTGTTGTTGTTAGTGTAGTGCGATAATACTCCATAAGGTTGTTGTTGTTCTGGGGTGTTACAATCATGCTAGGGATGGCAACCGGTACATACCCGTTGGGTAGTACCATTCCATACCCGTACCCATCAGAAATAATCCTACCTAGTAAAATACCTATACACACACAGGTATAGAAATTTACAATACTTGCACCTGCGCGGGTAACTATACCTGACGGGTAAGCCGCACCTGATAGCACACCCACTAATATCCATAGCACTAACCAGTAGTCACAAACATCACTAACAAGTAACTTTTCACTAACAAGTAACTTTTTTTATTTGCAGCAATAACAGTTAGATATCTAGTAGCCACTAGCAATAGGACATCGACATAGATAAAAGCTTTCACAAATTACAGTAATAAAAAGAAGCAGGTCAATAAAGAAACAAGTCGCAAGTAGAAGTATTGTATATTCATCATGGCCGCATTCACCAGCAGTGGAAAAGAGGCTATTGGCTGCGATCTATGAAGGAGCAGGAGTTCACTTGCTTCTTCTTCACCGAGCATGCTTGAGGACAAAACGAGCAGCAGCATGGGAGCAAATCTAGATGAGAGAAGCCTCACATGGTACCACTACTCATGGTGGGAGATGGGAGGAGGATGAGCCGAGGCGCCCATCTGTCCCTGGATCTCGGATTGTCAATAGAGGCGGAGAGAAGATAAGAAAGTGCAAACTCGCCAGCCACGCCCTTTCGTATGGGTATATAATACCCATAGGTTGACAGGTATGGGTAGTATGCACCCACACCTGCACCCGTCTAACTGAAGGGTACATGTTTTTGCCCATTAACATACCCACGGGTAAAACAATTATTCCATACCCGCATCCTATCAGGTGAAAACGCTTTGGGTAACCGAGTTTTGGGTATCCATTGCCATCTTACTTGCAGGTTGTGAGTTAAACCCCTCCTCCCCCACTTGGGAATTTCAAATAGGATTTTACGGTTTCTAATTCATGCTAGTGCATACAACAATTTGCCAGTGGTAGTGAACCCAAATTAGTTGAACAATGATAGAAACCAAAAGAGAAGAAAAGAAGTGAAGGGAAAGAAGTATGATTAGTAGAACCCTCTTTGTTAGCACTTCTTTGAGTTTCCCATCATGGTTGTGGTAGGCGTTTGTTGATGATAGAAAATGTAATTCAGATCAATTCACTTGGATTGATTGGCTGAATGCATGGATTCACTCGGATTGGTTGGCCAACTGTGTAAATTCATTCAGATTGGTTGCTTGAGTGCATAAATTTACTCGGATTGGTTGGCCAAGTACTTTTCACTCAAAATTGACTTAGTTGGACAAGTTGATTTGTTCATTCGGCTTGGTTGGCTAAAGACATGTGGTAGCTTAGTTTAGATGGCCGAATTTATACCTGTTGACGATAGAGATGTACTCGGACAAGTCAGAAATTTTGCTCAAGCCAGTCACCCACATGTGGTAGTAATATATCTAGGCCAATGTGCAATGCACTCGAACCACTCAGTGAGAAATTCATGCGGTTGGATCAATTGGCAATACAATAAGGTTATCAGAGCAATCAATAGTACAATGAGATGGTCGAATCAATAGGCAAGTGCAATAGGGTGGTCAGGTCACTCAGACATAAAAGTGAAAGTGACATCAGGCATGTTTGGAGGTACTATTAGGATTGTCTACGCCTTTCAGAGATCACAAGAAACTTTGTATGCTCTAGTGAAATATTTCCTGGGGTTAACAGAGAAACATGCCACACTGAGGACATGTGAACTTCAGAATATGAACATGGTGTGTGTGTTGATGTATCACAGGAAGGAGAGAATATGGGGAGATGGAGTCTGACTTGTAGGTTGGCATCTCTGTCTACATGCAACCATGATTGACAAGGAAGGAAAGGAATATCTTCTATAGAAAGTTGAGTTATGCTGGTTTGGAATTTAGAATTTCCAGTTACTTGGGAAAGACTAGCCCCTATAAATATGAGAGGTGATGGCCAATTAACAATATTCAATCAAACCAATTAATATAGTATATTATTTCACATCTACTATTTTTATCTACCCTAGTGTTTTTTTTCATTACGACAATGAACACAAAGTCCTAGGGGCAGTCAGACTGGCCTAGGGTAGCCCATCGCTACCGCTCAACCTGATAGGTCCCTCATGGTTGTGAGGGCAGTTGGGTTTAAAGAAATCTCGCTAATGTATCTTGCGAATCACGCTCACCACGAGACTTCCCATGCAATATGTCTTGTGCGGGGTACATGTGACAGTGTTTGTGTGCAAATAGCATTGTCTATATCCATTGTGGTAGTTCTCACTTTAGAGTCATATATGTGTTATGATTTTTGCAGATGGTTGTTGCATGCTATGAGCTAGAGTTTGGAGGACATAGGAGGATCAACAAGATGTGTGTTATAGTATAGTTCAAGTCACATCCAAAAGAAGGCACTATGGCCTCGTTTGGATGAGCAATTCAAAATTTCATATCCCACCTCTTTTTTCATATTTGGGATCTTATGTCCGACACTTATAGCTTTTATGTGCTTTCACTATAATATGCTTATTATCCCAATCACTTATACTTTAATTTAATTCTCTTCACAAATGAACCCTAAATGGGATTAAAGAATCCCCACTCCGTCACAAAACCAAAAGGCAAACGCTAAGCTTATTCAAAATAGGGGAACCCAGAACTAAATGAACCACAATTCTAGCAATAAATATGGTTTGTTCCTCTAAGGTTGATATGTGATAATACAACACATGTATTAGTAAATGATGTTGTAAATAGAAGTATGGTTGTTAAACAGAAGAGGTATATATATAAGTCAACATGATTTAAATGTCAATCTCCTTGACATTACAGGTGGCACATGTATTCTTGAACAATATTTCAAAATTAGGTTACCTAGGAATATTAATTTATTGCATCATATTTTCTAACCATGCTAGTATTTTACTGAACCAATATTTTACGCAATGTTTAAAAACTCTTGGTGAAACTTCTAGGGCCAACTCACTGTATATATATCAATAAAATGATTGAACAATAATGTGTTTTGTTTCCTAAAATTAATGGACTTACATGAGAGACAATCACATAGAGAGGTAGGGTGCTGTAAGATTCGGCTGGCAATACTGAAAGCAGATAAATATACAAAATGAGTTCCTTGTTCCCTATATTATATTCTCATATAGTGTTGCTGTTAACATGGAGATTCATCAATACCTTAATACAAGTCGAGTAATAGCATGTGCATGTTTTCCCATAATGCATGATTCATACCCATATGCTACCTGCAAGAGTTGTTGAGTGTCAGGTGTTAGTTGTAGTTTTTACTTGCAAATTTGTTAGGATAAACAAATATATACTCCCTTTGTTTCAAATTATAAGTCGTTTTGACTTTTTTTTAGGTACATAGCTTTTGCTATGTATCTAGACATATCGTAGTAGCTAGGTGCATAACAAAAGCTGTGTACCTAGAAAGCCAAAACGGAGGGAGTATATGTCTTAAAGTAAGTCAAACTACTAGAGATAACCAGGTGTGATTGTTTGATTGTGTGCCATGTGTCTCAAAACTATAATTGTTCTTAAATAGCCTTTTAGTCCTAGTTTTTCTCTTTTCGCCTTCTGCTAGTCTCTTTTAGGTAAGTTCAGTTATTTTTTAGTCTTCTTCTTTGTGGCCTCTTTGTACAGACTTTGTCCTTCCTTTTCTTATCAAAGCATGTTGTGGGGTAATTTTTAGTCTTCTTCTTTGTGGCCTCTTTGTACAGTCTTTGCCCTTTCTTTTCTCATCAAAGCATGCTGTGGGGAACTCACCTAGTTTTTTCTGACAAAGAAAAAGACGAGAAAGTCTATTTACTAGCCAAACAATTAACTTTGTTAGTGCGAGCCCCCTTAAAATTTTTATCTTGTTTTATTACCCAAATAAACAATTCAAAGTAGCCTAATCTACAGCCAAATAATATTTGTGTTACCCTGCACACACTTTCAAGTATTTTCATAATTGCTTTCATAGGCTGTGATCATATGGTACTACTTTAAAAAAATACAATAATGCATGATTTTTTTAAGTATTTTCCTAACATAACATGTGATCTTCTCTGCCACCCATAAACTTTTAATTTTAAATTCAACTTGTGCATAGAAAAACAAAAGGGAAAAGTTCAATTGTGGCCAATTGGACCAATTTAAATTGTTCCATGGAGTAAAATGAGATAATTTTTTATTCATGTGATCAAAAGACAAACTGGCTAGCTAGTTTGGGATCGTAAAATTGATTTTTCAATAAAAAAGAATGTGTCACCGTACACCAGATACAAGACAAAGCAGCCTATAGTTGTCACACCCCAAAATTTCTGATTTTGGGTTGTGCATAGAAAACACTAAATAAAATAAATTGTTTTAATATTTGAATAAAAATTACTAAGTTTAGTTTGAGCTAGTGCAAATTTAGTTATAGAAAAAATGTGAATTTTCAAAGTTTTCTAATTTTGACGGGCTTTTGGATGATGTGATGTTTGCTTGTTGCTTCTTTGTGTGTTGAGAGTGTCGACGAAATCTGGTCGACAGTCTACCGAGGGGTATACCCACGGTAGTAGATGAATTGGTGGGGTGCACGTGATACGAACTAGATGGTAATACAAGCACCGAGACACAAGATTTAGACATGTTCGGCCGTCAGTATGACGTAATACCTACATCCTGTGTTCTGATGTATTGCATTGAGATGTATGTAGATGTCGACTAGAGGACCCCTGCCTCTCCTTATATACTCTGGAGGGGTAGGGTTATAAGCAAAGTATCCTATTTGATACTATACAATATCTTACGGTGCACGTCGACCAGTGCCGTGCACGCCTTGATCTTGTGGCCCATGTCTTGTCTTATGGATACCGGGGGTCATATCCCCCACAGCTAGTCCCCGAGCGCATTGTATCTTTTGAGCAACGCTGTCTTGAACAAGTCCGAGCACTTTTACGTGAAGCCGATCAGTTTAACCGGTGATCCGAGCAGTGGAAGTTGAAGCCGACCAGTTTAACTGGTGACCTGGACGGTGAAAGTCAAAGTCGACCAGTTTAACTGATGACCTGGGTGGTGAAAGTCAATGTCGACCAGTTTAACTGGTTAGAAGATCTCGGACTTAGCCAAGTAAGGCTTGCTAGAATGATGTAAGGGGCTCAAGATAAAATTTGAAAATTCTTCCACTTAGGAGAAGTATAGTCACTTAGACTCCGTCAATAAGAAGGGTAAATCAAGAAATAAGCACTACATTCACCGTCAGGTAAAGTGTAGCCACTTAGTCCCCGAGCCTACTGAAAGATGAAGAATGAATCTTGTAGCGGGGTCAAAGAAAAGAAGTCTGAAAGCTTGCCGACGCCATATCAAGACCCCAGATGTGCTGCCCAAGATCAGCACCCTGATCCGAACAGCATGGAGCAACTTGATAGCACAACGATGAGACGTAGCAAGATCCGACCACCAAGGGAGTCCCCAGCTTAGCTGGTGACTCTTGCACGAAGAATCCGAGCACCGAGGAGTCCCCGACGTAGCTGGTGATATCCGAGCACTGAGGAGTCCCCGGTGTAGCTGGCGATGTCTAAGCACCGAGGAGTTCTCGGCGTAGCTGGCGATGTCCGAGCACCGAGGAGTCCCCGGCGTAGCTGGCGATGTCCGAGCGCCGAGGAATCCGCGACGTAGCTGGAGATGTCCGAGCCCCGAGGAGTCCCCGGCGTAGCTAGCGATGTCCGAGCCCCGAGGAGTCTCCGGCGTAGCTGGCGATGTCCGAGCACCGAGGAGTCCCCGGCGTAGCTAGCGATGTCCGAGCCCCGAGGAGTCTCCGGCGTAGCTGGCAATGTCCGAGCACCGAGGAGTCCCCAGCGTAGCTAGCGATGTCCGAGCACCGAGGAGTCCCCGGCGTAGCTGGCGATGTCCGAGCACCGAGGAGTCCGGTCAACTGGTCGGCGGTGAAGTGAACACTGAGTAGAAGTGACCGGCGAACAGTCCGATCAACTGGTCGGCGACGAAGTCCATGAACCTAGCGGTCCGACTAGTTGATCGGTGGAGAAGTCCGAGCACCAGGTGGTCTGATCACGTGGACGATGATCCTACAATACAAATATATAGAACGGGTAGTACATGATGTAAAAATATATGAACTCCGGAGAATAATCAGCAATGGTGATGAAATAGCGTATGCAGTTCGGCGATCAGTTGGTGTGAACACTTAGTGTTATTCTGAAGATGTATTTATATTTAATATAAACCGTCCCACCAGTTAGTGTGTAGCTGAGTCTTCAGCCCTAACTAGCCCGTTAACCATAACGCGGAGCGCGGAGCCCGTGTGCGTGTAGGAAGAACAAAGCGTTGTTAAGGAGCTACTGCCGACCACCCATAACGCAGAGGGCAGACGCTCATGCACGTGTAGGGAGGAGTCAGAGACAGGGCCGTCTCTGGGGACATCCGAGCGTCAACATGACTGTTCGGGGGTTCGCCTTAGACTTAGTTGTATGTCATCTTTAAAATGCTATACATGAAAGAAAATCGTTTGAAGAGCAAACATGGAGAAAACAGCTCGAAGAAACATCATGGTGATATAGGAAGATTGGAGAATATTTAGAAAAATATTAAAGCGTAACTTAGTTTTAGACAGAACGTCTGGTCGGCGGCGTATGGCGTTATCTGGTCGGTGTTAATGAAAATTGCCCGGCTCTCGAGCTTTCCGAACAGTCGTCGTGGTGGCGGTCGCGGTTGTCATGGCGCCGTTCTTCGCGGCGATCATCATTGCGACGCGGCAGGTGGTCGGAGTAAGTAGTCCGGGCAACGTCGTCCCTATGGCGCTTTAATAGATGGCTGAGCGGAGTAGAGGAGCCAGCGAGTCATGATGTCCGAGTAGATGGATGTGATTCGGAAGGCTCGCTTGACGGCTCGGACGGCTGTCCTGCGGTGTGACTATGGTTCGCCAATCGGCTCACTTCGTGTCCGAGTGCGTCTGCCTGTTTGTTTGCACGTGGTGCTTTGGTCTTGCTATTGAAGGCCGTTTGGCAGGGCTTCTCTAGTGGCTTCAGAAGCCGCTTGGAGCCGTTTTCTGTCAAACGGGTTAAAATAAAACGGCTCCACCGATGAAGCCCCTAAAAATATGCTCTCACAGAGCTGTGGGGTGGAAAGGAGCAAAAAATAGTTGCTTCTCCCGGCTCCTTCTCCAGACCCCTAAAAACATGCTCTCACAGGGAAGCCATTTTGCCAAATGGTATACCAAAACCGCTTCAACTCCATTGATGGAGCTGAAGCAAAAAAAAATGGCTTCACTAGTAAAGTGAAGCTCTGCCAAACGGGGCCGCGCGCATGCTATGTCTTTGTTCATGCAAAACCACAGTATCCTGACTTTAATCGTCTTGCACGGATCTGACGTCATCTCGCATGGCACCGTGGATCACATGTAGCCTTGGAGTACTTGCTTCTTGATTACACATGCACACATGCACGAGTAGCTTGCATGTCTTGTAGATCGTTCGTGAAAATGCGTGTTGCCATGCGATGACTGCACAGAGCGATCTAATATTAAACTTCGCCTTGAGTGGTCGATCCACATGAGTTCGTCGACTGCGGACACACGCAGACAGATTCGTCTTTGACTTCGTGGTGTGGATTGAGATCAGTTCCTTGCTTCCTTGCTTGTCGCCTTGCCGGTTCTGGTCTTGACCAAGGTCCAGGGAGTTGGATCTAATGCCCCTGCCGTTACAACACATGAGGCCGTGCTGCTGTACGACAAGAATCGTCGGCCGCCTGATCGTCTCATGCCGCTTGAGAGACTTGGGTAGCTGTCGCGAGACGGCAAATTGCTGCTGCCGCGGTTGATCTTGAGATCTCATCTGGTTCGTCATGGATCAGCACGCACACGCCTCACGGTGGATGCCACTGTCGATGAAATCTGGCCTACGGTCTACCGAGGGGTATACTCACGGTAGTAGATGAGTCGGCGGGGTGCGCGTGATACGAACTAGATGATAATACAAGCACCGAGACACAAGATTTAGACAGGTTCGGCCATCAGTATGACGTAATACATATATCCTATGTTCTGATGTATTGCATTGAGATGTATGTAGATGTCGACTTGGGGACCCTTGCCTCTCCTTATATACTCTGGAGGGGTAGGGTTACAAAGAAAGTATCCTATTTGGTACTATACCATATCTTGCGGTGCACGTCGGCCAGTGTTGTGCACGTCTTGATGTTGTGGACTGGGCCACCTCTGATGGTACGGCCCATGTCTTGTCTTATGGATACCGGGGGTCATATCCCCGACAGAGAGTGAGCAAAGTCTTTAAAATGCGTTAGTAGGTCGATTTTATTTCTCCGGCACGTCTTTATCTTTTTCTACAATCAAATTTTTTGTTTCTCGGCTCAAGTTTTTGTTGGTAGCTTCCTAAAATCTTTTCTTTGTAATGCAAATCACTCCTTTCAATTCCTCGTTCGTCAATCAATCTCTACAAACTTCTCGAAAAAAATTTCTAGCTTTTTCTGGAACTTGTTCCTACTTGTCTGTGAGCATAATTTAATTTTTAGATGTTCCAAATTATCTTATCATGGGTTCCAAATACTTTATTTGGGTTCCTCATGTTCCATAATGTCTCTGGGGACTTTTTCTGAATTTTCAGAGCTTTCGGAGCATTTGTCGCGGCTTAAATAATAATTCTAGGCTTTTCTAGAATTATTTTATCCATGAAATTAATTAATTCCAAAAATAATAAATCTCTCATTTTTTCAACGCTCAAAGCCCATGAGCAATAATCATAATAAATCATTAAAGCCCATGCATTTATTTACTAATGGGCTTTAATGATTATTTAGGCCTATTAGTAAATGTAGAGGGTGCAACATCAATTAATATGATATTGCTAGTTGATGTAGACGTGGAGAGTTTTTCTCCCTATAAATATGTACCAAACCCTTGGGCAAAGCACACCAAAACTATCATAAGGGAGCCCCTAGTTTGAAAAATCCCTCGTGTAGTAAATTAGACTTTTCTCCTTTCCTCTTGTCGTCGCCGCCGCGCTGCCCAGCCCGGCCATTCTCTCCTTCGTGCAACAAGTCGAGCCCACCCCTGCGCAGCTGCTGTTGCCATGGCCATGTGGTGGCTGTATGGGAGGCCAAATGATGAAGACGAGGTAATTACGAAATTACCACCAGTTCGTAATATCATCGTTGTATATTCGTTTTAAGTCCGTTCCGAGTTGTTCCAATTGCGTTAGATTCGTATCAATGTGATCTACATGCTAGTGTCGTCATTTTTCATGTCAAGTGAGTTATATATATATGCTTAAATATTGATTTGATTAATATGCATGCAAATAGTTTTTATAAATAAAAAGTAACATAATTATATATAATGCTCTTTTGCAAATAAGTTTTAACATGACTAGTTGCTAACATAAATATGTTTCTAAATTATAATATGTTTAGTATAAACACACATATCAAATTTGATTAGATGTTCTTACATGTCAGTTTGTATTTGCAAGTTAAAGTTGAATTGGCATAAATGATATCAAAATATTTATAAATAAAATATGATTAGCTTCAACTCAGTTTTTAAGTATAAATATGATTTGTTTAATCTAAATTAATGCTGCTCACATGGTTTTCCCTAATTAACATAAATCAAGCTTATAGTCTTCTCTTTTCTTTTATAATATAAAACCATGTAGTCGTTTCTTTATAACCGTAGTTCCGATTAGCGTGATTTTCGTGTCTGTGTGTTCGTAGCGACGTGTAGAACATCTTTAAAACCTTTTTACTTGTTTCATATGTTTGGTGTACTGTTCTAATTTAGTTCTATTGTTTGCTTCGTGTATGATTGCATGGATGCTTGTGTGGTGCTTTATGATCATGTCCAGTCGGTGAGCTTTATGTGTTGTTCAAGGAGTTTCATTGAAGGTTTGGACTAGAAGAAGGATCTAAGTTTAAGGCAAGTATAGCATGGGATCTTCCTTGTTGTCCTATTCATCTTAATATCATTTAATTCATCCTGCATGTGTCTACATTGACTACCACTAAGGATTTCCTAATACTTTGTTATCTCGTACCTTGATTCATGTGGGTTATTGCATTGGGTAGTATGATGCTATTGCTTAACTACAACCATGATCTGGTAACTTGACTAATGGAATATGCAATAAACACTAAAAGATGCTTTTTAGCAATATAGAACAAATGGGCTAGAGCATTGGACTGTTTTTATGGTGCTCTAGATTCCTCTCCCTAAGGACTTATCTATAAGCGAACATCCGAGACTTACAGTACAACTGTGAGGGCTATATGGCTCTAGCTTTAGCTCAGTATGAGGATCTTTTCTAGCTTGTTAGAGGTTACCTTTATTGGCGTAAGAATGGCTTGCCGAATCGGGTTTAGGACAGCCTCTGTCCCCTTGTGTATAGGATGCGTGTCATTGTGCCATCGGGAAGGGGGGTTTCTACATCTGTTTGTCGAGTGAATCTAATAGCCCTAACTTGTTAGATGAACCTTTAAAAGGCTTCATAGTGAACCCTGTCGACCTTCCTTGGTAGTGGGTCAAGAGGCTGATCACCTCGGGCGAAAGGGTAAATCACGACTCACAGTGAAAGTGTACAACCTCTGCAGAGTGTAAAACTGGTATATCAGCCGTGCTCACGGTCACGAGCGGCCTTGGACCCTTACGGAATAGATGATGAACACAAATAATACTGATGATGAAGATGCTCACTAATGATTACTGTTTATGCTATTCATTATTCATGTTTATCTGATCATGTGTTTATACGAGCTTATGATAAGTTTGATGCTACTCAACTGCTTAAAATCATGACTCATTGAAAGCTAATCCCAGTTAAACCAGTGTCAGCCTTTTGAGCCTCATGAACCCCATGTTATATTTGTTGAGTACGACATGTACTTACACTTGCTTTATTGTTCACATATTTGGAAAAAATCCCAGATGGGTACCAGATTGCTAGAGTTTGGAGAAATTAGGCTTGTGATCAACTAGTCAGTTGTCCCTGTGGAATTGGAGTCTTCACCTGAAGATCAAAGTTATCTTTCCGCTGTCTACTGTCTAAGGTTATATCCTTTATACTAAATACGTTATATATTGAGCATTGTCTTTCGATATTACCCTTATTTGTAGCTATATGTGAGATTTGACTTTCTAGACTCACATATGGTGTGTATCTGGTTTTGTTCTTAAAACCGGGTGCTACAATAGTCTACGTATATGTTTTAGGATTCCTATCATTGTCAATATTTGTAATCATAAGTGTGGTCCCATATGTTCAAATCTATCTCGATGTAACTTTGTTCCAAAGAATATATGTTTCAAGGTGCATGGTGAGCTACTAGCTTTGTGTTCTTACCAACAACCAGAAGAAAAATGCAATCTCAAATGCTATCTGAAATAGAATGAAGTGGATCAAATAGAGGACCACTTTAGGCCCGTGGAACCAAAAAAAATCATCTGATGGAGCAACGACCACATCCCCTTCTATTGTTGTATGTTTCTGTGCAACCTCAACAGCCATCTCAGTAATAACATGCTCCATCTTACATCCAATCACAAGTAGCAGCTGCAAATAATAATATAAAATTAGTTTTTAATGGTAATCTATACACTGTAGTTCATTGTTGTAAAAACACTAAGGAACCAACGATTTTTTTTTACGATTATACAATATTATGGAGTTCAACAACACCCATATTTACTTAGTTCTGGGGATGTGGATATATGTAAGTCTTTATTTTAACAATGGATGTTATTTACTTACAATGAAAGGGGCCAATGATAACCATGTGTAGACATACCATCCTATAACAATATCAACAAAAGAGTAGCATTATTAATTTTTGCATCCAGAGTATATAAATGTAACTGTGCTAAATAAATAAAATTGCAGCAATGATTACAAAATAGATAGCAATGCGGCCACTACACAAATAGAGGTAACATGATATTATTGACCTTAACAAGTTTAAAGAATATTCTTTATTGACCTAGAAATTATACCATGAACATTCAGCAGCAAGAATACCATTAGCAGAGCCCAAAGGTACCAACTGCATAAGAACAAAATTTGGCATTAACTAATCAATGGGAACATTACAAATACAAATTTATCGTATGAACATGTGGTGAGTTTTGACAACAATACTTCAGATATTTACCTTATACCAACAACTTTCTTGTAATCTACCTCAAATGCTCTGATCATATGTAGTTGTAAAAGTTGAATTTTGGGTTTCCCCTGCAGTGTTTCTACCAAAAAGATATCACTAAATAAATGTTTGTATATTTTTTTCATATGATGACATACTAGGGAATGGGTTAAGTGTTTGATTGATGAAAGTGTGTCTATCTACCTCAATGAAGCCAAGTCGCATGGCTGTGTAGTCCTCCTCATTGATTGACCCATAGAACTTCTTGAAAAAAGACCTCTGAAATGAAAGATGAACTAGCTTTAATACCATTGATGTTGACAAAAAATCACTGAAACTTTTGTGTTTAACATTTTAAAATGCAAGTTAATTATAATATACCATCCAGCCAAAAATCTTCTAATGTATTCCACGCCCTTTAAAGTGATCTCGGACAAATTTGAATTCTTGAACATGTTTGATTGTTTGAGTACCTAAAATGGTTTGCCAAAATGTGTTGCAATTGAAGAATTTATATAAGCAAAACCAAGAAGTTGTTAAACCTCAAATACTTAAAAGTATGTGTATAGCTTACCACTGTCATCATTATGTTGGATCCTTTCTTCCCAATGCCTCCAGTTTTTTGTCTACATGACACAATAGTATCCAATCTTTAGGGAAAAGTAATGTAGGTCGTTTATATATACGATACTGCAAGTTCCAGTACCTGTGCAACTCCAACGACAAATGTAAGAACACTGAGAACCGCATGTGTAACTGCTAAGTTGAAGATAAATATGTCCAATTGATGCAATGCTTCAAGTGAAAGAATTGGAACTTTTCCCTATTCAAAATGAGCATATTCAAGTCGTACAATAACAAGATGGCTGCATGAAAGATGAATATTTCAAGGACCTTAATTAATATAGTAAGGGAACATGGAATAATATGTATGTTACTGCAAATGAATATCATAGATCTAGAATGGTATGATTTGTTTAACCTAGTTAAAGAGTTCAAAATTAATTATTTTTTCTATTTTAGTTTTCTAAGACTAGCCCCTCTAGAAATAAATCACTGATGATTTAGACAACATATACACATCTGGAGACAATGAAATTAAACATAAAGTCAACCAACAATTCCAACCATATTTCATTCTAAGGTATTGTTGGTCAATGTAAAAATGGTTGGTTGTACCATATTTGACGGTGTAAGAAAGTACCCCCCTCCACCATCCCAGCTTATAATAAGTGCATCTATATCTATATCTAAACTCTATAATCAATAATTTGATTAGCAATTTATAAATTTTAGAATACAAAATGGACATTGTTAGATTTATAACTTAACATGCTCTTCTATTAATGTAACTTTATAGTCATAAACAGCATAATAATATAAGACACACTAGTAGAGAAACGACCTTTGATCCAGCTCGAAATTTGGCTTTAGTCCCGGTATTTTTCGCGCCCGGGACTAGAGAGACCTTTAGTCCCGGTTTGTAGCTCCAACCGGGACTAAAGGTCCCTGCCCAATGGCTACTGGGCAGGCTTTTGCTGCAGGGGACCTTTAGTCCTGGTTTGAGCTACAAACCAGGATTAAAGGTTAACTTTTACTCCCGGTTGGTCCCTCCAACCGGGAGTAAAAGTCTTCTCCCAGCTGTAGGCTCCGTCCGGGACTAGAAAGGGACCTTTAGTCCCGGTTTCTATCTTCAACCGGGACTAAAGGTCCCCTCCTATATAGCTCTCTTCCTTCCCGAGCCCGAGCCACTTCGAGCTCATTGTTCTTGCTTCATCGCCGGCCTCTCTTCTTCCTCATCGCCGGTAATCACAAGATTTCTTCGATTCCTCCCTCGATTCTTCGGTTCTAAAGGTTACCAACTTTATACTCTCATGTTTCATCAGTAGCATATCTCATTTTGTGGACTAGATATATGTGGTTTTTTATGGTGGATTTTTTTATTTGTAAGCCATTTAAGTTCAAAATCACTTTAAAGTTTGCATATTTGGATGAAGGAAGGTTAAAGTAGTTATTCAAAACTAGTATTCAGTTTTCATTTCTAGCATGCATAGCACACTTCATGGTTTAGAGATATAGAGAATTTTAGAGTTTTTTTAATTTTATTTGTTTATAAAATGAGAAATTTATATTATATTAAAAATGAGTATAGAGAGTAGATGTCAACTGCTTCTGGGTCCTCGGCCTCTCATCGGGTTCCAAAGCGACTAAGGCTGGACCTCCCTCTTATTGCATGCGGCAAGTGTGAGGAGAAGATTGTGATGGAGTATCGGGTGAGGAAGGAATGTCCCAACAAGGGCCGTATCTTCTACAAGTGTCTGGATCGCAATGTGAGTTATTTTGTCGCATTTGATGATTATGGTTAATTTATACTTATTTTCATGATGATTGTGATTAAAGTTCTAATTTTTTGTTTTAATTTCAGTGGGATGGCACTGGATGTTCAAGCTGGTACTGGGAGGAAGAGTATGTTGAACACGTGCAAAACTCTCTTGCACAGGCGGCTACGGCGGCTGATGAGGCAGTGATCCTGCGGAAGAAGCCCATAGATGTTGAACAAACGCATCATCTGTCTGTTTTAGTTGGGATTGGTCGTGAAATCCTTATGCTGCTGAAGTGCATTTTAGCTTTAGTTTTTTTAGTGGTAGTTGGGATTGTCTATATTGTAGCGAGACTTTCATAAATTAATACCTTGTGTGGTGGCATGCATGTCGTATAATTAACTAATTATGTTCTAGGTTTTAATATGGTATGTATGTCATGTAATGCAGATGAGCCAGCATTGGATGTACAATACTGATCGCCGCTCCCAAGAGTTCATTGAGGGCGTGCATTCTTTCTTACATGTGGCCGAGGCAAACAAACGCGATGGTTTCATGTGCTGCCCATGTGCCATATGTAAGAATTTGAAGGAATATGCTAGCTCAAGGAGTCTTCATTCACACTTGTTGAAGTCGAGTTTCATGCCAAACTATATTTGTTGGACGAAGCACGGAGAAACCAGGGTTGTAATGGAAGAAGGTAAAGAAGAACAATGGGACGATGATGACATTATTGCTGAATATGGTGCCTTCAATGATACTGCAATGGGGGAAGCTAAAGAAGAGGTAGTGGCAGAAGATGAGCCCGCTGATGATCTTGGTCAGGCCATTCGTGACGCACAAAGAGAATGCGAAAGTGAAAAGGAGAAGATCAAGTTCGAGCGCATGCTAGAGGATCACAAGAAATTGCTATACCCAACTTGTGATGTGGGACAGAAAAAGTTGGGTACCACACTAGAATTGCTGCAATGGAAGGCAAAGAATGGTGTATCTGACAAGGGATTTGGGAGTTACTGAAAATCCAAAAGAAGATGCTTCCGAATGATAACGAATTGCCCGTCACTACATAAGAAGGAAAACAGTTAGTCTCCCCTTTGGGATTAGAAATCTAGAAGATACATGCATGTCTTAATGACTGCGTCCTCTACCGTGGCGAGGAGTACGATAAGTTAGATGCATGCCCGGTATCTCATGCATCGCGGTATAAGATCAAGCGAGATGACCCTGGTGATGTTGAGGGCGAACGTCCCACAAAGAAAATCCCTGCCAAGATTATGTGGTATGCTCCTATAATACCATGCTTGAAATGTCTGTTCAGAAACAAAGACCATGCAAAGTTATTGCGATGGCACAAAGAAGACCATAAGGTAGACAATATGTTGAGACACCCTGCTGATGGGTCCTAGTGGAGAGCAGTCGATAGAGAATTCCAAGAGTTTGCAAATGACGCAAGAAACTTAAGGTTTGCTTTAAGTACGGATGGTATGAATCCTTTTAGGGAGCAGAGCAGTAGTCATAGCACTTGGCCTGTTACTCTATGTATCTACAACACGTCCCTGGTTATGCATGAATCGTAAGTTTATTATGATGCCAGTGCTCATTCAAGGCCCAAGGCAACCTGGCAACGACATCGATGTGATGTGTACCTGAGGCCACTAGTTGAAGAACTTCTACTTTTGTGGAACAGACCAGGTGTACATGTGTGGGAGGAGCACAAATAGGAGCACTTTGACCTACGAGCATTGTTGTTCGCAACAATCAATGATTGGCCTGCTCTAAGTAATCTTTCAGGACAGTCAAACAAGGGATATAATGCATACACGCACTGTTTCGATGACATTAAAGGTATATTCTTAAAAAATGTCAAAAGGTCGTGTACCTTGGCCATTGTCGATTTCTTCCTGCGAATCACCCCCTAAGAAAGAAAGGCAAGCATTTTAAAGGTAAGATAGACCACCAGACCAAGCCGGGCAACTGAACTGGTGAAAATGTACTCAATATGGTCAAGGATGTGAAAGTAGTATTTGGAAAGGCACATGGCAGCGAACCTGTTCCGAACAACACCGACGGTCACGCACCCATGTGGAAGAAGAAGTCCATATTTTGGGAGCTACCCTATTGGCAAGTCCTAGAGGTCCATAGCGTGATCGACGTGATGCACCTGACAAAGAATCTTTGTGTGAACCTGCTAGGCTTCATGGGTGTGTATGGGAAGCCTAAGGACACACTTGAAGCACGACAGGACCTGCGGTGTTTGAAAGAATGAGATAACCTGAATCCAGAGAAGACAGATGATGGACGCCATTACTTAAGTCCTGCCAGCTACACTCTTAGCAAAGAAGAGAAGGAAAGCATGTTTGAATGCCTAGCAAGCATCAAGGTACCATCTGGATTCTCCTCGAATATAAAGGGTATAATAAATGTGCCAAAGAAATTCCTAAACTTAAAGTCCCATGACTGCCACGTGCTCATGACGTAATTGCTTCCAGTTGCATTAAGAGGAATTCGACCTCCAAATGTACGTCTAGCCACCGTGAAGCTATGTGCATTCCTGAATGCAATTTCTCATAAGGCAATCGATCCAATGGATCTAGCTAAACTATAGAATGATGTGGTTCAATGTCTTGTCAGCTTTGAGTTGGTGTTCCCTCCTTCCTTCTTTAATATCATGACACACCTCCTAGTTCACCTGGTCAAGGAGATTAGCATTCTCGGTCTTGTGTTCCTACACAACATGTTCCCCTTTGAGAGGTTCATGGGAGTCCTAAAGAAATATGTTCACAACCGTGCTCGGCCAGAAGGAAGCATCACCAAGGGCTATGGAACAGAGGAGGTCATTGAGTTTTGTGTTGACTTTATTCTCGACCTTGACCCGATTGGTGTTTCTAAATCGCGACACGAGGGGAGACTAAGTGGAAAGGAGACACTAGGGAAGAAAACATATATTGGTACGCAGGACAATTATTTTAATAAAGCACACTACATAGTTTTGCAAAACTCCTCCTTGGTGGATCCATATATCGAGACACATAAAGAGTTGTTCCGATCCGAGTTTCTAGGGAAGTCTGAAGCTTGGATTATGTGTCAGCACATGGAAACTTTCAGCGACTGGTTGTGAAAAGAATGTCAGGGTGATGAGAGTATTGATGAGCAACTGTATTTGTTGGCTAGGCAGCCATCGTGGCATATCCTCACATACAAAGGGTACGAGATAAATGGGAATACATTTTACACAATAGCCCAAGATAAAAGGAGCACCAACCAAAACAGTGGTGTCCGCATAGATGCCACCGACCCTAATGGAAATAAGCAAACATATTATGGCCGCATAGAGGAGATATGGGAACTAAACTATGCACCTACTTTTAAGGTACCTTTGTTCAAGTGCCAATGGGTAAAGGCGACTGGAGGCGGGGTAGCAGTCGACAACCAGTATGGAATGACAACCGTGGACCTCAACAATATTGGGTACAAAGATGAACCATTCGTCCTTGCCAAGGATGTGAATCAGGTGTTCTATGTCAAGGACATGTCTACAAAATCGAAGAGAGGGAAAAACAACAACGACCCAATCAATGAGCCAAAGCGCCACATAGTTCTTTCAGGGATAAGAAACATCGTCGGAATTGAAGACAAGTCAGACATATTAGAAGATTATAAAAAGGATGACTGAATTCCACCCTTCACAATGAACAAAGACCTAAGCATCTAGCTAAATGATGAGGACACTCCATGGTTACGGCGCGATCATAACCAAAGGATATACGTTAACAAGAAGTTCACTATTGTGCCCGCTTGATATATATAGTGATGTTTAATGGTGTGTATTAGAGGTATTATGTAATAATTGTGAATTCAGAGATGTTTATTAGGTGTTTCCTTTTTTTCTATATTCAGATTAAATTTGTGTTTGATGGTGGGATTTCCATGTCGCACAAAGCAAAAAGCAAAAGCAATGCATCTGATGTGAAAAAATTAGTGAAAAATTGTTTTAGTCCCGGCTTGATATGGTGATGTATTAGACCTATTATGTAATAATTGCGACTATAGATTTTTTTGTCGTGTTTTCATATTTTCTACGGTTTAAAAGAATTTTCCACATCAATAAGATGTGAAAACTAATTTAGGTTATAGATTTTTCTTATGTACAATAATGCAAAACCAGGTCTAGGAATTCTTTTTGTAATTTTTTTGCTAATATTTTATTTACTAGGCAATTAACAACTCTCTACATATTTATATAAAACAAATATATAAAAAAGGAAAAACTTCTAGAAACCGGCAGGAAGCCAAACTGCAGCCCACCTTTACTCCCGGGTGGATCATCCACCCAGGACTAAAGGTGGGCTGCGTTTTCGTGGCCCGCCAAAATCACCTTTACTCCCGGGCCATAGCTACACCCGGGACTAAAGCTCAGACCTTTAGTCCTGGTTCTAACCATCACCCGGGACTAAAGAACCTTTATTCCTGGTTCTAACTATCACCTGGGACTACTAAAGAACCTTTAGTCCCGGTTCTAACCATCACCCAGGACTAAAGGTCTCCCTTTATAAACCACGCCCTTCTCCCTTCTCTTCCTCTCTGTCTCCGCCACACCATCGCCTCTCTTCTCCACCAGATCGATCCGATCCAGCAACATCGCCGCCCCCAGGTGACCACCGGAGCGCGCCCGAGCCTTCCCCGTGCTACCGCACCTTCGAGGACGAGGAGCCCCAGAGCCTTCCCCATGCTGCCTCACCGGAGCACGCCCGAGCCTTCCCTGCGCGCGCTGCCTCACCGGAGCACGCCCGAGCCTTCCCTGCCGCCGCCCCCAAGCGAGCACCGGAGCGCGTCCGAGCCTTCCCCGCGCTGCCTCACCGGAGCGCGTCCGAGCCTTCCCCGCGTGCGCTGCTTCACTGGAGCACGCCCGAGCCTTCTCCAACATCCGCAGCAGACCACAACATCTCTATTACGGCACGTCTTCTCCAGGTTTGGCCCGGTCTCCCTCTTCCTCTGCACTCTCTTGCTGTTGTATGGCCAACTCGTTCAGTGCCGTTGCTCAATGAATGTATCGCTTCGATTTGGTGCTAGCTAGTAGCCTTTGCAATTGGTGCATACTTCTGTTTATATGTTAGGCTCCTTGGTGCTAGAACGTGGGCGACTGAGGCCATGGATTCATTCTAATATTTATGCTTGTGTCTGGCCCTATGTAATATGTATTTGCATGTGCGTGTCGATGATCAAATTAAATGGCAAAGACGTGTACCACTGTTATTACCGGTCAATCACCCATGCCACTTGAGGTTGAGGGTAACAATTTAGCTAGTCTGCTACTTTTGCAAGGCGATATTTGATTTCACCTAACCATACTTACTGCTCTTAAGAGGCAAAATATTCTTTCCGATTGTAGGAATAGTGATAGCTTCTCAGTCCTATAATGAAACAGATTATTACTGTTTTTTAGTAAAGTCTAAGTCTCTAACATGTTTTTTGGCTGCAGGAGCTGGACCTCGTGTTTGACACCTTGGATGTGAGCCACCGCCGCCACCATATATAATCCGTTTATGATGGATTAATTGCTCCAACCTTTTATAATCGAATGGATGCGTGTGCTGAGCCCTCGTGCCGGCAATCTAGTAATGCGATTTTGCGCTGAGCCATCGAGCTTAGGGGAGCACGGGCGTGGCCCGGTGTCTCGTCGTTTCCTCCTTTTTGCGTGGTAGCTTATGACGACGCCGGCCCCTAGATCCGAGACGTTCGACGGTGTTTGTGACATTGTAGTAGCAGGGCACGTAGTTCTCATACTCGGTCGGGCATACCTCCGCCTCCTTGGCGCGGACTAGTTAGAAAATTGTAGAAAATCTGTACTAGTTGAACTTGCGGACCGTGTTCATCTCGGCTAGCATGTTCTCTACCGAGCGGTAACGGATGTCAAGGAGGAGCTTTGATTCTACGAGGGAGAGCGGCAACGGTCGTGGAAGACCGTGTTCCCTTCCTCGTAGAATCGGAGCTCTTCCGTGGCCAAGCACGGTGTCGTCCGGTAGAGAAATGCCCACCGAGATGATCATGTAAGCAAGGTCAACTAGTACAGAAGCTTACGTGATCTTAGAAGATGTGTGAGGTCATGAGAGCATGTGTTTTTTCTCAATTTTGTCGAGCAGGTCACTTAGAATTAAATTTTCCATGAAACGCCCGCGAGCTCGCCAATGTCGAGCAGGTCACTTAGAATTAATTTTTCCATGAAATGAAATACTTAGAAATCATGCCTTTTATTTTTTAGAATTAATTTTTCCATGAAATGAAAAACTTAGAAAATAGTTAGAAAATTGTAGAAAATTCGTACTAGTTGAACTTGCGGACCGTGTTCATCTCGGCTAGCATGTTCTCTGCCGAGCGGTAACGGACGTCAAGGAGGAGCTTTGATTCTATGAGGGAGAGCGACAACGGTCGTGGAAGACCGTGTTCCCTTCCTCATAGAATCGGAGCTCTTCCGTGGCCAAGTACGGTGTCGTCCGGTGGAGAAATGCCCACCGAGATGATCACGTAAGCAAGGTCAACTAGTACAGAAGCTTACGTGATCTTAGAAGATGTGTGAGGTCATGAGAGCGTGTGTTTTTTCTCAATTTTGTCGAGCAGGTCACTTAGAATTAAATTTTCCATGAAACACCCATGAGCTCGCCGATGTCGAGCAGGTCACTTAGAATTAATTTTTTCATGAAATGAAATACTTAGAAATCATATCTTTTATTTTTTAGAATTAATTTTTCCATGAAATGAAAAACTTAGAAAATAGTTAGAAAATTGTAGAAAATCCGTACTAGTTGAACTTGCGGACCGTGTTCATCTCGGCTAGCATGTTCTCTGCCGAGCGGTAACGGACGTCAAGGAGGAGCTTTGATTCTACGAGGGAGAGCGACAACGGTTGTGGAAGACCGTGTTCCCTTCCTCATAGAATCGGAGCTCTTCCGTGGCCAAGTACGGTGTCGTCCGGTGGAGAAATGCTCGCCGAGATGATCACGTAAGTAAGGTCAACTAGTACGGATGGTTATTTATTTAAACATGTTTTTGAGCTAAAATTTGATGGATATTTGATAGATATAGTTTTTATTTTTTATAGATATATCTAGTGGTGTAAAAGCTAGATGGCTGCCCCGAGAGACAACATGGATGAAGAAATGATGGATATTATCAACACCGGCACTCAATTTGCCGATGGTGACCAGTAGGATGTAGATGACGGGAGTCAATACCTGGCTCTTGAAGATAACCAAGAGAATATTGTGCAAGAAAATACTGACAAGGTATATATATTTATATATATATTTGAATATTATATATATATATTTGAATATCTATCATCTATTATGTGTACACATGATATTTATTTATTCTTTTTTATACGTAGCCCTCTGGATCAACGACCACAATGGCGAAAAGCAAAAATATTCGAGGCCCGAAAAAGCCATTGGAGGGGCGCTACATAATATCGGAATTCAATATCGAGACAGGCGAACCACTTGGTCCACATGCAAGGAAATTCGTGCAACACTGTGGGTGCCTTGTAAGGGACAGACTTCCAATCAGTGCCCGTGAATGGAAGCAAAAGATCAACGAGCCTCATGTTAGTTTTATCTCTGATCTTGATAAGAATTTAATTTGGGATGATATCCTTCAACATTTCACGTTGCAAGCGGATGATTATGATGTTATCAACGATGATGAATTGAAGGAACTAGTTCAAAAGTGGGCTATGAAGAAGATGGCCACACAATTTCAGACTTGGAAGAAATCCCTATACATGAAATACATCAAGAAGAACATAACGCCCAATTTCAATACTAGTGGCCCGCTCGCGAAGTTGAGGCCCTACTGGAATGATTTTGTACAGTACAAGACATCGGAAGAGGGTGAGGAACGGGTGAGAAGGAATCAAGAGAATGCCCGACAGAAGGTATACCACCATGACATGGGATCAGGTGGCTACGCGACTACCATTCCCAAGTGGGAAAAAATGGAAGTGGACATTCTTGCTAAGGGTATCACACCAGAATCACTCAATTGGACCAAACGCGCGAAGAATTGGTTTTTCGCTCATGGGGGAACACTGGACCTAAAGACCGGGAAGCTGGTTCATGGCACAAAACTCGAAAGAGCAACACAAAGATTTTCTTATGCTCTACAAGCTAAAGCTATTGGTGCGTTCAGGCCCAATAGAGAGAATGATGAACTGACGTATGCCCTCGGGACCGCTGAACACAGTGGCCGAACGAGAGGTTTAGGACGGAACATTTCTTGAGAGCATGGTTTCCCTGACGATAGAGATACCTACAGAAGCCGGCAGAGAAGGAAGGATGAGGATGCAGCGCGGATCAGCAGGTTGGAGGAATTGGTTCGTGAGTCACGGGAGGCGTTGCTTCAAGCATAGGAGCGCGAAAAAGACATGCACGCTAGAATGCAGGACAAAATCATAAAGCAAGTGCAAATAGCAATGAGTGCCCAAAGGCAGGCATCAGATCCAGGAATCAACATTAATATTAGCCCTCCTGATCAGTTGAAAAATAGCTGCGCTTCCATGGAGTTGCCAAATCAAGATGACGCAATGCTACGTTTCCCCGTGGATGACATCACTGCACCATTTACATCATGTGAGCTACATATTCCAAAAGAGAATGCCACAATCATGGTGGCTCTCGGTATTTTTTCTCCTCCAGATCCTACCAAGACACCAAGAATCCATAGGGCAATAATACCACCTGGATATGTTAGCGTCTCAGTGGATAGAGTTAACAAAGGTTTTAGTGATCTGGCTCTTGACATTCTAGGAGGTGATGGGGAGAAGACTCTAGGAGAAGCAGAGAAGACATTCATACTATGGCGCAAGCGCTACATCATTATTCCCGGGGTCTCTAGTCCACCGCCGCTTCCTCAACTACCAGACAATAGGTGCGGACAAAAGTGAACAAAACAATTTTTTCACAAATTTTCTATTAACATGCATGATTAATAATAACAATTTCTTATACCTAATTATTCTTTTTTATAATCACACAGCAGGGCCTCCGCCAACCTAAGTACAATTATTCAATCTCTATATCATCATAGTGCTCCGGGCAATGATTATGCAACGCCGCCACCGCTGCCACCTCCAAGGAGGTCTCCAACGCCTCAAGGAGGTCTCCACCGCCGCCACCTCCAAGGAGGTCTCCAACGGCTGCCCCACCTTCCTTGATGATCAAGAAGCAGCTAGCTCCTAAGAGGTCCGCCCCGCAAACAAAGCCGTTGGCCCACCAGCCGACAAAGAAGAAAGCCTCCTCTAATCTAGTTATTCCCCAAAAACTGTCTTACGAGAAAAGTGAAAAGGAATTAAAGGATGTAGTACAAAAAGATGTGAAAAGTTTCTTTGAAAAAGTAAGAAAGCAATGAGAAGCAAGGGAGAACCCAGAGAAACCGTACTTCTACCTAGCTCCAGATCTTCTAAGAAAGAAGGTGGACCAGAAAAAGCGGGAATCTCAAAAGACCCGGCCAAAATCGGACTACGACCGCTCTCCCACCAAGTCATTTGAGGTGGCGCAGAAAAAGACTAGAGTAGAGAAAGGTGTTGCACAACTCGGACAACAATCGCAACAATCAATCCCCCCTCTTATCATTCGTAATGAATATGGTTCAAACTTAGACTTACCGGACGTCGATTTTGAGGAAATGGTTCGGTTTTACGAGAATACCGGTTTGGACCTTGCCCAAGTGCTCGCTGAAGGACCATCTGCTCCAAAAGTGGATCTTTGGAAGAAATTTGAACATGGAAAGAGTCTATATAACCCTGAGGCCTTAGGTAAACTAGGTATGCAAATGTATCTACTAAACAAGTGGTACATGGCGGCATGTGAACGGGGAGAGAACTTTATTTCTGTCAGAGTTAGAAACCAACATTACTTCCGTAACGATGACGTTATATATGTCAAGTTTTTAGAATTACACCAACTATGCCACGTAGACTCTCTCGACAAAAGTCTCATTAGCTGCTATTGTCTGTAAGTGTGATTATTTTCTACTATTAAAGTGTATATATATAAAGCTACATGTATATATATAAATTATATATCCTTACACTATATTTTTATATATGCAGATATGAGATGACAGAACTCAGAAAGAGAAAGGATAATGATGTTGGTTTCATTGATCCAAATGTCGTATTCAAACACCCTGTTCCCCCGCCTCAATGGAAAGCTGAACTCAAGAAAAATCTCATGAGGTTCTTAGTGAACCAACAAAACAAGGACATACTCTTTCCCTATAACTTCAAGTGAGTGTTAAATAATTAATATTGATTATATGGACATTTATTCAATTATTTGCTTACTAGCTAAGCTATCTCCCATATATATATATGTTGACTCTAGTTAATGTCGATCATATTTGTGTATAAAAATATATGTAGCAATCACTGGATATTGATGGTCATCGATATGGCCAATAGTCGATTGAGCATCTTAGACTCGTTAAGAAAAGAGCAAACAGAGTACCAAGACATGATAGATATTATCCAAGGATAATTTGGTCTCTCTAGCAACTATATATACCTCGATTTTTTAACTGCAACAATTATTAAAGGCCAAATTATTTTTTTATTTTATTGGGCGTAGTGTTTGGAAAAGTTTCATTGAGGAACACCACATGAAACATTGCAAAGCGTCACTGGATGTAATCGCACACAAAGTAAGTACCAACTACATTTATATATATATAATTCAATTAACACCGAGCATGCTTTCAATTCACCGGATCTTTTTTCTCGTAAAAGTGGGTTCTGAGGCAAGAACAGGGGAACAACTATTGCGGATACTATGTTTGTGAGTTCATCATGGCGTACTAAAAAGAACTTCTGAAGAGAACCTCAAAGTACGTTATATAAATATATTCATATATTCATAATTTCTTTTATTGCTCATATATATAAGTAATCACGTGACCAACACACACACACACATATATATATATATATATATACTTTTTCTTTAACTTTTATTGAAGACTCTATGGTTGAAGAAAAAAGTCATACGACGTGACCAACTGAAAGCAATTCAAGAGATCATAGCAGGATTTCTTAATGACTAGGTCCTAAACCCCGTCGACGAGTTCTACAATGACGTGAACGAAACATGAAAGACAAACCAGATGGAGTGAATTTGTTATCCCGAGAATATGATAGAATATACAATGCAAGATTTATTTGTATATATATATATATATATGTACATATTATATGTACATAAAATAACGTACAATATATGTATATGCATGTAATATATACGTTAGTTTTATACTTTAGTTTGTACAAAATGGTCGAACATTATAAATGTGTAGAATACGTATATTATTAGCAGTGTAGGATGCGTATTCGAAAACCTATTCGAAAACCAAAACGATTCATCAATTGAAAATAGAAACAAAAAAAAAGAAAAAAAACTTTAGTCCCGGTTGGTAATACCAACCGGGACTAAAGGGCCGACCCACGTGTCCAGGCCGGGAGGTCTCTTTAGCCCCGGTTGGTATTATCAACCGAGACTAAAGTGGACCCTTAGTCCCGGACGCGAAACCGGGACTAAAGGAGGGGCCCTTTAGTCTCGGATTCGTGCTCCCAGTTCCCAAACTGGAACTGAAGGGGGTTGAAAACCGGAAGTACAGCCCGTTTCTGTACTAGTGACATTTGGATGGTCAGAGTGTAACTTGAGAGACTGTGCTAAGTTAAACTACGTCTTATAAACTAGGTCGGAGGAAGTTAGAAGAACCTAAACTATGTTGCTCGGAACCGATTAGGAAGATTAAAGCATGAACATATATATATAGTAATAAGGTCCATAATTGTTTTAAACATGTAATTTTTCCAACATTATAGCACTCGCTAAGAAATAAGTGATAGCCATTAGCACACATTAATTAAGGGGCCGTTTGGAAGAGCTCCAGTTTTAACTTCTCAGAAGAAGAGAATCACTCGCAACTAGCCAAACGCTCAAAATGTCAACTAATTCAAGTGGCGATCAGGTGAAAATCACTTCTCCGTTTACATAAATCCGTCTTTTCCATCCAATCAACTACTACATCTAACTGCCCGCGTTGACTATTCCTGATCTTCACCTCATAATTAATTAATGGCAAAAATATCATCAGTGTAATGAACCGCCCCTACTATCCATTACTATCACTTAATTAGTTAAAACGTGCTCAATGACTTCTATTGAAACTACTGTGCAAAATTATATATAGCCATATAAAAATCAATGACTTATAATTTGGAAGAAGGTTACTAATTATCAGTCCATCTAATGATCTTACATTCTCTAGCCTGTTAGAGCAAGTACAAGGGGCTGTATGCTGAGGTGGAAAAGAGAGAAGAAGAGAGAGAAGAGAAGCGCACTGTAAACTTACAGCCAATTTATGTACATGAATCAAGATATTTTGTGAGATGGATAAGTAGACTAATTATAGGTCAGCTCTAAGTTTCCAGGCAGCAGGTGGCTGCCCTGCACTTAGTGGCATCGTCATAGGGGACACACCCATGTGCCTGCTTGGTGGTGTGTGCGCGCCTGACCTCGCTCGTTCTTTAAAGAAAAGTAAGGAACACCCTTCTAGGCCGTGCTCTGAGCAGCTTGGAGCCTGTGGCATGGCCAACCAGAGGTCTCTAGAACTGAAACCACGCAAACACAGCTTGCTATCCAACGGGCCGGACAAACCAAAGCAAAAATACCTTTCTCAGGCAGTAGTCATCGACGGCGCCTCCTCCAGACAGGAGTCTCCTTGCACCACCCAGAGCGCCGGCGAACTTGGCGCCGGCACTCGCCGATGGCAGTGGGCAGGGGAGAAGGTGGCGCATGACGCTCTCCTTGACGCATATCTTCTGAGTGCTGCCCTGGAACACGCCGAGCATCAGCGATATGAACCCCAGTAGCATCAGCTCTGCGTCCATTATTATTACAGGGGACTGTTAGAATCGATCGAGATTGAGATTGAGAGAGAAGCATGTGGTGTGGTGGTGTCCAACCTTTCTGGATCTTTAGGAGGGCCTCGTACTGGGTCTTCCTACTTCTTCTCAGTAGCCTCTGCTCACGCATGTATGGAAATGGTATGGTACATATGTACACAAGAAGTTGTAGGTGAACGATCACAAATCGCAAAATGGGTGCTTGAGAGAGACTGTGGACACGCACACACGCACCTTGCCAAGGCGGTGGAGCATCCGTTCGAAGAGCAGGGAAATGGCGACGATGACGGAGCAAACGGAGGCGACGATCCATGTGGGAGTGTACTCCAGTGTTATCTCCGTCACGCCGCCGCCAGCTGCCTCTCCTCCTCCTCCGGCCATGATGATTCAGGCCAGCTGCTCTACCGCACCGTACCCTTCCCCTCGGTTCGTTTATTCTTGTTCGAGAGGGGTGTAAAAATGGTTTGGGTTGCAGCAAATAAAGTTGCATCTTCTTGGTCTATTTATAATGGCCCCCTATACTATTCGTTGACCTGGATTGCTGTGTTGGACCCATCAAACAATTAGTGATGCATAGCTCAAAATGTAACAAGAAAACGTTTTGAGGGTGCACATCACTAGCCAGCAGGATGATTAAGTCCAACGTCAAACCTTTTTGTCTCTAATGCAATAAGGTCAGTCTCAGTGCAAGTTTTGTCAGAGTTTTATTTGTATTTAATAAGCTACCACATAAGCATTTTTTTATGACGTGGCAACGTTTTTAACAAGAGAGAAGAAGCGAATGAAACTCTTTTGACATGAGTCATGAAATTAAATGTCTATAAAATCATATAATGAAACTTTTCATTGACATTCTATATGATATGGCACTCTTGCATTGGAAACAACAACATGAAACTTCTTATTGAGACTAGCCTATGCCAAAAGCTTAAAAAGGCGAGCAATAATTCATTTAGGTATATATAATTCATTCAACCGGACAAGTTCTAACATAAAATTTGGTGTGTACACCAAATAACCACAGGAAAAAAAAAACAATCTAGTTTTAATTTCTGATCCAATGATAACTCTAATATATTTTTCTGGATGATTTTTGCTTTGTTTTCCATCCAGGTGAGATCATTCATGATCAATAATGCTATATATACAAGAATGTATTTACCTCTTGGCGAGATAGAAATGTTGAGATCCGTCCATTAGTCTGCCTCTGGTGTTAATTAGAGTTGAACAATCCCTATAGTTAACAGGGCCGCTTTGATACAGATCGATCTAGTTTCTTAAAAAAAGAAAGGCTTTATTGTTTCAGTTTCTCAAGAAACTTTCTTTCAGTAGGGTTTTTGTTTCTTAGAAAACCATTTGACAAATGATGGTTCATGTTTAATTTCTCCTTGAGGTCCTTTTATTAATTTTTAAAAATCTTGTATATTTAATATTTTTACGCATAAAGAATCTCAAATTTAAAAAGTTCTAACAATAAAGTTTTATATCTTGTTGAGTACTACATGTCTTCATCTGAAATCGTTTAAAAATTTGAATTCAGATTTTAAAACTTAAAACATATAGTTGGGCCCATAAAGATTTTAAATAAAAAACTATTAGCTAAAAAGTTTTAGATTTTGTCGAGCTCTACAATTTTTATATAAAATTTATGTTCACCCAAACTTCATTTGAAAATATTATGAATTTATTTTTAGAACCACAACGAAAACTGTCCCGTGTACCGGTGAGTGGACTGTATCATGGAAATCTCAACAACCCAATGGGACTCTACTGAGTGGAAAAGAGTACTCCAAAATCTAACCTAAAATAAATCCAAGCTACCACCTGCAAAATTAGAAATTCAAGGCCACTCCCCTAGCTAGCCTGTCGCTGTCATTGATGATGCATAAACTAATACCGTAGAAATTGGAAAATAAATGTAAAAAAAATCCTATCCAAAATAGGGTTGACTCTGTATTTGAGTCATACCACATGGTTTCACATCATCCACTCGACCACTCCTGAAAACGAACTCATCTGAGATGACACATGAGAACTGTGTTCACATCTTAGTTGGTTACGTTGTAAAGTTACCTCGTTCCATATCTATCTCCCAATGAGATGGCTGTGTCAACCATAAGAAATGGTCGCTTATTGAGCTCGATCTGTCAGGTCGACGGAATCCGAAGCATGTGGTCGTTCATCAGCGACGCAGACGCAGATCGATATACAATATAACTTGCTCCTCCTTAATTTGTAGGAACTAGTATATATTATGGGATAGTTAACTGAGCTAAGTAATGGGTTTGACTTTGCACAAAAAGCCAAATTAACAAGTGATGGAGCCCATGACAATGTATGTGCGAACGCATGTGTCCCTAACATGCGTCAAACAAGCTATAGTGAGCTCATGACAATGTGGATGCAAGCCACTTATATTAGCCACCCCGCATGCCATGCATGTCCTCATCTGTGTTACCTGGTGAGGTGCCATCAGTAACACCTGCGTGAAATGATTCCTTATGCACACTAACCGGTTGCAAATTGCAAGCCTTAATAATAGTCAACAATCAACTTGACCACTTGGGTATTAGACTGGGATATAAATTCACAGACATATCCTGAAAGAATAAAACAATGGCCAACTTGACTTTAACCTGCCTAGTACTCGGACAAGTTGGTGTGCTAGGCTAGCTGTCAGCAACTCAAGACTGAGATTGGCCATGCATTCCTCTAGTTCAATTATGCTCGCATATATATATCAACTATTAATAATGTTTCTTGTGTGACGTAACACACATATATATCCATGTTGTTGTTCGTTTTATTATAATGTTCTTTTAACACATCTTGCATTATCTCTTTATTACTACCCCACTTATCTATATTTTAGGTGCTTGATTCTTTTTATTGTTCAAGGAATATGTAATTTTATTATTGGTTGACTATAGAAAAAATTATGAATTGTCTCTTATAAGTTGTCCTTTTAATTGTACTATTTGGTGGTCCAAGATTGTTGACTGAAAATCTAGGCACTTAAAATATAGCAACTTCCTTGCTCCTCTGTTCCAGATTGCCTGCCAAATCTTTGGCTTGAAACAAACAGTAAGCAATGTATTTGTGGTGCACTTGCATTCTTGGAGGCAAGCGGACTGGAAATTTACAACAAAACAGATTCTTGGAAACGTAGCACAACAATCCGTTGTAGTCTAGCTGGTTAGGATACTCGGCTCTCACCCGAGAGACCCGGGTTCGAGTCCCGGCAACGGAAATTTTTACTGCTTTTCTGATATCATTTTTTTTTCAACTAAAAAAGTGTCTAACTTACGAAACAATCCAAGTCATGACAGGCAATGCCATATTGTTTTCCTTTTTTTAATCAGCAGAAAAGCTATTCCGTGTTATGATTCTTTTTTATCGGCAGAAACGCGATTCCATATTAGGTTTCTTTTCCGAACTTGAAATAGCTGTAACTTGTTCAAGCTACGAATTAATCTGCAATCGCCACATGCAATGTTTTTTGTTAGCAGAAAAGCTATTCTATATTGTGTTTCTTTATCGAACTTGAAATAGAAATTTACACTGCGAAACACAGCCGTGGCGTCTCATACAAACCTTCATCTTGGACGCATCCAATCCAAAGAGCATTTGACACAGCACATTATTCAGAGCTCCTCTGCAGCCAAGGCTTCCTCCAAGCAGCACAGATTTTTGTTTCTACACTGCCTACTGGGATCTATAGCGGATAATCATCCACGGACGAACTTTGATGTCCTACCGGCTCTCGACATGATAACAAGACGTTCCCCCATTTTTCCTTGGAAGAGTGAAAATACATTAACTATTAAGAAAGAATTACATCATTCGGAGCAATAGCTTTTTGGGGGGCAGGTAAGTAGGGTGGTGGGGAGGTGTTCCAAAATTTGTGGCAATTGTATATTTGATATGGGTATTGAAAAGGGCAACATATCAAAGGCAATAATAGTTACAGTTTAATGTTAAACCACAGAACAAAATGGTGATGTGATTAATCGAATAACACATTTCCTCTTCCATTAGTATGCCGTAAGTTTCTAGAACAATAACACTTTATTATTAGAACAAATCAGAACTTAAACTACTTAGACAATAGTAAATTAAAAGAACATCTCTAATTCCTTTCAAAAAAATCATAAATGATTTAATACTCAAACCAGAAGTGATAGAATAATTGAACACCTCCTCCCCAGCCAGAAAAAGAGGAGTTCCAAAAAGAATGTAAACCTCGCTTTTCGTGTAGTCAATCAATCTCAAGTTTAACCAAATATATATACAAAAATGTACTAATATTTATTATTATGCATATTAATAATCATTAGATTAATTGTGTAATATATCTTCATAATAAACCTATTTAGAGACATAAATGTTGATACTATTTCTATAAAACTAGTCAACTTGAGTTTGATTGACTCCTCAAAAAGTGAGATTTACATTCTTTTAGGAATGGAGGGAGTAATAACTGGACTGCCAAAGAAACTACGGTTTTCAGAGTTGAAACCCAATGGTAGACAATGGCGGCAGAAACATGCCACCTGATCAAACAAAAGACAAGCACAAACAAATCGTAGAAACAATCAAACAAAACAACGTAACAAACAATAACTGCAATCTTGCATATTTGTTTATCAGCAACATTTATCTCGACTCCAGGATATTTTCTGGTCAGCAAGTTACCAATCTCAATTTCTATCATCACATAGTGATGCAAACTTCAACACCAGTCATCTCATCTTGTGCTTGGGAAAGAAGAAAAATTCACCAATTGCACAGACTAAAATGACACCAGGTGGAGCACATCATTATACGATTTGGCTAACTTTCATCATTCCAGTTTGAAAATAAACTTAAAAAAAAAAAAAGAAAATTGAACAGGGTAACATAAAAAAATATGACACATTCTTCTTTCACAAGAAAAAAAGGGCATCATTCTTGATGGCAAAAGATAAATAAGGGCACTCAATAACATTACAAGGATAATATTTGAACAGAAAAAAGGAACTAATTTTCTACAGTAACTCTATGCCTGAGATAAAAGAATTCGAAATATCAGGACAAACCAATTCTTCTTATCTTAATAACAAGTTAAATTAAATGCAGGAGCATTGAGGGCTCACAATTATTGGAAGATAGTATATCTTCAGATTGAGGCCTAGCTAACTACACAGTTTTTTTTCTCCAACACATAGGTGTATCATTATATTAAGAGAAGCTAACTACACAGTTACCTGTCTTGAAGTTTCATTTAAATTTTTGAATCAGCATGCTGAACCAGGGATTTTTTGACATATCTGGAGAACAATCCTCCAGTTGGCAAATATGAAGGTACCAAGTAGCATTGGAGCAAAGCACTGAGAGATTGATATTATTTAACTAGTTGCCCAGCTGATATTAAGAGATCCATACCTTCTGTCCATTACCACCATTGGAAGAAGTGCCTGACAGTGTCCTCACCAAATCCTTGAGCACTATCTCAATACTGAATCACAACAATGTCAAAACTTCTTATTCTCAACCAGTCAAACAGTACAAACTATACAAGCCAGATCAATTTGGCTGACGGTGTAGTAGGTCCTGTGCTACCCCAAGCATCATATCATACAAATTCATAATGCCAATAGTGTCAAAATAGCATCCAGTGAAGCTGAATTTTACAAGGATCTAGAAGCATGCTGGGACTTGGCAATCTCTCTCAAAACTGCACCTACAACAGCAGCCTGTTCAAGACATTCAGCTTTGTTCAAAGCATCTAGAAGACTGATGCATGCCTTTACATTAATTCTACATCCTTGTAATCGAGTTTCTTCAAATACATGATATGCCTCAATTGCTCTATTTGCATGGCTCATTCCCTCTATAAGAGCATTGAAACTTGCAGCATCAGGGATTCCACCATTGGCCTTAAACCTCTCAAAGAGACTGCAAGCATCTGTTATGTTCCCTACCTTTGCAAGCCCAGAAATCATGGTTGTGTAAGTCACAACATTAGGGATTAATCCCTGTTTCTGCATTTCTTGCCAGAACACAAAAGCCTTATTGTACTTCTGTACGCGGCAAAGGCCATTTATAAGAATACTGTATGTGTAAGTGTTTGGGGAACATTTCATTTCCTTCATTGACTGGAAACAAATAAGTGCTTCATTGATTTCTTCAGCTTTCACTAAAGCATCCATAAGGCTGTTCCATGTGTAAACATTTGGTGTCAAACCCTTCTTCATCATCTCTTCTAATATTAAATAAGCTTCATCTATCCTACCAACCTTTCCAAACCCATCAATGAGAGAGCTATACACAATAACATTCAATTCTATTCCTTTTGATTTTGCTTCCTCAAAAAGCATGTAAGATTCATCTAACCTATCAATCTTAGCTAAACCATCAATAATTGATCCATATGTAGCAACTGTAGGAGCTACACGTTTTACCTTCATCTCCTCAAGAACTTCATAGGCCTTGTCCACCTTTCCAGATTTGCAGAACCCATCAACAACAGCATTATAAGCCCGAGCATCAAGAGCAAAACCTTGCTGCTTCATGGCATGGAAAATGCTGGAAGTTTCCCTAGCCAGGCCAGCTTTTGTGAGACCATGAATCAAAATGGAATAACTTCGTACATCCGGAAGGAAGCCATAACCCTTGATATCCTCAAATATCGCCCTTCCCTTTTCAACATCACCAGCTTTGAAAACACAATCCATGTATGTATTCAGTAGGGTAAGGTCAGGCTGGCATCCTCGACGATTCATCTCTTTGAAGATTTTGTGCCCATCTTCTTTCCTCCCATGCATGAAGAAATTCCTTATCAAGGATGTATAAACAACAGGATTAGCATTGTGGCCTGTATCTAGCATGTTCTCAAATAACCTATAAGCGTCGTCAACATTTCCTTTCTTTCCTAATCCGTCAATAAGAGAACAATAAGTCACAGAATCAGGATGGCAACCTCTCTGACTTGCAGTTTCAAACATCTCATAGGCCTCCTCAAACTTCTTTGCTTTGCAGAACCTATCAACCATTATATTCACTGTCAACAAGTTAGGGAACAAACCAGCGCGTTCCATCTCATCCCGTATCATATAGGCCGCCTCAACTTTTCCAGCCATGCAAAGCATATCAATGATGATGTTATATGTCGAGGAATTTGGCTCTGCATCCTTTTCATGGCCTCAAACAAGGTCAGTGCCTCATCAACTTTCCTCTTCTTCCCAAGGCAAGTGAGAATCGAATTAAATGACACAACGGATGGAATACAACCCCTCTCCTTTAACTGATCAAGAAGCTTATAGGCATTCTCAAACTGGCCTGCAGACCCATAACCCATGATCATTGTATTATACGCATACGCACAAGGCACAGCTCTTTCTGTCTCCATCTGACCAAACAGTTCCTCAGCCTCACTTAGCCTCCCTGCCTTGCACAACACCCAAATCATGCTCGTGTACGATACATCATCTGGCTTCAGCCCTTGCGACTTCAACTCATGGAAGAACTTCCAGGCCATGTCCACACTCCCAGCCTTCCCGAAACAATCAATGCACACATTGTACAGCACAATGTCAGGCTCGAGGCAGCTCCCCTTCACCTCGTCCACCAGTGCCAGGGCCCCCTCGACGCGCCCCTCACGAGCCAAAGCCCGCACCAGCGTCGTGAACAGCGGCACGCCCACCTCGTACCCGACCTCCTGCATCTGCCGCAGCAGCTCGAGCGCTCGTTCAGGCCGCCTGGCCTCCGCCATTGCGCCGATCAGCACGGTGTACGCCGAGAACGCTGGGCGGAACTTGAGCCGCCTCATGGCCCCAATCACGCGCTCGGCGTCGTCGAGGCGGCGGGTGCGGACGAGCGCCGCGACAAGGTCGGCGCAGGCGGGGTTGGGAACGCCGTACCCAAGGACGCTCATCTCCTCTAGGACTTTCTCCATGGCTGCGAGGTCGTGGGAGAGGAACGGGAGGACGGCGTTGTAGGCGTCGGCGGGGAGCGGGTGCGGGGAGGCGGCGGAGGAGGCGAGGAAGAAGGGAGCGGCGAGGGAGGGGTTCTTGAGGGACCGGAGAACGGGTATGACGGCATCGGCAGCGGAGGCGGAGGCAGCGGAGAGGGAGGAGGAGACGGCGCCGGCAAGGTCCGGCGTCCAGGATGGTGCGGCGGAGAGGAGGCGGAGGAGCTCGGTGGCGAGAGTGTTGGGGTGGTGCGGTGGTGGTGGTGGGGGTGGTGTGGTGGAGGAGAGGTAACGCCAGATGCGGAGGAGTGGGGGGGCGACGAGGAGCGGCCGGCGAACCGCCGGTGTCCGCACCGCCGCCGCCGCCGCCATGGAGAGGGGTTCGTAAACCCTAGCTGGGATACAAGGCGGGCTTGGCCATTTGGGCCTTGGGGCTGGGGAGGAAATGGCCGGTTTGTTCAGAAGATGGACTTTTGTTTCTTTCTTTCCCGTTGAGCCGTTGATCAGATAGGACTTATATATTGTTATTTTACATTTAATTTTTTACGAAAGATTTCATTTTAAGAAAACAAACGTTACGATGCACTCCCTCCGTTCAAAATTACAAGTCTTTTTAACTTTTTTTATACATAAATTTTACTATATATTTAGACATATGTTATATCTAGATACACTAGAAAACAAGGTGTAGCTTTGATGCGCCCTCCTTTTAGTGTCGTGCCACTATAACCCACAATTATTGTCAATGTGGTTAGAAAAAGGGAAAATAAATAAGGATTGGGTAAACCATGCTTGAATTTATGTATGGCTAGATTGTGTACAAGCTTGTGTACACTGTCAGCTATCAAGCTTGTGTACAAGCTTGGGTACGCTGTCAGCTATCACATGTGAGCGCTCCACGTAAACTTTCTTTCAAGAAATATAGTGAACTCATTTTTCACTTCTCAAAAGCTGGTTTCTAGAGCATACAATTTGACGCCATTCAAGACGTAACAAAGGCAATGTACATTTACCACGTGATCCAAATCAAGGCTTAATTGATGTTAATTTGTCAAGACACCACCACCTGCAAGGCCTCCAAATTCTAAGTGACAGCTTCAATCTAAAACATCAGGATGTTCTACGAGTTACATTATAGTGGGCACACCCATCATTCGCAGAGCAACAAGTATATTTTAACGAAAAATAATTACAAGTAGTGCATTTCTCTAACTGTAAAATATAAACATTTGCCTAGTGGCATCGAAAAGGCATACATTATTCCGTCAGATTACAGGTTGGGTTGTTATCTTGTACATCTTAATCAAGTAGCCTTTAGAAGCTAAGCTTACCCAAGTTTCTTGAGAATTCCAATCATTATTCTTTCTTGTTCCATACTGGAATGGCAGCAGCAGTGCTTGTAATATATATTTTTTGCAGCGAAAACACTCTTGAAGAAGAGGATGAAGGCAGAATGCTACCTTCATAAATCTCCATATACTATACCGTGATAGCTGGATCGAATACAAGAAAAAATAGGCCATAATAAGGCAAGCACAATGGCATACAGTAGGAATCTCTAATTTCAGACTGAGCCAAACCAATGTTCCACCTGTCTGCTTCTACCATTCTGCACACTTCAAAAACGCCACGGTTACTGTCTTTGACATCATCATCAAAGTCGTCAGAAACTCTTTTACCTGTGTTGTTATTTTAGTCCAATAGCTTGAATTGCAGATTGAGTTATTAGCAATCATTTGTGTTATGTAAGTAATGTAACATAATACTTTATAAATTAAAAAATAGATAAATAACGACAACGTGCTTATGATCAAACTGGGAACAGGCACATCCTTGTCTTGTACAAGCATAAGTTGTACCGTTGGAATTCTGATATTGCATTGCAGGCTCTACAAGTAGGGTAGTTCCATGCTAAGAATTTAAGACCACAGAATTGTGCCTGGTTATAAAAATGGTAGATTTGGGCTTTGGATCATGGTATTATTTTCAAAGTTCAAAATTTTCATATAAAAAATTGCTAAATTGCAGAAATGGAAGTTCAGGATTTTAATCATGCCATGCCAATTTTCATAAATAGAATTTCAAAGCTTTGAGTTCATGACATGGTCAAATATTAGATCTGGAGATTCGAAATTATAAAACCTTTTTCGACAACACAACAAAATTGGACTTTTTTTACTTAGATCTGATACATATTAAGTGGCTGAAAAATAGATGCAGAGAACAAAAGATTAGTATAACAGAATTGGGAATAGGTAATTAATGTGCTTGCAAAAATAACATGAGACAATCCCCTAACCTTCTTCAGTTCCTTCACTCTTTCTTCCTCCCTATCTCGTTTGCTGTCACTGCACCTTATCCCACTTTCCGTGTAGCCAATCCTGAATTTTCCCTTTCTTCATGCAAGGCAAAAAGAAAGAGGAAATAAGAAATTAAGAAGAAATAAAGAAGAGTGCCAATTAGTATTGCTCGTATTGTAACCTACAAGGTTACAACTATGACTAACTTTCACCATATGGCGGCAATGCGCGGCATGTGAGAGATGTTCCTTGCCGGCATGTTGACCAGCTCAGTCCTTGAAATCAGTCTCCTTCAGACGGCAACCCAAACTAGGTTGAGATTGCCGCATCTCCTAAGTCCTAAAGGCGTGTGTCTTTGTAAGGATCCGCCGCCAAAGTGAACACCTGAAAAGACATGGCCGATAGGGAAACAAAATCAGTATGAGAGGCCTTTCATCATGGAGAACTTGAAAAATTATTATATGGAATGAATCAGAGGCAAAAGTTTTGCATCAGAAAAAGAATACTTACATATATACATATACAAAATAGTGTCTGCTGAACAGAGCCAAATCTCGTGGGCATTTCATCGAGGCATTTGCATAGGTACTAGTGAGGGAGCACAAAGGTGCAGGGAAGGCTGAAGCATGCCGCCATCACTGGTTGGCTTCTTCCTCATGGTGGCGATGCTCACCTTCTCCATAATAATGGCCACTTGCACGACTCCATTTGAGGATGAGCAGAGGAGGCGAGGCGAGATCAAGCACCACCACGCGCCAGGTAGTGTGACGAAGAGAGGAGGGAGGCGGAGGGCTCCCACGCCTGTGCCGTGCTTCGTCGATGGGGAATAGCCATGCGTCTTTGCATCATTTGTCGGGTGGTTCTTGATCGCGTCGCCTCGCCGGTCTGTGATGGGCTCTCTATCTCCATCGCCGCCGCCACATCGCACGTCACTGTTGTCGTCGTGTAATCGCTGGAGGGCGGAGAGAGGAGGGGGGGCGTTCGGGAAGCGGTCGGTGGCGGAGGCGCGGAGCAGAGGGAGGCGTGGGGAGAGGCGCGGCTGCTAGCGGCGCGAGGAGGAGCCGCGGAGGCGATGAGTTTTTGGGTTCGCGAGACTTCATGAGGTTTCGGATCCATATATGAAGCGGGCAGGACCCGAACCGATCTGCATCGAACGGTCCTCGTCGCGAGCTGCCTTGATCCGACGGTTGCGGGTTAACGGGCGACGTGGCCCTATCGGGCGCCCACGGTTTGGTAGCAGGATTCCTATCAAGAGATTTGATGTACCAAAACAAGTTAACTTAAAATTTGAGACCACCTTGTACTTTTGGTTGGCGTAAAATCAAGGGTTATTTTGAACCATATCATTGCAATTTTTTAAGTTCTGATATATGTCATTCCTATTCATATATTTGGATACTTGCCATTGTAATTCTTCTTCCACTTGAATCATGCCATTTTCTACGTATTCAATGGTACTAGGGCCCACCTGTAGGTGACCAAAAGCTATTATATTCTTCTATGGACCAAAATACCCCTACTGTTTCTCTCCCTCCACTCGCTGACATGTGGGCCCCATAAGTCAGCTTCTTCAACGATATCTGAGAGCTGGGCAGTGGAGGCATGGTGTGAAGTGAGTACGGGCTACCATCGCCGGCCATTGCTGCTATGAGAGAGGCGGAGCGGTGAGGAGGTAGGACGGGGCGGGCGGCGAGCAGCGGCCGAGTTGGTTCACGACTCACGGCAAGTCAACTCGGTCAACTTCGACGCCATTGACTCCTACTGGTTCTTCTTCTTCGACAACGACGGCGACAAAGGGGCTCGCGTGGATGACCTGGACGACATCCTCGCAGGTCGGGGGGATGCACCAGTGGGTCGGCGTGTCGAGGCTCGCGGCCAGCGGCGAAGGGGAGTCCGCACGCGTGCGGCGGTCCAGTGAGGATCTAGGGGCGGGGCGTGCCGGGGTGCGTGTCCTGCGGCAAGGGGGAGTCCGCAAGGCGGGCCGGGGGGGCGCGTGCGGCGTGCCAGGGCGAGTCTGGTGGGGCGGCGTGCTGGGGTGCGCAGCCGGTAGCAGAGGGAAGTTCACGTAGCATCTGCGTGGCAGGCTGTGGACACGCATCTGTCGCGGCCGTGCTCTACCTTGGGGTCGTGTGCCCCAGATCCAGCGGCGTTTGCGTGGGTGCCTTTGTCGTCGTCAGGGACACCACGTGGTCGTGGCCTTCGACGCCCAGGAGACCGAGCTGGTAGGTACCGTGGCCATGGCGGAGGAGAAGGTCGGAAGATGGTGAGAGGAAGGGGATGAGTGCATGGGCCCGCATGTCATTGAGTGGAGAGAGTGCGGTTAGAGGGGTATTTTGGGCTATACGAAAATATGATGATCTGTAAGTGGGTCCAGTGTAGTTCCAGAAAATGTCATGAATCAGGTGCACAGAGAATTATAATGGCAATTCTCCAAATAGGTGAATAGTAATGGCATATTTCAGAAGCTCGAAAATTGTAATGGTATGAATCAAAATAACCCTAAAATCAACCATTTTGTCGACCGTGCTGATTTTATATACTTCATCGTTCTGCTACGAAAGCTAAATCTATAATACTTAATTATTTTTAGTGTTCCCCTAACGGATCTCAATAGCATGAACATAGGTAAGTTAGATAGAAAAGAGTTAATCAACATTAGTATTCCGCCCACCGAAAATGAATTCCCTTTCTAGCTACACAACTTTTTTCTCAATTCTTTCCTCAATAACCTTCCAATCTTTGCTATTTAGTTTTTCTCAAGGGCACTAGTACGCCAGAATAGCGGAAAGGATAAATATCAATTTTGCAACCAAATAGATGTGAACATTGTACCTAACATTCTTTTCCTTGTCCAAATCAAATGATTTCACTTTTGCGAAAGTTTATCTAAAGTCTAGATAATTTCTCAAGCGTGCAAAGTAACAACTTCATGTTCTTTGCTTGTTCTACATTATGGTCTCACCATATCATCTGCACATTGCAAGATAGACTTGTTCTACATTATGGTCTCACCATATCAACTGCACATTGCAAGATAGACAAGTCATCCACTATTAAATGTGGTTTTATGCCCAAGATAGACAAGTCATCCACTATTAAATGTGGTTTTATGCTCTTCACTTACCCATCCTCCTTGGCTCTAGAAATAATGACCGTGAACATATCTACCACAAGTTTAAACAACACATAGTAGATAATGGATCATATTGTTTCCTTAGGCGTTTTTTTGTTTGGACGCAATAGCCAATTTATTCATTCACTTTTATTCCTATATTACCACCCAAACAAAGAACCTCAACCTAGTTACACCAAAGTATGTGAGAAACTTTTCATCCTCAAAATTTGCAAGAGAAAATCCTATTACACTTTATCATATGCTTTCTCAAATTCAAACCATGTCATTTTATATGAGCTAAACTATCTAGCAGACATTTATGTTAGCAAGAAATTAACCCAAAAGAATGAAGTGTCATTAGGGCACTTAGAATGCAAGAAACTATTAGTAGTTTCTATAGCATAGGACATGGTACCAAGAAACTATCATTCCCAATGCAAGATTTTCTATAGCATAGGATATAAGTAGTGATAGAAACCATATTTGTTCTCCCAACACGGTTAGAATAGCTTCTTGTTCATCGATAACCGTGAAGATCCAGTTTTTTAGTTAGGCATGGTTTCTTGGATTTTTTCTCTTTCTCCTCATTAAATCACTTGCCACATCAGCAAATTGCCTACGTGGTAGTAGAATTAATATCTATAGAAACCACCGTAGTTTCTGCATTGTGAGTGCCCTTATGCTATCTTTACTATTGCCTCCACTTTTTAACTTGACTTAATATGATCACTTACCGACTTCCATTTTAATACGTAGTTGAGAAATCATGCACCTATAGGACAACCTAATCTTTTGTAACTACCTTGCAACTTCTTTAGCAAACCTCAAATTTCCTCAAGACACACGTGGAAGCCAAAACATGTGGTAGAACTGCCCGAAATAACACGCTTTCGGAGGCGCTCGTCCTCCACTAGACACTAAGCACCTCGAAAATGAGCTACATCGGACAATTCCGTCGAGCACACCCTAAGGAAGAACTCAAAACAATACATGTTTTACATCCAGAATCCAATAATGAGTATGAGCTTACAATACTTAGTCCATTTCATATAACAAGAGTTCTTGAAAATTATTTATTACAATACCAGAGTTTAGAGTGTGATAATTAAATAGCGGAATAAAAATAAACATCAGGCGGAAATGATACAAGGATCCATCTGTGCCCACCAGAAGAATCCTCCACACAAGAGCTACTCCTCAAGCTGCACCTGCAACAGGGGTAAAATAAACCCAGAGTACACAATGTACTCGCAAGACTTACCCAACTAGTGGGAATAGTTTCCCAACTCCAAGGAGTATGATAGGCAATATGGGTTTGTTGTTTTCTTTTTTGTTTGCGAAAAGCATTACTAGAAGTGCGTCCTTAAGATCAAGTTTAATTAGCAGTCATCATTAATTCATTAACTATCCATTCTATGTACGCTCTTATGCTACTTTCAAGCAGGTGGTAAGCAATTAGAACCATTTTATCACCTTTCAAGTTCCAGATCTTACTACGGAGCTAGACCATAGCCAAGTCGGTACCGTCTCACAGAAACGGCGATTCACGAATCAATGTATCCCAGCTAGGTACCCTGAAACACCCATTCCACTCCTATCACGGGGTCCAGGTCTCCGTCCAAACTTGGACTCCAAGCCCCCACACTTGAGACCTGATCTTAGTATGGTGCTTAGACCTCCACCTTTTCCCGCCTCCAATCAGTCGATGCAGAAAGAGCCGGAACCCGCGATAAGAGCGTAATGAGCCTTTCCGCTCCCATAAGCAAGTATGTGCTCAGGATAATAAGTTTGTGACATGACTACCATCCACAGCAACGGACTATCCTCAATCGACATAGGCGGAACAAGTCTAGATCCAAGTACCGTTCTGCCCTGTCTCCAATTATCATTCATATCTATTCCATGTGATAGCAATGTAATAACAACAACAATATCTTTTCTATCTCTCGCGAGTGACAGGTAATCACTCGACTTCTATCGGGTCCTATAATATAGCAATCTACACGATCCTGACATACTAGTAGGACTCATAGGATAAGGATATATATATGCAAGTGGGTTTTCATTCAACTCCTTAAAACTTAATGCACAAGCATAAAATAAAGTGCAGAATAATAGGGGTTATGCACCGGGGCTTGCCTTGGGCAGACGCGGTGTCAGCTGAGTCAGTCAGTGGTGGCTCCGGGACCTCCTTCTGCACGAGAATCTCCTCCTCGTACTCCTCGATGATCTCTTCAAACTCGTGATCGCTAGTGGTCACGATCTCCGCCAACTCGTTCTCTACATGCATGCGATGATGATACAACACTTAGCATTTAAGCAATAGCAACTCCTAAACTAAGAATACACATACTAAGCTACTAAGCTAGATCTAATGACTAAGGTGAAAGCTCTAGTTTGGTTTTGGTGAATTAATGAAACCCTAAGTGCTAACCTAGTCTATCAAAGTGATCATGAGATAGGTAGTACATTCCAAGTGGTGAAACAAATGAAGGTCATGACATGATGATGGTGATGCCATGGTGATGATCAAATGCTTGGACTTGGAAAAAGGAGATAAAAAAACAAAAAAAACTCAAGGCAAAGGTGAAACTTGATAGGAGCTTTTTTCATTTTGGTGATCGAGACACTTAGTGAGTGTGATCACATTTTTCTAAGTCTTGGTGGTTGGCACATTCCAAGTGGTGAAACAAATGAAGGTCATGACATGATGATGGTGATGCCATGGTGATGATCAAATGCTTGGACTTGGAAAAAGGAGATAGAAAAACAAAAAAACTCAAGGCAAAGGTGAAACTTGATAGGAGCTTTTTCGTTTTGGTGATCGAGACACTTAGTGAGTGTGATCACATTTTTTCAAGTCTTGGTACTATTAAGAGGGGTGAAACTCGTATGCGGTTATCAAAGTGCCACTAGATGCTCTAACTCATTGCATATGCATTTAGGATCTAGTGGAGTGCTAACACCCTTGAAAATGTTTGTGAAAAATATGCTAACACACATGCACAAAGGTGATACACTTGGTGGTTGGCATATTTGAGCAAGGGTAAGAAACTTCACCGGTGGAGTGTCTGCTCGTAGAGTGCGGACAGTCCGACGGTGCCACCGACGCCCTATACAGAAAAGATAGGATTTCACAGAGTGCACCGGACGCTGGCTTCAACTGGACCGGTGCGTCCGGTCAGTGGAAGTAGTGAAGACGCTGGGTCACTTCGTGACCGGACGCTGACGGGGTGTGTTCGGTCCTGCTGATGTGGCAGCGCACAGAGAAGAGGGTGACTGATCGGAGGCTGGGTGAGTCTGGTCAGGGGTGACCGGACATGTCCGATCGCGAATTTCCACCTCTGGAAGCATACTGGAAGTGACCGAACGCTGGGGTCCTATGTCCGATCACTTTGAGCAACGCGTCCGGTCACTACTTAAATGTACTGATGACCGTTGAGGTCGGACGATCAGCATTTGAGGCCGATGACACGTGGCAAGCATCGGGCGACCGGACGCTAGGGTCCTGCATCCGATCAATATGACCGGAGCGTGCGGTCACCCCGAGCAGTGCCTAGTGAAGGGGTACAACGGCTCTATTCGTGGGGGGTTCTCTATTGAAGCCCCATGACCGGCTCAAGCTCCCTCTATTAGACATTTGCATTGACATAGCAACCTTGTGAGCTTAGACAAAGCCCTCCCACTTATCTCCATCATTGATTCAACATCTTTGTGAGATTGGGAGAGAATCCAAGTGCATTGCTTGAGTGTTTGCATCTAGAGGTACTTGGTGTTCGTGTTTTGCTGCGGGATTCGCTTGTTACTCTTGGTGGTTGCCGCCACCTAGACGGCTTGGAGTAGCGAGGATCATCGAGCGGAGGTTGGTGATTGTCTCCGGCTCCGATCATGGTGATTGTGAGGGGTTCTTGACCTTTCCCCGGCGGAGAGCCAAAAGGTACTCTAGTAAATTGCTCGTGGCTTGTGTGATCCTCATCTTGTGTTGGTTGTGCGGCACCCTATTGAGGGTTTGGTGTGTGATGCCAATTAGCGCGTGAACCTCCAAGTGAGTAAATTGCCACAACGAGGACTAGCTTGCCGGCAAGCAAGTGAAACTCGGTAAAAAATCATTGTGTCATCATTTGATTCCGAGGTGATTGGTATCCATTCTTGTGATTGATTGGTTCACTCCTCGACTCGGCGGTATACCATCTTGCTCACTCTCTCTACATTACCGCGAACTAGTTGACAAGCTCTTTAGTGTAGCTAGTTGTGAGAGCTTGTTAGTTTAGTTAGTGTGGCTCTTTAGTTAGTCTTTGAGAGCACACTAACTTAGTATAGTGACATAGCCATTGTGTGGATAGAAACTATATAAACTAGAATTATGGTAGGTGGCTTGTAATTTTAGGAGGCTAGCGCAACACATGCTTCACTTCATAATTATCTAACCAGTTTGTTAAGTGTTGTTGTAGAAAATTTTTTATAGGCTATTCATCCCCCTCTAGCCATTATGACCTTTCATAAGGTACTAAGCTAACTATTATCTTTACCAAGCAAAGTGTTGGGTTCAACTAACAAACACCTAACTTTATAAATGAAGGATATATCTTTATTTCTACTAATAATTTAATGTATATTTGAAATAAAGAGCATTTAACTATCCTAATGTTTAGTCTATTCTAAAGCTATAAAAATTACAGTGAACACATAATAATACAATGAAGCTACTCTAAAATTTTCAGGACTAAAGCTATCACTAATTTATCACAAAAATTTCTACAATATTTCACCTAATAATATTAAGCACTCTCAAATGATTTAATAGCTCCTGGTATCCACATGTGTATATATATGAACTAACTACACTAACAGATAGAGCACAATTTTAGGAACCTAACAAAATTTGTTTCATAAATTTTGGACACTTACATGATTTTATATGATTTACCAAAGATTAGCTCAAAAATTAAATTAGAAAACTATTTCTAATTCCTTATGAAAAAGAAAAACGAATTCTTCCGCGTGGCCCAAGCGACGCAGAGCGCACAGCTTCACGTGGTGCGGCCCACGCGAAAGCCGGCCCACGCGGAGACGGCCCGCGCCAGGGAAAGCCCGCGTGCGCTGGCGATTTAGCAAAATAGACCTCTCACTTCTCCCAAATTACAACTAAGTCCTAACACTATTTTCTCCTCTCTTAGCACTTCTCACTTAACCCCCTGGCCTTTCCCTAATTCACCCGCATGCACCCCCGGCGACCTAGTGCACGGCGGCGCGGCGAGCGGCGGCACTGAGCGCCTTCGCCGACCACCTGGGACCTACATGGGCCCACCTAATGGGTCAATCACCATCTCCAATCTTGGTGGCTACGCTAAGCAGCGGCGAGGGGTGGCGGGACGCGCTGGAGCGAGCTATAGCATCGCACGACCGTCTGCGATGGCGGCGCATCTGCCTCGGCGATCTAGAGCACCTAAGAACCTAACTGGCTAGTGAGGGAGCATTAGTAGACTACCATAGACCTAGCCGAGGTGACGACTAGGGTGGAGGATGGCGGAGGAGGGTTGGCCACGTGCGTCCGAGCCGTGCGGCGACGCACCACGGCAGCACGGTCGTGTCAGCGACGATGGGGAGACGGTAGCGGTTCCGCTAACTTGTGCAAGGTGGAGAGGGAGGCAAGGCAAAGCTAGTGGTGCAGGTCAATTGGTTCAGGAGGGACGGTAGGAGGGTTGCCCACATCCATGGCTGGACGTGGCCTTATCGGCATGGCGGCGGAAGAAACTCCAAAATTGGAGCTTGGCCATGCACGCATCAAGGCTGGGTCCGGTCGGTCAGTGAGAGGACATGATGGTAAAGCCGTGGATACGATGAATTGAATGGAGGTGATCGTTCGTAGAGTAATTTGATGGCGCGACTCAACGGCGGCAGTGAAGGGAGAAAGAGAGAGAGAGAGAGAGACGGGGCGTGATAGGTGGGCTCAGCTCGTCCCCGCCTTGGCGGGACACGGTCAACATGATCGTGGAGGCCCAACCAAAGGCACTAGCAGACAGGCGCGCGCATTCACGATCGGCGTGGCCCACGTACCGCAGTGCCATTAATGGCAAGGCAACGGCGAGCCCGACCACGTGCGCGCGGCAATGGCGGCAACACACTGGGCCGACAGCGACGCGGAGATGCAGAGTGAGGCACGAACATGATGGTGAGGTGACGGCACCGACATGTGGCAGAATCGCCCAAAATAACACACTTACGGAGGCGCTCATCTTCCACCAGACACTAAGCACCCCAAAAGCAAGCTACAGCGGGCGGTATCCATCGGGCACACCCCAAGGGAGAGCCCAAAAGATCCACATTTTCCCTAAAGATCCAATAATGAGAACGAGTTATAATACTTAATCCATTTCATACATCCAGAGTTCTTAAAATTACATTATTACATTTCTAAAGTCAGAGTGCGGAATATTAAACAGCGGAATAAAAATAAACATCTAGCGATAAAGAACAAGGATCCGTCTGTGCCCACCAGAAAAATCCTCCACACAATGGCACTCCTCAAGCATTACCTGCAACAGTGGTAAATAAACCCTGAGTACACAATGTACTCGCAAGACTTATCCAACTAGTGAGAATAGTTTCCTGACTCCAAGTGATATGCAAAGCTTTATGGTTTGTTGGTTTCCTTTTTGCAGAAAGCAATACTAATAGTGAGTCCTTATTTATGTTATTATTAATAGCCATGATTAATTTATTATCTAGCCATTCTATGTAACCACATGTTCTACTTGCAAGCAAGAGTTGAGCAATCAGTTCCATTTCATCACCTTCCATCTTTCAGTTCTTACTACGGTGCTAGACCGTAGACAAGCCGTACCGGAACACTAGTGATTCATGAATCCATGCCCCCAGCTGGGTACCCCGAAAACACACGCCCCGCTTGTACCCCAGGCATAAGCAGGACCAACCCATCACCCTCCTGTCATGGGGTCCAGGTCCCTGTCCAAACTTGGACTCCAAGCCCCCGCTTCTAAATCCTAGAATTAGTGCGGTGCAAGGACCTCCACCATCCCCACCTCCAATCAGTCGGTCCGGAAAGAGCTGGAACCCATGACAAGAGAGCAATAAGTCTTCCCTACGCCCACACCCAAGTATGTGCTCGGGATAATAAATCTGTGACTTGCCTAGAGCCTAATGCAACTACCGGTCCTTAACCGACATAGACAGGGAAAAAGTGTAACCAAGCTATGCCCTCTTGGTTGTAGGACACAACCTCTTACACCCACCAATACCCAAACTATTTCCCTGTCCGGTCACCATTTTCCCTTTCCACCATTTATCATGAGTGATCATAATTTTCACCTGTTGTGAGTAACGGTAGGTTACTCATGCTACTAAAATCCTGAGCATAGTAGCTACTCGACCTGTACTAGTAGGACTTATACGTAGATATATTTATGCATGTAGTTTCCATACGATCTGTGACGTAAATGCACATCATATATATTCAGTGATCATTAAAAATAGGGGTTATGCACCGGGGCTTGCCTTGGGCAGGCGGTGGGTCAACAAAGTCAGCACCAAAAAGCTCTAGGGATCCCTCCTGCATAAGGATCTCCTCCTCGTACTCCTCAATGACCTTCTCGTAGTCTTGTTCGTCCACGGGCACGAACTCTACAAACTCATGATCTACATGCATGAAATGATGATGCAACACTTAGTAATACGGCAACAACAATTCTTAAAATACATCTATCAAGCTACTAAGCGAGTTCTACCGACTAAGACGCTAAGTTACCTACTATTACTACTAACAAGTATGAAGCATGACATATATTATCTTAGCAACTATAGGTATTCTTACTCTTAATACCGATTTACTCTATATATGATTAAACAGGGAGTACTAGCTACTCTATTTATCCACCTACTCTAGGACTACAAAAATTACAGTGAGTACATAATAATCTAATGAACCTACTGTAAAAATTTCATGACTAAAGCTACCATCAATTTACCACAAAAATTCCTACAAATATTAAGCTACATAATACTAAGCTTTCTAATATGAATTTCTGAACCTATTATTATCACAGCTAACTGTAAACTAACTACACCAACAGATAGCATTTTCGTGAACCTAACAAATTTTGTTTCACTCTTTTTGGACATCTATAGAATTTACTATTATTTTTCAAAGTTCAGCACAAAACTAAATTGAATAAACATTCATAATTTCACTGGAAAATAGAAAACCTAATCTACCGCGTGGCCCAGAGCGCGAGCGGCTCGGCCCACTCCGGCACAGCGCGCACGTGCACGTGACGCACCGGTGTGGCCCAACGCGGTTCGGCCCACGAAGGGAAGACCCACACGCGCCAACGTTTATGCAAAAGAGCCCCCGGCTTTCAACTAAATGAACCCGCAGCCCTTACTACTATTTCCCTCTCTCACTGACGCTCTCACTAACCCCCCGGCTTGCTTCAAATTCAAGTTACGAAATCCTTGGCCAGAACTTAACAGAGGTCGTGGCCCCTCTGGCCTAATGCCGGCGAGCACGCACCTCCACGACATCGATTCTTACCACCGCGACAATCCTCATCACAAGCGCATTCGATAGAGGTAATAAACACCACGATTAGTGCCGCACAGAGGCGTGGCCACACACCATAGGGGGGTTTGGCCGCGGTGACATCAACACCGGTGAATTAACCTAGCCCAACGACTCTACCGCTACCCTAGGAGCTAAAGTGCCTCACCAGATATGTTAAGGACGGCCTGGACAAAGTCACGGGGCTCGGCAAAGTGGTTGGCCACGAGCACGGGGTGGCTCTGGTTCACGGCCAGCACGGCAACAGCGTCCTTGGCGACCTGCTGCTCCACCAGCGAAACTATTACACGGGCGAGGCAACCAAGTCAACAAGACGCAAAGGCACCGCTCAATTGAAACAATGGAGCATGGAGCGACGCCCTGGTCGAGCACCCGCCTCGATGGCCATGGCGGACCACCACAAGGAGAATGCTCCGCATTACCTCACTGTAGGATGGAAGCTTGCCGGGATGACTCCAATCGCTGGCTAACTAATAGGGCTAGCTGGGTGCTCGATTAATTGGATGGAGGTGGACTGCGCAAGGCTAATTAGATGGACGACGACGCTCGAACTTAAGGGGGTCGACGGTGGGGGAAAACTCCAATTGAAGCCCCGACACCGTACGGCTACAACAGTAGCAAGCTTGGCACGAAGCTGGACTCCAACTCGACCTCCTGACGTGTGCAATTATAAGGATGGGGCCAGCTCGGCCGACGCGGCTCGGCCGGTGCGACGCCATAGAAGGCGATGTGACATAGGCCTCGGCGTGGCGCAATTACTAATTGAGAGAGAATGGCAGCGTGACGGTGATGGCTCCACGTGCGCATATGAGTCCGGCATGACAATGTGCGACCACAGCGCGCCGCAGGGGCTGATGCCGATCTAGGGAGGCAGTAGCATGGCGACGCACGAACGCGAACGTGATGGCGAAGGCAGGCGGGCAGGTCCACGCGCGTGCAGCCATGAAGGGTCAACGGCAGCAGTGACCGGGCGAGCGATGGTTGGAGCGCAGTGCGACCGGGGGCGTAGCTCGACACGACGGTGAGCAGCGTGGCTCAGGCGGACGTGATGGCGGGCAGAGTAGCCAGGCTCGCTGGACCCCAGCGTGTGTGCGAGTCGTGTGCCAGAGCGCGGTAGCAAGAGGCCGTGGCCAGCAGCGCGGGTGTGCGCGCATGCGCGTCGGGCGTCCGGCGTGGCAACACCAAGAGCCGGGCAGGGTGACTGCGCCCAGGCGCTGGCATCGTTAAAATACGTGACTTGCACGCTTTTTAAAGCTGCTTAAAAATCCAACCCGATGATCCAGTATCTACACCACCTATTTTATGGTCGAGATAGTATGTCAAACTACTAAATCCAACCATGAAATTACACTACTTCTTAATCCAATTCGCCTACAAAAATTCCCAAACCTAGCTTCGTCAAAGCGCTGTCCGACTTAGGAATTTCGGCTCAGTCTTAAACGATTTCACGTCGAGTGCGATTTCCAAGCTATTAAGTAAGCCATCTAGCAAATCCCATTCTCGATCGCAAGTATTTCACCGCCACCTACGAAGCTTACACTACAAACTTTATTAAAGTGCCGAATATGCGCTCTATAGCATTCTCGTTCAATAAAAATTCATTTAGAACCCTAAGTGACATAACGCGACATGAAATATAACATTCGTTTCGCGTTTCCGAAGAACGTTTTGAGCCACAGAAATTGATTTACACTCTATAATTCATACACTATCATATAAACATGATGCACATGCAGTGTTTTAGCAAACGACTGTACAGTGTAACACTGAGGAGTTACAAAATCTACCTCCCTAAAACAAAATCTTGACCCGAGATTTCATGTGCCTAGTGTGGGAAGGAGATAGGAAATACATTTCACGTAACAACTAACTATCTAAACCAGAGAGAAGGTGGGGGTAATGCTTCAATATGTAGCTCTCTTGTTCCCACGTGGCTTCATCCTCTGAGTGGTTTTGCCACTGCACTTTGTAGAATTTCACCACATTATTTCTGGTCACTCTTTCTTTCTCGTCTAGGATTTTGACAAGGTGCTTAATGTAAGTCAAATTCGGCTGGAGGGGAAGCCCTTCAATTTCCATAGCTTCATCGGGGACCCGCAAACATTTCTTCAATTGCGATACATGAAACACATTGTGTACCTCAGATAAAATGTCAGGAAGCTAGAGACGATAAGCAACTAGGCCACACTACTCCAACACCTTGTAAGGACCCACATATCGAGGGGCTAGCTTGCCATAGACACCAAATCGATGCACCCCTCTCATAGGAGACACCTTGAGATACACATAATCCCCAACTACAAATTGTAAGGGCCTTCTTCGCTTGTCTGTATAAGCTTTCTATCGGCTCTGAGCTGCCTTCAAGTGACTCTGAATAATGCTTACTTGCTCTCGAGCCTCTTTGATGAAATCAGGCCCAAAGTACCCACGGTCTCCCACTTCAATCCAGTTGAGTGGTGTCCTACATTTCTTTCCATATAGAACTTCAAATGGTGCCATACGAATGCTCTCCTGATAGCTGTTGTTGTAAGAAAACTCAGCGAACTTCAGGCATTCATCCCACTTTTCAGGGAAAGAAATGACACAAGCTCTCAACATGTCCTCGAGCACCTGGTTCACCCTTTTCTGTTTGGCCATCAGTTTGTGGATGATATGCTGAGCTTTTGAGGAGACGAGTACCAAGACATTGCTGCAGCTGGTCCCAGAAACGGGAGACAAAAACTGACCCTCTATCAGAGATGATAGTAAGAGGAACTTTGTGCAGGGTCACAATCCGGTCAAAATATATCTTAGCATACTTCCTGGCTGCATATCTGGTGTCCACCGGGATAAAATGAGCAGACTTAGTTAGACGGTCCACAATGACCCAAATAGAATCATAGCCCTTGGATGTGCGGGGCAAACCCACCACAAAGTCAATGGAGATATCTTCCCATTTCCAAACAGGAATGGGCAAGGGCTGCAAATATCTCGAAGTACGCATGCAATCTGCTTTAACTCTCCCACAAGTGTCACACTCCGCGACGTACTGGGTGATGTCCTGCTTCATGTTGGACCACTAGTACAAGTGGCACAAATCATGATACATCTTGTTGCTGCCAGGATGGATAGACAATTTTGAATGATGAGCTTCATTCAAAATCTTCCTTTTTAGCTCCTCATTTGATGGAACCACCAATGTATCATTATACATCACTACATCTTGCTCATCAATACTAAAGTGAAGGGCCACGCCCTTCGGCAATCAACTTCTTGATGTGAGGAATTTCTTTAGTGTCTTGCCTTTGCTCCATAATAATCTGCTCCAGCAATTCTGAGGTCAAAGCAATGTGAGCCAGCACCTCTGCATGGTTGAGAGACAAAGGTATTTCTTCAACCTGCTATGTCTTTTGGCTCAAGGCATCAGCTACCACATTGGCCTTTCCTAGGTGATAATGTACCTCCAAGTTATAATCCTTGATCAATAACAACCATCTCCTTTGCCTCATATTCAACTCAGACTGAGTAAAAATATATTTGAGGCTCTTATGATCTATAAAAATATGCACTTTGTTGCCCAACAGATAGTGCCTCCAAATCTTTAGAGCGTGGACCACAGTAGCCAACTCTAAATCATGAGTGGGGTAATTCACTTTGTGCTTTTTCAGTTGGCGCGAAGCATAAGCTATCACACGCCCATCCTGCATAAGCACACATCCCAACCCCGTCTTCAAGGCATCACAATATACATCAAAAGGTCTGTCAATATCTGGTTGGGCCAACACCGGAGCAGTGGTCAGAAATGTCTTCAAAGCTTGGAAGGCTTCTTCATAGGCTGGGCTCCAATCAAATTTGGCTTATTTTTGGAGCAGCTTGGTCATCGGCTGAGCTATCTTGGAGAAATCTGGAATGAAACGCCGATAATACCTAGCTAGACCAAGGAACTGATGAATCTGGTGCACAGACTTGGGAGACTTCCAATTCAGCACATCTTGCACCTTGCTGGGGTCAACAGAAATACTGTCAGGTGTCAACACATGCCCTAAAAACTACACTCGATCTAACTAGAATTCATACTTGCTGAATTTAGCATATAGCTTATGTTCCCTCAATCGAGCCTGTACTATCCGAAGGTGTTGGGCATGTTCTTCATCATTCTTGGAATATATCAGGATATCATCAATGAATACCACAACAAACTTGTCCAGCTCTGGCATAAAGACTGAATTCATCAGGTACATGAAGAATGCAGGAGCGTTGGTGAGACCAAAAGACATGACTAGGTATTCATACAGCCCATACCTAGTGGAAAACGTTGTCTTTGGTATATCTTGTGGTCTAATCTTGATCTGATGATAGCCTGAACGAAGGTCATTCTTGGAGAACACCATGGCACCAGCTAGTTGATCGAACAAAGTATCTATGCGGGGCAAAGGATACTTGTTCTTAATGGTTACCGCATTAAGAGGGTGGTAATCCACACACATCTGAAGAGTGACATCCTTCTTCTTCACAAAAATGGCTGGACAACCCCATGGTGAAAGGCTAGGACGGATGAAGCCTTTTTCCAACAATTCTTCCAACTGCTTCTTCATTTCTGCCAATTCCTTCGGAGCCATGCGGTATGGGCGTCGAGAGATAGGAGGCTCTAGCTCAATGGAGAATTCCACCTCTCTGTCTGGTGGCAACCCCGGTAGATCTTTAGGAAAAACTTCTAGGAACTCACATACCACAGGAATAGAGGTAAGATTAGGAGAGGCTTCAGCATGAGCAGCAACAGGTAAGACTGGATCTAAGGGTACAAGAAGAGACATCCTATCCTTAGAAGAGGGAAGCCGTAACTCGACAATTCTCTGCTTCAAATCCAAGATGACCCTATACCCCCACAAACAATTCATCCCAAGAATTGCATCAATGCCATGCCCAGGCAGCACCATGAACTGGAGACGGTAGGTGTGAGTGGCTAATACTAAGCTCACTGTGTCCGTCTGAGTATTGATGCACATCTACGCACCCAGAGTATGGATTCTATAGGCAAACAGTATAGCCATAATAGGTATATTGTGTCGGTCTACAAATCCCATGCTCATAAATAAATGTGACGCACCAGAATCAAACAACACATAAGCTGGATGGGAATCAATGGTAAACATACCAGCCATCACCGGTTCCTGTTGCAATATCTGCTCAACATCCGTGAAATTCACCTATCCAGATCGGCTGACTGGCACTTTCTTCTTGATCACTGTCCGCTTTACTAGCCTAGATTTAGCTGATGGCTGGGCAGACTAGGCTAGCTGGTTTTGGGGACACTCTCGAGAATAGTGTCCATCCTTGCCACATTTGAAACAAGCACCCGGCTTGTTTCCCTATCCCAGATGAGGTGGGGTCGGCTGTCCTTAGGGTTGCTGATGTTGCACCTGCTGAGTAGGTGCACGGTACTACGTGGAAGGAGCCTGAGAAGTATGCTGGAGCTATCGAAATGAATGCCCGCCTGATGATTGATAGGGCACCCATCGGACAACCTATACTTTCTGAGAATGAGGGTGACTAGAAGACCCCATAGCCACCTGCTTCCGCTTCCATTCTACCTAGGAATCCTGTTGCAAGCCCTCCATGGCGATGGCAGCATTCATCATTGCCCTAAAGGTCTGATAGTTCTCACTATATAGCTCCTTCTGAAGGCTGCAAGAGAGGCCGCGATAGAAGCGGTCCCTCTTCTTCTCATCTGTATCCACATGAGTTCAAGCATACTGGAACAAGTGATTGAACTTGTTGACGTAGTCCACCACTATCATACTCCCTTGCCGAAGGTCTAGAAACTCAGTCAACTTCCTGTTGAGAACACCAGTAGGAATATAAAACTCTCTGAATGTTGTGGTGAACTCCTACCAGGTCACCCGGTGATCTAGCTGCTGCATGGCATTGAAGGTATCCCACCATGCACTCATGGACCCCAACAACTATTACGCTACAAAGCGCACTTTCTGCTCATCAGTCACAGTGAGCAACATGAACTTTTGCTCTAGAATACGAAGCCAATGCTCCGCATCCAGGGGTTCAACCGTAGGTGTAAAAGTGGGCGGGTGGGTCTTGAGGAAATCTTGGTAAGAGCAGGGTCCCTCAGGACTACGAGCACCAGCCCCGTTCCCACCATTGCCCCCGTGGCCTCCGCGGGCGAAGCCACCGATAGCCTGTGCTAGCAGCTCCATGGCACGGGCTGACTCACGGCGAGCAGCCAGCATTTCTGCCATCATTTCCGCGTGAGTCATCAGCGGATGCGGTGGCAGAGGAGGAGGAGCCAGAAGTGGAGCCTCATGGCTTTCCCCATTGCCGTGCTCATTGGACTGGCCACTTTCACCTTGGCCTTCACCAAGACTGTGGCCCACCCCAGCACTGGTGCTCCCGCGTCCAGACCTCAGATTCATCTGTAAGAGGTAGGAACCAACCACTTAGGACAACCTTCTAGATTAGAAGCAATGGATTAGAGAAATGACAAGACATTTATTAAAGCAATCTTTTTGTTATCCTATCAATTTACTAATCCAAATTATACGTGTAGGGGGGACTTTAGTTTTAAACAAATTCTCTTTTTATGATGCATGTATCGGCCTGTACGCTCACTCAAGCCAGAATATAGCGGCATTCATAACTTTTCGACACATCGCACACTCGCTTTCTGTATGCTAAGCGATTTCTTACGCAACGTAAGTCAGTGTACCTGTAGAAAACTGATTAGATAAAACCAGTGCCGCTATCCTAGATAGACCATATTGCTAGGGCTTATACTTATTTAGATAATTTTATCGCATCCTACTTTTCGCAAAACTTTTGTTGGTCAAATTTTAAGTTTTTAGAAAAGAGTGATGAAACTCGTAAACTCATTATTAGCTCTGGTACCAACTGTGGCAGAACCGCCCGAAATAACACACTTACAAAGGCGCTCGTCTTCCATCAGACACTAAGCACCCCGAAAGCAAGCTACAGCGGGAGGTATCCGTCGGGCACACCCCAAGGGAGAGCCCGAAAGATCCACATTTTTCCCCAAGGATCCAATAATGAGAACAAGTTACAATACTTAATCCATTTCATACATCCAGAGTTCTTAAAATTACATTATTACATTTCCAAAGTCAGAGTGCGGAATATTAAACAGCAGAATAAAAATAAACATCTAGCCTAAAGAACAAGGATCCGTCTGTGCCCACCAGAAAAATCCTCCACACAATGGCACTCCTCAAGCATTACCTGCAACAGGGGTAAATAAACCCTGAGTACACAATGTACTCGCAAGACTTATCCGACTAGTGGGAATAGTTTCCCGACTCCAAGGGATATGCAAAGCTTTATGGTTTGCTGGTTTCCTTTTTGCAGAAAGCAATACTAATAGTGAGTCCTTATTTATGTTATTATTAATAGCTATGATTAATTTATTATCTAGCCATTCTATGTAACCACATGTTCTACTTGCGAGCAAGAGTTGAGCAATCAGTTTCATTTCATCACCTTCCATCTTTCAGTTCTTACTACGGTGCTAGACTATAGACAAGCCATACCAGAACATCGGCGATTCATGAATTCATGCCCCCAGCTGGGTACCCCAAAAACACACGCCCCGCTTGTACCCCAAGCATAAGCAGAACCAACCCATAACCCTCCTGTCATGGGGTCCAGGTCCCTGTCCAAACTTGGACTCCAAGCCCCCGCTTCTAAGTCCCGGACTTAGTGCGGTGCAAGGACCTCCACCATCCCTGCCTCCAATCAGTCCGTCTAGAAAGAGCCGGAACCCACGACAAGAGAGCAACAAGTCTTCCATGCGCCCATACCCAAGTATGTGCTCGGGATAATAAATCTGTGACTTGCCTAGAGCCCAATACAACGGTCGGCCCTTAACCAACACAGACAGGGAAAAAGTGTAACCAAGTTATGCCTTGTTGGCCGCAGCACACAACCTCTTACACCCACTAATACCCAAACAATATCCCTATCCGGTCACCATTTTTCCTTTCCACCATTTATCATGAGTGATCATAATTTTCACCTGTTGTGAGTAACGGTAGGTTACTCACGCTACCGAAATTCTGAGCATAGCAGCTATTCAACCTGTGCTAGTAGGACTCATAGGTAGATATATTTATGCATGTAGTTTCCATACAATGCCTGTGACGTAAGTGCACATCATATATATATTCAGTGATCATTAAAAATAGAGGTTATGCACCAGGGCTTGCATTGGGCAGGCGGTGGGTCAACAAAGTCAGCACCAAAAAGCTCCGGGGCTCTCCACTGCATGAGGATCTCCTCGTACTCCTCAATGACCTCCTCGTAGTCCTATTCGTCCATGGGCACGAACTCTACCAATTCGTGATCTACATGTATGAAATGATGATGCAACACTTAGTAATATGGCAACAGCAATTCTTAAAATACATCTATCAAGCTACTAAGCGAGTTCTACTGACTAAGGTGCTAAGTTACCTACTGTTACCACTAACAAGTATGAAGCATGACATATATTATCTTAGCAACTACAGGTATTCTTACTCTTAATACTGATTTACTCTATATATGATTAAACATGGAGTACTAGCTACTCTATTTATCCACCTACTCTAGGGCTACAAAAATTACAGTGAGTACATAATAATCTAATGAACCTACTATAAAAATTTCATGGCCAAAGCTACCATCAATTTGCCACAAAAATACCTACAAATATTAAGCTACATAACACTAAGCTTTATAATTTGAATTTCTGAACCTATCATTATCATAGCTAACTATAAAATAACTACACCAACAGATAGAAAGCATTTTCGTGAACCTAACAAATTTTGTTTCACTATTTTTGGACATCTATAGAATTTACTATTAATTTTTTAAATTTCAGCTCAAAACTAAATTGAATAAACATTCATAATTTCATTGGAAAATAGAAAACCTAATCTACTGCGTGGCCCAGAGCGCAAGCGGCTCGGCCCACTCCAGCACAGCACGCGCGTGCAAGCGACGCACCGGCGTGGCCCAACGCAGCTCGGCCCACGAAGGGAAGACCCGCGCACGTCGACGTTTATGCAAAAGAGCCCCCGACTTTCAACTAAATGAACCCACAGCCCTTACTACTATTTCCCTCTCTCACTGACGCTCTCACTACCCCCCCGTCTTGCTTCAAATTCACGTTACGAAATCCCTGACCGGAACTTAACAGAGGCCGTGGCCCCTCCGGCCTAACGCCGGCGAGCACGCACCTCCACCGCATCAATTCTTACCACCGCGACACTCCTCATCACAAGCGCATTCGATAGAGGTAATAAACACCATGATTGGTGCCGCACAGAGGCATGGCCATGCACCACGGCGGGGTTTGGCCGCGGTGACACTGGCACTGGCGAATTAACCTAGCCCAACGACTCTACCGCTACCCTAGGAGCTAAAGTGCCTCACTAGATACATTAAGGACGGCCTAGACAAAGTCGCGGGGCTCGGCAAAGTGGTTGGCCACGAGCGCGGGGTGGCTCTGGTTCACGGCCAGCGCGGCGACGGTGTCCCCGACAACCTGCTGCTTCGCCGACAAAACTATTACATGGGCGAGGCAACCAAGTCAACACGACGCAAAGGCACTGCTCAATTGAAACAATGGAGCACGGAGCGACTCCCTAACCGAGCACCCGCCTCGATGGCCATGGCGGACCACCGTGAGGAGAATGCTCTGCATTACCTCACTGTAGGATGGAAGCTCACCGGGACGACTCCAATCATTGGCTAACTAACAGGGCTAGCTGGGTGCTCGGTTAATTGGACGGAGGTGGACTATGGAAGGCTAATTAGATGGACGACGGCGCTCGGACTTTAGGGGTCGACATTGGGGGAAAACTCCAATTGAAGCCCTAACACCGTACGGCTGCAACAGTAGCAAGCTTGGCACGAAGCTGGACTCCAACTCGACCTCCAGACGTGCACAATTATAAGGATGGGGCCAGCTCTATGGGTTTTGCCTTGGCACGGCTCGGCCGGTGTGACGCCATTGAAGGCGATGTGGCGGAGGGCTTGGCGTGGCGCAATTACTAATTGGGAGAGGACGGTAGCGCGACGGTGATGGCTCCATGTGCGACCGTAGCGCCACAACTCACAAGTCGATGGCGACGCACGAACATGGACGTGATGGCGAAGGCAGACGGGTAGGCCCATGCACGGGCAGCCACGAAGGGTCAACGACAGCAGTGACCGGGCAAGCGGTGGTCGGAGCGCAGTGCGACCAGGGGCGTAGCTCGACGCGACGGCGAGCAGCGTGGCTCAGGCAGACACGGCGACAGGCAGAGCAGCCAGACTCGCTGGACCCCGGTGTGCGTGCGAGTCGTGTGCTAGAGCACGGTAGTAGGAGGCCATGGCTAGCAGTGCGGAGCCACACGCGCGGGCCTGCGCGCATGCATGTTGGGCGGCCGGCATGGCAACGCCGAGAGCCGGGCAGGGTGACCGCGCCCAGGCGCTGGCATCGTTCAAAAACGTGACTTGCACGCTTTTTAAAGCTGCTTAAAAATGCAACCCGATGATCCAGTAGCTACACCACCTATTTTACACTCGAGATAGTATGTCAAACTACTAAACCCAACCATGAAATTACACTACTTCTTAATCCAATTTACCTACAAAAATTCCCAAACCTAGCTTCGTCAAAGCACTGTCCGACTTAGGAATTTCGGCTAAGTCTTAAACGGTTTCGCGTCGAATGCGATTTTCAAGCTATTAAGTAAGCTATCTAGCGAATCCCGTTTTTGACCGCAAGTATTTCATCACCACCTACGAAGCTTATGAAAGGATTAAGATGCCCAAGAGGGGGGGTGAATTGGGCTAATTCTAAATTTTCTTTAATCTAATCCTACGAATAGCCCAATTAACCCCTTGTGCCTAGAAAAGTGTTTCTATCAAATTAACGCACAAAAGACTTGCAACCTATGTTCCAAACTTACTCTAGCATGGCAATTCTATGAATGTAAAGACAAGTATTGAATTGCTCAAAGTAAATACTTAAAGTAAATGCTCAAGGTAAATGGAGAGAGGAACGCGGCGATGTTTTGCCGAGGTATCGGAGAGTCGCCACTCCCCACTAGTCCTCATTGGAGCACCCGCGCAAGGGTGTAGCTCCCCCTTGATCCGCGCAAGGATCAAGTGCTCTCTACGGGTTGATTCTTCGACACTCCGTCGAGGCGAATCACCCAAAGCCGCTCACAACTTAAGTTGGGTCACCCACAAGCTCTGCCGGGTAAACACCAAGCTCCCAATCACCACCAAGCCGTCTAAGTGATGGCGATCACCAAAAGTAACAAGCACGAACTCTCACTTGACCACGCGAAGCCTAATGAGAAGATGGATGCACACTTGACTACTCTTGATTCACTAATGAGGCTACTCTCTTGGATTCTCAAATCTCAATCACCTCACTAGGACCTTGCTCTTCTTGGCACTCACAAACGTGTTTCTCAGCTGTTGGAATGAGCAAAAGCACCTCCACACACGAGTGGAGCTTCTATTTATAAGGCAGCCTGAAAAACGAACCGTTATGAGCTTCTGCGGGGTGACCGGACGCTTCGGTCGTGTTGACCGGATGCTCCGGTCAGTTCAACCCGCGAACCAGTAAAATTGTATTGACCGGACGCTGGCAGGGTCCGGTCAGCACCGACCGGACGCGTCCGGTCGCATAAAACCCTTACTAGAACCTTACTGGACTCGACCGGACGCTGAACCCTCAGGGTCTGGTCAGTACTGACCGGACGCGTCCGGTCGCAGATTCCCTTCACTGGAACCTTACTGGAGTCGACCGGACGCTGCCTTTCAGTGTCCGGTCACTTGACCTCTCCAGCGTCCGGTCACACCGAACGTAGACGTTGATCAAATGAACTGACCGGACCCTGCGGCCAGCGTTCGGTGACACCGGGGCCAGCATCCGGTCAGTGTTTGACCCTCCATTCACTTCCAACTTCCGAACATATGTGAATGAAGTTTGCTCCAAAGGATCTTAGGCATTCATAGGAGCTACCTAGAGCTAGTTTTGACAAGTGTGCACCACACCTAACTCACTAGACTCAACTAGGTCAAGCTACCCATCCATACCCCCCTTAATAGTACGGCCAAAGGAAAAACAAAGTCCTAAACTACTCTAAGTGTCTCTCCAACTCCAATCGACACTTAGAACTAGTCATCCTTAACCTTGTCGTCCATCCTTTAAAAACCGAAATAATTTCCATTGAGGGGGCATGACAACTTTGATTGCCCAATCGATCTTTGTTACCATGACCTAACTTAATTGCCTCTGCAAAACAAACGTTAGTCATAGTAATCTTGTATTGTCATTAATCACCGAAACCCAACTAGTGGCCTAGATGCTTTCAATCTCCCCCTTTTTGGTGATTGATGACAATACCACCTCGAGTATGTGAAAGAGTGAGGTTTTTGATGGGCTTGGTTCATATAAGCTTTTGTCGATAAGAACAAAAGTGTTAGTCAAACTTACATGACCCAAGCCAACACAATGTACTCAAAAGATGTGAATTAAGCATGAGTACGATTAACAAAGCTCATTTGCATCGGAGTATAACCGCGGAAGCAAGGGCAAATGAACAATAACACAAGTGATATGACATATAAATAATGTAAAGTAGAGAGCACACATGTCATATATCACAATCACATAGATAACACTATCACATAGAATAATATGCGTGAAAGTAAACACACGAATGCAAAAGTAATAGTGTATCACACAAATAAAACTCCAAATGTATATAATAAGCTAATACTATATAACTAGCTCCCCCTAAATGTCGCTCCCCCTGAGTCTACATACTCGAACCCTCTCCCCCTTTGGCGTCAAACACCAAAACCTAGGGGTCGGACGGCGGGGCTGTAGCAGACGAGCCGGGCGCTGAGGTGCGAGGAGCAAGCTGGAACTGAGTGCCATCATCATCTGACCCTGAGCTCTGAACTGACTGACCCTCTGTGGTAGGAAGTGTCGCTGAAGCAGTCTGGGTCTGAGCTGGGACAGGTGCTGCCTGTGAAGCTGCTGGTACATCTGTAGGATCTGATGATGCGACTAAGCTAGGAAGCCTCTAAGTAGTCACTGCGACTGGAGCTGCTGTTGAAGGACCGGCGGCATGCATATGAGGTGGTGTGGGCATGCCAGTCAGCTCGCTGAAAGATGCTCCAAGACTCCTGGAGACTGACATGTCAGGCACAAATAGCGAGGGTGACTCCTCCGGTGTGAAGCCTGTCTGAAGTGGAGTGAACTGCGGGGCTACCACGGGTGAGGCTAACCACTGGGACACCTGTACAAGAGGTGAAGCAAACTGAGCTGGAGGCTGTCCCTAACTTTGGAGCCCACTGGGCTGTACTACTGGAGTCGTCGAAGTGGTAGAAGGCTGACCAAGCTGGGGTGAAGGCTGTGGCTGTGGAGCCCCAAGTACTGTCACAACATGCTGCATGAAGCCCATAAGCTGCTGCTACAATAGGATCTACTGCTGGTGCATCTGCTGCTGCTGCTGCTGGAGTACCTGCTGCTGCCTCTGAAACTCGTCCTGACGAGCCTAGAACTGTGCAAAGTTGGCAGCTGTTTCCTGTGCCTGGCGAGCCTGGTCCTGCTGCATCCGCTCAAGTATGGCAATAAGAGCGGGGTCCGTCTGAGGTGCAGGTGGTGCTGAGCTAGAACTGTCGGCCTCTGCATCGTGTCTGCGTGGAGGCATCTGAGGAATAGGCTGGTAGTCATCGTCAGAGCTGTCACTGTACTCGCTCACCTCCTGCTGTGCCTCAAGCTGCTCCTCCTCAGTAGCGGCTATGCCTTTGATAATCTCGTCCTGCTGAGCTGCTGACTCTGGAACATCTGGACGGCGACTAGGCCGAGTAGGTGCCTGTGGTGTGCTATGCCTGATCCTCTGTGCCATGTTATAAGCTAGGAACTCTGTAGTGGCACCCTTGTACTCGGCAACCATCTCTGGGGTCCTAACCTGCACAGACTTGAGTATCAAGAGTGTGATCCAATGTGCATAAGGGAGCTGCCTGCGACCCTTGAAACCCTCAGCTATAGTATCCTCCATCTCTGATAGAAGGAGGTCCCAAATGTCGAACACAGTCTGCTGCATCAGGGCATTAAGGAGCCAGAGCTGTAGGCGAGTCAGACCCTCTCTGTATCCCAACCAGGGAAGAAGTGTCCTCCTGATGATAGCCTCTAGTACTCGAGCTATAGGAGTCAGGTCACTGGGGTTCCTCCTCGACCCCTCACCAAAGGGCTCCTTAAAGCAATGGCGCACAAGATCAGTAGGGGGCACAATCCCTCCATGAGGACGCCTAGGAGGCTCCTGCTATCCATAACACACCTCATGCAATCTGGACAGCTGCCCCTGTAGCCTCAATATCTCCCCCGCCCTCCGGCTCATCACTCTGTAATCTCTGCCGTTGAATGCAAAATGAATGAAGTTATGATGTGGGTCAACATAGAGCGATCGTGAGAAGCTGCCGAACCCAAGATGGTACATACACTCTGTCCGCCAATCAGATCTGTAATACGGTAGATATGACAAGTAAGGGCAGATATGCTCTCATTTCTTTGCCACAATAGACTTTATATCTGCAGACTCTCTAAGATCCGAACACATTACTTGTTGAGATAAGCATTGTAGAAATCCTCCTGCGGGGCGTGTAAAACCCCTCTGTTTGCTCTCTCATCCCTCCTTGAGGGAACCACACGTCAAACTCAACAAACCGAAAGTGGGCGAACACATGCAGTGTGGCGGCCCTCAAGTCAAGATGTACCATCGAGGCGGACCACGAGGTCTAGGTGGTGGGCGTGAACCCTCGCTACCTGTAGCTGGCCTCGGTGGAACTGTAGCACTAGTACGACCAGAGCGGCGTAACTGAGGTGCCGGCTCGGTCTCCTCGGCCTGCTGACCCTCCTGAGTCTCCTGAGCAGGCTGAGGCTCTGCTGGTGGGGGCTGCTGTGATGACTGTGACTCCTATACTGTTGACTGACCCTCCACAATGGCAATCCACCGTCCTGCAAATGTGGCAATCCCTGCTGGACTACCGTGACGACGCTCAACCTCCTCAAGAGCAGCTCTCAGTGCTGGTGAAACCGGCTGATCTGCAATGACAAGTCCGCTACGGGCACCACCTCTCTCAACACGATCTGTTGCCTCTGCAACTGCTACTGCTCTGGCTGTCTCTCTATCTGGGTACTTCCTCTTCTTGGATGTAATCTTTTTTGTTGCCTTGCCTTTTGAATCTGTAGGCTTGCGAGGCGGGGGCCTCCGATCATCATCACCTGGGCCACCACCAACGTTCTTGGTGCGAGCCATCTGAACTGACAAGATGATGAACTAACGCTGATGAAGATTAACAATTGAAAGGATCAAGATCAATAGACAAACTAACACTCTCGAGGCTTGGCCTTGATCCTTACTCATGAGCTTGGCTCCGAGTTGACTGCCAACTGCCACAAGAATCACAACGGAACCGACTCGCTGCACGATAGAATAGATAGAAATACAAATAAATACAATATATCTAATAGATGCGAAAACCTAGGAAGCAAGCAATGTAGGTACGAAATTAAGACGGCGGGCAAGCTACCTGACGAATAGCGATCCGGGAAAAGGAAAGATGTCGCGTGGGGGAACCTCGGAACAGGCTCGGGTTAGGTCGAAAACCCTGAATGCGATTTGGAATCAGAACAATGTAGTTGATCTAGGTTCACAGGCAAATCAAATTTGGAGCATTGATCTGGTCTAACCAAGATGAGGGAGGTAGGGCTAGGGCACACTGCGCTTGATGACCAGCAGGATGACTGGAGGCGCGCGGTGAGGCTTGGCAGCGGGCTCGGCTTTAGGCGGCGCGGTGGCGAGAGGGCCGGGCGAGCGCGGGCAAGGGAGGCGCGGTGAGGCTTGGCAGCGGGCTCGGCTTTAGGGGGCGCGGTGGTGAGAGGGCCGGGCGAGCGCGGGCAAGGGAGGCGCGGTGGCGTGTGTGGCTGGCGCAAGGAGCTCGGCTGCAGGCTAGGCTGCGGCGGCGTGGCGTGCTTGACGGCGACGTTGGCGCGGGTGAGCAGCGGCGACGACCTGGCGGCGGCAAGGGCTAGGGCTAGGTCATGGGGAAACAAATCGAAGGCAGCGGTTATATGAGGGTCCCAAACGCGACAGAGAAGGAAACGGAGAAAAGAGACCTGAAGCCGCGCGAGATCCACTGACCGGACGCTCCGGTGGTAGCGACCGGACGCTACCACCCAGCGTCCGGTCGATTCCAGAGAGGTCCAATTCCTCTGGAATCGGGACCGGACGCGTCCGGTGGTCCATGACCGGACGCAGACAGGGTCCGGTCAGATCAGCTTGTTCTTCCTTCGATCGACCGGACCCTGGATCCCCTCCTGACCGGACGCACAGACGCAGCGTCCGGTCACTCCTTCACCAGCAGTTCACCTCCTGTGAACTGACCGGACGCTGGACAGCAGCGTCCGGTGCAGCGTCCGGTGCACTTTTACCAGCAAAACTTCAAACTTCCTTCACGCTGCCTGTTCCCAATCAAGTCCCAACATGAATAAGATCCAAATAAACACCAATTGGGACTGATGTGAGTGACCTCTCTCAAACCCTCATATTTTTCAAAATATTTTGCCTTAGGCTATAATTCTTTTTAAGAAAATAGGCAACAAGAGGGCAAATGGAACAAAACGACAAAACAACATTCATGCATATGCAATACTTGTGAATAAATCTAGTTGCTTGTCAAGTTTGATCCAAGGTTAAGCTTCTTCACACGCTTTGCGGCGGTTATCTTAACCATGTTAGACAAGCCCTATATGTATTGCCACAAATTAAGCATGTTGTATATTACAATGAATGCAAGGGACAACACAAGCTCAATTTTTAGTGAAGTTACTAAAATCAAGTACATTGAGCTCATTTCGTAATCTACAAAAAGTAGCCTCATCTAGCGGTTTAGTGAAGATATCCGCTAATTGATCTTCGGATCTTACACCTTCTAGTGATATATCATTTTTAGCAACATGATCTCTTAGAAAGTGATGGCGGATATCTATGTGCTTGGTGCGAGAGTGTTGAACCAGATTATTTGCAAGTTTTACCGCACTTTCATTGTCGCACAAAAGAGGTACCTTCTCTAGAACTACTCCATAGTCTAGCAAAGTTTGTTTCATGTATAATATTTGTGCACAACAAGCACCCGTGGTAATGTATTCCGCTTCGGCGGTGGACAAAGCCACACTATTTTGTTTCTTGGAGAACCAAGACACAAGCGATCTACCAAGCAAATGGCACCCTCCGGATGTGCTCTTTCTATCAACTTTGCATCCGGCGTAATCCGAATCGGAATAGCCAATTAATTCAAATAAAGCTCCTTTAGGATACCAAAGGCCAATGCTTGGTGTGTGCTTAAGATACCTAAGGATTCTTTTTACGGCAATTAAATGTGTTTCCTTAGGACTAGCTTGAAATCTAGCACACATACACACACTAAACATGATGTCGGGCCTAGATGCGGTTAAATATAACAAGCTACCAATCATAGAACGGTAGAGAGTTTGATCAACCGGGTTACCTCCCTCATCTAGGTCGAGATGTCCATTAGTAGGCATTGGGGTCTTGATTGGCTTACATTCATCTATCTTGAATCTCTTGAGAATATCTTTAGTGTATTTCTCTTGAGAGATGAAGATGCCTTCTTTCATTTGCTTGACTCGAAAACCAAGAAAGAATGTAAGCTCATCAATCATGGACATCTCGAACTCCTTTGATATCAATTCACCAAATTCTTTGCATGAGTCTTCATTTGATGATCCAAAGATGATATCATCAATATATACTTGACAAATGAAGATATGCCCATCAAGCTTCTTGGTGAATAGTGTAGTGTCGACCTTCCCAATGGTGAAGCCCTTCACAATAAGGAAGTCCCGAAGGCGCTCATACCAAGCTCTTGGGGCTTGCTTAAGTCCATATAGTGCCTTGGACAACCTATAAACATGATTAGGATATCTAGGGTCTTCAACCCGGGAGGTTGATCAACATAGACTAGTTCATTAATAAAGCCATTTAAAAATGCACTTTTCACATCCATTTGATATAGTTTCATTTCATGATGTGATGCATATGCAAGTAGGATACGAATGGCTTCTAATCTTGCAACTGGTGCAAAGGTCTCTCCAAAATCCAAGCCTTCAACTTGAGAGAACCCCTTTGCAACTAGTCTTGCCTTGTTCCTCACAACAACACCTTGATCATCTTGCTTGTTGCGGAACACCCACTTTGTTCCAATGACTCTTGCACCTTTTGGTCGCTCTTCAAGAGTCCAAACTTTATTGCGAGTGAAGTTGTTCAACTCTTCATGCATGGCATTGATCCAATCTGGATCTTTAAGAACTTCTTCTACCTTGGTAGGCTCATAGCAAGAGACAAAAGAGTGATGAGCAATAAATGAAGTAAGTTTTTGAGATCGAGTCATTACACCATTTGATGGACTCCCTATGATGAGATCTTGTGGATGATCTTGTAGGAGAGGTGTATTTCTTCTATTGACCATTTGAGGAGGAGGTTGTGGAGCATCAACATCTTGTGCTTGTACCACTATTTGCTCATGGGAGATATGAGTATCTTCATTTTCTACTCTCCCATCTTTTTCACCATCTTATGGTACACTTGATGAAGAAGGTTGGTTAATGACTTGTACATCATCTTCATCATCTTTTGGCTTGATGTCTCCCACCGGAATATTCTTCATAGCCTCTCTCAACGGTTCATCACCTACAACATCAAGATTCTCATGTGCTCCTTGGGAGCCGTTAGATTCATCAAATTCCACATCATATGTTTCTTCAACCAAGCCGGTGGCATGATTAAATACTCCATATGCTTTGGACTTCAATGAGTAACCAACAAGAAAACCTATATCACAATGTCTTTGAAACTTCCCTAGGTGTTGCCGCTTCTTGTAGATGTAGCATTTGCAACCAAACACCCTAAAGAATGAGACGTCCGACTTCTTCCCATTTAGCAACTCATAAGGTGTCTTGCCAAGGAACTTTTGAAGGAATAGGCGATTGGATGCATAACATGCGGTGTTGATTGCTTCCGCCCATAGAGCTTCGGGGGTGTTGTACTCATCTAGCATTGTCCTTGCAAGAGTGATTAAAGTCCGGTTCTTCCTCTCAACTACACCATTTTGTTGAGGAGTATAAGTTACGGAGACTTCATGTTTGATTCCAACTTCATCACAATAAGCTTCTATGTTTGTGTTGTCAAACTCTTTGCCATTATCACTTCTTATCTTCTTGAGCTTCACTTCAAATTCATTTTGAGCTCTCTTGGCAAACTTCTTGAAGCAAGATGCAACTTCGGATTTGTCATGAAGGAAGAACACCCATGTATACCTTAAATAGTCATCCACAATCACAAGACAATAGAGATTTCCTCCCAAACTCTTGTATGTTGTTGGTCCAAATAAATCCATGTGTAGGAGTTCTAGCACTCTTGTGGTTGACATGAAAGCTTTGGTTGGATGAGTGTTTGCAACTTGCTTGCCAGCTTGACATGCACTACAAAGCTTGTCCTTCTCAAACTTCACATCCTTCAACCCTCTCACCAAATCATTCTTCATAAGCTTTTTGAGTGAGCTCATCCCAACATGAGCAAGTCTTCTATGCTATAGCCACCCAAGTGTTGTTTTGGTGAATAGGCAAGTCTTCAAGTTTGCATCTTCGGAGGTGAAGTCAACTAGATATAAGTTGTTGTATCTAAATCCATTGAATATCACTTGATTGTCATCTACCTTGGATACAACAACCTCCTTCTCGGTGAATAAGCATTGAAAGCCAAGATCACACAATTGCCCAACGGATAGCAAGTTGAAGCTCAATGAAGCAACATAGAGCATATTGGAGATGGAGTGATCATTTGATATTGCCACTTTGCCCAATCCTTTAACCTTGCCCTTTGAATTATCTCCAAATGTTATTTTCTCTTGTCCATCTACCTCTTCATCTAGTGAGGTGAACATACGAGGATCACCGGTCATATGTTGAGTGCAACCACTATCAATAACCCAATGACTTCCACCGGTCTTGTAGTTCACCTACACACAAGATATTCAAGCTTTAGGGATCCAAACTTGTTGAGGGCTCTTCACCTTCTCAACAAGTAACTTAGCCACCCAAATCTTCTTAGGCCTACTCTTGTTGGGAGTCCTAAGAACATGACTTTCATCTTTCCACTAGAATCTTTTCTAAGCATGTGGTGAGCATTGAAAGCAAATGGTCTAGCATGCTTGGGCAAGGGTTGTGGTGGTGGAGTTTGACACTTATGAGCAAAGTGGCCTTCTTGTCCACACTCAAAACATCTCTTTGGCTTTGGCTTTGGCTTTGATTATTGGTGTTGAGCTTGGGCCTTCATCTTTTCTACACTTGCCATATATCTAATGCCACTTATATCCATCTTCATGACGGTATTCATGAGTAGCTCACTTTGGAGATGCTTGCCTCTAGCAAACTTGCTCAATCCCACCTTGAGATGCTCTTTCTCCATCTTGAGCTTCTTGTTCTCTTCCTTGAGAATATCATTGTTCTTCTCTTCCTTGAGTTTCTTGTTTTCTTCTTTTAGCTTCTCATTCTCAAGGATCAACTCTTTGTCATGATTAAGAGTTTCTAGCACAATGGTGTTGTGACTTTTCATCTCTTCAAGATCTTTCATGAGCTTCTCATTGTCACTCTTGAGCTTGACATACTCATCATAGTCATTGCACTCAACCACTTGCTTGCCTTTGCTACTAGATCCATGCTCAATGCTTTCATCAATTAAATCATCACATGAGGTAGCTATATCAATCTTGACAACATGGTTAGTAGCATCATGTGGCGCATTTAGTAAAAATTCTTGAGCAATAACAAGAGTATCATGATTAATCTTAAGAGTAGTGTATTCATCTTTTAGCTTGTTGTGGCTAGTGATGAGTTCATTGTGCACCCACTCAAGTTTATCATGTTTATCTTTAAGCTCTTTCTCGGAGGATTTGAGCTCCTTGAGTTTGGATGATATAGCATCATTAGTTTCTCGAAGCTCATCATTAGCCTTTTCAAATGTATCACACTTAGCTAAGAGTGAATCATTTTTAGCATCAAGCTTTTCATTTGTAGCTCTACTCTTTCTAATGATCTTTGTGTATTTTCTTAATATTTTGACAAGATCATCATATGTAGGTGAGTCATCATCATCGCTATCGCTATCATCATCACTAGCATGTTCATCATCACTACTATCATTACTCTTAGTTACCTTGCGTTCACCCTTGGCCATAAGGCATAGGTGTGTAGAGGATGATGGCAATGATGGCGGTGAAGATGCAAGATCAATAGCAATGGCAGCCACCTTTTCATCGTCATTATCATCATCGGATGATCCACTTGATGAATCAATGTTCGTGAGCCAATCACCGACAATGTAGGCCTTTCCACCTTTCTTCTTCTTGTAGAAGTCCCTCTTTTTACCATCTCTCTTCTTGTATGGCTTGTTCTTTTTCTTCTCATCATCATCTTCATTGCTTGAGTCATCTTTCTTGCCCTTGTTCTTGTTCTTGAACTTGTCTTTCTTGGGCTTTGTACATTGATGAGCTAGATGGCCAAGTTTGCCACAATTGTAGCAATCCATTTTAGAGATTGGCTTCCTTCTTGAGCTAGTGAAGAACTTCTTCTTCTTGCCGTCAAACTTGATGCCACTCTTGTTTAGCCTTTTTAGCATCTTGGCGGTCTTTTTCACCATGAGAGCAAGGCTTTCTTCATCGTCTTCATCACTTGAGCTCTCATACTCAAGTCTTGCTTTGCCCTTATCTTGGCTAGCTTTGAATGCTAAGTCCTTCTCTTTCTTCTTTGTAGAGGATGAGCCATCTTGTGGGGTGATGTGCATGTACATCTCATGAGCATTGATCTTTCCTATGATTTGTGTCGGTGTAGCGGTGGAAAGATCACCTTGGTGTAGCACGGTCACAATATGGCCATATTTGTCAATGGGGAGGACACTCAAGATCTTTCTCACAACGTCGGATGGCGATATTTGAGTAAGTCCAAGCCCATTGACTTCCTCTATAAGAACATTCAAACGTGAATACATCTCATTAGCACATTCCTTGGGAAGCATCTCAAATGAATTTAGCTTTTTAATCACAAGATGATAGCGTTCCTCACGCTCACTCTTAGTTCCCCCATGGAGCGCACAAACGTCCGACCATAGTGCATGGGTGTCTTTGTGGTTCCTTACGCGGTTGAACACATCTTTGCAAAGACCTCTAAAGATGGTGTTGCGAGCCTTTGCATTCCATTTTTCATAATTCACTTCATCGCCTTGAAGTTGTGCGGGATTCTTAGGTGTTGGGAACCCTTGAGAGGCAGCTCTAAGTATTCCAATGTCTAGAGCTTCTAGGTATGCCTCCATGCGAATTTTCCAATATGGAAAATCATCCCCCTCGAAGATAGGAGGAGGTCCATCCCCGTGAGACATCTTACTCTAAGCGGTTAAGCTTAAAAATGTGAGCACGTGGCTCCGATACCAATTGAAAGAATCAAGATGCCCAAGAGGGGGGGTGAATTGGGCTAATTCTAAATTTTCTTGCAATAATCTAATCCTACGGATAGCCCAATTAACCCCTTGTGCCTAGAAAAGTGTTTCTATCAAATTAACGCACAAAAGACTTGCAACCTATGTTCCAAACTTACTCTAGCATGGCAATTCTATGAATGTAAAGACAAGTATTGAATTGCTCAAAGTAAATACTTAAAGTAAATGCTCAAGGTAAATGGAGAGAGGAACGCGGCGATGTTTTGCCGAGGTATCGGAGAGTCGCTACTCCCCACTAGTCCTCGTTGGAGCACCCGCGCAAGGGTGTAGCTCCCCCTTGATCCGCGCAAGGATCAAGTGCTCTCTACGGGTTGATTCTTCGACACTCCGTCGTGGCGAATCACCCAAAGCCGCTCACAACTTGAGTTGGGTCACCCACAAGCTCCGCCGAGTGAACACCAAGCTCCCAATCACTACCAAGCCGTCTAGGTGATGGCGATCACCAAGAGTAACAAGCACGAACTCTCACTTGACCACGCGAAGCCTAATGAGAAGATGGATACACACTTGACTACTCTTGATTCACTAATGAGGCTACTCTCTTGGATTCTCAAATCTCAATCACCTCACTAGGACCTTGCTCTTCTTGGCATTCACAAACATGTTTCTCAGCTGTTGGAATGAGCAAAAGCACCTCCACACATGAGTGGAGCTTCTATTTATAAGGCAGCCTGAAAAACAAACCGTTATGAGCTTCTGCGGGGTGACCGGACGCTCCGGTCGTGTTGACCGGACGTTTCGGTCAGTTCAACCCGTGAACCAGTAAAAATGTATTGACCGGACGCTGGCAGGGTCCGGTCAGCACTGACCGGAGGTGTCCGGTCACATAAAACCCTTACTGGAACCTTACTGGACTCGACCGGATGCTGAACCCTCAGGGTCCGGTCAGTACTGACCGGACGCGTCCGGTCGCAGATTCCCTTCACTAGAACCTTACTGGAGTCGACCGGACGCTGCCTTTCAGCGTCCGGTCACTTGACCTCTCCAGCGTCCGGTCACACCGAACGCAGACGTTGATCAAATGAACTGACCGGACCCTGCGGCCAGCGTCCGGTGACACCGGGGCCAGCGTTCGGTCAGTGTTTGACCCTCCATTCGCTTCCAACTTCCGAACATATGTGAATGAAGTTTGCTCCAAAGGATCTTAGGCATTCATAGGAGCTACCTAGAGCTAGTTTTGACAAGTGTGCACCACACCTAACTCACTAGACTCAACTAGGTCAAGCTACCCATCCATACCCCCCTTAATAGTACGGCCAAAGGAAAAACAAAGTCCTAAACTACTCTAAGTGTCTCTTCAACTCCAATCGACACTTAGAACTAGTCATCCTTAATCTTGTCGTCCATCCTTTAAAAACCAAAACAATTTTCATTGAGGGGGCATGACAACTTTGATTGCCCAATCGATCTTCGTTACCATGACCTAACTTAATTGCCTCTGCAAAACACACGTTAATCATAGTAATCTTGTATTGTCATTAATCACCGAAACCCAACTAGGGGCCTAGATGCTTTCAGCTTACACTATAAACTTTATTAAAGTGCCGAATATGCACTCTATAGCATTCTCGTTCAATAAAAATTCATTTAGAACCCTAAGTGACATAACGCGACATGAAATATAACATTCGTTTCGTGTTTCTGAAGAACGTTTCGAGCCACAGAAATTGATTTACACTCTATAATTCATACACTATCATATAAACATGATGCACATGCAGTGTTTTAGCAAACGACTGTACAGTGTAACACCAAGGTGTTACACGGCAGCGGCTGCGGCGCGGCGTGGGGCGAGTCGCAGTGCGGCGGGGCTAGCGGCAGCATGGCCCCGCTGCGCAAGCAGCTGCAGCGGCTCAGCGCGCCAGGAGCCAGCGGCGGCCAGAGCAGCCGTGGCCGGCCACGCGCGGCAGCGCATGTGCGCACGGGACAGCCAGCATGGCGACACCGAACGCCCGAGGGTGGTGATAGCGCCCACGCGGCCAACCAGCCCGAAACCGTGTTATGCATGAATTTTAAAGCGCCTATAAAAACTAAACGGTTGCTTTTGGACCTTAACCGTCTTCACCGTACTCAAGATGGCATATGAGACTACCAAATCGAGTTATAACACTACATCACCCCTTAACCCAATCTCTCAAAATAATTTACTAAACATAGCAATGTTTAGCTGTTGACAAACTTGAAAAATTTTCTAAGTTTTGAGCTGAACTTGATTTCAATTTGCAATTTCTAGGCTAGTAGAAATATTAGCTAGTAATATTATTTTTTTGACAGGAAGTATTTCACTATCATCTACAAAGTTTGTACTTTAAACTTTATTTAAGTATCAGACACATATTCTATAGTATTTTTGCTTAATAAAAATTAGTTTTCAACCTACTTGATATACATGAACTATTGGATTAACTTTCGTTTAACATTTTTATTGATCATTTTAAGTTACAAAAAAATTATCTACACATTTTATCTCATGCATTAACACATAAACATGATGCTCATAATATGTTTTAGTAAATGATTTAGGATGTAACACATAAACAATATATTGAAGATATGCTCATTTATATGGTTTTCTAATTGTTCATTTGAGTATATTGATTTTGATAAGAGAAAATGTAATTTCTAATTTGTTGGAATTATTCTCAAAATGAAGATGTATCATTTCACAAATAAAATTATATAGATTTTTCAAAGAGAAACATAACTGCGTAGTCAAATCTTCAAAGGTTTATGTGCAAATATTTATACCCTATTTAGTGGAGCTCTGACTAGTTCCAGCTTTTCGTGCACTTTAGTAAGGCCCTTAGTTTCACTTCGTTTTGCCAAATTTTTCAAGATTCTCCGTCACATCGAATCTTTAGACGCATGTATGAAGCATTAAATATAAATAAAAAATAAAACTAATTACACAGTTTAGACGAAATCCACGAGACGAATCTTTTAAGTCTAATTAGACTATGATTGGACACTAATTACCAAATAACAACGAAAATGCTACAGTGCTCATTTTGCAAAAAAAAATTGCATCTAAACTGGGCCTAACTAGTAAGAAGTCGTTTTTCTTTTTTTCTCAAAAAGAAAAACTAAAACCTATGGAATCACTATATTTTTCTCTTCACCGCTTTGATTTCTTAGTGCGCCATAGTAAAGAATCGAGCCGTTTATAGTTATGCTTGATGGGACTCGTACATAATGGCCAGTTCGCTTCGCTGAAAAAATAAATCGAAACACTGTTTCGGCTGATTTGTTGTAAGAGGAAAATACTATTCTAACTGAAAAAAACAAGCTGAAAAGTATGGATTATAAGAGAAACGAACAGGACAAATGTCGGACATATGATAAGCAGTATCCGCATATTTCTCACCAACTTTGCTTTCGCAGTATTACATATATTTAAGATTTGGTTAAAAAACTACAAATTATAATTTATTTTATCTTTTTTAGTACATAGAATTTACTATGTACTTTTTCCGTTACAAATTATAAGTTGCTTTGACTTTTTTGGTACATCCATTTTACTATATATCTAGATATAATATATGTCTAGATACATAGCAAAATTAATATTTCAAAAAAATCAAAGCCACTTATAATTTGAAATGGATAGAGTATCTAGATGTACATTATGGGGGTGTTTGGCATGGCTCCTCTTGAGGGATCCCTCAAAGGAGTCCTGTGGCTCGTTCAAAACAACTCCGGCTCATCGTTTGGCAGGGCTCCTCTGCAGGAGCCGGAGCTAGGGAGGAGCCCTCCCAAACCGGCTCTATATTTAGATGTATAGCAAAATAGATGTAAAGAAAAGTAAAAGCGACTTATAATTTAGAATGAATGGAGTATTAATGGTATCTATAGTTAAAAAATCTTCCTTTATAAAAAAAAGTTACAAAAAATTGACTGAAATGTCTTCCTTCTTCTCTATCCTAAATTGCCAAGCTCCAACTAACAGTACTAAAGCTTGGCGTAAATAATGGCAAAGCAGGGGTAAAGAGAGAAGCAATCAATGTCAGCAGGACAAAGATCAAAAACAAGTGACCAGGCACCGGCAGTCCACGAGAGGGCCAAAAAGCGACCAGAAAAGCCGGCCGGACGCTGGCAACAGCACGCATTCCTACTCCAAGCATTGACAGGCACGCAGGCGGCGCCGTTTGGCACTGCACACTCACGAGCTCGCGCTGGAGAGTGGATACTCTCCCCCGGCACCAAGAAACCACGAAATCGCCCGCCCCCACCTTCCCTCGGGTCCCTCCCGATCTTGCCAAGAATCCAAGATCCGCCTGCGATAGCTAGCGGTCCTGTCTTGATCCGATGGTGTCACCGGCGCCGGGAGGGAAGGATGCAGGGGAGGGCGGCGGCAAGGCGGAGTGGCTGATCTACGCTTTCGTGGCGCGCGGCACCGCGGTGCTGGCGGAGTACACGGAGTTCACCGGCAACTTCCCCGCCATCGCCGCGCAGTGCCTGCAGCGGCTACCCGCCGGGTCGTCCTCCGCCAGCACCGGCCCTGACGGCCGCGGCGGCGCGCCGGTACGGTTCAGCTACGCCTGCGACGGGCACACATTCAACTTCCTCCTGCATCGCGGCTACGGTGAGAAAGATGCGATCAATCGATGCCTTTTAAGCCTTTTGCTTTTGCATCAGTAGAGGTAGGAAGTGCTATGGGGGATCTATGATTCTAATTTGTTGTGCCTTCTTAGTTGTGCATAAGTAAAGATAAGTAACTGAGCTCGGGATTCGTTGCAATTGGATTGCAAGATCACCCCCCATAAAGGCATCACCAATCTTTATGGCAACAGACATACCAGACTGAAACTATAACAGATTAACAGCTCAACAGCAATGTGGATCCTGAACCTGAACTTACTGAACTATGCATTGTTGTGGATCTTGGAGATCTGGCTACAAGCCTACAACTTAAGTGCTATAGATCACATGATGATGATAATATGTATATTCATGGTGACACCTTTGCTCTTTGAACATTTTGTAGCCTATTGTGTAGTTGCGAAGGAATCCGTTCCAAAGAATGTCTCAGTGGCATTTCTTGAGAGGTTAAAAGATGACTTCATGAAGAGATACGGTGGTGGTAAAGCAGATACAGCTCTTGCAAAAAGTCTAAATAAAGAATATGGGTATGTCTTAATAAGTGCTGCAGAGAATGCATAGAATGTTTTATTCTTTTTTTTCTTCTGAAAATTGAGCTTTTCACCAATGCAGACCAGTTATAAAGAAGCACATTCAGTATGTTCTTGATCATTCAGAGGAACTAGATAAAACGTTAAAAGTGCAAGCCCAAGTTTCAGAAGTTAAAAATATCATGTTAGACAACATAGAAAAGGTATGTCATAGCTCATTTTGTATGAGAGCATATGCTGCTGTGTTGTTATTGGTTGATGTGTATAGGAGCACCTGAAGCAACATCGAACAGGGCCAGGATTCCATGATTAGTGTGTGCTATCATTTGGTTGATGATATAGGTGTCACTGCCACATAGACCAAGTGATTGATAAAGCTCATGGACGGAAATTGGTTTTCATTGCTGCAAAAAAAGCAGTATTGTAGTGTCACATTAATAGAGATAACTTATTAATCGCATACATAACAATGAAAGTAAATATTGTTCATATAAGGATTTGTTTTTTGGCGATGAATATAAGGAATTTAGGTTAGGTGTACAGTTTATCATTGTTTTCTCAAAAAATTTATTAGCTACCCAGATGTTAGTTGATTTCATCTTCAATAAAAGTAGTTGACGTTAGTAGGTAACTGAATTACATTTCTCCTCAGATTTAATTTGAGTGTGCACGCCTGATTCCCAACTTCCCATGAGTTGTTTTATGTTTACTTGATTTTCAATTGATAATATAAAGTTTAATGCTAGAAGCATAATAAGATTAGTAGATTACACAACAGTATGATGGTTATCATGCTTGCTTTACATTAGACATGGCGTGCAAACATCAGTAAATTATTAATAATTGAGATCATTGTCCTTGAAAGAAATGACTATGTTTGTGCAAGTTGAGTGCGCTGCATGAGAATCATCAACTTGTTCTTATGACTGCTATGGACGTAAACTTGTAATAATCATAGAAACAATGTTTTTTCTGTAAGTGTTACCATAGTTCTACTTATTTGTTGAATTCCACCATCACTTAAGCATTCATTTAGCTGTTAGCTTGAATTGGCAATCCCTTATAATTTCGTCATTTCTGCCCCATGTATTTTTAGACTTTGGGCCGTGGAGAAAAGTTGAGTGAACTCCATGACAAGACTTCTGATCTACATAGTCAGGTACATGATCCCTTATCAATGTACCAGTTCTGTGCTTCTCTCCCTTCCCCTTCTATAATGGACCTGCATCACATGTATGTAATTCAGGCCCAGGAGTTCAAGAAACAGGGGGTGAAGATCCGTAGGAAGACATGGCTACAGAATATGAAAATTAAGTTGGTGATTCTTGGAATCCTTTTGCTCCTTGTAATCATAGTCTGGGTATCTGTTTGTCAAGGCTTTGACTGCACCAAGCATGAAACATAGTAAGAGTGGTACAGCACTACTATAGTACTAGCTTTGGAGTTGCGATGGATGTGAATTTGTGCTGGTGAAGTCAGGCGTACCTACATATGCTTTGGCTCTCTAGTTTCATTCCACCGGACAATTGTTACGGTACAAATGTAAATCTGAGTTGGTCTTATTGCACGCCTGAGGTGTACTCGCAATGTAAGACTAGCTTGATATGAAGTAATAATAGCATGATTCCTTGTGTAGTTTTGTACTAGCTGAATTCGATAGAATCTAGCATAAATGCATATCCACCACTCGTTTTTTGCTCACCCTGTTTACATATAGGGCGAACTTACAAGAGTCAATGTTCATTCTGTGGTACTGCAGTTGATTAGGGCTATCTCGCTGGTACTCCTGGGTTAAAAACCATGTGACAAACAGAAATAGAAGCGTACTTTTTTTCCTGAGTGGAGTGCACCTGTTTTCTTAAGTGACAGTACAACACTGCTGTAGTTCTGATCTTTTTTAAAGAGACATCGATTGCCTAAATTTGTTTGATTTGATCTGCCACCAGATTGTCAAAAATAAGGGTCGTCACGAGTGCGCTGCCTGGCATATAAATGGGTAGCAAGTATTAAAATATAAAAATACTTTGATAAACCGAGTCACATTTGCCATTATCGATCACCGTCGCCAACCTTTCCTTTGCCTAGGAGGGCCAGGCATGTGAATGTTTGATCAGTCTGTCTCTAACCAGCGTCAGTACAGAAAAAGCATCCAGATACGCAGGCAGGAAACTGCAAATATGTATTCACCACTCATCATTGTACATGAATGGTGTCTGATGATTTATATAAGTAAAAAAATGGTTGGATCACATGTTTGGTTGTCCCTTATAATGTATACACGATCAATACCATGTCTAGAGAGGATGGCACTGTTCATATTTTGCATGGTAAATCTGGTAAAAGACCATCACAAACACCCTCTTGATATACAAGTACGGACTACAGTGAGCAGAGCTCAGTAAAACAGAAATCCCAAGGTGATGCCTAATCTGCTCTATAATCTCTTGGTACACTACAGTAAATTGAACAAAACTCAATCCAGTACATTCCCTCTCAATTCCCACAATTTCACCACGCCATCGTCGCTTGCGGATGCCAATAACCTTGGGTCCTAGAAATTTATATGAGAAAATAAGTATCTCTATCCAAAACTAAGGTCAGAATATTATGGACAGCAAAAGAGAAACGCACAAGGTAGATGGTACTCTTCATTGCATCAGCTAAACAAATGAAGACTATTTTGTTCCTAATTCTCAGACAATATCAGCCAGCTAAACAGAGACTATTTTGTTGTGAATTCTCAGAAGTTACCTGAGGACACCATCGCACACAGTTTATGTCCATGACATGTGCCTTCTCTTTCTTTAATATTAATCTGTATGGGGGCCTCTCAACCTGCACGACCGAGATTACATTCAATACTTTGTGCAAAACACAAAACATTATATTCTCTTTTTATCCTTTTTTTTTTCTAAAATAATTTCACAGCCACATGAGTGAAAGCTTTACAAGCTGCTATCAGCTTTTGCAAACGAAAAATACCATTACAGTACTCCAAAATAATAATCAAACATTTTGGGGGAAAATAAGAGCCATGCATCATTGTCGGTTGACACAAACCAGCTATATCACTAGTTTGATTACTAAATTTTGATTATGTGAGCTTTCCAAAGGTTATGTGTGCTTTCCAAAATTGAAAACACTAAACAGCTCTCGCCCCTTTATTGAAAGGAAAGGTTGAATACTAAATTTTGATTAGAACATTGTACTTCATAATTATAACAAATATATAAATTGAACAAGGCCAGCTAAACACACCATATAAGGACTGGAATCATGAAAACATAAATGTTTGGACAACATACCATGGTACTCTTCTCCTCAGTAAAAATGCAGATTGCATCATTGCCCCCACCACTAGCTATAATATCCTCGCTGTCATGTACAAGGAACAAGGAATTGCCAAAGCAGAATATAAGAGACAGTTCCACCACCAAAATTAGCAAACAAATAACTAGATGCAATTGCCACAAAATGAGAAGTAAACTATCTGTTAGATGGCTCCACCAAGCAACAGAAGCTGTGGACTTAAAAGTTTGGTCACATAAGAACCTTATAACAATACGGTGATGATACTTTGAAGTTATAAACATAGATGGTCTGATTAAGGCAGAAATCTTTCAACAGCACAGCAATTCAGGCAAAAGTGATATAAGCTGCTTTTGTTGGATTTTGGCCATTATCTAATAAAAATATAGATATGTGAAATAACAAAGTACATCAACAAAAATACAATGGGGGCACAATTTGTAGAACAGTGGCAATTCTCACAACTAGAAGCCAGAGCTAATATGAGAGAATTCATATAGATGAACTCAGTTGAGAGACTGTTCTTGCATCTTATCTTAAATGACAAACTTGCCTAAGAATTTCATTTTGGGGGGGGCTGAGAATTCAACTGACCTTGACCAATGGGCTGAAAAAATAGTTCGTCCATGATATCCTGTGAGAGTAGAAAGGTGTTGCCTGAAAAATCAAATAACAACTATTCTGTTTAGGAGGTGCAGTGAAGAAGGCTGAAGGACAACAGAGTTTTCACATCTATCTTTACAGAGGTCACTTAATAGTAATTAATTGTCAAGATTACCTGAAAGATACTATACACTATCAAGAGAACTACAACAGTTAATACTTAAGTCAATCCATAGTCATTAAGTGTAGCATAGTAGGAACTATTTCTCAGCTTGTCAACTTCAGCCAATTTGAAAGGACCATACAAGAGAAACACTTCTCTGTAAAGAGAAGCTACATCCTAGTTAGTTCTGCATTTGCAAGAGGACAAGATAAATAGAAAATGCAAAGTTTTGATGCACAAAAGTAGCATTAATTGATGGCAAAAGGACATTAATATATTTAATACATAGTGGTATAGTAGATGTTCAACGACTAGTGATGGAATTGTAACTACCATGGTTATCAAGGCGGTAAGGCGAGGCATGGCGAGTGACTACCGCCTTACGCTTAAGCATGTAAGGCGTAAGGCAAGGCGACGCCTTACCAACTAAAGGAAAATTTAAAACAGCAGCTCAGAGCAGTATATAGATGATAAAGAAAAAAGGGAAGGAAAAAAAGAAAAAGAAAGGAGGAGTAAGAAGTGGTCTGGCCCAGCCCACATGCACCAAGCAGCCCATGTGCCCCTCACCCTCGTAGCCCTAGCGTGTCTTCATCTCTCTCCTGCGCCGCGTCACCACCGCAACTCTTGACTTCCGCCTCCGCCCACCTCTCTCTCTTCCCTCCCGTTCCGCCTCCACCTCTCTCTCTCTCTGGAGGTAGAGGAACAGAGGAGGTGGGACGCTGCAGGCCAGCACCGATTGGGGGAAGACCGAAGACGGCCGCTCCTTGCCGTGGTCCGCACAGGTGACCGCACGGCTCGACGGCGGTCGGTCGGCAACTTCTCCCGTCGGTGCGGGCGAGCTGCAGCTTCTGGTTCCCCTCCCGCTCTCCCGTTCACTGCTGTGGAATCTCCCGCGCGCCCGCTCTCTTCCTCCCGCTCTCCTGCTCACTGGTGTGCGCGCCCGCTCTCTTCCTCCCGCTCTCCTGCTCACTGGTGTGGTGTGGAATCTAAGGCAAGTCGTCTGCTGTGGCGTCGTGTGTGCAGCGCCTTGGCGCTTAAGCGACGCCTAAGCGTCGCCTTGATAACATTGGTAACTACAACAAGTTCCTTTACAGCCTAAGCTTCTGGACACAGCTTTGCTATTCCTGGGTTACCAAATACATAAAAGTCTTGAAGGATGTCATTTATGCAGAGAACACAATCCTTAAAAGAAAACTAACTTCTTACCAAGATTCCTGACCTTCGCCAGTTTTTGGTTGAGACAAATCAGCGCTGGTATCCCATATCTTTAACGTTTGGTCATCACTGAATAACAGATGTATGACATTAGTAACTACTCTAGGGAAAACCCCAGCAAAAGAGAAACATTAATGAAAGAACAGTCAAACAAACCTGCATGTGACCATCCTATCACCTTGAAAGTTAAAGGATAATGCCCATACTGTTGATGAATGACCACTGGAATTAAGAAAAATGTGACCTATCAAACAACGCAATAATGCAAGTGGTAAAACACTGAAACTAGAACCAAAATTTTGCGTTCTGTTATAAGTCAGAGAACATTAATTCAGTACCCAACTGTAATGAACAATGAATAGAATCATAAAATTATGTAATCCTTATCTATTTAATATTTAGTAAGAAGGGTGGCACAAAATTGATCTCAATAAGGAACCATATCGAAAACAATCCTAAGTTAACTGCAAAATCACACAAACAAATTGTTAATCTCATATGCTTCACATGGAATCCACGATGATGACTCAGCAAAGTGAGAACCCAGGTTAGGGGGGAGCAGGTGAAATAACTGGTGGAGACACTTATTCAAAAAATGCAGGACTGACCAAAATAGTGAAGGTGGTTTTCATACTTTCATAGGCAACAGTTTTAGTCTAAATCATAGAATCAACAACAATGCACTGCATAAGAAATAAAATGGGACAAAATCCATGCATCATATCTTTTCATATCATAGATAAAAAGAACCAGAGAACCGGGAATATAGTAGTTTGGATGTAATAAACAAGGCAAGAAGAAAGGCAATAGATCAAAGAGCACTTTACCAGTTATTGGCTGCGGTTAACGTCTGCACACAGTGCCACTCGTCGTCTCCGTCATCAGCCCAGACCTGCATCATACAAGCTGCCATATGAACCAATTTAATAGCAGCAGAATTAAGAGGCTCCACCTTTCTTTTTCCTGCCACTAAGTAATAGCGTCCCAAAATAGCAAAGCAACAAGGCCATGAAAGAATTTGAACACAAAACATCGGATAAGCGAATGCAATTGCACAATGGATGCATCTGTTCAGAGTTGGGCACGGTCATACCCTGATGGAATTATCGTAGCTGACAGAGACCAAAATGTCGAGGATCGGGTGCCACTGCACCATCTTGACGTCCTGCGTGTGGCCCGTCAGCACCGAGGCACACTCGAACTCGTTCCCTGGCAGCACCTCCCATATCCACACCGTCTTGTCCCGGCTGCACGTGGCGAGCAGCGACCCGGACGGGCTCCACGACACGCTCTTCACCTCGTTCTCGTGCCCCTGCACGCCCAGAGCACAAGAGTCAACATCCATCCACAGCGAGGGAACCAACTCGTGGCGGCACCGATCCTGATTCTTGTCAAGCTTAGCAAACTCAACTCCAGCGTGGCGACGCACTCAAAGTCGCCGCCCTTGTACTCCCACACCGCCGTGGTGGCGTCGAAGCTCGCGGTGGCCAGCAGCTTCCCGTTGGGGGACCAGGCGCAGGACCTCACCGTGCGGTTGTGCGTGTCTTCCAGCACATCCTGCCCGAACCAAGCCGACGGACGAAATTAAGCTATGGCACGCATCAAACAAAACCCGTGGCTCTAAACCAAACGGGACCGGGTTCGGGGGGAGAGGAGAGGAGGGTGGCGTTAGTTACCGAGCACTGCCAGGCGCCGTCGGGGGCGCGCTTCCAGATCCGGACGGTCTTGTCGCCGCTGCAGGAGGCGAGGACGGGGCCGGAGCGGCCCGGGGCGGGGTTCCAGGCGAGCGCCCACACGCGGTCGGCGTGGCCCGTCAGGCGGTGGGCCTCGCGCAGCTCCGCCGCACCGCCGTCCATGGGTTTCGGGGATCGGCTGGGTCGGGCTACGGCGTACGGTCACTCGGAGGAGCGGGGGCGGAGGGGAGAGGGGAGGGGAGGGGCAGGTGAGGTCAAACCGTCAGTAAAAAAGCTGGGAGGCGGCGAGGCCTGGTGTGGGGTCGAGGGGAAGTGTGACGCCACTCGACCTGTTGGCTTGGCTTACAAGGGTTTAGGGTTTAGTTACTTTTTCGAGGAACGAACGCTATTTTTCTTTCATAATAAATCAGTCAACACTACTTTCAATCATGGCTTATCAGTCAAATGAACAGAGCAACTAAGCCTGTGGGGTACATGTACACGACATTTTTCCCGTAAATAAAACGTTAGTAAAAGTTCTCTTCTTTTTTACTGGAATCGTGGCTCCTCGTTTACGATAAGACACCGTCAATTAGGGCATGTTTGTACACATGGCTAGTTACTGGTTAAAGTTAAAAATTAATTCACATTAGTTATGCTTGACTATATTCTAAAAAAAATATGATTAACTAACTAGTTAACTAACAACTATTTCAGTCAAGAATCTAGCTAAAAAATTAGCCCATATATTAGTCTTCCTGCACAAAAGCTAATTTTGACTAATTTTAAGCTAACTAGCAATTGACTCTGGTTCTAAACATGCCCTTGCCTCTCAGACCGAGACCCAAACCTGAAGAACAAGTGGCGGCAGGGATTGGACAGCCTGGGCGTTCGGTTTTTACCGACGGTTCGGTTCGGTTTGTTCGGTTTTTCAAAAATTCGGTTTCCAGAAAATGACCCCCGATCGGTTTGCTAAAATTTCAAAAACCGACCAATTTCGGTTCGGTTTTTTAGTTCGGTTTTTCGGTTAAAACCGAATAAACCGATGCAAAAAAATATCAGACAAGATTTACAATTGACAGTACAAACTTCGGTTTTTTAGTTCGGTTTCTCGGTACAACAGGAAAAAAAAACAGGTTACAACACATTTTAAGTTTGGTTTTTTCGGTATTTAGTTCGGTTTCTTGGTACACAGGAAAAAAAAGCAGTTCAAACACACTTTTAGTTCGGTTTTTTTTGGTACTTGTTCGGTATGTCGTAGAAACCAAAACGAAGCCGAACACCGAACTTCACAGAACTGAAAACCGAAACCGAACCGAAAAACCGAACTACCGACTATTCGGTTCGGTTTCGGTTCGGTTCGGTTCGGTTTTCGGTTTCCGGTAAAAAAATGCCCAGGCTGAGCTTGGAGGGTTGCAGTGGCAGGAACGCCGGTGCTGGCACCGGTAGCCAGGGATGGAGCAATAGCGTCGGTGATAGCCCGAGATCATGGTACCAGAAAGGAGACAATACTCAATTTTTTGAGATATCCGTTTGCTCATTATTTAGTCACTGACTCCTTTGTTTTTCTAATTTGCTAAGTTGGTCTTTTCTTCTATTGATAAATTGATGTATACTATATTTTTGGGTGCAAATACTGTTTATGACCCTTTTATAACATATGAATTTCATAGGAATCATAAAAAATTCACAATAATTAATTTATTTTTCACATGAATGAAAATCAAGAAATAAGAAAAAAAAAATCCTTAATTCCAAAGGGGACTTGGTCTTACTCTTCTTTTATGAGAGCTTCATCTTCATCTATACTAATTAAGCACTCTTTTTTTTTCAAATTGTAAGTCATTCTAGCTTTTCTAAGTATCTAGCCATAATGACTTACAATTTGAAATAAAAGGAGCACTTGTCATTGCTCTCATTATATAATTCTGTATATAAATATAGCATGCGGTTGTGAGATTTTGTTTTATTATTTATTGTTTATAGTTTGTCTTTTCTTCTCGTCCCACCTATATTTTTTGGCTGGATCTGCAACTGATCTAGGGAATTGATTATTTATTCAATAATAATTCCTTCTGATATCGTACCGTTTATGTTTGCATTATCATTTCTAAACCAAAAATAACCTAATTTACATCCATGAAACTAAACCTCGTACAACTAGCAAACCACACACATTGACTATGTGTAATCATTAATTACCAACATGACAACCCAAAATAGGGTCATTTTCTTTACAACATGTACTTACATTTACTGGATATATATATACAAGACGCCATACTTTTTCGACCTGACGAAATCCAGAGCGACATGTTTGCTGCGACAGCTCGCATAGCACTAACATTTACTCGTAATTACAAATAGCGTTCGAAACATTCACTCCAAACCAATCACTTTTAGCAGCGTGCGATCATCCTTGACTCCTTGTTTTCACCTTCGCTAGTGACTTGCTCCGGTGATCGTGGGTGACTGGGTGAACGGGTCGGTCTCTCTCTGCCTGCTCAACTCAGGGGTGGAAGTGGAAGTAGACCCCCAGTAGCTGCTCGTGGTGTAGCTACTTTTCCCACCCCTGAACTGCCAGTCAGTGACGTAGCTTGGCTTTGCCACCTCGTCAGCCACCTCAGTTTTCCCGGTAAGCTATTGCCACGACCCTTGACATGGGCAGTCCCTGGTGCGGTGATCCCTGCGTGCAGAGGAGCGCGACATGGATGACTCTCAAAGCTTCCTCGGGGTTGAATTCATTGAGTCTCAGGTCCATGATTCCTAGTGGTTGCTTCCCATCATACAAGCTCCAGGCCTATAAATGAACAGAAGCACAGCATGCTTCAGTAAGCAGAAGCTCCTGGACAAGAATGGATTGACGATGAATTCTGGTGCTGCTGGATGAAAAGACTGTAGAATAGCTTATTATTACCCACTCCAAAAGATATATTTTGCTTTCCTCGAGGGAGTTGTCAGTGTTCGGCCGACCAGAGACAGCCTCCAGGGCGACCACCCCGAATGCGAAAACCTCGGCCTTTTCAGTCAGATGGCCTCTCAAGGCATACTCAGGAGCTAGATAACCACTTGAGCAATGGTCAGGCAAGTTAAAATTAGCTCCTTTTCTAAAAAAAAGTTAAAATTAGCTTGGTTGTTGGAAGGTACTGCCATATATAAATGTATAAGAAGAGTAATTGCGAAAGGTTCTTACAATGTGCCGGCAATTTTTTGTCGTGTTGACATGGGACATGTTCTCTTCATAGAGCTTGGCAAGTCCAAAGTCGGAGACCTTGGGGGTGAGATCGGTGTCAAGTAGGACATTGCTGGCTTTTATATCCCTATGCACAATGCGGATGTTGGACTCCTCATGAAGATAAGCTATTGCTGGCTTTTATATCCCTATGCACAATGCGGATGTTGGACTCCTCATGAAGATAAGCTAGGCCTCTTGCAACGCCTAAAATGATCTCAAAGCGCGTTGACCAGTCTAGTTTCAAGCTACCATCTCCTGTGGATGCAGAAATAAGACCTTGAAATTTAGATGATGACAGAATTTATTGGGGACGAAATGAAGCCAATTTCGTTTAGCCAAAAAAAAAAGAGAGAGAAAAATAAAAGCACAAGTGGTCTCACCAAGGAGAGCTCGATCTAGGCTTCCATTTTCAAGGTATTCATAAACCAACAAATGCGTGTTACTGTCAATGCAGCACCCATGCAGTTTGACAAGGTTCCTATGTTGGACAGCTGAAATTGTAGAAACCTCTGCTACGAACTGTCTTTTCCCTTGAAGAGATGATTTAGAAAGTTGTTTAACAGCTATCACTCTTCCATCAGTTAGCGGACCCTGCCAAAATAAATTCATAGTAACTGTAAAATCTACATATGTATATTTTGACCATTCACCAACATGGTCACCAGGAGATTCTGAGGTGAGGTGCATCTAAGATACACTACCAAATAAGATAAATACTCAGTTGTAGTTTCACAAGGTCAAATTAAATTGGGAAAGACAGGTGAGGAACCTTATAGACTGGCCCGTATCCGCCTTCTCCAACAATGTTTTGAGGGTTGAAATTGTCAGTAGCTAACTTCAGTTCAGTGAAACTCAAGACATTAGGCTGCCCAATCAGGTCATAAAGTTCTGCAAATTTTTGAAGGGTGCACATGCATGAGTAAATATTTCATCATAGAATTTTGATGTATAAGTTATATACTGCACACACTAGTAGGTATATCCGATACCTTGTTGCTGTCGTGCCAGCCTTTTTCTCCTTTTTTTGAACATAAATATTCCAAATAAGGCTGCTAATACTAAAACTGACACGCCAATCACTATTCCAGAAATTGCACCAATGTTGCTTTTCTTTTCCGGTACACCATTACGCACAGTTGGAGTAAAATCTGGAAATGCTAAGGTTTCAGGGTTGCTTATCTGAGAGAAGCCAATGCGATGTAATTCTTCTTTATGTTAATTAATTAATGATGGATAGTGCTTACTTGGAGTGACACTCAATGCTGAGATCATTGGCCCATAGCAACCTTGTATAGGAATGCAACAAGTGCCCTTGCCAGCCCAAAAGAGATGGATCTCAAGGAAGTTTTTGGATACAGTTGCCGTGTAGTTCTTGCTAACTGCAGTAAAAGATTTCCCACCAGCCGTCTTCCTTATATCGAAGTTCTTTTCTCTCAGAGAACCCTTTTGCAATGAAAATAATTAGTTCTTTCACATAAAAAAATGTTCCATTAATTAATTATATGTACCATGCACACCTGGACATATATGTCAAAGACTCTCCTTCCGAGGCTTTGCCAAGTCTGTGTGTCCGGATAACCAGCTTCCGCGAACTGAAGCACAACAGTGTAATTTCCATTCTCAAGTCCAATACCGTAGTATCTCAGAGATGATGCTGACATCCTTGCAGTTTGGTACAGTTCTGAAACCGCTGCATTCTGAAACTGCTGGTTTGAGCTATATATTATGTCACTATCGTTTGGGGCCTGGTTGAATTTTCCAACATTGCTGACACCCCATCTTGTTTCACTGGTAACATAATACGATGCTGCCCCAAGGTCTGCATGATCTACATCGTACACAGTATTATCTGACCCTGTCATAGACCTATTACTGCCGCAGTCTACCACAAAGGAGGAATCTGCATTTAAGATCCACACAATTACTATAACCTTTAACCAAAACCCATGACATCCTGTTATCCTCTATGGTTGATGGAGAGTGAAAAAAAAAATACATTGTGGAGAGCCAAGGAAACAAGGAGTGTCTTGATGGAGGCAGTTTAGTCCTGGAGGTAGAATACTGTGCACATAGATAATGAATTTGAAATTGTAAGTTGTTAGAAAAAATTTGATAAAATTCAACCCTTGCAAAACTGTAAGTAGATGTCTACCTGTTGTTGGTGCTGTCAAGGACGAAGTTGTTTGCCACCAAATTCCTTGTTCGAAACAAAAATCTGATTATATCCAACCCTAGGTGGTAGGAAACACAAGTTTCAGAAAAAAATAACTTACAGATGCAAATCATTCTCAGTAGCCCAAGAAGGAAAGTTTCCAGTGAGCTGGTTGTATGAAAAATCTCTGCATATTAAATAGTCAAAAGTTACTACAAATGAAATGAATATACATTATTGAATTAATTGAATAATTTATGCCAGACTCCTATGCTGAATTGGTTGACATACAAATTTTTTAATGAAGCGCTTTTTGCATCTGGCAAGCTTCCTGTCAGTCTATTATTCCCAAGAAACCTGAATTATCAAAAAAAAAAAGAAACCTGAATTAGGTACAAATGATGATACAACATGAACATCCGCTTAGGTTGTGTTTGTACAGCGCAAATAATTAGACGAGAATTCCTTACAGGAATTCAAGTTTGTCCAGAGTAAGAATGGATTGAGGAACTTGGCCTGTGATATTATTAAAACTCAAGTCCCTGGGACGTACGACAGCAATGTTACTAGAGGCACTGCACGTTAAATTTCATAAAAGAAAACCAATAACATCTTAAATTAGTAATATGGCCCATAATGAGAAACTTACAGCAAGATTAAATTTGTCAGCTTAGAAATATCAACTGTTCCAAGGTTACCAGATACCTTGCAGTTCCTCAATATCCTATAAGAAAGATATTCAAAATCTCAAGAACTTGCCACTTTGTTAACACATAAAACTGCAAGGTCTAAGGTTAAAGGTGTCACGCACGGTACTCAAGGATGTCAGATTACTGATAAAGGCCAATGAAGAGCTCCCATTTACAATATCACCGACCATTCTGCCCATTGTATTTAGGATATCAGTTATCATGACAAGCTTGACCTAAACTATCACAGGAATTGTCTCTAAAGTAAGAAATACTTACAGGTTTGTCAACCTGGTTAGATTAGACAAACTTGCTGGAATCGGGTCCTCAAAAGAATTTCCTTGGAATCCCCTATAAGTTCATGATTTCAGAAAGAAAGTAATACCATACCACATCATTTTAATATAGGAAAAAGCAAGCTCCATATATCCATATGCTGTGCGGATCAGTTTAATGGCATGGTTATGCGTCCTATTTTAAATGGAAGACATGCAGAAAAGCTCTGCTGGACAATTTCCAGTGTTGTCTCCTGAATTGGACAGAATCTACATAATGTATTAACAATTTAATAAATATAATCTTACAGATCTCCCAAATTAGTCAAACTCCCAAAATAATCAGGTATTTTCCCTGTGAAATCATTATCAGATGCTCGCCTGAAAGCACAACAAAATACTATCACTGAACATATGGAAGCAGAATGAACATAACAGTTGTGCCTCTGTTATTGACCATACAGAGTTCTCAGCTTCTTAAGCTTTGAGAATGTCGAAGGGAATGGCCCGTTAAACCCACTACTATCAGTGTACCTGTCAGGGAAACATTGCTGCAATTATCATGTTCAACAATGGAGATTTTGCCAGCTTCAAACTTTAGCTCTTTTATTCTAGATGTAGTGTTAACTAGAAAGGAGGCTTCTTACAGTTGCTCAAGGTTGGACAGGTTGCCTAATTCTTCAGGAATTCCACCACTAAAATTGTCCAAACTGATGCCTCTGAAACAAAAGAAAATAGTTCAGGAGTGAGAAATTTATTTGCATGTCATCCTACTGGCAGGTAAAGGGGCACAGTTTCCCTGATGAGTCTTTTGATCCACAATATTCTCCATTTGGATCCCACTTGAACATACGAAGCACCATTAGAAATAGGAAACTACACTGATGCTTTTAATATATATAAGTTACTTTCTTGTTGAGAAATTATGCTTACAGTTTGTGCCATATTATTATATTCCTTCAGGCTATCATTAACCTATATTTGAAAATTGAGTAGCTATGCAAGAAGAAATCTCTTACAGCAAGTTGAGATTCGTGAGATTCCCAAGTTCCTTCGGAAGCGGTCCAGAGAAGCGGTCCAGAGAGTGGGTTGAATCCCAGGCTCCTTTAATTTTTTGTATTAAAAAATGAAAGATTGTTCAGAAAAAGCACTAACTGATGGAGATAACATAAAAGTATAATGTGAAGTATAACTCTTACAAGTGTTGCATTGCAGAAAATTGCCCAATAAATGATGGAATGGGACCGGTCAAGTAATTTTGATCCAGGTTCCTGAAATGATAGCAAGAAACGTCTAGCGCATTAACAGTAAGGAACATGGGTTTCCACTTACGTTTGCTGCAAAATCATTATACAGTTTAGCAGCTGTTCACCACCAAGACAGAAGATAGCAGTTAGACAACATACAAGTAAGATAGGTAGGTGAGGTTCTGCAGTTCTGAAGGTATCTGGCCAACAACGTTCAATGCGTATACCCTCCTACATAAAATAAACAAGAAGCCTTTGTAAACCATTTTCGTGACGACATGGCCTCTTGGTCCCGGCGCCGAGCACCTATTGTGCATCATCTAAAACAAGACAAGATCGGGCAAACGTACAGCTTGGTAATGTGGAAGATGGTGTTGCTGTTGAAAGAGCAGTCGCACTTGATCCCCGGGTTGAAGTGGTAGTTGCCGTCGATCTCGGTGCTGCTGTCGACAGCGGCGCCGCTGCAGGGCTCGCCGCTGATGTTCCACGCCAGCGACCGCCTCGCCTTCTGGCCCCACCTCCCCAGGATCGTGTTCAGCGCCGCCACTGCACACGCGCGCGTAATCCGGCCCGCGTTATAACGTGCAAGCTAAAGCTAACCCCCCCGATTCTCTGAACCTTGAAACCGTAGCAAAGGAGGTAGTTTTTTGAACCTTCGACTGGATCAGTTCTTGGTGTTTGCTGAGTCTGAAACCGAGGTGCTTAATGAATGCATGAGCACACAAGCACCAGCCACACCAGCACACCTCTGCTGTAACCACGCCTCCTCATCTCTCTCTCTCTCTCTCACAAGAGAAACAGTGTCTTGGCAGCTATCACCCTACCATCCCTTTCCTTTCTTCTCACCAGATAAGTGACGTCGAGTGTATAACTCTCCGCTAAGGCGTGTCGAACTTTTCTCTTTCTTAATTCTTAGACACGTAAACTTTTTGCATAATCGAAAAAATAAAGTGTATGAAAGTACATTGTATACTCTATTATTAAATAAATAATTGTGTTTGTCCATCAAACCTCAAAACGAATGTTTTTTTTTGGAACACCTCAAAACAATATATTAACCCGTTCTATGTGTACTCAAAAAAATTCTATAAAGTTAGGCTGCCCTTTAATTTTAAAACTTTTGAAAGAGGTGAGTGTGCGCGCGCGCACACACTCTAGATACACTAGTAGAGAAACGACTTTTGATCCACTTCGAAATTTGGCTTTAGTTCCGGTATTTTTCGCGTCCGGGACTAGAGAAATCTTTAGTCGGTTGGTAGCTTCAATTGGGACTAAAGATTCCTGCCCAACGGCTACTGCGGCAGGTTTTTGTCGGGACTAAATGTTAACTTTTACTCCCGGTTGGTCCCTCCAACCGGGAGTAAAAGTCTACTCCCGGCTGAAGGCTCCGTCCGAGACTAGAAAGGGACCTTTAGTCCCGGTTGCTATCTTCAACCGGGACTAAATGTCCCCTCCTATATACACCTTCTTCCTTCCTGAGCCCGAGCCACTTCGAGCTCAGTGTTCTTGCTTCATCGCCGGCCTCTCTTCTTCCTCATCGTCGGTAATCACAAGATTTCTTTGATTCCTTCATTGATTCTTCGGTTCTAAAGGTTACCAACTTTATACTATCATATTTCATCAGTAGCATATCCCATTTTGTGGACTAGATATATATGGTTTTTTATGGTGATTTTTTTTATTTGTAAGCCATTTAAGCTCAAAATCACTTTAAAGTTTGCATATTTGGATGAAGGAAGGTTAAAGTAGTTATTCAAAACTAGTATTCAGCTTTCATTTCTAGCATGCATAGCACATTTCATGGTTTAGAGATATAGAGAATTTTAGTTTTTTTTAATTTTATTTATTTATAAAATGAGAAATTTATATTATATTAAAAATGAGTATAGAGAGTAGATGGCAACTGCTTCCGGGTCCTCGGCCTCTCATCGGGTTCCAAAGCGACTGAGGCCGAACCTCCCTCTCATTGCATGCGGCAAGTGTGAGGAGAAGATTGTGATGGAGTACCGGGTGAGGAAGGAGTGTCCCAACAAGGGCCGTATCTTCTATAAGCATCCGGATCGCAATGTGAGTTATTTTGTCGTATTTGATGATTATGGTTAATTTATATTTATTTTCATGATGATTGTGATTAAAGTTCTAATTTTTTGTTTTAATTTCAGTGGGATGGCACTGAATGTTTAGGCTGGTACTAGGAGGAAGAGTATGTTGAACACGTGCAAAACTCTCTTGCATAGGCGGCTACGGCGGCTGATGAGGTAGTGATCCTGCGGAAGAAGCCCATAGATGTTGAACAAACGCATGATCTGTCTATTTTAGTTAGGATTGGTCACGAAATACTTAAGCTGCTGAAGTGCATTTTAGCTTTAGTTTTTCAGTGGTAGATGGGATTGTCTACATTGTAGCGAGACTTTCATAAATTAATACCTTGTATGGTGGTATGCATGTCGTATAATTAACTAATTATGTTCTAGGTTTTAATATGGTATGTATGTCATGTAATGCAGATGAGCCGGCATTGGATGTACAATGCTGATCGCCGCTCCCAAGAGTTCATTGAGGGCATGCATTATTTCTTACGTGTGGCCGAGGCAAACAAACGCGATGGTTTCATGTGCTGCCCATGTGCCATATGTAAGAATTTAAAGGAATATGCTAGCTCAAGGAGTCTTCATTCACACTTGTTGAAGTCGGGTTTCATGCCAAACTATATTTGTTGAAAGAAGCACGGAGAAATCGGGGTTGTAATGGAAGAAGGTGAAGAAGAACAATGGGACGATGATGACATTATTGCTAAATATGGTGCCTTCAATGATACTACAATGCGGGAAGCTAAAGAAGAGGTAGGGGTAGAAGATGAGCCTGCTGATGATCTTGGTCAGGCCATTCGTGACGCACAAAGAGAATACGAAAGTGAAAAGGAGAAGATCAAGTTCGAGCGCATGCTAGAGGATCACAAGAAATTGTTATACCCAACTTGTGATGCGGGGCAGAAAAAGTTGGGTACCACACTGGAATTGCTGCAATGGAAGGCAAAGAATGGTGTATCTGACAAGGGATTTGGGGAGTTACTGAAAATCCAAAAGAAGATGCTTCCGAAGGATAACGAATTGTCCGCCACTACGTACAAAGCAAAACAGGTAGTTTGCCCTTTTGGGATTAGAAATCCAGAAGATACATGCATGTCCTAATGACTGCATCCTCTACCGTGGCGAGGAGTACGAGAAGTTAGATGCATGCCCGGTATGTCATACATCGCGGTATATATAAGATCGGGCGAGATGACCCTGGTGTTGTTGAGGGCGAACGTCCCACGAAGAAAATCTCTGCCAAAATTATGTGGTATGCTCCTATAATACCACGCTTGAAACGTCTGTTCAGAAATAAAGACTATGCAAAGTTGTTGCGATGGCACAAAGAAGACCGTAAGGTAGACAATATGTTGAGACACCCTGCTGATGGGTCCTAGTGGAGAGCAATCGATAGAGAATTCCCAGAGTTTGCAAATGATGCAAGAAACTTAAGATTTGCTTTAAGTACGAATGGTATGAATTCTTTCGAAGAGCAGAGCAGTAGTCATAGCACTTGGCCTGTTACTCTATGTATCTACAACCTTCCTCCCTAGTTATGCATGAAGCGTAAGTTTATTATGATGCCAGTGCTCATCCAAGGCCCAAGGCAACCTGGCAACGACATCGATGTGTACCTGAGGCCACTAGTTGAAGAACTTCTACTTTTGTGGAACAGACCAGGTGTACGTGTGTGGGATGAGCACAAACAGGAGCACTTTGACCTGCGAGCATTGTTGTTCGTAACAATCAATGATTGGCCTGCTCTAAGTAATCTTTCAGGACAATCAAACAAGGGATATAATGCATGCACGCACTGTTTCGATGACATTAAAGGTATATTCTTGAAAAAAATGTTGAAAGGTCGTGTACCTTGGCCATCGTCGATTTCTTCCTATGAATCACCCCCTAAGAAAGAAAGGCAAGCATTATCAAGGATATGAAAGTAGTATTTGGAAAGGCACATGTCACACCCAATTTTAAGGATAAAATTAAATGCACTATACTCATATGTGCCCAGGGACCAGTCACACACACAAGCTGACAAATTATAAAAAATATCATCATAGTGTATCTTACATCACGATTAATAACATATCTTAGTCTTACACAACACAGCGAAAAATAAAAGACAGCTCTCTCGTGGAAGCTCCAACACAGGGACGGTCAACTGGTTGACCACAAGCCTAATAGTCCTCAGGAAACTTCTCATACACGTTATCATCTGTTACCCATCTGGGATTTTTATCCAAATATAGAAAGTAAACAAGCGTAAGTACATCCCGTACTCAACAAGTTAACATGGGGTTATGAAGCTAAAAAAGGTTGACACTGGTTTATAACAGTTAGCACTTTAGTAAGTTAAGATTTTATTATCAAGTATTATCAAGTTATGCTTAAGCTCCTATTTAAACCCACATAATCAGATATCAGAATCATTTGTATCATATTATCATCGTATACCATCATAAATGAACAACAATGAGCAACCAATTATTCTGTGAGTTTTCCGGGCCGCTCGTGACCGTGAGCACGGCTGTTATAACAGTTTGTAACCCTCTGCAGAGGTTGTGCACATTCACCACGAGTCATGATTCCCATATGCCCGGGTTGCTTACTCCCATATCACTGCTAAGGTGAGCGGGCAGGGTACACTATAAAACCATTTCATAGGTTTCTCTAACAAGTTAGGGCCGCTAGGTTTCCTCGACAGGCAGATGTAGGAACCCCTCTTTCCTATGGCACATATCCATTGTGGCTATACACATAGGAACAGAGGCAGTCCTATACCCAACGTGGCAAGCCCCTTTTGTGCTATAAAGGTAACCTCTAACAAGCTAGAAAAGGTCTTATTACTGAGCTAAAGTCAGAGCCATGTGACCCTCACGGTTGCACTATCAGTCCTAGCTTTTGCCGATAGATAAGTCCTTATGGAGGGCTGAGAGCATCATGATTAAAAGTCATTTGCTCCATCGCCCTATAATTCAGTTGTTTAAAAGCAACTTTTACCTTTTCGTTCCATAGAACCATTATTCATTATGTAGATCATGTGCTGTTACATTGAGCGCTAGCAAACTACCCATATGCATATAACCCATAGGAGATAAGGAACAGGATAATCAATCACTAGGATGTCCTTACGGGTATCAAAATTAGACACATGCAAATGAGTAATTAATAAATGTGAATAGGCATCAAGGTAGATCTCATGCTATACTTGCCTTGGTTAGCAAACTCCTGCTGGTCCTGCTGATCATCAAAGAACTCGTGGTCACCAACGTTCTCCTCACCGTCTGAACACGACCAACACGGCAACATACAACATTCCAGGAACATTCATGCAATGCAACAATCCTATGGTTAGAACAGTACACCAATAGTATAGAAATCAAGATAAAATGTTTATGAAAAGGATCTACGTCTCGCTACGATCACGTCAACGCGAAGTTCACGAAAAACGGAGCTAAAACGCGAAAGTTATGATTTAAACGAGATTTCCTATAGCAATTTATTTAACTAAATCTAACCTCAAAATTTAAATGTTGCAAACAGGGTTAACAGTGGTGTTAACATGTAGAGAACTTAATTGCGAACCTAACGAAATTTGAATGGGTCAAATTGGAGCTATAACGACGATTTTATAAGCAAAACAGTGCAATGACATTTCTGTAAATACTGAAAACGTATTTTGGACTAAAACAGTATATTTTACGTTTTCAAAAGGAGAAAGCGTACTCAGGAAATGTGCTAAGGACGGCGGGTTCTATTTGGCTGAACTAGAGGGACTCTTTAGCATAATCACCCGCGAAGGGGTATCGGCTTATGTGAGCTGTTGGATCAAGAATGGACGGCTCGGATTAGATCTGGGGAAGGAGAGAGAGGAGCCGGCCAGGAACAGTAGCTTCGACGGCGGTGCAGCCATTGCCAGCGACGAGGAGCATGCCGGCGTGATCGGTACGGGGGCTACGGGCCACGGTTCGAAGAACCGAGAGCACCGAGGGAAAGAGGGGGTGGAGGGGACCTCGGACAAGCCGATACGATGGCCGGAGGACGCGGTTGGCGAGGTGGCGGCCATGGCCGGCGGTGAGAGCTCCATGGCGCACTCGAAAATGGTCATACAAGCCATGAAAATAAAAAATAATGGCATGGGGAGGTAGAGGGGAACAGGGGGGTTCTCACCGCGGGGAAAACGAGGACGGAGACGGCTCGGGGACGGCAGCTCGCGCACGGCGGATCCGGTGAGCGCTGCGGCGGTTGCTGTGGCTTCCTCGGCTTGAGCAAGTGCGAAAAGGGAGCGGGGAAGCAGCAGGGGGAGCGGGGAAGGCTTGGCTTGCATTTGTAGAGGTCGGGCGCGGGGGGGGGCGCTCCCACGACGCGCGACGTGGGCGCAGAGCGGCGGCAGTTGTGCTTGGACCGGGCGCTGCGGTTGCGGGAGAAGGGGGACGGCGCTGACACACGGGCCTAGGCGGTCAGCGGCTGGGCTGGCGCGGATGAGAGAAGGAGGAGGGCGTGGCAACGGTTGCCTGGCCGAGTTGGGCCGACCTAGGAAAGGAGAATGGGAGGAGGGGAAGGAAGGGAGGTGAGCGGACCGTCAGGGAGCTGGGCCAGCAGGCCGAAATGAGAGAGGGGAGGGAGTGTGAAGGATTTTGCCTTTTCTTTTTCCAAATAGATTTCCAAAAGCACTTTCAAATAGATTTTGAATTCATTTAAACTTTGAATCAAGACCAATCATCACAAAAATAAATATGCAGCAGCATGTATGCATCAAGAAGTTACTAACCTTATGTTTGATTTTAATTCCATAAAAATTATTATTTCCCTAAGTTCAATGCTCACAAAAATGCTTAATAAATCATTTTATCTATTTTGGAAAAATGCAAAATTTTCAGGGTATTATAGCACATGGCAGCGAACCTGTTCCAAACGACGCAAACGGTCACACACCCATATGGAAGAAGAAGTTCATATTTTGGGAGCTACCCTATTGGCAAGTCCTAGAGGTCCGTAGCGCGATCGACGTGATGCACCTGACGAAGAATCTTTGTGTGAACCTGCTAGGCTTCATGGGTGTGTATGGGAAGCCTAAGGACACACTTGAAGCACGACAGGACCTGCGGTGTTTGAAAGAACGAGACAACCTGCATCTAGAGAAGACAGATGATGGACGCCATTACTTAAGCCCTGCCAGCTACACTCTTAGCAAAGAAGAGAAGGAAAGCATGTTTGAATGCCTAGCAAGCATCAAGGTACCATCTGGATTCTCCTCGAATATAAAGGGTATAATAAATATGCCAGAGAAGAAATTCCTAAACTTAAAGTCCCATGACTGCCACATGCTCATGACGCAATTGCTTCTAGTTGCATTAAGAGGAATTCTACCTCCAAATGTACGTCTAGCCACCGTAAAGCTATGTGCATTCCTCAATGCAATTTCTCAGAAGGCAATCGATCCAATGGATCTAGCTAAACTACAGAATGATGTGGTTCAATGTCTTGTCAGCTTTGAGTTGGTGTTCCCTCCTTCCTTCTTTAATATCATGACACACCTCCTAGTTCACCTGGTCAAGGAGATTAGCATTCTCAGTCCTGTGTTCCTGCACAACATGTTCCCTTTTGAGAGGTTCATGGGAGTTCTAAAGAAATATATTCACAACCGTGCTCGGCCAGAAGGAAGCATCGCCAAGGGCTATGGAACAGAGGAGGTCATTGAGTTTTGTGTTGACTTTATTCCCGACCTTAACTCGATTGGTGTTCCTAAATCGCGACACGAGGGGAGACTAAGTGGAAAGGGGACACTAGGGAAGAAACCATATATTGGTACACAAAACAATTAATTTAATAAAGCATACTACACAGTTCTGCAAAACTCCTCCTTGGTGGATCCGTATATCGAGACACATAAAGAGTTGCTCCGATCTGAGTTTCCAGGGAAGTCTGAAGCTTGGATTACGCGTCAGCACATGGAAACTTTTAGCGACTGGTTGCGAAAAGAATGTCCGGGTGATGAGAGTATTGATGAGCAACTGTATTTGTTGGCTAGGCAACCATCGTGGCATATCCTCATATACAAAGGGTATAAGATAAATGGAAATACATTTTACATGGTAGCCCAAGATAAAAGGAGCACCAACCAAAATAGTGGTGTCCGCATAGATGCCACCGGCCCTAATGGAAATAAGAAAACATATTATGGCCGCATAAAGGAGATATGGGAACTAAACTATGCACCTACTTTTAAGGTACCTTTGTTCAAGTGCCAATGGGTAAAGGTGACTGGAGACGGGGTAGCAGTCGACAACCAGTATGGAATGACAACCGTGGACCTCAACAATATTGGGTACAAAGATGAACCGTTCGTCCTTGCCAAGGATGTGAATCAGGTGTTCTATGTCAAGGACATGTCTACAAAACCGAAGAGAGGGAAAAACAACAACGACCCAATCAATGAGCCAAAGCGCCACATAGTTCTTTCAGGAAAAAAAACATCATCGGAATTGAAGACAAGTTAGACATATCAGAAGATTATAAAAAGGATGACCGAATTCCACCCTTCACAATGAACAAAGACCTAAGCATCCAGCTAAATGATGAGGACACTCCATGGTTACGGCGCGATCATAACCAAGGGATATACGTTAAGAAGAAGTTCACTATTGTGCCCGCTTGATATATACAATGATGTTTAATAGTGTGTATTAGAGGTATTATGTAATAATTGTGAATTCAGAGGTGTTTATTAGGTGTTTCCTTTTTTTCTATGTTCAGATTAAATTTGTGTTTGATGGTGGGATTTCCAAGTCGCTTTTGGACAATGAGTGATGAAAAAATGAAAAGTTTTAATGATTTAAATTAAACACAACATTTTTGCATTAATGAAATAGTAATTATTAATGACATTATGTTTCAATATTTATAAGAAAAAACAAAAAAACTTTAGGTCACACAATTTTTCTGTGTGCAATAAAGCAAAAGTAAATCCATATTCTTTTAAAATAATTTTATGCCTTGTATTTAATTTACTGTGCAATTAACAAGACTTTAACATTTTATAGAAAGAAATATATAAAAAAACAAATGGAGCTTGAAACGGATGGGAAGTGAAACTGCAGCCTAACTTTAGTCCTAGGTAGATCTACCACCCAGGACTAAAGGTGGGCTACATTTTTTGTGGCCCGCCAAAATACACCTTTAGTCCTGGCTCGTAATACCAGCCGGGACTAAAGGTCTTTTAGTCCCGGACGTTTACAGGAGCCGGGACTAAAGGTCCCTCTCCTATATAAGGCAGCTGTTTCTTCTTCCTCCTCACTCTATGTCTTCGTCGCCATCGCCACTGCCGCCGCCACCGCCCTCGTCACCCTCGACATCTCTCCGCCTCCGCGCGACAGGCGACAGCGCCAGTCAGGAATCGATGCCGGCGCGCCTCCCCCATCCTAGCCGGCGGACTCCCTATGCGGCTAGGCCCTAGCTCTCCACCTTCGCACCCCCAGTCTCTGCGCCGCTTGCCCCATCTTCAGCCATGCCGGTGCATCCCCAGTCCCCGCGCCGCCGTCTCCTGTCACGTCGACACGCCCCCAGCCTCGGCGTCGTCTGCTCTCCAACCAGGCCGGCGGCAAGCCTGGTATGAACCGAGAATCCTCTTCCCCTCCATTCTCTTCTTCCTTGCAAAATCTCTAACGCTAACTTTCTCTGATCTAATTTGATATTCTGATGTAGCTTTTATATGTAGCCATTTAGGTAACAGAATTGTAGAAATTAGCCAGGATTTATTGGTTGATTACTTATGAGTGTTTAATTTAAGACTTATTATGCTATTTACTATTTGTATACCGAATCATGGGTCAATTTTTATGCTACTTCACCAAATTGTTATACATACATCTAAATTTGTTATACATATTAGAGAGTTTTAAATTTATATTGTTATATATAAATTTTTTATATATATCACTTGCCAATAAATATTTCTAGAAAATAAGAAATCAAAGTTATGCTTTGGAGACTTGAATTTCGAGTGTAGTTATTTAATTAATTTTAAGCACATGACTCGATCCATTTTATAGATATATGGTTTTTATTTTTTATAGATATATCTAGTGGTGTAAAAGCTAGATGGCTGCCCCGAGAGACAACATGGATGAAGAAATGATGGATATTATCAACACCGGCACTCAATTTGCCGATGGTGACCAGCAGGATGTAGATGACGGGAGTCAATACCTGGCTCTTGAAAATAAGCAAGAAAATATTGTGGAAGAAAATACTGGCGAGGTATATATATTTATATATATATATTTGAATATTATATATATGTTTGAATATCTATCATCTATTATGTATACACATGATATTAATTTATTCTTTTTTTATACGTAGCCCTCTAGATCGACGACCACAACGGCGAAAAGAAAAAATATTCGAGGCCCGAAAAAGCCATTGGAGGGACGCTACATAATATCGGAATTCAATATCGAGACAGGCGAACCACTTAGTCCACATGCAAGGAAATTCGTGTAACACTGTGGGTACCTTGTAAGGGATAGACTTCCGATCAGTGCCTGTGAATGGAAGCAAAAGATCAACGAGCCTCATGTTAGTTTTATCTCTGATCTTGATAAGAATTTAATTTGGGATGATATCCTTCAACATTTCACGTAGCAAGCGGATGATTATGATGATATCAACGATGATGAATTGAATGAGCTAGTTTGAAAGTGGGCTATGAAGAAGATGGCCACACAATTCCAGACTTGAAAGAAATCCCTATACACGAAATATGTCAAGAAGAAACTAAAACCCAATTTCAATACTAGGGGCCCGTTCGCGAAGTTGAGGCCCTACTGGAATGATTTTGTACAGTACAAGACATCGAAAGAGGTTGAGGAACGAGTGAGAAGGAACCAAGAGAATGCTTGACAGAAGGTATATCACCATGGCATGGGATCAGGTGGCTACGCGACTGCCATTCCCAAGTGGAAAAAAATGGAAGCGGACATTCTTGCCAAGGGTATCACACCAGAATCACTCAATTGGCCCAAACACGCGAAGAATTGGTTTTTCGCTCATAGGAGAAGACTGGACCTAGAGACCGGGAAGCTGGTTCATGGCCAAAAACTCGAAAGAGCAACACAAAGATTTTTTTATGCTCTACAAGCTAAAGATATTGGTGCGTTTAGGCCCAATAGAGAGAAGGATGAACTGACGTATGCCATCGGGACTGCTGAACACAGTGGCCGAACAAGAGGTTTAGGATGGAACATTTCTTGGGAGCATGGTTTCTCTAATGATAGAGATACCTATAGAAGTCGGCAGAGAAGGAAGGATGAGGCAGCAACGCGGATCAGCAGGTTGGAGGAATATGTTCGTGAGTCACGGGAGACGTTGCTTCAAGCACAGGAGCGCGAAAAAGACATGCAAGCTAGAATGCAGGAAAAAATCATAAAGCAAGTGTAAATAGCAATGAGTGCCTAAAGGCAGGCATCAGATCCAGGAATCAACATTAATATTAGCCCCCCTAATCAGTTGAAAAGCAGTTGTGCTTCCACGGAGTTGCCAAATCAAGATGACGCAATGCTACGTTTCCCCGTGGATGACATCACTGCACCATTTACATCATGTGAGCTACATATTCTAAAAGGGAATGCCACAATCATGGTGGCTCTCGATGTTTTTTCTCCTCCAGATCCTACCAAGACACCAAGAATCCATGGAGCAATAATACCACATGGATATGTTAGCGTCTCAGTGGATAGAGTTAATAAAAGTTTTAGTGATCTGGCTCTTGACATTCCAGGAGGTGATGGAGAAAAGACTCTAGGAGAAGCAGAGAAGACATTCATACTATGGCGCAAGCGCTACATCATTATTTCCGAGGTCTCTAGTCCACCGTCGCTTCTTCAACTGCCAGACAATAGGTGCGGACAAAAGTGAACGAAACAATTTTTTCACTAATTTTCTATTGACATGCATGATTAATAATAACAATTTCTTATACCTAATTATTCTTTTTTGTACTCACACAGCAGGGCCTCCGCCAACCTAAATCCAATTATTCAATCTCTAGATCATCATAGTGCTCCGGGCAATGATTATGCAACGCCGCCACCTCCAAGGAGGTCTCTAACGCCTCCAAGAAGGTCTCCAACGGCTGCCCCGCCTCCCTTGATGACCAAGAAGCAGCTAGCTTCTAAGAGGTCCGCCCCGCAAATAAAGTCATTGGCCCACTAGTCGGCAAAGAAGAAAGCCTCCTCTAATCCAGTTATTCCCCAAAAACTATCTTACGAGAAAAGTGAAAAGGAATTAAATGCCGCAGTACAAAAAGATGTGAACAGTTTCTTCGAAAAAGTAAGAAAGCAACGAGAAGCGAGGGAGAACCTGGAGAAACCGTACTTCTACCTACCTCCAGATCTTCTAAGAAAGAAGGTGGACCAGAAAAAGCAGGAATCTCAAAAGACATTGCCAAAATCGGACTACGACCGCTCTCTCACCAAGTCATTTGAGGCGACGCAGAAAAAGACTAGAGCAGGGAAAGGTGTTGCACAACTCGAACAACAATCGCAACAATCAGTCCCCCCTCTTGTCATTCGTAATGAATATGGTTCAAACTTAGACTTACTGGACGTCAATTTTGAGGACCTGGTTCGGTTTTACGAGGATACTGGTTTGGACCTTGCCCAAATGCTCGCTGAAGGACCATCTGCTCCGAAAGTGGATCCTTGGAAGAAATTTGAACATGGAAAGAGTCTATACAACCCTAAAGCCTTAGATGAACTGGGTATGCAAATGTACCTGCTAAACAAGTGGTACATGGTGGCATGTGAACGGGGAGAGACCTTTGTTTCTGTCAGAGTTAGAAACCAACATTACTTCCGTGGCGATGATGTTATATATGTCGAGTTTTCAGAATTACACCAACTATGCCACCTAGACTCTCTCGACAAAAGTCTCATTAGCTGCTATTGTCTGTAAGTGTGATTATTTTCTACTATTAAAATGTATATATATAAAGCTACATGTATATATATAAATTATATATCCTCATACTATATTTTTATATATGTAGATATGAGATGACAGAACTCAGAAAGAGAAAGGATAATGATGTTGGTTTCGTTGATCCAAATGTCTTATTCAAACACCCTAATCCCCCGCCTGAATGGAAAGCTAAACTCAAGAAAAATCTCATGAGGTTCTTAGTGAACCAACAAAACAAGGACATACTCTTTCCCTATAACTTCAAGTGAGTGTTAAATAATTAATGTCGATCATATGGACATTTGTTCAATTATTTGCTTACTAGCTAAGCTATCTCCCATATATATATATATGTTGACTCTAGTTAATATCGATCATATTTATGTATAAAAACATATGCAGCAATCACTGGATATTGATGGTCATCGATATGGCCAATAGTCGGTTGAGTATTTTAAACTTGTTAAGAAAAGAGCAAATAGAATATCAAGACATGATAGATATTATCCAAGGATAATTTAGTCTCTAGCAACTATATATACCCCGATCTCTTAATTGCAATAATTATTAAAGGCCAAATTGATTTTTTATTTTATTGGGCGCAGTGTTTGAAAAAGTTTTATTGAGGAACACCACATGAAACATTGCAAAGCGCCACTGGATGTAATCACACACAAAGTAAGTACTAGCTACATTTATATATATATAATTCAATTAACACCATGCATGCTTTCAATTCACCGGATCTTTTTTCTCGTAAAAGTGGGTTCTGAGGCAAGAATAGGGGACCAACTACTGCGGATACTATGTTTGCGAGTTCATCATGGCGTACTCAAAAACAACTCCTGAAGAGATCCTCAAAGTACGTTATATAAATATATTCATATATTCATAATTTCTTTTATTGCTCATATATATAAGTAATCACGTGACCAACATATATATATATATTAATACTTTTCCTTTAACTTTTATTGAAGACTCTATGATTGAAGGAAAAAATCATACGACGTGACCAACTGAAAGCAATTCAAGAGACCATAGCAGGATTTCTTAATGACCAGGTCTTAAACCCCGCCGACGAGTTCTACAATGACATGAACGAAACATGGAAGCCAAACCAGATGGAGTGAATTTGTTATCAAGGATATGATAGAATATACAATGCAAGCTTTATTTGTAATATATATATATATATATATACATATTATATGTACATAAAATAGCGTACAATATATGTATATGCATGTAATATATACGTTAGTTTCATACTTTAGTTTGTACAAAATGTTCGAACATTATAAACGTGTAGAATACGTATATTATTAGTAGCGTAGAATGTGTATTCGAAAACCTATTCGAAAACCAAAACGAATCAACAATTGAAAATAGAAACAAAAAAAAGAAAAAAAAACCTTTAGTCTCGGTTGGTAATACCAATCGGGACTAAAGGGCCAGCCCACGTGGCCAGGCCGGAAGGCCTCTTTAGCTCCGGTTGGTATTACCAATCGGGACTAAAGGTGGACCCTTTAGCCCCGGACGAAAAACCGGGACTAAAGGAGGGGCCCTTTAGTCCCGGATTCGTGCTCCTGGTTGAGAAACCGGGACTGAAGGGGTTTCCCAACCGAGAGTACAGCTTGTTTGTATACTAGTGATATACATGCACTATTCCTATATAAATATCTGTGACAGATTGGCCCCGCTGATATTAAATAGGTGAGTTTGATGACGACTTCGGTGATGGATCAATCATATCAATTGAACAGATACGTTGAATTGTGCATTATCAACCTTCTGGCAGAGTAGTTAATGTAGCCTTCCAACTTGCATCAGAAGCTCAATTTCGTCGTCCCTCACCTTTGAAACTGACCAATCTGCGTCCCTCGGCTCCCGTTTGATGCATCAACCTAGCCCCATAGTCCCTAGTCCTAATAATTGACTGGACTCAGCGAGATCCAATCTACGAGGAATTATGTGGTTTTCGTTAAGAATAGAAATAGACACCCAAATTCATTCTAAAAGACGACTTAAACTTGGGGTGGTTGTGTGCATGACCATACCTTTCACCCAACCAGTTGAGTTAGGCTCACTTCCTACATGACTTAGTATGGTAGTTCGCTCTACGGGATTATCAACGTTGAGATGATGTCATGGGGTTTGAAAGAAGATCAATTAAAGCTAAGACGGTTGTTGCAAAGGAGTGTGAAAAAGAGCTGTGCCCCATAATGAAGGATATAACCTAGTTTTTTGACTTGTCTGCTCATGGTTAGTTTCATTAAGTATTTAAGTGGAAGCCTACATGGAAGCAAGATTGTATAATTAAAACCAACCAAAATACTAGTTTTGTGACCCCTCCAACTTTTGAAAACATCCGGTTGACGACGTAGGCCCGCGCAAGCGGCGCCACCGCCCGGCATCTAGGGCATAGGCCTCCTTGCTGGCGCCGTAAATTTGGGTTGATATGTGTCCAATGTAACAACTTAGCTTGCAGTACACTAGAGAGGGTCTGAGCTTCCATATAAATCTTTAGAGACCTCCTAGGGCGCCCAAAGGCGTGTTGTATCGAACATTTTCTCTACATTAATACAAAGACATGTAAATCTTTTGCGTGATCGAGAAAAAAAAACTTTTGAAAACATCCGAATTTGCTCTATGAGTGGCTTTGAAAGCGGTTTTAGCAGATATAGTGCCATGTCATCCATGAGAGATTAATTAAACGTTGGTGATTCTTAAGGGGTCAATAGGATTTCATCTAAAAAGTTATAGAAATAATTTTCAATAAATTATCTAAATTTCTTTATGGAAAGCTATATATTCAGCCAAAAATCCAAAAATCTGATTTAATCTTAAGATTATAGAAATTTGTTTAGGTCATAAAATAAATATAAGAACATTTTCATATTTTCTTTAAAACAATGCTCTATATTTTGTTGCCTAGCTCATAATTATTTGAATCTTATATGATCTATTTTTGTTGTTTCTATGTTAGTAGTAAGTAATGCTCTTGTTATGTATTATAATCATTCTACATCAGTGACCCAGATCATGTAGATGTTTTGCTAACTTCAGAGAAAAAACATGTGTCATGTAGCCACATTATACTCGATCATGTTTAAATGGACACATATGTCACTTGTACACACATGCACACTTTACAATATGAACACACGCGCGCGCACAGCCATCCCCTAAGAGTACATATTGACAAAGTCATAACAGACATCTTGATGTTTACAATCTGCAATATTTTGTTAATCTATCTCCACATCATTCTCTTTTGTGACTATGACAACTATGTGCCACTAACTCAAATCTCACGAAACATAATTCATTTGCATATTCATAACACAAGAAATAGAGAATAAAGAATGATTCTGTGTGATATTACGGTATCTAGCTAGTAGGGCATGTCCGAACCAACCTAGACTAATTATAATTGATGGCAAGAGCATGTACAAGAAACTAAACACACAAAAAAGATATCATACAAGATTCAAATAATTTCAAGATAGATACCATAAGATAATGATTTTTAGGAACATTTTTTGAAACCAGTTCCATAATTTTTCGAGGTCAAACAGATCTTCTATGAATTTTCAAAAACTAGATCAAAATTTTCGAATTTCAATTGCATTTTTTTTCAAGAATTGTTTTGGGTATTTTTAAAAGTTATTTTGTATAATTGTTTTGGTTAAGTTTAATTAGCCTTTCTAAACTATCGACGTAATGCGATTTATCTCTCTGTTCTTGTGGCTATCGTAGGACGGCTGACTTGATAACATCACGTTGTCTAAGGCCACGTTCGTTTCACCGGGATTAGGCCCTAGGAAGAAATCCTGGTCGTATTGTTACTTTAATTTATGTAAGCTTTTACTATCGGATTGATTCCTGGCCTCCTACAGCCGTAACCGAATGAGCCCTAAAACTGTTTAAACCGCCCAGGAAGCATATTCGCAGGGTTTCAAAACTTGAGGAGGTTATACAAAACCGGATTTTTCCACTGCGGGGGCTTGTTGGACTTGGATGAAAATTAAGGAGGTCAAACTGACTTAAAGTTAAGATTAGGAGAGCCAAATTGGACTTGTGTATACGAAAGTTAAGAAGAATGTTAAATTGACTTTCGCTGACCTGGAACGACGAATTTGTTCCTGGGCCAGCCCAAGCGGAAACGGTGGCCCATCCAAATATGTGACGCCCATGCCATTGCCATGCCTCGCTCCTGATCACCAAAGCTTGCCTCAGCCATGGAGGAGGCCTTGATGTTTGGGCCGGCCCAATCTGATCTGAGAGAGGCACACGGCTTTTGTAGGGACACCGAGCGAATGAGCGGATACACTACGCTCGCTCTTCCGAGCGTCCGTGCGGGTGCGGCTCACGGTTCGTGTTCCCACCCCAGCAGGCCCCACGACCCAGCGACACGCACTCTGCTCTGCGCTGTGCTCCCCCGTCCCATCCCGAGCAGGCAGTCGGTTTATTCGCTGGTTGGTTTCTGGCTTGATAATCCCGGCTGGTGCTAGTTTGTTGTGAGAGAAAAACACCGTTCTGGACAGTAACCGCTCGGCCTCCGCTTTCGTCGCTCCCAAGGAAGCCGTGGACCGTAGCCGCCAAGTTTCCCTGCAGCGAGCCAGCCGGCCCAGGCACGCTCCAGTTCGCATCCGTCCCACACCCGGGCAGCCAGCAGCCCCGGTCGAGTCCCGCCCCCGCCGGCCTCCACCCCGCCAGCTTCCATATAAGCGCGGCCATGGCGCCTGCTCTTTGTGATTTTTTTATTTTTAACACTTTTTATAAATTAATTTTAAATCTAACACTGTTTTATTTTTTCTCCAAAACTAATACTTTTGCCTGCGTCTATTTCCCTGGCGCGGCAAAACGTCTGTGCCGCGTCATGCATGGTGGCGCGATGAGAGGGATGACGTGGCGACGACCGGGGTGCTAACCGGTGACGTGGCAGGGTCTGCCGCGCCATAGCCCACGGCGCGGCACTGACGCGCCAAGACCCACGGTGCGACAGGACCTGGACGCAGACAGAAGCCGACCAGCCTCAATTGCAATTGAACGGCTGTCGATGCTGTAAACAACTACAATGGCTGCCGCGACGTATTGAAACGAATATGAAGCAAATAAATGGAGTCCGTGCGCAAGTTGACAAGTTGTTACATAATATTTTCATTGGTTCATTATAAGTTCGCCATAACTAACTAAGTCTACAAGTTTCGAACGACAATATTTGTTCGATATAAGTTCGACATAACCAACTAAGTCCCAGGTGGGTAAGGATCTATCGGACGCTTCTGTCTCTTTGGATTTGTAGGCAACACATTGGGAGTGTAACCAACGTTGGTGTGGTCGCGTTGCCGGTGCGTACGGCTCGTACCCTGTAAGTATATGATATGCACGATTACTTATAATCTTTATGATCGTTAGTTCATTGAGCCTATGTATTTAAAGAAATTACCTTTGTTACTACCTATGAGGCTCCTTGGGTACCAAGCGGGGCACCACCTAGCTGAGACGTGCCGATCTCGTTCTGCTGCCAAGGGTCCCACTGGTGGTGATGTATGTGGAAGCCCGGGGGGTCGTCGTCGTCATCGTCGTCCTCGTCGTCCTCGTTTGCAGGGTCCTTCCCAGCGCTATAATGTGGTGGTGTACGCACAGCAGAAGCGGTACCTGTCACCGGTTGAGAAGAGCCGGCTGATGTTCTCAAAGAGCCAAAAGACGTGGCACCCGACCACGCCGGGTAATCGGGTTCCACCCAAGGAGTGTCTATGCAGCTCAACTTCTGAGCTAGCTTCCTGCAGCTCCGCTTCGCCTTCTGCGTGAATAGACGTTAAAGTTAGTGCATTTCCCAAACGCATATGCACTAAAGAAATATTTCGGAACGAACAAGTTTATGTTTATCTCCACAAAAGCCTCGAGAACGCCTGACCCCTGCCCTCTAGACTAGTGAAGCCAAAACGCTGCTTCGTTGGACAGCCTTGACAATTGTGTCGCCTGGGTACAGAAACGCGGTTGGACAATTTTAGTACACTTACTTAATACCAAACGGATAACAAATTGTACCATTCGAGTATCTTACCACGTATCTTTGAAGCGGGACTCTCTGTAGTTGTGTCTCATCCCTAGTGGCAACGTCGTACACATATTCGATCATATCTTCCCGTCGTCCTCGTCAATCGCCTCCTCAGTGTATGGTGGCTTGATATATGTCCTCGTAGACCTATGAAGCCACCGCAGGTACTCGTCAAAGGTGTGCTGGTCGTGTGGGTGACCCGTATTGACCGGTTGTCGGTCCCTGGTCTGCCACAACTGGATGTACGCGTTGTGTGTCACGTGCCAATCCTTGGTCTTGTACCTCTTCCTGCGATCATACTTGCAACAAAACGATTGTTAGTTGTACCATACACACCTCTGAATTGTAGCTTTGTTATTAATCGATAACGCACCCGTGCAATTCTAGGTTCATGGAGTAAAGTGGTGGTGGGTAGCCTGTCATTCTTCCAAACTGTCTACAAACCCTGATGGGCAAGTGAATCTTGACCACATGGAAGAAAATAAGAGGGACGTTGCAGCGATACTCGTCTCACTCATCCCTAGCGACATGACTCAGATAGTCCTGGAGCTTCGAAGCATCCCAAGGACACCAATGCACCTAAACATTTCGTAATTGAGTTAGGTTGTGATATAGTGTACATCGAACAAGACACATGTATGATAATAAAGAGAGCGTAACCTGGTGCTGTGTCAGGGCATCGAGACAGTCCGTGTACTCCCTGTACATGCGCCTCGCATTCCCTCTAACTAACTCTGCTTACGTCCAGATATATAGAGCTGTAGGCAGTGTATCCTGCCCGTTCCAATGCTGCATTGAACATGATAATGAATTAGCCATTAATAATTTCATCATATGTAACTGCCTTGAAGAATATAGTGAACCGAAGTACTTACAGGGAAACCAGTAACAAGGAGCCTCCCAACAGGCCATCGTTCCCAACACTAAACCTAGAGTAGGTAGGAGCAACCCCCAAGGTTCGCATACCCTGAGGTGCGATGGCAGGCAACGCATAGCTGTCGATACGTCTATGCCAGGACTACGCTGCCCCAGCGGTACGCCACTATGTTATCCCACGACTGGTGTAGTATGTCAAGAAAGATCTAACTGATGGTGTTGCCCGAGGCGTCTAGGAATAGGAAAGCATCAAGGAAGTGCCAGAGCCACACTCTAGCGAACCTATCAATCTGAGCCTCATCAGCCTGTGGGTCCAAGTAATCAAAATGCTCTGTGATCTACGACGACGAAACACCGGAACTTTTCCTGAAATTCACCAAAGAAAATGAGACCCGATGGCTGCAGGAAAGCAATGCAAGTATTAAATAGGCTTGAATTGCTCACTTATTTTTCTTGGAAACCTCATCGTCCGATGGAAGAAAGCCAGTGAACTGAGCCACCAGCTCTGTCGGTGTAGAAAGTGACCAACACGTAAATATTTGTAGTTTTGCTATACGTTGTGATAGGAGGTGGCCTAACTCTTAATGACACAGGGTTTATACTGGTTCAGGCAACGTGCCTTACGTCCAGTTTGAGTCGGTCGGTGACTTTATTCCTGGGCCCAGGTGCTCGAAGTTTGCTGTGGGGTTACAAACGGAAGGGAGAAAGATAGGGGGTACAAGAGGTCCGGTCGGACTCTGGTCTGAATGACCGAGAGTGATGGGAGCCCCGCTATGTGCTAAGTGTTCGAGCGTGTGCTTGTGGTTTGAACCTTGTGGTTCTGTTGTTGTGTACTAGTGAACTGATCTATCCCCTTGTTGGGAGGGAGCGCATCCCCTTTTATAGATGAAGGGGATGACCTTACAAGTGAGAGGGAGAGAGTACGTATGCTACTAAGTCTTGTTGCCCACGCCGACGGGTATAAGATGATGATAGGCACCCACAATACTGTTTAATATCAGATGCACGTGGGAGATTGCGTCGTTTTCTTCTAGTATGGCAGACGTCGATGCCTGCCATAATGTTGATGCTGAGAGGCATGTAGGGGTTTTTTCCATGTTCGTCTGGTACGGTAAATGCCAGCGCCCACAACACTGTTGATGCCCAGAGGCATATGGGGGGAGCCTTACCGTGTTTGTCTGGTATGGGAGTTGATGGCGCCCACAACACTGTAGGGAAAATGTCGACGCCTACAACACTGCTTGGGTTCTGTTATGCTAGGGAGGTCGCAGGGTACTGTCCTGTAGGTGATCAGGGTACGTTCCTCAGTATTGCGGTTGACTTGGGTGCCCTGTTTTACTTTTTCCGTCCGTTCCCTGGTCCTTACCGAGCGGGCATCCCCGGTCAGTTGGTCCCAGTCGGCTCTGATTGCGTTAGTTGGAGAAGAGCAGTGAGCAGGGGTTTGGCGCATCCCTAGTCGGAGACGCGGGTCGGAGTCGAAAGTCATATTTGGCTAGGCCTTCTGGTCAGAGAGGCCATCCGGAGGCGGGCCGAAGATGGAAGCGAGGCCTTTCGGTCGGAGTGGCGGGCTAGAGTCGGAAGAGGGCACCGTTCCTCCTCGGCCAGGTCTTCTAGACGGAGACTCGGATTTCCCTTCTGGTCTGTCGTTTAGGTTTTTGGGCCGGCCCAAGAGTTGCGCATTATTTGCAACATTGTCTGCTAGGCTGAGCCTTTATTGGGAAGCTGGTCCATGAGGGACCTAGGGTTTATGATCCCGACAAGCTCCCTCCAGTGATCGTTGTCAACTATACCTGTCACTGGAAGTCCCCCAACCGAAGGCCAAAGATAGCCTTTACGTCCTGCTTGGTCAATGTCATCTCACCGCAAGGTAGGTGGAACGTGTGGGTCTCAGGCCTCCACCTGTTATAAGAATAGAACGACTGTTGGTTACCTCAAATTTGTTATAAGAATGTTTACGTACAATGAAGGCACTCGCACCTGTCTACAACTGTAGTTAATAGTGCTGGGTCAAGGGACGAAAGACCGTAGTTGACAACACGGACAAGCTCGGGGAACTCGGCACGCTGTATGTACGACGCATAACGCTCGTCCCACTGGTGCGCCCTGGTGTGCGTGTGGGGCCTCAAAGGAGGCAAGGGCACCTCTGCGTTGGTGTCAGTCAAGAAGTGTGCTCGGTGCAGGTCGTCGTACTCCACCTCAAGAAGGGGGTACAACTGGTGCTGCGTGAGAGGGGCCATCCTGTTACAAATTGATAAACAAAGGGTTAGAGTATTCAAATTAACAATATTCAAATTAAAATTATGTAGCATTGCAAAATTTGAACTACTTGTTATGCAATAGGAACACAATATGAAAGCACATGTATATATTCAAAGTAACATTAACAGACATATTAAACAACTTCACTAGGAAAATAAGCAACTTCTATGTACGGACCTGCTGCCCTCGTCTTCTATGCCTGCGGGTAATTTGTATTCCTAGGGTTCAGATTTGGGCAAAAGCTGGGGCTTAGTGTTGAAGTTGATTCGACTCCTCTCCTTCTCGATGCTTAAGCGAAACCTTATATTCTGATTTGGCTTAAAGAATTTTGAATCGGACAAATCCGAGGCTATTTAGATCTTAACTAAACACTAATTAGGTTTTAGGGTTCAAGAATTAGGCTAAGCGGCTTCTCGGATACTAATTGTTAGAACTTATAATTAGACAAGATCTTAATTAACCTAATTACATGAACGCCTAAACCAAAATTAGCACTTAATTAGGACTTTAATCAATCTTACTCGTTTGAAGATGCACCTACGGCCGCAATGACCTTTGCCTGCTGGATGCAGGCACATTGTCGTCGTATGTAGAGTCACGGTATGGTTATGGGCGTCGTGGTGGTGGTGGCGTGCGGGCGGGTGCGGGCGCCGCGGGAGTGGCGTGGCCGGCGCGGCGTGCGGCCGCGGCGAGTAGGCAGACAGAGGGAGGGCGGCTCGCGGGCGATATTTTCCAGGGACTGCCGCGCCGTGAATGATGACGCGGCACTGCCGCGCCAAGATCGGTGGCGCGGCAGACCTGCCACATCACCGGTCAGCGCCCCGGTCGTCGCCACATCATCCCTCTCGCCGCGCCACCATGCATGACGCGGCACAGGCGTTTCGCCGCGCCATAGAAATAGGCACGGACAAAAGTGTTAGTTTTGAAAAAAAATAAAACAGTGTTAGATTTAAAATTAGTTTACAAAAAATATTAAAAAATAATTAAAAAAATTCCCCCTTGCGCTCCCAAAACCCCCACCACCACGCCACCAATTGCAACCGCACCCAGCTCTGCAAAGCTCTCGCAACCCGCCGCGTCCGTCCGAGATGAAGTTCGCCGCCGCGTAGTTGCTTTTTGCTCCGATGGTACTATGGAGCCTGTGTTTTGGGGGGTTTTGGCCGGATTGATCTTGTTGATCGGAGATTTGAGGCTGTTCTAATCAATTTCAGTACGTAATACATAGACATGGTACATTGTCATCCCAACTGTCTGATCCTTTTGCTTGATGAGTTACGGTTTCCACGGTTAACGATCCCAAACTGTTAGGTCCTCTTGCATATTAATTTCACGTTTCCTCATCGTGATGATATGGTGCATTGATGTTTGATCCTGTAAACGATGTCCTATCTATCTGGCTACCCACATGATTGTTCGTCGTGATGATCGGCTTTAACAATTCAGTCGGAGTTTAGTCCTCTCGACCCGTTTAATCAGACTGGTGAAGAACACAGCCACCACCGTGAACTCACACTGTTATCCAAACCTTGAGGTGAACTTTCTCCTTTTTTTTCTTGCCTCTTTTAGGTTGCTCGGATTCATTATAGATGCCAAGAATAATGTTGAGTCAAAAGCTCTGTTTCAGGTATATTCAGATTTTAGGCAGTTTTAAGTTCAACAAAAGAATCTAGGCAGTTTCACAGGTGGAAACATAAAAAATACTCCGTATTTCTGCAGTGTTCTTTAACATATCTTCAACAACCATGTTTCACCTAGGATGCAGAGTCCCTCCAAATATGATCGACTTTGAATCATGTTTCAGAATTCATACATGTTCTAGAAAACAGAAGGGTTACAGTCAACAGAAACGTGATGTTCCATTTGATTCAACATAGATCTGGGTTCAATAGATCTATGCTGATATACAGTTTTTTTATCACTAAGGATAAGGATTAGGATTCTAGAAAACAGTAGTAGTAGTAGTTTGTTACTGGTAGTAGCAGCAGCAGCAATAAGAGCATGTTTGATACATGACTATTTGTTTGTTATTAGTTGGGTTAAAAATTAGCCAAAGCCCTTATTTGGATGTTGTCGGATCCACCTCAATTCATATGCGTTGGGGGTGTATTGGGGTGAAATTTAGTTTCAAGTTCCACTCCAATTCACTACAACACAGGTGGATTGGAGTCAATCCGACTACATCAAAACAAGGCCCAAATTAATTATTTTTTTCTCGAATACACAAAAGATTTACGTATCATTGTATTAAGTAGAAGAGTTTAAACAAGCGTACAACGCGCTTCTATCGAGCGCCGAAAAAGATCGACCTAACACAGCCGTAGCTGGACCATCCTAGCAAAAGACCTCTTGTTTCGATATTACATAAAAAGAAACAACCAATACCGACGCAGCGGTGTGACCTAGGAGGTGGCCTTGCTGCCTGGACGAGCCCTTGCCAACGGCCGGGAAGAACGCGTCCAACGCCTCGGCGTTGGACGCAGTCAGGTTACTGTCGAAGAGCTTGTCAAAGGCCTTCACCTCCGATGCGGATAGCGCTGATGGACCCCCATACGCTACATGATCACCACTTCACCTCGCTGGGAAGCAGGTACTCGGGAGAGGCTCTGAGCCACCAACTGCCTGCTCTGCCACGGCAGCACCGGTGTCGGGGACCAATACTAGGGTATCCGAAGAGGAGCTAATAACCATCAACATTGATTCATCCGAGCAGCTAAGAGCACGACTACTGCTCCAACCGACCCCTAGGTGCGCACACTCCGCCTCGTTCGACCCTTGAGGGTTGGCTCCGCCTTGCCCGACCCCTGAGGGGTGGCTCCGCCTCGCCCGACACCGAGGCCGCGGGCTCCGCCTCGTCCGACCCCTAAGGGTTAGCTCCGCCTCGCCCGACCCCTGAGGGTTGGCTTCGCCTCGCACAACACCGAGGCCACGGGCTCCGCCTCGCCCGACCCCTGAGGGTTGGCTCCGCCTCGCCCAACACCGAGGCCACGGGCTCCGCCTCGCCCGACCCCTGAGGGTGGCTCCACCTCACCTGATACCGAGGTCGCGGGCTCCGCCTCGCCCGACACCAAGGCCGTGGGCTATGCCTTGCCCGACCCCTGAGGGTTGGCTCCGCCTCGCCCGACACTAAGGCCGTGGGTCCGCCTCGCCCGACACCGAGGTCACGGGCTCCGCCTCATCTGAGCCCTGAGGGTGGCTCCGCCTCGCCCGAAATCTGGGGAGGAACTCCGCCTCGCCCAACCCCAAGGCCGGAGGCTCCGTCTCGCCCGACGGAGACACATACCGTCGCCAACCACTCCAGGTCCAAGCATATGGGCCTGGGTCAAAAGCTCTGACGCCAGGGAAGAGACTGACACGCCTCGATGTAGCCCGCGACACACAATGGGCCATACCTAGGGGTTCACGTCAGGAACAGCGTCGGGCGTACCGGTGCTATTCTGCCTAACCCCCATACGAACACTGAAGGGCGCGTCAGTTCACCACGACGTCCGCTGGGACGGAGTGCAGCGCCATGACCGACAGACAACGCCTGCACATGACGCTAGTGACGGACAGGGCCACAATGAGAAGCTGTCCCTGTTAACGTCTACAGGGTCGGTGGGACCAGCATAGAGGAGAAGAAGGACCCAGCGATCCTGAAGGACTTCTTCCTCCCGTTCTCTCCTTTTCCTTCCGCTATAACCCCAGCTTTCCCTTGGCCTATAAAAGGTAAAGCAGGGCGTCCCATTAGGGGACACGAGATTGGAACTCATCGCAACACACCACAGGAGACTCGAATCTGATCCACTCATCGAACCCTGAACATACAACCGAGCAGTGACCAAGCTCTCGGCATATGTTGACCCTTTTCATCAGAGACTTGGGACATATCCCTCTCTCGCCTGTTGGTAACCCCTACTACGAACTTTCAGTCCTAGTAACATGAGCGGCAACAACGAACTGGACATAGGGACATTCTGCCCGAACTAGTATAAACCTCCTGTCCTCTTAGCACACCATCCGAGCCAGACATGAAATATTAGAATTTTACTTGTTGGTGGCAACTCGAAACACCGACAGTTGGCGCGCCAGGTAGGGTCCTTTTGCACGTCTCGACATCCACATTAGGCCTCGGATGTCTAGTCATAATGTCAGCTGGGTCCCGGGCGTGCACGTGCGTTTCGGGGGCCTAGACTTCATCGTCACAACGGAGGGAAGGTTGGTTCAGGCTCCCGCCGCAGGCCAACCTCTCCACTTCTTTGGCCTCGACGCGATTGCCAAGGTGCTTGGGGAGCTACAGCTACACGCACCGGAGCTCCGCACCCCCGGGAGCGACCAACTCCTCGGCTTTTACTACAGGAGGTTAGAGCGCCAGCTCGGCCCCTTCCTGGGACCCCAACCGTCCCAGGAGGACCTGTGCCACCTCACATTCTCGTTCGCCAACGTCATGACGCAGCTTGCCGGGGGAGAGCCGCTCTCCCCGGAATACCTTGCCGAAGCGCCCCGATAGTGCTCCCATGTGGGCCGCGCACCGTGGTTCCGGTGCATAAGCGTCTCGGCCTCCACCATGACGCACGCGATACCCTTGACGCCCGCAGGCGCAACGCGCCCTCAGAACAACCCGATGAGGACGTATTAGTCCATCAGGCCCAGCAAGGCGGCGGGCCACGCACCGTGGTTCCAGTGCATGAGCGTCTCGGCCTCCACCGCGATGCATGCGACACCCTCGATGCCCACAGGCGTACCTGCAGCGATGCAAGGGAGGGGGCTAGCCGCTGCTACCACCTGCATTGTGGCGGATGCTATGATTACAGTGAGGACCAAAGCCCGAGCCCCGACTTGCTAGGACCTCAGGCCTTTGGCCGACACACCCTCAAGGGCAGGGCAAAGCGGGACGAGGACACCGACGAAGACGCCTCCAACCATCCCAACAAGAGGAAGAACAAGCAGCGGTGCGGGGGCTCACTCATGGCCACCGCCGACTGTAAGGAGGTTGGAAGCCCGCTAAGGGAACCTTGAACCACTTTGAGAAGCTGCTCGATGGGCCATGCCCGAATCATGCTTTCCCTATCGAGCACCTGTACAAAGACTGTGTCCTCTTGAAGCGGTTCTTGTCCAGAAGCTCCAACAAGGGGGAGCATAGGAAGGAGCCTAGCTAGATGAAGCACACAACATTGCCCTCCTCCGCTCAGCCAAGTACCAGTAGGCGTTGTGACGGTGCAACAGCCGTCGAGTGCGGGGTCCAGCCTTCAACGTCGGAGACCTGGTCCTCCACCTCATCCAGAGCAGCAAGGACCGCCACAAGCTCTCCCTGCCCTAGGAGGGACCGTATGTCATCTCGGAGGTGCTCTGGCCAGGCACCTACAAGCTCAAGACCATCTATGGCGAGTTCTTCGCCAATGCCTGGAACATCGAGCAGCTACGTCGTTTTTACCCTTAATATACGCACATTTACTCTTATTAGTTTCACTATCAAATCCCCAATCTTTAGGTGACGCCCGACCCTAGCAACGGCAAAGGGTCGGGCCTCACTCGGGGGCTAATAAGAGCATATCTATCTGGTAGACAATCTCTGCGTCCGACCCTTTCTCACAATTAAGACCCAAAAGCGAAGTTTGCGAAAACAGACGCTGAGTAAAACTGGTCGGACTACGAGAAACCTACGCCTCAGCGGCTATCGTGTCTTTGCTCACCAGTGTAATTAGAGTTTTTTTTCCGCACCTCGGGCTTTTTGGCCTTAGCCACGGAAAGAGTCGGTACGCGTTTAAGAGTTTATCCGCCTAGCAAACATTCTCTGTGCCCGACACCCTATCATGTTAAGACCTTGAAGCTAGGGTTGTGGGAACAAGCTCTGAGTATAACTCGTCAGACTGCGAGAGACCTACACCTCGGCGGCTATGGCGCCTTTGCTCACCAGCGTGATCAGAATTTGCTCACCGGCCTCCTGAGCTTTACGACCTTAACGACGGAAAGGGTCGGAATGCACTAACCTTTTTATACGAAAGGGGGAGAGGGACTAAAATACTGTTTGGCCATAATGAAATCTAAGAGCTTGTCTATTTATTACAAGTTCATCACCTGGCTTATCTGCCTAAACTAAGTTTTTGGGCGGGATGTTCTCATCCCATATCTCCTTAGGTAAGTCCTATCCCAGTGGGTAACACAAGTCGATCGGACAACTTGGCCGCTGCCGAGAGAGGGGTAGGGAGCAGCAGGATGCCCCACGTGGGTTACGCCGACCTCATCACGAACGATGGACCCGGATTCCACTCGAACATATTTGGTAAGAGCTCCCCGAACCCATCACTCGTACCATCGAGGTAAATCCTGTGCCCAAGTCGATCGAACGGCTCAAAGCCGCTGCCGAGAGATGGGTCACCCTTAATTTACGCATGATTTCTCCTATTAATTTTGCTATCGAGCTTCCGACTCCAGCGACGGCAGGGGGGTCGGGCCTCGCACTCGGGGGTGGGCAAGAGTATCTATTCGCTAGACATTCTTTATGCCTAACCCCTTTTCACGTTAAAAAACTAGAAGCAAGGTGTGCAAAGACAAACTCTGAGTAAACCTGGTCGGACTGCGAGAAACCTATGTCTCGGCGGCTATGGCATCTTTGCTCACCAGCGTGATCAGAGTTTTTTGTCCCCGCACCCCGAGCTTTAGCCTCCACCTTCTCGTGAAGGGTTTGGAGGGGCCGACCTACGAAATCTCCATCGAGGAGTGGCCGACGGGTCACCCAAAGTCGATCCGATGGCTCCGGCCGCTACCGAGAGATGGGTAGGGAGCAGTGGGATGTCCCATGCAGGTCACACCAACTCCATCACGAACGATGGACTCGGACCCCACACGGACATATTTGGTAAGGGCTCCCCGAACCCGTCACTCACGCCATCGAGATAACTTTACCAACCCCCACTTTACTTTTCCAGTATATGAGCATTCATTCATCCATTCTCATGCATGCATTCATACATTCATCCATACATTCATCTCATACATCCAAGCATTGCATATGCAATTATTGCATCACAACGCTTTGCGTCGCGTCACGAAGCGGTAGCCATCTCATTCGACATGAGCGACGATCGACCGAGGTTCGAAGGCCGGCCCACGATGGGCTCGAGGCCGCCTCGCGTCAAACAAAGCCAAGGGATAAAAACTTAGATGAGCCCCAGCGGCCTTGCCTGACCCCGCTCAGAAGTGGACATGGACATCTAGACCTTTCTCGTTCGATCCTAACCTCGAGCCAAGCCCACAGAATCTCCATCGAGGAGAGGCCAGCGGGCCACCTAAGTTGCTCTCTGGAGTAACACGGGCATATGTCGAGAGGCGGGTTAAGGAGCAGTGGAATGCCACATGAGGGCTATGCCAACCCCGTCAACGGATGATGGACCCGAATTCCACTCGGACATGCCCGTTAGCGAGCTCACCGAGCACGACACTCGAGCCATCGAGGCAAATGTCATTAGCACAGCCCCTCAGGTTGCAAAAACCGAGGACGAGGTGACGCATGAAACATGGCCGACCCCTACCGAGCCCCACGGGGCTCAGGGGCTCAAGCCGCCCGACCCTAAATCAGGAATCCAACTGACTGCGGTTTGAAGGCAGGCCCGTGAAGAGCCCAAGGCTAGGGGAGAAAACAAAGATGAGCCCCAGCGGCCTTCGCCTGACCCACTTAGAAGCGGACAGGATCATCTCAACCTTCTCGTTTGATCCTAACCTCGAGCCGAGCCCACAGAATCCCCATTGAGGGGAGGCCATTGGGCCACCTAAGTCGCCCTCTAGAATGGCTCGGGCATCTGCCGGGGGTGGGTTAAGGAGCAGTGGAATGCCACATGAGTGCTTTTGCTGACCCTGTCACAAATGACGGACCCGGATTCCACTCGAACATGCTTGTTAGCGAGCTCACCGAGTGCGTCACTCGAGCCATCGAGGCAAGTGACGTTAGCTCAACCCCTCTGGTTGCAAAAACCGTAGATGGGGCGACAATCACAAAGACGAGCGACCCTCAACTGGACCCCTGCTATGCGCGGGGGCTTGAGGAAAGTTGGACTCGCAATGAGACCGAACACACGGTCATAGAACGATGGCTCAGATCTTAGGGAGGGGGTACGTGCGAAAACAAGAGACGCTTTCTCCTACTAGTTTTTCTATCCTCTCCTTGATCTTCAGTGACACCCGACCCCAGCAACGGCAAGGGATAGGGTCTCACTCGGGGGCTGATAAGGGCATATATACACCCTTTCTAAAATGGTCATCACACCCGACCCCTTCCTCACGTTAAAAGGAAACGAACGACTGAGTAAGGCTGGTCTAACTACAAGAAACCAATACCCCAGTGGCTACGGCACTCTTGCTTACCAGCGTAATTAGAGTTTCCCTTCTACACCTCAGGCCCTACGGTCTTAACAAATGGAAGGGTCGGAACACATGGACCCCTTTTCACACATAAAAAGGGAGGAAAAACAAATTTGATCAAACGAAACAAAATGATAAGTTTGTTCGGATAGTACAGAGGGGTCAGAGCTTATCCGCTTGTTACATAAATGATTGCCCAATCTATCTAGCAAACTAACCCCTTCGGGGGAGAACTATGCTCTCTATTCTGTCCGCTAGGTCCTGCGAAAGGGGAGCCACCGCCGTCTCCATCTCCTCCAGCTCGTGGGCTTCATAGCTAGGCATGAAGCCGTGGCTCTTCATCTCTAGGTTGATGCTGTCCCCATAATGAGAACGAGCAATCACGAAGGATTGATTAACCCCGGCGCGAAGGGCATTCTGTCGACACATAATTTTTGTCCCGTGCCAAGGACACACGTAGCAAGCCGTAAGGGTCTGCTCGATGGAGCTGTAGATCCGCCTAGCTTCAACACAGGGATGGTCGATCCTGCGCACTCCTCCCGAGACATGTCAGTCAATTTGACCCTGTAATTAACAAGGAGAGAAAGTTCATCAGTAATTAAGGGCGAAACTTGCCGGTGTTGCCAGACAGTCCCGAATGTGTGGCTCTGAAAACCAATATGAAAGGAGATCGACTAAATAGTCGATTCCAGCATATTCATGAGAATAAACCGGTTAAAGCTCATTGGATTGTATGGGAAGAATCGGTTATCATTCAGGATAAATGTTATTATTTGAACAAATATGAATCAATGGCAATAAGATATCAATAATGATTGGTTTATGCCAAGCCAATGATTACAAGTAACCGAACCCCTTTTTATATAAAGAAACAATTCAACATCACTTAACTGTTTAATAAAGATAAATCTAATGAACATGTTAGATCTCATCTATCACTATGACCAGTGGGGCATGAGACAGAATCATACAGGCCATAGAAATAACAATAGACTCGACGACCCTAACTCATTACTAATATTAGTGGGGCATGAGGCAGAATCATGCAGGCTGTAATACAATAATAAGATCATGGGGCTAACATATCTTTCAACCTATCTTTACTTCAACGGTCTCATGATGCGAGCTATTCGTGAAAGCGCTCGAGATCGGCTAAAACAGCTAATTCAGGCATAGCGCACAGTTAAAGTCATGCCTTATCAGGAATAGATCTATCAGATAACGGTCCCCACTCCACGGTGCTAATAGTGGGGTGTGAGGCAGAATCACACAGGCCGTGATAACAGGCCATGGAACGGTTCTCACTAGCCAATAAATCTACTCAAGACGCAACACGCCTTAACCGCACGCTATGCACGATCAGGATTGACATAAAACAGCCAATAAAACATAACTCATCCTTTAAGGTGTAGATTAGATCAATTTGAGATTAGCAAACAATGGGCTAAACAAGATATAAGGCCGATCTAGATCAACCCCAATCGGGCAGAGTGATATTGCTGTAATTAGGTAAATAATGAAAGCAATAAACAATATCGGTAACTTAATGAATCTACCAAAGATTGCTATTCTAAGGTAGAGCCGATAACTTGACCTTGATCTAGTTCTTGCAGTGGGGGTCGACCGGATCGATGCAACCATACTTGAACTAGGCAAGAATCGATAACTAACTTATACCAGAGTCGCAGTGGAGGTTGACCGGATCGATGCAGCCGTACGAACAGAGGTATAAGCCATGACGGTACTTACAACAAGCAGTGTAGGTCGACCGGATCGATGCAGCCATACTTGCTGAAGAACTCGCCGAGATCTACTCTACTCCTACTCCTAAGGGTGGCCGGAGCCAAAAAAGTAAATAACTTGTGTATTGGATTGATTGTTGTCCTTTACAATAGCCGGGGCTTGATATTTATACCCGGGACCTACGCATGACTCCTGTCTAAGCACGACTCATCATAATTTTTGACCCTAAAGAAAACATTCCTAATTTAAGATAACTTAAACTCTAATCTTTCCCTTTTTGTAGAGTCCAACGTGTTTCGTTCTGGCGCCGAACATAGTCTTTGTCGTTATCCGCTAGCGTTATATGAAGAAAGCCGATTCTAGTTTTTGCATCCAAATCAGCTGGTTCCGATCTGCACGCAATTGATTCCTTGATGACATGATCTTAGGAGCTTTCGAGTCCCTGTGACTCTTCTTCCAAATTCTGGTGTAAACACATGCCCCCTAATTTTGGGATAAAAGTAATTTTATTCCAAAATTATCATGTTCGTATCCCTGATTGGTCCACAGTCACGGGTAGAGAACCTTGATCTGGGGCCCACTATTTATCACCGTTTGCGTCCACTCATGAGCCTATGCCTCAAAACTTTTTACAAGAGCGTCACTGCTTCACGGGCACTTGGATTCATCTTCCCGGGCCGGCTATAAAATGTCTATCCGACCCTGACGAGAGCAACTCAACAATTAGCCATGTTTTGCTTCCATCTGCTCCCTCGAGCGCCTCTAGTTCTGTCGGACCCTCCATGGTCCATTCTCTTGCCATGAAGATCTTGAGCGGTTAGAAGAATTCTTATGCATAGGGTGATTGTGTCGCTCATTCTAGCGCCTTGTCGAGCAAGAGGATCACCTATGTCTTCTCACCATGCTCGCAGAGCTGTTCTAGTGTTTGCAAGGGCTAAAATGTGTGGACACCTTTCCCTTGTTTGTTCCACTAAACGCCCACTGGGAAAGCCATAGGCTTCTTTCCCATAGTTTCTCGATTTACCGAGAAATCGGCTGAGCATATGTTAGGCGGGCGATTTTTCCTCTTCTCGGGCACAATTTTATCAACGGGCCAATGTCAATTTGTTCCACGATGACCTTCAGCTTTGTAGGGGTCCGGACTCCCTTCAATCCAAAGAAGCCTTGATAGGTTGATTTCTGGTAAATGTAAAATCTTTGAATCCATTTCACGACATTTCATAATTCGGGGAGGCAATAAGTTCGAAATTGTTATCTCTTCGTTATTCATCCCCTGAATTCCCGAGGTGTTGTTTCGCCTCCGTTTCTGATTCCAGATTCACACCTTCGGTGAAATCTATCTTCTCGTCCTCCTGGGCTATATATATACGGGCCACGGTCGTGGATCGAACAACAACCTGCTTTGTCTCAAACTTTCTACATCCTTAGTATAGCTTCTGCTTTTCTGTAGGTTTGAGATCATGGAGGACAACAAGAGGTCTACTGAGGACGCCCTCGCTGGATCTGCATCATCGCACCAGCGCATCCACCATCAAGAGGGTGCAACTTGCGATGCTCCCGTCGTCCTAGAGCAGAGGGCTGACTCTACTCAGCCCTTGGGGTCATCCTCAGCACCAATCTGTCACCAGCTCCCCTGCTATCTGAGGAGGCCAAGAGATAACAATGACCTGATCGCTTCCATTGACCGGACCGGCAAGAAACTCGTCGACTGCCTCTCCATTGCGGAGTTGGCTCTAGCCATAGTTCAAGGCCGATCACCTCTCGGGGCCAACCCGGTGCGGGAGAGGCTGGCCAATGCTGAAGCCAGAATTACTGGTGAGGCATTTACCATAATTTTCTATTTCTTCTTCAACTTTTATTCTCCAAGATCCTGCTCACCTCTTCTTCAAATCCTTTAGATCTATCAGCTCAGCTGGAAAGCCTTTGTTCGGCTGCGGACCATGCGGCAGGATTCGTCAATGCTACAGGCGCCGTTCCGGTGGTTCGCTTGCATGACATACCGAACCGCGTCAGAGAAGTCGCTCTTCACGGCGTTCGTCATGGTGCTGCCATGGCGTTGGCTGCTGCGCAAGTTCACTCCGGCCATGATCTTCGTCTTCTTCCTCGTGGAGCTTTAGTCACCAGATATCCCAGGGATAACGAGTGACTGGTCGAGGATTTCTTCGACACCGCCAACTCTGTAGCTTTGACCTCCTAGGCCGATGACATAGTAAACAAAGTGTTTTCTGATCTGTAGCTTGTAATAAGTGATATTAGTGAACAACTCCTTCGTCTCCAATGATTTTCACTTCATCCATCACTTTGCTCGTATTTGCCTTGCTCCTGTAGGTGATACACATTGTACTGGCTTTTATCCTTCTGGGTTTATCTTCGCACTAGAAGCGATATCCTTTCGGTATCGGCTATTAGAGTTGGCAGCCGAGCAACTTGGCTGTCAAGTGTTAATCCAAATGTTAGGGTAATATTGCTTCAAATATTCCCCATTTGATTGCTCTGTCGAATCCTCTTCTCCTTTCAGTGCTTCCAAAGTTTAAATATCACCAGGCGCATAATGCTTGATCCGATAAGGTTTCTCTCGATTATGTGACCATACCGACTATCTTGCTTTTGGCTATCAAGGGTAATCCATCCCCAGCATTCTCTGGAGTCTCATTGCCATTGACCATCATAAGTACGTCTTTGAGAGCATCCCTAGATTAGCCGAAGAAGTTAAACAGATCGTGAGAGATAATGCTATTCGGCTAGAAATATTAAGAGCGATCCATGATGTTCCAGACTTGAAATCTGCATGTCAACGCATGTCTTGTGTAGAATCGATCATACTCTCCATTATTTAATTACGCTTCTTTTTTTTTTTGGCTAAAGAGCCGATTTGATACAGCCGATCCCAGACTTTTAATCCAATCAAGTCTGAAAACACGGCTTTTATTAAGAGAACCCTTCGATTTCCTGCCTTCAGTTGCTCAACGCCGCACTCCCATCGGCATTAGTGAAGTGGCGCTTCGCCTCTTATTAATTGCGGTTGACTTTTACACATCCCGAGGCATCTACCTCTTCGCTTCAAGTCCTCAAATACCAGCCGGTGGTTTCGGCCTCGAACACATCTCCACTCGCAACTGTTCCTTTGCTCTTCTCCGCCTGCCAAAACCCTGTAGCGGTTTTCCTTCTCCCTTTCGTAGATCTAATCATCCTTCATGGTCGGCAAAGACATCCGAGGCAAGCGCGCGGCGGAGGAAATTCTAGAGGAGAATATGTCGATGAACCAGCGTCTCTGACGCATGAGGTGAGATTGACATTTCTTGTTTATGATCATGAACAGTGCTGACTCACCGACTCGCCTACAGGTTTGCTGTGAATGACAGTCTCCGTCCTCTTCCTAGGGCCGACGGGCCTTCTGACACCGCATCTTCTGTACCGGCCTCGTCGTCGGAATCTTCTGACTCCTATAATGGCGACGACGCCCGGCGCTACCTTCATGAGTGGAGGATGGCTTAGAATCGCTATTTCGAGGCGACTTGGGAGAATGGCCAACTGGAGACTCGCCTCGGGGTCTCTCTGGCCGCCCTTCACGCGGCTAAAGGGGAGGCCAGCGCCGTCCGAGCACGGTTGGCCGAGTCTGACGCCATGGTAGAGGGTAAAATAAACTCTAGGAACATCCCATTCTGATTTTCATTATCTTCATCTTGATAGTCTTTTGTTACTGTGACTGTCAGCCCTGACGGTGAACTGGCGGCAAACATGGCCGCGAACGCCGTCAATGCCCGGGGTTCCTCTATCGACGCTCGTCTCCAAGACGTCCCGATCCGCGTTCAAGAGATCACCCTCCACGACGTCCGTCATGGTGCGGCGGTGGCGCTGATCGCGGCACAAGTCCAGACTAGGCACGATCTTCACGCCATGGAGACTAGTTTCCCAATAGGCGATGGTCCTGAGGAGCATGAGGATCTGCTCGAAGAGTTTGTCATGGCGGCGGAGGCCATAGTAGACATCACATCTACCCAGGATGTGGTGAACAAGGTCTTTGGTTAGATTATATCTAGGGTCATCCGATGAACAAAGACTCTTGTTCTTTCCGTGAATGTACCTTGGTACAATGTTCTTGTGTATGACTGTTTTTTTATCTTTTGTTTCTACTCTATAGGCGATACATATCGTATCGGCTTTTATTGTATGTGGAGATTTTCATTTTTTGAACTAGAGGCGATACCCTCCTAGTACCGGCCATTAGAGCCGAGAACGAATCGGCTATCAAGTGTTGATCAAATGTTAGGATAACACCCCACAGAACTTCTTTATATCAAAGGTCAAATGATCAATCAACCCAGGTCAATCGTTCTATTAAGCGAAACAGAACCTCTTTAAGGAATCCATTAACTCTTAATCGCACTTACACTTTGACTCGGCATTCACATACGTCGGCCTAAACCCATCTCCAAGACTCAATGCTTATTCTTCCTTTAATCTAATGGCCGATGTGAAGCCGTGATTGTTTCTACTAAAACAAACTCTCAGAGCCGATCGCTTGCATCAGCTGCTGGCTTTCATTGCTGATCTTAATGAAGCCTCCTTCTCATGACTTGCTAGAAAAACATTCGAAATCTCCTAGTTCCCAAAAGACTAGATCGGCTGTTACGATGCTCATGGACTCATCAGCGCGAACCAGTTCGACGTCATCTCCATGCCATTGAATCAAACACTGATGCATGGTTGATGGTATACAACAATTCGCATGAATCCAGTCATGACCGAGGAGCAAACTGTACGACCCTTTTCCATCGATGACGAAGAACGTGGTGAGCAGAGTCTTACTCCCGATTGTTAGTTCAACATTTATTGCCCCCTGGGTCTTAGATGTATTACCTCCAAAATCCTTAAGCATCATGTCAGTCTCCATCAGATCTTCTGGTCCTTTGCCAAGTTTACGAAAAGTAGTGTAAAGCATAAGATTGACAGAAGCACCTCCGTCCACTAACATCTTGTTTATCGGCTTCCCATCGACAAGACCTTTCATATATAACGCTTTTAAGTGCCGATGTTTGACTGGTTTGTCAAATATTGCTTGCTGTATAGTCAACTTGGCAACTATATCCTCATACTCTGATTCATCGAAATCCGAATAAACTTCTTGATCTGCTGGAGCTCTGAATTCCGATGGCAACAAAAATGTCATTTGGATATTAGCCGATGGTTGCTTTCTATCGGCTATTCGCTTGGTATGCCACACTTGAGTTTTACCGGATGCCTGATCCTGTTCCATTTCTTTATTCCTTAGGCGTTGCACCCTTCCCTTCTGACTTCTTGTTAAACCTCCTTCCTGCCACATGTATCTTCTTTCAGTGCCTTCCTCTTCATGATCAGCCCAGTCTTGATCAACGACTCTTTTTCCAAGCTAATCATGAACATTTTTATTTTTTAAGTGCCGATCTATATTATTATGATGATATGCATCTTGAGCATGGATAGACCGGCGGTTGGTTTGAGACTGCCTATACTCCCGATATTGATTGCTGCATTCTAGATAGTTATGTCTGGTAGGCAACTTCAAACCTTCATTCTAGCAATGTCTGAAGAAAGGGCAATTCCAATGTAATTTGGCTTGTTTCCTTTCATATCTCTCTTCTTTCAGTTGATACTGGTACGCTTGTTCTTTCAACCAATGCTAATAATTCTTTTCCTTCTGCCGCTGCCATTTATTCAACAGAATCCGAGATGTGACCTGCGGCTTCGTTGTCTCTGCTTTTGACGTCTTCCCCTGCTTGTATCGGCTCTTTTGCTTGGCACGACGTCTTCTAATCTCTCTGTACTCGTCAGCCGATATTTGCATCTTGGGATCGACTGTTCTAGCTTCTTTTGATTTGGTTGATGTTAGGACCTTAGTTTTTCCTTTGAATAGCCCTGCATCAACCATGTTTTGATCTCCTGGGAAAGGATTATCATCAACTTTCATTTTCCGAGGCGTATCAAATTTGAGCCCCCCTGCTGAATAGCTCTCTGTATATGCTGCCTGAAGATTCTGCATTCATTAGTGAAATAAGAAGTAGCATTATAGAACTTGTAGAACTTCTTATTCTTCAACTGATCAGGGGGCAACATGACATGACCATCGGACAACTTGATCTGCCCTTTCTCTAGCAAGAAATCAAAGAACTTATCTGATTTGGTGACATCAAAGTCATAGCTTTCCTCGACTCCTCTTCCCCAAGGATTAGGCACCATACTGTCTTCTTGCCCCAATTCTATTCAGCCGTAGCAACCTCTTCTTCTTCATTTTCATAGTCATCATCGACTGAGTATGGATCATAAGCTTCGACTACTGTGGTACTCTTCTGAAATTGGGTATCTCTGCGCATACTCTGGAATTGGCTATTGAGCGCTGCTACTCGTTGAGCCAATTGACCCAAGTTGTCAAATTCTTGTCCCAGTAGCTTTTCTTTCCACGTCGGCAGCATTCCTTGAACAGCTAAAGCAGCTAGTTGATCATCAGCCAAGTTTAAGGAGAAGCACAAGTTCCTAGTTTCTCGGAACCTCTAAAGAAATTCAGTGCCCGATTCATTAGTCTTCTGTCTTATAGTTGTCAGATCGGTAATCTTCTTTTCTCCAGTCCTAGTGTAAAAATATGTATGAAACTTCTTCTTCAGGTCAGCCCAATTGACGATGGAATTGACTGGCAATGATGAAAACCAAGTGAAGGCTGGCCCTAATAAGGACAGAGAGAAGAAACGAACTCGATGGGCATCCTCAACTGATGCTTCGCCCAATTGTGTAAGATACCGACCGATATGTTCTATCGTGCTTGTACTATCTTAGCCAGTGAACTTAGCGAATTCTGAGAGCCTATAATTTGTTGGAAGAGCGACCAAATCATACCATTCTGGATATGGGCGTTTGTATGAAAAGGTCAGCCCTTTTGGCTTTAGACTGAACTGATTCTTCATTATCGCGGTCACCCTCAGCAATAATTCATCAGCTTGCGGATTTGGATTTCTCTTCACCTGTTGACCCATCTGTGGATTGAAATCTCGCGTACCTTGATATCTTGGATTTGGCATCATGTGGAGGGTATTATAATCTATACCATAATGATACCCTTGTGGAATCTTAATCTGATGGGTCCTTTGCTGGTTTGCTGCTTGAAGTCTCTTATTATAGATATAAGGATCTATATCCCTATGGATCCTTTGAATTGATGGTCTTATTTTTTGAGCCACCGACGGTCAGATGAACCCTGAACTGTCTGGACATCACCACTACCAGCCAGTGTTGCTTCTTGATGGCTGGTACCAACTTGATTGATCCCTTGGGTCGACGGATCTGGAATGTTGTAATAAGCCGGTCCGCCTTGTCCAACTGGAAATCCATGAATCACCTCTTTCATGGCGTTGTGGAATACATCCATGAAAGCTTCGTTATGGCTTGATATGACATCGCGAATAGATTTGTCCACAACTTCCTTAAAGAAACGCCTGTCTTCAGCTTCAGTTGTGTCTGTCTACCCGTGTAACAGAACTCTTGGTAGTGGAAATTTCTGAACAATTGTGTTGTCACGTGTTTTGGTGTAGGACAACAAATATTTGTTCTGAAACTCCTCTGTAGCTTTGCTGATAATACCCTTATCCCCATCAGGTAGATCTTCATAATGCAGCATAAGGATGTCGTTGTTGTTGTGAACCGCCATGACGATTGTGGGGTCCCACCGAGCGTGCCAGAAACGTGTGTCGAAACAGAATTTTCGTCCCGTGCCGATGCAACAAGCCAGAAGGGTCTGCTCGACATCCTTCTGGAGCAGCTCGTCCCGCTCCTTTTTGACCTTGGTGGCCTCCTTGTCGTCCCTTTGTGATCTCGCCGACAGGGCCTCGAACGCCCTCTCGGCCTTGTCGGTATGCCGACGGGCCTCAACCACCCATGACCAAAGACTATCCGCCTCCTCGGCAAGGGGAGTCAGCTCGGCCACCCTCTACTAGGCGGCAACAAGCTGAGCGGTCACCTCCTCACATAGCCACACTTCCTCGACGAGGCAGTCATAGTTTTCCTTCTGCTCACAAAGGAACCGAGACTTCCCCTTGCTGCGAGCGATAAGGGACTAAAAGGAGACGATGGTTAGAATACAAAAATATATAGAGAAAGAAAAGGGCGAGAAGCAGGGTCAAGTGAATACCCGGTCGGAGGGAATGACAACGTCGTGCAAGGCACCTCGAGCGTGGTCCAGAGCTTCCAACACGGACGCAATCCCCATGTCGAGGCTCTCCCGCTCCATGCTCTCTACGATGTCATCGAGAGTGAAGAGCAACGACGTCGGATCCTCTGGACTCGCCCACCAGAGCAGACACGTAGGCGAGTTGCTGCCCATCGACGTCAGGGCCAGGGATGGCTCCTCGCTGGCTCCGATCGCCGCTGATCCTCCTCACCGTGACGTCCAGACCGAGACACTCCCTCCAGCGATGGAAGGGGTCAGTGGTATGGATGCTGACTCCTCTCCCAGCACCACGACCTCCGGGGACCCCTCGACCATGTCCCCCTCTGTCTGACTCATGCCAGACGCTGTCACCTAGGAGGCCGATGGCTCGGGTCGTGCTGATTCCTCAGGCGTCGCTATGATAGTGCCCGGCTATGACCCACTGTCATAGCCACCACCACCTTTGCCTGCGTCGGTGGGGTCCTGACCGGCTGTGTCGCGCCCGCCACAGTCGACGCCGCGAGCGTGGTCGACAGTCCCATCCACCCCGTCGTCGACAGCGGTATCGCCGCCATCGCCAGCTGTTCCGCGACCTCCAAAGGTGTCCCGTGAGCCCCCATGTCCGCCCATCCTGCCAAGGGCACGAGCGCCACTGTGGGCAGCGCCTGATCGGCCGGCGGCACAGTCACACTGGTGCCTCTCCCGCTCGAAATGGGCACGACGCCAGCCGATGGCTACCGCCTCGCTTGAAGGGCGACGCTCTTCTTTGGCGCCAGCGCCAAAGGATTACGCTTCCCCTAATGCCGCAAGAGACGAAAAGCGTAAGTCACGATGAAATCCGACCTAAACAGGGAAAAACAGAGGAGCTGATGACTCACCTCAGCGCCATCAAGCTACAGATATGTTTGGGGTGCGAACCCCCCAACCTCTGCTCCGCCTCGTCGAGACAAGGCCGTTTCGATCCCGCCCCCTGCTCCTGGGCAGAGGGGCTCGCTCCCCTTGGATCTTGGGGCACGACGGTGGAGCCACCCGCCTCTGCTGGCACCTCAGGCGCGGTGGCAGAGTCGCCCACCCCTGTTGGCTCCTAGGGCAGGCCGATGGTATGGCCCGTCTCCGCTGGCTCCCCGGACGCGCCCTCCCCTCCATGGAACGGGAAGGGTCCCAACTCTTGCAAGGATGAACCAATACCTATCAGCACATCCTCATTCTTTAGGTCGTCCCACTTGATGTCATCAACTACCTCATCGGTGTCTCCATCATCATCATCATCGTCGCTGTCGGTGTCCTCCCCTCGCTGCCATGCCTATAGCTTCCACTGCTTCTTCTTCCTCTTGTCCTCCTTCGCCTTCCGTAGTCGCTCGCCCTTGGCGCGATTCACCGCCCTCATAGACAAATCCCTCAGCAATGGCGTTGGGTGATCCATCAAGATGAGGTCCCTTGGCTGGTCCTATCCCTCTCAAAGTTAGTATCAAGAGGTCGAGAAATCAATTGAAGAGGAGGTATGAGGAGGGGAACTCATGAAGAAGACATGGCCTGGTTCTGGCCGCATTAGAGGATGTCCCGGCACTAGGTAGATGAAATCGAGGGGGGCACCCACGTCATCCCGCGAAGGCTCCATCGCCTCCTTAATGCGTTGCGTGACCTCGGAGTGGAAGAGCGCTCCCTCAGCCAGCGTCGTTCCATCGAATGACGCCTTGGGCGCCATCGCATATAGCGGGAGCACGCGCATCATCAACGGCGCCACCCTCCTTGCATGGTAGGACCTGATGGCACCTGACCCCTTCAGACCGCTCTCCTTCAGGATTTGGATGGCGGTGATGTGGTCCCATATCTTCTTCTTGTCCTTCCTCGAAATGCCCCACTTCCTCTATGACTCTGGGGCCTCTTCGATCAGACGTCCGGTGAACTCTGGTAGAGGGGCGGCGGCGGCGTTCTTGAGGTAGAACCACTGTGAATGCCACCCCTTGTTGGACGTTGACAACCGCATCGACGGGTTCTCGCCGGCCTGGTTGTTTTGGAGTTGGATGCCGGTGCACCCCATCGGCATGTGCAGTTCCTACCTACCGCTCTTCTCCCTCTTCTTCTAGAGGGTGATGGTAAAGAAGTACCTCCACAGATCGAAGTGGGGGCAGATCCCCAGGAATCCCTCGCATAGGGCGACGAACACCGCCATGTGCTGGATCCCATTGGGGTTGAGATGCTACAGCTCGATCTTGTAGTAGTGCAGTAGCCCCTAGAGAAATCTATGGGTAGGGGCCATGAACCCACGCTCATGGAAGTGGGCGAATGACACTATGTAGTAGTCAGGCGGCGATCACAGATCCTCCTTGTCGGGCAGCAGCCACTCCTCGGATGAGGTCCGCGCGCGAAGAAGACCACGACGGACGAGGCCCTCCATGTGCTGGAAGGTGATGTCAGAGCGGCACCATGAATCCATTGTAGGTGGGGACGATTGGATGCGGGCTCGATGGTGGCGAGGATGCGGAGACAGGAAACCTAAGCGATTGGCGGCGGTGGTCGTGACTGCAGAGGCAAGGATTTAAGGTATGGAGCCCGGGGGGCGAACCCTTTGGTTTCATAGGGGCGATGGGTGTGAGGAAACCAACTACCCACCTAGATCTCCACGTCTGCCACGATCAGCCACAACGTCTCGCCGCGGGAAGTGCGCACGCAATCTCTGCCCATTCCCTCAGAAAACTCGCCGGACATTTCGCCTCTCTGGACAGGCCACGACTCGTCGCAAGTAAGAGGAATACGGATCAAAAAGCACCTCTACAGCCCGCCTAGGCCCAGGAGTTCGAAGGTTGGCCCATCGACAGGTTCGACAACCACTCCAGGCACCCTTAGAAGAAGTGATGTAAAGGGATGGGCCCGCAAGCGGCTAGTACCCAGGCGCACGAGCGTCACGGACATCCTGGCCCACGATCGAGTCTTGGCCGGGTACGATCCATGGTTTTTCCCTGAAGAAAGGTAGAGAGCCGTAGGGACCGGTCGAACAGACCCGAGAACTATATGGATTAACCGCTGAGAATCTAAAGTCGGTCACCAAATGGACCCATGCCGGATCCCCACGAATGGGATGCCGGGGACCCCACTCAGACTAGCCCATTAAATAGCTCACCGGATGCCATGATTCGTCCTTAGGGTAAAATCATGGCATGGCTTAGCCCCTCCGTTTTTTTGGAAAAAATATGCTTGAGGGAAGACAATCGCAAAGATGAACCGATCCTCGACCAGGCCCCTGCCACGGGAGGAGGCTCGAGGTAAGGGAATCACCGTCCTTAGGTCACACTATGGGAGACAAAAGAAGGCCAAGGCCTTCAGAGTCCTCCCATTCGGAAAAACCTCCGAAGGAGTATTCTACTCCTCCACAGGCTCGGGGGCTACTGTCGGTGACCAATACTAGGGTACCCGAAGAGGAGCTAATAACCATCAACATTGATTCGTCCGAGCAGCCAAGAGCGTGACTACGGCTCCAACCGACCCCTAGGTGCGCGCACTCTGCCTCGTCCGACCCCTGAGGGTTGGCTCCGCCTCGCCCGACCCTTGAGGGTGGCTCAGCTTTGTTCGACACCCAGGCCGTGGGATCTGCCTCGTCCGACCCCTGAGGGTTGGCTCTGCCTTGCCCGACATTGAGGCCACGGGCTCTGCTTAGCCCGACCCCTGAGGGTTGGCTCCACCTCGCCCAACACTGAGGCCGTGGGCTCTGCCTCGCCCAACACCTGAGGGTTGGCTCTGCCTCGCCCGACACCGAGGCCACGAGCTCTGCCTCGCCTGACCCCTGAGGGTGGCTCCACCTCGCCCGATACCGAGGCCACGGGTTCTGCCTCGCCCGACCCCTGAGGGTTGGCTCCGCCTCGCCCGACACCAAGGCCATGGGCTCTGCCTCGCCCGACCCCTGAGGGTGGCTCTGCCTCGCCCGACCTCTGGGGAAGAACTCCGCCTCGCCTGACCCTGAGACCGGAGGCTCCGTCTCGCCCGACGAAGACCCATACCGCCGCCAACCACTCTAGGTCCAACCGTATGGGCCTAGGTCAAAAGCACTGACGCCAGGGAAGAGACTGGCATGCCTCAATGTAGCTCACGACCCACGACGAGCCATACCTAGGGGTTCAAGTCAGGAACAGCGTCGGGCGTACCGGTGCTGTTCTGCCTAACCCCCGTACGAACACTGATGGGCGCGTCAGTTCACCACGACGTCCGCTAAGACGGAGTGGAGCGCCATGACCGGCAGACGACGCCTGCACATGGCGCTAGTGACGAAAAGGGCCGCGACGAGAAGCTGTCCCTATTGACATCTACAGGGTCGGCGAGACCCTCATAGAGGAGAAGAAGGATCCGGCGATCCTGAAGGACTTCTTCCTCTCGTTCTCTCCTTTTCCCTCTTCTGTAACCCCAGCTTTCCCTTGGCTTATAAAAGGGAAAGCAGGGCGTCCCATTAGGGGACACGAGATCAGAACTCATCGCAACACACCATAGGAGACTCGAATCCGATCCACTCATCGAACCCCAAACATACAACCGAGCAGCGACCAAGCTCTCGGCATCCGTTCACCCTTTTCATCAGAGACTTGGGACCTGTCCCTCTCTCGCCCGTTTGTAACCTCTACTATGAATTTTCAGTGCTAGTAACACGAGCGGCAGCAACGAACTGGACGTAAGGATATTCTGCCCGAACCAGTATAAACCTCGTGTCCTCTTAGCACACCATCCGAGCTAGACGCGTAATATTAGAAATTTACTTGTTGGTGGCAACTCGAAACACCGACAACCGGCTTAGCAGGAGGCTGCTTGGGAGGCTCACAAATCAGCGGAGAGTCCCTCTTACGTGTCACTTTGTTGATGAAGCTGTCGATGTGGCGTTTGGCGGTCGTTGTTGTCCACAATCTGGTGGGTATCCACCGGTTGTGAACTGGGAGGGCCAGCATCCAGCATGAGGTGGACTGGTCCGAAGCCTGACGGGTACGTGTGTGTCTTCGGCGAGGCCACTGCCCACTGAATGGGGCGCGGGGGTGGTGTCCGCAACTCACAGGAGAACGCCGCTGGGTCCTCATCCTCCAGCTGGGGGGCCGCCACCGCTAGGGCCTCATCCTGTAGCGGGGGGGGGCGCCGAAGGTGACAACAGGCGTTCAAGGGAAGGCCACGCGACGATCCGACTGCCGACGAGTGAGGCTGCGAACTCGTCTAACATCGGGTCCTCCGGATGTCATGATCATGTGAGGCGTCTGGGTACAGCGTCATCATCAACGGGTCGGGCTCGAGATGCCCGTCTCCTTGGTCAACTCACCGTGCCAAGCAACTAGTTAAAGACTTGTTTAAAAAAATTAACTCATCTATTAGCCCGCTGTTTGGATGCACTAGAGCCAATTTAGGCTAATTTTTAGCTAGCTAGCTAGGAATTAGCCCTTGGTTTATATACGTGGTTCAATGGCTGGGTTGCCGGATTGATCTTATTCATCGGAGATTATATCTAGTCTGTTCTATTCAGTTTCACTAATGCATGCCTTTCAATTTTATATGGAAGATGTTTTGGCACATTATTCTAGAATTGCGATCCCAACTGCTACATATGTTAATCTCTTGTAGTCTTCTATGATGAAGTTCTGCTACGAACGACGACGTGTTAGCTATTAAAGTATATTAGCTAAGCCCCATGTTTGTTCACGATCGATTTGGAGTTTTCTGTCATGTTTGTTGATGATCAATTTTGAGTTTTCTGTCGGCGCGTCGAGACACCTCAGGCCTATTATAGGCAGGCAGACGCCTAGTTCATCACCAGAGTGGTGAAAGCAGAGCCGCTCCCAGTAGTCACCCGCACCTCCAACAGAAGTCTATGAACGCGTCGATGAAGATGGCCAACTGTACATGGTTTACATGGCCAAATGCCGCGGCGTGGATCGGAGTCCAACACAAATTGGATTATCCTATTTCATTTGTCTAAGGAAATCCAACGCAAGTGTATGCAAAGCTAATGGATGTTCATATTGTCCAACTAAATCCAATTCCAATGGAGTCCAGGTGTTAAAGTTCAAGTAGATCTTGAATCCATTACCAGGTCTATCCACAACTGTGTAACTGTGTTTCTCTGATTCTCTCCACGGTGCACGTGCATATCTGACGAGTCGTGGACAATATCACCGCAGCACGCCCTTGACACGGCCCATACGGCCCACGAGTTAGATTCGTGGCTTCTTATTATCCAGCCCACGGTCGTTGTTTCGAATTTTGTTTTTTCTGCAGCGACACATTCAAGTTGGGCTGTGTCGTTGCAGCAGCGCAACCAATTCCTGATTTGGCCGCGTGGCTTGGGGGCGTCCCTAGCTGCCGATCTGGTGGCGTGCAGCCGTCCGCCCCTCTCCTCCAAAAATAATAATTCCCTCCCTCACTTGCTTTATTAATTGGGTCAAAATCAATTGTATTCAGCCAAACCAAGCAACAGCCTTGCTGATGTCAGCACATCCCATGCTTTATGAGGTAAAAAAGCCATATCTACAAAACCAAGTATCAAAATTAAAATCCGATTACACCATCATGTTACTTGCAATAAACTCTTTAAAACAAGACCCCACATAAATATATTTCGATAATTTTTTTTACAAATATTTATCTCATGATGAACCTGTATTTAAAGATAATCATCGAACATCACATTAACACTACACGAACATCACAAAAAATAGCACAGAATATCATATGTATACTACGCGAACATCACATATATAATTAAATGTAAAAAATAAAAATAGTGAAGTAATTAATTATAGTCAAATAAAAAGAAGAAAAAATTCTACCGAACATCACAAATACATAGTAGAACATCACATTAACACTACACGAACATTGCTAGATATAGCATAGAACATCATATGTATACTACGTGAACATCACAAATATCATGAAAATGCAAAATAAAAATAATGAACTTAGTGAAGTAATTAATTAGAGTGAAATAAAAAGAAGAAAAATACTATCGAACATCACAAAATATATCCTAGAACATCAATATATGCTTACTGAACATCACAGAATACATCGTAGAACATCACATTTCTACTCGCGGACATAAAAAAACATGATAGAACATTACATTATATCACGTGTGTATGTAATATAAAAAATAGTGAAACATAAAATTACACATAGAAAAAAAAGAAAAAAAATGAATGAGAGGAAATAAAAAGAAAAGGAAAACATACAATAAAAAAGGAAATATAAAAAGGAAACAAAAAAATAATAAAAGAGCACCGAAAAAGAAAAGGAAAAAGAAAGAAAAGGGAAAAAGAAATAGAAGAAAAGAAAAGAAAAATGAAAAATAATAAAAGATGACAAGAATAAAGAACACAACAAAAAATAAAAGAGAAAAGAAAAAGTAAAAAGAAATAGTAGAAAGAAAGAAAAAGGAAGAAGAAAAAAGAAATAGAAAAAAAAAACACGTACCCGGAAGACGTGTACACAGACTTAATAGAAAAGAAGTAGAAAAAAACAAACATACCTGGAACTTCCACAGGCAGACAGCATCCTGGGCCAAGCGTGGGCCGAAACTCTGCTCAATACCGCATCGGCTGGGGGGGTCGACGCGACGCTGCTGTCCGACTGGTCGGCAGCGAAGCGTTCCGGTGGCTTGGACCTTGGAGTACAATTTTCTCTTCTCTTTTCTTTAATTAAAAAAAGAGAATGGTACATATAGGAACATATTGCTTGTTGAGTGTGGACTTGTTCCACTAAGCTAGATAGAGTTACATCCATTTTCAACGGCACTATTCTACTAATATAGTTCTTTTGACAATCTTGGTCATTCTTTTGGCCATTTTTTTACCGAATCAGGTAGAAGAGTTGTCTTTTATATTAAAAAAAAGAAAAGTTCAAACTAGGTAATATAATGCAACTAACCAATAAGGGTCATATAAAACGTACATGAACAACTAAAAAAAAGAAAAAATAGTTCAATTATCAATAATGGTCGATTGGACTAGGACCTCAACATGCACCGCACAACACTGTCGCGCCAACTACTCCACTCGAGCAAAGCAACAAGAGAATTGTACAAACATTACCACACCACAAGTAGTAATGTGCCCTGATCGCCACGATGCATCAACATCACTCGACAACAAAGCATCAAGTTGACACACCATTGTCACCGCTTGCGCTAATCATATATTGTCGTCGGTGTCCTGTGACAGAACCGCCTAATCTAATGCCTCTCAGAAGTGCTCGTCTCCCATTAGACACTAAGCACTTAAGGGAGAACACCAAATTACACGGTCCCGTCGGGCACACCCCGAGTGAGAACCCGAACATCCACATTTTTCTATTAGGATCACAAATGAGAGAATAAAGCTTACATCATTCTTAACAATTTCTTATATCACTTTTAGTACAACATCAGAGTATAATAGTTATTGTATAATAGCGAAATTAATTATCTATTCATGGTATGATAAAGCATTGATATGTAAACTATGACAACAGTTTATTAAACTTTCATTTATAAAAATATTTAGTGAGACTTATAAATAAAAACTATGATCGCAGCGTAAAGGAAATTCTCTCTGAGCCCACCAGGAGGAATCCACAAACAAAGTCAACTCTAGCATCCACCTGTCACCTACAACAAGGAGAATAAAACCCTGAGTACTCAATTGTACTCAGCAAGACTTACCCGACAGGAGGAAAAAAAAGACTCCAAGGATATGCAAGGCTATCTGGCTTGTGGGTTCATTGCATTCGTAGGAAGCATTACTAAGCGTGTGTCCTTATATTCAATTTTTATTAATAGACGCATTGGTTCATTAACTAACCATTCTATGTAAGCACCTATGCTACTCTTAAGCAGGTGGTAAGCAATCAGATTTTCTTTTTCCATCTTTCATCTTTCAGTTCTTACTACAATGCTAAACCGTAGACAAGCCGTACCGAATTTTCCGGCGATTCGCGAATCAATGCCCCCAGCTGGGTATCCCAAAAACACACGTCTCGCTTGTATCCAAGGCACAAGCAGGACCAACCCATCACCCTCCTGTCCTGGGTGTCCAGGTCACCATCTAAACTGGGCTCCAAGCCCCCACCCCTGAGTTCCGGACTCAGTGCGGTGCAAGGACCTCCTAACCCCAAAACCACCCTGACAGTCGGTCCGAAAAGAGCCGAATCCACGATAAGAGAGCAACAAGTCTTCCAAGCGCCCATACCTAAGTATGTGCTCGGGATAATAAATCTGTGACTTGCCTAGAGCCTTATGCAACGGCTAGTCCTTCATCGACACAGATAGGGAAAGCAGTGCAACCAAGCCATGCCCTGCGTCCACGGCAACATAACCTCTTACACCCATCAATACCCAAACCATATCCCTGTCCGGTCACCATTTTCCTTTCCACCATTTTTATATATTCCAAGTGATAATAATCCAATAATATATTTCCTATCTCTCGCGAGTGACAGCCATGACTCGACTTCTACCGGAGTCATGTAGCATAGCAATCTACACGATCCTGTCATACTAGTAAGACTCATAGGATAAAGATATATATATGCAAGTTTCATTCAACTCCTTAAAACTTAATGCACAAATATAATTAGAACTGTAGAAAAGTAGGGGTTATGCACCGGGGCTTGCCTGGGTAAGATATATATTAAAAAGTTAGTATCTGCATCTTCAGATTATCCACCATCATCTGAATAGAAAACCCATTGCATCATCTCCTAGAGAGAATACCATTACACCATCTCCGGATTCCCAATCATCCCTCAATTGATCCGTTGTTCCATCATCGTACCTATATGATATGCATTGATGCAAATGCATAGATGTAATTAATCGACTGCAATTGTGACTCATAAAATACGATTTACGCCACTCAATCTAATGAGCTAGTTCTAACGATGGCCGTACTTAGGCTACCTATCCATGTTGTCGAATAAGACATTTTTTTCTAATAATCGTTTTAGTTATACAATTCCAAGTTATTTCTTTATTTCATTCTATCGATTTAATCCTTGTTCGAAATAGAGCATCATTGGCTACCTAGCAAACTGATTATTCTGGAGCCACCAAAATTACAATGAGTACCTAATATTGCTAGGAGCCTACTGTAAAAATTTTAGATTCAACACTATTACCACTTTATCACAATAATTCCTACAAGTTTATATTTTTACAATATTAAGTACCTTAAATTAATTATATAGCTTCCAAAAATATTGTCAAACTATGTGAACAAAATACACTATTGGATGGATCATGATTTTAGGAGACTAACAAAATTGGTTTCGCTATTTTTGGACACCTACATAATTTTATATTGATTTTGCAAGTTTCAGCCATTTTAAACAAAAACTAGAAAAAAGAGATAGGCACTTGGGCCGGCCTTGGCCAGCGCGGCCCATGCGGGCGGCCAAGAGGTCTAGACAACCACAGCCCAGCCGGCCAGGCAAGCGGCCCACCGGTGCGCAAGCGAGCCGCGGCCCATGGCCGGCTTCAGCCCACGCGACCAAGGCCCAGAGGGCGGGGCGCGCGCACGGCGCAGCGGCCCAGGCACGGTGACCAATCCAGCCCAGCGCGCAACGCAGTAACAAACACGGGCGGCCTGGTGCAAGCAGGCCGGCCCACGACGAAAAACCTAGCGGCGGCGACACCATTTTGCAAAAACGTCCCTATGTTTCTAACAAATCACTCCGCAGTACATCAGCACTATTCACTTGGGTCACATATTTCGTAATAACAACCCTGTATAATATTTTACTTGGACTCATACCCTTATCTTCATCCTCAAAAGCAGAGGGCAGACGGGGAGCATCGGCTGGTGGCGGGAACGGCGTTGCGGTATCGGGGAAGGCACGGCGGCGATGGAGGCGGTGTGTAGGGGGAGCGAGGGCACCAGCCAGGACGACACATTCTCCACACGCTACGGCACGACACAGAGGTAGCGACGAGGTTAGGCGTGCACACATGCGTCCACGAGTGCATTGTGTACGTGCACGGCGTGCGTGTGTGTTGCTGTAATTTTTAACATGCCTAAACTGAATCAATTTCAACAACTACGTATTTCATACACTAGTCCATACGTCATACTGACTTGTAGAAACAAAACGTCTAGGAACTAATTAATTCGTTGTTCAGTATAATTTGTCAAAATTGACACTTTTAAACATAAGTTAAAATTTTAAAATCCGAGAAACTCATTTTGGTAAATTTTTCTTAGGCCTAAGTCGTGGTGCTAAAAAAGCTCGTAACACCAGGGGTGTTACAACCAACCCCCCTTAAAAAGAATCTCGCCCCGAGATTCGAAGCAAGAACCAAAAGAGGGGAAACACGATTACATTACATAGATCAGGGATTACACGAAAGATTACATGACTTCGAATGCTAAACCATCAGGGATCTAGGGATACATAGTTAAGAGTAACCTAGTACAACCGATACTTAATCCAGAAGTCGAGATAGATGAGGACAATGGAGAAACAACATGAAGATGATTATCCAAATCATTGTGTAGGTCCAACAGATCCAAAAACAGTCGACTGAGAAGTCAAACATCGTGGACCCTAAAACCGAACTATCCAAAGGAAACTTGAACTTCTTCAAAAACCAGATCTTTCTTCTTAGATTACACCATCATCTCAGACTGACGAACCTAGTTCCTCGGATGATGACTAGATCTCTTAGCTCTACTCTGAATGCGAGGGAAATGAGGATGGAGAAGAAGAGCAAGGACCAAGGGTATTTTATAGTGGCGAACGGAGGTGGGGCACAACACACTGGAAGTGGAGACAGTATGGATGGAATACACAGATGGGTCATGCTGTGGGGGTAAAGACAGCCATGGTGCGCTCCCTACACAAGTGAACGGATGGGAAATAAAGGAGAGGAGATAAGAGAGTGTGCTCGATGAGGGAGGCGTGTGGGTGGTCATGTCACCAAAAGAAGAAAGAAAGGAGAGGGAAGGGGGTCCGATACGAGGGACGAGGCATGAAAGTCGAGAGTCGACCGGATGCTAGAAAAAAGAAAAGCGCACAGTGCACCAGGACGGCGAGTGCGGCATGATGATGCGGCCATGCGAGAACGGGGAGCTAGATGGCCCGACATAGATGACGTTCGTAGGGCACGCAGCGAAATGACCCAGCATGCGTAGCGCGGTCAACTAAACACAGGGCTTGGGACATGACATCCACTCAGACCTTTACAATCACTCTCGACTACCCAAGGCTAACTTGCCTTACTACTCTTCTTTTTCTTTCCCTTCCTTGACCACATCCATCTTGCATGCAGACTAAGACCATGTCATACGTTCTTCCTCCAAACCACCTCCTTTTTATTTACTTAGAGAGAACATTATTTCATCAACCTGTTGTGGATTTCCCGTTTGAACACCTGAACATTTCCAAGGAAGTTATTTGTAGCAAAAGCGGTACGGCGGTGTAACTTGGTAAAGGTACTTGGTCAACAACCTCGATACCAGCACGTGCCGAGCCACGTCACCATGTGGCAGCTGTTCCACCGGGAGCCCTCGGTTTTGTCGTGGCACCATAAGCTATTAACCAGTCAACTATTACCAACTTACACACCATAAAGGCGGTGGGGTCAAGGACCACAGAGTAAGGGGAGTATTGCAAGGGAAGATTCAAACAACAAGGGACAAGGAATTCAAATCCAACGGCGGATTTGATTTAAAGAGATTCATGTGTTCTGTTGGGACATCCACAGTTAGTGGATACAGTGTTCTAAGTTATCCAACCATGGCTGGTCTGTTGGCATCCGAATAGTAACTTCTCTTGTAACCTGCTTAATATCACCTTTGAAAACCTTAAGCACGTCTAACGGGACTTAAAGTAGATGGACGCAATAAACACAGTGAAATAAAAAAATGCATATTCCAACGATCTTACACGGGTACATCATACAAGCATCCAGTATCCCCTTCACGGCACATCATTCACCTATGGTCGAACGATCTCAACAGCTACGGACGACAACAACGGCAAGAGTACAATACCGGAGGACAACGATGAACAACACTACTACTACGGGTACAACATCCCAAGGCAACTAATCTACATTCAGACCATGCATCTTCCTTCCTGGGCTTGGCGGATTCTTCTACCGCCCTGGCTATGGATCTACCTCTTCTCGTGGCAATGGCTGAGTGAGAGGAACCAAAGGCTCAACTTCTGACACTTCCGAAGGTGGAGGTACTGGCGGCACTGCAACACCGGTTCTCCTTCTTTCTAGCGGGTGGATAGGGATCCCTTCCATGATTGGGGCATCCTGCCTTTCAGCAGCCAGCGTCCTCCGCTTGGCTTTGGTGACAAGATAGGCCTCCCATAGCTTATGGACATGCCAATCTTTAGCCTCCTTCAGGGCTTCTGACATGGTAGTCTCCCGACTCTCAGCAGCTGCAGCACTGGCATGCGCTTCGGTAAGTTGCACCTAGAGCATCCGGGTGAAGATCTCGGCTTCCTCCGCTCGCTGGAGGCAGATCCTCAGTTCCAAGGCTTGCTGGTCATACTGCTCATCTAGAGCAAGCAGGTACGTGGTCAAGCGCACCATGGTAAGACTATCTTCTTGTGACTCCCACCCTTGCAAGGCCTCCATGCAAGCCCTCCATGCCTGCCGATTCCTGTCCAAAGGGGAAAGAGCCTCATGGGGGTACGTGCAATGGGCTCCTCATAGATCTGGCAGAGGTACCACAAGGCTTTGTGGGCCATAACCTGGTAGGTGTTGATGAAGCTAAACCCGGTTGCGGTCACACTCCAGACTTCAGTGAGGTCGGGGAACTCTTCACTCTTCCCGATGTAGACGGTAACCTCACACCGCTCGGTGCCATGCTCCTCATACTCACAGCCCTCATACCCAGGACGATCTTTGACTCGAGCTTTTGTAGGGTGGCATGCAGGATTCTAGGAAAACCCTCAACATTTAGGCAGTAACTACTAACCTAGGCTCCTGCCATTTCTGGCGGTGGTGGTGAGGAAGACTGAGTGAAAAGCTGGCTCAAAGGAAAATCTAAGCGAGCTAAAGTGCGCCAAGTGGTGGTACCAATGGCTAAGCCAGGCTCTACTTAAAAAGGCGGAGCATTCAGTGGTCCTGACATGGTTCACCAGGGTTCCTGCGTGGGGTCACTATAAATGAATCGACCAAACTCCTCGTGTTCGAGGCGAGCGACGTGCGATGCCATTACTGACTAGTACGACTGCAGGGCACGGGTCCGACAAGAGTGCAGAAAAGGGGTACGGGGAGACATGGGTCATGACAGGCCTGAACCACGAGTGAACATGGAGCACGAAGCCACAATGCAGACCTAACTCTGGAACAGGAACGAGTCAGTCGTGCATACTACGACACACGTGACACCTATGGATGGCGTATCTGCAAGCAATACGAGCGCTACAATGCACAAGCAGAATGTGCATGCATGCACGTCCTATACGTCCCTTCGCTGTTGCCAACATATAGGGCAACCGTTCTCAAATTTTTGGCACATCGTTTTCTCCCTGTAGCTAATCGATACTATCGAACTATGCTCGGGTTAGTGTACCTGTAGAAAAATTGATTAAGCCTACCTAAGTCAGTAGAGTGCCATCTATCCTGGATACATAACCATAGTAATAGGGCTACTTATATAACTTCGCATAAAGACGTCCTAACTTTTTGTAAAAATAGGTTATCAAATTTTTGTTTAGAAAATGTTTTCGAAGCTTTATTTCCTCATTTATGCTCTGATACCACCTATGGTAGAACCACCTAATCTAATGCCTCTCAGGAGTGCTTGTCTCCCATTAGACACTAAGCACTCAAGGGAGAACATCAAATTACACAGTCCCGTCGGGCACACCCCGAGGGAGAACCCAAAGATCCATATTTTTTCATCAGGATCACAAATGAGAGAATAAAGCTTACATCATTCTTAACCATTTCTTACATCACTTTTAGTACAACATCAGAGTATAATAGTTATTGTATAACAGTGGAATTAATTATCTATTCATGGCATGATAAAGCATTGATATATAAACTATGGCAACAGTTTATCAAACTTTCATTTATAAAAACATTTAGAGAGAGTTATAAATAAAAACTATGATCGCAGCGTAAAGAAAATCCACTCTGAGCCCACTAGGAGGAATCCACACACAAAGTCAACTCTAGCATCCACCTGTCACCTGCAACAGGGGGAATAAAACCCTGAGTATTCAATTGTACTCAGCAAGACTTACCCGACAGGAGGAAAGAAAAGACTCCAAGGATATGCAAGGCTATCTGGCTTGTGGGTTCATTGCATTCGTAGGAAGCATTACTAAGAGTGTGTCCTTATATTCGATTTTTATTAATAGCTGCATTGGTTCATTAACTAACCATTCTATGTAAGCACATGTGCTACTCTCAAGCAGGTGGTAAGCAATAAGATTTCTTTTTTCCATCTTCCATCTTTCATCTTTCATTTCTTACTACGGTGCTAAACCGTAGACAAGCCATACCGGATTTCCCGGCGATTCGCGAATCAATGCCCTCAACTAGGTACCCCGAAAACACACGCCCTGCTTGTACCCAAGGCACAAGCATGACCAACCCATCACCCTCCTATCCTAGGTGTCTAGGTCCCCATCCAAACTAGGACTCCAATCCCCCGCCCCTGAGTCCCGGACTCAGTGCAGTGCAAGGACCTCCTGACCCAAAAACCACCCTGATAGTCGGTCCGAAAAGAGTCGGATCCACGACAAGAGAGCAACAAGTCTTCTAAGCACCCATACCCAAGTATGTGCTCGGGATAATAAGTCTATGACTTGTCTAGAGCCTTATGCAACGGCCGGTCCTTAATCGACACAGACAGGGAAAGCAGTGTAACCAAGCCATGCCCTGCGTTCACGGCAACACAACCTCTTACACCCACCAATACCCAAACCATATCCCTGCCCGGTCACCATTTTCCTTTCCACCATTTTTATATATTCCAAGTGATAATAATCCAATAATATATTTCCTATCTCTCGCGAGTGACAGCCATGACTCGACTTCTACCGGAGTCCTATAGCATAGCAATCTACATGATCCTGTCATACTAGTAAGATTCATAGGATAAATATATATATATATATGCAAGTGAGTTTCATTCAACTCCTTAAAACTTAATGCACAAATATAATTTGAACTGCAGAAAAGTAGGGGTTATGCATCGGAGCTTGCCGGGGTTAGATATATATTAAAAAGTTAGTATCTGCATCTTCAGATCATCCACCATCATCTGAATAGAAAGCCCATTGCATCATCTCCTAGAGAGAATACCATTACACCATCTCCGGATTCCCAATCATCCCTCAATTGATCCGTTGTTCCATCATCGTACCTATATGATATGCATTGATGCAAATGCATAGATGTAATTAATCGACTGCAATCGTGACTCGTAAAATACGATTTACGCCACTCAAGCTAACGATCTAGTTCTAACGATGACCGTACTTAGGCTACATATCCATGTTGTCGAATAAGATATTATTTTCCAACAATCGTTTTAGTTATACAATCCCAAGTTATTTCTTTATTTCATTCTATCGATTTAATCCTTGTTCGAAATAGAGCATCATTAGCTACCTAGCAAACTGATTATTTTGGAGCCACCAAAATTACAATGAGTACCTAATATTGCTAGGAGCCTACTGTAAAAATTTTTAGATTCAACACTATTACCACTTTATCACAATAATTCCTACAAGTTTATATTTTTACAATATTAAGTACCTTAAATTAATTATATAGCTTCCAATAATATTGTGAAACTATGTGAATAAAATACACTATTGGATGGATCATGATTTTAGGAGACTAACAAAATTGGTTTCGCCATTTTTTGACACCTACACAATTTTATATTGATTTTGCAAGTTTCAACCATTTTAAACAAAAACTAGAAAAAAGGGATAGGCACTTGGGCTGGCCTCGGCCAGCGTGGCCCACACGGGCAGCCAAGAGGTCCAGGCACCTGCAGCCCAGTTGGCCAGGCAGGCAGCTCACCGGCGCGCACGCGAGCCGCGGCCCATGGCCGGCTGTAGCCCACGCGGCCAAGGCCTAGAGGGCGGGGCGCGCACACGGCGCAACGGCCCAGGCGCGGCGGCCAATCCGGCCCAGCGTGCAACGCAGTAACAAATGTGGGCAGCCCGGTGCGAGCAGGCCGCCCACGACGGAAAACCTAGCGGCGGCGGCACCATTTTACAAAAACGTCCCTACGTTTCTAACAAATCACCCCGCAGTACATCAGCACTATTCACTTGGGTCACGTATTTCACAATAACAACCCTGTACAATATTTTACTTGGACTCATACCCTTATCTTCATCCTCAAAAGTAGAGGGCAAACGGGGAGCATCGGCCGGCGACGGGAACGACGTTGCGGTACCGGGGAAGGCACGACGGCGATGGAGGCGGTGCGCAGGGGCAGCGAGGGCAACAGCCAAGACGGCACTTGCTCCACACGCTACGGCACGGCACGGAGGCAGCGATGAGGCTAGGTGTGCACACATGCGTCCACGAGTGCATTGTGTACGTGCACGACATGCGTGTGTGTTGCCGTAATTTTTAACATGCCTAAACCGAATCAATTTCAACAACTACGTATTTCATACACTAGTCCATACGTCATACTGATTTGTAGAAACAAAACATTTAGGAACTAATTAATCCATTGTTCAATATAATTCGCCAAAATTGACACTTTTAAACATAAGTTAAAATTTTAAAATCCGACAAACTCGTTTCGGTAAATTTTTCTTCGGCCTAAGTCGCGGTGCTAAACAAACTCGTAACACCAGGGGGTGTTATATGTTCCACACTGAGCCAACCACTGCCATGTAGGGTTAACCATCGTGATTCACTGCAAGCCAGGTAGCCATCATGCTATCGCCTCACTTGCCCCACCTATCAACGTTGTCCTGCAGCAGGCCAACCATTGCCATGCAACACTAGTCACCACAGTTTGCTACAAGCTACCAAGTTGATGTGTTAGTAGCTGCCTCTAGTCGTCGCCATGGGGGCACCTTCAAGATCTATTCACAACATACATAACTCCTATCAACCAAGTCGCCTCATCAGGATAGCAGAACAGTCAAGCAAGGCCTCAAGCTGCCATCAGACACCATGCAGAACACCATGGCAAACCACTATGCTGCCTAACCACTCCCGCATCTGCGTCCTTGCTAACTTCATGGACACTCGTGGTGCACAGCCTTGCCATACCACTGCCCAACAACTGCCATACAGATGCCAAGCCCCTAATCATTGAGCATATGTCCTCGGCTGCCTTCCGCCAAAGTTGACACTTGCACCTCGAGTCCATGGCTAGACCTCCACCCTCCTCAAGACTACCACCATCACTGTGGCATCAACACTGCCATGCGCGATACACCACCGCGCCACCACGCAACTTCTACATTAACGTACCAACATGCCATGCATGAGCAGCCACTACCATCCTGTCGTGACACCACCACTCTATAAACCTCACACATACATTGTCGTCCTCTTCTACAACATCACCAGGCAATCACCGGTGGCAACTCCACACCATCACCAAAACCTTGCCATGGACCTAGAAACCTTGCTGCGTGCGCCTCATCACTAGCACTCGTGCAACAACTGTTCCACTATACCGTTGCACGAGTAGTTGCCAAGGCATCATAGGCCCTAAACTAGCTAGCATCGAGCCAGATCCATGAGCGTCTAGCCACCAAACAGCATTCCTGGCCCGGATCCGGACATCTAGACAAAGTCACCACAGGCGCCTCGCTGTCGACGGGAACATCGCTTACCACTGAAAGCACAAACGCCGTTAAACCCTAGAAAATTCGCTCCCACATAGAGTCGAACCTAGGACCTGAAGTGCTACTAAGGCTTTTGTAATGATTAGGCTACAGGCCCTTTCACATGGTTTTTTCACTTATATAGCAACGAGGGATCTTCCTCCAATTTTGGCCTCTAAAATGCCTAGTATCTTTGCATCGTTTCTTAGGGTAGCAATTAATTGTTTTATATATGTTTTGTCTATGATAACTGACCAATAACTAGTACTACCATCGAATAAAACAACTCTACGGGAATTCTACTACGCAGTTTGCAAAGGTTGGATTTTGTTTTTGTGCCCAAGCTGTAATCACCACTATGATACATCTTTTCTCTCTCTTCGTTAATTCACAACAAGTTTTAAAAAGTCCCCCCTTTCATTCATTACTGTACTATAGAGCTCCCTATTGTGGCGGCGATGGCGGCTGTGCTCGGTAGTGGCGGCGGCGGTTGTGCTCGGTGGGAAGAAGTTGTGTTGCCGATTGCACATCTTCGCCAAGGTACTATAGAGCTCCCCTTTGTGGCTGACACGGATGTCTCCATTGAGTAGGACGCAGTCGCGCCACGGTTTATTGCCACCGAGATCCACCCGGGGGTCACCAAGGTCGTCGTATAGGACCTCCCCTATGGCGGCATCCACGACAATGATGATGAAGGAGCCGTTGCCTTCTAGCTGGACATGCCAAACTTCCTCCTCTACGCTACACGCACCCTACCATGGACACCTCCACCTATGCCAAGGGTGAGCTTGTTGTTATTATCCCTCGACCGGGACCTCTCCTAGTGATGAGACTCGAAACAAGTTTAGTGAGCTAAAAATTGAAAAATAGAAGTTTGGGATCGAGATGACACCGCCCAACAAGTTTAGGCACAGCCAGCAAAGGCGGAGGTTAATGTAGGCAAAGCTTGGCGCTTGCCTCCCACCCCCTTCCTCCATGCATTGGCCACTGCAAGTCTTCATCTAAGGAGATTGTGCTTGGAAACTCCGTGTCTGACATGTAGAAGTTGAGTGAGCTAGGGCCGACTATAGCTGAAGTGCTATGTTAGAGTGTAGTTGCCCCCCTTTGTTTGGCTCCATGTTCCGCCACTGACTACAAATGAATTCACTCTTTGGTAAAGGTATATGAATGAATGACTTGCTATGGGAATCCTACATGGGAATAAAAAAATCAAATCTAAAAGACTGTATCCCTTGAAAAGCCTAGTTTGTTTTTGGTAATTTAGTGACAACTAGTGGGACTAATGCTTTACTTGAGTTGATAAGCTAGGTTAGTCCACAAGGCGAAGTTGACTAACACATGGATCCATGAGAGGAGATGGCTAGGACCATGGAGGTGAAGTGCTCAACATGGAGAAGAAGATGACGGAGATGAATGAACTTGGAAGCAAAAGGCCAAAGGCAAAGGTAGTATATGCGTAGGCTTTTGTTTCACAGATCGTTTTCAGTGAAGTTTCAAAGTGACGACCTATTCTCGCGTGCCATTGGAGAGTGTGGACACTAGAGAGAGTGCTAACACATGGTTATGATCTATGCATTTGTGAAGTGCGCAATAGATTTGAATGTGAGTCATTGGAAACTCCGGCGGGGGGCACTAGAGGATTCCAGCGGCCGTGAAAACCTTCTGTAAGGCCACCAAAAATAATGTCCGGTGGTGAACTCCACCCTTCACTAGACTTTAGGCATCGGCCTAAACCTTTTGTAGATGCGCGCGGTGGCTCTGTGTGGCCACTAAATTTCTCCGATGACACTAGATGGAGCACCATCGAAGTAAAGGCAATTCAACGGCTAATTTAAACTAGCCCTTGAGTTAGCCATTGTGGGCTCCTATGCATTTCTCCGGTGACCCCCTTCGGAGCTTTTCGATGAGCACGCGCACAACCCAATGAAAGGGAATAATGACTATCTCTTGAGGTGTCTTTTAAGTAGAATGTTTGCCTGGGCTTGAGCTCTCTCTTTGCACTCCCAATAGATACACACACTAACTAGAGCTTAAGAACTCACTACACTCATTTTTTTCTTAGTTGATACTGCTTTTGGGTGAGATTGGAGTTGATCTAGTGCATTTGTACTAAAAATTTGCATCTAGTGGCACTAGTGACTTATATATTGAAGCTGCGGGATTCTTGTTACTCTTGGTGGTTTCTACCACCTAGATGGCTTGGAGAAACTGGAGTTCCCTTGAAACACTCAATTGGATATTTTGAGGTGATCGAGACCTCGATTGCGAGTGGATCTTGTGTGCTCATTCTCCCTCTGGTGAAGGTGATGAAGAGCAACTCTAGATGCACTAGTGACTTATTGAAGCTGTGGGATTCATGTTACACTTGATGGTTGTTGTCATCTAGATGACTTGGAGCAGCTGGAGTTCCCATGAAGCACTCAATTAGAGATTGTGATGTGCTTGGAAAATCGATTGTGAGGGGCTCTTGTGCTCATCTCCGTCAACTAAGGCGAAGAGCAACTCTAGTGGAATAGAGGCTGTTGGTGTACCTCGTGATTGGCTGTCTTACACACTAGAGCTAATGTAAGAGCCAATCTTGAGGGCTTGTTGAGCTAGTAGGGGAGCAACAATCCTTGGACACTCCTCAATGGGGATTAGGTTGCCGGCAAGCAACTGAACCTCAGGAAAAAAAACTTGTGTCATCTGTCTCCCATTGTGGTTTGCAATCTCTACACTTGCTTTTTCTTTGTGTTTTCTTAGCTTGTGTAGTTGTTTAGCCCTCTAGCTTGCTTGCTGCTTGTGTAGTCATTCTTGTTGCTAGAGTGCTTGTGTAGTTGTTCTTGTTGCTAGAGTACCCGGGTAGTCGCTAGTGTTTCTTTGGAGTAGCCCTTTTGTAGTTGAGTAGCTAGTTGCTTTGCTTGCATTGTTGTTAATAGGACTTGTTTAGGGTGCTCTTGCTTGGCTTGTTAGTTTAGGTGCTTATATTGCTTATTAGGGCTCACATTTGTTACTAATACTTGCTCCTATTTGTGTTTATACCTTGTGGAAATTTGCACCCTCTTTTAGCCATTAAGGGCTAATTTGGAAGGAAGGGGAGACACAGCCAGGGATGAAAAACCCTCCATGAAGAACTAAATAATTATTAAAATTATTTTTCTATGATTTTTTCACCCTAAAAAAAGTCATGGACCCAAGAGGATTTATTTGAGTTCCCAAATTAGTCCTAACCGATCCTTTCAATCCTGGTCCCGAATCTGTTTTTTTGTGCTTCACAATTTCTTACTCATCCCCACTGTAGATGCCCTCATGCCACATCAATTTGTCCTACTGTGTGGCGTGCGTTGAATGAGTATATTATATTATCATGTTTGGTGTGACTAGTGCAAGCTACTAACAAAACTACAAAAGCTTCTCCTCCTGTTGTGCTATTAACGGGGTCCACCATAACCTACAAGAAACCTCGGTCCCATGTGACTTCTACTACTTAACAATGACTACCGGCCGGCTAGTCCAACCTCCAACGTGTGTGTGTGTGTGTGTGTGTGTGTGTGTGTATATATATATATATATATATATATATATATATATATATATATATATATATATATATATATATATATATATATATATATATATATATATATATATAATAATAATAATAATAATAATAATGGGTTAGAAACAAAAGAGAATAGGCAGAGATTTGTCCATTGTCAACATGCGGAATCGCATTGCAATAACTAGATTTGTTCACAGCAAGAAAGTTTGTGAAATAGGGGTACATTGCTAGCTGCATTGTTCAAGTCTCATGTGAGGGACTCGTATTCAAACATTTGGCATCGAAACCAATGAAATCTGACGGGCGAAACACACACACAGTTCAACTCACGCCACGTTCTGTTTGCGCTGGTTTGACTTATCATGACTGAAAGTCTGTTGGTTGGTTTGGCGTGAGAGAAAAATACTGTTTGTTGGCTAATAAGTCATGGGTGATAAACCAGATACGAGCAAGCGAACAGCTGTCAATTGCAACAATAAGAACCAACAATAGGGGGACAGGATGAGCAAAACACAACACATGAGCTCTAAATCAAAATCAATGCATTTGCAAACCCATCATCTCTAGCAGTACTTGTCGTCGGACTTGGCGAGCTCGCAGTCGACCTTCTGGAACACGACGGACGCGGCCCCCGGCGCGGCGAGCTGCAGCTTGAGCGGGCAGGTGGCCTCGATCTTGCACTTGGTCTTGCGCAGCGTGTACTTGAACTTGCCCGTGACGGCCACCTCCACCTGGAACACCCCCGTGGCGTTCTCCTTCCTGAACTCGGCCTCGCCGGCGTTGCCGAGCGCCACGCCCCGGCCCTCGGAGCTCGAGGCCAGGTGGTACACCACCGTCTTCCGGGGGCCCAGCTTCTCGCCCTTGTCGGCGACCTGCACGCGCTCGAACGGCTGCCCGTCGAAGCTGTACGCGGCCTCCAGCGGCTTGTTGTGCTTGATGCCGATGGCCCAGTTCGGGTTGCGGACCGTCAGCGCCAGCGTGAGGTTGTAGGCCAGCGCCGTCGTGGGCGTGGTCACCAGAGCGAACCGGGTGAGCGACGCGTCCTCGACGCTGATCTTGACATGGCGGAGGGGCCCGCCAAAGATGACGATGATGAGGACGACGCCAGTCACGATGATAAGGCCGATGACGATGGCCAGACAGATGAGCCAGTCCTTGACCTTGTCCCAGAAGCCGTCGCAGCAGCCACACATGGTTGCCTGCCTCGCCGCGCGCGCGGTTGATGAGGCGTTCTTGCTTCAGATGTAGGAGGAGGCTGTGCTTGGAGTTTGCATCCGTTGTTTGAATTGGGAATTTGAGGTCGATCCGGTAATGGGATGATGCGTTGAGAAAGGAGCAAGTAAAGAATAATATGCATAGCTGTAGTAGACCTGTATAGTCTTGGTCCTCGTCATTGTTTTACACTTTCAGTTCAGCTAGTTGGCCCAGGGCTTATCTGGACGGCGCTTTATTTTTTTGTTGCGCGCACATGGAGATGCTGGAGAGCATCGGGCACATGAAAATAAGATTAGGACAGAAGACCATCATTTTGTCAATGCCAACTAGATTGATTAATAAGGACATTTCAAACCCTGATTAACGAGGACATTTTAAACCCAGAAACTAGGATAGTTTCTACATTTATTAGGTCATTTTTAGTGGGGTTTTATCATAGCTTCATCTACATTTAATAGGTTGCCACATAAATATTTTATGACATGACAATGTTCTAAAAAGAGAGAGAAGATGTGGGTCATAGAATTAAATGCCAATGAAACAAAAGAACGAAACTATGTATTAAAAATGATTGCTTAATATATGTTTAATTGCATTCTATATTCTTAGAAACGATTCTACAAAACTCTCCAAAGAGAATGGCCTTAGTTAAGATTTGAACTAAGCAAAAAGTTGATGTGACATTGAAATTAAAGAAGAGAGAGGATAAAATAGTTTCTTAAATAAAAAACTATGTCTACACGAGAATCAAGATAAAAAAGATAAGGTAGGTACGTTATTACGAAGGATTGTGTTCTTTGGTTTGATAACCCCTCCTGGTGTCTCCACGTGGGATCAAGGATTTCCACCCGATTTCCGTCACACTTCGCCAAATTATAGCTTTTTTATGTCTTGTTTGGATGCATGTGTATCTATCTCAATTCACATGTGTTGGAGTGGAATAGAATAGAAGTTAGTTCAATTTCACTCCAATCTACTTCAACACACGTAGATTAAGATGAATACGTGCACATCAAACAAGACCTGAGCAAGTTCACACTATACTGCCCCACATATAGGAGATTCCGTCTTTTGCCTTAGCTTCAAATAAATTCTCATAGGGGAAATACCGGGCACAGAGAACTTGTGCGCCGGAGTCGAGGTGTGGTAGAATGTGCCACCCTTATCTAGCAAGCCATACTGAAGGAGTACATCTCTGAATCCAAAACCTCCCAGCTTTTTTTATCCTGGTAATTTTTGCCAACCGATCCAACGAATCTCAAAGAAGAAAGATGAGAAAATAGTTTCTTACGTAAGAAACTATGTCTACGGAACTCAGATTTAAAGAGATGTGATAGATAGATGATGTATAGAGAAGACATGTAATTGAACAAAATTTATTTCGAAGAAACTATCTATTGAGAATATGATTTCTACGTATAATGTCTACTACATAATTTTCTTAAGTAAGAAACTATGTCTACGTGGAAACTGAGGTTTAAAGAGATGTGATAGATAGATAATGTAGAGAGAGGACATGTAATTGAACAAAATTTATTTCGAAGAAACTATGTATTGGGAATATGATTTCTATGTATAGTGTCTACTGCATAATTTTGATAGGTATAGAAACTACTCCCTTCATCTGAAAATAAATAACTTTCAAGATGCTTGATCTTTAAGTCCTAGAAATTAAACTTGTCAAAAAAAAGTCCTAGAAATTACCATGTTTGACGTTTAAAAAAAAAAGAAATTACCACATTAATAGAGGAAAAAAAAATTAAAATAACCATCAACATGCTGATAGATTACCGACCACTGCCACCACGCAAAAATTAACCTGGAAATATCCTTGATTTCTAGTATGTGTCTGTTACAAACACATGCCATTATTTTAGAAAAAAATAGCTTATATATGTTGGCTAAAATGGTCCCATTCGCTGGTCTGAAACTTGGCTGAAACTGGCTGGTTGTTGTGAGAGAGAAACACTGTAGCGGCTGGTTGATAAACAGTGTTTTGTGAGGAGGAGCAGCCGGCTGGTCTGGAAAAACCAGACCAGCGAACGCAGCCAATATTGAATCTTTGTCATGAAATGAATGGAGATGCAAAAGTGTCATGAACTTGTATTGCTAGATAGAGTTTAGGAGGATTAGCACAAGAAGTTTGGGAAGAACAGAGAGAGAAACAGAGACGAGCAGAGCTCGGAAGCTGAGACGGTAATGGGGATTAGTTTCTCCGTTATTCCATAATGGCTTCAATTCTTTACAACAGCTTATAAGCCACTCTCTTCACCGCCTTGGGCCGAGCCCCTACGCCTACATGGGCCAAGCCCAACCCTTCACACACTCGGCTCAACAGATGAGCCCAACACACACACAACGCCAACAGCAAAGAACCCTTCAGCCACGTTGCTTCCTCAGGCGCCTACTCCCGGAGTTGCTGACAAAAACTGTAATTCAAATTATCATCTGATGTCAAATAAAGTATTACTATGTTGAATGTGAGAGTTTAAAAATGAAGACATAGCAACTAAGATGCATAACTGATTTCGCTAATGGTAAAAGTTTGGGCATCTAGCGATTGATAAGAACATCGATGAAGCTATTGATATGCAAAACATGATGTAGAAGTGAATTGCATAATAGGATATGCTATTGTATAAAATTTGGCCAATATATATATATAGTTCAAGGTCATGGCGTTAATGAAGTAATAAAGAAAACTGGAGTACATGACTCGGATCGCTTATTGTGAAACAACTATTCATAGTGACAATAACCGGTAATAAATTTTAAAAACTAATAAACGGTAATGGAGGCATTGATTTTTGAGTACGTAGGGCGTGGAAATCAAAGTAGTGAGAATAGCGCAAGCTAAATTCCGTAAGGCCTTGTTTAGATATAGTCGGATTCACATCAATGCACATGTGCGGGGTGGATTGGAGTGGAACTTGAACTAAATTCCAACTCAATCCATCCCAACACTTGTGAGGTGAATCCGACAATATCCCAACAATGCCTAAAATGGAATGCCGCGCAATCGCACGGCTACACGTACACCTTTGCTACGCGGAAGGCGGTGATATGATCTCTAAGAAAAGAAAAACATGATTGGTATGCACTCCGAGATCACAGTATATATAGTTGCGTTGTTCAAATTTGAATCTTACTACAACTTTGCGCAAAGAAAAGGATGAACATGCATGCAAGCAATAGAAACACATTGTAAAAAACCAAATCCAATCAGCACTAGCATGATAAATGGCGTACCGAACAAAGACCGGTGCCATGCAACCAATGAAAAACACCTCTAGCAGTATTTATTCTCCGGCTTGGCGAGCTTGCATTCGACCTTCTGGAACACCACCGCCGGCGAGCCCGGCGGCGCGAGCTGCAGCTTTAGCGGACAGGTCGCCTCAAGCTTGCACTTGTGGTAGCGCGCCGTGTACTTGAACTTGCCGGTCAGCTTCACCTCCACCTCGAACAGGCCCGTCGCGTTCTGCTTCCTGAAGCTGGCCTCGCCTGCGTTCCCCAGTGACACGCTCCGCCTGCCGTCGGAGCTCGTGTCGAGGCGGTACACCACCGTCTTCCCGGCGCGCTGCTTGTCGCCCTTGTCGGCGACGTGAGCTCGGTCAAACTGCTGCCCGTCGAAGCTGTTCGCAGCGTCCAGCGGCTTGTCGTGCTTGATGGCGATGGCCCAGTTCGGGTTGCGGATGACGAGCATGAGCGAGAGGTTGTACGCCAGCGCCGTCGTGGGCGTGGTGACCAGCTCCATGTGGGTCAGGGACGCATCGTCGACGGTGATCTTGACATGCCGTAGGTAGCCAAAGGCAAAGCTGAAGACGAGGATGATCGCGACAGCGAGGACGACCAAGGTGATGATGATGGACTCGAAGCGGCCCATCTTTGGCTTGCCGCGGTAGCTTTTCTTGCTCTAGAGGGGAGGGCGTGTTAGGACTTAGGAGTTGAGAACTTGAGATATGATTCTTCTTTTGGAGAGGAAGCATGTTAATACTGCAGAGACATTCATGTGTGCACTTAGTCTTTGTCTTTGTTTAAACCGGGGTAGTTCAAACAATACTTGGTTGTTGTCAGGCTGTTCAACTATTTATTAGACAAAGTGACTTTGAGGAATGAGGTGTCTATTTTTTTTTTAAATGCCAACCTAAAATATTTTTATAGGTCTTGTTGTTCAGGGGTACACACCGGTTACGAGGCTGATTGCAGTTGAAGCGGTGGATGAGGATAACAAAGAGAACATGTTCCCAGTTTGTTGTGCATTGGAAAAATAGAAATGGCTGCAATATGATTCATTACTTTGTTCCGATGGCCAAATAATACTAGAATTAGTTCAGCTGTGTAGGTTTTTTGGTAGTGGACATCCATCTGAATTCAAATCCTCGACTTAACGCGGGTGTTCGTATTTTCATGGATTTACACGTTTACTTAAAAGAAAAAGTTGCAATGCTTGTATGGACTATGCTTTTTGATGGTAATCCACACATGAGGATGGTAAAGCACTGGTTTTTAATAGTGAGTTAATCATCATATGAGGAGCACAAGAAGCATTTCGTATTTGTTATATAGTAATTACTTATATAATAAATAATACTAATATAAGATTAACCCCTTTCATGGACCAAGCCTAGCCATGTCATTAGACTCAATTACAGCCTCACCACATGGCTAGCCAAGTCCCACCAACCCCAAAACCGTGACCACCATCTATAACCTCCATTTTCCTCATCAAGATGTCCATGTTTGCTGCCTACATATCCACTCCACCGATTTGGTTGACTCCACGGGCACGGGTTTAGTGCCACTCTTCTCTCTAAGAGCATCTCCAGCAGATTACCTATCCCCCATCCTTCAAATGTGTATCTGAACTCTTATTATGGGCAATTCACACTTTGACTCACTTTCTCCAACAGATTACCAAATTAAAACCACATACCCAATACTAGCCCAAACATGTAAAGGCCCACCTGTTAGTGTCTCACTTTTCTTCCCTTGGACCTCTCTCCCACAACACTATTTTTTCCCTCTCTCTCTCTCTCTCTCTCCGCCCATCGCAGTACATAAGCCGGCTGATAAGTCGGCTGGAGCTGTTTTGTTATGAGAGAAAAATACTGTAGATTCTGGCTGATAAGTTCAAGCGAGCAGGGAAGATATGACCTCCTTGTTAGCTTGTCTTGGCGTGTTAGGAGTTGAGATCTGATTCTTCTTTTGGAGAGGAAGCATGTTAATACTGCAGACACAATCATGCATGTGCACTTAGTCTTTGTCTTTGTTTAAACCGGGGTAGTTGAAACAATACTTTTGTTGTTGTCAGGCTGTGCAACTGTATTTATTGGACAAAGTGACTTTGAGGAATGAGGTGTTTTTTCTTAAAAAAATGCCAAACTAAAACATTTTTATAGGTCTTGTTGTTCCGGGGTGCACACTAGTTACAAGGCTGGTGGCAGTTGCAGCAGTGTGAAGAGGATAACAAAGAGAACATGCTCCGTTTGTTGCGCATTAGAAATGGCTGCAATATTATTCTTTGCTTTGCTCGGATGACAAAATAATACTAAAGTTATGGCCTATTTGGATACACTTACTGGTTGGAGCTAAAAATTAGCTCAAATTAGTTATAGTTGGCTAGATAGTTAGCTAACAACAAGTTAAGGACTTGTCTAAAAAAATAGCCCACTTATAGCCCCCTTGTTCGGATGTACTAGAACTAATTTGAGCTCATTTTAGCTAGCTAGCAATTAGCTTTTATATTCAAACAGGCCCTTAGTTCGGTTGGATAGGTTTCTTGTGGTTTGACATGTCCATCTGGATTAAGCCGTCGACTTAACGCGGGTGTTCGTATTTTTATGGATTTTTCCAAAATTTAATATGGTTTTATTCTTTCACTGGTAGACAATGTGCACATCGACAGCGAAATGTCAATTTTGACTTTGTCATCTCGAGATCTACCGGTCCAACACAGTCTTTTGGATGTCCTCGTAGAGACAGGGTATATGTGTATACATTCATAGAGGTAAATGTGAGTGTGTCTGTGTTATGTTTTGAAAAAAAAATACTAGAATTGAGTTTGTAGTTGGACCTTTTGTTTTAGTCATTCTCTATTTTTTTATCGGGTATAACTTGGACACACACAGCCCACACACTCCACACTCACATCATAAACATACACACGCATGCGTGTTCGTACACACGCATGCGTGTTCGTACACACGCAAAGAAGAGATTAGGAGGCTCTCTAACCTCTAGTTCGCGGGAAATGCGCAGTATCACCGAACGCGCATGCGTGTGCATACCCTGAAATTTCTAGAAAAAATCTAGAAAAAGGTGCGACACCAGAGACAGCGTCCCACTAGACAGCCCTACCACTGGACCGTAGGTCCATTCGCTTAGTCATTCTCTCTTGGCATTTGTAGTAAGTGGACTGGTTTCCTATTCGCAAGGGATAAGCCATTTCTTTATCTAATAACCAATATTTGTCTTTATTTTACACGTTTACATATAGAAAATTTTGCAACACTTGTGCGTGGACTACGGTTTTTGATGGTTGTCGACACATGAGGATGGTGAAGCACTGGTTGACAGAATATGCCATTAGGAATATGTTTGTTGTCACGACCTGATTTTTAATAGTGAGTTAATCATCATATGACGAGCACAAGAAGCATTTTGCATTTGTTATAGCAATTATATAATAAATAATACTAACATAAGATTAAATGGACGAAGCCTAGCCATGTCGTTAGACTCAATTACAGCCTCATCGCGCCCTCGCCACATGCCTGGCCTAGTCCCACCTCGCCCTCGTAATTTGCGAAGGAGAAAAGTACAAGGCTATGGGGCCGGTGGGGATTAGGGCACCCACGATAGCTGACTCTTATAAATGTCCATGTAGCCCAAGGCACGGTGTCCCAACACGAAGCCCGCAATTTTGGCTGGGCCCAAGCACGGCACGGCCCGATGGTCAGCGGGCCCGGGCTGGCCTGGCCTGAGGGAGAAGGCCATGCCTAGGCCATTGCTCAGGCCCATGGGCTTGCATGGCATGGCCCGGCTTCAACGGTCTGCCCAGCCTCTCCCCCGGCCCCCAGTCCCCCACTCCCCCTCCTCCCTAAGGCCCAGCCCCCACGTGCTCCCCGCCTCTCCCCTCATATATAAGCGACACGTCGCGGCGCCCTCTCCCTCACCCCGAACCCTAGTTCATTTCACACCCGCCGCGCTGCTCTCATCTCGCCTCGCGGCTCGCGCCCTCGCCCTCGCCGTCTGGCTCCGTCCTCCCCGACTCCGATGAGGTGACCTCGATGATCCGCCTACCGCCGTCAAGCAGTTCCCTACTCCTCCTACCTGATCCCCTCCCTCTCCGCCTCTCCCTTCTCCCTGTCCCTATCTCCCCTCTAGATCTCAGTGATTATGTGAGTTCATGTCCCTGTCTGCCCCTCCTCCGCCGCTCGTCGTCCTTCTAACCGGTGTGTCATCTTCTCTGGGTGGCCCTCGTCTTCTCCGGCATCGGGCTCCGGTTGTGCAGGTACAACCCTAACCCTAACCCTAACCCTAACCCTCCTCTTCTTCCATTGATGATTGATCTATTCTGATCTATTCTTTTCCTCCTCCTCCATCTCTTTGCGTAGGTCGGTAGACGATGCATCGTCCTCTAGCTGTGGCATAGAGCGACCAAGGTGGCCCCACGCACCATTGAGGCACGGTGCTGGAGAGCCCTCCACGGTCGAGGGCACCATGGCTGGTGCTAATGACGAGATCGTCTGGCTACTCACCGGCAACGACGATCTAATCACGGCAGGCCTGGCCCGTAAGGACGACGATGACACCCATGAGGACGCTACTGCCTTGTTCAGTATCGATGTCGGTAGCGGCTCTGCTGCTCTGATCGATCTAGACGGCAGCAGTGGTGAAAGGGTGACGACGACTGGGAGCCCGGTCTGCTCCAACAGCTCAACTCCATCTGTTGCTGGTACTGGTACCTCTTCTAGACCCGGTGTTGGTAAGCATAAATCTGCCGTGTGGGCTAATTTTGATGAGATCTATGAGACTGTGAATGGTAGACAAATCTGCACTAAAGCTACCTGTAAAATGTGTAAGCATACTTTGTCTGCTAGATTTAATGCTGGCACTAGGCACTTGAAGAGACACCATAAATCTTGTAGGCAGAAAACTGATCAAGCTTCTAGGGTTTAGTCTAGGCTTGCTTACAATCCTGATGGTTCTATGCATAACTGGGATTATAAACCTAATGTTGCTAGATCTAAATTGTGTCACTTGATTGCTAGGCTTGATTTGCCGTTAGGTATTGGTGAGACAGAGACCTAGGAGGATTACATTGTTCGTGCTCATAACCCTAGGTTTATTAAAGTATCTAGATAGACCACCACTAGAGATCTGAGTAAACTGTTTACTGAACGTCGTAATATGCTTAAGAATTCTGTGTTGTCTGCTGCTTCCTCTGTTGCTCTAACATTAGACATTTATTCTAGTAATGCTAAGGAGGATTACATTAGTGTTGTTGCTCATTTTGTGAGTGCTGATTGGAAGTTACAGAAAAAGGTTATTGGGCTTAGGTTGATTAAGGTGAAACATACTGGTGAAAATATTGCTGAAAGAGTTGCTTGTGTGGTTGAGGAGTTTGGTCTGATTGATAAGGTTTTCTCTGTAACTCTAGATAATGCTTCTTCTAATGCTAAGGCTATGGAAACTTGGACACCTATGTTTGCTGGTTATTTAGGTCATGTTCCTACACCTGATCCTATTGATCCTTCTAAGCGTAAGTACAGTCTTGTGCATCAATGTTGTGTTTGTCATATCATTAATCTGATTATAAAATCTGGTTTGAAGAGGTTCAAACCTTACACAGAAGATTTTAAAACTGCTATTAACTATTTTAAATTCCTATAATCAAAGAATTGCTATGTTTAAGAACTATTGTACTGCTAAGGGTGTTAGACCTATAAAGTTTGGCTTAGATATGGATGTTAGATGGAATGCTATATATCTTATGCTTAAACACTTGGTTCCATATAAGTATATTTTTTCTATGTTCATTAATTTCAATAATGGCTCTGAATTGTTGTCTACAAGACATTGGTATATAGCTAAAAAGATATTAGAGTTTCTGGAACTATTTTATGACTCCACTGTTGTTCTTTCTGGTGTCTACTATCCAATTAGTTCACTTATCTTACACCATCTGCTAGAAATTGCTTCTCATTTACATGCAAGTGAAAAAGATCAAAATCTAATTGCTATTGTATATCCTATGAAGCTTAAATTCCTTAAATACTAGCAGCATATACCTCTGTTATATTCATTTGCATTCTTCTTTATCCTAGAGCTAAGATGAGAGGTTTATTTAGAGTCCTAGAATTACTTAAAGAGAGCACTGGTTGTGATTATACTTCATATTATGCTAATGTGAAAGCTAAAATTTACAAGTTATTTAATAAATATGAGAGAAAGTTTGGTGCAGCTAGAACTCAAAGGGCTACACAGCCTGCAAGCCATACAGGTAAGAAAAAACAGGCATGCGGAAAAATCTTTGGAGACCCTAGATCTATTTTTGGCCCTTCCCCTGCCTGTGCCCCCACTTTATCTTCATCTGCTTCTACTGCTAGTGAGCTCTCAGTTTACCTGGACAGTGACAATGTCACTGCATATGACGATGATTTTGATTTACTTCTCTGGTGGCATGACCACAAACTAACCTATCCAATCCTATCTATAATGGCTAGAAATATTATGTCTGTTCTTGTTTCTACTGTCTCTTCGGAATCATATTTTAGCTTGATAGGAAGGATAATTAAAAAGTGACGACGCCGCTTGTTCCCTGAAATTGTGGAGATGCTGGCCTGCATAAAGGATTGGGAGTTGGGAGAAAGAAGATTATAGCATGCCGTTGACAACCAAGAGCTGGAGGACTACTTCAAGAATCTGTACCTTGATGAAGATGTAGATGGGGCTGCTGGTACTGCTGGTTCATCTGGGGCTGGTACATCTAGGGCTGCTGGTAATTAGTGTTGAGAGATGAGAGAGTGCTCTGTTAATCTGTTATCTCTATTTTGTATCTGTCATCTATGACTGTGACTTGAGACCTTTGAACAATGATAGAATACTTATTAAGAGCTGTGCTGCACTCTTTTTCCCTAGTGTTTGTCACAAGGGTGAGTTTTACTTAGAAAGATTTTTAATGAGACAGCATTGCACAAACAACTCATTTTATCTTTTAAATTCTCCTCTGTGGCTCTGTTTCTTATTTTGTGGGATTTGAGATTGCTTGAGTTTTGACTTCAAAGTTAGAATAGTTGAGTGTTTTGATAGATTGTGCCTTTGTTTGAGTTGTGACTTGTGAAATTTGATAAGTGTTTGATGAGTGAATCTTTTTGAGGGGTTTTGAGGTCACCGGGCTGTGGGCTGGCACGGCACGCAATTTTGGCCGTGCTCAACGGGCCGGCACGGCATGAATTGCGGCCCGTAGTGCCGTGCTTGGGCCGAAGAGGCATGGCCCAGGAGGCACGGCATGCCGTGCCGGCCCGACACTGTGCGGGCCATGCTTGGCCCGTGCCCGTGCCATGCCGAGCCGGGCCGACCCGTTGGCCAACTATAGCTGACTCATAAGTTAGCTCTAAGTATTTTTTTATATTTTAATAGAAGAGAGAGAAAAGCTAGCTCTTGATCAAGGGTTACGCTTATACACACATTCCAAGATCATGTGAGAGTGTCATGTGGACCTAATCATACTATGAGCCATTGCTAAAAGCTACCACTATTGGAGAGATTGAGTTAGAGCTAGTAACTAGCTTATACCATTGCGGGTGCTCTTACCATCACTCGATGGATCGAAGTGCAAGCAGAGGAGCACAAGCCGAGGTGGATAATCTTAGCAACGCCAATGAGGAGGGCCCTGCCTTATGGTTTGGATTGGGCAGGGCTAGTGCACAATGGATGTGTGTTCAGGCCCCGCACACCTCGCTAGCGTCTCTAGCTCTAATTTGGCATCTGCTATGCGACCGCAGGTGCTGTGCTTCCATGCCGACGAGGGAGGGTCCCAGTTGTGCACGTGAAATCTCATGGTGCTACCACTAACTGTTAGATAGGGGAGATGCTTTGCATCCCTTGCATTTGAGAGAGAGGAGAGGAGTTTTGGTGATTCTTGGGGATGGATTAGGTAATCTATTAGACCCTCTTAATTACATATATGTCCATTTTTAGGTATTAGGGATGATTTGAGTAATCTGTTAGAGATGCTCTAAACTTAATTGGAGACCAACCGACTTCCAATTTCCTCTTAAAGATGTCCTAAGATGGTATAAGTGGATCAATACTAGGATTATGGTTAGCAATAGACATGAAACAACACTTTGAACTCATATGTTTCACAAACATTTCAACTAAGTCTTGGTCAGATTTGATTTGGATGTTGGACTTCCTATTAGCACAGAAGTATAACAACTTCACCACCTCACCATAGCCACATGGAAACTTGTCCATGATTTCATCAACAAGATGTTTGAAATTTGTGGTGTCAGGATCAACAATTTTGTTAACACTATACCGTTGTACATGCATATTGGTACTAACTATCCTAATTTTCTAGATTGAAGCTTGTCTTCGAGTCTATCCTACAAATGAACAAGGAGTTATGCATTTCTATGGGTATGAATCATTATGACATCAAAGCGCTATGATCTACGTAACAAGAATGAATGAGATGAGATGGAAATGATGTATAGGAGGAAGAGAAGGGAGCACTCACCCATTTGGATGTCAAGCCAGACACCCATCATCCTAATCCGTGTCCACTCCTCAAATCTACCTACAAAACCTCAGGTAAACTCTATTCATTTCAAATTATAAGACGTTTAGACTTTTTAGACGCATTATTTTTATCATATATCTAGATATAGTATTCATCCAAGTGCATAGCAAAAACTATATATCTAAATCTAAAAAAGCCAAAATATATTATAATTTGGAAGAGAGGGAGTACCGTCTAGTTAATTTTAAAAAGTTTGATTTACTAGAACATTAAAATGAGATAATTTAGGATGGAAGGAACTTTCCTTACACGGCAAAAGGAGCTCATCAATTTATTACTAGTACTAGTACAACTGTACAAGTGTACAACCAACCACGAACGAGCAGGTTACTGTGGCGTATGTCATTATAAGTCAGTTTATAAGCAATGTTGAACAGTAAAGAAAGACAAAAATTACCCATCCACAACTTGTTTGCTGGTTAATTTCTAGACTCGTAAACCCGGCTGAAAAACCCAATAAATAACCCCCGGCTGAAACCTACTGACGAAAAGGCTGCAAATCTCTAGTTCCCCATCCATTCCGCGGCGGATCTCTTCTCCCTCCATTGCCACCGGAGCCCAAGATTTGCCCGCCATGTGCTGCTTCGACGACTGCTGCTGCTGCGGCGGCTGCTACGACTCGTTCTGCGACCGGTGCTGCCCCTGCATCTCCTACGACACGCGCGAGACCATCTTCGGCTGCTGCATCTGCTTCCTCGTGCTCGCCGCCGTCGTGCTCTTCGTCGTGCTCCTGGTCGCCTACGGGTTCATCCGCCACGTGGAGGTCGCCGTGGAGGCCGCCTCGCTGACCAGGTTCGCCCTCGTGACCTCCCCGGCCACCGCGCTCGCCTACAACCTCTCGCTCACGCTCACGGTCCGCAACCGGAACTGGGCCATGAGCATCAAGAACACCGAGCCGCTGGAGGCGGACTACAGCTTCGACGGCCAGCGGTTCGACCGCGTCAAGCTCGCCGGCAAGGGGGACGTCCACCCGGCGGGCAAGACCCGCGTGTACCACCTCGACTCCGGTGCGGACGGCGCGTACGTGGCGCTGGGGAACGCCGGCGTCGCCGAGTTCGGGAAGGAGAACGCCACGGGGCTGTTCCAGGTGGAGGTGGCGCTCGCCGGCGAGGTCAGGTACCAGGCGCACGTCACCAAGTGCAAGCTGGCCGCGACGTGCCCGCTCAAGCTGCAGCTCGCGCCGCCGGGGACGACGGCCGTCGTCTTCCAGAAGGTCAAATGCAAGCTCGCCAAGCCCGACAAGAACTGCTAGCTAGCGTGCCGGCCGAATGGCGAGTGTTGTTCAATTTGTTAGTTTTTTCTTGTAGTAGTGATGAGCTAGTGATTGACGATTGTGCTGAATTTGATAAAAATTTGTAGGAATGGGCAGTAATTTCTTTGAATTGGAATTGTTGGTAAATTTGTGGATTGAATTTACCGAGTATCGTATTTGATAGGAGGCGAGTTTGTGTAATTCTTGAGTCGTTTGTGGAGAGGATTTCGCAATTCACACAATGGACATGATTGGAAGAGAGTTTCTATCAGGGAGTGCAGAAGATTTGGACTTGTTTCTCGAAATCTTACTCACCTTTCATTATACATATTGTGGTTTGTGCTCTGTTCTCTATGGCCCATTTTTGTTAATTTCCACCCTGCTTGGAAAGTTGTATACAGTCTTTAAGGGTTTAGGGTTTAACCAATAAATCCTTATATATTAATTCAACTATCATGAACTATTAAATCTCTAAGACCTACTAACACTGAGGAATTTATTGGTTTATAACAACAGATTGCCATATATAGGTATGCAAGATTTATTGAGTTAGGTGCCCCTTTCGTTGTGGGCTTGCGGTCACAGTTAACCTTTCTTGTTTGGATCTCATGCGTCAAAGACTTAGAAAAGTGCGGCAACTTTCTCTTGGTTCAACTAAAATAGGCTAACTCAAGTTAACGAAAGATTCAAAATTGAACAAATCATAGTTGTTTACTCCCTCTGTCCAAAACAAATTACTATTATCATTTTCCGAGAAGTTAAAAGTTTTTAACTTTGACCAAATATATATAAGAAAAATATTAATATTTATTGTGCATAATTAGTATTATTATATAAATTATTGAATATATTTTCGTAATATATCTTTTCACATATACAGATGATGCTAATATTTTTCTATAAATCTAGGTAAATTTAAAAAAGATTGAGCAGCACGAACTCTAAAGGGACACTCTTTTTAAGATGGAGGGAGTGCAAATTTAGTGACCCCTTCGTTCCAGTTATGAATGTTGATCTTGAAGCAAGATTCTCTTGTGATTATTAGCGTGGCTACCATTTTTTTTTATCTCGCTTCAACCTCTATTGTTGATCTTGAGTGACATGGTATATTGTTTAAACGATCCTTTGTCATTGTAGTCTTAACAATGCAATTTATGACCAAAAATACTTATTTGTGCCATTGTAGTTACCAAAAGTGTAGCCAAGAATCTAAAATGTTTTTAGTAAAATAAAAGATAAAGTTTTTGAATAAAAAGTAACTCTTGAATGTTTGATAGTTTAGAGCCCGTTCGGCTGGCTGGATGCCAGCGGGCTGGCTGGTTTCCTGTGTCACGAAATCACTGTTCACATCCTGCCAGAACAGTATTTTTCTCTCACAACAATCAGCCGGAACAGTATTTTTCAGTCCTGCCGAACAGGCCCTTAGTTTGGAGTATTCAAACATGCCCGAGGCAGATGGGACCTCTCACGCTTGGTGGGCAAGCCCTGGACGGCGTGGTACATCTTGAATTTCACAGTAAAATGTAAACGGACTTGGAAAAAAGAAAAAACAATTGAACTATCGATCTGAATGCATCTACTAGACATCTAGACCTCTCACCCTGTGACCCTGGGCAGTTCCGTCCGTGGCCGTCCCCTGGTCCCGCAGTGCCTGAGCCGTGAGTCAAGTCAACGCCTTCTCTTCCATCAAAGACCCTACAGCAGGGAGCTGCCCTGTCTCCCTCCATCGTCAGCACTCAGCACCCAGATCCGACAAAATTAAAGAGTGGCAGGGGGGGCAGCGCGCAGAAAACCGCGGGCAGAGGGCATCGGCGGATAGCAAACGCACGCGGCGAGGTCCATCATACTCATCCATGGGATAAGACACTGTTTCCACATCAGTTCAGCTGCGACAGCTCTTTGTACCCTTCGGACGCTCTGTCTTAACTATTTAGCCTAATTTATAGATACGGAGTACAGTACCAAAGTAATTAGTCAAATTTATAATAACAATTTTCTCGTTTCATAAAGAACAAAATTAAGAAAAATCTTTTTACATGCTACACTAAGATTCTTGCACAATAAAAGAAATTAAACCATGAATGTCATCGGACATCTTTGGAAACGGAAAAAAATTGGATTCGGACCTTCCTAGGAAGCCCTGGTGCGGACTGTGTCCCTGATGTGTGGGCCACGAGAGCATTTTAAACGTAATTGTTTACATCAAAATTTGGGAAAAAAAGAACGCAGAAACTCGAAGTTTCATGATTGTATCATCGAGGAATCGATTAGATGTGAATCGATATCAGCTGATTTAGATGTGATGTCATAATCGGCTATTTTATGGATGACGTCAGCAGACGACGTTAATGTGTTATACTTGAGTGGCGCCAGGAAGATGTGTCGGACTCTACAAATAAGGAAAATTGGGGTCCAGATTATTATTAAGTTACGAAGTTTTCTTTTATTCCAAGAATTGTAATGACTCGTATTTGAGTAGGATTCATGTTTATGTTCCGGGTACAAATATTAGACCCTGGTTATTGTAAAAAAAGAACGAACACTCAATCAATACAATCTTTCCGGCTTTCGCCATCGCATTAGTAATCGGAGCACCGTAGATCTCAGCAAGTTTTTCAGCAAACAAGGCTGCATCGACCTCCAGCTTGCGTGTAAGTACCGTCACGACTTGTATTGTGCTTGTAAAGCTACATCAGCTGATTGATCATTTATGAGCCATAATATAAGTTAGTTATCGATATGTATCGTAGTTTGTAAGGCTGCATCAGTTGATTGATCTCTTACGAATCATAATATAGATTAAAGTTATCGATCTTGTGTTAAATAACCTGTTTTTAAATACAATATCACCGGTTATCGAATCTGCTAAGATTAGTAAGATTTTCCTTATTATTTTTGGTTGATTCATCAATTATTGATCTTGCTATAATTAATGTTTTATTAATTATAACAAAATCACCCGATTGAGATAGAGATAGATCGGCATCATATCATCTCAATTGGTCGTCTTTTGATCTGGTCACGCTTTAAATCTTATAATTGAAGGCTTAATTCCGCTATATCGGCTGTTTTATCTCTATTCCAGTCAAATATAGTATGCATCCAAAGACATGTTTCAATCTTAATAAACTTACTAGTTAATGAGATCTAATCTAATGACACTATCATAACTGCATCAATCTGGTCGAACCTCACTGGTAAGACTTTAGATTAGAAACTATCGATTAGTAGTCTTATTCATGATCAAGATATGTACTTTATTTGTTTGCTATGACTGCATCGGTTATTTTAGCCGATTTGCCTATACTCTCACGTATATAATATGTTTTCATGAATCTGTCAACATATAGATGGTTTTATAGATTCTTTGGCTTTAGTTTAACATCGTTATCATGGCTACATCGATCCGATCGAACCACACTATTGATGATAATAGATTAGACTCAAAACTATTTGTAGATTCATTTATATTAGATAGTCGATTTGTTCGCATGTTATACTCTTCATGGGATTTGAGTGGTTGATTTTTTTTAATTTTTAATTGAGAAAAATAGGAAAAAAGATTGAAAAGAAGATGTACTGCATTTTTTTTAATCCCGTTATTACTAGTTGTAGGTAAAGAGGATCTGATGAAGATGTTCTTTGATGATTCATCTTCAGGTGTCCCACATCCAACAATAGTAAAAAAATGAGATCGACCCATCCTGACTCTAGTCGTCTCTAAACCAAATATACGCTGATAATCTCAGCATGACTAAGCATTCATCCTAGTGGTTAGAGCGTGCATGGCATTTTTGAACAAACATGTAAAAATATGCGTTCATTGTGGGACGTAACACATTTCCATTTCGGTCACTGTCTCCAACAAGGAACTCATATGGACACCTAAATCCAAAATGGATAGCAAGATATTTAAAATTAGCCTCCAACAGAGTACCTATACGGGAGACCTATTTTGGGTTGCTTGAGAGGCACAACCCAAATATGGGCATCCTCTCTCCTGGAAACTCATTTGCAGAAAGGATTCTCTTTTGGGTCTTGTTGGAGAAAATACCGAATAGGTATTGAACCTTTTGCCTGTATTTTAGGTGTTGTTGTTGGAGATAGCCTCACACCTTAGTATACCAAATCGTGGGCTAAACTCAGCCATTGAGGGTGTTGTATAGTAAAATACTAGTCCATCACGCGCGCCCTCGCGCGCGCCGGCAAGGTAGCAAAGGAGATAAAGGGGATTTTTTCATCCGATTCACTGTATAGATTGAATGGGGAGCGGAGAAATCCAACCATTTGGTGGAGGACACGCAGAGTGGCGAGAAGGGGCGGCGCGGGGGAAGCAGCGGTGGCGGCTACCGGCATGGGTCTATCGTGCCGCTCAGTGGCCGAGGACATCCACTGCCGTCGGGTCCCACGCGCGGCGCTGCGCAGCAGGCCGGGGGCGTCGTTGCCCCGCCAACGCGGCGCGCGAGGAGAGGCGAACCTACGGGCTGAAGCCGCTTTGGGGTGGCAGCCACGGTGGCGGCCACCTACGGGGGGCAGCGGGGGCCAGCTCGCGGACGTGTGGCACCGTCCAGCGCGACGGTGGGGCCCATGCAACCGGATCCAGTGGAGACAGGGAGGCCTCATGCTGGATCTGCCTACTCGGCGCAGATCCACCGCCTCCGTTGCCGGCGCAAGGTCCACGCCATGCTCCAGCTTCAGATCCGCCACCGGGAGGGGCCCCGCGAGAGACCACTTCAGATCCACCACCGAGGTTGCTGACGTGATCTCCTCGTCGTCATCCACGCCCACCACGGAGGTCCCTCCGCCGCAAGAGTCGTCCGCCGCGTCAGGGCCTCAGCTGGCTGGCCCCGCGGCCATGGGGACGATCGACGACGAAGGGGCCAAACCCTAGGCCGCGCGACCCGCTGCCTTGCGTCGCGAGGAGGACATGGCGTGGTGGTGGAGGAGGAGGAGGAGGAGTGTGGCCGTGGCCGCGCGGAGGGCCGGCCACCGCCGAGGTCGGCCCGCGTCGTCGCCTCAGTCGCGTGGCTACTGGGGAGCGAGGGAGGGAGCGTACATGCGAGAGGCTAAGGACAGGCATAGTTACGAGACAGAGAGTAAACGAATGAATGAAGGCTCCAGAACACGCAGACCAGAACAGTAGGCGCAACGAAATCTGGAAGTTGAAGCGAAGATCCTATGGCTGTAAACGAGGGGGCGATGTGGCCACCTTGAGCGGTGGCCAAACTCTCTTGCTTTGATATATAGAAACTAGTCCATCACGCGCGCCATCGCACGCGCCGGCAAGGTAGGAAAGGAAATAAATGAGTTTTTTCACCCGATTCATTGCATAGATTGAATGGGGAGCGGAGAAATCCAAGCATTTGGTGGAGCACACACGGAGCGGCGGGAAGGGACAGCATGGGGGAAAGCAGCGGCGATGGCTACCGACATGGGCCTGTCGTGGCACTCCGTGGCCGAGGACGTCCACCGCCATGGGGCCGCCCACCATGGGGGCCCACGCACGGCGCTGCACAGCAGGCCAGGGGCGCCGTCACCCCGCTAGTGCGGCGCACGAGGAGAGGCGAACCTACAGGACGAAGCCGTGTCGGGGTGGCAGCCACGGTGGCGGCCACCTACGGGGGGCAGCGGGGCCAGCTTGCGGACGTGTGGCACCATCCAGCGCGACGGTGGAGCCCATGCAGCTGGATCCAGTGGAGACGGGGAGGCCTCGTGCTGGATCCACCTACTCGTCGTAGATCCACCGCCTCCGTTGCCGGCACGAGGTCCACGGCGTGCTCCAGCTTCAGATCCACCGCCAGGAGGGGCCCCGCGAGCGGTCGCTTCAGATCCACCGCCGAGGTTGCTGACGTGACCTCCCCATCGTCATCCACACCCAGCACGGAGGTCCCTCCGCCGCTAGAGCTGGCCGTCACGTTAGGGCCTCAGCTGGCTGCCCACGTGGCCATGGGGACGACTGGCGACGGAGGGGCCAAGCCCTAGGTCACGTGACCCGTTGCCTTGCGTCGTAAGGAGGAAGCGGCGTGGTGGTGGTGGTGTTGGAGGAAGAGTGTGGCCGCCACCGCACGGAGGGCCAGCTACCGCCGCGGCATCGCGCTGCAATTCCGGTAGGGCCTCACGCGGTGAGCCGGCAGTGTTGACCCACCCGACATGCGGCGATGCGAGGGGAGGAGGAGGAGGTGGGCCTCGCCACATCGGGAGAGAGAGGAAGGGCTGGAAGAGGGCGGCCCGTGCAGCGGCGCATCACTGGAAGGGGGCGCCGAGCGTCGCGGAGAGGTCAAGGGAGACGGTACGACAGGAGGCTTCGAGAGGCAGCGAACGCGGTGGGAGCAGATATTTCGAGCCAAGCAACGTAGGAACCTGTGCGACGAACCAGGACCATTGATCTAAAAATCCAACAGCTAACACAATTCGGGTGACGTGGATGGCCTGAGAGTTGGCCAAAGCTTCCTGCTTTGATATATAGAAATGACTGCTTCAAAAGTACCCGGTGAATTCTTGTTAGAGCATCTCCAGCATTTCTTCAGTACTTGTACCTTTTCCAATTCTCATAGAACTGTCATACTAGTACTAGGGAAGTGGGGAGATAAAAAAGATTATTCTGGGACCTCTCGCACTGATGGAAACTCTCAGGCCACCACTGTCAGGCCCCTCAATTTGAGAGTCTTAAGTGCATCCGTATTTGCGTCAAGATCACGCACAAATACGAATAAAATCACAAGAATGGTATGCAGATATATAATAAAAGTTTTTGAGCTTTTATTGATATCTAGAAATAAGGTCTTACAATAGTGGCCCAAGGGGCATGGTCATAGGCTACATATCTAACGGAAGACTACGACCGTAAAACGACATTACTGATGCTCTAGAGCGGGATTATTATACAGCAAAGCGGTGTCCTATTCCACAAGCAACTTGAGCGTGGCCGAAACCCTAGCCTCGATGTCATACTCCTACGAATGTATCTCCTTATGGGAATCCTAGTCCTCGTGGTATGCTTCCTCGTCGAAGTCATAGTCTTCTTCCGTGCCGAGGTCTGTGTGTCAACAATGGGTGAGTACATACGTACTCAGCAAGCCCTAACCATAGTGTGGAAATAGAAGTGTAGTGGTGATTATAATTAGAGGTTGGGTCCTAGTAGAGTATTACCATTCCCACTAGTACCCGGATTAGCATCAATTTCATTACCAGTTTCATTACACATAAAAGTAAATCTAATCATAATATCTCATCCTAGCATTTGCCCATTTCAAGGACGTGGCTATTCAAATAGGTTTAAGTAACTCTGTAGAGGTGTACAAATTTTCCCACACGATAGGTGCAACCTCATCCATGATTAGTGGACGAAATAGACCTAAAGAGACCTCATACCCGAATGTACGCGACCTTTGACATCCATATAACTCTACTACAGTTTCTCAGGGGTTGGAACACAAAAACCGGAAAGATATCAAATCCCCCCAACATGATGATACCAAATGATCATAAAAGAAAAAAAAACATGGCTCGAACACGACCAAGAAAATCAAGGGCTCAAACGCAGCCAAAAACAAAAAGCTTAACGTGGAAGATCACATAGCATCCACGCCAACCGGACCACGGAAGAAAACCTATCCCCCGTGTCGGCTCCTGATATTCCATTGCCTACACCGACCTCCTAGTAGAAATTATACTTCTATCTAACAGGGTGTCAGATCAAGCCTACCCATATAGACATGTGGATGTACGTAATAACTCACTAGACGAGAGGGACTACGAACCAGTCCTTAAGTGACCGAGGCGAGTATCTCCCACAGGAATCCTCTCTTGGCATCCCTACCATGATAAACTACCTCCATAGTTTACGACTACTCGCCCAATGTCGGGGTTTAGTTTTAGGTTTAACAATTTTAAGTTCCATTATTATCCCTAAATCTAGTCATAGTGTGGAGCTCATGAAGTAGCAAGATAATCCTTTATCTTAATTTAACAATAATCATAATGATCGAGCTCATATTCTAGGGTAATAATCCTATAGTCATGTTTTAGCATTTCAGTGGTTTAAAGCAAGATGGTAGGGTGGGAGCTAGGACTTGCCTTCGTCGTTGTCACCTTCCGGCACGTCTACGAAATTCGGGTCCCCGTCCTCCTAACGATTACCGTCGTCTGTCGGGAGTATCGATAGAAATAAGACTACCGCTAACCACAAAAGAAAGGGCAAAATCAAACATAGAACTATATGGTGGCACTAGGTGCAAATGATAGGGTTGGATTTTAGATGAATTTTAGAGGTGGTTTCTTGTAAAAAGGAGTTAGGGTTTACAAGTTACATATTTTAGAAGTTTATCCTATAGTTATTTAACTAGGTGGAATTTTATATGCATTTTCTAGTGCATGAAAATATGTGCAAACTACATGATTAAATTCCCTAATGCATCTAGTTTATTTACAAATTTTTTGGGATTTTTTCGAAACTAGGAAGATGTATTTTTAACTCTCTGTGTACATTAGCCGAGTGTACCCAGCATTTTCTAAAACATACCCCGCGTTGTGTGTGCATATGGATGACAGGTGGGCCACCATGCCTACGTCAGCAGCTACGGGGGCATCGCGTTATGGCCATGGGCCCACTTGTCAGTGCAAGAGGGAGAGAGAGAGACGGATGGGGCTGACGATAATGGCAACGTCGTTCCGTGCCTAGCCCACATGTCACAGACCGGGAAGGGGAGAGAGGGAACAGCGGCGGGCGGGGGTGACCACCGCGTCATTGAAACAGGGGAGGGAGAGGCCTGGCTCGCTGAAGTTGGCCATGCCAGTGGCATCTGTCCTTGGTGGTGGCATGTAATAGGTGCACGGTGCTCATGGGGTCACGCCACGGCCAATGGCAGGGTTGCCATCGACAACGGGTGCCCGTGGTGGCAGTGGCGGCTCGTCAGAGAGGTCACGGCTGCGCCGTGTGGCGAACTCAGCCCTAAGGCCCTATCCTAAACAACTAACTATGTGTACAGGTGTGCGAGTGAGTGAGGGGTCTAGTGGTGGTAGTGGTGTGCCCCGGGGTGGCCTTGCCGGTGATGGACAACGGCCATGGTGGCTCGGTGGAGCCAGGCACATGGTGGCAGCGCAACATAGAGAGAGAAACGACCAACTAACTAGCAAAGGAGATAGAGGAAGGGCTCTGGAACTCACCAGTCACTCCAATCGGCCAATGTCACAGCTGGGGAGGAGAAGAGAGCAGGCGGCACCTATGGCGTCGGCGAACTCCTGATTTGGGGGAAAATGGAAGAAAGTGGAAAGCAGGAGGGGAAAGGGGAAACGGAGGGGGAGATGATATGTTCCCACCCTCGACGGAGCGGATGGTGGAGAGGGCGGGGCAAGAGCGTCGTCGACTGGGCCTATTTATAGGCCGGCTAGGTCAGTGTCCCTACGGTGAGATATTGTCCTACCCGTGCTTAACAACCACGTGCGCTCGTGGTTGACCTCGTCGGGTCACGTCACCATAGCTGGAGCTTGCCCACATGCACGTCGAAGAGCCTTGGTGGCTAGTCCGGTGGCTCGGCATGGAGGTGACCATGGCGTCGATGTTGACGAGCTCACAGTGAGTGAGGAGAGGGGAGAGGAGAAGAAAGGAGGGCACCATGGGGTCCTGAGGTCTTGTTGTGTCGCCGCTGACCCTCGCTGGCACCAAGGTGGAACGGGGCGGGCGTTGACGCGTGGCTGCGCCACATACCGCTACCGGCCACGAGGAGGGCAAAGGAGCTAACGAGCGGGGTCCAGGTGTCGGTGAGAGAGGGGGAGAAGGGAAGGGCGCGGGCGAGCCAGGCCGAGCGCTGGGCTATGGCTGCTATTGCGCCGGTTGGGTTGGCCCATGTGGGGAGAGAAGGACAAGGGGGAGGAGTGGAGTGGGCTGCTACGGGCCAAAAGGGTAGAGGGGGAGGAAATGAGCCCGTGGGGCTTTATCCATTTCTATTTCCTTTTTGTTTTTCCCAGCTTAAGTATGCATATGTTTAAATGATTTTAAATTCAAATTTGAATGTATGAGTATGCAAAAGTGTACCACCATAAGTTCAACAAACCAAGCAACATTCTCACGTCAAGTTTTATTTCCCTATGTTAATTTATTTGTAAAAATTACCTATGTTGGTTATATATGCTAGCTCCTATGCAATGTTTTAAAAGTTCAAATTTTTAGTGATTTTTAAACTAGGTCAATTTTTAGGGTGTTACAAACCTATCCCCTTAAAAAGAATCTCGTCCTCGAGATTCGAGCTGATCCTCAAATAGATAGGGAAATTCCTTTTTAAGATTATCTTCTCTTTCCCATGTGGCTTCTGCCTCTGTATGATTACTCCATTGTACCCAATAAAATCTTACTATTGTCCTCCTAGTTTGTCGCGTGACCGTATCCAATATCTTAATCGGTCTTTCCTGATACTATAAATCTGGTTGTAAGTCCATGGCTTCCATAGGTGCTTGTTCTTCCGGTACCCTCAGCCATTTCTTTAGTTGTGATACGTGAAACACATCTTGTATGTTTGACATCTCTAGAGGTAACTCCAAGCGGTAGGTCACGGTTCCAATCTTTTCAATGATCTGATATGGTCTAATATATCATGGGGCTAACTTTCCTTTGACTTGAAATCTCTGAGTACCCCTGATGGGTGATACCCTTAAGTAGATGAAATCTTTGGGTTAGAGTTCTAATGGTCTTCTCTGAGTATCTGCATAGCTCTTCTACCTAATTTGTGTTGCCTCAAATTCTCTCAGACTTTGGCTACCTGTTCCTTGGCTTCTTTGATCATATCTAGGCCAAACAGGCTTCGTTCTTCGACTTTGGACCACATTAATGGGGTTTGGCATTTCCTTCCATACAAGGCTTTGAATGGTACCATCTTCAGACTTGCTTGGTAACTGTTGTAGGAAAATTCTACTAATGATAGACTCTTTTCCTAGTCTTTTCCATAGGTAAATACGCAAGCTCGTAACATGTCCTCTAATATATGGTTTACCCTTTCCGTCTACTCGTCGGTCTGGGGATGATAAGCGGAGCTATAGTCCAGGCGTGTTCCCAAAGCTTTATGTAAGCTTTTCCAGAATCGGGCGGTGAATTGAGTTCCTCTATCTGAGACTATTTGGCTTGGTACTCCGTGTAATCTAAGGATGTTGTCAATGTATAGTTGCGCTAACTTGTTACCCTTGTAATCAATCCTTATTGGAATAAAGTGTGCCACTTTCTTCAATCGGTCTACTATAACCCATATCGAGTCGTGTCCATTTGGTGTCTTGGGCAATCCTACTATGAAATCCATGCTGGTTTCATCCCATTTCCATACTGGGATGTGCAATGGCTGAAGTAGTCCTGCGGGTCATTGTTGTTCTACCTTGACTCATCTACATGTATCACATTGGGCGACATATTCTATGATATCTCCTTTCATTCTGGTCCACCAGTATCTTTGTCTGAGGTCCATATGCATCTTGGTTGATCCTAAGTAGATAGAGTAGATTGAATGGTGTGCTTCATCTAATATTAATCTTCAGAGTGCTTCATCCTTTAGCACGCATATCTGGTCTTCATACCATAACTTCCCTTGTTCGTCGACTCTAAATCCTGGAAGTTCCTTCTTACTACTTTTCTTCTTGAATTTTTGTATTTCTTCATCCTTGTCTTAGGCTTGCTTTATCCGATCTTCCAAGGTCGGTTGTATATGTAGGACATTTAGGATACCTTGTGGTACAATTTGCAGATTCAGTTGACGAACTTCTTGTGCTAACTCTGGTCTTCGGTTTAAGGTCATCATGTGGTGAAAATATGCTTTTCTACTTAATGCGTCTGTAACTACATTGGCTTTCCCCGGGTGGTACTGTACACTTAGATCGTAATCTTTGATCAACTCCAACCATCTTCTTTATTGTAGGTTCAAATCGGGCTGAGTGAAAATATACTTCAAACTCTTATGGTCTGTGAATATCTCACATTTGTTTCCAATGATATAGTGTCTCCATATCTTCCATGCGTGCACTATAGCTCCTAGTTCCAAATCATGTGTTGGATAATTTTCCTCATGTTTCTTCAATTGTCGGGAGGAGTAGGCAACTACTTTGTCATCTTGCATTAGAACACACCCTAATCCTCGTCTTGAGGCATCGTAGTATACTATAAAATTTTTGTGTATGTCTGGTAGCGTGAGTGTTGGGGCTGTGGTTAACCGGGTCTTCAACTCTTGAAAACTCTTTTCGCATGCTTCCGTCCACTTGAATTCCTTTCCTTTCTGTGTCAGAGCGGTCATGTGTCTTGCGATCTTCAAAAATCCTTCAATAAATCTATGGTAGTAGCCTACTAATCCTAGAAAACTACAGACTTCTGTTACATTCGTTGGTTGCTTCCATTGCGATATGGCCTTAACCTTCTCTGGGTCCACCTTTACTCCTTCTACGATGATAATGTGCCCTAAAAAGGAGACTTCTTGTAGCCAAAATTCACATTTGCTGAACTTGGCGTATTTCTCATGTGCCCGTAATTTGTTCAATATTACTCTCAAATGTCGCTCATGTTCTTCAGCACTTCTCGAATAGATAAGGATGTCGTCGATGAATACTACTATGAACTTATCCAATTCTTCCATAAATACTTTGTTCATCAAATTCATGAAATATGCTGGGGCATTGGTTAGTCCAGACGACATTACGGTGAACTCATATTGTCTGTAGCGGGTCATGAATGCGGTCTTCGGTATATCGCTGAGCCAGATCTTTAGTTGATAGTAGCCTGATCTCAGATCTACCTTAGAAAAATACTTTGCATCTTTTAGTTGATCAAATAGGTCGTCAATCCTTGGTAGAGGGTACTTGTTCTTGAGGGTGACCTCATTTAGGGACCGATAATCAATACACATTCTGAGACCGCCATCTTTCTTCTTCACGAACAAAATTGATGATCCCCAAGGTGATGAGCTTGGTCTGATGTATCCTTTCTCTTGTAACTCTCGCAATTGTTTCTTCAATTCTTCCAACTCATTGGCTACCATTCGGTAGGGTCTCTTTGCAATGGGTGCAGTTCCAGGGATTAGGTTAATTATAAACTCCAAGTCTCTGTCAGGTGGCATTTCGGGTAACTCTTCAGGGAACACATCAGGGTATTCTCATATGATTGGTACTTCTTCAATGTTTGTTGCCTGTATATTGCAAACCATTGGTTTTGCTTTGGGGCTTGAGGGTGACATTCTACCTTTAATCCTTTATGATTTATCAGGGTTATTGCTCTGTCACTACAGGATATAGTGCCATGGTGTCTCTTTAACCAATCCATTCCTAGTATTATGTCCAAACCTTCTATCTTCAGTACTACTAAGTCTGCTTGAACTTCTACTCCATCTATCATTATCTTCACTCGAGGGCATTTGAGGACAGCTCTAGGGGTTTGAATCAAGAGAGGGGTGGGGAGTAACACTATTCTTAAACTATTTCTAAGCGTGAAACAAGCAAAAACAAACGAATGCAAAGCGTCGACATCAAACAACACGGTTGCAAGAGTGGAGTTTACTAGAAACTCATCGTACACGACATCAGGTGCTACCTGTACTTCCTCTGCATTAACATGGTTCACAAACCCTTTCCCAAAATTTAGGGCATTCCTTCTTGGTGGTCCAGAGTTCTGAGGTGTTGTGCGTCCAGTTCCTAAGGTGGCTGTCTTATTGCTGGCTATAGACTAAGCAGGGGCAGAGTTTGTGGCTTTAAGAGGGCATTGGCTACATGGTGTCCTAGTTGTCGGCATCCAAAATAGGTCTCCATTGTTGTATTATTGGTACTCTTGGGCTGGTTGTTGTTGTGGTTGTTGCTGTTGTTGTGGTTCTTGTAGTTAGATGTTGTCTGTGAAGTGTTGGGTCCAGATGTCCTATACTGCATGGTCGGCTGATACCTTGTGGGTGCGGTGTTGTTGGTGTGGACTCGTTGTGTTCTTTCTTGTTGGCGAGCATGTTGTATTAGGAATTTGCGCTTCCATTCTCCTTCACCTCTGACACGTTCTTTCTCTAACAAGATTGTGCGATTCATTAGCGTGTTGAAATCAGGGTAGATGTGAGTGACCATTTGTTCTCTTAGGGATGTGTTGAGTCATCTTCTAAAACACTTCTGCTTCTTCTTGTCGGAATTAATATCTTCTGGTGCATAGCATGCTAGCTTCATAAACCTCCTGATGTACTGATTTACTCTCATTGGACCTTGTATTAGGGAGCGAAATTCTTCTGCTTTTATCTCCATGATTCCTTCGGGGATGTGATATTCATGGAATTTCTCCACAAATTCTTGCCAAGTGATAGCTTATGGCTCATTAGCTGCATCTTCGTAGTTTTCCCACCATTCACCAGCGGCTCCTACCAGTTGGTGGGTGGCTAGTATAACCTTTTATTCGTCGGTGGCTCGTACTGCATTTAATTTCTTGGTGATGGTACGTAACCAATCATCTACTGATAATGGGTCATCTTCTGCACTATCAAATGTTGGTGGGTGAAGCCTCATGAATGCTGCCATTTTCCCTTGTCCATTACCATTATCCTGTCTTCTTACAAGATTTTCCAATAGTCGGGTCCATCGATCCATAACTTCTGTCAAAGTTGGCGGGGTGGCGGGGGTTCCTCCCCTTGCACTGGGTCATTTCCAACATTTTTCTCAACTTCTTCTTCACCTTCTTCATGTACTTCTTCTACAATTGGGTTATTATCCTCTGGTGGTTGCTCATGCCCATGCCTATGATTATGATTTTCACGATTGCCTCTGTTCTTCCTGCCTCTTGGTTGTGGTGCAACTAGCTCTTCTTCCTCACTAACCTGCCTTTTGGTAGCCCTTTCACGGCAATCCCAAATCCTATCGGACCCTCTTTCCATCTGCTGCCCTAGGCGGCAAGGATGAGAAGACATCCTCCAGGATTTGGGTGCAAAAATAAAATAACAAGGAAGCAAATACACTCAAGCATAAACAAACACACAATACATATCACACGAACAGTCATACATATATGATACAAGGGTGCATCATACAGCAACTGCTAGAGTGATTACCGTGCGACTACTCATACTTCTAATGACATCAAAGCGACAATAGGTGTACTACTACTACTCGGGATACTAGACACTACTACTAGCTACTATAGTTCCCATTATTTATTCTACAAGAACAGTATCACGCGAAGGTCCCATCATGAGGTCCACATGCATGCCCCTTAGCATCCAGTCCTGAAAGAACTTGAGAGGGTCTGATGGTATTTACATCCCTAGCAGTCTTCTTGCTATTGTGGGTGGTTGAATCCTTCAATAGGCTCTCCTTCTTCTTTTCCTTGCCTTTGGGCGCTCAAGGGCCTTCTGTAGCTCTTGCTTGCATTGTTCCTTTTCTTCCCTCATGGTCGACAACTGTGAGTTCAGCATGAGTAGCTTCGTCCTTAGTGCTTGTACCTCAGCTTCCGCTTCCTTAAGCTTAGTGTTCCTTATCTTCAACTCTATTTCCTAATTCTCGTAGAGAGTGTCGAGGGCATGTAGGTACTTGGCTGTAGTCATGAGAGTGTACTCTGGCGCTTGTGGTTTCACCTTTTCCATTGCCTTAATCTTCTTACGCCAAACAAGAGAAGTCTGATCCATCACTGGGAAGAACTTTGCATGGGTGTTGTTGACCTTTGCTTCATATTCCTGACAAATGTTCATGAGAGCCTAACGTGCTGCAATCTAACAGGTGTCGTTTAGTTCTCTTCTGATTGTTGGGATGCATCTGACCCTAAACTCAGTGTTTGTTGGATGCTCGGCAGTATGCAGGTGCATCTCGCACTTGAGTACACCCTCCACATCGCACTCGCAATAGTAGTACATGGGAGGCTCAGTGTAACCCAAGCGCTGAAGTGTCTCCCAAAGGAGCGGTGGGAATCCTCCAACGGTTAAACAGTCTGAACACTCCCATATGTCATCCATTGCTGCAAAAATTCACCACAAGGGTTAGAAACATTTTTGCAAATGAGAAACGACACTGGGGAAAGTTCGTCGACTTTTACTGTTATTAGGTTTTCGATTATTGCTATTGCTATAAACCTTTCTAACGTGTTCCATTCCTAGGGCTTTGTCCTACGGTCAAGCTTGGCTCTGATACCACTCTGTCGGCCCCTCAATTTCAGAGTCCTAAGTTGTAACACCCCTGGTGTTATGATCTTGTTTAGCACCTTGATTAAGGCCTAAAAGAAATTAATTAACCAAGCTCTCGTGTTTTAAAGTTTTTAAACTCACATAAAATGATAAAACAAATTATCCATGTTTTTGTATAACTTGAAGGTTCACGACAAGTACCTTGGCTTGGTGTAGTTCGTAGGTTGGTTTGACGTGCGGGGTTACCCCTAAAATATCCCGAAGTTCTTTCGAAACGTGTTGTAACCCACGTTCCCGGACTCAGTTCACGAACTGGTGCCCAAGTGACGAACCTAGGTTGGTGTGCTGGTATCTTCTTCTCGTGTGGCCATTTATTGTGCGGGTTGCTCTGTGGGATAGCTGATGAGAACAACTTTAGCGCCACGACATTAGTGGGCCTCAATCACGATCATTAGCAGTTTTCACGTTGCTTTAGATTTAGAGCTCGTCATTGTTCGTTGTTGGTCGGCTTGAGCCAAAATTATGGCGCGTGCACGTTACTGCCGGTCCTAGCCATGGTCGCGCCTATGGCCGGTCTTGCTCACTGCCGGTCAGGCCATGCATGGGCCTTGCCAAAGCTATAGCTACTGCCTCTGTTGTCCCATCGAATTAATGGCCTTGTCGTGATGCTGCTGCTTTCCCTGCGTTGCCGTCTATGTTGGTTTTGCATGGCGGGCTCTGTATACGGCCGCTGTTCCGCTGTCGCCGTCCGCACGCAGCCAAAGCCGATCCATCTCGTCATGGTACGTCATGGCACGTCTTCTTTAAGCCGTATAGCACGAACACCACAAGCCTCTAATGCATACGTGACCATTGATGGCCGAGACATGTAAATGTCGTCGCCCAGCTAGTCCAACTCAATCGCTTGCATCGTGTCCTGGTCCTGCACCGCTGCAACGCTGTCTACCTCTGCCAAAATGTCTGTGCCGGGTCATCTCCGAGTTGCTGCTGCTGCCTCTGTTTGTCTGCCAAGTTCGGACGAACCCTCGTGCTGCTCCCCTCCCTCCTTTTTCTATTTTTGCTATCGAGGAGGAGCCATCCCAGCTCCAGTTCGCCGTCGGCGGTTTTATCCTCTCTCTCTCGCGCGAGCGCACATAGGTCCCGTTGTGCTGCCCTCCCCTGCTCGCCCTCCTTTTCCCCGCTCGCGGCCGCTGTAGCACCACGACGCCTTCCCCGTGCGCCTGGGCCCGTGAAGCACCGGCGTCCCTCCTTTTCCTCCCCACAGCGCCACTCCACCTCCGCGTCTCATGCCCACCGTCGGCCAAGCCTGAGTCACCGAGGAGCCGCGCCTCATCTGCCGGCTCGTCCGTGCTCTTCCTCCCCACGGTCGCTGCTGATCGCGCCTGCCATAGCAGCGTCTTGTGCTCTACGGCGGCTCGCTTGTTGTTGGGAGCCGACGAAGCGCGCCCGCTATCGCCGCTGCCAGAGGCCGCGCGTAGCTCTTCGCTTCCTCTCCCGCGCCGCTGCGTCTCACACCCGCCGGTGTCGGCCTTCCCCTGCGCGAGCGCACGCGGACGTCCATGGCTCCGCTTCACCGTGGCTCCCCCCGTGCCCCACGCGCCGGTGCCCCCACAGCCGCCATGTCCGTTTCCGCCGTCACCCTGCATCCCTCGCATGCGCCGCGCCCCTCAGCCTGCGCGTGAGCACGCCATGCCCGCCCGGTGCCGGAGTTTGCCTCATCGGCCGTCGTTGCTCCACCAGCGCCGCTGCTACCACCTCCCCTACCGTGGCTGGCATGCCTGCTTCCATGGCCCGCACGGGCAGGCTTTCGGGGCTCGATTCGGCTCTTGCCATGGTCAGCCAGAGGCCGCACGGGTCCTCGTGCGGCTCGCTGGCGGGTGGTCTGCCGCCGCCGTGTCGTTCCTCGGCCCCATCACGCCGTTGCCACCGCCGCTTTGGCCGGTGCTCTGCTTCTCCGCTCGGTGCTCTACATTTGGGAAGGAAGAAAAGGTGAAAACTGTGAATAGACACTAATACAGGGTTCTTATTGAGATGTACGTGACTCAACTGGATAGTAGAAACGATAGCATTCTAAATAGATAGAAAATGGAGGACATTTTTGCAAAACCGTCGACGCACACTAGGCTTGCCCAGTTGGGCTGGCTGCGTGCTGCTGGGCCGGCCTGGTTCACCGCGCCGTTGGGCCACCCGCGTAGTGGCCGCGCCTTGCTGGGCCGTCGACTGCTCCGCTGGGCTGGACGGTTGCCTACGCGCTGGGTCATCCGTGTGCCGCTCCCACGCCTGGGCTGGCCTGTGGTCGCCGTGGCTAGGCCGCTCGCGCTGCGCGCCCCGCCCCGCCTGGGCTGCTTGCTCGCTGGACCAGGCCGAGCTGGTCCGCTTTGGTCCCAAGGAGCTTTATTTTCCTTTTCCGATGTTTTGTTAATTTCAGCAAGCATCTGAATACTTGGAAATTGATAATAAAATATAGGAAAATCATAAAAATGGTGAAACCAGTTTTGTTGAGTTCCTAAAATTATGGTCTACCTGTTAGTATATTTTGTTCACATAGTTTGATAATATTCTTGGAAGCTATATAATTAATTTAAGGTACTTAATATTGTAAGAATATAAATTTGTAGGAATTGTTGTGATAAATTGGTAATATGGTTGAATCTGAAATTTGTATAGTAGGCTCCGAGCAATATTAGATACTCACTGTAATTTTTGTAGCTCTAGAATAATTAGTTTGTTAAATAGATAATGACGACCTATTTTGAATACAGATTAAATGGATAGAATAAAATAAAGAAACACCTTGGGTTTTGTATAACTAAAATATTGGCTGGGAAGTAACGCCTTATTCGACAACATGGATACATAGACCAGCGTTAGAGCTATCTCGTTAGTTTGTGAGGCTGATCGGGTTTCTAAGCATTTCGGCTGTTGTTGATTATTTACATCTATGCATTTGCATCCATGCATATCATATAGGTACGATGATGGATCAACGGATCAATTGAGGATGATTGGGAATCCGAAGATGGTGTAATGGTATTCTCTCTAGGAGATGATGCAATGGGTTTTCTATCCAGTTGATGGTGGATGAACGGAAGATGTAAATACTAACTTTTGGTTATATTTTACCCAGACAAGCCCCGGTGCATATCCCCTACTTTTCTGTAGTTTAAATTATATTTGTGCATTAAGTTTTAAGGAGTTGAATGAAACCCACTTGCATATATATATATATATCTTTATCCTATGAGTCTTACTAGTATGACAGGATCATGTAGAATGCTATGCTACAGGACTCCGGTAGAAATCGAGTGATTGCCTGTCACTCGCGAGAGATAGGAAATATATTAATATATTATTATCACTTGGAAAATATAAATGGTGGAAAGAAAAAATAGTGACCGGACAGGGATATGGTTTGGATATTGGTGGGTGTAAGAGGTTGTGTCGCTGTGGACATGGGACATAGCTTAGTTACACTGCTTTCCTTGTCTGTGTTGGTTAAGGATCGGTCGTTGCATAAGATGCTAGGCAAATCACAGATTTATTATCCCGAGCACATACTCATGTATGGGCGCTTGAAGACTTGTTACTCTCTTGTCATGGATCCGACTCTTTTCGGACCGACTGTTAGGGTTTTGTTTTGATGGAGGAGGTCCTTGCACCGCACTGAGCCTGGGACTTAGGAGCGGGGGCTTGGAGTCCCAATTTGGATGGGGACCTGGACACCTAGGACAGGAGGGTAGTGGGTTGGTCCTGCTTGTGCCCGGGGTACAAGCGGGGCGTGTGTTTTGGGGTACCCAGCTAGGGGACATTGGTTCACGAATCGCCACCGAGTCGGTACGACTCGTCTTAACTCTAGCACCGTAGTAAGAACTGAAAGATGAAAGATGGAAGAAAAGGAATTCTGATTGCGTACCACCTGCTTAAAAGTAGCACAAGTGCTTACATAGAATGGTTAGTTGATGAACCAATGCGGCTGTTAATAAAAATCAAATATAAGGACGCACGCTTAGTAATGCTTTCTGCAAATGCAATAAACCCACCAGCCAGATAGCCTTGCATATCCTTGGAGTCTTTTTTTCTCCTATCGGGTAAGTCTTGCTGAGTACAATCGAGTACTCAGGGTTTTATTCCCCATGTTGAAGGTGACAGGTGGATGCTAGAGCTGACCCTAGTGTGTGGATACCTCCTGTTGGGCTCTGAGAGGTCCTTTACGCTGCGATCATAGTTTTTATTTATAACTCTCACTAAATGTTTTTTATGAATGAAAGTATTATAATCTATTGTCATAGTTTATATATCAATGCTTCGTTATTTCATGAATAGATATTTATTTCCGCTATAACTCTGATCACATGTTTATATTCCACTATTTAATTAAATTGTTCATAACTCTGATAATATGATTACATTCCGCTGTTAGAACAATAAATATTATACTCTGATGTTGTATTAAAAGTGATGTAAGAAATGGTTAGAATGATGTAAGCTTTCTTATCTCATTTGTGATCCTGATGGCAAAAAAATGTGGATTTTTGGGTTCTCCCTTGGGGTGTGCCCGACGGAACCGAGTAATTTAGTGTTCTCCCTTGATGCTTAGTGTCTAATGAAAGACGAGCGCTCCTGGGAGGCATTAGATTAGGCGGTTCTGCCACAGGTGGTATCAGAGAGCAAATGAGGAAATAAGGCTTCGAAAACCTTTTCTAAACTAAAATTTGACAACAAATTCTTTTCAAAAATTAGGACGTCTTTATGCAAAGTTATATAAGTAGCCCTAATACTATGGTTATGTATCCAGGGTAGATGACACTCTGCTGACTTAGGTAGGCTTAATCAATTTTTCTGCAGGTACACTAACCCCGAGCATAGTCCGATAGTATCGACTAGCTACAGGGAGAGAACGATGTGCCAAAAATCTAAGAACGGTTGCCCTATATGTTGGGACAGTGAAAGGTTGTATAGGACATGCATTCATGCATATCTTGTTTGTGCATTGTAGCGCTCGTATTACTTGCAGATACGCCATCCATAGGTGTCACACGTGTCATTTTGTGCACTGCTGACTCGTTCTTGTTCCAGAGTTAGGTCTGCACTGTGGCTTCGTGTTCCACGTTCGCCGTGGTTTCACGCCTGTCGTGACCCACGTCTCCCCGTACCCCTTTTATGTGCTCTTGTCGGACCCTTGCCCTACAGTCGTACTAGTCAGTAATGGCATCGCACGTCGCTCGCCTCGAACGCACGGAATTTGGTCTATTCGTCGTAGTGATCCCGCGTGGGAACCCTGGTGGATCGCGTCAGGACCACTGAACGCTCCGCCTTTATAAGCAGAGCCTGACTTGGCCCTTGGTACCACCACTTGACGCACTTTAGCTCACTTAGCTTTTCCTTTGAGCCAGCTTTTCGCTCAGCCTTCCTCACAACCACCGCTAGAAATGGCAGAAGCCTGGGTTAGTAGTTACTGCTTGAACGTTGAGGGTTTTCCCAGAATCCTGCATGCCACCTTGCAAAAGCTCGGAGTCAAAGATCGTCCTGAGTATGAGGGCCGTGAGTATGAGGAGCATGGCACCGAGCGGTGTGAGGTTACCATCTACATCGGGAAGAGTGAAGAGTTCCCCGACCTCACTAAAGCCTAGAGTGTGACCATAACTGGGTTTAGCTTCATCGACACCTACCAGGTTGTGGCCCGCAAAGCCTTGCGGTACCTCTGCCATATCTATGAGGAGCTCATTGCCCGTACCCCCATGCGGTTCTTTCCACCTTTGGACAAGAATCAACGAGCATGGAAGGCTCGCATAGAGGCTTTGCAAGGGCGGGATGCGCAAGAAGATAGTCCTACCATGGTGCACTTGACCACGTACCTGCTTGCTCTGGATGAGCAGTATGATTGGCAAGCCTTGGAGCTGAGGGCGTGCCTTCGGCACACCGAGGAAGCCGAGGTCTTCAACCAGATGCTCCAGGTGCAGGTCGTCGAAGCGCATGCTAGTGCTGTAGCTGTTGAGAGCTAAGAAACTGCCATGTCAGAAGCCCTGAAGGAGGCTAAAGATTGGCATGTCTATCAACTGGGTGAGGCCTATCTGTTCACTAGAGCCAAGCGAAGGACGCTGGTTGATGAAAGGTAGGATGCCCCGATCTTGGAGGGGATCCCTATCCACCCGCCTGAAAGGAGAACCGGTGATACAGAACCGCCAGCACCTCCACCTTTAGAAGTGTTAGAAGCAGAACCCTTGATTCCTCTCACTCAGCCATTGCCCCGAGAAGATGTAGATTAGTTGCCTTGGGATGTTGTACCAAATCAAGGGCTCGAACACGGCCAAGAAAATCAAGGGCTCGAACACAGCCAAAAATGAAAAGCTTAACATGGAAGATCATGTAGCATCCACGCCAACCGGACCATGGAAGAAAACCTATCCCCCGTGTCGGCTCCTGATATTCTGCTGCCTACACCGGCCTCCTAGTAGAAATTATACTTCTATCTAGCGGGGTGTGAGATCAAGCCTACCCATATAGACATGTAGCTGTATGTAATAACTCACTAGGCGAGAGGGACTACGAACCGGTCCTTAAGTGACCGAGGCGAGTATCTCCCACAGGAATCCTCTCTAGGCATCCCTGCCATGAAAAACTACCTCCATAGTTTACCACTACTCGTCCCATGTCGGGGTTTAGTTTCAGGTTTAACAATTCTAAGTTCCATTATTAACCCTAAATCTAGTCATAGTGTGGAGCTCATGAAGTAGCAAGATAATCCTTTATCTTAATTTAACAATAATCATAATGACCGAGCTCATATTCTAGGGTAATAATCTTATAGTCATGTTTTAGCATTTCAGTGGTTTAAGCAAGATGGTAGGGAGGGGAGCTAGGACTTGCCTTCGTCGTTGTCGCCTTCCGGCACGTCCATGAAATTCAGGTCCTCGTCCTCCTGACGATTACCGTCGTCTGTCGGGCGTATCGATCGAAATAAGACTACCACTAACCATAAAAGAAAGGGCAAAATCAAAGATAGAACTATATGGTGGCACTAGGTGCAAATGATAGGGTTGGATTTTAGATGAATTTTAGAGGTGGTTTCATGAAAAAGGAGTTAGGGTTTAAAAGTTACATATTTTAGAAGTTTATCCTATAGTTATTTAACTAGGTGGAATTTTATATGCATTTTTTGGTGCATAAAAATATGTGCAAACTACATAATTAAATTCCCTAATGCATCTAGTTTATTTACAAATTTTTTAGAATTTTTCCGAAACTAGGAAGATGTATTTTTAACTCTTAGTGTACATTAGCCGGGTGTACCCAACATTTTCTAAAGCGTACCCCGCGCTATGTGTGTGGTGTGTGCGTGTGGATGACAGGTGGGCCACCATGCCTACGTCAGCAGCTACGGCAGCATCGGCGTTATGGCCATGGGCCCACGTGTCAGTGCAAGAGGGAGGGAGAGAGAGAGAGAGACGGACGGGGCTGACAGTAACAGCAACGTCGTTCCGTGCCCGACCCACACGTCAGAGACCGGGAAGGGGAGAGAGGGAACGGTAGCGGGCGAGGGTGATCGCCGCGTCATCGGAACAGGGGAGGGAGAGGCCTGGCTTGCCGGAGTTGGCCACGCCGGCGGCGTCGGTCCTCGGTGGTGGCGTGTAATAGGTGCACGGTGCTCGCAGGGTCACGCCGTGGCCGATGGCGGGGTTGCCGTCGGCAACGGGTGCCCGTGGTGGCGGTGGCGGCTCGGCGGAGAGGTCGCGGCGGCGCCGTGCGGTGAACTCGGCCCGAGAGGCCCTATCCTAAACAACTAACTATTTGTACGTGTGTGTGAGTGAGTGGGGGGTGTAGTGGTGGTTGTGTGTCCCGGGGTGGCCTTGCCGGTGATGGCCGACAGCCATGGCGGCTTGGTGGAGGCGGGCACACGGTGGCAGTGCAACACAGAGAGAGAAACGACCAACTAACTAGCAAAGGAGATAGAGGAAGGGCTCTAGAACTCACCGGTCACTTCAATCGGCCAATGTCGCAGCTGGGGAGGAGAAGAGAGGAGGAGGCACCTATGGCGCCGGCGAACTCCCGATTTGGGGGAAAATGGAAGAAAGTGGAAAGCAGGAGGGGAAAGGGGAAACGGAGGAGGAGATGGTGTGTTCCCGCCCTCGGTGGAGCGGATGGTGGAGAGGGCGGGGCAAGATCGTCGTCGGTCGGGCCTATTTATAGGCCGGCTAGGTCAGTGTCCCGGCGGTGAGATATTGTCCCGGCCGTGCTTATCAACCATGTGTGCTCGTGGTTGACCTCGTCGGGTCATGTCACCACAGCTAGAGCTTGCCCACGCGCACGTCGAAGTGTCTTGGCGGCTACTCTAGCGGCTCGGCGCGGAGGCGACCATGGCGTCGGCATTGACGAGCTCATAGTGAGGGAGGAGAGGAGAGAGGAGAAGAAAGGAGGGCACCGTGGGGTCCTAAGGTCTTGTCATGTCGCTGCTGACCCTCGCTGGCACCAAGGAGGAATGGGGCGAGCGTTGACGCGCGGCTACGCCGCGTACTGCTGCCAGCCGCGAGGAGGATGAAGGAGCTGCCGAGCGGGTCTGGGCGTCGGTGTGAGAGAGGGGGGGAAGGGAAGGGCGCGGGCGAACCGGGCCAAGCGCTGGGCTGCGGTTGCTGTTGCGCCTGTTGGGCCGGCCCACGCTGGGAGAGAAGGAGAAGGGGAGGAGTGGAGTGGGCTGCTGCGGGCCGAAAGGGGAGAGGGGGAGGAAGTGAGCCCTTGGGTCTTTATCCTTTTCTATTTCCTTTTTCTTTTTTCCAACTTAAGTATGCATATGTTTAAATGATTTTAAATTCAAATTTGAATGCATGAGTATGCAAAAGTGTACCACCATAAGTTCAACAAACCAAGCAACATCCTCACATCAAGTTTTATTTCCCTATGTTAATTTATTTGTAAAAATTACCTATGTTGATTATATATGCTAGCTCCTATGCAATGTTTTAAAAGTTCTAATTTTTAGTGTTTTTTAAACTAGGTCAAATTTTAGGGTGTTACAAACACCCTGGCGTACAGCCCCAGCTGCCACGTTAGCACAAATAGTATACATCAACCGAAACGTTAGCCTCGCAAGCGTTTTCTCCTGGGCAAAACTGACAAAGAGGCAGGCGGGGCAGTAAGCAAAGCCATCAGCCTGACATCGCGTTGTGACTTTAAATGCTAGACTAGAGTAGTGCTTCGTCTACGTTTAAGTGCATTTAAGGTGAGGCCACACAGAACTGTTAGCCTGCGATTGTCCTTGCCCTTGCCCTCGTTGTCATTGGTTAATGGGGCCTCTTACGGCTTACGCTTTGCCCTGTCCTTGAGAAAACATGGCTGGTTTGGTACCCTGAGATACTGTGTGTTTGTTAAAAATGGCATTGGCATTCAGTAATCAGTCACTACGTGTGCTCCGTCCGTCCCCTGCCCAGCCCACGGCTTCTTCTCCTTGGTCAAGTCAACCTTTCTTGTCCTGCATCGAAGACCCAACAATAGGCGAGGAGAGCAACCCGGGAGCTACCCTGCGCCCCTGGCCCTGCCCCGTCTCCCTCGCTCGTCACTCATCAGCAATTCAGCACCGAAAGCCGACGCCGGCGAAACATGGGGAAGCTGGGCGAGTGCTGGGACGACTGCTGCGACAAGTGGAACGAGTGGAAGTACTGCCTGCTCTGCGCCGGCATCGTGGTCGCCGTCGTGCTCTTCGCCGTGCTCCTCGCCGCCTACGGCTTCGTCCGCCACCTCGACGTCTCCGTCGACGACGCCTCGCTGACGCGGTTCGAGCTGTCGACCTCGCCGCCGGCGCTGACGTCGCTGTCGTACAACCTGTCCCTCACCCTGGTGATCCGCAACCCGAACTGGGCGATGAGTCTCAAGAACACCAAGCCGCTGGAGGCGCAGTACAAGTTCGACGACCAGGCGTTCGACCGATTCCAGCTCGCCGACAAGGGCGGCAAGCACCCCGCGGGGAAGACCCGCGTTTACCACCTGTCCCCCGCGGGCACCACGAGGGCTGTCATGCTGGGCAACGCCGGCGAGGCCGAGTTCCGGAAGGAGAACGCCACGGGGGTGTTCGAGGTGGAGGTGGCGGTCGCCGGGGAGGTCCGGTACACGGCGCACTACACCAAGTGCAAGGTCGAGGCATCGTGCCCGCTCAAGCTGCAGCTCGCGCCGCCGGGCACCGCCGCCGTCGTGTTCCAGAAGGTCAAGTGCAAGCTCACCAAGCCGGAGAAGAACTGCTAGTGCTAGCACGTACAGGCACATAGCTGCTGGTGGCACGTTAACAACCTTGCAGTATGGTGGTGGCGATGATTGGACTAGATTTGTTCTGATTGCCGCGTTAGTCAGGATTTCTTTTGATTGTGTGTGTGTGTGTGTGTGTGTGTGTGTGTGTGTGTGTGTGTGTGTTGCAACTTACGCGGAATCTGATTTGTTTTAGCCCAGTTTTTCTTCTATAAAATTTCTATAAACCTATTGTTCATTTCTTCGTCTTCTTTTTATGTTTGTTCTTGCACGTAGAATTGGCAGAACCAGAGTCGTCGCAGTACGTGCTCGTCGGCGGCGCCGCGACGGCGAGCCGGGAGTCCATGACCGGCTGAAAGTTCTTTTCTTGCGCACAAGGGCGCCTTGTTCGTGTCACGTAAGCTCTGTTTGCTTTCAAGCGGGGACAGGGATCGCAAAACACTCTTTCAGAATCAGAATACGAAGAATAAATAAAAAAGACGAGAGAAACTGCGAATAAAAGCATCGAAAAGGACACAAGTCACTTTGCATCAGGCTGGTAGGGAGAAGGAAGGCACGCGACACGACACGCTTGTCCGAGAAAACAACGGCTAGTAGGCACATGACGCGCTTTATGTTTGAGAGGAGGATGCTTTGTCAGCTAGCCCTTTCGATTGGCCAATCCGAGTGACGATTTAAGAAGAAAATTACCTCTAGTTTGGAATAGAATCCGGCCATCAGCAATTAGAGGTTTGCTTGTCCTCATGTCTCAACCTTTAAATTTGTGTTCATTCATCTCGTCCTAAAAAAATGGTTGGTAAAACACGAGACAACCCACTTGCACATTCTTGCTAGGATGCTAGTAATGACCGCCTCTTTGGAAAGGCAATAAAGACAAAACACAAAAAAAAAGTTGAAATATACTCCTCTTATTTATCTCTAGAGCAACTCCAAGAGCACCTTTATATCATTCTTTATCGATACGGATTGAAATTTTAGTGAAAAAATATACATTGTTAGTTCCTTAATTAGATCTCCAAATATTGGCATTCTTTATTTTAGATTTTCGCTAGCCAAAGATGGAGAGTGGAATTGACTCTCTAGAGTGCGCATAAAATATAGAAGATTTGTCGAAGGGTGGAGAGATATAGAGAGCGACTTTTATTCAAATGGCTCTACAAATGATGATTTAGACCCCGTTTGGCAGGGCTTCTCCACCAGCTTCAGGAGCCGTTTGGAGCCGTTTTCTGCCAAACGGGATAAAGTGAAATAGCTTCACCGGTGAAGCCCCTAAAAACATGCTCTCACAATGATTTGGGGGTGGGATGGAGCAAAAAAAAAAGTGGCTTCTCCCGGCTCCTCCTCCATGCCCCTAAAAACATGCTTTCACAGGGAAGCCATTTTGCCAAACGGTTTACCAAAACCGCTTCAGCTCCACCGGTGGAACTGTTCGTGGAGCTGAAGCCAAAAAAAATGGCTTCATTAGTGAAGTGAAGCCCTGCCAAACGGGGCCTTAGAGATGAAGAAGTTTAAGAAAACTCTCGGAGATGTTACAAAGCATATTTGGTTGCACTAGTCCATCAACTCATGTTCATGCATGGAGCATGGTTTAGTAATTTAAATGGAAGTGTTAGAAATTCATGGGTGAACTTACGGGTTATTAGGGCTTAGCTAATCCAAATTGCATGGATTTACTCTCTCACTCTCTCTCTCAATTGTTTATATTTTGGCACGGTACTTGTGTAGATTTTTTTTTGGTTGTAGCAAAAATTAGTTAACAATGACTAGTCAATATACTTTTCAAACACTGTTCGTAGTTCCCTCACTGCTCACTGCATGGACGTTTGTTGACATGTGTACTGGTCAGCCCATGATGTCCAACCAGTTACTGGCCCATATCCATCATTCCATGGGAACTTTCTTGAGGTACATCAACCGAGGGATGATGTTCCACTCCCAAAAAAAAACCCCCGAGGGATGATATGTCCAATGGGCTGCTGGTCCATATCCCCATCCATCAAAGCTGGCAAAAACAAAAAACCGAGGGATGATATGTCCAATGGGCTGCTGGTCCATATCCCCATCCATCAAAGCTGGCCTAAATGATACTAGCAAGGAAGAAAGGCCGTCAGACAGAACAACATTCTCAAGCCCGTGTTGTTATGTTTTTTTTTTGACAACACGTGTTGTTATGTTTATTGCAGGCCAGTCCACCCAAAGCTCCATGAGAACCATCTTTTCTTCAGAAAATATATATCTACCTCTTCCCAATCTGTTTGACTTGTGTCAAGCAATAACATATGCCACGTACTCCCTCCGTTTCTTATATCTTAATTTGTTGTTCTATCTTGTCACTGTGGTCATGTATGGTCAGAGACTGTCTTCTGAAGGTCCATACTTATTACTCCCTCCATCCCAAGTTACAAGACGTTTGACTTTTTTAACACCAAGTTTAACCACTTGTCTTATTAAAAAATTTATGCAAAATAGTTTGGGATGGATTGAGTACTATATAATATTTAACTATAAATATTCTCGGGGACACAAGTTGAGAAGGAGCACAATGAGGCGACATGCCTAAACTGAACAGTTCATCAGCCAACTTTTAATCTGATGAATGCATTCACAGGTCAAATACAAAAATCAGAAACTGCATATAATTTAGGCACTGAGGGAAGAAAGAATGGTAAGGTAACTTTCCAGGTGAATTAGTAGCCGCGACCTAAAAGCACATCACAAATTACAATTCTCTACAGGCTTACCCGGGGGGAAATCCACTAGTCGGCGAGTATCAGATATACAATACAGTGAATTCAAGTATTCAGAGGACTGTTTTGCTCTTTGGCAGCTGTACTAGCATCGTAGAACCATGTATGCCAAGGATCATCGTCTATTCTCATCTTCAATGATCTCATGCCCCTCGACTTCACTTACTTCTGTGGCAGCAGCAGCAGTAGCAGCATGAACAGTGTTATTGCTACCACGGCAGTGCAGTAGCTGGCGCTGAAGGCTCTCGATAAGCTGGTTAAGCTGTTGAATATTTTTCTCCTGAGATAATATAATCTGCACATGACAAGCAAATTTTCTATGAGGAAAAGAACTGGATATCTAGGCATGAATAGCTTAGCAAAGTCATGCCCTCCAGAAACAAATAAATAAACGTGGACCAAAAGGCAGATAAAGGACTGGTTTCCCAATTACAGGGCTTCACATGGTTTAAGTGTTGCATATCATATTTTTGCAAACAAAATGGAAGTGCTTCATCAGTAATCAGTTATTCTACTACAAGAATCAAGTTGTCAAGCACAAATTCTGTCATATGATTTTATGACTTTAAAGCCGAAGATTGATTGCACTGATCTGACTCGAAGGTAGGGTCTCAGTTTGGTAGAATCCAAATATTTGGTAGGAGCAGGAACAAATTTTTCATATGATGCTATCCAATTCTTAACAGATCTGGTGATTTTTTATGAAAAGTAACTTGCATATGTCAAACTAATGTGATACTTGACTTTTCATTTGTTCATGTTCCATCCAATCATATTTACTTTAAAATATATTTTTTGAAGAAAACAGAAGTTGAAGAAGCATTTTTTTTATTTTTCTAATAAATACATTATCAATGAAATAGATAATACTCCCAAGTCACAAATAAGTGACAATTTGCTGTGTGCAATCAAAGTGTCTAATCTTTGACCATCAGTACCTCATACTGTGATGGAACATTTCAAAATGCTGAGTATCATTTGCATTAATACCGATTTATGTTGTACATACAAAGTTCGACAAAACAAAATCATGTATGTTGTACATACAAAGTTCAGTAAACCTGCATAAAGACCAATGTATTTTTTTCTCTTGAACAGGTAGAACTGTGTATCATTGTATTAATAGGATAAGAGAAACATACAACACACCAGCACACCTCCTTTCCATGATGCTGCATTAATAAAAAATGCAAAAATCATCCTAGATGTTAAGAAACAAAACTGACAAGCTTTCAATCTGGTTTTTACATGATGTTCTAAAATGACCATTTGTGTTTTTCCAATCATAATATCAAAGATGAGTGAAATCAATTTTTTGACAGATTACTTAGCTTTATGTACATTATATACATGACTTTTCATGGAAATTGTTTGAAGCACTACAACTCCAAAGTTATAAATCAGATTGAAGAACAGCTCTTGTGGATCTTAATGAAACATATTCAACATAAACAGTTCATTGTTCCCAAGAAGGATCATCTGTTAGCAGCAATTAAGTGACCAACTAATTATATGTATATGATTACTAGGCATAGTTCCTGTAACATGCCTTCCACGATTAGGACCATTAACATGCATGGATTTCATTTGTTGCTTGCAAAGAAATATGGAGTACACAAACACTATATTTGGCAAGGTGATGCTCCAACGTAACACCAGAATCATGTTTAATTACAGTGCACCCTTAAATCTCACCACCTGGGACCTAAATGAATTTAATATGCCTAGCAAGAAAGCCAAAGGCAATCAACTCAAAAACCTCACAACTGTCAAACTTTTTTTTTGGCAAAAATCAGGATATAAGGCATTTTATTTATCTGAACCTAATATTTGGATTTCTAAAACTATTATACTCTATGGCATGATTACAAGTTAAAACAACTTATTCCCCTCTAGACATATAGTATACAGGACAAACTCCATAGTGGCACTGGCATCTGCAGTTTGCAAAAGTATATTGACAATCATCTAGGTATTACATAATGTGCATTACCCACAGAATAAAAAACAGATCTGCACAAATTACCACTACATCTATTTTCTCAAATGCACAGTTGTGAACTTTGGAAAAGTACTCAAAGTTCATTTATCGAAGCCATGTTAGAGCAAATGCACTTTTGCAAAAATTGAAAATAAAAGGGGCAGAAAAGCAAACAAAAAAAAACATGTCCATTACCCATTACATAACACAAGATAAGTTCGCACACATACTTTTGCAATATAAATATGCACTTGTCTTTAACATAGAGTACATATTGACATAAAAAAAGGGCGTACCCAGTGCAGAGAGCTCCCGCTCTGTGCGGGGTCTGGGGAAGGGTGTTAGTGGCAAGCCTTACCCTCGCCTGTGCAATGCGAGGAGACCGCGACTCGAACCCGGGACCTTCCGGTCACAGGCGGTAAGACTCTACCGCTTGCACCAGGCCCGCCCTTCAGAGTACATATTGACATGTTTATGCAAATTATTTTGTCAATGCCACATGGCACATGCACGAATATGTTCTGCGTCAATATTTTTTACCAATTCATATGTTTGGAAGGATGCCCATGTGGCCATGCACAAACTGTGACAAGTGGACATTATATGCTGAAGGAAATCAGTATTACATAGTAGATGGTGTGTAATAGAGGTGGAACTGCCTAATTAAACCAGTACCTGGAAACAACTAAACCTACTTGATTTTCCAAAAATATTCCCATTTGTTCAAAAGGTTATCTTTGGCCTAAAACTGAAGTCAAAAGATGCAATAATTGATTGCTATACAACCGTTATCTTCGTTTAGCTCCACCGTTATTAATGAAAATGCATTACATTACAAGCTTAGTCCTTGTGATGCTTTGAACACACCAACAATTCCATTTTGGTGATAAAAAGTGCATGTTTATTCCTTTATCTCTGTTATCTTTTATGAACTCACCAACATGCTTAAGTCTTGCCTTACTAACTCCTAGGGTTCTTTACCAGATAGCTGAATCTGAAAACTGGCCAAAGTTACATACTTGGTCAGCTATTGCTAATTTAGACAATTAATCAATGCAGTTGCCAATTAAAATACCGAATTGTCACTCATGTTGTCAGTGGCTGTAACCACAAGGTCTGCTAGCAACTAGAAACTATGCTCCCAAACCATTCCAGAAATAGGTGTGCAAATGCTTGCCATACATAACTGTTCTAGAAATAGGTATGCAAATGTGTGCATTACATACAAGACTCATGATATATGATGTAAGCAAGCATCCCGGATTTCCTTTAAGCAATAATTTTGACAGTTGCTAGCAAGAAAGAGGTTTGGTGAAGATTTGCACATTCTATGTATTCATTTATGCATGTAAATAGATATACAGGCTCAGCAATGCACTCCCCAGTCAAAAAAAAAGCTTCTTAACTAATATCCACCTTCTAGCTTACTGAAAACAGAAATCAACTTATTGTTAATTAAACATAACTATCTATAGACAGGTTCTCAATATCCTTAACAACCACCTTGAAAGACCAAAATCAATTAAAGAAACAGCACAATTTATCTAGTTCCCAATTAATGGTGATTCCAATTTCAACATGTACCTAAATTTAGTTCAGATGTCACTGCCACAAGATTTCTTCGGTAGAGGAAAAGGGACAACATCACAACAACCATAACGGCTGCTTTCATTTAAATCACGAATGCACGGAACAACTAAAAAGAAAGTGAAGCAGATTTGGCAAGAACCTTTTCCTTGACGGCGTCCTCCCTGGCGAGCAGCTGCTGCCGGCGGCGGGCGGCGGCCGGGTCGGCCTCCGCGGCCTCCCCGATCTGCTGCTTCCATTCGAACTGCGACGTGATGACGAGCACGAGCAGGAGCAAGACGAGCACCACCGGCCTCGTATTCATCCCCGCACCACCAACCGATCCCAAATCAGAAAAACCAACCTCCGCCTCACCTCCACGTGAAGAACCTAGCCACCCACAGAAAGAGCGCGGCAAGGAGTCAACAACTGGAGGGAGGCGGACGGGGTCGGGGAGACGAGCTAGACTTGTCGGGGAGAACCAGGAAGGGTTAATTACCAAGAGAACCCCCCGGATCTCCGGCGGTCAGGTCAGGGCTCTGGGGCGGACCGCGCGAGCAGAGGCGACGGACGGCTGCAGGTGCTGCTGGCAGAGCTGCCCAGGGGTGGTGGGAGACGGCAGCTGGGGCTCCGGTGGAGGAGCACCGTGGAGGGAGAAGGGAGACGGAGGGGAGGGGAGGAAGCGCGTGGAATCGCAGTACAGGAGAGGAGACCGAGACGAGTTCTTGGTGAGGAAGGGATGCTGGTGAACGGAACGGACGAGCTGGCAGCGGGTGGAAGAAAGTCAGCTGAGAGCAGCTCACCTTCACGGCAGTCAGTCAGCACAAAAGTACTCCCGAGCCTGCAACGAGCCTACGATGACATGAACCATAGATAGTGTCGAGGGTGTTATAAAACTTGTCGCCCCAGCGGTAAGGATATTTCTCCCCTCATCTCTCATAGTCAATAATTAGATAAAAATAAAAGAATAAATAGACACAAAAAAGAAAAAATATTCTTTATTTCTTTAATTATTGGTAATTACACCGTAGACCTCCCACGTATATATATAGTCTTGCTAAGACCTAAGAATTTGATAAGAACCCATATACAGACGAACTAGGATTAAGATTTCTCATTCTCATTTCCTTCTAGAAAACAATCAGTATATTTTACAACACTTCCCCTTAGGCTATTACCACGATATACACATGCCTCATTAAAAACTCCATCCGAAATCCAGTGGAAAAAAACGGTTCTTAAAGAAAAAAGTACATCGCATTCGTTAATTGCATTGCACATGTTGTCTCATTAAAAATCATTAAAAATCATGTGTGAGAAACCTTCAAGTAAAAACTCACATAGAAAAAAAGAGTACAACATTTAACCTTTTTGTCATGTATTCTTCAGAATATTCTATTCTTCCTAAATAGAAATTTATCTTCACGATAAATGCATAAACTTTAATATTTTAGCAAATATAATCTACTTGATCAGTGTAATTCTTGTGGTTTTAATTACCTTCGTGGTAGATTCAATCAAATTGCTCCCCCTCGTAAAGCCATCCTATGAACACCATTGTTCAAACCATATTTTTTATAAATATGTATTTAATAATAGTATGCAGTATCACAATACTATATCTTTCAAAATATTGGCTCACAATTCTTCTATGAATTATAATATGAATAAACAAGAGCGATATGCTTCATGCATAAATGACCACTTATTAGTTGTGCAAAGCAAATAAAATTTATCCTTCAAGATAATAAATCATTTTCGAGGATTATGGGGTTAAATAGTTTACAATATTCAATATCTTCTAGATAGTGCATCAAACTTATACTAGAGTTTGAATACTTATAATTCTTACTTAGTGGATTTTCAAATTATATGTTCTATAAATTTTTAGGACTTTGATTGTACCACTAAATAAGAAATTCAGTCTTGCATTTGGCATTTAGGGGATAATTCAATTGCCAAAATCACCATTATTCTCATACCTTCTATGGTATTTAGGATTCCTCATTTTTTTTTCTCGGGTCTATATTCACTCCAGAGATTGATGGTGTTTATTTAAGAATCGACTAGTAAATCCTTCATTGATTAATTTCATCAAGGATGTTCGCATTCTTAGCGAATAACATTTCTCTTTTATAAGATATATTCTCTACTACATGAGAGATATTTATGTGATATATATAATAAAATAGTGTTATTCACTACAAAGTCGTTCAATGACTCTTTTCCTTCTAGGACATACTCTTCTTGAGACTTTAATATTCATACAGGAATATACATTCTACCTTAGACTTCTTAATACTTGGTATTAGATTTAATTTTCATATGTTGCGATTTATATTCTTTAGAAACTATATGGATCTTCATAATCCACTTATTAACTGCATATTTTATATTCATTTATTTCATTTGCCAGAGATATAGCAGAACATTTATTTTTTCTTAGTATGATGTAACACCCTAGGAGGTAGGCTTGCATAATTTGACTTGCATTGCATGAGCATACTCATCGAGCATTCATATATAAGCTTTTACATATGAAACGTACAATTGAAACATGTGAAACATGCCGTGTTATTTTATGTTTCTATGTGTATGCTTATGGTCATGCGTGAATAAGTGTAAGTGGTTGATGTTGGTCACTAAAGCACCTTAGATACACTTAGGGTGACTAATGGAATAATGCTCATGTAGATCACTTTATCTAATTAAGCTCCTAAGTGATGATATGCTTGTTGACCTGGGAAGTATTATATGTAACCAATGTATGAAATGCTTGTGTGACTTTAGGAATAACCTAAACATGTTTAGAATGTCACTATGAACAACTTTGGTATTCATGACTAGGGCTAGTTTGGTCTCTAAGTCATAGTTATAGTGTAAATCATCCTTTGAAAGTGGTATGTTTGACCTAGGTTGAACTATGTCATAGAGCCTTTGTATGGATGTGTACACTAAATCAAAGTTATAGTATTTGATTAGAGCAACAACTTTTATTTTTGGATCATAGGCAAGTTCAGCTCCTAACATGCTTGAATTTGGCTCACAAGATTCAACATTGTGCTGTTTTCACACTTCAGAAATTTTGCTAAGTCATTTGAGCTGACAGTGTTGGTGTACCTGACTTTGTGAGGATTTAACTCCAAAACCATTGCAAATTAGAAGATGGTTTCTTAAGCAACTTTGTAGCTGGTATATAGCTTTACAATTTCTGTTTTGGTAGTGTGCACAAATTCATTTTGGTTTAGGAGATTGGAAGGCTTGAAAACTCGCTGTCAGGCTCGCCATCGGGCGCTGATGAACGCCGCGTCGCGCACCGTCGTGGCCGATCGCGGGCAGAGACAGGCTGCAGCATGGCCACCATTGGCCGACATTGGGCCCTCGCCGCAGCATGCTGGCGCACGATATCTTTGAAGCCGCGCGCCTCAGTTCGCACTCACGCGCTCACTCTTTCCCTTTCCACTGCCCTCTCTCGCCCTCGCCGTGGAACCACCGAGCGCCGCCGAGCACCCTCACCACTTCGCCGTCGCCTAGCACCCGCTCCACCATGCCATTGCCGCCTCCATCTAGCCAACAGCTTCGCCGTGTTCCCCTCTACCTCCTCGACTCGTTTGCTGTGCCAAACGAGCTACGGTGAGGGCGAAATCACTGTTTCTGTCCTTGCCGGAGAGCTCGGCTTCCATGGCCGCCTCCACGGTGAGCTCGCCGCTGCTTGGCTCGCATGCGCATTGCTTTTTATTCTTCACGTTAGAGCTTGGTCAGGGTGTAGACTAGCTAGTGGCATGACCTCATCGTGAATGGATGCTTCGCCAACGCGAAACACGACGCGCAGTGCCGCCGTGCTCTCACCGCCACGCCACCGCGCACGCAGGCAGATCTCGTCGAGGCATCTCGCCTAGCCTAGGTAGTCGCAATAGGGTCATGTCGTCACTGCGGAACTCATGCGCTCCTCGCCTGGACTTGCCATGGCTGGAGACGGCCGGCGCACCTCCACATAGCACCGTCGTGCCACCATAGCAGGCGACGAGCATACTCCGTTGCATATGCGCTGCCACCACCTATGTCAGTCGATGCGGATTGGTGTGTAGATCACGACGGTGTGGTTAGTTTCACCGGAGTGCTCGCCGTCGGCGAGATAACGTCGCCCGACCACCGTGCCCTGTCTTTGGGTCACTGATCGGTGGACCCCGCTGACCTGTGGGTCCCCTCTGTTAGCGACTGCGATTTAGCGTTTCTGTTATTTCTTTTACAAATTTTTGAACCAAATTTGAAAAATCATAAGTTGAGTTATAGAGGTCCAATTTTGATGAACCAAATTTTGTTATGTTTAGTATGAAGTGTAGTATTTTATAAAAATATGAGATGTATAGTTTCAAGTATTTTTATTGGTTAATAAAATATAGCTAGATAAGTGTTTTTGAATGTTTACAATTTTGTAAAATGTGTAACTTGAGCTAGGGATGTGATAAAATTATGATTCCAATTTGGCTGGTCTTGTATTGACATGCTCTAGCTAGAAAAAATAATAAACTTGCAGTATACTTGATTGAAATATGATCTTTCTATTTATCTATTAATAAATGGTGTTTTCTAAAGAAAATTATAGGGATAAAAATAAGTAACATCTTGCCCTATAAATTTTTGTATAGTAGTATGGCACTAGTATTAAGCTTAGAAAAATATAGAATCTGTTGTTTGACACTTTTCTATAGTGTTAACTATTTTCACTAAAATAGACCTTGCTAGCTTGTTATTTTTGTAAAAGATGTTATACATGTCCAAATGATATGAAAATTTTACAGTAGTCTATTGTGAGCACTTGGAAGCTACTGTAATTTTATAAAAATTTATTGTGCAGATTTGGTATATGTTTGTTATTTCCCCTAATTATCTAATTAAATTAATAAAGGCATTTAAATAATTAAATTGTGATTGACCATGATGTTTCATATGGTGCTTGTGATGCATAGTAACTGTTAATGTTCATAGTAAGGCTTCAAAGCAATTGGTCGTATGCAACTAATTAACTATTGCTCTATAATTCAAATAAATGGTTGCATGTATAGTTTCGGTTGAGTGGATAATTTCATGTTGATAATGGTCTTTTTTGTAAAACTTGTTAATAACAAAGTTATAGATAACTTAGTTATCTATCTTGTGTTAAATTTTCATAGTCATAGGCCTTAGGGTTTAAGAGTTTTGTCTGTTAGTAATTTGCTATCCTAATTGTTTACTTTCTGGATAGATTTGTTTGACTGAATTGTTTGACCTAGATAACTATTGAATCACATTAAGGATATTAAAAGAAAGTTGTAGAAAATTTCATAAGCTTTCCGTAATGTCCACTACCATATTATTTTGATATATATAACTCTAGTTATGATTAAAACAAGTAGCTGTTGTTTTGTAGTTTAGAAAATAGTGCAGAAGTGTTTGCTTAAGTAATAAAGAAGAGATATGCACCTACTCAGTAGAATAGGATGCACTTGTTATTACCTTAATACCATGCTGTTGAGAATACCTACGAGGATGCATTCATCATGTTCCATCATATTATACGTGTCATTATACATGCATTCGCGATATCTTATTCCATGCTCATGCATATATGATCGATCGAGGAGATAACGTTGCTGGAATTCAACGAAGAAGAGGAAGGGGATCAGCAGGAGACTCCTCAAGCCACAGCTCCAAGAGAAGAGGAGCAGACTCTCGAAGAGCTCCCTGAGTGCCTAGATCACCGACCCACCTCTTTCCTCAAAGGCAAGCCCCGGAGCATTCTAAGTCTTCCGTGTTTTACAAAATACTACTGGAGTCCTTTATGATTGATGCATTAGGTTATAAGAGTTGATTGGAAACACTTAATGCATGAAATTACCTTGTCCAGATATATACACCTTTAACCCTGTGTAGGTCCAGAATTGAATATTTGCTTAGCCATGCTTAGACCGGTAGAAGTCGAGTGATTTCCTGTCACCTGCGAGATATAGATAGATACCGAAGCACGGTTGTCTATATTTGCTATCGTGGAAAAGAACCATGGGGTAAGGTAAATAGAGGCCGGGCAGAGCCTATGTGTAGGTCGACTCATGTGATTCCATCTGTGTCGATTAAGGACCGTACCATTATTGGACCTTTTGACGAGATTGAACGCATGCCTATCACTTAGCTGGCCGGATATCTCGTTCCGACCGTGAAGCCAAGTAACTCAACTCAGGCTGAGCCCCATTCTATAAAAGTGCGCACTCTGGATGGTAGTAAGGATGTGCGGGGAGCCAGCCTTAAGTCCAAGGGTAGGGTAGTCCTGATCTTCCTGGAAGCTGGTTGTCCCTAATTGTGCAGCGCTGGTCGAACCCGCGAAATGTGTACCTGAGTTGTACCAAAGGTGACCGTTGATCTGGTCTGCCTGGTTTTGTGTTAGGAATAAATTCCCAGCTGGTTGAAATCGATTCGAATCACCGTCTCTCCCGGATAGTGAGAAACTTGGCTAGCTCCAACATCATAGTAATTGTATTATGGAATGTGATGGTTCGGATAAACATGGAATTACTACACCGGCTATGGTTACTATTGTATGCTATTAAATGATATACCACATGTTTAGCGTAGGATTGTTGCTAATCTAGAGATGAATAGCTATAATTAACTTGATGACCAAAGTATAATTGTATAACTGAGTTAATCGCTTTTATGCAAAATGTTGTCAAGCTACCTCCACTTATAAAGCCTTGCATAATCCTTAGAGTCAATTTGTTTTTGGTTTATGATGGGTAAGTCTAGCTGAGTACCTTCTCGTACTCAGGGTTTTATTCCTATTGTTGCAGATGGTACCGTCTATCACGGCTATTGCAAGAACTGCTTCTATCCCACCATGGATGGGGAGTGAGCCTTGGGCAGGCATCTTAATAATCCTTCTTATATGCTTTTGTGGATTGTGATCATGAGTTGGCACTGTATTTGAACTATGTTGACAAATGCTAGTTTCGAACTTAATTTGCTTCCGCTACTATCTATCGAACTTGGTTTGTAAAAACTCTAGTTCATACTCTGATGAATGAACTGTATCTATGAACTTTATGTAACATCTGACATGTATGTTGAATCATGTAAGATCTTGGTTATATGTGGATCGTTTATCGAGACCCGTCATGGTACTCGACAGACTACCGAGTTTATATGGGCTCAAGTATGACGGTGCGACCGTTGTGGGCTACCATTGTACTTGTGCTCTTATAAATTGGTCGGTTCTACGACAGCTGGCATCAAAGCAAGATTTAACATTAATTGCCACATGTGTATTTAAAACAAAGATTTTTGTTTTCCAAAACCATTTTCTAGCAAATAATAACTATATAAATAGGTATTTGAAATCTAGAGTTGAAATCTAAAGTGTACCAGTTATCACTTTCTTTATGCCCAGTTAAGGACTCTTAGGTGGCTATTTAAGTACTAACATGGGGGTTTTTACTTTCGTGGTCCATACGGCATGCTATTGTATGGATGCCATTCACTTGAGTGGTAATGTATGAATCAAATGTTTCTACGCCAAGGTAAGAAGGTAAGTTGATAAGTGGCATGACCGCAAGATGTGAGCGTGCGGTCGGGGAGAGCAAGCTTTGGTATGGCTATGTATGCATGCTTGCATGTGTATATGGTGCGTATTTAATTATGGGTAATAAATTGTCATCGGGTAGCTTTGATACGAAATTATATGTATGGGTATACATATATGGAAGTATTTAGATTACAACTTAGAGCCCAGATTTACATTCTACATATATAATTGTGGGGTTGGACTGAAATGAAATTCTTATGTAGGTACACTAACAGCAAAATGTGTAGCCCGACTAGCTACGCTATATATGAGAGAATGTATGTATGCCACCATGTATGTTGTTAGAAATAAATTTTTCCTAAGTTTGTAAGGATGTATGGAATGTGCATGCATTATGATAAATCATTATTCAATACTTGCATTGTTCGTCCCCTTATAGATCTCTTACTCGGTTACGTAACTCTTACCCATTATGACTTTGTCTCACAAGAGTTGCATATGTTGTTGGTACAGATGGCAGCACCAGCTGGAAGTGAGAGTTTCCTGATGATGTTTGGAACTCCTGCCCTGCTTTGGAGAGTCTTGCACTATACGGGGTATTATGAACCATCCCTCTATCACTGGAATGAAGTATACCTAGAGGGACAACCATGGTATGAAGTAAGGCTGACCATACCGGCTCGTACCCAAGCACCCTTTTGGCAGGAATGAAAAGCGGAATCTGAAGGAAGAACTCCTTGGGAGGCTGCTCAAGTAGTAGCCTTCGAGGTACTGAGTCAGATTTGTCAGTAGCACGGGGATGAGCTTACCGACAGTGCCATTGGTGTTTTTCCTCGAATGGATCCGTCCACAATAGTATGGGCACAGCGCAATCGCAATGCGTTGATCCGAGATCGGGATGAGCGGGCAGATAGTTCTAGTCCCGCTATGAGCGCTATGTTTGCAGTAATGAAGATGTTATACACTCATTAGGACACCAGGGACTTCTGGCAGGAGTCCTATACCACTTGTATGGATAAGCTCATGAGAGTCGAAGCCACACAGCATAAGCTCAAGAAGCGTGTGCGCAAGCACAAGAAGGCAACAAGTGAGTCTCGATGGGAAACTGATCAAGCCTATGTAGCTTTGGGGAATCTCCACACTCAAATGGAGCAAGTTGATCAGCAGAGAGCTGCCACCCAAGAGGCAAGAGCAGATGATCAAGCAATGTTAGCAGGACTGCGGGAGCAACTGGATGCCGCCCGTGCCGAGGCGTTCACAGCTACACGCCAGCGGATCCTAGCAAACAACCGTGCAACTTTAGCGAAAGTAGAACAAGACAGGACCCACGCCATGAGCGTCCAGCAGGACCGTGTTGAGAGGGACTTGCGCCAGCAGCTTGCGTAGACCCAGCATGGGGTGATGGATCTTCAGCATGAGGTGCATTATCTGAACAACCAACTGCACCCAATCCTTGATGAGGAAGAAGAAGATCCAGAGATGTTAGTTGAAGATGACGGCTGGGATGAGGAAGAAGTGGAGCCAGAGAATGAGGATGATCCTATCTCCGACCTCGATAGCAATCATAATGAAGATTAGAATCACCTAGTGACTAGTTAAAGCGCTAGATATGTCCCTGTTTTTTATGTAATGGACTTATAGTTGAAGTTGGTAATTGTGATTTGCCTTTCATGTAATATTGGTACTTTGCATGTTATTTCACGTTGGGTTGAACGTTAATGAAAGTCCAGTTCATTTTATTGGTGATTATGACTTGTATGATAACGCGCTGCGAGCCCGATAAGTGATCAAATTGGTGATGTCATGTTGCGAGAATGAATTATTATGCCTCTATTTTATTGTATGAATTTAAGATTCTCTCCAGTAATTTCTGTTTGACATGATTATACAACTCATCTACAATCTCTTGACATTATTCAATAATCACTTATTATTGCAACTTTGCAGATGACTCACACTCATGCTGGAGCAGGCAACAACCAAGAGGAAAATGGCGGTGACTTACCACCATCGCCACCACCGTCTGCTAATGAGTTCTTTGCACAATTTCTAGGAAGTCAAAGAACTATGGAGGAAACCCTATTCCTCATTGCATAGAACACGGCTCTCGCCCGCCAGCAACAGGGGCCTGAGCCGAATCAGTACAACACTTTTAAGGATTTCCTGGACACCAAGCCTCCTATTTTCAAGGTGGCTGAAGAACCACTCTAGGCGGATGAATGGCTCAACACTATTGAGCAAAAGTTCCATCTACTGAGGGTCACGGAACATTAGAAGGCAGAATATGCGTGTCGGTGTTTCGAACAAACACCAACTAGTAAATTTATATTTGTTGCGCGTTAGACCCGTATGGTGTACTAAAGGACACAAGGTTTAGACTGGTTCGGGCTGAATGTCCCTACGTCCAGTCTACTGCTGCTCGTGTTATTAGTACCAAAAAAGGTTTGTAGTAGTGGGTGCAAATGGTCGAGAGAGGGACATGTCCCAAGTCTCTGATGGAAGGGTCGAAAGGATGCCGAGAGCTCGGTTGCTGCTTGGCTGTATGCTATCTGTGGAATTGATACATCTCTTTAGCGGGGTGCCCTACTCCCCCTTTTATAGACCAAGGGGGAGTAGGGATTACATATGGGAGAAAGAGGAAAAACCAGAGAGTAGAGAAGGTCCTTCGAAAGAGCCGGGTCTTCCTTTCCCCTCGTGCCTACCCTGCTGACATGTCAGGCCATGTCAGGGATGGCGTGTTCGCTGATCTTCATAGGGTCATGCCCTGGCCTCATTTAGCAAGTGGGTATGTCTCATCCTACACTGGTGGACGGTGTGTCGTGCCATGGAGGCGAGCTATGACCCTACGGGGAGTAGACAGGGAAGTGACCATACATTCGTCACTGTAGATGATGTGAGTTCTCTCTTGGATTGTAGTGGTTGTCGTATGCTTATGTCAGGATACATGTTCGAGGGCTGATGGCGGTGCCCACAACACTGTAAGACTAAAGTCAGCGCCTACAACACTGTTTGGGCTCTGCCATGTATGGAAGGGCCTAAAGCGCCCGTCCTATCGTATCCTGATGGCACCTTCCTGCAGGTGCGCAGGGCATGGTCCTCGGTACTGCGGTTGACCTGAGTGTCGTGTCTCACCTTGTGCTTCGTCATTATGAAAGGGCAGGGTAAAGACGTTAGGGAGGTGGAGCCAGCCCTAGAGCTCATACATCGGGTGAGGCGAAGCCAGCCCTGGAGCTCAGACATCGGGCGAGGCAGAGTCAGCCCTCAGCCGTCGAGCGAGGCAGAGCCAGCCCTTAGTCGTCGGGCAGGGCGAAGCCAGCCCTCAGACCGTCAGGCGAGGCGGAGCCAGCCCTCAGCCATCGAGCGAGGTAGAGTCTAGCTCTCGAGGGTCGGGCAAGGAGGAACCAATCTTCTGTGGTTCAGGCAAGAAGTATAGTAGCGGTCTTGTCTGAACAGAAATGTCAACGCTTGATGGTTGTTAGCCCTATCTCATTGGGTACCCCAGTATTAGGTCCTCGACAATGCATCTCATCAGCTGTAGGGACCGGCCGAGATATGGTGGACCCATTTCCTGTCCTCTTTACCTACCAATGCACAGGTCACATGGGAGCAATTCAAGCTAGCCTTTAGGGGACATCACATTCCCCCAGGGCTAATGTGCATGAAGGCAGCTGAGTTTATGTGACTCACACAAGGGACCAAGACCCTTACTGAGTACATGCATGGTTTCAACAATCTATCCTGGTATGCCCTAGGTTTTGTTGATACTGAAGAAAAGAAGATAGAAAGCTTCAAGAGAGGTCTTGGCACGAAGCTGATGAAAACTATGGCCAACTTGAGGTGCACCACATACATTGAGTTCATTAGTGATGCCTTGACTCAGGAGAACCACAACAATCTGCATGCGGCAGCAAAGGGCCGCAAGAGGGTAGCTGAGGCAGGCGCCTCAGGGTCTTCTCAGTCTAGAGCTCCAGTGGCATCTAGGCCATAGTTTCGACCGCCAGCGCCCAAGTTCAAGCCTCCTCCACCAAAAACTCAGACCAATCGACCTCAGAAGGTGTTTCGTAAGGTGTTCACCATTGCCTTACCCAAGGGGAATGGAGGGCAAGGAAGCTCAGCAGGACCCAAGAGCAATCAACCCTGCTTCAACTATAATCAGTTGGGCCATTGGTCCAAAGAGTGCCCCCATCCTAAGAAGAACAACAATCAGAACCAGGGAAATCAGAGGTTGGCAAATCCTAAAGCACATTCTAGATACATGCATTATACTGCTGTTGAAGAGGTTCCTGCAGGAGAGGTTGTCACCGCTGGTATGTTCCTTGTTAACAAACATCCCGCCATTGTTTTATTTGATTCTGGATCTTCTTATTCATTTATGAGCCAAGCATTTGCATCTAGACATAATCATAAAGTAATTGAGGTAAGCAAAGGTGGTTATAGTATATGTTTAGTTGGGTCTACTATCTCTACAAATAAGATGGTTAGAGATGTGCTCATCTCTATACAAGAGAGGGAGTATATGATGGATCTGATAGTATTGCCCAGATTATCTATAGATGTGATCTTAGGCATGAAATGGATGAGCGATCATGGGGTTCTCATTGACACTGGCACTCAAACAATTATGTTGAGAAAACCAAAGGGAGGTAATGCTTTCCTAGTACCACTTTCCTAGAATTTTGAACTCTAAAACTTGTCTTGTGCTATCCAAGCCACTACCCTTTGTGATATTCCAGTGGTTTGTGAGTTTCCTGATGTATTCCCAGATGAGTTACTAGGTTTACCACCTAATAGGGATGTGGAATTTAAGATTGAGTTAGTGCTAGGTACGGCACCTATCTCAAGGAGACCCTATAGGATGCCACCAAATGAGCTAGCTAAACTTAAAATTTAGTTACAAGAATTATTGGACAAAGGTCTCATTCAACCTAGTTTGTCTCCATGGGGATGTCTAGCTTTATTTGTAAAGAAGAAGGACAAGTCCTTGAGAATGTATGTGGATTATAGGCTACTTAATGCTGTGACCATTAAAAATAAGTATCCTTTGCCTCGTATCGATATCTTGTTTGATCAGTTGGCAAAAGCAAAGGTATTCTCCAAGATTGACTTGAGGTCAGGCTATCATCAGATAAAGATCAGGCCAGAAGTTATACCAAAAACCGCTTTCTCCACTAGGTATGGCTTATACGAGTATTTGGTCATGTCTTTCGGACTGACGAATGCTCCTACCTACTTCATGTACTTGATGAATTCAGTATTTGTCGGGTTCATAAACCCGGGGTCCCTTGCGGACCAACTTCTCAACAAAGGCTCGGCCCAGCGGACGATGTTGCAAACAAATGTGCAACTCATGGGCCGGCCCAAGTACCTAAACGATAGGCCAGAAAAGCGATCCAATCACCAACCGGAAGGCCTGGCCGAGGAGGAACGGTGCCCGCTTCCGACTATGGCCCGCCTCTCCGACCGAAGTGCTCGCTTCGATCTCCAGCCCGCCTCCGGATGGCCTCTCCGACCGGAAGGCTTGGCCAAAGCACCACTTATGACTCTGACCCACGTCTCCGACTAGGGGTGCACTGAACCCCTGCTCACTGCTCTTCTCCGACTATCGCAATCAAAGCCGACTGGGACCCACCGACCGAGGACGCCCGCTCGGTAAGGACCAGGAAACGGATGGAGAAAGTAAGGCAGGGCGCATAAGTCAAACCGCCATACCAGAGACCGTACCCTAAATGCCTATAGAAACAGGACTCTATAACCTCCCTGGCATGATAGAACCCAAACAGTGTTGTAGGCGCCGATATTTTCTCCTACAGTATTATGGGCGCCATTAACTCCCATACGATAAGACCCCCACATACCTTTAGGCATCAATAGTGTTGTGGGCGCTAGGATTTACCGTACCAGACGAACATGGTAAAACCCCTTACATGCCTCCAAGAGTCAACAGTGTGGCAGGCGCCGACGTCTGCCATACCCGAAGAAGACAACCCAACCTCCCACGTGCATCCGACATTCAACAGTATTGTGGGCGCCTACCATCGTCTTGTACCCACCGGCATGGGCAGCAGACTTAGCAGCGAACGTACTCCCTCCCTCTCACTTATAAAACCATACCCTTCATCTATAAAAGGGGATGCGCTCTCTTCCAATAGATAGGCTCATTCAAGTTGACTCAGATTCATTAGATCAATCAAGTTCACTAGCACACAACAAACAGAACCACCGGGTTCAAACCACAAGCACACGCTCGAACACTTAGCTAATAGCAGGGCTCCCGTCACTCTCGGCCCTTTCGACTGGAGTCCGACCGAACCTCTTGTACCCCAATCTTTCTCCTTCTCATTTGTAATCCCACTACAAACTTTGAGCACCTGGGCTCTGGAATAAAGTCACTGACCGACTCAAACTGGACGTAGGGAATGTTGCCTGAACCAGTATAAACCCTGTGCCATTGAGTGCTAGGCCATCTTCGATCACAACGTACGGCAAAACTATAAATATTTACGTGTTGGTCACTTTCAGCACTGACAGTATTCTTGCCCGAGCTCGACAAGTTTGTGGTCATGTTTATTGATGATATCTTGATTTATTCAGAGAATGAGGCAGATCATGCAGAGCATTTGAGAGTTGTTTTGTCCAGATTAAGGGAACATAAGTTATATGCAAAGCTTAGCAAATGTGAGTTTTGGTTGAGCAAAGTACCTTTCTTAGGTCACATCTTATCAAGAGATGGAATATCTGTAGACCCATCTAAAGTACAAGAAGTCATGGATTGGAAGGCCCCGACTTCGGTTCATGAAGTTCGAAGTTTTCTAGGGTTAGCAGGTTACTATCATCGTTTTATTCTGGATTTCTCCAAGATAGCAGACTCCTTTAGAAAGATGAAAAGTTTAGATGGACACTAGAGTGTGAAGTAGCTTTTCACACCCTAAGGACCCTGTTAACTACAGCTCCTATTTTAGCATAACCCGACATTGAAAAGCCTTTCGATGTGTTCTGTGATGCATCAGGCATAGGTTTAGGGTGTGTGCTCATGCAAGAATAGAGAGTTATTGCCTATGTTTCTCGGCAATTGAGAAAACATGAAGTCAACTACCCTACACATGATTTAGAGCTTGCAGCAGTTGTTCATGCACTAAAGATATGGAGACATTATTTGTTGGGCAACGTATGTCATATATATACTGACCACAAAAGTCTCAAATATATCTTCACTAAACCTGAGCTGAACATGAGACAGCGAAGATGGTTAGAGTTGATTAAGGACTACAATTTAGAAGTGCACTACCATCTAGGGAAAGCCAATGTTGTAGCAGATGCACTTAGTTGGAAATCTCATTGCAATACTTTGGAAGCATTGTTGGAAGATGGATTTAATTTGTTACATCCTATTGTGATGCACAATATCACTATCAGTTATTCACTTGAGAGCAAAATCATAGAACTACAGAAGACAGATGTAGGTATATTTCACATCAAGAGAAAAATGCTAGAACAAGAAACCAAATATTTTAGATTAGATGAAAGAGGTGTGCTATGGTTTGAGGACCGACTTGTGGTACTGAAAGACCGTGAGCTTAGAAATCAAATTTTAGATGAAGCTCATTCATCCAAATTGTCTATCCACTCGGGTAGCAGCAAAATGTATCAAGATTTGAAAACCCATTTTTGGTGGACCAAGATGAAGAAAGAGATCGCCGCCTATGTCGCTAGGTGTGATAATTGCAGTAGAGTAAAGGTCATTCATTTGAAATCTACCGGATTACTTCAGCCATTGCCTATTCCAGGCTAGAAATGGAAAGAAATAAGCATGGACTTTATCACAGGCCTTCCAATGACACAACAAGGTTACGATTCAATATGGCTCATTGTAGATCGTCTTACCAAGTCAGCACATTTTATACCGGTTAAAACAACGAATCGTGTAGTGAAATACGCCAAACTGTTTGTTTGTCAGATCATGAGACTACATGGAATACCAAGGACCCTAATATCAGATCGGGGACCACAGTTTATAGCTCGTTTCTGGAAACACTTGCACCAAGCTTTGGGGACTAAACTAATTAGAAGTTTAGCATACCATCCACAAACTTCCGGACAGACTGAGCGAGTGAACCAGATCTTAGAAGATTTGCTGAGAGCTTGTGTTATATCTTCCAAGGGTTCATGGGAGAAATGGCTACCTTTAGCCGAGTTCTCCTACAACAACAGTTATCAAGCAAGCATCAAGATGGCTCCTTTTGAATCCTTGTATGGTCGGAAATGCAGAACTCCTTTGAATTGAATTGAGCCTAGTGAAAGATGATACTTTGGCATTGACTTTGTCACCGAAGCTGAAGAGCAAGTGTGCATTATCCAACAACATATGAAAGCAACTCGATCAAGGCAAAAGAGTTACGCTGATAAAAGAAGAAGACCACTAACTTTTGAAGTGGACGACTATGTATACCTAAAAGTGTCACCCATGAAAGGAGTACAGAGATTTGGAGTGAAAAGAAAGCTTATGCCTAGGTATGTAGGGCCATACAAGATTACTGAATGGAAAGGGAATGTCGCTTATAAGTTACAACTTCTCCAAGAGATGAGTGCAATATTTGATGTCTTCCATGTTTCTTAGTTGAAGAGATGTCTTCGCATACCTGAGGAAGCCATTGCGCCCACCGACATTAAGCTCCAATCGGATTTGATGTATGAAGAGAAACCAATCCGAGTGTTAGAAGAGATAGAAAGAGTAACACGGAGTAAGATCATTAAGTTCTACAAGGTGGTGTGGAATAATCACAGTGAACAAGATGCCACACAGGAACGGGAGGATTATTTACGTGAGGTTTATCCCGCCTTTTTCCAAGAATGGTAGGTCTTGCAAATCTCGGGACGATATTTCTGTAAGAGGGAGGGGCTGTAACACCCTAGGTGTTAGGCTTGCATAATTTGACTTGCATTGCATGAGCATACTCATCGAGCATTCATATATAAGCTTTTACATATGAAACATACAATTGAAACATGTGAAACATGTCGTGTTATTTTATGTTTCCATATGCGTATGCTTATGGTCATGTGTGAATAAGTGTAAGTGGTTGATGTTGGTCACTAAAGCACCTTAGATACACTTAGGGTGACTAATGGCCAACCGTGGCAGAGATAGGCCGCCATGTGGCCGCCGAAAGCCGACGTCGGGCCCTCGCCACAGCGCGCTGGTGCACGATATCTATGAAGCCGCGCGCCTCAGTTCACACTCATGCGCTCACTCTCCCTCTCCACTGCCCTCTCTCGCCCTCGCCGCGGAACCACTGAGCGCCGCTGAGCACCTGCACCACTTCGCCATCGCCTAGCGCCCACTCCACTGTGCCATTGCCGCCTCCATCTAGCCAGCAGCTTCGCCATGTTCCCCTCTACCTCCTCGATGCGTTTGCTGTGCCAGACGAGCTACGGTGAGGGCGAAATTGCCATTTTTGTCCTCACCGGAGAGCTCGGCTTCCATGGCTGCCTCCACGGCGAGCTCGCTGCTGCTTGGCTCGCATGTGCATTGCTTTTGATTCCTCGCATTAGAGCTTGGTCAGGGTGTAGACTAGCTAGTGGCATGACCTCACCGTGAATGGATGCTTCGCCAACGCAGAACACGACGCGCAGCGCCACCGCGCTCTCACAGCCACACCACCGCACACATGGGCAGATCTTGTCGGAGCATCTCGCCTAGCCTAGGTAGTCGTAATAGGGTCGCATCATCACCACAGAACTCATGCGCTCCTCGCCTAGACTTGCCATGGCCAGAGATGGCCGACGCACCTTCGAGCAGCGCCGCCATGGCCAGCGACTGTGACAGAACCGCCCAAAATAACACACCTTCGGAGGTGCTCGCCTTCCACCAGACGCTAAGCACCCCGAAAGCAAGCTACAATGGGCGGGTTCCATCGAGCACACCCCAAGGGAAGAGCCCGAATAATCCACATTTTCCCCAAGGATCCAATAATGAGAACGAGTTACAATACTTAATCCATTTCATACATCTAGAGTTTTTAGAAATATTATTACAGGACCAAATTCAGAGTGCGGAATATTAAACAACGGAATGATAATAAACATCTATCGATAATGAGCAAGGATCCGTCTGTGCCCACCAGAAGAATCCTTCTCACAACAGGAACTCCTCAAGTTGAACCTGCAAAAGGGGTAAATAAACCCTGAGTACACAATGTACTCGCAAGACTTATCCGACTAGTAGGAATAATTTCCCCACTCCAAGGGATATGATAACTTTATGGTTTGCTGGGTTTCTTTTTGCAGAAAGCACTTCTAGTAGTGAATCCTTATTTATGTTATCATTAGCAGTCATGATTATTTTATTATCTAGCCATTCTATGTAAGCAACTGTTCTACGTGTAAGCAAGGATTGAGCAATTAGTTCCATTTCATCACCTTTCATCTTTCAGTTCTTACTATGGTGCTTGACTATAGACAAGCTGTACAGGAATGCCGGCAATTCGTGAATCAATGTGCCCAGCTGGGTACCCCAAAACACACGTCCCGCATGTACCCCAGGCATAAGCAGGACCAACCCATCACTCTCCTGTCACAGGGTCTAGGTCCCCGTCCAAACTTAGACTCCAAGCCCCCGCTCCTGAGTCCCGGACTCAGTGCTGTGCTTAGACCTCCACCATCCCTGCCTCCAGTCAATCGGTCCAGAAAGAGCCAGAACCCACGACAAGAGAGCAACATGCCTTCCCTGCGCCCATACCCAAGTATGTGCTCGGGATAATAAGTCTGTGACTTACCTAGAACCCAATGCAACGATCGATCCTTAACTGACAGAGACAAGGAAAAAGTGTAACCAAACTATGCCCTGTTGGCCATAGGACACAACCTCTTACACCCACCAATACCCAAACCATATCCCTACCCGGTCTCCATTTTCCTTTCCACCATTTTATCATGAGTAATCATAATTATCACCTATTGTTAGTAACGGTAGGTAACTCACGCTACCGATACCCTGGGCATAGCAGCTACTCGACCTATACTAGTAGGACTCATAGGTAGATATATCCATGCATGTAGTTTCCATAAAATGCCTATAACGTAAATGCGCATCATATATGTATATATATTCAATAATCATTCAAAAATATGGGTTATGCACCGGGGCTTGCCTTGGGCAGGCGGTGTGTCAACAAAGTTAGCAACGAATGGCTCTAGGGCTCCCTCTTGTACGAGAATCTCCTTCTTGTACTCCTCAATAATCTTCTCATAGTCCTATTCGTCCGTAGGTAGAAACTCTACTAACTCGTTACCTACATGCATGAAATGATGATGCAACACTTAGTAATACGGCAACAGCAACTCTTAAAATACGAATACACCTATCAAGCTACTAAACTAGCTCTACCGACTAAGACGCTATGTTACTCATCATTCCCACTAAATAGGTATGAAACGTTTCATGTATTAACTTAGCAACTAAAAGAATCCCTATTTCTTAATATCGATTTACTCTATATATGATGAAACAAGGAGTACTAGCTATTTTATTTATCAACCTACTCTAAGGCTACAAAAATTACAGTGAGCACATAATAATCTAATGAGCCTACTGTAAAAATTTCATGGCTAAAGCTATCACCAATTTTCCACAAAAATTCCTACAAATATTAAGCTAAATAATACTAAGCTTTCTAAAGTGAATTTATGAATATATCATTCTCATAGCTAACTATAAACTAACTACACCAATAGATAGATAGCATTTTTGTGAACCTAACAAATTTTGTTTCACTATTTTTGGACACCTACAGAATTTACTATAATTTTACAGAGTTTAGCTCAAAACTACATTGAATAAACATTTATTAATTCACTAGAAAAAGGAAAACTAAATCCACCGCGCGGCCCATAAGCAAGCAGCGCGGCCCACTCCCATGCATCGCGTGCGCGCGCATGTGACCCACTAGCGCGGCCCACGTGGACGCGGCCTAGCCGCGCGACGGTGGCCCATGACGTGGCACCGACGGCCCCCGCCGGGCACCTAGGACCCTCCCCGCCCAATCTAAGGAGCCGGTATCTGCCTAAGCACGAACACGAGATGCTGGGCGAAGAAAACGCTAGCTAGGATGCCGCAGTAAAGCCAGACCACGACAATGGAGCTCCTGCAACAAAGCGGTGGCGTTTCGGTGAGTTACAACAACGTCGGAGTAAATAGGGTAGCGAGTGAGCTTTAGGCACTCACCACGGACCCAGTGGAGGTGGTAGTTCAATCGGAGGCGGCCCGAGCCAAGCCGGCCACATGCGCACAGAAGGTGCGGTCGTGCACCACTGTGGCAAGACCGTGTCAGGGGCATCTAGAGGGTGGTAGCAACTTGGCAAGGGTGTGCTGGGTGATGGGTAGGTGGAGGCAAAGCTGGTGGTGCAACAGAATGAACGCGAGCAGGTCTAGAGTGGGGGCCTTGCCGTCGATGCATGCTGAGACGGTCTTAACGACCGACCAGGAAGAAAGCTCCAAATTAGAGCATGGCACAGCAAGGATCACTACAGTATGGGGTTGGGTGGTTGGCTAACTACACCACGAAGCCATGGACAGGGTTAATTGGACCAAGATGACTCCACCACGCTGAATTGAAGGTATGGGTCCGGCGACCATGGCGATAGAGGAAACAGGGGAAACACAGGCATGGCTTGGCTTGATGTTGCCATGGAAGGACGTGGCTGTCAACTCAGAGTTCAAGCGTGCAAGTGCTATAGGGCGATGGGGGACAACAAAACGTGCTCAAGAATGGTTAGCCGCATGGCCATAAATCGTAAGCCGACGGTGGCTCGGTCCTGTGCGCCGCAGTGGCTAGCTCTAGTCTGCGGAGGGGCAGTAGTGTAGCATCGCATTGAAAGTGGATGTGATGGCAAGGCAGGCGGGGCAAGCCCACATGTGGCAAGGTGACGGTGCGGGCAGGGCCATGTGCCGGCCGCAGCAGGCCAAGTGCGACCACATGCGCACAGTCCCACGTAGGTGAGCACGAGGCGTCAAAGCGGTCAGGCGGACGCGACGGTGGTGGCAGAGCGACTCAGGCGAACGCGATGCAAGCAGTGCGAGCACTCTTGGCTGCGGCTAGCAGCAACGCGGTGACGTGACGCACGTAGGCAGCGACACGGCGAAGCGGGCAGCAGTGGACTAGCTAGGGTAGCAGGCCCACGACGACGACGGTGGTGGCAGAGCGACCAGGCCCACCGGGCGTGGTGGGCGCGTGCGTGCGTGAGTCACGTGCTAGGGCATGGCAACGGCTGTGCGGGTGTGCACGCTTGGGCAAGCCAGTGCTGTGGTGTCGAGCCGAACTGAGGCATGGTGACTACGTCGAGACGCTGAAGCCGGCCGGGAACGTGCCTTGCACGCTTTTTAAAGCGCCCTAGAAAATCAAATTTGTTACTTCAAACACCGAACCACCTATTCTATACTCAAGAGGGCATATCAAGCTACTAAAACCAGCCATGAAATTACACTACTTCTTAATCCAATTCGCCAACAAAAAATTCCAAACTTGGCCTTGTCAAACCGTTTTCCGACTTAGGAAATTCGACTAAGTCTTGATCGGATTCACGTCGAATTCGATTTCCAAGCTATTAAGTATGCTAGCTAGTGAATCCTGTTCTCGACCACAAGTATTTCACCGCCACCTACAAAGCTTGTACTACAAACCCTATTAAAGTTCCGTATATGCATTCTATAGTGTTTTCGTTCAATAAAAATTCATTTAAAACCCTAAGTGATATAACGCGACATGGAATGTAACTTTCGTTTCGCGTTTCCAATGATCGTCTCAAGTTACAGGAATTGATTTAAACACTATTTTGCATACACCATCACATAAACATGATGCACATGTAGTGTTTTAGCAAAAGATTTACAGTGTAACACCGAGGGTGTTACAAATCTATCCCCCTAAAACAAAATCTTGTAGAACAACTACCTATCTGAACTAGAGAGAAGGTGGGGGTAATGCTTCAATATATAGCTCTCTTGTTCCCATGTGGCTTCATCCTCTGAGTGATTTTGCCACTGCACCTTGTAGAACTTCACCACATTGTTCCTTGTAACTCTTTCCTTTCCGTCCAAGATCTTGACAGGATGCTCAATATACATCAAGTCAGGCTGGAGGGGAAGCCCTTCAATTTCCATAGCTTCATCAGGGACCGACAAACATTTCTTCCACTGAGATACGTGAAACACATTGTGTATCGCTGATAAAATATCTAGAAGCTGGAGACGATAAGCAACTGGGCCACATTGTACCAAAACCTTGTAAGGACCCACATATCAAGGGGCTAGCTTGTCATGGACACCAAACCGATGCACCCCTCTCATAGGAGACACCTTGAGGTACACATAATCCCAACTACAAACTGCAAAGGCCTTCTTCGCTTGTCCGCATAAGCTTTCTATCGGCTCTGAGCTACCTTCAAATGACTCTGAATAATGCTGACTTGCTCTCAAGCTTCTTTGATGAAATTAGGCCCAAAATATCAACAGTCTCCCATTTCAACCCAATTAAGTGGTGTCCTACGCTTCTTTCCATACAGAGCTTCAAATGGTGCCATACGAATGCTTTCTTGATAGCTATTGTTGTAAGAAAACTCAGCTAACTTCAGGCATTCATCCCACTTTTTAGGAAAGGAAATAGAACAAGCTCTCAACATATCCTTGAGTACCTGGTTCACCCTTTTAGTTTGGCCATCGGTTTGTGGATGATAAGCTGACCTTCTGAGGAGACGAGTACCAAGACATTGTTGTAGTTGCTCCCAGAAATGAGAGACAAAGACTGACCCTCTATCAGAGATGATAGTAAGGGGAACACCATGTAGGGTCACAACCCAGTCTAAATATATCTAGGCATACTTCCTGGATGAATATCTAGTGTCCACCAGGAGAAAATGAGCAGACTTAGTAAGACGATCCACAATGACCCAAATAGAGTCATAGCCCTTGGACGTGCGGGGCAAACCCACAACAAAGTCCATGGAAATATCTTCCCACTTCCAAACAGGGATAGGCAAGGGCTGCAAATATCCTGGGGTATGCAGATGATCTGCCTTAACTCTCCCACAAGTGTCACACTCCATGATGTACTGGGTGATGTCTTGTTTCATGTTGGACAACCAATACAAGTGGCGCAAATCATGGTACATCTTATTACTGCTAGGATGAATAGACAATTTGGAATGGTGGGGCTTCATTCAAAATCTTCCTTCTCAGCTCCTCACTTGATGGAACCACCAATCTATCCTTGTACCTCACTACACCTTGCTCATCAATACTAAACTGAGGACCATGCCCTTCGACAATCAATTTCTTGATGTGAGGAATTTCTAAAGTATCTTGCCTTTGCTCCATAATAATCTGCTCTAGCAAATCTGAGACTAAGGCAATGTGAGCCAGCACCTCAGCATGGTTGAGAGACAAAGGTGCTTCTTCAACCTGATATGACTTCCGGCTCAGAGCATCAGCTACCACATTGGCTTTTTTGGGGTGGTAATGTACCTCCAAGTTATAATCCTTGATCAATTCCAACCATCTCCTTTGCCTCATATTTAACTCAGACTGAGTAAAAATATACTTGAGGCTCTTGTGATCTGTAAAGATGTGTACTTTGTTTCCCAACAGATAGTGCCTCCAAATTTTTAGAGCGTGGACCACAACAGCCAGCTCTAAATCATGAGTGGGGTAATTCACTTCGTGCTTTTTCAGTTGGCGCGAAGCATAAGCTATCACATGCCCATCCCACATAAGCACACATCCCAACCCCATCTTCAAGGCATCACAATATACATCAAAAGGTCTGTCAATATCTGGTTGGGCCAAGACAGGAGTAGTGGTAAGAAAGTTCTTCAAAGCTTGGAAGGCTTCTTCACAGGCCGGACTCCAAACAAACTTGGCTTCTTTTTGGAGCAGCTTGGTCATCGGCTGAGCTATCTTAGAGAAGTCTAGAATGAATCGTTGATAGTACCTAGCTAGACCAAGGAACTGACAAATCTGGTGCATTAACTTGGGAGATTTTCAATTTAGCATATCTTGTACCTTGCTAGGGTCTACAAAAATACCGTCAGGTGTCAAAACATGCCCCAAAACTACACTCGATCCAACCAAAACTCACACTTGCTGAATTTGGCATACAACTTGTTTTCCCTCAATCGAGCCAGTACTATCTGGAGGTGTTGGGCATGCTCTTCCTTATTCTTGGAATATATCAGGATATCATCAATGAATACCACTACAAACTTGTCCAACTCTGGCATGAAGACTGAGTTCATCAGGTACATGAAGAATGCAGGAGCATTGGTAAGACCAAAAGACATGACCAGGTATTCATACAGCCCATACCTAGTAGAAAAAGCTATCTTTGGTATATCTTGTGATCTAATCTTGATTTGATGATAGCCTAAACGGAGATCAATCTTGGAGAACATCTTGGCACCAGCTAATTGGTCGAACAAAGTATCAATACGAGGTAAAGGATACTTGTTCTTAATGGTTACCGCATTGAGAGGGCGGTAATCCACACACATCCATAGAGTGCCATCCCTCTTCACAAAAAAGGCTGGACAACCCCATGGTAAATAGCTAGGATGGATGAATCCCTTTTCCATCAACTCTTCTAACTACTTCTTCATTTTAGCCAATTCCGTTGGGGCCATGCGGTATGGGCGTCGGGAGATAGGAGCAGTACTAGGCTCTAACTCAATAGAGAACTCCACATCTCGATCGGGTGGCAACCTAGGTAGATCTTTAGGAAAAACATCCGAGAACTCACATACCATAGGAATAGAGGTAAGATTAGGAGAAGCTTCAGCATGAGCAGCAACAGGTAAGGCTAGATTTGAGGGTACAAGAAGAGACATCCTATCCTTAGAAGAAGGAAGCCATAACTCGACAGCTCTCTGCTTTAGATCCAAGACTACCCCATATATCCGCAACCAGTTCATTCCCAGAATTGCATCAGTGCCTTGCCCAGGCAGCACCATGAACTAGAGACGGTAAGTGTGAGTGGCTAATACTAAGCCCACTGTGTCCGTTTGAGTATTAACGCACATCTGCGCACCCGGAGTACTGATTCTATAGGCAAAAGGTATAGCCATAAGAGGTATATTGTGCCGGTGTGCAAATCCCATGCTCATGAATGAATGTGATGTACCAGAATCAAACAACACATAAGCTGGATGTGAATCAATGGTGAACATACCAGCCATCACCAGTTCATTTTGCAATATTTCCTCAGCCTCCATGAAATTAACCTATCTAGAACAGCTTACTGGCATCTTCTTCTTGATAATAGTCCGCTTGACCAGCCGAGAGTTAGCTGAAGGCTGAGCAGACTAGGGCGACTGGTTTTGTGGACACTCTCGGGCATTGTGGCCTTCTTTGCCACACTTGAAACAAGCACCAAGCTTGTTCCCCTATCCCAGACGAGGTGGGACCTATGGTCCCTGAGGCTGCTGATGTTGCACCTGCTGAGTAGGTGCACGATACTGAGTGGAAAGTGCCTAAAAAGTCTACTGAGGCTGTCAAAATGAATGCCTGCCCAAAGATTGATAGGGCACCCACCTGACAACCTATACTTTCTATGCCTGGGGGTGACTAGAAGACCCAGTAGCCACCTGCTTGCGCTTCCATTCTACCTGAGAGTCACGCTGCAAGCCCTCCATGGTGATAGCAACATTCATCATCGCCCCAAAGGTCTGATAGTTCCTAGTATATAACTCCTTTTGTAGGCTGCAAGAGAGACCATGATAGAAGCGATCCCTCTTCTTCTCATCTGTATCAACATGAGTCCCATCATACTATGACAAGTGGTTGAACTTGTTGACATAGTCCATCATAGACATACTCCCTTGCCGCAGGTCTAGGAACTATATCAGCTTCCTGTTTAGAACACCAGCAGGAATATAATACTCTCTGAAGGCCACAGTGAACTCCTACCAGGTCACCTGATGATCCATCGGCTACATGGCATTGAATGTATCCCACCATGCACTCGTGGACCCCAACAACTATTGCACTATAAAGCGCACCTTCTGCTCATCAGTTACGGTGAGCAACAGAAACTTTTGCTCTAGAATGCGAAGCCAATGCTCCGCATCTAGAGGCTCAGCTGTCGGTGTGAACATGGGTGGGTGCGTCTTTAAGAAATCTTGATAAGAGCAGGGTCCCTTGGGACCATGAGCACCACCCCCATTCCCACCATTGCCCCATGGCCTCCACGGGCAAAGCCACCGATAGCCTATGCCAGCAGCTCCATGGCACGGGCTGACTCACGACGAGCAGCCAACATCTCCACCATCATCTCCGCATGAGTCATCGGAGGTGGCGGTGGTGGTGGAGGAGGAGCCAGAAGTGGAGCCTCATGGCTCTCCCTATTGCCGTGCTCATTGCCCCGACCACTTTCACCTTGGCCTTCGCCAAGACCATGGCCCGCTCCGGCACTGGTGCTTCCGCGACCGGACCTCAGGTTCATCTGAAAACAGATAGGAACCAACCATTTAGGACAACCCTCCAGATCAGAAACAAGAGAATAGAGAAATGATAAGACATTTATTAAAGCATTCTATTAGTTTATCCTATCAATTTACTAATCCAATTTATATGTGTAAGGGGAATTTAGTTAAGTAAGATTCTATTATCATGATGCATGCATCGGCCTATACGTTCACTCAGGCCAGAATATAGCGGCATCCACAAGAATTTTTGGCACATCACACACTCACTTTCCGTATGCTAAGCGATTTCTTACGCAATGTAAGTCAGTGTACCTATAGAAAACTGATTAAATAAAACTAGTGCCGCTATCCTAGTAGACCATAATGCTAGGGCTTATACTTATTTAGATAATTTTATCGCATCCTACTTTTCATAAAACTTTTGTTGGTCAAATTTTAAGTTTTGGAAAAGTGACAAAACTCGTAGACTCATTATTGGCTCTGGTACCAACTGTGGCAGAACTGCCCGAAATAACACACCTTCGGAGGTGCTCGTCTTCCACCAGACGCTAAGAACCCCGAAAGCAAGCTACAACGGGCGGGTTCCGTCGAGCACACCCTAAGGGAAGAGACCGAATAATCCACATTTTTCCCAATGATCCAATAATAAGAACAAGTTACAATACTTAGTCCATTTCATATATCTAGAGTTTTTAGAAATATTATTACAGGACCAAATTCAGAGTGCGGAATATTAAACAACGGAATGATAATAAACATCTATCGATAATGAGCAAGGATCCATCTGTGCCCACCAAAAAAATCCTTCATACAACGGGAACTCCTCAAGTTGAACCTGCAACAGAATGCACTCGCAAGACTTATCCGACTAGTGAGAATAATTTCCTGACTCCAAGGGATATGACAAGCTTTATGGTTGCTAGATTTCTTTTTGCAGAAAGCACTTCTAGTAGTGAATCCTTATTTATGTTATCATTAGCAGTCATGATTATTTTATTATCTAGCCATTCTATGTAAGCAACTGTTCTACTTGCAAGCAAGGGTTGAGCAATTAGTTCCATTTCCACCATTTTATCATGAGTGATCATAATTATCACCTATTGTGAGTAATGACAGGTTACTCACGCTACCGATACCCTAAGCATAGCAGCTACTCGACCTATACTAGTAGAACTCATAGGTAGATACATCTATGCATGTAGTTTTCATAAAATGCTTGTAACATAAATGCGCATCATATATATATTCAATAATCATTCAAAAATAGGGGTTATACGCCGAGGCTTGCCTTGGGCAGGCGGTGTGTCAACAAAGTCAGCAATGAACGGCTCCAGGGCTCCCTCCTGTATGAGAATCTCCTCCTCGTACTCCTCAATAATCTCCTTGTAGTCCTATTCGTTTGTAGGCACGAACTCTACCAACTCGATATCTACATGCATGAAATGATGATGCAACACTTAGTAATACGGCAACAACAACTCTTAAAATATGAATACACCTGTCAAGCTACTAAACTAGCTCTACCGACTAAGATGCTACATTACACATCATTCCCACTAAACAGGTATGAAACGTTTCATGTATTAACTTAGCAACTAAAAGAATCCCTATTTCTTAATATCGATTTACTCTATATATGATGAAACAAGGAGTACTAGATATTCTATTTATTAACCTACTCTAGGGCTACAAAAATTACAGTGAGCACATAATAATCTAATGAGCCTATTGTAAAAATTTCATGGCTAAAGCCATCACCAATTTGCCACAAAAATTCCTACAGATATTAAGCTAAATAATACTAAGCTTTCTAAAGTGAATTGATGAATCTATCATTCTCATAGCTAACTATAAACTAACTACACCAACAGATAGATAGTATTTTTGTGAACCTAACAAATTTTGTTTCACTATTTTTAGACACCTATAGAATTTACTATAATTTTACAAAGGTCAACTCAAACCTACATTGAATAAACATTTATTAATTCACTGGAAAAAGGAAAACTAAATCCACCGAGCGGCCCACAACTCAAACCTCCCATGCATTGCGCATGCACACACGACCCACCAGTGTGGCCCACGTGGACGCGGCCTAGCCACGCGACGGGGAAGCCCGCGCGCGCCGGTCATCTTGCGAAAATGCACTCGGACTACCTAGTAATAGCGTGAGGCCTAAGTGCACTATTCCTTCAGTCTACAATTACGCAAAATGACCCCTACAACAACCTATCTTAACATCGGGGAGGTCCTTGACCTGGCTACGCACGCCGATGCGGCGGCCAGTGGCACCGACGGCCCCTGTCGGGCACCCGGGACCCTCCCCGCCCTATCTAAGGAGCCGATACTTGCCAAGGCGTGAACGCGAGACGCTGGGCAAAGAAAATGCGAGCCAGGACGCTATAGTAAAGCCAGACCATGGCGGCAGAGCTCCTGCAACAAAGCGGTGGAGTTCCAGTGAGTTACAACAACGCTGGAGTAAATAGGGCAGCGAGAGAGCTCCAGGCACTCACCACGGACCCAGTCGAGGTGGTAGTTCGGTCAGAGGCGGCCCGAGCCAAGCTGGCCGCGTGCGCATGGATGGTGCGGTGGTGCACCACGGTGGCAAGACCGCGTCAGGGGCGTCTAGAGGGTGGTAGCAACTTGGCAAGGGTACGCCGGGTGATGGGTAGGTGGAGGAGAAGCTGGTGGTGCAACGGAACGAACGCGAGTAGCTCTGGTGTGGGGGCCTTGCCGTCGACTCGTGCTGAGACGGTCTTAACGACCCGGCGGGAAGAAAGCTCCAAATTGGAGCATGTCACTGCAAGGATCACTGCGCTATGGGGTCGGGTGGCTGGCTGACTACACCACGAAGCTGTGGACAGGGTTAATTGGACCGAGATGACTCCACCACGCCGAATTGAAGGTACGGTCTAGCGACCATGGCGACAGAGGAAATAGGGGAAATGCAGGCATGGCTTGGCTTGATGTTGTCGTGGAAGGATGTGGCTGTCAACTCAGAGTTCAAGCGCACAGGTGCTATAGGGCTATGGGGGACAACGAAACATGCTCACGAACGGTTGGCCACATAACCATAAATCACAAGCCAATGGCGGCTCGGCCCTGTGCGCCGCAGTGGCTGGCGCCAGTCTACTGAGGGGCAGCAGCGCAGCGTCACATCGAGCGCGGATGTGATGGCAAGGTAGGCGGGGCAAGCCCACACGTGGTAAGGCGACAGTGCGGGCAGGGCCATGTGTCGGCCGTAGTAGGCCAAGTGCGGCCATGCGCGCACGGTCCCGCATAGGCGAGCATGAGGCGGCAAAGCGGCCAGGCGAACACGACGGCGGTGGTAGAGCGACTCAGGCGGACTCGGCGCAAGCACTGCGAGCGTACGTGGGCAACTCAGCACTCTCGGCCATGGCTAGCAGCAGCGCGGTGACGCGACGCACGTAGGCAGCGACACGGTGAAGCGGGCGGCAGCGGACTAGCCAGGGTAGCGGGCCCACGACGACGACGGTGGTGGTAAGCGACCAGGCCCGCCGGGCACGTGCGTGCGTGAGTCGCGTGCCAGGGCGCGGCAATGGCGGTGCGGGTGTGCGCGCTTGGGCAAGCCAGTGATGTGGCACCGAGCCGAACCAAGGCATGGTGACCGCGTCCAGACACTGAAGCCGACTAGGAACTTGCCTTGCACGCTTTTTAAAGCGCCCCAAAAAATCAAATTTGTTACTTCAAACACCGAACCACCTATTCTATACTCAAGAGGACATATCAAGCTACTAAAACCAGCCATGAAATTACACTACTTCTTAATCCAATTCGACTACAAAAATTGCCAAACTTGGCCTTGTCAAACCGTTTTTCGACTTAGGAAATTCGCTAAGTCTCGATCCGATTCGCGTCGAATTCGATTTCCAAGATATTAAGTATGCTAGCTAGTGAATCCCATTCTCGACCGCAAGTATTTCACCGTCACCTACGAAGCTTATACTACAAACCCTATTAAAGGTTCATATATGCGTTCTATAGTTTTTTCGTTCAATAAAAAATCATTTAAAACCCTAAGTGATATAACACGACATGGAATGTAACTTTCGTTTCGCGTTTCCAATGATCGTCTCGAGTTACAGGAATTGATTTACACACGATTTAACATACACCATCACATAAACATGATGCACATGCAGTGTTTTAGCAAAAGATTTATAGTGTAACACCGAGGGTGTTACAGCGACGAGCATGCTCCGTTGCATATGCGCTGCCACCACCTATGTCAGTCGATGCGGATTGGTGTGTAGATCACGACGGTATGGTTAGTTTCACCGGAGTGCTCGCCGTCGACGAGATAACGCTGGCCGACCACCGTGCCTTGTCTTTAGGTCACTAACCGGTGGACCCCACTGACCTGTTGGTCCCCTCTGTCAGCGACTGCGATTTAGGGTTTCTGTTATTTCTTTTACATATTTTTGTACCAACTTTGAAAAATCATAAGTTGAGTTGTAGAGGTCTAATTTTGGTGAACCAAATTTTGTTGTGTTCAGTATGAAGTGTAGTATTTTATAAAAATATGAGACGTATAGTTTCTAGTATTTTTATTGGTTAATAAAATATAGCTAGATAAGTGCTTTTTGAATGTTTACAATTTTGTAAAATATGTAACTTGAGCTAGGGATGTGATAAAATTGTGATTCTAATTTGGCTAGTCTTGTATTGACATGCTATAGCTAAGAAAAATAATAAACTTGCAGTATACTTGATTGAAATATGATCTTTCTATTTATCTATTAATAAATGGTGTTTTCTAAAGAAAATTATAGGGACAAAAATAAGTAACATTTTGCCCTGCAAATTTTTGTACAGTAGTATGGCACCAGTACGAAGCTAAGAAAAATATAGAATCTATTGTTTGACACTTTTTATAGGGTTAACTATTTTCACTAAAATAGACCTTACTAGCTTGTTATTTTTGTAAAAGATGTTATACATGTCCAAATGGTATGAAATTTTTATAGTAGTCTATTGTGAGCACTTGGAAGCTACTGTAATGTTATGAGAATTTATTGTGCACATTTGGTATATGTTTGTTATTTCACCTAATTATCTAATCAAATTAATAAAGGCATTTAAATAATTAAATTGTGATTGACCATGATATTTTATATGGTGCTTGTGATACATAGTAACTATTGATGTTCATAGTAAGGATTAGAAGCAAGTTTTTGTATGCAACTAATTAATTATTGCTCTATAATTCAAATAAATGGTTGCATGTATAGTTTCGGTTGAGTAGATAATTTCATGTTGATAATGATCTTTTCGGTAAAACTTGTTAATAAAAAAGTTATAGATAACTTACTTATCTATCTTGTGTTAAATTTTCATCACCATAGGCCTTAGGGTTTAAGAGTTTTGGCTGTTAGAAGTTTGGTGTCCTAATTGTTTACTTTCTGGATAGATTTGTTTGACTGAATTGTTTGACCTAGATAACTATTGAATCACATCAAGAGTATTAAAATAAAGTTGTATACAATTTCATAAGCTTTCCAGAATGTCCACAACCATATTATTTCAATGTATATAACTCTAGTTATGGTTAAAATAAGTAGCTGCTGTTTTATAGTTCAGAAAATAGATTGCAGAAGTGTTTGCTTAAGTAATAAAGAAGAGATATGCACCTACTCAGTATAATAGGATGCACTTGTTATTACCTTAATACCATGTTGTTGATAATACCTATGAGGATGCATTCATCACATTCCATGATATTATACGTGTCATCATGCATGCATTCATGATATCTTATTCCATGCTCATGCATATAGGATTGACCGAGGAGATAACGTTACTGAAATTCAATGAAGAAGAGGAAGGGGATCAGTAGGAGACTCCTTAAGCCAGAGCTCCAGGAGAAGAGGAGCAGACTCCTGAAGAGCTCCCTGAGTGCCCAGATCACCGACCCATCTCTTTCCTCAAAGGCAAGCCCCAGAGCATTCTAAGTCTCCCGTGTTTTATAAAATACTACTTGAGTCCTTTATGATTGATGCATTAGGTTATAAGAGTTGACTGGAAACACTTGATGCATGGAATTACCTTGTCCAGATATATAGACCTTTAACCCTGTGTAGGTCCAGGATCGAATATATGCTTAGCCATGCTTAGACCGGTAGAAGTCGGGTGATTTTCTATCACCTGTGAGATATAGGTGGATACCAAAGCACGGTTGGCTATATTTGCTATCGTGGAAAAGAACCATGGGGTAAGGTAAATGGAGGCTGAGCGGAGTCTATGTGTAGGTCGACTCATATGATTCCGTCTGTGCCGATTAAGGACCATACCGTTGTTGGACCTTTTGACGAGATTGAACGCATGCCTATCACTTAGCTGACCGGATAATTCATTCTGACTACGAAGCCGAGTAGCTCAACTCAGGCCGGGCCCCATTCTGTAAAAGTGCGCACTCTGGATGGTAGTAAGGATGTGTGGGGAGCCAGCCTTGAGTCCAAGGGCAGGGTAGTCCTGATCGTCCTGACAGCTGGTTGTCCCTGATTGTGCGGCGCTGGTCGAACCAACGAAATGTGTACCTGAGTTGTACTAAAGGTGACCTAAAGTGACTGTTGATCTGGTCTGCCTGGTTTTGTGTTAGGAATAAATTCCCAGCTGGTTGAAATCGATTCGAATCACCGTCTCTCCCGGATAGTGAGAAACTTGGCTAGCTCCAACATCGTAGTAATTGTATTATGGAATGTGATGGTTCGGATAAACATAGAATTACTACACCGGCTATGGTTACTATTGTATGCTATTAAATGATATACCACATGTTTGGCATAGGATAGTTGCTAATCTAGAGATGAATAGCTATAATTAACTTGATGACCAAAGTATAATTGTATAACTGAGTTAATCGCTTTTATGCAAAATATTGTCAAGCAACCTCCACTTATAAAGCCTTGCATAATCCTTGGAGTCAATTTATTTTTGGTTTATGATGGGTAAGTCTAGCTGAGTGCCTTCTCGTACTCAGGGTTTTATTCCCATTGTTGCAGATGGTACCGTCTATCATGGCTATTGCAAGAACTGCTTCTATCCTGCCGTGGATGAGGAGTGAGCCTTGGGCAGGCATCTTAATAATCCTTCTTATATGCTTTTGTGGATTGTGTTCATGAGTTGGCACTATATTTGAACTATGTTGACAAATGCTAATTTCGAACTTAATTTGCTTCCGCTACTATCTATCGAACTTGGTTTGTAATAACTCTAGTTCGTACTCTGATGAATGAACTGTATCTATGAACTTTATGTAACATGTGACATGTATGTTGAATCATATACGCTCTTGGTTGTATTTGGATCGTTTATTGAGACCCGTCGTGGTACTCGACGGACTACCGGGTTTATATGGGCTCAAGTACGACAGTGCGACTGCTTGTGGGCTGCCATTGTACTTGTGCTCTTATAAATTGGTCGGTTCTGCGACATAGGAGATTCAACCTGAATTGCTTTCTTTATTGACCCGATATAATCGCTACGAGCAACTTTGCCATGGACTTTGTTTTCTAGATCCGGGTTCTCATAAGAGAAACATTTGCAATTGTAGAGGTAGCGTTGTCGACAACTATTATTTTCTCCCAACACTGTCATAATGTGAGATTATTCTATCTCTTTGTCATTTCTCAAATAAGAGATAATTTATTGTTCTGCGTACCCAACACTATGTTGCGCGCACTTAGTGTGTTGGATTTCATCTTCATGATGATCCTCTTCATGAGGTGCTTAACCTTCTTCATGAGGTGTTCTCTTCATGAGAATGGAGGATTTTTATTTTATTTCTATTTAACAAGTATACACTAAACTAAAATCCACAGGCGTCCCGTAGATTTTAGCTTGATAGTATACAACATTTAGTTTACTACTAGTAAACACAACTTCTGGTTTATAACTTCAAGTTACTCCTCTCATTTTCAAAAATATCTAGCATATGATCGGCTTCATGCTTCACAAGAGCATTAGTCAAACTATTGTTTGATTTAGTGCGTAATACTATTCCTACTTCAAGCTTCAAAAAATAATTTTCTCGTAAGACAATTTTCCATCTATGGAAATAATATTTGGCATTCAACATAGGCTTTCTCTCCCACTAATGCCAATATTAGATCTTTAATAGCATACTTCAAAAGATATCCCCTATCATGAGCTTAAAATAATTCAAATTCATGTATCTCCAGCTACAATTGGAGGCCCATTCATGTATGCTATGATGTAGTTTTATAGAAAATATTCACGCACATATTCTAACACGGGTTTATTATTCACTAAATGCAGCGAGTTAGAATACATAAAGTGCATTTAAGAATGTTCAGTATTCCTACAAACTCAGGGATGTTTTCCCCCTGATTTGCACATATCATGGTTTAGAAAACTATTTCATTGTCTAGCTTCTTTATTGTTTAGCAAAAAAATGATCCAATTACTCATACATAAAAAATGGACCATATACTTCAAATGTATAAAATACGCAACATTCAAAATCACATGGAATTTCTTCTAGAAATTTCTAATTGCCATTAATGCACTATTCCTGAAATGCCTTTTCTTCAAAAATCCCAAATCATCTAAGTGTGTTATCCACCATCTTAATTCCACAATTATTCATCCCATCAATTGAGCCACTTGTCCATTTAGCTAATTTCAGATTAACCGACTCCCCCTGATCTTAGGCGACTTGGCCATAGACCAATGATTGCTTATGCATGCTACGCATTGAAAGCAAAATATTTCTTAGTTCAATGAGAACTAGCGTGCTAGCTATCTAATTTAATTATGAGGGGAAAAGGTAGTAGCTACAAGCTACGAATATAGCTTCTTTGCTAATACTCATGCAGGAGTGGAGAAGTTGCAGCTCAACGAGAGCACAACATAGTGATACACATTCATATGTAATGTGAAATATTGGTATTCAATCCAACATAACAGATAACAACAAAATGCAAAACTACAAGCTTGCTTGCAATTTGTGCAATGTAGAGAAAGTTAACTCGGTCGAAGAGGACGCTGCTAAAACTTCAAGTCCTGATACATGCACTTAAAGATGGATTTAGGAAGGCTATGCCTATTAAATATATATTAACCACATTTTCTTATGCATTTACCCAAAATTGCTCCCCCTTTTCATGCCATAATTACTTCAAGTGGTAATATGCTTCATGTATCATCTATGAATAATCATTCCTAATGTTTCAAAGAATCCAATCATACTTCTATTATTCATTGATTATGGCATGAAATTCACATATATAATGTACTATTTAGTGTACAACTATATATTCAGGGTAAAACATAAACTTCTAGTTTTCGAGCTAACGTATTAAATACTTAGTTTTAGGATTATACTATTTCTTGGCTAAATCGAACCTTCCAAGATCAGTTAATATGCCAGTATAGTCCAATTGTTCATGTGCTTATAGGAAATCCAGTTTCCCTTCTACATACATGGTAGTAGTGCATAAAGAAATATAACCTTCATGGTTAATTGAGGCTTCTTTGTGGATAAATCATTACAAAGTTATTTAGATAGACAAAAATAGACAATTATTTATATGCGAAACATATAAAACTTATTTATTCTATGCAAGATTGACACATATTACTGCAAGTAAGAATTACAACTAAAAATATATAAATGCTTCATATTAGTCTTCAAGTTAATAAAGTAACCATTAACTCTTCTATGAGTTTATATAATCCACTTAAATCAACGGGAACTAAAACTTAAAGCACCATCACCACTACTACTAATACTTCAGGATAGTAAGTTTAAAGACATACAAGTTTATAAGCACATGGCTAAGCTCTTCAAGAGAACCTTTAAATATTCTAATTCTTATCTATTCGTATATGTCTTAGCTTCTATGCTTGGCATTTAGCAGCTTCATGCATACTCCACTTCATAGTTGTGATATGTAATCATGATCCTTCTAAGAGTACAACACATGCAAGTCATATATCCTGATTTATAATGCTGTCCAAAAATTCTAACTCAATTTCTACTTGATATTGAGTAATTATGGATAATAAATTTGAATACTTCTAGTACTTCAATGCTCTCGGTCTTTCTATTTCAAGAAATATTTCTTTTGGAATTAGACAAAGTCTTATTTACCATCTCGCCTTCTATGACTTTTAATCACAAAACTTCAAGCTTATTTTATTTGTTTATAGAGCAGCATTATATCCCATATGGTCATATAGCTTGAAAATTCAATTTTTAATATTTCTGACATTATTCAATCATAATATAGGATATCTTTTAGAATTTCTCATTCAGTGAGTCCCATAATACCTTTAGGATTTAGATTGGTCACATACTCATTCTTCAAGAGTAATATAAGGAAGTATAATGCTTAAGGTACTAGGATTTAATAAATGACCATGTTATATAATTCTGTCATTCAAGACAAATCCAGGATATTCCTTCTTCACGAAGGTATTCATATATTATTATTACTAGAATCATCATGTGCGTATGAGTTTACTGTGTGTAAACAAGTAGCAAGGTGCAAAAAGATAGTGTATAGTTGTACAAAATATTCTTAAAAGCATCCTAGCATTTTTCAGGATAATGGTATATGCAAATTTTCAGAATTAATACTAACTATTAATTTATCCCAAAAAATTCAATATGTTAGGAAAAACAAATATAAGTCTCTCAAAGGTGATAAGTCTAAGATCTGCAGGATTTAGAGAGGTCATATACCTTATACCATGTTTCTTCTAATGTCATCATTCAAGATTTTATTGTTATAATTACATGGCACATAATTCTTAATGATATTGCGCTAGCATATTTTTCAGAACTAATTTCAAAGTATAGAAAATTTTCAGAATTAATCTACTATTTAATTCGGAAAAATAAAGCTTGACAAAACAACAATAATTAAACTACAGATTTAATGTTGTATACAATCTCTTATACATGCCGGTATAAGAAATACAGTAAATATGTACAAACAGAAGGTCTAGGTTTAATTAAATTTCATGCTAAAATATTCTAAATCTGCATTTTCCCGAAAGTATAGGCGCTATTCTCCAAGAATACCAGGCCTATAAATAGTTTCTACAGGAAACAAGGACTGTTCAAAGAATTTTGGATCTACAGTTCCTTGCTCAATTTCTGGTTTTATTTCTTAAATTATTTGTAGCATGATCTACTTCTTTATTAGACCGATTCCAGCCCGTATTTTTTTTTCCTCTGTTCAGTTTGGTTGGCCCGAAGGCCTGCTCGGCCTCGACCCTTATAACCCATAAGTACCCCGCCGGGTTCGCTTTCTTCTATCCATTGTGGCACCGCCACTACTTGCCGCGTGCGAGGGCGGGCAGTGGCGTTCAAGCCGTTTAAAAAACCCGGGGTCCTACAAAGACAGGGTGACGTGCTCGTTGCGGACGGAGAAGTAGTGGCATGCGAGCCGTGGGCAGAGGTGGCAAGCAGCGTGTAGTCTGCTGGCTGATGAGTCACGGTGTCACACGTGAGCCTACCGGTGGCATGCGGACGACAGATTTGGCTACGGACCCTTACGCGTGTGAGCGTAGTGGCTACTCTTGATGGCCACGTTCAAGTGTGATCACTCGCCAATGACTCAACGAGGACATACGAGGGTAATTAATGTGGCCAATGCGGTGGCCGATTACTGCTGGGTGCCTTCAATAGTTCGCAATTTGAATCTGGCCACAAGCACTGCGTGTACTCAGCCTTTTTGTTTTTTTAATCAAACCTAAATGCAAACTCTGTTATACGACAGACAAACGAATACATGTGCAAGCATACGGGTCTACATGCTATTGCTTGTACTTGTTCGTGCATGTACTGCTTGTACATTTGATCTACTACGGTAGAAAAATTAGAGCAAAACTCGGCTGGATGGTCGGGACAGACACAATCTCCAAGCTGTGGTTCTTTCATACATGATCCATTATGTCAATTTAATCTACCTCACATGTCGCGTAGGACAGTAGTTAGTTAGTAGATATATACCGCGTAGGGTATTTGACATTATCGTAGATCTGACTGCTTGATGACGACGATGCATGTTGATACAGTGCAAATTTAGTTGCAGGTAGAGGTAGTAGATCCGTTCCGCTAACAACGTCGGGGATGTTGACGTCGTCGAAGTAGTCGCGGCAGGGACGTCAGCATGAGCGTCGACGTCAAAAATCGGCGGTGGCTTCAACGGAGATGTCGACGTAGAGCTTGTCGTGCTGATAACGTGTTATAAAACATATCACCAGTGGTTAGGACATTTTCCTCCCCGTCTCTCATGATCAACACAGTAGATGAAAGTAGAAGAACAAATAGACACAAGATAGGGAGACTATTTTTTATTCTTCTAATTATTGGTAATTACAACATAGAGCTCCCACGTATATATATATAGTTCTGTCAAGGTCTAAGAATTTAGTAAGAGCCCACGTACAAACGGACTAGGATTACGATTCCTTCTTTTTCTTTCCTTCTAGAAAATAGTCCGTATGTTTTACAACATAGGGACGTTCTTATGGTCTATAAACGATTAAATGGTGTGGTTTGTACGACGTTAATGAAGTATCAAGTGAGTCAAATATCTATTTCCAAGTTTATAAATAATGGAAATAAAATGAATAATCCAAACATCTTTGAACATTGTGGGTAGTCTTAGGGAATGTTTAGATCTATGCTGCTAACTATTAAAAGCATCTCTAACAGTGGTTCCTAAAATAGTGCCGTTCTGAGTAGATGCTCTCTATATATTGTAAGGTTATATTTTAGCTCCAACTCGAACAAAATCCCCTACATCTAAACCTTATTTTTATTTTGTCTCATTTTTTTAACTATAATCATCACGTATATCATCTGTATGACATCACTATAATTCAAACTTAGATATTTGTAAACGATATAATTGAGAACCGTATTCAAATTTACGATTTCAAATAAGACAATTTAAATTTAAATTCAAAATTTGTTAAAACATAAGAATTATATGGGCAAATAGAATTGTCTATCACACCACATAGTTCTTGTGGGCACAAAAGTGATCAACAATACCTTTCAATATATAAGTCTTTCCTGGATGCCGTTGTTAGTGCTCTCCCATGAACCAACAAAGGGAGTGGTCAGCTCCAACAGCCTTAGACTTGAAGCAAACGACATTGCTTCTTACCCGGTTGGACAGAGGCGGACATGGAGGACCGGAGGTGGTGGCTTGGCAGGAGGAAGCAGGGTGACAACGCGGGATGGAGGCGACACGAAAAAAGATGACATGAGAGGGAGTTGGCATGGTAGAAAAAACTTTCTTAGGAAAAAATGCAGTGGTGCGATGAGAGGAAATGTGGCGGTGGCACGGGAGGGAGTCGGTGCGTGTGGGGGTATGACCTCCGGTACCCATAGGACAAGACATGGGCCGCACCATCAGAGGTGGTACAGCCCACAAGATCAAGGCGTACGGCGCACGGCACTGGTCGACATGCACCGCAAGACTAAAAAAAGATGTGATTTATTAGATATTGTATAATACCAAATATGATACTTTTCTTGTAACCCTACCCCTTCAAAGTATATAAGGAGGGGCAGGGGTCCCCTAGTCGACATCTCCGTACGGATCCTAGGCTTAGCCTAAGGTATTTCATCTCTCATAATACAATCCACAAAGACACAGGACGTAGGGTATTACGTCAAGCTGACTGATGAACCTGTCTAATCGCTGTCTCTTGTGTTCTGTGTCACCATCCAGTTCCCTTACGCTCACCTTCACCGATTCATCTACTACCGTGGGCATACCACTCGGTAGACTGCCGGACGTATTTCGTCGACAGTGCGGAAAAAAAGAGGGTGATGTAAAAAAATTTCCTAGAAAGAAAGCTATAGAGTATGCTATACACCACTGAAAGATGAGTTGAGGGGATATTTAGGAGCCTTCGTAATGTAGGGACTTGAGTTTAAGCTATGTGAAAGGTCCTAATGGCTAGAGGGGGTGAATAGCCTATTAAAAATTTCTACAACAACACTTACCAAACCGGTTAGATAATTATGAGACGAAGCAAGTGTTGCGCTAGCCTACTAAAATTGCAAGCCACCTACCACAATTCTAGTTTATATAGTTTCTATCCACACAATAGCTATGTCACTACACTAGGTTAGTGTGCTATCAAATGCTAACTAACCACACTAACCAAACTAACAAACTCTTTAACCAAACTAACAAGCTCTCACAACTAGCTACACTAAAGAGCTTGACAACTAGTTTGCGGTAATGTAAAGAGAGTGAGCAAGATGGTTATACTGCCGTGTCGAGGAAGGAGCCAATCAATTACAAGAATGAATACCAATGAAGACCAATCAACTCGGAATCAAATGATGACACAATGTGTTTTTTACCGAGGTTCACTTGCTTACCGGCAAGCTAGTCCTCGTTATGGCGATTCACTCACTGGGAGGTTCACGCGCTAATTGGCATCACACGCCAAACCCTTAATAGGGTGCCACACAACCAACACAAGATGAGGATCATACAAGCCACGAGCAATTCACTAGAGTACCTTTTGGCTCTCCGCCGGGAAAAGGTTAAGAACCCCTCACAATCACCACGATCAGAGCCAGAGACAATCACCAACCTCCGCTCGACGATCCTTACTGCCCCAAGCCGTCTAGGTGGCGGCAACCACCAAAAGTAACAAGCGAATCCCGTAACAAAATATGAACACCAAGTGCCTCTAGATGCAAACACTCAAGCAATGCACTTGGATTCACTCCCAATCTCACAAAGATGTTGAATCTATGATGGAGATGAGTGGGAGGGCTTTAGCTAAGCTCACAAGATTGCTATGTCAATGCAAATGGTCAAGAGGGTGAGCTAGAGTCGGCCATAGGGCTTAAATAGAAGCCCCCACGAAATAGAGTCATTGTACCACTTCACTGGGCACAACACGGGGTGACCGGACGCTTCGGTCAGATTGACCGGGCGTAGGACCCTAGGGTCCGGTCACTCGATGCTTGCCATATGTGTCATCGGCTTCAAACGCTAATCGCCCGATCTCAACGGTCAAGTGAAGACCAGACGCGTCAGTTTGAACACGACCGTACGTAGGACCCCAGAGTCCGGTCATTTCCAGTAAGGTTCCATTCGCAAAAAATCACGATCGGACGCGTCCGGTCATGCCCGACTGGACTCACCCAGCGTCCAGTCACTCAACGTCTCCTCTGTGCGCTGCCACGTCAGTGGGACTGGACGCACCCACTCAGTGTCCGGGCATGAAGTGACCCAGCGTCCGATCGAAGACCGACGCCAGCGTCTTCACTGCTTCTACTGACCGGACGCACCGGTCCAATTGAGGCCAGAGTTCGGTCCACTCTGTGAAACCCTATCTTTTCTGTACAGGGCGCCGGTGGCGCCGTCGAACTGTCCGCACTCTACAGGCGGACATTCCGCCGGTGAAGTTACTAACTCTTGCTCAAATGTGCCAACCACCAAGTGTATCACCTTATGCACATGTGTTAGCATATTTTCACAAACATTTTTAAGGGTGTTAGCACTCCACTAGATCCTAAATGCATATGCAATGAGTTAGAGCATCTAGTGGCACTTTGATAACCGCATTTCGATACGAGTTTCACCCCTATTAATAGTACAGCTATCGAACCTAAATGTGATCACACTCGCTAAGTGTTTTGATCACCGAAACTAAATGGCTCCTACCATTTATACCTTTGCCTTTATCCTTTTGTTTTTCTTTCTTCTTTTCCAAGTCCAAGCACTTAATCATCACCATGGCAACACCATCGTCATGTCATGAGATCTTCATTTGCTTCACCACTTGGAGTAGTGCTACCTATCTCATAATCACTTTATAAACTAGGTTAGCACTTAGGGTTTCATCAATTCACCAAAACAAAAATAGAGCTTTCACTATGTTAGCCGAAGGTTCTTTTTTTATCTAGCCCTAAAAAATAAATTAGATGCTCTGTTTAGGATCCCTATTAGTTGGAGATAGTCTTTAAAACTAGGAAGAACTATCTAATATTCCCTTGACTGACAATTATTTAAATTATATATACAACTTTTAGGACATAAACCTACTAGGATGGTGCATGAGACCCTATTTCAACATGTACCTAATTTGAAGTGAATCTAGGACGATCTTGATTCTTTAGCAAATGTTAGCATCTTGCACGAGAAATTCATGAAAGTATCAAAATCCATCTTCTTAAATTCTTTTTTTTATAAGTAAGCATATAATTCTGTCTGAAGAAGTGCAGAGGATCGAAATAGGGTCTAAGGTATTTGTTAGTCGTAGGTCTAAAAACCGGATCAAAGTGCAGACAATTCCGTAGGTATTGGATCGGCAAACCGCAGATCCAAGGGGGGCTGCAGCCCCATCACGAGCCTCATTTCTCCATTAAATCATTGTTGTTTAGCCTCAAATCACCATTAAACTTTAGCTTTAGCTGTAAATCTTCACTATTTATCCCCTCCTTTTTCCCCATCCTAGATCCGCCCCTATGGCAAACTGAAGCAAATGGTTGATCAGCCGATCGAATCAAAGAATGAGCTAGATCATCCCATATGTCTTGTGTCATCGTGTGCAGCACTGATCATCTATCTCAGAATAAAAGCCTTTCCCTCGTAGTGGTAGATCGTGAAGTATGCATGGCATGATTTTGCTTTTGCCACTTGAAGCGCCTAGCCACCTCCGATTCTTCTTCTCTACCCACAGCACCGATGGCCATCCGACACGTATGTTACGAATGAAACTGAAATGAGACATCCAAACAAGAACTTACGTTCACCGGCGAAATACGACAAAAGTTATGAAGGCTGTTTGCTTGATTGAGTAGGGGCATCACCAATCAAGGTCAGGTGATTTAATTTACGGCAGTGCTAGCGCCCAGGTAGATGCCCGCGCCTGCACCCGGGTTCCTATGTCTGCACTCCGCGTACCTTTCCGAACCCATGTGGCGTCTGCGCCCCACCCGACCCCACGCGGCATCTGCGCCCCGCCCGCCCCCTCGTGCCCCCTCCAGCAGCTGCAGCAAGCGATCACACATTATGACATGTGCAATACCCCGATCTACTTTTGAAACATCCAGATGCAACACTTGCAACATATGTCTGAAGACAGATGAAACACTTGAAACATGCGTCTAACACTCGCAAAAACACCTAAAAATACTTGACAACCATTGTAAACATATGCAACATCAAAATAAAACACTTGCAACATATGTGTGAAAACATATGCAACATTCAGATAAACACACTTGCAATATACGTCTAAAAATAGACGAAACATTGGGAATAGACGATTGCATCATACGTGTGCAACTATTGCAATATATGCAACATTCTGATCTACTTTTGCAATATCCATACGAAACACTTGCAACATACCTTTAAAGCATCTGAAACACTTGAAACATACGCTTGCAGCACAACATCTACTTGCTGCCTTAGACAAATGGAGACTCGTCGACGCGGAGCTCAACGCCGGCGTGGAGCTCGATGCCGCGGAGTGGCGTGCAGCTCCGGTGGAGAAGGCGGCCGGCACGGTGGAGAACGTCGTGGCGGGCGGAAGGCCCGGTGGAGAGGAAAGAGAGGACGACGGCCGATCGGGCGCGGTGGAGAACACCACGGCGGTGTGGTCGCGTTAGAGCTAACTGCGGCGGTGCGGACGCAAAAGTTGCGGTGAATGGAGACTTGGTGAGGAGTGGACGATGGGCTCATGAGCTGATATGGTTGGAGGCGAGTGGACAAGCGCATACGCAAGTGAAGAGTGTTGAGGTGGTGTCGTGGGCTCGTGGCCCACCAATGAGAATGTCCGGATGGACGGACGTCCCTAACACAACATTACCGTTTAACTAACCTATTGTCACGATATTATTATTATCTATAGCCTAGGTTGTTGCGCGCCATTATATTTTACATTTTTTTGTAAAATATATGTGATTTAATTTGTTGAACTTGTCGAAAACACAAAGGATATGTGTGTGATGGGTAAGTCTATTCTGTAGCTGGCCATAGAATAACTTATTCTATGGCCACCTTGATTTACGATAATATTTGTACAAATTTACGATAACATGAATATGCATTTACAATACTCGTGTTACTACAACTCACGGTGATATTTACCATAATGTTATATTAAATCACTTAGTAAGGAGTTACTGTAGTCTCATAAATTAGCATAGTAACTATCGTAACTCAAAGTGGCCACAGAATAAGTTATTCTATGGCCAGCCGTAGAACAGTAGTTCTATATATATATAGAGAAAGAGAGAGAGAACTACTACTCTGAAGCGGGCAACAAGATAGCTTATTCTGTAGCCATTTTGAGTTACGATAATTACTATATTAATTTACGAGATTATAGTAACGCCTTATTAAGTGGTTTACTATAACGTTATGGTAAATATCCTCATGTTTTATAGTAACCCAACTATCGTAAATATGTATTGACATTATCGTAGATTAGTATATAAAATTATCGTAAATGGAGGTGGCTATAAAATAACTTATTTTGTAGCTGGCTACTGAATATTCTCTGTGTGTGTGTGTGTGTGGAGGCACGTTTGATATCAGTGCTGAGGCCGGCTCGGCCCGCAAGCCTGGCCGTGGCCAGCTCCGACAAGGCTGGTGAGGAGCACCTGCTTGTGTTTGGTGCATCTGTACCCAACGGTGCAGACCGTTTCTCCAGGTGGAGCGTGTTTTGCACGCGGGCGGCCGGGCCGGAAGGTGAGGTTTACTAGGCATCAAACATGGGCGGCATTACAGCCCACGGGTGCAGCCAGGTTCTCGGGCCATGATACCAAACAGGCCCGAAATAACAAGTTGCGTCTATAGATAAGAAATACTACGAAAAAGGTTGTCGGAGTTGGAGGATGCCAAAACAACAATGACTGGTCTTTTGATGATTCCGTCTAGCCCAAAGTCATGTGGTCAAAGAAAACGCCAAAAGGCTAATCCCGAACGCGAATGGAAGGCAGGTAGCTCGATGACTCGGCCCTCTCGAAACCCCCGAAAAAACTCTGGGCCGTTCGATTCACTTCGCCACTTGACTCAAAGAAAGCCGTCTGCCCGCCTCCGACCACCCAAGTGAATCTCCTTCCACCTTTGCTGCCCGTTGCCACCGGCCGGGTGATCTTACCATGGCCGCCGCCGCCGCCGTCTCTTTCTCCACTTTGCTCCTCCTACCACTCCTGCTCTGCTCGCAGCTCTCCCTCGCCTCGGCAGAGGCGCCGGCGCCGGCGGCGGAGCTCCTCGGCGAGGCGCGCGCGCCGGGGTTCGCCGCGTGGCTGCGGGGCGTGCGGCGGCGCATCCACCAGCGGCCCGAGCTGGCCTTCCAGGAGCACCGCACCAGCGAGCTCGTGCGGGCCGAGCTCGACGCGATCGGCGTCCCCTACAGGTGGCCGGTCGCCCAGACCGGCGTCGTGGCCACCATCGTCGGCGCCGCCGCCGGCCCCGGGCCCGTCATTGCGCTCCGGGCCGACATGGACGCGCTCCCCGTGCAGGTCCGTGCCCCGCCCGGCCCGTCTCTTGTTTGTTCCTTTGCAGATCTTTCTCAGCGGTGCCGACAAAATCTTGCACGCCACGTTTGGTTGTTCCCCCAGTTCGCACAATCCCACGTGGGATTCGAATTCGATGCCCTCAGGGGTTTACTTAATTCGAGCATTAAATTCATCCCAACTTTTTTTGTTTTTGGCTGGCTGTGATCATCATTCTCTGGAACTAAAGGCGAAGGTTCATTTAGTTAACCCGACTCAACTGATTTTGTGTAAGATGATGCATCTGTTTGTTTTTCTTTCTCCGAGGGGTTAATGACTTGCTTTGTCTCGTACTAGTACGTCGTTCGTCCAAAATAAATCAACTTTTATAAGTGTCCTTAGTCCAACTATTTTAAATTTAATCAAATGTATAGAAAAACAATAATATATATGACACCGAATAACTATTACTAGATATGCAATAATTTTTTTTATAATATACTAATTTTGGTATTCTCTTTTTTATAAAGTTGATCAAACTTAAAATAGTTTAATTTTAGTTTATTCTAAAAATTGATTTAGTTTAGAACGAGGGTAGTACTAGTAATGCTAGGTTAATATAATTGTGTTTTCACCCGGTTCAGGCCATTCTTTTGAACAGTTGGTCGGCAGGTTAAATGTGAATTGAGATATGTGAGGACAATAGGTTTTTTTTTCTCGAACTATGCAGGAGAGCTGCCCGTCATTTCATTAAGAAAGAAGTGAACAAATACAAAAGATTAAGGGAGACCCCCAAGCCTTGCACACCAACATACCCACCAAAACAGAAAACAAAAATTGCCAACAAAAAATCGCAGACTTGACCGGTAGCCATGGCGCCTAAGTGCCCAGCACCAGCGACCTAGTGAGGAGCTCCTGGAGCTTTGAGGCCCCAGCCATACACCACAAGGAGCTCTCATTTGCCACTGTTTGAAGTAGTACCTGGATGCTTGGACGTGCTCCTTCAAACACGCAGGAGTTGCGGTGCTTCCAAACCTCCCAGGCCACAAGTATGATGAGAGAGTTCAAGCCTTTCCGCATATCTTTTGGCACTGCCCGGATGGTGTTGCACCACCAAGCCGAGAAACTAGAGGACTCAGCCGTGGGCAAGTTGACGACCAGGTTCAGATATTGGAAAATGAAGAACCAAACCTGACGAGTGAACACACATGATAAATGAAGGTGCTGGGCTGTTTCCTGTGCCTGGTCACACAGAGGACAGGCGTCAGGGTGTTGCAGCCCACGCTTGGCCAGGCGATCTGCCGTCCAGTTCCTTCCTTTTAATGCCAACCAAATGAAGAATTTGCAGCGTAGAGGTGCCCAGCTCCGCCATATTCCTCGCCATGCTACAAATTTTATGGAACCAACAAAGAAGGCCTCATAGGCGGACTTGCTGCTATATGTACCAGTTTGGGTCAGCTTCCATTGAAAATGATCCTGAACTTCCTGCTGCAAGACCACTCTATCCAACAAATCCCAAATCCTAAAATAGTCCAACAGAACTGGGACAGTGAGAGCCCCTTTTATGTCAGACTCCCAGACCCTATTATTTAGAGCTTGTGCTACTGTCCTTGATCTCACCAACCTTTTGGGGACAGCTTTATAAAGGTCGGGAGCTATTTCTGCCATAGTGTTGCCATTTATCTAGCGATCTGACCAGAATAAAATTGTGTCCCCATTTCCAACTATTGCATCAACCGCCATATGAAACAAGGCTTGAGCTTTTTTGTGGTACCTGGATGGTGAGACCAGCCCAAGGTCTTGATGGATCTGCGAAGTGCCCAACCAAAAAATTCCAGATTGTGAATGCCCAGCCCTCCATATTCAAAAGGCCTCTAAACCTTTTCCCAGGCTACCAGGCAATTTCCTCCATTAGCCTTTTCCTGTCCTCTCCATAAAAATCCCCTCCGTTTCTTGTCGATGGCTCTGATAACCCATTTGGGAAGATCCACCGCAATCAGAAGGTAAATTACAGTGGTTGTCAGGACCACCCGTGTTAAAACCAAACGGCCTGCTCTATTCATCAGTGAAGCTTTCCAACCTGGTAGATGGTCCGCGACCTTGTTAATGAAGGGCTGGAACACCTCCTTAGTTGGCTTTCTCAAGGTCAGTGGCAAACCCAAATAGGTACATGGAAAATCTTTGATTGTACAGGCCAAAATATCAGAGGTCTGCTGCAAGTCTTCATCTGAGCAATGAATTGGGGAGGAAGAGCTTTTTGAAAAATTGGTATGAAGTCCAGACGCTTGACCGAACAGATCCAACACCTGCCTCATAACTAGGAGGTCAGAGCTGCTGGGCCGTAGAAAAATAACTGCATCATCCGCATAGAAAGAAACCCGGTGCCTGACCTGCTGGACTGCCAAAGGTTGCAGGAGATTCTCAGCAGTGGCAAATTTAATCAGAGAGTTTAACACATCCATTACCAAGATGAAGAGCATGGGGGAAAGAGGGTCCCCTTGCCTGAGGCCCTTTTGATGGAAAAAACCAGCACCTGGCTCCCCATTGACCAGCACTTGAGTAGAGGAGGTGGACAGGATCAGGCATAAAAGATTACACCACCGCTGCCCAAAACCAAGATGCTGCAGGACCCCCAGAAGAAAAGGCCATGAAACTGAATCGAAAGCTTTAGAGATGTCTAGCTTGAGAAGGATGTGAGCCTCCTTCTTTCTGTGTAAAGCTTTTACCATTTGCTGGACAAATAAAAAATTGTCATGGATGCTTCTTCCTCGGACAAAAGCACTCTGATTAGAAGGGACCAGAGTAGGCAGCAAAGGTACCAGCCTGTTGGCCATGACTTTGGTAACCAGCTTAGCAAAACTGTGTATCAGACTTATTGGCCTGAAATCCTTTATAAATAGAGCATCAGGTTTCTTGGGTAGGAGGGTGATGAAAGCCGTACTGAGGAGCTTGAACTTGAAAACATGACCGCGTTGAATTGCTTCAAGTGCCAACATGATATCACCCTTGATGATATTCCAACATGTTTTATAAAATCTGCCAGTGAAACCATCAGGCCCTGGGGCCTTGTCCAGAGGCATCCCCTTGATTGTAGCCGACACTTCTTCTTCTTCAGAGAAAGGGCATTCTAATGTGGAGAGATCATGCTGTTGTACCCCGATTGCATCAAGATCAATGGTGTACTCCCTTTCCTCCGCTGTCCCCAACAGGTTCTCATAAAAATCCAGCACTGCCTCCTGCTTTTCCTCCTGATCAAAAAGCACCTGATCATCCACCTGCAGCTTGGCGATGAAATTTTTTCTTTCTTTCTGAAACGCGCTTGCTGATAGAAAAAGGATGTATTGGCATCACCCTCCTTTAGATAAAGGATCCTGGAGCGAAGGTGAGCAATGGTCCGTTCGAGAGAAGCCAGACCTAAGCAATGAAGTTTGAGTTTTCTTCTTAACCACTCCTCACTGTCTGTGAGAGCCCTTGAGTCCCTGGCAATCTCAAGGCGATGGAGAACTTCCTTCGCCATTTCCAGCTGGAGTTTGATATGACCAATCTTACGTTGCCCCCACTTCTGCAGATCCCTACTTAGTCGCTGGAGCTTCAGGAACAGCCGTTCTACAGCACATGTCGAGGCCAGCGGGGCTTCCCAATTCTGCAGAACAGCATCCAAAAATCCCGGAACCTTAGGCCAGAAACTTTCAAAGTGGAAACGCCTCTTGCCACTGGTACAAACCTTCATCCCAAGAACAAGAGGGCAGTGATCAGACACGACTGAAGCAGTGCTCTGGAAAGCTGAGTCAGGAAAAAACTCCTCCCATCTGAGGCAACAGAAGGCGTGGTCCAATCTAACCAGAGTGGGCGAAGCACGTTCATTAGACCATGTGAATTTTCGACCCAAAAGAGGGATTTCTTTGATTTCCACATCATCCAGGAAGCGTCTAAAACGCCCCATCATCGCACGGTCCACCATTTTATTTTTTTTATATACAAGGCGTGTAGGCCAAACCTTGTAATAACAAATTTTTTCACATGAGAACAATCTTGTTATACATATTATGTTACATGGTTACATCACCGAATGTGCTTTCTTATGGTTATGATGTTATTTGTATATAATCGTAATAGTATATTTCAGGGAATTTACAAGTCAAAATTGAGTTTTGGAAGCCAGTTAAATCGAACCACGCTTTCTTATTTTCAAATAAAGGGAGTATATTAATTTAGGACCCAGCTAGCAGTTGGAGGATACTTTAAGTTTGGAGTATATGCAAGAGCTTTTAAAAAACACTTGCCAAATTACGGATTATGGCTCTGTTTGGCTTGTTACCATAGAATCGCCGCAACTCAACTCTGGCTGCGCTAAAAGTCTGGCAAGCAAAGCTGGCGCTAGAGTTTTGGTAGCTGCATCCAAATGAACTAGCACCGCGTAGGCAAAGTGCGGCTCGCCATAAGTTAGGTCACGAAGCAAACGTTGGCTAATGTTAGGCGCGGTGTGGAGACGAACCAAACGCGCCCCATACCAATTTGGCAAATTGAGTAGGGAGCTAACTTTTACCCTTTTTAATTATTTATAATATTTGGTTGCTAAAAATCAATTCTGCCACCCAGCCTGCTGCTGCTGCTGCCCCCTATAAGCCCCCTAGCCAGTCGTAGAGAGCCCCCAGCTTGCTGGGGGAGGGGTGGAGGCCGCAAGCAGGAGGGGGGGAATGTAGGAAGACCGAACAGGAGGGGGAAACAACACAAGAGGCACGATGCACAATGCGAAATGCATGCACATATCTGGGATTTGAAGGAAAGGTTTACCAAATGTTTACTTTTAGGGAGTTCAAATCAAAACTGTTGGATGATCATTTTTTCCTTTTTGCCAAAAAAAAAAAACAAATTCTGGAGTTGGAGCTTTTGGAAATGATCTTCTATCTTATCTTGTCCTAACTGAATGCCACATTCTCTTTATCTCGCTAGTTTGTTGATATTTTTGTCAAGGATATTGCTTTCTTGGTCATTCATGTTAATTGGACATATGAGCACATTGAGAAATTTGGTAGAGGATAATAGTACGGCACAGCTTCCACATGTGAAAGCAAAATATCAATGTTGTAATGATTTTTAAAAAGAGATCAGTTTTTTATTGTTGTAATCTAAAAGGCAGAGATCAGATCAACTAGGAGAAAACGGAAAATAATTACTCCACATTGGTATATATGGTTTGCATTGTCCAAACTAGCACCATAACTTCCATATGCCTTATAAATTAAAGCTAGCACAAACTCTTTCTGTACTTTGCACAGATTTCAATTATCATTTGGAAAAAAAATACTTACCCTGGTATAACATTGCTATTTGGCAGGAGTTGGTGGATTGGGAACACAAGAGCCAGGAAAGTGGGAAAATGCATGCTTGCGGACATGATGCACACACAACAATGCTTCTGGGGGCTGCTAGAATACTTCAAGATCGCAAGAGTGATCTAAAGGTACTGCTTAACCAGCAAATTAAACAGATCAATTTATAAATTCCATGATTCTATATTGTTGGTGTTCTTGCTTGATCATCAGGGCACTGTAAAGCTTATATTCCAGCCGGCAGAGGAGGGTCAGGGTGGTGCATATTATGTGTTACAAGAAGGTGTTCTTGACGATGTGTCAGCCATATTTGGCTTGCATGTTGACCCAGCCCTTCCTGTAGGTGTCGTTTCATCTAGGCCAGGACCCTTTGCAGCAACGTCAGGTCGATTCCTAGCAACAGTTACTGGTAAAGGTGGGCATGCTGCAATGCCCCATGAATCCGTTGATCCTGTTCTAGCTGCAGCCACTACTATCGTCAGCCTTCAACAAATTATTTCTCGGGAAATAGATCCCCTACAGGGTGCAGTATGTTTTCTGCTTAACTGTACTTTTGGTAGTATTTTTCGTTTACTGTAAATGTTGAACCTTTTCTGGTAAAATACTAAAATTGTCTACATATGTTAAAAGATTGATGGTTCCTCTTCTTCACTAAATATTTCAGGTTGTATCAATCACTTTTATGAAAGGAGGAGAAGCTTACAATGTTATTCCAGAGTCTGTGACCTTTGGTGGCACCTTGAGGAGCATGACAAATGAAGGTTTATCATATCTCATGAAGAGGATCACAGAGGTAAACTCCTCTCATTACCTAAACTACATAGTTTCAGTTTTTTACTACTACGTACTATTTATAAATGCTTCTATGGAAGATCGTAGAAGGACAGTCGGCGGTACATCATTGCACTGCCTCTGTGGACTTCATGGAGGACACAATGAAGCGATATCCAGCTGTGATCAATGATGAAAGGATGTATGCTCACGCAAAGGAAGTGGCTGAGAGCCTCCTTGGGGAAAAGAACGTCAAGCTTGGTCCCCAGGTAATGGGTGCAGAGGATTTCGGGTTCTATGCGCAGAGAATGGCGGGCGCCTTCTTCACCATTGGAGTTGGCAACAAAAGCACCATGGAGACAATCCATTCCACTCACTCACCCTATTTTGTGATCGATGAGGATGTGCTTCCCATCGGAGCTGCATTCCATGCCGGTGTGGCAATTGAATATGTGAAGAAGAATCATGCATCAACCTAAACTGAATTGGAAATACAAGCCCTGTTTGAATATTTTGGGCATTCTCTCCCGCTATGCTTTTTCGAATTGTGGGGGTGGAGGGAGGGTTGAATGACTGCACAAGATAAATTTAATGTTTCCAGATTAATATATCATCACCCTAACTAAACTCTGACAAAGCCTAGGATTTAATCAAAAGACAGTTTGATAGAGCATGGAGTTAAACCATACGCTGAATTAATTAGCTAACAAAAGCACTGAATTAATCAGACGAAAAATTATACCTAGTATAGTACTCTACTACTACTTTTCTGTTCATTTCGTCTCGTACTTTTCTTCTTTTGGTTCTTCTTTTCACTACTAGTGGAATATCCATGTAACTACTGAATGAAAAGACACAGCACCTGCTAATTAAGTTATGCTCGAAAAAAGAAACAAAGCAGAGTGATAGGATCCTTAAGTCTACGATGACTTTAAGATACATTTGTCGCTAAATTGAAGTGCTCTGATAAAAATCCACAAAACACTAATTAATATACGTGCAGTCTTGTGTGTGAAATATATAAATAAACAAAAGGACAAAAATATATAATTCTAAAATTAGAGTTTTCATCTTGCGTCCTACTACTTCCATAAAAAAAGAAAATTCAATTTTAGATTTAGGACAAGGCAAACTTTTTAAAATTTAACTAAATTTATAAAAGATAATATTAGTATTTTGTTACGTTTCTAGTGAGGAAAGAAACAGTAACACAGACTCTGATACTAATTGTTATGTTCCTAGCGAGGAAGGTAACAACAATTGTTGTTCTCGGACTAGAATTGGGGGAGAGTAGCAAGAACAAGAGAGAATTATTCTATCATGTCTTTCTATTTATGATATACACAGGTTCATAAATCCACTCAAGCATCGTTGTACAGCTGATCCTTACACATCGGCCCGCTACCAGCCTTTCGGCCCATGACAGACAACACAACCCACACAATTTATACGCCATCAAGCACTTCTGTCATACACCCTAATAACACATTTATATCTCCAACCATATTTATAAAAAAATATACTACATAATTAATATAATAATAACATTTATTTAGTATTATAAATATAATTATTTTTATATGATTTAGTGAAATTTAGAATTATTGGACTTCTTGAGAAATGAGAATTGTAATGGAGCGACAAACAAAAGAGGATCTCCCCAGTTCTCCAGGCAACTGTAGTGTACAAAGTGGCCGTCCTACCGCTACCAGCCGTCTGTTGTGTCCCATTGACCATTGTCCGACTCCAACGAAGAAAACGTGAGCAGAAGTCTCGTGGCGCTCGCGTCCATGGCATCGTCATCTGCTTCTCGCCGCCGCCTCCTCATGCTCGCCATGGTCCTCGTCCCACACCTGGTGGCTGCCGTCTCTGGCCCAGCGACGACTGCTCTCGCCGACGGCCTTCTAAGGGCGGCCCGTGCGCCAGGGTTCGCGGCGTGGACGCGCGGCCTCCGGCGGCGCATCCACCAGCACCCGGACGGAGCTGGCGTTCCAGCTTCCAGGAGCACCGCACCAGCGAGCTGGTGCGCGCAGAGCTCGACGCGCTCGGCGTCCCCTACGCCTGGCCCGTCGCCCAGACAGGTGTCGTTGCCACGATCGCCAGCGGCGGCCGCGGTGTCGGTCCCGTCGTAGCTCTCCGGGCTGACATGGACGCGCTACCCGTTCAGGTTAGTGTTGAACTACTGTTGTGTAATTGTGTTGGCACGCACTATGCTCCCTTGCATTCACTCGCTTGCTATGCTATGGTTGCTGCGTTCTCTTTGCTCTTCATTTGAACATCAGGTAGTGATCAGAGTTCTCAAAGTGTTCAATGCTTCGTTGCAGTAAAAGTTAATTTCTTTTTACTGAACTGATGAAGATTCATGGTATAATTTAATGATCCTCAGATCTGTAAATGCTGCCTCCGTCCCATAATACAAGTCGTTATGAGATGCGTGCATGTCAAACTTTCTCAACTTTGACTAGATTTGAAGAAAATACGTGCAACATTTATATCTCCAAATAAGTTTATTATGAAAGAATATTCAACAATCTATCTAGTGATACTAATTATGTATTATAAATATTAATATTCTTTTATATATAATCGGTCAAAGTTAAAAAAATTTGACTTCTTGGGAAGCTCGAACGACTTCTATTTTAGGACGGAAGGAGTATAATTGAGGATCGACTGCCAATGTGATCGTTGCTATATGATAATATGAAAACTTGTGGAGTTTTTTTAGGCGTGATGATGATGGTTCAGCGTCTGATGATGTATGTCGCAGTCCATTGTATAATTCTCATATCTGGAGGATATGTCATTGCTACCACAGCTGCTCCGTCCTATTTTTGTCTGATAGGACCTATTATGATATTTTCCCTCTCCCGAGGAAGGCCATACAGCTAGCCCCTCCTCGCTTTCTCTCGAGGAAGGGCCTCTTTAGTTGGAGTCCTGACACATAAATGCCTATCGTGCCATTTAACATATCCTGACCCTAGATATTAAAAATTCAATGCTTAGAAAGTATATCTAACCTAGGCAGCCTTTTGAAGCCACCAACCAAACAGACCCTTACCATATATTTGTGTCCCAACGCAAGAGACCTATTATGATATTTTGTGTATTTACTTGCATTTCTTAGAGCAACTTCAGTAGCACCCCTACTAGGCCCCCTATTCCCAAGTTGGATAGTGGAAGCAAAAAAATCAGCTCCAGCAGACTCTAACTAGGACCCTTCAGATTTATTGGCCTCCTATTTTCCCTCCCCCGCTGCCCATTCATGTTGCCCCCCTACTCCCCTACCCAAAATTGTTTCCCTGTTACTTCTCCGCTCGACTTCTCCACTCGCGCGACCTGCACAACGCTTTTGTCTCGACCGAACGGTATTCACCAAGCCACCGCGCCAATGGCCGACGGTCCGCCATTGACATTCGCCCAGCCCGCCAGCAACAGTCGCCCAGCCGCTGCCGCCCGCCCAGCTGCCATCTGGTCAGGAGCCCGCCCAACTGCCGACGGTTCTCAAGCGTGGCCTGCCCTGCCCGGCGCAGGCGCACCTCCGCCTTGCCTCTGCTTCGCCGCCGATGCCCGCCTCGACACTGCCGGTGCATCTCCCTAGCGTCTATGGCGAGGAGAACATGAGAGAGGATGACATATGGGTCCCGCATATCATTCTCTGCTAGGATAGTTTTGGGCGGCCTATTTTAGATAGTTTTGCAGAAGAAAACAACGAAAAATGGATAGTGTTGAAATAGGTGACTACCCAAATCGAGACGTAGGGGGTCTGATTTTGGTAGCACTGCTGTAGATGCTCTTAACGCCCAATTTAAGTAGTCAAAATGAGGCTGTGGAGATTGTGATAAATCTTAGAATATAGTCCCTTTTGTAACGTCACACATGATGTAAGTACTAGAAATGAAAACGACATGGAACAACAAACACAACATCTGAGTCATTTCTTGGCCACATCTTGCACGGCATAATGTGTTAGACAAATCAAACATGACGTACATTGTAAGAACGAAAACGACAGTAAAATCTACACCTTGTGCAGCAGTTCAACGTATCATATTTATTTGGATCTGCACACGATCGACACGATTTTTACTGAAACTACCATATTAATTATGTTAGCGATTACACCACAAGGGTTCTAAACTGTTAACATGGTGCTATTGTGTGGCTATTTCCTTGAAAATGATAGATAATGTCGTCCTTTGGCAGGAAATGGTAGACTGGGAATACAAGAGTAAGGAAGATGGCAAGATGCATGCTTGTGGACATGACGCTCATGTCACGATGCTCCTTGGAGCTACTAAGCTTCTTCAATCTCGGAAGGATGACCTGAAGGTAATTCGCAAATAAACTTATACTTCTGTGATGATGAAATTAAAGTCACCATTGAATATATCGCAAGAAAGCTACCATGTTGTGGTTGATCACTTCTCATTAAATTATGGTGATATTCGTCTTCAGGGTACAATAAAGCTTGTGTTCCAGCCAGCAGAAGAGGGGTACGCTGGGGCCTATTTCGTTCTGAGAGAAGTTGACCTGGACGATGTCTCGGCCATCTTCGGCTTGCACGTCATCCCAGATCTTCCAGTAGGCGTTGTCGCATCCCGGCCAGGGCCTTTCCTTTCAGCAGCAGCTCGGTTCACGGCAACGCTCACCGGAAAAGGCCGGCATTCCGGCGGCCCTCACGATACCATTGATCCTGTGATCGCTGCGTCCTCTGCCGTCCTCAGCCTCCAGCAACTTGTGTCCCGGGAAACTGACCCTCTTGAAGGTGCTGTACATGATCAGCTTGATTACCACACCCATATGAATATATGATTGTTCATTATTTAGTTTTCTAGCTAGCAGTTCGTCTGAAAAATGATGGATTTGTCATCTCATCTGGGTTGCTAATTAACTTTCAGGTGGTATCTGTCACAATGCTGAAAGGAGGTGATGCTTTCAATGTCATCCCTGAATCTGTGACAATTCGTGGCACCTTCAGAAGCATGACAGATCAAGGTCTATCATTTCTCATGAAGAGGGTCAAAGAGGTACGTAATGACAATATAATGCAAAGTGACAACCTGACAATGGATGCCTTCCCCACCAACTGACAATGCAAAGCGACAATCTGATGTTTGTATGGAAGATCATTGAAGCACAAGCCGCCGTGCACCGCCACCGTCGACTTCCTGGAGGAGGATCTCCGGACGTACCCGACCACCGTCAACGATGAAAGGATGTACGCGCATGCCAAGGAAGTTGCTGAGGGCATGCTTGGGAAAGCCAACGTCAAGATTGCTCCGCAGACCATGGGTGGCGAGGACTTTGCATTCTACGCACAGAGGGCAGCGGGTGCCTTCTTCTTGATCGGCGTCGGCAATCAGACCACCATGGAGAGGGTGCGCCCGGTGCACTTGCCGTACTTCGTCATGGATGAGGACGCTCTTCCTATTGGAGCGGCGTTCCATGCTGCTGTGGCAATTGAGTATCTGAACAAAAATCAGTGCACCTGATTCCCTGAAACTAAGGAGCAGTTTTGGTCGGTCCGATCAAGGAGCTGGATGGATTTCTCGAAAAGGAAATGCAAATTCTTTTAGTGTGTCATATCAAACTGGAATGAAAAGATGAGCATCCATGAATGTTGTAAACTGTAATGTAATGCATATCTGTCGAAATTTGCTGCATCATGCGCAGTAATTACCATGATCTTCATAGTCTTTATTTTATGAGTAGCCGAGTAGGTCAAGATCTTCGTTAGAATTACAAAACTTCCTATAGTCGATAAAACTCAGAAATCAGAACCATTTCGAAGATCAACTTTGAGATAAGCGCGGCCCCTAATCTTTTGATGAAGTTAAATGTGATACAAATTAAAGTGAACTGGAAGAGAAGAAAGTATTATGAGATTTGGTTTGGACCAATTTAAAGCTTGGCATATTTATCAATGCCCCAGAAAAAGTGGACAAGTGTTAACGTCCTAATTGGGTACCATGTTTTTCTCAAGTTTTAGGAAAATATTGTGGTTTATAAGATACTTTGGTTTTGGGAGATCAGAGGTGTTTGGATGCATTAATGTAATTTTAAAAGCTATAATATTCTTGAAACTGTGAGTTTTCTGAAGTTTTAGAAACTCCAGACTTTATTTTTTTCTAAATTATTGTTTTGCAAGCCTTTCTAATACTAAAAGATAGAGCAAGTAATTACGATTCCGTTTTTGAGGTTCTTGATGTGAGCTAGGTGCCGGAGATGGACAGCTGGAGGTGCCAATGGTGGTGGCGGCGGTGTGGCACTATGACGAAAAAGTCACCGGTGTGGCGCTATGACAAAAAAAACTTTAAGTAGATCTACTTTCTATTTTTAGACTTAAATTATTGGAAACCGTTGATGATGAGATTTTTTTCCCGATAATGATACCCTCAAGGCGTTCGGACGGACGGGATGGACCCGCCTCGCGCCATGCGCAACTGCCCCTCACACAGTCGCGCCTTGCACCGTACCCGTCTCGAGCCGCGCACACCTCGTGCCTCGTGCAGCACACCCCGCCCATGCCTCGCGCTGCGCGCTATCCATGCCTTGCACCTCGTCTCCCACTCGTGCCGCGCCGCCCGCGCTCGCGTTGTGCTCCCCCGCGCCGCGTCAACTAGCCTCCATTGGGCGGCGGCAAGTAGATGAGCGCATGTTGCAAACGGATGTTTCATGCATTTCAGATGTATGTTGCATATGTTTTATCTGGATGTTGCAAAAGTAAATCTGGTGTTGCATATGTTGCAATGGCTATACATATATGTTGCAAATATATCTTTCAAATGTTTCAGCTGTTTGAAACATATGTTGCAAGTGTTTATCTGGATGTTGCATATGTTGCAATGGCTATACATGTATGCTACAAGTGTATGTTTCAAACGTTTCATCTATTTCAGACGTATGTTGCAAGTGTTTTATCTGGATGTTCTATATGTTTCGGTGGCTATACACATATGTTGCAAGCGTCTATTCAAAATGTTTCATCTGTTTTAGGCATATGTTGCAAGTGTGTTTATCTGGATGTTGCAGTTGCTATACACATATGTTGCAAACGTACGTTTATAAATGTCTCACCTGTTTCATACGTATGTTGCATAAGTGTTTCATGTTGCAATATTAGCAGGCATAGGAAGCAGACGCATGCAAAGGAGGTCCCCACGGGCGTATAGCTGTCTCAACGTGCGCGGCAAGCGAAGCGGGCGTGGGTGGTCCCTACCTGCATGCGCATCAACAGGCATGTGGCGCACAATTGCATGTGTATGCACACGGCGTGCAGGCGCTGCGGCATACGGGGGTCGGCGTGCATGCGCAAGCGCAACTGTTGCATGCGGGGCAGGCGTCGTTCTTTTTCTTCATGAGTGGAGCCCATTAATTTCGTGTGGGAACCGTGCATATAGAGGAAATATTGTTGCCAGTCCTGTAGCTACATGCAGTAGGGAGCAGGGCATGCAGGTGGTGGGTGCTCGGCGTGGGGGCGGGAACATAGAAGGAGGTGAGGCACAACAGTCAGGGCGGACAGCGCGACTAGACAGGTGCAGGCGTCCGGACGGGGGCTTACATCCACATATCCGGGCGCTAGCCACGTCTTTTTTTTTTTCTATTTATTGGAAGTGTTCCAACACTAGAGTTTAGCGGTGCCTCAACGTGAAAGGATCACTTAAACTTTGCCACAGAACCGCCAAATATTGGACTGAAGATATTTTGGAAAGTAGCTTTCCAGTATCAAAAACACAAAAAGTAGCTTTCCAGAGAGAAGAAAACTACGGTTTGGAGAGAAACAAACCTCGGCTACCTCACTTGCCTGGAGGCCGAATGGCCGATGCGCTATCTCACTGACTGTGTAACAGAGCAGGTGCATGCGCGTTTAGTTTCAGTCGGTCGCTCGCGGGGCGCGTCGCCACTCACCTGATCACCGCGGCCATGGCCAAGCCGCCGCGGCGTCTCCTTGCGACTTCCCTCCTCCTTCTCCTCCTCCTCCTCCTCCTCCTCCTCCTCCTCGTCCTACTGCACCACGACTCGCCGCGCGCCGCGGCGGCGGCGGTTACGCCGTCGTCTCTCGGTGACGACCTCCTGGGCGCGGCCCGCGCGCCGGGTTTCGCGGCGTGGCTGCGCGGCCTGCGGCGCCGCATCCACGAGCGCCCCGAGCTCGCCTTCCAGGAGCACCGCACCAGCGAGCTCGTCCGCGCCGAGCTCGACGCGATCGGCGTGCCGTACGCGTGGCCCGTCGCGCAGACGGGCGTCGTGGCGACCATCGCCGGCGGCGGCGGCAGCGATGGGCCCGTCGTTGCGCTCCGGGCGGACATGGACGCGCTACCCTTGCAGGTCCGTATGCACATCTCGATCGTGAGTTGATTGGGGTTGGGTCGAGCATGTGTTTCGCATCAGTTCCTGCATGTTTCCCTTGCAGAAAGTTCAAAAAATTCTGTAGTGTTTTCGTCCTGTATCTACTGTTTTCGTGCTTTTGTGTTGTATATGCATATACTCCCATTCGGTTAAATTCGATCGTGCCTCTGTTTTAAAGAACAGATGGTGCAAGCAATTCGATTGAACTCATGTGAAGGGGACTTTGGCATTTCACCCATCGTCGCAAACTGGTTTCACACTTTTACTATTCCGCAAAGTGGTTTCGCTCGTTTGCCATTATGAAACCGGTGTAACCCGCTGAAATATACTTTGGCTAGTTTTAATTCATAAAAAAAAAACACCTCCTGTTTCTACCCCTGCCTGCCGTTGTCTTCGTCAAAACGGATCAGCCCTCTCCGGCGGAGAGTGAAGGCACGTCTCCATCGGCGTCGAGGCCGTGCATGACCCGCCCGTGCTCATCCTCGACAAGCCCACCTCCGGCCTTGACAGCGCCTCCGCGCTCCACGCCATGGCCGAGACGCGCGGACACACTGTGCTGCTCAGCATCCACCAGCCGGGAGCGCGCATCGTCAAGATGTTCGACTCCGTCCTCCTGCTAGCCGCCAGCTGCGTCCTCCACCAGGGCACCATCGACCAACTCCGCGCCCTGCTCGGGGACGCGGGCCTCCACCTGCCCCCGCACGTGGACGCCGTCGAGTTCGCCATCGACTCTGTCGACGCGCTCCGCCTCCACCACCGGCGTCGTCCCCGTGTTGACTAGGAAGCAACGGGAGGCGAGGACGGCGGACGCGAGGGCAACGCGTTCCCCGCGCGCGAGGCGGACGGCGATGGGGAAGACGGCCTGGCGCATGGTGGACTCCGGGTGGCCCAGGAGGACGAAGCGCGTGAGACAGAGCGCGAGGAAGGCGGCGTGCTCGAAGACGGGGTCGGCGTTGTCGTCGCGAGAAGTGCTTGAACCAGGCGGAGTGGTGCGCCTTCTTCTGCAGCGCTTCTGATTGAGCGAGGCGGCGAAGCGGCGAGGACGGCGACGTCCTGGAGGTTACGGTGGCCGGATGGCGTCGTGGATGCCAAGGTGGCGCCAGAGGCGGGCGTGGAGCGGGCGGAGCGGCGACGTCCTGGAGGGTGACGGTGACCGGACGGCGTCGTGGATGCCAAGGTGGCGCCAGAGGCGGGCGTGGAGCGGGCGGAGCGGCGACGTCCTGGAGGGTGACGGTGGTCGGACGGCGTCGTGGATGCCGAGGTGGCGCCGAGGCGGGCGTGGAAAAGCGAGCTTGGCGACCCGATCTTCCGATGGCGGGGATGTCGAGCCGGCCCAGCGGAAGGAGAGGCGGTGCTCGAGTAGATGCGGGGGGCGGCGGCGAAAGAAGGGGGGGGAGGGGGGGGGGGGCGCGTGGTGGAGCGGGGAGGAGGTGCGCCAGGCGGGGCGCTGGCCCCTCCTCCATGTCGAGGGGAACCTGGTGGACGAGGAGGAGGACGTCCTTGTCCCCGTCGTCGCAGGCCATGGCGGCGGCGGCCTGGACCTCGACACAGGACAAAGCAGGCAGGGGTAGAAATGGAAGGAGGTGTGTTTTTTTTTTTTTCCTATGAATTAAAACTAGCCAAAGTGTATTTCAGCGGGTTACACCGGTTTCATAATGGCAAACGAGTGAAACCACTTTACGGGATGGTAAAAGTGCGAAACCAGTTTGCGACGATGGGTGAAATGCCAAAATCCCCATGTAAAGTGCACACTTCTATAGCAATAATCTCTCGTCGATGGTGGTTGCTCTCATGCCTACAGTTCTTGTTGGGTTGCTTACTTGACAAGTTTTTTTTTTTTGGGGGGGGAGGATGACTTTAGAGATCCATCCAACAAACTAATAACACCAACGAAGCAGCACACATGCCATTTTTGTTTCCTGAAAAAGCCGGCATATATAATAAGGAGAAGAGAGAATTACATGCGCCAGTGGCACAAACAGCTCCCTAGATTTGGCAGACCCCCAAGCTAGGCAAGGGTACTGTTAGCGTATATTATGCTTGTCCACACACCTGTGTACCTGATGGCTCGGCACGCAAAAAAGGACTACTCACAATCTAGGAGTAACACAGCCTACCTGCCTACCTGGCTCACAATAATGAGCCACAACAACTTGGCTCCCAAACAGTAACACAGCCTACCTGGCTACCTTCGTCTTCTAACAAGCCACCGATATCTTCTTTCATTTTATAAAGCTATCGCGGGCTTTATAAATTAATTAAGTTGAAAACCCCACGCACAGCGTAGGTGTTGCGGCAGCGGTTTGGCAGTTGACAAGCTGTGTTGCCATGTCAATCAGGTCACTGTCCCAAGCCACCAGGATGCCTCCCGCTGTGCCATTTGCAGCCACGTATTCAAAAACCGTGTACAACCTTCCCAGGAACTCCACTGCCAGGAAGCTGTCCACTGTCTCTCTTCTTGCAACATAGTTCCAGCAAAAGAGCTTCAAGTCCTTGCTATCCATAGGAGAAACAGGCAGCGCAACTGAAGCAGCAGGTAAACAGTTAAGCAACAACCATACACTACCGATATTTTCTAAATCCCAGTGGTTAGTGATAAAGACAAATATTGGATATATCAGAAATTTATAGGCAACAGAAAATATTTTTCAGAAAAAATTAGACAAAAAAACTCATTTTGTTCAGGAAAGCTCACTGATCATTTATAAACCATTTAACTTAAAAACTAAATAAAACCATATTATCAATTGTCTATTCAATGATGAGGGCAGCGACGCTGCTGGAGCATGCGAGTGTGTTGCGGCGGTGGCAACTTGAACCTCGAAGAGAAGAGGAGAGAAAATGAAACAGGGATTAAGGTTAGAGTATCGGGTGGGCTTTGGCGTCTATTTGGGTGGACAAATTTTAAAATTCTGAGAATTTTGGGTGATAGAATAAAAATTTTGAGCCCAGCAAGTAAACGAGTATCTTGGAAATTTCGGAATGTATCGGCCGATATTTTAAACCCTAATCAATTAGACTGAAAACGAACCACAGAACTTCTTCCACAATACATCCTATGGAGGAGGCCCAAACCGAGGAACCACTCAGGGGCTTAGTTAAACTAAATGGGTGCACTAATTAAAGTAGAAGAATCTCAGGGGCTTGTTAAATATAAAGATTGGGACAAGTAATTATTCTCTCTTCTGTTTGCAAAAAACGAATCAATTCAGTTTGATGCATCTTGGATGGATTTAATGTGTCTTGTGTTGTGGCACATGAAGCAACAATCCACATTAAAAATGCTCTTGCCAGCCCAGCGAGGCGCCGATCGAGCGCGGAGGTGGCGTCGACGGTGGCAGTACGGTCGGGAACTCCAGCGTTGATCCCACTCCTCGAATCGGTGCGTAAGCTGTGCGAATTCATTGAGCAGGAGTTTGGTGTTCGGTTCCATGGCATCGCGAGAGCGTTGGAAGCGAGTATAGTGGTGGTGGTGGAGATTGGAGTCGGAGCCCAGGATTGGAACGAGGAAGCCAATACCAATTGTTAGCAGAGAACCAGCAAGGAGGAAGAAGAACTTGGGGGAGAAGAAATAGAACGGCAGAAGGAAGGATTGAATTGAGTTTCAGAGTTTAGGTTTACAAATTCCATGACTCTCTCAGCTCACTTTCTTGCTACTTATAGCGACAGAGCTAAACACGCCACATGGGCCCGAACACTCTTGTACTGAGTGGTGGATCCATCAAAAAATTTAGGGGGGCTAAACAAAAGTGCGACAGCAACATACCTCCGACTGCTGCTTGATCTTAAGTCTCAGTCCCATCTACACAATAAAACTTTACCTAAAAATTCATGGGAGCTCCAGGGGCGAGGGGCTCGAGCCGCCCCCAAACCCCCCCCACCCCAGGCCTAGTAACTCTCTTGGGCCTTGCCATTCCAGCCGGGTCGTCATCTTCAGAATCCTTCTTCTGCACGTCCTTTTCATTTTGAGCCGTGTTGTGATGCTCATCAGACGAACTAGCAGCCTGTTCGCTTGCTCGTAAACGATCGTAAATTTCTAGCTGGGAACAGTGTTTTTCTCTCACACCAAACCAGCCAGCAGTAAATAATTCACGATCGTTTACGGCCTCCCGAACAGTTATTAACTCTCTTTGAAATGTGGCATGACTCTTGCCCTCTATATTGTGTGGACAAACTATCTCTTTGCCAATTTCTGTTTTTTTAGATGTGCTCTCCCGCTTTGCCAATTTCTTTGCGACGATTCATTTGGCAGGAATTGGTAGACTGGGAACACAAGAGCAAGGAAAGTGGAAAGATGCATGCTTGTGGACATGATGCTCACACAACGATGCTTCTTGGGGCAGCTAAATTGCTTCATGCTCGGAAGGATGATTTGAAGGTATTGTATAAAAAAGCAGGACTTGTGAGCTTGAGTCCTGTATCTTCCTTGGAGTGACAATTATATATGCGTGCAGATATGTGATTAGAGTTCGTTTAATAAAAATAAGACATGATTGATGTCCTTCCCTGTTTGCCCAATTACTCGATCAAACACTTAGTCAACTGCTTTTTCTCCTTCTTTTGTTTTCTGTATATTTTCTAGGGTACTGTGAGGCTTGTCTTCCAGCCAGGAGAAGAAGGTCACGCAGGCGCTTATCATATTCTAAGAGAAGGTGTCCTGGATGATGTGTCGGCCATTTTCGGCCTGCATGTTGATCCAGGACTTCCTGTAGGCACCGTTTCCTCCAGACCTGGGCCATTTCTAGCAGCATCAGGTAGATTTTTGGTGACGATCACTGGAAAAGGCGGACATGCTGCAGGGCCACAGGATGCTGTGGATCCCATTGTTGCAGCATCCTCTGCCATCGTCAGCCTTCAGATGCTTGTTGCCCGGGAAATTGATCCCCTCCAGTCTGCAGTATGTGGTCTCAGCATTATTGTAGCTTTGTAGCCTATCTTTTTTTTTTTAACGAATCGGAGACAGGAGAGCTGCTGATTGTATTAAAAAGAAGAAGCCTAGGCTGGGCAGTAGAACGAATCAACAAATCCAGATGATGCTTTGATAATAGCATGATCTCCTCTTTGTTGTCACCGTCAGGTGGTCTCAGTGACGTTCATGAAAGGAGGTGATGCTCACAATGTCATTCCGGAGAAAGTATCCTTCGGTGGTACCTTCAGGAGCTTGACAACAGAAGGCTTTTCGTATCTTATGAAGAGGATCAAAGAGGTAAACAATGAAGGAAGCGATCTATTTCCCCATTTGTCCATCAATCTGTAGTGGATCAAGATCAATCCAAATTTACATTTATCTACTGCGCTTAAAACAGTAAATTAACAAATGATACCTTTATACTTCTTTCAAAGATCATAGAAGCTCATGCCACCGTCCACCGCTGCACCGCCGTCATCGACTTCATGCAGGAGAAGCTCCGTCCATATCCAGCCACTGTAAACGATGAAGGGATGTACCATCACGCCAGAGAAGTGGCAGAGACTATGCTTGGGCAGGATAACGTGAGGATAGGCGCCCAGTTAATGGGTGCTGAGGATTTTTCCTTCTATGCGCAGAAATTCGCGGGGGCGTTCTTCTTTATTGGGGTCCACAACACGAGCATGGAGGCAATGCATCCCCTCCACTCCCCTTACTTTGTGATTGATGAGGACGTGCTCCCAGTAGGAGCTGCCTTCCACGCTGCAGTAGCGATGGAGTACCTGATCAAACACACAACCGCCGCAAACTGAACTGCGCACTGAACTGTGATAGATTGCTTCACTGCTTGTATGGATTATGATAGTGAAGCTCATGTTATACAAATAATTGTAGTTTCGCCAATTGCCTATGGGTTTCAGCATAATTTTCTGGTAAGGGATTATCTCCCATCGTAAACTCGTGGTGTTCTATTCTTGTAAATGTAAATGATCTTCATGTTTCTGAATCATCATATATTTTAAGTTTAATTTAAAACTTATTCCATAGTAAAAAAAAATTGAGAACGGTGCCATCTGCCTCGCCGAGTTCGCGGACGGGGACGCCGTGCGCGTCATGCTGGCCTGCGGCCATGGCTTCCACGCGCACTGCATCCGCGCTGGCTCGCGGTTGGCCGCCGCTCGTCCTGCCCGACGTGCCACGCCGGCCGCTGTTGCCGCCGCCGCGCAGCCTGATGAGGCCGCTCGTCCTGTCCGGCGTGCGGCGCGCCAGCCGCTGTTGCCGCTGCCGCGCCGCCTAATGAGGCCGCTCGTCCTGCCCGACGTGCTGCGCGCTGGCCCCTGTTGCCGCTGCCGTGCAGCCTGATGTGGCCGCGGCGTCATCGTCGTGAAAGATCGCTTTGGCGAGCACCAGGCATGTTGCTGTTCTTGGCAGGTGTCGGTGTTTCTTAATTTGGTGTTTCTTAATTTCTCTTTAACTTGCATGTGTAAATATCTTGTCAGCAGACGACATCAGAGGCAATATAACTCAAGTGAATGTTGATGCAATCCAAGATAGAGTGGGTTGGGTCTAAGTTAATTTGGAATAGGGTGGGGAGGAGTTGAAAAATACTAATTAATTAGATTTGGAATGGGGTGGAAATGGGTTGGAATCTCACCCATTAGCAGGGCTAGATATATATAATAAATAATATATACGGCCAAGAGCCCAAGACAATTGTGTACCAACAAAAGCTTTCAAAATACTGGCTTTGCCTCAAGATCTCAACCATATAAAGGAAAATTATGACGCCGTGTGATGAACATTATTTTTTCTCAAATACGCAAAATGTTTGCGCATCTTTGTATTAAATAGAAGAATGTTTTACACAACGCGCCATAAGGCGCACTAGGGAGGACAAGTAATGTAGCACCCGACTTTAAGGATAAAAGCAGATACACACCATATGTGAGTCTATGAAGTCAAATCTCACATATAACTACAAATAAGGGTAATATCATAACACAATGCTTATTACATAGCGTATTAGTATAAAGAATACAACCTTATAGTATAGACAGCGAAAAGACAACTCCGATCTTCAGGTGAAGACTCCACTTCCACAGGGACAACTGACTGGTTGATTACAAGCCTAATTCCTCCAAACTCTAGCAATCTTATATCCATCCGGGATTTTTATCCAAATATGTGAAAAATAAAGCAAACGTAAGTACATATCGTACTCAACAAATATAGCATGGGGTTCACGAGGCTCAAAAGGCTGACATTGGTTTAACTGCAATTAGCTTTTAATGAGTCATCTTTTAGCAATTGAGTGGCAATAAATTTATTCACAAGCCCATATAAACACATGATCAGGTAAACATGAATAATGAATAACATAAACAATAATAATCAATGAGCATCTTCATCATTGGTATTATCTATGTTCTTCATCTATTCTGTAAGGGTTTCAAGGCCACTCGTGACCGTGAGCACGACTGATATACTAGTTTTACACTCTGTAGAGGTTGTACACTTTCACTGTGAGTTGTGATTTACCCTTTCGTCCGAGACGGCCAACCTCTTGACCCACTACCAAGAAAGGTCGGTAGGGTTCACTATAAAGCCTTTCAAAGGTTCATCTAACAAGTTAGGGCCGCTAAGATTTCGTCATCAATAAGCATGACCCCCCTCCAAAGAGTGACTAACAAAATACCAAGAAACAAAAGTGCACCCTTTTGGTAGGTCGAGATCATACCTGCCGGAACCCCTCTTGTGCCATAAAGGTAACCACTAACAAGCTAGAAAAGATCCTCATACTGAGCTAAAGCTAGAGCCAAGTAGCCCTCACAGCTGTACTGTAAGTCCTGAATGTTCGCTTACAGATAAGCCCTTAGGGAGAGGAATAGAGTACCATAAAACAACCCAATGCTCTAGCCCCCCTTTCCATATTGCTAAAAAGCATCTTTTAATGTTTATTGCATATACCATTAGTCAAATTACAAGATCATAGCTTTAGTTGAGCACTAACATCATCCTACCCAATGCATAAACCCATAGGAATCAAGGTACAAGATAACAAAGTATTAGAAAATCCTTAGTGTTAGTCAAGGTAGACACATGCAGTACGAATTAAATAATTAAAGGTGTAGAGGACAACAAGGAAGATCCCATGCTATACTTGTCTTAAACTCTGATCCTTCTTCAATTGAATTGTAACCTCCAAAGGACTTCTTCTGGATCACCAACTTCTTTTATATCACCAAAGCAAAGCTCACCGACTGGACATGATCATAAAGCACCATACAAGCATCCATGCAATCATACATGAAGCAAACAATAGATCTAAATTAGAACAGTACACTAAACATAAAATTAAGATAAAATGTTTGTAAAACGAATCTACGACTCGCTACGAACACACAGACGTGAAAAGCACTCTAATCGGAGCTATAACGAAAAAGTTATGAATTAAACAAGATTTCCTTTAATAAAATAATAGATTCAATCTAACCTCGAATTTCAAAAGTTGAAAATATATTTAACAGTAGGATGAACATGTAGATTACTCAATTATGAATCTAATGTAACTTGAATGGATCAAAATAGAGTTAAAACGAAGATTTTATGGCCTAAATAAGACTAGTGGCAAAACTGTAAATAGATGAAAGCGTATTTTGGATCTAACCGAAGAAACTACGTTTTCGAAAGAAGAAAACGTATTCTGAATCTAATAGAGGGATTTTACGCTTTCTAAAAGAGAAAACGTATTCTGAATCTACTAGAAAGAAACTACGCTTTCGGAATAGGAAAACGTATTCTGGAACTGCGCCATGAACTACGGGTTATATTACGCGAACTGCAGGGGCTCTTTTGCAAATAAACCCCGCGAAGGGGTACGGGCGATCTTGAACCGTTGGATTGAATCTGGACGGCCCAGATTAGAAAGGAGGGGGAGACAGAGAGTCACCAGTTAGAGAAGAAAACCGGCGCGGCGGATATCCATTACCGGCGGCGAGAAACTCCCCGGAGCGCTTGGTTTGGGCCCTAGAGGCCACGGTTTGATGAGCCGAGAGCACAGGGAATAAGCAGAGAAGACAGTGAACTCACCTAGGGCCTTTCTGTGGTCGACGGTGGGTCTACGGCGTCGGGCAGTGCGACGACGACAGCGAGAGAAGGAGGAGAAAAAAAATCTAATTTACAACACGAGGGATTTTCCAAACTAGGGGTCCCCTTACGATAGTTTTGGTGCGCTTTGCCCATGGAGTTGGTATATATTTATAGAGAGAAAAACTCCCCACATCTACATCAACTAGCAATATGGTACTAATTGATGTTGCACCCTCCACGTTTACTAATGGACCTAAATAATCATTAAAGCCTATCAGTAAATAAATGCATTGGCCTTTGAGATTTTTTAGGATTATTGCACATGGGCTTTGAGAATTGGTTGGAAAATGAGATATATTATTTATTTTTGGAATTAATTCATTCCATAAATAAAATAATTATAGAAAAGTTCAGAATTGATATTTAAGCCACGAAAAATAGTCCGAGACCTCCGAAAATTTGGGGAAAATTCCTAGAGACACTTTGGAACATGATGAACTCAAATAAAGTATTTAGAGCTTATGAAACAATTGTTGGGAACTTGGAACATAAAGATTAAGGTGAAGGAGGTAGGAATTAAATTTCAGAAAGAAGCTGAAAAATTCCTAGAGATAGATATTCGTCTCCTAAACGTATTTAAAAAAATTTACACATAGAAACATAAGGTGCGACCGGCATGAATGCAACAAACACGTTTCTACCTTAAGATAAATTTTAATCTAATGAAAATTTATTATTTCCCCATATTTTCATGAGCATAAAAATACAAAATTAAAATCATTTTAGCTCTATTTTAAGAGAAGCAAATTTTAGGGTGTTACAATTCTACCCTCCTTAAGATGAATCTCATCCTCAAGATTCGGAAGATGGTGATAAAAGAGATATAGATTCTCTGCCTTTGGATTCTTCTCTACTTCATCGTGTTGTTTCATCGTCTTGATAAGGATCCCACTTTATTTTGCATACATGTTAACCTTACTCCAAGTATCTTGCCAAACTAATTCCAAGATTCTGACAGATACTCCAAACAATACTCAGGTAACTCCAATCACTAGGCCACCTTTCCTTTTTAGTCCATACTTGTTAGACCTCTTTTTTCATATGTTCACCTTCCAATAGAGCCTTCTTACTTTTTTGATCTAAAGTAGGTTCTATTACCAACTTTAAAACATTAATGACTATATATGCTCAGGTTAAGTTGCTCAACTCTCAAATGACTATTCTTAGTCCATGGTGTCGTTCGAATCTTCTTAGCATAACTCTCTCTTGCTAAAGACATCGACAACGACTTTTGCTTCTCCAAGTGATAGCACTTTTCCAAGTCATAATCTTGATCAATACCAAACCAATAATGATGTCATATGCTCAAGACCAACTTTGTGAAGATGTTCCTTAGATTTTATGATCCTCATAGATGTCACTTATCATGACCAAGTAGATAGTACCTCCGTGCTCCACAATGGATAACTCCAGATCATACGTCAGATGTTCCATCTCATGTTTTCTTGCTTAAACCTTTATTTTTTCTTCTTATAGAAGGACACATCCCACACCGTGATGAGGTGCATCATAGTAGATATAAAAAAACTCTTATCCTGATCTGGCAAAGCTAATACATAGTGATGTAGATAAGGCCCGATCTTCCAATAGGTACGATAGCGTCGATTGGTGGAGACTCGATGTTCACGATCTAGGCTTCGAACCAAGACTGATTCGGACCCCTGCAATCATTACACCACTGCTCCGTTGGTTATCAACCACATGAACGCGATTGACCTCGCCGAGAAGGCTTTCCTGCAAGCGAATCGAGAACACAAGCAAGAACGGGATGAACGCAATATGAAATTGTAAATAAATATAAGGCTTATGATAACGAGGAGTTTAGGTCTTTATTCGAAAGGACTAATCGTCACAGGCGAACAAGATCAAGAACCGGGGCCCTGGTTCACAGCAAGCGGCCTTGGCGGCACAGTTGCAGTAAAACGACGTCTGTTTCACGAGGAAATCAAGAACTAAACAAAACACAAACCCTAAGGAGAGTGACGGCTGCTAATTATAGAGTCTTGGGCGTCACCCCCTGGATGCGCCCCTAATGGGCCCAAACAAGATACACGGTCCAACGGACCAAAAGACGGTGTCGCAGCACCCTAGTAGATTCTGGACGCTGACTTGTTTCGATGATTCCTATCGATTTCAAAGGGCTTTTGATGTGAGACCACTTGCATTGGCTTTCTTATCTAATTAGCTTTCCATCCATACGTGGATCGTTGAAAACAGAGCCCGAATGCGCCCGTGTGATAGACTGGTCCTAGAACCCAAGATAGGCTCCAACTTCAGTTGGACTGGGCCTCCACCATGAGAAAGATGAATTGGATGCCCATGCTGGACCTCCTCCTCTCCTTGGCTTATATGTGATGGAGTAGTGATGTCCTCATCAACCTCCCTTTCTTGAATTGAAGTCGTCCTCGACTGAAGTAGATCGTCTCCTCCATTGGATGACAGCAACGATGACTCCAGAAGAAGACGTTCATCTTGGCGTCCAATCCTTCGCAAAGGTGGCTACCATGGTGGCCTCCCTGCTGAGAATTCATCCTCCTCCTACAAAAGGTTAGTACCAACAAGAGACATAGCACTAGAAGCAGGACCAAGTGGACATATAGGCGATGTACAAGTTAAAGCATAACATGGTTCATCATGATCAGCAAGAGCAGATTTAAGAGCAAATAAAACTTCTTTCATGTTACTGGATGGTTCATTTGCTGGTTTGCTAGAGTCTTTATCATGGCCTTTTTGTTTCTTTTCAGCAAGTTCCTTTTCATATTGCACAATTTCAGCAGGAGTTAAAGGAAGTAAAGCAATGGTCTTTCCTTTAAACATAAAAACTCTCAAGCGTCTTACCACGGTCTTACAAGTGTTCTTACCAAAGCAACAGGTGGTGCAATCGGTCGGTGACTGTGATACCATTGTAGCTTGAGTGTAACAGTTGTAAGGCAAACCTGTACTTAGTTAGAAGAAAGTGGAGCTTGGACAGGCACAATATAGTAGCAAGGAATAGCAATATTCGCAACTGAATAGCAAAGCTGAATAAGTATCCCGAGTACTTGTCTTAGTTGCTGGCCTATTAACGTTCCAAGTACCAGATGTATCAAGTGATGTGAACAACAGGAATATGATTAGGAACAAGGCGGAAATCAGCACACGCAAACACAACTCAAATGACGCTCTCTATGTGCTCCTCTAGATATTGTTCCACTTTTGCCTCTCTCTTTTTTCTCTTTTTTTGGGCTGTCGTTGTTTTTTGGGGATTCTTTGACTTTTTCTTTTTATTTTTTTGATATTTTTTCTTCACTTAGGAGCACAAAATAAGTAACCACAAAAATATGAGCTTAAACAAGTGAAAGGCGTGGCCTGTGGAAAATTCAGAAGACGTGCTCAAAATTGATAAAAAGCTTATGACCACGAAAAGAGGATCTTGTGACCAGTTTTTTGCCAAAATAAAATTTTCTAAACCCAACAAGGCAGGGATGAGCGGATCCAAAAAAAATTTCTGATCGATTTTGATATATGGAACGTCGAAATCTAAGTTCGTATGCGAGAACTAGACCAATTTTTAGAACTGACTCTGAATTAGAGAACAAAATGGGAACAATGCGCGTAAAAGTTATTGCGGCGGCTATGGATAGATGTAAAGAGTGAAGATAAGTGTAACAAATTAGATGGAGTGGACTAGGGTTTGATGGATATAAAGGAAACACAACAAGACTTGAAGGTGTTCACGGATTATGATGAAAAACAAAGAGAAAGACACAAACTGGACTAAAAACGATCTGAAACCAGCAACCAGAACTTGCCCTAGGACACACACTCAACAACACAAAACAGAGACAAAATTGCATGGCACAATGAGGCTATAGGATAGGGAATATGAGGCAGTGTATATTTTTTGGCTTTTTATGGACTATAGGTAAAACAAAAACAGTAACAATCTAAAAGGGAAAATAAAAGTATACCTAATGGGTAACAAGGTCTCTGATACCACTTGATGTAGACAAGACCCGATCTTCCGATAGGTACGATAGCATCGATTGGTGGAGACTCGATGTTCACGATCTATGCTTCGAACCAAGACTGATTCGGACCCCCACAATCGTTACACCACTGCTCCGTTGGTTATCAAACACGTGAACGCGATTGACCTCGCCGAGAAGGCTTTCCTACAAGCGAATCGAGAACACAAGCAAGAACATGATGAACACAATCTGAAATTGCAAATAAATATGAGGCTTATGATAACGAGAAGGAGTTTATGTCTTTATTTGAAAGGACTAATCGCCACAGGCGAACAAGATCAAGAACCAGGGCCCTGGTTCACAGCAAGCGGCCTTGGCGGCACAGTTATAGCAAAATGATGTCTATTTTATGAGGAAATCAAGAACTAAACAAAACCCAAACCCTAAGGAGAGTGACGGCTGCTAATTATAGAGTCTTGGGTGTCACCCCCCTAGACACGCCCCTAATGGGCACAAACACGATACACGGTCCAACGTACCAAAAGACGGTGTCGCAGCACCTTGGCAGATTCTGGACGCTGACTTGTTTCAATGATTTCCATCGATTCTGAAGGGATTTTGATGTGAGACCACTTGCATTGGCTTCTTTATCTAATTAGCTTTCCATCCATATGTGGATCATCGAAAACAGAGCCCGAACGTGCTCGTGTGACCAGTTTTATGACAGACTGATCCTAGAATCCGAGATGGGCTCCAACTTCAGTTGGACTGGGCCTCCACCATGAGAAAGATGAATTGGACGCCCATACTGGACCTCCTCCTCTCCTTGGCTTGTATGTGATGAAGTAGTGATATCCTCATCACATAGGTTTTACCTCAACCTCTTTTTTACTCCTTCAAATACTTAGTCGAGGTCTCTTGATCCAAACTTAAACCTTCTCTAGTAACACTATCAATATCTTGATGGTCTTGGATAAACTTCCCTTGAACCTCTAATCAAACCTCATTATTAAAGACTCTAAGTTTCTCTCACATCTTTGAGTGGGTTCTTATTACATCATTAACTTTCTTCAATCCAAACCTTCTTGTCATGCTTAGTATATCATTGGAATTTCCTGAGACTCCATAGAACCATCTGTAGTTATCAGATATTTCATTCCTATGTCATCAACGCCTACTTGTCCTAGGTATGTTGAAGATTGGACTCCCAGCTGAGGATAGCTCGAATTGTAGAGCCATATTGACGAATGCATCCATTCCTCATAGATGATCCAATAACTTATCAACTGAGCAAAGGATACTTACTCTGGATGATGAAACCCTTAAGTGATATACATCCTCTGGGTACCACCTTTCTTATCAGATTAACTGATTCTTCTAAGTGAGAGCTAGAGAGCATAACTGAACTTCATATGGCACCTTGAGCATTCGGACCCTTCTTAGTTAGATAGTTGGCATAAGCGTGATTGTCTATCTTATTGATCTCCTCCAAAGGTATTTGTTCCTTCAAAGGTTTTGATCCTGGGACCTGTGGGTTATGGGCCCACCACGCTTCCGCTGCGCAAACTAGAACATATGATACTTCATCTTGCAAATTCTTCAACTTGGCTAACCCCCTTAAGAAAAATTAAACTAGGGGACACAAAAAGGGTAGCTTGCACCTTCTTCCATATGAGCTAACTAGTATCAAGACGTTCTGACATCCCAGTGATACTCTTGTGTATGTGCAAGAACAAGAAATCTAAAATTTCTTATGAGCAAAACAATAGCGCAATGAATAGTTGTACCTCTCATTCTATTAATCCAATGAAGCTGTAGTTTATACCGTTGGAAAGCTTATCAAATTCTCCACAACTTCCTTATAGAACACTTTTCCAAATTCCGCAGTTCAGGTAGTCGAAAGCAGTGCACAACATAAACTATTCTAGGCTTTAGAAAAAATCGATGTATCATCTTGTGATTTTCATAACTCCATAACCAACATAGCTATCAAGGTGATTCTTGTGGTCAGAGAAACATATTAAAGTATAATGTTGTCCAAAATTTTGTCATGATTTTTGGTAGTCCAAAGACAGAGATATAAACTGATAAAGATAGGTTACTCCGAAGGCACGATAGAGAAAACAGGAGAGAACCAAAACCTGACTATTTATTTCATTAATCCTTATACCTTAGGCCTATAAACTAAATAAAATTGTGGAAACACCCAACAAGATCATTGCAATCATTACAAAGATTCAAAATAAGCAAAAGCACAATGACAATTCAACAAAGCACTAATGGTGCACAATTCAATCATTGACTCAACTTGAGATACTATCGTCCTCATTGTACTAGGGGTAACAATCCTAAGACTCGTCTTCAGATTATGCAAGAAGGTGGTGAGGAACAGTTCTAAAAGCATATCAAATCAATGAGTGAAGATAAGAATAAAGACTTTAAAATAAGCACCAAGGTAGAGATGAATAATAAGGGTAGAGATATAGTAGAGAAGAAAATATCAAGGTTCATAGAGCAAAGGTTTTTGTAGCAACTTCTAAACCTTAAAATGACCAGTTTCTACTAGGCTTGCGTCCTATAGTCAGCATTGCTCTAATACCACTTTGTAGCACCCGGTTTTAAGGACAAAACCAGATACACACCATATGTGAGCCCAGGAAGTCAAATCTCACATATAGCTACAAATAAGGGTAATATCATAAGACAATACTTATTACATAGCGTATTAGTATAAAGAATACAACCTCAGAGTATAGACAGTGGAAAGACAACTCCGATCTTTAGGTGAAGACTTCACTTCCACAGGGACAACTGACTGATTGATCACATGCCTAATTCCTCCAAACTCTAGCAATCTAGTACCCATCCGGGATTTTTATCCAAAATATGTGAAAAATAAAGAAAGCATAAGTACATGTCGTACTCAATAAATATAGCATAGGGTTCATGAGGCTCAAAAGGCTGACATTGGTTTAACTGCAATTAGCTTTTAATGAGTCATCTTTTAGCAATTGGGTGGCAACAAGTTTATTCACAAGCCCATATAAACACATGATCAGGTAAACATGAATAATGAATAGCATAAATAGTAATCATTAATGAGCATCTTCATCATCAGTATCATCCATGTTCTTCATCTATTCCGTAAGGGTTTTAAGGCCGCTCGTGACCGTGAGCACGGCTGATATACCAGTTTTACACTCTATAGAGGTTGTACACTTTCATTATGAGTCGTGACTTATCCTTTCACCCGAGGCGGCCAACGTCTTGACCCACTACCAAGGAAGGTTGACAGGGTTCACTATAAAGCCTTTCAAAGGTTCGTCTAACAAGTTAGGGCCGCTAAGGTTTCCCCATCAATAAGCATGAACCCCCTCCAAGGAGTGACTAACAAAATACCAAGAAACCAAAGTGCACCCTCTTAGCAGGTCAAGATCATACCTATCGGAGCCCCTCTTGCGCCATAAAGGTAACCACTAACAAGCTATAAAAAGGTCCTCATATTGAGCTAAAGCCAGAGCCATGTCGCCCTCATAGCTGTACTGTAAGTCCCGCATGTTCGCTTACAGATAAGTCCTTAGGGAGAGGAATCTAGAGCACCATAAAACAATCCAATGCTCTAGCCCCCTTATTCCATGTTGCTAAAAAGCATCTTTTAATATTTATTGCATATACCATTAGTCAAGTTACAAGATCATGGCTTTAGTTGAGCACTAGCATCATACTACCCAATGCATAAACCCATAGGAATCAAGGTACAAGATAACAAAGTACTAGAAAATCCTTAGTGGTAGTCAAGGTAGACACATGCAATATGAATTAAATGATTAAAGGTGTATAGGACAATAAGGAAGATCCCATGCTATACTTGCCTTAAACTTTGATCCTTCTTTAATTGAATTGTAACCTTCAAAGGACTTCTTCTGGATCACCAACTTCTTTTATATCACCAAAGCAAAGCTCACTGATTGTACATGATCATAAAGCACCACACAAGTATCCATGCAATCATACACGAAGCAAATAATAGATCTAAATTAGAACAGTACACCAAACATAAAATCAAGATAAAATATTTGTAAAACGAATCTACATCTCGTTACGAACACACAGACGCGAAAAGCACTCTAATTGGAGCTATAACGTAAAAGTTATGAATTAAACAAAATTTCCTTTAATAAAATAATAGATTCAATCTAACCTCGAATTTCAAAAGTTGAAAATATATTTAACAATAGGATGAACATGAGATTACTCAATTACGAATCTAACGTAACTTGAATGAATCAAAATGGAGTTAATATGAAGATTTTATGGCCTAAATAAGACCAGTGGCAAAACTGTAAATAGATGAAAGCGTATTTTGGATCAAACCGAAGAAACTATGTTTTCGAAAGAAGAAAACGTATTCTGAATCTAATAGAGGGATTTTACGCTTTCTGAAAGAGAAAACGTATTCTGAATCTACCAGTAAGAAACTACGCTTTCAGAATAGGAAAACGTATTCTGGAAGTGCGCCATGGACTGCGGGTTATATTACGCGAACTGCAGGGGCTCTTTTGCAAATAAACCCCGCGAAGGGGTACGGGCGATCTTGAACCGTTGGATTGAATCTGGACGGCCCAGATTAGAAAGGAGGGGGAGAGAGAGTCACTGGTCGGAGAAGAAAACTGACGCGGCGGAGCTCCATTACCGACGACGAGAAGCTCCTCGGAGGGCTTGGTTTGGGCCCTGGAGGCCACGATTTGACGAGCCATGAGCACAGGGAATAAGAGGAGAAGACGGTGAACTCACCTAGGGCCTTTCTGCGGTCGACGGTGGGTCTACGGCGTCGGGCAGCACGGCGGCGACGGCGAGAGAAGGAGAAGAAAAAAAAATCTAATTTACTACACGAGGGATTTCCCAAACTAGGGGCTCCCCTTACGGTAGTTTTGGTGTGCTTTGCCCAAGGGGTTGGTATATATTTATAGGGAGAAAAACTCTCCACATCTACGTCAACTAGCAATATGGTACTAATTGATGTTGCACCCTCCGCATTTACTAATGGACCTAAATAATCATTAAAGCCCATTAGTAAATAAATGCATGGGCTTTTGAGATTTATTAGGATTATTGCACATGGGCTTTGAGAATTGGTTGGAAAATGAGATATATTATTTATTTTTGGAATTAATTAATTCCATGAATAAAATAATTCTAGAAAAGTCCAGAATTGATATTTAAGCCACAAAAAATACTCCGAGACGTCCAAAAATTTAGGAAAAATTCCTAGAGACACTTTGGAACATGATGAATCCAAATAAAGTATTTGGAGCTCATGAAAAGATTGTTGGGAACTTGGAACATAAAGATTAAGGTGAAGGAGGTAGGAATTAAATTCCAAAAAAAAGCTAGAAAATTCCTAGAGATAGATATTCGTCTCCTAAACGTATTTAAAAAAACACATTTTGCACATAGAAACACAAGGTGCGACCGACATGAATGCAACAAACACGTTTCTACTTTGAGATAAATTTTAATCTAATGAAAATTTATTATTTCCCCATGTTTTCATGAGCATAAAAATATAAAATTAAATCATTTTAGCTCTTTTTCAAGAGAAGCAAATTTTTGGATGTTACAAGTAATTTCCTGCTCTCTGGTAGTGATGTAAGGATAGCCTCCCTAGCAAGGGATGTGATGAACATTATATTTTCTGCCCTTGGTTAGTATATTATATTGCCACTTTATTATTGTCATCGGTGTACCATATCTAGTTTCAACAGTGCCTTTTGATCCCCCCCACCCCCCTCTGCCGCAATACTTTTTTCTTATTAGCATAGCATGTACTGTCTTTGTTATGAGATAAGGATAGATGGTAGTCAAATATATTGGATCCGAGTTTATTCTAAGTGATCAAATTTACAGAGAACGAGTATTCAAGACATAAATAAAAAAGTTAAATTAAAAATAATATTTCATAGTCATGTAACAATGCGCGCATGATACTGCAAATATTATGTACTGTCAATAGCATGGCGCAGATGTTTGCATACATGCATGCACACATATTAATTCGCCGTTATGAACATACAATTTCTATAAGCATTACATAAACATTAACCTAGCAGCATATCTTGAGATTGACAATATTATGGTAGCCAGCATATCTTGAGATTGACAATGTTATCATAACCGTCTCGTTGTTGACAGAACCCTGCCTACAGATCCTATCCCTATGAGTACCTTTGGAAGACTAAGCTGGTAGATAAGAGTGTCATCAAATCCTACAATAAATCACTCGCATCAAATCGAGAACTTAAACCTTGGTGAGAAGGTTAACCAGCTGGGCTACCTGTACTTTTTTACTATTATTTTTCACTTAGGATACTTAAATATTTATGACATCAAATAGATAAATAAATTTTTTTTGTTAATTTAACCAAACTTAAAAAATAAGTTTTGACTTAGGAGAACTCAAAATCTGTACCATTTTATGACAGAGATAGTTGCTTTTGCATCCAAATCTCATAATAAAGAAGAAACAAGTGCCACATGATTCTATCGTTCTCTCATTATTGATCTGTTTCCGAAGATTGAGTAAACCAGATACAGCTGCTGTGTTGAATCCAAAAGATGTGTTGACCTAATGAGTTGCGGCGTGATCGCGTGCTCCATGATCAAGCATATATATAAACAAAGAAGCTGAGAAGCGGATTTTATTTAAAATGGTCGCCACAATAAGAATCGAGTGCAATCATGCTTATCATATAGTCACCGATGTCATGTGTCCCTACTTCCACCTATCATAAGCATATATAATCCACAAATATTTCTTTATTATTGACTATTACTATATATATCTTAGCTTTCTACTAGTAGCTCTGTTGAAATGGTAGGTTATTTCTGTTTTTTTCTTCTCAAATTAGACTTCTCCAATCAAGATTATAAACTAATATATATTAAATATTTTGGTGAAAAACTATCCTTCAACAGTCTTCTGGATATATCACTATCGCTAGCTAAAAATAGAGAGCGAGAATGACTCTAGAATGTGAACTATAGAAAAACTTGTTGGAGCATACAAATATATAGAGAGCGATTTTTACTGAAACGATTCTCTAAATAATCATTTAGAGAGTAAATTTTAGATAGACTCTTGGAGATACTTTCAAGGACTAGCTTGTGGGCCTCCATCACAAAGGATGCCTATATACAACTACAACGTACTCCCTCTGTCCCTAAATATCTGTTGTTTACGCTTCCCGAGAAACAACTGATTAAATATATATTAAAAAATATTAATATTTATAGTAAATAATTAGTACTCAATCCATCCCAAATTGTAAGACGTTTGACTTTTTTGACACCAAGTTTAACTACTCGTCTTATTCAAAAATTTATGTAAAATATCGCTTCTTTCGTCGTGGTTTGGTTTATTAATAAAAATTCTTCAAGAATGACTTAAATTTGACTATATTTATACAAATTTTTTGAATAAGATAAGTGGTCAAACTTGGGGCCAAAAAAGTCAAACATCTTATAATTTGGGATGGAGGGAGTATCATTGAAAAGATTTTTAAATCTAATTTTTTTAATAAATTTATTTGAATATATAAATATTACCAGCATTTTCTACGAATCGAATCAAACTTATATAGCACGCACACCAACGGCCGCTTCGCACCACCTGACGACTTTTTTTCCTTTTTTTTTTAGAATCCTTTTTTTCCAGTGACGACCAACTCCCTTGTTGTGGCAGCCCCAACCCCAAGGATTTGGGCCTGCTAGTCGAAAGCCTTTCCGGGCATCGGCCGGCCCGCACCTCGTCTCACACATCATATATGTTGACTTCAGCCCTCCGCCAACAGGTGCACATGTGACTTTATTGCTGACAGAAGAAGCACATGTTTCACGACAAATGGCTTATCAGCACCGGCACGGAAGGAGGACAAAGCATTAGAGCTGGCTTGGCTTAATTGGTGAGTTAACAATGACACAGCCCACATGACATGGATTATACAGGTTCACGGGATATATCCCTAACACAGATTATGCATTGTGATCTCGGCGCATAAAAAGAAAGAAACACAAACACCAGATTATCCCTCTTGTATCCCTAACCCAGATATATGCTTTCCCTGTTATTTTACCCTGCATATTTGGTTAATCTACTACATCTTGCAGTTCTAGCCTATGCAGGCCAGAGGGAACAATCTTCGCCATTTTGCATGCACTCCAACTCTACTCTTTGGACACCTGTTTTGCTAAAACATGACCCAACCGTCCACTTGAGGATATAGATAGGTCCCAAAATGTTTGGTTCAGCAAAAGTTTCACGATATACTCAGAACAAAACTTCTCTGCACCACGAATACAGCACAGATTTTGTAACCATTTACAGATGTAGAAAGTACATTAATAGTACAAACTCCACCAATCGAAGGATTTCATCAATGGATTTACAGGATAACTTGGAATAGGCTAGACAACAGATAATCAGAGAGTCCAGACACAAACTAGCCTGATGGAGAGGGCTGTACCTTGAAAATCCATTACTGTCTGTTCATGATCTCCCGGTAGACTAAATCGACGAATTCATCGTTCTGGCACAAAAAATAAACTTCGTGTCTCAGAAGAAGGAATACAGCTAGGAACAAATTACTGTACTACAGTTCAACAGATATAAAAATATCTACAACTCTTCTAGTTTGATGTTGAATTAAGCACAAGTCTAGCAGAACTATATTCCAAGTGCTAGCTTGTCACACCCATATATGCCTATACTACAGCAAGATACCAAAGACTAAAAAAAAGTAGACTTGAACAAGCAATATATTCAAAGCCAACAATTAAATAATTGCGCATCCTCATAATCAGAAAAAGAAGAATGCATTCAAATTATACAACAAAATAAAATAAACAGAACAGTGTACCTCCACAAGTCTCAGTAATGCATCTCTGACTTTGTCTCTAGACAGTGCTGGGCTCAACACTGGCGCAGACGCAAGAGATGACGACGGATTAGGTGGCGGAAACGGTTGAAGTAATGGAGTCCCATATGGTGGAGATGGTGAAACCGTAGGTAATGGAAAAGGCTGAAGCAAGGGAGCACTTTGCGGCTGCTGAGCGGTACGAGGATGTTGTGGTGGAGCAGTTGGTACTGCAGGATTACTGCGCATCATTGTTGTCTGTGAAGACGTCAATGGTGAGAAAAGTGATGGGTTTACAAGGCTTGTGGTCCTTCCTATAGAACCAGTGCCACCATGAGCATCAGCTGGCATCCCAGAAACCGTTGAGGCTTGTGAAGGAAGCAAATAATGCAAGCCTGGCGATTGTGCTGTAGTGACACTAGATGCTGCATGTGTAGCCACCGGAGTAGGACCAAAAGGTTGAATTGGTTGCCTTGCAACAGCTACAGCAGAGTTGCCACCAGCATTTGCAGCTGCCTGTTCCCAGAGATGCACATTTAAACACAGGAAAAAAAAAGCTAAAGCTGCTATATACTGGAGAAAGTAGATAACAATCTTAGGCTGAAAAGCAGCTAAAAGTTAATGGTAAGAGGACCAGAATACAATGTAAAATTAATGAGCAGAACAATTTCCATACACTGAAAAATGCAGATAAAGGGTCCTCTTGAACGTGAGTAGTAGTTGACATGATATTTGACGTTTGCGGTTCCAGAGGACCTTCAACCAACGCAGGTGCTGCTTCCAACTCTTCAAATTCACTGAAACAGGATTAATTAGCGACTGTAAACCCCCCCCAACCACCACCAAAGAAAAGCTTTACATTATATAAGATGCCATGGCTCAATATTAAGAGTAAGGTGAAATGTTAATTAAGTTCACAAAAACAAGTAGACATTGGCCATGTTAATGCAGCATCATTACAACTTGTTTGTTTTCACATAATATGCTAATAGTAATTGGAGTACAAAATTGTTTGTCCAATAACATAACACTATACATACGCCTGAAGTAATTTTTAGTTTTTCACTAGCTATTTGATGAATTAAACATTGAAGGGTCGAAAAATAAAGAGTAACAAGCTTTTGTTGCTAATACAAGTTCTGGAAAGGTCCATAATAAAATTAAAGGAATAGGTTGCACCATGTCCAACTGATTAGCATGTCTCCCACCATACCATAATGCACAACATTTCAAGTACCTTTGAACAGAGGGAATCTTCGGCTTTGGTGGCACCTTCGAGAAAGCATTCAAAATCCTGCGCAGTGTGATGTATTGGTCACCAAAGGAATAGAAAAGCTCTGAGAATTTCGAAAACTGTACTACTAAGATAATTTCAGACATACAATAAGATAAAAGCACTGATGTGGCAAAGAAATAACAATATGAAGCTGCTGTAGATTATATATGCACATCTGATTCTCATATTGCTAAAAGCTATCACATCTACATAGACAATATCAAAACAATATTGAGTGTTCACTTGCATATTTATTGTTTTATTAGTTGCTAAAGTTTGTATACTTGGGAACATTAGCACAACACAGGTTCATGGGCCTACCAACTTAAACTAAGTGGGTGTCTTTATTCAAGGTTGGGGACTTCAATGCAACGTCCTGAAGGAAGACTTGAATACTCGATTTCAACATTTAAAATGTTACTTTTTAGCAGGAGTCACCACATGTTTTTTTAACCAAATGTAGAAAAGAATGTAGAATCTACCACTGTCACATGTCTTATGCTCTTATACCGATGCACAACAAATATTAGGCATTTAGAAAGCCTGTAATTGACACTTTTTCATATCACCAATGTCTGAGATTGGTGGGGAAGGGATGACTGGAGTACTGGACTATATATCTTAGTGTTAACTCCACACACACAACACTTAATAAACAATGACCATATCAGAAAAATGTATCTTGATGAAGATGCCTTTGCTTATTGCAATTCACACACACAACACTCAATAAACAATGACTAGATTATATATCATAGTGTTAACTCAACACATACAACACTCAATAAACAATGACTGGACTATATATCTTGATGAAGTTGCCTTTGCTTATTGCAATTCATGATAAGAAGGGTCCTAAAGACAAAAACAGGAGTAATAATTACAAGTTTGCAACTGATACCTGTTGAAAAGGTTTGCAACTTCTTGACACTCCTGAGAGTTGTAAAACCAAATTCCTATAACTTCTTGAGCAGCATTGCGGTACATTATATAAGGAGCTTGGAGTTGGTATTCAAAATCTCCCAAGAGATCTTCAACTAGATTATCTGTTAACAAGTGGAAGCGAACGAAATATGAAGAAAACATTAATGGCAATGTGAAGATACAAGCAGGCTACTTTACACAATAAGCTTCTGCCAATCATTTCAGAAGAATAATAAAAAACTAAACATGCAATCACCAACGAGTTTAAAAAGTAACCCATCTTAAACTGCAGCTAAGTTTACTCCAACAATAGAAATGTGGATATTATAGAATATTATGGAATACAAAAATATTATCAACATTTTGAAGGTTAATGTCTTTTGGCTTTGTATCAATGGACAAAGTATAGAAAATGAGTGAACTACAAGAGTATCAATTTATCATCTACTAATTTGACAAAATAAAACCATTACCTGCTCCTTTCTCAGCTGGAGAACTATTTCAGTGAGAACATTACAATATAGTTTTATTAGATTTGAGGTATTAACAAAAGGGAAGGAGTTAGCAACATCAATATCAAATGATGCAAAGGAATATGTTTGGTTTTCCCCTGAAAACTGAAAGTTTATGAGCTTCATTAGATAAATTGTGTAAAATATAAACTATTTTCTGATGGGCAGGAACAAAGAGATGTTATCAAAGATAACTATTACTCACAGAAAAATAGAGTTCACAAAGATGTTAATTAAAGTTTCAGACTGCCAGGTTGATACCGATCATCATGTATGCCACATGACTGAGGGCATGTTTGGATAAGCTAGAGCTAATTACTAGTTGGGCTAAAAATTAGCTCAAATTAGCTAGGGTTGGCTAGCTAGCTGGCTAACAACTAGTTAAAGACTTATCTAAAAAAATAGCCCATCTATTAGCCCTCCTGTTTGGATGCACTAGAGCTAATTTGGGCTAATTTTTAGCTAGCTAGTGATTAGCCCTTGTATCCAAACAGGTCCTGAGTTATTCTCATGTGAAATTTTTCCAAAGGTTACACATAATCAATAATGAGAATTCAGTCACCAGATTATACAACCCCAAAAAAATGCATGATAAAATACCTGTATTCCTGCGATTCATGACAATGAACTGGAATCTGGGTTGAGCATTCCTGCAAGAAATATACACTATTTGTTGGAAAGACGCAAATGGTATAAGCACGGCCAGAAACGTGAACTGCAAAAATTTGATCACTCTTAAGGCCCACAACATTTTAGGTAGCTTCAGAATAAGAGACATATCTAGAACTGGATGACTAAACAAATAGAAATATGGGCACATGTCAATAGACTAATACTTGGATATGCAATTGTTCCACTTGTAGAAAGTGAATTCTCCCTGTCTGAGCTTCCATTCATTTTCGGTGATTTTAGAAATCTTAAAGTAGCCCAACATGGTAATCTATTGAACTCCGAAATAAACAAATATAGAAACCCAGGTAAGCATCTCTCTCTCTCAAAAGGCTGCAGAGGAGAACTAAAAAAATCACTAGTCCAATGCTTTAAACTGGCAAAGAACAAAAGCTCTACTCTGCATCTAGTAGGATAACAGAGAGAAGCAATTCACGGCACAACTGAACATATTTTTGCCAGTACAGTAATCAGATTCTGCATTTAGTTTCCTATGATCACCAAACAACCAATATGTTTATGATTTATTAGTAGATAGAAATTGCTAAAACGAACGACATTGACAACCTATAAAGTTTCAATTTTTATGCAAGTGCATCTAATTAGGCCTCTGGGAAAGAGACGAGACGGACCTCTTGACGACGAATAGCGACCCCTCCACGTCCTTCCGGCTCTGCATAAAACACACAACACGGAGCACACAAATAAGGCCCAACCAGCCAAATTCTTCACCCACGAATCACAGGGTCAAGGCGAATCAGACAGGCGTGCAGGGAAACGCACCCACTGGTTGACGTCGGTGTCGAAGTCGTAGAGCGTGACGTGAGCCGCGGTGATGAGGATGGCCTCGACGGCGGGGTCGAGGCGCTGCAGCACGGTGAGGTTGAGCGTCCGCGTGCCCTCGCCGTCCACCGCCAGGTTCGGCGTCACCTTCGCCCTCCCGCCGCCGTGGGCCATGGCCGCGCCGCCGCGGGTTAACGAAGGGGGAGAGAGCACCTAACACTCTGATGGCGGATTGCCTAGGGTTTGGGGATTGGATCGAAGGGATTCGAGGTGACGCAGTGGGCGGAGTCGAGACGAAGAGGACGAAGAAAATAAAGAAGCGTTTCTCCTGTGTTCTTTTTCTGTTGCCTTTTCTTTTCGGTTGCGGGAAACAGGATGCCGAGACCGGGGCGGAATGTTTGTGGCTGTATCAGGGTTTGGGTGGATTCGTCCGCACGTGACACCCTCACGTGTCCGTGCCGGAGACCTGTAAAAAGAGGAAATTATATAAGGAAAATTCACCGACATGGGATATTATTTAGTCCCTATGCTTTTAAAATGGCATGGCATGGGATATTATTTAGTCCCTATGCTTTTAAAATGGTATTTCTGTAACACTCCAGGTGTTTGTCACCAGTTAAGCAATGGGTTTGATCTCAAACATGACATGTCGAGTGGTAATGAAGGTGTCAAGATCAAATTTACATGATGGAGCTCCAACTTAAACTTGGGCCACGCACATTGCTTACATATGGACCCTTGTTAAGATTATGCAAGAGTAATGTTAAACATGCTTATTCCATGTACATTACATCCCCATGCATCCATCTAGACCCGTGGAAAAGTTTCATGAAGTTTGGAATCAAAAAGTCACATGAAATGATAAGTCATATCTTTGCATGAATTGCTTTATCAAGTGGATGGAAACCTATGAAGTCAACCAAACCTTGGTACCTTGCTCAAACAACTCTACTTGCACTCATGAACAAAAGTTATGAAGGGTTCATGTTGAGCAGGTGGCCAGAAAATGCTTCAATGAATCAAAAAGGATAATTTAAGCTTCATCGTGATCCTACTTTGGTCAAAGTAGAACAGTAGGTTCTATACCAGTTTTGAGGTTGGACCTTAAATAAAAGTTGTAGTTCATATCATGTAGCACAAACTTGGTTTTTGGACTAAGAGCTAGATCAGCTTGGAAGTAAGTCAAATCGAGGTCACAATATCGAATTTGTGGTGGTTTTCAACACTTAGAATTATTCTAAATCAGTTTCGCTAAGCAACGACGTTGACATTCCGAGTTCTCCAAAATTTGTTAAGCAACTTGAGTTGGCCCAAAAATAGAAGTTGGAGATATTTCATTAGAGAAGAGCATGTAAAAAGTTGGGTCAAGTTTGACCATGTTTGACCAACAAATTGGAGTCCTAACCGAGCAAGGCTTAATCCTTATTATGTTGTTGACAGTGGCATTTTAGGAGTTAATTAGCCGCTAATCTACTGCTCCAATGACCAGGCAGCCTTAATCAAGTTTGTAGAGCATCCAGAGTAGAGCAACTTTGATATTGGCGCCAAGGTCCGAATGTGCGCGGAATATGCCGAAAACAGACTCCCAGTCGGGCTCCATCGCGCGCGTGTTCGACGAAACGCCGTCGTGGCAGCCATGCACCGTAGACAGTCCCCCATGGCCGATGCGCGTTCAAGCGCGGTGCCACGCGCTGCCGAGCGCCCCTGCCCCTCAAACCGAGCGCACGGGCTGCTCCATCACTCACTCACCTCTCCACTCTTCCTTCCTCGCTCTCTGGCGTCGAACGCGCACTCCAGCCGCGACCGCCATTGTTGCCGCCGGCTGAGCTCTCTGCCTCCGCGTGGTTCCGCACCTCCGAGCGCCTGGCAGCCCTGCATCCTCCGTCACCGGCTCCGCCGTCCTCTCCTGGTCCTCGCGCGCCCCTCCACGGCCTTCCTTCGCCGTTGTAGAGCGTGGCCACGCGACAGCCATGGCCGCCGTGCGCCTGCTCACGTGGACAGCGAGCCTCGGGCCGCTGTGGGGCAAGCCGTTGGCACCTGCGGGTGTGCACGGGTCGCTCGACGCTTCCCCGCCACTCGCCGCCGCCGACGAGCCTTCTCCGGCCGCCACCAACCGATTCCCCGGCCTCCTCTGTTCTCAACTACGACCAGGGGCCTCGGGCTCAAATTTGATGAAAGGGAGGGGTCTAACTGCGAAGTCAGTGACTCAAATCAATAGTGCCGATAAGGTCCTATTTGCAGTAAATTTGCTGAATCTTTGGAAATTCATAGTAATTCATAGGAAATTCGTAAAATAGCAAATGAGGACTTTTTGGAATCCTTGTGAAATTATCTATGCATTAGATCTATAATATGGCATGTTTTAGTTTCAAAATTTTGCGGTAAAAATAGATTTGTGCAGTAAGGTTGTAATGCTAGTTGAATTTGTTATTTTCCATAACTTCTGATCTAGGCCTCCAAATGAAGTGAAATTTTTGTGGCATGCTACTCATGTGATAGTTGATGTGTGGTAAAAATTTTATGAGTATTGGATGAAGTATGAGTGAGTTATTGGTTTATCTTGCTCTCACATGATTTCTTGCTTTAGCAACTTGTCTTTTTCATAGAGGTTGCTATACATATTCAAATGGAGTGAAATTTGTACAGTAGACTATTGAGAGGATATGTGAGCCACTGTAATTTTTGTAGAATTTATTGTATAGTTTTGGTATATGTTCATTAAGTCACCTTGATATCTAAAATAAATTAAGAAATGCATTAAAAGAATTTATTTGGTCATGGACACTAGGTTTTCTGGTGTTCTTTAGTCATGTGTGAAATGTTGGTAAAGTTGGTTTTGCCCAATTATGAATTTGCAACATAAGTTAATAATTATTTTCTTGCCGATGTGGTTTATGGACAGATCTGGGAACTTAGCAAAGTTCTTCATGACAATGTGCTTTGTTGTGAAACTTGTTTATACAAAAGTTGTAGATAATTTATGTATCTAGCTGCTGTTAAAATTTGGTATCATTTGGCCGAGTAGTGTTTGAGTTACAACTGTTTAAAGTTAGAATACAAGATTTGTTGCTCTCTGTTTTGTATGAACCAGTTTCTGTAAAGGTATGATTTCGACCTACTTAACTTGGGAATCATGCTGTGATGGTTATAGATGAAATGTAGATAATTTCATAAGCTTTCCAAAATGTCTTCTTTCAAGTCATTTGGATTTGTGTAACTCCAGTTATAGCTAAATCTTGTAGCTGCTGTTTGCATGTCCAGAAATTGGCAGATTCCAATTATAGTGTTTGCTTGTATATTGTTAAGTGTGACTTATGCCTTGAATGATGACTGAGTTAGAGCACCTGAGATCTTGGGAAACTTGTGTTATGCTTGGTGTTGTAGTCTTCTTTGCCATCTTAGCATGATAGATTGTGTGATGTTTAAGTTAAGCATCGCAAAGTACTTAAGTGTGTTAGTGTAAACTATGCTTGTCTTGCTTGCTATCTTGTGATGCGTCTCATGGTACTATTCTTCATATTTATGCACTTGTATACTGCATCTCATCTAGGTACGCTAGATGCACCACGTGAATGATGCGATGTTGGAGCCAAACCCGAAGACGATGTATGGTGGACCTATCCCAAAGGTGGAAGGACTGGACAAGTGCTAGGACGGGAGATGCTCACTTAGAGAGTGTCGTCTAATAAACACTAACCTAGTGTTGGATCCTAGGCAAGCCCCGGAGCATATTAAGCCTCATAATTTCCGAAATGCAGTTAAAGTATTATTGTTACATATATATTGTTGCATGATGTTTAGGTGTTGGATGCAAACACTTGCTGCATTGGTTATCCAATCATTGTCCAGATATTGATACCCTGAATCCTATGTAGTTCAGGCTCATGTAGTGCTTAGCCCTGCTTTAACACGGTAGAAGTCAGGTGATTTCTTGTCACCTAAGAGATATAGGAAGATACATATGGCACGGTTGGCTATATTTGCTATCGTGGAAAAGAACCAGACTTAATTTGAAATGAAGACCGGACGGAGGCGTGCCAGTTTGCAATGACTCCGTCTGTGTCGATTAAGGACTGAATCTTGGAGCCTTTCCTGTTCATGTTGAACGCATGCCTCTCTCTTAGTTGGCCGTGTCCGATGACCGACCGTGAAGCCGAGTAGCTCACCTCAGGCCGGGAGTCGATAAGTATAAAGTGCGTCTCGGAAGGGAGCCGTAGGCATGAGTCCAAGGGCAGGTGATTTAAAAGTCCTGATCGTCCTGGCAGAAGGGTAATCCCTGAGAGTGCTGGCGCTGATCGAACCCGTGAATTTGGTTCCTAAGTTGTTCCAAAGGTGACCCACGGCTACCCTTGCTAAGTATGCCAGGGTGAGAGTTAGGAATACCCCCTCAGCTGAGTTGTAATTCGATTCGAGTCGTCGTCTCTCCCGGTTAGTGAGAACTTGACGGGCTTATCTCCAAAATAGATACACTAAATAACATAATGGTTCAGAAATGATGACGACAGCCTTATTATACCTGCTATGGTTAATATTGTTTGCTCCTAATAATGGAGTGCTCTAATACAGGTGCTAATCTAGTGGACAGGTAAATGATGATAAACTTGATGCTAAGTTTAAATTGGGCACTATATTCATAAGCTCTTTTATGCAACTATGTCAAGCTAGCCCACCTCATAAGCCTTTCATGACTCTTGGTGTCCTTTATTTCTGGTTTTGACGAGTAAGTCTAGCTGAGTACCTTCTCGTACTCAGGGTTTATCCCACCATGTTGCAGGTGAAGTTCTTGGCCTGTGAAGATGGTGGCTAACCGCCAGTGGCTCGGTGATTCTATAGTTACTTCTCATCTATATGCTTTTGTCGGATGATGTCACTTATGCTAGCAATGTATTTGGAATATATATTAATGTTATCTTTTGAAAGCTATGTTGTTTTCACTAATCGATTTTGAAACCCAAATTTGTACTTTTAATTGTGAACCCATTTGTAATCTTATTTCCGCTGCAACCCTGTGTATTTGATGTGTATTTGCTTAATCCCACGATCTTGGTTGTGATGTTGATTTACCGAGGTCTTTCAGGACACTCGGCGGACTACCGGGTTTATATGAGTGAAAGTATGCGCATGTCAACGTGTTAGCGGGGACAGCCGTACTTGATCTTGTATAAATTGGGCGGTTCTGTTACAGCTGGCATCAGAGCAAGATTAAGCATAATACTGTCATGTACATTGTTTTAAAAACAAAGTTTTGGTTTTAAAAAGCCTATTTTAACTAAAACTTTAGCTACAGGCAAATTTGTCAAAAACTAATTTGCAAAACTATGCTAGCGACATCCTCCTTTATGCCCAGTTAAGGACTATTAGGTGGCTATCTAAGTACTAACATGGGGGTTTTTACTTTCGTCGTCCATACGGCGTGCTATTGTATGGATGCCATTCGCTTGAATGGTAATGTATGGATCAATTGTCTCTACGCCCAGGTAAGTGTGAGTTGTGAGAGCATGACTGTCCCACTGTCGGTCTAGGGGAGAGTTAACTTTGGTTACTGGAATATTTACATGTTACATACATGTATATATGAAGGTACTTAATTGCGGGTATATTTATCGGGTAGCTATGGATATCGAAGTATATACATCGGGGGATGTATATATGGAGAGTATCTTAGTTTACAGCTTTCATTGTGTGCTTATTTATCTCTTGTGGGGATGGGCTGCAATGAATTTTCCTGCAGGTACGCTAACCACGAATGCGTAGATTGAATATAGCTGACGACTAGCTATATATCGAGAGAGTACGTGTTATGCCACCGACATAGAATGTGATTGCCACCTTAGGCTGGCAATTTCGTGAGGACGAATAGGACAAGCATGCATCATGATTGTGCTTGTGCATAAATATGCTTCCCTCACCTTGTTCTAATGCTAAGTAACTTGTGATCAATGTGATGTCACTATTTTCCCTGTGTGAAGCTAGCCAAAATGCCTTGTCCCATGCTACTTGAATAGCTATGCTTGAAGTTAGTGTGTGATTAGCTTTGTCTCGTATGTTGGCTTCCAAAGGAAATAAATGACAAGTTATTAATTAGCAAAACTTCACCCCTTTGAAAACTAAATTGCTAAATGTAAGTAAAACTTGTTTTGTAGAGATATCCACCTACTCAGTAAAAAGGGAAATAAAAGATAACAGTACCTTACCACCATGTTCGCATGTTTGTGTGTAGTGGTGTTGTTGTAGGTGACTACTTGTTAGGTGCGAGCTTTGTGCTTAGTAATAGTCGCTTAAGCTAATCGGATTGAGTGTTTCGAAATGCTCGCTTAAGAACATGATATATGTGTGGATGCTCATTATCTAGGTAGTGCCGTAGTTGTCACCCTTTTGTCCTAGGTAAGCATACGAGTGTCAAATAGCTTTATCCTAAAACAACGCTCAAGTTACGTAATCGCACAGTTGTCGTCTCCAATTAAGTTCTCTCTTAGGGACCTAAGCCTATACATGTGGTTGCTAGCCTTGAACGTTGTGCTACGAAGACCTTTATCCATGCCTTTGCTTGACCTTAGGGCCAAGCTTAATTCCCTTGAATGCTTGCATGTTTCGTGGTTGTCCCGCTCCTGTGTGGGAGGACCCTGCCGCAAAAATCCTTATTAGACCTCATTGCTCTTTCTCCTACTGGTGAGCTAGTGAAACGCTAATCGCTATCTGCCCTGGCTTTGGAACCTCTTCCTCGTAGATCATGTCGTTGCTTTATCAACTGAATCCATAGTTAGTGCAATGGCTCTGTCCCTCGAATCTCATGTTAATCTTTATCTGGTAATCACTTTGGTGGACACGAGGCGTAGATGGAAATTAAGCAAGAGTCTCCTGCTTAGTTGCCTTTGGCAATTAGGCTATGTTCTTTTGCACTATGTTTTGATCTTCTGATCGCCTCCTTGTTGATTCCTAACCTTGTGACTATCCTTGTTTGCTATCCCTCTTTTGCACAATGCTTGTTCTTACAATCTAATTGGTGCCACTATAAATTTCACTTTGGTTGTTTGTCCAGTAATGGTGCCACGATTAGTGATCTACGGTGCCGCGACAGAACCTAGGGCCTCCTTGTGGGCGGCCGACGCATGGTTGTGCTGCTAGGTGCGCGCTGGTATCAAGGTTTCTAGTCATGATCCATTGCCGAACTGCACCGATGTGTTATTTTCACGTGAGCTCTTCCTTGGTTATCTCTCCATATCTTATCAAAGATCCCTATATCAGACCGAAAGTAGTAGAGCTTCCGGTTGAAGTCACAAAAAGGATAACCTTTGAAGAACTGGTCATCGACATAAACATTAACAGACTACAAGAGGTGGTAGACAAGTGACTCCACTTGGTTGTCCCAGTATTGACGTCCGTCACCTAGTGAACAACTTATGTCATCCATGTTGGATCAGAATGGTACCCAACACTTAATGTTGGACAAGTTATCAATCTAATGATAATGTATGGCGATATCATGTGGTGTAACAGGTCACTGGGTGCTCATGAACCTCCCATTCAGGTTCTTGATCTGGAGGTGCATGATGGTCATATAGTTGAAATCAACCATCTCTAGTGTGACTCCTTATCTGCAGACTTCGTTGGCGACCGTCTGTTTGTGCCTCGATTGCAATTATTGTTGTGGTCAAGAGTAAGAATTTGGAGCTTTGAGTGTTGAGAGACAATTGATTAGTTACCCATAGTAAGGTTAATCTCCAGCTAGGTAGCGACTTATTGGTAGCTATGAAGGCTATGTCTCACAGGACGATGTTAAGCAAAGAAACAACAAGGGCGTTTAGCAATGCAACTATTGCTTTGTTTTCCAAAACCTATGCTATCACGTCAATTCCATCTTGGACAACCATGTCGATAGTACAAGACGTTGTATCGGCTACGTAAGGAGCTAGCTAAAGCATGTGCCTAGTTTCGATCAGCATCATTGTGCCCCTAGGTACCACAAACGGATTTGTTCAAGGTTCTATTGGACCAAGTGCCAGAGAATATTCAGAAACAGTTCCTTGTCTCTGTAGGAATGCCCTACATGTGGAATCATGCTTTGTGCCCTGCGAAAACAGCCCACAAGTCCAATGCTTGTGCATCATCAAGTTGGTGTCTAGATCAACGGCGGAAATTGTTACCTAAGAAACATGTCAGGAAGACTATAGCCTCCATCTTCAGCTAGAGAAAGGCTGCTGCTGCTATGAGAAAGGTTAGAGAGTGCAAAACACACACCTCAATGTGTGAAGCAAAGAAAAGGGAGAACATGAAATCTATCCAGATTTTGTGGCACTAAACCGGTTATCTTCAAGCCAGCGATTAGTGACTCAAACGAAGTTGGATTGACCCCAAAACTTGGTGATCTCATTCCTTGCTTAGGACCCTTCAATGTCTTAAGTTAGTTTGAGTATTGGTTGAGTAAAACATCGGATTTGAGATATATCTTGGAGGCTCAGTTTGCTGCCAATTCAGAACAGAGCAGTTTTGGTAGATGAATTGTTTGGATGGTCAAACGGTGTCCGGTTGAGTTGAATTTTGGTGAGTAGTTAGAAGACCCATGGATCTATATTCCTACCAAAATTCATGCACAATGGAGCACTAGTTTGTGAGATATGAATAGAAAACAAAAGGGTACAGAATCTGCAATTTCACTGTGACTGCGATCATCCTTTCCATTAGATGGTTGTGTTTGTAATTCATGCCAAGAAATTACAACTTGTAGGTGTATTGCTGTTAGACAACCCTCCATACCCTTGAGGAGACTAATTGCACCCCTATGTGCCTTGCATTTGCCCTCTTAGATCAGCAATGCGTGAGCAGTCAAAGTGTTCTAGAAGTCAAATTGTGCCCTTACAATTCGAAAGTAATTAGAAAGGTGTCAAACCATAGATTTTTGGATTATGGTTTTTGAGATATTGATTGACCTAAGAATGGAAGCCTCGACGTCAAATATAGTTTAAGAAAGCTGGTTTTGCTACAATGCAAGTCAACCAACTTGCTGTGCAACTACACCACGAAAGCAAATTTTACTTAACCTGCTTGGTAGTGAACTAGTCCCTAGTTTTGTGATTACTTGCAACTTATGTTGTCATCCAAGCCTCGCTAACATCCTTCTGCGTCAATGGTTCTCCAATGCTGACATAGCTTTGGTACCTTGTATGTGTTTTTACCCAAGAGGTTGCCTCAGATACAACTCAGATAACGGTTGCCGCTGGGATACGAGAATTCCCTTAAATAATGGTCGTCAAAAACGCTGAGTCAACAGAGTCAGCTATCACATTCACCGCTCACTCAACTGACTCAGGTAATACAGTATTGTTATCAGAGAAAGAGCACTGCACACATGGAACATTATGTAGCTTTCCATCAGTTGACATCTGAGTGATTGCACCACTACAACCAGTTTGGATATTGGTTAACTAGCTTCTCATACCCTCAAAGGATGTTTACCCCATCTATGATCACATCCTTTATGAGAAGTTGTGCTCAAGCCACTTTAGTAGAGAGCTGCTTTTCAAACCTTGGGAACAAATATAGCACCGTTGCAAGGAATATCTATCAACAGACTGTGGTCTAGTGCAAAGTCAATAGGTCTATGCTATATCCACTAGGGAAGTAGATGTTACAAGTATTTAGTCTACGCTTGTATCACTATTCGTACATCGTGGACGAAGTACGCAGGACAGTGCTATCTTGGATTCCTTCTAATGTAACAATGCTTTATGGACGCCAACGAAAGAAATTCTTCAGACAACAACTTACGACAAAGAGCAAGTATCAGAAAGTGTCGTGACCAAATTAGCCTCTCTGATACTTCGAAGTTAAGTAGCCTAATGCTATCACTGATGTTGGAAACTGGATGACAAGTTTCTCTTCCCATAAAAGTCTTTCGCACCGAATCTCGGGACGCGATTCCTTTAAGGGGGGAGGGCTATAACACCCCAGGTGTTTGTCACCAGTTAAGCAATGGGTTTGAGCTCAAACATGACATGTCGAGTGGTAATGAAGGTGTCAAGATCAAATTTACATGATGGAGCTCCAACTTAAACTTGGGCCACACACATTGCTTACATATGGACCCTTGTTAAGATTATGCAAGAGTAATGTTAAACATGCTTATTCCATGTACATTACATCCCCATGCATCCATCTAGACCCGTGGAAAAGTTTCATGAAGTTTGGAATAAAAAAGTCACATGAAATGATAAGTCATATCTTTGCATGAATTGCTTTATCAAGTGGATGGAAACCTATGAAGTCAACCAAACCTTGGTACCTTGCTCAAACAACTCTACTTGCACTCATGAACAAAAGTTATGAAGGGTTCATGTTGAGCAGGTGGCCAGAAAATGCTTCAATGGATCAAAAAGGATAATTTAAGCTTCATCGTGATCCTACTTTGGTCAAAGTAGAACAGTAGGTTCTATACCAGTTTTGAGCTTGGACCTTAAATGAAAGTTGTAGTCCATATCATGTAGAACAAACTTGGTTTTTGGACTAAGAGCTAGATCAGCTTGGAAGTAAGTCAAATCAAGGTCACAAGATCGAATTTGCGGTGGTTTTCAACACTTAGAATTATTCTAAGTCAGTTTCGCTAAGCAACGACGTTGACATTCCACGTTCTCCAAAATTTGTTAAGCAACTTGAGTTGACCCAAAAATAGAAGTTGGAGATATTTCATTAGAGAAGAGCATGTAAAAAGTTAGGTCAAGTTTGATCATGTTTGACCAACAAATTGGAGTCCTAACCGAGCAAGGCTTAATCCTTATTATGTTGTTGACAGTGGCATTTTAGGAGTTAATTAGCCGCTAATCTACTGCTCCAATGACCAGGCAGCCTTAATCAAGTTTGTAGAGCATCCAGAGTAGAGCAACTTTGCTATTGGCGCCAAGGTTCGAATGTGCGTGGAATATGCCGAAAACAGACTCCCAGTCGGGCTCCATCACGCGCACCACGTGTTCGACGAAACGCCGTCGTGGCAGCCATGCACCGTAGACAGTCCCCCATGGCCGACGCGCGTTCAAGCGCGGTGCCACGCACTGCCGAGCGCCCCTGCCCCTCAAACCGAGCGCACGGGCTGCTCCATCACTCACTCACCTCTCCACTCTTCCTTCCTCGCTCTCTGGCGTCGAACGCGCACTCCAGCCGCGGCCGCCATTGTTGCCGTCGGCTGAGCTCTCTGCCTCCACGTGGTTCCGCACCTCCGAGCGCCTGGCAGCCCTGCATCCTCCGTCACCGGCTCCGCCATCCTCTCCTTGTCCTCGCGCGCCCCTCCTCGGCCTTCCTTCGCCACTGTAGAGCGTGGCCACGCGACAGCCATGGCCGCCGTGCGCCTGCTCACATGGACAGCGAGCCTCGGGCCGCTGTGGGGCAAGCCATTGGCACCTGCGGGTGTGCGCGTGTCCCTCGACGCTTCCCCGCCACTCGCCGCCGCCGGCGAGCCTTCTCCGGCCGCCACCGGCCGATTCCCCGGCCTCCTCTGTTCTCAACTGCGACCAGGGGCCTCGGGCTCAAATTTGATGAAAGAGAGGGGTCTAACTGCGAAGTCAGTGACTCAAATCAATAGTGCCGATAAGGACCTATTTGCAGTAAATTTGCTGAATCTTTGGAAATTCATAGTAATTCATAGGAAATTCGTAAAATAGCAAATGAGGACTTTTTGGAATCCTTGTGAAATTCTCTATGCATTAGATCTATAATATGACATGTTTTAGTTTCAAAATTTTGCGGTAAAAATAGATTTGTGCAGTAAGGTTGTAATGCTAGTTGAATTTGTTATTTTCCATAACTGCAGATCTAGGGCTCCAAATGAAGTCAAATTTTGGTATATGTTCATTAAGTCACCTTGATATCTAAAATAAATTAAGAAATGCATTAAAAGAATTTATTTGGTCATGGACACTAGGTTGTCTGGTGTTCTTTAGTCATGTGTGAAATGTTGGTAAAGTTGGTTTTGCCAAATTATGAATTTGCAACATAAGTTAATAATTATTTTCTTGCCGATGTGGTTTATGGACAGATCTGGGAACTTAGCAAAGTTCTTCATGACAATGTGCTTTGTTGTGAAACTTATTTATACAAAAGTTGTAGATAATTTATGTATCTAGCTGCTGTTAAAATTTGGTATCATTTGGCCGAGTAGTGTTTGAGTTACAACTGTTTAAAGTTAGAATACAAGATTTGTTGCTCTCTGTTTTGTATGAACTAGTTTCTGTAAAGGTATGATTTCGACCTACTTAACTTGGGAATCATGCTATTATGGTTATAGATGAAATGTAGATAATTTCATAAGCTTTCCAAAATGTCTTCTTTCAAGTCATTTGGATTTGTGTAACTCCAGTTATAGCTAAATCTTGTAGCTGCTGTTTGCATGTCCAGAAATTGGCAGATTCCAATTATAGTGTTTGCTTGTATATTGTTAAGTGTGACTTATGCCTTGAATGATGACTGAGTTAGAGCACCTGAGATCTTGGGAAACTTGTGTTATGCTTGGTGTTGTCATCTTCTTTGCCATCTTAGCATGATAGATTGTGTGATGTTTAAGTTAAGCATCGCAAAGTACTTAAGTGTGTTAGTGTAAACTATGCTTGTCTTGCTTGCTATCTTGTGATGCGTCTCATGGTACTATTCTTCATATTTATGCACTTGTATACTACATCTCATCTAGGTACGCTAGATGCACCACGTGAAGGATGTGATGTTGGAGCCAAACCCAAAGACGGTGTATGGTGGACCTATCCCGAAGGTGGAAGGACTGGACAAGTGCTAGGACGGGAGATGCTCACTTAGCGAGTGTCGTCTAATAAACACTAACCTAGTGTTGGATCCCAGGCAAGCCCCGGAGCATATTAAGCCTCCTAAGTTCCGAAATGCAGTTAAAGTATTACTGTTACATATATATTGTTGCATTAAGTTTAGGTGTTGGATGCAAACACTTGCTGCATTGGTTATCCAATCATTGTCCAGATATTGATACCCTGAATCCTATGTAGTTCAGGCTCATGTAGTGCTTAGCCCTGCTTTAACACGGTAGAAGTCAGGTGATTTCCTGTCACCTACGAGATATAGGAAGATACATATGGCACGGTTGGCTATATTTGCTATCGTGGAAAAGAACCAGTCTTAATTTGAAATGAAGACCGGACGGAGGCGTGCCGGTTTGCAATGACTCCGTCTGTGTCGATTAAGGACTGAATCTTGGAGCCTTTCCTGTTCATGTTGAACGCATGCCTCTCTCTTAGTTGGCCATGTCCAATGACCGACCGCGAAGTCGAGTAGCTCACCTCAAGTCGGGAGTCGATAAGTATAAAGTGCGCCTCGGAAGGGAGCCGTAGGCATGAGTCCAAGGGCAGGTGATTTAAAAGTACTGATCGTCCTGGCAGAAGGGTAATCCCTGAGAGTGCTGACGCTGATCGAACCCGCGAATTTGGTTCCTAAGTTGTTCCAAAGGTGACCCACGGCTACCCTTGCTAAGTATGCCAGGGTGAGAGTGAGGAATACCCCCTCAGCTGAGTTGTAATTCGATTCGAGTCATCGTCTCTCCCGGTTAGTGAGAACTTGACGGGCTTATCTCCAAAGTAGATACACTAAATAACATAATGGTTCAGAAATGATGATATGATGACAACAACCTTATTATACCTGCTATGGTTAATATTGTTTGCTCCTAATAAGTGAGTGCTCTAGTACATGTGCTAATCTAGTGGACAGGTAAATGATGATAAACTTGATGCTAAGTTTAAATTGGGCACTATATTCATAAGCTCTTTTATGCAACTATGTCAAGCTAGCCCACCTCATAAGCCTTTCATGACTCTTGGTGTCCTTTATTTCTGGTTTTGACGGGTAAGTCTAGCTGAGTACCTTCTCGTACTCAGGGTTTATCCCACCATGTTGCAGGTGAAGTTCTCGGCCTGTGAAGATGGTGGCTAACCGCCGGTGGCTCGGTGATTCTATAGTTACTTCTCATCTATATGCTTTTGTCGGATGATGTCACTTATGCTAGCAATGTATTTGGAATATATATTAATGTAATCTTTTGAAAGCTATGTTGTTTTCACTAATCGATTTTGAAACCCAAATTTGTACTTTTAATTGTGAACCCATTTGTAATCTTATTTCCGCTGCAACCCTGTGTATTTGATGTGTATTTGCTTAATCCCTCTATCTTGGTTGTGATGTTGATTTACCGAGGTCTTTCAGGACACTCGGCAGACTACCGGGTTTATATGAGTGAAAGTATGCGCATGTCAACGTGTTAGCGGGGACAGCCGTACTTGATCTTGTATAAATTGGGCGGTTCTGTTACAATTTATGGGTCCTTTAACTTAGCTACGAGTCTCATGCAGGTCCAAATGGATCTTAACCCACATTTACGTTGACGTGGCATGTATCTGACATGTGGGGCCAATGCTATGCCACTAGGCCATGCCCCCTTGTCCCTGTCTCTCTTCTGTGGCCTTGACTATGGCGGCCTCGCCGTTGACTCGGGGCCAGCGGTGGCGTTTAGGCCTGCGCGGGGTGCGCGGCAGTCACAATGCACAACGGGGTGCTCGCGTGCACGCTGGAGCGGCGATGGCGTGGCTATGCCGGCGAAACGCGAGAGCAGCACGGTGGTGGCTCGGCGACGGCCCTGCAACACGAATTGGTGCAGCTCGCCGCGTGCCTCCACAGCGCTGAACCCGGTGGCGGCGCGCTACTACTATGGCAGTAGCCTAGAGATCACGACGTGTGACGTGGCGCCGCACCATTGCGCTGCGGCGTTCCTCGATGCCCTCGACCTAGCCCACCGCGCCGAGGACTTCCTCGCACAGGGCGCGCTCTGGTCGCTCCCAAGCGCCGCCGACATGCTACAGTCTTGCGAGGCGCTGCTCCCAGGTGGTGGGTGAAAGGACCTTGATGTCGCCTAGAGGGGGGTGAATAGGTCTGTTTAAAACAAACTTGCAGCGGAAGTTAAATTCTAAGTGCGGCACTGCTGCTCCCAAGGTGTAGCACTGCCGCACTACTACACTGCCTCATAAAAGTGTGGCACTGCTGCGCCTGCAGACAAGCTCGAACTTCAATTCAAAAACTGTCCAAGGAAAAGTAGATCGAGCAAATTACTGATGTTCTTGGGGTAGTGTAGAGCCTTTTCCACCACCTGGATGTTGGCGGAAGTGTACGAGCAAGTAGATCGGGATCAAACCCTAGAATCACTACAAATACAAGTATAACAATGCAAAACATAAGAACACAAGTGAGACACCGATTTATCCCGTGGTTCAGCTCCCCACTAAGGCTTGTCTATGTCCACGTTGTTGAGGTTGCCACAAAGGCTTTGGGTCTCTTTCAACCCTTTCCTCGTTCTCAAGTCAAGAGAATGAACTCTTGAGATGATGGATTATTTCACTAGCTGTTTAGGGTGATTACAAACCTTCCGGGGCTGCCACACAAATTGGCAAGCTCCACGGACGACGCTCTAGCCAACTAGGAGCAAAACTCTAAGAGTAACAAACACAAACCACTGGCTTGAACACGAATCAAGTGCTCTAGGAGATGAAGAATAGTTGGGGCTGCTCTCTAATGTAGTTTGGAGGCTCAAACTCTCTTGGATTTGGAAGGGAATCAATGGAGAAGCTTGAGGGTCTCCAATGGTGAGTGAGGGAGAGAGAGCAGCTCTTTTCTGTTTTTGATGAGCTAGAATGAGCAGGAGGTTCCAGAGAGCTGTTGGGGAGGAAGAGAAGGGGTATAAATACCCCCTACTCCCAACGGTCAGTTCAGTCGCAGTAGTGTCGCGACTGAACTGTGACAGTGCCTCTCTTCAAGTGTGGTAGTGCCGCACCAGGCAATACAGCAAGGGTAAGAGTAAAGTGTTGGCTATCTTGGCTGTGAATCTTAGAATGCATGTGTAAGTTGGAGCACTTGGTAGCACATGTTAGCTTAAGCATTACGTCCCTCTTTATAGTATGACTTTTTCTATACTCAAATTCAAAATATCAAAGAATTTAAACACCTTTGAGTTGGTCACCACATCCTTTTTATAATAGGGGGCTCCACCATCGAATGTATTGTCCTTATTCCCATTATGCCTTAAGCATGTGACTTGAACCATTTTAACCACTTGAGTCTTCAATGTCTTCATATGCCATTTCTTCTCAATATCACTTCATAAGGGTTGCAATCATCTTTATCTCATCTATTCGAGCAAACACACCTTGAGCATGTGACTTGAACCATTTCCATACATATGAGTTCACCTCATTGGCTTCAAGTCACTTTCACTAATGATTTGATCCTCAATACAATATGACTCCTCATAGCTTGATTAGTTCCTCGACTCAATGCAATTACTCTCTTCTTCACCTTAGCCATGGTACCTCGGTCCTCAAACCATCGCTTGCCCTTCACCTTCGCTTAGTCCCTCGAAGCCCTTTCCTTGCTATCTTCACCTTATCAAGCCATACTCAAGTCACATCATATTAAGTATCCATTGAAAAACCATTTCTTCAATAGTATGATCCTTTCTTGAATATCTTTTAGATATGAATGTTGAGATCAATCAAGCTTTAGTTTGATTCACATAAAGACATATATGAATCGACATTAGTATAGTCAAGCCAATTCATGATTCCTTATATCCTCTTCATTTTGGCTTGACACTCCTAATACTCACTTCAATATCTATCTTCATACTTCTAGCTTGATCAAAGCAATGCAAAGTGATTTTCCAAATCTTTATCTATACAAGCAAACCAACATAGAGACTGACTTATATCTAATATGAGTTGTGTCCTTTGTCATAACTCACTTAGATATACCAAATCTTTATCTATACAAGCAAACCTTTGCTTGGTATTTCTTCACTTATGCATTCTTGACTCATTCTTCAATCCTTGATCAAAGCTAATCCACTATCAAACTCTTCTTGTTCATGCAAAGCAAGCCATTATTGAGACCAATCCAAAATCATCAACTAATGTCTCTTTTAACATTTGCCAAATATGCTTTCATTCTCATGATACTATGATATTCCTCAACATAGAAGCCATTTCATCAACTCCGTGATCTTCCAACACAACAATACACAATATGACCTTGATTTGAACATTATATGGAATATCATCAAGTTTGCCTTCTTGTTGAACCTATATACACTTCTCATTCCATAGTCCACAAGTGTATGCAATAAACTCAATTTCTTGTTCAACACTTAGCAAACTTATTAGACCTTTAATGGTGTTGTCATTGAATTGATGCACTTACAATCTCCCCATTTTTGGTGATTGATGACAACACAATTAAAGCTTATAAGAGATTGATAAATAATAAGATTTTGAATCCTATGATATAGTGAGCTCCCCCTAAATGTGTGCATTGAAAGGAATTCAAATTTTGGCCTCAAATGCCAAATGCACATATTCAAGATAAAGTGTGGAAACTCTCCTATATCTTAGCATTCATGAGGTGCAAGGTGTCATCATGATAAACGTGATGCTCATGGCAGTTCATGCACTCAAGAAGTTTCTAGAGCTGTCATGTGCGGCACTTCCACGAGTGAGCGTGGCACTGCCGCACAGTGGCAGTCAGAGAAAATAAACAACACATCATTCAAGGCATGAACATCACACACTAGCATATATGGTCCTTATCAAGAGTATCAATTTAAACTATCCTTGCACACACCACACAATAAAAATTGAAAAATCTTATATGCCTCCCTTTTACCCCTTTAAATCCTCATATCAATCTCTTTCCCTTACACTCTCTCCCAATATTTCTCCCCCTTTGGAATTAATCTCCAAAAAGGATCTCTCCACCAAAAGGAGGAAATAATGGTAGACTAGTGACGGCAAGAGGTAGGTAAAATTTCAGCATATTTGGCTCATACCTCACTTAGATAACACTTTTAACATGAGACTACCTCATGCCATCACCACAAGAGATATCAACCAAATATCTAAATAATTCTCTAATCGTCTCCACAAGAACAAACTCATGTTGTGAGTCAAAGTATTGCATACACATGCACACAATAGCATGTAAGGGCCTAGATGCTCAAAGGTAGTACAAGAGTTTATAGAGCAATATACCTTTGTTCTAAGCCTCATAATCTCCACCGTGATCATGATATTTTGAATTTAGTGCTTTGATGGGCTTGGCATAATGCAAAAAGATTTCATTTGTGCCCATGTCTTTTAATCATGACCTTCATGAAGATTTCAAAAACTTGTACTTGATCTCGTTTGAAAGTCCATTGCTAACTCTTCTTGTTATTTTGAGATACCAACTGAAGACATATTTCTTGATATACCGAATTGAAAGATTATCCACTAATACCAATTGAAATATGATCTTCACAGTTTTGACACCACTTGAAGGAGAGTCTTCACAAGTTGATGCCAATTGGAATGGATTCTTGTATCTCATAATGTCACTTAGGTCCAGCCCAACGTCGGCACACCAAGCTTCTTCCATGTCGATGCCGCCTCCTCCCTCTCCTTCAGTGCCCCCTCTTCTCCCTATGTTGGCGCTGCGCAGCGCTGCAGCACCGCTGGCCACACCACTATGAGTTGGTTTCCTGGCTACATGTCGTCGGGGCTCAGCCCCTGGCTCTGGCTATGCTAGTTCAGCTGTTACTGGCAGCTGCCGTGTGTGCCCCTAGTTGGGTGTGTCGCGGGCTGTTGCAGCCATGCCTTGCTAGCCGAGCTGTGTCATTGGAGGTGGGTGAACGACTGTGCTTGTGTGGTGGAAGTAGGCGGATCAAGCAGGTGTGAGCGAGTGACGCACGATTCTGTGTGAGCGCGAGGAAGAAACAGATGCAACGGGGAATGGAGGCCTGAAGCTGAGCACCCAGGAACATGGTCTCTTGGGAGGATTCGGGTGTCCACCCAAATTTCGCGGCCCAAGTAGGGGTCTACTAGAGTTGTGTTTTTGGCCTGGGCGTCCATGTTTAGCTATGGAGGCTCAAGTAAATGCCTTGTTGGAGTTGCTCTAAGGCCGGTCTCAATAGCAAGTTTCATGACACATTTGCCAAGATTGCCATGTCAATTTTTTGTTGGTATTTATGACAATGAGTTTCATCTAGATGAAACTTTATGGGACTCTCTCTCTCTCCGTAATTAACATGTCAACTCAGCAAATTGCTGATATATCACAACATTAGATGAGAAACTCCTTTGAAACTTCCAATGAGACTTAGTGGAAGTTTCATGTCCGGTTTCCAAGACTACAATAACAAATGCATGAATACAAAGCTTTTGCCTTCTCAAAGAGGATTGACAGCTCTTTTCCACACCCACATAGGCTTTTCTGTCTCTTGCCCATGCTTATTGTTCTTATCCTAAAACTTGAGTTCCCTTTTTGGGAATCTCACTGTTTCACCTTGCTTGTTGGCTCCACCCAACATTGCCGTAACAGTAAATGAAAGTAGAAGTATCTGTTTCTCTTTCTTGTTTCTGCTGGCCAAAATTTGTGCATCTCAAAGAGGGTAACGACATATACAAGTGGCATACAACTCCCACATTTACCATGCATATTGCTAAGTTTTCTTCGCAATTTATTGTCGCTGCAACATCAAAGATATGTGTAACACCCCAGTGTTACGTACCTATTTAACAATAGTTTAAGGCTTAATTAAACCTAATAAATAAGTTTTCTATGCTTGATGATAAACTCTTGCATGAAATGATAAGTACGTATTTGCTTGAATCACTTTCGTGAATAAAATCAACATGTGTGATGTCAATCAACCTTGCTGTGGTGATTAAACATCTCTAAATGAGTTTGCGAACAAAAGTTATTTAGGGTTCATGTTGGAAAAATGTGAAGAAAATGCTTAAAAATGTCAAAAAACCCTAATTGGTGTTGTTGAAGGCTGAATAAATAAATAATTTATTAACAAACTCTGAAATACGTCCATGTGAAAAACTTAGTACTAAGTTATGAACTTTATGGTAGGGTACTTGTTTGTGCCTAGTTTGATTGATTGATAGATTAATTAGTGCTTCAAAGTTTGAATAAAATGCTGTTTTCTGGGAGAGTTTCTAAGTGCTCAGTGTTTTCGCTGACATTGCAATGTTTAGCACTGTTTATCTCCTAATCTATGATTCTAATGATCATGGTCCCTTAATATGAGTTGGAGAATGAGATGTTGGAAAAAAATCTTGTGTAGGACATGGGGCCAAAACCTTGACCAAATCCTCTGTGCGGTGCGTCAAAGTGGGGCACATGTCGCTGTTCTCGCCATGCCCTGGCTCTGCCCTTGGCACATCGTGAACAGTTCACGCTCAGGGCACCCATGCCCTGCCTGCGCCCACACCCACACCCTGCTCGGTCCCTGCCCGCCATGTCGCGCTGCTCCTCGCCTTGCCTTCTTCTACACGTCCCCGAACTCCGCTCCTCGCTTCCTTGCTCGTGCTCTCTCTCTTCTTCTCCTTGCCACGACCCGAGCACCCACCATGAGCTCGGAGTTGAGCTCGAGCGCCACCGTCCTCGCTGCTGCACTCGGTCGCAGGCCGAGTTGATCTTGCCCCCACATCCGCCTCGCTCCTCACTATGCCCTGCGCGTGGTCGCCGTAGCCCGTGTTACGGGAGCCGCCATGGCCCTTGCTCGGGCCGCCGCCATGTGAGCACGTGGCCTGGCCGCTGTGCCCTACCCAGGCCTGAGTAGAGCCTAGCCACGGGCGCGCTATGGTCGCCCGATTCCACGCAGCGCGCCCTCGTCGCCCGCCGTGCCCCACAGCGCCGCCGCCGCCGGTCTGCACGTAGCCGAGCCGCACGCACACGACGGCTGGCCCTCCACACTCCTCCTCCAGTCGAGCAGAGGCCAACCCCAGCGATGCACTAGCCTAGAGACGCCCCCATCCCACGCTTGGTTGCCAAGACCACTCCCGAGCGGAACCAGCCGGCCCCTTCCCTGCTGTCGTCTGCTCTATTTGTGAGGAAGAAGAAGAAGGTCAAAAGAATAATTAGAAACTCTTTTCTGGGTCCAGATGCGAAGTACTAGACTCACATGAATAGTATGGATAGACCATGGGTTAATTAGGGAAAACCATAGGGGTCTCAATGAAATGTCTCTTATATGGTTTTCCTTTTTCTTTTTAGTATAATCTGGTTGAAACTTCAAAAATTCATAGTAAATCGTACAAAAATCATAAAAATGCCAAACTAGTTTTGTTACACTCCACACAACTAGATCTATGCAGTAGATACATAATATCGCATGTTTTAGTACAAAAGTTTTGTTATTGATATTTGCCTATGCTTTTTAATGCTAAATTCATATCTACTGTTATATGAATCCAATTGCTATAAAATTTTTATGGTAGGTTACTTGTTGCATGCTTGTGCTTTGGTAAAAATTTTATGACCAATGGATGTTTATTTACTGAGTTATTGATTTATCATGTGTTACATGCTTTTATTACCATTAAATCTTAATTATCTGTTAGTAAATAATCTGCGTATCCAGAAATTATGAAATTCATACAGTAGCTTTGTTTAGTTAAGATGTGTCTCCCATAAAATTTTCATCTCCAAAATAGATGTTTGGTGTGTCACCTTTTTATTCCTTAGTTGTAATTATTAAAGCTTTTATATATGTTAGGTGTTTAGATTAGGGTTAATATACGTTTGTCTATACTACTTGTTTTAGATGATGACTAGGCAAAGTGTGTTTAATAAGTAGAAGTGTGCTTAGCATGATTATGGTAGCTCTCGCCTGTATGTTTAAATGCAAGTGGTGACTTTAATAACTTGCGATATGTTGTTAATAATCAACTCACGAGTAAGTCCCGATGAGAAAGGATGGGAGTAGAAATTGGAACGTTTAATACCCTAGTTTACCCACAACCATGTGTTGCTTGTCCTTTTCGTGTTTGTATTGGCTGTGTGTATGCTTGTTTGACTTAAACATGCATTGCATTATGCATATCATTTAGGAACGATAATGGATAGATGGATCAACTGGAGGATGTTGGCGTCACGTGGAAAGATGGTGTAATGGTGACCAATACTGAAGATGATGATGGATCATGTCCCGAAGATGGAGGAATACTAACTTTGTATAATACAAGTTTACCTAGGCAAGCCCTGGTGCATAACCCCTATTTTTATAGCACTTATCATTGTGTTGTTCGTGCATTAAGTTACAGGAGTTGATTGAAACCCACCTGCATAAATATTTTATCCTATGAGTCCTACTAGTATGATAGGGATCGTGTAGTATGCCATGCTATAAGGCTTACGATAGAAGTCGAGTGATAGACAGTCACTCGCGAGAAATAGGTGATGGTTATACTATTACTATTGTCACATGGTTTGGATATGGTAATAATTGGAGACCGGGCGGGAAGTGGGAAAATAGATTTTTGTTGGAGGATTGGTGGGTGCAACAGGGCGCGGCTCTGGGTGCACGATTCCCTACTGTGTCGGTTAAGGACCGTACCGTTGGCTAGACCGCTGGTTAAGTTTGAAGGTACCGAACACATAACAAGGGCCTAAGTTATAGTTGATCGTGAAGCTAAGTACTTTCCTACAACTCAGGGTCCCTAAAAAGTTTATTGGAGTGTTACACTAACCATTCGAGGAGTTGTTAGGAGGCGGGGAATGTCCATGGACCAAACTTATGAGGGGGAAACCTGTCGCCGCTCAGCGGGGCATGCCTCATAGGGTGGGTTTCCTGGGGTGGTCGGGTCGCTTTTAGACCTGGGTCGTATGAACGGAACAGTTGTCTTATACTTGCTCTTTTGAGAGAAGTACGGGCGTGTGTTTGGGATTGCCCAGCTGGATATATATAGATTGCAATCGTCGCTCTCCTCGGATATGGATACCACTTGCCACTGTCTAGCATCGTAGTAACAACTGGAATATGGAGATGCTGATGAGGCTACTGCCGGATCATGAAATATATTTTGATTGCTTACCATATGCTTGAAAGTAGTATAGGCGCTTACCTAAATTGGTTAAGTAATGAACTTGGTGTGACTGCTAAAACTTTGAATGTAAGCATGCACTATTAGAAATGCTTCTCTACAAAACAACTAAACAGCTAGCCAAATAGCACTTGCATATCCTTGAGAGTCGGGAGACTACTCCCACCTAGTCGGATAAGTCTTGCGGAGTACATTGTGTACTCAGGGTTTTATTCCCCGTTGCAGGTAGCAGGTGGATGCTGGAGCTAACTATTGTGTGTGGATACCTCCTGGTGGGCTCAGCGAGGAAATCCTCCCACGCTACAATCGTAGTAGTTTTACTCTTACATCTCTACCTCTGTCTCAACGTTCAAAATTGTTAACTTTCGCTGCTTTTGTAAAATGATCTTTCTTCCGCTGCTTTTATGAAATTGTTCTATCAAACTCTGATTTTTTGTATATTGTGATATATGAAATGGTTAATAAATGATGTAAGCTTTATTCACTTGTCTATGATCCTAATGAAAACGTAGATTTTTGAGTTCTCCCGTTGGATGTGCTCGACAGACTACTGGGTTTAACTTAGTCTCTTGTGTACTTAGTGTCAAATGGCTGACAAGTACACTTGGGATTATGTTAAATTGAGCGGTTCTGCCACAGTACATTGCAGATAGATACAATGGTATAACATCTCCCATAAGATGAGGTACAAACATATACTCCCTCCACTTAAATTGTAAGTTGTTCTGTCTTTTCTAGATACATACTATCTTTTATTGTGTATGTAGACATAATGTATATTTAAATGCGTAGCAAAAGCTATATATCTAGAAAAACCAGGAGGGAGTATAGGAAACAAACACTTAAAACTACCAGTCTGATGTAACATTGAACACAACGGGTCATCGGCATAAATTGCTAATTAATCATGTGAATCTTGCCAATTCCCCAAGGAAGGCTTCAACGTGCTCCTCCCTAACACAGCGGGTGACCATGTTGGCCCCATCCTTCCCTTTCCATGGCAGGCACACCACGCAGGAGGGCACGGTCATGTGTGGCACACGGGCACGGCACATCACCCTCACCGGCTTCCTGCCGCCAACCTCGACCTCGTCGAGGCCGATGTTTCTCATGCTCGACACGCTCAGGAGGTTGTAGTTGTACCGAAGCATGTCCTCAGGCTGCTTCGAAGCCTGCGGCTTGTCGCCACCACCACCGCCATCGTTCCCGGCCTTCAGCTGTTTGGTGATCTGCTCCTTGGCATGCCTTATCATCTTCACTATGTCCAAGATGGGTCCGTTCGCCACCGAGCCGCACGTCGCGACGACGAGCTGCCCAGTGACACAGTTACCATAGTAGCCATCCTTGGCCCCGACGTGCTTGCGCACATTAGATACGATGAACAGCAGGGAGGGGGCTTCTGGATCAGAGATGACCACACGAGTGCGGCACTGCCATAGCACAGCGGTCACCGCTTCGAACACAGTGCATGGCTGGCCACCATTCGCATGGCCATGGAACTCGTCTTTGATGCTGTTGATCAAACTCGAAGGCACGGTGTACTCCAAGCAAGCGAAGTCCCTTGGCGCCAGGCCCATCATGGACCGCTGCGCGTAAGCGATCACCGGAGGGAGGCCTGGCAGCGAGCTGTCGCACCGGGTTGGGACGACAGACGGTGCTGGCAGCCCGCTCGCATGCTCGCCTACGGCCTGCAAGAACTGGGCCATCCCGGCGCCGTCGGCAATGGCGTGGTTCCATGTGACTCCGGCAACGAAGCCACCGCAGGAGAACACGGTCACCTGCATCATCAGCAGTGGGTCGGCGCAGCCGCACCTGTCGTGCGGGTAGTAGACGGCGAGGTCGTCTGGTAGCGTCGTTGCACCGGATGAAGGGTCGTTGTTGAAGAATTTTGCTTCCTTCAGGGCACAGTCTGCGGATGCATCAACGAAGACCACGCCCTCGCCGTTGCATTCGACACGAGCCTCGTCGCCGCCGCCCCCCGGGGCAAGGCGCCCGGCGATGGGGTAGTAGTAGGCAAGTGCACGGGAGAGGCCCCTTCTTATAGTCTCGGCAGGCTCGTCGATTGGGTGCTCGAACACGAGGAAGCATGTCGCTGGCATGGCACTAAAACCCTTGTCGAAGGATGAGAGGTCTATGCTACTGGTAGTCGTCTTCATCTCCAGCTCCTCCGACGATGGCCTGATGAGCTGCGGCAAGGATTTCCTAACCACGGAGCTCATTGTTTGCCGTACGTGTAGTCTTTTTTCTTCTTTTCTTGCTGGTTGTACTGTGAGGACTTTATATATAGCTGATGCTGTTCTTTGGACATATATATATGCCTCCAGCCGATATTATATATATATATACATGTTAGGAGCATGGACTGGTGGTTGGTTCACAAGGTTTGTGTGTGCTGGGCTATTGCCGTGTGGACTACAGTATCTAACATGCATTTACACGGGAATAACAGATTGGAGAGCCAGCCATCAGGAGTTCTTGTTACAACAGATTATGTCATCTAAGAGCTACATAGATCGCCTATAATTAACAAACTCTAGAGCTCCTGGTCGGTTGCTTATCTCAAGTTGTTACACAGTTATACAAGATAAACACGCATAGCATTGCCTTATCTTCCAACAGAAACACTAGTACAGAACCGAGCTTTACTCCCGGTGGGGAACCCCCTCTAGTCCCGGTTCCCCACCCGGGAGCAAGCATCCGGGACTAAAGGGGGGGTCCTTTAGTCCCGGGTCAGGAACCGGGACTAAGGAGGACCTTTAGTCGGTGGGTAACACCAACCGGGACTAAAGGTGCCTCTGACATGCCACGATGGCGGCACCTTTAGTCCCGGTTGGTAATCTGAACCGGGACTAAAGTTTTTTCTTTTTCTTTTCTTTTCATTTTTTGTTTTCTTTTCAAAATAGGTTTTTGAAGTCGTATTATGCGCTGCTAATTATACATTTATACGCTGCATATAGTATATTTCGGTCAAGCACAATGAGCGTATTAAATCACACAATTCAATCATATAAATATATATATATATATATATATATATGCATGCATGCATCATATATATATTTACATGCATGCATGCATATGTGTATTTTACATTATATTATTTCATGTGCATATATTACAAAAGATTGCATTATAGTTGTTGTGACATAACAAGTTTCTTCTCATCCTCTAGCTTGGCTTCAATGGCGGTGTTGGGTGAAGTAGAACTCGCCCTTGGAATCGATGACACTGCTCATTAAAAATCCGGCTATAGACTCTTGAATTGCTTTGATTTGGTCTTCTTAGTATGACCTTTTCCTCAACAACCATCGAGTCTACAGGTTTGAATTAAAGGAAAATAAATTAATATATGTATATATATATATATATATAAAGACATAGTAACACAATCAATAATAATAATTAAATGAATATATAGTGTATTTTAACGTGCTTTGAGTCTCTCTGTAGGAGTTCTTTGGGAGAGCACCTTGATAAACTTGCAAACATAGTAACCCACGGTAGTTGTTCCCCTGTTCTCACGCCTTAGACACCACTTTACGAGAAAAAGATTTGTCATCCAATCGGTGATCCGGTGAAAGCTATATGTTGAATTAATAAAGATGATGCGATTCGGGGACTTACTTTCAAAGGGATTACATTCGATGGCGCTTTGCATTTTTCCATGTGTTGCTTCTCAATAAAGGTTTTCCAAACTTTGCCCAATAAAAAATTTGCCACGTCATCGGATATAGTTAATCATCATGTTTGTGTGTATATATAGTTGCTAGAGATCTCGAAATTACCTCTGGATAATATCTATCATATCTTGGTAGTCTTGTTGTGGTTTTCTCATCGAGTCATAGATTATCAAGTGACTTTTCACCGGATCGATGTCCATCAATATCCGATTGATTCTTTGCATGTGTTTATAGGATATAACGCATAACACTCATTAATTAACTAGAATCAACATATGAGCCATTAAGGCTATGATCGACATGATTAACACTCACTTGAAGTTATAGGAAAGAGTATATCCTTCTTGTGGCGTTGGTTCACTAAGAAGTTCATGAGGTTACTCTCGACTCGGACTTCCAATTAGTCATTGGAGTAATTGGGTCTTTGAATACTATATGGGGATCAACAAAACCAATTTCATTGCAGCCTTCCTTTACGAGCTCTGTCATTGTAAATCTGCATATATATAGTACTTGTTATGATAATTTATATGCATATACACACATATGATGAGTTTAATAATAGATCGAAAGAATTATTACTTACGAGGCAATAGCGACTAATGATAACTTTGTCCGAGAGAGGTCGGTGGCATAGTTGATGAAATTACGCAAAGTCAACATACATAACATCATCGCCACGGAACCAATGTTCGTCTCTAATTACGACACCAACGTTAGAAGTCTCCTTTGGTAGGCGCTTTGCATGTACCACTGTTTAGCGGTACATTTGCGTCCCCGGATCGAGATAAGGCTTGAGGGTTGTATAGACTACGGCCTAGTACAAATTTTTCTTCCAAATATCAACCTCGCCGCACTCTCAATGTTTCCATCACCAAACATCGGTAAAGGTCGAGACCGGTCTCATCAAGAAATTCACCAAGGTGATCCAAATCGACATCCGGAGGTATGTTTGCTGATGCATTAATCCTAAATTGAACCATATTCATTACCAACAACTAAGCGGGGGATTGATTGGTGCGCTTGTTGTCCGAGTTGGGCAACTCCTTTCCCCGCCCGCTTTTTTTTTACATGCCGCCTCAATTGACTTGGTGAGAGTGCGGTCATAGTCGATAACGTTGATTTGGATGACTTACGAGATTCCATTTGTTGATCTTTGGTAAGAAATCACCTTTTTCTTAAAATATCCAAGACTCTGAAGAAATACGGTTTCTCTGGGTTTCTCCTTGCTTCTTGATTCATTTTAAGTTTGTCATAGAATCTAGACATGTCTTTTTATATGCATCAGTTCCTTCTTCCTTCTCTTGAGATATTATTTTGGGAATAACCCTTGGTTTCACGGTGGCTTTCTTTGCGGTGAGGGACTGGTTCTTCGTTTGAGGGCTGACCTCTTGCTAGGCTTCTTGGTAGGCGGGGCGGGGAGGCGTTGGAGACCTCCTTGGAGGTGTTGGCGTGGCGTTGGAGACCTCCTTGGAGGTGTTGGCGTGGCGTTGGAGACCTCCTTGGAGGTGGCGGGCATGGCGTTGGAGACCTCCTTGGAGAGGTGTGGATGCAGCCTCGTCTTCCAACACAATGTCATCGTCTGAGCACTATGATGATCTGGCGATTGAACAATTGGATTTAGATTGGGGAGGATCTGCTACAAAAAAGGAATGACATATTATTATGAGTGATTGTTAATTATTTAAGCCAATACAAATTAATGATGTAGTGTTTTCATCCGCACATACCTATGGTGAGGTAGTTCGGGGAGGAGGTGGAGCCGACATCCACTGGAATGATGATGTAGCGCTTGCGCCATAGAATGAATGTCTTCTCCGCTTCTCCTAGAGTCTTCTCGCCATCACCTCCGGGGAATGTCAAGAGGCAAATCACTAAAACCTTTTTCACTTTATCTACCGAGATGGTGGCATATCCTTCTTGGATTATATTCCCATGAATCCTTGGTGTCTTGGTTTGGTCGATAGGATTAACAAGACCGATAGCCACCTTGATTGTGGAATTCTCCTTCGGAATGTGTAGCTCACACGTTGTACAAGGTTTGATGGCGTCATCCACGAGGAAGCCTTGATCCTGTGTCCCCTTGATTTGGTATCTCCGTGGAAGCGCGTTGCTTTCAAGCTGAGCAGTTGGCTAATGTTGATTCACGGCTCGATGCACGCTTGCTTGCACTCCTTTGCTATTTGCACTTGCCTTTTGATTTCCTCCTGCATTCTCGCTTCAAGGTTTTTTTCCCGCTCTGTGCTTCACGCATGCCGCTTCCTCCAACCTCTGGGCGGTGTGCCTCTTCTTCCTTCTTTCTCTGGCGACTTACTGTAGGAAGGTGCATCTGAGGGAATCCATGCTCCCACGAGACACTTCCTTTGCCTCTAGTTCGCCACCATGTTCAATAGTCCCGATGGCGTATGTCGGCTCATCCTTCTCTCTGTTGGGCTGAGCGCACCACTAGCGATAGCTCTACGAGCATAAAGCAATCTTCTGCTTTGCTTCTTGCGGTCTTGCGCCATAAACGCACTTCACTGTCTCTGGTCTAGTGTTCCCCATGAGCGAAAAACCAATTCTTTGCACGTTCTCCCCCACTCGAGTGATTACAGTGCGATACCCTTGGCAAGAAGGTGCGCTTCCATTTTGTTCCACTTCTTAATGGCGATCGGGTAGCCACACGATCCCAAGGTATGGTGGTATGTCTTACATTGGGCATTATGTTGGTTCTTTATCACCCGACTCACACCCTCTTCCGAAGTCTTGTCTTGTACAAACTCATCCCAATAGGGCCTCTGCTTTGAGATCGGACTGGGAGACGGTAAAATCTGGTGCTATGTTCTTCTTGACATACGTCGTGTATAGGTGTTTCTTCCAAGTCTGGCCCGGGTGGCCATCTTCTTCATTGCCCAATCCCTAACTTCGCTCCTTCAATTCATCACCATCTATTATATCATCATAATCATCTGTTTGGGCGTGAAATGTACCAAGACATCATTCCAAATTAACGCCTTGTCACGATCGGAGACAAAACTGATATGAGGAGCATTGGTCTTCTTCTTCCATTCACGGGTACTAATCGGGAGTCGGTCCCGTACAAAGGTAACCTGATGGTGCACAAATTTCATTTTATTTTCGGCCCCCGGTTCTCCTGTATCCACATTGAACTACGAGATGATGAAGCGACCCTCAATGGCTTTTTGGGACCTCGAACATTTTTACTCTTCGTTGTAGTTGTTGATGTCGATCCAGAGGGCTACAAAACATAAACATTATTTTTAATGTCATGAGCACACATAGGACATATGATAATATATATATATAGCTAATAATAAAAAATATATACTTGGCCAATATGTTGTTGCTCATTTTGTTCAAAAAGCTAATCTTGACTCCGTCATCTACATCCTCTTGCATGTTATTTTTAGCACCATCATCGCAAGCAACTTGAGTGCCGGTGTTGATCAAATTCATCATCAACTCCTCCTCATCCATATTTCTCGAATTGGCCATCTAGCTTCAAAAAACAAAACCAATATATAGTACGTCAAATCTTTGCTTATTACATGCGTAAAATCTACAAACAATATGCATTATTAAATCTTGCCCCTCGATCACGGGACGCAATTAGCCACACTAGGGACGAACTACGTCGGTACTAGGCGAATTAGGACACACGAAAGGCGGTGTGACAAGAGTGGCGGTGCTCCACTCCGCCCGTATATATATGTCTGTACACATGGGTGAGCGAGGCGGCGGTGCTCCGCCGTATACATATAAACGCATGGGACGAAATGCATATGAATACAAATGGCGTATATATATACGTGTCGGTGTGTGTGGCGGTGTCTTGGCGACGATGGCGTGAGCGGGCGGCGTCTCGGCTGACGGCGGCTGACGGCGACGTGAGGTGAGGCGGGCGAGGCGGTGTCGGTGCGTGATGTTGTGATCCTATGTACCATGTGATCAACCATGTAGTCATTCATCATATGAGAAAATTCTATGTTAATAATATAAGTATAAGTCATTATGAAATGTAAGTATATGTGTCTTATTGCTCATATAACCATTACTATTTCGAAATGATAAGAATTTATTTTCTTCTTTTTTCTGAGCGATCTACGATGCTATGATATAAAGTTTGAAGATAGTCTTCCCGGAAAAATAAATATGTAATGCTCATATTACTTTAGCAACATTAATATATTATATCTGTATATTCAAAGTTCACAAATGAAGAAACATGTGATATTTTTGATAAACTAAAAAAGCGCTTAGTTTACAAGCTGGGTATCAAAATTGAGTTCCTATTTGACCATTATATATCCTACAACAAATCCTTCAAAAAAAAAGACCCTACATGAATATATTTGGATAAAATTTCGTTAACAAACATTGATCTATGAAGATAGAAAAATTCTTCTATTAATGTAGCGTTGTTTTCGAATAATATATAGCGTGTTTATTAACAAACATATCTTAACGACAAGCGGATGGTTAAGTAGCGTTGTTTCGAATAATATATAGCGTGTTTATTATACAAGCCATGGATTTATATCGATCCAATTAATTTCTAAAGTAATTTTATTGGTGATCCTTAATTATACTTGTCATTTAGAGTTCCAAATATTCAAAACTTGCCTTAAGATATGTTTTATTTAAAATCATTTAGAGTTCCAAATATCGGCGATGTGTACCTCTCTTGGAGGGCCTCGGGCGTGGCGGTGGGAACAGCAGCAGCGGTGGAGGCGTGTCGAGGCGCGGAGGAGGAGGCGCGGTGGAGGCCACGGGGCAGCGGAGGAGGGCGCGGTGGAGGCCACGGGCAGCAGCAGTGGAGGCGTGTCGAGGCGCGGAGGAGGCGCGGTGGAGACCCACGGGCAAGCGGAGGAGACTGGGGCGGCAGCAGTGGAGCCGCCTGAGGAAGAAAAGCAGCGGCGCCGGTGTCACGAAGAAGCGAGACAGACCTTGGCGCGAGGAAGAGAGAGGGCTTGGCGGTGTTCGACGAGGAAGAAGGCAGCGGATCGATCTGCGGCGCTGGAGGTTATATAGCGAGGAGAATTACTCCGGTGCCATCCACCAACAGGGAGTAAAACCCTTTACTCTCGGTGGTTTGTTACCAACCGGGAGTAAAAGTACCTTACTCCGGTGCGTGTTACCAACCGGGGGAGTAAAAGTATCCTTCTCGGTTGGTAACACGCACCGGGAGTAAAGGACCCTGGCGGGCAGCATGGCTGCAGCCCACCTTTACTCCGGGTGGGCTTCCCACCCGGGGAGTAAAGGTGGCTGCAGTTTCGTTCCCCTTTATTTTAAACAATAGTCTTGTTACATACAATAGAAATGCAATAGTTTTTATTAAATACATAGTAAATTAAATAAAAGGCATAAAATTATTTTGTTAAAAATATGAATTTTATTTTTGTTTATTGCACATAGGAAAAATCGATAACCTAACTTTTTTATTTTTTGTTAGAATTATAAAACATAATGGAACTAATATTTATTATTTCGTTAATGCAAAAATGTAGTGTTTAATTAAAATTATTAAAATTATTGGTTTTGGACAGGAAATTTGTTTTCATATCATTTTAACGTTAATATTTTAATTTTTCATCACTCGGTATCCTAATAATTTACCTTTTGAGAGAGAAATCCCACCAAATCAAACATTGATTTAATTTAAAACATGACATAATAAACATCTGAATTCACAATTATTACATAATATCTCAAACACACACTATATTAAATCACTATATCATCAAGTGGGCACTGACGGTGAACTTCTTCTTTATGTATGTCCCTTGGTTATGATAAACCCGTAACCATGGAGTGTCCTCATCATTTACCAAGATGCTAGGGTCTTTGTTCACTTTGAAGGCGGAATTCGGTCATCCTTTTCATATTCTTACGACATGTCCGACTTGTCCTCAATTCCCACGATGACTCTTTTCCTGAAAGAACTATGTGGCGCTTTGGCTCTTTGGTTGAGTCATTATCATTTTTCCCTCTTTTTGGTTTGGTAGACATATCATTGACATAGAACACTGATTCACATCCTTGGCAAGGACGAATGGTTCGTCTTTGTACCCAATATTACTAAGGTCTCTTGTTGTCATTCCATACTCGTTGTCTCTTTGTTACTCCGCCTCGGTCACCTTGACCCATTGGCACTTGAACAATGGGATCTTCAAAGTAGGTGCATATTCTAGTTCCCATATTTCATCTATCGTCCATAATATATACGCTTATTCCCATTGAATTACTGTGGCATCTATCACGGACACCCTTTGTTTTGGTTGGTACTCCTTTTATCTTGGGCTCTTTGTGTAGAATATGTTCCCATTTATCTCGTACCCTTTGTATGTGACGATATGCCATGATGGTTGCATAGCCAATAAATCTGATTGCTCATGGATGCTCTCATCACCTTGACATTTTTTCGCAACCAACCGCCGAAAGTTTCCATGTGCTTATCGTAATCAAGCTTGAGTCTTCGAAACTCGGATCGTAAGAGATCCTTGTGTGTCTCAATATACGGATCTACCAAAGAGGAGTTACGTAGAAGCTGTGTAGTGCGCTTTATTGAAATAATCATCATCCGTACCAATATATGTTTTCCTCCCTAGTGTCCCCTTTCCGCTTAGTCTCCCCTCATGTCTCGATTCGGGAACACCAATCGAGTCAAGGTCGAGAATAAAGTCAACCACAGAACTCAATGACCTCTTACATTTCCATAGCCCTTGGCGATGCTTCCTTACAGGCGAAACACGGTTGTGAACATATTTCTTTAGGACTCCCATGAATCTCTCTAAGGGGAACATGTTGTGTAGGAACACGGGACCGAGAGTGAAAATCTCCTTGACTAGGTGAACTAGGAGGTGTGTCATAATATCAAAGAAGGAAGGAGGAACACTAACTCAAAGGCGGCGAGACATTGAACCACATCATTACGTAGTTTAGCTAGATCAGTTGGATCAATTGCCTTACGAGAAATTGCATTGAGGAATGCACATAGCTTTACGGTGGCTAGGCGTACATTTGGAGGTAGAATTCCTCTTAATGCAAGCTGGAAGTAATTGCGTCATGAGAGCGTGTGAGTCATGGGACTTTAAGTTCTGAAATTTCTTCTACGGCACATTTATAATACCCTTTATATTCGAGGAGAATCCAGATGGTACCTTGATGTTGTTTAAGCATTCAAACATGATTTCCTTCTCCTCTTTGCTTAGAGTGTAGCTAGCGGGGCGTAAGTAATGGCGTCCATCATCATCTTCTACGGATGTAGGTTGTCTCTTTCTCTCAAACAACGAGGTCTGTCGTGCTTCAAATGTGTCCTTAGGCTTTCCATACACACCCATAAAGCCTAGCGAGGTTCACACAAAGATTCTTCGTCAGTGCATCACGTCGATCGAACTCACGGACCTCGAGGACTTGCCAATAGGGTAGGTCCCAAAATATGGACTTTTCTTCCACATGGGTGCGTGACCCAGTGGCGTCTTTCGGAATAGGTTGGCTTCCATGTCCTTTTCAAAAACGACTTTCACATCATTGACCATATCAGTACATCCTCACCGGTTCGGTTGCGAGGCTTGGTCGGTGGTCGATTTCCCTTTAAAATGCTTACCTTTCTTTCTTACGGGGTGATTTGCGGGAAGAAATCGGCGATGGCCAAGGTACACGACCTTTCGACATTTTTTCAAGAATACACCTCTAATATCACCGAAGCGGTGTGTGCATGCATTATATCCCTTGTTTTGGTATCACGAAAGATTACTTAGAGCAGGCCAATCATTGATTATTACGAACAACAATGCTCATGAGATCAAAGTGTTCTGTTTGTACTCATCCCACACACGTACACCTTCTTTATTCCACAAAATGAGAAGTTCATCAATAAGTGGTCTCGGTACACATCGATGTCATTGCCGGGTTGCTTCGGGCCTTGGATGAGCACGGGCATCATAATGAACTTCCGCTTCATGCATAACCAAGGAGGAATGTTGTAGATACTTAGAGTAACAGGCCAAGTGCTATGACTCTTTATTACGCTCTCCAAAAGGATTGATACCATCTGTACTTAAAGCAAACCTTAAGTTTCTTGCGTCATTTGCAAACTCGGAATTCTCTGTCGATTGCTCTCCTTTGGGACCCATCGGTGAGGGTGTCTCAACATATTGTCTACCTTACGGTCTTCTTTGTGCCATCGTAACAATTTTGCATGTTCTTTGTTTACGAGCAGGCGTTTCAAGCGTGGTATTATAGGAGCATACCACATAACCTTGGCGAGGATTTTCTTACGTGGACGTTCGCCCTCAACATCACGGGGTCATCTACTTTGATCTTATATGCATGACGCATGGCATACGGGCATGCATCCAATTTCTCGTCGTACTCTTTGCCACGGTATAGGATGCGAGTCATTAGGACATGCATGTATCTTCTCTATTTCTAGCCCCATAGGACAGGACAACTTGTTTTGCTTCGTAGGTAGTGGCGGGCAATTCATTGTACTTGGAAGCATCTTCTTTTGGATTTTAGTAACTCTCCAAATCCCTTGTCGGATACACCATTCTTTGCCTTCCATTGCAGCAATTCTAGTGTGGTTCCCAACTTTTTACGCCTGCATCACAAGTTGGGTACAACAATTCTTGTGATCTTCTAGCATCCGCTCGAACTTGATCTTCTCCTTTTCACTTTCACATTCTCTTTGTGCATCACGAATGACGACAAAGATCATCGATGACTCATCTTCTGCGACTACCTCTTCTTGACTTCTCCCATTGCGGTATCATTGAAGCACGCACCATCAGGAATAATATCATTGTCGTCCCATTGTTCTTCTTCATCTTCTTCCATTACAACACGGTTTCTCCGTGCTTTGTCCAACAAATATAGTTTGGCATGAAACCCGACTTGAACAAGTGTGAATGAAGAGTCCTTGAGCAAGGATATTCCACCGTATTCTTACATATGGCACATGGGGGCTTGACATGAAACCGTCGCGTTTGTTTGTCTCGGTTAGACGTAATAAAGAATGCTGCGCCGTCAATGAACTCTTGTGGCGGCGATCAGCATTATACATCCAATGACGGCTCATCGCATTACATGACATAAATATCATATTAAAACCTAGATCATAATTAATTATTTATACAACATGCGTGCCACCACAAAAAAGATACAAATTTATGAAAGCATCGCTACAATGTAGACAATCCCAACTACCACTAAAAGAACTAAAGCTAAAATACATTTAGGGAGCACAAGGATTTTGTGACCAATCTCAACTAAAAGCAGAGCCAGATCCCCGATTGTGCAACATCTTTGGGCTTCTTAATTTGGATCTTTGCCTCATTAGCCGCCGTATCTGCTGTTGTGCAAGATATTTTTGCACGAGTTCAACATACTCTTCCTCCCGAAGAGAAGCACGAACATCGTCACTTGCCATCCCTTTGAAATTAAAACAAAAATTAGAACTTTAATCACAACCATCATGAAAATAGGTATAAACTAACCATAATCATTAAATACGATAAAATAACTCACATTGCGATCCGGACACTTGTAGAAGATCGATCCTTGTTGGGACCCTCCTTCTTCACTCGGTACTCCATCACAATCTTCATCTCATCACGACACTTGCATGGAATGAGAGGAAGGCCCGGCCTAGTCGCTTTGGAAACCCATGAGAGGCCGAGGGACCGGGAAGCGATTGCCATCTACTCTCTATACTCATTTTTAATACACTATAAATTTCTTCTTTTATAAACAAATAAAATTAACAAACTATAAAATTATCTAGATCTCTAAACAATGATATTTTTAATGGTCATTGTGTTCTCGTCTTTTTTCTTTGCGGCGGTAAGTAATTCATATGATATTTTCGCAAATTAACGAGAAGAATGGGAATGTACACACATAACGAGACTACTACGACGATATCGGGACGTGTGAATAAATAACCATCCATACTAGTTGACCTTGCTTACATGATCATCTCGGCGAGCATTTCTCCACGGGGGACGGCACCGTGCTTAGCCGCGGAAGAGCTCCAATTCTACGAGGAAGGAACACGGTCTTCCACGACCGTTGCCGCTCTCCCTCGTAGAATCAAAGCTCCTCGCCAGCGTCCGTTACCTTTCGGCGGAAAACGTGCTTTCGCCGAGATGAACACGGTCCGCAAGTTCAACTAGTATGGATTTTCTATAATTTTCTAACTATTTTCTAAGTTTATATTTATATATATACTACGTTTTGGGTACGGTGATTGCGAGACTCTGCGGCGATATCGGGACATGTGAATAAATAACCATCCGTACTAGTTGACCTTGCTTACGTGATCATCTCGTGAGCATTTCTCCACAGAGATGGCACCGTACTTGACCACGGAAGAGCTCCAATTCTACGAGGAAGGGAACACGGTCTTCCACGACCATTGCCGCTCTCCCTCGTAGAATCAAAGCTCCTCCTTGACGTCCGTTACCGCTTCGGCGGGAGAACGTGCTCGCCGAGATGAACACGGTCCGCAAGTTCAACTAGCTACTTTAACCTTATTTCATGTAAATATGCAAGCTTGAAGTGATTTTGAGCTCAAATTGCTTACAAATGAAAAAAACCAAAATAAAGAACCATATATATATATAGTGAACAAAATGAGATAAGACAATGGTGAAAAATGAGAGTATGAGATTGGTAACCTTTACAACTGAAGAATCGGCGGAGGAATCGAAGAAATCGATGGAGGAATCGAATAATGGATGGAGGAACAATGGAGGAAGGGAGGAAGCAAGAACACTACTGCGGTGAGCTTCAAAATGTCTTTGAGCTCGGGCTCGGGGAGGAAGGAGGAGGCGGCCGATTTATAAAGGGAGAACATTTAGTCCCGGTTGGTGGATCCAACCGGGACTAAAGGTAACTTTCAACCCAGGCGCAGCCACGGCCCGAGAGTGAACCTTTACTCCCGGTTGGAGCCACCAACCAAGGGAGTAAAAGTATACCTTTAGTCCCGGTTGGTGGCTCCAACCGGGACTAAAGGTCCCCGCCACCTGCATGCTGCAGCGCGATAGCCGTTGGGGCGGGGACCTTTAGTCCCGGTTGGAGCCACCAACCGGGACTAAAGGTATCTCTAGTCCCGGGCGCAAAAAATTCCGGGACTAGAGCCCATTTTAGCCGAGGATCAAAGGTCTGTTCTCTACTAGTGAAACCAGCTTGTTTCCGTGAAAATGTTGAATTCCTTCTTCTCGAAATGATAATAAAGAACATTGAGTTGACAAAACAGTATTTTCCTTTGGAATGCTGGAATATTTCCTGTGTTTCCTACATTTTTCTTGCGAAAATAAACTTTCCTATGAAATTTCTCCATTCAACGTAGTTTTCATGAAGGAATTGTGTAGGGTTATAACCTATAAGAATTGTTGCTATGTGGCCCTTTAATTTGGAACAAATGACTGGCCATCCTGAAAATCCTATAAAATTGCTATGGAATGGCTCAAACTATAGGAATTTTGGAGGAAATCTAGCTAACATGAGGTCCAAACTCTTGGAAACTTCCCTTTGTCTATATTTCTCTCTCTTCTCCCAGTTCCTTTAGGATTGCAAGTGAAGTGCAACTCCATTCTTATGTTTTTCTTATTTCTACGTTTTAGACATCCCACATTTCAAACATGCCCTAAAAGGTTTTGCACAACAAACCCTGGCACCCAACCCATCTTTAGATTTGGTTTTGCACATAGATGTAACTGCACAACTACATAGTGATTTGATCCCTTTGAAACATGAAATGCTCCCAAAGCCTTATGATATGCCGACTTATTAAGGTTTGATTCCTTTCAATTTTGTCAATAGATCTATTTACTTTTAGGGTCTGTTTGGATCCTTTCATTTGAGCTGAATTGGGATCTACTTCGTGAACCAAGTTATTTGGCTTAAAATTTGATATTCCACCACTTTTCAAATCTAGAGTATAGAGTTACGTCAAATTCATATGGTAAGAAATGGAAAGAGAGACAGGAAGGAACAGAAAGAGAGATTCTTGGCGGCCCCCACAGCTTGATCTCCTCTGCTCATCTCTCGTGAGTTAGGACACAAAACGCTTCTTGTGGGGTGAGAGAGTGGGAATTGAGGAATACTCAATGTATTACTCAAGGCAAATCAGTGTGTACATATAGGAACAATGGGGAGCTTGGGACTAGGGCATTCAAGCCTGGGACCACAACATTCCACGATGGTCTGGGACCGGAGCATTCCACAATGGTCTGGGACTGGTCCCTACAGTATACACTCTAACACGCCCCCCGCAGTCGGAACTGAGAGCACAACGAACATTCAGACTGGACCTAAACTCTGTGAAGACGAACGTCGGCAAACCTTTGGTGAAGATGTCGGCGTACTGGGACGAGGTAGGAATGTGCAGTACGGACTTCACCAAGGGCGAATCGTTCTCTGACAAAGTGTAAGTCAATCTCGACATGTTTGGTATGCTGGTGCTGGACTGGATTGATGGAGAGGTAGACATCACTGATATTGTCACAATAGACCAACGTGGCGCGGCGAAGAGGACATCGAAGCTCCTGCAGAAGATGGCGCAACCAGCAGGCTTCAGTGACTCCATTCGCAACAGCGCGATATTCGGCCTCTACACTAGACCGGGACACTATGGGCTGACGCTTAGATGACCAGGAGATGAGGTTATCCCCGAGAAACACTGCATAACCCGACATGGATTTGCAATTGTGCAGGACAGCCTGCCCAATCAGCATTCGTGTAGATAATGAGATCAGCTAGTGAGGTCTAATGGAGGTGAAGACAAAGGTCCAGAGTGCCCTGGAGATACCGTTGGATGTGCTTCATAGCACCGAGGTGAGGCTCCCGTGGGTCGTGCATGTAAAGGTAGACCTACTGAACATCATATGCAATATCTAGGCGAGTGAAGGTGAGCTACTGAAGAGCTCCAGCTATACTGCGGTAATGGGTGGGGTGATTCACCGAAGCCCCATCAGTAGGGAGCTTGGAGTGAGTATCCACAGGGGTGCTGCACGGCTCGCAGTCACACATACTAGCACGGTCCAGGATATCTAGCATATACTATCGCTAAGAGAGGAACAAACTGACATCTCAGCGCTCAACAATGACACCCAAGAAATGATGAAGAGGCCCCATGTCCGTCATAGAGAATCCCCGGCGAAGAGTTGAAATAATATGCTGGAGAAAACTCATAGACGAAGCCGTGAGAACAATGTCATCAACATATAGGAGCAAGAAAGCCATATCAACACGCCTCGATAGAAAGAAAACAAGGAGGTGTCACACTTAGCTTCAACAAACCGAGGGAGGTGATGTGAGAAGCGAAGAGGTTGTGCCAGGCACGAGGGGCCTGCTTCAATCCATAGAGAGACTGACCTAGTCGGGTCTGGAAGGATCAACAAATCTGATTAGCACTATATTGTCTCTGTCAAGGTCCCATGTAGAAATGCATTCTTCACATCAAGTGATGAATGGGCCAAGAGCGAGATAGGGCCAAAGTGAGTACCACCTGAATAGTAGCAGGCTTGATGACGGGCTGAAAGTCTCACCATAATCAATTCTTGGATGCTGAGTAAAACTGCGAAAAAACCACCGAGCTTTGTAGCGGTCAAGAGAGCCATCAGGTAGGAACTTATGAAGGAAGACCCATTTCCTTATAACAACATTAACATTGCACGGTCGAGGCACCAAGGTCCAGGTGTCATTAGCCCATAGCGCATCGAACTCGGCCTGCATGGTTGAGGTTGAGGCACCAGGACGAATCAGAGAGGGCGGTGCGGACGGACATTGACACTGGGGAGAGGACCACCGTGTTGAGGTTGAGGCGGTCCATGAGCTGGCAGAAACTAGCTTTCCACGGGTGCGCATGTTGTGCGCATTCGTGATGGGGACAATGTCCTGCGATGTCGTGGAGGAAGTCCGGCCATTAGCGCGCCTGGCTCTTCTAGCAATAGCTTGGGACAAGAAGTCCACAGGGGCAGCGGTGCTAGGCACGACAGGTGTCATCGGTGGAGGTGAGGATGGCCTTGCACTAGAGGAGGGCAAGCCAGCCAGGGGGAATGCAGTCGTGCCAAGGCAGCAGATGGCCTAGCGGCTGAGGAGGGCGAGGCAGCGCCTGGGGCGACATCCATACCCCCAGGAAGACAAGTACCTGCATGCACAACACTTGTCCCAACAAGCAAGGCAGAACAATCATCATCGCTCAAAAATTCTAGCATGGTGGGATCCAGAGGGGAGGTGGAGATCTCGAAAAAAGGAAACAGGGCCTCATTGAGCACAACGTGTCGTGAGATGATTATCCGATTGGAATGGAGATCGAGGCACCGGTACCCTTTGTGATCGCTAGAGTTGCCAGACAGGGAGGAGCGAGGTTATAGTTTATGTGGAGTTGTGAATGACAGGTTAGGGTAGCAAGCACAACCAAAAACTCAAAGATGAGTGTAGGTAGGCTAGGTGCCATAGAGGGCAAAGAAAGGAGTGAGGCCATCCAGGGTCTTGGTGGGGTGACAATGGAGAAGGTAGGTGGTAGTGTGAAGGGAGTCAACCCAATAGACCGGGGAAGACTGGCCTAAAACAAAAGGGAATGCACAATGTTGTTAATTGTGCGAAGAGCACGCTCGGTGTGACCATTCTGTTGTGAGGTGTACGGGCACGACATGCGAAAGACTACATTGTGGGTAAGGAAGAACGTGTGGGCTGAGGAGTGATCGAACTCGCGGCCGTTGTCGCATTAGACTACCTTGATAGGGGAGTCGAACGGTGTGCACACATACGAGAAAAAATGAGAGAGAACGCCAAAGGTGTCGAACTTGAGGCAAAGGGGAAATGTCCAGGTGTAGCGAGTGCAATCATCAATAATGACGAGGTAATACTTATAGCTGCACAAACTCACAACTGGAGATGTCCAAAGATCACAATGTGTTAAATCAAAAGGATGAAGCGGTCGAGAGTCTGACATGCTAAAAGGAAGACACACATGGTGGCCTAATTGGCAGGCATGACAAATATGACCATTGTGGCACTTATTACAAGAAATAGCATGGGAATAATGAGCTTGGATAGTGCCTCTAGACTGATGTGACCAAGGCGGCAGTGCTAGAGGGTGGTGGAGGAAGTACCGGCGGCAAGGGCAGGGGTGCTGGTTGGTGGGAAGAATGGGTAGAGGTCACCCGTGCTACTGCACCCGGTGATCTCACTCCGTGTCTATAGGTCCTTTACAGAAAGGCCAAAGGGGTCAAACTCTATGGAACAATTATTATTAGTGGTAAAACGACGAATAGAAATCAAATTCTTAATAATGCTAGGTGAGACTAGAACATTAGAAAGACACAGAGGACATCGCGGTGTGGAAAATGAGTGTGACCCAACTAAGGTAATAGGGAGCAAGGCTCCGGTAGAATGGTAGATGAAGGACCAGACGACGGGGGAGGGTGAGAGGAAAATAGAATACTAGTGGTGTTGACCATGTGAGAGTCGACCCGGAGTCAGCATACCACTCATCGAGGGCGGTGGTGTCAACAACATGGTGCTGAACTTGTTGATGACTGATGACGTGGCCCAGGACCACCTTTGCATCGGTGTCTAGGGGCTGCTGCTGCTGTGGTGGTGGTGCGGTGAAGGGGGCAGGCGGGATGCCACCATAGCCAAATCCTGGCAGGGCGCCAAGGCCAGACACACTGAGGCCGGGTGGTGGCAGTGGCAGCGCAGAGTAATGGTACGATGATGACACGTACAGGTACTGCTGCTGCTATGGAATGGCGATGAAGGCGGCCGACGAGGCCCGAGTCAATGCCCCTGATGCACCACCAAGGCCATATGGGTGCAACCAAAATTGCACCGTGCCGACCCAGGCATTGGCGAACGTCACAGGTGGACAAGAGCCACCGAAGCCATTACCGAGAGCGGTCGGCTACTTGCCGGTACGCTCGCGACGACGGCTGGAGCGCTGTGAAGATGGGGCACCCTGCCCTACATTGGTGATGCCTGAGCCGCAGCTAGCAGCAGGAGGGCACGGAGCGGCATGGGGTGTAGCGACAAAGCCGGCGGTGCCGATGGAGTGGCATTGACGGCCACATTGTCGATGTTGATCTCCTCAAGAAGTAGTGTGTGGGCCTCCTCAAAGGTGGGAAAGGGGCGCTGCATCTTCAAGTTGGAGACCATGTGCCAAAACTTGCTGCTAAGCCCGTGGAGAAGCGTGAGGACGAGAGTGCGATTGCCGATGGGTCCCTGTACTCGTAGAGGGCGCTGACCATGGTCTCCAGGCGGCGACAGAAGTCAGTGATCGGCAGTGACCCTTGGTTGACCGTGTGAAAATCAGCGGAGTGCAGTAGAGCGCATGACTCATGCTGACCGAGGAATTTGGACTCAAGGAAGGTCTAGGCAACATGCGCGTTAGGGTGGCACATCATTACCGATTGCTGGAGGTCACGGTGGTGTTGCCATAGATCCAGGTGAGCACAGTGCAGTCCATCTACACCCATGACGAGCGATCAGTGTTGGCGACATTAGAGAGGACATGGTACGTGAGGGCATACTTGCCCAAGACAACGAGGAAGAGGGTGTGCACCGGCTGTAGTTGTTGGCGGCACGATCCAACACCATTGGGACGAGCACCTTGATGTTGAGGACGGCAAGGGCTTAGGATGGACGGCGACGTGTTGAGCCTTGTAGGCATCGAGACCAGTAGTACGGTCCGCAGCGGCCTTCCGGTGGGTGGCCTCGGCCTCTGTGGTTCGCTGGCGAGTGGCCTCAGCCTCGCGAGCGGCCTCCTGAGCAGCCTCACGCTCACGCTGATCAAAGACGGGCCGCACGTTCAGCGTCAGTCTCGCACATGGTGGACGAGTGAGTCAGATCAGGGTAGGAGCGCGCGCTAGGAGTCAGCAGCCGTCGAGTTAAGGTTTGCATAAGCGAGGAGAGGTCGCAGAAGCGAACCGTCTCGCTGATACCATGAGAAAGTGGGAATTGGGGAATACTCGATGTATTTCTCAAGGAAAATCAGTGTGTACAGATAGGCACAGTGGGGAGCCCAATACCAGAGCATTCAAGCCTGGGACCAGAGCATTCCACGATGGTCTGGGACAGGAGCATTCCACAATGGTCTGGGACTGGTCCCTACAATATACACTCTAACATGGGGGACCCTCACTGCTGCCATCAAGCTCTCACAGGTGGCAACACTTCAATTAAGATCTGAAATGGAGTATGATTCTTGAGATAATATTCAATTCTATAGAAACAAACATGCCTGCAGTAAGAGAAATTTTACAGTAACTAGGATCACGCCTGTGCATTGCAGCAGGAACCTAAATTTTAAGTTTAAACATGTGTTGTACCATTACAAAAAAACAATTATTTAACTACTATGTTCCTTTGACAATGATGACCATGAAAAAGGCAGGGTGAGCTTTCTGTCTTATATATTGTAACTTCGATAGAACTTGGCTAGGGCCTATCACAAATTTACCCTACAATATTTTTTTTTTTTTTTTTCCAAAGGTTCTGCATGCGTTGCATGCAAACAAGGAAAGTCATGGGCTCTGTGCTCATAGCCTTATTACTTCATTCACGCAACAGACAAACACATTTGTCAATTGCCAATCAATGAACACAATCATAAACCGACGCTTCATCTCTCTCCATTAGCCGAGTTAGTGGGCACCATCCATGTCGTTAGGTCCTCGGCGATGGCACCAGGATTATCAGGAGGCTCTGCGTTGGTGAGAAGCTCGCATTGCTTGCTATGGTGGTGAATCAGTTTGATGGCCTCTTGCCTGACATGTTTTGTGTTCGTGCATGTGTTGTTTGTCACGAAACAAGAGAGGGATGATTCTTCCCCATACCGCCACCAATCAAGGAGCAAGCAATGCAAGCCAAGACTTGAATTGGAATGACCCCGCACAAAACTGGAAAGCAACATCACGGGTCCAAGACGTGAATTTCAACGGCGTGCAGTCCATTCGACAAAAGGTACGACATATTCATCTTTCTTCAAAACCTTGACTCTTGTTTCCCCAACAACACATCTTTCTTCATCCATGAGACGGGACTATTGGGAATCTAGCAAAATCCACTTGATGCACTGCATGTGTCCTGTTTCCATGACTAGTAGAGTGCTCATGCTAACGCTAAAATAAGATCAAATTTGTAAAAATAAAATAAAATGAAATGAACAGTTAGATTCATTGAGATTCACGTCTCATATATTGTATAACCAAATATTTTTGTCACATAACAACTGATCCTTTAAAGAGGCGACAACATCATTGGACGCACTCACCAATGACTTTCTCCATCCCCACATTGTTTAAACTTGAGGTTACAAAGAAAACAAACATTTCTATAACATAAGAAATATGAAACATAGTAAGAAAATAGGTGTTTGTCGACTACTTACCACATCACCATGCTAGGACATCTTTATACACAATATTTTTGGTGGTCTTCCCTGAGGCATCTACTTCTGTCTTTGGTTTGATCAAATTCTTCTCATTTGTCTTGATACACCCCTTGATAGTGCGACATAAAGATGTCCATGTGAGAAAATAGGCTCCGGAAGATAGATGACAACATTTTGGGATGGTTTGGCCTTCCGCTTTGTTTATGGTCATTGCAAAACTCAGGTGGATTGAGAATTGTTTTCGCTTGAACCTGAAGGAAAGTGAGATGTCGTCTAACGGAGCCATAGAGATTCTAGGAATGAACACCCTCTTGCACTCTTACCTGCATGGTGGCCACCAACTATTTCTCCGTCAATTACATTGTCTTGGAATATGCTCTAACCATGAGTTTTGTCCATTGCACAATCCGTGTTTAGGATCTAGATTGCGGAGAAGGATCACAGGGAAATGGATTTTCACTTTGAGCTCATGTGTGGGCAGACCATTTGGAGCAATGGAATTTAGGAAGTCAATAGGGTAGTTATTTCTTGAATCGTCGTCGACAGAGTTGAAGCTATGAAAAAACATTTTTGTCACCTAGAAACTTGTAAATCATCTTTGCATTTAGCTGATCTACATGTGCATTTTTTGGTAGAAAGAATGGCCCCTGTGCTCATATAAGCTGTTGATCTTGCATTTTCTTCCTCAGTGACGGAAAGATCTAATTTCTTGAATGAGTTTGTTTATTGAATCTTTGTCGTCTATATATCCCATTCAAATATCATCTGCAAGGCATACATAATCATCTCCAATTGTCTCTTTCGATGTCATTTCCAGTTCTATGTAGATAATCTGAAAAACATGGGTCAGATTGAGCTCTCATGTTATGTGACAATCTTATATTCCTTATATTGTCCCATAAATATGATCTCTGCAGCATAGCATCTGTTATCTATGCTCTCGTCCCACATGTTACCATAGGAAGCATCTACCTAAAATCTCCACCAAATAGCACAACCTTTCCCCCAAATAGCAAAGAACAATCCATAATATCCTGTAGGGACCTATCAAGAAGACACTCGACAGCTTGACGTTTTGTCATTGCAACCTCATCATTCTAGTACCCTCGTCAAGCTGTCGAGTGTATTCTTGATAGGTCCCTACATGATATTATGGATTGTTCTTTTCCATTTGAGGGAAAGGTTGTGGTATTTGATGGAGATTTTAGGCAGGTGTTTCCTGTGGTAACATGTGGGACGAGAGCACAGGTAATAGATGCTACACTGCAGAGATCATATTTATGGGACAATATAAGGAAGATACGATTGTCACGTAACATGAGAGCACAATTTGACCCATGGTTTTTACATTACCTACTCAGAATTGGAATGGCATCGAAGGGACGGTTGGAGATGATTATGTATGCCTACCAGATTATATTGTAATTGGATATACAGACGACGAAGATTCAGTAAACAAACTCATTCATGAAATATTTCCATCACCGGAGCAAAATGCAAGATCAACAGCTTATATGAACACACGTGTCATTCTATCTACCAAAAATGCATATGTAGGTCCACTCAATGCAAAGATGATTGACAATTTTCCAAGTGAGGAAAAGGTTTGTCATATCTTTGACTCTTTCGATGACAATTCAAGAAAAACTACCCTATTGACTTCCTAAAGTCCATCACTCCAAATGGTCTGTCTCCACAAGAGCTCAATGTGAAAAACCACTACCCTGTGATCCTTCTCCGCAATCTAGATCCTAAGCACGGATTGTCCAATGGAACAAGACTCATGGTTAGAGCATTCCAAGACAATGCAATTGATTTAGAAATAGTTGGTGGTCACCATGCAGGCAAGAGGGTGTTCATTCCTAGAATCCCTATGGCTCCGTCGTACGATATCTTACTTCATCCTTTCAAGTTCAAGCAGAGACAATTCACGATCCGCTTGAGTTTTGCAATGACAATCAACAAAAGCATAGAGCTAAACCAACCCAAATGTTGGCATCTACCTTCTAGAGCCTATTTTCTCACATGGACAACCTTATGTCACGCTGTCAAGTGGTGTATTGAGACAAACGACAAGAATTTTGGCCAAACCAAAGAAATAAGTAGATGCCTCGGGGAAGAGCACAAAAATATTGTGTATAAAGACATCCTAGCATGGTGATGTGGTAACTAAGTAGTCCGCAAACACCTATTTCCTTATTGTGATTCATATTTCTTTATGTTACAAAAATGTTTGTTTTCTTTGTAGCATCAAGTTTAAACAATGTGTGGATGGAGAAAGTCATCGGTGGGTGAGTCCAACGATGTTGTCATCTTCTCAAAAGATCAGTCATTATGTGACAAAATATTTGGTTATACAACATATAAGATGTGAATCTTAATGAAGAATCTAATTGTTCGTTTTATTTTTTTAGAAATTTTATCTTGTTTTGTATTATGCCATATCGTTAGCATGGGCACACTACTAGTCAAGGAAGGATTTCTTGTGACAAAGTTCTCCCACTCTGTTCTACCTATTTTCCCATCTTGATTTGCATCAGCATCCGAAAATGTCTATCATCACCACATAAGTCACTGTTAAGTTATAATTCCAGTGTTAGTCACAGTCACAGGTTGACAGGAACAATTTACAACCCAAATAACCATTTGATATGATTTTTGATGAAATGTTTAAAAGAACCTCGTCAAGGATTGCCTGTGATATGTTCAGATAGGTTCATTCCTGGTTTTCCTATGAGGGCAACTAACATCTGCTTAACCTATGCTAGGAGGATTACACAAGTTTTTGTTAGATTTAATATGGGCTTGGCCCATATTTTATTCTATAATCAAAATAAATCCTAGGCCCATATTAAATTGCTATGGTGCATCATAGTTTTAATCCCGTCTGAAATTTTTGACTGTTTGTTGAGTCAATTCAAATGGATTAACTACTTGTGCACCTATTGAGAAGTTAAAAGAGTCAAAGCACGTGCCCCCACGTGCGCGGTTAGTTTTGCCACATGGGATGGTCAAGGAGGGAGCAACACATGGAGATGGTCGTATATCTACCGCATGTTGCGAGTCTACATGCACAGTGTGGCCGAGTCTTCTCCCATAACTCGAGGATCTACATGCATGGTGAGGCGCGGTCGCATCTCCTCTGTAACTCGTAGTTGTCCACGTACGGAGAACTGCGGGTGCATCTCTTCCTGTAACTCCTGCGCTATTTGACTCCACCCTTCCTCCCATTAAAGGGCACTCTCTGTCGAGCCACCTCTGAGCTTCCACGTCCCAACCTCTACGTGCATGAAGAATTGAGAGAGCAGGCCTCCAGAACCACTGTCTACTTCTGCGACAACTACTTGGCTGTGCGTGCGATCAGGTTTTTGGGGAGCACTGCCATGACTGCTCGCCTCCGGATCGTCTTCTCCCTCGCTGGATTGTCATGCACACGCCCTGACCTCACCGGATTGTTGTCACACCCAATTTTAAGAATAAAATTGAATGCATAAGCCTTATGTGCGCCCAAAGATCAGTCACACACAGAAGCTGACAAATTACAAAGTATCATCAAAAGTGTTTATTACATCATGAATAATAACTCCTTACAATAATATGAAGTATATATTAAAAGCGGAAGAACTAGATAACTACTCTCCACGAGTGCCTCCAAACTCCACAGGGACGTCGACCGGTGAATCACAAGTCTAGTAATCCTCAGGGTAGTCGCCGTAACCACTGCCATCTGTTACCCATCTGGAATTTTTATCCAAATAATAAAAATAAACAAGCATAAGTACATCTCATACTTAACAAGGATAACATGGGGTTATGAAGCTCAAGAGGCTGACACTGGTTTACTACGGTTAGCATTTTAATAAGTCACAATTTTAGCATTAAGTATCTTTAAGTTGTGGTTAAGCCCCAATTAAACCACATGATAGTAAACATGAATAATAACCATCATTAGAGTTAAAATTATTAATAACATGAGAATTACTATTACATCGGTTTTCGGATTCGCTCGATTCAACTGTTACGATATTTTTACCGTGGAGTTTGGATCATGTGGTTTGGAGAGTAGTTATCTAGTTATTCCACTTTTAATATAGACTTGATATTATTGTAAGGAGTTATTATTCGTGATGTAATAAACACTTGTGATGATACTTTGTAATTTGTCAGCTTATGTGTGCGAGTGATCTCTGAGCGCACATAAGGCTTATGCATTCAATTTATCCTTAAAATTAGGTGTGACAAATTGGTATCAAAGCCGTGTTGACTGTAGGACGCAAGCCTAGTTAGTGATGGATGTCTTAGCATCTTTTGCTTCACTTATTCATGCTTACTACGTTAGTCTTGTTATTTGATAAAATTATTATGCTTCTTTCATTTTACTCCATTATTAAAATTTATTGTTTCTAATTCATCTCAATTTAAATCTATAGATGCCTCGTGCCAAGAAGACCGCTCGCATCAGCACCGGAGGCTACTACCCAGCGCGTGCTCTGTTTGTACCCATGGCGCCACCGGAGGAGGAGGTCGTGGTCATCTCAGATGACGAGGAGGACCCCGTGCTCGAGAAGGACCTTGTGCTCGTGGAGGACATCACTGAAGAAGATGAAGAGGAGTGGGTCACCCCACCAGCACCAGCACTAGTGGCAGCTCCAGCACCAGCGCCAGTGCCAGCTCCGGCACCAGTGCCTGAGCCACTCCCAGAGGAAGTTGTATATGTGCCGCCACCGGTTGTTCCAGGGGTGGAGGATGAGATGGGTTGGACTCACAAGTACTACTTCAAGCAAGCTCTAGACACAACCTACTACCATTCACTACTCACCAACATGCTTGAAGACTACTACTCGGACCGGAATGCCTCCATCAAGTATTACTGTGCTGAGTATACACACCCCTTGGAGGCCACGTACTGGAAGACAGATGTGTCCATCACTGTTTGGAATGAAAGCAAGGATGGTCAGAAGGTGGAGACTGTCCATGGACACACAACAAGATGGGTTAAAGCGTCGGATAGCATGGAGGACATAGCTCAGGAGGCCTACATCCACTATCATGGTCGACGTTATGAGGCCATGAAGGAGGATCACTTTAGGTTCCTTCCCCGCCATGATCCAATGGATGGGACTTGGCTGATTCAAGATCCACAAAATAGTGATCCAACCTTGGATGCAACGGTCAGGCATGTTCATGCGTTGCAAATGGCGAATGAGGAACTCCAAGGAGAGCTACGTGAGGTGCAGAGGTCCAAAAAGTGTTTCCAAAAGCAGATTAATGCCCTGAGAGCTTAGCTCAGATTACCCCCGCTCTATGAGAAGAAGCCCCCAAAGTTTACCATCATCGACACCGCCCCTTAGAGTTATGATGCCACTTTGTAATAAAAACGTTGTCAGTTTCACGGGTTGAGTCAAGTCAGTGTGTGCCTCGTGAGTCTTTATTGCTTAGTTGTTTGTGCTTGTGGCATTGGTTGATTTGGAGTTTTCATGATTGTTGGGAGATTGTGGGCATGTCCACAAATCCCATAGTAAAGAACCATAAGTTTGAGTTGATGAATAATATAGTTGATGTTGCTTTATCTTGTCTCCGCTGTTTCTAAATTTTGGAGCAGTCTGTGTTCTTTATCATATATCTCAAACTCCGTACGTCCAAAAACATGAAAATTTTATGGAGATGACTAGACTTCTGTATCTTTCAAATGCCACTAATGTCACATTTTTATCAGTTCAGGTTTGGAATATCTAACTATCACAAACTGAGGTTGCTGCGTTGCCTGGAGTCCAGAATAGATTGGGTCGCACTCTGTTTTTGATTAACTTAATGACAGAATCCGAAAAAGTGTTCTATAATAAATTTGTACAAAATTTCATAAGCTTTTCAACCATGTAAAGAACGTCTTTAAATGATGTTTGGAACTTGTGATATGCCTTGTTTTACCGATCTGCTGTCGTTGGAACTCGCCCAAAACTGTGCAATTTTACTTTTTCTCTTATACAAGTGATCTTTTATGGGATATTTCTAAATTTCACTTATGTGCCTTGGAAAACAGATGGCCACTAGAGGAGGTAGAGGCAGAGGCAGGGGTGCCCCGTGGATCCACCTCCACCACCACCGGTGACTGTGGAACAACTCATGGGAATGCAAGCACAATTGATGCAGGCAATGATGCAACGCATGGATAACCAGCCTATAGGAGGACCACCGACCATCCATTTCAGAGACAAGCGCAGAGAGTTTATGAAGGGACACCCTCCGGTGTTCAACCACGCTGCTGATCCTTTGGAGGCAGACAACTAAACATAGCACAGTGCAATGATCTGGAAAAGGTGCTATATGCTTCCGGACAGCTTCAGGGAGCAGCTCAAGATTGGTGGCAGCCATTCCAATATGGACATCCCAACAATGCTTCGGCTATCTCTTGGGCAGAATTCAGGGAGAACTTCCGGTCTTATCACATCCCAGAAGGGTTGGTGGAGTTGAAACAGGAGGAGTTCAGGGCTCTAAAGCAAGGGTCTATGTCTGTGGCGGAGTACTGTGATAAGTTTGCCCAACTATCACGCTACGCCCCTAATGATGTAGCTGACCCTAATGATGTAGCTAAGGATCACCAGAAGCAGCGTCTCTTTCTCAAGGGGCTGTACAATGGTCTTCAACTCCAGCTCATGTCTAACACCTACCCTAACATCCAAGCATTGGTGAACCATGCTATTTTGATTGACAATAAGCGCAAGGAGATGGTCGCCAAGAAGAGGAGGCTTCAAGGATAGGCCTCTGGATGCAACACTCACCAACGTGCCTACCCACAACAGGGTTTCCAGTGGGGGTACCAGGGGTAGTCCAATAAATGGAACCGTGGTCAGTACCTGCAGCGCAACTAGTTCCAGCAGCGTTAGTAGAAGCAGTAGTAGGGTGGCTGGCAAGTACCACGCCAGAGCATGTCCAACAACACCCCATGAAGACAGGTGCACCTAACACTTCCAACAAATGTTTCCACTATGGCAAAGAGGGCCACATGTCTTACAACTGCCCTGAGAAGCCAAACCAGCAAACCCCCAAAGGCAGAATAGCAATCAGAAGCCAGCACCCAATTCTAGAAAGGTGAACCATGTGTCCGTTGATTCTACACAGGAGGCACCTGAGGTCATGCTGGGCATGTTCAGTGTCAACTCTATTTCTGCTACCGTTCTTTTTATGATTCTGGTGCTTCCCATTCTTTCATTTCGCAAGCTTTTGTTAGAATGCATAGCATACCCTTATGTGCCATGAAAAATCCCATACTAGTAAATTCACCGGGAGGTAGCATGCAAGCTTCTTATTGGTGTCCCTCGGCTAGTATTTCTTTAATGGGTGGACTTCGAAGTGAGTCCTATTGTGTTGAGAATGGCTGGTATTGATGTTATTCTAGGTATGGATTGGATGATGCAACACCAGGCAGTGATTCAGTGTAAGGAGGAGGAGTAGTTGTTTTGACCACACCAAAGGGGGACATAATCAGTGTAGATGTGGTAGTGCAAGCACAACCGACAGCCACTGTGAACCAGCTGAATGATAATGCCAACCAGCAGGACCGTGTTGTGGAGTTCCCATATGTCTTCCCCGATGACTTGTCTGGTATGCCACCTAACCATGATATTGAGTTTATTATTGAATTATTACCTAGGACTGCACCCATAGCTAAGCGTCCATATAGAATGGGGGTTAATGAGTTAGAGGAACTTAAGAAACAATTAAAAGAGTTGCAGGAGAAAGGTTTCATACGCCCCAGTTCACCTCCATGGGGGCGCCTGTGATCTTTGTGGATAAGAAGGATGGCACCCAACAGATGTGTGTGGACTATTGGTCTCTTAATGAAGTCACTATCAAGAATAAGTATCCGCTGCCAAGGATTGATGACTTGTTTGATCAGTTGAGAGGTGCTTGTGTGTTCTCTAAGATTGATCTTCGCTCTGATTATCGTCAATTGAAGATTCGACATTCTGACATACCTAAGACAACATTTACTATGAGGTATGGGTTGTATGAGTACACAATTATGTCATTTGGTTTGACCAATGCACCTGCATACTTCATGTACTTGATGAATAAGGTGTTCATGGAGTTTCTTGATAAGTTTGTGGTGGTATTCATTGATGATATACTGGTATTCTCCAAGACTAAAGATGAACATGCTGAACATTTAAGGTTGGTCTTGTAGAAGCTCAGAGAACACAAGTTGTATGCTACGTGGAGCAAGTGTGAGTTTTGGTTGAAGGAAGTCTCTTTCCTGGGTCATGTCTCCAATGGTGGAATATCAGTGGATCTAAGCAAGGTAGAAGACGTGTTGAATTGGAAACCGCCAACTGATGTGAGTGAGATTCGTAGCTTTTTGGGATTGGATGGGTACTACAAAAGGTTTATTGAAGGGTTTTCTAAACTTGCCAAGCCTATGATAGCCCTGTTAGAGAAGAATGCTAAGTTTGTATGGTCTGATAAGTGCTAGGCTAACTTTGAGGAGTTGAAGAAGAGATTGACTATAGCTCCAATGTTGGTTTTGCCAGATTTAAGTAAGAACTTCTCCATCTATTGTGATGCATCTCGCCAGGGCCTCGGATGTGTTCTTATGTAAGAAGAAAGAGTTGTGGCGTATGCATTAAGGTAGTTGAGGAAGTATGAGCTAAACTATCCCACTCATGACTTGGAGTTAGCAGCAGTGGTTCATGTTTTGAAGATCTAGAGACACTATTTAATCGGACATAAGAGTGACATCAATACAAATCATAAGAGCTTAAAGTACACCTTTACCCAGTCAGATCTGAATTTGAGGCGACGTCATTGGTTGAAATTGATCAAGGATTATGATTTGGAAGTGCACTATCACCCCGGGAAAGCAAATGTTATGGCCGATGCTCTTAGTAGAAAGAGTTATGTTAATGAGGTTTAGGCGACACCAATGCCTGAGGAGTTATGTGTAGAGTTTGAGCAACTGAACCTAAGCATTGTCACTAATGCTACGGAGCTAGAAGCGACGCCTACCTTGGAGCAGGAAATACGCAAGGGTCAGTTGGAGGATGAGAAACTCAAGGAGATAGTAGAGAATATAGTGATTGGAAAGGCACCAAGTTTCAGGATAGATTAGAATGGCACTCTATGGTTTGGGAAAAGGATATGTGTACCCAAAGTGAAGACTATCCGTGATGCAATTTTGCGAGAGGCCCATGAGTCAGCTTATTCCATACACCCTAGAAGTACCAAGATGTACTTGGATCTTAATGAGAAGTATTTGTGGTATGGATTAAAGAGAGATGTGGCAGAGTATGTGGCCTTGTGTGACACTTGTTAGAGGGTGAAAGCTGAGCACCAAAGACCTATAGGGTTGATACAATCAATGAAGATACGTGAGTGGAAGTGGGAAGAAGTTGGTATGAATTTTATTGTTGGATTACCTCACACTCAAAGAGGTTATGATTTAATATGGGTAATAGTGGATCGGCTTACTAAAGTTTCCCACTTTCTACCTGTCAAGACTACCTATACAGGAGTGAACTAGCAGAGTTGTACATGGAAAGGATAGTGTGCCTGCATGGAGTCCCGAAGAAGATTGTGTCTGATAGAGGTACTCAGTTTATGTCGCAATTCTGGCAGAAGGTACATAGCTCTTTGGGAACCAAGTTGAATTTTAGTTCTACTTATCACCCCCAAACTAGCGGGCAAACAGAAAGGACCAACTAGATTTTAGAAGACATATTGAGAGCTTATGCACTGCAATATGGTACTAGTTGGGATAAGAGTTTGTCATATGCTGAGTTCTCATACAACAATAGTCACCAGAAGAGTCTCAAGATGGCACCTTTCAAGGTTTTGTATGGACGTAAGTGTAGAACCCTACTGTTTTGGAACCAAACAAGAGAGACTCAAGTGTTTGGAATAGATGTTCTTAGAGATGCCGAGGAACAAGTGAGGATGATCAGAGACAACTTGAGAGTGGCACAGTCTCGATAGAAGAGTTATGCTGATACCCGAAGACGAGAGTTGACTTTCAAAGTAGGGGATTATGTGTACTTGAAGGTGTCACCAATGAGAAGTGTGAAGAGGTTCAATATGAAGGGAAAGTTAGCACCAAGGTACATTGATCCCTTCAAGATTCTAGAGAGACGTGGAGAAGTGGCCTACCAACTGGAACTGCCTGAGAGTCTGTCAGGTGTGCATGATGTGTTTCATGTGTCTAAATTAAAAAAGTGTCTACAAGTACCAGAAGAGCAAATACCTTTAAAAGAACTTGCAGTTAACGAATATCTAACATATGAGTACCCGATAAAATTTTTAGAGATGGCAAAAAGGGTTACAAGGAGTCGAGTTATAAAGATGTGCAAGGTACAGTTGAATCGGCATACGGAGGATGAGGCTACTTGGGAAAGAGGAGAGGATATGAGAAAAGCATACCCGCAACTGTTCGAGTAAGCACCATCCAAATCTCAAGGATGAGATTCATTTTAAGGGGGTAGATTTGGAACACCCTAAAAATTGTCTTTTGTCAAAATAGATGAAATTGATTTAATTATGCATTTATGTGAGCATTGAACTTAGGGAAATAAAAATTTGTATGAAATTAAAATCAACTATAAGGATAGATACAAGTTGATGCATTCATGCTGCTGCAGTTTTATGATGACTGGTTTTGACCAAATCAGAAAATGGTTGCCAAATGCTTTTGAAATCAGATTTGTAAAACTCTAAAAATAAAAATAAAAAGAAAATTTCTTTTCCTTCCTTTCTCTCTCTTGGCTTTGGCTGAGCCAGCCTGCTTCCCCTTGGGCTGGCCCAGCTGAGCAGCCGACAGCCCGAGTAGCCTACAGGCTCACCCCTTCCCTCTCTTCAGCTGACCGTCGGGACCCACCCTTGCTCTCATTGCCGCGCAGGGCCTACATGGCAGTGCCGTCCCTATCCTCCTGCCGAAATCGGGAGGACCTCTCCTGTATCCCGCTGCCGCCGCACCCGAGCTTCTCGGTGTTGTTGGCTTATCCCCGCGCCCTCACCTCTATAAAAAGGGATCCTAGGTGCCACCGCCCCTCCTGCTACTCTATCGCAATCCGCCGCCAGAGCCGTCACAAACCCTAGCTCGCGCTACCGAGCTCGGGCCTCGTAGTTCTAGCGCTTCACCGCCTCTGTAAGCCGTGTGCTTCGCATCGAGTTCATGAAGTTACCGAGCCTTTTTCCTCTCATTTTATTGTGCTCGATTGATCGCTAATCATCGTTGAACTATGCAGGAGCTCGCCGTCTGCCTTTTTGAGTTGCCCGCCGTCCCCGTTCCATTTCCGCATTCGGTTTTCGCCGTGGTGAGCTCATTGTATTCCCCTCTTTCTCCCAGCGCTTTTCCCAAGCCATTTCGTGGCCTTTAGGGACGGTTTTATGTGCGCTGGCGACCATCCTCACCGCCGGCCATGGCTGCATCATCGCCGGAGCCCTATTTCCGACCGGCGATCTCTCTCTCCCTCTCTGATCTAATCTGAGCCATCCAAAGTAGATCCGATGGCCTAGATTCGTCCACACCCCTTTGTGTGGCTAATTTGTTAAAGAGCCCCTCGGATTCTTCATATTTGTACCCGCAGTCGTCTGCAGATTCAAAATCTTGTTTTTGATTTATTTTTAATCCGAATTAAGTTCGCGTTATTTACGAAATTGCCATCTAGAGCCCATTTTCATCATTTCTTACCCGTTTTAGATCCAATTTGTTCCGTTCAAGTTGCGTTAGATTCATAATTAAGTAATCTACATGTTTATGACACTGTTAAGATTTGTTTTCAACTATTAAAATTCGTGGCTAGATTTAATCTATTAAGCTGTTATAGGAAATCTTGTTTAATTCATAACTTTCACGTTTTAGATCCGATTTTCGTGATCTTCGCGTCTGTGTGTTTATAGTGAGACTTAGATTTGTTTTATAAACCTTTCATCTTGTTTTCATACTGTTGGTGCACTATTCTAATCATAGGTTTGTTTGCTATGCATGATTGCCTCTAGATGCTTGTATGTTGATGTGTTGATCGAGTATAGATGGTGAGCAATTCGTGGTTGACCAGGAGTACTTCTTTGATGACCCGGATCAGCAGGAACCCTTTCAACAAGGCAAGTATAGCATGGATGAGCAACTCATTGGGTTAACAATGGCTCGAACGATCGAGGCCCGGCTAGGATGAGCACGCTGAACCAACGCCTAGGCTAGGGTCGGCCATGACCCCTTCTCCTGCCTTAGCCACACGGAAGGCGTGTGACCTCTCCCCCATCACGACCACTGGGGTAGGATGGGGAGAGATCGAGCGTGGCTCAGTATGTCTGCCCTGACAAGAGCAGGCACGCCGCACCGACCTCACAAGGACCGAGGGTACAACAGTCACCTCGGTCCGTCAGATGCCATCCCTGTACCATGTCGCACCGAGACAGCACCACACAACAATGGCAACGGGTATGAAACCCACCGCCCAAATATGGACCGACAGGATACGCGTACGATCCCACCCACTATGGGATGGGATCCATGACAAGGATCTCGACCTAAAGACCTTCCCGACTTGCGGAGAGCCCCGATCCCAACGATAGGGGTCATGGCCCTCAGTCCCATGAAGTGACCAGATGAACAACGACCCAGGGCGGCTACCTACTATGGGTACGATGCCCCGGGAAGACTAAAGACGACGTTAAGATCATGATGGATGCCGCATTGCACAGGACAGCTGATGAACCATCACTGTGGCTACAGTGCTGCCACGGCCAGCACAGTAGCACCATGTCAGACCTTGCCACGACACGGCCACAAGACCATGATGATAGCCATGCTCGGGCGAGCTTCAGAAGATAGCGTAGCTTGTCAGCCAAGTTAGCTAGGCCTCCCTCCGGCTCTCGACCCTTCGGTCGGGGGAACCTCCTCTTTGTAATGAGCCCTGGCCCTGAACTCTATATATGGGCAGCCAGGGCTCCCATCTCTGGACATCTTCTGATTCTTCATCATCTACCATTCCATCCATAGCAGTAGGGCTCCTCAAGCTTCTCTTCGGGGTGCCTCATGTCTAGCATAGGTTCTACCACATCTTTCACCATTCTTGCACCCTACATTGTAAGAACTTCAGAGCGTTCAAGCGAGGAACACGCACTCGATCTTCTCTGAGACTGGACGTAGGGCTCCGGCCTAAACTAGTATAAATCCTCATGTCTATTGGATGCTACCATCGTCTTCCTAGAGCAGCGCGACAATCGTATAAATTTACTAGTTTGATTTACGAAACACCGACACTAAGCAAACAACCAATTTTAAGAAAAAAAAAAAACAAAGAAGGTGGTTGCTTTGTTTGTGGGAGCGAGGAGCATTGGGCAAGTGCATGCCTAGACCACAAATTCAAGCAAGAAAAGAGGTATGCAAACATTGTTAGCGAGGCTGAAGGAGTAACATCTGGTTATGGTAATCCTTTACCTACTATTCTTTCAGTCTATCATTCACCTAAGTGGAGGATGGATACTAGGGCTAACATAAATGTATGTGTCAATGCTTCTTTGTTTTCTTCTTATCAGGTCGGTGGGACTGGAGCCTTGCTGAAGGAGAGCGCGTCCCATGTGCGTATTCTTGGTGTTGCTATGGTCATTCTAAAGTTCACTTCGGGAAAGACAGTGCTGTTGAAGAACATGCAGCATGTCCCCTCTATAAAAAAAGAATGTAGTTATCGGCTCTCAATTGTGTCGAGATGGGTTACAATATTGTTTTTGAATCAAATAAATGTGTACTATCAAAGTATGGGACATTTGTTGGTAAAGGCTATGATTGTGGAGGCTTGTTCCACTTATCTTTGCATGATGATGTTTGTAATAAGGTCATGAACAATGTTATTATTCTTGATGGGTCGAATATTTGGCATTCACAACTTTGTCATGTTAATTTTGGTTGTTTATTGTGGCTAGCAAATCTGAATTTAATCCCAAAATTTAATTTAGTTAGAGGTTCTAAGTGCCATGTGTGTGTGTGCAATCTATGCAACCCGCAAGCCTCACAAGGCTGCGGAGGCGAGGAACTTGGCGCCATTAGAACTAGTTCGTTCCGATCTATGCAAGATGAATGGTGAGTTGACTAAAGGTGGCAAAATATACTTCATAACCTTTATAGATGATTGTATTAGATTTTGCTACGCGTACTTGCTAAAATCAAAAGATGAAGCGCAAACTTACAAAAACCCGTTGATTGTGTATTCCTTGGTTATACTATTCACAACGTTGGATAAAGGTTCTTAATAATAAATAATAAATTCTAGAGTACCTGATATGCATGTTGGTACTATAATGGAATTCGAAGATGCTATATTTTTGAAAGTGAATTTCCTATGAAAAATACACCTAGCACTTCTAGTTATGAACCTATAATACCCCATGAGCAATTTATTCCGATAGAACATATTGAGAAACCTCATGTGCAAAATCCTGAGGAGGATGACGTTGTAATTACTCGGAAGAGTAAGAGACGAAGGACTACAAAGTCTTTTCATGATGACTACATTGTGTACCTTGTGGATGACATACCATGAACCATTGAAGAGGCATATTCCTCTCCTAATGCTGACATTTGGAAGGAAGCAGTGCGGAGTGAGATGGATTCAATCATGTCTAATGAAAATTGGAAAGTCGTTGGACATCCTTATTGGTGCAAACCTATAGGATGCAAGTGGGTGTTCAAGAAGAAGCTTAGGCTTGATGGTACTATTTAGAGGTACAAGGCAAGGCTTGTGGCCAAGGGTTATACCAAGAAAGAAGGTGAAGATTTCTTCGATACTTATTCACCTATTGCTCGATTGACCACAACTCGAGTGTTACTTTCCCTGGTAGCCTCACATGGTCCTCTTGTTCATCGGATGGATGTTAAGACCGCCTTCCTAAACGTAGGGTTAAAGGGAGATCTATATGGATCAGCCAGATGGGTTTGTAGCAAATGGTCAAGAAGGCATGTTGTGTAAAGTATTGAAGTCCTTGTATGGCCTAAAAGAAGCTCCTAAACAACTGTCGGTTTTATTGTGAACGAAGTTGATAAATGTGTGTACTATCAATATGGTGGGGGCAAATGTGTGATCTTGTGTTTGTATGTGGATGACATACGGATTTTTGGAACCAACCTTGATGTGATCAAGGAAGTGAAGGACTTTTTGTCCAATAATTTTGAAATGAAGGATTTGGGAGAAGCTGACGTTATTCTTAATATCAAGGTGCCAAGAGAAGGCAATGATGGGGTCACACTTCTATATTCGCACTATGTGGAAAAGGCTCTGAGTCACTTTTGGTTTAGTGACTGTAAACTTGCTCCTACGCCTTATGACCCTAGTGTGCTATTGAGAAAAAAATTTGAGAATAGCAAGGGATCAATTGAGGTACTCTCAAATTATTGGTTCACTAATGTATCTGTCTAGCACAACGAGGCCTGATATCTCATTCGCTGTGAGCAAACTAAGCCGGTTTGTGTTAAATCCAGGAGATAATCATTGGCATGCTCTTGAGAGAGTATTATGCTACATGAACGGTACTGTGAGCTATGGCATTCACTATACCGTGTAACCGAAGGTACTAGAGGGTTATTGTCATGCAAACTGGATATCTGATGCTAATGATGTTCACTCCACAAGTGGATATGCGTTCTTACTTGAAGGTGGCGCTATTTCACGAAAGTCTTGCAAGTAGACCATCTTAACGAGGTCAACCATGGAGACAGAACTCACAGCACTAGATACCACCACAGTTGAGGCCGACTGCCTTCGTGAACTCCTGATGGATTTACCGGTAGTGGAAAAACCTATACCGACTATTTCTATGAACTATGATAATCAGAATATGATAATCAAAGTGAACAGTTCTAAAGATAACATGAAATCCACAAGGCATGTAAAAAGGCGGTTAAAATCCATCAGAACACTGAGAAACTCCAGAGTGATAGTGTTGGATTATGTCCGCACGTATAAAAATCTAGCAGATCAATTCACTAAGGGGCTGTCACGTAAATTGATAGATAGTGCATCGAGTGTGATGGGCCTGAGACCCACATGAAGTCTATCATGGTGGAAACCTGTTCTATGTGATCGAAGATCCCTTGAAGTAGGATGGTGAAACAAGCTATTGATGGACTGAGGAAAGACCCTTAACTAGGCTCACCTCATATGCATGTCTTTCCTTCTCTGTAAGGCAGATTGGGTTTTACCTTAATGTGTTCCAAGTGGCTTGTTGAAGCAAAGATGTTGTCCTACAGAATATCTTTTGAGGAACACACCTATATATATGAGTTCAACTGCTAGTCACAGTCCATGATATTTGGGTGGTCCCTAGATACTCACGAAAGGCCCAGGAGTTCGACTTATATGCTCCAACCAGAGGGAATGCTTTTGGCAGCCCAGTATCAGCAAAGGACTTAGGTGAAACTTGTTTCGCACAAAACTGTCAATGCAAGGCACAATCCATTGTTCAGTTGTGACGAAGTGGAGCCTCTGTTCTAGGTGGCTGTTCAACTTAACAGTCTCCATCGAAACACTGATATATCAAACGATAGAGAATTGAGAGTATTTCATATGTACCCTAGAATTTGGTGGGGATTGTTAAATTTAATATGGGCTTGGCCCATATTTTATTATATAATCAAAATAAATCATAGGCCCATATTAAATTGTCATGGTGCATTATAGTTTAATCCGTATGGATTTTTGACTGTTTGTTGAGTCAATTCAAAAAGATGAACAATGTGGGCACCTATTGAGAAGTTGAAAGAGGCAAAGAGCGTGCCACATGCGTGCGCAGCTGCCGCCGAACCGTGGCGTGGCGTGCGAGCATGCGATGTGTGCCATACACGTGTGTGGTCAGTTTTGCCACATGGGATGGTCAAGGAGGGAGCAACGTATGGAAACGGTCCGCATGTTGTGAGTCTACACGCACGGTGAGGCCAAGTCTTCTCCCGTAACTCGCGGATCTACATGCACGGTGAGGAGTGGTGCCACGTACGGAGAACTGTGTGTGCATCTCTTCACATAACTCCTGCGCTATTTGACACCACTCTTCCTCCCGTGAAAGGTCACTCTCGCAAACTCAACACTCACCACCCGTAACACTTCCCTATCGAGCCACCTCTGAGCCTCCCCATCCCAACCTCTGCACGCACGGAGAGTTGGGAGAGCAGGCCTCCGGAACCACCATCCGCTTCTGCGACACCTGCTCAGGTGTGCAGGCGATCATGTTTTTGGGGAGTGTCGCCGCAACTGCTCGCCTCCGGATCATCTTTTGCCGTGTCGAATCGTCGCGCACCCTGACCTCGCCGGATTGTCTTCTTCCTGGTGGCCGTTCGAGTCGAGGAGCTGCACTGCGAACATCTTCTTGCATCGACTGTGATCCGCGACATCATGCAACACACAATGTCTCGTGTGAATGGAGCCACCAGTGCCTTAAGCATGGATCCCTCCGGAGGGTATAATAATCTCTCTAACTTTGTGTGAAATTCTATATTGTTTTTGTGGTGATCATTATGTTCATAGTTGCCACTGTAGTTTACACACGCGTCACAAATTTACTACAATTTGTTTCTCGATTAAATTTAACATGAAAATGCCTATTCACTTAACAATTTTAGCTAGCCAAGAAAGGGCATGAAGCTTTGCTTAGTTTGGCAGTAAACAATCATAAATCGTCTTTCCTAGTTCATCAGTAAATAATCGTCTATGCCACTGGCCAGTCAACCAAACGTCAATAGAAATATTCTTCATATCAAGTTTACTAATTCTTATAGGTATGAATTAAAATCCAGAAAGGGTCTAGAAAATTACCTCAACCTTCGATAAGCCCTGTACCATCCATATTGTATAGCTTGAACGAGACTGTCACTTTGCAAGGCAGTTCAAACTTTTAAAATGAAGTAATAAGATAATAAGAACCTACAGCCAATCTTTTCTTCCATTGGGATATTTGGATGAAACACATCTAGAGCTCGGACAAAGTCACCACCTTCCGCACGCCGCGGCTGCAGATATGTATGGCAGAGGAGTGAGCAAGTACCAGATCCACCTCGGGATAGGTTGGTCGCGCCGCAGCAGCATGATTTGCAAATCAGAGTTGAGATTTGGCAGAGAGAATGAATAGAGATTTGGACCTCACCTTCTGTCTCGAGAAGAGAATGTATTCCGGCTACTTGAAGATCGGTCCGACGAGGTCGAGCCAGTTGGCAACAACAGCCCAGGGCCGATGCGGTGGAGTCCGGATCGGAACAGCACATTCGATGCGAGAGCAGGGGGGGAACCGGCGGCGGCCAAAAGTAAATCGGACAGGGGAGGCGGTGCAGGGAGCACGTACTGGTTCCTCGAGGAGAACTCTCCGCCAAGGGGAGGCGGCGCAGGGAGTAGGGTGCCGCCTCCTGCGACCGGAGGAGCGAGGTGGCCCGAGGCCGGCACCCTATAAACCGGAGGAGCGAGTTGATCCGTAGTCGTACAGTCGGCGTCGTCCTGGCGGCGACGACTCCCTCCCGTCGAGGGCCAACCTGCTGCTGGTGGCGATGCCCTCGTTGATTAGGTCGGCGTTCGATTTAGATCGGGCTGTTAGGTCTAGGCGTGGCTAAGCTCTCCCGTTCGCATTGGCTAATGAGAGGTTGTTTTTTGCGATTAAGGCTAATGAGAGGGGTTAGGGACTTTCTTTAAACGGGACCCGCAATCTGGGGATTTTACGACTCCGATCAAGTCGTGTAGGTGGGGTTGCCCCTAAGGACTTAATCCATTGACCCATGTTCAGATCAACATAACATTGTCCTGCTTGAATAAAAAACAATACACCAAGGCAAAGTGTTGCGATTGCTAGTTAAATGCAACCGGACCCAACTAGAGCATACCATTTAAAATTTTCGAATGAACATTTTGTTAGTCTTTTGTGGAGATGGTTGCTTTCATTGTCACTTAATTCTAGAATCATAATCAATTGTCACCCGAGAAAATACATAACCCAGCAAATAATAGAACTAGGTAATAGGCCTTTTAGTGAGCGTCCAGTAACGCAAGCATTGAATAACATGCTCATCTTAGCTTATAAGATTTTCGATAATGATTCTCTATGGGTGTCCGTCCCGTGACTCCGTCTCAGACGCGGCTTGAGCTGCGTACGACCGGCTCCCATCTCTCTCTCAAAAAACCCACTTTGCTTATCCTCCAGCCCACTTCCCTCACTCGCGGCTTCCGTTTTGTAACACCTCTGGTGTTACGAGCTCGCTAAGCACCGAGATTTGGCCCTAAAAAAATTACCGAAACAAGTTCCTCGGTTTTTAAGATTTAAACTCACCCGAAATGATGAACAACTCTTATGTGATTTACTTTCTAGTTGAGAGAAATCAAATAAAAACCTAAGTAATTCATTTAGTGCGTAAAACTATTAGTGAAAATCCTAATAAGAAAAATATGATATGTAGCTTTAATTGTTGGGCATGAAAAACTATTTTTATAAACAAAAATCAAATATCACTTGTATGTAGCGCTTAAATAAAGTTTAGAGGGCAAGTGAAGTAGGTGGAAATGTAACATTCATTTTGGGAGAATAAATACTATTAGTTAGTATTTTGGGAGTTCAGAAATCTAACTTGGAATTAAGAAGAGTCATTTTCATTGTTAACTAATACTTGAGGTTATGTTAAAAGTATCATTCTTTGGCAAATTATATTGAACAAACGGGTTAAATAATTCTTAGATGTTTTGTTTCTATGAGTTAGTATGAAGTATGAGCTAGGTCATGACATGTTGTCTAATTGAAATTGACGAGGGTTAGACCATTTAAAAATTCAACCAAAGTGTTGGGGAAGGTTAGTTCTAATCGAACATCAAATTCGTTAAGTCCGAAATGATAGTGGACAATGCTATGTTGTCATTTAAATTTTAACAAAAATGCTTAAGCGATGGCTTCATATTTTGACATCGTTGTCGCACCAAGGTGAGTGCACGGGCTTGGTATAAGTAGTTGTGGTGTTGGGTGGTGCGTTGCTCGCGCAAAAATTCTCCGAATTACGTTAGAACACGCTGCTTGCTGTGTCAACACTCTGTCGCGAACCGGAACTTCGAAGACGAACTTATCTTGGCACGCATGTATCTTCCTCTTGGGTGGTCCTTTTGTTGTGCGGATTGCTCTTTTAGATAGCTTATAAGATCAACTTTAGAGTCGTGGAATTAGTTGAACCTCAATCGTGATCGTTAGCAGTTTTTCGTTCGCTTTAAAACTCATGCATAGCTGTTGTCGACCGTAATGCCGTCCGCGCGCGTGTGCAGGGAGGTGCTCTTATCCGTTGCCGTTCGGTCACTGCAGCGCTCCCTCTCAGCCACTCATCTCACCTACCTCATCCCTGTCCAACGTGCGTTAATGAGGAGAGATTGTGCCGTTGCTGCCTACTTCCCTCTTAGCCTCCCCTCGCGTTCTCCTTGGCTCTGCTGCCCACAGCACGGCATGGCCGCCATGGCTAGGGAACCCGCCGCCGCCACCGCCTTCCCCTGCTCGCTCCTCCCCTCCCGCGCCCCGGCCGGTCCTTGCTAAGACGTGTCGCTGTCCCCGCCATAGCCGCGCTGCTGCCGGTCGGGAGCGCCCGATTGCGCGCCGCCGTCGTGCAGCCGCCCACCACGGCCACCGCGCGCGTGGTCGGGCCAAGCCGCCACGCCATCGCGGGCTGCCTCGTAGCGAACCACGTCCTACCTGGGCACGCGTGAGTGGCTGGCGCAGCCCCCGCGTCACAACGCCGTTGACAAGCCACCCTTCGGCCAGGAATCGGCCGGCGCACTGCTCCCCTGCTCGCTGCTCTACTTGAAGGTGAAGAGAAGGACCTTGGGGTGAGAAGAGAAATTTTCCCAGGGTTCCCAATGCAAAACCGTGACTCACATGAATAGTGTTCTTATACTGCGGGTTAGTTTCGAGAAAGTTCAGGTGTGGTTTCGCAAAAGTGCGTGGGGAGCGGGGGTCTGCTTGGCCACTTGGGCCGTTGGCCGGCGCTCCGACCGCTTGGGCCCTAGGCTCCACATGGGCCATTGCCGCGGGCGCGCCTAGGGGGCCGCATCACGTAAGCCGCATCCGCGCGTCGCGCGCATGGGCCATGCCCAGGTTGGGCCGCGCTGGGCCGGTTTCGGCTTTTCCTTTTTAGAAGGAATTAGAAATAGATTGTTAATTTTATTTCTAAGCGGATTTCTGGTAAATATTATAAAATCGCATAGACGTCCAAAAAAAAGTAAAACCAATTTTGTTAGGATCCAAAAATCATGATCTATCTGCCAGTATATTTTGTTCACATAGTTTTATAATATTCTTAGAATCTATATAATTAATTGGAGATACTTAATATTGTCAAAATATAAACTTGTAGGAATTGTTGATAGTGTGGCTCTGAAATTTTTACAATAGATTCCTAGCAATACTAGGTGCTCACCGTAATTTTTGTAGCTTCATAGGAATTAGTTGTTAAGGTAATTAAATGAGCCCTCGTTCCAATATATATGTATTTAATTAATAAAGAAACACCTATGGATTTTATAACTAAAACATTGTGGGAGATTAGCACCTAGTTTGACAACCTAGACACATGATCTAGTACGTCAATCGTCAAAGCTAGCTCGTTAGCTTGAGAGGCATAATTGTATTTTAAGAGTTGTGATTGCCGTTGATTATTTACGTCCCTGCGTTGCATCCACGTATTTTATGATAGGAGCGATGTTGGATCGTGGAGGCATCGGGAGTAATGGAAGTAGATGGTGCCTTGATGATGGTGCCACCTTGATGAAATGCTAACTTTTGGTTATATCTTACCTAGGCAAGCCTCGATGCATAACCCCTATTATTCTCCACTTTAATTTATGCTTGTGCATTAAAGTTTAAGGAGTTGAATGAAACCCACTTGCATATCTATATACTTATCCTATGAGTCTTACTAGTATGACAGGATCGTGTATATTGCCATGCTATAGGACTCCGGTAGAAGTCGAGTGATTGCTTATCACTCACGAGTGATAGGAAAAGATATTATTATTGCTATTATATTATTATCATCTGGAAAATATATATGAGTGATAATTGGAGGCCGAGCGGAATGGTACTTTGGATCTGGACTTGGTTTGGCATTCGAGCGAGGCTCGGGTTGCATTTGTTCCGCCTATGTCGATTAAGGACCGTCCGTTGCATTGGATTCTAGTCAGGTCATAGACTTATTATCCTGAACACATACTTACTTATGGAAAAGGGGAAGGCTCATTGCTCTCTTGTCATGAGTTATGGCTCTTTCCGGACCGACTGATTAGAGGCGGGGATGGTGGAGGTCTAAGCACCACACTGAGTCTGGGACTCAGGTGTGCGGGCTTGACTCCAAGTTTGGACGGGGACCTAGACCCCTTGACAGGAGAGTGATGGGTTGGTCCTGCTTATGCCTGGGGTACAAGCGGGGTGTGTGTTTTGGGATACCCAGCTGGGCACATTGATTCATGAATTGCCGGGTAATCCGGTCTGACTTATCTACAATCTAGCACCATAGTGAGAACTAGAAGATGAAAGATGGTAAAAATGGTCCTGATGGCTTACCATCTGCTTGAACATAGCACATGTGCTTACATAGAATGGTTAGTTAATGAACTAATGATGACTGCTAATAAAATTGAATATAAGGACGCACGTTTAGTAATGCTCCTGCAGATGCAATAAACCCACAAGCCAGATAGTCTTACATATCCTTGGAGTCTTTTCTTTCCTCCTGTCGGGTAAGTCTTGCTGAGTACAATTGAGTACTCAGGGTTTTATTTCCCCCTATTGCAGGTGATAAGCGGATGCTAGAGCTGACTCTTGTGTGTGGACCCCTCCTGGTGGGCTCATAGAGGATTCCTTTATGCTGCGATCATAGTTTTTATTTATAACTCTCACTAAACATTTTTATAAATAGAAGTTTTTATAATCTGTTGTCATAGTTTATATATCAATGCTTCATCATGTCATGAATAGATATTTATTTCCGCTGTAACTCTGATCACATGTTTATATTCCGCTATTAAATTAAATTGTTCATAACTCTGATAACATGGGTATATTCCGCCGTTACAATCAATAAATATTATACTCTGATGTTGCATGGAAAGTGACATAAGAAATGACTTAAGAATGTTGTAAGCTTTATTCTCTCATTTGTGATCTTGATGAAAAATGTGGATTTTTGGGTTCTCCCTTGGGGTGTGCTCGATGGAACTACGTAATTTAGTGTCCTCAAGTACTTAGTGTCTAATGGAAGACAAGTACTCCTCGGAGGCATTAGAATAAGCGGTTCTACCGCAGGTGGTATCAGAGCATAAATGAGGAAATAAAGCTTCAAAATCTATTTCTAAACTAAAATTTGATAACCTATTTTTGCAAAAAGTTAGGGCATTTAACCACGAAGTATGTGAGTAGCCCTATTACTATGGTTATGTATCCATGATAGATGGCACTCTGATGACTTAGGTAGGTTTAATCAAGTTTTCTGTAGGTACACTGACCCGTAGCTACAGGGAGAGAACGATGTGCCAAAAATCTAAGAACGGTTGCCCTATATGTGGCAATAGTAGAAGGACATATAGGACATGCATTCATGCATATCTTGTTTGTGCATTGTAGTGCCCGTATTGCTTGCAGATACGCCATCCATAGGTGTCACGCGTGTCGTATTGTGCATGACTGACCCGTCCTTGTTTCAGAGTTATTACTACACTGTGACTTCGTGCTCCTCATTCGCCTGTGGTTCATGCCTGCCGTGACCCACTTCTCCTCGTACTCTTTCCTATGCTCTTGTCAGACCCTTGCCCTGCAGTCGTACTAGTCATTAATGGCCTCGGACATCGCTCGCCTCGGATGCGTGGAAAAATTTGGTCGATTCATTCGTAGTGATCCCACGTAGGAACCTTGGTGGACCGCGCTAGGGCCACTAACCACTTTGCCATTATAAGCAATGCCTGGCTTAGCCGTTGGTACCACCACTCGGTGCACTTTAGCTCACCTAGCATTTTCATTTGAGCAAGCTTTTCGCTCAGTCCTTCCTTGCAACCACCACTAGGGATGGCAGAAGCCTAGGTTAGTAGTTACTGCGTGAACATTGAGGGTTTTCCCAAAATCCTGTATGCCACCCTGCAAAAGCTCAGAGTCAAAGATCGTCTCGAGTATGAGGGCCATGAGTATGAAAAGCATGGCACTGAGCGGTGTGAAGTTACCATGTACATTGGGAAGAGTGAAGAGTTCTCCAACATCACTGAAGCCTGGAATGTGACCGCAACTGGGTTTCACTTCATCGACACCTACCAAGTTGTGGCCCACAAAGCCTTGTGGTACCTTTGCCAGATCTATGAAGAGCCCATTGCCCATACCCCCATGAGGTTCTTTCCACCTTTGGAAAAGAATTGATGGGCATGGAGGGCTCGCATGGAGGCTTTGCAAGGGCGGGATGCGCAAGAAGATAGTCCTACCATGGTGCACTTGACCACGTACCTACTTGCTCTAGATGAGCAGTATGACCAACAAGCCTTGGAGCCGAGGAAGTGCCTTCGTTGAGCCAAGGAAGACGAGATCTTCTCCAGGATGCTCTAGGTGCAACTTGCCGAAGCGCATGCCAGTGCGGCAGCCGTAGAGAGTTAGGAGACTGCCATGTCGGAAGCTCTAAAGGAGGCTGAAGATTGGCATGCCCATCAGTTGGGGGAGGCCTACCTGGTCACTAGGCCCAAGAGGAGGATGCTAGCTGCTGAAAGGCAGGATCCCTTGATCGTGGTGGGAATCCCTTTCCACCCACCGGAAAGAAGGTGGACCGGTGTTGCAGTACCGCCAGCACCCCCACCTTTAGAAGTGTCAGAAGTAGAGCCCTTGCTTCCCCTCACTCAGCCACTGCCTAGAGAGGAGGCAGATCCATAGCTAGGGTGGTAGAAGAATCCGCCAAGCCCGAAAATGAAGATGCGTGGTCCAAAGTAGATTAGTTGCCTTGGGATGCGTGGTCCAAAGTAGATTAGTTGCCTTGGGATGCGTCCTCCAGTATTGTAATCTTTCTGTTGTATTTCATCCGTCATTGTCGAGATTGTCCGGTCGTAGGGAAGGTGAGTGATGTGTCGAGAATGGTAGAGTGAGTGTTTGTATGTTGTACCAGCATAAGGACATTCGGAATGTGCATATTATTTATTTTGCTATGGTTATTGCGTCCATCTACCCTTAAGTTTTGTTAGACATGCTTAGGGTTTTCAAGGGTGATGTTAATTGGGTTACAAGAGAAGTTACCATTCAGATGCAAGCAGACCAACCATGATTGGATAACATAGGACACTATATCGGCTAATTGTGGATGTCCCAGCAGAACACTTGTGTCGGGTTCATAAACCCGAGGTCACTCACGGACTGGCTTCCCAACAAAGGCTTAACCCAAGTAGACAAACGCGCAACTCATGGGCCGGCCCAAGTATCGGAACGACAGGCCAGGAGGGCGATCCAATCACCGATCGGAAGGCCTAGCCGAGGAGGAATGGCACCCACCTTCCGACTTTGACCCACCTCTCCGACCAGAGCGCTCACTTTGGTCTCCAACCATTTCCGGATGGCCTCTCCGACTGAAAGGCCTGGCCAAAGCACTACTTCCGACTTCGACCCCATGTCTCCGATCAGGGTACGCGAATACCTTGCTCACTGCTCTTCTCGACTGGCGCAATTAGAGCCGGCTGGGACCAATCGACCGGGGACACCGGCTCGGAAAAAGGACCAAGAAACGGATGGAGAAAGTAAGGAAGGGCGCACAAGTCAAACCTCAATACCAGGGACCATACCCTATACACCTGCAGAAAATAGTACTCTGCAACCTCCCTGACACAAATAGTGTTGTAGGGGCCGACATTTTCCCCTATAGTATTGTGGGTGCCATTAACTCCTATACGGTAAGGCTCCCCCACATGCCTCTGGGCATCGACAGTGTTGTGGGTGTCAGGATTTACCTTACCGAGTGAACATGGTGAAACTTCTCATATGCCTCTGGGCATCAACAGTATATGCAGGTACCGACATCTGCCATACCCGAACAAAGACAACATAACCTCCTACGTGCATCTGACATCCAACAGTGTTGTGGGCGCCTACCATCATCCCGTACCTGCCGGCATGGGCAACAAGGTTTAGAAGCATACGTACTCTCTCCATCTCACTTGTAAGGCCATCCCCTTCATCTATAAAAGGGGATGCGCTCTCTCCCAATAAAGACAGTTAATCCAGGTCGATTCAAGTGATTCTAGATTCATTAGGTCGATCAAGTTCACTAGCTCACAACCACAGAACCGCTAGGTTTGGACCTCAAGCACACGCTTGAACACTTAGCTCATAGCGGAGCTCCTATCGCTCTTGGCCCTTCCGACCGGAGCCGACCAAGCCTCTTGTACACCCCATCTTTCTCCTTCTCATTTGTGACCCCACTACAAACTTTGAGCACCTAGGCTCAGGAATAAAGTCACCGACCGACTCAAACTAGACATAGGGCACGTTGCCTGAACCAATATAAACCCTATGTCATTGAGTGCTAGGCCACCTCCAATCACAACATATGGCAAAACTATAAATATTTACTTGTTGGTCACTTTCTGCACCGACAGTTGGCGCCGTCTGTGGGGAAGACGCTATACGTTCAACATTTTTTGGTCATCGGATGGCCCACTTTTCTGCCACCTTTGCCATGGCGGGCTCAGGCGATACGATTCCCTTTGGCTCACTCGAGTTTCCCGCTCTCCCACTGGTTGGGATACAGGTTTCACCAGTCTTTGAGCCATCCCAGGCCTTCCTCTTTGGAAGCCTAGACTTCGTTGCCGACCGGCTCGGCATACTACACCTCCGCGAGGAGGAACTCATGCTGGCACCCGTCGGAAGGGCGCCCTCCATCGACTCCGGGACGCACGATTTTGATGACGCGGCATCCGCGCTTCATTCTGAGCAAACTCTCTGCTCAAACCCCGCTGTGAGTAATGTACATGCTGTTATTTACTTACTATTCTCTATCTTCCGCCGATTGCCTAGAGGGACCTTGTTGTCCCTGTCGTGACCGTCATATGACCGGTTCCCCTACGGCCTCGCGTCTCCCATGGACGCGTACGCCCGGGGGCTCCAAAGGATGCCGACGCCGCCCCCTCTCATGTCCAAATTCATGGGGATGGCGAGCTATGCTCCCACCTGTTTCCTCGACCTCATGGATGATGATGTAGAGAGTGACGGCTCTAGCATCGGCGACGTGGCACCTAGCCACCATCCATCCCGGGAGTGCGCTATGGCAGACGCTCCGGGATAGCCACCGGTGGTAACATAGTCCTTGCAGACTCATGTGGAGACCCTTGAGCTCGCACAGGAGCACAGCGAGGAACTACGACAACAGTGGCTGCACCAGCCATCGACTGCACCAACGCGCTCGGCACACCACACTGCGCCCTATGTGCATAGACCGGCGAGCGACGCCTGGGGTCGTGCCCGCAGAGTCCAGCGCAACACCATGGGCAGGGGGAAAGATCCCCCATAGTTCGCTTAGGCCAACCAGAACATCACCGCTGCGGCAATGCTTCTGCGTGGCCTGCCCAAGCCGAACGACCCTCAGGAATAGGCGATCCACCGAAACCTCCGGGCACTAGTGGAGACCGCCGCCATTCAACAAGAGGAGAGCTCCGTATCGCGACACCGACTCGCGGCCTCACTCCCCACCAGGGGAATGGGGACATAGCAGACGAGTCGCTCCACCTATTCACCGCTACAACCGCCAAACGTGACACAAGAGGCCGCACCTACGCCTCGTCTTGACTCGATGACCGCTCCGCACTGACCGCCTATATATGCGCGGCTTGGGCCAAACCGAGACACATGCAGCAATGATCGGAGTCCCAGCCCTGATGGCCCGGGACCACGGACCTTTCTCCAACACTTCCAGCGAGCGCCGCTCCCGCCGCGCTCCAATGGAGGGCATGGCAAAGGCAAGGCCAAGTGCCAGGATCAGGATGAGGGCCTCTCCACGTAGAAGGGGAAAAAGAACAAAAAAGATCGCCGCCGACCGGCCAACTCCACGTTGGTCGCCATGGCTGACCACACGGGCAAGCAGCCCTAGCAGGACCCTCCGGGCCACTTCCATGAGCTCATGGAGAGCCCGTGCACCAACCACAACTACCCCATCAAACACCTCTACAAGGACTGCGAGCTCCTCAAGCACCTTCTGCGACAGGCCGTCAGGCCAAAGAAAGAAAAAGGCGAAGAAGCAGCGGCCAAGAAAGGGGGTGTAGTGTAACAGAACCGACCAAATCATAAGAACGTAAGTACAAAAACAATCACCGAAGCGATCAAATTCCTGTACTTAAGCTCCCATAATCCCGGTAGTCCGGAAATCACGAAGGATTTCAACCAACTCTCGACATACAAACCAAGATTGTAATGATTCAACACAACACATCATTCGTTACAACATTTCACAAGTAGCTTTCGGATTACATCCATCAGAGTGCAAATAAAATATTACAAACCAAGTTTGAGTGTGCGGAAGCAACATAGTTTAGTACATAACTTCATAGTTTCAATTACATTTGCGATCGAGTCATGTCCCACAAAAGCATTATCGTGCACGAGAACTAGTAGAGACCGCGCCTAACGGTCTAGTCTTCATCCCCAATAGGGAGAAGGCAAAAGACTTGCAAACAACCAAAGAAGAACTGGTCATCTACAACAGGTGGGAAATAAACCCTGAGTACGAGAAGGTACTCAGCTAGACTTACCCGACAAAAAATCAGAAATAAAAGACACCAAGGATCATGCGAGGCTTTTTAGGTGGGCTAGCTTGACACAGTTGCATAAAAGAGCTTATGATTATAGTAACCAATTTAAACTTATTATCAAGCTTATCATTAATTACCCGTCCACTAGATTAGCTTTTGTACTAGAGCACTCGCTTATTAGGAGCAAACAATATTAACATATAGCAGTATAATAAGGCTGTCATCATCATATCATCATTTCCGAACCATTAAGATATTAAGTGTATCTACATTGGAGATAAGCCCGTCAAGTTCTCACTAACCGGGAGAGACGGCTGACTCGAATCGAATTACAACTTCCGAGGGGGTATTCCTAACTCTCACCCTAGCATACTTTGCAAGGGTAGCCGTGGGTCACCTTTGGAACATCTCGGGAACCAAATTGCGGGTTCGATCGGCGCCAAGACTGCTGTCGAGGATTACCCTTCCGCCAGACGATCGGGACTTTTAAATCACCGCCTTTGACTCACGCCACGGCTCCCTTCCGAGGCGCACTTTATACTTATCGACTCCCGGCCCGAGGTGAGCTACTCGGCCATGGTCGGTCATCGGACACGGCCAACTAAGAGAGAGGCATGCGTTCAACATGAGCAGGAAAGGCTCCAAGAATCGGTCCTTAAGGAGGCACGGAGTCATCGCAAACCGCAAAGCTCCGTCCCGGTCTTTATTTCAAATTAAGATCGGTTCTTTTCCACGATAGCAAAATATAGCCAACCGTGCCACATGTATTTTCCTATATCTCGCAGGTGTGGGAAATCACCCGACTTCTACAGCGTTTAAGCGTGGCTAAGCACTACTCGAGCTCGAGCTACATAGGATTGTGGTAACAATATCGGACAAGGATTGGATAACCAATGCAACAAGTGTTTTCATCCAACGCCTAAACTTAATGCAACAATATATATATGTAACAATAATATTGTAACTGCATTTCAAAAATTAGGAGGCTTAATATGCTCCGGGGCTTGCCTTTCACAAAGTTGCAAGGACGGTGGTCAGGGCACTCAACGGCGACCTCGTCTGGCACTTCTCCTGAAGGCTGCTCCTCCTGAATCTCCGGCGTCGGCTGCTGCTGCTCGCTTGGTTCCTCGAATTCCAACAGGGTTACTCCTTCCGGTACACCTATTGCATGCCGATGCACAAGATAAATATCATGGATGCATAAGGAATGACATGATGCTCATGATGAATGGATCACAATGGGTGTTTATGAAAACATTATTGGACACTTTTACCGAGTAAGTAATTAGCTCTATTCAAATCACTTTAAGCATGTATCCAACTTAACTTAAATAACAAGAGCAACTCACCTAACTTGCATAACCTAAGATAAAGATGCTCATCTTCAGTTAAAGGCCTAACACCTAGGAACAGTACCATGAACTTAGAATAGTAAAGACATACTTAAAATAACAGTTAAAGCTTCATATGCAACAAGTAGTAACTTAATTCTATCATAACCAGAGTTTTATAAATCCAAATGACTTGCAAGAGGACATTCTGGAAAGCTTATGAAATTCTCTACAATTCACTTGTAAATATCAAAGCATGACTCTGAAGTTAACCAAATCAAATTCCAGTAGACCTAGAATCTGTCCAGAATGACGGGGTTGCTAACTTAATTATTTAATGATGGTGCAAAAGCCTAATTTGACCAAACCAAGTTTACCAACTTGTTTTTCATATCTAAGAAACATCAGAAAGTATAGTGCTAACTTCTAAATAAATTATTTAATATCCTTTTCCAATTTATTTAGTTAATTAGGTGATTTAAGCAATATATAGCAAAACTATTCATAAAAATCTACAAAAATTACAGTAGCTATATCATGCTGCACATAGACTACCATAAAAATTTCAAAGCCATTGGACCAACATAACTTGCTGTATCCAAAATAACAGATGACATGTCTATTTCTAGCATAATTAGGAAACCTTATTAAAAAGTGTCAAGCAACAGATTTCCCATTTTTCCTAGCATCCTTCTAGCATAAGAATAGCACCCATAAAATTTCACCTTCACTGGATCTATAGAAAAATTATGAAAATTCACATAAGATCCACCTATTAATAAAAGGAAATTCTATAACTTAAAAACTACACATGCACTAGCTCTAAAATTTTTACCAAAGCTTCACATAAGCAATAACAGACTGCCCACAAAATTTCATAATTTTTGGACCACAGAAACTCAAGATAAAATTCAAACAAGTTTGCATGCTTCTAAAAACACATTTCAAACTCCTATTTAATTCATCCAATTTTTCTAAAACATGTGCTCATATAATATTTTTGTTAAATACTAGACATGACCAGGAACCCAACAAAATTAGAACCACATCATTTGGATCTATCAAACTTGAGTTACCTATTTTTGAAATGGTGCACCAAAACTGTGAAAAATAGTTAAACAAAACAAAAATAAAAACCTAACCGCTACTGGTGGGCTGGCCCAAGGAACGGCGGCCCACGAACGCACAGGTGCGGCCCAAAGCCGACGGCGCAAACAGCCCAGTGCTGGGCTCCTACTGAGCTTGGCGGACCGACGTCGGGGCCAAGGTCGGTGACCCCATCCGTCGCCGAGACGAAGACAGGGGAGACGGGAGGCACGTTAGCGGCACGGGGAAACTCGCCGACGATGAATCCTCCGGCGAATTGGACAACACCGGCGTGCTCCCCAAGTTCCCACGCGCGTCGACCGACCTACAAAACCGAAGCTCTAGCGGTCCTTAGGTGCTCCACCACGAGCTCGGCGACTTCGGCCATGGCGCCGCGGCGGCGCTTGGTACGTGTCCCCCCTGCTGGGTGGACCAAAGATTGGTGGAAGGATTTACACCCAAGCAGCTACTCGTGAGGGAGAAGGCTAAACGCGAGCTAAAAATGGAGGAGGGGAACGGTGCCGTGCTTGTACACGGTGAGGTCACCGGCGGCGCCATGGCGCAATGGTGTGTCGAAAAGGTCACAAACGACCTTACCCAAGTCTAATTGACGCCTTGTTGTGAGGTGGAGGAGGTGGAGTAGGTCACAGCGCAACTTACGGACGAATCAGGGCAATGCGCTCTCGCGGTGGCGTAGGCGAAGGGCGAAGGCGCGGAGCAATGGCGGACGGCGACGCCTCCTTTGCGCCGCACGGTGGAAGGCGAGGAATGCGAAATGGGAAAGGGCGAAAAGTGCGTTGGCAGCGCGAGGTAGCTTCAAGGCGGCTGCTCGCGACGGCGGACGCCAGACGCGCAGCGTGGCGGCGCGATCAGCCGGATCGACGGCTGGCGAAGCGCACGCCGTCCGGCGTTTCTGAAACGGTCGGTCGGTCATGTAGCGGCGCATTCAGTGTTCCTTCTAAGCCTCGACAAATGATACTTTGACAAAGATTATTTCCTAATCAGAGTGATCTAGGCTATGCCGTAGTTAACAAAGTTGTTCATCTATCCTTGAACTACAACTCTTTCCACTGAAGCTCAAGCTGGCGTGGCTCGGTTAGGGAGATACACGGCTCCAAACATGGGTACACTGTAAACCTGTCTTGCACGTTAGGACTTAGAAAAATTTCTTTGAGTATGAATCAGCATGTACTTCTGACTTGTGGGCCATGTTTGAGCATGTTCTAGCCATTTTCATGAGTTGGTCATAAAACAACTTTTGTTCCTTGATAAATTAGCTACAACTTTTGTAAAGAGTGCACAGCCATGCAAAGCTTCCAAGTTGGACTTTTGAATCAGTCAAACGATGACACTCCATGGGTCAATTTAAGTCAAACTTGCACTTGAGGGCATTTTGGTCATTTTGATCTACATGAACAATGTTCCAACAAGTAAACTAAGTATAGTTAAGGTGTATTAGACCCTGATCACCTATTTTACAAAGTCATTATACCACTTCTACTGATCACATGTGATAAAGAAAGTAAAACAAGAAATTCATACATATGTTTCAATACAATGTTTCACCTGTTGCATGACCTTGTTGTTATCCTATACTTGTCACATTACTACCATGTTGCCATGCTTCAAGACAGGGGAAATTCATGTTTCATTGATATGTTGCACTACTACCATTCACAAGCAATCCAGTACGAAACAAACAGAATATGCGAATGTTTCATATGTATGTTTCAGGGAAAATGACATGATGAGATAAATGATGCACATGTTTATGAGACGAAATGCAATTAGTAGAAGCCAAACACCAAGGGTGTTACATGTAGTGGACAAGGATCCAGATGACTAAAGGTTGAAGTGGTCCGACCAAACGCCTACCAACTGAAGGATGACAACGACAACATTCTCACCAAACGCTTGGAACAGCTATGCCATTTTTCTTCCCCTAAAATTCAGTCTTACCATTATTTACTTAGCGTTTGCTCTAATAAGAGCACCCCGACCCGAACACTTTTTTGGCTCGGGTCGCTCGGGGGCTCCACGAGGATGCACTACCACCTCTCTTTTTTGTTTACTATCATATGGTGAAACTCCTTCCTACCTGAACAAAAGGGTAGTTCGTTCCTTTAATTTCCCTTACGTAGCTTTGCTTCAAAACATTCCGACCAATCGCACCCCGCCTTTACCTACGGTTACGAGCAGCTGAGCCTCGCGGGCCATGCCCCGGGCTCCCAAGGTTGCAGCCTATGGGACAAATGGGAAAGTATGAGAAAGAAAGAATAAAAAACAAAATTATGCTAAGGAAAAACTATGGAACGAAAGGGACAAACTTCCCCGAATGGAGTGACTCCATCACAAAAACGAAACCGATTGTAGTCATTAAGTACACAAAAGTGATTACACAGGGACTCCCCCATGAACTTAAACTTTTTACGTTTACTACACTACTTATACTTTACAAGCTATTGGGGCGGCTCGGCGGCATCTGCTATCGGTATGACCGGCGAAGGCGCGGGCTGCTCACTCCCCCGACGGGACGACATTTGGCTCGGTCGAAGCCGGGCGGTGTCCTCCTCTAACCCAGGCTCCATGCCATCTATTGGATACGCGACATCCTCTCGACGCACGCTTCTAGCCATTTCTTCATGACGGATGTCCATCACCCACTACACAGAGACTTGCTCTGCCATCAACCTTGCATGCGGCAGCAAGCTCTCCCCAAGCGTTTGGATGTCCTCTGTGCTCAGGCCGTCAGCATACCCGCTGCCGATAGTGGCGAAGTCCAGGTTTGGGTGGTATGTCGCCACCGAGGTCAACACCCCCGATGCCCCGTAGAACAGCCCACTCATGATAAGGCCCCAAACCGCATCCAGAACCTCCGCCAGCTGGACAGCAGGCGCACTGGTACTTGGTGCCGACCCGAAGACCTCCGAGACGACAAGCTGGGCAACATTGTGGATCTGGTCAAGTTCCCCCTTGAGAGCACGCTGCTCTTCATGGGACTTGGCTAGCTCCTCTGCATTCCAGCCAAAAGTCGCCTTGACCGTCTCTAGGTCCCGCTCCAGCAACTTCACCTTTCCACCCAGCTCTGAAAGAAGGGCGACAAGCTTAGAAACAGGCTGAAGGAAGAAACCGGCACGATAAAAAATAGAAAAGGTATGTACCGATGCGGAAGTTGTCAAGGGTGGAGAATTCCTCTGCCTACTGAGCCACCTGCTCACGCAGCCGGGCGCTCGCCTCCTCTGTCCCCATCACCCTGCCTCGAAGCACGAGCACTTCCCCGTCTACCTCCGACCGAGCCTTCCGCTCCGACTCAAGGGCCTTCCACGCCAACTCCAGGGCGTTCTGCTCCGACACTAAGGCGCTCCGCTCTGACTCAAGGGTCTCCAGGGATTTTTGGAGCGCCACCTCGGTGTCCACAGGGATGTCCGCAACCCTGCCTCGGTCTCTGCCTGGTGGGCCTTAGCTGCCTTAAGCCCCCGCTCGGCGGCGGTTGCCCGCTCTGCTACACATTGCCCCTCCGCCCGCGCCATGGTCGCCTCGGCTGCCCAGTCCTGGGACTCGCGGTGAGCGGACTCTAGCTGATGCTCAAGCTCAGCCACCCGGGCATGCTCCATTTGGAGGAAGCAGGACTTGCGAGATGACATCTCCCTCAGACCCTACAAAAAATAAGCATGCTGAGGCAACCAACAAGAGATTCAGAGGTCAAAGACAAATATGAGAAACTCACCTCTGCGGTGAGCTGCAGGTCGACCTCGACTAACTGCTAGGCGGACTTAACCCGCTCCTGGGCGTCCTCAAGCTTCGCGGACATGTTGGCGAGTTCGGACACCATGGCGAGTCCTTTTCCTCCAAGGATGTCCCAGAGCTAACACTCCTAGGAATCCTGAAGGACGAACCGCACCTTCGCTGGGTCCTTGGGGCAGGGCCACTCCAAGTCACCATCCGGTAGCCCACCGGAGGGCCCAGCCTCCGACTGAACCACCACTAGCTCCTGCGACAACACCGATAGCTCCACCATGTAATCAGCCTCATCATCAGAAGGGATATCCACCACCTTGGTTGCACGGGCCACCGTCGGGCCTTCCGACTCCATCCCGGCCACGTCTCCCCCCGGCGCCTTCGGCTCCGACCACGAGGGTGAGCCGTGTAGCCCTCCACTCGGTGAGGCAGGGAGCTCGGTCTCCCTCTCCTCTTCTGCCGTAGCTGGTGGAGGAGGGGCCACGAGAGTTACGTCCGACATGACCTCCGCCGTTAGCACTGGGATCACCACCAACGTGTAGGTAAGTCACACTCCAAAAAGACTCAATAGCAAAAGATTGAAAAGAAACAAAGAAAAACATACCGGGAGGTAAGCGGCACGATTCTGAAGGCAAGACCCTACGTCGACGGGCCTGCAGGGCAAGGACCACTCCTAGGCTGTGACCCATGCCCCCTCACTCTAGCCGGGGGCGGAGTCATCCCAACCGGCTCCTGCCTGGCCTGTGGGTCACTGCGACCCTCGGCTCGGGACTCCTCGACCAAAGCAGCAGGCGGGGCATCCTCCGGGTGCGAGTCACATGCTGGCACTGGTCCCGACGACGCACGGGTGCCAGTCCGCTCCTCGGACCGCCTGACTTGCTCGGCCGCATCCGCGGTAGGCGGGGACAAGACCGGCGACGCCACCAAGGGGTGTGGTGACCGCGTTCACTTCGCCTCCCGTTCACCGACGGCGTCCACGCTCACCGCATGCTTCCTTAGCACAGGAACCACCGCGCTCCTCTCCGCCTCCTGCTCATCACCAATGGACATCGCCATAGGGTCGCGACGCTCCGCTGAGGTCACAACGACCTCCCAACTTTCCTCATCCTCGAAGAAGACCATGTCATCCACATTTGTGGGATCCTCTGAGTCAAGCTCCGACTCGACGTCGCTCCTACATTCCCTGGCCTTCATGCGCCAGGCGATCTCCTGCTCCTTCTCTTGCTTCCGCCAAACCTCCTTGGTTCTCTTCTTCTTCCTGGCATCCACCACCTCCTTCTGGGTGGACTGCCGGGCCACGCCCTCCGGTCCCTTGGGAAGGTGCGGCCGGGACTTGTAAACTCCAAGCCCCTACGGAATGGGTGGCTTGAAATCAAAAAATAGGAAAGTAGAGGAAGAATCACGGACTAAAGGGAAGAGAGCATACCAGTCTGGACACGATTGCGGAGTTGAAAGGTGCGGGCTTCCCATCGACCTTATCTTTGGGCCTCAGCTATAGCACCTAGCCAAGGCGACTCCAGACCTCGTCGTCCAGCAGCTCCTTCGGCGACGCATGGTTTGCGTCTGTCGGGCCGCTGTACTTCCACATCGGTTGCGTCCTCTCCGCCAATGGCGCAACCCAGCGGTGGTAGAGGGTGTGGAACACCCGCACTCTGTCAAGGCCACGCCACACGAGCTTCCGAAGCTCCTCCTTGATGATCTCCACCTTCTTCTTCTCCCGATGGGCACAACCCCACGACCAACTATCCTGCTTCTCCGGCCTCCCACCGATGAACATCGGGAATGGCACCGCCACCGGATTCTGGAAATAAAACCACTTCCTGTGCCACCCCCGGTTGGAGTCGCAGGGGATGTACGCGAGATACGAGCCTCCCGCGCTTGGTTTCCTCTACAGGGCAAAACCCCCCATCGGCGCGACCTCGGACGAATTCCCCGCCATCAAAGCTCTCCTAGAGAACAGCCACCAAAAGAAGTCCACATGCGGCTCCATCCCAAGGAAGGCCTCATAGACAGTAACAAAGCCGGCGATGTGCAGCACCCCCGTTGGATTGAGGTGCTGCAGCTCCAGACCCCACTCGTTGAGGAGTCCATGCAAGAACCAGTGCGTGGGGTACCCTAACCCACGCTCATGGAAGGTGAGAAATTAAACCACCTCACCGGGCTGAGGTTGCGGAAACTCCTCCCTCCCGGGAGCCCTCTAGTGCGCCACCTCCTTCGGTAGCAGAAACCCCTTCGTGGCGAAGGTCTTCAACACCGACTCCCTCACAGTGGATGACCTCTAGTCTGACATTTCGCTCTGGGATTGCAAAAGGATTTGTGAGTTTTTTCTCCCTCGCTCTCTCCCTTTTCTTTCCTAGAAACCGCCGTGGCTCTCAAGAACGCTCTTGTCAAGGAGGAAAAGGAAAGGAGGTGGTAGATGAGGAACAGGCAAAAGAACGGGGCAAAAACCTTCTCCCTTCTCCTACTTAAGGAAAAGGGTACAACAGTTAGGGGAGGGCGCGCCAATCGGGAAAGTCAAAATGGCGGAGCGAAAAACCCTCTCTCTTTCCCATTTAATGCAGATGAGATGTGCCCTGATCGATGAGATGTGCCCTACCCGATGGAATGGCTCTTGATTAGACAGGACATGGCTTGGGTATGGACCACCACTACCGCACACAAGCCACTACCGCATGCCGGGCACAAGAACCAAAGTGCCACCGCACACAGGTGGCTCTCCACATATCCAGGCAGGACTTAGAAAAAAACCAAAATGAGATCTCCGTCAGAAAAGACCATCGGGCTTCTTAAAGTCGATCAAATGGCTTAGAAAGACACACCAAGGGATAGGTAAGGAGCAAAGGGACACCCCATGTAGGCCATGCCGACTCCATCATGAACGACGAGCACGGGTCCTGGTCGGACATTTCCACTGGAGCTCTTCAAACCCCGTCACTCGAGTCATCAAGGTAATGCTACCGACCCCCGCTATTTCTTTATTTAAATCATTTCATACATCCATACACGCATTCATTCCATACACCCATGCCCCTAGGACAATTCGGGCCCTGAACCACCCGGGGGCTTGGGAACTAAGCATCGCACGTGTAGCTAAATGCATTACAACGCTCCATGTTGCGTCACCAAGCGGCAGTTGCCTCATTCGACATGAGCAACGACAGAGCCAGGGGAGAAAAACACAGATGAGCCCCGTGCGGCCCTCACCCAGTCTGGTAGACAGGGTCATCTCAAACCTTCTCGTTTGATCCTAAGCCTCTGCCAAGCCCACAGAATCTCCATCGAGGGGAGGCCATTAGGCCACCCAGGTCGGTCTCCAGAACGACCCAGGCATCTGCCAGGTTGTAGGTAAAGGAGCAGTGGAATGTCACAAGAGGGCTATGCCGACCCCGTCACGAACGATGGACCCAGATTCCACTCGATCATACCCGTTAGCAAACTCACTGAGCGCGTCACTCGAGCCCGAGCGATCGGGACAAGCGACAAAACTAAGCCCCTCCGGTTGTGAGGAACCGAGGATGGGGTAATGCACACAACTCAACCGATCCCTACTAAAGCCCAACAGGGCTCGGGGGCTCAAGACACAAAACGCCTGGGTCTATGACCCCGAACTCGCCCCATCCGGCTACGCTTCGACTGCACTCCAAAATGCCTGGGTCTACGACCCTGAACTCGCCCCATCAGGATCCATGACTCTGACTCGCCCGATCCCACGGTGAGCACCGACGCCAGGATCAGCGAGCTCTATCTTGTCCGATCCCTATACTAAACCGCCTCAGCTGCACAGGCTGCACCGAGGCTAGGATCCATGACTCTGACTCACCCAATCCCAAGGTGTGCACCGACGCTAGGATCAACGAGCTCTGTCTCATCCAATCCCTATACTAAACCACCTTCGACTGCACAAGCATCACTAAGGCCAGGATCCATGACTCCGACTCGCACCAACGGTAGGATCAGCAAGCTCCATCTCGTCTGATCCCTATACTAAAACCACCTTAGCTGCACAGGCAGCACCAAGGCTAGGATCTACGACTCCGACTCACCCATCCCACATTGCGCACCGACTTCAAGATCTACAAGCTCCATCTCGTCCGATCCCTTGACTAACTGCCTCACCCGATCCCACGGCGCGCATCGATGCCAGGATCCACGAGCTCTGTCTCACCCGATCCCTCAAAAACTAAACGCCATGGCTGTGCAACAACGCCTTGGTTGACAAACCCATCTCGACTAAAAAACACACACACATGCCTGCTAACAAACCCCCCAGACGATTCTGCCCAAATCACCCGGGGCTACACCCAGGTGCACTCGCGTGCACCCGCTGACAAAACAAAAAACCTCCCCCACTGGCAACACGAAAAACCCCCCGGACGATTATGCCCGAATCACCCGGGGCTACACCCATGGGTGTGCTCGCACGCACCATCCGTCAGGACAAAAAATCCCCCACACGATTCTGCCCGAATCGCCCAGGGCCTCGAGGACTCCTGTCGGGTTCATAAACCCGGGGTCCCTCGTGGACCGGCTTCCCAACAAAGGCTTGACCCAAGCAGACAAACACGCAACTCATGGGCTGGCCCAAGTATTAGAACGACAGGCCAGGAGGGCGATCCAATCATCGACCGGAAGGCCTGGCCGAGGAGGAACGGCACCCACCTTCCGAATCAGACCCACCTCTCCGACCGGAGTGCTCGCTTCGGTCTCTAGCTATTCTGGATGGCCTCTCCGACTAGAAGGCCTAGCCAAAGCACTACTTCCGACTCCAACCCCACATCTCCGATCGGGGTACGTGAATACCTTGCTCATTGCTCTTCTCCGACTAGCGCAATCATAGCCGGCTGGGACCAACCAACCAGGGGACACCTGCTCGGAAAGGACCAGGAAACGGATGGAGAAAGCAAGGTAGGGCGCATAAGTCAAACCTCAATACCAGGAACCATACCCTGTACACCTGCAGAAACAATACTCTGCAACCTCCCTGACACAAACAATGTTGTAGGCACCGACATTTTCCCCTACAGTATTATGGGCGCCATTAACTCCTATACGGTAAGGCTCCCCCCACATGCCTCTGGGCATCGATAGTGTTGTGGCGCCGGGATTTACCATGCCGAGTGAACATGGTGAAACTCCTCACATGCCTCTGGGCATCAACAGTATATGCAGGTACCGACATCTACCATACCTGAACAAAGATGACGTAACCTCCCATGTGCATCTGACATCCAACAGTGTTGTGGGCGCCTACCATCATCCCGTACCTACCGGCGTGGGCAACAAGGTTTACAAACATACGTACTCTCTCCCTCTCACTTGTAAGGCCATCCCCTTCATCTATAAAAGGGGATGCGCTCTCTCCCAATAAAAACAGTAAATCCAGGTCGATTCAAGTGATTCTAGATTCATTAGATCGATCAAGTTCACTAGCTCACAACCACAGAACCGTTAGGTTTGGACCTCAAGCACACGCTTGAACACTTAGTTCATAGCGGAGCTCCTGTCGCTTTCGGCCCTTCCGACCGGAGCCGACCGGACCTCTTGTACACCCCATCTTTCTCCTTCTCGTTTGTAACCCCACTGCAAACTTCGAGCACCTGGGCTCAGGAATAAAGTCACCGACCGGCTCAAACTAGATGTAGGGCATGTTGCCTAAACTAGTATAAACCCTATGTCATTGAGTGCTAGGCCACCTTCGATCACAACGTACGGCAAAACTACAAATATTTACTTGTTGGTCACTTTCTGCAACGACAACTTGAATCTCTTTAAATCAAATCTGTCGTTGGATTTGAATTCCTTGTCCTTTGTTGTGAAAGGAGCCCTTGTTGCCTGAATCTTCCCTTGCAATACTCCTCTTATTCTATGGTCTATGACCCCACCGCCTTCATTGCATGTAAGTTGGTAGTAGTTGCCTGGTTAATAGCTTATGGTGCCACGACGAAACCGAGGGCCCCTGTGGAACAACAGCCACATGGTGACGCTTCTCGGCACACGCTAGTATCGAGGTTGTTGACCGAGCACCTTTACCAAGTTACACCACCGTACCGCTTTTGATACAAAATATTCTTCTTGGAAATGTTTAGGTGTTCAAACGGGAAATCCACAACGGGTTGATGAAATAGTGTTCGCTCAATGTAAACAAAAGGATGTGGTTTTGGAGGATGCATGTAGGTTGTGATCTTAGTTCATACAAAGGTTAGCACATATTGTGAACAAGGAATGGAAGGAAAAAGAGGAGCAACAAGGAAAAGTTAGCCTTAGGTAGTAGGCAATGCTTGGAAAAGTCTGAGTGGACGTCAAGTCCCAATCTCTATGATAACTAGACCACGCTATGCATGCCGGTCACTATTGTCGCGTGCCCTGTGGACATCATCTGTGTTGGGCCCATTAGCACCCTGTGCTCACGTGGCCGTGACTTCATGCCGCACTAACCATCCTCATGTACTGTGTGCTTCCCCTTTTTCTCGGCATCCTATCGGCTCTTGATCCTTGCTCTCGTCCCCATACCAGACCCCCTTCCCCTCTCCTTTTCTTCTCTTGGGGACACAGCCACCGCACGCCTTCCTCATGAGCAAACCCCTCTCCTCTCCTCTCCTTATCGTCCCTCTGCCGCTTGCGCAGGAAGCGCACCATGGCTGACTTTATCCCCATAGCATGAACCGTCTGTGTATCCCATTCATGCTGCCTCCACTTTTGGTGCATTGCATCCCACCTCCATTCACCACTATAAGATGCCTTTGGTCCTTGCTCTTCTTCTTCATCCCCATCCCTTCGAATTCGAGTAGAGCTACGAGATCCAGTTGTCATTTGAAGAACTAGGTCATCAGTCAGAGGTGATGGCGTAATCTAGAAAGAAGAAGGGAACTAGATTTTTGTCAAGGAAGTTCAAGTCCACTTTTGGTTAGTTTGGTCTCAGGGTTCACGATGTTAGATTTCTCAGTCTCATGTTTCTAGATCTGTTGGACATACGCCATGTTTTGGATAATCATTTTCTTGTTATTTCTCCATTGTCCTCGTTTATCTCAACTTCTGGATTAAGCTTTGGCTATACTAGGTTACTCTTAACCATGTATACCTAAATCCCCGTGTGGTTTAGAGTTCGACATCGTGTAATCTTCCGTGTAATTTCAGATCTACGAAATGTGATGACGGTTGTCTCCTTTTTGGTTCTCTCTTTGAATCTCGAGATGAGATTCTTTTGAAGGGGTTGGTTGTAACACCTCTGGTGTTATGAGCTCGCTAAGCACCAAGATTTGGGCCTAAAAAAATTACCAAAACAAATTCCTCGGTTTTTAAGATTTAAACTCACCCGAAATGATGAACAACTCTTATGTGATTTACCTTCTAGTTGAGAGGAATCAAATAGAAACCTAAGTAATTCATTTAGTGCATAAAACTATTAGTGAAAATCCTAATAAGAAAAATATGATATGTAGCTTTAATTGTTGGGCATGAAAAACTATTTTTATAAACAAAAATCAAATATCACTTGTATGTAGCGCTTAAATAAAGTTTAGACTGCAAGTGAAGTAGGTGGAAATGTAACATTCATTTCAGGAGAATAAATACTATTAGTTAGTATTTTGGGAGTTCAGAAATCTAACTTGGAATTAAGGAGGGTCATTTTCGTTGTTAACTCAAACTTGAGGTTATGTTAAAAGTATCATTCTTTGGCAAATTATATTGAACAAACGTGTTAAATAATTCTTAGATGTTTTGTTTCTATGAGTTAGCATGAAGTATGAGCTAGGTCATGACATGTTGTCTAGTTGAAATTGACGAGGCTTAGACCGTTTAAAAATCAACCAAAGTGTTGGGGAAGGTTAGTTCTAATCGAACATAGAATTCGTTAAGTCCAAAATGATAGTGGACAATGCTATGTTGTCATTTAAATTTTAACAAAAATGCTTAAGCGATGGCTTCATATTTTGACATCGTTGGTCACACCAAGGTGAGTGCACGGGCTTGGTATAAGTATTTGTGGTGTTGGGTGGTGCATTGCTCACGCAAAAATTCTCTGAATTACGTTAGAACGCGCTGCGAGCTCTGTGTCAACGCTCTGTCGCGAACCAGAACTTCGAAGACGAACTCATCTTGGCACGCATGTATCTTCCTCTCGGGTGGTCCTTTTGTTGTGCGGATTGCTCTGTTAGAAAGCTGATAAGATCAACTTTAGAGTTGTGGAATTAGTTGAACCACAATCGTGATCGTTAGGAGTTTTTTGTTCGCTTTAAAATTCATGCATAGATGTTGTCGACCGTAATGCTGTCTGCGTGCGTGTAGGGAGGTGCTCTTGTCCGTTGCCGTTCGGTCAGTGCGCGCTCGCTCTCAGCTACTCATCTCACCTACCTCGTCCCTGTCCGACGCGTGCATTAATGAGGAGAGACTGTGCCCCTGCTACCTACTTCCCTCTCTGCCTCCCCTCGTGTTCTCCTTTGCTCTACTGCGCATAGCACGGCATGGCCACCATGGATAGGGAAGCCACCGCCGCCACCACCTTCCCCTGCTCGCACCGTCCCTCTCACGCCCGGCCGGTCCTTGTCAAGCCATGCCGCTATCCCCGCCATAGCCACGTTGCTGCTGGCCGACAGCCACCGATTGAGCGCCGCCATCGTGCAGCCGCACACCACGGCCACTGCGGGCATGGTTGGGCCACTACCAGCTATGCCCGGCCAAGCTGCCACGCCACCACGGGCTGCCTCCTAGTGAGCCACGTCGTACCTGGGTGCGCGCGCGTGGCTGCCGTGGCCCTCGCGATGCACCGCTACCGATGAGCCGCCCCTTCAGCCAGGAATCGGCTGGCACACTACTCCCCTGCTCGCTGCTCTGCTTCAAGGTGAAGAGAAGGACCTCGGGGTGAGACTAGAAATTTTCCTAGGGTTCCCAATGCAAAACCATGACTCACATGAATAGTGTTCTTATACTGCAGGTTAGTTTCGGGAAAGTTTAGGGGTGGTTTCACAAAAGTGCATGGGAAGCGGGGATCTACTAGGCCACTTGGGACGTTGGCCGGCGCTCCGGCCGCTTGAGCCCTCGGCTCCATGTGGGCCGCTGCTATGGGAACGCTTGCGGAACCGCGGCACGTAAGCTACATCCGCATGCACACATGGGCCGCGCCTAGGTTGGGCCGCGCTAGGCCGGTTTCGGCTTTTCCTTTTTTAGAAGGAATTAGAAATAGATTGTTAATTTTATTTCTGAGCGGATCTCTGGTAAATATTGTAAAATCGCATAGATGTCCAAAAAAAGTAAAACTAATTTTTTAGGATCCAAAAATCATGATCTATTGACCGGTATATTTTGGTCATATAGTTTTATAATATTCTTAGAAGCTATATAATTAATTTGAGATACTTAATATTATCAAAATATAAACTTGTAGGAATTATTGTGATAAATTGGTGATAGTGTTGGCTCTGAAATTTTTATAGTAGATTCCTAGCAATATTAGGTGCTCACTGTAATTTTTGTAGCTCCATAGGAATTAGTTGTTAAGGTAATTAAATGAGCCCTGGTTACAATATATATGTATTTAATTAATAAAGAAACACCTAGGGATTTTATAACTAAAACATTGTGGGAGATTAGCGCCTAGTTCGACAACCTAGATACGTTGCCTAGTACGTTAATCATCAGAGCTAGCTTCGTTAGCTTGAGAGGCGTAATTGTACTTTAAGAGTTGCGATTGTCGTTGATTATTTACATCCCTGCGTTGCATCCACGTATTTTATGATAGGGTGATGTTGGATCGCGGAGGCATGGGAGTAATGGAAGTAGATGGTGCCTTGATGATCATGCCACCATAATGGAATGCTAACTTTTGGTTATATCTTACCTAGGCAAGCCTCGGTGCATAACCCCTATTATTCTGCACTTTAATTTATGCTTGTGCATTAAAGTTTAAGGAGTTGAATGAAACCCACTTGCATATCTATATCCTTATCCTATGAGTCTTACTAGTATGACATGATCATGTAGATTGCTATGCTACAGGACTCCGGTAGAAGTCGAGTGATTGTCTGTCACTCGCGAGAGATAGGAAAGATATTATTATTGCTATTATATTTTTATCACCTAGAAAAATATATATGAATGATAATTGGAGGCCGGGCGGAATAGTACTTTGGATCTAGACTTGGTTTGGCATTCGAGCGAGGCTCGGGTTGCATTTGTTCCGCCTGTGTCGATTAAGGACCATTCGTTGCATTGGATTCTAGTTAGGTCACAGACTTACTATCCTGAACACATACTTGCTTATGGGAGCAGGAAGGCTCGTTGCTCTCTTATCATAGGTTTCGGCTCTTTCTGGACCAACTGATTGGAGGCGGGGATGGTGGAGGTCTAAGCACCACACTGAGTCCGGGACTCAGGTGTGGGGGCTTGGAGTCCAAGTTTGGACGGGGACCTAGACCCCTTGACAGGAGAGTGATGGGTTGGTCCTGCTTGTGCCTGGGGTACAAGCGGGGCGTGTGTTTCAGGGTACCCAGCTCGGCACATTGATTCACAAATCGCCGGGTAATCCGATCTGACTTGTCTATAATCTGGCATCATAGTGAGAACTAGAAGATGAAAGATGGTAAAAATGGTCCTGATGGCTTACCACCTCCTTGAAAAGTAGCACAGGTGCTTATATAGAATGGTTAGTTAATGAACTAATGATGACTGCTAATAAAATTGAATATAAAGACGCACGTTTAGTAATGCTCCTGCAGATGCAATAAACCCATAAGTCAGATAGCCTTACACACCCTTGGAGTCTTTTCTTTCCTCCTGTCGGGTAAGTCTTGCTGAGTACAATTGAGTGCTCAAGGTTTTATTTCCCCCTGTTGTAGGTGACAGGCAGATGCTAGAGCTGACTCTTGTGTGTGGACCCCTCCTAGTGGGCTTAGAGAGGACTCCTTTACGCTGCGATCATAGTTTTTATTTATAACTCTCACTAAATGTTTTTATAAATAGAAGTTTTATAATCTGTTGTCATAGTTTATATATCAATGCTTCATCATGTCATGAATAGATATTTATTTCCACTGTAACTGTGATCACATGTTTATATTCTGCTGTTAAATTAAGTTGTTCATAACTCTGATAACATGGGTATATTCCGCTGTTACAATCAATAAATATTATACTCTGATGTTGCATGGAAAGTGATGTAAGAAATGACTTAAGAATGTTGTAAGCTTTATTATCTCATTTGTGATCCTGATCGAAAAATGTGGATTTTTGGGTTCTCCCTTGGGGTGTGCTTGATGGAACTGCGTAATTCAGTGTCCTCCCTTGAGTACTTAGTTTCTAATGGAAGACAAGTACTCCTGGGAGGCATTAGAATAAGTGGTTCTGCCACACGTTCCATCGAACACGACACGCCTCTTTCCGAGCAGCGCCTCGCCCCTGCACATGCCGCACCTCTGCACAAGCCACGCGCGCCTCTCCCACCCAAACTATGCCCCTACCATGTCACGCCAGTGGCACGTGCACGCCTCGGCTGCGCCATGCTCCATCTATCGATGCAGGACCCCAGGGGTTCCCTATCGATTTGACTCCTATGTTGGGGCCATGGCTGGCCCATGGTCTGTTTGAAGGACACGGTGCAAGGAGGCGTGGACTTCAAGCCATCAAGGACCGACCTAGTCGGCTTACTAGGAAAGCAAGATTCTATAATAGAATTAGGACTCTTCTGTTGTAACCGGCTAAGACTAGAAACGCACCTTTGCCCACTCTCCCTATATAAAGAGAGGCACGGTGCACCCCCTTGTAATCCTAACAATCATATAATCAACCCAATGCAAAAGGCTCACGCTGACTGGACATAAATGCTATTACTTAATCACGAGGGCCCAAACCAGTATAAATCGCTGTCTCTTTGCGTTCACCATCGAGTTCCTAAGTTTGTCAAAGCCCACTGAACACCGTCCTGGGTACCCCTGTGATGGGTTGCTGGTCATCAAACAACAACAGCGGGGGCGCTAGGTAGGGGCTTTTGATGAATTTGCACTTGAGAGCTCGGCGGACCTTGACAACATGATTTTCCTGGTGGGATCAACCTTCATCTTTGGCTCTTGGATCTATGTTGCTAATGACCACGGCTAGCTCCAAAGTTGTCTCATCAAGATCCAGGCGCCTCAGGATACTCCAGCCGCTTCTACAACCACGCTGGATCAACTCGCCGAGAAGTTCTCATAGCTTTTGATTTCTGATCCGACTCAGATCTCGGGAGTCGCTCTGCTTCATGACTCCAACTTGGACACGCCAGCCTTGTCCAACTCAGAGTCCCTTTTGGGTTCCATAATTGAACACCTAGGTTGTTTTCCACTCGGACTATGCAATCCAACTTCTACCTACCAGGAGTTCATCCAAGATCTATTCCAGTTGGCGCAAGAGATCCCTCTGACGGGAGCTCAGAAGGGACTAGTGCCATCTGTCACTCCTTCAAGGCTGCATCATGCACTGGCCGGGTGCCCTATGTGGTACATTTTCTATAGATCCATCTCACCTAATTAGCATGGTGGAGCTCCTGCCCTACCAAGACAGCAATACTCTTCCAGCTGACAGCGACCACGGTTCTATAGAGATTTTGCACAGTGCGGCGACTGTGGAATCTAGAACCCGCTCAACCCCAAGATATTCTAGAGAAGTCTTCATGGCTGGTCAGCCTCCACATATCCCTATGCTTCAAGCACTAGACGTTCAAGATGGAGAGGAGACTCTATTCGACATCTCCTCGGACACTGTCAGTGCCCAACGGGGAGACGGATGAGCAGAGGATGGCTAGGGAAAGGAAGGATATGGCTCGATAGGCCTGACGCAGCTGCACCCAACACCGTAAGGAAGAGTGGGAGCAGTACTAGTTAGCCTACCGAGATGTTGAACGATGGTGCTTGGCTGCGGAGGCAGCTTATGAACAGCGCCTATAGGATGAAGCAGAATGGCAATGACAAGATCATGATGTGCACAAAGCCTCCGCTTCACGCACCCTACGCCAACATCTATGCCCTGGTAAATGAGATGGAGGCTATAAAGAACCCTATGGAAGAGCAGCAATGACTTAAAGTCATTCTAGAATCCATGGCTCTCTAGATGCAAGTAGGCAAGGTGGGCCTCCCAAGATAATCCATCTTTAGAACCAAAATAGTGGGACCAACCCATTCTCGCCTGGGCCTACCGGTCAACCAAGGAGGAGGACAATGAGTACCCGCCCTCTCCCGCTTAGGGCCGTGGGGTAACCAGTACAGGAATTAAGGCGGTGCTCAATCAGCCTACCACCATCAAGGGCAATAGTACAGCAACAGGGAGGGCAGAGGTGAGTCCGAGTACAGGGAAGTCAGTATCTCTCTGGATAGATTCCCATGTTTCTCCAGTAGATTGCTCTCTGTTTTGCTCCCTTATAAGTTCAAGCCATCCAGTCATACCAAGTACAATGGAAAGATGGAGCCGAATCAATGGCTTTGTATCTACTCCCAGTTGATCGAGCTGGTGGGTGGAGATGATGACATCAAGGCACTTTATTTCCCCATGGCCCTAGAGACAGTACCTCTCGCATGGTTTGACAAGTTGCGTCCTGGCTCGATTACGTGTTGGGAGGATCAGACAATAAAATTCTGCAACAACTTTGTGGGAGTCCTTACTCATCCAACAACTCCCTAATGAGACTTTCTGAGATTACTATCGCCGCTTTGCAGAACTACGATCTCAAGTCTTCGACGTTACCGAGAGGGAGGTAATCGAACACTTTTCAAACAAGATCAAGGCCAAATGGCAGTTTCAGGCCTTCTGTAATGACAACCCGAAAACAACAGACAACTTCAAACGCACCGTCCAGAAAATGATCGCTTCCGAGGAAAGAACTTGGGAGAGATTTCCTGATCAGCAGGACAACCGCGACAACAGGGGTAACGACAATAGAGCAACCAAGGTGACCAGCAGAGCAGGAAGCGAGGCCCTGATAACACCCTGGCCTCCATTGACAAACCCAAGAAGAACAATAAGCCTAGGAAGTTTGAGGATCTAGGTGGACTACCTTGCCCTTTTCACAAAGGTGCCAGGCACACGGCGGAGCAGTGCCGACAACTGAAGGACTTGTGATTCTACCACATTGACGACATGGGTAAAGGCCAAGAAGACAATAAGAAATATGGGGAAGACCAGGGATGCAAAGGCTTCCAGCATCCCAAAGGCACCATTAATGTCATCTTCTCCAAAGTTCCAACTTCCAAGAACAAGCGGTAGGACAAGCTGGCCTTACGGGATATTATGGCATCAGAACCTGCCACTCCAACATATCTCAACTAGTCTGAGTACCCAATCTAATTCTCAAGGGAGGATCAATGGACCAGCATCTCCAATGCCAAACATTACCCACTAGTCCTAGATCCAACCATTGCGGGCATGACAATCACCAAGGTCTTGATAGACAGTGGCACAGGATTAAATATCATCTTTGCTGATACCATGAGGAAGATAGCCCTTGACTTCGCAGGCCTACTCACACCTATAGACACCCCCATCTATGGGATAGTACCTGGCAAAGGTGTCATGCCACTCGGACATATCACGCTCCAGGTTACATTTGGATCCCCAGACAACTACCGAACGAAGTTCATCAAATTCAAGGTGGCAGATTTTGAATCAACATATGACACCATCTTTGGGCATCCTACTCTGGCTACCTTCATGGCGGTTCCACATTACCTGTACCTTTTGTTGAAGATGCCGGGTCCTAATGGGATACTCTCCCTTCGAGGCGACTTGAAACGCTCATATTACTGTGACACAGAAGCAGTCCAGATCGCCGTTAAAGCTCAGGCAGCACTCAAAGCACAGGAAATTGCCGTGTTCGCTAGTCAGACTAACCCAAAAGACTTGGAGATTCTGACGAAGAAGGTGGGCATTGTCGCACCACCACAAGATGCAGATGTTATGAAGGTGGATCTAGGTATTGGTGATCCCTCCAAAATGGCGACTATCAATGCCCACCTCTCTAAAGAATAGGAACTCGCGCTCACCAACTTTCTCTGGGAAAACAAAGATATCTTTGCTTGGAAGACGGCCGACATGCCAGGAGTCCCGAGAGAGTTGGCTGAGCATAGATTGGACCTAAACCCCAGCTCTAAGCTAGTCAAGCAGCAATTACGTTGTTTCGCAGCCGACAAGAAAGCAGCCAGCAAGAAGGAGATCATGAAGTTGTTGGCAGCTAGGTTGATCCAAGAGATACTACATCCCGACTGGCTTGCCAACCCTATCTTGGTACAGAAGAAGAATTGAACTGAGTGGCGCATGTGCGTTGACTACATGGATCTCAACAAACATTGCCCCAAGGACCCTTTCGGACAACCACACATTGATCAGATTATGGATTCCATGGCTAGATCAGCTCTTCTATCCTTTCTTGATTGCTACATGGGGTTACCATCAGATTGCTCTCTATTAAGAAGATCAAAGCAAGACTTCCTTCATCACTCCATTTGGCGCCTACTGCTATATGACTATGTCATTTGGGCTTAAGAACGCTGGTGCTATGTACCAACGCAGTATCCAAACTTGCTTGAGCAAGCAGATCGGTCATAATGTAGAAGCCTATGTTGATGACGTGGTGGTCAAGACTAAGGACCTAGCTACACTGATTGACAACCTAAAGGAGACTTTCACCAACCTCCGCGCATGGCAGTGGAAGCTCAATCCGACTAAGTGCATCTTTGGTGTCCCTTCTGGACAACTCTTAGGCTTTCTCATCAGCCATCATGGGATTGAGGCCAGCACGAAGCAGATCTATGCAATCACCGAGATGGGCCCTCCCCGCTGTGTCAAGGACATCTAGAATCTTACAGGGTGCATGGCTGCACTCAATTGTTTTATCTCTCGGCTCGAAGAGAAGGGGCTCTCATTTTCAAGCTATTGAAGAAGACAAGAAAATTCGAGTGGACAGAGAAGGCTAACAAAGCGTTCAAGAAGCTCAAAGCCTATCTCACCTCTTCACCCATTCTCACCCCTCTAGAGAGACGAGGAAATCTAATGCTATATATTGCAGCGACAGCTATGGTGGTTAGCACAACTATTGTTGTGGAAAGAGAAGAACAGGGTCATGCATACAAGGTACAATGACCTGTCTACTACATCAATGAGGTGTTGTCAGACTCCAAGGTCCACTACCCACACATACAGAAGCTACTCTATGCTCTCTTGATCACTTCGCGCAAACTTCACCACTACTTTGATGAGCACAAGATTACAGTGGTGACCGACTTCCCACTCAGCGACATCCTACGCAATCATGATGCTATGGGACGCACATCCAAGTGGGCAGTTGAGCTCAGAGCACTCAACATTGAATTCACCCCCTGCAAGGCTATCAAGTCTCAGGCTTTGGCTGACTTCATAGCCGAGTGGACAGAACTCTAGCAGCCTACTCCTAAAGCTATTCTTGATCATTGGAAGATGTACTCCTGAAGCTGGGAGAAGCGAGCACTGGTGCCCTCTTCATATCGCCAGATGGGAAGTAACTTAAGTATGTTCTCCAAATCCTCTGGCCAGCAACAAAAAAAACAAAGCCGAGTACGAGGCCCTCATTCATGGCCTCCGAGTTGTGGCTTCACTCGACATCAAGTGACTACTCATCTATGGTGATTCCTCTATGGTCATCAATCAGGTTAACAAAGATTGGGATTGCACCAAGGAAGCCATGGATGCCTACTATGCAGAGGTGCGCAAGTTGGAAAAAACACTTTCAAGGCCTGGAAATCCATCATGTGGTATGAGACCTCAATGTGGTAGTAGATGTCTTGGCCAAACTCAAATCAGACAGGGCATAGGTTCCAGCTGGGGTATTCATCGATGAGCTATCAACACCATCCATCAAGCGAGGTGATGCCAGCATGACTGATAGCACCGTACTCAGCACATAGGTCCTAACTATCATACCATCCTAGACTGGCGTATTCATCAATTATATCCGATAGCAAAAATTGCTGGCTGAAAAGGGTGAAACCGCTCAAGTCATCTGCAGGAGCAAAAACTATGTCATAGTTGTAGACAATCTCTACCGATGTGGTGCATCCTCGAGTGTCCTCATCAAGTGTATTTCAGTAGACAAAGGCAAGGCAATCCTCGAAGAGATCCATTCAGGCTGTTGTGGCAATCATGCCGCCTCAGGACTTTAGTCGGCAAAGCCTTTCAATCCAGGTACTACTGGCCAACTACGCTAAAAGATGCCGAGAATCTAGTCAAACATTGCAAGGGCTGCTAATTCTTTGTGTCCTAGCTTATAATCTCATGTCCTAGCTTATAATATCATTAGTATCCCTCCATCATGGCCATTTTCATGCTGGGGGCTTGACATGGTTGGACCTCTCAAACAAGCTAAAGGTGGTTTGAGTACATTTATGTTGCCATCGACAAGTTCACCAAGTGGATTGAATACAAGCCGCTAATCAAGTTCGGTTCAGCTAAGGCAGTCGAGTTAATACAGGATATTATGCATCACTTTGGCATGCCTAATCGGATTATCACAGATCTGGGTTCTCCCTTCATAGCCATCAAGTTCAAAAGCTAGGCATAGGATTGCGGAATTAGTATTGACTACACCTCAGTCGCCCACCCGCAAGCTAATGGATAGGTTGAGCGAGCTAACGGCCTCATACTAGCCGGACTCAAGCCATGGTTGTACGATGATCTCAAGGACTATCATTCCAAGTGGATAGACGAGCTACCTAAAGTGGTTTGGGCACTACGCACACAAGTTAGCAGGGCAACAGGGTACTCGCCCTTCTTTCTGGTATATGGTTCTAAAGTTGTACTACCCGTAGATCTAATTTGGAACTCACCAAGGATAGAGTAGTACGATGAAGGCAAAGCAGAGCATACTCGCTGGCTCGAACTGGATAGCGTCAGAAGAAGTTAGGGTTAATGCTACCCTCTAGTCAGCCCGATACCTTTAGAATGTATGCCATCACTATGCCAAAAGTGTTCAGCCTCATACTTTTCAAGTTGGAGATCTTGTCCTTCGTCGCATCCAAAAGACTGACGGTCGACAAAAATTGCTCAGCCCCTAGGAGGGTCCCTTTATTGTCTCTAAAGTTACTCGACCATGCCCTTTTGAGTTGATGACAGAAAGTGGTGATCCAGTCAAAAACTCATGGAACATAGATCAGCTTTGGAGATTTTATGCCTAGTAGTAGTTTTAGCATTATCTAGTAGATTCAGTTTCATGCTTGTGTAATTCAGGTTCTTGGTTAATATAATAATAAGAGTTGTATATTTCTTGCCAGATTGAAACTGTCTCTTACCTACACAACAAGGTACATAGCCTAACGACTGTTCACACCTTACCCGGGTGATCATGCTACCCCTTTAAGAGATACACTGGCTACCCATGCTGGTATACATCTCTGACTTAAATGTCACCTCTTTTATGAGATACGCTGGCTACCTACGCTGGAATACGTCTCTGACTTTTAAAGTCACCTAAACAGGGGTACGCCGATAACTCAGCTGGTTCACATCTCTGTGACTAAGTATTTTGTCGCACTCACGACATCTAGACCTGCGCTAACACATGTCATCCTAGAATGGATTTCTCTGGAAGAAGGCGACTGACTCATCCTTCTGGCACGTAAGCCTCAAAGAAGACGGCCCTCAAGGTCCCTTGATTCCATGTGCCTAAGCACTTCACGTCGACAACAAAGTTGCACACAGTTTTTACAACTGTCCTAACTACGCCGACTACTCGATAAACTGTCTTAGGTGCCTAAGTAGCCCAACAAGATGTATCATGTTAGAAACTAATAGGCTAACTTTTCATTAAACTAATAGCCTACGCACGCAAAATAACATTGTTTCTTTCAAACGTGCCTATCTGGCACTCAGACTTAACAAATTTTTACAAACTTACACAAGCCTATTCATCAGGCTTCTCCATACATAGGTCTAAGTCTTTGACGATTGTGGTGGCTAACTCGTCGAGTTCTTCTTCAGCTCTCTCCATGGTGGCTATGTGTTCTTCACTGTCGTATTCCACCGTCACTTGATGAAGATCCACAGCTAGATAGAGTACTCAAAGCGTACCGAGTATACTCTGGACGTAGACTATGGCGGCTCCTTGTACGTAGCCTTCAAACTGGCTAGGGATCTGCTTCACTATATCCACCCACCTTCTGTTGCCATCTTCTAGAGTACGGAATAGGAGGGCGAGTGGCTTCACAGCTTCCCAAAGTGTGTTGCATTCTACCTGCACCCTCTCTAGCTGGGTCTTCATGTCCATCACTGATTTTAGAGCCCGCATCAGATCGCAATCAGCTCCATGTTTCATTAGTTTAGCTCGAGCAAGTTCTTCACTTGCTCGTTCTATTACCTCTTCAGTTTGGTTGTGCTTGGTTCTCAGGGCTTCACTCAGATCCTTCACCTCACTTTCCAGCCCCTGGGTTCTAACCTGCTCATCTACAAAGAGGGATACATGTGACCATTACAATGGTGGTACTACATCCAAGACCGCAGGGAAGCCGTATAGTTCTCTCACCTTTTAACTTGGTATCAAAGAGCTTGGCCTTCTCTATCACTTTCAACAAAGAGTCAAAGGTATCGTTCTTCCTTGTCTTGGTAGCTGCCTTTTGGTGCTCAGCTTCACCAATCTAAGAATGGAGGATGCAGAGAGTCTCTTCATGGCGATCCTGCATGGCCTTCCATTCCGCTTCCTTCATGGCCTACTCCTCCTTCAACCTGATGAGCTCTGCCTTGACTTCTCAGACCTTAGCGGAGGCTTTCAGTTGCGCGTCCTAGTCATATGACTGTTTCAAGGATAAGAACTCAGAAATTACCAATAGCAAGAAATAGCATGGTATAATACATAACCTCATCTGGCCATCAAAGACAAAGGCCTGGTTCAATAACCCAGACCAAGACTTCATCAACCCAGCAAACTCCGGACTATACGCCTGGAGCTAGGAACCCGGTCCAGTGACTGGGATGACTTCTTCCTCTTCAGCTAGCCGGGTACTTGTCGTTGCCATGGCTAGAGCAGGTGCACTCGAAGTGGCAGTACTCACGCTTGCTCTAGCACTTTGCCCATCTTCACCATCGGTGGCCTCGGTTCGCTCCAGTCTTGGTAGCTGGCCTGCTTCATTGTCTGCGGTTGTTGTTATCTCCGGCTATGGCATCTCCACAAAGTCTGCAGCACTTGGTTGAGCCGATGGCTCTGCTCCATCCTCAGTGCCTATCAAAATTTGTGGCTGCGGCACTTCAGAGGCTTTGGGTGGGGACACGGGCCTGTGTGCTAGGCCTCTTTCCATCCGGTCGCTTTCAACATCTGGGTTCATTTCAACCTGGGCTTCTTCACTCTACGCCTAGGTACTCGGTGTTTTTTGTACCCTGGCAAGTGCAGAGTCAATCGCTGTTCTTGGGATGATGCAAGAATTCAAGGATAAGTTTCAACACATACTTGGCAGAGGATCTCTTCTTCAGGGTGGGTCTACCTAGCGTTATACCACTAGACAACCGATCCAGTTTCAGACTTGACACCGGCACGCCAGTATTGAGTCATCCTAGCGACTCACGATGTCTGCATCTTGTCCGAGTTCATCCTTGTCACCTTGAGTTGGCACTCGAGTGCTTATCAGGTCCAGCAGTGGCATCCTATCAAGACTGAGTCAACAGCGTCAAGTATATCGATGATAAAGTTCAGTACAAAATTCTACTAGGAAGTATACTTATTGCCTAACAGAAAATGATGTGTCCTCTTCTCCGCCTCCAGTTCCTCATCAACAGTTTCATGAGCTGTAGCTGCATTAAGATTGGATTCAGAATAGGTAAAACAATTAGGCTGCATGGAGATATCAGATTACTCTTACCTGTTCTTAACGTGCAAGCTCGGCGAGGACTCTTGGGCACTATCCCACTTGCACTAGCGGCAACATTGGCCTCCAATGACCTTTTCCTGCTAGCGGCTCCTTGCCTGGCACTTGGGTTAGCCTAGACTATGAAGTTGTCCGGGTTCCCTTCTGAATCACACTCGGCTTCTTGATCTACAGTAATGGCGGATGTGGCGCTTCTTTGTCTGCCCCGGTAGACGCTACCCCGCCTCCACCAACTCCTCCAAAGCTAGCCCGCGGAGGCAGAGAGGGCAAGTCATTGAAGTTGTGCCCCCAAATGCTTAACCAATGAACAACATTTCAGAAGTTACTTTCCACAATGACAATTAAAATCAAAATTGCATGTGTTAGCATACTTATAGCAGCCGGTGGATGCTCGTGGTCTTGCTCCTAGTACTAGTATGGTATTTACTAATACCCCTAGAGTATGTCCTAAATTCTCACTAGGACTTCATCCTCCGGCAATTCTTCAATTGCCACTCGGGCAGGGTCCTCTAGCCCGATGTACTCGAAGCCACAATGAACCCTCTCCTAGAGCGGCTGCACCTGGCACCTAATAAAGCTGGTGACTACTCCAACTCCATTCAGGCCCTGGTCCTTCATAGCCTAGATCTGTGTGAGGAGTGGACATATTCCTTCAAGCTCCATCGCATTCATAGTTTCCTTGTCCCAGCAGGCATTGGGTACTGGTGCGGCATTGTTGTGTACCGCTAGCGGTGGCCACATATTCCTCGTATAAAACCACTTGGTCCTCCAGTTCTTCACATAATCGACCATGGTGTAGTAGAGATATTCATTTTTCTTTCCTAACTGGAATTGAATACCGGCGCCCCCCAAAACACTGGATGTGCCGCATCTGGGTGAGGTTTTAGCTTAAAGACATAATGAAACACAGTGATGGAGCGAGGATGCCAAGGAAAGTTTCACAAAGATGAACAAAGATCGACAAATGCAAGATGGAATTTGGGTTTAGATGGTTCAGGGTTATGCCATAGTAGTGCAAAAACCCATGTAGAAATGGACAAGATGGCAACCCTAGCCCATGCTAGATGAATGGCACAAAGAGAACAATCTCACCCGGCTCAAGGTTTGAATACGGATGCTCTCCAGGTGCCTTCCACTCGCCAAGCTTCAAGTTTAGCGAGTAGGACTAGTCATGGAGTTTCTATAGGTGCTTCGGCTTTGTGCTTGGCGCTGGCCAGATTTGGAGCGGCGGCGGCCATCTCTGTCACTTCTAGCACTCTCTTCTCGGTAGTCTTCTTGGCTATGGCGCTCGAGTTCTTGCCCTTACCCATCAAGCAGAGCTTTTTAGATCTAGGGTTTGTTCAAGCAAGATTACAAAGTGCTCACAGTCACTCGGGGGCTAAGGCAGAAAGGAAATGGAGAAGGGGGAGATAATGCTAAAAATGGTTCCCTTTTTATACAAGGCTTACACCATGATGTGCCCGATAATCACGCCAATGGGTGCGGCGTTTTGGTTCCCCTTCCATCTTAATGCGATTGCACAATTTGAAACGACGGTCGCACGCCTTTCAATGATTTTAGATGTGGCACACTGCGCTCAGATTTATCCTTTGAGTTTACACCTACCGGGTACCTACTACGATACGACCATTGATTACATGGCCACATCATGAAGTACTCGGACGGTTCATGCAGTACTCGGAATAACTGCTCGATAGAATGAGTCAAAGTGACACAATACTCGGATGAAGAATTTCTTTAATAACAGTTCTACGATATAGGGTTGGATACTTTACAATCTTCTGACTACTCGGTTTTAGTAACCATTTTCACAAAACAATTTAGCTCTGGAAACATAAGGTTTCTATAGGAAAGGTCTACTACTACTGCGAGCATGTGTAATTGGATATTTTTTTACAGTTCAAATATGGTGTAAATATTATAATCTCATTTAATTTATTGGAGAAAAGTAAAAAACAAATATTTCGGCCAAGTAAAAAACAAATATTATAATCTCATTTAATTTATTGGTGTTCATATTTTGGATACAAATAATTGTCCATACATGACTAATGATAAATAAGGTAACAAAGTCCATCATTCTAATAGAAATAGTTGTCCATAGATAAATGCTCCAATGGTACCCTAAATGCAATCTCTTTCTATGAAATAGACAATGCACCTAAAATGAAAGCGGGCTGTGTAACTCTAGTTTTTCAAACTTATGACAGTAGGAGGGGCATGCCATGTGGCCCATTGGTAAGGCCCCATCGTTTATCGGAGACAATCACTCATGTATTAATCAACAAGGCACCATGTGATGCTACAAACATGGTCAATGGCACAACAACCAATTGAAGGTCCCCACAAGTAATAAACACTAGAGTACTTCCGTCAAGTCGGCATTATTAGAGCGATGATAAGAGGAAAGATCAGTCTATCATGCCTTCTAAAGTGCATCCCTCGGTTGCTCCTTGAAACTCCCAATGCCCCCACAATCATCCCGATGCCATGAACTAGGCAACCTCGGATATCAAATCGAATCCGCATGCAGAAAAAGAAGGAGAAGGAAGAAGAAGGCCACGCTGTGGTCATGGGATGGGCCAATGGGCGAAATGGAGGGGGCTGGAGCCTCTCATCAGGAAGGCTTCTTCTACCTTCCTTGCGGATCATTCGGGAGTCGGGCCATTGCGGGATCGAACCGATTGCGAGTCGAGACTAGGGCGAGCTCTAGACATAGATTCTATCACAAGACTTCTTCTAAGCGGCGGTGAAATGATCTACTAGAACGTAAAGCGGTATTCCTACCAACAATGCTGGCGGGGTTCGTGGAGTACCCTCACACACCACCATGGAGTTAGACCAAAACTCCATCTTTTTATAGTTTGTGGAGTTGGACCTGTTTGGCGAGGAAAGTTTGGGAGCGAGCTACAAAAAGCTACCCCAAACAGGCCCTTAGTAACCATTTTCACATAACAAAGCTCCTAGTTACTACTGCAAGACACATCCGCTAGCTACAGTTTTTGACAACATATCGCATCCAAGACTAGTGTCGGTGGTACAAAACTTGGGTGTTTCATGGACTAGTAGCTGGTTCATGACGTTGATAGGCATGCTCAAGAACTAACTAACACCGGACTCTTGGATGAGGGAACATGTCTCTCATCACAAAGTTCTTCTACCTTCCTTGCCGGATCGGGATTTGTGTGAGACTAGCACGGTCTAGTCTCTATGTGCTGCAAAATCATCTACTACTCCTACCAACAATGACTGGTGGTCACACCACCATATTCACTTTGGTTATAGACTACACCTTTATTCTTGCTATGCAAGAGCTTGATAGGAGTGCCAAACATGGTGTTCATGGAAGAGTTCATGAATAGTAGCCAAAATGGGGATGGCATATTGCGCTACAAAGGATCAGTGGTATACTACACTTTATAGTGATAGCTTGCGTGAAGCTACAATATAATGGGGTGGCATATTCGGATCATATACTACTCTTATGACAGCTTGCGTTTACTCTTCATGGGCACTGAACATTGCTTCACCTACTTTCTGACAAGTAGCCAGGTGATAATTTCTCTGGCATCCTTGAGTATATTCATTTCAGATCCTAGCAACAACTACTACTACTCGGACATAGGCTCGGGGGCTGCTGGATACATATCCTCAGAGGATGATTTTTATTCTTTTCAAGAATTTGCAGAAAAGACCCTCCAACTCTTTGTTCCAAACAACAAGAGGATCGGGGACAACACTTAGTGAGTGAACTTTTCGACAAAGTGCACATCACCTGGAGTTCTTAAGAGCACTCCATGGTTTTCTCTACAGAAAGCACTCGTACAATACTTGTTTCTACTCAGCAAGACCTGAAGGAACAAGAAGGCTTCGAGTTCAACCATGAAACGCTTGGGGGCTTGTCGATGTAGGACCCCAGGGGTTCTCAATTGGGTCAACTCCTACGCTAGGCCCATGGCTGGCCCATGGTCTGTTTGAAGGACACGGTGCAAGGAAGCATGGACTTCAAGCCATCAAGGATCGACCTAGTCAGCTTACTAGGAAAGCAAGATTCTATAATAGAATTAGGACTCTTCTTTTTTAAGCGGCTAGGACTAGAAACACACCTTTGCCTCCTCTCCCTATATAAAGAGAGGCATAGTGCATCCCCTTGTAATCCTAACAATCATACAATCAATCCAACATAAAGGCTCACGCCGATTAGACGTAAAGGCTATTACTCGATCATAAGGGCCCAAACTAGCATAAATCGCCGTCTCTTTGCATTCACCATCGAGTTCCTGAGTTCATCAAAGCCCACCGAACACCATCTCGGGTACCCCCGTGACGGGTTGTCGGTCATCAAACACCAACACCGTCCCTCACCATGCCTCCATCCACTATCGCGCCCACTCCAAGACTCAAAGCGGCGAGATCCAAGCATCTTCATCCTTCTCCGGCGCCAGTGTTGGTATTTATTAACGCACACAGATAAATCTACAAGCACACGGATACCGCTGTAGCTTTCACCCAAAAGTATTCCAAGTATCATATCCATAGGAAAACATGTGAGACTAACTATAGTCTAACTTAAAAAGGGTAGCAACAAGGTTAGGATAAACAGGAGCATAGAGAGGATAACTAAGGTTCTCTTGTTCTGACTTCGGTAAGCTATGTCTTTTACTATTCAACTAGGGACATTACTAGGGAAAGACACCAGTAGAGGATGCTTTTCTTCGTAACCGGGTCCTACTTGGCCTACAAATGGGAGGTGGACTACAAAGGATTCAATGAGGCTATAAGAGTCACCCTCATGAGCTACCACCGATCTAGAATGTAGGGTGCATCCACGATTAACCCAAGTCTAAGCACCATGCTTACACTTATGATTAATACTTTACCCCCTCTAGAACAGGAATAAAGCACTCAAAGAGTCATGATCCTGATGAACAATATAAACAAGTTGCTTACTTGAATCAGAAGTTGATTACCAGAGATATCTCAGAGACAAGCTCAGATAGAACTTGGATCCGCCAAGGTACAAGCCATAGAGAGAGCACCGATAGGCCGGCACCTCCTACAAACTTTTCCCTCAATCTCTATCTAAAGTGCATCTAGGTACCCATTATTTTAAATATCTCGGACACTTGTCCATTTTTTCTCAACTCTTTTTTTTCTTTCTTTTCTTTTTTTATGAATAACTCTTGCATAACCCATGTCTCTTTTTGGAAACAAAACTTTGAGAGAGATATCAACAAGAACTTAGAGCTTTATTTGGTGGATGGAAAACCTAATAAGCATGTTTTTGTGTTCACTCTCAGTGTAGGAGTAAAACATTTTTGAGTGGATCTAGATAGAAGGCATGTTTTTGCACCTACTCTCAGTGTAGGAGTAGTGCATATGAGGGTGGTGTGTACATGATCTTGATTTTAAGAGCATGACAAATATCTCATAAGGGTCAACAAAGCTTGACGAAACTCAATGCAATTACAAGCAACATATATGTGGAAGTTTTCCTAGCCTAAATAACATGTATAGCTCTGGTAGAAATTCAAGCTTTGTCATATAGGAACTCATCATGTAGTATTGTTGTGTTTTCAAAAGATAAATCTCTAGAACTTTAGTGTCTCTTGGAACAAGATAAATAGTAGCTCAGACCTTCTCATATCATATCCATCAATTACCTAGACTTAGATCAAGCATATGCTACCCATAAGTTTCAAGTTCAGAGTAAATCCTTATATCAAAACAATTTTATCCAAAACTCAGGAGAATTCAAGGCTGAAAACTAGGTACTTGAAAGGAATTACAATAGAGCAACTATTCATCATTTCCATTTAAGAGATTATTCTAAGTCCTCTTTATTTTATTCAGCTCTTAAAAACAAAGTAAAGCAAACTAGACACCTTTTTATTTTGTTTTTCATTCATCATTTTTTAACTATTAAAAGAAACTAAAACTAAAACAAAGGGAAAGAATACTTACCTAGATACACAAGAGAGCTTCTCCCCCAAGCTAGCTCTTTCGGTGAGGGTTCGGTGCTGTAAGTTCTTTGAACCGGACTTCTCCTTGTGAAGTCCATTGATCAAGTACCTCGCTTTGAAGATGAGGATTCTTGTGATGATACCTCTAATGGTGATGTCACATTCTTCTGCCAAACCCGTCTTGGTTTTGAGTTGACAGGTTCAGAACCTTCACTTGTAGGAATTGGGGAATCAACTTTCCCACACTTTGTTTGAAGTGTGTCCTGCTCATAAAGACAAGGTAGAGATCAAGCACATGTAACATCCTAGATGTTAAAAAATAGCTAAAACTTGATCATGAGCATCATGAGGCATAATCATCAAGAAATGTTTCATTAATGCATTTTATGTTTCAATAAGAGCATTTCCGTGTTGCACATATGATGTTTCATGTGTTGTTTTGTAGTGTTTCATATGTGTGTATAAGTGATGTTTTATTTATAGCTTTGCTATGTTGCATATATAGTGTTTCATATGTTGCAATTGTTATGTTTCATATGTTGCATGAAATGTTGTCATATATATATATATATATCAATTAAGGTTCTTTGTGAATTTATATATGAGAATTTGCTTAAACAAATAAAATTTGGTAAATATAAACTTTATAGTTCAAAGTGTGCTTTATGTTTTGGAATCAAGAATTAATGATGTTTTTAAATCAAACATGTTTAAAATGAGCTCAAAGATTGAATCCTATAACTAATTCTCATACTTAGTCATTTTTGCCTGTGTTTGTTATTAGTTATAAGGTTCAATGTTTGGGATTTTATTAAACCAATTTTCATAAATAAAATTTATCCAACTTTTATTCTATTGATTGGAGTAATGCTTGTTCTATGATAAAGGGTAATTAGTTGTAATGCTTGATCAATGTTTAGTCTTAATTAATTGCTCAAAGTTTGCTAACCAAAACTCCTTTTCAAAACCCTAACTCAATCATGTTTTTCAGTTTTAAAGTTCCTGTCTTGGGAATTCAAAATCTCAAAAACTATCAAGTTTTGGATGCTAGGCCCTTAAGCAATGTTGTAGATCTCTAATCGTTGTACAAGTTTGCATAAGTCCCATCATCATGTTCTTTTGCAAAATTAGGAGAAAAAGAAGGGGAAAATGCCTTGTCAGATAGCTATAGTGCTAGACACCGACAGACATTTTTCTTGCACCTTGCCCTCAATAGCCACTTTCACGCTGCTCATGCAGCTACCTACGTGGTGTGGCCAAGCAGGTGTTGGCGCGCCTAGACATTTTGCTTGCACCTTGTCTCGCCGTCTTAAACCCGAGCCGGTCGCCATCTTCCGTTTTTCCTCTCATAGCGCCTCAAAGAGGTCACTCGCACCAAATGAGATTCACCTCATACCGCGCACCAAGATTCACCTCATCGTTGCGCATCCATTGAGCCTGCTCTCGCCATCCTGCTCCATCAGCATCGCTCCCGACGATAGTTCTCACTGCGGCCACGCCACCATGGCTACCACGAGCACCTCACTATGGCCAGGCCGTTCCATAGCCTCTCTCGCCCTCCCGTTTGTTCCTTTTGCTTCCTTTTGTCACCATGTTGCACATCGGCTCCCCTGTTTTTACAAATGAGCTCCAGACACCGGTTTGCGTTGCCGTCGTTGTCCCCGACACCGGTAGGACAGCCCCGCCGTGACTATGACTCAACCAAGCAGCGCATAAGCGTTATGGTGAGCTCCTGGTGCTAACCGCACCATTAATTTTGACTCTACCATGCTGTCATCACCGGAACGCGTAGCGCCACTGTGTTCTACCCCACCGTGCCGCCATAGATGGAGCCGAGCTCGCTGCGTACCGCGTATCGTTCAACCGATACCGGGGTTAGAGTCGCTAGGTCATGCGGGTGCTGTTGGTGTCCTTTACGCTACTGAAGACCTCACCGTCGGTGTTGTCCGCCGTGCCAGAGCACTGCCATTCCACCATGTCCGTCGCTGTGGTTGCTGCGGTGCGCTAGAGGGTCAACGGGTAGCATCAGCGTGTGCGCGAGAGCGAGATGAGTTTGTCGGGGATGGTCTCGTTGTCAGTGAGGTCGCCGCCGGCGAGCAACCGCTTGTCAAAGCCGGTGCCGCCGCGGTCAGCGCGGGCGGTACTGTGCGCTGACCCTAGCCCTGCACGTCAGTGACTGTGGCTAGGGAGGTAGCGCGTGAGAAAATGATTTGGCGCAAAAAATGATTTATCTTTTTCAGAAATGATTAAAAGTTCAATTTCTTTCTAAATTAATAACTAATTATTGGTGCTTGCTAAATTCATGAAATTTGTTGTGTAGCTTTGTCATGAGATGCTCTACCATAGAAAAATATGAATTAGTCATTTTTAGTAGCTTTAGAGTCTGATTTTGTCTGACAAGGGATTAGAGCTGGATGTGACAATGTAGTAGAACTCGAATGTTGATTGCTTCCCAATTCTGGTTCTAGCGAGTTTGCCTTGCTCTTCTTATCCATATTGGCTTCACAACCCGAGTTCACCTTGACTTCCCTCTTAGTTGACTTGTTTCGAAGACAAGGAAAACCATAATGCTCACAACAATCACATTGATACTGACTTCCGAGCTTCTTACTACCAACACCTTCATTGGACTTCATTTTCTTCTAAGTTTTTGCCACTTGTCTCTTCACTAGTCCCTTTGGTATATTGGTTTGACCCTGTGACAAGCATTGTTGAGAACTTCCATGTTGAGTCATTCCTTCTAGTATTTGTTGCATAGCTAAAAGCTTCTCCTTGTCGAATGCAGTCAAGGACAACATAGCTTGGTCCTCCTGATCTCTAATGCTGGTGGTCTCCTCATTATGATCTATCTATTTAGATTAAGAGAGAGGATTTAGAATAGAGACAAGGTTTTCATAACAGAACAGAGGCTGAAGTGAGCATAACTTTTAGCAAATAACAAGGTTAGAGAGAAAGCAAGAACTAAGCTGAGATGAAAGCATGCTAAAACATCCAGTTCTATCTAGTCTTGTATCCTACAGTCAGCATTGCTCTGATACCACTTTGTAGCACCCGGTTTTAAGAATAAAACCAGATACACACCATATGTGAGCCCAGAAAGTCAAATCTCACATATAGCTACAAATAAGGGTAATATCGAAAGATAATGCTCAATATATAATGTACTTAGTATAAAGGATATAACCTTAGACAGCAAACAGCGGAAAGACAACTTCGATCTTCGGGTAAAGACTCTAATTCTACAGGGACAATTGACTGGTTGATCACAAGACTCTAACTCTAGCAATCTGGTACCCATCTAGGATTTTTCCAAAGATTTAAAAAGTAAAGCAAGCGTAAGTACATGTCGTACTCAACAAATATAACATGGGGTTCATGAGGCTCAAAAGGCTGACACTGGTTTAACTATGATTAGCTTTTAATTGTCATAATTTTAGCATAAGAGTAGCAACAAGTTTATCACATGCCATATAAACACATGATCAGGTAAACATGAATAATGAATAGCATAAACAATTAACCATTAATGAGCATCTTTATCATCAGTATCATCACTGTTCATCATCTATTCCGTAAGGGTCCAAGGCCACTCGTGGCCGTGAGCACGGCTAATATACCAGTTTTACACTCTGCAGAGGTTGTACACTTTCACTGTGAGTCGTGATTTACCCTTTCGCCTGAGGCGGCCAACATCTTGACCCGCTACCAAGGAAGGTCGGTAGGGTTCACTATTTAGCCTTTCAAAGGTTCGTCTAACAAGTTAGGGCCATTAGATTCACTCGACAAAAAGATATAGGAACCCCCCTGTCGAATGGCACAATTCCATCACGACTATACACATAAGAGTAGAGGCTGTACTATACCCGATTTGGCAAGCCATTCTTATGCCATAAAGATAACCTCTAATAAGCTAGAAAATGTCCTCATACTGAGCTAAAGCAAGAGTCATATAGCCCTCATAGTTGTACTGTAAGTCTTGGATGATCACTTACAGATAAGTCCTTAGGGAGAGGAATCTAAAGCACCATAAAAATAGCCCAATGCTCTAGCCCCTTGTTCCATGTTGCTAAAAAGCATATTTTAGTGTTTATTGCATAATCCATTAGTCAAGTTACAAGATCATGGCTTTAGTTTGAGCACTAGCATCATACTGCCCAATGCATAAACCCATAGGAATCAAGGTACAAGGTAACAAAGTACTAGAAAATCCTTAGTGGTAGTCAAGGTAGACACATGTAGCATCAATTAAATGATTAAAGGTGTATAGGACAACAAGGAAGATCACATGCTATACTTTCCTTAAACTCTAATCCTTCTTCTATTGAATTGTAACCTCCAAAGGACTTCTTCTGTATCACCAACTTCTTTTATATCACCAACGCAAAGCTCATCGACTGGACATGATCATAGAACACCACACAAGCATCCATGCAATCATACACGAAGCAAACAATAGATCTAAATTAAAACAGTATACCAAATATAAAATCAAGATGAAAAGTTTGTAAAACGAATCTACATCTCGCTACGAACACACAAACGCGAAAAGCACTCTAATCGGAGCTATAACGAAGAAGTTATGAATTAAACAAAATTTCCATTAATAAAATAATAGATTAAATCTAACCTCAAATTTCAAAAGTTAAAAATATATTTAATAGTAGCTTGAACATGTAGGTTACTCAATTACAAATCTAACGCAACTTGAACAGATCAAATCGAAGCTAAAACGGAGAAATTATGGCCTAAAGAAAACTAGTGGCAAAACTGTAAATAAGTGGATCTTCTATTTTGAATTAAAATAAATAAAAATTAGAATTTTGAATCTAGAGTGGACTGTGGGTACAAATAAGAAGAGAGACAGGGGCTCTTTAGCAAAAGTATAGGGATAGCGGGTTGATTTGTGGAAAACAGAGGATCTCATTTGTAAGATTACCGACCGAACCGGTACGGGTGAATCTGGGCCGTCGGATCGAGATTGGATGGATCCAATTAAAATTGGGGAGGGAGAGAGAGTCACTAGCCGGAGAAGAAAAAGGGCATGGCGGAGCTCCATTACCAGCGGCGAGAAGCTTGTCGGAGTGCTCAATTTGGGCCCTAGAGGCCATGGTTTGATGAGCCGATAGCACAGGGAACAAGAGGAGAAGATGGCGAACTCACCTAGGGCCTTCTTGCGATCGACGGTGGGTCTATGGCGTCAGGCAGCATGGCCGGTCGGATGGCGAGCTCTAGTGAAGGTTTAGCGACGTGGCGCGAGTGAGCTAGAGCGAGAAAAGAAGAAATAAGGGGCTCAGCAGCTTTGCAACTCGACGTGAATCTTGGGCGGTGGTACCGGAGCGACTAGGTGAGCACGGTGGCGGCGAGCTTCTTCTCGGTGAGATTCAAACAGCACGACAACTCAGGTGGAGGCAATGAGGCTTGCACTAGGGCCCAGTAGGGAGGCGATGGTCGTAGTGCTACTATTTATGGGGGCGATGGCGTGGTGCGCACGCCAAATCGGGCGGAGTCGGGGAGGCGGCGGAATACTACTCGGAACATAGTCCTACTCGGCCACAGGAGGAAGAAGATGGCGAGGACACTGACAAGCAGGACCCACCTATCAGTGGCTAGCGGCAGAGCTGATGTGCTGGGACGTGGCTGCACGTGGGCCTTGGCCTACTACCAGGCCGGCCTATTGCCGCTGGGCCGAGAGGTTCGTAGGGGAGAGGGAGAGGCCAAGCTAGGCCTGCGGCGCTCTGGCCCAAGCGAGGAAGTAGGAGGTGGGCTCGAGGGAGAGCAGGGCGGGCTGGCTACTCTGGGCCAGAATAGGAGAGAGGTAAAGCTTTCTCCTTTTATTTTCTATAATTTCAAAAATCATTTTGAATCATTTTCAAAAACACTTTGAAACATTTTGAATTTAGACCAAAACCACTCATTACAAAAATACAAATGCACCAGCATGAATGCACTATAATGTTGCTAAGCCTTATAATAAATTTTAATTTAATGAAAATTTTTATTTTCCTATGTTTTCATGAGCACAAAAATTCAAAATTAACTCAATTTACATCTATTTCAAAAGGAGCAAATTTTAGGGTGTTACAGTAATTAGGAGTTAGTCGAATACCGTTGCTGCATGATTACCTTGATATTTAGGTATCCTTAGTCGTACCCTGCTAGTATGTAGGTTGTTTCCTCAGATGCTTAGTAATGCTTAGACTTCGATAGAAGTTGAATCATGGCTTCATCATTCAAAAGTAATAGGTTTACCTTGATCTTCTCAGCTCTGCTGATGGGTCATGAGAATACCATGAAATCATGATAATAATGTTTAAATTGAGATCGGGCAAAATCTTTGCTTGTGTCAAGTTTGAGTCTTGACATAGTGCACCGCCTGTGTCGATTGAGGACCGATCGTTGTAGCCCACTTGTGATCGTGACTTGTAGTACTGGCCACATACTCCAGTAAGCCTAATACCTCGGCTATTCCATTATGTGAAAGGCCAACCATGCACTGGGAGTGGAGAGATGGTGAGAGTAGCATGTACACATCCTGTGAATCCACCAGCAGTGGTGCAGGGAGGTGGAGTACCGTGCTCTTGGGTAGCGCATGACCCGTTCACGTTTTGGAGGATCCGAGTGAGGGTTGATATATGTAGGTTCAAGCCCGGGCTTAGACCTGCATATGTCGTGTGGTAAGGAAACCCTAGCTAGGCCAAATTGATACGAATTGCCGTTTGCTCCACGGTAACAGGAGACACGATCAACTACCCTGCATCGCAGTTAATCAATGAAACATGGTTACTTCTGGATAAGAGATGAAGATGAGATGAGATGATTAAAGAAGTGATTGATTTAGATCAAGTGCAAACTAGATACCTTAATGACTTAATACAAAGCTAAAACATTGAAAGTAAGGATCCACTTATAATAAGCTTTTCTGCAAAAGTAATTCTTGCTTTGAACTTTCCTTTAAGCCTGCATACCCTTGGAGTCTTTTCTTTTAGTTGGCTACACCTTGTTGAGTACCCTCAAGTACTCAAGGTTTGTTAACCCTGTTGCAGGATCTAACTTGAGCTGCTGATCGAGGTCATGTCGGTGGGCTCGATATGATCTGGTTGTCTCTCCTACCTTAGATGTTTTACCTAAGTTGCTTCCGCAGTTCTACTCACCATTTGAACTCAAGTTAAGTTATGACTTGAACATGTTATGTAAACTATTGTTATAAGTCTTCCGCACTCTAATGTATTACATTTTTGTACCAAATGTTGTAATGTTGTGGTAACTCCATGTTAATCATGTATGAGTTGTAAAATGTGGATGATTCGGGGTTCCCCGAGAACACCCGACAGACTAACTGAATTATCCGACTCTCGTGTGCAGAGTCAGAGGTCTTTAAGACAATGACAGGCACATGTGGGCCATATAATTGGGGTGGTTCTGCCATAGTGCATGGGCTTTGTTGGTGGGAAAACACCAACAGAACCCAAATTTTATTCATTCTTCTCTAACCTTAGGCATATGGAACAAGATGAAGTTAATGTTATGTGCTTTGTTCATTTATATCATGGGTGATACGATCAGAAGATTGAGCATGAATGTAGCATTTGAAGATATTTGGCCAAAAGGGTTGAATTGCTTAACCCATGGAGAGATTGTCTATCTTTACATAATGTATCAATCTTTACATAACTATGACCATGATCTTCCAGAGATAAGGTGTACAACTTTTGGCTCATTTGGTTAAAACTATGAGATCAAGAAAGTGGTGCTGGGAACAAACTAAACATGTTGAGTTAATCAGGTTAGATCAAGTAGAACTATAACTCAAACATGTTTGTTTCTTATTTGTGTGCCTACCAGAATTAAGGGAAAACTTTTTAAATGATGACCATTTAACTTAGGATGTTACCTTTATCATCAGAGTGTAATGACACCATGTGACAAAGGGTAGATGATTCGTGATGATCCTACCCTTTTTGTTTGATGTTTTCCTTGTCCGGCTAGCCTCGCAGCTTGAGCTGTTCATAAGCTTCTTATTTCCTAAATTGCACTCCTTCCTTTTTCATCCTTTTGTCATGTCATCTTTTTGCTCTTCGATCTTTGACACTTTGTTAGATCTTCCGCTTCACTCATTGTTCATGTAGTGCTTTCATCTGCCTTCTTTGTGCAAAGTTATTGGAGTTCATCATGTGCCTTATTTCATCTCTGATTTGAATTCATCTTGTGACTTACCCAAATTAAATTGAAAGTTTCCTGCGGGGATTAATCCAACAAAATATCTAGGGTCTACTAAAGTATACTATCGGCTCAAAAATCAACCTAAACACCACGTCTAATTTGATTTAGGAAGGCATTTTAACCTAAGCACCATGCTTAATTTAAAAGCCTTTTGAAGTAAAATCAGAACATATTTTGGTTCAAGAATCAAACTAGACACCTCATCTAATTTAATTTAGGAAAATAGTTTAAACTAAGCACCATGTCTAATTTAAAAGGTGTATGAAAATACTTCAAAACCTATGCATAATATAGTAAACAAAGGTATCATGAAAGTATCCTAGAGATTTATTTAGATAGAGATGAAAGAGCATGATTATTGTTTAGCAAATTGAGCATGGCTTTGTAGAGACAACCAAAATTAGCAACATGGCATAAGATTTTTCAGAGAAGTCCATCCCCCATACTTGAATTTTGTAAACGCAAAATCAAGTTTGGATGGATGTGATTAAATGTTGCATGATAATTGGTTGGGCATACCATGCGTTGTCATCCTTCGTGCTTTTTCCTTCAAACCTGGAATGGTTAGTGACAAAATATTCGAAGGAATATTTTCACAGTTATATTTCTATACTTATTTCACAAGGGCATTATAACAAAATATGAAGGTTCATGTTATCTCCCAAAAGTGCTTATTTTAGGACAGAAGCTCGTCCTTGGGAAACCTTTGAATCACACTTTAAGTTGGTGAGGTGGTTTTCCCTCCAACACCAACCTTTGGGTGCCTATCTCAGGATTCATGCCAATGAGATTTGTAATATTTATAATAAACAAATACATCTACAACCACCCTTTCAAAGTCTTTATGAACATGGAGTGCGAGGGGGCTGAAGATCTCTTGTGTGGCAATGTTGGAGAGACCAATTGATTCAGGAGATTTCTCATGCGAGCCTGGAATTGATGAGGTGTTCATGAAATAACTTCCATGCTCGTCGATGTCATCTTCCTTTTTAGACTCCAAGGTTGTTTCTTCATGAATGTCTATAGGCGGAAATATTGTCTCCATCATTCCATGTTTACGACATTCATTGGTCATTTTATTGTCCAAGATTTCCTTTGCATTGGTGACTCTTGGGTTGATCTTGTCCAAGGTCTCGTCCATCCATTCAATGGCAACGACACATAAGTTCTTAATATCCTCCAGCCATTGTTGTTGCTCTTCTTGGTCTTCCTTATGGCCTTCATGACTCCTATGCTTTGGGTGTCTTGGTGGATTTCTAGAATCATGATGAATTTTAGGAGAAAGAGCATAAGAGGAATCATCGAGGTCAAGGATGGGTTTGAATAAGACATCTAATATGGGCATAGAAGGGAAGAAGATATGAATTGCTTCTAAATGACTTGGCTCTCCTTCTATGGGTTCACTAGATATGCCATCATTGAATTCTTCCCAATGTCCTACATGGGAATAAGGACGCTTTCTAAGAGATTCCTTCTTGAGAGGATTTGAGTTATATTCGCTCGAAGGTCTCTTATGGAACTGGAAGTTTAAGCTTTTCCCAAAATCAGCATCAAAAAGATCATCCTCACAAGAAATTTCAAAAGGTTGAATTTCTTCTTCCCTTGGAGGATTTAGATACTGGAGTATTGATGGTTCGGGATTGATAGCTAAATCTTAGGATTGGAGTGGTTGTGATTTGACTACCAAAACTTCCTCTTCTTGTTCGGGAGATGATTCCTTCTTGTCCTTGGGGAGCTCATCATGAATGCTAGTGTAGAGAGTCTTTCTAATAATTCTATCAAGCATAGACTTTGCTTCACTAACAATCAAACAAAGAAAAGTTCCTCTAGAGGCTTGATCAAGGGATTGCGCAGAATCCTTGCTAAGACCCATATAAAAATATTGAAGGAGCATCAGGTCTAAAATAGCAAGGTCTAGGCCAATGGTGATAAGACTATTAATACAATCCCATGATGTGCCAAGAGATTCTTCTTCTAATTGTCTAAAATTTAGAACCTCTTTCCAAAGGCTAACCACTTTAGAGATGAGAAAGAAACGTAAACAAAATTTAGAGCATAACATTTCTCAATCTCCTTGCATACTCCCTATGGTTCGACTATATCATTGTTTAGCTCTTCCCGTTAAAGAGAACAAAAACAACTTCCATCTTAAGGTTTTGTCAGACATGCCAGTGATACGCAAGCATGCACATGTCTGTTCAAACTCTTGTAGGTGTGAGTATGGGTTTTCATTGCCTTCTCCTAAGAAGGATTGTTCCTAAATCATTTTTATAAAACACGGACACAGCTCATAGCTAGGTGCTAGGATAGGCTCTGAAGATTTTGGTGACTTTAGGCTTACGCTCGTGGGTTTAGCATATTTAGCATATTGATATATAGGTGTGTTATCCATGCTAAAAGAAAAAGAAAAACAAAAGAAAGAATAAAAGATAAAAGGTTAAGCTAGGTTTGTAGTTAATTCAGCAACTGTTTCCCCACAACGGCGCCAGAAAAGCTTGTTGGTATTTATTAACGCACACAGATAAATCCGCAAGCGCACGGATACCGCTATAGCTTTCACCCGAAAGTATTCCAAGTATCGTATCCATAGGAAAACATGTGAGACTAACTATGGTCTAACTTAACTAAGGGTAGCAACAAGGTTAGGATAAATAGGAGCGTAGAGAGGATAACTAAGGTTCTCTTCTTTTTACTTCGGTAAGCTAGGCTTGTACTATTCAACTGGGTACATTACTAGAAAAAGACACCAGCAAATGATGCTTTCCTTCGTAATCGGGTCCTACTTGACCTACAAATGGGAGGTGGACTACAAAGGATTCAACGAGGCCATAAGAGTCACTCTCGCGAGCTACCACTAATCCGGAATGCAGGGTGCATCCACGATTAACCCAAGTTTAAGCACCATGCTTACACTTATGATTAATACTTTACCCCCTCTAGACCAGAAATAAAGCACTCAAAGAGTCATGATCCTGATGAACAATATAAATAAGATGCTTACTTGAACAGAAATTGATTACCAAAAATATCTCAGAGGCAAGCTCAGATAGAACTTGGATCCACCAAGGTACAAGCCGTAGAGAGAGCACCGACAGGCCGGCACCTCCTAGAGGGGGTATAGGGTTGTATATATAGGGGGTAGCATCAATTCTGGACCCTCAGATCAAACCAACTTAAAAGGACAGTGTAGATGCAATCTAGGAGGCGATGGAGAACCGACATACGAAGCAGGGGCTGACTGGTGGGCCCCATAGGCTGGCCGGCCTATAGGTGGGGCCGATCGGCCTATCACAGTGATAGGTGGGCCCCATCTTCGATGGTTTGCCCTCTAGAGTCTTCTAGAGTCTTCCCAAGTCAGTTTCGTTGCGGATAAACGTGACTTGCTTTGACGAATAGGTCCTCCTTGACAGTTTTCTGATTAAATCCTCCTGCAAACACATGTTCACCAATATACATAGAATTTATTAGTTTAAACACATAGACCTATGTTTGGTGATGGAATTCAGTATATATGTAGGATATGTTGATGGTTTATAATTGATGTTAACGACCATCAACAGCTAGCTCATGCAAGACCAGTGGCCTTCCATGCATTGTCGTGCCCCACTTCGAGACTCGGAGCGGCGAGATCCGAGCGCCTCCATCTTCTCCGGCGCCAACTCGTGCAAGACCGGCGGCCTTCCATCCACTGTCGCATCCCACTTTGAGATCTGGAGCGGCGAGACCCGGAGCGGCGAGATTCGAGTGCATCCATCCTTCTCTAGCGCCAGCTCGTGCAAGACCGGCGGCCTTCCCTCCCCCCTCTCTCTCCACGCCGACGAGCCTCCATTCGCCCAAGTAGGAAGAAGATGTTGCACTGAAGACCGGCGGCCTTCCCTCCCCCCTCTCTCTCCACGCCGACGAGCCTCCATTCGCCCAAGTAGGAAGAAGATGTTGCACTGATTCACCATGTTGCAAGGGTATATTTCAAGTGTTTCAGGTGTTTCGTATGCATGCTGCAAGTGTTTCATCTAGATGTTGCAAGTGTTTCAGACGTTTGTTGTAAGTGTTTCAGGTGTTCCATATGCATGTTACAGGTGTTTCATATGGATGTTGCAAGTGTTTTATTTAAATATTGCAAAAGTATATCGGGGGATGTTGCATGTGTTGCAATGGATACACACATATGTTGCAAGTGTATGTTTCAAGTGTTTCAGCTATTTCAGACGGATGTTGTAACTGTTTTATTTGGATGTTGCAAAGTAGATCTAGATGTTCCATGTGTTACAAAGGCTTCAATGTATGTTGTAAATTTATGTTCCAAATGTTTCATTTGTTTTCAAACGCATGTTGCATTTGTTTTTCTTTGGATGTTGCAAAACTAGTTCTGGAGGTTGCAAAAGTACATCCGCTTTTCAAATTCCCGCGTGCGCATGCAAAACAGAGCGAGCGGAACCGCGTGCGCGCGTGGAGAGGAGCGGGCTGGATGGTCCCAAAGGGCCCGCGTGCGTGCAACCGAGTGGGCGGGGCGGCGCATCAAACGGAGTGGGGCGAGGCGGATTTGCCGCGAGTCTGAGCGGACGGGGCGGAGCAAGGAGCTGCATCCGGACGCGGCATCCCATCCGGGCGCTAGGCGTTCCGTAAGATTTTGTGTTCTAACTTTCACAATTTGCACCTTAACGTTAGTATGCTTGGGAGTTTCACTTGATCCATTGTTAAACATGTAGATGACTGCAATGAACTATCGCATTATTTATCACTCTTAATCCAGGTACTAATTTTAGAAGCAATAAGCTGCCCAATTAAATCATGCCACAAACTTTAGTCTACATTGTCGACTATGCAACAATAATTTTGCTTATCAATAACTCACAACCATAAGTTATTTTGACAACTTACTAATAAGCATGAATTTCTTATCCTTATGCAAATCAAATTCGCAACATACTTAGTTAAACTTATCAATATTCCTGGTTATAAATATCAAGTCAAGGCATTCACATTTTGAGTTTTGCTAAATTGCGTGGAACCTGTTTCGTCTTATTCTGATCTGCTAACAGATGCGTTTCCTAGATAGTTGTATAGAAAGTACAATAGATTATTCTATCATATCCCTCAAAGATCGGAATGCAAGCTATCTATGCTAGGTGGCTTGCTCATCACATCTGCTGTTGCGCCAGGAGTACATGGGCCCCATTTTGGTCGTCTTTAGCCCAGTCGATAGTCATGGGCTGGAATACAGATGGTGAGGTATCCGGGTCCCATATATCTGACAAATACAATAGGTTGGTGGCTATTAGCATTCAGAAAATAGGCCTTAGCATTGAATAGGAAATGGCATGCAAAAAAAAAGGAAATGGCCTGCAAACCCCATATCCAACAATTTCTATCTTTCGTATCAAAATCCAAATACCAGCACTGCCATGCCACCGAAAAGCAGGGAAATGTCTCTGAAAATTACAGTACATTCAGACTAACATAACATTCAAGTTTACTATTTGTCATGCTATATAGGCTGCTAGCTGATGAGCACATGTATTAACACTAGGTACCGAGAATGGAACCTTTATTTACAACAAAAGAAAGTTTCAGACTGCAATCATTGACATTATTTGCCAAACAAAACGTTCACGGATCACAGTCAGAAACCATCAATGTTTCGCGTCGCAGAAAGCCGCTTGATGTAGTCCACTGATAACACCTAGCCCAAGGTAGCAAGAGGCCATGAGCAATGTTCCTTATCAAAAAAAAAAAATCAAGAGCAACAGAGCTAGCTGCGGCGGTGACGTTGGCAGCGGGGCTCGGTCGGAGCTCCTCTCCCTGGATCGGAGAGGCGGACCCGACCTCGACCTCCTCAGACCTCAGTGTCCCAGCACCAGTAACCATAGAGGCAAATCGCCATGAGCAAATGGAAACCGGGGACGACACGGCACAGCACAAGAGAGGAGCGGGGATCCAGATTCGAGAGGACGGGGTCACTGTGTGCCGCGCGCGCTCCATCGTCTTTCTTCCTTACTGACAGTACTGCATCCTCTACCTTCCCACTTCTTCTTCTTCCCCCTTCAGCACCGACACTCTAACTCTATACCTTCCCTCCTCTGCTTCTTCCCGCTTCCTCGTCGACACTCCATTCCTCTCTCTCTTCCCCTTATAGAGAGACCCCGAATTGAAGCATGCAGGTTCGGCCGTTGGGCAGGGGCAGGACGACGGACCGCCGCATCCTTTGGCTGGACGCTGGCCAGCTGGGGCTTCGATCTGCCACATCCACCGAGTGCGCGCGTGACAGCAGCGCCAGCTGGGCGACGACGGCCGCAAGCCCACAAGCCACTGAACTCTCCAAGTTTGCAGAACATGGGGAAGATGAAGGCGCGCGATTACGTCGAGGCTGGAGTGGGGGCCGCGGGAGGTTTTGCAGGGAGTACCGTGGGGAAAGTGGCGGGAGCTGCAGTTGGGGCTTTATTTGGTCCAGTGGGGGCTGTAGCCGGGGCTGTAGCCGGGGCTATAGCCGGGAGTGCAACCGGGCGTCGACTGGGGACTAAAGGTAAGCAAAACACATCACTTTTTTTTGTTTTGTTCACTGTCCAATTTCTGCGCAGCGTGCTTGCATTCCCATCTCTCTCCGAGTCTCCGGCCTCTAACTCCCCCTCTAACACGAATTTCAGCTGTAGAGAAGACCATGGGCAGTGATGTGGAGGACTTGAAGAAGAAGGTGGATGACTTGAAGAGGGAGAATACCAGGCTGTTCGGTGATAAGGACACACTCCAGAAGGAACTGAAGGAGACGAAGGCAGCGCTGGGGTATAGGGTGCGGGAGTTGGAGCACACGAGGGGGGCAGCTCTAATGTTCATAGACGCTGCCGATACTTACCAAGAAGCAGCAGAAAAACAAATTAAGCAAAAGGTGGGAGAACTGGAGGACACAAGGAAGGCAGCTCTGGTGTTCATGGTCGCTGCCGATACGTACCAAGAAGCAGTAGAAAAACAAATTAAGAAAAAGGTGGAAGAACTGGAGGACACAAGGAAGGCAGCTCTGGTGTTCATGGACGCTGCCGATGCGTACCAAGAAGCAGCAGAGAAGGAAATCAAGGCAAAGATAGAGGAATTAGAGGACACAAGGAAGGCGGCTCTGGTGTTCATGGACGCTGCCGATACGTACCAAGAAGCAGCAGAAAAGCAAATCAAGGCAAAGACAGAGGAATTGGAGGACACAAGAAAGGCAGCTCTGGTGTTCATGAACGCTGCCGATACATACCAAGGAGAAGCAGAGAAGCAAATCAAGGCAAAGATAGAGGAATTAGAGGACACAAGGAAGGCGGCTCTGGTGTTCATGGACGCTGCCGATACGTACCAAGAAGCAGCAGAAAAGCAAATCAAGGCAAAGACAGAGGAATTGGAGGACACAAGAAAGGCAGCTCGGTGTTCATGAATGCTGCTGATACATACCAAGGAGAAGCAGAGAAGGAAATTAAGGTAAAGATAGAGGAATTAAAGGACACGAGGGAGGCGGCTCCAGCGTTCACAAGGGAGGTCCTGGCGTACTATGCGCAATTAAAGGAACAAAAAGAGACGAAGGAGTAAGAATTAAAGGTGATGCATGGGAAACAAGAAGACAGAACTAGATGCTAGGTTGGAGTCATTGGGGGCAGATGCCATGGTGAAGAACAAGTTATACGACATGGTATTGGTGACTAGTGAAAATGATAAGCTTCGGCTGGAGGTTTTAGTCACAGAGAAGAAATATAGCATGTCTGAAGCAGAGGCTAATAGGCTCAAGACAGCATTAGGTGTGTTCGTGATTAGCATGATGCCGTATTTGATTTTGGCTTTCCTGTGTACAACAACGTGAAAACCAGAGTTAGTTCTGACCTGCAAATTTGTGCCTTTTGTTTTTTATTATTAGTTCAATCTTGAAATATAACGAATGGGATACATTTAGAAATATATGTTGTATGAAATATTGCATGTCTCAGCTACTAAGTGTAGTTGTGAAATTAGCAAATTGGGTGGAAGATTAACGGCAAGTCGGCAACACTTCTGCATGGCTGCTGTTTTTACAAATTGAACATTGTGATTCATTCAAAACCAATAAATGTTCTTACTTCTATAGATACTGAAATATGTATTGCCATAATACAGTAGAAAAAAGGGGAATTGCTCAGATACTCCTCTTTCAAAAAATTATACCGATGTCAAAGCAGCTCGTCTAACAAATTATTTTTTTCTTAATTACTTTTCTCTTGAGTCTCGCATGGGCCTGGCCCGTCGAAGCCTAGCACTGTTGGTCGGCTCCCGGACCTCGTCCGTTCCATTCCAACGCTCCCTCTCCTCGTCCTAACCCGATGCCACGACGATTGTCACGTGGACGCGAGCGGTGTGAGCGGCACGCCTGCGCTGCCTTGTTGGGGCTGAACAGACCTCGCCACCCCCAACCAATGTCTTCCCCACTTTTCAAAAAAAAATCAATGTCTTCCCCGTACCCAATCCGTGCTATAGTTGGCCAACGGGCCGGCTGGCCCCGGCCCGGCCAGGGCCTGGGCCAAGCACGATCCGCAGGGGGTCGGGCAGGCACGGCACGCCGTGCCTCCCGTGCCGTGCCCCTCCGGGTTTCGTGCCTGGCCTTCGGCCCAAGCACGGCCCTACGGGCCGAAATCCGTGACGTGCCGGCCTGGTAAGCACGGCAAAATCCACGGGCCGTGTCAGCCCACAGACCAGTGCCACTAAAACACCTCAAACTGCTTCTCTCATCCAACACTTCTCCATTTTTACAATCACATTTCACAATTCATTCACATTTCAATATTTCACATTCACAAGTAATAAACTGATCACAGTCACAGATTCTCAATTCTAACAAAAGCCACCAAAGGAGATAAGAGAATTAAAATAACTGAGCTGTTTGTGTAATGCTACTTCATTAAAAACATTTCTAAGTAAAACTCACCCTTATGAGAAACCCTAGAAAGAAAAAAAGAGTGCAACACAGCTCTTAATAAGTCTTCCATCATTGTTCAAAGGTCCCAAGTCGCACTGTCACAGTTAAAGATGACAGATACACAATAGAGATAACAGATTAACAGAGCACTCTCTTCTCTCTCAACACTAATTACTAGCAGCCCTAGATGTACCAGCCCTAGATGAACCAGCCCCAGCCCCAGATGAACCAGCAGTACGAGCAGCCCCATCTGCATCTTCCTCGAGATACAAATTCTTGAAGGAGTCCTCCAACCCTTGGTTGTCAACAACATGCTGTAATCTGCTTTCTCCCAACTCTCAATCATTTATGCAGGTCAGCATCTCCATAGTTTCAGGCAACAGGCGGCGTCGCCGCTCTTCAATTATCTTTCTGTCAAGCTGAAACATGATTCTGAAGAGACAGTAGAAACAGAAACAGACATAATAACTCTAACCATTATAGATAGAAATCGATAGGTTAGTTTGTGGTCACGCCACCACAGAAGTAAATCAAAATCATCCTCATATGCAATGACATTGTCACTGTCCAGATAAACAGAGAGCTCATTAGCAGTAGAAGCAGATGAAGATAAAGTAGAGGCACAGGCAGAGGACGGACCAACAATAGATCCAGGGCCTCCAAAAATTCTTCTCCATGCCTGTTTTCTCTTACATATATGGATTGCAGGCTATGCAACCCTTTGACTCCTAGCTGCACCAAACTTTTCTCTCACATTTTTTAAATAACTTGTAAATTTCAGTTTTCACTTCAACATAATATGAAGTATAATCACAACCAATGCTCTCTTTAAGTAATTTCAGGACTCTAAATAAACCTCTCATCTTAGCTCTAGGATCAAGAATGAATGCAAATGAATATAACAGAGGTATATGCTGCCAGTATTTAAGGAATTTAAGCTTCATAGTATATACAACAACAATTAGATTTTGATCTTTTTCACTTGCATATAAATAAGAAGCAATTTCTAGCAGATGGTGCAGGATAAGTGGACTAGTTGAATAGTAAACACTATAAAGAACAACAGCGGAGTCATAAAATAGTTTTAGAAACTCTAATATCTTTTCAGTTATATAACAATGCCTTGCAAACAACAATTTAGAGCCATAATTGGAATTAATGAACACAGAAAAAACATGCTTATATGAAACCAAGTGTTTAAGCATAAGATATGTAGCATTCCATCTAACATCCATATCTAAGCCAAACTTTCTAGGTCTAACACCCTGAGCAGTACAATAGTTCTTAAACATAACAATTTTTTTATTAGAGAAATTTAAGAAGTTAATAGCAGTTCTAAAATCTTCTGTGTTAGGTTTGAGCACAACGTTGATGCACAAGACTGTACTTACGCTTAGAAGGATCAACAAGCTTAGGTGTAGGATCAGGACCTAAATAACCAGTAAACATAGGTGTCAAAGTTTTCATAGCCTTAGCATTAGAAGAAGCATTGTCTAGAGTTACAGAGAAAACTTTATCAATGAGACCAAACTCCTCAACCACACAAACAACTCTTTCAGCAATATTTTCACCAGTATGTTTCACCTCAATCAACCTAAACCCAATAACCTTTTTCTATAACTCCCAATCAACACTAACAAAATGAGCAATAATACTAATATAATCCTCCTTAGCATTAACAGACCAAATGTCTGATGTCAGAGCAACAGAGAAAGCAGCAGACAACACATAATTCTTAAGCATATTACGACATTCAGTAAACAGTTTATTCAGATCTCTAGTGGTGGTCTATCTAGATACTTTAATAAGCCTAGGGTTATGAGCACGGACAATGTAATCCTCCCAGGCCTTTGTCTCACCAATACCTAACGGCAAATCAAGCCTAGCAATCCAACAACACAATTCAGATCTAGCAACATCAGGTTTATAGTCCCAGTTATGCACAGAACCATCAGTACTGTAAGCAAGCCTAGACTGAACCCTAGCAGCTTGATTAGTTTTCTACCTATAAGATTTCTGGTGCCTCTTCAAGTGCCCAGTGCCAGCATTAGATCTAGCAGATAAAGTATGCTTACATATTTTACAGATAGTTTTAGTGCAGATTTTTCTACCATTCACAGTCTCATAGATCTCATCAAAATCAGCCCACACAGCAGATTTACGCTTACCAACACTAGGTCCAGAAAAGGTACCAGTACTAGCAACAGATGGAGTTGAGCCGTTGGAGCATACTGGGGTCCTAGTCGCCGTCGCCCCTTCACCACCGCCACCGTCCAGATCGATCGGAGCAGTAGAGCCGCTACCGGCATGGTTACCAAACAAGGCAGCAGCGTCCTCATGGATGTCGCCGTCGTCCTCAAGGGCTAGGCCTATCGCGATCAGATCGTCGTTGCTGGTGAGCGGCCTGACGGATCTCGTCATCACCACCAGCCATGGCGCCCATGACCGCGGAGGGTTCTCTAGCATCGTTCCTCAACGGTGCGCGGGGCCGCCTTGGTCGCTCTATGCCACAGCTAGAGGACGACGCATTGGCTACCGACTTGCGCAAAGAGATGGAGGAGGAAAAGAACATATCAGAATAGATCAATCATCATTCATCAATGGAAGAAGAGTAGGGTTAGGGTTAGGGTTAGGGTTAGTGTTAGGGTTAGGGTTGGGTTGTACCTGCACAACCGGAGCCCGGTGCCGAAGACAAGGGCCACCCAGAGAAGACGACGCACCGGTTAGAAAGGACGATGAGCGCAGAGGAGGGGCAAACGGGGAAACGAATTCACATAATCACCGAGATCTAGAGGGGAGATAGAGACAGGGAGAAGGGAGAGGTGGAGAGGGAGGGGATCGGGTAGGAGGAGTAGGGAGCTGCTCGCCGGCGGCAGGCGGATCGTCGAGGTCACCTCACCGGAGTCGGGGAGGATGGAGCCGAGACGGCGAGGGCGAGACAGCGAGAGCGAGGCGAGACGAGGCGCGGCGGGATGAAATGAGCTAGGGTTTGGGGTGAGGGAGAGCCGCGCGGCGTGCCGGCTTATATATGAGGGGGGAGGTGGGGACGCCGGGGAGCGCGTGGGGCGTGTGGGCGATAGGCCTTGGGGAGGAGAGGACTGAGGAGGGGGAGGGGGGAGGCCAGTGCCGCTGCTGTGCCCCATCTGTTGAAGATGGGGGCGTGTTGCGTGCCCCACGGGCTCGAAAGCAACGGCCTGTGCACGGCTCGCCTCCCTCGGGTAGACTAGCCCTGAGCAGTGACCATCGGGCCATGCCGTGCTTGGTTGGGGCAAAAATTGTGTGCTTCGTGTCGGGCCACCGTGCCTTGGGCTACATGGACATTTATAATCCGTGCCATGGAGGATCACGCTGCATGACACACCCGCATTCAGTTGTTCCCATGGCGTGCGGTGTCGCCACTACGGCGAGCGCACAGGCACAGCACAGCCCCTCGCCCCCTCAACTAGTCGCGGAGGTGTGATCATCCGCACCCGTCTCCATCAATGAGGATTCCCTAGTATATTGCCCGTGCTAACGCTTCGGTGGCGTCTAGAAAAAATAAATCATAAAACTAAAAAATAAATCTACTCATGAAAGAAACACAAATTCTCTATCTCGCAAAGATTGGTGATTTCTTACTCAGAGAAAATAAACAAGCCCACAACATGGATTCAATCATTTAAGCAAACAGAATCAGACTATCTGTGTAATGATAAGCAGATAGTCAGCTTGTGGGTCACAGAATGATAACAAAGAACATAGAAAACCAAGAAAAGGAATCACAATTCCACTACGCAAGCGCAAGCACAAGAAAATCATCCACCTACTGGCCAATGCATTAGCAAAATTTTTTCCAAAGATCCGTTACCGGCTTTCATTGATAAGAGAAGAGCAGGGCAAATACAATTCTCTGGCACAAGGAGCGTCCATTTTGCATGGCTTCATAATACAGTGAAGACCACACCACCCCTACAGTTCATAAGCTAAATTACATAATACTTGTAATAGCTATTCCTAAGAAACTAATCATAGAAACTATATGCCTGATTGGCGCCCCTCCTGGCAGCTGTGCCGTCAATGGCAGCACCATTTCCAGGCCTCTGTTCCCAGCACGTATCCACACCTTGGCCTCATCCTGAATTGCACTGAAAACTTGTTCAGCAGTTCTGGTGATCTTGTTGAAAACACGGTTGTCCTCTCTTTCCAGATTTCCCAGACGGTTAGCATGATCATTGACCATAATCCATCTCTTGTACTTCTCTGACCGCTGTTGCCCATGTCGACAAACCATTGTCCCAAGTCATTAGTCTGGCCCCAATTTGCCGGCCTCAGTGCCACTGCCATAATCCATGTGCCAACCTTTTCCCAAATGATTCTAGAGAAGCAACATTCATGGAATAAGTGTAAGACTGTCTCTAGGTTTCTTATGCATTAGCAAATTTCAGTTTAGAGAGACTAGTATATTGCCCGTGCTAACGCTACGGTGACATTTAGGACAACACAAATTAAACAAACAAAATGGTGTATATGCTTTGATGATTTTGAAAAATCATCGATCACATAGGCACACTACAAAATAGTCCCAAGCACATTACAGACCCTAAACTGCAGGGAAGAAACCAAGATTACAACATCAGGGGGACCACCTCCATACGAAATTCAAAGTAGTAATACAGAATTCAGCAAATGTCATGATATGCTACCTGAAAAAATCAAGGACATCAGCAAGTGACTTGTAAGGTCATCGACAAATGGCACAGGCACATCAGCTGCAATCGGAGCTGCTCCTAACTGCAATACTTAACATACACCATAAAAAACAACCATGTAAGAACCCGACCTAATAACATGTTAAGAATGTTAATTGGTTGGTTGCCTGAATTAATAACGCAAGAAAAAACATCATAACTGACCTTGTGTCCTTGAGGTGTGATGTGGTACCCACAGAAATTGTGAAGCAACAGCGACGCAGCCTTTGGACAGAAGAAGAATCCTTGGAAGCAAGACATGTCTACCACACAGGAAGTTGCTTTATCTATGGCCAAGCTTGCTACCTTTACCAAAAAAAATCTAGAAGCAAAAAAGGCACATGATTTAAGGCTACATCCGGATAAGTTACGAGCGCAGGCTTGTCCTCGTCTCAATATAGAGAAACCGATAGAGGGCCGCCTCGTCCTTACTCGATGCTCCTGAGGAAACACAAGTCACATGCAAATGTTCAGGATCATCAGAATTCAGTCCTGTCCAGAGAGACATATTTCGAGTTTGACATATATCACATCTAATTCCACATCAGTTGACCAAACAACTTCTCCGTTGCTACTGATCATCGTCAAACACCACGAGCTACGTGAAGGCAATAACACTATTCTTGACCATGCATTCACCTCAGCGGCATTCCATCGGGGCTTTTCCATTTTTACTATTATAAAAATTGGCACTCATCCGAATATCACTCTTAAAATGACACTTACAACTTTACCGGATGAGAGAAGTTTTAGTTTTAGATTTACCACTTTTGCGCATGTGGCATGCCACGCCAGCTCGACACGCTGGCGCCTAGTCAGCATGGGCATGTGAAATGTCGTTGCTACCCCTACCTTGCTCCTCTCTCTCCATCCCCGACAGCCGGGTCCCGCAACACCTATTCTGCTAGGTGGGCCCCACTAGTCAGCTTCGTCTTCCAGCTCGTGGCCGGTTCCCCACGGTTGCTAGTCTTCAATCCCGTGGGCAAGAGGGCGGAGGATGGAGCAGCACGCAGCAGTTAGTGGAGGAGGCATGGCCGCGTGGGGGACGGTCGGACGGGAGTTTCTGAGCAAAGACGGGCGTGAGGAAGCCGAGGAGGAGGCCTTGAAAGCAGCAGCTCATCAGTAGCCTCACCGGCTGGGGAGCGAGGAGCTCCCCCGCTGGCCTCGCTCGTACAAGACGCGGAGCTGAGCGGCAGCAGCCCCATGACCTCGCAGGCACGCATGCGTCTGTGTGCTGGAGAGAGAGGAGGCCGAGGTGGTGGCTCACTCACTGGGAGCTCGCATGGGGAGCAATGTTGCCCGGCCGTGTGGGCGTGAAGGCCATGCCAAGCACTGGTGGTGCGTACATCACATCCAGCGGCCGGTGATGGAGCTCGCCATGGCGGCGGCGCCGGTGGTGCTGCTGCACATGGAGACGAGGAGCGTGACTGTCTGGTCGTCTCCCATCCAGTGCCGAGTTGGAAGACGGCTAACTAGTGGGACCCACCTAGCAAGTGACAGTGCCATGGGACCCGGTATTGTCGGGGATGGAGAGAGAGGAGCAAGGCAGGGGTAGCAACGACATTTCACGTGCTCATGCTGACTAGGCGCCAACGTGTCGAGCTAGCGTGGCATGCCACATGCGTAAAAGTGGTAAATCTAAAACTAAAACTTCTCTCATCTAGTAAAGTTGTAAGTATCATTCCAAAAGTGATATTCGGATGAGTGACAATCTTTATAATGGTAAAAATGTAAAAGCCCCCGTTCCATCGAGCACCTTGACTGCAGTAAGATACGACGACAACTCTGTCACTCGTGATGCGATGCCCCTAAGCTCAAGCATCCAGCAACCTTGAGGTGCGTGGAGAATACCGCGAAAGCGCACGAGCGAGCAGTCTCTGGGACGAATCAAGAGCGTGTACTCTCAGAAAGGGAAAAGGAAAATGAAAAGCAGTGAAGTTACGCTTACAGAGTTGCACCGACTGTTCCAATGGCGACGCCCGCGCTGGTGCTCCTGCCCGGGTGGTGCTCCGGCCACCTCATGTCCATGCTCGAGTCTTGCAAGCGAGTCCTCCTCAGCAGCAGTGTACTCCGAAGCAGGGATTTCCAGGTATAGACAGTTGACCTCGAGCTTTTGGCCGTCCATCTCCGCCTATCTCGCTGCGCTGTATGCGTCCCTCGCCAGGCCCTTGTTCCCCGGCGTGTGGCTCCCCTGTGGCTGCCGCTTCCTCCCAGGCGCGCGGCTCCCCGCGGCCGCCGCTCCCTTACCGCCTGCACCCACCGGAGGACCTCCGCGCCGAAAGAGGCACCTACGCCGGCCCCCACGGAGAACACGCACTCCATGCCGCCGCCGCCGGCCCCGCGCCCGGTGCCTTGGCGGCCTGGCGCTCGGCCTCCAGCCCTCCATCCAGGCGGCGCAGTGGCAGATCCAAGCCGTCCCGACCTCCTGGCCGCCACACCATCTCCTCGCCCGCTACTTCTCCTCCGATGGCGTGGAGGCGCTGCCGCCGTCTCCAGACCCCGCCTCGCATTGAGCTTTTGCTTTTTTCGGGGGGAAAAAAAAAGGAAAAAGGAACCTGGAGTGGGAATCGAACCCAGAGCGGCTAAGGGCCTGTTTGGATTGTATGAATTGCAAAGGAATGCAATTCCTCCATTTTGATGACGTCTTGTGCCGTTTGGAACAAAGGAATCGACCTTGCCGTTCCTCTGGAAAGGAACACTTCCATTCACAAAACGCAGGAAAGAAAAAATCCACTCTGATCCAAAGTTTTCGTATATGCCCGAGACGGTCGAGCGCGTGGAGGTTAAGAAGCCGGTAGAAGCAAATGTTTTAGGGAGAATTCCTACCTTTCCAAAGTGGTCAAGTGCATCTTTTTGCTTGAGCTCATGGCCATCCGTCCATGGCCGACCTGGCACCAGGCTGATGTGTGGGAGGGAGGGGGCGCGGGTGGCTGGCAGGCCAGCGGCAGTGCTGGGCGATGGCCGCGCGAGGGGCACTGGCTGCCGGAGGGGCGACGATGGCGGCGACGGTGGCTGCGTCGGCCGCGGCGCAGCAACCAAGAGAGAGACTACGAGACGGGAGAGACCCAACAAAAACGAGAACGCAAACGAGAGGATGAGAATGACTCTGAACTTTGGTCAAATAACCATAGATAGTAGGCCCCACATGTAAGTGAGAGCGCGAGGGGATAGAAGACCAATGCCATCACGGATTCACGGTGCTAGAGCCTAGAGGATTCCGTATGTACTTTCATTTAAATTAAACATGCACTTATGGTAGAAGATTAATTGACAAACATAGAATTCTAAAAAAATATTTCCATGATTAGCAATCAAATTTATATATTTGTTTGGTTCTGACACACGTAGTACCTGTCGAAGTAGTAATCACATATGTTTATTTATTAATTAAAGTTTTACGTTGTAATGACAAACATTTGAATAACAAAACAAATGTTCATCTCTTTTAATCATATCTCATGTTTTGAGAATCCTGTGTGTACAATTCCTGTGTTCCAAACACCCAAATCTATATTTTTCCTGTGTTTTTCCTTTCCTCTGTTTTCCCAAAACACATATATCCTATTCGTGTGTTTTTTTTTCATTTCCTCTATTTTGTATTCCTTTGTTTCAAACAGGCCCTAAGTTCGTTGCGCGTGGGAGGATAAGAAGGATGATACACAGCATCTGCACCCGTTTGATTTGAGTGAGTAAGGAGAGAGAAAGCTTACAATTAAATCTGAATGGTTCATTTTAAATGTGTTGTTTTTCTGGGTACACTTTTTAGATGGATGAAGAGAGGACTTCTCAGCGGAGGACGTTTTTTTATGTGGATCTAGAAAAGAAAATGTTGATAAATTAGTAGGACAGAGTCGTTGATATTCCTACCCCTCAAATCTTGCGGAAAAATGGAAAAGGTTTGGCTCATCTGCACATGAAACAAAGCCCTCCCCCCCGGCCCTCCTCTCTCTCACTGACCCCGCCTGCTCCCTCTCGTCAATAGCTTTCTTGGATAAATCTTCACAGAAATTAACACTGCCCAATTGCTGATTTTGGCATCATTTATTACTTTCTACGAACAATCCAAATAAATATATGCAAATAATGGTTATAGATTAAGAAGAAATATATGTACAATCAAAATTCATGAAAAATTAAAGAAAATTTTTTATTGATTCATTACTTCGCTAAAGCACATAAGAGAAAGTAAATGGCAGTATACTGGAAAAGGTTCTTAAAATGGACCTTCATTAAACCTCTAACTTTAAGATTGGTTTTGCAGCTCATGAACAATACCTTGTCTTTGATATTCCAGTACCCATTCATTGGAAACCACGTTTTCTGAAATCCAGAATCTTGATACTTAAGCTACAACAAAAACAAAAGGAGAGCACATAAGGCAATCACAAACTGCATTACGGCGTTTATTACATCTGTGTGTGACTTGAACCTTCACACCCCTAAGGGCCTTCAAGAGCTGAAATTCAGAAAACAACATCATACATCTAAAATTCTTTTGCACATTGCATTTTGTATCAAGGCAGGAGAAAGCGTGGATACCTTATCATACTCAGGTTTAGTCAAGTTACTATCCATGAATCAAAGTTCTCATATAAAAAGCAGGTGAATGATGTAGTAGTTGTGTTGACAGTTTCTTTATCTATAGCATTAAACACACGAAGTCTTTTTGGTGGATGACTGAAACTGGATTAAGCGGAATTGATATATTCGAATGAGAAAGTCACCGGATCATGCGCCGTCGCCATTGGAGATATCCACCCTGCCGTCCCTGCCTCACCAGATCATGCGCTGGCCAAAAAGGAACAAAATGGATCGAGAAGCACCTTATCCTCGATGCACCGCACTCACTAATCAATTTCTAGTTGCAGAAAAGCTACATAGTAATCAATATGAACACATTTGTGTAGCACAAGTCCAACAACAACCATATTCGTAACAGCACTCACTAAACATCAACTGCGAGAAAAATGATCTGAAAACTGATGGAAACAACCAAATATAACTCCATACTGTAACTTAATATTTAACATAGATATGTGCACCTTAGGTACATATTTCCTGAAATATTTTGACAAGCAACATGTATTTAAATGATTGCTGACCTTGTTCATGACCCAAAAGAACAAAATTCAGTATCTTAGAAATCAAGCAATCGGTGAGAAGAACATACCGCATCGATTAGCTGCTATGCGCCTTCCTCAACCAGTGCTACCGATCAGACCAACCCCTCCCCTGCAACCACAATTACAAAATAACACCATTGATCATATCATCGGTTCCTAAGCAAAGAAAAGTGAACAAAAGTGATCAGTTCCTAAGCAAAGATAAGTGAACAAAAGTGATAGGACTGGTTGGCATAACCTTGTATTATGCATAGCGGTGAACTAATTGATTGAAGGCACGCACGTGAAACCATACAGAGGACACCAAACTGACAACGTTGAGAACGTTCAGCAGAGTTTTTTTTACGTTTAATCCACAACCAGGACCCTCAGAAGTCAGGCCTTCAGCACTACCACCACGAATTAACATGCACGACGAGATGCGACAGCATCTGATGGCCATCTTCATCTGCTTCTGCAGCCTGCACAAACAAAATATTTTAGGCTATCTCCAACAACAACACCCAAAATAACAGGACTCATTCGTCCTTTGGGTAGCGCTATACGCAAAAAGTTCAATATCTATTCGGCATCTTCTCCAACAACAAGACCTAAAAAAAAATCATTTCTGCAAATGAGTTTCCAGGAGAGAGATGCCCATATTTGGGTTGTGCCTCTCAGGCAACCCAAAATAAGTCTCCCGTATAGATACTCTGTTGAAGGATGATTTTGGGTCTCTTGCTACCCATTTTGTATTTGAGTGCCCATATTGGTTTCTTGTTAGAGACAGTCTTAGAGCAGGAAGCGGCTAGAGACGCCACAACAACAAAAAAAAAAAAATGCCCGACGCACCGAGATTCCACCAGTATTCGAGATTCATGCTCAGTGACTGTAGCGCCATGGCGAGGAGATCGAGAAGAAGGGCCCTCACCTGCGAGGCGGCGGCCGGGAAACCCTAGTCGCATCTGCCACGCCGCCGAGTCCACCATGCCACCGCGTGCTCCACTTCCGCCGCGCCGCCGAGTCCACCGCGTGCTCCGCGCCCCTGGCGGCCACTCCACGGCAGGCCACGCCCCGGCAGGCCCCGGCGGCTGTGCCCGTGGCCATGGGGCCGGCGCCTGCCCTACCCTGGGTTTCTTACGTGGGGAGAGGAGATGGGTTTCTTTTTTAAAGAGGAGATGGATTTCATCCCTACGGGGGAGAGAGAGGAGAGGCGTCGCACAAGTCACGCGGGGGGGGGGAGTCGGATGAGGAGGTTGACACACGTGATCCTGACCGTTGAACGTGAGTGAGTAATGAGAGAGAAGAGATTTGAAGCAATCTGGACGGTTCATTTTAAAGATGTGGTTTTTCTAGGTACAATTTTGTGAGTGGATGGATAGAAAGCTTCTTAGCGGGGGACGTTTTTTGGTGTGGATTTAGCAAAGAAAAAGTTGATGAATTAGTAGGATAGATACATAACGAGCAACTTGGGCTTTGGGTCTAGGCTGGCTTCTGCGGACTGAGCTCATACATGACCCAGCGTGACCCAAGAGATAATAATTAGTTAAATAGGTTGCTTTAAGATGTGTGCAATTTTAAAAAAGAGGAGTGTTGGAGCAGTTCCTTAAAAAAATGCATTGCCATAATCTGATATGAACCTGCTGGCTATGTTATGGTCACTAAATAGAACTTCAGTAGTACTGAGCCTGTCTATCCTTTTATCTGTGAATTTCCTATGCATGTACCAAATTTTATTGCAACTTATGCATGGTTCAAATGTCTAGATGGACCGGTTGGCTATCAAACGGCGTAAAATTATTGCTCAAGCTGAGTAGTTGCTACAATGTGTGCCCTACATGCTGTTTGTGTTTAGGCGTGTAGATCGCAAACCACCTGTCACTTATGGCCCTTTAGCTGAAAGAGACAAAATTAGGATGACAAACCTTAGGTTCATTTCCCACAATGACGATCGACACTGTGTAGAACAGCTTTGCATGAGGAGAGCCCCTTTTTTCCACCTGTGCACATTGCTTAAGACAAGGCGTCTGCTTACGGACACAATTAATAGCTCAATTGAGGAACAAGTTGCTATGTTTCTACAAGTAGTTGGCCATAAATGTAGGTTTAGATTGATTGGGCTGAATTTTAGAAGGGGTCTGGAAACAATTAGTTGTTACTTTGTCACATCCAACAAGAAGACAGATGAAACACTTAAAGCATGCCTTTGAAATACTTACAAAAACAATTGAAACACTTGAAAACCATTGCAAACATTACACAACATCTAGATATAACTCTTGGAACATATGTGTGAAACATATGCAACATTTAGATAAACACACTTGCAACATACGTCAGAAAAACAGATGAAACATTAGAACAGACGCTTGCAACATACGTGTACAACGCATTGCAACATACGTGTACAACCATTGCAACATCCTGATCTACTTTTGCAACATCCGTATGAAACACTTAAACATATATCTGAAACATTTGAAACATAGGCTTGAAACATATCTGAAAACATCCTAAAACACATCGTCGCCGATGGCCATGGCCTACCAGGTGGGGAACCTACGGTGGCGCAGGCCTCCCCTTCCTGCCAACGGCGTGAGGTGGATGGGGGCAAAGGTGTAGTTGCAGCCTTTGCAGGTGCAAGCCTCCCCAGGCATAGGCGAAGGCCTCCCTTGCCTCTCCTTCCACGATGGGCGTGGTGGATGGGGGCGCGGTGCTAGATGGTGGCGCTCCCGATCTCGTGCTGGCGCGAGCTGTCGCCACTCCAGTGGAGAAGGTTGTGGCGGGTCTGGCGCAAGCTATCGCTGCTCCGGTGGAGAAGGCGGCCGGTGAGCTGGAGAAGGCCGCGGCGGGTGCGCTGGAGGCGTGGTGGAGAGGGAGGAAGGTGGGTGGCGGGAGGCGCGATGGAGAGGAAGGAAGGCGGACAGCGACACTCTCGGGCACGGTGGAGATGCTGTTCGTCGGGCCCCCGGTCGTCGTGGAGAATGCCGAGGCGGCTCGCACTACCGGAGGCGGCTTCTTTGCCGAGTGCCTCAGGCACATGGCAAAGGCCGATATACACTCGACAAAGCCTTTGCCGAGTGTAACACTCGACAAAGGGCGCTCGGTAAACAGTTTATCGACAAAGACCTCTTTGTCGAGTGCACTTTATCGGGCACTCGGCAAAGCCTTTGCCGAGTGCTAATCTGACACTCGACAAAGAAAAGTCACCGTGATGGTGAGCGCCACCGTGACGGCGGCTTTGCCGAGTGTCAAGGTCAAGTACTCGACAAAGGTCGCCTCTTTGCCGAGCGCCGTTGACTCAGACACTCGGCAAAGGTGGCCATTGTGCCGAGTGCCACCGGCAAGACACTCGGCAAAGGTAGCCTATTTGCCAAGTGCCACCGGCAAGACACTCGACAAACAGGCAACCTTTGTCGAGTGCCTGGCCCGTGGCACTCGGCAAATTTGTGATGTTTGCCGAGTGCAATGGCCTTTGCACTCGGCAAAGCATGTTCCCAGGTAGTCACTTTGCCGAGTGTCATGGCCATTGCACTCGGCAAAGTGATTGAAAACAGTCTTTTTTGTTTTTTACATCCCATCCAAACAAACAGAAGATATATATAACAAACATCACCAACATCACATATATATCATCAACATCACATATATATCACAAATACCACATATATATCACAAACGTCACATGTCTCACAATATATCACAAATAAGTTCACAATATATCAATAAATATTCGCACTACAGGCATTCCTTCTAAACTATCCACCAGCATACTTCCAAAAGTTCACCTTCTCAAAGGCTCCTTCGCCAGAAAAATTCAAATAGCTGCCCCGGCACACTTGACTTCCACAGAGGCAGACTGATGCTTCATGTTCTTCTTTGCTCTAGCAAAATAAGTATGAAGGCATCAAACATTGCAATGTAAATATGTAATACATAATTTCATAAAGGAACCAGAAATGTGCTCACCTCAGTTACTGAATTGTAATCAAAAGTGATTTCCTCGCCTTCTACAATTGGTCGAAGTGTGTAAACTCCAATCTGGTATTTACCATCCACTGCTGTCACTCTATTGTTAAAAAAAAAATCAAGAAGCACAAATTAGTGGACATTAGCCTTAGGGAGAGAAAAAAAGTCCAAGCATTTTGAGACATGCAAACATGGTAGCACATACATGTATTCAAGTTATCAATGGTTGAGTATCAATTTAATTAGCACAGAAATGTATAAGCATAACCAAGCAAACACGTACTGAAGTTTGTCAAAGCAACTTGATACATAAATCCCAACTCAGAATAGAACTGTGCTCCATGAAATGGAATGAAGCTGGATGTGCGAGAAAAGCTACATTATATTGCTCTATGCTCAGCCATACTGATTTCCAGACCCGCGAAATATAATAAACATTATTTATGGAGTGCCAAGTATCACCCACAGCAGAATTCCAGAAAAAAAGGATTTATTAGAGTAACAACAGAGCAGTGCAAATTTAGGAAGTAAAGCTGCAATGAAACAGTTGACACTCACAAGGTAGAAATCTGAAGCTCAAAAGGAGCTTACTTTGCTTCGCAGTTAGGATTGCAGGAGTGGCAGATTCTACTCGCGTAGTTGGCCTTGTGCATCGCATCAACAAAAACCAAGTCATATCCATCTCGGTCTCCCTTCCATCATGACAGAAGTAAAAGGTTAATAGGATGAAAAAGACCATGAATTGAAATGACACCAGTTACAGGTAAGATCTCATTAAAACCAGAGGCAGAACACAACCTTTGGCCTTTCTAACATAATGTTGTAAAACTCAGGAGCTTGATCTTCGCTGTTGTTTTGGATATGTTTAATACCATCTTGCCTTTCATACCATCTCCAAGAAGGGTAAACCTGCAATGTTTATAAATCGACATATTCATGGCTATACTACTGCCCCTCGTTCTAGGTACAATGGATGAATATTTAAAACTAAGGCATACCTCCCCAAAGAACTCGACAACAAAGTCATCTACACCAAATCCACCTTTTTTGTTGCAAACAACACCAAGACCCTGGAAAAGATGTACCAAACGTGTCAAAAAGACACAAGAAACGTGTCAAAAACAGCAGATCAAATTGCAGACAGCAGCAAATCAAGTAGTACTGCAGTGGGCACCCCTTTATTTAACAATCCGTTGCATCATATTATATCAGTAGTTAGGCAAGCAAATTGTAGAAAGGAGCAGCATGTGCAATCATAAGACTAATATATAGCAAAATGGTAGAAAAATACGTATACTGCATATACTACTGGATAGATGCTTTTTGTTTCACAACTTATTCAACCAACAGTGTACTAGATTACATGGTAGGCAACCATGATGTGTCAGAACTAAAACGAACAATGTACAGGCTAGCTGGCAGGCAACAATTTCCATTAACACGTGAGCACGTTTTGTACTGGAGAGTGGATACTGGAGTAGCACCTTGAGTCTGAAAGACTGGAACGGTCATAGACTTGGAGAAGTCGGAGGACTAGAGGCACAGGCGCACAGCTTCACCAGGTCGAGGTCGATGGAGTGCGGCGGCCAAACAGCAAGTGCGGCCGCCGGCAGTTGAACACCCACGACCAGTGGGTACTGCCGTCGCTGCCAGGCTACGCGGCAATCCCGCCGGAGGAGCCGCCGCCTCTACTGGATCTGCGGCCAGCCAGCCAGCCAGCCATGGGAGCCAGCGCCTCCGCTTGGCTGCACGGCCAGCCCGCCGTGGACGCCGCCGCCTGGGCCTGGATGCGAACACCACCGCCGCCTACTCCTGGATGCGGGCGCCTCCTCCTCCTCCTCCTCCTTCCTCCTTCCTCCTCCTTCTCTTCCTCTCCTCCTCTCTTTCTCCTCCTCCTCCGGCGGCGCGGGGGCGGCGGCGGCGCGTGTGGGCAGCGCTGGCGCGGGCGCGGGCGCGCGTGTGTGCGGTGTGTGTGGGCCGGCAGGTTAAATCACTCATTTGCCGAGTGCCCCCGATCTTACACTCGGCAAAGAGTTTTTTTTAATTTTTTTTACATCTTTGCCGAGTGTCACCTGGCCTAGCACTCGGCAAAGAGGGGGTTTTTTTTAAAAAAATTCTTTGCCGAGTGCCCACGATCTGGAACTCGGCAAAGTATTTTTAAATTTTTTTTTAAATTATTTGCCGAGTGCCACCCGGACTGGCACTCGGCAAAGAGGGTTTTTTAATTTTTTACAATTCTTTGCCGAGTGTCTCTCCTGACACTCGGCAAAGAGGCTCCTTTGCCGAGTGTCATTTTTTTGACACTCGGAAACCATTTTTTTCACTTTTGACCTTCAAACCTTTTTCTGCGGTCCTCATACAATACCTGGTACTCCATGTTCCAATGTGGCACATTTCTCGGACTTTTTCTATATTTCTTTAATTTATTTCATTTAATTGAATTTTCTTGGATGATTCAAATTATAATCGCTAGTCATTCGAATAATGAAAAAATGAATGGAAAAATGATATTCATGTTATTTAGTGTAATGTGAGGCCGTATCCAGAAATAGACAACCAATTTCGAACATCTTGTTCACGAAACATGACCACGAACTTGCAGTCGAGTTGTTTTTAAATTCTATAAAAAGCAAACGAAGTCCGAAAATCATGAAACTTGTCAAGGTGTCATCATATCATATGTGGAGGCTGTGATAAAAATTTGAGAAGGTTTTGCGCAAGTTGTCACGTACAATAATTTATCCGCGGTGGTCGGTGTAACGTGCCCGCCGTGGTAAAAGTATATTTACCGCAGCGGGCACGTTACACCGCCCGCCGCGGTAAATCGGTTAACCGCGACGGGCAAAGCCGCCCGCCGCGGTTAAGCCACGATTTACCGTGGCCTCTAGGCCGCGGCGGACGGCTTTGCCCGCCGCGGAAAACCCAAATCGCCCGCCTCCAGTAAAGTTTATGTAGTAGTGGTTACATCCTAAATCATTTACCAAAATATATCATGAGCATCATGTTTATGTGTTAGTGCATGTGATAAAATGTGTAGATCAATTTTTTAACCTAAAATGACTAATAAAATGTTAAACGGAAGTTGATTCAATAGCTCATGTATATCAAGTAGGGTTGAAAACCAATTTTTATTAAGCAAAAATACTATAGAACATGTGTGCGATACTTAAATAAAGTTTAAAGTACAAACTTTCTATATGATAGTGAAATATTTGCTGTCGAAAAATGATATTACTGGCTAATATTTCTACTAGCCTAGAAATTACAAATTAAAATCAAGTTCAGCTCAAAAACTTAGAAAATTTTCCAAGTTTGTCAATATCTAGACATTGCTATGTTTAGCAAATTATTTTGAGAAATTGAGTTAAGAGGCGGTGTCGTGTTTTAGTTCGGATTGGTAGCCTAATTGTAACACCCTAAAATTTGCCTTTTTGTAAAATAAAGTTAAATTAATTTAAATACTTGTTTTTGTGCTCATGAAATATAGAAAAAAAAATATTTTTCATTATATTAAAATTCATCATAAGGAGTAGCAACATGGATGTGCATACATACCAGTGCATTTGATTTATTGCAATTAGTGGTTGAATCCAAAATTCAAAATGCTTTTGAAAATGAAATTAAAAATGGCTTTGAAGTAAAAGAAAAGAAAGAAAAAGAGAATTGGAAAATAAAAGAGTTTAAAAGAGGTGTAAAATTTATTTTTGGAAGCCTACCAAAATTTCCCATTTTTATTTAAGTTGAAAAGTATAATTGAAACTCTATTTGAATTTGCATTGGTTCATAATTGAATTTGGTTTTGAAAACAAAATAGAAAAGGATTTTAAAAATGGAAAATCCTCTCTCCTCTCAATTTGGCCCGAAGGCATGCTCCACTCCCTCATTTCCTCACAGCCCAGCAGCGCCCGTGGCCCATTTTCTCTCCTCCCTTTCTCCTTCTTGGGCCAACCCAGGCCAAGGCCCGCGCAGAAGAGCGCCCCGCCCCTCTCTCCGCGCTCTGGCTCGCAGACAGCCCGACCCCGCTCTCTCACTCGCTGCCACCCCGAGCCCACTTGTCAGCCGTCTCCCTCCTCCAGCTCATGCCCGAGCTAGACACCGCCGCCGGTGAGTCCGCCTTCGCCCTGCGTCGTTCCCACACAATCTCCCGGCCATAAATACCGAGCCGCACCGCACGCCACCTCCCTATCCCGCTCTAGAGCCGTAGCCGTCTTTGAGACGCCGTTTCATCGCAACCCTAGCGCCGCCGCCATTACCATCCGCCGAGCCGTGCGTCGTGCCTCTTTCGTGCCTCCACCACCAATGCTAACCCCCTGGGTGAGTACGCCTAGCCATCCTCTCTCTCCCCGTGGTCTTCATGTGTCCAATGATGGCCTTAATCATCATATCGATGATCGTCGGTGAGGAGCCGAGCACCTCTAGCCATGGCGCGCCAGCAGAGCGCCGCTCCGATGACCCCTATCTCCCTTCTTTCTATGTCGGCCGTCCGATTTGTGATTTACAGCCCACATTAGAAGATACCGATTTGCCTGCTATTTTGCTAAAGAGTCCCTATGGTTTTAGATATTTGAACCCGTCGTCCCTACCTTTTTTCTAAAGAGCCCCTGCCCTTTTTCGTTATCACGCCCGTAATCCCTAGCTTAGTTTAAATTCTGATTATATTAATTTAAATTCAAAAATGAATTTCCATCTATTTATAGAAGTGACATTGACCTTGTTTTAGCCATATCTTCTCCGTTTTAACTCTGATTTGACCCGTTCAAGTTGCGTTAGATTCATAACGATGTAATCTACGTATTAGTGGTATTGTTTAACATGTTTAAAGCTTTTTAATAAAATAGTAATCTGATTAATCTATATGTAATTAGTTTTTCAATTGAAAGCAATTAGGGCTTTTCACCTCTGTCTTTTGTAAATAAAATAAGATTAATCTTATGTTGGTTTTCTAATACAAATATAATTTGGATTAAAACAATTTAGATATTTTTATATATGTTTTATAATTAAAATAAATGAAGCCTATAATTTTTTTTTCCACGTATAAAGCAAATCTATCGGTAGATGTATCTTTTTCACCGTAGCTCCGATTAGCGTGCTTTTCGCTTCTGTGTGTTCATAGCGATGTGTAGAACATTTTTAAAACCTTTTTACTTGCTATTTATTATGGTTGGTGTACTATTCTAACTTGGATCTATTGTTTAGTTCATGTATGATTGTATGGATGCTTGTGTGGTGCTTTATGATCATGTCTAGTCGGTGAGCCATACATGGTGAATCAAGAAGCAGATCTTTGAAGGCTTGGACTAGAAGAAGATCAGGGTTTAAGGCAAGTATAGCATATGGTCTTCCTTGTTGTCCCATTCACCTTTAATCATTTAATTCATGCTGCATGTGTCTACCTTGATTACCACTAAGGATTTCCTAGTATTTTGTTACCTTGTACCTTGATTCCTATGGGTTATTGCATTGGGTAGTATGATGCTAGTGCTCAATTAAGGACCATGATCTTGTAACTTGACTAATGGTATATGCAATAAATGTTAAAATATGACTTTTTAGCAACATGGAACAGGGGGCTAGAGCATTGGGCTATTTTATGGTGCTCTAGATTCCTCTCCCTAAGGACTTATCTGTAAGTGATCATCCGGGACTTATAGTACAACTGTGAGGGCTATATAGCTCTGGGTTTAGCTCAGTACAAGGACCTTTTCTAGCTTGTTAGATGTTACCTTTATGGTGCAAGAGGGGTGTGTTTCGGGTTGGATATAGTGCGGCCTCTGTCCATCAATGTATAGGCTACGCGTTATTGTGCCTGTCTGAAGGGGAGCCCTACATTCGCAGGGCATAGAAACCTAGTGACCCTAACTTGTTAGACGAACCTTTAAAAGGCTTCATAGTGAATCATACCGACCTTCCTTAGTAGTGGGTTAAGAGGCCTGTGACCTCAGGCGAAAGGGTAAATCACGACTCATAGTGAAAGTGTACAACCTCTGCAGAGTGTCAAACAGTTATAACATCCGTGCTCACGGTCACGAGTGGACTTGAAACATTTATGGAATAGATGATGAACACTGATGATACTGATGATGAAGATGCTCACTAATGATTACTATTTATGCTATTCATTATTCATGTTTACCTGATCATGTGTTTATATGGGCTTGTGAATAAACTTGTTGCCACCCTATTGCTAAAATCATGACTCATTAAAAGCTAATCGTAGTTAACTAGTGTTAGCCTTTTGAGCCTCATGAACCCTATGTTATATTTGTTGAGTATGACATGTACTTACGCTTGCTTTACTTTTTAAATCTTTGGAAAAAAATCCCGAATGGGTACCAGATTGCTAGAGTTTGGAGGAATTAGGCTTGTGATCAACCAGTTAGTCGTCCCTATGAGAATTGGAGTCTTCACTCGAAGATCGGAGTTGTCTTTCCACTATTTGCTATCTAAGGTTATATTCTTTATACTAAGTATGTTATATATTGAGCATTGTCTTTCGATATTACCCTTATTTGTAGCTATATGTGAGATTTGACTTTCTGGGCTCACATATGGTGTATCTGGTTTTGTTCTTAAAACCGGGTGCTACACTAATAGGCCCTCTTTAGCATAGTGAAGGCGGTTTAGTGTCAACGTCAACCGTTTAGTTGCTATCGATGCTTTAAAATTCGTGCACGACATGTTCTTAGGCTGGCTCGTGGGGTGGACGTTGTCACAGGCTCGGGAGCTCGGTGTCACCGTGCTGGTTGCGTGTGCTGCTGCCGCGCGCGTGGCCGGCCATGACTGCCTCTGGCCTGGCTGTGGCCCGGCTACCACTGGCCCCACCGTGCGGAGCCACTACTCTTGCCGCCTGCCCCACGATGGAGACACTGCCGGCGCCATCACCTCGCCGTCGCGTCCGCACTGCTGCCCTACCTCATGTTACCGCTACCGACACCACTGTGACATTGTGCTGCGTTGCCGCTCGCCTTGTCCTCGCACATACGTGGGCTGTTCTAGCTGCCTCGCGCCGTCTCCTCGCCTTAATGGCGTTGCGGCCGCTCATGTCGTGTCCCCACCTGCCTTCGCGCGCACACGGTGTTTGGCCGCATTGTCGTGTAGCGGGTGCCCAGACACCGCCACGGGTCCGTCCGGCCTCTTACCGCCAAGGCGAGGATGAGCTGAGCCAGACCTGCCCCTCCCTCTCTACCACCGTGATCAGCCGACCCCGCTCGCTTAATTCGGCATGGTTGAGTCACCATCGCTCGATTCATCACGTCCCTAGATTCTCCATTAAGCCACCTGACCCCCGACCCCCACCCAGCCTTGAAGCGAGCACGGCCAAGCTCCGATTTGGAGTTTTTCCCGCCACCGTGCCAATAAGGCCGTGTCCGGCCGTGGATGATGGGTAGCCTTTGTACCGCCCATCCCGAACCAATTCACCTGCACCACCAGCATAACCTTGACTCCCTCTTCACCCTGCGTGCCTTAGCCAAACCGCTACCACCTCCCCGTCATCGCTGACACGACCGTGACGCCATGGTGCATCACCGCATGGATTGGTCGCACGAGGCCAGCCCTTCTCTGTCACCCTCTTCTCCAACCGTCACCTCGGCTAGGTCCACAGTAGCCTCCTTATTCTCATGAGCTAACCAATTAGGCCTGTAGCTACCCCAGCTCACCGGAACAGTGGCGCCGTCGTTGCGGATGGCTGCGTGCCGCTGTAGCCTTCCCCAGTCAGTCATGTCACCCTGCACCGCCACTTAGCATAGCTGGTCAGGTCGGAGATGGTGACCGGCCCGTTAGGTGCTCTGTCGTAGGTCCCTGGTGGCTGGCGCAGCCGCGCTGTGTCACGGCCACCGCGCCGCTGTGCGTTGGGTCACCGAGGGTGCGTGCGGGTGAATTCGGGAAAGGCCAGGGGTTAAGTGAGAAGTTCTGAGAGAGGTGAAAATAGTGTTAGTACCTAATTGTAAATTAGGAGGTGTTCGAGGTCTCTTTTGCAAAGTCATCGACGCGCGTGGGATTCCCCGGCGCAGGCCGTCTCCGCGTGGGCCAGCCTCGCGTGGGGCATGCCTGAGGGCCGCGCTCGTGCGCTTTGTGTCAGCGTGGGCCACGCGTGTGTGCCGCGCGGGAGATTTCGTTTTTTTTTCCTAAGGAATTAGAAATAGTTTTCTAATTTAATTTTTGAGCTGATCTTTGGTAAATCATATAAAATCATGTAGGTGTCTAAAAATTGTGAGACAAATTTTGTTAGGTTCCTAAAATTGTGTTCTATGTGTTAGTGTATTTAGTTCATATATGTACATGTTGATACTAGGAGTTATTAAATCATTTGAAAATGTTTAACATTGTTAGAAGAATTATTGTAGGAATTTTTGTGGTAAATTGGTCATAGCTTTAGTCCTAAAATTTTTATGGTAGCTTCATTGTATTATTATGTGCTCACTATAATTTTTGTAGCTCTAGAATAGACTAAGCATTTAGGGTAGTTAAATGCTTTTGTTTCAAATATGCATTAAATCTTTAGTAGAAATAAAGATATATCTTTCATTTGTAAAGCTAGGTGTTTGTTAGTTGAACCCAACACTTTGCTTGGTAAAGATGATAGTTAGCTTAGTATCTTAGTCATTAGAGCTAGCTTAGTAACTTAGTATGCGTATTCTTAGTTTAGGAGTTGCTATTGCTTAAATGCTAAGTGTTGCATCATCATCGCATGCATGTAGAGAACGAGTTGGCAGAGATCATGATCACCGGTGATCATGAGTTCAAGGAGACCGTCGAGGAGTACAAGGAGGAGATTCTCGTGCAGGAGGAGGTCCCGGAGCCACCATTGACTGACTCAGCTAACACTATGCCTGCCCAAGGCAAGCCCCGGTGCATAACCCTTATTTTTGATAATCACTGAATATATATATGTTATGTGCATTTATGTTATAGGAATTTTATGAAAACACCAGCATAGATATATCTATCCTATGATTCTTCCTAGTGCAGGTTCGAGTAGCTGCTATGCTTAGGTTTTTGGTAGCGTGAATAACCTGTCGTTACTCACAATAGGTGATTATTATTACTCTCATAATAAAATGATGAAAGGAAAAATGGAGACAGGGCAGGGATATGGTATGGGTATTCATGGGTGTAACAAGTTGTGTCCCGCGGTCAATGGGGCATAGCTTGTGTTGATGCAAAAGTGGATCTGCAAACACAAAGGGCTAATACCCGAATCGATATCCAAAGCGTGCCAGTCGATTTGACCTATTAATCGACAAGGATTAAGGTACGAGCACTTTGGTCCTGACAACAGCGATACGCCCGAAAGTCACGGCCAAGAGGTACTCACGCGGAACTCGAGAATCGCCGAAGGTTGCACTGAAACGATGCAACTCGCCGAATCAATGAGAACTCGTAAAAAGGAAAAATATGCAAATTGACGAAGTCGCCGAAAAGTAAGTAGATGCAAATAGAAGTAAAAATTGGTTTTGATATTGATTGATCTATTACATTGCCCCTCAATCTATATTTATACCCTGATCTAAAGAGACATAACCAAATACGACTAGGACACCAAGTCCACATCTAAGGAAACACGTGACTCTTACATGAATCATACCCTAACAAATATAGAAAAGGAAATCAACTCCTATCTATTTCCCTGTCCGCCTCAATTACGATGGAATTCTTACCGACCTCCTTTCCATTGGCATACTTCCTGTTTCATCGGCAGTAGTTTTCAAGCCTTCCTTCATCGGCATCGACACTAACATCTCCAACCTTATCGGCAATGCCCGAGTCTAAATCAACCTTTCCATCGATCACCACCATTCATCGGCAACCATCTTTACAAGCTGATTTTCATCGGCTGTCAGCGTATACAGTAACTTTCCTCCTGCCGATTAGCCCACTCTGATCATTTTGACACGTGCAAAAAACGGTGTCAACACATGCCCCCCAATTTCGGAGTATAAAACCATTAATGCTTTGAAATTTACTCCAGATAACGTTTGCCTTCACCCAATTACCGTAACTCATCCTCCAAGCCAAAACTTGATCTGTTATCAAATCTAATCAAATCTAGTCCTGATTCATGCACCTCAGTAAATATCGCACAATTTCCAACCACTCTTGCCCTGATTATGGTTAAGATACCGAAACAATAATCCATCGGCAAGATCCTAACATAATAATGCCGCCATTTTCAGAATTAAAATATCCGCATCGAGATCTCTTCCAAGTCATGATTACTTGCCATCAAATCATCTGTACAATCCCTTGATTATCGTATGACGATTACCATATCCATCCGAACCACCTCGACCCACATGCGCAGCGGCATAGAGATAAGTCCGAATACCCCTACTCCAAGCGGCTTATAAATAGATTTCTCCGGAACGCTCGTCTTCTACCCTCAGACTCCAATCTTTGGCATTCTCTCTTTCCGGCGGCGACTCCGATGAACAACTGCACGACCTCAACCAACAAGAACTTTTCTCCAGCGTCAACCTCGAGTCTCCAGCTCATGCCCCCATCTACCTCAAGATAATGGCAATCAACTTCGACGTCCTCATAGTTCGTTCCACTTCCGTTACTTTTTACCTCGATTCCTCTGGTCTTTTGCGAGTTCATACAGTTGGTAATTTTTCTCTTTTTCTTTGTTCTTCGGATCTTCTAAACTTAGTAACTTCGCAACAAATTAGTTATTCCAACCGATCACCGCATTTCCAATGCCTAGGACCAATGGGCAACCCAGATCCAATCGATCCGATTAATGCACGAGAGGTTAATAGAATCCCTTTAGAGCCCAAAATTTCTCTCTGAATTTATGGAAAGATACATTCCGATCTTGGCCCAAAACCACCAAAGGGTGGAAAGATTGGTACTTGAGGGTCAACAGTGTCGATGCAAGTACATACTGGGCGAACGGAAGCTAGACCAATGCATTAGGCTATCCATTGCCGATATGCAAAAAAGAACGAGTCAATGATGATTGCAGTTGCTTACTTCGGTCGACACAACAAACACTTTTATGTTTGGACATGGCCCAGCCATCTCCACACTTGCCGATGTCTACATGCTCACTTTGGCTTGGACATTTCAAGCGCCGATGAAGGCTCCATCTATGGCGAAAATCTGAATATAGGGTGAATACCCGCAACATCGGCGGTTGGACGGGATATATTCAAGAATGCCGGAGGACAGGGGACGAGTTAACCGGAGGGAACATGCCACATTCTTGAATATGTGGTTAGAAAAATTTATCTTTCGTGGTCGATCAAGGGACCAACCAACGCCTTCCTCCCCGCTGGTGAACTCTTGGCCAATGGTGTAAGGTTCCCTCTTGGCGATACCTTCTCGAGCTCCACTTATCATCTTCTTCATCAAGTGTCTTAGAAACTTTTGCTTGGCGAACCCATCGGCAACTTAGGAGGCCCGTGGTGGTTTATCAACATGTGGCTGAATGCCCATATGCACAAACGTCTGCAATGGGACTTCTTTGCCCAACAATTCCCACGAGAAATTGCTGAAGACACATGCTTGGGGATGAGGAATCGGCAACACGCTCACCCCTCAATTTTGGTGAAGCCATAATTGTCCTCCCTGGAACAGAGGTCAATGAAGACCAGATCGGCAGATTCTTCCAAAGCTTCTACAATGGTCTTTCTCGTGATCATAGGGCATGGGTACCTTATATTGACGAAGAAAACAGATTCCCCCTTCTTTTCAACTTTGCCGATGACACTCTGAATCAAGATAATGAACTCATGATGGTCATCATTACTCCCAGGGCAATCCCAGTAAACACATTCGGTAGCGGGAAAAACACCAATATCACGTATGAATTTTACAATCCATCGGCAGTATCCCGTCAATTGGCTTTTGGGCAACTGCCAATCAAACTTTGTTTTGCCGATGTGATCAAACCCAGAGAAACAATCACTGCGGAGCAGATTGGAGCAGGGGTAGTGCGACTTCTCCCCGATGCCGATACTACTGAGGACGTCGATATATCCATCGGATGCCAACATCTTTCATCACCGAATCATATAAGCAATGGTGGCGAGAGTGGAGAGGAACAACTGTTTGCAACATCGCGCCACACATATCGGCACATGATCGACCCTGAATACGCCATTCCCGATGACGCAGTAAGTTTCTTTTAACTCCCTTCTGCTTTTTCCTTTCATATATCGGTAACTAACTTTCTCGTGACAGGTTAACAACCCAGCACCATCTATGAGCAAAAGTGGGAAACCCTTCGATCTTCGGCCTGTTTCCTCGATATCACCGATCGGCTACAACGCCCCCACCTTAGCTGCTTTGACTCACCAGAAGACCCGTGTCGAGACCATCACTTCCAAGTCCAAATTGGCTACAGCTAGGGCCACTCCATTGGCTGCTGCTACAACCCTGATCAAGGCATTCAAGGTAACAACCCTGTTTATTTCTACTCATGCCGATCACAAACTGTATTAACATTAATCATCAGGGTGTAAGAGCCGCTGCTGGATCGTCATCGGCAATTCCTCCGACATCAAGCACCACTACCTCTGACAAACCTTCAGAGGTATTCCTTTGATTTTATATTTTATCTGTTAAATATCATACCTTACACTTGTTTTGCAGCAACAAATGGGTACATCGGCAAGCGTACCAGATGTTCAAGCTCCACAACCAACAAGTGCCGATGCCCCCGAGCCAACCATTGCTGAGGCCCAAGCAAAGCGCAAAGCCTTAACAGATGCCGAGGCACAGCCAAAACGACAGAAGTCCATGCCGATCCCCACATCTGCCCCAACGTCTGCAAGCCAGCCAGAATCAGTCGATGCAACTGAGCAAGCAGTTAATCCTCTTGTATAGGACATACCATCGGTCATCATACCCCAAGGGCCAACCACCAATGAGGCCACAGAGGATATCCCATCGGCAAGCTCAGCCGATCCTCCACACGGCATACTCCAGGCTGCTTCCTCCAGCCAAGTACAGGAAATTGCCTTGAAACAGGTAAGCCGATTGACCTAGTCGATTTATAATATTCATACTTATCCTTAACTGACCTCTTTTTCTTTTTCTCAGAACAAGACTCCCCAAACAGCCTATTTTCCTTTGCCATTGACGTTTCTGACGATGATGGAGAGAAACAAGTTCTTCCTTGCATTTGGGAACAATATCGGCGTGAAATTAAGTCCAAGTTGGAAGCTCTCTGGACTTGTTACAAAGAGGATCGCCTAACCGGTAGATGACTCGGACCCCGCAAAGGCAATTTTCAAAACAATCCGTGGCCAGGTCCCTATCGATGTTGAAGAAGCACTCTTCCCAGCAGTCCATTTAGAAAGCCACCAACTGCAATATCAACGGGCTGCTCAACGCATTGCCGATAGAGCAGCTCAGGCTCAACTCAAAGAAGAGATGCTACACCTGAAACAGATGGCCGATGAGAAGCACAAGGGCATCGGCAACTTGCAGACTTCGGGCGCTGAACTTAAGCAGAAAATCTTAGATTTATCGGCAAAGAGGATGGCTCTATTGGCTGAATTGAAAGAAGTCGAGGCAGCCTTAACTCATGCCCAACAAGAAGAAAGCCAGCTACTCGATGCCATCAAGGCCCTTCAGCAAGAAAGAGACATCCAGGCTCGCAAAGCCTTGGCCATGAAGAAAAAACTCAAGCCTATGGAGGGTGATGCCGATGAAGACATCAAAGAAATGAAGGAAGCCGACCAGATTTGTCTACGTGCAATATTGGCTATCCAATCCTTGTTAAACTTGTAAATCTTGTCTATTGCATTGGCACTTTATGAGACATTGACATCCTTGTATAATTTTAGCCGATAGGACTGTTATCGGCACTTATACTTTTATGCATCCATCCAGATACTAGGGTAATATTTCTTTAAATATTTTCCATTTAATGCTCTGGGAAACACAACCCCTTCGAGGGTTTCTAGAATATATGCGTTACCAGGAACAGACTGATTTATCCGATATGGACCTTCCCAATTAGGAGACCACTTTCCAAACTTTGAACTTTTAGTCCCAATCGGTAAAATCAATTTCCAGACCAGATCTCCATCGGCAAACTCCTTTACCTTCACCTTCTTGTCATACCATCTGGCTACTCTTTTCTTATTTTCTTCGATGCTAACTAAAGCCCTTAACCGATGACCCGCCACATCTTCCAACTCATCCTTCATAAGAGTATCATAATCATCGGCTGTCAGCTGATTTTGAGAACGTATTCGCCTAGAGCCAGTTTTAATTTCCGAAGGCAATACTACGTCGTGTCCATATACTAACTGATAAGGCGTTACTTTGGTTGTACCATGACATGACATCCGATATGACCACAAGGCTTCATTTAATACTGTATGCCACCTCTTAGGATTTTCTTTAATTTTGCGCTTAATGAGTTTGATGATCCCTTTGTTAGAAGCCTCAGCCTGACCATTAGCTTGAGCATAACATGGAGAAGAATTTAAAACTTTAATTCCCATACCTACAGCAAACTCATCAAATTCTCCCGATGTAAACATAGTACCCTGATCGGTAGTGATAGTTTGAGGAATACCAAATCGGTAAACAATATGCTCTTTCACAAAATCGATCATATTAGCCGATGTCACCTTTTTTAAAGGAATTGCCTCAACCCATTTTGTGAAATAATCAGTAGCAACCAGAATAAATTTATGTCCTTTGCTCGATGGTGGATAAATCGACCGATGAGATCGATAGCCCATCCGGGCGGCCAAGGTTTAATTATAGGGTTCATAGCCGATCTGAGCGCTCTTTGAATATTACCAAACTTTTGACACCCCGACATCCTTTAAAATATTTAAAATAATCTTCAAGAATAGTCGGCCAATAGTATCCATTCCTTCTGATCATCCACTTCATCTTGAAAGCCGATTGATGCGCTCCACACACTCCTTCATGAATTTCACCCATCAAACTTTTCGATTCATCACTGCTAACACATCTGAGTAAAACTCCATCTATAGTTCGATAATATAATTCATCATCGAGGAGCACATACTTGGTAGCTTAGAACCTTATACGTCTTTCAACCTTTTATATGGATCCTTTAAATAATCGACAATCTCCTTTCTCCGGTCATCGGTATATCATTGCCGATGTTAGCACTTCTGAATAGGTCGATACCTCTGAAGCATCTTTGAGCTAGTCGATTAGCCTCCTCATTATGCAGTCGAGAAATATGTTCAAGATGAAAATCTCTAAACCCTTTCAACAATTGCAAACATCTTTCATAATACGAAATTAAAACTTCACTTCGGCATTCATAAATCCCGACCAATTGATTTATAACTAGCATAGAATCACCAAAGATTTCAACAAAGATCGGCGCGTATCTCCTTCAAGCAATTCTAACCCTTTTATCAAGGCTTGGTATTCAGCTCGATTGTTTGTCAATGTAGCAACAATCGGCAATGAAAACTCATACTTCTTTCCTTGAGGTGAAATCAACACAATGCCGATACTGCGCTCTTTCACCACATGTGGACCCATCGAAGAAAAGTGTCCAAGGAGCAACCTCCAGAGAGTCCATCAGATTACAATCTTTGAGTGACAAAATCAGCCATAACTTGCCCTTTATAGCGCCTTTTAGTCGATTAAGTAATGTAGTTCAAATTCGATAATGCTAAAATCCACTTGCCGATTCTACCACTTAATATCGGCATCGACAAAGATATACTTGACTACGTCGTCTTTGCATATGACCGTATATTCGGCAGATAACAAATAATGTCTTAATTTGACACAAGAAAAGTATAAGCCACGTACATAATTTTTCGATGGCGAATACCTTGTCTCAAACATCCACTAATCTTCGCTCAAATAATAAATAACACGTTCTTTCCCTTCAAATTCTTGAATAAGAGCCGAACCGATATACTTGATATCATCGGTTGACAAATACAACCTGAAAGGTTTCCGTGTTGAGGTGGAACTAGCCATTGGAGGATTTGTTAAATATTTCTTAATTTCATCTAGGGCTAATCTGCTTGCTCGGCTCCCCATACAAATTCCCGATCGGCTTTCAATTTAAGTAATGGACCTGAAAGCCTTGATCTTACCCGATGATTAGATATGAATCTTCTAATGAAATTAATCTTACCGATCAAAGATTGCAATTCGGTTTTATTGGCGGAGCAACCACCTTGTTAATTGCATCAATAGACTTCCTCTTGATTTGATGCCCCGCCGATGCACCATAAAACCCAAGAATTGACTGCCGATACACCAAATGCACATTTATTAGGATTCATCTTCAATCCATGCTTCCTTGTGCACTCCAAAGTATCTTTCAGTAGATCGGCTAGATGTTTTGTGATATCTCGGACTTAATCACTACATCATCAATGTAGATCTCCACTAATGTGCCGATGTATTCATGAAAAATAAAGTTCATAGCTCTTTGGTAAGTAGCGCCGGCATTTTTCAAACCAAACGTCATGACTATCCACTCAAACAACCCTACATGACCTGGACATCTGAAAGCAGTCTTGGGAATATCTTCTTCAGCCATGAATATTTGATTGTAACCTGCATTACCATCCATGAAGCTGATAATTTGATGTCCGGCTGCAGCATCAATCAACAAATCAGCAATCGGCATTGGATAGCCATCCATCGGTGTGGCTTTGTTGAGATTCCTGAAATCAATACAAACACGAAGTTTTCCATTTTTCTTATAAACAGGAACCACATTAGAGATCCACTCTGCATATCGACACTGCCGAATAAACTTTGCCTCAATTAATTTAGTTATTTCGGCCTTAATGTCAGGAAGTATATTAGGGTTGCATTGGCACGCTGGCTGCTGATGTGGCCGAAATCTAGATTTGATAGGTAACCGATGTTCAACTATCGATTGGTCTAATCCAGGCATCTTAGTATAATCCCAAGCAAAACAATCTTTATACTCTTTTAACAAATCAGTTATTTGCTGCTTACACTTGGAATCTAACTTAGCACTAATAAAAGTAGGTCTTGGCCTACCGCCATCACCAATATCTACTTCTACTAAATCATCTGCCGATGTGAACCCTTGACCTAATTTTCCATCATCGGCAAACCTATCCATTAAAACTCTTCTTCAGAACCGACTGCTTGGATCGGTGGAATTTCATAATCAGCAACTCTAAGGAACTCTTTTTCCCAAACTTCTCCTGATATGCATTTAGTTTGCTCATAAGTATCTGATTCTGCCGATGCGATGATATAAGAAGAATCACCAGGGACAACCTCAATCTTATCCCCAATCCACTGTACGAGGCATTGATGCATTGTAGAAGGAACACAACAATTAGCATGAATCCAATACCTCCCTAGAAGCAGATTATATGCACCCTTGCCATTAATAACAAAGAACGTCGTCGGCAAGGTTTTGCTGCCGATGGTCAATTCAACGCATACTGCCCCTTTAGCTGGTGACACATTGCCTTCAAAATCCTTCAGCATCATATCGGTTTTGGTCAAGTCTTGATCTCCCTTACCAAGTTTCCAATACATCACATAAGGCATAATATTAATCGCAGCCCCTCCGTCGATAAGTATCTTAGATACAGGTTGCCCATCAACTCTGCCTTTCACAAACAAAGCCTTAAGATGCTGTCTCTCGTCATCGGTAGGTTTCTCAAAAACAGCCATCATTGGATCTAGTGTCAACTGAGCTACTTGATCAGAGAGAACAACTTCTTCCTCATTATCAGATAGTGCCAAAAACTCCATCGGCAACATGAATACCATATTAACATCTGCCGATGGACCCTTATTTTGTGTTTTACCGCTTATCGCCGATGACCGGACCTCTCATTGGAGGAATTTTCCTCTCGGTATAAATCCTCCCGATGCTCACGTTGCATCCTCCTTTTACGTGTCTTTGTCGACCCTCCGGGCACCATCGAGAAACTTGGTTTTCCAAACCCGCCGATAACAGTCCCGATTGATTCTACACGGCGTATATTAGGGTCCCTGAGAATATTTCTTCATCAGGAACTCTTGCGTTTGCCATCTCCTCAAGCTCCTCTTGATTCCTTGGAAAATATCCAGTCGCGTTTACCAAGCCTCTCATGTACACTAAGTCTGCCCCCTAGCCGATCATGCACTGATGCTCTGCCTCTGATCGGCTCATTGATAAATAAACCCTGATTGCCAGGTTGAAACCTCCTTTCTGACCGATTGACCCCATAATAACCATTGCACTCAGGGCAATTTTCAACAGTTGGCAATTTAATACCTTCTTCCCAGCAATGGATGAAAAACGGGCACCTCCAATGATCTTTATGCCGATACCATTCTTCCCGATGTCTCTCTTCTTGCTGTTGTCGATATCGGTCCTTACGCTGACGCCAACCCTCCTGCTGCCTTCGATGGGTAATCACAATGCCAGGTCGAGGAGGGTTTTTGGAACTACTGCTTTCTCCCAGCAAACCCTTACTTTTTGCATCATCGGTAGTTATCCGATGTTGGGGATCCACTGATGCATTTTTCTCAGCAGCCTCTGACGTCAATACCTTGGTCTTCCCTTTGGCCTCCAACATATTTCTTTGGAAAAGGGTGTTGATCAATTTTCATCGGCTTCGGGCCTTGGAAATACCAAACTTAATTCTCCAGATTCAATAGCCGATTATGGCTGTTGCTGAACACCTTGCACTCATTTGTACTGTGTGAAGTTGCATTGTGCCATTTGCAGTACAAGATCTTCTTCAACTCTTATGTCGATGGGATCACATGATTAGGTGACAGCTTAATTTGAACCTCTTGAAGCAGAAGATCAAATATCTTGTCGGCCTTGGTGATATCAAAGGTAAACTTTTCTGGCTCTTTCTGACCAAAGGGACAAGATATCGGCTTTTTATTCTTAACCCACTCAGCTAAGCCGATAATTGGTTCTTCATCAGAATCAGAATCTCCTACTTCTTCAACAAATGATACTTTTTTACTCCAATTCTTTTTAGGTTCAAAAACCCTAGTATCTTGATCAGAGATCCTTTGCACAAGATGACTGAGGCTTTCAAACTCCTGAGAAGCATATCTGTCTTTAAGATGTGGTAATAACCCTTGGAAAGCCAGATCGGCAAGCTGCCGATCATCCAGCACCAGGCTGTAGCACTTATTTTTTACATCTCGTAGCCTTTGCACAAAGCTTTCTACCGATTCATCATTACGCTGTCTCAATTTTACTAACTTGGTAAGCTTCTTTTCATGGATTCCAGCAAAGAAATACTTATGAAATTGTTTTTCTAGATCAGCCCAAGTAATAATAGAATTTGGTGGTAATGAAATGAACCATGTAAATGCCGATCTAGACAAAGATGATGAAAATAATCGAACTCTTAATTCATCTTTGCTAGCTGCCTCTCCACATTGAATAATGAAGCGATTGATGTGTTCCATTGTTGATGTATCATCTTGCCTAGAGAATTTAGTGAAATCTGGTACCTTGTACCGATTTGGGAGAGGAATTAAATCATATGCAGGAGGGTATGGAGTCCGATAAGAATAAGTATTGACCTTGGGCTTTATCCCAAACCTGATCCTTCATAATTTACGCTATCTTACTGCCCAAAAAAGCATCAACCTCCTCGATTTAATCGGGCTGAATTTCTACAGGAGGTACCTGCTGATATCCCTCCACATATCTTTGTGGCCCACGATCTCCAGCAATCGGCATATTTGCCGTTACTTGTGGTCCATTAACCTACTAGAAAGGATTCATCGGCTGAGCTGCCGATGCTTGATTCTGGAAACCAGCTTGCATATGACCTTGTTGAATCCCTGCAACCTGCTAATTTTGCTGAACTATATGTTGAACAAGCAAGCGTCTCCGACCAACCATTATTAGAACTCATCGGTACAAAACTTACCGATGGCTGGTAATTTTTTGACATTGTTGGATAATTATAACTTGACTTTGAGGCATGAATCGAACCCCAGTTTGACTCATAGCGGGGCTTTTCTGCTTTGCATCGGCGAGAAGCTTGCCGATGGACTTGAATTGGGTGTTTGAACCAAAGGCATCGAAAACCTCCACGGAGTTGGTTGCACGAGAGTTCTTCTGTGGCATATTGAGGACTTGAGCCATCGGCGAAATAGCCGATGGTATAGGAGCTTTTCCCATCGTGCATCAAACACTTGAGGTAACCTGAGATTGAAAGCGAGATGACTCGGGAGGCATACCATATCCCCACCAATTAGCGAGAATCGCTATTTCGAGACACACAGGGCCGACATAGCTGATGCCGATAGATCATCAGATTAAGCTAAACTCGTCCTCCTGGTAGTACCGGATCGATCGTATCGGTGTAGATTGAATATTAGGTAAGCCTCGCCGATCTTTGGAGGAGAAGTAACCTGTACCCACAACGGCCGAGGGAGCCGATGGAGTATTGATGAATGCCGGCTACGGTTGGTGATAAGCGGGGCCCAACGTAATGCGGTGACGCTTGTCCTTCTTTGAGAGTTGAACCACGGCATTATGAGCAGTATTGGACATCACATTGGAATGATTAATCAAAGCATGATTTATTGCAGAATTAACCATCTCTTGAAGTTTACGAGTTGGAGTCAAAGGTAACTCGCCGAGGCAACGACAAATCTTGCTTTCGGATGACTTGTCCACTCTTGTTCAAAGCTAAACGATCTCGAGATAAAGTCACTGTATTCTTCTATAGCCTTTTCCATGGCCTGCCTCTGCTTCTTCCTTAAGATCTTCTTCTAATACCGCGATAATGTTCCCTGAATCGATCTCGGGATTGATCATATTGATCGGATTGATTTGTCCCACCGGGCGTGCCAAAAGATGTGTTGATGCAAAAGTGGATCTGCAAACACAAAGGGCTAATACCCGAATCGATATCCAAAGCGTGCCAGTCGATTTGACCTGTTAATCGACAAGGATGAAGATACGAGCACTTTGGTCCTGACAACAGCGATACGCCCGGAAGTCACGGCCAAGAGGTACTCACGCGGAACTCGAGAATCGCCGAAGGTTGCACTGAAACGATGCAACTCGCCGAATCAATGAGAACTCGTAAAAAGGAAAAATATGCAAATTGACAAAGTCGCCGAAAAGTAAGTAGATGCAAATAGGAGTAAAAATTGGTTTTGATATTGATTGATCTATTACATTGCCCCTCAATCTATATTTATACCCTGATCTAAAGAGACATAACCAAATACGACTAGGACACCAAGTCCATATCTAAGGAAACACGTGACTCTTACATGAATCATACTCTAACAAATATAGAAAAGGAAATCAACTCCTATCTATTTCCCTGTCCGCCTCAATTACGATGGAATTCTTACCGACCTCCTTTCCATCGGCATACTTCCTGTTTCATCGGCAGTAGTTTTCAAGCCTTCCTTCATCGGCATCGACACTAACATCTCCAACCTTATCGGCAACGCCCGAGTCTAAATCAACCTTTCCATCGATCACCACCATTTATCGGCAACCATCTTTACAAGCTGATTTTCATCGGCTGTCAGCGTATACAGTAACTTTCCTCCTGCCGATTAGCCCACTCTGATCATTTTGACATGTGCAAAAAACGGTGTCAACAGCTTGGTTACATTGTTTTCCCTGTTCGTGTCAATTAAGGACCGTCCATTGCTGTGGATGGTAGTCAGGTCACAGACTTATTATCCTGAGCACATATTTGCTTATGGGAGCGGGAAGACTCGTTATGCTCTTATCGTGGGTTCCAGCTCTTTCCGGACCGACTGATTGGAGGCGAAGGTCTAATCACTATATTGAGACCGGGTCTCAAGTGTGGGGGCTTGGAGTCCAAGTTTGGATGGGGACCTGGACCCCGTGTTAGGAGTGGAATGGGTTGGTCTTGTTTGTGCCTGAGGTACAAACGGGGCATGTGTTTCGGGGTACCCAGCTGAGATACATTGGTTCGCGAATCGCCGTTTTCGTGAGACGGTACGACTTGGCTATGGTCTAGCATCGTAGTAAGAACTAGAAGATAAAAGATGGTAAAATGGTTCTGATTGCTCAACCCTTGCTTGAAAGTAGAACATCTGCTTACCTAGAAAGGTTAGCTAATGAAATAATCATGACTGCTAATAAAACTTGACTGTAAGGATGAACTATTAGTAATGCTTTTCGCAAACAAAAGAAAACAATAAACCCATATTGCCTATCATATCCTTGAGAGTCGGGAAACTATTCCCACTAGTTAGGTAAGTCTTGCGAGTACATTATGTACTCAGGGTTTATTTACCCCTATTGCAGGTGCAGCTTGAGGAGTAGCTCTTGTGTGGAGGATTCTTCTGTTGGGCACAAACGGATCCTTGTATCATTTCCGCTAGATGTTTATTTTCATTCCGCTATTTAATTATCGCACTCTAAACTCTGGTATTGTAATAAATAATTTTCAAGAACTCTTGTTGTATGAAATGGACTAAGTATTGTAAGCTCATACTCATTATTGGATTTTGGATGTAAAATGTGGATTGTTTTGAGTTCTCCCTTAGGGTGAGCTTGACGGAACTGCCTGATGTAGCTCACTTTCGAGGTGCTTAGTGTCTAGTGGAAGATGAGTGCCCCGAAAGCGTGTTATTTTGGGCGGTTCTGCCACAATCTGCTCCAGTGATCATTGTGCCCTGCCTCCACTCCAGTGATCACCTCACCACCTCTGCTCTGGTCATCACCTTGCTCTGCCTCTACAGTCTGATGACCCTTTGGCTGTGCGCGTCGATGAAGCCCCACCGACGCATCTTCTTTCACTCGCTCCCCTTCGCCACCTTTAGCCGCACATCTACAAAGCCCCCTTCGCTGCCCCTCCTTGCATGTCATTGCTAGGTGTGTTGATCATTTCCACAAATTTCAAGTCCTTATTACGATTCCTTTTATGAGAAAAAATGTCCAATGATTTAGATTCTCTCATTACTAATCCTATATGTAATCGTGTATCTAATCCCTCACTAACTTTTGATCGATTGCCTTATGGTTATAAGTTATAGTAATAACTCAAAATATTCTAGTAATGGAATTCCATGTTGCGAATTATTTTTGCCCGCTTCAAGATATGATGACTAATCAAACAATTTCTTTAATTCATGCCATGCTTTTGTTTAGTTCTCTTTTCTTATAACCTTTTTAATTAATTAAAGTGGGTCTTTCCCCATAGGATGTTTCCATTTCTAGCTTCTGATATTGAAAATTCAGCTCAATAATGCAAACATGTAGTACCTTTTACATGCAAACTTTTTTCTTCCTCTGTTAGTATAGCTACTAATTCAATTCAATCGTGTCAAGCATATTCTTGAACCCAATAGACCTAGAAGAGGAAGGAACACTGGATTCGCGTACAGAATGTGGAAGAGGAAGAAACCAAGGAAAAGAGCAAGGCAAAATTTAATGTGCGTTGCACACTAGGTGTCATGTCTACAATAGCTCGACTTCTGTCATGTACTGCAAAGGATAGGGTCCAAGACATTGGGTTTAAGAATATGCTAAGGAAGTTCCCAACAAGGATTCCGAAAAAAAAATTTAATTGGGTGGCTTATGGACATAGCCGAGGTTAAGGATGATCACATTGCACTGAATATAAAGGAGGGAGTGTCGCTACGCCTGACACCCGAAGATGTATATCTAATTCTTAGAGTTGGCAAGCTACCTGGTTCAACAAAGATGCTTCCAATGGGGAATGCTTAATATTCACATGTATTGACTGAATTGTACAAACTTTTGAGATACGCACATGACAAACGGATTACAAAGAGAAAAAAAATGATCATGCGAATGATGAGGATCCGCCAAATCAACCCACCAAGAAAAGAAAAATGAATCCCAAAAGTTATGATGATGATGATGGGTAGTTGGATACAAAAGACAATTTTTTCACCTCAAAGTATATTCAAGTGTTGCTTGAGCATCTAGAGGATGAAGAAATCAAAGGAAAACTTGGCGATGAAATGGTCATGAAGTTATTTTGCATTGAGATATTAGACAAATTGCTGGTTTCAGTAACCCGCAATTATGTACCCAAAATAGTTTTAGATGTAGTTTAGATCTTCATAAGTTAAAGAATGCGGACTAGTGCACTGTAGTATATGACAAATTGAAGAAAAGTATTATGAAATGGAAGAAAGCTCCTAAGAGTAGCCAGCCCACAGGTTGTGTCTACCTACTCGTAGTAAGTATCTTACTTACTTTTCTCATTTTGTGTAGAGAGCTACTTACTTTTCTCATTTTGTGTAGAGAGCCATTTATCAAACTTGTAGAATCATGCATAGGTTCTTTTTTGGATGACATCAAGAAGCATACAGAGCTTGATCTTGAGCCCTTTGTGATCTCAAGAATCTGTTGATATAGCTATAGCTTGATTAAGGTTCTGGTAGGTGACAAGAGGGGAGTATGACAAACTTGATGTAAGTAAGATCAATTGTAACATATGAACTTTGTAACATTTTAGTTTAAGTATTGGGATTGATCCTTGTCCCATTTCATTATAAGCATTGGGAAGAGACCCGCTATAGAAAAGATATATGAGGACAAAGATCCCGAGGTAGAATGGATGGATGAGGATGGAGAGCCCGAGGTAAGTTGGCATGCCCCTTTTCAATTTAAGACCAGGGGGAGTTTGTGCAATTTTTTGATTCCCTCTACATTCGTATGATCAGGTTCCTAGTGATGACCTTCATGACCAGATTCTTCTGCCTACCGGTGAAGACAGGTATGACGACCATTATGATCAGTTTGCATGCTCTGCCTGCTAGTGAAGACAGTTAAAGAAGAGGATCCGGGCCGCTTGCTACCCCAGGCGTTTTCGGCCACCGACGCACATCTCCAAGTACGATGGCGAGACCAACTTGGACCACTGGCTTGAGTACTACCACATCGCCATGAGGGCCTGGGGTTCGAATGATGACTTCACCATGCAGTACCTTCCCTTGCTTCTGTCAAGCTCGACAAGAGCTTGGCTCGAGTAGCTCAAGCCCAACAACAGATGCTACTGGGGCGATCTCCGCTCTGTCTTCGTCGGTCACTTCAAAGGTACATACACCTGGCCTAGAAACTCAATGGACCTACGCAATTGCAAGCAGAGGACCGATGAGACCCTCCGGGAGTACATTCAGCATTTCTTCAAAAAGCACAATGAGCTCTCCAACATCACCGACGCCGACGTGATCAATGCCTTCACCTGCGGCATGACCTGTGAGGCGTTCGTCCACGTGCTTGGCCACAAGACCCCACGCATGATGCAGGAGCTCCTGGACATCGCCACTAAGTACGCCACGGGCGAAGAGGCCATCTAGGCCAACTTCAGTGGTAAGGCTAAGGCCACCGGCCACATCAGTGGTGGAGACCGCGGCAACGATCCTGCCTCGGCCCAACATCGCCACAACAAGAGGGCCAAGGATAGGAAGCTACGTGGGGAGGAGATGGTGGCCACAGTCGACCATGCACCAGGCCCCAACCCCGCAGGCAGGGTGCGTGCCTCGAGCAATTTGAGAAGGCACTCGAGGCCCCTTGACCATTCCTTGGAGGGTAGGCGAAGCACCTCCTCGAGGTCTATGCCACCATCAGGGGCTACATCTGTAGCACCCTCGGCCAACAGGGCAAGGCCTAGAAGCCAGCCCTGAAGACCGGTGAACCGATGGACGATGCCTAGGAGGACACTGAGTTCCCTGAGGCCGAGCACTGCCTCATGATCTTTGGAGGCTCCCAGGCGTTTGAGTCCCGCTGGCAACGCCGTATCACCGAGCAGGAGGTGAACACCGTTGTTGGGGTTATAACCCTAAGGTGTCTCAGAGCACCGATTAGTTAGTAGGCCACATGGCCCGTGATACGCTAGTTGGCGAAGGCCCGAACGATTAAGGCCCACCCGAGCCAAGCAAGCTAGGCTGAATGCTAGGGCAGGGTCGGCCATGACCTCTTCCTCCCGCCTTGGCCCCATGGCACTCGAAAGACACGCGACCTCACCCCCGCCATGACGCCTAAGAGGGACGGGTAGAGGTCGAGCCCCGCCGAGTACACCTACTGTGGCAAGGGCAGGCATGCCTCACTGACCCCACAAGGACCAAGGGGACAGTAGTCACCTCGGTCCAGTCAGATGCCAGCCCTGATACGGTGACCCAGGTTGTGATGACAGGCACGATAACCACCGGCTAGATACGGCCCGACAAGACGCATGCACAATCTCACCCACTATGGGATGGGATCCACGACAGGGGCTTTGACTTAGAGTCCACCCAGGCCAATGAGAGCCATGACCCCAACATTCGAGATCGTGGACCTCGGCCCCGTGAAACAACCAAGCGAATGACAAGCCAAGGCAGCTACCTACTTCGAGTACAATGCCCCTAGGAACCAGGAGATGATGACGAAGGCCATGACGGACACCGCATTGCAACGTGGCCACGGCCAGCACAGTAGTGCCTCGTCACATCCTATCGCAACGTGGCCAGAAGATCATGATGATAGCCACGACCAGGACATGCGCCAGAAGACGGCGTAGCTTGCAAGCCAAGTTAGCTAGGCCCTCCCTCAGGCTCTTGGCCCTTCAGTCGGGAGAACCTCCTCATTGTACAAGCCCCAGTGCCAAACTCTATATAAGGGCAGCTAGGGCACCCATCTCAGGGACGATTCACATCCTCTACCATTCCATTCATTCACCATTGTAGTAGGGCTCCTGGGGCTTCTCTTCGGACAGCCCATTGTAAGAACTTCAGAGCATTCAAGCGAGGAACACGCACTCAATCATCTCTGAGACTGGACGTAGGGCTATGGCCTAAACCGGTATAAATCCTCATGTCTATTGGATGCTACCGTCATCTTCCAAGAGCATCGCAGTAATCTTATAAGTTTACTAGTCTAGTTTACAAAACACCTACAGTTGGCGCGCCAGGTAGGGGACAGTCGCGCACTATCGATTGTTGAGAAGGAAGTGATGGCTCCCTGCACTTTTGTCGGACATGCTCTTGGTGCAGCCCTCGGTGGCCACATCCGCTTCGGAAGCCTTGAGTTCGCCGACATCGACGGGCCAACACCAATTGATGGCTTCCTCCTCGGCCAAGCCCTGCGCTTTGGGGACCTAGACTTTGTGGCTAACCGACTAGGTCAGCTACGGCTCAGCGAAGGGAATGCGGCTCTATCGCACATCCCAACGCCCGATCATGGACCGACCCGAGCCAGTCCTACGATCGTCAACTCCGACGCGCTAGCATCCAGGATCGACGCCTGTCTCAGGACGAACCCTGAGCCAGAGCTAAGCCGACGCGTTTTCCATGTGTTGGCGAACGCTTTCGCACAACTCTCCGGAAGTGGGCCCCTGCTGCCAAAGGTCAAATTTTGGAATCCCAGCACTGCACTACCCTCTGAAATGAGGGACGCGATCACACTCTTTGAGCAAGAACTCACCAGACACACTGGCCGCACGATGATGCCGGAATCCTCTGGGTTTGTGGGGATGATGGAGTGGGATCTCGAGTCCCTCTATGACCTCCTGCTGGCCACCCCTGAGAACACAGACTCTGAGTCCAATTCCAAGGGGATGCCTTAGCCCGCAACACCTCGATGCCGAGGGCGCATGGATGCGGGCACGCCGAGTGTACGATCAAATCTAACAGGGCAGGAGGGAGACACCCATCTTTCTATGGTCCAGCCAAAACATCATAGCGGCCACCATGATCATGTGAACGGCCCCTGAGCCCTCGACCGATGAAGGAAAGCTCATCCACCAGGAGCTGCAAGACCTGCTAGAAACTGCAGTGGGGCAGCAGGCTCAAAGCTCCATGGAGAGGCGGCATCCTAAAGCTAGCTTCCTACACATCTCCTCGGCATGTGGTGCCCCCAAGGGGCACCATGCGCCAAGCATACTCTGACCGAATGACGATGGCACGACACATAGACAGGAGCCCTCCCTAGTTTGCAGCCGCCACGTCGAAAACCACAATGCTCGTCTAGCTCATGGTGCTAGGTGCTAGGGGCCAGACTGGATGGGCCAAGACCAACTACACTATGGCGACAGTGCCCGAACAACCATGCCAACATCCTAGGGTTTAGGGCATACAACACAGTCTAGGCCCGGATGCCTGTGGCCCACAGGCGTTTGTAAAAGGGATCCGACAGATGCCGTTCTCAATGCACTTCCGTGCGCCACTGAACATCGTCAAGTACTCTAGGGACACCAACCCTGCCATGTGGTTGGAAGACTTCTGCCTCGCCCTTCGAGCAGGTGGGGCGGATGATGATCTTTTCATCATCCAATACTTGCCGCTTTACCTGGTGGAAAGCGCCCGTGCATGGCTCAAGCATCTCCCGGCAAACAGCATCCACACGTGGGTAGACCTTAAGCGCATCTTTGTAGGGAACTTTTAGGCCACCTACGTGCGCCCTAGAAATTCCTAGGATCTCAAAGCCTGCAAGCAAAAGGCAAGAGAAACTCTATGCGAGTACATCCACCGCTTCTCCAAGTAGTGCTATGAGCTCCCCGATATCATGGACGCGGACGTGATTGGAGCATTCATCTCCAGCACAACCAATGAGGCACTCGTCCATGAGCTCGGACACTACAAATTGCGGACTACGCGGGAGTTGCTTGACCTCACAACAAGCCATGCCTCTGGCGAGGAGGCCATCCGCGTAATATCCTAGAAGCACAAGGGTAAGGCTCAAGCTAAACCCACAGACGAGGCCAAGGACCGCAACCGATGAGAGAAGGGCAAGAAGGATAGCTAGAGGCACCATGACAACGAGTTCATTGCCGTAGTCGATAGGGTCCACAAACAGAAGACTGGCAAGTTCAACCATGTCAATTTTGACAAGATAGTCAAGATGCCTTGCTACAATCATGGCTATCCAATCAAGCACACCCTTGAGGAGTACGACCTCATCAAGCGCTACTTCAGTGGCTACTACAAGATGACCAGCACGGACGCGACGTATGGGCCCACCATCATTGAAGAGAAGGGGGATATGTATCTCGACCGAGAGGGTGCCTTATGATCTTCGGCGGATTGATGGCGTATGAGTCCAAATACTGGCAGAAGCTCATAGCTAGGGAGGTCAACACGGCCGCCTTGGCCGAAGCTGTCCTAGCCTTCCTGAAATGGTCGAAAGTCGTGATCACTTTTGATAGGAAGGATCACCCCGACCACATTCTACAACTAGGGACGCTTCCCCCTTGTCGTCGACCTGATCATTGGTCGGACCAGCCTATCTCGAGTCCTCATGGATGGCGGAAGCGGCCTCAACCTTCTCTATCGCTGAAACCTATGATGCCATGGGACTTTCACGGGCTGTAATACGACCATTCGGAGCCCCATTCCACGGAGTCATACCCAGGCTTTAGGCCATTCCTCTTGGGCAGGTTGACTTACCAGTGATGTTCGGAGGCTGAGCCAATTTCCATACGGAAACGCTCACCATCGAAATAGCGGATTTCCCCGGTGCCTACCATGCCATCTTGGGCCAACCATGCTACACCAAGTTCATGGCTATCCCCAACTACACCTACCTGAAGCTCAAGATGCCTAGCCCTTGTGGGATCACCACTGTAGGAGGCGACCTCCAGCAGGCCCACCTATGTGAACAGCAGAATTATGACATCGCGACAGCCGCGTGCCAGCCCTCGGGGGCTAAACCAGAACACGACTTCCCAATGTGGTAGGGGAGCATGTGGAGGTCACGCTCTATGACCTCGATCGAGGCATGTGATGAGGCAGGCGATGACACAGCACAAGGAGGATGCGGTCGACGACTGCCAGGGCTCGCGATGTAGCGCGCTCATCGATTCGATGAGCCACGCGCCCCAGGCCTCGCCATGTCAAGCACCGTAGACAACAAAAGCCACGACCAGTGGCGCAAACATTTGACATTCACATTAAACCTACTCTCAACCAGCCAAGATTTGTACATAGTGATCAATGAAACATCACTGCGCCCAGAGATCGCATCGTGCCTCAGTGGATGCACGCCGAAGCAACAATCTAATGATGCGTGGAACCCCAAGCGACCCATGCCGATCAGCGCATGCCAATTGACATGACTCGCTCACGGGGGCTACACTATGGCATACCATGCATCGATGTTCACCAGAACAAAGATCATCACGACCTAAAAGGGAAAGGACGATGAAAGGCGTGTTGACGCCAGATCCACCCTATAGCGATCTGGTCACAAAAATGGAGTCGCACTGAGCTAAGCTTCGTGGGTCGATCCCCAGGTAAGGTCGCATGACTATGACATTCGAACGATCAGGTGATCGGTAAGCACACAAAAGCAAAAGGCGCGCGAGATACAAACTAAAAAAACTCCTTTGTTAAAAGGTCCTAGGTACAACCTAAGGTCCTTGGCCACCGTTGTGAAGGATGTCCTCCACATTTACAATGGTAGCCGCAGCCATGGCAAAGCCACTGACCAGGTCCACCTGGTCCACCTACCGGGCATGGTCTAGGAACCCGGGCGCCACCTGACAGAAGCCCTGGCCAGTGTGGAGCTGTAGGGCGACGCTGGCTCCCTGCTGGATCCTGGCCACCACCGTGGGTTCATGGTCCTCCATCAGGAGAACCTCCCATAGGCGAGCCTACTTCGTCTCGTGGTGGGAAGCCGCCAGCGGCTCCTCCAATGCTGGTGACAAGAAGATAGGAGGATTAGGAACGACAAGCAACAAATGAGACGACAAGACAAAGAAGCACCCTCACCCATGTTGCGGGCCTGGGCGTCAATGGCCGCCGCCTGTGTGGTAGTGGTCTCCCTCTCTAAGGCCTCAAGGTCCACCTTGGTGGCATCAAGGTAGCGCTCTAGCTGGCTCACTTCATAGGTGGCGTCAAAGTAACGCTGGCGGGCCTCGTTCGCCCCGCGGACGTGCTTGTGGAACTCGCGCCGATCATCCAAACAGGACGACGATGAGCTCGACCCCCTGTGGGTGGGGTCACAGCATGGGCGCCGTGGGCAGCCCCTCCGGACATGGCATGGGAGGCAGCCCTATAGACACGCGCAGTCAATACAGATCAAAACCTCCAAACTTGAACATCATCTGAATGCACTTACCCCTGATTGCGTAGGCAAGGACAAAGAGGTGGCGGCGCCCTGTCGCTACCCAATGATTCCTCCAATAGCCGCTTGCCATGACTCATCCTCGTCGGCAAGAAAGTGACTCCAGGAAGAGATAGTGCGAGAATAGGGAAGTGATGGAGTAGGCAACTCAGGGCGAATGCCTCCTCGCCGTATTGCTCCAAGAGTATTTGTAGCTGCTAAGGATACTCAAGCCACGTGCGCACCCACTCACATTTACTAAATGCCTAGAAAACCTCGTAGAGAAGGTGAAGCGATCGGAGGGAAGGCAGAAGGATGGTCGCCCATGAATTAAGTAAGCCGCGCACATCCCCACTCTCTCCATACCATTTCAATTAGAGCGCCCACATTTCGTGGTGCACGACTATTCGCTATCGGGCACCATTATGCCATGATGTGACCAGGGAGGCCGACTGCCCCCAGAGATCGTGCGTCGAGCGACCCACCACGACCACGACCCCACGTCGTACTTAGGAAACCCACTCTTGGGCCGGCCCTTAGAAGGGCTCGAGGCCACAAAAGGGATAGGGGTAGGGAGGAGATGGTCCCCCGTGGCTCTAATCGGTGGTGCGGAGCCACATGACCATCTCTCCCTTCGAAGTCGTCCACTTCGAAGTCTCTCGGGTTGACCCCCGCTAGTGGAGAGGTATCTTGCCCTCTGGCCGCTACGGAGGCTGTTGGGGACCAATGGGATTAACAGCCGACGATTTATGGGATGTCTCACATGAGGCACAGCTGAACTCTATGTCGATTGGGGAGGATATCGGGTCCCACATGAATTACCCATAGACCTTGACGAAGCGCATCGCTCCGACCGTGTGGTTACGGTGGACATGCCTCTCCTCACGTCGGGTGAAAACAAACCCACCTGTGACAAGGCAACGCGTCCTCTCGAGGTCGGCAAGGACGCCATGAAAGAAAAAACAGAGTTGGGTCCCCGCGACCCCAAAAGAAGTCAGGGCTTAGCCACGACTGATTCCTCCCTACGTCCTAGGTCTCAGACCTGAGGCCTGCTTTGGAGACTCATAAACCGTCATAGGTCCACGACCTCTCCCAGAGAGATAGACGAAGCAAAAGGCCAGGATGACGTGCAATGTGGAACCCCAAAACGTGATCACAGCTTGGTCATGCGGAACAGACAAAAATGTCCAAGACCTACACGAGCCAGTGCATGATCATAGAAAACCTCACAAACGCACAAAGGAAGGTCGAGAAAATGTTTTCTCGCGTTAAACCAAAAGCCACGATCCTGACCCACGACCTAGGGGCTTGCGATGGGCTCAAAAGAAAACCCAAATGCATAGAAAAGAGCATTATTTTCATTCAAATCCCTGGAAATGTATTGAATCATGACACAGCTACCTACGCGGCATCATCGGGGTCCCTAGAGGCGCTTGCTACAAGTGGAGGAGGAAGAAGACAAGAAATTGCTTCACTCCCCTTCTCGTAGCATCACAACCTCTGGGGCAGAAAGGCATGGGGAGGACGAGACAAGAGTGGGATCGAGCCCGCAGGCCACCACCATCATGCTTTGGAAAGCATGATGGGGATACCAAGGGATGGCAATGCCTACCCCGAACCATGGGCAAACTGGGAGCAGTTGATTGTTGCCCTTGGCGCTCGTGTTTCAGTGACCCAAAACCTACGGGTTCGGGGAAGCATGGCCTAAATACCGCATCAATCCTCCCCCACTCACAAGACACCTTCTAGCACCAGTAGTTGAAGGCGTGCCACTAGCTTCTGGGCACTATCGGCAGGGACACAGGATGGGAACCACGTGGTTCTTCTCAAACTTTTCTCTCCTATTCCTTCGCCCTCTTAGTAGGAAGGATGGGAGCGGTTTGTAGATACAACCATTGGTGGTTCGAACGAAAGGAAGGCACATATTTATAGGCCCAAGGGTAGACTGAATAGCCTGAAACTCACACGCCATGATGCAAAACCATGGGAGGTCACGGCCAACGTTAGATGCCTACGTGAAGTCGGGAAAATCAAGACTTCCATAAAGGCAGGGCCAATACAACATCGATGAGACTGCTCGGCCCGCCTGGGTCACGAGCCCCTGATGTGCAACACATAGACATGGCAAGGCTCAGCAGTCACATACCACATCGTCAGGGTGTCCTGATGGGGCAAAACATAATGGCCACCTACTGCATTGAACGCACCAACCTGCGAGGGGCCGAGCAACGAAGCTCGAACAAGCCATGACTACGAACCCGTGCTCAAAGTGCACGCCTCTTAGTGATTTTGCGATCACTATGCGATCGCAAAAATGCTCAAGGGCTACTGTCGGGGTTATAACCCCGGGGTGTCTTAGGGCACCGATTAGTTAGCAGGCCACGTGGCCCATGATACGCTAGTTAGCGAAGGCTCGAATGACTGAGGCCCAGCCGAACTGAACAAGCCAGACCGAACGCTAGGGCTAGGGTCGACCACGACCTCTTCCTCCCGCCTTAGTCGCACGACGCTCGAAAGGCACGTGACCTCACCCTCACCATGACCCCTGAGAGGGATGGGGAGAGGTCGAGCCCCGCTGAGTACACCTACTATGGCAAGGGCAGGCATGCCTCACTGACCCCGCATGGACCGAAAGGATAGCAGTCACCTTGGCCCATTCAGATGCTAGCCCTAATACGATTACCTAGGTGGTGATGACTGGCACGACAACCACCGGCTAGATATGGCCTGACAAGACGCATGCACGATCTCACCCTGTCGGCACAAAAAAGTGTCAACACGCAGCAAGTCAGAAGGATCTGCTTAGGACGAGCCCGGAGATCCGCTTGGCTTCAACGCAGGACCAGCCGATCCAACGAATTCCCGAAGGCGTGCCAGTCCATTTGACTTGCAATTAACAAGGAGAGAAAGTTTATTAGTAATTTAAGGTGAAACATGCCGATTTTGCCCAGACAGTTCCAAGTGTGCCGCTTCGGGAGCAGCCAAACAGGAAAATCGACTAACTAGCCGATACGAGAAGAAATCGACTGTTAAGGCCTGTAACACTCGTGGGTCATGATTGATTTTATAGTAACGAATGCAATGTGCCAAGATATAAGTAACATCATCAGCTAGATAAGTATAACCAGTGTAAAGCATTAAGCCGATAAGTTTAACGAGAAAGGATATAACATGCGAACAAAATCGACTGTCTAGTACAAATGGATCTACAAACGCTCTGAATCTAATATGCTACCATCAATAGTGAGGTTCGACTGGATCGATGCAGCTTAATGATAACAACAGACTAAAGCCAAAGAATCCATAAAACCATCTATACATTGATAGGTTTTCTGAACGACATGCTATATGTGTGAAAGCACTGGCAAATCGGCTGAAATAGCCAATTCAGGTAGAAAAAGGATCATAGCATGAGAACAATCTACTATTTCATACGAACAAATTTATAAACTCATCAAATCTAGCCTATTATCTTTAACAATGGGGTTCGACCGGATCGATGGTAGCCATGATAAAGATAACAGATTAAACCTTTAAAGTAAACAGATCTATTCACATTTAATAGGATCATGAAAACATACTATGAGCGTTAAAGTGCGAGCGGTCGGCTATTTAGCCGATGCAGGCATAGCAAACAGCCAAAATCACGCCTGGTCGAAAGCAAGTCTACCAGCTAGCATACTCCGATCTAAAGTACTAATAATGGGGATCGACTGGATCGTTACATCCATAATAGCGAGCTATAGACCAGATTCAACTAGCTAGTAAACCTTCTCAAGATCAGACATGCCTTAACCGCATACTATGCATGATCAAGATCGAAGTAGAACAGCCGATGAAACATAATCCGTCGTTTAAGATAAGAACCATCGCAATGTAACAAAATAAACGATGGACTAAAAGGATGTGAGGCCGAACTAGATCGATCTCGATCGGGCAGGTTGATATTGCTGAAACTAATGAGAATAGGAACATTAGCAAGATCGGTAACTTAATGAATCTACCCGAAGGATGCCACCCTTAGGTAGAGCCGATAACTTGACCTTAAACTAATTCGAGCAGTGGAGGCCGAACTTAACCGATGCAACCATACCTTAAACTAAATAAGGATCGATAACTAGCTTATACTAGAGCTCGCAAGAGGTCGGCCGGACCGATGTAGCCTTACAAATAGAGGTATAAGCCATGACGATACTTACAGACAAGCCGGAGGTCGACCGGACCGATGCAACCCTACTTGTTGAAGAACTCACCGAGATCTACACTACTCCTACTCCTAAGGGTTGGTGTGAAGCCGAAAAAAGTAATTGGTATTGATTGATTGGATGTCTCTTTTACAATAGTCGGGTCCAATATTTATACCCGGAACCTAAGCGTGAATTCTACTCAAATACGACTCATTACAATTTTTAGTATAAGAGAAAACATTCCTAACTTAAGATAACTTGGACCCAAATCTTTCCCTTTTCGTAGAGTCCGACATGTTTCTTCCAACGCCAACCGTAGCTTATTGACGTTATCTGCTGACGCCATTCGAAGAGAGCCGATCCTAGTACCGCATCTGAACTAGCAGATATCGATCCTTATGCAATCGATTCCTTGATGACACAATCTTGGAAGCTTCGAGTTCCCGCGTTCTTCTTCCCAAATTTTGGTGTAAAAACACCCACTATGGGATGGGATCCATGATGGGGCTTTGACTTAGAGGCCACCCAGGCCAATGAGAGCCATGACCCCAGTGTTCGGGATTGTGGCCCTCGGCCCCACTAAGCGACCAAGCGAACGATGACCCAAGGCGGCTACCTACTTTGGGTACGACACCCCTAGGAACCAGGAGACGATGACGAAGGCCACGACGGACACCGCATTGCACAGGACGGCTGATGAACCACCATCGAGGCTACAGTTCCACCATAGCTGGCACAGTAGTGCCACATCACATCCTGTCACAACCTGGCTAGAAGATCATGATGATAGCCATGACCAGGACATGCACCAGAAGACGGCGTAGCTTGTAAGCCAAGTTAGCTAGGTCCTCCCTCAGGCTCTCGACCCTTTAGTCGGGAGAACCTCCTCATTGTACAAGACCTGGCACCAAACTCTATATAAGGGCAGTTAGGGCACCCATCTCGGGGATGATTCACATCCTCTATCATTCCATTCATTCACCATTGTAGTAGGGCTCATAGGGGCTTCTCTTCGGATAGCCCTTAGCCTAGCATAGGTCCATCCATCTCTTTCACCATTCTTGCACCCCCATTGTAAGAACTTCAGAGCATTCAAGCGAGGAACACGCACTCGATCATCTCTAAGACTAGATGTAGGGCTCTGGCCTGAACCAGTATAAATCCTTATGTCTATTGGATGCTACCATCATCTTCCTAGAGTAGCATAGTAATCATATAAGTTTGCTAGTCTGGTTTACAAAACACCGACAACCATCCACACCCTCGCCACCCTAAAGCGGCTTTGGTGGTCGCAGACGTCCATGACCTTTGATCAGAGAGACCACCCTGACTATGTTCCTCATCCGGGACCCTACCTACTCGAGGTTAGCCCAATCATGGGCACCACACACCTCTCCAAGGTGCTAATGGATGGGGGTAGCGGTCTCAACATCCTCTATGGCAGCACCCTCGATAGGATGGGCATCCCATTGGGTAGCCTACGCCCCAGCAATGCACCATTCTATGGGATCATCCCGAGAAGGAGGCTATGCCCATCGAGCACATCCAACTCAACGTCACCTTCGGCCAGCCGGACAACTTCCAGAAGCAGCTGCTCACCTTGGAGGTGGTGGACTTCACCGGCGTCTACCATGCTCTCCATGGCCAGCCATGCTTCGCCAAGTTCATGGCTATCCCCAATTACACCTACTTGAAGCTGAACATGCCCAGCCCAAACGGGGTCATCACCGTCGAGGGCTCCTTCAAGCAAGCCTACCACTGCGAGCAATACTACATCACCCAAGCAGCCGCACTATCTACCCCCTGTGATCCTGTCGGCTCTAGCTGTGACATAGGAAGGGCGCTGGCGAAAGGAGGAGTCAAGGCTATAGCTGCACTCGACCAACCGAGCGTCGGTGAGGCACTTGACGCAACTAGCAGCAGCGATGGCATGGCTAGCCCCTCCATCCAGGCGCTCGGCCCCCTGAAGGGGCTGACCCGATCGAGGTGAGTTCTGTCCTTTCCCCACAAGGGAAGGCCATCGCTGAGCCATCCGCCTAGTAGCTTGGCCTCCTGAACCAAGACGCGCCCGCCGACCTCATTCGCCGGCACACCTCCCCAACAACAAAAACCAAGATAAGTCTCATTCTCCCGACCTTTCCATTTTCTCCACCTCATAACTGTTTCCCTTTTCCCGAATGACTTTGGCGGACGCTCTGTTGCACTAAAGGAATAGCTAACTCATTGCCTGTTGCCCCATTTCTGAAGGCCCCCGGGTGAACAGGGTCAGGATGGATGGAACAAGTTGGGCGACGAGGGAACCGGGCGAAGGATCGGCAAGCGCTAATGGCACGGCCCCGACTGCCGCATTACCAGCTATGTCATCTTTCCCTTCTCTTGTTTCCATCTCGTTTCATTTGTAGCTATCTCTCTATCTCCCGATTCTTTAGTGGATCGCTTCTCAAAGCCATATGCCGGTGTGGGGCCCCTAGAACGGGCATCGCTAAGGGTCTCAAGGCCAGCCCATCGGGCTTCAAGGCCCCCCAAAGCACCTAAAGTGCGAGGGACATTCACGGGTGGACACATGAGGCCTTAGTCGGGTGCTCAGAAGCAGAATTGGCCGCCTGTCGAATGATGTCCAAGTACCGACCTCAAGCTACTCGTGGTGACCCATCGAGGGAGGCAGCGAGCCCCCAAGCACCGAAAGATGGGCAAAGGAACTATATGAGTGGCTCGATCGGGAAGCCAAGGATCTCCCCCATTGGGGACATGACCAGGGCATGGAACGACCATAAACCTAGGGGTCTCATGGACGTACCCACTAGTAGCACGGGTGCGGCAATCTTGGCCACCGAGGCCATTGTCGTAACAACCCATCCCAATGAGGGACTTAAGTCTCCGAGCACGACTCGTGAGCAATTAGATTACAAACAAAACTAATTTTATTCATTAATTAGGAATGACCCGATTACAATATACAACGGCAAAATCCGCTACAACGCCAACGCCATGGCAGAGGGTGCCGTGGTCACTCGGTCGGGACTCCTGACCAAGCTTCCGCATCACACAGATAGGTGCAGTGAGGGTTGGGCCAGCCCCCGTCCTGCCGGTGCTCAGGAACGCTCCGAGGTCGGAGGCACCTTCGCGCCTGGTGGCCCCCATGCCAAGTCAGGGGCTCCCGGCCGAGCTCGCCAGCACGAAGACCCAGCGAAGTCCCGGATTGCTGGCTCTTCCACTGATAAAATAGAAGGACCCCAAGCGACCCACGTCATTGGGATCCTTCCATTTTCCAAGGAAGGACAGCGGGACAGGGCCTCGGCAGGCCTTGGTGCAAGGAAAGCATCGGCGCTAGCAGCGCTCGAGGGGAAGACCGTGGCCGCTCGGGCCATCATCAGCGATGGAGGCGCCGGTCTGCCGCACAGCGCCGTGGTTCTGCAACCTCCTCACGCCACACCATCGACTTCCCTTCGCTGGGATCCTTCCACTCTCTTAGGAGCGATAGCCCGGCAGAGGGGGCGGGCTCAGTCAAAGGGAGACGTCGCACTTCATCGTCGCCATGGCCGCTAGGAGTTGGATCTGAGAGGAAGAAGAGAAGAACCAGAGAAGGGATATAGGCGCCACGCCCAAGGGCCCCTTTATAGCCCTAGTCAAAGCGTTGTGAGCAGCTCGGGCCCTCCGATCAGCCATCTACGGCTAAAGGGGGCTCGGGGGCCGGCTAGGCACCCTTCAATCCCCGCAACGCGCCGTGCAGTAAAGGTGGAGTCACGGAGGGCAATGACAACGAGTCAAGTCCCCACTCCACTTTCCACTAAGTGCGCCACCCACTCCGCGCACGTCTTGTCATGCAACTTGAGGGGATCAGACTCTTCTCATGCTCACCGGCTGCCATCGACGGCTGGGATCTGCGCGCACCAAGTGCCACAACCCCTCCTCCGCCAGATCTACTCCATGTGGCCTAACGTCCCATCTCCCAAATGAAGTGGGACGCCGTGGGAGTGCATGCCATAATTCCTCCGGTAGGCATGGCAGCCCATGCACCATCAACATCCTGAGTGGGACGTTAGAGGGAGAGGCGCATCTAGAAACCACCTTTCCCACTAGCAAGGAGGCCCCATGATAGCCTCGGGGACTAGGCCAACTCCCTAGATAGAGAACCTAGACCCCTGATCGACGGACCCAAAACCAACCAACTCCCTAGAGTTGGGTCGGGAGTCATTGAGCGGTGGGCCCAACGAGGGCCCCGTTCGAGCTTGGCACGCTCCCCGTACCCTGACCTACAATTGCTAAGGTCAGCCCAAGAGGATTAGGGCTTGCTACCAAAGCCCCTAGAAGGTGTGGCACACTAGGTGATCAGGTGGCCCCTAGCCAAAGCCTAAATGCTCTCGATGACCCAACCCACGACATGCCTAGATCATAAAGGAGGGTGACCTTGGGCCTAAGGCTGGCAACTCCTAGACGAGTCTACCATACCCTCGCTCGGGCCACAGACCTATGCAACATGGGCCAAAAAAGGGTCAACATCACCTTAGCTCGCCCCGATAGCCGAGCACCCCATCACATTTGGGGAACGCCCCACATGAAGGGCATCACACTCTTGACAGCAGAAGTCATCCTCGCCATGGCTAGCTAGGTTACCAGAAGATTGAATTCAACCCTTCGTCCATCACGAATCTAGCCAAGTGAGGCCACGAAGGGCTCAGGGGCTCCTGACGAGATCCTAACATAGGGGTATGTTAAGCCTTGGGATCAATGCTTCCCGACCGAGACACCCCCCGGCTGACCCCTCCAGGATCGCCTGGGGGGCTCGGGCGCTATATTGATCGGGTACGCTCACAAGTACCCTTGGGTCAAGGAATTCAGCCGAGCCCGAGCACGCCCGCCACCATTGCTCGGGGCTTAGGGGCTCACCCGAGCCTCAGGCTCCCGATCAACGGAAGCCTAGGCCCGATCCTTGGTTCCCTCTCGACCTTTAGCGCCAGCCAAGGCCCAGGCACGAGAAGGTGCGCCTCGAAACACCAAGCCTCGGGGCGGTCCCCAGCGCTGCCCCGTAGGCGTGGCTCTGTCAACCACTCCTCCGACAGGGTCACACACGGGGTGTGACACAAGAAGACAAACTCCTCCGCTAGCTCTAGAGCTTCTTTGGCTCGATGACATCACCAAAGTTCACACGGCGCCGCTGCAAGATCCTCCTGGACTCCGATGCATGTAGACCATAAGCACAACTCCCCAAAACGCCATGTATCTGACCTACCTCGATATATAAGGGGGAGATTGGATCCTAAGAGGGGGAGGTCGATTCCACGCAGATCATTCGAGTCCTCACCGTTCCATTCGAGCTCTGCATCGAGGCAGAGCAACCCAGAGAGGGGCACCGAGAGCTCCTCCACCGCACCATCGTCTTTCTCCTCTCTGGCGAGGGGGAAGGCTCCACCGGTGGCGAGGCATCCTTAGGATCAGCACCGAGCGATCCCCTACCAAATCTCTCTCTTTCTCCCTTACACTCTGCTGTAACCCCTAGATTTTGGGTGCTCTTGAGTATAAGGATCATCAGCTGCTGAACGTAGGGCACCGATCGGCCTGAACCAGGATAAACCGTTGCGTCTCCTCTGTGATTCTTGTGTTCTTGAGTCCACCCGAGCCACCGAAGACACGCACTCTGACACTACCACGAACAACAATGATTGCCGCGGTTTTGACCCCGCGATAGCAATCCATCAAAAGTTAGTGAGGAATTAGAAACACTAAAGTACATAGAGGGTTAGTAATGAGATAATCTAAATCATTGGAAATTTTTCCCAATAAAAGGAATCGTAATAAGGACTTGAAATTTGTGGAAATGATCAACGCACACCTAGTGCCTTGACCACAAACGATAATGCAGTGACAAAAGATGACTATTTGTGATTCAAATAAACACACATGATCAAGCACAATGCCATGGGGACCCATAAATAGCTATGCCCTAGCCGGCGAGAAACCTTTTTCTCACCAGGCGACGACGTGCAGGAGGGGGGCGAAGGGGGCTTTGTAGATGTGTAGCTGAAGGCGATGAAGGGGAGCGGGCGAATGCAGGTGTGTCGGTGGGGCTTCGTCGATGCATAGCAGAAGGGTCATCGGATTGTGGAGGTGGAGCGAGGTGATGACTAGAGTGGATGCAACGAGGTGATCACTGGAGCAGAGGGAGCGCGGTGATCACCGGAGCGGATGCGGGGTTTGGTGATCACCAGAGCAGAGGCGTGGCGTAGGAGGGAAGGGTCACTGGACTGGGAGGCGGGGCGTGAGGATTTTGGGAGTTTGAGAGTTTCCCCATGAAAAGAAACATTTAGCGGAGCCGATCGAAGGAACACCACCACTAAAAGAAATACCTGGACTTTTTCATCTATTATCTAGGTTGGTCGGGCCAACTACCCATTGGTGCTGAATAACTTTCTAGTATTCAGAACTAGACGAGAAGAAGAAAAAAGAAGATGACTGCTCTGTAGAAAAGTGCATTGTGTAGTGGATAGCATGGAAGACCTAACTAATGTGCAGAAGGCAGATGCTAATGAGCTCTTTCAATCTGAGATGAATCGACAAATATTTATGATGACCAAAAATCCAACTGTTCGACTAATTTTGCTAAAGAAAAAATTCACAGGTATGTTTGCCTGTTGTCTTCGGCCCTATTTGGTAGAGCTTTGCTTCACCAATGAAGCCGTTTTATTTGGCTTCAACTCCAGCTCTTCCGGTGGAGCCGGAGCCGTTTTAGTACCCCGTTTGACAAAACAGCTCGTTAGGGTAGACAAAAGAGATGAAAAGACCATTATACCCCCTTTTTTTTTTTTTCTCCTCTCCTGTTTTCTTCCCGTATCTTCGTTCTTCTACTTCCCTTCGACTTCATCTTTGCGCGTCCTCGCCACGGTGGCCAGATCCCAGGCGGCTCTCGCGCCGGCACGCCCCGGTGGCCCGTGCCCGTGCCGGCGTGCCCGGGCGACTAGTGCCGCGCGTCCAGGCAGCCCCTGCGCCGGCGCCGGCGTGCCCCTGCGGCAAACGGCGTGCACCCCGCCGGCCCCGCGCCAACGCCGGCGTGCCCCGGCGGCGCCCTGGTGGCCCTCGCGCCCGCGTCGGCGCGCCCCGCCACACCCTCCCCTGACCACCGCGGCCAGCGTTGCGTCCCTCCCCAATGACCGCTCCCGTCATGCCAGCCCGCGCCGCATCTCCGGTGGCCGCACGCCCTGGCGGCCGCGCCCTCGAAGTCTGCCTGCTCCGGTGGCCGCGCGCCCAGACGGCTCGCGCGTAGGTGGCCGCGCCCCGGCGGACATGCGCCACGGCGGCCACGCGAGCTATCCTCCGCGCGCTTTTCTCTCTCCACGGGGGCAGATTGGGCTCGGTCCTTTTGGCGTCCACGTAGACGAGGTGAAGCCACTATTTTTTTTTTCTTCAGCCCTCATCTATCCTTTGTCTCAGCACGTTTTTAGGGCTTCACCGAGGGAGCCATTTCATTTTACCCCGTTTAGCAGAAAACGACTCCAAACGTCCGTGCCAAACGGGGTCCTAGTGTTCTTCTCTTGTAGCATTAGATCATCTAAACTAATCCTGTATTCTGAGATGATGCTAGCTTCATATTAATTGCAGATGTCCTTGCAGAAGTGCGATTCTGTTTCAAAGGTAAACCCATGTTTCAGTGCACTACTGTCTATATTTCCTGGTTCAGTGTAGCCTGAGAGCTCAAGTGTTTCTGAAACTTCAGTACTTTGAGAGCTTACATTTCCACAGTTGCATTGTTTGTGCATTGGCCTTGATGCAAGCTTTAATCTGTTATGAAACTGCAGTGTACTTGCAGTGCAATTATGTTTTGTTGGATTTCATTGGATTGACTTGTAGTGATGATGCGCTACCAACATAGAGTTATCTATATTCTTATCTGTATTTCCATGGTAAAGATTTGATCTGCCCAGTGGTAGAATTGGTAATAACTTTTGTATTAAATTTAATGGTGCAAGGTTTGGTTAATGTGCTATCACCAGCAAGTACATAGTGGTCACTGGCTCCTAGCTTTCAGCTTGTGTTTTTGTTTTTGTCACAGGAATTACTAGCTCCTGCAACATACATGTTTAATTGATTCCACAAACGCACTGATATGAAACACTCTTCGCATATGATTCTGAAATTTTGTCTTCTTGATGATAGGAAAGTGTTGCTACAAGGGATTTAACCTCACCTCAACTTGGCAAGCGGATGGAGATGACCATTTGAAAGCCATAGATTAGCTTTGTTGGATTAGATGGCAAAAATAACTTATGTATGAATTTAATCAAATTGTTAGTTTGTCTGTTGCTCTATTTGAGTTGGCTTCAGAAGTAATAATACTGCATCATCATTATTTAGACAAAAACTGAAGAACGCCATGTTGAAACCTACGTTCAGAGCCAAGTTCTATATGGAGTATTGAGTTCTGTATGTTGATAGCCAAGTTCTGTATGTTCAGTGCCATGTTGAAACTGATGATACAGAGCATGCAATTATTTTCTAAATTAACTGATTTTTTTATCTTTCTTACGTTCTTTGAATTTTTCATTTTTCCTTGATTTTGGCATATTTCTATGTGTATTTCTATGTTGATGCATTATTAGCGCTCTATCACCAGATAGCAGAAACGTACTTGCCTTCCCTGGGCTCAAATAGCAGCAACGCAGGGTGATCTCCCCTGGTCTGCTTCCAAACAGCACCAGGGAACAGGGTTTATCTCCCCTCGAGTGGAGGGGGATGCGGCTGTCCACAAAAATTCCCCTAGGGGCTGCTGTTCCGTGGGCTAAGCTGCCCCTTCCTCCCAAAGGAAGCCTTAATGTTGAATTTTCCTGGAATTTCTTATCAACTAAGGTGGTTGTTTACTCTTTGTAGTAATTGGAACTGCTTTTGCTCTGAACATGCTGCTCAGAATCCCAGTATGGTGTGGTGTTATAATAACTGGACTCAGCACTCTGATGCTCTTATTACTACAGGAATATGGGGTAAGATAATTTCCTATTACATTTCCAAATATGCTTGATCAGTTACTCTTTGCTAAGAGTTTCAATGTCATAAAAAACATCCTCATTATTGCAAACCAAAATTCTATTTAAAGCAGTTTTATTAACAGATATAGTATATATAACAAGATCATCAACTCAATGACATTAGTTAACACATAGCACTCACATATGTCTTGTTTGAGTGGCTCATATTGCATACTGTAATATTTTGGTGCAGGTCCGTAAGCTAGAATTTCTGATTGCATTTCTGGTGTTCCTAATAGCAACTTGTTTCTTAGTTGAACTTGGGAATTCTAAAACAAATGCTTCGGAAGTTGTGAGGGGCCTTTTTGTTCCTGAACTTAAAGGAAATGGAGCTACAGGTCTTGCTGTCTCATTACTTGGTGCTATGGTGATGCCGTAAGCTTCTTGTATATCTGTTTGTTTCCAAGCATTCAGTTTTCAACACATGACCTTTTTTCATTTATCTGGTGCGCATAAATTGCAGTCATAATCTTTTTCTGCAATCGGCATTAGTATTATGAAGAAAAGTGCCACGGTCGGTTCATGGGATTAAGGTGACCTCTAATTCTCTTTTTTAGATAATGGATTCATTAATCCGACCTCTATATCCACAAAGGATATACACAGGCAAAAGGATATAAGAGCACATAGACTCACAACTCAGCAAAGAGGAGAACACACAACTAGAAAAGGAAAAAACTACAACCTCGGCACATCCCTACTTCCCAACATCCTCTCCTGAAACGGCTAGATTCAGTGAGTGGAAGTCGTCAAGTTGCCGTCGCCCCTAGTGCACCATCGCTACAAACCTCCGCTGGTGCCATCTTCATCTGCTTCAAGTGAGGTGACACCACATGTTGCCAGTTACCAAACCTTCATCCATCGTCGTCTAGACCGAAATAGTTGATCAGACGCGAGCCAACAGGAACCGCTTCCGCTATGTCGGATCCAAGGCCTCCGCCGCCCATAGGGCAGCCGATGTCATTGGGATCATGGCCGTCACCTCTGCCCGGAGTCCAGTGTCGCTGACGTTGAGGATAGGGCCGCCACTGCTGACGGGATCCGCCTCCACCTCCGCCACCTCATCGAGATTCAGGCCGCTCCCACTCTTAGGGTTGCCACCGCCGCCGAGGAGGAGGTCTTCGGACTTCTAGGCTGCCGCCGCCCCTAGGTCACAGCAGCCTACAGAACCACGTCCGCTAGATCCGCCTTCTCGTTGCCGAGGACTGGCCGTTGACTCTTAAGCCGCCATCGTCCTCCACCACACCCGCCGGCGCCCAAAGGGACAACGTCGCCGACACCTCGCTGCCATCTGCCGCCATAAGCTGCAGGTGCCTCACCAGTAGGCGCGCGAGCACCCAAGGCCGCCACCGCCCCCAACAGGGGCTGCGCCACCCAGATCTGGGGTCCAGAGCAAGTGGCGTCATGGGGTTCGGAGCAAGCCCTCCCATCCTCTGCTCCGCAGTCCGCATGACAAGCTGCCGCCATGCCGTCGAGTTGGGGCCCGTCGAGGTGCTACGCCAGTTGGCAACGGCTCGAGAGGGAGGACGAAGAGATCCGGCAGCGCTCGAGAGGGAGGATGCCGGGCCTTATGACCGGAGCCACGTGCCACCGAGGCCGCATGCCACCGGGGCCGCCGATGCGAGGACGAGCGCAGAGCCTCGTGCTCACTAGCGGAATATGTATATTTTTACTTATTTTTACTTGCTCTAATTTTAGATGATTAAACATCTATTTACTTCCAACAATTCACTCTCTTGCAGGAAGCCTGCATATTCTATACGATTGAAAGTGCATTTGTCTTTACAGTAGCTTTTCTCATCAACATATCTATCATACATGTCAGTGGTGCTGTCTGTGGTTCAGGTAATTTGAACCCAAAAGATCAGGCGAACTGCAGTGATCTCTACCTAATGAAGGCTTCATTTTTGTTAAAGGTTGGTCAAGAAGTTTCAGTCTTCATATAATTGTCAAATTCATAAATAGATTGTTTTTGTGCTGGCTTACCGACTAGTTACTGTGCTCATGAAGAAAGAGTAGAGAAGGAAGAATCGATGGAAGTTGAGTTGATGTCTGCTGCTTGTTTACTATTTGGGTAAAGAAAGGAAGTGCTTGCCAGTTTTAATCAATTGCTTTCATCAATTCAGAAGGTGAGGGAACTATTCTTGGACACGGCCATGCCCACAGGTAAATTTTCAACCGTTCAATGCTACTTAAGTGAGTCAATGTCAATATTAGACATGCACCCAGCATGAGTTTAGTGCGTACATTTGTTATTTTGTTAATTTCAGTAGATGACACCATAGCGTCAGCACGGGCAATGTACTAGAGATGCTGAGAAGGCAAAAACGATGAAGGAATTGGAGGATTTCAAGAGGAACGTGGAGGAAATTCAGGCCAGCAAGGAAGCGGCTGAGGAAGCACTGAAGCAGGGAATGGCAAGGATGCTCAAGCTGATAAGCTAAGGGCGTGTTTGGTTGGCCGGATCTTTGCCATCCTGGCCCAACCGGTGTGTATATGCTTCAAAAGAAGCCCGTTTGGATGGCTGCTTCTACTGTTGAATCTCGACTCCGCAGAGGTATGTTGCTCAACATTCTCTGATTTTTGTACCTCCTGTACATGTTCCACATAAAACGGTTGGTGATTAGCATGATGTAGTATTTGTTTTTGGCTTTCCTGTGTACAGCAATGTGAAGATCAGAGTTAGTTCTGACCTGCAGATTTGTCCTTTTGTTTTTATTAGTTCAATCTTGAAATGTAACGAATGGGATACATTTAGAAGTATATGTAGTATGAAATACATGCATGTCTCAGTTACTAAGTGTAGTTGTGAAATTACCAAATTGGGTGGAAGATTATGGCAAAGGTTGTGGAATTGGATGGCACAAGGAAGGCTGCTCTAGTGTTCATTGATGCTGCTGATATGTGCCAAGAAGCAGCAGAGAAGCAAATTAAAAAAAGGGAAGGACTTAGAGAACTTGAGGAAGGAGGCTCTGGCATTCACAATGGAGGCCCTGGTGTACCATGCACAATGAGGAGCAAATAGAGGCGAAGGATTAGGAATTGAAATTGTTAGGGAACAAGAAGGCAGAGCTGGGTGTGTGGGTGGAGTCACCGGAGACGGATGCCATGGTGAAGAAGATATATGACTTGGTGACCAGTGAAAATTGTAAGCTTCAGAGCTTTTAGTTGCAGAGAGAAAATATAGCATGTCTGAAGTGGAAGCTTAGGTAGTGTTTGGTTTGAGAGATGGGATGGTCCCAGGTGGGATATATCCCACCCATCTTAGCGTTTGGGTTAGAGCCAGCTTGGGGCAGGGTCATCCCTCACGGAAATATTCCCGTGAGCTCCGGAGCAACCTCGTCCCCCAGATTTCGGTGGACAGGATCTTCCCACCGGGGACACGTGCTTCTGTGCGCCATCGGTGATGCGGGGAAGAAGAGTGACATAGAAGAAGAGAAGAGATGAGGCCGAGGTCGCCGCGGTGGAGGCTGGCGAGGTGGAGGTCCATGGGCGGCTGAGGTCCAGCGAGCCTCGGGTGGGAGATCCGGTGAGGCGATATCAACAGGGACCGTCGCGGGACAACGTGCTGGCGGGCGCCATGGCCTCACATGTGTGCGTTGCCGCCTAGCCGGTGAGTGCGTGGGCGGGTGCCGCCGCCAGCCCTGTCATCGTGGGCTCCGGTCGCATCCCTGCCCGCCGACCACGAGGATGATGACAACGCTTCTTCTTGCATCTGTAGGATAGGAGGAAGGAAAAGGGTGAAGAAAGGAAAAAAAATTAAGTGATTGCCATGTGGGTCCTACATGTCATGTAGCTAATCCCGCTTTTGATGTCTCATGAACCAAACAAAAATAGGGTGGTTCCATTTCTCCTCAACCAAACAAAAAGTATAGTTGTCACGTCCCTAGAAAACAAAGACTAGACCATCCTACTCCACCTTGTCTCCCAACCAAACGCTACCTTAGACCATCTCCGAGAGTTCCCAAAACAATCTCCCAACCCTTATTTTTTGCAAGATTGAAAAAACCACTCCAAACAACTCTCAATCTCACCAATCTCCCAACCCTTATTTTTTGCAAGATTGAAAAAACCACTCCAAACAACTCTCAATCTCACCTACCAATCTTTTGGAACTTGGGAAAAATCCCCCAACCGTGCGGATTTATCTGCGCACTTGACGTCTGCGTATCATGGCTCGGCTCCCTGCTCCATGACTCTCCAAAGTTCGAGAACTGGTTCATCGACTCTCACAACAGTGCCATCTCCAACTCCCTCAATGGCATCCCGAGGGGGATCTCCACCGATTCAGCCTCCGCCAACTGCCTTCTGAGCCGAAGCTCCCGGCGGCGGCCGCCGCCGCTGAGCCACTATAGGGAGAATGCGAAGTAGTCGAACACCCATTGTGGCTTGCTGCCCACTGTCGCGCGCACTAAGCCCATGTCGGACAAATCCGTAGCGACGAGCACCCACACCGCCAGCACGCATGTTGCCTTCCTCACCATCGTCATCGCCTCCCTCTCATACTATGCCATGCCGCTCCCACTGTCGCTTGAGCTCGACCTGTTCCACCACGCGGCGGCGGCGGACACGGGTGGCGGTGCCATATGGGTCCCTTTCAACTGCTATGGGCCGCTGCGATCCTGCTCACCGGCGCGCTCGTCGTGGCGCCGTATTCTCACGAAGAAGATGATCATATTTATGAAATGCCATTTAATGATTGAAATATGCTTTTGGAATATGCTTTTAGGAGTGAATTATTGGAAACTCTTGGAGACAGTCTTATTTATTCCTGTCAATAGTTTTTGGTGAGTTGGAAAACATCATGGTTTTGGGAAGAAATTAATGGAAACTCTTGGAGATGCTCTTAGGCTCAAGGTACAATTGGGAGTGTTGGTGAAGGAAGAATTAGTGAAGGAGTCGAAGGACCTCAAAAGGAAGGTGGAGGAAATAAAGGCCAGCCTTGATTTGGTAATGGGCGAAGATGATAAGCTTCAATCAAAAGTCTTGAGTACAGAACCAAAACATAGCCTATCAGAAGTACAGATTAAGATGCTCAGCAGAGGCCAACAAGGCAGCTTTTTTTTAATTAAGGAACAACAAAAGTATTCCACCCTCCCACGTGAATGGGTATAACCGCTCAATACAGACACAGGTCCAACGACCGCCCTCTGATACGCAGGGCCCAATCTTACAAGACACAAGACAACAAACAAGGTGACTAGCCAAGTCCTAACAAAAAATAAAACCAAGACACTTAGCTCTCCAAACTTCTTTGTTTCTTCCAGCCCAATCTTCCAAAAACTTCTAACATTATCACTTCTAGCTGCTTACATCATTTCTTTAGAGTCACACTCTCTTTCTCTTTAGATAACTGGGACCATTGTCTAATTCCGCAAGTCCCTCTAAAAATTATGTGCATGAAGCCTGAAGGAGTTAGCATTTTTCTAGTAAAACACCTTATAATTTCTATTCAACCAAATTGCCCAGCACTACCACTACACTATACACTCACTTGTGAGTATACAACATATGGATTCATTTGGTACACTACTACAGATCTCCAACTCACTTCCGGTTAAAAAAGGCCATCAATGTCGGTTTTTGAACCGGCACAACCATACACCCCCCTCATCACTGCCGGTTCTAAAAAATCGACACTGATGTGGCTTCCAAAAAATCCAAAAATGGGCTAAAAATAGGGAAAAAAATTTAGTACTAGGAGGGACCCCACTGATAGCCACACGATCGCGTGTCCCAAGTCACAAGTCACGCAATTTTTCGTGTGAAAAACGTGTGCTTCATGGCCACCAGCACTCGAACCTGGACATCCTGCTTCGCGTGTTCATCACCTAACCACTCCACCTATAAGACGTTTGTGTCCATTTGGGATATTTGTTCTCCTCCATTTTATGTCACTCTGGTTTTGAAATGAATATTTGGGATCCAAAATTTAAATGAAAAGGCTGTCAACTACAAAGTTTTATAACTTTTCGAGATCTACAACTTTGGTTTTTGTGATTTCTCCATCCAAGGTCATTTGAAGAATTTGAATTTCAAATATGAGAGAATTCAATCGTAATTTTCCTTACATAGGTGACTTCAAATGAAAAGGTTGTCGACTAAAAAGTTGCATAACTTTTCAAGATCTACAACTTTTGTTTTGGGCGTTTCTCCATCCGAGGTTGTTTGAAAAATTCAAATTTTAAATTTGAGAAATCAAACATAATTTTTTTAGATAGATGATTTCAAATGAAAATGTTGTCAACTACAAAGTTGCATAAGTTTTCGAGATCTACAACTTTTGTTTCGTTTGCTTCTCTATCTGAGATCCTTAAATATCACTACACACTCACTTATGACAATGGAACATATCACTACTACACAGATCTTTTCCGAGGCGGGCGTTTTTTTATCAACGGAGGCGGTCAAACATATACATTAGGTCAGCCACTAGAACTTTGGTATTAACTATGTGAACATTTTGATAATTTAAATTTCAAAATCTTTGTACTTACAACAATATTTTAAATCAAAAACTCATCGAGAACTACAATTTTAATATATTGTCTTCATTTGAGTTCATATGAAAAAGTTATGAATTATTTTTTGTTGCAATCATTAATCAAGACGGGCATCTCCGTAAATTGATTTACGGAGACGGTTGCTTTGAGGTGATAGCCTCAGTTAATATATTAACGGAGGCATTGCGTTAGGACAACTGCCTCGGTTAATCGATATTAATCGAGGCCGGTGCATAAGGTTGCCCGTCTCCGTTAAGGATTAACCGAGGCATGCGCTAGGCCGCCTGCCCGACCACCGAATAACAGAGGTTGGCAACCAGCCCGCCCGCCTCAAAGCGCCAAATGCAAACGCCGCCTGAAAGTTTTTGTGTAGTAGTGTATGGCCTTAGTTGGTGTTAACTTCTATGAAATCTTGCGAATCAAATAGAGGGACATCATAACGACTTCAAACAAAAAAGTTGTGAACTACAAAATTGGGTAACTTCTTGAGATCTACAACTTTTGTTTGGGGCGCTTCTCCATCCGAGATCCTTAACTATTACTGCACACTCACTTATGACTATGGAGCATATGGATTCATTTGGTATTTACTCTACAAAAATTTGTTGTGTATATTTGGACATCAAAACGATCTCAAATAAAAAAAATTGTATCAGTGTCGGTTTTAGCCAAGAATCCGGTTCTTGACTAAAACCAACAATGATATGAACCGGCAATGAAGACCCGAATATCCGTGTCGGTTAGTCCTATCATTGCCGGTTTTAGCCAAAAACCAGCAGTGATGTTGCCGGGAGTGTCGGTGTTTTGTCACCGATGAGTGAATTTATACGTGTGCCGTGCTGCTCTAGGAATACGATGGTAGCATCCAAAGACACAAGGAATTATACTGGTTTAGGCCGGAGCCCTACGTCCAGTCTCAGAGAAGATCGAGTGCATGTTTCTTGGTTGAATGCTCTAAAGTTCTTACAATGGGGTGTGTAAGAAGAGGGAATGAGGTAGGAGAAGAGAGGTGAGGGGCTGCCCGAATAAAGTCTCGAGAGTCTGTCCCCTTGGATGAAAGCCTTGGCCGCCCTTATATAGAGTCCAGGGGCTCGGTTACATACAGAGAGAGAGGTTCTCCCGACCGGGCGGTCGTGAGCTTGAGGAAGGGAAAAACTAGTAAACTTGGCTTGCAAGGAAGGTCATCTTGTCTTGGCATCAGCGCACGTCCGGGTATGGTTGTCATCATGGTCTTGTGCCCACGTCGTGGCATGGCGTGGCATGATGCTACAGTGCCGGTCGTGATGGCACTGTTGGCATGGTGGTGGTTTGCCAACTGTCCTGTGCGACGTGAGCTTGCCGTGGCCTTCGTCATCATCTCATGTTCTCCCGGTGGTGTCGTGGCGACAGTGAGAGAGTAGGTAGGCGCCCCTGGGTCATCGGTCGCCTTGCTGGTCTTGTAGCCGATGTCCTCAATCCTATGCTGCGGGGTCGAGGCCCTCGTTGGCTTGGTTGGCCTTGAAAGTCAAGGTCGTGGTTGTGTGCCCCATCCCGTAGTGGGTGGGGCCATACACCCGTCTCGTCGGGCCATATTTGGATGGTGGGTTTTTGTATCGGTCGTCACCGCTGGTGGTGTTGTCTTGTCCGCGCATTGTGGTGCAGGGATGGTGTCTGTCCTAACTGAGGGGACTGATGTCCCCTCAATCCCAGTGGAGTTAGTGGGGCATGCCTGCCCCTGTCAGGGCTGGCGTACTTGATGGAGCTCGGCCTCTCCCCATTCCTTCCCGGGGTCGAGACAGAGGAGAGGTCCTGCGGTGCTACGTAGCGTGCAGCAGAAGGAGGGGGAGAGGTTGTGGTCGACCACCCGCCTTAGTGCGTGGCCCAGGTCCGCGTGGCTTAGATGGGCCACGGTTGCTGGGCTTCTGCTTGCTTGGCCGTCGTGGGCCGCCTGAGCGGCTAACTAATCGATGTCTTGAGATACTCGGGGTATCAGAATCCCGACAGGGAGGCACTATCACTGCCGGTTTCTTAAACAACGGCAGCGATGAAGATGGCAGTGAATGTTAGATCTGTAGAAAGTTGTGATGAAGTCGGCAGTGATGAAGTCGGCATCAAAACGATTTAAATAAAAAAGTTGTGAACTAAAAGTTGTAGATCTCGTCGAGTACACAACTTTGGTATAAAGTTCATCTTCATCGAACATAATATGATAAAGTTATGAAGTTTTTAATGCAGTGTATCACTATCGGGTCAAGTCCTGAACCGGCAGTGATAACCCCAATATCACTGTCAGGTGGCCTATCACTACTGGTTCAAGCCCACTGTCGGGCCGACAGTGAAGGTCAGTTCTGCAGTAGTGGACTCAACCCAACAGTGACTGGGGGGCTTCACTACTGGGTCACTTAGATCTAACGATCCTAGACTTACGACCTAACAGTGAAGCCATATCACTGCCAACTCTACCACAACCGGTAGTGATTTGCAGTAGTGATAGATTGTGCAAACAGATTCTCTGTCACATTTAAACTAGAATTGATCGTGTACTGTGATTCAGAAAGAAAACTAGAATTGATCGTACATACATTTAAACTAGAATTGATCGTGTACTGTGATTCAGAAAGAAAACTAGAATTGATCGTACATACATTTAAACTAGAATTGATCGTGTACTGTGATTCAGAAAGAAAACTAGAATTGATCGTGCATGGGTCTGAAAATGATCTCTTAGTTACGTGCAAAAGCATGTTTGATTTCTTTCTTCTAACACCCATCTGTACCACTTCATTGGCACCAATGATATGCATAGGTATTTCCCCATGCATCGTACCCATGCTCAGTCACGCCATGAGAGTAACAAGCCAGCAACTAATACAGTGGCGATCATTCCAAGTCTATGTTGCAAGGTCAAACGCTATAAACACCAATGTACTTTTTGTCTAGTAAGTACAAAACAGTTCTAATGTACTTGTCCCTAGAGATAAGGTACTAGAAGATTTTTTTTCTAACGATTTTAACCTTATGCTGATATTTTTACTGGTAACGTATCCCTGGTTGTTGTGGTCCTCAAAATGTACTCTTCCAAACACATCTCAAGATATATAGAGAAAGGAGATTTTCTATTAGATTTGGGCCCCACATAAACCAGCGGAGAAGATTTTTACACAGAAATAATCAGCTTACAGGGTCTATGCATCGGTGCAATGCAACCACGTACTGCTGTTGGCATAACACAGAAACTAGAATAATTTCTATGGCCATTAATTAAGACACTGACTAAGGAAAATAGTGATGTGGCATTTTCGGAATTAAAGAAGAGAGGGAAGTAAATGACTTCTTATGTAAAAAACTATGTCTACACGAGAACAAAAATAGAAAGAGCTGTGATAGGTGGATGGTAGGAAAGAGAAGAAAAGTGATTAGATAGAAAACCATTTTCAAGAAACCATCCATTATTAATACGATGATTGGTTTGTATTGTACGGTATCTATATGACTTGTCCAGTAGGGTTGGAACTTTCCTAACAATATTATGTCATCTTGCCATTCTCTTTGCATAGGGTCTTAGAGCATGGCATGCAACGATTTGTCCCTGCTACCATGTCAGAGTTTTAGAACTACGCTCGCCGAAGACAAGCATGAAATAGCTGACCTCACGTGCACCGTAGTCCAGTTCATTTTAGTACATTGGTTATGTATTTGACCCATATATAGCCTTGTCCACAGTGTGCATAATTACTCTAGTTTAAGCACCAACTTTTCACTTAAGTAGAGCCTCCATTCATCAGGCTTTTCTGCTATATGGTGCCCCTTGCTCCAATTTTGACTTCATGTAAAAGGGTTAACCGAGACAATGTTTGGAGCGGCTAGCATTATAAGTTGGCTCTCAATCTCCTAAACTTCTGAGATGATACTAAACCCACCAACCACAACCACACATGGACCATAAGGACCAACAACTACATGCTAATGATGGACTGAGGTGTTAGATTCACACAGCACCCCCTAAGGGCTGACACCCTCGACAACTCACCTTATACGCAGCCAGAGGCGGAGCTAGCCTTTGCCATCGGGGGGACCCTGACAAACCTATAGAGAACTCTCTGCTAATCTCACTCACCACTACTGTACCCCATTGTGTAATACATAAGCAGATGCCAGTAGATGCCCAGAACCACCTCTTGGTGGATTTGGTCAATTTGTATCTAAAGAGGTTGTGAGTTTGCATCGTATGCCCAAGTATATTGTTTCTGATCGAGACTCTAGATTTGTTATAATTTTTTGCAAAGCTTGCATGATTCTTTGGGCAAGAAACTTGATATAAGTATACTGCTTTCTATCCTCAGACAGATGGTCTGTTTGAGCATTTGTTCCACCCTGGCAAGTAGAAACATCAGTTCCACAAAGGTGAGAACCTAGTCTTGCATAGGCATAACCTCTTCTCAAAAGAATTTTGTTTATAGGATTTCTATCGCGCATTTGTTTTGTTTTGAATTAGGAACCTAAAACAACTTTTAAGGAGATAGTGCAAGGAATAACTAAGGATCGAACTCTATGTCAAAGTCAAAAGATATCTGTTTTTTTTCTTGGGATCAATATTAGTAATGTAGTTCATCCAATGACAAACCAAATTCCAACTATAGAACTATGAAACAATCAAACCCAAAGAATTGTACCAGTGTATACTGGGATCCATATGTTAAATTGCTTCTGATTAGAGGAATAACCTTGTAATTGTGATGCTTGGCTTTTGGGCCACATCAAGGAATAAAACTAGGCTATCAAGGATGTGTTAAAGGACCACGGAACCCTGACCATCAAAATCAAGTGGAAGAAGAACCCGTTCCCACTCTTCTTTCTCTCACCCCTTGTTTGATTGTTTGGGGTGGGCCTCAATCACTAATTAAACCATAATTTAGAAGCAAATGTTAAAAAATAAAGGAATTGAATCTTATCATTTAAACCCAACTCCTTCAAGAAAATGAACATCAAAACCTCCCCTTGTATGTCAGAATTACTGCACACGCAGACGCAGAACCTTTTATGTACCAATATTTTATATATATAAAAGAAGAGGGTTTCTTCGAAAACCTTTCTTTAGTACTGATGCAACAGTGAATTGGTTGTGGGTGCAGGTGATCTCCCAACCAAATCATTTAATTTGACGAATGCATGAGATATTGAACTTGAAGCTATATATAGCATCTTCTGCTTCTTTGAATTTGACATTCCAGACGTTGTTCTATTGCGTCTTTACAAGCCCTGGGAGGATTTGAACAGGTGAGATGCAATGGATCATGGTTTTGCCTGTTATTGGTGAGACACTCCAACTCTTGAAGCCAAGCCCTTCTTTGGACATTCCAGACTTCTACAAACTGAGGTTTAAAAGGTGAGACATCACTTTTTGATCAATTATCTTTTCGTAGACTCAAAATTATTCTTCGAGCAAAAAAAGAAAAGAAGAAAAACTTACTCTGACCACGCATTTGAATTACAGGCCTGGCGTAGTAGTAGAGTACTAGAGTCCCTCCATCCTTTCCTGGACCTCATGAGCTTCGAATCAGCACCTTCTTGAATAATAAGCAAAGGTAAGACTGACTAGAAGCTCATGTCCTAACACACAGTACCAAGTACGGCCTCTTATGCTTCCTTGATTTCAAAATGAAGGCATGCAATTAACGTGAATAAGAAATATATATGAAATGTATATAGAGACCATTTTCCTGCAACTGTCATGCAGTCAAGTTATACCTCATGGAGGTAATATATAGTCCCCAGTTGGAGATGAGTTGCCAGAATGTTTCAATGTGTATGTATACAAGAACTTGATTCTTGACTCGTGATCAAACAGCATAACATAGGTGTTCCACACGGGTGTGGATTGACGGATTCTTGACTGTCTTGTGCCCACATAGTGTGTTAGTTTCACTAAACCAGGTACAAGATTGTATCGGAAGTTAGCTAGTTATTATTATCATGCTTCTCCTAGTTTAAGTTGTATGCCGGTTATTGCGCCTTTTGGTGTTGTTTGGTTTAATGCTGTCTGTGTGAATTGTGAACGGGCTGTATTCATTCATTCGTGAATGTTGGAGGCTGGAATATCTTCACATTCCTTTATCTAAAAAAAAAGTTATCATATATTTTCTCAGGTATGGCAGTGTATTCAAAACCAGCTTTGGGGGGACGCCTATGGTTGTCTCCATGGACATGGAGTTCAACCGTTTTGTATTTCGTCAAAACGACAAGCTGTTTCAGTCATGGTACCCTGAAACAGCGATGACCACATTTGGCAAGAAGACCATGGCCACAGGCTGTGGTCAGATTCACAAGCATATGCGAACCATCCTTGCTCCGCTGTACGCACCAAAAAACCTAGAGGAAGCTTTCATTTCTGAAATGGAGCGCATCATTGCAGAGTCCATCAGACTATGGGCTACTAAGCCTAGCATCAACGTGAAAGAGGCTCTGACGGATGTAAGTGCGAGATTTCAATTCCTTGGTACATAGTATATCTTTCTGAGATAACTGTTAAACACGTTTGATGTGTGCCTCTAATGATGTCCACTGAAATAGTGGATGTACTTGGCATTTGTCAACAGTACTATGGCAGATTGAGACATGTTGATTTTTATATGCTGGAGAAAACATGTACATCTGTCGATGCAACTTAGGTTTTCATAGATAAAGTTAGCAGTGCAAAAGCAGCTTGGCTGCACAATTATTGCATCCACGCACATCTATTTTTATAAAAAGAAAAAATAACAACCCTCGTCAGTCTTTCTTTTTTAGAGTTTTAGGGATAAACCCCTGGCTTTAAACAGACAAACATGGAGTCTCCATCTTACAACCAGTTCGAGCCCAAAGAAGGCAACACCAGAACACAGAGTGTCCAAAAGAAAAAGAAACCACTCCAGCTTAGAGACCTAACAGTGAAAGATGTAGCCATTGCCCACTTCTAACAGCTTCATCTAAACTCTAAAGAGGTTGAATAATTACTCAGCAGCACTTCCACTTCAGGAGGAACAGAGACCGTGTTCCAGTCATGCGTATGTTGATAGTGATAAGCTTCAGGACCCATCAGGTTGTCGGCCATGCAATCCTTCCTGGTGAAGAAGCCCAGTCCTTCAGCTTTGTCAGGTATTGATCCAGCAAGAGTCTGTGTTTTTTAGGGCACAGGATAGCCCAACCTTGGACCATCACAGCTAACTACCTTCCCCAAGAGCAAATTCACATCTTTCCATCCTATACCCTGAAAAAGCAAACTATTCCTTAGCTTCCAGAGCCCCATAGGACAGCATATATAATTCACAATATTAATAGCGACAAAATTCTTATTGCTTAGCCACAACTTGGCAATAGATAAGAAATCTTGCCCACAACCGAAACCTATTATATCTGAAATGATGTTCCAAAGCTTCGTGGCAACAGCACATTCAAACAATAAGTGGTGGACAGACTCTAAATCACTACAAAATAAGCAGGAAAGATCTTCTAGTTTTTGTCTTTTACTCAAATTGTCTCTAGCTAAAACTTTGTTTTTGGAAAGAAATCAGAGGAAAAAAAATGAACTCAGGGGGGCATATTTTGAAATTCCACACAACAGGGGTATACATTGTTGAGTTGTGATCCAAATTTAGTTATGTACAAGATAAAGGCTAACTTCTGCCGAGAGCGAAGCGAGGCCCGTCGCCGAGAGGCTTGGGCCGAAGCGAGATCATGTTGTAAAGCATAGTTAAAGAACATTTTTAGTCAGCAAAGTTACATTAAGAAAGTTCTCTCTAGTTATGATGTGTTCTCTCCAGTTGTAAAGCATAGTTCAATTCGTACATTTTTCGGTATTGTTGATATGCGAGATCTTGAGCTTGAGCAGTTAGATATAAAGTCTGCGTTTCTACATGGAGAGCTCGAGGAGGAGATATACATGGACCAGCCAGAAGGGTTCATAGTACCTAGTAAGGAGGATCATGTTTGCAAATTAAAGAGGTTCTTATATGGTTTGAAACAGTCTCCTCGTCAATGGTATAAAAGGTTTGATTCTTTTATGATGTCACATGGTTTTAAGACGTCTAAATTTAATAGTTGTGTGTACATTAAATTTATTGATGGATCACCTATATACTTGCTGTTATATGTTGATTGCTGCCAAGAGCAAGAAAGAAATCACTACGTTGAAGAAACTATTGACTAGTGAGTTTGAGATGAAGGATCTTGGTGCTGCTAAGAAAATTCTAGGTATGGAGATTACAAGAGACAGAAATTCTGGTTTGTTATTTCTTAGTCAACAAAGTTACATTAAGAAAGTTCTTCATCGTTTCAACATGCATGATGCAAAGTCTGTTAGTACTCCTGTTACTCCTCATTTTAAATTATCAGCTTTACAATGTGCTAGTACGGATGAGGATTTTGAGTACATGTTAAGAGTTCCATATTCTAGTGTTGTTGGCTGTTTGATGTATGCCATGGTTTGCTCTCGTCCTAATTTATCATATGCTATGAGTTTGGTTAGTAGATCCATGGCTAATCCTGGTAAAGAACATTGGAAGGTTATTCAGCGGATTTTCAGGTACCTTCGTGGCACAACAAATGCTTGTTTGAAGTTTGGCAAGACTGATAAGGGACTCACTGGCTACGTTGATTCAGATTTTGCTGCTGATTTGTATAAGAGGAGATCTCTACGGATTATGTGTTCACTATTGGTGGTTGTGCTGTGAGTTGGAGGGCAACATTGCAGCCCGTTGTTGCCCTATCTATCACTGAAGCAAAATACATGGTTGTTGCTGAAGCATGTAAAGAATCGGTTTGGTTCAAAGGTTTGTTTGTTCAGCTTTGTGGAGATGATTCTTGCATTAATTTGTTTTGTGATAGTCAAAGTGCTATATGTCTCACTAAAGATCAGATGTTCCATGAGAGAACGATGCACATTGATGTCAAATACCATTATGTTCGCGATGTTGTCGCGCAAGGTAAGCTGAAGGTATGCAATATAAGCACACATGATAATCCTGCTGATATGTTGACAAAGTCAGTTCCCGTTGCTAAGATTGAGCTTTGCTCAAGCTTAGTTGGTATGACTATTTAGCCCAAGAGGCTATTTGGCACCGGAAGTATTTCTTTGTTGTTTCAGGGTGAAGGTTTGTTTTATGCTACAAGAAAGAATTTGTCTCAAGGTGGAGTTTGTTGAGTTGTGATCTAAATTCAGTTATGTACAAGATAAAGGCTAATTTCTGCCGGAGCGAAGCGAGGCCCGTCGCTGGGAGGCTTGGGCGAAGCGAGATCATGTTGTAAAGCATAGTTAAAGAACATTTTTTAGTCAGCAAAGTTACATTAAGAAAGTTCTCTCTAGTTATGATGTGTTCTCTCCAGTTGTAAAGCATAGTTCAATTCATATATTTTTCGGTATTGTTGCTATGCGAGATCTTGAGCTTGACTAGTTAGAAGTAAAGTATGTGTTTCTCCATGGATATCTCGAGGAGGAGATATACATGGACCATCCAGAAGGGTTTCATAGTACCTGGTAAGGAGGATCATGTTTGCAAATTAAAGAGGTCCTTATATGGTTTGAAACAGTCTCCTCGTCAATGGTATAAAAGGTTTGATTCTTTTATGATGTCACATGGTTTTAAGAGGTATGAATTTGATAGCTGTGTGTACATTAAATTTGTTGATGGATCACCTATATACTTGCTGTTATATGTTGATTGCTGCCAAGAGCAAGAAAGAAATCACTACGTTGAAGAAACTATTGAGTAGTGAGTTTGAGATGAAGGATCTTGGTGCTGCTAAGAAAATTCTAGGTATGGAGATTACAAGAGACAGAAATTCTGGTTTGTTATTTCTTAGTCAGCAAAGTTACATTAAGAAAGTTCTTCATCGTTTCAACATGCATGATGCAAAGTCTGTTAGTACTCCTATTGCTCCTCATTTTAAATTATCAGCTTTACAATGTGCTAGTACGGATGAGGATTTTGAGTACATGTCAAGAGTTCCATATTCTAGTGCTGTTGGTTCTTTGATGTGTGCCATGGTTTGCTCTCATCCTGATTTATCATATGCTATGAGTTTGGTTAGTAGATACATGGCTAATCCTGGTAAAGAACATTGGAAGGTTGTTCAGCGGATTTTCAGGTACCTTCGTGGCACAACAAATGCTTGTTTGAAGTTTGGCAAGACTGATAAGGGACTCACTGGCTACGTTGATTCAGATTTTGCTGCTGATTTGGATAAGAGGAGATCTCTACGGGTTATGTGCTCACTATTGGTGGTTGTGCTGTGAGTTGGAGGGCAACATTGCAGCCCGTTGTTGCCCTATCTATCACTGAAGCAAATTACATGGTTGTTGCTGAAGCATGTAAAGAATCGGTTTGGTTGAAAGGTTTGTTTGTTTAGCTTTGTGGAGATAATTCTTGCATTAATTTATTTTGTGACAGTCAAAGTGCTATATGTCTCACTAAAGATCAGATGTTCCATGAGAGAACGAAGCACATTGATGTCAAAGACCATTATGTTCGTGATGTTGTCGCGCAAGGTAAGCTGAAGGTATGCAAGATAAGCACACATGATAATCCTGCTGATATGTTGACAAAACCGGTTCCTGTTGCTAAGTTTGAGCTTTGCTCAAGCTTAGTTGGTATAACTGTTTAGCCCAAGAGGCTATTTGGCACCGGAAGTATTTCTTTGTTGTTTTAGGGTGAAGGTTCGTTTTATGCTACAAGAAGGAATTTGTCTCAAGGTGGAGTTTGTTGAGTTGTGATCTAGAGCGAAGCGAGTGCCGTCGCCGGGAGGCTTGGACCGAAGCGAGATCATGTTGGAAAGCAAAGTTAAAGAACATTTTTAGTCAGCAAAGTTACATTAAGAAAGTTCTGTCTAGTTATCATGTGTTCTCTCTAGTTGTAAACCATAGTTCAATTCGTACATTTTTCGGTATTGTTGCTATGCGAGATCTTGAGCTTGAGCAGTTAGATGTAAAGTCTGTGTTTCTACATGGAGAGCTCGAGGAGGAGATATACATGGACCAACCAGAAGGGTTCATAGTACCTGATAAGGAGGATCATGTTTGCAGATTAAAGAGGTCCTTATATGGTTTGAAACAGTCTCCTCATCAATGGTATAAAAGGTTTGATTCTTTTATGATGTCACATGGTTTTAAGAGGTCTAAATTTGATAGTTGTGTGTACATTAAATTTATTGATGGATCGCCTATATAATTTCTATTATATGTTGATTATCGCCAAGAGCAAGAAAGAAATCACTATGTTGAAGAAACTATTGAGTAGTGAGTTTGAGATGAAGGATCTTGGTGATGCTAGGAAAATTCTAGGTATGGAGATTACAAGAGACAGAAATTTTAGTTTGATATTTCTTAGTCAGCAAAGTTACATTAAGAAAGTTCATCGTTTCAACATGCATGATGCAAAGTCTGTTAGTACTCCTATTGCTCCTCATTTTAAATTATCAGCTTTACAATGTGCTAGTACGGATGAGGATTTTGAGTACATGTCAAGAGTTCCATATTCTAGTGCTGTTGGTTCTTTGATGTGTGCCATGGTTTGCTCTCATCCTGATTTATCATATGCTATGAGTTTGGTTAGTCGATACATGGCTAATCCTGGTAAAGAACATTGGAAGGTTGCTCAGCGGATTTTCAGGTACCTTCGTGGCACAACAAATGCTTGTTTGAAGTTTGGCAAGACTGATAAGGGACTCACTGGCTACATGGATTCAGATTTTGCTGCTAATTTGGATAAGAGGAGATCTCTACGTGTTATGTGTTCATTTTTGGTGGTTGTGCTGTGAGTTGGAGGGCAACATTGCAGCCCGTTGTTGCCCTATCTATCACTGAAGCAAAATACATGGTTGTTGTTAAAGCATGAAAAGAATCGGTTTGGTTGAAAGGTTTGTTTGCTGAGCTTTGTGGAGATGATTCTTGCATTAATTTGTTTTGTGACAGTCAAAGTGCTATATGTCTCACTAAAGATCAGATGTTCCATGAGAGGACGAAGCACATTGATGTCAAAGACCATTATGTTCGCGATGTTGTCGCGTAAGGTAAGCTGAAGGTATACAAGATAAGCACACATGATAATCCTGCTGATATGTTGACAAAGCCGGTTCCTGTTGCTAAGTTTGAGCTTTGCTCAAGCTTAGTTGGTATAACTGTTTAGCCCAAGAGGCTATTTGGCACCGGAAGTATTTCTTTGTTGTTTCAGGGTGAAGGTTCGTATTATGCTACAAGAAGGAATTTGTCTCAAGGTGGAGTTTGTTGAGTTGTGATCTAGAGCGAAGCGAGGCCCGTCGTCGAGAGGCTTGGACCGAAGTGAGATCATGTTGGAAAGCAAAGTTAAAGAACATTTTTAGTCAGCAAAGTTACATTAAGAAAGTTCTGTCTAGTTATCATGTGTTCTCTCTAGTTGTAAATCATAGTTCAATTCATACATTTTTCGGTATTGTTGCTATGCGAGATCTTGAGCTTGAGCAGTTAGATGTAAAGATTGTGTTTCTACATGGAGAGCTCGAGGAGGAGATATACATGGACCAACCAGAAGGGTTCATAGTACCTGATAAGGAGGATCATGTTTGCAAATTAAAGAGGTCCTTATATGGTTTGAAACAGTCTCCTCGTCAATGGTATAAAAGGTTTGATTCTTTTATGATGTCACATGGTTTTAAGAGGTCTAAATTTGATAGCTGTGTGTACATTAAATTTATTGATGGATCGCCTATATAATTTCTATTATATGTTGATTATCACCAAGAGCAAGAAAGAAATCACTACGTTGAAGAAACTATTGAGTAGTGAGTTTGAGATGAAGGATCTTGGTGCTGCTAAGAAAATTCTAGGTATGGAGATTACAAGAGACATAAATTCTAGTTTGTTATTTCTTAGTCAGCAAAGTTACATTAAGAAAGTTCTTCATCGTTTCAACATGCATGATGCAAACTCTGTTAGTACTCCTATTGCTCCTCATTTTAAATTATCAGCTTTACAATGTGCTAGTACGGATAAAGATTTTGAGTACATGTCAAGAGTTCCATATTCTAGTGTTGTTGGTTCTTTGATGTGTGCCATGGTTTGCTCTCATCCTGATTTATCATATGCTATGAGTTTGATTTGTAGATACATGGCTAATCCTGGTAAAGAACATTGGAAGGTTGTTCAACGGATTTTTAGGTACCTTCGTGGCACAACAAATGCTTGTTTGAAGTTTGGCAAGACTGATAAGGGACTCACTAGCTACGTTGATTCAGATTTTGCTGCTGATTTGGATAAGAGGAGATCTCTACGGGTTATGTGCTCACTATTGGTGGTTGTGCTGTGAGTTGGAGGGCAACATTGCAGCCCGTTGTTGCCCTATCTATCACTGAAGCAAAATACATGGTTGTTGTTGAAGCATGAAAAGAATCGGTTTGGTTGAAAGGTTTGTTTGCTGAGCTTTGTGGAGATGATTCTTGCATTAATTTGTTTTGTGACAGTCAAAGTGCTATATGTCTCACTAAAGATCAGATGTTCCATGAGAGAACGATGCACATTGATGTCAAATACCATTATGTTCGCGATGTTGTCGCGCATGGTAAGCTAAAGGTATACAAGATAAGCACACATGATAATCCTGCCGATATGTTGACAAAGTCAGTTCCCGTTGCTAAGATTGAGCTTTGCTCAAGCTTAGTTGGTATGACTGTTTAGCCCAAGAGGCTATTTGGCAACGGAAGTATTTCTTTGTTGTTTCAGGGTGAAGGTTCGTTTTATGCTACAAGAAAGAATTTGTCTCAAGGTGGAGTTTGTTGAGTTGTGATCTAAATTCAGTTATGTACAAGATAAAGGCTAACTTCTGCCAGAGCGAAATGAGGCCCGTCGCCGGGAGGCTTGGGCCGAAGCGAGATCATGTTGTAAAGCATAGTTAAAGAGCATTTTTTAGTCAATAAAGTTGCAATAAGAAAGTTCTGTCCAGTTATGATGTGTTCTCTCTAGTTGTACACTAAAGTTCAATTCATATATTTTTTGGTATTGTTGCTATGCGAGATCTTGAGCTTGAGCAGTTAGATGTAAAGACTGTGTTTCTACATGGAGAGCTCGAGGAGGAGATATACATGGACCAACCAGAAGGGTTCATAGTACCTGGTAAGGAGGATCATGTTTGCAAATTAAAGAGGTCCTTATATGGTTTGAAATAGTCTCCTCGTCAATGGTATAAAAGGTTTGATTCTTTTATGATGTCACATGGTTTTAAGAGGTCTAAATTTGATAGCTGTGTGTACATTAAATTTATTGATGGATCGCCTATATAATTTCTATTATATGTTGATTATCACCAAGAGCAAGAAAGAAATCACTACGTTGAAGAAACTATTGAGTAGTGAGTTTGAGATGAAGGATCTTGGTGCTGCTAAGAAAATTCTAGGTATGGAGATTACAAGAGACAAAAATTCTAGTTTGTTATTTCTTAGTCAGCAAAGTTACATTAAGAAAGTTCTTCATCGTTTCAACATGCATGATGCAAACTCTGTTAGTACTCCTATTGCTCCTCATTTTAAATTATCAGCTTTACAATGTGCTAGTACGGATAAAGATTTTGAGTACATGTCAAGAGTTCCATATTCTAGTGTTGTTGGTTCTTTGATGTGTGCCATGGTTTGCTCTCATCCTGATTTATCATATGCTATGAGTTTGGTTAGTAGATACATGGCTAATCCTGGTAAAGAACATTGGAAGGTTGTTCAGCGGATTTTCAGGTACCTTCGTGGCACAACAAATGCTTGTTTGAAGTTTGGCAAGACTGATAAGGGACTCACTGGCTACGTTGATTCAGATTTTGCTGTCGATTTGGGTAAGAGGAGATCTCTCACAGGTTATGTGTTCACTATTGGTGGTTGTGCTGTGAGTTGGAGGGCAACATTGCAGCCCGTTGTTGCATGTCTACCACTGAAGCAGAATACATGGCTGTTGCTGAAGCATGTAAGAATCGGTTTGGTTGAAAGGTTTGTTTGCTGAGCTTTGTGGAGATGATTCTTGCATTAATTTGTTTTATGACTGTCAAAGTGCTATATGTCTCACTAAAGATCAGATGTTCCATGAGAGAACGATGCACATTGATGTCAAATACCATTATGTTCGCGATGTTGTCGCGCAAGGTAAGCTGAAGGTATGCAATATAAGCACATATGATAATCCCGCTGATATGTTGACAAAGTCAGTTCCCGTTGCTAAGATTGAGCTTTGCTCAAGCTTAGTTGGTATGACTGTTTAGCCCAAGAGGCTATTTGGCACCAGAAGTATTTCTTTGTTGTTTCAGGTAGAAGGTTTGTTTATGCTACAAGAAGGAATTTGTATCAAGGTGGAGTTTGTTGAGTTGTGATCCAAATTCAGTTATGTACAAGATAAAGGCTAACTTCTGCCAGAGCGAAGCGAGGCCCGTCGCTGGGAGGCTTGGACCGAAGCGAGATCATGTTGTAAAGCATAGTTAAAGAACATTTTTTTAGTCAGCAAAGTTACATTAAGAAACTTCTCTCCAGTTATGATGTGTTCTCTCCAGTTGTAAAGCATAATTCAATTCATACATTTTTGGCATTTTTGCTATGCGAGATCTTGAGCTTGAGAAGTTAGATGTAAAGACTGCGTTTCTACATGGAGAGCTCGAGGAGGAGATATACATGGACCAACCAGAAGGTTTCATAGTACCTGGTAAGGAGGATCATGTTTGCAAATTAAAGAGGTCCTTATATGGTTTGAAACAGTCTCCTCGTCAATGATATAAAAGGTTTGATTTTTTTATGATGTCACATGGTTTTAAGATGTCTGATTTGATAGCTGTGTGTACATTAAATTTGTTGATGGATCACCTATATACTTGCTGTTATATGTTGATGATATGTTGATTGCTGCCAAGAGCAAGAAAGAAATCACTACATTGAAGAAACTATTGAGAAGTGAGTTTGAGATGAAGGATCTTGGTGGTGCTAAGAAAATTCTAGGTATGGAGATTATAAGAGACAGAAATTTTGGTTTGTTATTTCTTAGTCAGCAAAGTTACATTAAGAAAGTTCTTCATCGTTTCAACATCCATGATGCAAAGTCTGTTAGTACTCTTATTGCTCCTCATTTTAAATTATTATCTTTCCAATGTGCTAGTACGAATGAGGATTTTGAGTACATGTCAAGAGTTCTATATTCTAGTGTTGTTGGTTCTTTGATGTATGCCAAGGTTTGCTCTCGTCCTGATTTATCATATGCTATGAGTTTGGTTAGTAGATACACGGCTAATCCTGGTAAAGAACATTGGAAGGTTGTTCAGTGGATTTTTAGGTACCTTCGTGGCACAACAAATGCTTGTTTGAAGTTTGACAAGACTGATAAGGGACTCAATGGATACGTTGATTCAAATTTTGCTGCTGATTTGGATAAGAGAAGATCTCTCATAGGTTATGTGTTCACTATTGGTGGTTGTGCTGTGAGTTGGAGGGCAACATTGCAGCCCGTTGTTGCATGTCTACCACTGAAGCAGAATACATGGCTGTTGCTGAAGCATGTAAGAATCGGTTTGGTTGAAAGGTTTGTTTGCTGAGCTTTGTGGAGATGATTCTTGCATTAATTTGTTTTATGACTGTCAAAGTGCTATATGTCTCACTAAAGATTAGATGTTCCATGAGAGAATGAAGCACATTGATGTCAAATACCATTATGTTCGCGATGTTGTCGTGCAAGGTAAGCTATAGATATGCAAGATATGCGCACATGATAATCCTGCTGATATGTTGACAAAGCCAGTTCCTGTTGCTAAGTTTGAGCTTTGCACAAGCTTAGTTGGTATAATTGTTTAGCCCAAGATGCTATTTGGCACCGGAAGTATTTCTTTGTTGTTTCTGGGTGAAGGTTCATTTTATGCTACATGAAGAAATTTGTATCAAGGTGGAGTTTGTTGAGTTGTGATCCAAATTCAGTTATGTACAAGATAAAGGCTAACTTCTGCCAGAGCGAAGCGAGGCCCGTCGCTGGGAGGCTTGGACCGAAGCGAGATCATGTTGTAAAGCATAGTTAAAGAACATTTTTTTAGTCAGCAAAGTTACATTAAGAAACTTCTCTCCAGTTATGATGTGTTCTCTCCAGTTGTAAAGCATAATTCAATTCATACATTTTTGGCATTTTTGCTATGCGAGATCTTGAGCTTGAGAAGTTAGATGTAAAGACTGCGTTTCTACATGGAGAGCTCGAGGAGGAGATATACATGGACCAACCAGAAGGTTTCATAGTACCTGGTAAGGAGGATCATGTTTGCAAATTAAAGAGGTCCTTATATGGTTTGAAACAGTCTCCTCGTCAATGATATAAAAGGTTTGATTTTTTTATGATGTCACATGGTTTTAAGATGTCTGATTTGATAGCTGTGTGTACATTAAATTTGTTGATGGATCACCTATATACTTGTTGTTATATGTTGATGATATGTTGATTGCTGCCAAGAGCAAGAAAGAAATCACTACATTGAAGAAACTATTGAGAAGTGAGTTTGAGATGAAGGATCTTGGTGGTGCTAAGAAAATTCTAGGTATGGAGATTATAAGAGACAGAAATTTTGGTTTGTTATTTCTTAGTCAGCAAAGTTACATTAAGAAAGTTCTTCATCGTTTCAACATCCATGATGCAAAGTCTGTTAGTACTCTTATTGCTCCTCATTTTAAATTATTATCTTTCCAATGTGCTAGTACGAATGAGGATTTTGAGTACATGTCAAGAGTTCTATATTCTAGTGTTGTTGGTTCTTTGATGTATGCCATGGTTTGCTCTCGTCCTGATTTATCATATGCTATAAGTTTGGTTAGTAGATACACGGCTAATCCTGGTAAAGAACATTGGAAGGTTGTTCAGTGGATTTTCAGGTACCTTCGTGGCACAGCAAATGCTTGTTTGAAGTTTGACAAGACTGATAAGGGACTCACTAGCTACATGGATTCAAATTTTGCTGTCAATTTGGGTAAGAGGAGATCTCTCATAGGTTATGTGTTCACTATTGGTGGTTGTGCTGTGAGTTGGAGGGCAACATTGCAGCCCGTTGTTGCATGTCTACCACTGAAGCAGAATACATGGCTGTTGCTGAAGCATGTAAAGAATCGGTTTGGTTGAAAGGTTTGTTTGCTGAGCTTTGTGAAGATGATTCTTGCATTAATTTGTTTTATGACTGTCAAAGTGCTATATGTCTCACTAAAGATCAGATGTTCCATGAGAGAATGAAGCACATTGATGTTATATACCATTATGTTCGCGATGTTGTCGCACAAGGTAAGCTATAGATATGGAAGATATGCGCACATGATAATCCTGCTGATATGTTGACAAAGCCAGTTCCTGTTGCTAAGTTTGAGCTTTGCACAAGCTTAGTTGGTATAATTGTTTAGCCCAAGATGCTATTTGGCACCGGAAGTATTTCTTTGTTGTTTCTGGGTGAAGGTTCATTTTATGCTACATGAAGAAATTTGTATCAAGGTGGAGTTTGTTGAGTTGTGATCCAAATTCAGTTATTTACAAGATAAAGGCTAACTTCTGCCGGAGCGAACCGAGGCCCGTCGCCGGGAGGCTTGGGCCAAATCGAGATCATGTTGTAAAGCATAGTTAAAGAACATTTTTTAGTCAGCAAAGTTACATTAAGAAAGTTCTCTCCAGTTATGATGTGTTCTCTCTAGTTGTAAAGCATAGTTCAATTCGTACATTTTTCGGTATTGTTGCTATGCGAGATCTTGAGCTTGAGCAGTTAGATGTAAAGACTGTGTTTCTACATGGAGAGCTCGAGGAGGAGATATACATGGACCACCCAGAAGGTTTCATAGTACCTGGTAAAGAGGATCATGTTTGCAAATTAAAGAGGTCCTTATATGGTTTGAAACCGTCTCCTCGTCAATGGTATCAAAGGTTTGATTCTTTTATGATGTCACATGGTTTTAAGAGGTCTGAATTTGATAGCTGTGTGTACATTAAATTTGTTGATGGATCACCTATATACTTGTTGTTATATGTTGATGATATGTTGATTGCTGCCAAGAGCAAGAAAGAAATCACTACGTTGAAGAAACTATTGAGTAGTGAGTTTGAGATGAAGGATCTTGGTGCTGCTAAAAAATTCTAGGTATGGAGATTACAAGAGACAGAAATTGTGGTTTGTTATTTCTTAGTCAGCAAAGTTACATTAAGAAAGTTCTTCATCGTTTCAACATGCATGATGCAAAGTTTGTTAGTACTCCTATTGCTCCTCATTTTAAATTATCAGCTTTACAATGTGCTAGTATAAATGAGAATTTTGAGTACATGTTAAGAGTTCCATATTCTAGTGTTGTTGGTTCTTTGATGTATGCCATGGTTTGCTCTCATCCTGATTTATCATATGCTATGAGTTTGGTTAGTAGATACATGGCTAATCCTGGTAAAGAACATTGGAAGGCTGTTCAGCGGGTTTTCTGGTACCTTCATGGCACAATAAATGCTTGTTTGAAGTTTGGCAAGACTGATAAGGGACTCACTGGCTACGTGGATTCAGATTTTGCTGCCGATTTGGATAAGAGGATATCACTCACAGGTTATGTGTTCACTATTGGTGGTTGTGCTGTGAGTTGGATGGCAACATTGCAGCCCGTTGTTGCCCTGTCTACCACTGAAGCAGAATACATGGCTGTTGCTGAAGGATATAAAGAATCGGTTTGGTTGAAAGGTTTGTTTGCTGAGCTTTGTGGAGATGATTCTTGCATTAATTTGTTTTTTTGCAGTTAAAGTGCTATATGTCTCACTAAAGATTAGATGTTCCATGAGAGAACGAAGCACATTGATGTCAAATACCATTTATGTTCGCGATGTTGTCGCGCAAGGTAAGCTGAAGGTATGCAAGATAAGCACACATGATAATCCTGTTGATATGTTGACAAGCCAGTTCCTGTTGCTAAGTTTGAGTTGTCACCTATTAGGGGACGCCTGGGGGTGTGGGGGGCACCCCCCCCCCCCACGGTACGAATCATCACCTATTACAGTTTTTCCATCTCTATATATACTTCATGTAAGCCGTCGTCTTGGGATAAGAAAAGTCGTAAATCCCCGATGTTTGTAAGCTCACTCGATATAGTGAAGATTTGCTGGCTGGTGCCCGTGGTTTTTTCCCTTCCTTCTTGGAAGGGTTTTCCACGTTAAAATCTCGTGTCCCCTGTGCTTGATCTACTGTTCTTCATCGTTTATATTGCATATCGTTTCTAACAAGTGGTACCAGAGCTTGGTTTCACATTAGGGTTTCGCGATGGCATTGATGAAGTTTGATCTACTGCTGCTAGATTACAAGACGAGATTTTTGCTGTGGCAAGTCAAGATGCGGGCGATTCTGGCACAATCTTCGGATCTTGATGAGGCGCTGGATGGTTTTAGAGGTAAAGGGCGGAAGTCATGGACTGCTGAAGAGAAGCGGAAGGATCGTAAGACTTTGTCTCTGATTCACCTTCATCTACATAATGATATTTTGCAAGAAGTGCTGCAGGAGAAAACTGCAGCAGAACTTTGTCTCAAGCTGGAATCGATCTGCATGTACAAGGATCTAACCAGTAAGATGCATGTGAAGATGAAGTTGTTCACGCACAAGCTGCAAGAAGGTGGTTCGGTGATGAACCACTTATCGATCTTTAAGGAGATCGTTGCCGACCTAGTGTCGATGGAGGTAAAATATGATGATGAAGATTTAGCTCTTCTACTGTTATGCTCACTACCTAGTTCGTTTGCAAATTTCTGAGATACCATACTATTAAGCCGTGATGAACTAACCCTTGCAGAAGTATATGAGGCCCTCTAGACGAGGGAGAAGATGAAATGTATGGTTCAGTCTGACGTGTCGTCCTCCAAGGGCGAAGTGTTGCAGGTTAGAGGCAGGCCCAAGCAGAAAACCTATTAGGTTTTTTTTATCTCTACATATACTTCATGTAAGCCGTCGTCTTGGGATAAGAAAAGTTGTAAATCCCCGACGTTTGTAACCTCAACCGATATAGTGAAGATTTGATGGCTGGTGCCCGTGGTTTTTCCTTCCTCCTTGGGAGGGTTTTCCACGTTAAAATCACGTGTCCCCTGTGCTTGATCTACTGTTCTTCATCGTTTATATTGCTTGTCATTTCTAACATACATAGGGGTGATTCCAAGCAAGTCATGTGGGAATATCTAATTAAGTGATGTTCTCCAGTATTCCAAAATAAAGGGCAAATTAAGGGAATTAATTAATATGTGACAGCATGGGTCATCAGGGCACCAAAACAAGTGACCTGAATGTTGTTCTGCTTTGCATTGGATTTCATGTAATTGTGTATATTTGTGATCATGCATTCGTGCTAACCTTAATGTCGCTACATATAATCATGCACCTATCAATTATGACTTCTTATTTTGCGTTGCTGTAGGTGTTGTTTGATATTACAGTGAAGAAGATTATTGGCTTTGAACCCGACAGCCCAATGACAAAGGAATTGAGAAAAAATTATGACTTGTTCTTCAAAGGCCTGATATCCTTCCCACTTTGTGTTCCAGGGACAAAATTTTATCAAAGCATACAGGTGGGTGCACATGCCTGCACAGCGGCTAGGTTGTACTTTTTATTTGAGTTAAATACACTGGTGGTCCATGAACTTATCATCGTGTGCCATTTAGGTCCACGAACTTTGAAATTGCATTTTTAAGTCCTTAGAGTCGTTTGTTGCTAAACCGTAGGTCCATAAGCTCCGTGTCAGCACATTTTGCCTACGTGGAATGGACAACATGGATACTGGTACCGACACCTCATTGGCGTGTATCCCTCTCCTATCCCTCTATCTCCCCCTCGATCTCCTCTTCGCAGTGCATGTCTCCCCTCGGCTACTCACGAACCAGCTCCACCACACGCTCCCTCACGGTCTCCCCCGCCTTCCGGACGGCCGCGGCGATCGCTTCAACTATCCGCCCGGCCTTGGCGCCCTCCGCCATGGGCGGCACGGCCACGCTGACCTCCACGAGCAGGCGTGCGTCTGTCAACTAGTTGGCGCCCATCGGTCACACCTGCATGGCCACAAGCCATAAACACCACGAGCACCAAGTTCTAGCCCACGGCGTGATGGCACAGAACGTCCACCCGAGGATCACCAGTCCCCGCGGCGCTTCGGCCTCGTGCCTTCAAGCTCCACTGCTCCAGTGCCACCCTCCCTCTCCTCTCTCTCTCTCTCTCTCTCTCTCAACTCTCCCTCTGTCCGTAGTAGAACATTCACGTGCTTTGGCCATAATAGTATATCAGCAGTAGCTTCGCGGAACCACACATCTTCAACATCTATGGTGTCTGCAGGAGTCGGGCCTGACCGACGGCACACCGGGTCCGTGCAGTGCATCGCGAGCTCGAGAGCGTGTCCATGAGCTCATCCCCGGAGGTGCCCATGGTGGTGGCTTTGTGCATCAGCTCCAGGTCATCGAACATCACGCTAATCCACTCATTCACGATATAGGCTACCCACTATGGCAGATGGTGTCCGTGAGGGACTTGCTCATGAGCAGCTCTAGGATGATGTGACCCTGAGGTTTGTACACGTCCGTCTTCACGCTCGCCTTCAGTTTCGATAGCTCCGGCGTGCCAGTGGACCCTCACACCGCCAGGCGTTGCCGGGCATGGCTGGCCCTGGGTTGCCGCGTGCTTGCATGTGCAGGCCCGGGAGTTGCTGAAAGGCCGAACCTAGGAGACCGTGCGTGTCGGCCCGAGCGCTGCAGGGCGCCGTTGGGAGAGGCCGGCATCGCCTTGGGTGAGCGCGTCTCCGCAGGCGCTCACCAAGGACCTGCACATGCCTGCATGTGCCGTGGAGTTCGGCGGCGTTCGTGCGGGTGGTGAGGACAGGCGGGATTAGTGATCCATGGTGCCAGAGGCAGTCACGACGTCGCGGGATTAGTGATCCACGGGTGGACATCCTGATTGACCATGACGTGCGTTGGTTTCTCACACTGTCACACACTATAGTTGGAGCTAGGCGTTTTATCGCGGGGCTGGCCATGCTGGCGTGGATGATGGGCGCTGACTAGTTCACAGACGACGCATGCCTGCTCGGGGAGGCTGGCATGGCCGTGCACATGGCAGAGGGCGCCGACGCCGAGCAGATGGCGGAAGTGATCGCTTGAGAAGGAGGGACCGGGAGACCATGACCGAGCGTGCGGTGGAGCTGGTCCGCGAAGAGGCAAGAGGGAGACCTGCGCTGCGGTGGGAAGACCGATAGCAGAGGGATACACGACGATGATGTGTCGACATCAGTGTCCATGTTGTCCATTCCACGTAGGCAAAATGTGTTGACATGGAGGATATGGACTTAAGGTGTAGCAACAAACAACTTTAATGACTCAAAAATGCATTTTCAAAGTTTGTGGACCTAAATGGCACATCGTGACAAGTTCATAGACCACTGGTGTATTTAACTCTTTTTATTTTGCTAAAAGTTTCAGTCCATAGACAAACATCTTTAAGTTTGTGTGATCACAAATGACCTCACCACAAGACGTCTTTGTGATAGGGGTTGCTTGGAGTTTTTGTTTAGCGTGGTTTAGCTGATTGCCTTTTAATGAAGCAAATAGGAAAACCCAGCTTTTCTCACCGTGCTAGTTTGAGTGCTGAGCTTAAAACATGTGAAGTCCAAGCCACACAAAAGCCTCAAGATTATGTGTAGGTTTTGCAGTGAGCTTTTGCAATCAAAATTGGCAGTGTTGTGCAATCTGCGACTACTGGGTAACCCAGATTTACCAAGCCGGAATATTCAGTTTTAGGGAAGTGCCAAATCACGTAATGGACTCCATCATTGTGTGACTCTCATTGAGATGATCAAAACGTATATGTGAATGACCAATTTGGAGACCGGGTGAGAGAACTACGGTCTCTGGAAGATTCTCCCCCAAGGAACACAAAGTGGCTCCATTTCTGGTGCCATAGCTAGCATGTTGACGCTAGGGTAACCCAAGGTGTGCTTTCTCTGATGGGGTTCATCCTGGGTGTGGGCGCTCATGTCCTGACAAAACCGTCCGAGTAACCTGGTTTTGGAAAACACAGATGGTCTGATTTCCACAGATGGTGCTGAAAGGTAGACCGTTGTGCGTTGCACATCACATACTTGCGTGACTGAGCACTTTAGGGAACACTACTCACGTAGGATCATTGAGGAAAGCTTAAATTGGCTTCTCATGCTAAGCGAAAATTCTATCATATAGTCAATTATTTGCACTGAGAAATGCAGTTGGTCTTTAAACAAGCTGAGCCTCAGCAGGTGAGGATCCTCAAGTTTCCGTCCCCAAGAAACGATGAACTTTTTCATATTGTGTCAAGATTTCTTTATATTGGACGGTGTAACTTTATCCATTGATACTTTTTTTGCGAGCTTTATCCATTGACACTTATACAGGCAAGAAAATACGTGCAAAAGGTCATTAAAGACTTGCTGAAACAACGGATTAGTGCACCACAAAGACAAAATAGGGACTTTTTGGAGATAGTTGCGGAAGATCTGCAGTGGAGAAACACTAGTAGACGAGAACTTCATGGTGGATGCAGTTGCAGGATTCATATTTGCTGGCATTGCATTAGCACCGACAACCCTCGCCCTAGGCATGAAATTTCTCTCAGAAAACCCAAATGTCATGGAAGCACTCACGGTTGGTACCTCTTCCAATAGGAAATACTTAAGCTTTTTTATTCTATAATTTTCATTTATGGAAGCCCTGGGTATCAATTTTATTTTGTATTACAACTGCAAAAATCTAACTTTATCGCTTTTAGCTTTTAGCTTTTAGTTATTACAGCTAGGATCCAATTACGATTCAGTACTTAGCATATCTACAAGAGTACTAGTTGACTTATTGGTACAGGCTGTCAGGAAATAAATTTGCTGTTTTGTAGGAGGAGCACGAGGCAATACTGAAAAAACGAGAAGAGATGAATCCTAAAATCACATGGGATGAGTGCAAATCGATGAAATTCACTAATCAGGTAATTTATCTGTGATGTATTTATTTGTATTCTGTTGCCATCAGATATTATTATGCTTTTTTCACGAACGTGTGCAATTTTGACCGTATTTCATTAAGAGGAATGGAGCTACGGAGGTACAAGAACACGCAGGTGGGAAGCGATTCCCATAGTAGCGGTGAGCGAAATGGGAGCAGCCTAAACCTACCATGGTTTCGTGTGCGAGTGACAAGCCAAACCGACTGCCATTTCCAACTGCCCCAAACCGATATTATTATGCTATAAATATTTAGATGCTCATGAGCTCTTTTATCAATACAATACACTAATTATAGATCCATAAACTAACATTCTGGCTTTTTGCAAGATATATTTGATGTCAGTCTTTATGCCATTTAGGAGTAATATATACTCTTCTCTTCTTAAGTTCAGTTTTTTCTTCTCTCTTACAATGGGAAATGCATTCATGCAAATATTATAGACTCAAGGAATACTGATATCGATTTTTTTGGTGAACTTGTTATACATGTAAAATAGAAAAAGGAAATTATATTATGGCCTTTGCAAGAGTTTTGCACTACTCAACCATTCATTATTACATTTCATCTTACGGCTGGATTTGAAGAGTTCACTAAAATCAAATAAAACTGTAGACCAACATACTAAGCACTAAGCATATTAGAAGACAGCTAGCCATGCTTGGCGAAGATCTCCATTGTTGCAATCTCCAAAATTCGACTTGCCCATTTCAATGTCGGTTTTTTCCTCCTCCTGTAGAATGGACCATGACTACAACCAATGAGTAGCCGAAAAATAACATGTAAAATAGAGTATAGCACTTAATTATCAAATTTTGCATCATTTCTAGATAGCCATATAGAACAAAGGATTGTTTCTCCCACACGAACTTGAGATTGCAATATATGGTTCACTTTTGTAGCCAATGTCAAGAAAGCGTTCCATATTTAAAGAAAGTGTTCCATATTTAAGTAAAATGCAACTTGAAGCAATATCCAAACAAATCTCGCAACATGAAAATTGAAGAACAATTGCTGGATGGTTTCTTTATTTATTGTTAGAAAAACAAGAGTTGTCATCATGTTTCCAAATTCTCTATAGGAGATTCTATTTTGTTAGAATGACAACCTTTATTAAGAACCAAACAAATATCTTAATTTTTATGGTAACTAAAGGTTCGAAATTGATTTATTTAAAGGCACTTTAGTTTTGTTTACTAAAACCTTATACATCCCGTAAAAAACCCTTGGCTTGTAACACTCCATTTGATAGAATCAGGTTGGTCATCGAATTGCTTAAATGCTACTCTTTTGTGACAACTCATTCCACTTTTGTAATTTAATAGGCGTGGCGCTAAAATCCTTAGCAACTTACGTAAATTTCTTTCTTGTAATAATATATAAAGATAGATACTCACCTTGAGAGTAAATTTCCTAACCATTTGTCCTCTAGTCTTAAAACTAATCTGAGCACCACTCGGAAGGTTAAAGGAAGGTAACTCCAAGAAAGCAGTCTTTGACCTTCATAAGGCCTGACCAAAAATGTAAATCTCCCATGTTCCAATATTTTTTCCCAAGGTTTTGTTTTTCATGTACTTCTTTAGAATTTTTTCCAAGCTCCATCTTCACCAATAGTGCAACCATTTGTTAAGGACATAGAAATTTTGTATTTCAGTATTTGTAATTCCTATAAAATGCCTTGCTCCTTTGGAAGACAAAATACCCCATATTTCGTTATTCTGTATTTTTCTTGTGGTCACCACCTTGCCTAAAAAAACTAGATCTATAGAAATCTAGCTTCTTAATAAGAATATACCTTGGTACTTCAATGAAAGACATCATATACATAGCCAAATTGCTCAACGCAGAGTTTACCAATACTAGGTTGTTCAAAAAAGAGTTTACCAATACTAGTCAGCAGCCATAAGACAATTTTTTTTTCTGTTTTTAGTTGCTTAGGTTTGTTTTCGAAATGTTTTTGAATGGCTTTCCATTCCTTGTTTTTTAACTTCCTATAATTCATTGGAATGCCTAAGTACCAAAAGGATATTGTCCAAGACCATGGCCAAAAATCTATTAGTATTGTTCCATATAATTTTTTGCCTCTTCGTAGCAAACTAGCTCCCTTTTGTGGAAGTTTATTTTAAATCGTGAGAGTTGCTCACATGGACGGACCCACAGGGTAGCTCCCTTTTGTGGGGGTTTATTTTAAATCGAATGAGATTTTATCTAAGAAAAAAAAAAAAAAAATAGACACTCAAATGCATAACAACCCGGCGAATTTCAGCCGTTTGGCATGTTTTCCTTCCACCTGGCTCAAACCCCATCGGTCCCACGATTGACTTGTTGCAACCATCGTGATCGTCCATAACATTATTGTGCCATTAGCATACTACAGAATTGAGATGCCATCATTAATTCGGCCCGACCGGAGGGTACACACGTTATCGTTTGACCACCACCCTGATTAGCATATATGAGATTGCAGCAGGTTTAAGATTAATCTTCTATTCTTCTTCTTACTTGTGTAATTAAATAATTTTAATTATTTATGTATATCATTTTTTCAGTTTGTGAGTTCATTCCAGATCAATAATTAGCATCCGGTCACTAGTCCATTTGGGTTGTGATTTGTGAGTTTTCTAACGAAAGTTCCAAACAAATGATTTATATTATGAATTAAGTTTCATTTGAACATTTTCTAATTTGTAGCTTAATCTTTTAATTTAAGGCTCATCATATTATTTAATGTAGTTGGTTTACCGAATTAGAATATAGTTTTCGAATTATAAAAAATCATAGAAAAATTATAACCCGTGATAAAAAGGGCTGGTTGCTCAAATGCATAACAAAATATTTCCATGTTTTTTGCTTGTTCAATATCGTGCTCCATAACATTATTGTGCCATTAGCATACTACAGAATTGAGATGCCATCATTAATTCAATGTGGGGTAACACCTGAATTTGACCACCCTGATTAGCACTATTGAAGTTCTGTCACACTACTATTTCACATATTGTCACACCCCAAAATTGGAAATTTTGGGTAGTACATTAAGTAAAATTATTTCAATATTAAGATAAAATTTTCTAATTTTATTTTAAGTTTCCACAATTTTAGATGTAAAAAAATGTGATTTTCAAAAAAAAATCTAAAATAACCCGAAGGGCTTTGTTGTTGTGATGTTTTGCTGTTGCTTGACTTGGTGTGTTGTGAGTACGTAAATTTTCAAAACACGTTTAGTAAGTTGCTTGTCTTTCTCCACCTTGTCTCTGTCTTTTTCTGTAATCCAATCTTTTTCTTTAATTGAATCCCTGCTCTCTCGATCTTAATCTTTTCATTTGGAGAATCCCTATATCCTTTTCTTCTGCTCCAAATCATTCATTTGAGTTCATCATCCATCAACCCATCTCTCAAAACTTCTCGAGATTTTTTCATGCTTCTTCGGAACTTATTCCCACTTTTCCGCAAGCATAATCTATTTGTAGATGCTCCAAAATATCTTTTCATGAGCCCCAAATACTTTATTTGGCTACCTCATGTTCCAAAAAGTCTAAGAGAATTTCTTCAAATTTTTGGAGACCTCAGAGTATTTTTTGTGGCTTAAAAAGCAGTTCTGGATATTTCTAGAATTATTTTATTTATGAAATTAATTAATTCTGAAAATAATAAGATCTCTTATTTTACCCCAACGCTCAAAGCCCATGATCTCAAAGGCTAATGCATTTATTTACTAATGGACTTTAATGATTATTTATGTCTATTAGTAAAAGTGAATAGTACAACATCAATCAATTAGTATCATATTGTCAGTTGATCTAGATGCAGAGACTTTTTCTCCCTATAAATATGTATCAACCGCTTGGCAAAGCACCGCCACCGGGTAAAGTTTCACGATCGCTCTTATCCCCTCTATAAGACCGGCAGTGCTCCCCTTCATTGGCCCCATTCGCTGGTATGAAACTTGGCTGGAAACTGAAAAACATTGTTCTGACTGAATTGTTGTAAGAGAAAAACATTGTTCCGGCTAAAAAAAGAAGCCGAACAAACCGAATATGGGATAAGCCGAACAGGCCATTGTCGTCCGCTTCTGTACCTGGTGAGCCTATATCTGTCAACCTGTTCTCCTAACTCTCATCTGTCAGCTCGCTCACATTGATGTGGTCTTTGTGCGAGGTGGTCGTACGGCTGTCCCATGCGTGTTGCGTCGGCCCGTGTCTGCTTGTCTATCCATGCATCTCCTCCAACAAAATCAGCCGGCGGCCGCAAGTCAGGACGTGCTTGCCTGCAAGCCGAGCTGCCTGTTCCCTAATCTTGCAAGTCACCGTCGCCCAACATTTGTGTCCTGCAGCAAAAACAGATATTGTTTTGGCTCTCGGTGAGTTCAGTGCCCAACGCCACGGTCCTCGTGCACTGTTTTATATTGATATCAGACCTATATCTTGCTTGCACAGTAAACAATTCTTATCCACTTATATTATGTTTTAATTCCAGAAATTCATTGTTTACATCGACACACCATGGAGACATATATCAGACATCGTGATCTGCAGAGTCTATGTACGTGTATATGCTCATCGGTCCTTTGGACCTCTAATCCATCACACAAAGATCGTTTTAACTCCGTTTTGCTATGTTCAAGTTACGTTAGATTCGTATCGACGCGATCTATATATATGTTAGTGTCGATGTCTTTCATGTCACATGTTTCTCCATACATACTTAAATATTAAATTAATTAATGCTAATGCAATTAGTTTCATAATTAAAAGAATATAGGTTCTATATGGTGTTTTATATACAAATATTAATATGATTAGTTGCTATCATCAACGTGTTTTTGATTTAAAAATTGTTTAGCTTAAACCACGCATCATATGCAGTTCGAGTAGGTGTTTCACATATCCTTTTATTTGGCAAAGTTAGTGTTTAATTTGCTTAATATACAACAATATTTATAAGTAAAATATGACTAGATTTAACTTGGCTTTTAAATTAAATCATGATTTGTCTAATCTGAATTAATAACTTCTCTATGATTTTGTTTATTTAACTAAAATAAATCAAGCTTTTAGTTGTTTTTTTCTCTTATAATATAAATCTTTCTGTAGTCGTTTCTTTTATATCGTAGCTCCGTTCTCGGCATTTCTTATGATCTTGCGACCGTAGCACCTAGCTTTTTTTTAGTACGTTGTTTCGTCTCGTGTAGTGTATTGCTATTAGTTGTCTCTATTTGTTTGCTTGTATGTTTGTTGGTGTGCTATGATATGCGAGTAGAAGAGCTATCCTTAAGCGCTGGAGACCAAAAGAACAGAAGATCTAAGGTTCTACGAGAAGTTGACCATTAGTTGTAACGCAAGTAAAAGGCAAGTATAGCATGGGATCATCTCTTGTTACCTATTCATCAATAATTTTATTTAATTCATACTGCATGTGTCTACCTTGATTACCACTAAGGATATCCTAGCATTATACTTGTACCTTGGCACCTATAGGTTTATGCATTGGGTAGTATGATGCTAGCGCTCAATTAAAGACCATGATCTTGTAACTTGACTAATGGTATATGCAATAAACACTAAAAGATGAGTTTTTAGCAACATTGCATAAAGGGGGCTAGAGTGTTTGGCTACTTTCCAGATGCTCTAGATTCCTCTCCCTAAGGACTTATCTGTAAGTGGTCATCGGGACTTACAGTACAACTGTGAGGGTCATATGGCTCTAGCTTTAGTCAAGTATGAGGACATTTTCTAGCTTGTTAGTGGTTACCTTTATGGCGCAAGAGGGGCTTGACGAATCAGGTATAGTGTGGCCTCTGTCCTTATGTGTATAGCCTGCGTCAGAATGTGCTATTTGGAAGGGAAGCTCTACATCTGTTTGTCAATTGGAATCCTAGCGGCCCTAACTTGTTAGACGAACCTTTGAAAGACTTCATAGTGACCCTTGCCTTCTCACCTTGGAAGTGTTTTGGGAGTTATAAACCCGGGCATATGGGTACCACGACTCACAGTGAAAGTGTACAACCTCTGCAGAGTATAAAACTGTTATAACAGTCGTGCTCACGGTCACGAGCGGCCTTAGAACTTTTACAGAATAGATGATCATTAATGGTTAATTGTTTATGCTATTCATTATTCATGTTTACCTGATCATGTGTTTTATGGGCTTATGTTAAAATTGATGCTACTCAATTGCTTAAAATTGTGACTCACTAAAAGCTAATCGCAGTAAACCAGTGTCAACCTTTTGAGCCTCATGAACCCTATGTTATATTTGTTGAGTACGACATGTACTTATGCTTGCTTTACATTCAAATTTTAGAAAATCCCGGATGGGTACCAGATGATGGAGCTAGTGAGTTTTCTGAGAAGTGCTAGGCATACATGCCCTCAGTCGACCGTCCCTGTGGTGTTTGGAGGCTTCGCTTGAAGATTAGAATTTATGATTCTGCTACTTTGATGCAAGCTTTGTTTTTATGTAAGTGATAATATTATATTATTTTTCATTAAGTAATAAAGCATTGTCTTTTGATACTATTGTAATTTGTCGCTATGTGTGATTTGATTTTCTGGGCACACATATAGTTGGTACTCAGTTTTGTTCTTAAAACTGGGTGTGACACATCTATATGTAGGAACAAAAGAAAACATAAACAATAATATTTCAATCCACCTCAAGATTTTGTCTACATTATAGTGGCTCTTAGAAACTCATGAGCTTTAACATAATTTACATGCATCAAAACACTATACACAAGATAGCTATTGTTGGTAATTTTCTCCAAGTTTTATTATTTTTCAACTTTCATAGTGCACTAATTGACTATTCATATGCATTGGTTTATTTAACTTAAGCTGATAATTTCTTCCATCTGAAGGTTATCAATGAGATAGTTCGTGCAACTAGCCATGCTCCCGGAATTTTTAGAAAGACATTGAAGGATGTCCAAGTGAATGGTATCTTTGTCTTCCCTGTGATATATGGCATGCATGACAATAAACTCAGTTTCTTCATTAACAAAAGAAACCATATTTAATTATGGCTGAAGTTTTTCTAGTGGGCCCACATCGGATATCCACTCATTTTCGTTACCATTTTAGGTATATAGATCGTTTGACATTTAATATATTCATGATTCAGGCTACACAATTCCAGAGGGATGATTGGTCTTGATAAACCCCATGGCAGTTCATCTACATCCTTCAAATTTCAAAGATCCACTCACTTTTAATCCATGGAGATGACAGGTTAGTGAGTGTTTCTTAAAATAAACTACTCCGTCCATTGAACTGTGTAAATTTTATGGGTGCATCAACCTTGAAATGGGAAATTGGATGCTAACTGAAATTTACCATATCAATAAAAAAATAAATTCACAAAAGGTGAATGGAGAAGGAACTTAAAGGGTCAAAAACTTTAGACTTTATCACTACTTAAATTACACTTTTACATCACAAGAGTATAGACCAAATATACAAGATCTATCAAGTTGATTTTGATGAATATATGCTAGACAGGAAGTGCAAAATGATTGGAATGCTACTCATCCATATATGTATCCTTTAGTATTAGTCAATAGTCACAAGGCACATTTTTGTTTTTATCCTAACCCTATTTGTCAAGCATGAGCAATATTTTTACTAATTTGATCAATATATAGAGTAAATAGATCACCTTGACGCTTCCCTATGTCATTTTCATCCTCATGTTTAAGGTAAAACAATTTCAGTTAGTATTTGAGGAGTTGATAAGCATATTTTATCACATATCTGAACTCTTATACATAACCCAAAAATATTAAAGACAGTCTAGTTCAATTCAGAAGAATATTATCTATGATTATGCCACAACATCACCAAAAACAAAACCCAGAAATTCTTCTGAATATCATAACATTGCAAATTTAACTTTATATGTACCCACACTGACAAATATGTGATAAACCATGAAATAATTAACTAGGCACCTAGATAGAAGATGTTTAACTTTGGAATAGTTCTGAACATGGATAAATGCACTGCTAAAATATATAGGAGGTCCATGGGAGCTCCTTAATGAAGAATTTCATACCATTTGGAGATGGTGCAAGGTATTGCATGGGTGCTGACCTCACTAACCTTCAGATGGCAATGTTCCTCCATGAATTAGTCACAAAATACAGGTACAAATATATATTGACTACAATATACATATATGTTTCATACAAAGTTACTGTTTTGGTGAAATGCATACAAAGTTATAAACACATATGTGTCCTTGAGAAAACATTGTGCAACCTTTATCTCAACCAATATGTCACATGGAACTCGCATGGGACTACATCAACCATAGATACAAACATAGATATTCCTTCCATTAATTTGTTGTTGCTAGTGTTATAAGTGCATTAATACCTCTGATCATTTTTGTTTGATGTCTTAGACAAGAGTTTTCTTCGCCTGCAATATAATTAGTTCAACTATCTTGTCAGAATTAGAGGTATTATATTTATTCATGTCCTTTTTCTGGTCATGTAGATGGAAGGAGATCAATGGAGGTCAAAAGTTTCATATTTCAGACCTTGTATTCCTACAAGACTATCGCATTCAGCTATTCCCAAGGTCCTAATTGTAATAAAATTGATGAATGAGCATATGGACTATATGTACCATCTTGGGTGAATGTAGTGTGATATGGGGATACAATAGTATGCCTCTATTGCAGTTTGAATATCGCATATACATATATACTTGTATTGTGGTTTGAATAATAACATTATGTAGTACGTACTTGTTTGTTTATGTGTGGGTATGTGAAAAAATTGTGGCAATAATTAAGGTTGCTCATGTATGCATCCATACAAATGTATCTACTTCTTGAAAGTGATGGACTGATTGTTGAACAAATGTAAGTCAAGTTTATTATGTACAACTCAATTACTATCAATTAGTTGTCCTAGAAACTAAGTTTCACTAGAAATTTGTAGAAAACATGCTTTAGCCTTCTATATACAAGTTGTTAGGTTTAGTCTCACATCGAAAATTGAGGCCGGGGAGGACAAAGTATAAAGTGAGGTATCACTCACATATTAGGCTAGTTTTGGGGTTCATTTAGGCTCGATCCGTTGGTTGTTTGTGGGCTTTGTTGAACTTGGGCTAGGTGTGGCACCAACTCAGGGGTATAGCAAGCTAGCTTGGACTACTACACCACCTTATAAATGATATCAGAGACCAAAAGTCACATGATGGTCACGGGGTGATAGAGAAGCCTACAAACAAAAAGAATCATACCCGTTGTCTGTATAAGGGAGAGGATCGTATGGGTTGCGCGTGGCAGGGAGTGTTGGACTGGGCCTAAGAAGATAGCTTCTTCCTAGAGATTAAAGGATGTATATGATGGGAAGAGTTGGGCCTAATGCGTGGTAGAAGTGATTGTTTAGAAGTACTAAAGTTAGGCCTAAGACCATGGTGATTGTTCGCTCTAGTGGACTGGGACCTACTGTGGTGCTAGCCCATGGACATATTCTGATTCACTATGCACTCCAACACAAGTGGGGCTTAGTCTTCATTAGAAGCCTTTAGGCATCCTTTGGAATGCAGGATCTGTTTTCCCATTTCCTACATTTTTCTAGTGGAAACGAATGATTCTTATGAAATTCCTACACAATTCCTATGGAATTCCTACGTTCCAAAGGGGCCCTTAGTTTCTATTTAACATGACTCCCCACTCACTACAAGATTTTGACCCTATTGCACAGGCCAAAATTAATTACATTATGGCCAATTTCGGTGCAATAGCTGGTACTCGCATTGGTGTCATGTTTGATGCGAGCCGATGCCAGAAGTTGTGGTGCAATAGCCTATCGCATTGAGTGTTGTTTGTGGTTGTTGCTATTGTTGTTACTGCACCCACCATCCATGCTGAAATAGTTTCTCTTGCAACAAAATAAAGAGTTGCAATAGGCTCTACTACAACATAGTCATCTCGTTGTAATACGCCCATTGCAATGGAATAAGTTTTATTAGTATAACTTTTATTATGGCTAGAATTGTGATATAACGAGCAAGGGGTAGGGGAACTTTGTTTTTTGCTATTCAATAACCTCTTGTTATGCATGCAATAATATTCAGGCAAATTAAGACCATCCACGGGTGTGCGGGTGAGTGGTGAAGCTCGTGGTCCCATGTGCCGCTTGCTAGTGCTTGTGCTCACCACCTTGCATGTCACACACTGTCGCTTAGGGGATGGAGCAAGAAGGAGAAGGGAGGGAAGAGGGGCTAATTGCAAATTTTATGTCATGTTGGCTGGTGACTCCACATGCCATGTCACATCTAAGGACCAAACGAAGGAGTATGGACCTACGGTGAACCACTTAAAGTTTATGGACTAGAAAGTTAAATCTAAAGGTTAAACGACAATGTGTGGACCTACAATAAACCACTTAAAAGTTTACAGACCCAGAAATCAACTTTAAAAGTTGATGGACCTAACATGAACCTCTAGTGCATTTAACTGTTATTTCTTACTTCTCATTGGCTTGTTTGGGTTTTGTGGCCGCTCGTTGGTTTTCTATTGGTGTGAGATCGACCTACTTTGCTTTTTTTCCTAGCCAATTTGACATGCTCCTCATTGATTGATCGATTGATCTAGTAACTTCTGGTGTGCTGTTGTTATATAATATCTAGCTTCTGGCAATAGATTTATACATTGCTAGGAGTAAAATCCACTATCAGTCCCTAAACTTGACGGTGGTATCATCTTAGTTCAGGGACTTAGAAAATATTACTTTCAGGTATAGAAACATGCCCCGGTGGCAAATAGCTCCAAACGGGTCCTAAGCTGACCCAATAGCAGATGTGGCGTTCCATGGTGGCTCCAGATCTAGAGGAGGTTTTGGCGCCCTATTGCCTTGGTTTAGTATCTTTATCCTTTTGATTACATTCGCCATCGTTTTGTGCCCAAATTGAGTGTTCCCAACCCTAGGCATTGTCATGTCTGCTAGCTCTCACTACGTCAGAATACCCCATCACTGCCGGTTCAAAATACCCCATCACTGCCGGATTTTGAACCGGCACAACCATACCGGTAGTGATGTGGGTAAGCTATCACTGTCGGTTCCTACAAACCGGCAGTGTTCTTCAACTTCACTGTCGGTTCTTTACACAATCGACAGTGTTCATTTCCACCAACACTGCCGGTTCATAAGACCACCCGGTAGAGTTCAGTTCCACCAACACTGTCGGTTTGTGTTTCAACCGGTAGTGTTGTTGTAAAAATCATTGCCAGTTTGTAACAAGAACCGGCAGTGATGGCTAAGCCAACGCTGCCGGTTTGTAGTTCGAGCCGGTAGTGACATCACTGCTGGTTTTGTTGCTAACCGACAGTGATATTTACGACAACACTGCTGGTTTTCTGCTAACTGGCAGTGATGTCACGTTTGTATTTTATTGTTTTATAATTGATTTTAATTTATATTTTTTCGTCGAATTGGGTTTCACTTTATATACGCTATGTAGACGACGGGTCCATCAATATTAAACATTACAAATGTTACTGTTACAATTCAAATGTTCTTATCTAGATCTTGATCCCTCAAAATAAAAAAGAAATGTTCTCGGACTTCACAGATTGTGCAATGCTTCTCGGACTTCTTACAATAATCTGGCGAGTCGCTCTGGACCATACTGGTCCTTGTACTTCATGGATTGTGCAATGAAAAATACTCCATCTTTTTCCAATGTCTCAGTTAAGATGAATTTTGCCAGCTCCGATTGTAGTGCGATGATCTCCATGTCTAGCAGCCTTTCGTGCCTAAATTTCTTGTGCTGTCGTTCAAAAAAGATGATATCCAAAGAGGAACAGTAAATCATTTTGTTGAATTATTAACAGACATAAATGAAATGGGGATTATACACACCAACTTATCGGCTTCTTCCGATTTCCCGTCGATGTAGCGAAGCATTGCCCACATTACATAAAACCCGCATTCATTGTTTCCCGCCGGCTGTGATAGGTACTTCCCCTCCATTTTGACAACCTTGAATGGGACCGGCGTCCCACCGATATGTCTTCTTCGGACATTGAGCAACATTAAAAGGAGAAACATTAGAAAGTGGTATGTGTGATTAGAAAATAATATGTTATTAGGATCGCTTACTAATTTAGCACTGCCACCAGTGACATCCAGATGATGAAATGATTTTTTCTTTGAGTCCCACACCTTGAGCAAATTTTTGGCAAGATTAACACAAATGAAGACGAAATGGTTGCTGCAATCATAGAATCCTAATTATCGAATAATCTTAACGAAAAAAGAAGCATAAAATTAAAAGCCGAGAACACATACTCACAGTTGTAGGCTAGAAGTATGTGGGTTTTCTTCTTCATCGTCAATTCGTCGAAAACAGCAATCAATCTCTGTTTCAGGTCTTCCACGTCACATCCATAGAGGCCTAGACATGTCCTCTCATTGACTCGCATGGGGGTCCAAGAAGCCTATGTAATCCCATTTGCTTTTTAGAATGCAAAATTTTGCAATACACCTACATAAAATCATGGGAAGTGCTCAAAAGTTAACAATTTGTGTCTCGAGAGAGTAGTTAATTGTAATATCGTGCGTGTAGGGTACTTGCATAGTCCACAGCGTCAACATTTGAACATCGAGAGAGCATTTCTGGTATAGCTAGAACAAGCACTCCCACTCAACATCGAACTTCTCTTCTTCAGGATAATTAAAAACATGTGGCGAACGGATAATAACCTCAAAACCAAAGTCCTCCATCTCTATTGTTTGAGCCATGTAATATTCATGCAACTGGCGCATATATATTGTCAAATTTTTACACTCGTGATCGGGAACCAAAAGATTGCCCCTTTCATACTTCATTACCAGTGTTGCCGTCCCTTGTACATCATAATAGATGGTCGTGACCTCTTCCATGGTTAATTCGGGGTTGTCTTCGACTAACTTCTGTATGTTCCTTAAATCTTTATTGTGTATTTCTTCGTCTCTTGTTGTAGCGTATTTATTCTGTGTTTGCCTTTCGAATTCGGACTTCAACAAAAACGGAGGCAGTGAGGCACAAAGATTGAAGAAACTAACACAATCTTCCTCAGAGATGTGTGCTGTAAATTTTTCTTTCATCAAGGTGGTAACGCTGCCACTGAAAGGCCTTTTTCTTTTTTGTTGGTCCACTTTGGGAGCATTAGCGACCGAATCCAAGGACCTTTTCTACGGCTACGAGGATGTCCTTGATCTTGTTTTGGGCTGAGGTGGAGGAGGAGGAGGAGGATGACGATGAGAATTCTGTTTTCCTGGCGCTGATGAAGATGGAGGAGGAGGAGGAGGAGGAGGAGTCTCTTTTCTCGGGGCTAATGAAGATGGAGTCGGACGAGGAGGAATAGAAGGAGACCTCTGTCTTCTCAGGGGTAATGGCTCTGGATAAGGAGGGGAGTGATCTCTGTTGGGAGATGGTGAGTGATCATCACGAGTGGGTAAAGACTCATAGTCGTCCTCATCATTAGAGGACAATTGGTGGTCAAGCTTAATGAAGTGCTTGCGCCAGGCCACTTGAGAGCCCATGTTATGACCAAGTTTCGGCCTGTCTTCCGCTACGGGGTACTCAATGGGTATCTTGTTATACTTCTTATCAAGTATCCTATCAATGGTAACGCGAGTGTACCCCAATGGAATTGGGCGGCCATTAATTGTCCCATCTACCGTAGGCCAGGCCTGGCCGAGCGCCACCTTGTCCTTTGTCCATTCCTAAAGGATGTACAACTTGACATTGACGGGTTCAGTGATATCGTCCACCGGATGAGGCACATTCGCCTCTTCTTCGTCGAGTGGGGTCAATCCGCAGCTGCTGCGACCCCTAAATTGTGGGCTAAAGGCAATAGGAGTAGGGTTTTGTGGTACTATTGACCCCTTGGACAGCAAAATTTGCTCGACTCGCGCTTCAACAGTCTTCTCAATCCATGCTTCCATTCTATCTTCCATCTCTTTTAGCATCAAATACTCTACCTCATGTTCCGCTCTACCCCTCGAGCGGCTCCGGTAAGTGTTAGATTCTTGGGGGAATGCTAGTTTTCAATGAACAACACCGGTTCCTCTAGTGCGACCAGGGTGCTCCTTGGTTCTGAGTGCTTGGGTGAGCACATCTTTCTCCCTATTAGAAGTGCGAGTCCCTTGCCTCACCTCCTCAGTTACCTAGGAGATCCTCTAGATGAGTTCGCTCATGGGTTGATTTGAGGAGCTAAAGCTCCCATCCTCGGCGTGCCGTACATTCCTCCCCATACAGTATATTACCGATCTAGGCTCCCAATCAGCAGTCTCAACCTGAACGCTTTCCTCAGCAAGGCGATCCATCTTTTGAAGTTTTGCTTCAAATTCTAGCATCTTTTTGGCGTAGCCACGAGAGACGAGATGATGAGGATTCGTCGCTTTCTGTGAATGCTCCTTATTCTTCCTGCTCAGTTTTAAGTACTCCTTAGATAACCTGTATTCCTTGAAATCCTACCAGAAGTCCTTCTGCTTGCTAAACTGTCCACCATCGAAATCTGGCTCTTTATTTTGGAGGAAAAAATTCTTGTACAATGTCCCCTTGAAATTCTTGAACCATGTCCCCATGATTTCTTTTGTTTTTTTCTTGACTAACTCCCTGTCATACTCGGCTAGGAAAGTGAAATACTCTGGGATCTTGACATCCCATATGTAATCCTTCTTGCTTTCGGGAACCCTCCACCAGTCATCATCTTTCCCAATCCACTTTCTGTACTTAATCGGGATGAAGTCCCTAACAAGTAACCCGAGAATAGTCTTGTATTTGGTCAAAGCTATAGACAGTGAGAGTGGATCCCCGAATTTATCGAACTCAGTAATGTGCCAGTGTGCAATCCTACCAATAGGAATCTTTGACACGCCTCGCTTAGATCTGGCCTTCCTGCTACCCGAACCCTCCGGCTCCTCGGCCGGCGGAGGCTCCTGCTAGAGACACCAAGTAAGATATGACCCTCTCAATTGATTAGCGTGTGTGGCTACATAGTCACATGATACCAAAGTTACCTGGCCATCTTGGTCATTTTGACCCAGATCGAGCAGGCCGGACGGGGTCCATGGCTGCTTGTTCTCACCAACCTGATTGACACCGTCACCGTTTGTCGGATCATGCGGCTCTCCTGTCCCAGTGATATCAGCCGCTTCTTGTTGCCGATCTGTTCTTTGACGGCGGGGTAACAGGCGACGATGAGTCATGGCTATGACACGATCGTGGTTAGTTTTGGCCGCAAACAACTACTAATAGCATATGTTCGTATATATATAATATGTTTAATGCAAAGTCTAATAATAAGTCCACATACAACAAAGTCAAATAATAGCATATGTTCACCTAGAGCAAATTCATTGTTTGATTGACCACATACAACAAAGTCCACCTACTATTCTACGAAACTAAGCCTACATCAACTTCCAAATAAGAAAAGCGATGACCATAGCCATAAATAAAAGCATGACATCTTTCCAAGACCAAGGAGCAATTCTCCTAATCTTCACATCTCCGGTGGGTGGCTTCTCTTCGATCTCCAGTGCCAGCGGATGGCCATGGTTTGCATTCATTGGACCATAGTAGGCTTGTTGCCCATGGTTTGCAAGGTAGGCCGGATGACTATAGTAGGCCCTCAAAGCTTTAGCTACTGTGTTGTATTTTTTATGCAAATTACCAGGGTAGCGATTGACTTGAGCATAGCAATCTTCCCAGGTTCGATAAATCCTAGGCATGTGACCAACATGCACTACATACCATGCCATGGTTGCCTATACATTTAAGTAAATTAGGTATGTGGTAAGTGATAATGGTAACTCACTGAACAAGAGTTATTATTCAAGTTATATGGCCAAACTAAATCTATTTAATGTTCTTCATCCTTGACATGATAAAAAATTACCTCAATAATGGGACTGTTTATTATTCGGAGATCAATGTGGTTTAGTAATCATACTTGCTGCTGCTGCCGAGCCAATTTTAAAAGTTGTTTTTAACTTTTTTTTCTGGAACAAACATCTATAAATGCCTTTTTTTAAGCATGCTATACATTCCATCAAAATCAATTGACACTCTACCTATAGCGATTATACCTGTACACATTTGACAAAAATCCATCATTGCTTAAGCAAGAGCAGAAATTCTTATCTAACTCTTACACAAATAGAACACTCTGTACCGTTACAAATAAGACGTCCACAATCATTAACGTGTACCTTTGACTACTAGTTTCCATTGCTTGCAATAATTACAAAGTACAGAGATATCATAACATTATGCAACTACTATTCGATATAGATATGCTCATATCATTGTCACATATTCAATCTAACTATGTCAAGAGGTGTTGATGGTCAATGTTTAAATACTTAGACTGCACATAGCGCAAAAGGTCACTTATCTGTGACTCGAGGGAATAACTTGTTGCGACAACATGCAAATAACACCAATGGTTCTTAAACAGTTTAGGGTCATGATTACTAGGTCCTCAACAAATTAGTAGGTAGCATAATCTCTTTAGGGAAAAACTAACTGGTTTATGTAACAACATGTACATATAAGGATAGCTAAACCAAGGAGTAACAGCATGTAACTCAATCGAATAGGAATCGGCTGCTATTGGGAAGACAACAACTGTGGGGCATTTCATCAAACACTTAGCGGGCAGTGAGCCACGCACTCACCGTGGGGGTGGGAAAGTAGTTGTCCACACGCTCCTGAAGGCCTCGGCAGTGGGAGTGCAGGCGTGGAGGAGGAGGGGCATGGCCGGCGTCGTGGACGAGGAACGAGGGCACGGACGGCGCGGTGCTCCGGCGTGGGGCGGTGGACGGCATGGGGAGTGCTCCGGCGTGGGGCGGTGCACGGGCGTCGGCGTCAAAGAAGAGGAGCGCGGGGATGGGAACGGCGGCGTGGGGCGGTGCACGGGCATCGACATCGAAGAAGAGGAGCGCGGGGCTGGGAACGGTTGGCGCGGGGTTGAAATGAATATGGATAATTTCAACCCGCGTTGGGCTTTTATACCAGTAGCTCATCACTGCCGGTTCTAATTATAAACCAATAGTGATGGGGGTACATCACTGTCGGTTGTAAGTCTAAACCAATAGTGATGGGGTTATATCACTGCTGAGACATTCTTTAAACCGGCAGTGATTCTCGTGTAGCGGTTACGGCATAAGTAAGTTATCTTTTCCACTTCTTTCGAATACCTCCTATTGGCTCAATGATTAAGACCTCGTAACTTAGCCCCCGATACCCGTGTTCAAATCTAGGGTGGCCCAATTTTTTTGGTTTAATTTTATAATTTATTAAGCGGTTTCAAGGTCAAAAAGAAAAAATAAATAAACCTTGGCACACATCATATACTAGCGCAGCGGTTAAGTCTCTAAACTCCACAACCCGAGACCTGAGCTCAAACCCGAGGGCTGGCACAATTTTTTTTAATTTTTTATATATCACTGTCCGGTTTTCAAAATAAACCGACAGTGATAACCAGCATCACTATCGGTTTCTTCTCATCACTGCCGGTTTTTTGAAACCGACAGTGATGTTTATATATATTAAAAAAATTCTTTTATATACTGAATAAATAGAAGCATATGTATTCCTATGTCGAAATGGCTTGAAATTTTTTTGACAAGCTTGTACACCTAAATTAAGATCCCACACAGGATCTTAGGTTTTTCTAATCATTTTTTTATTTATTATATTTTTCTGTGTGCTGAATGAGACAAAAGATGGTGAATTTTATCTTGGTCCCAATAGATTTTTTTCATCCACCTCCACAAAATTCTCATCCCTAGAGAACATTAGAGCCTATGTAAAAGTTTAACACCATTCCGGATCTTTTCGTGGGTAGACTCAGTTCAACATATATTCAATTAAACCTCAGAAAGTAGCAAACCATCTCCGAAAAATCCCAAACTAGGTGTTTCCTTCACACATGGCACATGCAAGCCTAAGAAAAAGTTTGAGACCAATGACATCGGAATGCGTATGAACCACCGAAACCTTGATAACATATGTGTATAGTCATGGTTCGATAAAAGGGCACATGTACCTCTGTGAAGCATGTATACTCCGCCTATTTAGAAATGGCTTGAATTTTTTTTGACAAGCATATACACCCAAATTAAGATCCCACACAGAATTTGAGGTTTTTCTGATCATTTTTTATTTATTATATTTTTCTCTATGCCGAATGAGACAAAAAGAGGGTGAATTTCATCTTGAACCCAATAGATTTTTTTCATCCACCTCCATAAAATTCTTATCCCTAGGGCACATTAGAGCCTGTGTAAAAGTTTGGCATCATTCTAGATCTTTTCGTGGGTAGACTCAGTTCAACCTATAATTAAACGGTGTCGTCGCGCGGAAATTCAATTAAACCTCAAAAAGTATCAAACCATCTCCGAAAAATCTCAAACTTGATGTTTCCTTCACACGTGGCACGTGCAAGCCTGAGAATAATTTTGAGACCAACACGACATCGGAATGCCTATGAACCACAGAAACATTGATAATCTATGTGTATAGTCATGGTTCGATGAAAAGCCAAATGTAACTCTGTGAAGCATGTATACTCCGCCTATGTCGAAATGGTTTGAAATTTTTTTGGCAAGCATGTACACCCAAATTAAGACCCTACACAGGATCTTAGGTTTTTTTGATTATTTTTTTATTTATTATATTTTTCTCTATGCCAAATGAGACAAAATAGGGTGAATTTCATCTTGGACCCAATAGATTTTTTCATCCACCTCCACAAAATTCTTATCCCTATGGCACATTAGAGCCTGCGTAAAAAGTTTGGCACCATTCCGGATCTTTTCGTGGGTAGACTCAGTTCAACCTATAATTAATAGATGTCGTCACACGAAAATTCAATTAAACCTCAGAAAGTAACAAACCATCTCCGAAAAATCTCAAACTTGGTGTTTCCTTCACACGTGGCACATGCAAGCCTAAGAATAATTTTGAGACCAATATGACACCGGAATGTATATTTCTAGTTGCCCAATAAATGTTACATGAATTACATACATGACAATAATTAAACACACAAAGCCGTACATATTAAAATTAGAACCCAATTAAACTACGACCTTGAAAACCTAGCTAAATAAACATTAATTACTATTGGAATCACTGTCGGGATCGATCGGGCCACGCACACTAACATGCCTCTATAGCCATATATGGTAATTGATGTCACGGATTATGTATCTGCTTGTATCGATGAAGTCCAATGCCCGTATGAGTGCACTCTCTCGTGCCTCATAATACCGAAAGAATGGTCGGTCATAGATATAACCTACTGAACGACCACTGCCCCTGTTAGTAATCCTTATGCAGTACTGGCGTTCTTCTAAAGTGAGCTGGCCGAGGTTTCCATTGCAGAAGTCCCAATCGTACCCGAGTTGCTCCGTAGCTTGGTCTAGAATAGCCCACAAGCTACATGCAGCATAGGTAAGGTCCTGTAGCACAATCTGCATGCGGGGAAAAAGAAAAATATTAGAGAATGTTATTATAATAATAAGCAACAAATAACCATGACTCAGGTATAAGTGACCATTTTACCACATTCGTATGGTTGTAGCTCGCAAACCATTCGCTTGCTTGCGGGACGGGGATATCACCAACATTCAGAGCAAGTGCCTTAAAGTGTGAGAAATCAGGCACATCATAGCAAATACGTCGAAGTGCCTCTAAACAGATGCACACGGCACTTAATTGAGCGCTTATCACGTCCGGGCTCTGTATTTCCGTCCCGTAGATATGGTTTCGATGATTTGAACCCCTCACAGGGATGAAAAAACTGAGTTCACACGTTCATAGCCAACCACTTGCATTAGATGTCATGTTCTCGACGATATCCGAGATAAAAAACCAGCTAAGTGCTGTTCGCAACCAATCTATTAGGGATATAGTCTGCGACATATATGCATGCAACAATGATATTAAACTAATTACACTTATTTGTTAGCATCAAAAAACAAAAGATGTTGGAAAATATTTCATACAATAGCTGGAACAGGGAACCGTGGAATGGCCACATTAGGAGCGAATGGCTCATTGTCAGGGTGGGAACCTAGTTCTTGTGGTGGGGGAGGTCCGTTGTTCATACCACCTGATCGATAAAATACAAAAAAAATATGAACATAAAATATATGCACAAAAAAATTCTTCCAAGTAAAATGTGGCAACATAATTAAATATAGATCAAATGCAAGGAATAAGAATATATATAAATATAGAATGCAAAGAAACATGAATATAAATATAGATCAAATGAATATAGATAGAATATTGGAGAAGACAATATATCAATACCATTGAAAAATGCAGGAGCCATGACCAAATCACGTAGAGAGAGAGTGGATGTCTTGAGAAGTGAGAGTGAAACGTGAGAAATGAGACTGAGAGAGTTCGTGGGTGGGTGGGATCAATGTATGTGGCCAGCAGTTTGTTTTATATAGGGGGGCATGGACATCACTGTCGGTTTTTAAATAGAACCGACAGTGAAAGTTACTATCACTACCAGTTTTTAAATAAAATTGACAGTAAAGGTGGCTATCACTGTCGGTTTTTAAATAGAACCGATAGTGAAGGTGCATATATGTAAAGAATATATTTATTTAGATACTACAGTGGAAAAGTTTTAACAACAACGATATATTTATTTAGATAGTAATGAAATACATCAAAAAATTACAAAAAATTAGAAATAAGTTACATATACTATAACAAAGACCTTACACTAAAATTCCATATACGATAACAAAGACCTATTTGCATACAAGTCAATGTTACCATCAATGTGTATCAACACATTATAATTTAACCACCTCAATAACATTCTTCTTGCACCAACTAGGGTTCAAACAACAACACCGAGGTGGTCTACGAGCTATACCGGTTGGAGATGATAAGGTGGCATCGATGAATCCACGCCTCTATTGTACATGGCCTTTTTCTCGATATAATCCAGAGCACATCGGATTTAGCTTGGCACCACAGTGGATGGCTCTGTGAACCTCGTGGCATCTCCAATCTTCGGCATTGCTCTATCTTCAGAAGCATTCTTCTAATACCTCATATGTGCATCATTTTGGTGGACTACGATGCATAATGATATCTGTGGTTTATTGTGCAAGGAAAATATTGTATCATGGATGATAAGGCTTGGCTGAAACCAACATGCATGGAGAGGCTAGCTCCTGGCCGAGGGCCATTTTATAGGGGCTAGCAGTCGTGGTACATTTTTATTTCTGAACTAAAGTTGTCGGGGTAGGTGGGAGTAGTGTTCCAACTGTTGTGGTCATGGGAGCACTGTTGGCATGTGAGGAGCATCTACACATCACTATCGGTTTTAGTTTAAAACCCGACAGTGAATTGGGCCTTCTATGTCGGTTTGAGCAACCGACTGTGATAGAAGCTATCACTGCCGGTTTTAAAACCAAAACCGACAGTGAAGAGCCCTACCGCCATCTTTTAGTAAAAAAATATAAAAAAACATTGTTGGTTTGGAGCCTGCCATCGCAGCCTTTTGTAAAAAATATAAAAAAGTTTGGCCCGCTTGAGATTCGAGCGTGGGTCGTGGGGTCGAGAGTGCGCGGCCTTAACCGCTGAGTTAGGATAGGGAGTTCGGTTAGAATAGTTTTATTTTTTTCTTTTATCCCATTCTAATGCACTACTAAATAATAAATGCAACATCAAAAAAGTTTGGCCCGTCTAGGATTCGAGCGCGGGTCTCAGAGTACAGAGTGCACGGCCTTAACCGCTGTGCTAGGATAGGGAGTTCGCTTAGTTTGCTTTTCTTTATTTATTTATTAATAGAAATAATGCATTTTGTTTATATTCTAAAATAACACAAAAATTTGTGTCTTAATTATTTAATTATATGATAATTAATTAATGGTCTATAATTATCAAATAATAGTGTTTGTGAACATCATCTTAATATTTGATTATATAGTCAATAATGAAATTGTAGAGATACGCACAAAATATAAATTAAATATTCAGTGCGAATTACTGATACAACGTCTGTATAATGATTACATAGTTAACAATAATCTAACTATCTTTAGGTGCATCAACAATGAGGGCCTCATTGTGATCAATTCGTACGTAAGCAGGTTCGTCGCCCTCTTGAAGGATAGGTACGGGTACGTTCGCCCCGAATGAAGGCATTTCCTGATAGCCCTTGTAGTCTTCTTCGTCCGTCACTCCATCGACACCGATAATCTTTCTTTTCCCTTCTAGGACTACTTTTAGCCTTTCTTTTGTCTTGTTGTCCCTTGCATAGAAGACTTGCATAACATCTCTTGTAAGGACGAAGGGGTCGTCTCTGTATGCGGTCTTAGTGAGATCAACGGTAGTGAACCCTTCGCTGTCAGTGTTGATTTCCTTGAGCCGGACCCACTAGCAGCGAAAAAGAGCTGCCTTCAACGGACCGTAGGCTAGCTCCTATATCTCCTCTATGAAACCATAATATGTCGCTTGCACGTTGCCGTTTTCATCGTGAGCATCAAAACGAACACCACAATTTTGGTATGTGCTCTTTCCATCTTGCTTTTTTGTGTAAAATGTGAATCCATTGATCTCATACCCTTGGTACTACCCAACTTTATTCTAAGCAAGCGACGTCGCAACCAGCTGACAAATTCCAAGCAAGTTTGACTAGATTTATAGAAAATACGTACAACATTTGTATCTTCAAATAAATTTATTATAAAAATAGATTCAACCGATCTATCTAATTATATTAATTTTATACCATAAATATTAATATTTTTAAATATATTTAGCCAAAATTGTTTCTCGGAAAGCGAAAATGACAGTTATTTAGGGACGTAGGGAGTAGAAAATAGTGAGATAGAGAGTGAGAGAAGAGTTTGGAGAAAGTACCGGGATTGTTGGTGCTCTCTGTTCGACTTCTTGGCAGATTAAAGTTTTGCTCGAGCCTGCGTCTACAACATCTCTGGTAATTGATTTCTAACCCAAAGTAAGTATTGTGTTCTTAGTGTTCATTAGGATCATGACTCGATTGAGTGCTTTAATCTTTGACGTCGGGGTTAAAGTAGTAATCGTTAGTATAATCATGGTGCTTAGACTTTCGGCTACTCATGGATACACCATGCATTTCAGAACGTGTGGTAGATAGCGGGAGTGACAGTTTCGTTGATGCTCTTCAATCCACCTCTCGTCTGTAGGCCTAGTAGGACCTGTGTTGCAACGAAAGAAGTTATACTCTGTTGTGCTCTTCCTAAGTAATGTCCCCAGGTGAACACTATAATACAACTCTATCTTAAGTTATAAATTAAGAACTTTAGAAGTTCTCTCTATACTTCTATTTATCTCAAGCCTTGGTGCTATGCCTGGTTAAGTTAGTTCGTTGTTAATCTCACACGTTTTCCTATGGATACGATACTCATAATACTCATTCGAAAAGCTACTTCGATATCCGTGCATTTGCGGATTTTCTGCATGCCACCACAAGTGTCAACATTAGTCGTCGTGGTTATACAGGAATGACCTAATTTCTAAAAGAAATGGAATTTTTCCCCATTGCAGATTATTTGCTCGGTTATATATTGGCTTCTTACATGGGCTATCCTATATAAGCCAATGTCTATGTGATATCTCAACTATTGGCGTGGGTGGTCAAAGTGTGTTTCACCTAGGCACATGGATGGCAATCTATTTATGTACTGAGCGTTATTAGTATATGATGTTTTTTAAATCTCTTCAAAAGGATGTGTGTATCCTAGTTATAGGGAGGTTGGGTGTATTTCAAGGTCTTTGTACCATATTGGTGTGATAATCCTTCAAATTAATAAAGCTTCTCTTATAAATAAAAAGAAAAAGGGGGGCACCCAGCTGATTTTTTCGCAATATAGTGTCTCGTTGACAGTTTGACACAGCCGTGTAGGGTTCATATTAACCTCATCTACTTACTACTTGACTCTCCAAGTAGCACATGGCTCCATCATCCTTGATTTATCCATCACGTCAAAGGGACAGACACCTCATAGCTTCCAGTAAGATGTAACCTCTTTGGAAGACCGAAAATACAACCTAGCGAAAATGATCTATCTAGCAAAAAAATCATGCCTAGATTACAAAAATTCGAGAGATTTATCAAAAATGTGGAACGCACGGATGATCCAAACGACCAAATCAGACCAGTGATAAAAACCTACAGAGATGTGTGAAGCTTGTGAAAAGAACAAGAAGATCAACAGAATCAGAGATCGTGACTCTGTTTCTCTCTCACAAATCCTCTCTCTCTCTCTCTCATATAAGCCTTAAGAGACAAACCCTCATATTAATCCCTTACAAAACAACGGGACTTGCTCCTCTTTACGTTGCATATGCCATATCACAAACGATTCTTCTTTTCTCTTTTCCCTGCAGGTACAAAGTAAATTGAAGCACCTGCTAGCAAAGGTCAAGGTGCTTTGGGTGACCTGCTCTAGTTGTGGCTCTGAACCTGATGATGAGAGATTAAACAAGTCAGGGTCAGGGCCGGGCTGGTTCTTTTCTGAAGCTCCGAGTTGTGGGCCGGTAGCCCGGGGAAACAGAATTCTCCTCCTGATAAGGTGAAACGAAACTAGGGATTGTGTTACTAACAGTTCCTACATACCGTCTCTAGATTGACCTGATGATCCTCAAAACATACTCTAACTAACTAACATCTGCCAGAAGCTCTGCTTCAAATGCGTGCGGCTGGTAACAAAAGGAAAACGGTACGATATTATGAGAAAGGAGTGGTTCTTGGGCTGTGATGGGCCGGGATGCAGCGACAAAGAGGGACTTAGCTTGGCACTTCAATGGGCTTTAGGCCCAGTGATGATTGGATCGATAGGCTAGTTATTATGTTGCTCTTTCGAGGCGTCAGGCCTTGTACGCTGCTACGCTCTCGTGAACCTAGATGATGGCTGAGATCAACAACCACACCTCGGCCAACACAAGATCCCCACAAAATAGAACTGACTATTTTGATTGGTCGACATTCCCCCAAGGCAAAAATTGCACTGCACATAATGTTAATTGGCAAGTAGCCCTTATTACTATATATAGCAGCATATGCTTCCACATCTAAATTCCTGCACCCGAGTCCATGAAGAAGAAATGATAATAATAATAAAAAGACCAACAAGGATAGACTAAAGATATATATAGTGTTACGGGAGTCCATGCATAAAAAGGTTGTTTTCTTATCTTTTTGCTTCGCCAAGGCGAATTTTCGTTCTGTGTTCTTTTTTCATTCGGATAAAATTCAGTTGAGCTTCGAGAGTAGGTATATCGGGTGGGTGGTGAAGGCTGCCCACGCTTGAAGACTAACTGTCTGCGTGGCGGAGGTGCCGTTGATGGAGATTGATCGTAGTAGCCCCTCCGGTGATGGTGAGCCTGGTGGAGACTGATCTCCTTGATCGATCGTGCCGGTGACATATCCTCCCGTGACAAGATATATGATTTTTGTCGTGGCGAGATGTTTTTATATTTGAGTGCTTCCGAAATAAAAATTAATATAACACTTTTCTTTCTTTGCCTTTTTCCTTTTTCTTTTCTTTCTTTATTTTTTCCTCCCGGATTTTACTTTTCCAATTCTCTCTTCCACCTATATCTATCGTATCTATCTTCTTGACCGTATCTTCCCTGCAGCACCTCACTCTTCGCGCACAGACGGACTCCTTCCCTCGCCTCGCGCCTTCCAACTAGCTCACGCACGTCCAGCTGCGGCCATCCTCACGCCGCCGCCCCTTTTTCCGATTCCGATTTGGAGGTGAACGTCTGAACGATTCCTTTTGGTTCTGTCTGTGGACGATTTCCCTGGAAACTTTTTAAGTGTGTAAGATAAGATTTTTCCTCTAATGAAATAGAGTTTATGAGTGTTTGTTTCTAAACTATTTAAGTGACGATTTGTTTTAACACAATTTCTCCAACTAAAGTTTAACTTTTGCTTTCCTAAAATGGTTATGTTAAAGGTATGTGCAAGTTTGAATTTGAGTTGGCTCTCAACTTCAAACTAAGCCATGTTATACTTCTTTTCTTTTTCTAATTTCCTTTTGTGTAGTAGATGCATCATGCCTGTATGTGTGTGTGACTTGGCTTTTGCTTGGTTTTATTTGGAGTTAACCACCTTTTTCCCCTAGCTTTTTTAGGGAATGATGAAAACCCCAGTATAAAAGGGAAACCTTCCTTGATGGGCAGCTGGCCAACAGGCTGAGTTTGTCCGACGAAGCCACCTGGCCCGACCCTCACTCGGCCCAGTTTGTTTTTTCTTCCTTTCACTCCATCGGCCCACGCACACATGCACTGATGCACGTGGCCAGCGGTAGCTCGCTGCTGCATCCTCCTCCCTCCTTCCCTCGCCACCAGCTGGGTCTCACCTGGGCCCCGCTCGTTAGCTGTTTTGGTTACAAGACTGAGAAACTGCGTTGCAGCCTGAGACAGCAGTTCTACTTTCCTAACCTCAATGACAAAAAACTGTCATTTTAGAGATCTCGTAGCTCCAGCTAGTTCCCTAAACCTAACCCCAATGAGAAAAAAAATCAGTTCCTCAAATCATAGCCTTCCACACCTCAAATAAAGGGGAGACCTCTCCTCCTCCAATTCACTATTTTTCTCATTGGGATTGAATTTTCTCATTCTGCTGAAGAGAAGACCTTCGAAACTCCAAAACATGTTTTGTATCTCCCTCAATAACTAGTTTTTAGGTTGGAGTTTTCTCCTGGTGCTGGAGATGCTCTGAAGCTTGGCTATTTCTCAGCCTGTGAGGCAGCAACCAAACAGCTCCTTCCTTTCCCGCTCTTCTCCTTATTTCGTTTTCCTTGCTGTTCCTTTCTCGTGCCTAACACTAACCACTTACAAAAAAGTTTAAACAGCTTGAAATAAATCTTTGGAGTTGCTTTGAGTAAACTTTAAATCAGTTAATAGATACCTTTCAAACTGATTTAGACATATTTTCGTTAAGAATTGTTCAGCAGTATGGGAAAATTAGGATGATTCAAAAAAAAATCTTTGGAATCACTTTAAGAAACTATTCATTTACAAAAAAAAAAAATTCTATCAAACTTTGCGTCAAATAATTTTCCATCATTTTAAATTAAAGGGCTCTAGTGTTCACGGCGTCATTTTAAAGAGAAATGTTGATTTTGCCTTTATTTATTAAACTTTGTGATTTTACCTTTGTGCACTTGAAATTAAAGGAAGAGTTTGTCTCTATTTTGTGAAGTCATCTTAACAGTGTTAACTTTTAGATAAAAAGACAAAAAAAATTGCTTTTGTAATTTTGGTCTTGTTTTGTTAGAGCTCTTTGTGATTTTACCCCTATTTTAGTATAGAGATTTGACAAATTTGGCATGAATGCTGAGAAAAAATCTAAACACAGGCAGAGAACGCCATGGCACCTGCCATGCCGGAGCTTCTACGTACTGCTCGCTGGCGGCGGCGGTGGGTCAGCATGGCTGCACATCGCATGCAGCCGCCTACACGCCACGTGCGCTTGATGGATCACCCACTTAACGCAGCCACGCCCTTCCGAGCATCTGATCGCCAGGCACAGCCTACGCCCTCTTCGTTTGAGTTTATTTTGCGTCAGTACTTTTCGCCAACAACCTGATTTTTTCCCTGCTCATTGGCAGCCAGATTTTCCCTTACGCGCCAAAGGCCTGTTGTGCGTCGTCGGCACCAGCTTCCCTATGCGCTTGCAATAATGCGTCGTCGGCACCTGTGCTTGGCAGCTAGGGTGAGGATTGTTGGATCTGGACTAATTGCACAAGAGGACCTAGGTGGAAGAAAGAGATAAGGTAAGGGTACTTTGGTCTTTTTGTGTGGTCCTAATTTTGATTTTCTATTTTCTTGTTGTTTCATCTAGTGGTAGCTAACGTAGGTAAAAAAAACAGGGGCAAACAGAAGCTTCAAAACAAAACACGAAGATAAAATTATAAAGTTTGAAAAGTAGAGGTAAAATCACAATTACATCGTAAAATTAGGGCAAAAACATTGAATTTTCTAAATTAAAACTCTCTATCAGGTTTACAACATTTCCCCCAATTTAGTAGATGACACGATGGCAATAGCCTTCTCCGGTGATGATGCTTTCTTCCCATCCATCCACCTCCCCAAGTGTGTGTCCTTCAGCACTAGATCTTGCGGCGCAAATTCTAGGTCAGTATGATATGATCCGCTGATGCTACTGCTCAAGTGGTATTGTGAATGGTTGGAGCCTTGTAGGATGAAATAAACCCACGTGCTAGAGCTTCTCACAATCATGGAGGAGGCTAACTCGGAGAGGGGGGAAGTATGTATGGAGGAAAAAGATTCACAAGACAAGTTCTGTAACACCCTCGGTGTTACACTGTAAATCATTTACTAAAATATGCCATGAGCATCCTATTTGTGTGTTAATGCATGTGGTGAAATGAGTAGATGCAGTGTCGTAACGTAGAAGGATCAATAGAATGTTAATCGAAAAGTTATTTCATGATTCGCGTAATTATCAAGTAGGGTTGTAAACCAATTTTTATCGAACAAAAACAATATAGAACATATATGCAACACTTAAATAAAGTTGAAAGTACAAACTTTGTAGATGACAATGAAATATGTGATAAATAATGTTGCTAGCTTATATATTCTAAAGAAATGCAACTAGAAATAGAAAATTCAAGCACGTGATGTTTGTAATTTTTTTTTACCAATACCCTCTAAAGTATGGTGAAGATGGTTTGGGTGTTTAGCCAACCGATTAGTTGATTTGGACGCTTTAAAGAGCGCACGCCCTGGTTGGTTTTTGCGCGTCATCCCCATTATTCTCTATTAGGGCTTTGTCTGTAGTCCCGGTTACTCCCTTCGGTGCCGCATTTCGGAAGCACGATTCGCTCTTCTCGGAATGATTCCTAGTTCGATTGGTTCACTAATTTATATAGCGTTGATGAACTGGAATAGTTCCAGGGTCTAATCCAGACCAAACGAACGGGCCCTTATACACATGTACCTCTCTAAATCTACACCAAAGCCCACACAATCAAAGATTACCACCTCTCCGATCTCCTCCCTTGAGTTGACAATCACTTTCTTCTCCAACGATACCTAGCCCGTGAGACACTGCCTCCAAACCATCACTTGATACCTTCGCTATGCCGTCCTCTCACCTCACATGTGGATTGGATGGACTGCCAGCTCATTTCATTGGCACTGCTAGTCTAATAAATAAATCAACTCAAAGATTTGAACCAAATAGTTTATGGAAACATTTCATGAATTTTGTTTCTAGATTCGATAAATACAACATTTTTAGAAAATTTTGCAACAAAACTCTTTAAGAATATTTAACAAAAAAAAACAGAGGAACTTTTGTCTAGATTCAACTGAAAACACTTATTGGATATGTGCACCAAAACTTTCTATTTAAAAAATAAATATAAATTAGGGTTATTAAATACACCATATATAGCGGTAGTGTGTGGACCAAGAGAAAATAAGGAATTTTGAGTTCTTTTTTTCCTTTACTTATGTAATAAGGAAAACAATTCATGTCTTTGTGTGGTAAGGTGTTGCCATTATAGGCCTCAAAACAAGTTCTTGGTGGGATAAGGAAGGCGTTGTGCTCATGCTCCTGTATATAAGAAAAGATGGGCTTGTTTGGAACTCAAGCTTAAATCATTTTACCAATTTCAGCTAAAAAAAATACAGCATTTTGCCGCATCCCCATTATTCTCTATTAGGGCTTGTTTTTACTCTCATTGGGTGCCTCGGAATGATTGTTCCGATTGGTTCACTCCATGTCTAAAAAACGAACGGGGCCTTATACACTTGTACCTCTCTAAATCTAGGAAATTCAAAGATTGCTCGCATGAGTTGAGAATGGCGCTTGAACAACGCCTCCAAGGTCATCACTTGTATTTTTTTTGCACCTTTTGGATTGGAGTGGCTCAACTTGGGGTCTAATGATCAAAGATTTGAACCAAATAGTTTATGGAAACATTTCATGAATTTTGTTTCTAGATTCGATAAATACAACATTTTTAGAAAATTTTGCAACAAAACTCTTTAAGAATATTTAACAAAAAAAACAGAGGAACTTTTGTCTAGATTCAACTGAAAACACTTATTGGATATGTGCACCAAAACTTTCTATTTAAAAAATAAATATAAATTAGGGTTATTAAATACACCATATATAGCGGTAGTGTGTGGACCAAGAGAAAATAAGGAATTTTGTTTTTTTTTCCTTTACTTATGTAATAAGGAAAACAATTCATGTCTTTGTGTGGTAAGGTGTTGCCATTATAGGCCTCAAAATGGTGTGCAAGGCGTTGTGCTCATGCTCCTGTATATAAGAAAAGATGGGCTTGTTTGGAACGTAGCGAAAAAATTATGTTCCTACATTTTTCATGTGAAATTGAACTGATCCATGTGAAATTTCTGTATGATTCATAGGAAATTCCTGCTAAGTTCGTAGAATGGCGCTTGAACAACAGGTCATAGTAATTTTTTTGCAGTTTTGTAGTAGCGAACTTGGGGTGATGATTTGAAGCAGTGGCAAATTCGCAGTTTCCCCAAATATGAGCGAGGTACCCAGATGTTATGCATATTTAGTGAGAAGAAGAAATACTATTTGTTGTAGTTTTTACTACAAAACTGCAAGCCTGTGATCGATCGTCATGCTTAACCTGCCTGTGACTGTCATGTTTTATCTATCCTAGCATTATCTGTATATCTAAACCAAGTGGTGCACGCCTAGGGACGGATCAGGAGCCAAGAAGAAGAGACGCATTGCATGCATCCTGCACAGTGATGGCCAAGGCCACCACCCGGACGGGACCTGGATCTACTACGGTCAACTCAAAAAGGCTTGCTTGGTTGGTACTTGTAGCCCCATCGGTTCCGAGTTTTGACTTTTGTGAGTTGTGCTGACCGACGCGAGTCAGTCAAGAAAAGGATTGTTGAGGAGCTAGGCTCCATGCATGTCCATGTGGGTGAATAAGAAAAAACAATGAGCATCCTCCTCTTGCATGCATGTGTACCTTGACAGGGAATTAGAGAAACTTCGCAGCGCCATCGGTCACTCATGTGGCTGGTGCCCCCCAGTGGTTGCATGCGGCGTTGTTTAATTAGCCCCTCCCTCCCTCCCAGGGGCGCTCGTGGTCCAGCTGCCCAAATCGCAAAACAAAGCTGGAGCTGGAGCCACAGCCAGGACGCGAGCGCGATGGATGCGGTTGTTGGGGACGGGGACGGGACCGAGGGCGATGCGGCGCGGTCCGTGCGGAGGGAGAACACACGGAAACTGTCGGCGGCGGCTGCCTCTGCTGTGCTCGGTTGGCAGGCCAATTCAGAAAGCGCGTGGAGCGGACGAAAAGGGACGGACGTGGAGGCGTTTTTACGTCGTGACGACTGACTCGTGAGCCACGGGATCCTCGTGCGGCACGTACTGTACGCCCGTCCACACCACACGCCTGCGGGCGTTTCCGTCCCTCGCCAGTAGTCGCCCCATAGCTGTCGGTCATGGACTCATGGTAACCTGCCTTCCTAATTAATAATAACACAAAATGTTCTACTGAAACGCATCACCACAGGACTCCTACTTGGCCATGCATGTCTCAGTTCATTTTTATACAGCTACCAGACGAGCTGAATTTTACAAGTAGTCATGATCTACCGGTAACTAATTAGTAATTACTAACATTGTCCGGTCTTGCATCTATTTGCGATGTACCATTTGTTTTGTCATTCACTACGCTGCATGCCACCACGCCATTAAGCTAGCCCACATGACAGAGTAGTGGTTAAGTTGGATAAAATAGAGCATTACTCACATGCACCACACCTAATGACACTTGACCTACCACATCCCCATGCCTTGATTCTCGTTACCCTTTTTTAGTATCTTTATTATTATATTAGGCTCATGATAGTGCCACGATGTAGAATAGAATAGAAGCAAAAAATATGTTTCCATTCCTATGCTGCACCTCACTGTTACTGTGCTCCGGTGACTGAGCCCTATCAGTGTCAAAGCGGAGCGCCCCCTCCCCCGCAAAGTATGGGTGATCCAAAACACAATATTTATTTAATTTATGTGCCTCGAGAAACTCCTTTAATTTTGACTTGCCAAGTGGCGCTCTATTGTTTATCACTACTACTCTATCTCCATCATCCACCACACCATATCTTGTCTTAATTATCTCTGTGAAGTCAAGGTTGACACTCTACTCCAATGTGGAAGGCCACTAGCTGGTTGCCTCCCATTTTGACACCATGATGAAAGAGCCCTAACTAGATTTTTGAGGTGACTGTGGTAATACAAAACTAAATCTACCTTAATGGAATGCAGGTGATAAATACAAGAATAAGCCTACTTTTAGAAAATACGGGTAGTAATGGAAAACACATCTTCCCTAGCCTAGCGCACCGACATGAAATTAATATATACAAATGGAAGCATATTAAGATAGCATGAACAATGGAACATGCATTCAAAAAACGATCTGACTAAACGCAACAACATGCCATAGGTTCGTCATCATCTCAACACCATACCAATGAGCCCATTGCCACCATCCATGGCGGTGGTGGCACGAGCTGTGATCTCAGGCATATACATTGTTGGAGAAAAAACAGATGCAGGGCTTGCAAGGTTTTCTTAACCCGCAATGTGTTAATTAATGGTTATAAACGGGTCTAAAACTCTATATGGTCAATTGTATTGTCGAGTAATTTGATGAAAACCTTAGTCGAACCTCTTTTTTCAACAGAAATTCCATACCCAAGTTAGCATCAGGTGTCGCTATTATCTTCCCTTAATCCTTGTCCAGGCCAGCAAGGCACAGTAGTTAAGCTGATCAGACACTCTACCAACCTTCCCCCCTCTCCTCTCTCTCTCTCTCATACTACTGTCAGTCATCGTCATCAGTCCATTAGTTGCCGTTTTGATGCTGCACCGACACCGACACTTTCTCTCTCCCCCCTCTCTCACCCCCTCCTTTTCTTTAGACAAAAAAAAAGAAAAGAAAAAGAAAAGCCCAGCCCGGCTAATCAGCAGCAGCTGGTAACAACGCGGTGGTTGCGCTGCTCTGCTCTCCAAGCAACACACCACACCAACGCGGCGCGGCGTTATTATACCACCACACCACCCACCCATCCCACAGCTCATACCAGAGCAGCCGAGCAGCGCAGCGCAAGCCCAGAGCGGCGCCGCGCGCACGCAGTGCCCCCACCACCTCCCTTGCTGCCTGCGCGCGCATGTGAGCGGCCGCCGCGGGGAGACCAGGCCAGAAGGGGGAGAACTACCTACATTTCCCTGTGCCGCCGCCGCGAGATCCGGCGGGGGCGCCAGAGATGGAGGCGAGCGCGGGGCTGGTGGCCGGCTCGCACAACCGGAACGAGCTGGTGGTGATCCGCCGCGAGTCATCAGGAGGCGCGGGCGGCGGAGTCGTAGGCGGCGGGGGCGCGGCGCGGCGGGCGGAGGCGCCGTGCCAGATATGCGGGGACGAGGTCGGGGTGGGCTTCGACGGGGAGCCCTTCGTGGCGTGCAACGAGTGCGCGTTCCCCGTCTGCCGCGCCTGCTACGAGTACGAGCGCCGGGAGGGCTCGCAGGCCTGCCCGCAGTGCCGGACCCGGTACAAGCGCCTCAAGGGGTGCCCGCGCGTGGCGGGCGACGAGGAGGAGGACGGCGTCGACGACCTGGAGGGAGAGTTCGGCCTGCAGGACGGCGGCGCCGGGGGACACGACGACGACCCGCAGTACGTCGCCGAGTCCATGCTCAGGGCGCAGATGAGGTACGGCCGCGGCGGGGACGCGCACCCCGCCGGCTTCGGCCCCGTCCCCAATGTGCCGCTCCTCACCAACGGCCAGATGGTACACTCCTGCTCCTCTGCTGCTTGCATTGCTTGCTTTCGGTTGAGATTGAACTCGATCGTGACTGAAATGCTCACTGCGTCTGTACTGTAGGTTGATGACATCCCGCCGGAGCAGCACGCGCTCGTGCCGTCCTACATGGGCGGCGGCGGCGGCGGGGGCAAGAGGATCCACCCGCTCCCCTTCGCAGATCCCAACCTCCCAGGTGCGTGATTGACGGCGCTGTTTGATGTCGGAATCTGCCAATGCCAATGCCATAATGTCTACCCGTGTGCTGATGACCGTCTTGGTGCTCCCGCAGTGCAACCGAGATCCATGGACCCGTCCAAGGATCTGGCCGCCTACGGCTACGGCAGCGTGGCCTGGAAGGAGAGGATGGAGGGCTGGAAGCAGAAGCAGGAGCGCCTGCAGCATGTCAGGAGCGAGGGTGGCGGCGATTGGGATGGCGACGATGCAGATCTGCCACTGTATGTGCTGTGCTCATCCACGCTTGTGTTGACTATTAGTTGTTCCTACCACTAGCTGCTTTGGTTACTTTCCTTTGGGTGCTGAGTGCTGACGGTGCGCTACAGTCTGTATGCTTACTGAAGTTACCTGATGCCAGCTGCTTGCACTAGTAGATATCTAATGAGCTACAAGAGTGCGATGTACACTTTTATTAAACTGCTAATCTCCAGCTAGGCACACATAAAAGTGACATCCATTTTCATTAGGCAGTACAGGGTTATGGTATTTAATCACAGTATATCTAAAATTCTGCAGGTATGTTTGTAGCTTTGTTATTACTTGCTACATTGCTAGATGCCGCACAACTATATGAGTTGGAGAGAAACCAGAATACAAGCTCAACTGTTTATGCAATTCTGAATTTGTAGACTAAGATGATACATCACCTATATGGAATTTTTGTATGTGGTGTATTTGTTGCTTCATTTCATCTTAATTTTTTTCATTATGGTCGTTGCCTGTATATTCATAGAAACCTACATAGTGGTGTAGATAATTTTGCATTGCATTTTAAGATCTTATCTTTATCTTTTAAGTCATCTGCAAAGTAGTATTTGATAAGGCCAACTTATGCCCTTTCTTTTCGTAGAGTATTACTAGTATGTGGTTCTAAAATGTTCTGTAAATTTCTTGTGCAGAATGGATGAAGCTCGGCAGCCATTGTCCAGAAAAGTCCCAATACCATCAAGCCGAATCAATCCCTACAGGATGATTATTGTTATCCGGTTGGTGGTTTTGGGTTTCTTCTTCCACTACCGTGTGATGCATCCGGTGAAAGACGCGTTTGCATTATGGCTCATATCTGTTATCTGTGAAATCTGGTTTGCCATGTCCTGGATTCTTGATCAGTTCCCAAAGTGGCTTCCAATTGAGAGAGAGACTTACCTGGACCGTTTGTCGCTAAGGTTAGTTGCATCATTGCATGATGAATGGAATAAATGCTTGCCCTATTTTCTTTCTAAAATTCCAAAGCTAAGAAGTTCATTGTTTCGCTGACCAGGTTAGACAAGGAAGGTCAACCCTCTCAGCTTGCTCCAATTGACTTCTTTGTCAGTACGGTTGATCCCTCTAAGGAACCTCCCTTGGTCACAGCGAACACTGTCCTTTCCATCCTTTCCGTGGATTATCCGGTTGAGAAGGTCTCCTGCTATGTTTCTGATGATGGTGCTGCAATGCTTACATTTGAAGCATTGTCTGAAACATCTGAATTTGCGAAGAAATGGGTTCCTTTCTGCAAAAAGTTTAATATTGAGCCTCGTGCTCCTGAGTGGTACTTCCAACAGAAGATAGACTACCTGAAAGACAAGGTTGCCGCTTCATTTGTTAGGGAGAGGAGGGCGATGAAGGTACAATGTTTATCCTGTGTTATGCTTTTCTGTGCAATTTCCTAACTTGTATGAACTGGCTAGTTACATGGTTTTGTTTTTCATTCAGAGAGAATACGAGGAATTCAAGGTAAGGATCAATGCCTTGGTTGCAAAAGCCCAAAAGGTTCCTGAGGAAGGATGGACAATGCAAGATGGAAGCCCCTGGCCTGGAAACAACGTACGCGATCATCCTGGAATGATTCAGGTAGGTGTTTATTGTCCTTGGTGTTATAATACATGCTAGTACAGTTATCGTTGCCTTTGTTTTCTTCGAACTGAAAGTTTGTTCGACTTAACGTCAAAATGCTCAAATTTCTGCGTCAACAGGTATTCCTTGGCCAAAGTGGTGGTCGTGATGTGGAGGGAAATGAGTTGCCTCGCCTTGTTTATGTCTCGAGAGAAAAGAGGCCAGGTTATAACCATCACAAGAAGGCTGGTGCCATGAATGCACTGGTAAAATCTCTGCACTTGATGTCTTTTATCATTCTTCTTGTAACCTAATGGCAGTTCTTGATTGATGCTTTGTTTTTCTTTTGTGTTCATAATTGATAGGTCCGTGTCTCTGCTGTCTTGTCAAATGCTCCATACCTATTGAACTTGGACTGTGATCACTACATAAACAATAGCAAGGCCGTAAAAGAGGCTATGTGTTTCATGATGGATCCTTTGGTGGGGAAGAAAGTGTGCTATGTCCAGTTCCCTCAGAGGTTTGATAGTATTGACCGTCATGATCGATACGCTAACAGGAACGTCGTCTTTTTTGATGTAAGATTCAGCTTCCCTGTTCCAACACCTTAAGCTCTTCATTTTGTTGTCCATGTCACATAGGTTTTCTAACACTTGCCTCATACAGATCAACATGAAAGGTCTGGACGGTATTCAAGGACCCATCTATGTGGGTACTGGATGTGTTTTCAGACGGCAGGCACTGTATGGTTATGATGCTCCTAAAACAAAAAAGCCACCATCAAGAACTTGCAACTGCTGGCCCAAGTGGTGCCTCTCTTGCTGCTGCAGCAGGAACAAGAATAAAAAGAAGACTACAAAACCAAAGACAGAGAAGAACAAAAGATTATTTTTCAAGAAAGCAGAAAACCCTTCTCCTGCATATGCTTTGGGTGAAATTGAGGAAGGTGCTCCAGGTATTGTCAACCTTTCAAACATAGCTTACAACAGCACTGTTAAAGTTAAAAAAATCAGGACAGTTCTTCTGTTCAACCATTTCATGTTCACTTCACTACCTGTTATGTAAATGCATGAAAGCATTTCTGTTTCTATTTGACACTTGTGAATAACATATCACTGTTCTCCAGGTGCTGACATTGAGAAGGCTGGAATTGTAAATCAACAGAAACTAGAAAAGAAATTTGGGCAGTCTTCTGTTTTTGTTGCATCAACACTTCTTGAGAACGGTGGGACCCTGAAGAGTGCAAGTCCAGCTTCTCTTCTAAAGGAAGCTATACATGTTATCAGCTGCGGCTATGAAGACAAGACTGACTGGGGAAAAGAGGTCTATATACCATATAACCTGATTCAAAGACTTTTGACTACTCTACTAAAGATATATGGTACTAAGTAGATCATTGTTTCTTGCAGATTGGCTGGATTTATGGATCAATTACAGAGGATATCTTGACTGGATTTAAGATGCACTGCCATGGTTGGCGGTCTATTTACTGCATCCCGAAGCGGCCTGCATTCAAAGGTTCTGCACCTCTGAATCTTTCTGATCGTCTTCACCAGGTCCTTCGTTGGGCTCTTGGATCTGTTGAAATTTTCTTCAGCAAGCACTGCCCACTTTGGTACGGATATGGTGGCGGGCTAAAATTTTTGGAAAGGTTTTCTTATATCAACTCTATTGTATATCCCTGGACATCCATTCCTCTCTTGGCTTACTGTACCTTGCCTGCCATCTGCCTGCTCACGGGAAAATTTATCACACCAGAGGTAAATATATATTATCCTTATTAAAAATAAAGAGAAAAAAACTGGTTTTATTCTTGAATCTTACCGTCAACTTTGCTTCAAATTGCAGCTTACCAATGTTGCCAGTATCTGGTTCATGGCACTTTTCATCTGCATCGCTGTCACTGGCATCCTTGAAATGAGATGGAGTGGTGTGGCCATCGATGACTGGTGGAGAAACGAGCAGTTCTGGGTCATTGGAGGTGTTTCTGCACATCTCTTCGCTGTGTTCCAAGGTCTTCTCAAGGTCCTTGCCGGTATCGACACGAGCTTCACCGTCACATCAAAGGCCGGGGACGATGAGGAGTTCTCAGAGCTGTACACATTCAAATGGACCACCCTGTTGATACCTCCCACCACTCTTCTCCTGCTGAACTTCATCGGGGTTGTGGCTGGAATCTCGAATGCCATCAACAACGGGTACGAGTCATGGGGTCCTCTCTTCGGGAAGCTCTTCTTCGCGTTCTGGGTGATCATCCATCTGTACCCGTTCCTCAAGGGTCTGGTGGGAAGGCAGAACCGGACGCCGACGATCGTGATCGTCTGGTCCATCCTGCTGGCCTCGATCTTCTCGCTCCTGTGGGTCCGCGTCGACCCGTTCCTCGCCAAGAGCGATGGTCCTCTTCTGGAGGAGTGTGGTCTGGACTGCAACTAAAGATGAAGAGGCCGTCACTCAAAGTTCTGTCGCAGGCGAATTATGCCTGATTTTTTTGGAATTCTTTCCTGTAGATAGAAACACAGATCCCAGGCATTTCTTCTGTGTGTCCATGGTGAGGCTGTGACATCTCTGAGCTTTTTTACCGAAGACTGTCCATGCCTGCTGCTGGTGGTTCTTCAACATTCTTATCCGAGGAAAAGTGTGAGTTGAATTGAATCTTTCAGGCAGCAGCAGGGATTGATCTGCCAGCCACCGCGGGGCAGGAGAAAGGTGCCAAGTGTTTGTTGAGTAAATTAAAGTTTAAGTTATACACAGTCATGCACATTCCAGAGTATGTCCTGCCCATTGTATTCCCCATTTACAGTTGTATATTAGCAACAAGAACAGATTGGTTAGGAGTTGATTCTTTTTAGCAATGATGTGTCCCGCCCTTGTGTTGTAAAATCCGCCGCCCATTCGCCCAAAACCGCGGTGGGCGGTGCTGTTTGCTGCTTCTGTGATCGTATAGAAACGAAACCCTTGTTGTTCTTTGACATTTTGAACTTTGTTGAAGGAAAGGAAGGTTGGAATGGAACACCTGGTCCGTGAGACCGTGAGTCCCACTCCCATCAGTCCCATTTGTGTGTCTCTGTCTCCCCCCCTTTTTTTTCTCTTCTGGAATGGAGTGGAGCTACAGCAGGAGCCAGGAGGCCGCCTCGCCCGAACCGGAGGCACCGGGCTGCCACCAAAACGTCCAAAGCCTAGAGCCGTAGAGCGGCATCGGCGCTGCCGCGCTGCGACCGACCAAACCGCCAAGCGAGACCGGGGGCATGGGCACCGAAAGCCGCCGCAGCAGCAGCCGTGGCTTCCTGCCCTGCAACGGTGCCGGTGCACGTGAAAAGCTGCCTGGTTCGCGGGGACCTGGCCGCCTGGGCCCTGGGTTCACGCGGCGGAAGGAAGTGCGTGCATGTGCATGTGAGGCTGGCCGGCGCTGGCTGCGTTTGGGCATGGCGCCGTGACTGACGCGTCGGGGACTGGAGCTGTCCTGTCGGACGTACTCGAGTCACGGGGACGGCGGGGCCGCGGTGCTGGCTCACCAGCACCAGCGAGAGCAGGGTATGCAGCGGGCGCGAATTTGGGAAAGGGGACCAGGCGACCAGCGAGTTACCCGCCATCCATCTGCGAATTTTGGCCATGCCGCGGCGGAACACCGGCAGCAAAACCGCAAAAAGTAGTCGGATGGAGAAAGCCTGCGACCCGGGGAGATTGTTCGGCGGAGCAAGCAAGCCCACTGGACTGACACGGACGGCGGAGTAGCATTCCTTGGGCTTTCGGCTTCCCGTAGAAGCGCGCAAGGTTTTTCGTTTTTGGTACTTTTGCAGGAGGACGACCTTCATGACCCTATTTAGTATGCCGCACCCAACCGTGGGTTAATTCTCTTGCGACGTGCTAAAAAATCATAAACACTATAAAAAGAGGGAAACATCTAACCGTTAATTTGGTAGATTCACTAATCACCGTCAATAATAATAGCCAATTTATATAGCATTATTTTGTTTTCTAAGAAGTAGTCTACCTTTGCTGAAAGTAATCTAAAATTTAAAATTACACTAAATTTGTATATAATTATCTTGATGCAAATTACCTACCTCTCCTATGAGTGATATATATAGACCAGACCACATACATAAGCATGCATGCAGGAAGAGATGAGTATAACGATGTCGGTAAAGAAGTTCATCAGTTTGATCGTATATATCTATAAGCATGCATGCAGGAAGAGATGAGTATAACGATATCCATGAACACATTCCTCAGTTTAAAGATTTCAACTAATAAACAAATGACAAACACATCGAAATGTGATTCAGAATGGAAAAACTATGAGTGGGATGAAAAAACATACAAATAGTAATTGCAACAATTAGGTCTCTTAAAATTACTAGCCCATGGCTCCAAGCTTAGCATGGGTTTGATGGATCAAATTAGTTGCTTTTGTTCTTTGTAATATTTAAACTTTAGGGCTTGCCTGTATCGCTCGTATATGTAATACTAGATATATGTCCGTGCGTTGCATTGGGGCTATGAATGTTTGTTCACGCCTACAACGACAGATTTGCTGAAAACAATCAAAATTAATAAATAGTTTTGTATTAGAAACCCTTAACTTTTTTCAAATTTGTTGAGTCTTTTTTCATTAGTTATTATTAAATTCTAATATTTTTAAATTTAATCATGCATGTTTGTTGCAACGGAAAAAAATAATGCCATGATAATTCAAATTTCAGCGTAGGGATAGTGATGGTAGGCCTCTTTTTCGTGGCGGGTAGACCTAAATATTTGAATTTTTTTGTTGTAATAATAATATAATAAAGACTCATGATAATCTAAATATGTAACTGTGAGAAATATAATTTTGAGATAATTATGTTCAATCTTAAAGAACAACAATCATGTTGAATCTTAAGGTACTGTTATGGTTAATCGTCTAATATTTGTGACCAAACTGGAATGTGGTTGTCTATAGTGACTGTCTCAAATCTGAAATTGCATGTTAACTTTTGTCTTAATTAGCAAATAATATTGACAGAGGAATACTTGTTGATCATAATACTAAATAAATTTTCAGATTGCTCAAGACATATATGAGCATGGTATACCCTGTCTGCACTCTATAGTACATCATCATAATAATCTTCATCTAATTCTCACCCAGCTATCTCACTTTGTCAAACGAATTAAGTGAACAATACCAATTGGCAAGCAGGACCCAATAACGATGGACAATTCACGGGATGAATGTTATGTCGAACTCAACAAATGTGCAAGATACTTGCGTTTGTCCTTGCAAATTCTGCTCAGTTCAGTTCAGAAGAAAGGTCTGCTCCCATAGAACAACTTTGTCCCATCCTTCTTCGCCTGCTTCCGCTCGATCACCTTGTTGTCGGGCGTCTCTTCCTTCTAGACGACGCCGCCAGCAGCCGCTGCCGAGCTCGATCGGCAGCTACATCTTGGCCAGCGATTTGCTGAACTGCTGCATGCTCTTCATTTACATCTCCATGATCTTCCGCTGCATCGTGCTCTGCTCCGCCTCCATGTCGATGTCCATGCCCCCAGCGGCGACGCGAACACGTCGACCTTGGCCTTCTCACTGACACTGCACGACGTCGGCGTGTCCGGCGAGCGGAAGGACACGAGGCCCTGTCCCCGCTGACCGTGTTGAGGTATCTGCGTGGCGAGGTGCGTCCGACGCGGACCCTGCTGATCGGAGCCGACCCGGCGACGCCAGATGCAGGAGAGCGCGCGGGGTGTCCGACACGGTGTCGAAGTAAAGCCGGGTCCTTCTGTTGCGGGCGATATGCAGCGGATGCGAGGAGATTAATTAGCGCACACGACGATGACGCTAATTATTTTTTAGGTGTGTATGTATAGATTTCCTTCGTCCTAGAAACCCTGATGTTGTAGGATTCAAATTTTACCCCCAAAAAACATGACGTTTTGGCTCTTGGGGCCATATCAGTCCCTGTTCGTTTGGGCTGGTTTGGCTTATAAGCCATAGCTGAAAGTACTATTGGCTAGTTTGGTGTGAGAGAAAAATACTGTTCGTTTGCTGATAAGCAATGGCTTATAAGCCAAATACGCCCAAACGAATATGATGCATATCGTAGTTTGCATGCCTCCACTCGATAGGCTGCATATTGTAGTTTGCATGCCTCCACTCGATGCATTCCTTTTAATTAACAACTTATTTCTTAATTAGCATGGATTACCTACAATGAATAGGGGTATATTTATGAGTAATTTTAATTGAACGCTACTCTGTCCTATATAAAATTCCTAAAACATCACTTTTGGGATAGAGGGAGTACATGCAAAGTGGTGCCAACTTGTCGCGCATGCATGTCTTCACAAGCAGCGCCAGCTCCTACGCAGAAAAGGAATTTCGAGGCCCTGGCTCGTGGCTTCATTCGCCCCCGGAGCTAGGTAGGCATGTCCGCATCTCCGAGGTGTCCAGTCCACCAGTTCTCTCCTCTCTAACTCTAGCTCGGGTTGCGATCGCGACAGAAAGTGGCCAGGCATCTCGTAGGTGTCCGCATGCACGTTGTGGCCTTGTGGGGGTGCGTGCGTTCGACCGCTACTGTCACATCCGATTTTTACGATCTCATCCATAATCTTATGTACGTAGAGACCAGTCACACACATAAACTGATAAATTATAGATAATATCATCATAAGTGTTTATTACGTAATGTATAATAAGACAGAGTCTTCGTATAAATGTAGCGGAAGTATAAAGAAAAATCTATCGCGGAAGCTCCATAACACAGGGACGTCAACTGGTTGACCATAAGTCTAGTAATTCTCAGAAAAGTCGTTATTACCATAGTCATCTGTTACCCATCTGAAATTTTTATCCACATAATAAAAATAAACAAGCGTAAGTACGTGTCGTACTCAACAAGTGTAACATGGGTTCATGAGACTCAAAAAGCTTGACACAGATTTAACAGCATTTAGCTTTTAGTTGTTACAATTTTAACATAAGAGTAGCAACGAGTTGTCATAATCCCAATTGAAACATATGATAAATGTAAACAGGAGTAATGAATAGCATAAACGAATAATTAATAGTGATCATCTATTTTATAAGGGTTCAAAGACCGCTCGTGACCGTGAGCACGACTGATATACCAGTTTTACACTCTACAGAGGTTGTACACTTTCACTGTGAGTCGTGATATCCATATGCCCGGGTTAATTACTCCCAAAACACTTCCAAGGTGAGTAGGCATGATTCACTATGAAGCCTTTCAAATATTCGTCTAACAAGTTAGGGCCATTAGATTCACCCGGCAAACAGATGTAGAGTCCCCCTTTCCGATGGCACAATGACGCGTAGCCTATACATAAGGAGACAGAGGCCGCACTATACCCGATTCGTTAAGCTATTTTTACTCCAATAAAGGTAATCTCTAACAAGTTAGAAAATGTCTTCACACAGAGCTAAAGCCAGAACCATGTGGCCCTCACAGCTGTACTGTAAGTCCCGGATGATCACTTATAGATAAGTTCTTAGGGAAAGGAATCTGAAGCATTTAGAAAGTAGCTAAATACTCCAGCCCCCTATTTCCAAGTTGCTAAAAAGTTATGTTTTAATGTTTATTACATATACCATTAGTCAAGTTACAATATCATGGTTTAGTTGAGCACTAGCAAAACTACCCAATGCATATCCCATAGGAGACAAGGTATAAGTTTAATTCTAGGGAATCCCTATCAAGGTGACACATGCAACATGAATTAAATGTATTAAAGTTGATAGGAAACAAGAATAATCACATGCTATACTTGCCTTCAACAAAGTGTTCCTGCTGATCCTGCTCGTCAAAGTAATACTCTTGATCACCTACGAATTGCTCACCGTCTATACTCGATAATCACAGCAACATACAAGCATCCAGAAGCAATCATGCATAGCAAACAATGACTATAGATTAGAACAGTACACCAGCAGCATAAAATCAAGATAAAAAGTTTGTAAAACGAATCTACGTCTCGCTATGAACACACAGACACGAAGATCACAAAAATCGAAGCTAAGACGAAGAAGTTATGAATTAAATAAGATTTCTTTTATTAAAATAATAGATTAAATCTAACCTCGAATTTCAAAAGTTGAAAACATACCTAACAGTGGCCCCGTTTGGCTTGCCCCATATCCGTCTTGTTCGGCTTTTTTTCTCAGCTGGAACAGTGTTTTTCTATCACAACAATTTAGCCAGAACAGTGTTTTCCAGCCAATTTCAGCCAAAATTCAGCCAGTCGAACGGGGCCAATGAACATGTAGTTTACGCAATTACGAATCTAATGCAACTTGAACGGATAAATCGGAGTTAAAACGAAGATTTTGGGGCTAAAACAAGCTTAGTGACAAAACTGTAAATAGCTGAAAGCGTATTTTGGATCTAACCGAAGAAACTACGTTGCCAAAAGAAGAAAACGTATTTTAGGAATACGCTTTGGACCGTGGGTTAAAACATAGAATCTTGTAGGGGCTCTTTTGCAAATCTCCCGGCCGAATCGGTATTACGTGATCTGAGCCGTTGGATCGATGATGGACGGTTCAGAATAGATGGGAGCGAGGAAAGGCTGCCGACGGCGAACTGACGGCGGCGCCATGGCCGGTGATGAACGGCGCCCTTAGAACATGGCCTACGGACCACGAGGAAGCAAACCGAGGGCACCGGGAGAAAGAGGAAGGGAGGGCAAACTCACCAAGGTGGTTAACCGTGGTGCGGAGCGAACGAAGACGGCACGGCGCTCCGTGAGGCGGACAGCTCGACGGCGGCTCTAGGGTTTCGTGGTGGCGTGGCTTGAGCGAAGGCGGCTGCTGTTCTGGAATGGAATAGGGAGGCGGCACGGTGCGGCCATTATTTATGGTGGGGAAATACTTGGAGCACACGCCAAGAACCGAGGCGTGGCGGTGGCGGAGTCGGGCGGCGGTAGAATCTGGCGTGGACTCATCTCGGGGAGGAAGAAGGCGCCGCTGACGCGTGGGGCCGGGCTGTTTGTGACACACGCGGGGGAGAGGGGAACGACGCTAGCGCGGCTGCTGCTGGGCCGGCCTGTGGGATGGGCCGCGGGGAAAGTGGGCCGCGCAGAAGGAAAACTGGTGCTGGGCTGCTGTGGCGGAGGGGAAACCAGGCCGGCGGGTGACTGGGCCGCGAGGAGTAGGCAAGGCCGGGCTAGGCCAGAAGAAGAAGGAAGAATTTTTTTTTTCAAATCCAAATTCCAACCAAATTCAAATTTTTTGCAAATTTTGATCAAACCCAAGCATCACAAAATAAATATGCATTAGCATGAATGCACAAACATGTAGGTAGACCTTATATTTGATTTTAATTTTAACAAAGTTTTTATTTTTCTAAATTTAAATACTCACAAAATACATAATTAAATTATTTTCTCGTATTTTAAAATAATGTAAATTTCAGGGAGTTACAGCTGCTACAGGAGCAGGATGCCGATGAGGCGATGATGGCACTGGCCCATTGGAGCTAGAGCCACGCACGGCATCTCCATCTCCTCACGTATTCTCTTCCCGGCCGGTCGCTTTCTTTGGCCGGATGGACAAAGCCAGGGACAATGGTGCGAAAAGGAGGCAGAAGGAATAAGAAGGCGACGTTACGTTGACAGCGAATGCATGGGATGGGATTACTATTTGCATGCAGAGTTAAGTGGTTAACTGCTAATATTAGTGAGGAGCAATAATGGCGCCACCGCCTCGCCTTCTCCAGTTCCTTGCCGTGCTGCTCTTCCTGTCGGTGGTTCTGCTGCTCCTGGCCGTCTCCGGTGTTCATGCAACTCGTCATCACCACGCAGATGTCATCGGTGGCGAACACCGCGTAGGTACGTCGTACATACGTGCGCCTCGCTCTCTAGCTCCCTACTCCGTGCTACTTTTTAATTTCGCCCAGGTGGCCGGCCTCCAGGCCGTCGATCGCTTGCTCTCACCTTCAACTTTACACGAGTGTTGTTTGGATGCCGCCGCAGGCTTCGGTGGCCCGATGGTGGTCTAGGACCGTCGTCAGATTCGGCAGCGGCGGCCACGGACACGGCCGGGAACACGGCACAGGCGACGACGGCCACGGCACGGCGGGGTCGCCGTTCTACCCTCGCACGGTCACCGGCCACGGTCACCATCGGAGCACCGCCGCGCCTGCGACGGGCCGACGGCCATCCGCCGTGGCCGCTCGCGCCCTGCTGCTCGTCGTGGCGGCTGCCGTAGTTCTGTGTTACGATACCGGCGGAATGGATAGAGATACCGGCGTACACGTGCGGCGAGCGAGCCGGGCGGCGCCGTCTCGGTAGCAGAAAGGCTACAGGAAGAAGAGGAATAGGAATTTTGTTTAGTTAATTCTCTGACCGTCCAACCACCCAACACAACGAGTTCTTAACCTAGAATAAAACACGATAACGGGCCAAGTCCAATAGTTACACCCCTACGACGTACCAGCCGGCCTACGGATCCATTAGCTAGTGTAGACCAAACACAATGCTCAGCATAAGGCCCATGCGGCTGCTGCATCTTTGATGATCTCGTCACCCTGCATTAATTACTCGTCGGCTGTGCATATGTGTACATATCTCTCTCCACCTAGCATTCATCTGTTTTGATGATTGATATTATATATATGGATTGTTATACGTGTTGCACATCTCCACGTACACTTTATTCTACAACGATTGAAAATTGAAGCACAACATGATCTTATTTCCATAATTCACGAACGGAAAGATATATATAATAAGCGCAGCTGGATCGGTGTTCGAGTCGAATCCACCAAAATCTTGCAGCATGGATTTCTCGACCGTGCCTAGACACATGTATTTCATTATTAAGAAGAAGTAGAAAAACATTAAACTACACTTTCAATTGTGAGCGCCGAGCTTACTAAAGAGGAGGATGACCGGAAAAAAAAAAAAAAGAACTAGAGAAAAGAGAATCGAAAGCATGGATATAGAAAAATTGCGTTTATATGGAAATGAGACGACCTGTTGCCATAATCAGATGCCGGAGCCCGGAGCTGGACAGAGTTACTCTGAATTGCTTCCATGTATGCTACCATACGTAGTAGTATATATTAATACACCACCAAGATGATTTGTGCCCGAGTCAATAATAGTCATCCATCAATCCATCAGGCACCATGGATCACCGACCCAGCTGCAGGAACCCATGGCTTCCTCTGCTCCTCCTCGTCTCCGTTGTTCTCGTCCTCCTCTCTTGTGCACTCCATGCCACGGCGGACTGCAGCACGGAAATAGGCAAGCGATCGACCGCGCGCTGCTCTCACTATATAAACATCTCCCAGCAGTTTTTCTTTTTTCTTCTGACTTCTAAAGTTTGCATCGACATGCATGCAGGCACTAACGAGGCGCAGACCGACAGCGGGAACGGCGGCGACTGCCACGGCCGCAACCACACCCACAGCCACGGCCACCACGGCGGCAGTAGCGGCGGGAAAGACAAGCCTGGGACGACGCCGGCCGCCGCCTCCAACTCCAACAACCCTTGGGTCCTGACGGCAGGGGCAGCACCGCGGCCTCAAGTAGTGTCCGGGTTCACGGCAGCCACCGGCGTCATCGTCCTCGTCACCGGAGCCGCCGTTTCTTGGTCGCTTACAACTTATTAGTTTATCACTTTTCCGGTATGTGGTTTAGTGGTAGTTTGTGGTCAGTCGATGTGTTAGGAGTTGTTCCATTGAGTCTTTGTATCCCTAGTTGTAGGGCGTTAATTGTTTTTGCATTACAACATATTAATATTTTGTCCTTGTCTAACTATAGAAAAAAATATGAATTATTAATTATCTTTATGTCAACAAATATTAAATTTTGTCAGGTTTGTGGTTTTACCTATCGGATTTTTTATTCTCAGATCCGAAAAGTACAAATTATACCTACAGAAATTGCAACGGCTCAAATTTTAATATAAAATATATGTAATAATTGCCTAAAAGAAAGCCACAATTTAGACACCTGAATTTTAGCAACTCCCTTGGTTTATATATATATATAAATATCCTATAATGTATGCCGATTACGATTATGATCAATTTCCCATTGACAAAGATGAATTGTACATGGAGTGATGTCTTCCAACAGTCTCATGGCAAACTATTTTATGTCAGTTGATGAGCATCTATCGTTCCTTCAATCTTGGTCTGACTTCTCTCCTACACAGCGTTGGTGACTTGGTGTGCAGTGTGCTCATTCCCTGCATCACCCGAAGTCCGAACTATGCACTCACCATGCCCAGCACGCCTCACATCCGTGCCAATTTTCAAGCTGGCAATACGGAAACTGCACGGTTATTCAGGCCGTATAGTCCGGCAAAAGATTAGTAGAAAGGACTGCCACTCCGACGATCTCCTTCTCTTTAGGCCCTCCACAGTGTGGAGGAGTAATGCCAGAGAAAAATTGGAAACCACGTCACGGAGTAGGCATCGACGCTCAGATGGCTGCAATGTTCTGTATACAGGAACCGATGCCATCAAACCTCTTAGGCGCACGCCAAATAAAGTAACAAGCTGCATGTTCGTTTCGCTAAAAAGCTACATTAAAAAATATTGTTCGTTGATTTGTTGTGAGAGAAAAATATTATATCATGACTGATAAGTTGAGTCTGTCACCGAAGTGAGGTCAAAGAGCAAAAAAAAAAAAAAAATAGTTTTTTAAGAACTGGGCACCGGCTGGGCAGCGGAGCAAGTACTAGCATCGCTCCCGTTTTTGTTGGCATTGCTGAGAATTGGCACCGTGAGCCACAGCGTGAGAAGTGATGCCTAGATGTTCTCTCTCCTCTTTGAGCACCACTCAAGCACAACATTATGGAGGGCATTAGTGAAGACGATGGCGCCCTGTTTCCCTTGATGAAAGCAGACATAGCAATAATGGGCCCTCATCACCGATTCCGCTTGTCCCCACGAACACGCCCCGCATTACATTGTCCCTATGAACTAGGTTTTGGCCTACTAAAAGCCCACCAATGGCCCAATCCATGCATTCATCTACTGCCACATAAAAAAAATATTAATGCTATCGTCGGCACGAATCAACCAATCACGAATCCGAGTACCTACTAAAATTAGTCTATGCCACATCAAATATTTAGACACATACATGGAGTATTAAAAGTAGATTAATTATAAAATTAATTACTTAGATTGAGACTAATTTATGAGACAAATCTATTAAGCCTAATTAGACTCATGTTTAGTCTTTCTAATTAATAACTAAATACCCGATGTGACATCTACTGTGCCATCAAAAGTCCGAGACTCGTGCGAGGCTGAGAAGCAGAAGGAGGTGGAAAAGGAAAAGGAGGAAAGACAGGGTTCCAAGTGAGAAAAGAGTAAGAGAGAAAGATCTAGTGGGAGGACTTAAACGGGTATAGAAACAAACTCAGGGTTCCTAATGCAAAAACATCATCAATATGAGATCAGGTCGAGGAAAAAAAGTTGCGCAAAAAAACTTTTTAGGATAAAAATATTAAAAACTCTCGGAGACGGCTTTCTTTATTTCTCCCAAAAAAAAATTACGAGTTATAAAACTTTATGTTTTTAGGACAAAATAAAAATATTGGGTACTTCGAACGTAGGAAGGTGGAGACCGGACAGATAAAGGCAAGGCGAGTCGTGTTGACATCGAGTTCGAGTCGGAGGGCGACAAATTCTGATCTACAAACGGCACGCGGACGGCACGGAGGCGAGGCCGAATCCGTGTGCGAGTTCAGACCAGCGGCTGCGGAGCTTTGCCCAGCGCGCACCCAAGCGGCAACGACGGCGCTTGGCTGGCCACAACCGGACGCGCGGCCACGCGGGCGCGGAGCGACGCGGATGGCCGAGCGCAGATGCGCGCGAAGGAGTCGAGGCCGCCAGCCCAAAGGAAAGGAGTCCACGTGTGTGCAGTTCGGATGTGCGTATACGTAGATGGAGAAGATAGATATGGAGAGAGAAAAGAAAAAAAGAAAAAGAATATAAAAGGGTACTACAGATAATTCACTGCTTTCAACAGCTAGGTGAATCTGTTTTACCAAATATTTTTCTAAAACAGCTTCCGCTATATCAGTGAAGATACTGCACCGTCCAAAACCAAAAAAAATGTTCCACTGGTGAAGCGGAGTTGTACCAAACGTACTTTTATTATATCCGTCTAAGCCACAAGCCACGTGTGTCGCTGTAGGCGAGGATAAAAATTTATGACCCCGTGCAACACACGGATATATACCTAGTATATATATAAATATAAATAAACTGCTGCAACCAGGGTCAAATCCAGTGGTTGCATAGATATGGCATGTATATCCTAGGGCCAGTCCAATAAGAGTACTACTACTTTACAATCTATATATCTAATATTAAAAATGTAAAATTTTTCTTCACTTTTTTTTGATCGGGCCATTCTTTTCGTCAACGGCCCAACTCCACAGCCTGCACTCGCTTCAGCCGGCAGGTGCAACACCATTACACCACCGGTCTGACCGAATCCATCTCGCCAGCGTGAATACAAATAAAACAGAACTAGGATACGGGATACGAGTTATATTAACCATAGGCTATTTTATACACGAGTTCTATTATAAACAAAGGCTAATTTTTAGGTATATAAATATATAAAAAAGAAAAACCAAAGAATAAGATAATTCAAAGAAATGAGTTCTCATAGGATACTGATTCTTTTCCGAATATAATAATGAGTTTTAATAGGATACAAATTCCTTTCCGAATACAATTACTTTCATCTTCTATATTATTAGGGATAGAATTTTACAAAGAAAAACACATTGCCACCTGGGTACCAGATTTGACCGTAGAATTATATAATATTAAATAACCAAAAATTCATCCCATTTATTTTGTCGGCATCCCCTAACTAATCGAACAATTAAGAGTTTCTTCTGTTTTTTATTTGACTTAGACTCACATTTATACGAGTTACAACAACTCGTGTCTAATCAATGATGGATATAAAGTCTAATTCCAATACATATTAAGGTGTGTCCTACATGTGACCTAGACTCATGACTCCCGCTCATACAATAAGTTAGATATGTATTGGGTTTCGTTGCAACGCACGGGTATTTTTGTTAGTAAAAATAAAAGAAAAAAGAAATCCTCAAGCGACCCTAGTATAGAAGGTTTTTGTTCATATAAAGAGTGGTTCATAATGAGTAGGCGCTAGTAGAAATCGAAGTGTGGGCTCATGGCTATGAACCGCCTGTGTAGACATGTTTGCGTAGCAGTTTATGTAAGGATATCGCTAGTGCAGACATGTTTCTTTTTTTGTTGCAGACCAAAGAGACAAAATGGTTCGTTATGGTTGGGTTTGCCACCTTAAAGATGAAGCAGTTTGCCAGTTTCTAAAGGAAGTCTCAAGTTAGCAACCATTTATACACCGAGTGAAAATGCAAAGGAAGCGGGATCTTTACAGCAGAACATGAAGTAGTGGAGTTTCCAATGCATATAGATGTCTATAACTTATGCTTGTGTATACTTATCGACTGAAAAAAACAATCTAGTATGGAAGCATGTACCTTATGCTTGTGTACTTAATTAACTACTTATCGACTGAATGCGTGGATAAATCCACGCGTCTTCCACGAGTGCATCGTTGTGCCAATCGAAGGTGGAAGGGTGTGGGAAAGAATAGAGAATAGAAAAGAGTTCTGATGTACAAGAGAGAAAGAATATATAAAAGTGGTTAGAATAATTTAGAAATAGTATAGGATTCCTGATATAAAATTGTCTTCTATATTTTAGGAGAAAATTATTGAAAACTGTTGGAGATAGTCTTATTTATTCGTTCCAATACTTTTTGGTGAGTTGAAAAACTCCATCTTTTTGGAAAGAAATTCTTGGGAACTTTTGGAGATGCTCCATCTCTTAATGCTACTTTAATTTAGGTATCGGTAGTGCTAGCGCCTGGACGTCCGGACGGAAGCCCGCGCGCTGCACTCCGTTTCGCGCTCCACGCGGGGCCCGTGCCGCCCGAGCGACAAGAGGGGAAGGGCACGCGTCACCTCTGATTCGAAGGGACCCGCCGTGGCGTCGTATGGATGCCCTGCCGGCGCCGGGAGGAGGACACACCGAGGCAATGCAGCAGAAGGTGGGGAGGAGAGATGCAACACCCGATTTACTTTTGAAACATTCAAATACAACAGTTGTAACATCCGTCTAAAGGCAGTTGAAACACTTGAAACATGCTTCTAAAAAACAAAAAACACCTAAAAACACTTGAAAACCATTGCAGCAAACAACATCCAAATAAAACACATGCAACGTATGTGTGAAACATATGCAACATCTAGATAAACACACTTGCAACATGCGTCCGGAAAATACAGATGAAACGTACCTCTGAAACATCTGAAACACTCGAAACATACGCTTGTAACATGCCTCTGAAACAATTGCAACATTGTCGGTGTTTCTGATCACTGGCTAGTAAATTTCTAGTTTCCGCGTCTGGCCCGAATGGTGTGCTCGGAGGACAGAAGGATTATACTGGTTCGAGCAGAATATCCCTACGTCCAGTCTGTTGCTGCTCGTGTTACCAGCACTGTCTGTAGTAGAGGTTACAGATGGGCGAGAGAGGGAGAAGGTCCCAAGTCTCTTGTGAAAAGATCGAACGAGGTTGAGTCTTGTTGAGCTCGTTCAGCCCTGTGCTCGTGCCTCTCTAGGGGCGTCCTTCTTCCCCTTTTATAGGTGATGCGGAAAGCGTAGGTTACAGAGAGAGAAAGAGAGAGAAAAGGAGAAAAGCGAGGGCGAAGAAGGCCTCCAGGGTCGCGGCGTCCTTCATCTCCTTTTTGCGGGTCCCACCGGTCCTATAGATGATGACGGGGATGGCTCTGAAAGGATCAAGATGCCCAAGAGGGGGGTGAATTGGGCTAATTCTAAAATTTTTTACAATAATTAAACCCTACACTTAGCCCACTTCACCCCTTGTGCCTAGAATGTGTTCCTTTTGTTCTACCACACAAAAGTTTTGCACCCTAGGTTCCAATCCTACTCTAGCATGGCAATTCTAAGAATGTAAAGACAAGAAATGAATTGCTCAAATCCAAATACTTAAAGTAAAGAGAGGAGAAGGAATGCAGCGATGTTTTGCTGAGATATAGGAGAGTCGCAACTCCCCACTAGTCCTCGTTGGAGCACCCGCGCAAGGGTGTAGCTCCCCCTTGATCTGCGCAAGGATCAAGTGCTATCTACGGGCTGATTCTTCGACACTCCGTCGTGGTGAATCACCCACAACCGCTCACAACTTGAGTTGGGTCATCCACAAGCTCCGCCGGATGATCACCAAAGTCCCAATCACCACCAAGCCGTCTAGGTAATGGCGATCACCAAGAGTAACAAACACAAACTCTCACTTGACCACGACAAGCCTAATGAGAAGGGTGGATGCACACTTGCTACTCTCCTTGCACTAATGAGGCCTTAATCTTGGATTCTTAAATCTCAATCACCTCACTAGGCTCTTGCTCTCGTTTGCACTCTCAAGGGTGTTTCTCAGCTGAACAAATGGGCAAGAGGCCTCCTTTGGACGAGTGGAGTAAGTATTTATACCCCCTCATTCAAAACATAACGTTTGGAGGTTGAGTCATCACTCTGCGGGGTGACCGGATGCTCTGGTCAGGGTGACCGAATGCTCTGGTCAATTATCCTAGCTATTGTGTCAGAAAGAGCCGTTAAGTTCTGACCGAACTCTGACCTGCGTTCAGTCAGCATTGACCGGACATGTCCGATCACGAAAACTGCTCTCTAGAACCTTACTGATGTTGACCGGACGCTGTCACCCAGAATCTGGTCACTTCGCTGTTCAGCGTCCGATTAGTTACCGGATCCTGACCAACGTCCGGTCAGCACTGACCGGATGCGTCCGATCAGGAATCTCCCTCTCTAGAGCCTCTTTGGAGTTGACCGGACTCTGGCACCCAGCATTCGGTTGCAACCAGACATCTCCAGTTGATCAAATGAACTGACCAGACTCACCCTTCAGCGTTCGGTCACAACCAGACCAGCGTCCGGTCAGTCATTTGACCCTCCATTCACTTCCAACTCAAAATCATATGTGAATGAAGTTTGCTCCAATTGATCTTAGAGCTACTGCGGAGCTACCTAGTGCTAGATTTGACAAGTGTGCACCACACCTAACTCACTAGACTAACCTAGGTCAAGCTACTAGTCCATACCCCCCTTAATAGTACGGCCAAAGGAAAAACAAAGTCCTAAACTACTCTAAGTGTCTCTTCAACACCAAACGACACTTAGAACTAGTCCATCCTTGTCGATAGAATATCATCGGCAGTCGTCCGAGGGGTATCCCACGAAGGTAGATTGATCGGCAGAGGAACGCGTGATCAAGAACAAGAAGGCAACAGAGACACACGAGTTATACAGGTTCAGGCCGTCAGTATGACGTAATACCTTACTCCTGTGGTCTGTTGGTTTGTATTAGCTATCGTATGATATGCCGTGATTTTGGAGGGGGTCCCTGCCCGCCTTATATAGTCCGGGGGGGGGGCAGGGTTACAAGTCAGTTAGATCTGAGAGATAACCAGAAAGTAATAACAGATTACAAGAATCATGGGATCATACGTATCCTAACAGATCTCGTAGTATCTTTGGGATATCCTTCCTATATCTTGCGGGAGGCGCCGAGCAGAATTGTGTCCCACAAGGCTTCATCTTGTGGACTGGGCCGCCCCTGGGGGCGCAGCCCATGTGGTCCGCCGTAGGTATCCGGGGTCGTACCCCCCACAGCTAGTCCCCGAGCGCCTTGTACCCGTTGTGCAACGCCGTCCTGAGCATGTCCGAGCAAGTGCAAACCAAAACCGAGTAGTCTGACTCGTGGTCCGACCTCCGTGATGAGTCGTCGAGCAGTTGTGAGCAATTGCCGAGCAGCGTGCAATCATTGCCGAGCAGCATGACCCGTGGCCGAGCATCATATCCCCAGTACGGCTTGCCATAAGGGTGTAAGGAGCTCTAGTCCAGAATCGAAAATTTCTTCGCAGTGAACCAAGTGTGCCCACTGAGAGTCCGACCACGAGGAAAAGAGATAACCTTCTTTAGCTTCAAGCGGCACGGAGTCTTCCAGAAAAAACAAGCACATTCACCGCGAGGTGAAGTGTGCCCACTTAGTCCCCGAGCCTGACAGTAGATGACGTAGTCATGTGGTGCCAGTGTCAGAAACAGAGAAATAATGAAAAACAGCCGAGCAGGAAGCCAGTCCCCGAGCTCCAAGCGAAGATATCAGAGAAATCAAACCATGGAGAAAAAATCGGAGCAACGGTTGTACAGTAACGGTTACTGAGCCTCGATAAATGGTGGAGAAATCGGCGATTATTCGACGAGTAACAACAGTTGGCGGCGATAAATGAGCGACATGGGCTACGGTTGCGTGAAAGCCCAGGTTGCGGACCATTAAGCCGCGTCGAAGAATTCAGAGCGGCGCAGATCGCGGGAACAGTTTCCCAAAAACCCTTGAATTCGGAAAGGTGGGGAAAGTGCTTTATAACGGCGCCGCCGCCCCCACGCTCCCACCTTTGCCACTTCACCATTTCATCTTCCTCCTCAGCTGTCACACTTCTAGATTCACACCCACACACTCTGCCGGCGCGAGCCCCCATCCAGATCTGAGTGATGGCACCGAAGAGGAGAGCTGTGAATCCGAAGAAAGCGAGCCCAAAGAAGACAGGTGCCGGAGCCAGTCGTGACGAAGAGTGGGCACCGTTGCGCACGGGGGAAGTGGAGCTCGAGAGATTGGTGATGGCGGGCATGCTTCCTGACCGCGTCACCGCCGGATGGCGGCCAGCCAGTGGTGAGCCCTTCCCAATGCCTAACACCGATGAAGTTGTAGTCTTTGAGGATTATTTCTGGCGTGGGTTGGGGTTCCCTGTTCATCCTTTCCTACAAGATTTGCTAGAATTTTGGTCGATTAGTCTGTGCAATCTCCACCCCAACACCGTATTGCACATCTCGATCTTTATTCATTTCTGTGAGGCGTTTCTAGGGGTTCTGCCGCACTTCAACCTCTTCAGACACCTGTTCTAGTTGAAGAAGAAAGGCGGCGGCGGCTCCAAGGTGGTCGGTGGCGTATATCTGCAGCTCCAAGATGGAATGGCCAGCGAGTATATTAACGTACCGCTGAACACTTCTCTGAAAGGGTGGAATTCCAAGTGGTTCTACATGAAACAGAGCCACCCGGCAATCCGCTGTGACGTCCGCCATATCCCGGAGAACCAGAGTAGCAACAGTGTTGACATGGAGCAAGTGAAGGAGCTCCTTGACTTGATTCAAGGTGTGGAGCTGAGAGGTGAACTAGTGGCAGCAAGCTTCATAGTACGCCACGTCTAGCCTTGCAAAGAGAAGGCCCACCCAGGGTTTGACTACAGGGGCGACGATGACGGGACCCGGGAGAGTACTGAATGGCTGTCAAGGAAAGAAGTGATAAGCCGGGCCATAGAGCTATTCACCTCCAACGCCTCATTTAGCTGGTCGAAGGAAACGAAGGCCTTCAACTGTACCAACCCGCCTCGTCAGGTAACCATCTCAGTTTGCATTGTTCAATTGATGGTTGCCAAGCAGGGGACTGACTTACTTATGCAAAGATCCATTCGTAGGATAGGGCAGTGTACTTTTCGGGCGTGCCAAGAGCCGATTGGCTGCCGACGGTGGACGCCCGACCAATAGTACAACCTGAAGAAAGTTCCATTGGTATCTCATCAGAATCCAGAGATATGGATGTTGATCGCACGACGAGTCCCCCCCGGTGTCGAAGAAATCCTGGGGGAAATGGGCAGCGGCAGATGAGCCAGCCCAGAAGAAGAGGAAGACGGTGGCTACCGCTCCCCACAAACTGGGTGGCATCTCGCTTGGTGGCGACCAGACCACTCGAACGCGGAGGGCCGCGGTGATCGAGTGGTCTGATGACGATGAAGATCCAGTTGCTCCTCCTCTGAGCGTGCAAATGCCTTCACGCAGCACACGCATGGAGGAGCAATCAAGGGGGAACGAAGAAGTCCTCGAGCAGCAGACGACAGAAATCCCCGCTGAGCAGGCGACAGGTGCCCCCAAGCAGCAGACGGAGATAAATCCGGAGCGACGGGCGGAGGAAACCCTAGAGCAGCAGGCGGAGCAGAGGCCGACTTTGGAGGAGATGAGACCTCCACCCCCGAGCACGGGGGTTGACCCCACAGCCACGCCTAGGGGTTCGTGCAGGCATCGCCGATTCAAAAAAGTGCACCTGCAGACGAAACGGTGAGTATCCTCGTGTTGGAGTTACTTTGCTAGCTTATCTTAGTGTTTTTGGCGCTTAACCAAATGATCTGATGCAGCGCAAGGCATATGGAGGGTCCGGACCCGTTCGCCCAGACTGGCGAGTAGCCTCGGATTGATCCTAAGGCGGAGGTAACGCCGGCAGCCCCCATGTCGGGGTCCCCGGGTGCTCGGTAGCCGGCAGAGAAGTCAACGACCACTGCGGGTGGACTTGGAGACGGCGAGAGGTCGGTGTCGGCAGAGGACGGGTCGGCGACAACACACGAAGCAACGGCGGGTACTGCCGGGCCCTCGGGAGCTGAAACTGGAGCTGTCGGCATTGCACCAGACTATGGGTCGATGGAACCAGAGGAGCATGAGGAGCTAACAGCGCCTCCTGAGGTGGCGCAGGGCATGGTCGGACCCACAGTCCGGCCAAAGAGTCCCCCAGTGGTACCGCCAACTTCTGTGGAAGAGGAGGACATGGTGGAGGAGATCATTCGTGCTGAGCCTCAAACCCAATCCATTTGAATCTTCCGCAAGCGCGGTGATGAGGTGGTAGTTGTCGAGGAGGAGGACACCCCCAAGGAGATGAGGCGGCTGAAATCCACCCTCACCGAAGTAGTAAAACAAATCGAGGTTAGTGTTGAATCATGAGTATTCGTCTTTGACATTTGAGATCGAACTCCATCATTGTCATTGTTAATTTTCAGGGGATAACTCGGACTGCCGAGCACCGGCACTAGTTAATAAAGAGGATGGAACCCCTCGTCGAAGAGAACCAAAAACTCAAGGAGGCAATGAACCTCTTGGAGAAAAACACCCAAAGGTCCCAGCGTGAGTGGGACCTCGCTGAATCCAACGCGCTGGACCTGGAACACCAGAAAGGGGTCCTGTCTGAGAGCTGGCGACTGCGAAAGAACAGCTGCGGAACAAATCCGAGCAGCTTGCCACTGCCTCCACACAACTGAAAGATGCTTCTAAGCAGTTGGAAAAGCTACAGAAAGTATCCGAGCAGAAGAAAGGTATGTGCGACCGGCGAAAGTGCTTTGCATAGTTGGATACACTTACTTTTGGTGATGATTGTTGCACTTGTAGAGCAAGATGTGGAGCTTGGACAGCTGCGCCAGGCCCTCGAACAACTCCGAGCAGAGAAGGAGAAAGAAACAGGGCGAGCAAACAAACTGGTCGAGGAACTGAACGGTGAGTACTCCCTGGTCGGGGTTGCTGATGAAGTAACTCTCTTGATTGATGGAACTTTGTAATGCTTGCCGACTACCATCGGAGGGTCAAGGCACAGTTCGATGTGCTGGAGCAGGACGCCCAGACCCAGAGGGATAGATTTGACGCCATAGTTACCGAAATCAACCCAGTGCTCGACTGCGTCGAACCAGAAGTGGCTCCTCAGCCCGACGGCAGGCCGCCTCGCCCGGACATCGTCATCGAAAGATGCAAGATGGCGTGGGAGAGCTTCAATCACGACGCCGTTGTTTCCGCCGCGACCCACACCCTTGCTATGGTTCGGTTCCACTATCCAGCCACTGACCTTCAGGCGATAGGGGGCGGGTACGCCGAGGGGCTGAGCGAAGCGGAGACCCAGCAACTGGAGGATTAGGTGGAAGACGCAGCGAAGAAGTTGGCTGGCGATATAGACCTGTTCGGTGAGACGAACGGCAATGGCGGAGCGCAATGATCTGCTTGGTGGATATCATCTGTATTTTCTGGATAGTGCAGTTAGAACGCGCGAAAGCATAAAAAACACTTATATACATGATAAATGTTATAAAGTGCATGTGTATACAGTCAGATTGTATTTCGGCGAAAAAATCTTCGTAGTTATGACCATAAGGTATTTATATGGAGTATAAGTAGAGTCCGAGCAGTTAGTTTGCTACTGACCCCCATGGTCTCAGCCAGTCCATAGTCCATGACGTCGAGCATGGAGCCCGTTCACGTGTAGGAGGAACAGGCGTGACCAAGGAACTGCAGCCGACCACCCATAACGCAGAGCACGGAGCTCGTAGCACGTGTAGGGAGAGATCAGAGATCGGGTCTTCTCCATAGAGAAAAGAGCGGAACGTGTGCTGCTTGGCAGTTATCGAAATAACTTGGAGATATAAATAGCATAAGCGGCATCCGAGCAATTAGTTCTGTGCTGAGCATTCGGCCTTGGTTAGCAAGTAGTCCATAACGTCGAGCGTAGAGCCCGTGCGCGTGTAGAAGAAACAGGCATGTCACACCCAAAAATTCCATTTTGGGTTGTGAATAGTTTTCACTGAATAAAATTAATGCTTTTATCATTTTTAAAGTTTCCAAGATTTAATTAGGTTTTTTGCAATTTATAATGTGAAAAATGCTGATTTTTAAATAACTTTTGTAATATAATGGGAAGGGTGTTGCATTCATGATGGTTGCATTTGGTGTTTATAAGTGCAAATTGTTTTGAAATATTATAGAGCGACGTTTCTTTCTCTTCGGGAATTTTTCTGACTTTTTCTAGAATTAAATTCTTTTTTTCTTGGGCTTAATATTTTTCCTGATCTTTGCAACAGTCTTTTCGTGAGCTCAAACAACTTTAGTTGAGTTCCCCATCCTTCAATCTATCTCAAGGATTTTTCTGAGCTCCGGGCTATTTTCGTGGCTTAAAAAGCAATTCTGGATTTTCTGGAATTATTTTAATTCACGAAATTAAAATAATCCCAAAACCCTATTTTTTCCACCGACCCAAATCCTGCCTATAAATACTTGCCGGTGTTCCTCTCGACGCAAGGGTTCCAGAAGTACATCCCGTTTCCGCAGCCGCCACCCGTAGCCTCCTAGATCGGACGCCGAAGTTCGAAAGAGGCTAAGTTTCCGGCGAGCTTTTCTAGGCAAACCGTCACGTTCCGGCGACAACCACCACCACCCAGAGGTAGATCTTTTCGTTCTCTACACCGTGGTATATCCTATTGCACGAATCCATCACCGTTTGACCGTTTTCCCATCTATTCTTCCTTCTCCGGCGAGATCCTCCATGGCCGCTGCTACTGCTGCCTGTTCCCTAGCCGCCCCGGCCGCCGTTGGCTAGCCGTGCCTGCTCCTTGGCCGGCTGCTCTTCATCCCGGGCCAGCCCACCACGGCCGCCCCCCCATGGCCGACAGTAACCCGTGTCTACTGTAGCGCGATTCAATCAGAGGTGGAAGAAGGACCTACTTGCAAATGAAGTTTTCTCGTTTCGCAGATAAGTCCATGGTTCATTTATTTTCCATCCTTTTTCATCCGTTATTCCTTCAAATCTAATCCGAATTCCGCTGTTTCAGTTTCATCTCTCCAATATGTATTTCTATCATTGTTTAATCCCACCAATACTGATTATTTTATTTATTTCAGCGCTTTTCAAGTAAAATACCTGGAATGCCCTCCCTTGTTTAAATCGTCCGGAGTCCGTATCTTTTTCGTCCAATCTCCGTTTTCAGCGGTTTTTGCGCTCACGCGATCGTAGAAACAAGACCTATGCATAAGTAACATTTTATTAAGTTGTTTATCATGTTTGGTATACTAATTTTATTTATTTATATATGTTTGCTTGTATGTCTATGCGCCCGAAGTTTGCCGCGATGGAAGAGAAGTCATCAGTGGATCCCGAAGACCAAGAGTTGAGTTGTTATGCGTTTCTAAGCCTAAGGCAAGTGACCTTGACCATCTTGCTCCTACATTTGTTTTACTTTGAGTTAGTGTAGTTAGACCATTAGTTGCATGCTGAGTCATAATTTGAATCCTATGTTAGGGTTTAATAGAACTTGATGTTATCATCCTTGTAACCTGGATTGGTTGGGTAGCTGTCTTGCTTAACTTGCAGTCTTGGGTTGGAAAGGTTATCATTTAATATTGATTAATGATTTATGCAACTTGGGTTGGTAATGTTTATAGCAACATGGTGAATAGGAATCCGGCAGGATGGTTGGTTTTGGTGGAGGTGTGTGCCAGATTTTGGGTAAATGTTTTCTAGTGGATTGTTGGAATTGGTGGAATGGATTGTGCTCATTCCTGCTTGGATTCTAAGGACCGGTTCATGGACAAGTAACCCGGCTTAATAGCACAACCTCGAGGGCTATATGGCTCTGGCCCTGGTCAAGTAATTAGTTTCCTCCAAGTTATGCTACATCGGGTTGGTTTGTGTGGCACAAGAGGGGGCTTCTGCAGTGGTGTTGGTACCCACTGTTAGCGGTTAGAAACCTTAGTGAAGGTGTAAAACAGACTTGGAGGGACTTTGTAAAGGCCTCGTAGTGTGACCCCGCTGAGCACCTAGGTAGTGTGAAGCGTGATGGGGAAACATGACTCGTGGTGAAAGTGTGCAACCTCTGCAGAGTGTAAAACTGATATATCAGCCGTGCTCACAGTCAAGAGCAGCCTGGACTTCTTCTTGATTAGATGGCTCTGGTTCAGTTGGGAGGCTTGGATGGAATCCAAGTGTTGGTTTGCTTGGATGGAATCCAGGTGTGGTGCTCGGATGGGATTCGAGTGTTGGTTACAGTGGTTCTCCGAGGTGAAGGAAGATCTCACCTAGTTAAATAGGCGCTTAAGGTTTAAGGTAATAGGTGTGTTGCTTAAGGGCTTGTGTTAAACCCTGTTAGCCTTTCCTTGTGTTGGCCCGCTTGTCATACTTTCCTACACTTGCGGAGTACATTTCGATGTGCTCACCCTTCTCTTTGTCCCCTTTGCTACCCCACCCAGCGGTTCGGACTAGAAGATGGAGTTTCTAGAAGATAGTGTTTCCTAAAGATGGTGTCGATGCTAGGTTGGTGTACCCCCGGTCAGCTGCCTAAAGGGATGGAGACCCTGCTCTGCTAGAACTCTAATGTAATTTTGTGTTTAGACCCTCTGGTCATTTTTGATATATGTAATCGCTTTGGTAATAAACATTGCAATGTATCATTTTGTCGTCGCATGTATGAATAAACAGATCCTGGCATACATGTGATGTGCATTCAGTTTTGTTTTATGAAACTAGGTGTGAGAAGGCGTGACCAAGGAACCACAATCGACCACCCATAACGCGGAGCGCGGAGCCCGTGGCACGTGTAGGGAGAGATCGGAGACTGGGTCTTCTCCGAATTGAACAGAAAAGAAAGTAGGCTGCTCGCTGATCGGCAAAATATCTTGGAAATTTAGAATAGAGTGTTCGGCGGTTTGGAGAAAACATGTGGCGAGATACGTTGGTGATTCGGAGGAAACATGTTTGGTGATTTGGAGAACACTTATTCGGCGATTTTCGGTGAAAATTTGTCGGCGTTTTGGAGAAAACGTTCGGCGATTTTGGAGAAACCCATTCGGCGATTTTGGAGAAAACCGTCTGGTGCTAGCTTTGGAGATTTGGAGAAACTTATTCGGTGAAATCGTGGTCGGCGATTTGGAGAAATCGTTCGGTGATTTAGGAGAAAACTCTTCGGCGAGTTCATATTGGAGATCATTATGGAGTATTGCGATGCTCGGCGACCGTACGTGGTGATTAAAACATAATGGAGAAAAGGAATAGAGCCAAATCATGGAGATCAAAACTTTATTCATCTAAAAGTGGAGAGTACATATCTGGAGCATTTCAAGGATAGAAACATATAAGGTGCTCGATGTGCCATGAGTTTTGAACATCGATCCCATCTAAGTCACATGAGCGATAAGAGCCTGGTCGGGTGACCTCTTTGATGACGTAAGGCCCTTCCCAAGGGGAGGAGAGCTTGTGCAACCCTTCGGTCTTTTGTTTTCTGCGGAGAACGAGGTCGCCGACGGTGAATGAACGATCTTTTACGTTGCGGTTATAGTACCTCCGCAAGCCTTCTAGATATTTGGCCGTGCGGACGTAGGTGATCAGGCGTTCTTCCTCGGCTCGGTCGACGTCCTCTGTCCGAATAGCTGCGGCTTGCTCTTCATCATAATTTTCCACCCTAGGTGCTCGGAAGGCAATATCCGCTAGTAGTATGGCCTCTGAGCCGTAGACCAAAAAACATGGAGACACACCGGTACTACGACTAACTTGAGTGCGCAGTCCCCAGACCACAGCTGGTAGCTCTTTGAGCCATCTGCCCGGATGCTTTTCTTCTTTCTGATATAGCCTCTTTTTGAGGGCGTCAAGGATCATACCATTAGCCCGCTCGACCTAGCCATTGGCTCTTGGATGGGCAACGGAAACGTATTTAACGGAGATGCACCGGTCTTTGCAGAAGTCCCAAAAATGATGGTCGGTAAACGTGGTTCTGAGGTTGGTGATGATGCTGTTCGGGAGACCGAATCTGTGTATCATATCTTCAAAGAGCTCGACTGCTTTCTTTGCAGTAGCTGAAACGAGCGGTTTGTACTCGATCCACTTGGAGAACTTATCAATGGCGACATATACATACTGGAAACCTCCTGGCGCTGGCTTGAAAGGCCCGATCATGTCCAGTCCCTAGCATGCGAAAGGCCAGGAAGCTGGGATGGTCTGCAGTTCTTGTGCCGGTACGTGTATTTGCTTGGCGAAAAACTAACATCCTTCACAGCGTCGGAGATGGCCGTGGGCCAGTAAAAACTAGCTCGGAAAGCTTTGTCGACCATGTTTCTCGAAGCCGCGTGATTGCCGCAGGAACTAGAGTGAATTTTGAGAAGTAGCTTTACCCCTTCACCTTGGGTGATGCATTTCTGTAGTATCCCTTCCTTGGCACTTTTCCTCATCAAGTTGCCATCTACCAGCACATAATGCTTCCTTCGGTGAATTAAATGTTCAGTTTCGGTCTTATCGGCGGGTACTTCGGCGCTGGTGAGGTACTTGATGAACTACTCCCTCCAATCGGCGATCGGCGAAGGTACCGCAAGTACCAACAGCTCGGCAGGGAGAACCTCTTCAACTTCCTTTTCTTCAGTAATGGATGGCGCCAAGAGATCTTGAACGAAGACCCCTGGCAGAACCACGGCGCGAGAAGAACCTATTTTTGAGAGCTGGTCGGCTGGCTGATTTTGATCTCGTACCACGTGGTGGTATTCGATACCGTAGAACTTCCTTTCAAGCTTCCTGATTTCGGCGCAGTATGCGTCCATCTTCTCACTGGAACAGGACCAGTCTTTGTTGAGCTGGTTGATAACCAGCACGGAGTCCCCGTACACCATGAGACGTTTGATGCCGAGCCCGACTGCTATACGGAGACCATGGAGACATGCTTCATACTCCGCGGCGTTGTTGGAGGCCAAAAAGTGTATCCGGAGGACATAGCAGAGCTTGTCTTTGGTCGGCGTAATGAACAGAATGCCCACGCCAGCACCGTTGATGTTAAGGGTGCCATCAAAGTACATCATCTAGTGCTCGGGGCAAGTGGCGGCAATGGGTTCTTGGATCTCGGTCCACTCAATGATGAAATCAGCAAGCGCCTGTGACTTAATGGTGGGTCTGCTTCTGAATTCGATGGAGTAAGTGCCGAGCTCAATAGCCCACTTGATGATACGGCCATTGGCCCCTTTGTTGCAGAGAATGTCCCCAGAGGGAACTCGGTGACCACGGCAATTTTGTAGTATTCGAAGTAGTGTTGAAGCTTGGGTGACGTAATTAGAATTACATATAACAGCTTTTGTACCTATGGATAACGAGTTTTGGGCTCATTAAGTACCTCGCTGATAAAGTAGACCGGACGTTGCACCTTGTAGGCGTGCCCAGCTTCCTCGCGCTCGACAACAATAGCAATGCTGACGACGCGTGAAGTAGCGGTGATGTAGATCAGAAGAGTTTCATCTGGTCGTGGCGTAGTCATGATCGGAGGCCTTGTTAAGAACAATTTAAGCTGCTCGAAAGCTGTGTCTGCCTCTTCTGACCAGGAAAAACGCTCGGAGGCCTTGAGGAGCCTGAAGAAAGGTAGCCCTTTTTCGCCGAGGCGCGATATGAAGCGACTTAAAGTAGCCATGTTGCCTGTAAGCTTTTGTATATCCTTGATGCATGTCGGCCATTTCATATTGGTGATGGCGGAGACCTTGTCAGGGTTAGGTTCGATGCCTCGAGCACTGACAATGTAGCCCAACAGTATACCGGATGGAACTCCAAAGATACACTTTGAAGGGTTCAGCTTCCATCAGTACTTGTTCAGGTTGGTGAAAGTTTCTTCGAGGTCGGCGATAAGGTTGTCAGCGGTCTTGGTCTTGACGACCACGTCATCGATGTAAGCTTCGACATTGCGACCGATCTGTTGGTCGAGGCACATCTAGATGGCACTTTGATAGGTAGCCCCATCGTTCTTGAGTCCAAAGGACATAGTTGTGTAGCAGTATGCCCCAAAAGGCGTGATGAACAACATCTTGATCTAATCTACTTCCTTGAGGGAGATATGATGATAGCCGGAGTAACAATCAAGGAAGGAGAGCAGTTCGCAGCCGGCGGTGGAGTCTACAACCTCGTCTATCCGAGGCAAGCCAAAGGGGTCCTTAGGGCAGTGTTTGTTAAGATCAGTATAACCAACACACATTCTCCATTCTTTATTCTTTTTTCAAATGAGAACAGGGTTTGCTAACCAATCTAGATGATACACTTCTTTTATAAATCCGGCTGCTAAGAGCCATTTTATTTCTACCCTAATAGCCTCCTTCTTGTCTGGCGTGAATCGGCGGAGTTTCTGCTTGATCGGTTTGGCGGTCGACGAGACATTCAAGGAGTGCTCGATCTTCTCCCGCGGTACCCCCGGCATGTCTGCAGGTTTCCACGCAAACACGTCGGTGTTGGCACGTAGGAAGGAGATGAGCGCACTTTCCTATTTGGGGTCATGGTGAGCCCCAATCTTCATGGTCTTGGAGGGGTCGTCGAGGCCGAGGCCGACCTCCTTGACTTCCTTGTACTTGGCGGAGGCACGAGGAAGCTCCAGCTCTAGGATCTCCATGTCATCGGTGGGTGCCATCTTGGCTTCGGCGACCACGCTAGCCATCTGGATGGAGAGGTCGGTGGCTTCGGCAAGGGCGAGACTCTCTGTCTCGCAGGCGTAGGCAACGGAGAGGTTGGCCCGCAGGGATAGGACTCCTACAGGCAAAGGCATCTTCATCACTAGATATGCATAGTGTGGTACGGCCATGAACTTGGCCAGAGCTGGCCGGCCAAGTATGGCGTGGTAGGCGGTGTCGAAATCAGCGACGTAGAAGTTGACATGTTTGACGCGGTAATTGCTTGTCGTGCCGAACTATACTGGTAGGGTGATTTCTCCAAGTGCTCTAGATGCCCTGCCAGGTACCACACCCCAGAAGGATGAGTCTAAGGGTGTGAGATCTGTTATCATGAGGCCCAACTCCCTTAGGGCCCCAGCGAAGAGTAGGTTCAAAGCATTGCCACCATCGACAAGGACTTTTCTGAAGAGCACCTTCTGGATGGTTGCGTCAAGGACGAGAGGGAAATGCCCTGTGTAGGGTATGTCCACCCACTGGTCGGCCCTGCTGAAGGTGATGGGGACCTCGGACCATGGGCGATAGCTGGGGTTGGCGGTGGTTTCCTCTGAAGCGACGGCGAGCACTCGTCGAGCGGTGAGCTTCCATTCTCTTCTGCTCTTGGTGGAGGTGAGGCCCCCGAAGATGGTGGCGACCACCTTGTCATGGTCCTAGAAAGCATTGTTATTGCCCCTAGGTGGTCGGCGGCCTCCGTTCCTGCCGTTGGCGTCGTCGTCCAGCTTTTTGTCCTGGAACTCCTTGGCCAGACCGAGGCAGTCTTTCATCTTGTGTTTGGCGTTCTTGTGGAGGGGGCACGGGCCGTCGAGGATCTTCTTGTACTGCTCATCATAGTTGCGCTTGGCGCGCGGCTCATTGACGGTAGCGACAAAGTGGTCTGGGCGGCGGTGGCGATTCTGACCAGGCTTGGATCCTTTTGGTCGATCACGACTATTGTCTCGGTGGAAACTACGGTCATCATAGCGGCGATCGTTGTGGCGTCGGTTGTCGGGGCGGTCATCGTAGCGGCGAGGTGGGTGATTTGTTCCCGTATCTTCATTGAAACGCACCTCAGCTTCCTCTGCGTCAGCGTACCAGTTGGCGATCGTGATCATCTCGCCGATGCCTGTAGGTGGCTTGCGGTTGAACTTGGAATGGAGCTCGCGGTGATGAAGTCCTCGGACAAAGGCGGTGATGACCTCAGCTTCCGTGATGTTGGGAATAGAATTCCTCATCTCGGAAAAGCGTCTGATGTAGCTGCGGAGGAGCTCGGATGGCTTTTGGGTGATGCGGTTGAGATCATGCTTGGTGCCCGGCCACATACATGTGGCCATGTAATTGTCAGTGAAGACTTTCTTCAGCTCTTCCCAAGATCCGATGGAATCCAGGGCAAGGCTTGTGAACCAGCTCATGGCGGCTGCATGAGCATGACAGGGAGATAATTTGCCATGCCGTTGGTGTCTCCTCCGGCGGCGCGGACAGCAGTTGCATAAGCCTGTAGCCACTGAGTTGGGTTCATCCTTCCTTCATAGGGCTCGACCTCGGTGATTTTAAAACCACAGGGCCACTGGAGTGTTCGGAGCGCCCTGGTGAAAGCTGGGGGCCCTTCCGGGTTGTCGGCGCCGTTGTCTTCAGCGTTGCCGGCGGCGATCAGCTCTAGAGCTGAGTCCGGATTATCGTACTCTTGCTCGTACTCCTAGCGACGGCGTACTTCTTCATGGCGACCGAAGCAACGTTGCTCGATACACCGTCGTGCATCCCAAAGGTTACTGAGGTGCACTCGAGCGTCCTGTTCGACCTCTTGGTCGTGCTGGCAATGATGCTCGGCGCGGTGGCCCCTGGCTCCCCCCTGGAGAGGTAGTGACTGGTCGGCGAATCGACTTTGACTGGGGCGGCGATTGGATCTAGGCACAACTGATCGGCGAATCATGCTCGTGGAGCACGAAGGTCTCTGATCCTATCGGATCTCATTGACTTGATAGTGTGCCGCTTTAAGCATAGCGGCGACCTTGGCGAGCTCGCGCGTCTATGGGAGGCGGGCGAGCTCGTTGGCGGCCACCGCCAGATGGGCGCTTGGAGTCTTGAAGATGTCGTGGCCGTCAACGTGGAGAAACTCTTCGTCGAGGTTGCGGTGGAGCGGCCTTCCTTACAAATCGAATTGGTTGTCACGAGCGGCCTCGGCCATTGCAAGGGCGCGCTTGTTTTCACGGCGTTGCGCGCGGTTGATGTTCCTGTTTTCATGAGCGGCGCGTTCCTCATCGGTTTCGCCGTTCTTGGGAGGGCTGTCGATGCTGACGTTGAAGATCGCGCCACCCTAGAAAGGCGGGAGAGGGGGTTGCTCGGTGAAGGTTTCAACGAGGGTCTCCGTGGAGCCCTGGGATTCGGAGTCCAGATTTCCCTCTAGGATGGTTTGGAGGGATGCTCCGGGGCCTCGGCTAGCATGCAGCATGTTGACCGTCGACGGGAGCTGATCGGCGAGAGGATGGATATCCCCCACCTGGTCGGCGAATTTGCCCCTCAAGGCGTCTTGGTATGTAGCGGTGGTGTTGGCGAGCCCGAAGGGCAGGGCCATAACCCCCGGAGTTTGCTGAACAGCTTCCGATAGATACAGATCGGAGGGTGGTCGGTGCTGAACGAAAGTGTCCAGAGCCGACTCGGCGATGGAGAGACAATCAGCGAGCTTCAGACCGACCCGATCGATGGATTCGATCAGATTGTCACTGTTGATGTGCCTCCTCTAGTAATGAGGAAGCGAGCGGCGAGTCATTGATGAAGACGACCTCGGAAGTGGTTCCAAGATCGGATCTACAGTTGCAGGTGCAGGGGAGGTCGGCGCAGAACGAATCTGTACCGGCTCGAGGAGCTCTCCGACTCCGTCAGCGTTGATGACCCATGAGATGGATCCGACCGTGAAGATCTAGCCGGGCTGCGGGAGGGACGAAGATCCTGCAGAAAAAGCCATCTTGTTTGACAAGGAAACAACACGCACACCCCTACCTGGCGCGCCAACTGTCAACAGAATATCATCGGCAGTCCTTCGAGGGGTATCCCACGAAGGTAGATTGATCGGCAGAGGAACGCGTGATCAAGAACAAGAAGGCAACAGAGACACACGAGTTATACAGGTTCAGGCCGTCAGTATGACGTAATACCTTACTCCTATGGTCTGTTGGTTTGTATTAGCTATCATATGATATGCCGTGATTTTGGAGGGGATCCCTGCCCGCCTTATATAGTCCGGGGGCAGGGTTACAAGTCGGTTAGATCTGAGAGATAACCAGAAAGTAATAACAGATTACAAGAATCATGGGATCATACATATCCTAATAGATCTCGTAGTATCTTCAGGATATCCTTCCTATATCTTGCGGGAGGCGCCGAGCAGAATCGTGTCCCGCAAGGCTTCATCTTGTGCACTGGGCCGCCCCTGCCCATGTGATCCGCCATAGGTATATAGTGTCGTACCCCCCACAATCCTTAACCTTGTCGTCCATCCTTTGAAAACCAAAATGATTTCCATCGTAGGGGCATGACAATTATGATTGCCCTATCAATTGCCATTACTAAGACCTAACTTAAATTGCCTCTGCAAAACACACGTTAGTCATAGTAATCTTGTATTGACATTAATCACCGAAACCCAACTAGGGGCCTAGATGCTTTCAGGCTCCACGTCGCGGCCCTGTTCGTCACTAGCGCCATACGCAGGCGTCGTCAGTCAGTCGTGGCGCTCCACTCTATTTCGATGGGCGACGTGGTCAATAGGTACTCCTGTCAGAAGCCATACGGGGATTAGGCAGCACAGCGCCGGCACGCCCGACACTGTTGGTGACGTGAGCCCCTAGGTATGGTCCGTCGTGGCCACGGGTCACGTCGAGACATGCCCGCTTCCCTCCCGGTGTCAGAAGTTTGACCCTAGGGCCATACTCTTAGACTCGTAGTGGTTGGAGACGGTATGGATTCCCGTCGGGCGAGATGGAACCCGCGCCCGAGGGGTCTAGCGAGACGGAGCCGGCACCCTCGAGGTCGGGCGAGACGGAGCCCACGCCTGAGGGGTCTAGCGAGACGGGGCCCACGCCCTTGGTGTCGTGCGAGACGGAGCCCGTGCCGAGGGGTCTGGCGAGACGGGGCCTGCGCCCTTGGGGTCGGGCGAGATGGAGCCCGCGCCCTCGGGGTCGGGCGAGACCTTAAATACGTCTTGGACCATCCGGACAAAATAACGTTCGTGGCCGTTAACTTCCTTCCTCCGGGTATCCCTAATATCGATACCCGACAAACATATTCAAAGTGTGCAACATCCCCCGATCTACTTTTACAACATCCATATGAAACAAATGCAACATACATCTGAAATGCCTAAAACACTTGAAACATACACATGCAAAATATGGGAGGGGAAGGCTGGGCCGGCCAATTCCGGCCGTCGGGGTGGAGGGAGCTCGGTCGCCAGGGTGAGAGAGGGTGCCGCCGGGGGTGAGAAGGGTGCCGCGCCAGGGTGGGGGAGAGCCGCCCACTCCGTTGTAACATCGTCGTGCCACCTCCATGGATCTCGCCTGGGCGGGGGAGAGGGCCACCAGATCCGCGGGTGTTGGGCGCTGCAGTGGGTGAGGACGCCGGGGTGGGGGAGGGGCACCGCCGGGGTGGGGGAGGAGGCCGCCGGGCTGGGGGAGCGTGCACACCGTGGTGGGTGAGGGCGCTGTCGCCGGCCAGGGAGGCAGCCATGGCCGCGCGTCGGGGTGGTGCAGGGCACGAGCGCGGACGAGATAAGAATGGGGAGGAGGAAGCAATGGCGAGCGACGCGTGCGGGAGTGAGCGGTGGGAGACGTCTGTCCGAATAGGGATTTGTTTTTTGTTTGGAGCCCGCTCTTGGGGAGCCGCGTACGGACGTAGAGTCACGGATGGGCGTTCTGATAGGAACATTATCGTTTGGGTTTCATGCATACTTGTCTTTTACTGTCTTTAAATACTGTATATACTTTTTTTACCTACACTACACCAATTGTAGGTGCTGTTTGGATTTTTTTTCCAAGCGAGAAATCTCATTCCCATTATGACATAACGGAAATACAAGCATTCAGAGTTACAGGTAGACAGAAACTAAGATGAAAGACAGGTGTTGTTTGGATAGCCAACATGTTTCTTTGATACTGTAGGACAAAGCTATGGCGGGACAAATTCAACATATCGATTGAAAAATTCAAGCCTCATATTATCTTGCTTGTTTAGATGGTGGAACTAACACGTTGAGAATCGTGCCACGTTGCATCGATATAGTAGTTGCAGCGAACGTTTATGGAAGAATTAGGACGCTGTCCTAGATTGACGACCTGTTGCCATATATAAATCATATATATGCCGGACTTGAATCCATATGCTAGCATACTTTTATATATTATTATAACACCACCAAGATGATTTGTGGCTCGGGCACCATGGATCACCGACCCAGCAGCAGCAGGAACCCATGCCTTTCTATGCTGCTCCTCGTCGCTGCTGTTCTCGTCCTCTCTTGTGCAGTCCATGGCATGACGGCGGATGGCAGCACGGGAATAGGCAATTGATCGATCCACCGCTGCTCTCTACAGTATATCTCTACAAATTGCTCCCAGTTTTTTTCTGACAAAAGTTTAATTTGCATCGACATGCATGTATGCAATTCTTCGTTGCCGGATGCATGCGCGCAGCTGCAGGCACTAACGAGGCGCAGCAGGCCGACAACGGGAACGGCAGCGGCGACTGGCACGGCCGCAACCACAGCCATAGCCACGGCCACCACGGCGGCGGCGGCGGCGGGAAAGACAAGCCGGGGACGCCGGCCGCCGCCTCCAACCCTTGGGTCATCTCGGCAGGGGCAGCACCGCGGCCTCAAGTAGTGTCGGGGCTCACGGCAGCCACCATCGTCCTCGTCACTGGAGCCGCCGTTTATTTCTTGGTCGCTTGCAACTTACTAGTTTAGTCCTACAATGTATCTCTATTACGATTGTACTACTCATTGACAAAGATGAATTTTGCAAGGAATATAATGCTGTCTTCGATCCAACAGCCTGGCAAACTTTTTGATTTCACATGACCAACATCGTTCCTTCAATCTTGGTCGATCGGACGGCTGTGATAATTTCTTTTTCTTTATCTCTCAGCAAGCAATTGTAATCCTTTTCTCTCCTACACACAGGACACAGTTCGTTCCACTGAAATTTGCCTCGTGCTGATGCTTATCCTGATTTACTGTGAAAGGAAAACACGGTTCGTTCGCTGAAAAGTATTGTTGAAGTAGTGCCGCGAAACAGGACGAGTGTTGATAGGCTCAACCCCTGCATCACCCCCACCACTGCCTCTGAGCTATGCACTCAGCATGTATTGAGAGCAAAATTAAAAGTGACTGTAAAGTGCACGTGCTAACGCCACGGCTTCATTTCAGGTTTGCACATAAAAACAATCAAACGACGATATTTTTCTTACAAAGGGGGGAGAATGATGTTTGATCATGATGAACCAGTCAACATCGTTATTCAAACATTAAGATTCTTAGAGAAAGTGAGAAATTAAACAACTTGATTGATGGCAAGACATTCGAATTGGATAAGTTCACATTCGAATTTGGAAATTAAACACGAAGAACCTTAAAATTGGGCCAGCTAAAACTGGCCAGGCTGGAGGATACGGCCCAGTAAAAACTACAAAGCGGCCCAGAACACCTTGCATCCGGCCCAGGCCAATTTAAGCACTATTCACTAGTTCGCGGTGGCCGCTCGCGCCCTGCTCGTCGTGACGGCCGTCGTCGTTCTCCTGTGATGATTATCTGCTCACCTGCATTATTTACTCGACTCGTCTGCATACGTGTACATATCTCAGCACAACACCTAGCATAGCCAGAGATATCCTTTGGTGAGATTGATGGTAGATGGATACATACATGCATGGATTCTTCTACGTGTTGCACATCTCTCACTCTTTAGCATTGGAAATTGGAACGGAACTGCTCTTATTTGAACGTCCGGACCCGAATAAAATATCGGACGCCTACGGCATGTTCCTCTTCCTACCATCTGACTATTCATTCTTATCCACTCGTTCAAGGCTCAGCTCCACATTTCCTATCTTATTTTCTACTTTTAGTCTTCACCATGGGCACCCTCGCTTCACATCTTCCTTGTTCTCCTGTCACAGCAAGCCAAGCGGACAACACAACGAGCTCGGCTATGCTTGCCATCTCAAGATGAAGCAATTCCTCGTGGTGAAGCCTGGAGGTGAGCATTGTGACACAGGGGATGGGGCAGCACCGGTGCCAGCGAGCTCCAGCCCACAGGCCGAGCCTCGCGCCCTGCTGACTTCGAGACTAGCCCCTCCCTCCTCCCCCTCTTGGATGGATCTCTATTGCTGCGTTGGAGGAGCATGAGGCTCTGATGCATTTGTGGGCAAGGAGCAAGAGGCAGAGTAGTGGTGCGCTAGTGAGCGGAAGGCGATGGGCGTGTGGCCAGGGCTGGAGTTCCTCGCCAAGATCGGTTTCAGCGGATCCTTCATTCTTGTCTATGTTGCAATATATGATTGTTTATGTTGCATTGATCTTTTTGGAGCCGTTGCATTGACTCATTCGGGATGTTGCACCGCAAAATAAGCAGATTTTGATATGTTTCTATTCAAGCTGCATTTTTTGGATGTTGCGGCAATTATACCTATATATATGTTCCAACAATAAGTTGGTCTTGTTGCAATGACTTTTTTCTACATGTTGCTGGTTTGTTTGGTCGAGGTCGAGAGCGAGATGGAGATAGACATGTGTTTTTCTATGTTGTAGTTGCAAGTTTTTCGATGGTGCAACAAGCGACCTAGTTTTTTTAAAACATTCTCTATTGTGTTGCTGCAGGTTTTCTCTAGTTGTTTCATAAGATGATTTAAAATGTTGCAACAACTATGTTTTAAAGTTGCAGCAGATTTTCTCTAGTTGTTTCATAAGATGATTCAAATTGTTGCAACTTGTTTTAATGTTGCAGCCATATCTCTCTCCCTTCCCTTCTCTGCCATGTTCGGGTGGTGCAGCATGAGGTTGTATGTTGGTGCACGGGTTGTGCCCCACTGAGCGTGGGTGCTCCACCGTGGCCGAGTGAGGCGAGCGCATGGAACATGATGGGAAAGAAAGCCGGGTGCGTGGCATGGTAAACGTGCGAGCAGAGATATAATTTATTTTAATCATGGAGGCCGGTGGGTCAACACAGCGTCTCATATTTGGCGTTCGGGCGCTAGTAGTTCCAAAATTAAAAAGAAAGACATCATCTTATTCTCCTATATTTCACGGATGGAAAGATATAAAGGCTAGCTGGACTGGTGTTCTGTCGAACAGACCAAAATCGTGCCACATTGTTGGATATAATATGGGATTGGCCCATATAATATTTAATAATCAAATAAAACTTTATGGTACGTAACATTAAGTGTTGTATAGTTTAATATCATACGAGATTTTGACTGAACGCTGACTCAGCTTATATGGTCGGAAATTATTCATCTAAATTGAGAAGCTGAGAAAATGATAAAGGCGTGCCACACGTGCGCGCGCCGCCGCCGGCCGGGCTGGGACGAGGCCGAGGCCGTGGGCGTGGGCGTGGGCATGGCGTGGCGAGGCAGGCAGGCTTCCCGTCCCCATCCCTTCCACTTCCCGTCTCCTAGGACTCTCCGCAGCCTTAGTCCCTTCCCCTGTCGTAGCCATATATCCGCAGTCTAGACCCCCGTCTTCCGCAACCGTTCCCGAGAGAATCCACATCTCCGTAGCCTTCTGTCTTCCCCGTCCCGTTCCTCTGCGTGCACGGAGTAGCGAGAGAGCAGGTGCCTCCGGAACCCTCGTTCGCCAGAGAACCTTGCACGGGGTGCGCGGCGATTAGGTTTTTGGGGAGCGATCCACGACTGCTCGTTCAGATCCCGTCTCCTTCCCGGTGATTGCCCACGAAACCGCAAGTTGTCTTCTTCCTGGTGATCCGTTCGTGGGACTGCACTGCGAACATCGTCCTACATCGACTGTGGTCCGCGACTTCGAGCAACGCACTATGTCGACTAGTGCGAATGGAGCCTCCAATGCCCTCGGCATGGGACCCTCCGCTGGGTACAGTCTAATCTATCTGATTACTGTTATCTACATTTTTACTGTATTTATCTGTATGTCATCTTTGCATGCTGTAGCGTTCGTTAGAGAAATACACATGCATATATATGCCGTCAAGAACCTGCTAATGTTATATTTCTGGATTAAACTGATAATGAAAATGCCTAAATTTCTAACAATTCAAAAACCTAATGTTAGGCAATTTTCTGTCAATGGTTTTGCTGCTGCTTTGAAGCCAAATAATTTTGATGGCAAGAATTTCATAATATGGTATGCCAAGATGGTATTGTGGTTGACTACAATGAACTGCTATCACGCCGCACAGAGGAAGCCTGAACCGTTTCCTCCTGAGGAGGAGCAAAAGTTTTTTGCTGTCGATAACCTGTTTCGAGGCGCCGTGATTAGTGCACTTCAACCCAAATATGAGAAAACTACATATCTTGCACATTAGGCAAAGAGTTATGGGATGCTCTTGAGGCAAAGTTTGAGGTTTCTGATGCTGGCAGTGAGCTGTACCTTATGGAGCAGCCGCATGACTACAAAATGGTTGAAAATCGTTCTGTGGTCGAACAGGCTCATGAGATATAGGCGCTAGCGAAGGAACTAGAACATTTTCCATGTCTGTTGCCCGACAAGTTTGTGGCCGGCGGTATAATCGCTAAGCTGCCACCTTCTTAGAGGGATTTTGCTACTTCTCTAAAACACAAGAGATAAGAGTTTAGCATGGCTGAGCTTATTGGTTCTCTTGATGTTGAGGAGAGAGCGAGAGCAAAAGACAACCGTGGAAAAGGAGTTGAGTCTTCCGCAGCCAATATGGTGCAGAAGAAAAACTCATTTGCATCTCGTAATAAAAAGAAGAAGAACATGCAAGAGAACAACAATGCAAAGCCCAAGCAGACTGCACAGTTTAAGAAGAAAAACAACAAGAAATGTGGAGGTTGCTTTGTTTGTGGGAGTGATGAGCATTGGGCAAGTGCGTGCCCAGACCACAAATATAAGCAAGAAAAGAAATCAGCAAACATGGTAATTAGCGAGACTGGAGGAGGAACATCTGGGTATGGTAATTCTTTACCTTTTGTTCTTTCAGTTTGTATTTCACCTGAGTGGTGGATGGATAGTGGTGCTAATATTCATGTGTGTGCTAATGTTTCTTTGTTTATTTCCTATCAGGCCGACAGGAGTGGAGCCTTTCTGATGGGAAACGGTTCGCATGCGCGTGTTCTTGGTGCTGGTACGGTCGTTCTGAAGTTTACTTTGGAAAAGACGGTGCTATTAAAGAACGTGCATCATGTCTCCTCCATAAAAAAGAACCTTGTTAGCGCTTCTCAGATGTGTCGCGATGGCTTTAAAATTATACTTGAGTCCAATAAATGTGTTGTGTCGAGACATAGAACATTTGTTGAAAAAGGTTATGATTGTGGAGGCTTGTTCCGCTTATCTTTGCTTGATGATGCGTGTAATAAAGTAGTGAACAATGTTAATGTTTCGGATGAGTCGAATATATGGCATTCACGACTTTGTCACATCAATTTTGGCTATCTCACGCGGCCTGCAAATCTGAATTTAATCCTAAAATTTAACTTAGTCAAAGAGTCTAAGTGCCAGGTGTGTGTGCAATCGAAGCAACCGCGCAAGCCTCACGAGGCTGCTGAGGCGAGGAACTTGGCACCATTAGAACTCGTTCATTCTGATTTATGCAAAATAAATGGCGAATTGACTGAAGGCGGTAGACGATACTTCATGACATTTATAGATGATTGCACTAGATTTTGCTACGTGTATTTATTAAAAACAAAAGATGAAGCGTTGCATTATTTTAAAGTCTATAAAGCTGAGGTAGAAAATCAACTTGAGAAGAAAATCAAGTGTTTGCGGTCCGATCGCGGGGGAGAATATGTCTCAAATGAATTTTCTGAGTTTTGCGCGGTGCATGGAATTATTCATGAGAGGACACCACCATACTCACCACAGTCCAATGGGATTGTAGAGAGAAAGAACCGCACTCTAACTAATTTGGTTAATGCCATATTGGAGACTGCGGGACTATCTAAGGAATAGTGGGGTGAGGCTATATTGACAGCATGTCATGTCTTAAATAGAGTGCCCACAAAGAACAAAGAAATTACACCATTTGAGGAATGGGAGAAGAAGAGATTAAATCTCTCTTATATGCGAACTTGGGGTTGTTTGGCAAAGGTGAATGTGCCAATAAACAAAAAGCGAAAGCTTGGACCAAAGACTGTTGATGGTGTTTTTTTTGGTTATGCTATTCACAGCGTGGGTTATAGATTTTTAATTATAAACTCTAGTGTTCCTGAGATGGCTGTTGATACAATTATGGAATCTAGAGACGCTATATTTTTTGAGAATGAGTTTCCCATGAAAAATGCACATAACACAACTAGTCATGAATTTATAATTCCCCATGAGCATGAAAATTTTACTCCGATAGAATAGATTGAGGAACCCTATGTGCAAAATCATGAGGAGGATGACACTATAGTCAACAGGAAAAGCAAGAGACAGAGGACTGCAAAGTATTTTGGTGATGACTATATTGTGTACCTTGTGGATGACACACCAACGACCATTGAAGAGGCATATTCCTCTCCTGATGCTGACTTATGAAAGAAAACAGTACGGAGTGCGATGGATTCTGTTATGTCTAATGGAACTTGGGAATTAGTTGATCGTCCCTATGGGTGCAAGCCTATAGGTTGCAAATAGGTGTTCAAGAAAAAGCTTAGACCCGATGGTACAATTGAGAGGTACAAGGCAAGGCTTGTGGCCAAGGGTTATACTCAAAAGGAAGGTGATGATTTCTTTGATACTTATTCACCGGTTGCCCGATTGACCACAATTCGAGTTTTGCTTTCCCTGGTAGCCTCTTATGGTCTTATCGTTCATCAAATGGACGTTAAGACGGCTTTCCTAAACGGAGAGTTGGAGGAGGAGATCTATATGGATCAGCCTGATGGGTTTGTAGCAAATGATCAAGAAGGCAAGGTGTGTAAATTATTAAAGTCATTATACGGCCTAAAACAAGCTCCTAAGCAATGGCATGAGAAGTTCGACAGAACTTTAACATCTGCTGGCTTTGTTGTGAATGAAGCTGACAAATGTGTGTATTATCGGTATGGTGGGGGTGAAGGAGTCATTTTGTGCTTATATGTTGATGATATACTGATCTTTGGATTCAGCCTCAAAGTGATCAAGGAGGTGAAGGAATTTCTATCTAAAATTTTTGAGATGAAAGATTTGGGAGAGGCTGATGTTATTCTTAATATCAAGCTTCTGAGAGAAGGTGATGGTGGGGTAACTCTGTTACAAACCCACTATGTGGAAAAGGTGCTGAGTCGCTTTGGGTTCAGTGACTGTACACCTGCTTCTACATCTTATGACCCTAGTGTGCTATTAAAGAAAAATCGGAGAATCGCAAGGGATCAATTGAGATATTCCCATATCATTGGTTCGCTCATGTATCTTGCTAGTGCAACAATGCCTGACATCTCATTTGCTGTGTGCAAGCTGAGCCGGTTTGTGTCAAACTCGGGAGATGATCACTGGCGTGCTCTTGAGAGAGTAATGCGCTACCTAAAAGGGACCATGAGCTATGGTATTTGTTATACCGGACATCCAAAAGTGTTGGAAGGCTACTGTGATGCCAACTGAATTTCTGATGCTGATGAGCTTTATGCCATAAGTGGATATGTGTTTTCGCTTGGAGGTGGCGCTGTTTCTTGGAAGTCTTGCAAGCAGACTATCTTAATGAAGTTTACAATGGAAGTAGAACTCACAGCATTAGACACTACTAGATCTGAGGCTGAGTGGCTTCGTGATCTCCTTATGGATTTACCGGTTGTTGAAAAACCCATACCGGCTATTTCTATTAACTGCGATAACCAGACTATGATTACAAAGGTTAATAGTTCTAAGGACAACATGAAGTCCACAAGGCATGTTAAGAGACGACTAAAATCTGTCAGAAAAATTGAGAAACTCCGGAGTAATAGCGTTTGACTATGTTCACACGTCTAACAATCTGGCAGATCAGTTCATTAAGGGTCTGTCACGCAACGTGATAGAAAAGTGCATCGAGAGAGATGGGTTTGAGACCTACTTGAAATTTACTATAGTGGTAACCTGTTCTACGTGATCAGTAATCCCGTGAAGTAGGATGGTAAAACAAGCTAGTAGTAAATTGTGAGAAAAGATCATTAGTAAGACTCATTTCTGATGCATATCTTTCCTTTCTGTAAAGAAGGCTGGCTTTTGTCTTAATGTGTTCCAAGTGGCTTGTCAAAGCAAAGATGTTGTCCTATAGAACATCTTTTGAGTAACACACCTATATGAGTCAGACTGCTGGTCACAGTCTATAAGATTTGGGTGATCACTAAATACTCATGAAAGGCACTGAAGTATGACTTATATGCTTCAAATAGAGGGGATGCCTTTTGCTGCCCAATATCAGCTAAGGACTTTAGTGATATTCACCTTACACAAAACTGTCAATTTAAGGCTTAGTCCATTGTTCAGTTGTGACTGAGTGAAACTATTATTCTAGATGGATGTTCAACTTAACAGTCTCCATCGAAACACTGGTATATAAAAGAAATATGGTTCTAAGACTACATTGTTACAAACCCTAGAGTTTGGTGTGGATTGTTGTATATAATATGGGCTTGGCCCATATAATATTTAATAATCAAATAAAACTCTATGGTACGTAGCATTAAGTGTTGTATGGTTTAATACCATATGGGATTTTGACTGAACGCTGACTCGGCTTATATGGTTGGAAATTATTCATCTAAATTGAGAAGCTGAGAAAAGGATAAAGGCGTGCCACACGCGGGCGCGCGCCGCCGCCACCGCCGCCGGCCGGGCCATGGGCGTGGGCGCGGGCGCGGGCCGTGGCGGGCGCGCGACGAGTGAGCGGGCGGGCGTGGCCAGTCTTTTGTCACTTAAATCCACATTATCACGGGAGTTTCGCTCCTTGATTGTGGAGGCGAGCTGACTGCGTCAGTTACCGTCCCTTCCGCTTCTCGTCTCCTGGGACTCTTCGCAACCTTAGTCCCTTCCCCTGCCGCAGCCATATATCCGCAGTCTAGACCCCCGTCTTCCACAACCGTTCCCGAGAGAATCCACATCTCCGCAGCCTTCTGTCTTCCCCGTCCCGTTCCTCTGCGCGCACGGAGTAGCGGGAGAGCAGTGTCTCCGGAACCCTGGTCTGCTAGAGAACCTTGCACAGGGTACGCGGCGATTAGGTTTTTGGAGAGCGATCCGCAACTGCTCGTTCAGATCCCGTCTCCTTCCCGGTGATTGCCCACGAAACAGCAAGCTGTCTTCTTCCTGGTTATCCGTTTGTGGAACTGCACTGCGAACATCGTCCTGCATCGACTGTGGTCCGCGACTTCGAGCACGCACTATGTCGACTAGTGCGAATGGAGCCTTCGATGCCCTCGGCATGGGACCCTCCGCTAGATACAGTCTAATCTATCTGATTACTGTTATCTGTGTTTTTACTGTATTTATCTGTATGTCATCTTTGCATGCTGTAGTAGCGTTCGTTAGAGAAATACATATGCACATATATGCCGTTACGAATCTGCTGATGTTATATTTCTGAATTAAACTGATAATAAAAATACCTAAATTTCTAACAGTTGCATCGATAAAGTAGTTGCAGTGAGCGTTTATGGAAGAATTAGGACGCTGTCCTAGCCTCCTAGATTGACGACAAGTTGGCCGTGTGATGGAGCCTGTGCAACAGGGAGACTGCACTCAATTTTTTTTTCCCAAAATCTTGCATGCATGGATATGTATAGGAAGTGTTCGGCTGGCTGGTTGAATAAATTAAAATACTATTTTGGCTGAGTTGTTGTGAGAGAAAAATACTGTTCTGGCTGAAAGACACTGTTCATATAAACAGTACCCGCATGAGTGGGCTGGCCAGCGCCAGCCAGCCGAACACGCCCACAGTTGCAGCGAGCGTTTATATGGAAAAAAGAGGACCTGGTGCCATAATCAGATGCCGGACAGAGACTTATAACTCTGAATCGATTCCATACGCTAGCATGCGTTGTAGTATATATTATTACACCACCAAGATGATTTTGTGGCCGAGACATCCATCCTTCCATCGATCCAGCACCATGGATCACCGACACCGACCCAGCAGGAACCCATGGCTTTCTATGCTGCTCCTCGTCGCTGTTGTTCTCTTTCTGTCTTGTGCAGTCCCTGCCACGGCTGATGGCAGTAGCACCAGCACGGGAATAGGCAAGTGCTCGACCGACCGCTGCTCTCTCGCCTAATCCCTGCCGGTTCCTTTTTTTTTTCTGACTAAAGTTTGCATGCGCGCAGCTGCAGGCACTAACGAGGCGCAGCAGGCCGACAGCCGGAACGGCGGCGACTCCCACGGCCGCAACCACAGCCACAGCCACGGCCACCACGGCAGCAGCAGCGGCGGGAAAGACAAGCCGGGGACGCCGGCTGCATCCTCCAACAACAACCCTTGGGTCCTGTCGGCAGGGGCAGCACCGGGGCCTCAAGTAGTGTCCGGGTTCACGGCAGCCACCGGCGTCATCGTCCTCATCACTGGAGCCGTCGTTTCTTGGTCGCTTGCAACTTATTAGTTTCGTTTTTACTTATAATTAATACTCGTATAATGTTCGTATCTTGATTACGCTTGCAACTTATAATGTTTAGTTTATACGTATAATACTCCTATAATGTTCGTATCTCGGCTAAGATTGTACTCACTTTCCCATTGACAAAGGTGAATTTTGCAAGGCGGAATATAATGCTGTCTTCGATCCAACATTCTGGCAAACTATTTGATTTCAGTTGGCGAACACCGTTCCTTCAATCTTGGTCGGACGGCTGTGATATTTTCTTGGTCTTTGTTATCTCTCAAGCAAGCAATTGTAATCCTTTTCTCTCCTATATACATTGTGACAACAAAAAGTGATTGAGAAGTTCAATTTCAAATTTGAAAATTAAACATTAATGAGCAAAAAGCATTGGAATTGGGCCGAAAAGACGAGTTTCAGGAAAAACCGAACAGGCCACTTTGAAAACTAGCCTAGATCAGTTTGGAAATCAGCCCACAGGCCAATTTAAACACTATTCACTAGCCAGCACAGCTAAAACGGGCTAGGCTGAAGACTACGGCCCAGTACAAACTAAAAACTGGCCCAGGATACCTTGCATTGCATCCGTGCCAATTTTCATGCTGGCATTATGCAAACCGCACGGGTAATATAATATTAACTAGATAAATGCCCGTGCTGCTGCACGGGGCCAAATTCTTTTGAGTGAACCTTAGTAATTGGACGTGAACGTGTGAGCTATGAGGATTTTGTATTGGATGCGGACATGTAGATTTTATTTTTGTATTGTAATTGGGTAGGACTTGAACGCGTGAGCTTTGAAGACTTCGTAACGGACACGGACATATGGATTTGATCTTCGTATCAGAACCGGGTGAAACACGAACGTGTGTCGAGTGAAGGATGAATAGTGATCTTGACATGATCACTTGAAATCTATTAAATCCATTTTATATTGCAATAACTGTGTTCACCACGGCTATTTAAGATGAATTTGAGGGAATTGTTATTTGCATATGTCTATCTTATTAAAACTATTTTATTTGACTTTTTAGGAGATTGATTTATTTTCTTACAGGAGAGAGATTATTCCTATCATTTTTCTGTGTATATGTGTGTGATTTGTTTCGTCGGTGTCAGCAAAGATTTCTTGTGTATGAATATGTGCATGATCTTTTTTTGTTGCCGTAAGTCAAGCCCTTGCTGAATTCCTCTGTTTTAATATGTGCCTGATCTGTTTCATTGGGATGTAATCAGTCCTTTATATGATTTTCGATGGATTGATTTATTTTCGCAAGAAGAGAGTTTATTCCTCTCATTTTTCTGTGTATGAATATGTGTGTGATTTGTTTCGTCGGCGTCAACAAAGATTTCCTGTGTATGAATATGTGCGTGATCTTTTTTTGTTGCCGTAAGCAAAGCCCTTGCCGAATTCCTCTGTTTTAATATGTGCCTGATCTATTTCATTGGGCTGTAATAAGTCCTTTATATGATTTTTGATGTGGAAGACTTTGTTTCGAAAATTGTATTTTTTTGCCGTGGGAAATAGTTTTTTCTTTGCCGTATATGTTTTTTCGGAAACGTTTTTTTTGCTGTATATATGTTTATATTTCGGAAACGTTTTTCTGCCGTACAATAGAAACCTTCTTTTTTCCGTATAAGGGCAGGGGCGGGGGATGCAGACGATTTTTTGTTTGCCGTATATAGGATTGGAAACGGGACGATGGTTTTTTTTGTTGCTGTATATATGTTTATATTTTGGAAATGTTTTTTTTTTTGCCGTGAGTTCTTTTACCGTATATAAGGGCAGGGCGGGGCCAGGCCGCCGGGGGACGTACCTGTGAAGGTTATGAAAGCAGATTTTGTTCGCCGTTCAAGCGTCGAGGTAGCACGCACGTTGCCTGGATGAAACGAATTGAAGACGCACGGCACTGGCACGCCTGGCACGGTCGTACGTGATTGTTTTGTTTTGGATGGAATTAACTAATATACAAACAGGCGATGTGGCTGCTTGATATACTAACAGGCGATGTGGCTGCTTGCGTCCGTTTAGTTGAATTGAATCTGGCATGTCCGTACGTGTTTGATTTGTTTGGGAATTATAACTAATATAGGAGTGTAATACCGGACTCTGACTTGGACTCGATTGGTTAGCCGGGCTGAGTGTGCACGTACCGGACTCAGAATCGGTCTCGGTCTCGATTGGTTAGCCGGGCAGAGCGATTAATTTTCACCGACGATAACATTAGTAAATGTTTAGGTGTAATAGATAATAGAAAGGGAGCCGTGCAGCCACTTCGACGATCTCCTTTTTGCTGTTTACAAAAGACGGGAGCCCTAGATTCAAAAAAGAAAGAAAGAAAGAAAGACGGGAGCCCTCGCTGTTTGGCTGTTTCTCTCGTTGCAGGCCAGAAGACTCCTCCGATCTCCTGGTGGTGTCAGCCTTCGATAACGGTGCTGACCGTTTCGCAAAAAAAGAAAAAAAAGGATGACGGTGCTGACCAACTCCCTCGGTGCCATCTACCATACTCTTTATTCCTAAACTGTCCCCTCCGCGAACCACGTCACCCGAAAAACTACCGCCGTCGATTCACTCGATTCCCTGCATGATTCCCCTTCCTTTCTACCGCTGGCGAAAAAAAACAGTGCCTTCCCGTCATGCTGCCGCTGCATAGAAAGGCGTCCACTTCCTCGAACCATCCGGCCCCTATTCCTCGAAAAAAGAACGGAGCTTCCTTTCTCGCCGCCGCCATCGCCCCCTCCCATTCACGTTCCCCCCACCCCCACCCCACCCCCGCCGGAGTCCACCCCCGACTGGGTTCCGCCGCCGCTGCCGTCCTCCCGCGCAACTTACGGGACAAGCAGAAGCAGAACCTTCGCCGGAGCCCTCCCCAGCCCAGACAATAGTTGATTGGAACTAAAAAAAAGATTCAAAACTCTTTGTTTCCCCTTACTGCTGCTTCATACTTTAGTGCCATCTTCTTTATTTTGTTTCCATATTTCATTCCCACAATCATCACAGGTTACTTAGCTTATGACACAAACTTCAACATACATAATGATAATTCTCATGCCGCAGCTCGCTAAAATAGTTACGGAATAGAGGTGTCAGAACAAATCTACGATGCTACCTAATTATGTTGAGCTCATTATATATATATATATATATATATATATATATATATATATATATATATATATATATATATATATATATATAATGTCAACCATTTTTGGGCAATGTTGTGTTAATCTTGCATTATAGATGGCCATCGGGCCGTGCCGGCCCGGCCCGGTGGCCCGGCGTGCCGTGCCGCTCGACGGGCCGTCGTGCCGGCCGTGCCGTGCCTAGGCCGTGCTCGTGCCTGGCCAACGGCCCATGGCACGGCCCGTGGGCCGTTTTGTCATGTCGTGCCGCCCGGTGGGCACGGCCATTTTCACCGGGCCGTGCCGGCCCATGGCCCATGATGCACACTTCACAGATCACAGTTTATAGTTCACACTTCATAGAATCAAAGTTTCACAGTTCACACAATCACACTTCACAGAATCAAAGTTCACACTTCTTTCACAGTTCACAATTCACACTTCACAGTTTCACAGTTTCACAGAAAAGAGAGAAGACAGACACAGCACACAGATGACAGATCATATGATGATGAACTTATATTCAGAATGAGCTGTTTTGTGCAATGCTGTCTCATTAAAAACCTTTCTAGGTAAAACTCACCCTTATGAGAAACCCTAAAAAGGAAAAAAGAGTGCAACCAGCTCTAAATGTCAAGGTCTTATAGTTCTATCCTATTAGGATAGCCAACATCAGTGGCAAAGTCATTGTGACTTAGTGAGTTCAGAGATCACAGCAACATGAAGCCAGGAACAGCAAAAGTTCTATCCTATTACAACATCAGGTCATCAGTGGCAAAGTTCTTCCTTCATTGATCATAGTGACTCACTCCAGCACACCAAAAGTTCCTGCAAGCAAAGCAATGTTAGTACCAGCAGTACTTGAATGTAAAGAAATGATGCAAAATGGAACTTGAATGTTGAGTGACTATCTCTCATCTTCTCTTCTTCTTCTTCTATCCACCAGCAGCACCAGCAGTACCGCCACTGCCGCTGACACTGCCGGAGCCGCTGCCTTCGCCTTGTTCATCGAGGAAGAGGTTCTTGAATGCCTCCTCAAGGTCTAGGTCCTCGGGTGTATGCTATTCTCTTCTTGCACCTTGCTCCCAGTCCTTGATGCAGGTGAGCATCTCAACATGCTTAGGCAACAAGCGCCGCCGCCGATCTTCGAGTATCCTAGATGTACAGCTGAAACAGGACTCGGAAGAGACAGTAGACACAGGGACAGACATAATATCTCGAGCCATAATAGATAGGATTGGATAAGTTAGCTTATGGTCACGCCACCAGAGGAGTATGTCAAAGGATTCCTCATAACATGTGACAGGGTCACTGTCCAAGTATGCTTTGAGCTCACTAACAACAGATAGAGTATGAGCTGAGGGAGAAGAAGAGACAGGGGAATCACCAGGACCTCCAAAGATCCTTTCCCATGCCTGTTTTGTCTTACCAGTATGAGCTGAAGGGATTGAAACCCTCTAAGACCTCACCGCACCAAATTTCTGTTCATACTTGCCAAACAATTTATACAATTCATCTTTTATATCAGCATAGTATGAACTATAAATGCATCCAGTTGCCTTACCAAGCAATTCAAGCACATTAAAGAACCCTTTCATCTTAGCTCTAGGATCAAGAATGAATGCATATGAATAAATGAGTGGAATTTTCTCCCAATATTTAAGGAATTTAAGCTTCATAGGAGTAGCAATCATTCTAAAATTAGCATCTCTTTCAGCATTTTACAAATGTTCAGCCATGTCAAGCATATGGTGCAAAACAAGTGGAGTTGTGGGATAATGAACCCCAGACAGCACAACAGTAGAGTTATAGAAGAGTTCCAGGAATATCATTATTTGTTCAGCAACATGCCAATGCTGTGCAGTCAATAAAGTAGAACCATAATTAGAGGTAATAAACACATCAAAGACTTCTTTGTATGGCAGCAAATGTTTGAGCATAAAAAAGTAGAATTCCATCTAACATCCATGTCCAAGCCAAACTTCCTAGGTCTAAGACCCTGAGCCTTGCAGTAGTTTTTAAACAATGCAATTCTTTGATTAGAGGAATTTAAAAAACTTATTGCAGTTCTGAAATCTTCAGTATAAGGTTTCAACCTCTTCATGCCAGATTTAACAATAAGATTGATGATATGGCATGCACAACGCTGATGCACAAGCAAGTATTGCACCTTGTTAGGATCAGTGGGGGTAGGTGCATGATAAGAACCCAAATAACCAAAGAACATAGGCTGCAAAATCTCATATGCCCTAGAATTAGCAAAAGCATTGTCTAGAGACACAGAAAATACCTTGTCTATCAAACTAAACTCCTCAACCACACTAGCAATCCTATCAGCAATGTTATCACCAGAATCTGAAACATCAATCAGCCTTAAACCAATTACTTTTTTCTGTAACTCCCAATCAGCACTAACATAATGAGCAACCACAGATATATAATCATCTTTAGCATTACCAGACCAAATATCAGATGTCAAAGAAACAGAAGATGCAGCAGGCAACATAGATTTCATAAGCATATCACGTTGTTCATCAAATAGTTGAGACATATCTCTAGTGGTGGTCTGCCTAGAAACCTTTTGGAACAGAGGATTATGAGCACGCTTAATGTAATCCTCCCAAGCATCAGTCTCACCTATCCCTAAAGGAAGGTCTAGCCTAGCAATCAAACGGCACAACTCAGTGCGAGCAATCAAAGGATCATACATCCAATTGTTCAAACCATCAGGATTCAGAGCAAGCTTAGACTGGACAAGACTAGCCTGATCATGTTTTTTCATACAAGAATTCATGTGCCGTCTCAAATGGCTAGTGCCAGCGGCTGATCTAGCAGTGTATCGCGCATGACAATGTTTACAGATGGCACGTACTCGAATTCCCTTCTCCTTAATCTCATGGAAGTAATCCCAAACAGCAGAAACTTTCTTACCAGAGGAGGTACCATGAGTGTCAGTGGATACCTCAACTCCACCATCGTCGTCGTCGCCATCGACATCGATGGGCTGGTTGCCGTCACCGAGGTCGACGCCGAACAGACCGGCTGCATCATCACGTATGTCGTCGTCGTCCTCGACTTCCAGTAGGTCATCCGCATACGGCGCCTGGTCCTCGCCGTTGTCGAGGGGATGCTGATTCTCCCCCCGCGTTGCGAGGCCAGAACCCCCCGCGGATGAGCCGGACAGCCGTGCCTGACCTCGACCTCCAGCAGCACCAGCACCGCCCCTCAACGGGAGCTTGGGTGGCCTGGCCATGTCTACTCCAGAGGAGGAAGACGCGGCGTCAGGCGCCAACCTGCACGCAAGAAGAAGTTAGAAGAAGAAGTGAAGAAGTGAGAAGAAGACGAAGAAGAAGTGAGAAGAAGAAGAACAGATGACAGATCTAGGGTTAGGGTTAGGGAAGAAGTCCAACCTATGTACCCGGAGCCCGGTGCCGGTGATGAAGAGGCCAGCCAAGCAGCGGATGAGACAGACAGACACGGATTAGAATCGACGGTGAGGTGGTGGAGGAGGAGGGACTGCCATGAACACTCACATGGTTCACTGAGAGGGGAGTGAGGGAGTGAGAGTAGAGGAAAAGGAGGGAGAAGGAGACGGCGGGGAAGCAGGGACCAGGGAGGAGCGCCGGCGCGGTCACCGCTCACCGGTGACGGGGAGGACGGACGAACATCGGCGACGATGGATCTGGATCGAGAATGGGAGAGCAGAGCGAGAGCGAGAGACTGAGAGAGCCACGGCGGGGGAGAGGATTAGGTTAGGGTTTGGGAGGGGGATGCGCCGCGGCCGGACGACTTATATACGACGAGGGGAGAGGGGTGCGTGGGGTGGGCCGGCGGCCTGCCTTCGTGGCTTCGTGGGCCGTTTCTCCGACCGGGCCGCATCATGCACCGTGCCGTACCACGGGCCAGGCCGGCGGCCCAGGCACGGCCCGGGCCGACACGGGCACAGCGGCCACTGGGCTAGGCCAAAACAACAGGCCACGGGCCGGGCCGGCGGGCCGCGGGCTGCATGGCCAAATATATCTTGCATGATGCCTTTTTTGTTACTTTCGCTTGCTAACCATTGAATCGGTACATACCTCATCATTTATTAAACAAATTTTATTTGGAAAGCCTTATAAGATTGTCAAAATGAGCAATAATATGGCAATTTAGCCACTCTACAAAGAGTGATATATTTTCTATGCGCATTTTTTCCCTTGCTGATTGTGCTGAACTGCTGTGATGACCCTTGCATAGCAGCTGGACGTTTCTGCAAAACAAGGCAATCTGATCTGGCGATCCCTCATCCGGTTCAATTTAGTTAATTTAGGTAAATATAATCTTTATTTACTGTGCTACTCCACATCATCGTGCAGTTTAGTGTTAAACCATGAAGCATTTGTCATTTGTAGTTGTCTCCTCACCTCACAATACGTCCTGGGCAAGATAACTCGGAAATGTTGTGCACCAAGCTAAGACTATCTACTTTTAACTCATTCACAGGTAACCTTCCAAGAATATATTGTTGTTTTGCATACTTAAATCTGCTCTTTTTTCACATAACAGGCCTTCATGCCATGATGGGTGACCACACCTTAAATATTGTTTTGCTTTTGGTTGCTAAACCATTGGCATCAAAGTTGAAGAATTAGACTAACCAGCGAGCTAACAACTTTTTTCATTGTGTTCCCCTTACTAATAGGCTACTTCAACTGCCCCTTGATGAAATGACCAGACACCAAGGTGCTAGGCGCCAGCCTGAAATAATCTCTACTCAGGACTAATTACTTCAATTACACTTCTGTGCATGTGTCAAACATTGGGCTTTCACAGAAGTCTATTTTTCATTCATTCTTCTGTATATTATGCTTACAACAACCTGTAACTTAAGCTTTTATGATACTTCGGCATCTTAATCAACAACTACGATATTCATACATGTAATGATATTAGCCCATTGCTTTTCTTGCCCGCGCAACGCGCGGGGGTACTGGCTAGTTCTTATTACAACCTGCCACCACCATCTCCAATAACCAACCTCAGACTTTTTTTTCCCAAGTATAAGAGCATATTTTCTAGTGCATATACCCAAAATAAAAGTACGTTAATTATTTTGATTGTTGTCATTCCCACACTTCTTCACCTCTCTCACTCCCTTCTCGCTTTAACCTTGTGCGGGGTCCAAGGTCTATCATATGCCTTTAACCCTGTGTGGGGTCCATTGGTCTAAGGCCTATGTCATCGATTATAGTTTGGAGCTGCAAGGTTTTCTAGTGTGGCACCGCAGGGGGCGGATTTGTTGGTCGCTGGAGGTGCAGTTTATCTGTGCGTTAAAAAAAATCTCCTCGTCTGTCCTACGTCAAAGCATAGGTCTAAGACCAGCTTAGTCTCACGGGAGCTGCGGTGCCGTTGTATATGTATATGGGTGGGGCAGAGATTCGGGAGTTTTCTCGACCTGCGTGAGAAGGTCTTCTTCTTAAGCACAATGCCCGAGGACTTCCCCGCGAGTCGAGTTTTGCAAGCGAACGCTAGACCAGTTGGTCTGGCTGTGCGCTTTGCACCCAGCCGGCCAGAGTTCGAACCCTGTCGGGGGCGGATTTGTTGGCCGGAGGAGCCGCTGTTCATCTGCGCGTTGAAAAAAATCCCCTCGTCTGCCCCACGTCAAAGTACAGGTCTAAGGCCAGCCAGTCTTATGGGAGCTGCGGTGCCGCTGTGTATGGGTGGAGTAGATGTTCGGAGGTTTTCTCGACGTGCGTAAATGTCTTCTTCTTAAGCATAATTCTTAGGGTTGTCTTACCCCCACTGGTCGAGTTCTTTTTAATATCGTGGCCTAACCAGCCAGGCTCAAACCTGAGCTGTGTTGCAAGTCGGCATGGCTCGGCACGCGTGTCGGTGTTTGGCTCGCCTTTCATATTTTTTAACCTCACAACACGTGTACACGGTAGCTATCTATTTGAGCTGAGTCAATTTTGCATATAGGCTCAATCCTTTATCTCACCTAGCATTTATTATGAACATAAATATATATTTGATTTAATTAAAATATAAGGTTCGATCAAGGTCATTTAAGCTCAACAAAGATAGCTGAACTGCCTAACAAGCGGTTTGTCCGGTAGTAACGTACTACGATGTTTCATACCATCAATAAGTAAAATTTATGTACATAGATTTTGTTACGCACTTAGATATACATTATGTTTAAATACACAGTAAAAGCTATATATCTAGAAAAGCTAGAATGACTTACACTTTCAAACGGAGAGAATACAATTCTACGTTTGAGATTAGTCAAACTTTCTCAAATCGTTTGACCTATTTTATAGGTAAAAATATCAGTACTTATGTCTCTATATATGTTTACTATAAAAATATATTTCATAACTAATCTAATGATGCTTATTTGATATAGAAAATTTTAGTAACTTTTTTTGAATAGAGGCGATCAACTTCTTGAGAATTGTGAATTGCATTCTTTTTTGGGACAGGGAGACTACTCGCTCGTACCTCGTACCCAAATCCTTTGCTTCCCTTGCCTTGTAGAAAATTCTAGCATCTTCCTCCTACCATCTATTTCCCTTGCTTTATATTTATTTTGAATTCTATCTCAGTTGTATCCGATTGCCTATACATTTTGGTGTTTGTTAATAATGGCCTGAAGTGATTCGGTTGCTAAAAGTACAGCGGCAGCACATAGAAGTGTCCCAGCGTGTTGCCGTTGTTCCCCGTAGTCAAGAAGACAAAATCGTAGCAAGGAGATGCATGCCCTTCTTGCTCTATGTTACTCACTCACTATATCCAAATACTAGTATCCGAGGTAAACGTAAAAAAATAGTAGTCTACAAGAACAGAAGAGCAAAAAGAAAGGCATGCATGATCTGTTCTAAACATCTCCACGGGCTTACATATCGAAATTGGCCCGCTTGCATTGGATAGGTCCGGTCTCTTCACAGAAGATTCAAACCAATCTGCCTTGAACATATAAAAAAAACACTAAGTAAAATTGTTCTGTACTATTGTATTGTATCCATAAACTTACCGGGCCTACATATCACATTTGAAAGGTGCATTATGCTTTTATTACAAAATCTAAGCTATATGGTACATACAGCAAACCCATTGAATACCCCCTACTGCTGTCTTTTTGCTTTAAGAAGAAGTGCTACTGATAACATTGGGCGACTAAAAATCAAGGAAGACATTCGTTAGTGCTTGCTTTTACAAAGTTATAAACAAGCAAACAAAGGGATAGACAGTGAGGTTGGTGTGACGACCAGCATCAGAAATGGAGGGACCACGTGGAAAGGAATGAGGAACCTATTCTATATCCCTTTCAAGGGGGCTTTTTAAGGCAACGGTGGAGAGCTTGAGTGGCAGTTCGTGGTCTGGGTTTGCTGCTCTGTTTTCTTCAGAGCAGCAGCCATGGAGAGGATGAAGAAACCATGCCTTGGCGTCACCCTGCTTCTCTTCTTGCTCCTGGTGTCTGCTGCCCATGGAGCTCAGCTTGCAGATGCCAAGGACGTAGCAGGTATGCGAGTTTTGCTCGTTCTCAGGCTAAAAACTCGGGGCTGTATTTAGTTTGTCTTCCATGTATTGTATTACTTTTGTTTCTACAGCACTGCCACTAGCTTTCTGTGATTCAGTTCATTTAGGCCAAAAAAAAAAAACTTGAATTGGAACCCCAAAAGGCTGGTTTGAATTGAACTCCAGAAAGGTGGTTTGAATTGAACCCCAGAAAGGTGGTTTGAATTGAATCCTAGAAAATTGGTTTGAATTGAACTCCCAGGATGCTGAAACTGTGGAAACACAAGAAAGATAGTTCTAAAGACACAATGTCCTGCTCACTCTTAATGCTTTTAGGATAGCGTTCTCAGTTCTTGAGGAGTGCGTACAAAGCATGGTTGGCCTAGGAGAGTAGCAGCATAACCTTGTAAATTAAGGCACATATGTTTAGCTGATTTTTTTAGATAAGCTATGTTTAGCTGATAAAATAAATATACTTGTATGCTAGGACACCATCATGCCCCCACATCTTTTGGCCAATTGCTTGCAACTAGCTAAGGATATATATAGACGCACATATGCTTTTTGTTTATCAGTGAAATGATTGGTTTTATGAAAGAACAAGTAGTATGAAATGCGGATGCAGTCTTGTGGAGAACTGTTGTGTTGTAAATTACTCCGTAATATGATGCTGCAGAACTTTGGCGCAAAGGCATCTATGGTATCAGTTGTAATATGATAGGTTAACATGTTCAAACTTCAAAAACTTCTATTGCATAGGTATATCCCCCCACCCCCCCTGTTTGCATTTCTATGCTGTAATGCCTGTCTAATGAAATCTGGATACCAAGTTAAAAGAAAGTGAGTCAACACCTGATATGTTGATCACTTAAAATAATTCTATACCCTCTTTAGAAACTAGAAATACAAAAGGAATTTAATAGACAGCATATAGTCTTTTCTCACAATCAAACAAAAGTAGTTCCAATTGAGGCCTAAACCTTATGACTCTGAAGAAGATTTGTGCAACTCTGAAGAGAAAATATATATGAAACAAAAACAAACATATCTTGGACTCTGCTGAGGTGTCCAGACGCCAAATGCAGATCGGAGGCCCCTTCTCTATCACAGATGCTCTGTCGGTCTGCCCTGTCCATGTGTGGTGAAAGATATGATTCCCTGCATTCCAGGATGCACAACCCACACGTTAATTAAGGATACTTATTCCTTCCTGGTGCCCGCCAATGGCATAAGAAAGCGATCCGGTGTCACAACCGATTTTAAGGATAAAATATATGCAAAATTTTATGTGCGTTCAGAGATCAGTCACACACATAAGTCGACAAATTATTAATTGTATCATCACAAGTGTTTATTACACCATAAATAATAAGACAGAGTCTTCACGTAAATATAGCGGAAGTATAAAGATAAATCTCTAGCGGAAGCTCCATATCACAGGGACGTCAACTGGTTAACCACAAGTCTAGTAGTTCACAGGAAAGTCGTCATTACCATAGCCATCTATTACCCATCCGAGATTTTTATCCAAATAATGAAAATAAACAAGCGTAAGTACGTGTCGTACTCAACAAGTGTAACATGGGGTTCATGAGGCTCAAAAGGCTTGACACAGGTTTAACAACATTCAGCTTTTAGTTGTCACAATTTTAGCATAAGAGTAGCAACAAGTTGTTTCAATACTAAAGTAAAACACATGATCAATGTAAACATGAATAATGAATATCATAAACAGATAATTCTTAGTGATCATCTATTCCATAAATGTTCCAAGGCCGCTCGTGACCGTGAGCACGGTCGATATACCAGTTTTACACTCTGTAGAGGTTGTACACTTTCATTGTGAGTCGTGATTTACCCTTTCGCCCGAGGTCGCGAGCCTCTTAACCCACTACCAAGAAAGGTCGGCAGGGTTCACTACGAAGCCTTTCAAAGGTTTGTCTAACAAGTTAGGGCCATTATATTCACTCGGCAAACAGATGTAGAGACCCCCTTCCCGATGGAACATTGACGCGCAGCCTATATACATGGGGACAAAGGCTGCACTATACTCGATTCGGCAAGCCATTCTTACGCCAATAAAGGTAACCACTAACAAGCTAGAAAAAGTTCTCATACTGAGCTAAAGCCAGAGCTATATAGCCCTCACAACTGTACTGTAAGTCCCAGATGATCACTTGCAGATAAGTCCTTAGGGAGAGGAATCTAGAGCACCATAAAAACATCCTAATGCTCTAGCCCCCTGGTTCCATGTTGCTAAAAGTCATATTTTAATATTTATTGCATATACCAGTAGTGAAGTTACAAGATCATGGTTTAATTGAGCACTAGCAAAGCTACCCAATGCATATCCCGTAGGTGACAAGGTATAAGTTCAATTATAGAGAAATCCCTATCAAGGTGACACATGCAACATGAATTGAATGTATTAAGGTGAATAGGAAACAAGGATAATCCCATGCTATACTTGCCTTGAACAAAATCATCGGCGGTCTTGGACTTGATGACCACATCGTCGATGTAAGCTTCGACGTTGCGGTCGATCTGTTGATCGAGGCACATCTGGATAGCCTTTTGATAAGTTGCCCTGGCGTTCTTGAGTCCGAAGGACATGGTGGTGTAGCAGTACGCACCGAAGGGCGTGATGAATGATGTCTTGATCTGGTCTTCTTCCTTGAGAGAGATATGGTGATAGCCGGACTAACAATCAAGGAAGGAGAGCAGTTCGCAGCCAGCGGTGGAGTCTACAACCTCATCTATCCGAGGCAGACCGAAGGGGTCCTTAGGGCAGTGTTTGTTAAGATCAGTATAATCAATGCACATTCTTTATTCTTTATTCTTTTTTTGAATGAGAACAGGGTTTGCTAACCACTCAGGATGATACACTTCTTTTATGAATTCGACAGCTAGAGCCATTTTATTTCTACCCTAATAGCCTTCTTCTTGTCTGGCGCGAATTAGCGGAGTTTCTGCTTGATCGGTTTGGCGGTCGGCAAAATATTCAAGGAGTGCTCAATCTTCTCCCATGGTACCCCCGACATGTCTGTAGGTTTCCAAGCAAACACGTTGGCATTGGCACGTAGGAAGGAGACGAGCGTGCTTTCCTATTTGGGGTCGAGGTGAGCCCCAATCTTGATGGTCTTGGAGGGGTCATCGAGGCCGAGGCCGACCTCCTTGATTTCCTTGGACTTGGCGGAGGCGCGAGGAGGCTCCAGCTCTGGGATCTCCATGTCATCGGTGGGCACCAACTTGGCTTCGGTGACCACGCTAGCCATCTGGATGGAGAGGTCAGTGGCTTCGGCGAGTGCGAGACTCTTTGTCTCGTAGGCGTAGGCGATGGAGAGGTTGGCCCGCAGGGCCAGGACTCCTGCAGGCGAAGGCATCTTCAGCACCAGGTATGCGTAGTGCGGTATAGCCATGAACTTGGCTAGAGCTGGCCGACCAAGTATGGCGTAGTAAGCGGTGTTGAAGTCGACGACGTAGAAGTTGATGTGCTCGACGCAGTAGTTGCTTGCCGTGCCGAACTATACTGGTAGGGTGATCTCTTCAAGAGGTTTGGACGCCCTGCTAGGTACCACACCCTAGAAGGAGGAGTCTAAGGGTGTGAGATCTGCTATCCCGAGGCCCAACTCCTTTAGGGCTCCGACGAAGAGGAGATTCAGAGCGCTCCCATCGTCGATGAGCACTTTTCTGAAAAGCACTTTCTGGACGGTTGCGTCGAGCACGAGGGGGAAACACCCTGTGTAGGGGATGTCCGCTCACTGGTCGGTCCTACTGAAGATGATTGGGATCTTGGACCATGGGCGATAGCTGGGGTTGACGGCGGTGTCTTCCGTAGTGACGGCGAGCACCCGCCGGGGGGCGAGCTTCCGTTCTCTTCTACTCTTGGTGGAGGTGAGGCCCCCAGAGATGGTGGTGACCACCTTGTCGTGGTCTTGGAAGGCATTGTTATTGCCCCCAGGTGGTTGGCGGTCTCCAGCTGCATCGTTGGTGTCATCGTTTAGCTTTTTGTCCTAGAACTCCTTAGCCAAGCCGAGGCAGTTCTTCATCTTATGTTTGGCATTCTTGTGGAGAGGGCACAGGCTATCGAGGATCTTCTTGTATTGCTCATCGTAGTTGCGCTTGGCGCGAGGTTCATTGACGGCAGCAACGATGTGGTCTGGCCGGCGGCGGCGATTTTGGCCAGACTTGGGTCCTTCAGGCTGATCACGACCACTATCACAATGGTAACTGCGGTCGTCGTAGCGGCGGTCAGTGTGGCATCGGTCATTGGGGCGGTCATCATAGAGGCGTGTTGGGCGATGAGTGCCTGCATCCTCATTAAAGCGCACCTCGGCTTCCTCGGCGTCAGCGTACTGGTTGGCGGTCGTGATCATCTCGCCAATCCCTATGGGCGGCTTGCGGTTGAACTTGGAGCGAAGCTCGCGGTGGTGGAGTCCTCGAATGAAGGCGGTGATGACCTCAGCTTCCATGATATTGGGAATAGAATTCCTCATCTCGGAAAAGCGTCGGATGTAGCTACGGAGGAGCTCGGACGGCTTCTGGTTGATGCGGTTGAGATCATGCTTGGTGCCCGGCCGAGTACACGTAGCCATATAGTTGTCGGTGAAGACTTTTTTAGCTCTTCCCAAGATCCGATGGAGTCTGGGGCAAGGCTAGTAAACCAGCTCATGGCGGCTGGCGTGAGTATGATGGGAAGATAGTTCGCCATGACACTAGTGTCTCCTCCGACGGCGCGGACAGCAGTGGCGTAAGCCTGTAGGCACTGTGTTGGGTTCATCCTTCCTTTGTAGGGCTCGACCCCAATGATTTTGAAACCACGGGGCCACTGAAGTGTTTGGAGCGCCCTTGTGAATGCTGGGGGGCCCTCAGGGTTGCTGGCACCATTGTCTGTAGCGTTGCCGTCGGCGAGCGGCTCGAGAGCTGAGTCTGGGTTACTGTACTGTTGCTTGTACTCCTGGCGGCGGCGTACTTCTTCTTCATGGCGACCGAAGCGGCGTTCGTTGATACGTCGTCATGCATCTTGGAGATTGTTGAGGTGCACTCGGATGTCCTGGTCGACCTCCTAGTCTGGTTGGCGATGATGTTCAATGCGGTTGCCCCTAGCTCCGCCCTAGAGGGGTTGCCTATCGTCACGATGCTGGTCGGTGAAGCGACTTGGGCGGCGATCGGATCTTGTGGCGACTAATCGGCGAATCGAGGTTGTGGAGTAAGAAGGTCTCTGATCATGGCGGATCTCATTGACCTGGCAATGCGTCGCTTTAACCATTGTGGTGACCTTGGCGACCTCCGGTGTCTGCGGGAGCCGGGCGAGCTCATTGGCAGCCACGGCCAAGTTGGCGCTTGGGGTCTTGTAGACGTCGTGGCCGTCAACACGGACAAACTCATCGTCGAGGTTGCGTTGGAGTGGTCTTCCTTGCGAGTCAAGCTGCAGCTCGGCCCTCGCAAGGACAATCTTGTTTGCTCGGCACTGCACGCGATTGACGTTCTGGTTCTCGTGAGTGGCGCGTTCCTCCTCAGTTTTGCCGTTCCAAGGGGGGCTGTCGACGCTGACGTTGAAGATTGCGCCACCAAGGAACGGAGGGGGAAGTAGTTTGGTGGTCGTTTCGGCGATGGTCTCCGTAGAGCCTTGGGACTCGGAGTCCGGATTCTCCTCCGGGATGGTCTAGAGGGATGCTCTGGAGCGTCGACCGACGTGGAGCATGTTGATGGTCGACGGAGGCTAGTCGGCGATCTGGTCAGCGGGAGGATGAACATCTCCAACCTGGTCGGCGAATCTGCCCCTTAGGGCATCTTGGTAAGCGGCGGCGGCGTTGGTGAACCCGAAGGGTAGGGCCATAACCCCTGGAGTTTCCCGAGCAGCCTCCTATAGATCTGGATCGGAGGGTGGTCGGCGCTGAACTAGAGTGTCCAGACCCGATTCGGCGATGGAGAGGCAATTGGCGAGCTTTAGACCAACTTGATCGATGGATGCGATCAGATCATCATTGTTGATCTGCCTCCTCTGGTAGCGATGAAGCGGGCGGCGAGTCATCGATGAAGGTGACCTTGGAGGCGGTTCCGAGATCGGATCTGTAGTCGCATGTGTGGGGGTGACCGGCGCAGAATTGATCTGCACTAGCTCGAGGAGCTCTCTGACTCCGTCAGCATTGATGATCCACGAGATGGATCCGACCGTGAAGATCTGGCTAGGCTATGGGAGGGACGAAGAGACTGCGGAAAAAGCCATCTTGTTCGATAAGGAAACATCATGCAGACCCCTACCTGGCGCGCCAACTGTCGACAGAATATCGTCGGTAGTCCTTCGAGGGGTATTCCACGAAGGTAGATTGATCGGCAGAGACGCATGTGATCAGGAACAAGAAGGCAATAGAGACACACGATTTAGACAGGTTCAGGCCATCAGTATGACATAATATCCTACTCCTGTGGTCTGTTGGTTTGTATTAGCTATTGTATGATATTGCGTGAATTTGGAGGGGCCCCTGCCCACCTTATATAGTCCGGGGGCAGGGTTACAAGTCGGTTAGATCTGAGAGATAACCGAAAAGTAATAACAGATTACAGGAATCTTGGGATCATATGCATCCTAACAAATCCCGTAGTATCTTCAGGATATCTTTCTGGTGTCTTGCAGGAGGCGCCGAGCAGAGTCATGCATCGTAAGGCTTCGTCTTGTGGGCTGGGCCGCCCCTGGGGGAGCAGCCCTTGTGGTCTGCAGTGGGTATCCGGGGTCATACCCCCCACAGTTCAATTCTAGAGAAATCCCTATCAAGGTGACACATGCAACATGAATTGAATGTATTAAGGTGAATAGGAAACAAGGATAATCTCATGCTATACTTGCCTTGAACAAAATGCTCCTGCTGATTCGGCTCGTCAAAGTAATACTCATGGTCTCCCACGAATTGCTCACCGTCTATACTCGATAATCACAGTAACATACAAGCATCCAGAAGCAATCATGCATAGCAAACAAAATCTATAGATTAGAACAGTACACCAATCAGCATAAAATAAAGATGAAAAGTTTGTAAAACGAATCTACGTCTCACTACGAACACACAGACGCGAAGATCACAAAAATCGAAGCTAAAACGAAGAAGTTATGAATTAAACAAGATTTCCTTTAGTAAAATAATAGATTAAATCTAACCTCGAATTTTAAAAGTTGAAAACATACTTAACAGTAGTATGAACATATAGATTATGGAATTACGAACCTAACGCAAGTTGAACGGATCAAATCGGAGTTAAAATGAAGATTTTATGGCCTACAGAAGGTAGTGACAATCTTGTAAATAGATAAAACTTAATTTTTGAATTTAAATAAATGAAATCAGATTTTAAACCGAGCCAAGGACTGGGGGCATGATTTGAAGAAACGTCAGGGGCTCTTTAGAATAAAAATAGGAACTGCGGGTTGAGATCTGGATAGTTATAAGGGCCTTTTTGTAAATTTCACTGCGAAGGGGTATCTTCTAATCTGAACCGTCGGATCGGAATTGGACGGCTTAGAACAGATCTGGAAGGATGCGCGACACTGGCGAGGTCGGCGGCGAGCTCCACGGCGGCGCCATGGCCGGAGACAGGCGGCGCTTGTCGAATTCGATCTACAGACCAGGATACAGCAAACCAAGGGCATCAGGATCTAGAGGAGACCAAGGCGAACTCGTCTAAATAGCTTACCAGGGCACGGAGCGGATGAGAGCAACGCGGTGCTCGGTGAGGCGACGGAGATGGCGGTGGTGCTAGGGTTAGCGAGGCTCGGCGCGAGGCGAGGGCAAAGACTTGCTCTAGGGCGTGATAGGGAGAGCGGTGGGTGCAGGCATCGGTATTTATGAGGGCCTCGACGTGCGGGTCAAGCCAGGCACGGCGTAGCAGAGGCGGATTCGAATCGACGACGGTAGCAGGGAGGTCTTCGGCGCGGACACGAGAGGAAGACGACGCTAACAGGTGGGGCAGGGCCGTCAGCGAGAGGAGAGAGGGAACGGCGCAGCACGGCGGGGAACTGGGCCGCGTGCTGGGCTGAAGCCAAGAGGAGAGGTAGGCCGTGCAGAGGAAGGACGGGCCGCGCAGTAAGAAGAGAGGCGCGCGGACAAGACTGGGCCGGCGCGGAGAAGCGGGCCAGCAGGCCGAAAGCAAAGGAGGAGAAAAAAAATTCCTTTTCCATTTTCTAAACCATTTTCCAAACCAATTTTGAATGCAAATTCAATTCAATTTAAAATTTGATTTCAAATCACACAATACAAAAATAACGTGCAGCAGCATGAATGCATAAACATGTAGGTAAACCTTCTATTTGATTTTAATTTGTTAAAATTTATTATTTTTCTAGGTTACATGTGCACACTAATGCATAAATAAATCCAATTCACCTATTTTTAAAATGTTGCAAATTTTAGAGTGCTACATCCGGCACCAATACTTTATTCACTGCACACACCGCATCATTGTACTAGCATTCCAAAGTCCAAACAACAAAAGCTATAATATAGCTTGCTACCTGATGACCTGATCAATCCACAAAAAAAAACAGTTAAAAATTCTTGAAGAAAGAATCCACTTTGATGGTTTCCAGGACCTGTGAACAGAATCATCTCAATTAACAACATTTACCGCTGAAATGATGTGTGCAGCTGCAGCAGGTGACGGCGAGAGGGTCACGGTAAGGACAGGGCATGGGCACGGCCACAGCAGCCACAGCGGCGGGCACCCGAACGGCGGCACGCCGGAACAGGGTGGCACGGGGATTGTCGATCCACGTAACAACAATGCTAGGAGCCACCACCGCAATGGCGCGGCGAGATGGGCTCTTGGCTACTCTTCTTGGCTCATCTGCACACTCGTTGGAGGAGTTGTTGTGATGCTTCTTGTATGAGATACGTACTAGCTAGGAGATGAGGTGTGATGCTTGTATGTAAAAATTGAAATGTCTCTTCTTTCCTCGAACCTTTTTTTTCCTGTAAAAAAAATTGGTATTGTTCAAATGTCGTCTGGAGGGAGAGAGATATATACACCATGTGGGGTGTGAAGTTGGTGAGTTTTTTTACCCCAAAATTTTTCGCATTTTCCCTTTTCATGTATGTAGCTTCAGCGGCTTGCTGTGATATGGTATGGTATTTGAGTTACCATGTCAGTTTCAGGTTTTAGATTTGGGTTGTTGTATGTTATTTTGCCTTACTTGTGCAACCGTATTACTATGCTATATAGTAGATCTAATGAAATATGTGGTTGGAGCACTGTACCTAATAAATTATGCTTGTGAGGATGGAACATCGAAGCGATCCTAAGAACATAGGCAATATTTAGAGCCTGTTAGCTTTGGAGCCTAAGAAAGTTGTCTAAGCCAGGCAACAATCTCAGGCATTGAATTTTGGTTGCCTGTGCAGACACACTTCTCAGGGCAGCAACCAAACAAGCCCTTAGACTTGGGTAATTTGGGTACCGCTTGCCATGGCCCAAGGCATGGCCCAAAAACAATAGATAGGCAACTGGTTAGGACGCCAAAAGCAAATCAGGCTTAGCCAGAGCTCAGGTTGAAGCACATTTTTTTTCCTCATTTCTTTTACTCTGGTCGGAAATAGGAATCGACGTCCATAGCCTGGCCTGGTCTGGCTCGAGAAACAGAGCCGCAAAAGATAGCGCGTGGGGGGCCATGCCTGTACCAGTGCATTAGCATGCAACCCCGTGGCTTCGGTGGCTGCCCTGTCGCTCGGTTCAAAGGCAAACTAGCCATTAGCTCCAACGGTCGACTAAGCGTTTCTCCGGTGCCTCTCTTGTGGACCCCCCCGATAAATCTGGTGGGTCCCAGACTCTCTCAGGTGGATTACACTGAGAGTTTGGTGCAACCTATTCTCTAGTGACTCCCTAGGCTAGGAACTGAAAATAGTAACAAGTCACAAACGTTGCATCCTAATGCACCACCACCACCGACCGTGCCCAACACTCCACCTCCCACTATCCCAAACACCCTGCCATCACCGACTGTGCCGAGCACTCCACCCCCACCACTCCAATCACACCACCACCCACAGTGCCTCTGCCAACTGTGCCTAGTACTCCGCCACCCACTGTCCCTAGCACACCGCCACCGTCAACTGTTCCTAGCACTCTGCTGCCCACTGTCCCTAGTACACCACCACCACCGACCATGCCAAAGCACTCCACCTCCCACAGTCCCTAGCACCCTGCCACCAAACACCCCACCGTCGACTGTACCCAGCACCCCTCCACCACCAACTATGCCCAACTCTCCACCACACACAATCCCACACTACGTGAAAAACGGTTTGTAACAACGGGACAAATTTTTTGTAGGGGCGGCTCGTGATGGAGCCACCCCTACAGTGACGTGCTTGGGAGCCCAGAGACCAGCCGCCCCTACAAATAGAACAGCAGGGGCGGCTGGTGATACGAGTCACCCCTACAAATAGGTCTGATTTGTAGGGGCGGCTCACTCACCAGCCGCCCCCGGTGTTTCTATTCGTAGGGGCGGCTGGTGATTGAACCGCCCCTATAAATGTCCCGCGTATAATTACCTGCTATTTGTAGGGGCGGCTCAATCACCAGCCGCCCCTACAAATGACCCACGTATAAAAAAACTGCAGCACCTTCTTCCTCCTCGGGTCACTCACTCCAACCCGTGAAAGAAAGGTGGGGAGGCTTTGGGCACCTCCAAAAATTGCTCTACTAAAGGGAAAGGTTTTGGTCTCAAATCCTTTGGTGGAGAGGTTGTAGAAAGTAAGAAAATGCTATTCCACACTTTTTTTTTGAAGTTGTAATGGTTGGTTAGTGAGTAATTAGAGTTTTGTTTTTTTCTCTCTTCTATGGTGCTTGAGCTACTTATGAAGCAAATTAGACCCAAGTTTTGAATGTACTAGGGTAAATTAGGTAGGGGAACAAGATCATACCCTTATTTGGTCCATGTTTCTTGATTTTAGTGAACAATTAGTTAATTTTATGGATGTTTTATGTGCATGTAGATTTAGATCTAGGGTTTGGTTTTTTTATTAATTTCGTTTTTGTAAATTTATGTTTGATGAAATTGGACTAGGGTTTGTATGAAAGATATTGGGTAAAATATAATTGTTGCTAATTGTTGTCTTTGAAATTGTTTATTGTAATCAACAAATATATATTTTAATTATTTATGGATAAATGGGCCATTAATTAATTTTCCTCTACCATGGTGTGTTTGTATGCTTCATGTAATTATATTTGATTTATATTCATATATATCTGAAGTATATACAATTATTCTCAAGTAATTATTAATTTGATTCATTTTTATATATATCTGAATAAGTAGTCCTTTAATGGTTGTTTTGTTGTTGTTGTAAAAGATGGAGTACAAGAACTCTTGGATGTATGGTTCGTTAAGGTTCAAGCAGGTTTCCGTGAAGAGGTGGATAAATTTATTGAAGCCGCAAAGAAGTATGCAACGACATTGACAGAGAATAAGGATACAATTATTTGTTCCTGTAAAGATTGCAAGAACCGTATGGCATGGACAGATGTGACTATCATTAGATCATATTTTATTATGCGAGGATTTATTGAGGACTACATAGTGTGGATTTATCATGGTGAAACGGTTATTGTTAACGACGAGGATGAGGAGGAATACGATGACGAAACCCTAGAATCCCTGTCCCAATATTCAGTAGAGCTTGATGCACGAATGGATTCCGAGTTTGGCAATGAACAAGGTGGTGATGTTGGTGGTTGGGATGGTAACGACGAAGGTGGTGCCAATAATGATGGTGGAGCACGTGTCGGGGATAAAGATGATTTGGAGGACATGATTCGAGCCCTTGGACCAGAGATTTTACTAAATAGCCTAAAAGGTCTAGAAAATTTGGAAAGGGTGAAAAAAGCATCGAAGGAGACTGTGTATGGTGTTGAAAAGGGTTGTCCAACACATTGGACATTGCTACGTTTTGTGCTTGAGCTACTCATCCTGAAGGCTAAGTACGGCTGGTCAGACTGTAGTTTCAATGATCTATTACATCTCCTGTCATGGGTGCTGCCACAACCAAACTCAGTTCCCGCCAACACATACCAAGCAAAGAAGGTCATAAGTCCATTGACAATGGGGGTTGAAAAAATCCATGCATGCCCCAACCACTGTATACTTTTTCGTGGCGAAACGTTTAAGTCACTAGATAAATGTCCCCGGTGTGGGGCCAGCCGGTACAAGAACAATGACCTTTACGGTGGGGACGAAGCCTCCATGGGGAAAAAGAGGAATAAGAAGGGTACAAAAAAGGTGGTACAAAAATCTCAGCCCCCAGAGGACACTCCATTAGGCAACGATGCAAAGTAGAGAAGAATTCCTGCCTTGGTAATGTGGTACCTGCCAGTGACCGACCGCTTGAGACGTATCTTCCTAAACCCTAAAGAAGCCACACTCATAACATGGTGGGATGATGAGCGCAAGGTGGATGATGATAAGATTGCACACCCGGCTGATTGTAGTTAGTGGCAAAAGTTCGATGAGAAGCACAAAGAATTCAACGATGACCCAAGGAATGTACGATTTGGCTTGAGCACCGATGGAATGAATCCCTTCAATGAGAGGATGAGCGATCATAGCACTTGGCCAGTGATCTTGACCATGTACAACATCTCAACATGGTTGTGTCAGAAGAGAAAGTACCTTCTCCTCACTATTCTTATTTCTGGCCCTAAACAACCAGGCATTGATATAGACGTGTTCCTCGAGCCTTTGATGCAAGAAATGGAGAGGCTATGGAGGTATGGGGAGCCAATGTATGATGCGTTCCGAAAGGAGGACTTCATATGTAGAGCAATAATATTTGTTACTACCAATGATTACCCCGCGCTATTTGCTTTGTCTGGACAGATCAAAGGGAAGATGGGATGCTTGGTTTGCTTGGATGGTACTACATGGGTGTACCCGGATGCATCCAAGAAGATAGTTTACCTAAGAAACCGACGCTTCTTTAAGACAAGTCACAAGTACCGCAGCAAATTATTGTTTAGATTTTATAACAACACCCCGGAGATTGAACCCCCTCCAGAGAGACGTCATAACGGAGAACACGTGTACAGAATGGTGAAAAACATACGCGTCGTCTATGGAAAGAAGAATTCGGATGGGACGAACAGACATAGAAGCATACCTCCTATCGAAGGCGTACCTTTCAAGAAACAATCGATCTTCTTTCAGTATCTGCCTTATTGGCCAGACTTAGAGGTCCCCCATGCCATTGATGCTATGCACATGCAGAAAAATGTCTTTGAGAGTCTCATTGCTACCTTGATGGACATAGGCAAGTCAAAGGATGGTCTGAAAGCACGGAAAGACATGGTGCATCTAAACGTGATGCCACAGCTTCACCCGGTACCTGAGGCTAATGGAAAATACACTCCTGCCCACGGCGTGCTTCAACCTAACACCAGACGAGAAGAGAGCTATATGCACTTTCCTGAGGGGGGTCAAAGTCCCGACTGGGTTTTCAGCAAATGTGAAGAAGCTAGTGTCGATGAAGGACTTGTCAATAACACACTACAAGGCTCACGATTGTCATATGATGCTAACAGTGTTTCTACCTGTTGCAATCAGGGCTATAAAGCCAGAGTTCTTGAAAATGGCCATCACCCGCATGTGCTACTTCTTTTTGAAGATCCCACAGAAGATGATTGGCAAGCAAGAGCTGAGTGACCTACATGAATTTGTGATGGAGACACAAAACCAACTAGAGATGTGTTTACCTCCTGGTTTTTTTGATATAATGCCACATCTCATGATTCACATGGTTCATCAGATACAGGCGCTGGGCCCTTGCTGCTTGCATGAAATGTGGTCCTACGAGCGGTTCATGTCGGTTCTAAGTCGATATGTGCATAATCGAGCATACCCAAAGGGCTCCATGATAGAGGGTTACAGTACTGAAGAAGTTGTCGAGTGCTGTCAAGAGTACCTAAAAGTACAGAAAGGGATTGGTCCTACTACTACTACTACTTCTACTACTACTGATGCTCCTACTACTACTTCTACTACTGTCCTACTACTACTAATTTCTGCCTTTTGTTTATAGCAGTAAGTGATTTCCTATGTTTTCACATTGGCCGGTTTCTACTATTAACTATATTTGTGATATTTTCTTGGACTACTCTGTTTTCTGTTATCATGATAACTACTTCTACTACTTTCCTACTACTACTGTTACTACTTCTACTACTTCTGTCTTCTGTCAACTACTTCTACTTCCCTACTACTACTTCTACTACTGTCTACTTCTGTCTTTTGTCGACTACTTCTACTTCTGTCAACTACTTCTACTACTTCCCTACTACTACTTCCCTACTACTACTATCTACTACTTCTGTCTTCTGTCAACTACTTCTACTTCTGTCTACTACTTCTACTACTTCTATCTTCTCTCAACTACTTCTACTACTTCATTACTAATACTATCTACTACTTCTACTACTTCTATCTTCTGTCAACTACTTCTACTTCTGTCTACTACTTCTACTACTTCCCTACTACTACTATCTAATACTTCTGTCTTCCCTACTACTTCTGTTTACTACTTCCCTACTACTACTTCTGGTTTTCTGTCTACTACTTCTACTACTTCTATGTTTGGCAGCAGCTGCTCTATTTTTTTGGCAACCAGTAGCTGCCTTTTTTTTGGCAAACTCTCACCTCCTCTCTCCTCTTTTGCCTATGATGAAATTGTCCAACTCCATATGTTTTGCCAAATCTCCCCTCTCCTCTACTCTCCTGTCCTCTCCTTTGTTTTGCTGATGATGAAATTGTCCAAGTATATACATTATATGGAATATGAGCTGATGATCAAGAACTTGTGAGGAACTTGGCATCACTAGCAGCCGTCCCTACATTACCTTCTCCTCTCTTCTCTGTTATGATGCCTTGATGCTCTAAGTTCATGATCAAATAATGATTGACATGTTTTTGAGGCCTCTACTAATGCTACTACTCATTTTTTTGATATATTGTTGTTTTATAGGACTACTTTGGTTTATAGACCTTTTTTATTTCTTATACCTTCTCGCGTACCTAAAGCACACTTTCTTGCATCTATTAGAACAAAGCGCGAAATAATGTCGTTGACACCAGACAGTGTAGCCCGATGCCTCGAGCATGATGAGCAGCCAACCTATGAGGAGCAAGCACTAGAGAACCAGCTTACTCAGGAGCAGTTCAATAACGAGTTAGAAAAGGATCTAAAAGTAATGCTTACTTAGGAGCAGTGTGACGAGGAGGAAGGGGGAGCAGAAGGAAGAGCAGGAGAGGCTGCTGAAGGCGAAGAAGAAGAGGATGATGATGATGATAACTCAGAAGAGGGATATGTAAGTTCCGAGGATCCTTTCCCACGTGATGCCAGAAGGAGGCCAACGGAGAAAGATTTGGACAAGGATTTTGACCCGAACGAGGAGGTAGGGATAAAGCCTTAGCTTGTAAATTTTGCTAAAGCTTTGGCTGTGTTACCTCTGCTAACACTTTGACCTATTGTATATACAGGTCCCTCTTGAAACTCAGAAAAGACGACGTCGACGTCCGCGACATCTCGCTGGACAAGATGGAGTAGAGGAAAGGAGAGCAGAGGCAACAGCCATAGAGACGGACATTGAGGCCTCTGCTCCACAACCTCAAGACACAACCACGACTACCAAGCCTAAGAGGAAACGAGGGGATAGAAAAGTAAATCAATATTCAAATAAGGCATGCTATGTGATAACGGAGGTCGGGCCAGCAGGGGTGATCCTTGAGCCGAAGGAATTAAGAGGACGATTCCGTAATGCAATTGGGGCCCTAGTTAGAGATAAATTGAACCCAGCAATCCCTAACTGAAAAGAGGTACCAGAGAAGAAAAAGGATGAACTCTATGGGATAGGCAGCTGAAGCTCAATTTTAGATTTCCAGAGAGTAAGCACGAATTGGTAAAAAAAATGCTTTCAGGATGATGAAAGAGTCATTCTGACATTGGACGTCGGAGCTCAACAAGAAGTATATCCAAAAGGGGTTAACTCCCTTCAACGAGTTTGGCAACATAACTCCTAGTCGATGGGAGGAGCTCGTGGCTCAGAAGACTTCACCAGAGGCATTGGAGCTCAATGCCCGTAACACCGAGCTGGCAAAGAGGAACAAACACCACCATCATCTAGGCCCTGGTGGCTACTATGCCAACGAAGAGTAGTTTAGGAAGGTGGACGAAGAGGCTGTAACTGCTGGGAATATCGATGTGATGAATTTGAAGGTACGCTCAAGGAATTGGATATATGCGAGGAGTACAGAATCATCCGACGGTAATCTTAAGTTTGATAAGCTGGAGACCCAAGAGGCAGTATCAAGGATACTAAAATATGCTGAAGACAAGGAGAAGGACTCATTCAATCCTTCCAGAGAGAGGGACGAGCTTAGCCTTGGCTTGGAACACAAGGAGCGCACATGCCGCACCAGGAGGCTAGGGAAAAGGACGACCTAGAAGGAAGGATTCGAAGAGAACAGTCACATGTACAAGAAACATGGCAGAGACCGGGAGAGTAATCTTGAGCTCCAAGTGTAGGCTCTAGTTGCGAAGGCGCTGGAGGAGCAAGGACTATCTACGGAGCCACGGATATTAATGACGCCGCTGGGAGAACTAGCAATGGGAGAATATTATGATGGAGGTGGCAACGGGTGTGGCATATTCTCCCGGTGGCTTACACCACAATAATAAGATACCATCGGACTACACTAGGGTCGAGGTGCATATCGTGAAGCCCGAGTTCATGCAGTGGAGGATAGACTACGCAACTCCCGAGAGGCTAGTGTTACTCGAAGACGTAATCGGGCAGTTGATCCTCTAGCACAAACAGGACATTATATTGACTGCTTCTTCGCCGCATCCCCCTTTCCCAAATTTGGAGTGAGTTGTTGTGGTCAGGGAGATATTTTCACCGTCTCATGACCACCACATTCATGAGATGCCACATTCTTCCCCGCCTCCTAGCGAGCATGTGCCTGATAAGCCACAACCTTCTCCAGCTCATACCGAGCAAGTGCATGATGAATACCACAGTCTTCTCAACAAGCACAGTCGATTCATGAACAACGAGTGCCTCCTAAAGAAGGTGATGCACAAGAAGATAAGGACGTGCTTGAATGGGAACTTCGAAAGAAGCATCCAATCACCATAAGACCAATTTATGTTCCGATGAAAGACATCTCGTCCGTGTCCAAGTGGTATTCCCATGACCAGTTCAAGCCCGAGAACCAAGTTAAAAAAGTCCCGTCACGGGCTTCTGAGGAGGCCGTCACTAGCAAACTCCACCAAACAGCAAGCAGTATCCAAATGTTGATGCCATCAAATGGTCAAAGGATTGCCTAAAAACATATGAAAGAGGCAAGCCCTTCCTACCAAACCAGGATATCCAGCGCCTACCACTTGGAATGAGAAGGTTCCATGATTGGTACTTGCGTGTTCTCCCAACGAGCATAGACCTCATAGAAGCATGCTTTCCCACCGGCACATTTAGAAGCCCAGCCGGGAAAATTGTCTTTGACTTCAATGACATGCAGACATGCTTTCACCTCAGAGCAATGGAGATGAATCTAATTTGCACATGGTGCCTGTAAGTCCTTGTCCTCCCGATATGATATGAATGTAATCTTTGAATTTTGTTGTAACTAACCCATGCCGTGATTTGTAGAATGCAAGTGCACATTGTAAAATAAATGCCAAGTGTGAAAGCCGGGTATATAGACCCTCAAGCTATAGCATAAACAAATTTTAATTACCCTAAACAGTGGAAACTGGATGACAAAGAGCAAGCTGCTGGAAAGACCCTTCGGGAGAAAGAGCGTATCCATACGGCGAAACTAAGGGAAGAGTCCCTTAAGGTTGCGGCATACATTGCCCTAGCTTTTAAAATTCTCCAACAGCACTCTACTATATGGCTACCATACAACTTCGAGTAAGTTCAACTATATACTTAAAGCTTTGTTCGATATATTTTATTCGATGCAAAAGAGCTTATCTAGTTCTATGATTAAATCCATGCAACAACCACTGGATTTGTATAGGCGTCGATGTCGGGAGGAGCATGGCATGGGTCTTTGATTCAATAGATAGGGATCCGGTGACATACAAAGACTTCATATCGATTCTCAAGACGTATACATATCGACAATCCTTATTAGCTTATATGTTTGTATACATACTTGTAACGTTCACTTTTGGATACTAACAAGTTGTATTTGCTAAAATAATTCGAATAGGGCATTTAGGTTCTGTCACTAAACATCATGAAAGACATGATCCAACAAGGAAGGAAAAGCTGGCTATAAAAACACTATGTGTGGTAAGTGTAACTTACTTCTTCAGTACTCCATTACATGGCTGTCAAAAAGCATTACTTAACATTTCCATATGCAAAACACACAATGCCCCAAGCAGAAGCCTGGGAGTGTACATTGTGGATACTATGTATGTTCTATGATGAGTAACACCGGTGCCTACAGGAGACACCCCTTAAGGGTAAGTTTGAACCTCTTCACCCGTAGTATTAAAACTTCGTACATGGTATGAAATACTAAACCAAAACTTATTCTCTTGTAGTGGAAAGAAGAGAAAGAAATGAAAAGAGACCCATACAAGGATGACCAACTTTTAGAGCTCATCGACGACCTTTGCAACTTCATATTGGACCAGATTGTACACGTCAAAGGCACCTACCATGACCGAGAGTTTGACTTAGGTAGAAATCCTCAGTACCAACACCTTTGTGAGACCGAAAGGCTAGCTCTAGGCCGTTGATAACAATGTGTATGGAATTTGACATTGGTTTTACCTTGTGAATTATGTCTATTTAATGATGGATTGTATATATTCTTGTGAATTGGACTTGTAATTGTAGTTTATATAATACTCTTGTGCTTGTAGTTTATATAATACTCTTGAGCGAACATGATTCGGAACGTTGGTCGCGGGGCATTCGTTGGGACGTTGAGCGAACGCGGTTCGGAATGTTGATTGCTCACTCGCAACGCGAACGCGGGAATACACGGAAACAAACAGGGCGATTCTGGTCGAATTTGAATTGTAAATTTGATTTTTTTTGGCGGGAAAATGTACTGTAGGGGCGGTTCTAGACTGAACTGCCCCTACAAATAGGTATTATAGGGGCGGCTAGTACTACAGCCGCCCCTACAAATTGATTTGTAGGGGCGGTTTGTAGGGGTAGTCTGAAAACCGCCCCTATAAATGCATGATTTGTAGAGACGGTTTGGTACGGGCGGCAGGCCAAACTGCCCCTACAAATGGTCTTGAGCCACCCCTACAAGTGATATCTGTAGTAGTGCCAAGCACGCCGCCGCCGCCGACTGTGCCTAGCACCCCACCACCGATGGCCCCAAATGCACCGCCACGACCGACCGTGCCCGACACTCCACCTCCCACTGTCCCAAACACCCCACCACCACGGGCCATACCCTAGCACTCCACCCCCACCATTCCAAGCACCCCACCACCCACAGTGCCTCCGCTGACCGTGCCTGACACTCCACCACCAAATGTCCCTAGCACACCACCAGCGTCGACCATGCCAAGCACTCCGCCGCCCACCATCCCTAGCACACCACCACCACCGACTGTGCCCAGCACCCCACCGCCGACCGTACCTAGCAACCGTCCACCGTCGACCGTGCCCAACACTCCACCACCCACCATCCCGAGCACCCCACCACCACCGACTGTGCCCAGCACTCCACCGCCCACAGTGCCCAGCACCCCACCTCCAACCGTACCTAGCAACCCTCCAACACCGACCCTGCCCAACACTCCGCCACCCACCATCCCGGGCACCCCACCACCAAGCAACCCACCGCCAACCGTCCCCAGCACACCACAACCACCCACCGTCCCAAGCACACCACCTTCAACCGTGCCCAGCACACCATCACCGAGCAACCCACCACCAACTGTCCAAGGGACATCACCACCGCCAACTGTACCCAGCACTCCGTCGCCCACCGTCCCAAGGACCCCACCGCCAACAGTTCCTAGCACACTGCCACCACCGACCGTGCCTAGCACTCCGCTGCTGACCGTTCTCAGTACCCCACCACCACCACCAGCCGGGAACGACACCTCCTGCCCAATCGATGCATTGAAGCTGCGAATGTGTGCCAACCTGATGAACGGCCTTGTCAGGATCAAGCAGGGTTTGGGACAGTTCATCCCGAGGCCAGAGGACAAGCAGTGCTGCCCGCTGCTCTGGGGCCTGACCCGCTTGGACGCCGCCACCTGCGTGTGCACTGCCATCAGGGCCCGTGTCATCCCCGGCATCGTCAACTTGTTCGTGCCCCTCAGCGGCAAGGATGTGCCTCCTATCGGCCTCTCCTGCCCGCTGATCGATTAAGGGTCACTGTGTTCCGCCTGGCCACTGCATCGATCGAGTAACCAAGTTAATAACGCGTCCACACATACCATCCTCTCATCCGTATCGTTGGATCTCTCTCTCTATATATATGTAATACGTTGGTCTGCTCGCACGGGCTCTCGCACTGTGTTCGTAGATGTGTCAAGCATGCATGTCATGCACAATGTTCTGTCGATCAGGTACAAACATGTTCTGATGTTCGTGTTATTACAGACTTGTACGTGATTGAATAAATTACTAGTACAGTGTTCCTGTGTTTCCATGGTTAAAATAAATTATTATATTTTTTGACGGCAAAAACCGTGGAAGAGATCCCCACAGTGGTGAAAACTTTTTATAAATTAAAGGAAGTACAAAAACTTACAGAGGAAATTAACTGAAAGCATCTAACCAAAAGCAAAAGGCTGACCTAAGATCTGCCTTGAACCTAACCGACTGAGTAAAACATTGATTTTTTGAAATTACAAAGCCACCTGGCTTGGCATGGCTCTCTTCTTCGGAACACCTTGTCGTTTCACATCTTCTAATCTCCCATGCAGCCATCACTGAGGCTTCTGTAAAATAAATTATATTGCTTGTCTTTTGGAGAGATATATACTCTACGAAATAAATTTTACACTTATCTCAATGTGGTCTAGGCTATATATGATTAATTATTATGTGTTATGAGAAGTCAAGAAAAACTAAATACTGCGCATCCTTTAATTAGCACTATCTTTGCCGTTGAGCCATCCATGAGGATTATCCATTCCTTGCAACCGTCACGAGGTCACTCAAGGAATAATAAATGAGGTGAATGCAAGTGCATTGCATTGGAATCCAAAAATGTTCACAAGATAACATGTTTTGTGGGCCACTATATGTATTCCAATAAACAGAGATAAAATATTTACATTTGCAATGGAAATGATACCGTAATTTTTGGAGATTAACATCATTATAACAATGCATTACTGAAAACAAATCAATACAATGGTGCTCCTGAAAATGCAATTTAAAACAAAAATAAGAAAACATGAACAACAAATGATTGAGACAATTTTGCCTCAGCTCAAAACGTGATTCAGCCTAAAAGGCACCAGTAGGCAAGGTTGCCAAAATCAGAGTTTCTAAATTGAATATAATAGGAGAGATTTACATACCATTAGAAACATAAAAATCATAGCTAGAAGCAAAGACTTAATTAATTAGGGTCGTCAAATTAGATCCCATAGTCTGTTTTATTGAATTAATGAATTTATATGAAATGTAAAGTATACGCACTCACTACCCCAGATCTTGACATCACTGTCGGTTTAAAACCCCTCTTCACTGCCGGATTTTAAACCGACAGTAGCATACTGGCAGTGATGGGGGTTTGACATCACTGCCGGTTCTTATAAACCGACACTGATGTGAACCGACAATGATGTGGTTTGTAGAAAAGCCAAAAAAATCATTGAAAAAATAGGGAATTTTTTAATATCGGGAGAGGCCACAGACACTCCTGCTTCGCGTCTTTGGCCCCTAACCACTCCACCTAAGCTGTTTGTGTCGAATAAGGTTTTCGTCCTAGCCATTTTATGTTCATCTGATTTTGAAATGAGTATTTGGAACCCTAAATGAATTCAAATGAAAAAGTTGTCAACTATAAAGTTTTATTACTTTTCGAGATCTACAACTTTTATTTTGGTAGTTTCTCCATCCAAGGTTGTTTATAAAATTTGAATTTCAAATTTGAGAAATTCAAACGTAGTTTTCCATGACAAGATGATTTCAAATCAAAAAGTTATCAACTACAAAGTTTCATAACTTTTTGAGATCTACAACTTTCGTTTTTGCTGTTTGTCCATCCGAGGTCATTTAAAAATTTCAAATTTCAAATTTTTGAAATTCAAACGTAGTTTTCCTTGAGAAGATGATTTCAAATCAAAAAGTTGTCAACTACAAAGTTTCATAACTTTTTGGAATCTACAACTTTTATTTTGATAGTTTCTCCACCCAAGGTCGTTTATAAAATTTAAATTTCAAATTTTAGAAATTTAAAAGTAATTTTCCTTGACAAGATGATTTAAAATAAAAAAGTTGTCAACTACATAGTTTTATAACTTTTCGAGATCTACAACTTTTATTTTGGTCATTTGATCATTTATTCATCCAACGTAGTGGTAGTAACATTATTCACAAATGTTACACATCCCTCTTATTGTTTATGAAACTATAAGAGAGATATGTAAATTTTATGAACAATGTTACTACCACTTTATCGGATGAAGAAATTACCAAAATAAAAGTTGTAGATCTTGATAAGTTATAAAACTTCTATGTTCATGACTTTTTTAGTTTAAATCATTTAGTATTCCAAAATGACGTTTGAAGTTGCCATTTTTTAAAATTCAAAATTCAAATAGATAAAACACAGTCACATAAAAAGATGGATAAAATAATAGCGGTAAGAACACAATAAATTGATAGGGCATGATTTTAGAAATGTTTAGAAAAAAAACTTCAAATTTGAAGTTAGTATGAGGGAGAAATACTAGTTACAAGTTTTAGCCAGAGATTAAAAAAAAAATCGAGTTCTTCAACAATTTCAAAATTTAATTTCAAACAATAGTTAACTACAAAGTTGCATAACTTTTCGAGATCTACAACTTTTGTTTTGGGCGTTTCTCCATCTGAGGCCGTTTGAAAAATTCAAATTTTAAATTTTAGAAATCAAACGTAATTTTCGTTAGATAGATTATTTCAAATGAAAATATTTAAACATCCAAACGATCTTAAAATAAAAAAGTTTGAACAACAAAGTTGTAGATCTCGTCGAGTACTACAACTTTAATATAAAGTCCATCTTCATTGGACATCATATGAGAAACTTATGAACTTTTCTTGTAGCACATCACTGTCGGTTCAAGCCACGAACCGACAGTGATAGTATCAGTGTTGGTTCTTGGCTAAAATCAGCAGTGATGACCCAATATCACTGCCGGTTCTTGGCTAAAACCGACAGTGAATACCTGAATATCAGTGTCGGTTGGTCCTATCACTGTCGGTTTTAGCTAAAAACCGGCGGTGATGGGCTATCACTGTCGGTTTTCTAAAATTCGACAGTGATGATGCCGGCAGTAATGTCCAATTTTGTAGTAGTGACTACAATTTCTCCGGCCGATAAATCATCATCTATGTACTGGTGCATTGCGCGCATCACTTAGAACCTGCACTGGTTTTTGGCTGACGATTGTGATAGGATAAACATGTCCTTATGATCAATTGTGACATCTCCTCAGAAAGATCTATGCACCTTTCTCTTCTTGCGATACTCAACGAAGGCTCTATCTGAGATTATAAAGTATACTAGTATTGTCGGGTTCATAAACCTAGGGCCCCTCATGGACCGGCTTCCCAACAAAGGATCGGTCCAGCAGACAACATTGTGAATGACGCGTAACTCCGGGGCCGGCCCAAATACCTAAACGACAGGCCAGAAGGGCGATCCAATCTCCGACCGGAAGGCCTGGCCGAGGAGGAACAGCGCCCGCTTCCAACTCTGGCCCGCCTCTCCGACCGGAGCGCTTGCCTTTGACTCTGGCCCACCTTTGGATGGCCTCTCTGACTGGAAGGACTGGCCAAACACCACTTCCGACTCCAGCCCACCTCTGGACGGCCTCTCCGATCCGAAGGCCTGGCCAAACACCACTTTCGACTCCAACCCGCGTCTCCGACCGGGGATGCGCCAAACCCCTGCTTACAGTTCTTCTTTGACTGGCGCAATCAGAGCTGACTGGGACCAACCGGCCGGGGACGCCCGCTCGGTAAGGACCAGGAAATAGACAAAGAGAGTATGGCAGAGCACTCAAGTCAACCGCAATACTGTGGACCGTACCCTGTACACTTACAGGATAGTACCAACAGGGCATGTCAGAAGGGTACCCTGCACCCTTCCTAGCATGTCAGAACCCAAGCAATGTTGTGGGCGCCGACATTTACCCTACAATGTTGTGGGCGCCATCAACTCCCATACTAGACAAACACGGTAAGGCTCCCCCCACATACCTCTAGGCATCAATAGTGTTATGGGCGCCAGCATTTACCCTACTAGGCGAGCACGGTAAAACCCCTGCATGCCTCTAGGCATCAACAATATGGCAGGCACAAACGTCTGCCATATCGGAAGAAGACGACGCAACCTCCCACATGCATCTGACATAAACAGTGTTATGGGCACCTACAATCATCCTGTACCCGATGGTGTGGGCAACAAGACTTAGCATACGTACACACACTCTCTCTTGTAAAGCCATCCCCTTCATCTATAAAAGGGGACGCACTCGCTCCCAAAAAGAGAGACCGATCGATTCAGTACACCACAACAGAACCACCAGGTCCAAACCTCGAGCACACGCTCGAATACTTAGCACATAGCAGAGCTCCCATCACTCTTGGCCCTTTAGACCAGATTTTGACCAAACCTCTTGTACCCCCCATCTTTCTCCTTCTCGTTTGTAACCCCACTGCAAACTTTGAGCACTTGGGCTCAGGAATAAAGTCACCAACCGACTCAAACTGGATGTAGGGCACGTTGGCTGAACCAGTATAAACCCTGTGTCATTGAGTGCTATGCCACATCCGATCACAACGAACGGCAAAACTACAAATATTTACGTGTTGGTCACTATCTGCATAGACAGTTGGCGCCGTCTGTGGGGAAGACGCTGTACGTTCATAGTTTTCGTCATCGGATGGCCCACTTTTCTGCCACCTTCACCATGGCGAGCTCAAGCGAAACAAGTCGCTTCGACTCTTGGAGTTTCCCGCACTCCCACCTGTTGTGACACGGGTTCCACCCATCTTCGAGCCATCCCAATCCTTTCTCTTCGGAAGCCTGGACTTTGTCACCGATTGGCTTGGCGTACTACACCTCCACGAGGAGGCACTTGTTCCGGTGCCCGTTGGAGGGGCACCCTCCACCGGCTCCGGGACACACGACAACTTCAATGACGAGGCGCCTGTGCTTCATTCCGAGCAAACGCTTTGCTCAAACCCCGCTGTGAGTAATGTACATAATGTTATTTACTCGATATTTACTATCTTCCACCGATTATCGAAGGGACCATGTTGTCCGCACCGCAACCACCGTACGACTGGTTCCCCTATGGCCTCACATCCCTCGCGGACGTGTACGCCTCGGGGGCTCTGAAAAATGCTAACGCCGCCTCCTCTCGCATCCGAATTCATGGGGATGGTGAGCTATGCTCCCACTTGTTTCTACGAACTCGTAGATGATGAGGTTGAGAGTGATGGCTCCTGCATCAGCGACATATTACCTAGCCACCGTCCATCCCGGGAGTGCGCTATGGTGGACGCTCTAGGACAGCCGCCGGTGGTAGCGGAGTCTTTGCAGACTCACACCCCTCCGGACCCTCGTGCGGGGGCCCTTGCGCTCACACAAAATCATGGCGAGGAGCTATGACAACAGTGGCAGAACCAGCCGCCACCTGTGCCGGTGCGCTCGGCGTACCACGCTGCGCCCCTTGCGCGTAACCCGACGAGCGGCGCCCGAGTCACGCCCGCCAGGTATAGCTCAACATCATGGACGGAGGGAACGATCCCCCACAGTTCGCTCGGGCCGCCCAGAACATCGTCGCTGTGTTGATGCTTTTGCGTGCGTCCCCAAGCTTGTCGACCCCCAGGAGCAGGCGGTCCATCGGAACCTCCGAGCGCTCGTGGAGGCCGCCGCCGTTCAACAGGTAGAAAACTCCGTGTTACGACACCGACTCGCGGCCTCTCTCCCCACCAAGGGAGTGGGGACACACTAGACGAATCGCTTCATCTGCTCACCACTATAGCCACCGAGCGCGGCACAGGAGGCCGCACCCATGCCATGGCCTGACCTAGCGCCCGCTCCACACCGACCCCGTGCGCGCGAACGGCTCGGACCAAACCAAGACGCTCGCAGTGTCATCAGCAACCGGCATTGGGCCTAGCATGATGAAGACATCCATCAGGCGGCAGTAAGTGTGGGCGACACGGACCCCGGCCGGACCATCGACGGGAGCGACAAAATGCACCCCAGGCATCGTCACCGGTCGGACGACCAGAGTCCTAGCCCGGATGTCCTGGGACCGTGGGCCTTTGGTCGACGCGTCCAGGGAGCGCCATTCCCATAGCGCTTTCGACCGCCCACCAACATCGTCAAGTATATCGGGGAGATGAACACCGATATATGGCTCGAAGATTTCTGGCTCGCCTACAGAGCCGGAGGAGTGGATGATGACCACTTCATCATTCAGTACCTCCCTATCCACCTAGGGGAGCATGTTTGAGCGTGGCTCAAATTCCTCCCGCACGACAGTGTCCGCGACTGGGTGGACCTCAAGAGGGTCTTCATCGGGAACTTCTAAGGGACGCATGTCTGCCCTAGGAACTCCTAGGACCTCAAGAGCTGCCAGCAGGAGCTCAGCGAGCCCCTGCGGGATTACATCCGCAGGTTCTCCAAAAGATGCAACTCACTCCCTGATGTCATCGACGCAGACATCATCAGCGCATTCCTCTCCGGGACAACCTATGAGTCCCTAATCCACAAGCTTGACTGCCTGAAGCCCCATACCACCCGCGACCTACTTGACGTCGCCACAAACCACGCCTCTGGCGAGGAGGCGGTCGGAGCGGTCCTCAACAGAGGCCGGGACAAAGGCAAGGCCAAGCACGAGGATCAGGATGAGGGCCCCTCCACATTGAGGAGCAAAAAGGACAAGAAAGATCATCGCCGATCGGCCACTCCGCGTTGGTCACCGCGGCTGATGACACGGGCAAGCAGCCCCAGCAGGGCCTCTCGGACCACTTCAATGAGCTCATGGAGAGCCTATGCACCAACCATGCCTACCCCGTCAAGCACCTCTACAAGGACTACGAGCTTCTCAAGCTTTTTCTGTGATAGGCCGGCGGGCCGAAGTAAGGAAAAGGCAAGGAGGCAGCAGCCAAGAAAGGCGGCGTGGCGGACAAGGACCCAAAAAGCTGAAGGTCCCTATACGGCGACCGAGGTGATCCGACCAGGCGCTTTCCGACTGAAGGAGGACAACGACAACGTTCTCACCAACACTTAGAGCAGCGAACAACTATGTCATTTCTACCCCTAAAATTCAGTCTTACCATTTTTTACTTAACGTTTGCTCCTATAAAGCGCCCAAACCCGAGCACTTTTGGCCCAGGTCGCTCAGGGGCTCCACGGGGGGGGGGGGGTGCAATACCACCTCTCTTTTTTGTTTACTATAATATGGTAAAATACCTTCCTACCTGAACGAAAGGGTAGTTCGTTCCTTTAATTACCTTACGTAGCTTCGCTTTAAATATTCCGACCGATCGCACCCCGCCTCTACCTACGATTATGAACAGCTGAGCCTCGCGGGCCACACCCGGGCTCTTAAGGTTGCAGCCTACGATACAAATGGGCAGGTGTGAAAAAGAAAAGAATAAAAAACAAAGTTTTGCTAAGGTAAGAATAAGGAACGGACGGGACAAGCTTCCTCGAACGGAGTAGTTCCATCGCAAAAACAAAGTTACATTATTCATGAATACACAAAAGCACTTTACACAGGGGGCTCCCCCATGACATTATCTTGTACATTTGCTAAAGTATTTCTACTCTAAACCTTCTACTGTGGCTCCCTGACAGCATCGGCTACCGGCTCAACTGGTAAGGGCAGGGGCTGCTCGTCCTCCAACTGGGCAACGTTCGACTCGATCGAAGGTGGGGCGATGTCTGCTTCTGACCTAGGCTCCGCGCCATCCATAGGCTAGGCGATGTCCTCCTGACGTACGCCTACGGCCATGTCCGCATGGCGAGCATCCATCACCCACTGCGCGAAGACCTGCTCGGCCACCAACTTTGCGTGTGGCAGCAGGCTCTCCCCGAGCGACTGGATGTCCTCTGCGCTCTAGTAGTCGGCATACCCGCTGCAGATTGCAACGAAGTCCATGTATGGGTGGTACGTCGCCACCAAAGTCAACAGCCCTGATGTCCCGTAGAATAGCGCGTCGGTAATGAGGGCCCGAACCTCATCCGGAACCTTCACCAGCCGGATGGCGGGCGCACTGGTACTTGGCGCCGACCTGAAGACCTCTGAGATGACAAGCTGGGCAACATTGCATATCTGGTCAAGTTTGCCCTCAAGAGCACGTCACTCTTTAAGGGACTCGGCCAGCGCCTCCGCATTCTAGCAAATCGCCGCCTTGGCCATCTCCAGGTCCTGCTCCAACGGCTCCACCTTTCCACCCAGCTCTGGAAGAAGGACGACAAGCTTAGAAGCAAGCTAAAGAAAGAAACCAACACATCGAAAGCAGAAAAGGTACTTACCGAGGCAGGTGTTCTCGAGGATGGAGAGTCCCTCCGCCTGCCGGGTCACCTTCTCGCGCAGCCGGGCATTCGCCTCCTCCGCCCCCATCACCCGGCCCTAGAGCACGAGCACTTCCTGGTCGGCCTCCGACCGGGCCTTCTGCTCTGACTCTAGGGCATTCCGCTCTATCTCCAAGGTCTCCAGGGTACCTTGGAGAGCCACCTCAGTGTTCGCCAGGGACTTCCGCAGCGCCGCCTCGGTCTCCGCCTGGTGAGCCTTGGCCGCCTCAAGCCCCCGCTCGACGACAGTCGCCCGCTCCGCCGCAAGCACTTCCGCCACCCACACCTCGGTTGCCTCCGCTGCTCGGTCCTAGGACAAATGGCGGGTGGACTCCAACTGGTGCTCGAGCTCCTCCATCCGAGCATGCTCCATCGGGAGAAATCGAGATTTGTGGCTCGACATCTCCTCCAGACCCTGGAAAAATGAGAAACAAGCATGCTGAGGCAACCGACGAAAGACCAAGGGGTCAAGGACGAGCATGGGAACTCATCGCCGCGGCACAACATAGGTCGACCTTGACCACCCGCAGGATAGATTCAACCCGCTCCTAGGCCTCCTCAAGCTTCACCGATAGTTTGGCGAGATCAGACAACATGGTGAATCCTCTCCCCCCAAGGATGTCCTAGAGCTGACACTCCTACGCATCCTGAAGGATGAACCAAACCTTCGTCAGATCCTTAGGGCAGGGCCACACTAGGTCGGTGGCCTCCAGCCCACTAGAAGGCCCAGCTGATGGTCCGACCATTGCTAGCTCCCGCGATGACACCGGTGGCTCCACCTCATCACCTTCCTCATCGTCGGAGGGGATCTCCACTACCTCGATCTCACGATCCTCCGACGGTCGTTCCACCTCCGTCCCGGCTGCACCTCCCCTGGCACCTCTAGCTCCGATCGGGAGGGTGAACCGTGTGGCCCTCCACCCGGCGAGGCAGGGAGCCTAGTCTACCTCTCCTCTTCCACCGTGGCCAGTGAAGGAGGGGCTGCAAGGGATACCTCCGACGCGGTCTCCGCCGTCACCACTGGAATTGCTGCCAACACCGTCGCCGCCACTGCCACCATACTGGTGATCGAGCCGAGGGGCGCCACCCCCAGAAGGAAAGGACCCACCACCACCACCCTGCTCTCCCCGCCGCTCGCCACGGCGTGCTGGAAGGTGGGCCTCCAATCCTCCCGCATGGGAGTTGGGGCGATGCTCAGCCCCATCAACATCCGGCCGCTATTGAGAAAGTATAGGTCAGTCACACTCCAAAAAACTCAACAGCAAAGATCGAAAAGAAATAAAGAAAGGCATATCGGGATGTAAGCGGTATGACTCTGAAACCCCGACCCAACGTCAATGGGCTCGCAGGGCGAGGACCGCTCCCGGACAATGACCCATGCCCACTCACTTCAACCGGGGGCAGAGTTGACCCAACCAGCTCCTACGTAGCCCGCGAATCACCACGACCTTTGACTTGGGGCACGTCGACCGGAGCAGCTGGCGGGGCATCCTCCTGTGGCGGGTCACGGGCTGGCACCGGCCCTAATGATGCATGGGTACGAGCCCACTCTTCCGACCGCCTGGCCTATCCCTGCCACGCCCACGGTATGCGGGGACAAGACCGGCGATGCCTCAGAAGGGCGCGGTGAGCCCGTCCGCTTCGCCTCCCGTTCGCCGATGGCGTCTGCGCTCGTAGCATGCTTCCTCGGCGTAGGGACATCGCTGCGCTCTCTGCCTCCTGCTCGCCGCCAGCATAGGCGGCCATCGGATCGCAACACTCCGTCGAGGTCACAATGACCTCCTGGTTTTCCTCCTCCTCAGAGAAGATGATGTCATCTCCCAACTCTGTGGGGTCCTTCGACTCGAGCTCTGACTCGACGTCACTCCTATTTTCCTTGGCACGCACACGCCGTGCGATCTCCTTCTCCTTCTCATGCTTCCGCCGAGCCTCCTTGACTTTCTTCTTCTTCCTCTCAATTGCCACCTCCTTCTGGGCGGCCTGCGGGGCCACGCCCTCTAGCCCCTTATGAAGGTGCGGCCGGGACTTGTAAGCTCCAAGTCTCTATGAAACAGGCGACTCAAAATCAAAAAATAGGAGAGTAGAGGAGAAAAGAACACGAAGTAAAGAGAAGGGAGCATACCAGTTTGGACACCGTCACGGAGTTGAGAGGTCCGGGCTTTCCATCGAGGTTCTCTTTGGGCCCAATTGTAGCACCCGGTCAAGGCAACTTCGGACCTCATCATTCGGCAGCTCCTCCAGCAACGCACGGTCAGGGTCCATCGGGCCATTGTAATTCCACATCGGCCGTGTCCTATCCGCAAGCGGAGCGACCCGATGGCGAAAGAGGGTGTGCAACACCCGCACCCCATCAAGGCCGCGCTGCACGAGCTTCTGAAGCTCTGCCTCAATAATCTCCACCTTCTTCTTCTACCGACTAGCGAGGCCCCACGACCAGCTCTCCTAGTTTGTCTGGCCTCCTACCAGTGAAAGGCGGGAACAGTGCCTCCACCAGGTTCCTGATATAGAACCATTCCCCATGCCACCCCTGATTGGAATCACAGGGGGTATACATGGGGTGCGAGCCCCCCATGCTCGGTTTCTTCTACAACGCGAAGCCCCCCACCAGCACGATCATGAGCGGCTTCCCCTCCGACAAAGCTCGCCCAGAGAACATCCGCCGAAAGAAGTCCACGTGTGGCTCCATCCCAAGGAAGGCCTCACACACAGTGATGAAGCCGGTGATGTGCAGCACCCCAATTGGATTGAGGTGTTGCAGCTCCAGGCCCCACTCATTGAGGAGCCCGTGCAGTAACTAGTGCGTGGGGTATCCTAACCCGCGCTCATGAAAGGTGAGGAAGGAAACAACCTCGCCGGCCTGAGGTTGCGGGAAATCCTCCCTCCCAGGAGCCCTCCAGTGCGCCACCTCCTTCGGCGGCAAAAACCCCTTCTCGGCAAAGGTAGCCAGCACTGACTCCCTCATGACGGATGACCTCCAGCTCGACATTTCGCTCCGGGTTCGCAAATGGATCTGTGAGTTTTTCTCCTCTCCCTCGCTCTCCCCTATTCTCTCCTAGGAACCACCGTGGCACTCAGACACTCTTGGCGAGAAGGAAGAAAGAGAAGAGATGGCAGATGAGGAATAGGTGAAGGAACGGCGTGAAAGCCCTCTCCCTTCCCCTACTTAAAGAAAGGGGCACAACAGTTGGGAAATGCGAAACGACGGGGGTGAAAAACCGTCTTCCTTCCCCCATTCAATGCGGATGGGATACGATGGGACGTGCCCTGACCGATGGGACACACCCTGCCCAATAGAATGGCGCCTGGTTAGATGGGACATGGCCTGGGTATGGCCCACCACTACTGCATGTCGGGCGTAAGAAACAAGGCGCCACTGCACGCAGGCGGTCCTCCGCCTTCCCAAGCGGGACTTGGAAAAGCCCAATGATGGGGTCTCCACCAGGAGAGACCAACGGGCTTCCTAAGTCGATTGAACAGCTCAGGCAAACACTGAGAGACAGGTAAGGAGCAGAGGGATGCCCCATGTGGGCCATGCCGACTTCATCATGAATGTGGGGGTATTAACCCCTATACCCTTACGGCTAAGCTTGGGCCGGCCCGGATCGATGGGTCCGGTCCATCTGAAAGACGACGCGCGGCCTAGCCAACCCGGTTGGAGTCCTGCGCAAGGAGTTAAGGCGGATTTGGCGATCAAGCAGGATCCTGGTCGGTTAGAATAGGAATCCTTATCCGGCCACATATGGCAATTGTAACTGGCTAGGATTAGTTTCCAGATCTGTAACCCTGCCCCCCGAACTATATAAGGCGGGCAGGGGATCCCTCTAAAAAAATTCTCTCATTAACATACAACAATACAATCAGACGCAGGACATAGGTATTACGCCTTTTTGGCGGCCGAACCTGGATAAAACCTCGTGTTCGTCTTGCGTCACCGTCTTGTTTGTGGCTTGCGCATCTGTCTGCCGATAATATACTACCTTGGGCATACCCCTAGGTAGACTGCCGACCATATTTCGTCGACAGTGGCGCGCCAGGTAGGGGGTGTGCGTACTGCTCTCCAAGCAAACAAGACGGCCATCACCTCTGGCTCCATGGCTACGCCGAACGGCCTCACGTTCACCGTCGGCCAGATCACCTGGACCACTGGCTCCGATGGCTTCATCGTCATGACCACGGAGGAGGTGTGGATTCAGTCTGCGCCGACCACTGCTTCACCTACATCGGCTATAGCTCCAACCACGATGGATCTGGCTCCGACCACGGTACGTCGGGCTCCGACCACGGTACGTCCGGCTCCGACCACGATGGATCTGGCTCCGACCATGGTACACCTGGCTCTGACCATGCCTACATCATCTTCAGCCATGCCGACGACTCATCGTCCGCTTCCCCGTTACAAAGGGAAGCAGATCGACAACACCGACCTGCTCAACTCCATCGATCGGGTCGGCACCAAACTCGCTGAAACCCTAGCTCTGGTAAGTATGATTCAAAGTCAACCTAACGAGCAGGTAACCGCTCCCCACAATAGATCTACCCGACCAGCTCGGACCAGTCGTCCTGCACGACTTGGTACAGGTCTCGTGGTCTTATCTACTCCTGAAGGGCGCTCCGCTCATCGACGGCCAGCCTCCGCAACGGGTCTCCGGCTCTCCGAGTACGCAACCTCGATGGAGAACCACCAGGTCCAGCCTTACGGCCTACGAAATGCTGCCTCCAGCTACGCGTATAACCCACAACACTGCTTGGATCTATGTTTTATGCGCCAACCTCGGCCGAGGCCGCGCGACTTCGTCAACATGATCCAGACTGAAGATTATCAGGAAGGATCCGTCCACACAGTTCAAGAGGGTGACTCCACCTCCTCGTCTGGCATCGCATCTAAAGCATGTGTACACACCGAGCTTCAGCATCACGAAGATGACAGCACCAAGTACGATCTGGATCTGCCAGACCACGCCCCAGGGTTTTCACAATTCCCATCTTTCCCGCCAAGACGAGGGGATTTGATCCATGTTGTCAGCAATGACGAACCGCCAGCGGTTGGCGAAACAGAACAAGAAAAGACCACGCGCGAAGCGCGCAATATTGACCGGTTCAATCACCGACAAATCGAAGCCGAAGCAGACCAGGAGTGGCGACGCATCAGGGTCCAGCCACGCGACCTCAACGATGCTTTTGACAGGGTGGGGGACAAACAGGTCTTCAGGACTCCAAGTGCCAATGTAGCCATCGCCATGGCAACAATGCAATGGCTACCCAACACCCCGGAAACCCAAGCGGTTCACGATGAAATACAAGCCTATCTGACGGCTGCCATGGCCTAGACCGTAGAGATTGTAAATCAAGTCCGGGCTCCATCCATCTCAGTCGAGTCAAGCCACAGTCGCCAGCTTCCAAGACGCTCACAGCCACTCAACCCATGTGGCTCGCGCAACAATGACCCGTCAGACAGCCATCGAGGCGGAAACGGTGGCCATGATGGTGGTAACCACCGTCGGGAGGACAACCGTCGTGATATCCGGGACGATAATCACCAAGACAACCGCGACAATCATCGCGACAACCGCGGTCGCAGGGCTAATCCAGATGGCAATCGAGATCGCCGCGATGGCAATAACGATCTCCGCCATTACCTCGGTGGCCGCGATCTGCGCGCTCGCATCAACCAGAGAGCTGACGATCGAGCATCCCACGAAAGCTATCGCCATATGGAGTATGACACTGCCCACGGTCCGCCGGGTTTGAAGTAGTTTACTCCACACCTTCGCCAAGTCATATGGCCCAAGAATTTTAAGCTCGAGAAACTTCAGAAGTATGACGGCAAAGAAAACCCCGAATTATGGGTCATGCTCTACGAAACCGCGTGCAGATCAGCCATGGCTGACGAGCACGTCATGTCTAACTACTTCCCAGTCGCTGTTGGCCATGCAGGTCACCAATGGCTGGTCAGCTTACCAGCGAACCACTTTGATTCTTGGCAGGAGCTTAAGCAAGCCTTCATTGACAATTTCATCGCTACTTGTGAACAACCGGGCAACAAATACGATCTGCAACGGATCCGAGATCGGAAAGATGAGCCATTGTGCGAGTACGTCCGGCGTTTCTCAGAGATGCGCATCAAGGTCCCATCAATCTCTGACAACGAGGCAATCGAGGCTTTCATCACTGGCCTCCGTTTCCACGACACCCTAAGAGACAAGCTCCTCCGGAAGAGACCTGAGTCAGTCACAGCGCTCTTATCCACCGCTAAGAAATATGCGGATGCCGATGACGCCAAGAAGATAATTATTGAAGAAGCAGTAAGGGTTCCACGCTCCGACCACCCCTCACACCGCGACGACTACCATGGCAACCGTGGTCGGAGCGACAGTTTTGACCGCCGCAACCAGCGCAACGACTCCCGTGACCACCGCGACCGACGTGATCAGCAGCGTAACCGCCGTAACGATTACAGGAGCAAGCGTGCTCAGGAAGACGACGGTGAGGTCAATACCGTTAAAAAGGGTGGCGGACGTCGTAACTACGAAGACGACTGCGCCAAAGCATTGAAGGGGCCCTGCCAGCTCCATCCTAAGTCGAACCATACCATGGAGAATTGCCGCGTTCTCAAGTCTATCTATACACGTCAACAGGCTCCGGATACATCCGACAAGCCTAACGATGTAGCAGAATAGCGCAACGAGGATAACAAAGACGACGATGCAGACCCTCGTCACAAGTACGTCAAGCCAACTGATCGCGTGCACACCATCATCGGAGGCAAAGTGTCCATCGAGACCAAGCGGGAACGCAAGCTGCTCGCCCGTGCTTGTTTGAACGTGACCAACACCGATAACCTGCTCGCCGATCCCCGGCTCCCTCCGTGGTCTCACCGCGAAATCTCTTTCAGTAGGAAGGACCAATGGGCCGCAATATCGGAGCCAGGACGTTTTCCCTTGGTCCTCAATCCTTGTATCAACAAGGTCCAGTTCGATAGAGTACTGATCGACGGCGGCAGCTCCATTGATATACTGTTCAAGAACAGTCTGCCCTCCCTGAAGATAGCTCAGGCGGATCTTAAGCCATACAAGGCACAGTTCTGGGGTGTTCTTCCTGGACAGAGCTCTACACCTCTCGAGCAGATCACGCTACCGGTGCAGTTTGGGACCTCGGACCACTTCCGCACCGATTACGTCAACTTTGTGGTCGCTGACTTCGACGGCACCTACCATGCTATTCTTGGTCGACCGTCGCTCACCAAGTTCATGGCCGTACCTCATTATAGGTATCTGGTGCTCAAGATGCCTACCGAGAAAGGAGTCCTAACCCTCCGAGGTAACGTGTACGCCGCCTACACCTGCGAAGACGACAGTTTCAAAATAGCAGAGGCCCATGACCTCTCTATTTGCATGGCCGAGACCATGCTCGACGCTAAGAAGACCTCAGCCGACCACTTGGAGATCCCAGAGCTCGAGACTCCACGCAAAAACATCAAGTCAAAGGAGCACAAGGTGATCCAGCTGGTCAACAGCGACCCCTGCAAAACGGCCCTTATCGGGGCTAACCTGGATCCCAAATAGGAAGACGCGCTCGTCGGGTTTTTGAGGAGCAACGTGGATGTGTTCGCATGGAAACCTGCCGACATGCCCGGTGTACCTCGGAACTTGATCGAGCACTCCTTGAATGTCAACAGCAAGGCTAAACCTATCAAGCAGAAGCTTCGACGTTTCGCTCGCGACAAAAAGGAGATGATTAGGGTAGAAGTTACACGGCTTTTAGCAGCCGGATTCATTAAAGAAGTGTATCATCCGGAGTGGTTAGCCAACCCAGTTCTTGTACGCAAAAAGAATAATGAATGGAGAATGTGTGTTGATTACACTGATCTCAACAAACACTGCCCTAAGGACCCCTTCGGCTTACCTCGCATAGACGAGGTCGTAGATTCAACCGCCGGTTATGAGTCGCTTTCCTTTTCTCATTGCTACTCGGTTATCACCAGATCGCTCTCAAAAAGGACGATCAGATCAAGATGTCTTTCATCACGCCTTTTGGCGCCATCTCTACTACGACTATGTCGTTTCGGGCTCAAGAACGCCGGGCTACATACCAACGCGCTTATTCAGCTCGCCTCAGTGAGGCGAGATAAAAGATGACCTAGTAGAGGCCTATGTGGATGATGTAGTTGTCAAAACCAAGGAAGCACATACCCTTGTTGACAACCTCAAATGTACCTTTGCGGCCCTCAATACATTCCAATGGAAGTTAAACCCAAAGAAGTGCATCTTTGGTGTTCCTTCTGGTATATTGCTAGGCAACATCGTCAGTTACGACGGCATACGCCCTAATCCAGAGAAAGTAAAAGCTGTCTTAGACATGAAGCCTCCTAAAAAGGTGAAGGATGTCCAAAAGCTTACCGGATGCATGGCCGCTCTAAGCCGTTTCATATCAAGATTAGGAGAAAAAGGGTTACCGTTTTTTAAACTACTCAAAGCATCCGAGAAGTTTGAGTGGTCGGAAGAAGCAGACGCTGCCTTCACGCGGCTAAAACATTACCTTACATCACCTCCAGTCCTCACTGCTCCTAGAGAAGACAAAACCCTCCTACTTTACATTGCAGCAACCAATCGGGTGGTCTCCACTACCATGGTGGTCGAGCGTGACGAGCCGGGCCACGCCTATAAGGTACAGCGGCCAATTTATTTTTCGTCGTTGAGGTACTCAACGAATCTAAGACCGGTACCCCTGATTCGTAAACCGCTTCACGCCATACTGATAACATCCCGAAAGTTGAGACATTACTTCGACGGATATCGTGTGGTGGTCATGACCGAGTACCCTTTGGGGGACATCATTCGCAATAAGGATGCGAACGGGCGCATTATCAAATGGGCAATGGAGCTATGCCCTTCTCCTTGGAATTCATAAGCCATTACTACAATCAAGTCTCAGGCACTCGTTGATTTCATCGTCGAGTGGACAGACTTAAGCACGCCTGCCTCTCCGGAATCCGATGAATATTGGACGATGTACTTCGACAGCTCTCTCACAATTGACGAAATGGGAGCAGGGTTCTTTTCATGTCACCATCCAAGGAGCAGCTCCGACACGTGCTCAGATTTATTTCCCAAAGATCTAATAACGCTGGCTTGAGTATGAACCATGCCTGCATGGTTTACGCATTGCGGTTGAGCTTGGTGTCAAACGTCTCTACGTCTATGGAGACTCGGCTCTGGTTATCAACCAACTCAACAAGGACTGGGACACGACCAGCGAAAAGATGGACGCATACTGTAAATCGATAAGAAAGCTGGAAGGCAGGTTCTATGGCATCGAGTACATACACGTGGTCCGGGATAAGAACCAAGCGGCCGGATGCTTATTTTGTCAAAGTTAGGATCATCTCGAGCCAAAATCCCACATGGTGTATTCGTCCAAGACCTGCTCACGCCTTCCATCGAAGAGGAAGATCCCACGGTCGACAAAGTTCTGGACCAGCAATTGGTGGCTACGGTTCCGGCGCCAAGCACAACCGAGCCGCCTCCGACCACTCATGAGCCAGACTGAGAGTACCCTTCATCAAGCACTTAACAGATGGCAGCGGTTATACTGATCGGACAGAAAACGAGCGCTTAATGCGTCGTAGTAAGCAGTATCTGCTCGTCGATGGCAAGTTATGGCGCAAAAACGCAAAGGAAGAAATCTTGATGAAGTGTATAACCCAGGAAGAAGGCGAACGTCTCCTGGACCAAATCCACTCTGGCTCCTGCGGCAACCACGCGGCCTCAAGAACACTGGTCGGTAAGGCTTTCCGAGCAGGGTTTTATTGGCCGTCAGCAGTAGCCAACGCAGAGAAGCTAGTCCGTCACTGTGAGGGTTGTCAGTTCTTTGCCAAAAGAATCCACATACCAAAGACACGAGATCGAGGAGATGATACCGACCTCTTGGCCCTTTGCATCTTTGGGAATTTGGATATGATCGAGCCCTTCAAACCGGCTCCTGGGAAATTTACATGTGTTTTTGTGTTGATTGACAAATTTTCTAAGTGGATAGAATACATGCCTTTGGTGCAGGCATCTTCAGAAAAGGCTGTCATGTTCCTTGACCAGGTCATCCACCGTTTCGGCATACCCAACAGCATCATCACCGATCTGGGTACTCAGTTCACCGGGAACGCTTTTTGGGACTTCTGCGATGAAAGGAGCATAGTAGTAAAATACATCTCGGTGGCGCACCCTAGAGCTAATGGACAAGTCGAGCGGGCAAATGGCATGATCTTGGATGCATTGAAGAAGAGGATGTACAGAGAAAACGACAAAGCCCCCGGAAGATGGCTCAAGGAGTTACCAGCCGTGGTCTGGGGCCTCCGAACTCAGCCCAGTCGTAACACCGGCGTCTCACCATACTTTATGGTTTACGGCGCTGAGGTAGTCCTCCCATCAGATATAGCTTTCAGACCAGCAAGGGTAGAGAACTTCGACGAGGGCAAGGTCAATGAAGTACGGGAGCTAGAAGTAAACAACGCAGAAGAGAAAAGGCTCGATTCTTGTGTACGTACCACCAAATACCTCGCTGTTTTGCGCAGGTACTACAACAAAAATGTTAAAGAGCGGTTCTTCATGGTCGAAGATTTGGTCCTGAAGTGGAAGACAAACCAGGCTGGTGTCCACAAACTTGCAACCCCATGGGAGGGACCATTCATGATCAAGGAAGTCACACGACCAACATCTTACAGGTAAGATCGCCTAGACGGTACGGACGTACCAAACTCTTGGCACATCGACAAGCTTAGACGTTTCTATGCTTAACTACTGAGATATGTACTCCTTTTGTACTTTCGATTTATTTCAATAAAGCAATTATGATTTCTCCGAGCACTCTAATGTGTCACTTCGAGTTTTATGGTTATTCTAACTCAGCCAGTAAAAGCCGACCACCACCCCTTCTACGGTTTTCGGAGCAGGCTCTGTCTCCGGTTCCTCCCAATACGTGCATGGGATCCGTTCTCTACGTTACGGGTGATCGGCAGGTCCTCCTTGGTTTAACTTGTCTGCGTCTACGTGTGCACAGGTCACCAGACCTCACACTCCGACCACATGGAAAACCAGGGCCGCACAAACTTTTTGGGATGATGTGTCGAGCACGATGGTACAACTAAATAGAACGTTAATATGTTTTTACTTAGTTACACCAACATAAAGTATCAAGCTTAAATACGCTTTATACAAAGCAAACAAGTTTATAATAATATACAGTTACGTTATTACAAGCTTGCCTGAAGAGGCTCAAGTTCACAATAACACAACTATGTCCTCCTTCTACAGCTCTGAGCCTATTACATTGGCTGGTCGGGGCGCATGGCACTTACTGCTCGCCGCTTCCGATACCCTACTCGAGTCTCGGGGACTCTTGTGCTAGTTGAGCTGAAGGGGATGGCCCTGCCGGTGCCTGGCTGGTCGAGACCCATGAGTTTCGTCCGGTTGGGTCATGGTGATGGCATTTCCAGCTGACTCGTCGATGGCGTACCCTGTACAGGTGCTGTCCCACCTCCACATAGGTTAATATCGCCAATTATCTTTGACGACAAGTCCAGCTAGGCCATCCGAAGCTCCTCTGCCTTGTCTGGGTCTACCTCCTTCGGGTACCCAGCCTCCAGGCGCTTGAGATCGATTAGGGGATAGTGGGCACGCACCATGCTTAGTACATGGGCACCCGTGTACTCACCAGCCTCCTTCACGAACTCCTGGAACCATCCCCATGCTTGTCTGCATCTCTCGACCAGTCCGAGCTGGCGCGTCCTCGGCTCTTCCTCTGTGAGCGCCGGGTCTATAAGGTCGAAGGACGGGCACAATGCCAGTTGCCACTTCTTGGCACCATTTCTCCCACGTGTCCCGCTCCTCGACGGCCTTGAGGCATTGTGCTTTCAAGTCATCACGCTCTCTGATCACGGCCTCTAGGTGCTTCTTGGCATTGACTTTCAAAACTGAACACAATACAAGACATCAAATGTGAAAACACGACATGGCAAGGTGGGCAACAGAATGTGAAAGGTGATCTGGAATACTTACCTTTTAGTTCCTCCTTCATTTTGTTGGTGTGGTCTTGGAGTTGAGATCAAGCTACGTGCTAGCTTCACGTTGTCCTCCTTCAGCGACCACACTCTGCGGTCACACGGTTATTTTCCCTTTGAGGCGGGCCACTTGACTTCTAAACCCGCCTTTACAAATTGTTACTACCAAGAATACAACAACACAAGTCCTGCACTTGTTATGATAAGATGAAACTTTACTTGTTTTTTCTAGCTCTTTGTTGTTGAGCTGGCCGACCAGGTTTTGGTTATGTGTTTCTCGATCTATCCTCTCCTGGTCGGCGGTTTCAAGTTGGCACCGCAAGCGTTCCACTTCGGCCGCCAGTTCTTTATTGGTTGCCACGATTCCTTCAATCTGGTCGAAGCACCTCTTTCGGTATTTTGCGGTTTTCATCAGGTCCTGCATACAGACAAGCTAAGTCAGACAGTTCGACTACATAACAGGGTCAAGGATTCAAGCCAAACGTACCTGGACTTCTGTCACCAGATGCTTGGCCGCCCGTTCGACTCTTAGGGTCTCTTCGACCTCTGGGATTTCTTCATGCATAACCCATCCGTCGTTCCGATAGCGCGACACATATACATGTTGTCGCCTATCTTGGGGATGGCCCAGGACCTCTTCTACTTCTTCCTCTTGACCTCTGTTTTGGGAGGCGGTACTGGTCTGAGTCCTGCAGACTCCACAACCACCAGGGCTTTTCCACGAGCCATCGCGTCGGCCAGAATGCTCTGGACCACTTCTGGCTACTGCTCCTCGGCTAGATCCGGCTCCCTTGGTGCCATGGTATCCACCTTAGCAGGGTTCGTGCTTGGAACACTTGTACTCTGCTCGGCTGTCTTCTCGACCAGCCGCTCGGGGACTGGCGTCTGGTCGTCCGCCCGCTGAGGTCCAGGCGGAGTTCCTACTACATGCTCCTCCATGGCTGGTTGCTGGGCAGTTTGTCTTGCTGTCGCTGGCGAAGTTGTGCCGCACCCGGCTAGCTGGTCGGGTTTCTCGGTGGACGCCGAACTAATATATCAGAGACAATTTCAGAAGATAATAGTATCCAATGCAAATTACAAGCTTACATCAAAGATATAGATACTTACTGACTTGGATTTGCGAACGATGTGGCAAAGGTGCGTGCGTCGCCTTGACCGTCCCCGCTCCGCGTGTTTCGTGCAGAGCTCCACCGGGTCTTTTTCCACCTCCCGATGCAGCGTCGGGGTTTGATGCTCGATGTTTCCCTCGCTTGTACTACGTGTTGCGGTGGTCGGTGATGCGACCACTCGGCGCACGGAGGAGCCACCCACTCAAGACCCCATTTGTCTTCTCCTCTTCGAGGGACAAGCGGAAGATGTCCGCATCCTCCGCTTCATCGTCCGGCTGGGGGAAGATAGCTTGGCGTCGCTTTGCGGTGCGCGGACGCTTGCTGCTGGCTCTCTGGTGGTGCGTCCTCCCAGATCTCGAAAGTGCCGCCTTGATGGGCGTCGTCGGTCCTGGCGCTGGTCTGGGCAGCTAGGTCGGCAGCTTGCGGCCAATCTACACCGGGGGGAGGTGACACGAACACTGCTGCCCGGTCACGACCATTACACTGCGACACAAAGCGGGGGCAACAGTCAATTTCTTATTACAATATGACTCTACAGTTAAAAGGAGGCATCAATTACCTTTGGGGGAGGCCGGGCCAGCTTGAAGGCGTGTTCGATGTCGTTCAGCCTGACGTAATGGGGATCGGCCAGGTTGAATAGCTCCCTAATCCTGGCTTTGATTTCCGTCTTGTCGAGCGGCTCCTTCCTGGTCCTTGTCGGATCGGCGCTTCCCTGGTATTCGAAGCATGGATGAACCCTCTTTTGGCAGGGCTGGATCCTTCGGCTGATGAAGTTCCCGACCACACTTGGGCCATCTAGTTTTCCCCACGGGATCATCCCGAGCAGTTCGGCGATCTGCTCTAGGTTCTTGGGCTTTTCTGTCCAGCTATTCTTCTTCTCTGGAATCAGTCCCATGTCGCACAGGGTGATGGTGTTCGGCTCTTCACAGATGTAGAACCACTTCTTGTACCACTCATCCAGCGAGGTGTTCCAGGGGCAGTGCAAGTATTGTGCTTTCATGCCGTCGCGCAGATTCAGGTAGGCGCCTCTGGCTATCTTCGAGCCACCGCTCCCTTTCTTCCGAAGACAGAACAGGTGGCGAAAGAGGTCGAAATGGGGCTAGAAGCCACCATAAGACTCGCAGAGATGAATGAAGGTGGAGATAAGGAGAATCGAATTGGGATGTAGATTGCAAATCCCAATCTCGTAGTACAAGCAGAGACCCTGAAGGAAAGGGTGCACTAGAATCCCGAAACCTCGTTTGAAGAAGTCTTCGAAAACCACAATCTCACCTGGTTGTGGATTGGGGAAGCTTTCTCCTTCCGGCGCACGCCATCCCGCGAGTGCCTTGTTGTGGAGCACTCCCATGGCGACGAGGTCCTCGATGGTCTGCTCATTGCTCCGCGACTTCCACCATTCCTTCGCCATGACCCCGCCTTTCTTCTGGGCGTCTCTCTTCGCCATTAGTCTATCCTTACTAAGAGGGTGGATGCGGTGGCAAGGGGGTTGGCGACGATTTTCGGAGGAATAGGGTTTGGCAGGAGGAAGAAGAGGGTTGCGGCGGCGAATGACAATGGGGAATGGTGTGAGTAACTTACCAGATCTACATTATATAAAACAAAGAGCTCCGTCGTTTCGTCCGCCCGAGATTATTGGGAGATGTGCGCACGCGTGCCGTAGACGGTTGTTCACACAACCTCGAGATCTACGCCAATAAACGCGCTCCTTCGTTACCAGTGTACGCGCCTCTTCGTTAATAGTATAAGAGGGCCCACACTGACGCGCCTCCATACAGGTGCCAAGCGACTGTTTGCTAGAAAAGAGTAAGAAGACAGAATGACGTGCTATACCCATTTGCTTTTTTGACCAGGCGTGTCAGACTGGACTTGGCAGAGAATAGAGATAAATAAATACACCGAATAAATACATCAATGGCGTTCGTGTTTTAGATGCCCGTTTCGCGCTACGGATGGATCAGGGACTGCCCAGACCACTGCTGTGCTCGGGGACTGCCCAGACCACTGCTGTGCTCGGGGACTGCCTAGACCATTGCTGTGCTAGGGGACTGCCCAGACTATTGCTGTGCTCGGGGACTGCACAGACCACTGCCGTGCTCGTGGATCGCCCAGACCACTGAAGTGCTCGGGGACTGCTCCGACCACTAACGTGCTCGGGGACTATTACGATCACTATCGTGCTCGGAGACTGCTCCGACAACTGGTGTGCTCAGGGGATATCCCGACCATTGATCGAAGAATTGTTCTCCTCGGCTACATGTGATTTGTACTCACATACAGTTGAGAGGCTTTTATTTAGACCTTACTACAAGGCTCATACTTCGCCTTCCAGCAAGCTCGGGAACTACATCGGTACGATGCACCTGCCGGTGCATCTCGTATCGCCTGTACGACGATTGGGTTCTCAACTTAATTGGGATTTCTTTTTAGACCCTGGCACCACGTGCTTACTTCACCTACTACCAGGCTCGGGGACTAAGTGGGCACACTTCACCTTGTGGTGAATGTGTTTGTTTTTCGACCACTAGGCCTCTGATGATCAAAGATGCTACGCTTCAAGACGCACTTACATTTCTTTTCAGAAATACAAGTAGGCACACTTCCCGGGACAGAAATCTTTTTCTTTTTTCTTAAGAGCACCATACATTCTTCGGACAACCTATTTCTCCGGTGACGACGGTGGTCGGAAGATGTCAAGGACTCGGGCATAACTTGTCGGAGAAGGTCGAAATGGCGTGTCGCAGCATAATACATGGTGCTCGGGGACTAGCTGTGGGGGTATTAACCCCTATACCCTTACGGCTAAGCTTGGGCGCCCGGATCGATGGGTCCGGTCCATCCGAAAGACGACGCGCGGCCTAGCCAACCCGGTTGGAGTCCTGCGCAAGGAGTTAAGGCGGATTTGGCGATCAAGCAGGATCCTGGTCGGTTAGAATAGGAATCCTTATCCGGCCACATATGGCAATTGTAACTGGCTAGGATTAGTTTCCAGATCTGTAACCCTGCCCCTCGGACTATATAAGGCGGGCAGGGGATCCCTCTAAAAAACATCTCTCATTAACATACAGCAATACAATCAGATGCAGGACGTAGGTATTACGCCTTTTTGGCGGCCAAACCTGGATAAAACCTCGTGTCCGTCTTGCGTCACCGTCTTGTTTGTGGCTTGCGCATCTGTCTACCGATAATCTACTACCTTGGGCATACCCCTAGGTAGACTGCTGACCATATTTCGTCGACAATGAACGACGAGCCCAGATCCCGATTGGACATATCCGATAGGAGCTCCTCAAACCCCGTCACTCGAGTCATCAAGGTAACATTACCAACCCCCACTATTTCTTTATATAAACATTCATTCATCCATGCACACATTCATTCGTTCCATACACCCAAAGCATTGCATATGTAGTCAAATGCATCACAACGCTCCGTGTTGCATCACGAAGCGGCAGTTGCCTCATTCAAAAATGAGCAATGATCGACCGGGGTTCAAAGGCCGGCCCACAAAGGGCTCGAGGCCGCCTCGTGTCAAACAGAGCCAGGGGATAAAATGTAGATGAGCCCCGAGTGACCCTCACCCAGTCTACCCCAAAGCAGATCAGGTGTTTACACCAAAATTTGGGAGAACAACGCGAGAACTCGCAGGTTTCCAAAATTATGCCAATCAAGGAGTCGATAGAGTAAAGATTAATATCTGTTGGATCGAATGCGACACTGGATCAATTCTCTCTGAATGACGTCAGCAGATAACGATGACGGGATATGATGAGCGCCAAGAAGATACATATCGGACTCTACAAAAGGGGAAAGATTAGAGTCCAAGTTATCTTAAGATAGGAATATTTCCTTCATACCAAAGAATTGTATTGAGTCGTACTCGAGTAGGGTTTGTTTTTAGGCTCTGGGTATAAATACCAAACCTCGGCTATTGTAAAAGGACAATCAATCAAATACAAGTCAATTACTTTTTCAGCTCCGGCCACCCCTTAGGAGAAGGAGTAGAGTAGATCTCGGCGAGTTCTTCAGCAAGTACGGCTGCATCGACCTGGTCGACCTCCACTGCTTGTCTGTAAATACCGTCATGGTTTACACCTCTGTTCGTGTGGCTGCATCAATCCGATCAACCCCCACTGTGACTCTGGTATAGGCTAGTTATCGACTCTTGTCTAATTCAAGTATGGCTTGTGTGATTCTGCCTCAGACCTCACTGCTTGAATTAGATCAAGGTCAAGTTATTGGCTCTACCTTAGAATGGTAGTCTTTGATAGATTCATTAAGTTACCGATATTGCTTATTGCTTTCATCGTTTATCTAATTACAGCAATATCACATTGCCCGATTTGAGATTGATCTGGATCAGCCTTACATCTTATTTAACCCATCGTTTGCTAATCTAAAATTGATCTAATCTACACCTTAAATGATGAGTTATGTTTTATCGGCTGTTTTATATCAATCTTTATCGTGCATAGCGTGCGATTAAGGCATGTTCGATCTTGAGTAGATCTATTGGTTAGCGAGAACCGTTTCATGGCCCGTTATAACGGCCTATGGGATTCTGTCTCTCACCCCACTATTAGCACCATGGAGTGGGGATCGTTAGTTGGTAGATCCGTTTCTGAGAAGGCATGACCTTAACTGTGCGCTATGCCTGAATTGGCTATTTAGCCGATATCGAGCGCTTTCACGAACAGTTCACATTACGAGATCATTGAGGTAGAGATAAGTTGAAAGACATGTTAGCCCCATGATCTTATTATTGTATTATGACCTACATGATTCTGCCTCATGCCCCACTGATATTAGTAATGAGTTCAGGTCGTCGAATCTATTGTTGTTTCTATGGCCTGCATGATTCTGCCTCATGCCCCACTGGTTATGGCAATAAATGAGATCTAACATGTTCATTAGATTTATCTTTATTAAATGTTTAAGTGGTGTTGAATTGTTTCTTTATATAAAAAGGGGTTCGGTTACTTGTAATCATTGGCTCAGTATAAACTGATCATCATTGTTATCTTATTGCCATTGATTAATATTTGCTTAAATAATATTTATCCTGAATGATAACCGATTCTTCTTACACAACCCCACGAGCTTCAATCGATTTATTGTTATGAATATGCTGGAATTGACTATTTAGTCGATCCCCTCTTATATCGGCTCTCGGAGCCACACATTCGGGACTGTTTGGCAACACCGGCACATTCCACCCTTAATTACTAATAAGCTTTCTCTCCTTGTCAATTGCAAGGTCAAATTGACTGGCATGTCTTGGGAGGATTGCGCAGGATCGACCACCCTTGCGCTGAAGCTAGGCGGATCTGCTCCATCGAGCGGACCCTTCCGGCTTGCTGCGTGTGTCCTCGGCACGGAGACAAAAATTCTGTGTCGACACACGTTTCTGGCACGCTCGGTGGGACCCCACAATCGTCATGGCGGTTCACAACAACGACAACATCCTTATGGTACATTATGAAGACCTACCTGATGAAATTAAGGATACCATCAACAAAGCTACAGAAGAATTTCAGAAGAAGTGTTTGTAGTCCTACACCAAAACACGTGACAACACAATTATTCAGAAATTTCCACTATCAAGAGTTCTACTACACGGGCAGACAAATACAGTCGAAGCTGAAGACAGGCGTTTCTTTACGAAAGCCATAGACAAATCTGTTCGTGATGCCATATCAAGCTGCAATGAAGCTTTTGTTGACGCATTTCACAATGCCATGAAAGCGGCGATTCATGGAATTCCAGTTGGTCAGGTTGGATCGACTTGTTACAACATTCCAGATCTGTCGACTCAAGGGACTAATCAAGTCAGTACCAGCCATCAAGAAGCAGCACCAGCTGGTAATGGTGACGTCCAGGCACTTCAAGGTTCGTCTGAACAAACTCCAGGTACTAGCATGAATAAAATACAGTACAATCCTTGACCATCAGTACAGCATGTGCAATAGCTGGCGGGGCAAAGTCAGAACCAGATGATCAATTTTGGCACATCAGGCCACATACTATCATCGGCTCAAAAAATAGCACCATCAATTCAAAGGATCCGTAGAGATATAGATCCTTATGTCTATAATCAGAGACTTCAAGCAGCAAGCCAGCAAAGGACCCAACAGATTGAGATTCCACAAGGCTATCACTATGACATGAATTATAACACCCCCACATGATGCCAAATCTAGAATATCAAGGCACGCGGGATTTCAATCCACAGATGGGTCAGCAAGTACCGAGAAATCCAAATCCGTAAGCCAATGAGTTGCTGCTGAAGGTGACCGAGATGATGAAGAATCAGTTCGGTCTGAAGCCAAAAGGGCTGACCTTTTCGTACAAACGCCCATATCCAGAATGGTATGATTTGGTCGCTCTTCCTACAAATTACAGGCTCCCAGAGTTCGCCAAGTTTACTGGTCAAGACAGTACAAGCACAATAGAACATGTCAGTCGGTATCTTACACAATTGGTCGAAGCATCAGTTGAGGATGCCCATTGAGTTCGGTTCTTCTCCTTATCCCTGTCAGGGCCAGCCTTCACTTGGTTTTCATCACTACCAGTTAACTCCATTGCCAATTGGGTTGACCTAAAAAAGAAGTTTCATACATATTTTTACACTGAGACTGGAGAGAAGAAGATAACCGATTTGACATCCATGAGACAGAGGACTAATGAATCGAGCATTCAGTTTCTTTAGAGATTCCGAGAGACTAGGAACTTGTGCTTCTCATTGAACTTGGTCGATGATCAGCTAGCTGCTTTAGCTGTCCAAGGAATGATGCCAATGTGGAAAGAAAAGCTGCTGGGACAAGAGTTTGACAACTTGGGACAATTGGCTCAACAGGTAGCAGCGCTCAATAGCCAATTCTAGAGTATGCGCAGAGATACCCGATTCCAGAAGAGCACCACAGTAGTCGAAGTTATGATCCATACTCAATTGATGACGGCTATGAAGATGAAGAAGAAGAGGTTGCTATAGCTGAATGGAATTAGGGTAAGAAGATAGTGATGGTACCCAATCCTTGGGGAAGAGGAATCGAGGAGAGCTATGACTTCGACGTCACAAAATCAGACAAGCTCTTTGACTTCTTACTTGAGAAGGGCCAGATCAAATTGCTGGACAATCATGTTATGTTGCCCCCTGGACAGTTGAAGAATAAGAAGTTCTGTAAGTTCCATAATGCTACTTCTCATTCCACCAATGAAAGCAGAATTTTCCGACAGCACATATAGAGGGCTATTCAGCAAGGGAGGCTCAAGTTCGATACGCCTCGGAAGATGAAAGTTGATGATAATCCTTTCCCAGGAGATTAAAATATGGTTGATGTTGTGATATTCAAAGGTAAGACTAAGGTCCTAACAACGGCCAAATCAAGAGAAGCTGGAACAATTGATCTCAAGATGCAAATATCGGCTGATGAATACAGAGAGATTAAAAAATGTCATGATCAGCAGAAGAGCCGATATGAACAGGGGGAAACGTCAAAGGATGGAGCGACGAAGCTGCGAGTCACATCTCGGATCCTGTTGAATAAGTGGCAGTGGCAGAAGGAAAAAGATTATCAGCGATGGTTAGAAGATCAAAAATATCAGTGTCAACTAGAAGAAGAAAGGTATGAAAGGAAGCAAGCCGAATCGCACTGGAATTGTCCTTTCTTCAGATACTGCTAGAACGAAGGTTTGAAATTGCCTACCAGATATAACTGTCCAGAATGCAGCAATTAATATTGGGAGTTTAGGCAATCTCAAATCAACCGCCGGTCTATCCATGCCCAGGATGCATATCATCATAATAACATGGATCGGCGCTTAAAAAATAAAAGTATTCATGATCGGCTGAGAAAAAGAGTTGTTGACCAAGACTGGGCTGATCATGAAGAAGGAAGCAACTAGAGGGAACATGTCTGGCAGGAAGGCCAATGATGCCCCGGAGGATTGACAAGAAGCCAGAAGAGAAGGGTGCAACGCCTAAGGAATAAAGAGATGGAACAGGCTTAGGCATCCGATAAAACTCTAGTATGGCGTGCTAAGCAAACAGCCGATAGAAAACAACCATCGGCTAATATCCAAATGGCTTTTCTACTACCATTGGAATTCAGAGCTCCGGCAGATCAGGAAGTTTATTCAGACTTCGATGAATCAGAGTATGAAGAGATGGTTGCCAAGTTGACGGTTACACAACAAGCGATATTTGATAAGCCAGTCAAACATTGTCACTTGAAGGCTTTATACATGAAAGGTTTTGTTGATGAGAAGCCGATGAACAAAATGTTAGTGGATGAAGGTGCTTCTGTCAATCTTATGCCATACACCACTTTCCGTAAGCTTGGCAAGGGACCACGAGATTTGCTTGAAACCGACATGATGCTTAGAGACTTCGGAGTTAATACATCTAAGACCCGTGGGGCAATGAATGTCGAATTGACAATCGGGAGTAAAACTCTGCTCACCACGTTCTTTGTCATTGATGGAAAAGGATCATATAGTTTACTCCTCGGTCGTGACTGGATTCACGCAAACTGTTGTGTGCCATCGACCATGCATCAGTGTTTGATTCAATGGCATGGAGATGAGGTCGAGGTGGTTCGCGCTGATGAGTCTGTGAGTATTACAACAGACGATCCAGTGTTTTGGGAGATAGGAGACTTCGAATGCCTTTCTGGCAAAACATGGGAAGGAGGCTTCATCAGGATTAATAATGAAGGCCAATAGCCGGTTCAAGCAATCGGCTCTGAAAGCTTGTTTTAGTAGAAAAATTACGGCTTCACATCGGCCATTGGATTAAAGGAAAAATAAGCATTGAGTCTTGGAGATGGACTTAGGCTGACGTATGTGAATGCTAAGTCAAAGTGTAAGTGCGATTTAGAGTTAATGGATTCCTTAAAGAGGTTCTCGTTCGCTCAATAGGACGCTTGACCTGAGTTGATTAATCGTTCGACCTTTGATATGAAAAGTTCTATGGCATATTATTCTGACACCGGTCAACATTTGATAGCCGATCCGTTCTCGGCTCTAATAGCCGGTGCCGGAAGGGTATCACCTCTAGTTCAAAAATAAAAGGTCTTCGAAGACATAAAAGCCGATACGATGCATATCGCCTCTAGAGCAAAAAACAAAAGAGCAAGAAACATTCACAATCATGCACGAAGGCATTGCATTGAAACATATTCATGAAAGAATAGGGGGTCTTTGTTCATCGGATTACCCTAAGTACAAACTAATCAAAGACCTTGTTCACTACATCTTGAGCGGATGTGATGTCCACTATGGCCTCCGCTGCCATGATGAACTCTTCCAGCATGTCCTCATGTTCTTCAGGGCTGTCGTCCGATGGGAAACCAGTCTCCATGGCATGGAGTTCGTACCCAGTCTGAACTTGTGCCACGGTCAGCGCCACCGCCGTGCCATGACGAACACCGTGGACGGCGATCTCCCAAACACGGGCCAGAACGTCATGGAGATGAGCATTGATAAGGGAGTTGCGGGCATTGACGACGTCAACAGCCGCGTTCGCCACCAGTTGGAGAGACTCCAACTGCGTCGTCAGGGCTGATGATCACAGAAAAGGGGGAACTATCAAGATAAAGGCAGTGAGAAATTAGAATGGAGACATCCCTGAAGATCATCTTACCTGTTACCACAGCATCAGACTCGGCCAGCCGCGCTCAGACAGCACTGGCCGCCTCCTCAGCCGCATGAAGAGCGGCCTGAGAAGCCCCGAGACGGATCTCGAGCTGGCCATTTTCTCGAGTCGCCTCAGAGTAGCGGTTCTGAGCCGCCGTCCACTCCTAGAGGAAATGCCGAGCATCGTCACCGTTGTACGAATCAGAGGAATCCAACGATGAGGTCGGTGCGGAGGACACGGCATCAGAGGGTTCACCAGCCCTAGGAAGAGGATGAAGCCTGTCGTTCACAACAAACCAAGAAACAAGAGTTCACCCCTTTGAACAGAAAGTTATAGATCATTGCCATAAACAGAAGGCACCAATCTCACCTCATGTATCGGAGGCGCTGGGTAACCAGCATGTCCTCCTCCAGAGTCTCCTCCGCCACACGCTTGCCATGGTTGTCCTCGCTGGCCATGAAGTTGCTTGGATCTATTGGAAGGAGAGAAAACCGCTACATGGTTGTGAAGGCAGAGAAGTGCAAAGGAACAGGTGCGGTTGCAAGTGTAGATGTGTTTGAGGCCAGAGCCCTCGGCTGGTATTTGAAGCTGCAGAGCGAAGAGATGGACGCCTCGGGGAGGTACAAAAGGCAACCGCAATTAATAGAAGGCGAAGCACCACCTCGCTAATACCGAGAAAAATGTGACGTCAGGTGACTGAAGGCAGAAGGTCAAAAGGTTCTCTCAATAAAAGCCGTGTTTTCAGATTCAATTAAGATCAAGATCGTAAATCTGGAATCAACTGTTTCCAATCGGCTCTTTGGCCGAAGAAAGAAATACAACAAGACAAATATGGTTATCATACACAAGATATGTATGTTGACCTACAGATTACACGTTCAGAACATCCTGGATGATTTTCAGTATTGCAAGCCGGACAGCATTAGCCTCTGCAATCTTGCGCTCGCGTTCTTCAGCTGTTCTAGGGGCGTTCTCAAGGCTGCCACGGATAGCTCAACTTTCATTCACTTTGGCCAACTGTTCCTATTTCTTCTGTTTGATGGCATCAGGTATTTGAGCCAGAGTGGACTTGTAATGATCAATGGCAGCCTTCACGTTTTCTAGCTCCCTCTCAAGTTCTGCACATTTGGCTTCCAATTGGGGCAACTCTGGATCGGTCCCGAGGGAAGAGTTCTTCAAAGCATCAATCGACTGTGTCAGTTCTTTGACCTCTTGCCTGTTGGAGTCCCTTTTAGCCAGCAAGTCTTCACGGTTGGACAAGTTCCTCTGGATTGTTTTCACCTTCAAGGCCTGATCTTCGAAAATAGGAAAATATGATAAGACCCTGGAGAGAGCTGGGGATGGATCACCTTGAATAGCCAAGAAGACTCGCTGCATTGATTCAGTATCTTGGACCAAATCGACTATGTTCTTCTCAAATATAGGCAGTATATCTTTTAGCCGATTTCTGGTCTCCTCTGGCAAAGATTCAGCAGAGGAAGTGGCTGACGATCTGATTTCATCTTCATCAAAATACTCCTCAAGATTGAAAGAACAACTCTGTGCCGGAGGATCGAGTGCCTATATGTAGGGGAAATCTTGCTTAAGAGGTTTGAATCGGTTTGTCGCAAAATGGATGGTGAAAAGATATAGTACCTTCTCTGTAGTAGCCTCTTTCAGAAGAGGGGGAGCAGCTGATGATGCACCAATAGCATCTAGTTGAATCAACTCTAGATTTTTAGTGCTGATATCTGCAATGGCAAGGGGAGATTTTTATTCATGTTTATTGCAGAGGAATAGGCCAAGCACACTATTTCCTTACCATCAGGTGTATGCTAAATTGGGGAATCGGCAGTATGAGTATCAACAATGGGACTATTCCTAGCGTCAACGGGATCATTGTCAATAGGTGAATTGCCAGGCCCCTGCTCTTGCATGGGTATTTCCTTAGAAGATGTCTAGCATGACAAATGATCAAATAAAGGTTGGAAAGCCGGGTAAATCAAGAAATTAAAGGAAAATACTCCAACAAATATCAAGGATAAAACTCACATTTCTGCCATAGTGAAAGCATTGGTTGCCTCTACTGAAATCGGCTTCTCCTGAGATGAAGGTTCGGTTGGTGGTGGATCAAGTGCCTGAGATAGCTGTCCCGCGCCCAAAGCAGACTGAGACACGATGCTTGATAATTGTGAAGAAAATGGGATCAAAAAATGGAACATCAGTTTGAGGAAAGTGTGAATCGTTCACCTAAGCAGCTGATGGTCTTGTCCTACGGAGTCTTTTTCCAGTAGTGGCTTTCTGAGTTGCCCCTAGAATCACTTTGCGCTTTGGAGATTTACATGTCACGATCATGGGAGCAACATGGGTTCTCATCAACTTCTTCAAAGAAGGTGCGGTTGATCCCATCCTTGAAATTGGGCATGACGGCTGGTAATCTATAGGACGCCCTCTCCTATCTCGGCTTGGAGGATCGAATTCAATGTCCTAAAAGGGTTGGTTAGGACAGTTGGCAAGAATATTCGCCAAGTAATCTCTCTGAAAAGAGAATGAAGGGATTACCTCACTATCAGAAGCAAATTCCCCGTCCAGAACTATGCACAGAGGGTAGACCGGGCCACAGAAGAGATGGGAATGCCATTTTTACCACCAGGAGTCAAAGAGATTGGAAGAAAAGCTGGCCCTGACCCAGTCATGCAAGAAAAAGGAAGGAAGGTCTGATCCCAATTGGAAGACTCTGGAAGCTTCTAGCACGTCACTGATATCTTCCCTCGGCTTTAGGGTGTTCTTGAAGAACGGACAAGGGGGGAGTTGACCGAGGCTGAACTCACGGGCCACAAACAAAGGGTTCTAAAACTCATAGGTTGGAGGATTGCCTGGGATGGAGGAGCCTTTAATCATTTTGCCACGTCCGTGATGAAATTCGGCTGGAAGAACACAGGGCTTAATAAAAGAATTGAAGATCGTAGCCGTTGTTTTGTTCGAACAGCCGGATTCAAATTGGAATCTGAATGGAAAAGTCAGTTCATCCTCCTCATTATAAGGTAACCAGGTCAAGACGGCCACATCAAACCCTCTGTAAAATTTTTTGAAGAGGTTGCCAGCATTGAAGTTGATTATTATGGCTGATGCAGCCTCACCATAGTTCGTACACCATCGAGTTCTTCCTTCTTTGCCTCTATATTCCTCACCAAAATTAGAGGAAGGAAAGCTCAGGTCTCTAAGGTCAGGCTTTACAGTCTTGTGCATGTACAAATTGAGCCACAATTGTATTAGCCACCAAGGACCGCTGATAGTCTGCATCGGTTCATTCTTCAGTAATTGGGCAGCCACCTGGTACATCAGATGATAAGTAGCTCCTAGCAGATATTTTTCAAGAGGAATATTCTTGCCTAATGCTAGGTGCTCCGCCATGAGTTTGTGATTATAGGTTGGACCACAAGATGACCCGCAGAAAATGAATCTTTCCAACCACATGTTCAGAAAGGCCACGTATTCCCTTTCACTAACGGCTGGTCCATCTTCAATATGATTCAGAATGTAACTTGTCCATCCGGTACAGTCTGCTATCTTGGCCAATCTCTTGGGACTGGCACTCAAATACTCATAAGGTTGCACTGATCCAGTAATCCTAAGGCCGGTCAACATGTATACGTCAGCCAGAGTGATGGTCATTGGGCCATGACCAAAGATGCAAGCATTCAGAGCATTAGACCAGAAATAAGAAGCAGAGATCAAGAGTGAATCATTCATCTCCATTTCAGACAACGAAAGTGTTAAGCATTGGTTCAGATCATAAAGCTCCTAGTCTCCGCCTTTTTCGTAGATACCCTACAGAACCAATCTCTCCATCCCTTAGGTGCGTTAGGCTAGTTTTTGAAGGAAGTTTTGTTCTAGGAGGATGAATCCACAACAGACTGTTTAAAGGGGATCTGGTTGGTTTCTTGGCGGATAAAATCAAATGGATCAGAATCACCCATAGGCCCGAGAATGTAAGCATTAGGGACGGCAGCTGATGGAATCAAGATCTCATTCCTCATTTCCTCCTGTGCCGGGTCACGCGCTGGCGCCGGCCCCGACGACATGCGGGTATGAGCCCGCTCTTCCGACCGCCTGGCCTGTCCCTGCCACGCCCACGGTAGGCGGGGACAAGACCAACGATGCCTCAGAAGGGCGCGGTGACCGCGTCCGCTTTGCCTCCTGTTCGTCGATGGCGTCCGTGCTTGTAGCGTGCTTCCTCGGCGTTGGGACATCACCGCGCTCTCTGCCTCCTGCTCGTCGCCAGCATGTGCGGCCATCGGATCACAACACTCCACCGAGTTCGCAACGACCTCCCAATTTTCCTCCTCCTCGGAGAAGATCATGTCATCTCCCACCTCTGTGGGGTCCTTCGACTCGAGCTCTGACTCAACGTCACTCCTATTTTCCCCGGCCCGCACATGCCGCGCAATCTCATTCTCCTTCTCATGCTTCCACTGAGCCTCCTCGGCTTTCTTCTTCTTCCTCTCAACCGTCGCCTCCTTCTGGGAGGCCTACCGGGCCACGCCCTCTCGCCCCTTATGAAGGTGCGGCCGGGACTTGTAAGCTCCAAGTCTCTATGAAACAGGCGACTCAAAATCAAAAAATAGGAGAGCAGAGGAGAAAAGAACACGGAGTAAAGAGAGGCGAGCATACCAGTTTGGACACCGTCACGGAGTTGAGAGGTCTGAGCTTTCCATCAAGGTTATCTTTGGGCCCCAGCTGTAGCACCCGATCAAGGCGACTCCAGACCTCATCGTTCGGCAGCTCCTCCAGCAATGCACGGTTGGGGTCCGTCGGGCCATTGTAATTCCACATCGACCGCATCCTCTCTGCAAGCAGAGCGACCCGACGGCGAAAGAGGGTGTGCAACACCCGCACCCCATCAAGGCTGCGCTGCACGAGCTTCTGAAGCTCTGCCTCAATAATCTCCACCTTCTTCTTCTACCGGCTGGCGGGGCCCCATGACCAGCTCTCTTGCTTTTCTGGCCTCCTGCCAGTGAAAGGCGGGAATAGTGCCTCCATCGGGTTCTTGATATAGAACCATTCCCCGTGCCACCCCCGATTGGAATCACAGGGGTATACATGGGGTGCGAGCCCCCCACGCTCGGTTTCTTCTGCAGCGCGAAGCCCCCCACCAGCACGATCATGAGCGGCTTCCCCTCCGACAAAGCTCGCCCAAAGAACATCCGCTGAAAGAAGTCCACGTGCGGCTCCATCCCAAGGAAGGCCTCGCACACGGTGATGAAGCCAGTGATGTGCAGCACCCCAGTTGGATTGAGGTGTTGCAGCTCCAGGCCCCACTCATTGAGGAGCCCGCACAGGAACTAGTGCACAGGGTATCCTAACCCACACTCATGAAAGGCGAGGATGGAAACAAAGGTAGCCCTCCAGTGCACCACCTCCTTCGGTGGTAGAAACCCCTTCTCAGCAAAGGCAGCCAGCACCGACTCCCTCACGACAGATGACCTCTAGCTCGACATTTCGCTCCGGGTTCGCAAATGGATCTGTGAGTTTTTCTCCTCTCCCTCAATCTCCCTTATTCTCTCCAAGGAACCACCGCGACACTTAGACGCTCTTGGCGAGAAGGAAGAAAGAGAAGAGATGGTAGATGAGGAATAGGCGAAGGAACAGGGCGAAAGCTATCTCCCTTCCCCTACTTAAAGAAAGAGGCACAACAGTTGGGAAAGGCACGGCGATCGGGGAAAGGCAAAACGACGGGGGTGAAAAACCCTCTTCCTTCACCCATTCAATGCGGATGGGATACGATGGGACGCACCCTGACCGATGGGACACACCCTGCCCAATAGAATGGCACCTGGTCAGATGGGACATGGCCTAGGTATGGCCCACCACTACCGCATGCCGGGCGCAAAAAAACAAGGCGCCACTGCACGCAGGCGGTCCTCCGCCTTCCCAAGCGGGACTTGGAAAAGCCCAACGACGGGATCTCCACCAGGAGAGACCAACGGGCTTCCTAAGTCGATCGAATGGCTAAGGCAAACACCGAGAGACAGGTAAGGAGCAGAGGGATGCCCCATGTGGGCCATGCCGACTTCATCACGAACGACGAGCGCAAATCCCGATCAGACATATCCGATAGGAGCTCCTCAAACCCCATCACTCGAGTCATCAAGGTAACATTACCAACCCCCACTATTTCTTTATATAAACATTCATTCATCCTTGCACGCATTCATTCATTCCATACATCCAAAGCATTGCATATGCAGTCAAATGTATCACAACGCTCCGTGCTGCATCATGAAGCGGCGGTTGCCTCATTCAAAAATGAGCAACGACCGACCAGGGTTCGAAGGCCGGCCCACAAAGGGCTCGAGGCTGCCTCGTGTCAAACAGAGCCAGGGGAGAAAATGTAGATGAGACCCGAGTGGGCCTCACTCAGTCTACCCCAAAGCAGACCGGGCGTTTACACCAAAATATGGGAGAACAGCGCGGGAACTCGCAGGCTTCTAGAATTATGCCAATCAAGGAGTCGATAGAGTAAAGATTGATATCTGCTGGATCGAATGCGACACTGGATCGATTCTCTTCGAATGACGTCAGCAGATAACGATGACAGGATATGATGGGCACCAAGAAGATACATATCGGACTCTACAAAAGGGGAAAGATTAGAGTCCAAGTTATCTTAAGATAGGAATATTTCCTTCATACCAAAGAATTGTATTGAGTCATACTCGAGTAGGGTTTTTTTAGGCTCTGGGTATAAATACCAAACCCCAGCTATTGTAAAAGGACAATCAATCAAATACAAGTCAATTACTTTTTCGGCTCCGGCCACCCCTTAGGAGAAGGAGTAGAGTAGATCTCGGCGAGTTCTTCAGCAAGTATGGCTGCATCGACCTGGTCGACCTCCACTGCTTGTCTGTAAGTACCGTCATGGTTTACACCTCTGTTCGTGTGGCTGCATCGATCTGGTCGACCCCCACTGCGACTCTGGTATAGGCTAGTTATCGACTCTTGTCTAATTCAAGTATGGCTTGTGTGATTCTGCCTCACACCCCACTGCTTGAATTAGATCAAGGTCAAGTTATCAGCACTACCTTAGAATGGTAGTCTTTGGTAGATTCATTAAGTTACCGATATTGCTTATTGCTTTCATCGTTTATCTAATTACAGCAATATCACATTGCCCGATTGAGATTGATCTGGATCAGCCTTACATCTTATTTAACCCATCGTTTGCTAATCTAAAATTGATCTAATCTACACCTTAAACGATGAGTTATGTTTTATCGGATGTTTTATATCAATCTTAATCGTGCATAGCGTGCGGTTAAGGCATGTTCGATCTTGAGTAGATCTATTGGTTAGCGAGAACCGTTTCATGGCCCGTTATCATGGCCTGTGGGATTCTGCCTCTCACCCCACTATTAGCACCATGAAGTGGGGATCGTTAGTTGGTAGATCCGTTTCTGAGAAGGCATGACCTTAACTGTGCGCTATGCCTGAATCTGCTATTTAGCCGATATCGAGCGCTTTCACGAACAGTTCACATTACAAGATCATTGAGGTAGAGATAAGTTGAAAGACATGTTAGCCCCATGATCTTATTATTGTATTACGACCTGCATGATTCTGCCTCATGCCCCACTGATATTAGTAATGAGTTCAGGTCGTCGAATCTATTGTTGTTTCTACGGCCTGCATGATTCTGCCTCATGCCCCACTGGTTATGGCAATAGATGAGATCTAACATGTTCATTAGATTTATCTTTATTAAATGTTTAAGTGGTGTTGAATTGTTTCTTTATATAAAAAGGGGTTCAGTTACTTGTAATCATTGGCTCGGTATAAACCGATCATCATTGTTATCTTATTGCCATTGATTAATATTTGCTTAAATAATATTTATTCTGAATGATAACCGATTCTTCTTACACAACCCCACGAGCTTCAATCGATTTATTGTTATGAATATGCTGGAATCGACTATTTAGTCGATCCCCTCTCATATCGGCTCTCGGAGCCACACATTCGGGACTGTTTGGCAACACCGGCACATTCCACCATTAATTACTAATAAGCTTTCTCTCCTTGTCAATTGCAGGGTCAAATTGACTGGCATGTCTTGGGAGGATTGTGCAGGATCGACCACCCCATGCTCGGATCTGCTCCATTGAGCGGACCCTTTTGGCTTGCTGAGTATGTCCTCGGCACGGAGATGAAAATTCTGTGTCGACACCGGGTCATCTGAGCCTTCTTGTTCGATTCGAACTCACCAAACCCACAGAATCTCCATCGAGGGGAGGCCAGCGGGCCACCCGGGTCGGTCTCTAGAATGACCCAAGCATGTGCCGGGTTGCAGGTTAAGGAGCAGTGGAGTGCCACATGAGGGCTATGCCGACCCCGTCACGAACGACGGACCTAGATTTCACTCGAGCGTGCCCGTTAGCGAGCTCACCGAGCGCGTCACTCGAGCCATCGAGGCAAGCGATGTTAGCTCAGCCCCTCCGGTTGTGAGAAACTGCGGACGGGGTAACGCACAAAACTCAAACCGACCCCTACCAAGCCTAACGGGGCTCAGGGGCTCAAGACACCCAAACACCTCGGCTGTGCCTAGGACCACGACTCCGACTCGCCCGATCCCTCAGTGCGCCCGACGCCTAGATCCGCGAGTCCGTCTCGTCTGATCCCTTGGCACGCTCAACATATTGGTTAGCGACTCTAACTCGCCCGATCCCTAGATCCGTGACTCTGATTCACCCAAAAACTCGGTGCGCCCAATGCGACTCCGTCTCGCCCAGTCCCTCGACCGCAACCAAACACCTAGGACCATGCTCCTAGAGATGATGGGCTAGAAACTGGAAAAGGGAGGCTACGCCCACCAAAAGTGCACACACTCACTCCCGCTGACTAAACCCCCAAGGCGATTCTGCCCGAATCGCCAGGGGGCTCGGGGGCTACACCCGCGGGTCCGCTAGCATGCTCCCACTGACGAAACAAAACTTCCCCCGCTGGCAACACAAAAAACCCCCCAGACGATTCTGCCCGAATCGCCTAGGAGCTCAGGGGCTACACCCGTCGTTAAGACAAAAATCCCCCAGATGATTCTACCCAAATCACCGGGGGCTCGAGGGCTCCTGTCGGGTTCATAAACCTGGGGTACCTCATGGACTAGCTTCCCAACAAAGGCTCGGCCCAACAGACAACATTGCGAATGACGCGCAACTCCTGGGCCAGCCCAAATACCTAAACGACAGGCCAGAAGGGCGATCCAATCTCCGATCGGAAGGCTTGGCCGAGGAGGAACGATGCCCGCTTCCAACTCCGGCCCGCCTCTCCAACCGGAGCGCTCGCCTCTGACTCTAGCACACCTTCGGATGGCCTCTCCGACCAGAAGGCCTCGCCAAACACCACTTCCAACTCTGGCCCACCTTCGAACGACCTCTCCGACCAGAAGGCCTAGCCAAACACCACTTCTGACTCTGACCCGCGTCTTCTACCGGGGATGCACCGAACCCCTGCTTACAGTTCTTCTCCAATTGGCGCAATCAGAGTCAACTAGGACCAACCGACCGGGGACGCCCGCTCGGTAAGGACTAGGAAACGGATGGAGAGAGTAAGGCATGGCACTCAAGTCAACCGCAATACCGAGGACCGTACCCTGTACACCTATAAGACAGTACCAACAGGGCATGTCAGAAGGGTACCCTGCACCCTTCCTGGCATGTCAGAACCCAAGCAGTGTTGTGGGCGCCGACATTTGCCCTACAGTGTTGTGGGCGCCATCAACTCCCATACCAGACAAACACGGTAAGGCTCCTCCACATGCCTCTGGGCATCAATAGTGTTATGGGTGCCAGCATTTACCCTACCAAGCGAGCACGGTAAAACCCTTGCATGCCTCTAGGCATCAATAGTATGGCAGGTACCGACGTCTGCCATACCGAAAGAAGACGACGCAACCTCCCACATGCATCTGACATAAACAGTGTTATGGGTGCCTACAATCATCCTGTACCCAACGACGTGGGCAACAAGACTTAGAATACGTACACACACACTCTCTCTCTCTTGTAAAGCCATCCCCTTTATCTATAAAAGGGGACGCGCTCTCTCCCAAAAAGAGAGACCGATCGATTCAGTACACCACAACAGAACCACCAGGTCCAAACCTCGAGCACACGCTCGAACACTTAGCACATAGCGGAGCTCCCATCACTCTTGGCCCTTTAGACCAGAGTCCGACCAGACCTCTTGTACCCTCCATCTTTCTCCTTCTCGTTTGTAACCCCACTGCAAACTTCAAGCACCTGGCTCAGGAATAAAGTCACCGACCGACTCAAACTGGACGTAGGGCACATTGTCTGAACCAGTATAAACCCTGTGTCATTGAGTGCTAGGCCACATTCGATCACAACATATGGCAAAACTATAAATATTTACGTGTTGGTCACTTTCTGCACCGACAAGTATAGTGCCCGTGCTAACACCATGGCGTGATTTTAGGGATGCACATGAAAACTAGAATTATATATATATGCATTAATCGAAAAGTCAGGCTTGTGGCGTTAGCACGGGCACTATACTAGTCCCCATCAGGTTTGCGGCGATGGAAATGAAGAACCATCCCTGTCCTCATTCTCCTGTTCCATGAACTCGCTTGGATCCACTCTAGCATTTTGGAATTCGATGGTCCCTGCTAGGTGTTTGGTTGAGGGATGGGGACATCTCTGTTTCTCATTTGGTTAGAGGGACGAAGATGAAATACAGCTCTATGCTTTTCTAATTCCAAATCTAATAGTGAAGATGTCGCGTAGCGCCTACATATTACCGGGGTCACCGCTGTAGATTTCATCGTACGCCTTTAGGACTGACGTCGATGGCAATGACATTCCATCGGTTAGTCCTAGACGCTTCAAGAGAAGGTGCTCACCTCGCTTGGATGTCGGGATATGCGATATGCTCTATGCCGCTATCCGTCTGCTCCTCTTGGGGAGCGTGGGCGGTGTATGTCCGGTGTGGGTCGTATCATCTCCGTGCAGCTCCAGGAGTGGCGGCTGCCTCGCCTTTGTGAAAGCTCAAGTTTGGTTTTGGTGAATTGATGAAACCCTAAGTGCTAACCTAGTTTATCAAAGTGTGAAAGCTCTAGTTTGGTTTTGGTAAATTGATGAAACCCTAAGTGCTAACCTAGTTTATCAAAGTGATTATGAGATAGGTAGCACTACTCCAAGTGGTGAAGCAAATGAAGATCATGACATGATGATAGTGATGCCATGGTGTTGATCAAATGCTTGGACTTGGAAAAGAAGAAAGAGAAAAACAAAAAGCTCAAGGCAAAGGTGAAACTTGATAGGAGCTTTTTCTATTTTGGTGATTGAGACACATAGTGAGTGTGATCACATTTAGGATCAATAGCCATACTATTAAGAGGGGTGAAACTCGTATTGAAATGCGGATATCAAAGTGCCACTAGATGCTCTAACTCATTGCATATGCATTTAGGATCTAGTGTAAAGCTAACACCCTTGATAATGTTGTGAAAATTTGTTAACACATGTGCACAAGGTGATACACTTAGTGGTTGGCACATTTAAGCAAGGGTGGAGAAGTTGGTGAAATGAAGGAGGTGTTAGTCACTGAGAAATAGTCATGTGGTGATCGGACTCAAGAGAGCAGCGTTCGGTCAGTAGTGGATTAGTAGCGCGGTCTCGGTTTTATTGACCGGACTCTGCCTTGGGCAGTGATCGGACTCTGACCCTGTGTCCGGTCAGTAGGCGCGCAGTGAAGGCCGTCCTCTCGGTCCCTTGACTAGACACTGTAGAGAAGGAGGGACCGGACGCGTAGTGGGTGTGTTCGGTCACCTAGTGACGTACGCTGACGCAAGCAACAGAGACAAACTAAGCTGACCAGACGCTGGCCTGGGTCCGGTCATGGGCCACCGAACGCGTCCGGTCGTGAAAAATCGGCTCTGGAACCATACTGGAAATGACCGGACTCTAGTGATGGAGGGTCTGGTTACTTTGAGCAGCGCGTCCGGTCACAACTTAAGTGCACGTGGCGAAAATCTAAGGATCAGACGTTGGGGTCCTGCGTCCGGTAGCCCCGATTTTTCAGTGAACAAAGAGCCAACGGCTCTATTCGTGGGGGCTTTCTATTTAAGCCATATTGCCGGCTCTAGCTCACTCTCTTAGCCATTTGCATTGACATAGTAACCTTGTGAGCTTAGCCAAAGCTCTCCCACTCATCTCCATCATTGATTCATCATCTTTGTGAGATTAGGAGAGAATACAAGTGCATTGCTTGAGTGTTAGCATCTAGAGGCACTTGGTGTTCGTGTTTCGCTGTGGGATTCACTTATTACTCTTGGTGGTTGCCGCCACCTAGATGTCTTGGAGCAGCGAGGATCGTCGAGCGGAGGTTTGTGATTGTCTACGACTCCGATCGTGGTGATTATGAGGGGTTCTTGACCTTTCCCCGATGGAGAGCCGAAAGGTACTCTAGTAAATTGCTCATGACTTGTGTGATCCTCATCTTGTGTTGGTTGTGCAGCACCCTATTGAGGGTTTGGCGTGTGATGCCAATTAGCGCATGAACCTCCAAGTGAGTGAATCGCCACAACGAGGACTAGCTTGCCGGCAAGCAAGTGAACCTTGTTAAAAAAATCATTGTGTCATCATTTGATTTCGAGGTGATTGGTCTTCATTGGTATTTATTCTTATGATTGATTGGTTCATTCCTCGACTAGGCGATATAACCTTCTTGCTCTCTATCTCTTTACATTACCGCAAACTAGTTGTCAAGCTCTTTAGTGTAGCTAGTCGTGAGAGCTTGTTAGTTTGGTTAGTGTGGCTCTTTAGTTAGCCTTTGAGAGCACACTAACTTAGTGTAATGACATAGCCATTGTGTGGATAGAAACTATAGAAACTAGAATTGTGGTAGGTGGCTTGAAGTTTTAGTAGGCTAGCGTAACACTTGCTTCGCCTCATATTTGTCTAACCGTTTTGTTAAGTGTTGTTGTAGAAATTTTTTTGAATAGGCTATTCATTCCCCTCTATCCATTAGGACCTTTCAAAGTGATCATGAGATAGGTAGCACTATTCCAAGTGATAGAGCAATGGTGAAGATCATGATGATGGTGTGGTGACCATGATGATCAAGTGCTTGGACTTGGAAAAGAAGAAAGAGAAAAACAAAAAGCTCAAGGCAAAGGTGAAACTTAATAGGAGCTTTTTGGTTTGGTGATCGAGACACTTAGCGAGTGTGATCACATTTAGGATAGATGGTCGTACTATTAAGAGGGAGTTCTTATCAGACAACTCGATCATCTAGTGCCACTAGGTGTTGGAAAACATGCATATGCATTTTAGGCCTAGTGCACATTCGGTGAGAAAGTGATTGACCTTTGAAAAATGATTGTGAAAATGCTAACACACTGCACGTGATGGTGAAACACTTGAAGTGTTAGCACATTTGCAAAGGTGGTGAGAAAGGTGAAGAAAAGGAGGCGAAACTCGGCTTGGGGGCTGCCATGGGGGCACCGCCACCCCTTGTCTGGTGCACCGCCACCCCTATGGCGGTGACCGGCTGGGAGGCCGAGAGCAGCGAGTTGCCCTGGGGGCACCACCACCCCTAGGGCGGTGCCCACCTAGACATGGACGAGACTCAGGAGAAGTGAAGCGGGCACCAGTGTACACCGCCGCAATGAGGGCGGTGCACCGCCCGATCACTGTCGCGAGGAGGGCGGTGCCACCGCCATTTTCTTCTAGAGACTGGTGAAATGGGGTTGGTCACCGCCGTGGGCACCGCCGCCCTGAGGGTGATGCACCATTCGGGCAGATGGGCGGGTGGTCACCACCACCCTAGGGGCGGTGCCACCACCACCCTGTCCGGTGCCCCAACGACTAGTTTTTAGTCGTTGGAAAGTGATCCGGTTGCGGATTAGGCGTGTGATGCCTATTAGCGTGTGAACCTCCAGGTGAGTGAATCGTCACAACGGGGACTAGCCTGCCGGCAAGCAAGTGAACCTCGGAGGAAAATCATTGTGTCTTGATTGTCTCCTCGGTATTCATTGATATTCATTGATCGATCACTTGCCACGGCGGTATATCACTTCTACCCTTCTCTCTCATTACTTTGTATTCACCTTGTGTAGTGCTTGTAGCTTGTGTGTAGCTCTTTAGTTGTAGTTATCTAGCTTGCTTTGTTCACCTAGGTATAATTTAGCGACATAGCTCTTGTATGACATACTAGAGATCATAGAAAGTAGAATTGGGTAGGTGGCTTGCAACCCTAAGTGTAGTGCTAGTGCAAAATTCGCTTCGCCATCTTATTAACTAATCACTTGCTTTAGTGTTGTTGTAGAAATTTTTAATAGGCTATTCACCCCCCTCTAGCCATTAGGACCTTTCACTTTGTGACTCTCTCGGAGAAGTGCTTGAGGCGTCTATCGGCGGAGGTCGTCTGTGGGGATGGAGTGTTGGTGGTGGCGTCTGCGGCAGCCACGATCGTCGTGTCTCCCGGGGTGGCAAAAAAGTGCTCTTTGTTTCACCAAATGTTAAATTATAATTTCATAGGAGAGAAGAACAGCTGTTGGCTATGGCTAAATCTATCAGGAAAACATAGCTTGACTTTAAATCAATCAATGATTTTATATACCCATGGTGCCTGCATAGGTTATCAAAGCCACAGTATTTCTTTACTGAAAACAGCATGGGTGCAATACCTTAGCAAAATACTTTGCTGGTTTTCCGCGCATCTGAGGATAGTCAAAAGTGCAAATTCAAAGTTTCCAGATGTTTCGCTCTTGATAACCTATCATATATAAAGGGCACCAAGAAAAATTCCAGAGAATAAAAAAATGCTTATTCCAGAAGTGTACTGAAGAGAAGTGTTACCGTCTCTAATTTCTGGTCATACATATGATAAGCAGATGAAACAGATGCCAAGTGTGCCCAAACAAGGACTCAAAACCCCCGCTAATATGAATCCTAAACAGAAAGATCCCTCATATAATAAGCGAAAATCCATCAACTCCGTCTAGAGGCATATACGAAGAATAAAAAGTGAGATTTACCAGCGATAATGGTTATACCTGTGGTAGTCGCCCTTCATCTACCACAGGTGCGGGATCTCCATCGCAGATGCGGGCGAGCTCGGCCTCGATCTTGGAGTGGTAGGCGTGGATGGAGGTGGCATGCGCCTCGTTCCCGCGGCCCTCCTCCTGCTGGATGGAGATGATCCGCCACGAGACCCTACGGGCACCGATATACGATCTCCGTCGACAAAAATAGTAGAACAGTAACTCGCAGACATATCACACGTCTTTGCTCCTAGTGAGGATGACAAGCTCCTTTGAACAAAGATCTGCAATAAGTGTGAGAAATAGAAAATATTGCTATGAGGAAGCAGAGGGACCAACAAAATAAGAAATCATGCTTGTTTCAAAATGCAGCCACATTAAACATTGGGAATAGTTTGTTTTTGAGGGAAACATTGGGAATAGTCACCTCTTTGTTGGCAAAGAGGGTCCAGATGCATATGGTCTAGCTGTTGTTGTTGGGGCAAGCAAGGAACCTCGCCTGTCATCTCGTGCTATGCAGTAACAATTTTTACTCATCAATCCTGCCAAAATATGATGATGAGCTATATCACGATCAGATCTGAAACAAAGGCGTTCGTTCAAATAAAAAGGATCTAAAACAATAAAAAAAATTTAATAGATTGGTGCTAGTGTGGAGCGGCTCACCTGCATAGGCTGCATACCTTTTTCTTCACAGCTGTTCGTCGGAAGCTCGGAGCAGTGCGGATTGAGTCGTCAAGGCTGTTTCCTCGGTGGCCTTGAGGCTCCGCGCTGGCAGCACCAGCCGGGTGCTGTCTCCGACCTGATCCCCAACGTCGTGTTCGTGGTGATGGTGGTGGTGTGGCTGAGTTCACGCCCGCCGGCGGCCATGGCCTCCTCAGCCGTGGGGCACGGTTGACGGAATCGGCCCCGGCCTGGGATTTGGGAGCGCTCCGTCGCTTCGGCGACATCTACCAGCACTCCCTCGGCCGAACCCGCAGAAGGCGGCCGGCGAAATAGGACACGGTCAGGTGATACAGTTGACGAAGAGGGTGAGGGTGTACGATATAATTGATGATGATCAGTTGTTCTGTCTTCTATGTTTGAGAACTTATGATGATCAGCATGATAGGTCTAGTGAGGCTGAGGCTCAGACTGCTGAGAGGGACAACATAGCTAAAAATAGAATAGCTGACATTGATATTGACACAACTGGTGCTGCAATTCTTGTTAATGATCATGTACCAGGGAAAAGACTCTATGCTTATGATCCTAACAAACCTTGTATGGATATTGGCACCGTGTATCCAAACATGAAGAAGTTTAGACTGGCCATGTAACAATTTGTAATAAACAAGGAGTTTGAATTTCACTTAGTCAAGACAGATAAGAAGAGGTACATTGCTGATTGCCCATGGCATATTAATGGACGAACACAACCTGATGGGACGACTGTGAAGGTGTATAACTATTTGCTAACTGTATGTCACCATTTTTTGTTGTAAATATCTAATAATTTGGCTATTGGCTTGTTGCATGTAATAGCTTTGATTGCTATGCATACTTGTACTTCTAGCGCAAGGAGGAAGACCACCGCTCCATCAGCTGCCTGGGTGGCATCAAAGGCCATTCATCACACCTCAGGAAGAATGAATTCCAATATATATATATATATATATATATATATATATATATATATATATATATATATATATATATATATATATATATATACATATATATATAGCAGCTAATAAAGTGTGTGTACCTCGCGGTTGGTCCAGCTAAGAAAGTGTGTGATCTCTAGATGTGATCTCACGCGCGGGTTTTACTCGACGTACAGTACTCGTGCATATATATAGTACAATACGGAGTATATGTATGTTATAGGTTGTCCGATCGATCCAATCCATGTATAAGTTCCCTATCATATACGGGAAATAAAAGCTTGCACAAGTCGTGTTGACTTCGAGCTTGATCACTCCATGATATGCCGTCAGGCGCGTGCCCCTACATGATGTTGCAGTATGACTATTCCGTCTAGCTAATTGGACTAATTTATGGGCCACCTTGTTGCCATCTCGCTTTACCTTCTGGAACTTCTATTCTACCAGCAGCTGCAAATATTCTTTTGCCTCCATAACAGTACCTCTAATATCTGATCTATCGACGTTGCGATTAGACATTGCCTTCACAATCCTAGCACTGTCGGACTCCACAATAACCGGACCCGGGCACCATTTAATTGTGAAGCCAATCAGAGGCCCTCTCCACAGGCCAGCGCTTCGGATCCATGCTGTCAGGATCACCTCGCCCATCATATATTGTGTTGTGTGTGATTACTCGCTCTCTCTCTCAATAAATCAGCTCTTAGAGTTACCTTAAGTCAGACTTTTAAAAATTAACTGATTTATAGAAATAATGTCAAAGTTTATGATATAAAATTAATTAGTATAGTTAGATACACCAATAGACTATTTTTATAATATGCTCATTTAGTGTCAAGAATATTTATACTTATTTCTTTTAAATTTGGTTAAAGTAAAATAATTGACTTAAGATAACTCTAGAAAATAATTTATTCAAGGATGGAAAGAGTACTTAATTTGAGGCTCTAGCTATATTCTTGTATATCTTTAATTATTGTCAACCAAATATACAGTGCGCAAACTAAACCAACCCAATAGCCAAAGCAACATTTGGTTACCGTCTTTTTGCTAGTTTTTTTTTTCTAGCTTTCTGTTTATTTTGAGGAGTACTCCCTCCGTTCTCTCAAAAATTATGTGATGGTACACGTGCTGGTCAAACTTTTTCAAATTTAACTAGCTTTATAGAAAATACTAACAATATTTGTTTCACTAAAAAATGTTGTAAAAATATATTTCATGATTTATCTAAAGATACTAATTATACATTATAAATATTAATATTGTTTTATATATAATTGGTGAAAGTTAAGAATGTTTAACTTCTCAGGAGGTGAGAAAGACATTCTTTGTTGTGGGACCGAGGGAGTAGAAGGGCATGTTTGGCTTACTACCGCAGCCCGCCATGTCGCAAGTCTGGCGCAAAAAAACAGCGTCGCACTTTTGGCGAGTTTTGGCATGCAAATGAACCATCAGACACCTAAGCCAGGTGTGGCACACCTGCAGTAAACGCTAACTGAGGTTATACGAGATAAGGGCAGTCCCAACCTTGAAGCCACGACGGTTTCCATAGCATTAAATAGACTGTCACGTTGTCGTTTTGCTGACGTGGAAGGAGAGTTATTAAGAGGAAAGAAAGAGAAATGGTTTCTGAGATAAGAAACGGTGTCGGCTCTCGTTCCTACGCACCAGGCAATTCCATTTTTTTTTTATAATTTAGCCTTTTTTTGAAGAAAATTTACGTTTGCCCCCTGGGAGACGTAAACCTCATCTTTGGACCCTAGGGTGGCGCCAGGACTCATGGCGCCGAGGTAACACGTCTCGGCACCACAGATCTTGGCTCCGAGGTGCCTGCCCGTGCACAGTAAGGCATCCTAGGTGGCGTTGACGTGGCCGATTCCTCGGGGCTAGAATACGTGGCGCCGAGCTCGACGCCACATATCTAGGCGCCGAGTCCGGCGCCATAGATCTTTGCGCCGTCCTCGGAGCTATGTAATCTGGCGAGGTGGCAGCGCATCACCGTTCGGGTTCCGGCTGCCATGTGCCGGTGCTCAGAGTAATCTCCGTCCTCAGAGGTCAGAGCCCAAAGGCACGCTGCTAGGACGCAGACGGACGGGAACAGGACAGACATCGGTTCGCACAGCTGCAGTGCAGGTTGCATTGCATTGCAGTGCCCACTGCCCAGTCATCAGTGGCCGGGGGGATGGGGCTCGGGTCAACACAGTCATGCTACTAGATTGTTGTAAAAAAAACAGTCATGCTAGATTACGTAGCTAGTAGGAGTAGCGCTGCCACGACAGCTGTGACTATGGACTGCATGCCCTGCGTAGCTACCTATGAGTAGGAGTAGCGCCTACTACTGTACATACGCCCCCTGGCGGCTGGCGCTGTACTGTCACGTACACCTCATGTGCTTTCTAGGATGGAGCCCATAGTCACAGCTGTCGTGGCAGCGCTACTCCTACTAGCTATGTAATCTAGCATGACTGTGTTTTTTTTACAACAATCTAGTAGCATGACTGTGTTGACTCGAGGTCGGACCGGAGCCCCGAGCCCCATCCCCCCAGCCACTGATGACTGGGCAGTGGGCACTGCAATGCAATGCAACCTGCTGCACTGCAGTTGCGCGAACCGATGTCTGTCCTGTTCCCGTCCATCTGCGTCCTAGCAGCGTGCCTCTGGGCTCTGACCTCTGAGGACGGAGATGACTCTGAGCACCGGCACATGGCGGCTGGAACCCGAACGGTGATGCGCTGCCACCTCGCCATATTACATAGCTCCGAGGACGGCGCAAAGATATGTGGCGTCGAGCTTGGCGCTATGTATTCTGGCGTCGAGGTACCGGCCATGTTAACGCCACCTAGGATGCCCTGCTATGCACAGCCAGGCACCTCGGAGCCAAGATCTATGGCGTCGAGACGTGTTACCTCGGCACCATAAGTCTTGGCGCCGACCTCCAGGGTCCAAAGATAAGTTTACGTCTCCCAGGGGGCAAACGTAAATTTTCTTTAAAAAAAGAGAGCCAAATTATAAAAAATTAAGCTAGGCAATCATCGATTTAGCGATGCTCCGGCTCGCGTGATGGTCGGCTCCGCCCTCTTCTCCCGCATGCAGATACTCAATCCGGCCCTTCATCCTGTGCGACAGTTATGTGGACGGGTGTCTTTGTTCCGTCGGCTCCTTTGTGGTATGTTCTGTCCAGCTTTACATTTCTTCATTGCAAAGGAAGGATCCCACGTGCTTTGTTTCTTGCTGCACATTGATGACTGGACAACATCATCTTGCGATACTGAAATACTATATACGCAAGAACAGGTTTTAATTAGTTTTCTGTATTGGCAACTTCACGCAGGCAACTTGTGCCCTGACTGATAAGCTATGGCTGAAAGTATTGTTTGTTGATTTGTTGTGAAAGAAAAACACTGTTCGTTGGCTGAAAAATACAGCTTATAAGCGAACAGGGCGTTGGATGCTTGCCATAGATGATCAGCGCTCTTTTCGTGATGCATGTACGAGGCTATTAAATTTTTCTCTATATAGAAACTATCATGAAAACTCTGGGTCGTGAAGGTTAGTTTCTACAAATTATTTATTGTTCTATTTTGTCTTGGAAACTGGCTATATGGAACTGTCCTAAGCGGTGATGACCTGCGGTAAACTCTACTGACCATCCGAACATGCCCTAAAAAAATAATATAGCCAGAACCATTTTGAAAAAAAAAATCTATACGAAAGTCTCGAAATCAATGCCGAGGTCAATACAGCATCAGCATCTCTAATTACAAGAGGGATCCCATGCCGTCCGATCCGAGTCGGGGTCAAAGTGTCAAACTGATCGAACGGTTCACGATCAACGTGTCCCCTTCACATTTGCCAATCTTCTTCTGTACGCTTCCCAATGTCCGGGCACCGTTTCGTTCCCTCTCCCACGTCTCTCCGTGTTCCCGACGCCATTTCGAACCCACCTCCGATGGCCACCGCCGAAGGCGACGCCGACTGGTCCCTGCCCTCCCCCGCCGACCTCGAAGACAACGGATTCCCGGCTCAACCCTCCTCCCCCGCCGCCTCTAGCAGCAGCTTCGCGGAGGACTTCTACCGCAGCGGCACCGACTGGTCCTCCCTGCGCGCCCCTCCGCCGCTGCGGCCGCCCGGAGGGCCACCCGGTGTGAAGGAGAAGGAGAGGGGAGGCGGCTCGCTCGTGCAGAGCAGCCTCTTCCAGGCTTGGGGGATCGAGGAGCCGCGGCGGGAGGTTGGGGATTCATCGCTTGTGCAGAGGAGCTTCTTCCAGGCGTGGGGGATCGAGAGGCCGCGGAGCGAGGGGCTCGGGGCTCGGGGCTCGGGGCTGCGGATTCCTCCCCCTCCCCCTACCTTTCCGGTTCTTGGTTGGGAAGGAAGCGGAGGCGAGGAGGCACCGAGGAGGAGGGGGTGACGGCCAAGAAGCCCCTCGCGTGCCCCTTCTACAAGAAGATTCCCGGTAAAGGCCGCTGCGTTTCATGGTTGGATACGAAATTAGTCCCAAATTAGTTTGTTATAGTTTAGGCATTTTTTTCACTAAATTGAGAATATATGGTATGCCTGTTGAGCTACTGCCTACTGAGGATGGCATACATTGAATTGCTGGGCATCCATTGAATTGTTGTTACAGTCAATTTTTTAATTTGCCAATCTCGTTCATGCACCTGCAAATTTAATGAACCTAGGCACACCATTCACGGTGGATGCATTTCGGTATGGACGAGTTGAGGGATGCTCGGCATATTTCCTTAGCCACTTTCATCATGACCGTTACGGTGGATTGACCAAGAAATGGTGTCATGGCCCCATCTATTGTTCTTCACTCACTGCACGCCTAGTGAAGATGTGTCTGTCAGTAAATTCCGAGTAAGGCTCCCTTCTATTTCCCTCTTTGAATTGTTTCATGGTGATTTCTCAGGCCCCAGCAACATGTATTCAAATCAATGACTGCAGCTACATTTGTCCTTTGGAGCTTGATACCGAGTATGTCGTAGAGGGAGTGACAGTAGTTACCTTGTTGGAGGCCAACCATTGCCCTGGTGCAGCTCTAATCCACTTCCGTCTAAGTGATGGAAAGACCTATCTCCACACTGGGGATTTTAGAGCATCAAAATCTATGCAATTGCATCCACTTCTCCAGAGAGGCCGGGTAAATTTGGTTTACCTGGGCACAACATATTGCAATCCCAAATACACGTAAGTATACGACCCTCAAGTTTTAGGCATTTTCTCTTTTATCAGCACTTTGCTGAACATGGTAAACTGTAGGTTCCCACCCTTGATTTTGCTATGAGGATAGCTCGAAGATATCTAAAGAAGCAACCAAAAACCCTCACTGTTGTTGGGGCATATAGCATTGGGAAAGAGAATGTGTATCTAGCAATTTCCCAAGCTTTAGAGGTACTTTACAGTTGAACTTTACTATTAATTTTGGAACATGCAGACCTTATTCTCTGGTTAATATATTCATGAAAGGTCCCTATATACACTGATGCATCAAGGAGGCAGATTCTTCACTCATTTGGCTGGTCAGACTTATCCAAAAGGATATGTTCATGCAATCAAAGTTCACCACTTCATGTTCTGCCCCTTGGATCTGTAAATCATGATGTTTGTTAATGAATCTCATATGAATTCAATGAATTCAGCAAGTGAACCTCTCTGACTACAAAGTAGCATTTGTCAGAACTTGAAGAAGTACATGGAGACTCTTAATGGAAGATTTCTAGGTGTGCTGGCTTTTCGGCCTACAGGTTAATGAAGTTCGGGAGATAAATTTTTGTACTTCTGGAATACGCATTCACATCATTCTCAAGATTATCTCTATTGTTTTATCAGGTTGGACTTTCTCTGAGGCAGCTGGAAAGCATCTTGACCTAATAAAACCAAGCTCTAATGGCAGTGTAACAATCTATGGTAGGATTTGTTGGTTATGCTGATAATGGTTTTCCTCTTATTTATTGCTAATGAAAGGTCAATAAGAACCCAAACTATTCCAAATGAGGAATTCTTTAAGTATACATAGTCTGGACTTATTCTTTGTCAAATGCAGACTGAGTTTATTGATCTCTTGAGGGCACCACCAATGGAGGCTAACACTCCTAGTGGTTCTAGTACAAATAAAGTGATCCACATAGACTAGGAAATGTTGAGACTACTATTCACACAATGCAAACTATCACTACTTGTGGTTTGCAAAAAAACTTTTTCCTTTCATCATACCTCACCTTTATTCCTCTCCCTCTTCTTTTTTAAGCATGGACCACCTTCTCTCTCCCTAAGCATATGTAGCTTCTGCAAGCCACTATAACAAGTATAGAGCACCTACTTTTTTTATCCGATCCTACATGGCACTTGGGGCTACTAGTAGAAAAGCAGCATTGGGGAAGCCCTGAATTCAAATGGCTGATTTGCCAAAAGATCCAAAACTTACTTTTGCTAAGTGCTATCTGCATAATGGTTATTTTTACCGATATGAAATATCTGATCTTCCATACCGAATAGAGATTGACAGTTGCAGTTGCAGCTTATTAAGTCAAGAGAGGTGCATCCTACATTAGAGGTTCCTTTGATTATTTGAAGATTTTAAGCTCAATTTGTTTTAGAAGTACATGTGGTTCCAAACTGAGAGTCTTAATGCAAAACGATGGCTCCATATTGCCTTATTACTGTCCAATATGTATCACGTGTTCATGATAAACATTCCCAATACCAAACTACCATACATATTTCATTCAATTATGAGTTGTTTCAAACTGATTTTCTATGCTTGTAGGTGTGCCTTATAGCGAGCATTCAAGTTTCACTGAGCTTAGGGATTTTGTGATGGTAAATCCCTGAACCTAATATTACATTGTTCTCATCTTAGCTGAATTCTAACTATAGGTTAATATTTGCATTGGTAGTTTCTGAGACCTCAAAAGGTAATTCCTACTGTTAATGTTGGCAACGCGACAAGCCAAGATAAAATGCAAGCACATTTCCGGGAATGGCTGAAGAGCATGTGATAAATAAAGCCTGATGAGTTTTTTTTTCTATTTCGCCGTCAGCTTTACTCTATTCAATGTGGTACTGTTGTATACCATGCTTACACTCACAGTCCTCATGTTGAATCGAAATACAGGATTTTAGTATTTTACTGGCTAGAGCAGTGGGATTTCCTAGATGCAATTGGAAGTTGGCTATGCTGCCTTCAGAATTCTGTGGAAGAAATTGATACATGACCCAGCTTCTGAATTCCAATTAGATGATAAGGTATATAGCCTAACACCTGCTGGACTGCTAGTGTCACAGCTTCTATTGGCAACATCAGCACAAATTTCAGCTACTGTAGTGATTAAACTATTTGTTCTTATTCATCCCAGATGATTTTCTACAAGGTGGTAATGGTAATAGTACATATGTTGGTGAGATTTCTGCTGCTCATAAGAATAAGCTTAATGCTATTACATTACCATCATAGTTATGGGCAATCATCTAAATATTACCATTGCCTTCTAAGCCTAGAAAATCTTTGGTCAGTCCCACATCTCAGCATCTTCAAAATGCCTTGCTGTTGCTGATCATCAGAGACCATGTTAGATCTTTCATTTTCTGTTCTAATGGGAAATGATGGGATTCCAATCCAAGGTACTGTACCAGTTCTCATGCAGCTAACAACCCATGGTGGGTTTGTATGCACATCAGCTTGATCATGGGCGTTATTTGGCAGTCTTCATGCTAGTACTATTAGTTGATGAGTTCCCTTGGGTATATCCTTTGCCTCCAGAATATTTGTCGACTCGATCTTTAGCATTCGACAGATAATTTTGGAAACCTTGAGTAATGGTAATATAGAAATGTTCATTGGTCCTTTCTCCCATCTCTGCTGCTCTCTAGAGCAGTGATGTTACCGGCATGTATAGAGAGCTCATAGACATGTATGGATAGCTTGATCTACTCCCATGGAAGGGGGCGATGCTAAGGTCGACATAGTCAGGGTCGTCAAAGAAGTAAACGAAAAATAATGATGCAATCGAGGTAGACTGGACGAGGACGAGAAGGTCAGTGCTGAAGCTGATGCAGTCAAGCCACCATAGACAAAGTGTATGTCGGGTTACTAGACCTTGGAACGCATCAAGGACAAAGGCATCTGCCATAGACGAATTGTGCATCGGGTTATGAAGGCATGAACTCGTGTTGCCAATACTAGACGTACTAGATAGAGGGCCCCAACCATACGCCAGTGTGTAAGGAACTAGCAGAGAGGGCCTTGGTGACAATTGTGGTGTGCAACGGGGTAAAAGGTGCCGATGCAGCCCACTGTTGTTGGAGTAGACAAAGTAGGATGCAGCCCACTGTTGTTGGAGTTGACAAAGTAGGTGTGGGAAGAGATGGCGACACTAGCGACAAGGTTGTGCTAGATGAAGAAGCAGTGTAGGAGCGAACGCTCCTGCCTGAAGGCAAGTGGTCTGAATGCAAGGTTTGGCGACAGCGTCAATAGTACTTGATGTCACAACGAAGAACTAAAACAACTTGGCGAAGACCAAGTGTAGACCGGTGGCTCGCAAGAGGCGCAATAGTTGTCGATGCATAGGTGACAACTATGTAGATACAACGGAAAGTGCCATAGTGGATAAATGTGGTGGCGACCATGGGCGCGGCGATGGTGCTACAGACCTAGGAGGCATTTTACTTGCTCCGTCCTACAATATAATATATATATTCTAGAGATTTCAGGACAAATGAAGAGAGTACACAAAAACACATACCCTTACTTCATTTCCTAATCAAACGTTATCATTAACGTGATTAATGCAGATTAGTTGATAAATGACAAGTAAAAGTATAATACCTACCAAATTTGTGATACTAGTTAGTGTAAAATTCTCTCTTGTTTTCTCAAATCCCTTATATTTTTATAAATTTTTTGAATACTTGAATACACTATATTAAAGAACAAAGGGAGTATATTAGAACTTAAACTCATGATACCATGTGGAAGGAATAGAATTGAATGAAACTGAATGATTTACGCTGAGCCTCTCAATATATATAAAGTTTACATGACTTTAGGCTAAGTTGGTACACAGGATCATAATCTCAACTAACTCTATCCTAGTTGTGATATACTTTAACATTGACAACATCATGCCTACAAAACTAAAAGAAAACCTTCATGTAAAATTCTCTATTGCTTGGATGGCCGCTAATCAGTAATTGCACTTCACTATCTTATTCAGGTCAGCATATGAACAAGAATGGCTTAGTTAGGCTCACCTATATCTCGTATGTGATCCCTACTTTGAGTAGTTGGTCTTTTGGAATGGAGAGCACCTTCTCCCCTTCCATCAAGTTCTTTCTCAAGAATGTGTAGACATAGTCTACCACTATCTTCTTTGCCGCAGATGATTTTGGTCCTGCTATGACATTGGTTTCCCCCATAAGGTAGACCACCCCTCGCTCCATCTCCGTGTCAATTAGTTGCTTTTCCTTTTCGACCCAAAGAGCCAAATCAGAGGTGATGTTCTCATCATGGCCACACACCTCGGGATCGATCACCTCATCAGGACTTGTCTGGGTATCTCCGGCTATAGAGTTCGTCTCAAACACAGCCTCTTCTTGGATGAACATTTTTAGCCTCTCCGAGAGGAAACCTTTGAACAACATCGACTCTTCTAGCATGTCACTGTACCCATACCTCGCCACACACCTAAACATTCGGTGCTCCCTTGGCCCGACCTGTCGGAAGAGGAACCGCTCCACAGGAGCCACATGTGGGATAGGCAAGTGCTTGATCGACATGAATAGGAAGACCGAGTGCACAGAGGGTATCCTCTGCACCAAACGTGGAAATACAGGTGGAATACCTTGAACCAGGTCTGAGTAAAGGAGGCCCACCTCGGGGATCCGCCGCACTTCATGCTTCTCAAGCAGTGATGTCACTTCATCCGCTGGCACGATATGGTCCAGCTCATACCAGTATTTCATGACTTGGACATAGTGCCATGTTATCATTAAGGCCATGAGGACAAGCGAGAAGCAGAATGGCAGGTACCCACCTTGGACGAACTTCGTCAGTATGGATGAGAGGTAAATCAGCTCTATGGAGCTGAACACCACATAGAAAAGCAAGATGAAGATAAACTTTTTCCTCCAAACGAGTAACATCACAATAGTCGTCAAGTGGGTGGTGATTGAGAACACAGTCACAACACAGATCCCTGCACATCACCAAAATCAAATGACATAAATGTGATTTCTATTTGTTCTGGGTGTCAAAAACAAATTTTGGATCTTTTAGTTGCTTACCATAAGCATTGCCAATTTCGGTGGTGGTTCTGAAGGTGATCGTGACTATGATGCTTGCTAATCCCATCAAAAAGTTCACTTCAGGAATGTAAACCTGGCCCGCGTAGCTCTTCGAGGTATGAATCACTTGAACACTAGGGAAACAGCCAAGGGATAAAGCCTTGGAGAGGATGGCGAATGCGCCTGACAGCATAGCTTGGCTTGCAATGATAGCCGAAAGAATGGCAATAATGAAGGTTGGCCAAAACATTAGCTCTGCATTAGAACATAGAGTTTATCTTGCTCGTTATGCGTTCTCATTTCCATGAAGAAAAATTGTACGCCTAATTCGTTATACCTGGGATTGATCTAAAGAAAGTGTCTGTGACACTCTCTGGGAATTTTCTCAGATAAGCTGTCTGTCCGATGTAACACAGTGCCACTGAGGGCAATAAGACAGTGCTAAAGCTGATCTGTAGGTGAAAACACAGCGAACATTGTAAGTTATTTCTGTTCTACAAACTTGAAAATTGCTTCCTATAAAATTGGATGTAGTGTTGGGAGAATCAACATGGTGAAGCAAAGAGCATGGGTGTGAATGTCCTTGTTACCTGAATGGCCTTGATACTGAAATGGCTTAGGTCTGCATACATTCCTTCTGTGCCTATTGCATATGACAGACCATTGAGATTGTAGGCTATAGACTACCATTGCAATTGCACTTTTTTATGAAAAGTTTACCTGTGACACACAAGATAACACCACCCAATGAAACCCATCCTTCCTTCCCGTTTCTTCTGAAGTAATCTACTATGTACATTGGATTGAAGGCTCGAAGAACACCGAGCTCATGTACAATGAGGTTATACACTCCAATGCCAGCAATAAGAAAAAACCACACTGTGATGATCGGAGCAAAGGAATACCCAACCTTGTCTGTACCATAGCGCTGGACTGAGAAGAGCACAAACAAAATTGGCACTGAAATCCAGACTACCTGCGCTGCACGAAAAATGATAGCAAACAATTTACATTTTGAACAAAAGCGTACCAACCGATCAATGTTTGTAGAAGCTCTTTTTTCACATACTTTCAGTTAAGCTTGGCACCTTCTCTCTGATCCCACTCACTGCAGAGAGCACTAGAAGAACAAGAAACGCATTAGGATTTTGCATACTGAATATGAATGTCCTTATGACTTTTCCATATGCTGTTTCTGTTACCAGAAATTGCTGGTGTCAAGGTTCCATCCCCCATCACCATTGATGTGCCAAGGATTGTAATGGTAAAGAGGCCAATCTTTGCTGCCTTGCTAGACTCGAGCTTCTGCTTCAGCCACTGTGCCCTCCTCAGTTGTGAACTGGGTGCTTCAATGCCATAATTTGACACCATAGCATCCTCAGCCTGCTGGTTTGGTATCGGCCTTACCTTGGCGTGCCGCGATATAAGTGAGTAGAGAGCAAACGTGCCACCTAGAACAGCAGTATGTTGCTGTTAAATGTGAAGTACCGAATAAACAGCAGGCATATGGTGACTATATCAGGTTTACAGGTTGAAATTTCCTGATTTATCAGCTTACCATCTCCATTGTCATCTGCATAAAGCACAATGAAGACGTACTTGACCATTGGTATTAGGATGAGGGTGTAGAGGATGAGGGAGAGGACACCAAGGAGGTCATCATTGTTCTTGATGCCATCAGGGAAGGTGCTGGATATCGCATAGAGTGGTGATGTCCCAACATCCCCATAGATGATACCAACGCTCTGAAATGAAAGATGCAGCAACCGCGGCCAGCCTCCCTGTGTTATCATAAGGTTTATTGTAGTAAAACTTTTCTGTCAGTGACAGTGCATATTTGCAACACGCTAACACAGTAACCAAGTTGCTTGGGAAGCAGACCTCAGAGCCATGATGCTTGAAGCTAGAGACCTTTTCTGCATCACCATAAAGCGAGTCCTGTCGTTTGAGCTGTCTGGTCGTCTCTATTCCTGGTGGGTTCTCAACTTCTAGAGACATTTGTGCTATCTTGATACATATGACACCTCCAGGTAATTAGGGGGTTATTGGAATGTATGAAAATATCTGCATACATGATTTCAATTGCAGTGCTTCAATAATCAGGTGATGAATACAGTAAACCTAAGATCATTTTTAGCTAATTACAAAGACCTACACGTAGTACAAAGTAACACACACAAAAGAACTTCTCAAAACACGGACTTTGCCTCTACATTTCTTAGGCAGCCTTGTTACATCATACATTATCTGACATCCCAAGCTACACTAATCAATCTACCATCGGATGCTCCCTCCCCCCAGTTTATTTCTTCCAGTGAAAATCCAGTCACAGATTCTCAAACAGGTGATGGTGGCATCGAAGATGTCATGTCCCTCTTGAAGCTGTTGCATAGGAGGATATTTTTTGAAAGGACGACAAGTTGCATAGGAGGTTATTTCTGCTGCTTAGGTGGTCGACGGCTTGGTTCCAGCCTTGGAGTTCAACGGTGATGTTGATTGCTCCAGGCCTAGTTAAGCTAGGCATGTGGTCATGCAGTGGTGGTTTTGGATGCATGATGGTGATTCAAAAGATTCAACGTGGTTGTTGCTCCCTTGGAGTTGCACTCCATGTTTGGATGCACCGCTGATATGATGAGAGTGGCTGAGGTTGAGTCGGGGCTGCTACGCTGATGGAGCGATGGAGCTTGGCAATAAAATCGCGAAGTGGGTATCTCTTGCTATGTCAATGGTGGTCCTGGGTTTTGGATAGAAGTATTGGTTGTTGTCCGCACAGGAAGTCGAAGCTGCTGGGTCAGTGGTGCAAGGACCTTGGCAACGATGACCAGAGGTGGACTCTGTAATTTGTTGCTTGCTCTGCTTGAGTTGTTTGGGTTCATCCAACATAGTTTTTACTCTTGTTCAATTGTTTTCACTGGTTTCCCTCGGGTTAACGTGTAGTTGTAAGGTTTCAGGTCTAGTTTTCCCTTATAAAAGGGCTTCACTCTTCTACGGTAAACTTTGGGAACTCCATGATTCAAAGGTCCTTTGAAAAAAAAATGTTTAAAGAAATGACTAAACAATTTCATATTAGTCTCGAAGTTCTAGATATACTATGTTTCACATGGTTCCCTTGCAATCACTGAAACTGAAGACATTTGACAGTAATCAGTCAATTTTTTCATTGTTGCCCAAAATCGGGGTGATAAAGGGGCTGTTTGGTCTGCAGCCGACACCAGCCGCATGCGTTGTGGCGTCGTCGAACATTAGGCGGAGAAAAGGGCCGCCATAGGTGTGATGAAGATTAACAAAGGAATGAGCCAGAGAATCTTGTGACAGCCACAACAGATTCTGGAACCAAACACTGGCCAAGTTCCTGTAGCAGCCGTAGGTGTGGCGTGGCAGGCAACGGCTAGCAACCAAATAGCTCCAAAGTAACTAGCCTAAGCATCTCAAATCCTCAACTGGCCAGCAATTGAATTAATCGCTATTAGTCTCGAAGTTCTATATATATTGCGTTTCACATGGTGTCCTTGAAATCACTGAAACTGAAGACCATTGACAGCAACCGGCCAATTTTTTTTCATTGTTGCCCAAAATCGGGGTGATAAAGTAACTAGCCTAAGCATCTCAAATCCTGAACTGGCCAACAATTCAATTAACCGCTAAAGAAAGAGGGTAAGACGATTACAAACCCTGTTCAGAAATCTGGAGCCGTCAAAGCTTCAAGAACCGAACCATCACTAGCAAATGCTGAGGAGAGAGGTTCAAAAAAATGCTGGGGGAGACAACAAGTACCATGGGCCACGGCGGTGAGAGGGGAAGTAGTCCGCGTCGTCTCGGCGGTATGGACCGACAGGGGTCGGAGAGAGAGGAAAGCAAGAGGCGGACATGGGTGTTCCATACTAATAGGTCTGGTGGCCGCGCCGCGATGCGCGGAGCTGGGGTCGGAGGCTTGGCCGAGCGCCCGCGAACCATGGGAGATAGAGGAAGGGGTGGTGCCTATTTGGTATTGCCTTGCTCGGTGGCCGAAACAGTGGAGCGGAGCTTTTGGCGACTAGTCGACTACAGGGGTGTTTGGATCCCTGCCATGCGTTGCCACGCCTCACCTGTGGTGCGCCATGCACGCAAAAGTTGTCGTTTGATTCAACATGCAAATGGGACAGCCACAAATTTTGCTAGTGTAAAACCACGCCACAGGTGTGGCGGCTATTTTTAGCGCCACAAATTATGGCGATGCTATTGAGCGAATTGCTGGTTCCGGATGGGAACCAAACATCCCCTATGCTTCTCGAATCGGACACTCGTGGGCGAATGAAACTAATAAAACCGAGGATTTTTATTTTTTTAATAAAAATAATATTTATCATAAAATATTTGGACTCTATCTTAAAAGTAAAGATGGAGGCCGTACAACATGGTGAAGCCAGCATGGGGCGCATCACCCAAGCTTGTCGATTGCTAGATATGGCTATGATGCTATTTTTTTATTTCTTCGCATGGCCACATATGTAGCCTGTTCGTTTGGTCGTATTTGGCTTATAAGCCATGGTTTATCAGTCAAATAAGCCAAACCAGCCCAAATGAATAGGGCGATGATAAATTTAAGTTTTGATGAGTTTTATCTTTGTTACTAGTTATGCTACAATAAGTGGTGTGGTCTGATTCTATTGGTGATATGAGACGAAGTCATATTTATTTCCTTTGTATCTAAAAAATCGGTGCAACTAGAGTTTATTGTTTTGGTGTGAGTTTTTATAAAAACGATTGTTTTTATCTCAACTTTTGCGAAAATGCATGTATTAGTGAATGTGTATCGTCTAAATTTTTTAAGGCTAAAGTATGCTTGCTTACACCAAATTCAAATCGCAATGCCTCATAATTGTGCTACTCACTATTTAGCATATTCTGACATTTGAAATTTGTCTCATCATGAAATACAAGGGACTCAAGAAACATAAAGATAATGTTTACTAAATAGAAATATATGATTCAGCACATGCCATGTTTTTGTACGAGGAATCTAAGAGTCTCTCCTTTAATTATGGAGAATAGAGTCAGATTTCAATAGATTAGGAAGTTAAATGAGGGATACATATGTCTATTGCATCTCCCTTATTTTGTCTAAGAATAGCTAGAATGCGCTATATTTCAAGATGGAATGAGTAGTTTTCAGCATTATATTATTTTCCGCTATAAGATCTAAAAGTTGAATATAGTTACCCTCGGAAATGCGCGTTGCCTAATTGGCTTTAAAAGTTTCGCAGAACTAAAATAATAACTTGGTTAGATCACTAAGAGAGAGGGAAAAATGATACACTAACATGTCGTACGCAATTGTCTACATTAGAATTCTTTAAGCTAAGAGGTTCGTGATTTGTGCCACATGCTCTCGTCACTATGAGTTAGGTAACTTTACACGTGAGTTAGGTAACTATGATTAACGCTCGCCACATGCTCTCGTCACTAATGTGCTGTGCCTATGTACCAACTCTTGCTAATCCTTGCCCACTCACGCAAGTAAACTGGCATGTGAAATTATGTTCTACGTCCATTACAGTCCTAAACGATTGTGCTACGGTGAAACCACCTTAGGAACTGAGTTAGCTTTTCAAAAACAGTTTTCACTTGGATCTCACCGCGTCATTAGATGCAATGCAGATGCAAAGTTAGTTCAAACATAGTGGCACTAAACAACCATTTTACATTAGAGTCACCCTCTTAATAGTACACTATCTATTCTAAACCCAACCACACACTCTATTACGTCTTGGTCGATGAAATAAAAACCCGTAGTAGATACCTTTGCCTTTGGGCTTGTTTTCATCTTCTCTTCTTCTCTCCAAGTGTGAGCTTGCTCCATATGGCTTGACCATCCTCACAACCATCTCCTAGCCTTGCTCACCATCTTGATGTGAACCCTAGTTCAATCACAACTCAATGAAACCATTAGTCTACTAGTTGCCATTCAATTACCAAAACCAAACTTAGGGATTTTAGTGGTCGGGCTCGCATATCGTGCACTGTTGGTGGTCGAGATCATGCTCGTGCAACACTGACGGCTCGAGCTCATGCTCACGTGTGCCGGCAGCCGAGATGTCATGCCTGTGAGGGGCAAGTAGCCAAGCTTGTGCCCGTGCATGACGGCTCGCTCGTGACAGAGTCCGCCAGTGGCCAAGCTCGTGCCCGTCTGTTACTGGTGGCCGAGGATACCTGGCATAAGCCCTCTAGTTCTTGTGTAGATGGATCTCGCCGCCATGAGATCGAACCTCTTGCTGGCCATGGAGGTGGAGGTAGGAGCCAAGTACAACCACGGGGGAAGCATGCGAGGAGCCCGGCTTCGAGTAGCAGCACCACAGCCTCGCGCGGCCTCGCCCCCGCCCCATGCTCACTGGCTGCACGTACGCCACTGCCACCGCCCCCGCCCCGGGCTCATCGTTCGCACAACGCTCCCGGTACTCCTAGGCTCCGCATGCTTCTGCCTCTCACTACTACAGAAGTTAACTGTAGGGGCGGCTCTAGAGCCTCTGTAGGGGCGGCTGCGCCAGCCGCCCTTTCCAGGGTGTTCCTACAGAGGGTGCCTCTGTAGGGGCGGCTAGTGTTTTCAGCCGCCCCTACAGTAGACTTCTGTAAGGACGGCTGTATCACCAGCCGCCCCTGCTGTGTGTATTTGTAAGGGCGGTTCAATCAAGAACCGCCCCTACAGTGGATTTTCCAGCAAAAAAATAATTCAAATTCAAATCTGACCACACATATATATATATAATTCAAATTCGAATATGACCGCCACAAATATACATATATACATCCACAAACACAAGACCATTATTTAGAACATCATCATAAGTCATAATTCACAAAAGTCTATCATTACAACATAGTCCATTATGAAGTCCATCATTATAACATAGTCCATTAAGAAATCCACAAGTCCACATGCAAAACAAAGTCTAAACCATTCCAAAGTCTGATCCAAACCATACCACAAGTCCACATTGTCATCAACGGCCTAGGGCTAGCCTATCAGTCTCACGAAGGTGTTGGTATAGAGGATTACTACCTAAGTCGGAAAGAAGATGATGGTAAGTGCCTTTATGATACACAATCTGGTCCATTATAAATTTGCAAAGGTCGCCGACAATCTCTAAGAGCTCGTCATCCTTGTATGGGTTCCTTCTCGTGTCTTTATCTTTCTCCAACTACAAGAGAACAAGTTTAGGTTTACTATATCACAACATATGCGAACTTTTCATACTACGAGCGAAGAGGTTCAAACTTACCAGATTAGGGTTTCTATTGTAGCCACCGATGGTACTCATCATAATACATGTGTAGTCTGCAAGAACAAAATAGCAACCAGTAATAAGTTGAAAGGTGGATGCATCATTCACACCTTATCTGCAGCTGTGCCAACAGATGCAACACTGCTCCTGTCGATGTTCTGAAGCCCAGAAATAATCTGCACAGTTGAAGAGTCAGTGTACACAGTTGAAGAGTCAGTGGATATCAGCTAATCAGCATTAAGCAAAGATAACCCATCCAAAAAATGTTGCTGGGTGATACTGAACACCTGAACACCACATTACGTCCACAAATTTCTACTCCAAGGAAAGTAGCATGCCAAACTTGATGTAACCTAAAGGCATGCCTGTTTGGAAATTGTGTATGCTGACATAAAAAATAATTTCCTACTGCACAAGGCCGTTGCATATAGTGTAAAAGAGCACACACCATTCTGCTTCAGATAACAAACTTATTTGATAATAACCAACTTTCCAGGTAGACACATACCATCAGCTGCAGCAGGTTACACTTTGAGTAGGTATCTTTTCTATACTCTCATAACAGAAGCACCATTGCAAATCATGAATTTTCTTTGTTAAGTCGGTGTACAGAAAATATTCAAGATGCTAATTTAGTATGGGTACAGTACATCCGTTGCTATGGTTAACTGCACCTCCTAACAAGGAGTTGTCTAAAACTATGCTGGTTTTAATTTGCTTACGTACCATTCAGTATGAGATATTAAAACTATTATTCTGAAACCTAAATGTCCACTCCAAGAAAAAATATTTAAACTGGATCATCGTCCTTATAAAGACTAGACATATTCCTTATAAAGACTAGTCATATTCCTAGCTGTCTCCAACAAGTATCCTTAGGAAGGCAGGAATACAGCTTTCACAGGCCAGTCATATTCCTTATAAAGACTAGTCATATTTCACAGGAAGACTAGTTATATTCCTTATAAAGACTAGTCGTATTTCACAGGCTGCTACTACTGGACAGACAACACAAGCAATGGTGACACAGATGAAATCTAATCTCTAAAAAAGATAACTTGTGCAATACTACTAGACAGAGTGTCTTATTACCAGCTAGCAGCCAACACAGATACATGCAGTCCTGCAAGCATCAAACAACATGTTATCACCAATTAGTCACACTCAAACATCTTCTATCTTTTTTCTCAAATAATATCAGTACATATCAGTACTAAATTCAAGAGAATCATACCAGAAAAAAATATTGTTAATTATGAGCAGCTTGGTAAAGTTTTACTATAAAGAAATGGAACATGTTGCATAAAAAATGGAACATGCTGCAGCTTGAAATAGATTTGACCCAAAATTAAGATTATTCCAATAGGTAAGATAAATTGCACCAAGTAATGCCTCATTTCTAACAAGCATTGCAGAAAGACAACTAAGAGAATCACACCAAAAGTTGTAGTGTATTAGACCATCAATGGCATATAAACATTGTCAAAATATTTCAGTTTAACTAGATAGTTCAGCCGAGCACTAGACATCCTAGAAATGATAGATTAGTTAGATAAACCTGGGCTATTATATATGGCAGGCATGTAAGCTTCCTGTTGGCTCCTGCTCTGCCTGGAAAATGGAAGAATGCATTTGTTTTAGTTTAGGATAGTCACACACATACATAAATTATCAGCCAATTTCATGGACATAAACTTAGCCAATGTAATGCACAGTTTAGGATCTGTTTGCATTAGTTCAAGACAATGACTCAATGCAAGGAAGAGTGCATCAACAGACTGATTATACAATATTTAAAGATGCATCAACATACTGAATATCACACATTTAAAGACCATATACCTATAGATCGAAATAAAACAACAATGTTGATCCTTCAATTTCTGGAGAAAATAAAATATCAAAATATTGCTAGGATGTCTCAGTTCAGACCAAATATGTTAGCATGCCTAGGTTCAGACATCCTCACAACTAGCTCAAGAAAGGCACCCATGGCATTTTTTTTGAGTTAAAACATCCATCTTCAAAACTTCCAAGAGTGCTTAAAAATGAATACACAATTTCAGATCGATAACTAAACATTTAGTTCTTTGCTTAAAAATGAATACATAACTTCAAATCGATGGTGAATCATGAAAACAATTGAGCATATGACTCCCTCTTGCTCAACCTCATCTCGTGACTGATTCTTCCCTTTGCAAGAAAGTTCTTAAATTAGTACCACTATTTTTCCTCTTCATACTTGAGACCTAAAATGAAATCAAGAAACTAGGCTAAGTAATTTAGGGAAAAATTTCTATGCCCAACAAATTGAATAGGAAATTCAAAACCTGAATCTCAACTTACGAGAGCAGTCCTCATTTGCCTCCTTTGGTGGTCGGCGGTCGTTGCTTGGCTGCTGCTGCGTCTGCGTCTTTGGCTTGGCCTTCTTGCCGCCGGCCGGTGTCGGTCTTGGCCGTGGTCGTCTTTGCCGGCCGCTTGCCGGGCGGCGAGCTTCCGCTTGTCGGGCACCGGCTGCTGCGATGCTCTTGTCGGCCTCGCCCCCTCGACAGAGGAGACTGGAGCGGCCGTGCTTGTGATGGCGTTGTAGGCGCGCCTGCGCTTGCCTTGCTGCCGCCCGCCAAGGCGTCGCGCCGCCGCCACTCGAAGCTAGGCTAGGGTTCCTGAGGGAGCAGAGGAGGCCACTGCCCTGGGTGGAAGCAGAGAGAGGAGAGGGTGGCGGGCTCCTGAGGGAGCCGGCGGCAGGTGACGCCAGCAGCGAGGGAGGGCCAGGCAGGGGGGCGGCCGGCGCAAGGGAGACGGCGACCGGCTGAGATGCGTCGTGAGGGAGACGGGAGGGGGAGGCAGTTTTGAGGCGTGCACTTGTGCGCGCAGGCACTAGGGGAGATCTAACTATTTGCCACTCTTACGGTGGCTGCCTCTCCGTTTGCCAACTTTACCGTGCCAATTACAAAATTGCCCGAGAAAACAGTAACCAGACTAATATTTTACCATTTTCGCTGACGTGTCATGCCAGATCAGCGCGCCAGCGTGGAAGTTAACGCCTGCGTCTCCGCTGACCAATGGCGCCCGCAACTGTTCGTCAGCTCCCTCTCGTCCTGCTAATGGATGGCCGCGGCTGCCTCGGGGCTCCCGGCGGGGCACGAGCGGGGTTCTTGGGGCACGAGCTAATGGATCTACAACTTTTATTTTGGTCATCTTGTCATTTGACAAAATTTGAACATTTCAAATTTGAAATTTTAAAAAATGACAAGTTCGAACCAAAATTTGAGACCCAAAATGATTTCAACATAAAAAGTGATGAATACCAAAGTTGTTCAACTCATTAATATCTACAACTTATATTTTAGCCATCTTGTCATTTGACAAAATTTGAACCTTTCAAATTTGAAATTTTGAAAAACGACAAGCTCGAACCAAAATTTGAGACCCAAATTGATTTCAACATAAAAAGTGATGAATACCAAAGTTGTTCAACTCATGAATATATACAACTTTTATTTTAGTTATCTTGTCATTTGACAAAATTTAAACCCTTTCAAATTTGAAATTTTGAAAAACGACAAGTTCGAACCAAAATTTGAGACCCAAATTGATTTCAACATAAATAAAAAGTGATGAATACCAAAGTTGTTCAACTCATGAATATATACAACTTTTATTTTGGTCATTTCTTTATTTGATAAATTCTTAGCACACATTGTTCACTAATCTTACACATGTCTCGTATAGTTTATAAAACCTTACGAGAGATGTGTCACATTTGTGAACAATGTTATTACCACTTTGTCATATGAAAAAATGACCAATACAAAAGTTGTAGATCTTGATGAGTTATTCAACTTTGGTATTTATCACTTTTTCAGCTGAAATCATTTGGGGTACCAAAATCTTGTCTGAAGTTGCATTTTTTTGAAATTCAAAATTTAAATTGCTCAAACTTTTCATATGTATATATTGACAAAACCAACAAAATAAATTGATAGAGAATGATTTTAGAAAATTTTAGGAAAAAAATCATCAGATTTGGAGTTAGAATGAGGAAGAAAAACTAGTTACAAAGTTGACCCACAGATTAAAAAAAAGAAATCACACTGTTCACTATGATCATGTAAGGATCCTCTAGAATAGTGTGATTTCTTTTTTTAATCTATGGGTAAACTTTGTAACTAGTTGTTCTCCCTCATACTAACTCCAAATATGATGGTTTTTTTTCTAAAAATTTCTAAAATCATGCTTCAGCATTTAAGTTTGATCAAACTTGGAGTTGACAATGTTTTACATATTTTTAAATTTGAAATTTGAAATTTGACAGTTCAAACCAAATTTTCAAACCCTAAATGATTTCAGATGTAAAAGTGATGAATACAAAAGTTGTTCAACTCATCAAGATCTACAACTTTTATTTTGGTTATCTTGTCATTTGACTAAATTTGAACCTTTCAAATTTTGAAATTTGAAAAAAGACAAGTGGGCACTGCAGGGGACGGCTGGTGATTGAGTCGCCCCTACAGATCAGCCCCAACTGTAGGGGCGGCTCAGGTTACCAGCCGCCCCTACAGTGCCAACTGTAGGGGCGGCTGGGCTGCTGGGGCCCGAGGACGTCCACTTTAGGAGCGCCCCCAACCCCAGCCGCCCCTACAGTAAAAATGCCCCCGTTTCTAGTGTGAGAATCTGGCATAGTGTCTGCCTTGCCCTCGCCGGACGCACGCTACCCGGTGCCTACGCTTGCCGTGGGCCATCCTTTGCCCCGCGTTTGTAGGTCACGCGTGCCCCCTCCCCCACACTCATCGGCAGCATGCTGTCTCCGTCCTCGTCCTCGCTGGACGCACACCGAGCCCGAGCCTACACTCGTCATGCGTCGTTCCTGCCCCCAGGCTTGCGCGCACGCTCATTGCCCTGGGCCCCACACTCGTTGTTTGCGTGCTGCCCCTGCCCCGTGGAGCCAATGTCTTGCCCATGTTTCCGTGGTTGCGGCGGCTGCAGTGAGCTTGTTTACTACCCCGGCCATGGTTGGTGTATGGAATAGAAAAGATGAGGTGAGAATGGAGAAGGAAGAGGACAAGTGTGAGCTCCGGAGGGGGTCTGGAAGAGAAATAGAAGGGAGGGTCTATTTCCTATGAGAAAAGTAAATGGGCGGAGTTCAATGCAAAAATGACTGCAATTTTGGCATGCCACATAAGAAAAGTATCTGCGACGAATCGGTATGTACCTACAGTGAACCAAAAATCAAAATATGGAATCCAGAAATGCATTTTAGAAGTTCATAAACCTAAATGGCACACCTAGTTTAAAGGCTGTTGGTGCATTTAATTCTATATTTTTTTTATTCCTTGTAATTTTATTTTTGCTTTGCATAAAAGCACGGACATTCCTATTAAGAAATCACTAATCATTTATTCCGGCCACTTAACTTGCACCAGGAATGCTAATGTTAGTACACATCATTCCTTGAGCAGAAGTTTGTAAACATTGGGAGCGCCATCCATGTAACGGAGTCCTATTGTAGCAGTGGTGGCGACCGCCTGGGTCCACAGAAAACACAGTTGCATGCCGGCCCTTCAATGCAGTTTCCACTACGAGCTCCGAGGGCAATACATTTGTGCTTGCAGTTCTTCGAGATACAATTGTCACCCAACATAATAACTTTGGGAACACATTTTGCATTGCTGCTACTTTCTGCTGATGCCATTATTCCTACCCCATCTGCAAATCTCAACAAGAAAAATATTCACAAAACAACTATAACAACACTTGTGAATAGGATCGAAACACATTATTAATATATAGCTGCATAGGTCAAAATATACTTGTGAGCAGCACCATGAAGGCAAGGAACAGGAAAATTTGGGTAGTCCTCATCTTGATATTGCTGAAAGGGTGACTTGAAGAATTAATGGTGTTGAAATGTGCAACTAGTTGCTAAATGTTTGACCTATGGGGATAGTAAACGTGTCTTATATATAGTGGTTTGGGACTATTAATTCTTGGAAGCACATTAACCTTATGTGCCAGTACATCATCTCCTGAAAAAATATAGTAGCATTTAATTGTGATTATCAGTATGAGCATATCTACTGACTCATTCTAGAGTAGGAAATTAATGTATATAACAATGCATTGCTACTGCCTATTGCTCTTTAGGTGTATTGCATATTTGCTTGAAATATTATAGTAGATGAGTTGCAGCAAATTAATATAAGTGAATGCAATTAATATGGGCTAACAAAATCATAAGTAACTCAGTCCTTTAATGTGCTAATGGATTTTTTTGTGGAAAGAACTAATGGAATTGCAATCATTAGTGTAGAGCATTTCAGCTGCGTGGAATGGTTGTGATCGAAGTATTCCTGCCAGTTCATGAAGCCACACATGGTAGCGAGGGGTCGTAGTGACATAGCCAACAGGAATATTCATGTGCCCATAGTGACATGCTCCCTCCGCCCACAAATTGTGTCATTCTCACTTCCTGAGAATTCAAATATTTTCAACTTTAGCCAAATATATACAAGAGATTAATAATATTTATGGTACATAATAAGTATTATTAGATTAATTGTTGAATATATTTTTATAATAAGCTTATTCAGAGATACAAATATTTGCTAATATTTTCTATAAACCTAGTCAAACTTAAGAAATTTTTACCTAAAAAAACCCAAGTCACTTTCTTTTCAGGAGGGATGGAGTATTTGTATCGGTGCCCTTTTCAAGTCTTCATTCATGGATAGTCGACACACGCCCTTTTGAAGCCTGCACAAATACTGGACTCACATCCGTGCTCCGTGCCCTTGTGGAGCCCTAGCATGAATAGTCCATGTCCCCTCTAGCTACTTCACCAGTATGCATACTTAGTATTCATACTGCCTCCATAGTGAGGCTTCAATAATCACTACTAGACTCCTACCATTGCCAATTGGGTTATCACTATCAATTCGAGCTCTGAGATAGTTTTCCTTGATGGAGAGTTTGTGGGGGGTACGACCCCGGATACCCACAGTAGACCACATGGGCTGTGCCCCCAGGGGCGGCCCAGCCCACAAGATGAAGCCTTGCTGGACAAGATTCTGCTCGGCGCCTCCCGCAAGATATAGGAAGGATATCATGAAGATACTACGAGATCTGTTAGGATACGTATGATCCCATGATTCTTGTAATCTGTTATTACTTTCCGGTTATCTCTCAGATCTAACCGACTTGTAACCCTGCCCCCCCGGACTATATAAGGCGGGCAGGGACCCCTCCAAAATCACGGCATATCATACGATAGTTAATACAAACTAACAGACCACAGGAGTAAGGTATTACGTCATACTGACGGCCTGAACCTGTATAACTCGTGTGTCTTTGTTGCCTTCTTGTTCTTGATCACGCGCTCCTCTGTCGATCAATCTACCTTCGTGGGATACCCCTCGAAGGACTGCCGACGATATTCTATCGACAGTTGGCGTGCCAGGTAGGGGTGTGTGTGCTGTTTCCTTGTCGAACAAGATGGCTTTTCCGTAGGCTCTTCGTCCCTCCCGTAGCCCGGCCAGATCTTCATGGTCAGATCCATCTCATGGGTCATCAACGCTGACGGAGTCGGAGAGCTCCTCGAGCCGGTACAGATCCGTTCTGCGCCGACCTCCCCTGCACCTGCAACTGCAGATCCGATTTTGGGACCACTTCCGAGGTCGTCTTCATCAACGACTCGCCGCTCGCTTCCTCGTTACCAGAGGAGGCACATCAACAATGACGATCTGATCAAATCCATCGATCAGGTTGGTCTGAAGCTCGCCGATTGCCTCTCCATCGCCGAGTCGGCTCTGGACACTTTCGTTCAGCGCCGACCACCCTCCGATCTGCATCTATCGGAAGCTGTTCGGCAAACTCCAGGGGTTATGGCCCTGCCCTTCGGGCTCACCAACACCGCCGCTACATACCAAGACGCCCTGAGGGGCAAATTCGCCGACCAGGTGGGGGATATCCATCCTCTCGCCAAACAGATCGCCGATCAGCTCCCGCCGACGGTCAACATGATGCACGCCAGCAGAGGCCCCGGAGCATCCCTCCAAACCATCCTGGAGGAAAATCCGGACTCCGAATCCCAGGGCTCCACGGAGACCCTCGCCGAAACCTTCACCGAGCAACCCCCTCTCCTGCCTTTCCGGGGTGGCGCGATCTTCAATGTCAGCATCGACAGCCCTCCTCAGAACGGCGAAACCAATGAGGAACGCGTCGCTCGTGAAAACAGGAACGTCAACCGCACGCAACGCCGTAAAAATGAGCGCACCCTTACGATGGCCGAGGCCGCGCGTGACAACCAATTTGACTCGCAAGGAAGGCCGCTCCACCGCAACCTCGATGAAGAGTTTCTCCGCATTGACGGCCACAACATATTCAAGACTCCAAGCACCAATCTGGCGGTGGCCGCCAATGAGCTCGCCCGCCTCCCGCAGACGCCTGAGCTCGCCAAGGTCGCCGCTATGCTTAAAGCGGCACACTATCAAGTCAATGAGATCCGAGAGGATCAGAGACCTTCGTGCTCCACGAGCACGATTCGCCGCTTAGCTGTGCCTAGATCGAATCGCCGCCCCAGTCAAAGCCAGTTCGCCGACCAGTCACTACCTCTCTAGGTGGGAGCCGGGGGCCACCGCACCGAGCATCATCGCTAGCACGACCAGGAGGTCGAACAGGACGCTCGAGTGCACCTTAGTAACCTTCAGGATGCACGACGGCGTATCGAGCAACGTCACTTTGGTCGCCATGAAGAAGAAGTATACCGCCCCTAGGAGTACAAGCAAGAGTACGGTAATCTGGACTCAGCTCTGGAGCCGATCGCCACCGACAACGCTGCAGACAATGGCGCCGACAACCCGAAAGGGCCCCCAGCTTTCACCAGGGCGCTCCGAATACTCCAGTGGCCCCGTGGTTTTAAAATCACCGGGGTCAAGCCCTATGAAGGAAGGATGAACCCAACTCAGTGGCTGCAGGCTTACGCCACTGCTGTCCGCGCCGTCGGAGGAGACACCAACGTCATGGCAAATTATCTCCCCGTCATGCTCATGCTAGTCGCCATGAGCTGGTTCACAAGCCTTGCCCTGGATTCCATCGGATCTTGGGAAGAGCCAAAGAAAGTCTTCACGGACAATTACATGGCTACATGTACGCGGTCGGGCACCAAGCATGATCTCAACCGCATCACCCAAAAGCCATCCGAGCTCCTCCGCAGCTACATCAGACGCTTTTCCGAGATGAGGAATTCTATTCCCAACATCACGAAAGCTGAGGTCATCACCGCCTTCGTCTGAGGACTTCATCACCGCGAGCTCCGTTCCAAGTTCAACCGCAAGCCACCTACAGGCATCGGCGAGATGATCACGACCGTCAACCAGTACGCTGACGCGGAGGAAGCTGAGGTGCATTTCAACGAAGATACGGGCACAAATCGCCTGCCTCACCGCTACGACGACCGCCCCGACAACCTACGCCACAACGATCATCGCTATGACGACCGCAGTTTCCACCGAGACAACGGCCGTGATCGGCCAGAAGGATCCAAGCCTGGTCAGAATCGCCGCCGGTGGCCAGACCACTTTGTCGCTGCCGTCAATGAGCCGCGCGCCAAGCGCAACTACGATGAGCAATACAAGAAGATCCTCGACGGCCCGTGCCCCCTCCACAAGAACGCCAAACACAAGATGAAAGACTGCCTCGGTTTGGCCAAGGAGTTCCAGGACAAAAAGCTGGACGACGACGCCAACGGCGGGAACGGAGGCCGCCGACCACCTGGGGGCAATAACAATGCCTTCTAGGACCATGACAAGGTGGTCGCCACCATCTTCGAGGGCCTCGCCTCCACCGAGAGCAGAAGAGAACGGAAGCTTGCCGCCCAACGAGTGTTCGCCGTCGCTTCAGAGGAAACCACCACCAACCCCAGCTATCGCCCATGGTCCGAGGTCCCCATCACCTTCAGCAGGGCCGACTAGTGGGCGGACATACGCTACACAGGGTGTTTCCCTCTCGTCCTTGACGCAACCATCTAGAAGGTGCTCTTCAGAAAAGTCCTTGTTGATGGTGGCAGTGCTTTGAACCTACTCTTCGTTGGGGCCCTAAGGGAGTTGGGCCTCGCGATAACAGATCTCACACCCTCGGACTCCTCCTTCTGGGGTGTGGTACCTGGCAGGGCATCCAAACCACTTGGAGAAATCACCCTACCAGTATAGTTCGGCACAACAAGCAATTACCGCGTCGAGCATGTCAACTTCTATGTCGCCGATTTCGACACCGCCTACCATGCCATACTTGGTTGGCCAGCCCTGGCCAAGTTCATGGCTGTACCGCACTACGCATATCTGGTGATGAAGATGCCTTCGCCTGTAGGAGTCCTATCTCTACGAGCCAACCTCTCTGTTGCCTATGCCTGCGAGACAGAGAGTCTCGCTCTTACCGAAGCCACCGACCTCTCCATCCAGATGGCTAGCGTGGTCACCAAAGCCAAGATGGCACCCACCGATGACATGGAGATCCTAGAACTAGAGCTTCCTCATGCCTCTGCTAAGTCTAAGAAAGTCAAGGACGTCGGCCTCGGCCTCGACAACCCCTCCAAGACCATGAAGATTGGGGCTCACCTTGACCCCAAATAGGAAAGCGCGCTCGTCTCTTTCTTATGTGCCAACGCCGACGTGTTTGCATAGAAACCTGCAGACATGCCGGGGGTATCGTGGGAGAAGATCGAGCACTCCTTGAATGTCTCGCCGACCGCCAAACCGATCAAGCAGAAACTTCGCCGATTTGCGCCAGACAAGAAGGAGGCTATTAGGGTTGAAATAAAATGGCTCTTAGCGGCCGGATTTATAAAAGAAGTGTGTCATCCAGATTGGTTAGCAAACCCTATTCTCGTTCAAAAAAAGAATAAAGAATGGAGAATGTGTGTTGATTATACTGATCTTAACAAACACTGCCCTAAAGACCCCTTCGGCTTACCTCAGATAGACGAGGTTGTAGACTCCACCACCGGCTGTGAACTGCTCTCCTTCCTTGACTGTTACTCTGGCTATCATCAGATCTCCCTCAAGGAAGAAGATTAGATCAAGCGTCGTTCATCACGCCTTTCGGGGCATACTGCTACACAACTATGTCCTTCGGACTCAAGAACGCCGGGGCTACCTATCAAAGGGCCATCAGATGTGCCTCGACCAATAGATCGGCCGCAATGTCGAAGCTTACATCGATGATGTGGTCGTCAAGACCAAGACCGCTGACAACCTTATCGCAGACCTCGAAGAAACTTTCGCCAACCTGAACAAGTACCGATGGAAGCTGAACCCTTCAAAGTGCATCTTTGGAGTTCCATCCGGTATACTGCTGGGCTACATCGTCAGTGCTCGAGGCATCAAACCTAACCCTGACAAGGTCTCCGCCATCACCAATATGAAACGGCCAACATGCGTCAAGGATATACAAAAGCTTATAGGCTACATGGCTGCTTTAAGCCGGCTTCATATCGCGCCTTGGCGAAAAAGGGCTACCTTTCTTCAAGCTCCTCAAGGCCTCCGATCGTTTTTCCTGGTCGAAAGAGGTAGACACAGCTTTCAAGCAGCTTAAATTGTTCTTAACAAGGCCTCAGATCATGACTGCGCCACGACCAGATGAAACTCTTCTGATCTACATCGCTGCTACTTCTCGTGTCGTCAGCACTGCTATCGTCATCGAGCGTGAGGAAGCTAGGCATGCCTACAAGGTGCAACGTCCGGTCTACTTTATCAGCGAGGTCCAAGAACCCATTGCCGCCACTTGCCCCGAGCACTGGGTGATGTACTTTGACGGCGCCCTTAACATCAACGATGCTAGCGCGGGCATTCTATTCATTACACCGACCAAAGACAAGCTCTGCTATGTCCTCCGGATACACTTTCCGGCCTCCAACAACGCCGCAGAATATGAAGCATGTCTCAACGGTCTCCGTATAGTAGTCGAGCTCGGCGTCAAACGTCTCATGGTGTACGGGGACTCCGCGCTGGTTATCAACCAGCTCAACAAAGACTGGTCATGTTCAAGTGAAAAGATGGACGCATACTGCGCCAAAATCAGGAAGCTTGAAGGGAAGTTCTACGATATCGAATACCACCATGTGGTACGTGATCAAAATCAGCCAGCCGAACAGCTCTCAAAAATAGGTTCTTCTCGCGCCGCGGTTCCGCCGAGGGTCTTCATTCAAGATCTCTTGGCGCCATCCATTACAGAAGAAAAGCAAGTTGAAGAGGTTCTCCCTGCCGAGCAGTTGGTACTTGTGGTACCTTCGCCGGTCGCTGATTGGAGGGAGCAGTTCATCAAGTACCTCACCAGCGCTGAAGTACCCGCCGACAAGACCGAAACTGAACGTTTAATTCGCCGAAGCAAGCATTACGTGCTGGTGGACGGCAACTTGATGAGGAAAAGTGCCAAGGAAGGGATACTGCAGAAATGCATCACCCAAGATGAAGGGGTAAAGCTACTTCTCAAAATTCACTCTGGTTCCTGTGGCAATCACGCGGCCTCGAGAATCCTGGTCGGCAAAGCTTTTTGAGCTGGTTTTTACTGGCCCACGGCCATCTCCGGCGTAGAAGACCTCGTCCGACGCTGTGAAGGATGTCAGTTTTTCGCCAACCAAATACAAGTACCGGCACAAGAACTGCAGACCATACCAGCTTCCTGGCCTTTTGCATGCTGGGGACTGGACATGATCAGGCCTTTCAAGCCAGCGCCAGGAGGTTTCTGGTATGTATACGTCGCCATTGATAAGTTCTCCAAGTGGATCGAGTACAAACCGCTCGTTTCAGCTACTGCAAAGAAAGCAGTCGAGCTCTTTGAAGATATCATACAGAGATTCGGTCTCTCGAACGGCATCATCACCGACCTCGGAACCACGTTTACCGACTATCATTTTTGGGACTTCTGCAAAGACCGGTGCATCTCCGTTAAATATGTTTCCATTGCCCATCCTAGAGCCAATGGCTAGGTCGAGCGGGCTAACGGTATGATCCTTGACGCCCTCAAAAAGAGGCTATATCAGAAAGAAGAAAAGCATCCGGGCATATGGCTCAAAGAGCTACCAGCTATGGTCTAGGGACTACGCACTCAAGCTAGTCACAGTACCGGTGTGTCTCCATATTTTTTGGTCTACGGCTCAGAGGCCATACTACCAGCGGATATTGCCTTTCGAGCACCTAGGGTGGAAAATTATGATGAAGTGCAAGCCATAGCTGTTCAGACAGAGGACGTCGACAGGGCCGAGGAAGAACGCCTGATCACCTACGTCCACACAGCCAAATATCTAGAAGGCTTACGGAGGTACTATAACCGCAACATAAAAGGTCGTTCATTCACCATCGGCGACCTCGTTCTCCGCAGAAAACAAAAGACCGAAGGGTTGCATAAGCTCTCCTCCCCTTGGGAAGGGCCTTACGTCGTCAAAGAGGTCACCCGACCAGGCTCTTGTCGCCTATGTGACTTAGATGGAATTGATGTTCCCAATTCATGGCACATCGAGCACCTTATACGTTTCTATCCTTGAAACGTTTCAGATATGTACTCTCCACTTTGTGATGAATAAAGTTTTGATCTCCATAATTTGGCTCTATTCCTTTTTTCCATTATGTTTTAATCTCCACGTACGGTCGCCGAGCATCGCAATACTCCATAATGATCTCCAATATGAAATCACCGAATGGTTTTCTCCAAAATCGCCGAACGATTTCTCCAAATCGCCGACCACGATTTCGCCGAATAAGTTTCTCCAAATCTCCAAAGCTAGTGCCAAATGGTTTTCTCCAAAATCGTCGAACAATTTTTTCAAAATCGCCGAACGATTTCTCCAAAATGCCGACAAATTTTTGCCTAAAATCGCTAAATAAGTCTTCTCCAAGTCGCTGAACACGTCTTCTCCAAATCACCAACGTATTTCGCCACGCGTTTTCTCCAAATCGCCAAACACTTTGCTCCAAATCTCCAAGATATTTCACCGATCAGCGAGCAGCATACTTTCTTTTCTATTCTCTTCGAAGAAGACCCAGTCTCCGATCTCTCCCTACACATGCTATGGGCTTTGCGCTCTGCGTTATGGGTGGTCGACTGTGGTTCTTTGGTCGCGCCTGTTCATCCTACATGTCTACGGGCTCCGCGCCCGACGTTATGGATTGTGGGCCAGCCAAGGCCAAGAGCTTAGCTCAAAACTAATTGCTCGGACGCCGCTTATACTGTTTACATCTCCAAGTTATTTCGATAATCGCCGAGCAGCACACGTTCCGCTCTTTTTTCTATGGAGAAGACCGAGTTTCTAATCTCTCCCTACACGTGCTACGGGCTCCACGCTCTATGTTATGGGTGGTCGGTGCGGTTCCTTGGTCACGCCTGTTCCTCCTACATGTGCACGGGCTCCGCGCTCGACGTCATGGACTATGGGCTAGCTGAGGCCATGGGGGTCAGTAGCGAACTAACTGCTCGGACTCTACTTATACTCCATATAAATACCTTATGGTCGTAACTATGAAGGTTTTTTCACCGAAATACAATCTGACTGCATACACATGCACGTTATAACAGTTATCATGTCTATAAGTGTTTTTTACGCTTTCGCGTGTTCCAACTACACTGTCTAGAAATTACAAATGATATCCACCAAGCAGATCATTGTGCTCCGCCATTGCCGTCCATCTCGCCGAACAGGTCTATATCGCCGGCCAACTTTTTCACTGCGTCTTCCACCTCATCCTCCAGCTGCTGGGTCTCCGCTTCGCTCAGCCCCTCGGCGTACCCGCCCCCTATTGCCTGAAGGTCAGTGGCTGGATAGTGGGACCGAACCACAGCAAGGGCATGGGTAGCGGTGGAAACAATGGCGTCGCGGTTGAAGCTCTTGAAGCTCTCCCACGCCGTCTTGCATCTTTCGATGATGATGTCTGGGCACGGCGGCTTACCGTCAGGCTGAGGAGCCACTTCTGGATCGACGTAGTCGAGCACTGGGTTTATTCCAGCAACTACGACATCAAATTTGTCCCTCTGGGTCTGGGCGTCCTGCTCCAGCACATCAAACTGTGCCTTGACCCTCTAACGGTAGTCTGCAAGCATTACAAAGTTCCATTAGGCAAGAGAGTTACTTCAGCAGTAACCCCGACCAGGGGGTACTCACCGTTCAGCTCCTCGGCCAGTTTGTTCGCTCGCCCTATCTCCTTCGCCTTCTCCTCTTGGAGTTGCTCGAGGGCCTGGCGCAGCTGGCCGAGCTCCACATCTTGTTCTACAAGTACATCAGTCATCACCAAAAGTAATCATATCCTACTATGCAACGCACTTTTGTCGATCAAATGTAGCTTTCTTCTGCTCAGAGATTTTCTGCAGCTGTTCCAACTGCTCGGAAGCATCTTTCAGTTGTGTTGAGGCAGTGGCCAGCTGCTTGGACTTGCTCCACAGTTGTTCTTTCGCAGCCGCCAGCTGCTCAGACAGGACCCCCCTCTGGTGTTCTAGGTCCCGCGCGTTGGACTCAGCAAGGTCTCGCTCGCAACGGGCCCTTTGGGTATTTCTTTCCGAGAGGTTCATCGCCTCCTTGAGTTTTTGGTTCTCCTCGATGAGGGGCTCCATCCTCTTTATCAACTGGTGCCGGTGCTTGGCAGTCCGAGTTATCCCCTAGAAATGCACAATGACAATGACGGAATTCGATCTCCAACGTCAACGACAAATACTCAGGATTCAGTATTAACCTCGATTTGTTTTATTACTCCGCTGAGGGTGGATTTTAGCCTCCTCATCTCCTTGGGGGTGTCCTCTTCCTCGACAACTACCACCTCATCACCGCGCTTGTGGAGGATTCAGACGGATTGGGTTCGAGGCTCAGCATGAACGATCTCTTCCACCTCGTCCTCCTCTTCCGCTACAGTGGGAGACACCGGCGGGGGGCTCTGTGGCCGGACAGCAGGTCCGAGCATGCCCTGCGACGCCTCAGGGGACGCCGTTAGCTCCTCGGGCGCCACTGGTCTCGTCGACCCAGACTCTGTTACTTTGCTGGCAACTCCAGCTTCTGCTCCTGAGGGCCCGGCGGTACCCGCCGTTGCTTCAGGTATTGTCGCCAACCCATCCTCCATCGACGCCGACCTCTTGCCGTCTCTAGGTCCACCCGCAGTGGTGGTTGACTTTTTCGCTGGCTACCGAGCACCCGAGGACCCCGACATGGGGGCCGTCGACGTTACGTCCGCCTTGGAATCAGCCCGAGGCTGCTCGTTAGTCTGGGCGGACAGGTCCAAACCCTCCATATGCCTTGCACTGCATCAGATCATTTGGTCAACCACCAAAAAAGCTAAGATAAGATAGCAAAGTAACTCCAACACGAGGATACTTACCGTTTGGTCTGCCGGTGCACTTTTTTGAATCGGTGATGCCTACCCGAGCCCCCAGGCGCAGCTATGGGGTCGACTCCCGTGCTCTCGGGTGGAGGTCACGCCTCCTCTACAGTTGGCCTCTGCTCCGCCTGCTGCTCTGGGGTTTCCTTGGCCCGTCGCTCCAGATTTACCTCCGCCTGTTGCTCGGGGACTACCGTCGCTTGCTCAATGGGGTTTTCTGTCGCCTGCTGCTTGGGGACTTCTTCGCTTCCCCTTGATTGCTCCTCCATGTGTGTGCTGCATGAAGGCGTCTGGACACTCAGAGGAGGAGCAACTGGATCTTCATCGTCATCAGACCACTCGATCACCGTGGCCCTCCGCGTTCGAGTGGTCTAGTCGCCACCAAGCGAGATGCCGCCCAGTTTGTGGGGAGCGACAGTCGCCGTCTTCCTCTTCTTCTGGGGCGGCTCGTCTGCCGCTGCCTATTTCCCCCGGGATTTCTCCGACACTGGAGGGGACTCGTCATGCGATCAACATCTATATCTCTGGATTCCGATGAGATACCGACAGAACTTTCTTCAGGTTGTACAATTGGTCGGGCGTCCATCGCCGGCGGCCAATCGGCTCTCGGCACGCCCAAAAAGTACACTGCCCTGTCCTGCGAATGGATCTTTGCATAAGTAAGTCAGTCCTCTACTCGACAACCGTCAATTGAACAATGCAAACTGAGATGGTTACCTGAGGAGGCGGGTTGGTATAGTTGAAGGCCTTCGTTTCCTTCGGCCAGCTAAATGAGGCGTTGGAGGTGAATAGCTCTGTGGCCCGGCTTATCACTTCTTTCCTTGATAGCCGTTCAGTACTCTCCTGGGTCCCATCGTCGTCGCCCCTGTAGTCAAAGCCTGGGTGGGGCCTCTCTTTGCAGGGCTGGACGTGGCGTACTATGAAGCTTGCTGCCACTAGTTCACCTCTCAACTCCACACCTTGAATCAAGTCAAGGAGCTCCTTCACTTGCTCCATGTTAATACTATTTGGTCTCTACGACCAGCTACTCTGGTTCTCTGGGATATGGTGGACGTCGCAGTGGATTGCCGGGTGGCTCTGTTTCATGTAGAACCACTTGGAATTCCACCCTTTTAGAGAAGTGTTCAGCGGTACGTTAATATACTCGCTAGCCATTCCATCTCGGAGCTGCAGATATATGTCGCCGACCACCTTGGAGACGTCGCCGCCTTTCTTCTTCAACCAGAACAGGTGTCTGAAGAGGTTGAAGTGCGGCATAACCCCCAGAAATGCCTCATAGAAATGAATAAAGATCGAGATGTGCAATACGGTGTTGGGGTGGAGATTGCACAGACTAATTGACCAAAATTCCAGCAGATCTCGCAGGAAAGGATGAACAGGGAACCCCAACCCACGCCAGAAATAATCCTCAAAGACTACAACTTTGTAACACCCTAGGTGTTTAGGCTTTCACTAAATTGCATGTCATTTCATAAACATGTGTCATCATGTCATTATCATTGAAACATACATATGCAACATTTTAAAGTGTATGTGTTTCATGCTTGATTGCTTAGAGTGGTAGTAGTGCAACATGTGAATGTAACATGAAACTCTCATACTTGGAAACATGGCAATATGGTAGTAATGTGGCAATTATAAAATGACAACAAGGTCTTGAAACATGTGAAACATTGCATTGCAACATATGAATGAATTGCTTATTTTACTTTCTTTATCACATGTGATCATTAGAAGTGGTATAACAATTTTGTAAAGTGGTTGATCATGGTCTATTACACCTTAACTATACTTAGGTTACTTGTTGGGACATTGTTCATGTAGATCAAAATGACCAAAATGCCCTCAAGTGCAAGTTTGACTTGAATTGACCCTTGGAGTGTCATTGTTTGACTATTTAAAAACTCCAACTTAGAGACTTTTCATGGCTGTGCACTCTTTACAAAAGTTGTAGCAAATTTATCAAGGAACAAAAGTTGTTTTATGACCAACTCATGAAAATGGCTAGAACATGCTCAAACATGGCCCACAAGTCAGAAGTACATGCTGATTTCAGACTTAGAAATTTTTCTAAGTCCTTAAGTGTGTTGCAGTTTCATGTACCCAACTTGTCACCTTGTATGTCCCTAACAAAGCCAAACCAGCTCGAGCTCCAATGGAAAGAGTTATAGTTCACATATAGATGATCAACTTTGTTAACTATGGCATAGTCTAGATCGTCACAGATTAGGAGCTAATCGCCGTCAAACCTGCTCTGTCAGTCATCGTCGGGATCACTGAATCGCATTTTTCTGAAACAGTTCAGTAGCGTTGTGGCCGACCAGTTCAGAGGTTGCTGGCCACGTGGCGCCACCCGTCGCCGCTCGCCTGAGCGTGCAGGCCACGCGCCGTGGACGCCCTGGCACGGACAGCCACGTCTTGAGCACCCCGCGCACCTGCCCGACGCACTCACCATTCTCACTGTCGTCCCCTTCCTCCGCGCGCACGGTGACCAGAACACTATGACGCCGCCGAGCCAATTCCACCAAAACCGAGCGCCATTGCCCGATTCCTCTGAACCACAGCACCTTCGTGAGCCTCTCCACGTCCTCGACCCCACCGCCACTCCATTTTCGCCTCAGGTAGCTCTCACCGTGAGCGCGGCTCCACCGGGTCGCCATGACCGCCGCCAGCTGAGCTCGCACGTGGTCATGCTGCTCGAGCCCCTTATCGCCCCTTCTCTCCCTTGCGCTAGCTTCTGTATGTGACGCTGAAGCTCATTGAGTGAGCCACTAGGGCCGCGACGCCGTAGCGTCGTCGGAGCCGGCCATGCCGTGACCGAGCGCCGCCGTGGTCATCGCCATCCCCTCTAGCTACGTCTTTAGCTGTAATAGATGGTTCCCCTAGGTCCGCTAGGGTGAGGCGAACGCATTGGCACCGTTGCCTTCGCCGGAGGAGTCACCGGCGGCGAGTTGCGCCGTCGTCTTCCTCCGCCCCCCTGCTTCTCTCGCTGACGCGCGGGTCCTCCCTGTCAGCCACCGAGGCTCAGGCGGGAGCCCAGCGTGGGCTGCGCCGCGTCTTGGGCCGCGCCAGTGCGCTTTGCGGGCCGCCATTTCCTCGGGCCGGCCCAACATCAGTGAAATGGTTTCCTTATTTGTTTTGTTTATTTTGTTTTCACAGATTTGTGTGCATGATTCAAAAATATGTATTTCCTAGTTGGTAGATCCAAATGCTATGGTTCCAATTTTGTTGAGTTCAGTATAATGTCTAGTATTTAACAAAAATATTATATGGGCACAGGTTTTAGAAATTTTTGATGAATTAAATAGGACTTTGAAATGTGTTTTTAGATGCATGCAAACTTGTTTGAATTTTATATTGAGTTTCTATGGTCCAAAAATTATGAAATTATGTGGGTAGTCTATTATTGCTTATTAGAAGCTCTGGTTAAAATTTTAGAGCTAGTGCATGTGTAGTTTTTAAGTTATAGAATTTCCTTTTATTAATGGGTGGATCTTGTGAGAATTTTCATAATTTTTCTATAGATCCAGTGAAGGTAAAATTTGGTGAGTGCTATTCTTATACTATAAGGATGCTAGGAAAAATGGGAAATCTGTTGCTTGACACTTTTTAATAAGGTTTCCTAATTATGCTAAAAATAGACATGCCACCTGTTATTTTAGATACAGCAAGTTCTACTTGCCCAATGGCTTTGAAATTTTTATGGTAGTCTATGTGCAGCATGAGATAGCTACTGTAATTTTTGTAGATTTTTATGAATAGTTTTACTATATATTGCTTAAATCACCTAATTAACTAAATAAATTGGAAAAGGATATTAAATAAATTATTTAGAAGTTGGCACTATACTTTCTGATGTTTCTTAGGTATGAAAAACAAGTTGGTAAACTTGGTTTGATCAAATTATGCTTTTGCACAATCGTTAATTAATTAAGTTAGTAACCCTGTCATTTCTGGATAGATTCTAAGTTTACTGGAATTCGATTTGGTTAACATAAGAATCATGCTTTCGTGTTTACAAATGTTTTGTAGAGAATTTCATAAGCTTTCCAGAATGTCCTCATACAAGTCATTTGGAATTGTAGAACTTTGGTTGTGATTGAATTAAGGGACTACTTGTATGCATATGAAACTTTAAATGTTAAATTATGTATACCGTTACTATTTCTAAGTTGTGGTAATGTTCCTAGGTGTTAGGCCCTTAACCGAAGATGAGCATCTTTATCTTAGGTTATGCAAGTTAGGTAAGTTGATCTTGTTCTTTAAGTTAAGTTAGATACAGGCTTAAAGTGATTTGAATAGGGCTAGTCTTACTCGATAAACGAGTGTCCAGTGATGTTTTCGGTAAACACTTACTGTGATTCATTCATCATGAGCATCATGTCATTCCTTATGCATCCATGATATTTATCTTTTGCATCGGCATGCAATAGGTGTACCAGAAGGAGTAACCCTGCTGGAATTCGAGGAACCGAGCGAGCAGCAACAGCCGACGCCGGAGATTCAGGAGGAGCAGCCTTCAGGAGAAGTGCCAGGCGAGGTCGCCGTTGAGTGCCCGGACCACCGTCCTTGCAACTTTGTGAAAGGCAAGCCCCGGAGCATATTAAGCCTCCTAATTTCCAAAATGCAGTTACAGTATTATTGTTACATATATATATTGTTGCATTAAGTTTAGGTGTTGGATGCAAACAATTGCTGCATTGGTTACCCAATCCTTGTCCAGATATTGTTACCCTGAATCCTATGTAGCTCAGGCTCAAGTAGTGCTTAGCCCTGCTTAAACGCGGTAGAAGTCGGGTGATTTCCTGTCACCTGCGAGATATAGGAAGATACATGTGGCACGGTTGGCTATATTTGCTATCGTGGAAAAGAACCAGTCTTAATTTGAAATGAAGACCGGACGGAGGCTTGCCGGTTTGCAGTGACTCCATCTGTGTCGCTTAAGGACTGATTCTTGGAGCCTTTCCTGGTCATGTTGAACGCATGCCTCTCTCTTAGTTGGCCGTGTCCGATGACCGACCGCGAAGCCAAGTAGCTCACCTTAGGCCGGGAGTCGATAAGTATAAAGTGCACCTCGGAAGGGACCCGTAGGCGTGAGTCCAAGGGCAGGTGATTTAAAAGTCCTAATCATCCTGGCAGAAGGGTAATCCCTGAGAGTGCTGGCGCTGATCAAACCCGTGAATTTGGTTCCTGAGATGTACCAAAGGTAACCCACGGCTACCCTTGCTAAGTATGCCAGGGTGAGAGTTAGGAATACCCCCTCAGCTGAGTTGTAATTCGATTCGAGTCGTCGTCTCTCCCGGTTAGTGAGAACTTGACGGGCTTATCTCCAATGTAGATGCACTAAATAACATAAAGGTTCAGAAATGATGATATGATGATGACAACCTTATTATACCTGCTATGGTTAATATTGTTTGCTCCTAATAAGTGAGTGCTCTAGTACAGGTGCTAATCTAGTGGACAGGTAAATGATGATAAGCTTGATGCTAAGTTTAAATTGGTTACTATAATCATAAGCTCTTTTATGCAATTGTGTTCAGCTAGCCAACCTGAAAAGCCTTGCATGATCCTTGGTGTCTTTTATTTCTAGTTTTTGGCGGGTAAGTCTAGCTGAGTACCTTCTCGTACTCAGGGTTTATCTCCCACCTGTTGTAGATGACCAGTTCTTCTTTGGTTGCTGCAAGTACTGCCTTCTCCCAGCTGGGGATGAAGACTAGGCCGTTGGGCGCGGTCTCTACTAGTTCTCGTACCTGATAATGCTTTTGTGGGACATGACTCTGATCTGGCAATGTATTTGAAACTATGAAGTTATGTACTAAACTATGTTGCTTCCGCGCTTTTGAACTTGGTTTGTAATATTTTATTTGAACTCTGATGGATGTAATCCGAATGCTACTTATGAAATGTTGTAACGGATGATGTGTTGTGTTGAATCACTACGATCTTGGTTTGTATGTCGAGAGTTGGTTGAAATCCTTCGTGATTTCCGGACTACCGGGATTATGGGAGCTTAAGTATAGGAATTTGATCGCTTCGGTGATTGTTTTTGTACTTACGTTCTTATGATTTGGTCGGTTCTGTTACAAACTTCATCGGTGTTAGGCATTAGGAAGGGCTCACCACTGGTTGGCCGCCATCCGGCGGTGACGCGGTCAGGAAGCACGCCCATCATCACCAATCTCTCGAGCTCCGCTTCCCCCGTGCACGATGGCGCCCACTCTTCGTCACGACTAGCTCCAGCACCTGCTTTCTTTGGGCTCGCTTTCTTCGGGTTCACAGCTCTCCTCTTCAGCGCCATCACTCAGATCTAGATGGGGGCTGGCACCGGCAGCGTGTGTGGGTGAGAATCTGGAAGTGTGATGGCTGAGGAGGAAGATGAAATGGCGAAGTGGCAAAGGTGGGAGAGTGGGGGGCGGCGGCGCCGTTATAAATCACTTTCCCCACCTTTCCAAATTCAAGGGTTTTTGGGAAACCGTCCCGCGATCTACGTCGCTCTGAATTCTCCGACGCGGTTTAATGGGCCGTTACCTGGGCTTTCACGCAACCGCAGCCCATGTCGCTCATTTATTGCAACCGTCAATTGCTACTCGCCGAATAATCGCCGACTTCTCCGCCATTTATCGAGGCTCAGTAACCATTACTGTACAGCCGTTCCTCCGATCTTATCTCCACGGTTTGATTTCTCTGATATCTTCGCTTGGAGCTCGGGGACTAGCTGCCTGCTCGGCTGGTTTTCATTATTTCTCTATTTCTGACCCTGGCACCACATGACTATGTCATCTACTATCAGGCTCGGGGACTAAGTGGGCACACTTCACCTCGTGGTGAATGTGCTTTTTAGGTCTACGCCTGTGGACTAGCTACCTGCTCGGCTGGTTTTCTATTCTTCTACTTTGGACCCTGGCACTACGTGACTCCGTCACCTACTGTTAGGCTCAGGGACTAAATGGGCACACTTCACCTCGCGGTGAATGTGCTTGCTTTTTTCTAGAAGACTCCGTGCAACTCGAAGCTGAACAACACTAAATCCTTCTCTTGTGGTCGGACTTTAAGTGGGCACACTTGGTCCACTACGAAGAAATTTTCGACTCTGAACTTGAGCTCCTTACACCCTTATGGCAAGCCATGCTTGGGTTATGCTGCTCGGCTATGGTTCGTGCTGCTCGCTAACAGCACACGCAGCTCGGCAACTGCTCACAACTGCCCGGCAACTCATCACGGTGGTCGGACCATGAGTTCGACTGCTCAGCTTTGTTCGCACCTGCTCGGACATGCTTAGGATGGCGTTGCACAACGGGTACACGGTGCTCGAGGACTAGCTGTGGGGGCTACGACCCCGGATGCCCACGACGGACCACATGGGCTAAGCCCCTAGGGGCGGCCCAGCCCACAAGATGAAGCCTTGCGGGACACAATTCTGCTCGGCGCCTCCCACAAGATATAGGAAGGATATCCTGAAGATACTACGAGATCTGTTAGGATACGTATGATCCCATGATTCTTGTAATCTGTTATTACTTTCCGGTTATCTCTCAGATCTAACCGACTTGTAACCCTACCCCTCGAACTATATAAGGCGGACAGGGACCCCCTCCAAAATCATGGCATATCATACGATAACTAATACAAACCAACAGACCACAGGAGTAAGGTATTACGTCATACTGATGGTCTGAACCTGTATAACTCATGTGTCTCTGTTGCCTTCTTGTTCTTGATCATGCGCTCCTCTGCCGATCAATCTACCTTCGTGGGATACCCCTCAGAGGACTACCGACGATATTCTATCGACAGAGTTGGACGAGGAAATCTACATGGATCAGTCTAATGGGTTTGTAGTAAAAAGGTGAAGACCACAAGGTGGTGTAAGTTATTGAAATATTTGTATGGCTTCAAACAAGCACCTAAGCAATGGCATGAAAAGTTTGACCGAACTTTAACCTCTGTGGGCTTTGTTGTTAACGAGGTTGATAGGTGTGTGTATTATCACTATGGTGGGGGTGTATTTGTTATATTATGTTTATGTGTTGATGATGTTCTGATTTTTTATACAAAATTGATGCGATTGATGAAGTCGTCTTTTTTTGTTAAAAGAGTCGAGCTTTGACATGAAAGATCTAGGAGAAGCAAATGCGATTCTAAATATCAAGTTGATTAAGGATGAGAGGAGGGTTTTCTTTTTGCGAGTAAGATGAGAGTAGGATTATTTTGTTGTAGCCTCACTATGTTGAGAAGGTCTTGAGCCAATTTGGCCTTATGGATAGTAAGCCTTCTCCAACACCTTATGATCCTAGCGCAACATTAAGAAAGAACAATAGGATAGCTAGAGAATACTTGAGGTACTCTCAAATTATCGATTCACTCATGTACCTAGTTAGTGCAACAAGGCCAGACATCTCTTTTGCTATTAGCAAATTGAGCGGGTTCATGCCCAACCTAAGTGATGATCATTGACATGCACTTGAGAGGGTCTTGTGTTATCCTAAAGGTACAATGACTTATGGGACTCACTATTCTGGCCATCTAATTGTGCTTGATGGATATAGTACAATTCAAACAGGATATCTGATGTTGATGAACTTTATGCCACAAGTGGGTATGTGTTTACTCTTGGTGGTGGTGCAGTGTCATAGAGGTCTTGCAAACATACCATTTTGATGAGGTCAACCATAGAAGCAGAACTTACTGCTTTGGATACAACTAATGCAGAAGTAGAATGCATGCATGAGCTCTTGATCAACTTGTCGGTGGTTGAAAAACCAATACCAACTATCCTTACGAACCGTGAAACCAAACGTTATTGTCAAGGTGAACAATGCTAAGGATAATGTGAAGTCAACAAGACATGTTAAAAGATGCTTGAAGTCTATCGGGAAATTGAGAAACTCCGGAGTAATAGCTATGATTTATATTTAAACAGACAAAAACTTGGTAGGCCCCTTTACAAAAGGGATATCATCGAATGTGATAGAAAATGCATCAAGGGAGATGGGTAGACCCATGTGAGTTTACAATGGTGGTAGTCTAACCTTTTTTATCGAAGATCCATGACTAAGGATATGGAAAAAACAAGCTAACGCAAATGTACAAGAGAGAAAGAAAATATAAAAATGGTTGGTGTGATTTAAAAATAGTCCGGGATTCCTGATGATTTTTTTTCTATATTTAGGAGCGAGATTTTGGAAACTATTGGAGGAAGCTGACAAATATGCTCCCAACTTTTATTAGTCACTTGAAAAACTCATTGATATACCAACTGATTTTTTAGGAACAATTGGAGATGCTCTTATTTCATTATCCAAGTGAACCTCAATGTTGGGGGAAAAACATGATAGGACGAAATGCACCCATAAGGTGCCATCCAATACACGTTCCATGGTAATCATCACTTTGATTATGAGATGAACTACTATTTGCATACATTTCATATTATATATACAGCATTACGCTAGCAAATTATTGTTTTTTGTTTCCTGTTTTTTTTTTTTTTTGCTTTGGATAAAAGCACAGACATATTCCTCTTTAAGAAATCACTAATCATTTATTCCAGCCATTTAACATGCTCCAGCGCTATTACTGTTGGTATACATCTATGAATCTATCCTTGAGCAGAAGTTCCTAAACATCAGCAGCAGCATTGCGGCTGCAGCACCCATGTAACAGAATCCTATTGTAGCAGAGGTGGCGCATGCCTGGGTCCACAGAAAACACAATTGCATGCCGGCCCTCCGATGCAGTTTCCACTATGAGCTCCGAGGGCAATGCAATTGTGGTAGCAATCCTTCGGGATACAATCGTCACCCAACTTAATAACTGCTGGTTCACAATCTTCATTGCTGCTACTTTCTGTTGATGCAATTGTTCCTACCTCATCTGCAAATCTCAACAAGAATGTTTTATCAAAACAACTGTAACAACACTTGTGAAATAGGATCAAAACAACAGTGATATATAGATGCAATATATAGGCAGAGATATACTTGATAGCGGCACCATGAAGGCAAGCAACAGGAAAACTTGGGTAGCCTTCATCTTGATTAGCCTGTTGAAAAGGTGGCTAGCTTGAAGAGTTAATGGTGTTGAAAAATGTGCAGCTAGTTGCGGAATGTCTGATCTGTGTGGGTACCTGGATGGTAAATGTGTCTTATATATAGTGGATCAGAACTTGTTGTTTTTGGAAGCACATTAATCTTATGTGGCACAACATAATCTCCTGAAAAATATATGTATATATATGTAGTAGCATTTAATTGTGATTATCAGTATGAACATATCTAGTTATCTACTGATTATTCTAGAGTCAGATATTAATGTATAACAAGGCATTGCTATTGATCTTTAGCTATACTCCCTCCATACTGGTAAAGAAAGTCGTTTAGGACAGCATTTAGCATACCAAGGAGTGGTTAATTAGGGTGTATTTTTCCCTGTTTGCCCTTATTAAATAGGGCTACGGGTATTTCCAATACAACAATCGTTAGTAGATGGATTGGTTAGTGCGCTGTGGCCTGAGACTGGAGTAGCAAGGTTCGAGCCCTGTTTGGCCCAATTTTGGCCCAATTTTTGCCCGCCTGATGTGTGATTTTGCATGTGCATGGCACTATGCAGTTGGGCGCTCCGGTTTTTGCCGTTCGTGATTTTGCCTGATGCGTGATTTCTGCTCTCAACTTTACCGATGTGTTCTAGTGCTCTGTCTTGGCATCTTTCTTTTTCATCTACTACTTCACGGTCGTCACCACAACAGCACGCCAACAGAGCCAGCGTACGGGCAGCGCTTGCGGCGGCGGCGGCACCAGCCATGGGCGACGAAATATCTCCATGGACTCCATAGCGCGAGCGAGCGAAGAAGGCAAGGAAGCAGGAAGGGGAGACGAGCGATCGAGCGACGCACTGAGTCACTGACTGCGGCTGCGGCGTCACGATTAACGAAGCGAGGCGAGCGTCGCGATTAATGAAGCACAGGGAACAAGGAGCCGGGGGCAAACGCGTCCAAAAGAGTGTTAACAGAGCCAAAACGACTTGATTTGTGCAAATCATCTAAACCCCTAAAACGACTTCCTTTCCCAGTACGGAGGGAGTATTTTCTTGAAACACAATAGCAGATGACTTGCAGCAAATTAATAGAAATAAATGCAATTAATATGGGCTGACAGGCTAATAAGTACTTTAGTCCTTTAATGTGCTAATGGATTCTTTTTTTGTGGAAAAAGAACTAGTGGAATTTGCAATAATTAGTGCAGAACATCTCGTCCACGTCAGCCCATCCATACTAGCAAGAATAGAACGGTTGTGGTCCAAGTATTCCTGCAGCTCAAGAGAGCCAACAGGAATAATAAAACTATTCATGCGCCACTACTAACATATTTCACATTTGTGTTGGTGCCCTTTTCAAGTCTAGTAATGCTCGGGGTCGGGCGTCCGATAGGACAGACACCACGCGCTACCGGCCTAACAAGCTTGCCTCCTCCTCTATACGTCTCCCTCGTCTCTCTCAAAAATATCTTCCTACTCGCTCGCCCATCGCACGCTTCACAGCGCCGTGCGGCCGTCAGCCTGCCCCACTCTGCATTCGCCGCAGCGGCCATCTCCCCCCACGCGCCATCATCCTAGCCGCCCCTCCCGCGCCTCTCACTCCTTGCTCCCACATTCCCACTTATCGCGCGCCCACACACGCTGTCAGGCGCACCGCCGCCTCTGCTGGTGCTGGTGGTGTCGTCGCGCGCCTCAGGCCGTCAGCACCTCTGCTGGTGAGCACACGCTGCTGCTCGGCGCGGGTGAAAACCCTAGTTTGGTTTTTGATAATTGATGAAACCTAGCACTAACCTTTGTCATGAGTTGTGAGATGAGCTAGGTTGGTGCAATCCAAGTATGGAGCATGGTGGCCCTCAAGAGAAGGTGGTGATCACATGAAATGATGAGATGGCCACATGTGATGATGATCAAGTGCTCAACTTAGAAAAGAAGAAAGAGAAAAATAAAACCCTATAGAGATCAAGGCAAAGGTATAAATAGGGGTTTTGTTTCGGTGATCAAGACACTATAGAGAGTGTGATCATGTTTATGATAGATGGTCGTACTATTAAGAGAGGTTCTTAACTAGACAATTCTGTCATCTAGTGCCACTAGGTGTTGGACTTCATGCATTGCATTTAGGCCTAGCGCACATCAGAGAGCAAACGAAAATATTTATTGAAATTATTTGAGAAATGCTAACTTGACTCTAAAATATTTTGGGAAAACACTTTGAGAGTTAGCAATTCTTACAAAGGAGTGTTAGACTGCTTGTGAATCGAATCGATAATTAAAATCGCAGCTAACCGAGGTGTTTGCATCGGGGTGGTCACCGCCATGTGTGTGGCAGTGCACCGCCCTAGCCTGTCCGGTGACCAGCTGGCTGAGGCAGAGAAGAACTGGTGCTAGGGCTGGCACCGCCACCCCTAGGGTGGTGCCCACCTAGAGGTGGCTGAGAGCAGCGAATTGGAGGGCGTTCACCGGTGTGTCCGGTGTACACCGCTAGGTGCACGGCGGTGCACCGCCATGGTCACCGCCATGGGTGTGGCAGTGCACTGCCCCTTTTATCCAGAGAGCAGGGAAAATGGGGGGCTTGGTAGGGTGGTCACCGCCAGCCCTAGGGCGGTGCCATCGCCACCCTGTCCGGTGCCCCAACCGCTAGTTTGTGACCATTAAAATTCGACCGTTAGGCAGGTCACCGCAATGTTCGGTGACCTCGCAGAAATAGCTCCAAGGGGTATAACGGCTCTATTTGCTTGTGTGGCTATAAATAGAGGGTGTGGCCGGCGTTGGCCACTCTCTTGACACTTCATACACTTGTGCACACCCTTTGGAAGCTGAGCAACACACTCCACTCACTTGTTCACTCGATTTTATCATATTCAGTGAGTTTGGAGACCCTCTAGTGCATTGCATTGAGTTGCATCATCTTGTGGCACTAGTTGGGTGATTTGGGCTGGTTGTGAGCTTGTTACTCTTGGTGTTTTCTGACACCTAGATAGCCCGGTGATTGGAGGATCGTTGAGCGGAGTTGGTGATTGTCTCCGGCCTCGATCGGTTGCTTGTGAGAGGTCTTGTGCCTTCCCCGGCGGAGCGCCAACAGCAACTCTAGTAAATTGATCGTGTCATTGAGCTACCTCACTTGTGGGTAGGTTCTTGCGGTGCCCCTTATGGTGGGCTAGGTGTGTGATACCATTAGCCGCTGAACCACCAAGTGTTGGTCGACACAACGAGGACTAGTGTGCCAGCAAGCACGTGAACCTCGGGAGAAAAATCTTGTGTCTTTTGTGTGATTGGATTTCTCCCGGTGATTGGTCATCTTCATATTGTGATTGGTTCATTCCTCGATGCGGTAGTATAATCACCCTACTCACTCCATTCACTTTCCCATAAAATAGTTGTAGCAAGCTCTTTAGTGTAGCTAGAATTAAGAGCTTGCTTTGCGGTTTAGTTTCATCTAGTGGAGCTCTTTAGTGTAGCTTTCTTGAGAGCTCTTAGTGAGTAGCAACATAGCCTTGTTGTGTGCCTAGTGATCATAGCAACAGAATTGTTGGAATAGGTGGCTTCCATCCCTTGTAGATCTAGAGCAAAATTTGCATTACGCCATTTGTTGTACTAATCAATTGCTCTAGTCAATTTGTAGAGTTTTAAATAGGCTATTCACCCCCCTCTAGCCATATTAGGACCTTTCAAGTGGTATCGGAGCCGTGGTCACCGTTTGATTGAAGGCTTAACAACATTGGTGTCAAAAGATGGCTCAAGTTGTGTTCAATCATGTGGGGGGCAAACCACCGTTCTTTGATGGTACATGCTATGACTATTGGAAGAGAAAGATAAAGATGTATCTTGGTTCAATCAATGACTAAGTATGGGATGTGACCGAGAGTGACTATGCTATCATTGATCCTGACAACCTCACTAACCAAGACAAGGCCAACAATCAATGCAATACAATGGCTCTCAACACCATATACAATGCCATTGACTCCAAGGTGTTTGAGCAAATCAAGGATTGTGATAGAGCTTATGAGGTGTGGAAGAGATTAGAGGAGACCTATGAGGGCACACTGGCGGTGAAGAGTGCCAAGTTGTACATTCTCAAGGACAAATTGATAAGCTTCAAGATGAAGGATGATGTGAGCATTTTAGAGATGTTCCATAGATTGCAAATAATTGTTAATGACTTGAAGGCTTTGGGAGAGAAGATCAATGATGATGATGTCTCTCATCGGTTCTTGATGTGCTTACCTCCTAGATTTAAGACATTGAGATTGATCATTATTAGAGGAGGATTGAAGCAACTCACCCCTAACCAAGTATTAGGTGATGTCATGACACAAGAGACATACCGTGTGGAAAGGGAAAGAATTGCAAGAGCCCAGACCATATTGCGGTGGATTGTCCCTACAATAGTGACAATAATGAGGATGAGAAGAAGAAGCAAAAGAAGGAGAAGAAGGAGAAAAAGATTACCTTCTAAAAGAAGAAGGGTGGTGGCTATGTGGTGACGTGGGATAGTGATGCTTCTTTGGAGGATGATGACTCAAGTGATGATGACAAGAAATCCAAGAAAAAAGCACTTGCAAGAATAGACATCAACAACAATCCTTCCATCTTTGACACTTCATCAACTTGCCTCATGGCAAAGCCCACCAAGGTAAAATATGATGAAAGTGATGATGATGCTTGTGAAAGTGATGATTATAGGAGTGATGACGATGATGATGAGGAGGACTCCAAAGAGGCTCTCACGGACATGTTGGAAAATGCCCACACATGTCTTGAGATGAAGAGAAAGGAGTGCAAAGAATTTTGAAAAGAGCTCAAAGCTCTCAAACGATCCTTTGATGAGCTCAATGCCTCTCATGAGAGTCTAAGGGAAGACCATGAAGAGCTTGGCAATGATCACACTAATCTTGAAAGAGCTCACTCCTCTCTCCTCAAGCAAGTCAAGGAGGAAGCCAAGAAGGAGCAAGTGATTGTTGAAAGGATCAAGATGCCCAAGAGGGGGGTGAATTGGGCTAAGTCTAAATTTCTTTTGCAATAAATAAACCCTACGGTTAGCCCAATTAACCCCTTGTGCCTAGAAAGTGTTTCTATTGATCTAACGCACAAAAGTTTAGCAACCTATGTTCCAATCCTACTCTAGCATGGCAATTCTATGAATGTAAATGACAAGAATTGAATTGCTCAAAGTAAATGCTCAAAGTAAAGAGAGAAGGAGGAACGCGGCGATGTCTTGCCGAGGTATCGGAGAGTTGCCACTCCACACTAGTCCTCGTTGGAGCACCAACGCAAGGGTGTAGCTCCCCCTTGATCCGCACAAGGATCAAGTGCTCTCTACGTGTTGATTCTTCAACACTCCGTCGCGGTGAATCACCTACAACCGCTCACAACTTGAGTTGGGTCATCCACAAGCTCCGCTGGATGATCACCAAGCCCCCAATCACCACCAAGCCATCTAGGTGATGGCGATCACCAAGAGTAACAAGCACGAACTCTCACTTGACCACGACAAGCCTAATGAGAAGAGTGGATGCACACTTTTCTACTCTTGCTTTCACTAATGAGGGCTCTCTTTGGGATTCTCAAATCTCAATCACCTCACTAGGACCTTGCTCTTCTTGGCACTCTCAAAGGTGTTTCTTAGCTGTTGGAATGAGCAAAAGTACCCCCACACACGAATGGAGGAAGTATTTATAAACCCGGCTAAAAAACAAACCGTTATGTGCCTCTACGGGGTGACCGGACGCTCTGGTCATGTTGACCAGACGCTCCGGTCAGTTCTCCCTAAACTCTAGTGTTTAAGTTTTGACCGGACGCTAGACAGTGTCCAGTCAGTACTGATCGGACGCGTCCAGTCGTGAATTTCCCTCTCTAGAATCTTACTGGAGTCGACCGAACGCTGGCCCTCAGCTTCCGGTCACTCACCTCTCAGCGTCCGGCCATGCCAGACAACTTCACCTTGATCAAATGACCTGACCGGACTCTGCACCAGCGTCCGGTCACACCGGAACCAGCGTCCGGTCTGTATTTGACCCTCCATTCTCTTCCAACTCTCGATCATACGTGAATGAAGTTTGCTCCAATGGATCTAAGGGCTTTTTAGGAGCTACCTAGTGCTAGATTTAGCAAGTGTGCACCACACCTAACCCACTAGACTCACCTAGGTCAAGCTACCTGTCCATACTCCCCTTAATAGTATGGCCAAAGGAAAAACAAAGTCCTAAACTACTCTAAGTGTCTCTTCAACTCCAATCGACACTTAGAACTAGTCCATCCTTAACCTTGTCGTCCATCCTTTGAAAACCAAAACGATTTCCATTGTAGGGGCATGAGCACCGTGATTGCCCAATCGATCTCCATTACCATGACCTAACTTAATTGCCTCTGCAAAACACACCTTAGTCATAGTAATCACGTATTGTCATTAATCACCGAAACCCAACTAGGGGCCTAGATGCTTTCAATCTCCCCCTTTTTGGTGATTGATGACAATACCACCTCGAGTATGTGAAAGAGTTGAGGTTTTTAACATGCTTGGATCATATAAGCTTTTGGCAGTAAGAACAAAAGAGTTAGGCAAGCTTATATGACCCAAGCCAACATAATGTACCCAAAAGATATGAAATAAGCATGAGTACAAGTAATAAAGCTCATTTGCATCGGAGTAAAACACGGAAGTAAAGCAAATGAGCATAACACAAGTGATATGACATATAAATAATTCAAAGTAGAGAGCACACATGTCACATATCACATAACTATCATGATCACGTAGATATCACTATCACATAAATATAGTTCGATGCATAAGTAAACATGAATGCATAATGTATCACACATAAAACTCCAAATGTAATAGATAAGCTAATAAGTAAACTAAGCTCCCCCTAGATAAGTCGCTCCCTCTAAGACTAACATACTCGATCCCTCTCCCCCTTTGGCGTCAAACACCAAAACCTAAGGGTCGGTCGGCAGGACTGCAGCAGACGAGCCGAGCGCTGAGGTACGAGGAGCGAGCTGGAACTGCGTGCCATCATCATCTGACCCTGAGCTCTAAGCAGTCTGACCCTCTGTAGCTGGAAGCGATGCTAAAGCGGTCTAGGTCAAATCAGGGACTGGAGCGGCTGTAGACTGTGCAGGTATCACTGAAGCAGGAGGCTCTGATGATGCAACAGAAGAAGGGAGTGTCTCTGTAGTCTCGGTAATAGGTGCAATTGTAGAAGGACCTAGAACATGTAAATATGGCGGAGTAGGCTGCCCTATCAACTCACTGAAAGCTGCTACTACTGTATAGCTTGTTGCTGATGCTGGATCACCTGCTACTGTCTCTGGAACTCATCCTGTCGAGTCTGAAACTGAGCAAATGTAGCAGCGGTCTCCTGAGCCTAGCAAGCCTGATCCTGCCTCATCCGCTCAAGTATAGCTAGTAGAGCGGGATCTGTCTGCGGTGTAGGTGGAGCTGTACTGGAGCTACCGGCCTCATGATCATGTCGTCATGGAGGCATCTGAGGGATAGCCTAGTAGTCATCATCTGAGCTGTCACTGGGGTCGCTCTCTACCATACCCTCCTGCTAAGCATCAAGCTGCTCCTCCTCTGTAGCTACAATGCCCCTGATGGTCTCATCCTGCTGGGCTGCAGTCTCTGGCACCTCAGGGCGACGGCGTGACTGGCTAGGTGCACTCGGCCTGCTGTGTCGTATCATCTGAGTCATGTTGTAGGTAGGGCACTCTATCGTAGCACCACTGTACTCAGCTAGCATCTCAGGTGGCCTCACTGTAACTGCCTTGTGAATAAGAAAAGTGATCTAGTGGGCATAGGGCAACTGTCGATGACCTCTGAACCCCTCTATAATAGTATCCTCCATCTCTGATAGAAGGAGATCCCAAATATCAAATACCGTCTGCTGCATCAGAGAGTTGAGAAGCCATAACTGTATGCGAGTCAAGCCCTCGCGATACCCCATCCTCAAAAGCAGTGTCCTCCTCATGATAGCCTCAAGCACTCTAGCAGTAGGAGTGAGATCACTAGGTGTCCTGCTTCACCCTTCGCTAAATGGCTCTGTGAAGCAATGGCGGACCAAATCTGTGGGAGGCACCATACCGACATGTGGGCATCTAGGAGGTGCTGTCTGTCCATAGCAAACCTCATATAGCCAGACAGGCTACTCCTGAAGCCTGAGAATCTCCCTGACCCTAGAGCTCATCATCCTGTAATCTCTGCCTCTGAATGCAAAGTGTATAAATCTATGCTACGGGTCAATCCAAAGAGTAGCATAGAACTCACGGACCCAAGATTGAACATATAAGCTGGTCCGTCTCGAGTAGATCTATCAGCCCTAGTAGGTAAGATAGGTAAGGGCGAATATGCTCTCCTGCTGTTGCAACAATGGACTCAATGTTGCACACCCTCTGAGATCTGAATACAGCTCCACTGTTAAGATATGCATTATAGAAATCCTCCTGCAGTGGTGTGTAGAAGCCCTCTGATGCACGATCATCCCGCCTCAGCGGAAACCACTGATCAAAGTCCACAAATCTGAGCTGCTGCACCTACTTGGTCGTGGCGGCCCTCAAATCTAGATGAGTCACTAGAGGTGGACCCTGTGGTCTAGGCGGTGGACGAGAACCCCTCTGATGTGTCTCTGGCCTCGGTGTGACTGGAGCACGGGTATGACCAGAGTGGCGTAACTGTGGCTTAGGTGCCTACTCTGTCTCCTCAGCCTGCTCTCCCTCCTGAGTCTGCTCTGCTGGCTGTGGCTGCTGTTGTGACTCCCCCTGAGACTGACTCTCATCAATAGCCATATGCCGTCCTCCAACCATGACAGTCCCAACTGGACCACCATGACGGCGCTCAACCTGCTCAAGTGTAGCCCTCGTAGATGGAGAAAGTTGATCTGCAATAACAACACCACTCTGAGTACATCCTCTCTCTGTGCACTCTGCGGCCTCTACAACTGCGGCTGCTCTCGCTGTATCTGCATTAGGGTACTTGCGCTTCTTTGTCGCTAGCTTTTTCGTCGCCTTGCCTTTTGCATCTATAGGCTGGCGAGGCGGGGGCCTCGGATCCTCATCACCTGGACCTCCTCCAACATTCTTGACATGAGCCATCTGATGGAGCTATAAAGAACAACTACCGCTGACAAAGATCAACTGCCAACTGTCACTTCTAAGGCTTGCCCTGATCCGTACTCGCGAGCTTGGCCCTAAGTTGACTAACAACTACCACTGAGACCTCAGAAACACCAACTCGCTGCATGTTAGAATAGATCAGATTTATAAATAATTACAACATATCTAAAGATGCGAAACCCTAAGAAAGCAAGTAATAGGTACGAAATTGAATCGAGGGCTTGCTACCTGACGAACCGGTGAATTGACGAGAAGAGGAACAACACGCGGGGAACCACCGGGAATCCTAGGGTTAGGGTGCGCTGGTCGGCGTGGATCGGACGTGGAGAGGCGACGTGGGCACTAGCGCGTGAAGCAATACGGCAGGGGAGGCACTAGCGCGAGCTAGGGCACAGGCACGGCGGTGGCGCTGGTGCAGTGGCGTGGCTCCGGTGAAGGTACGACGGCGGCGCTGGAGCAGAGCGGAGCGGCGCTGGCTGCGGCGTGGATTGCTGCAGGCAGCACGCGGGGGGCAGTACGGCATAGGCATGGCACGGACAGCATAGGCATGGACGGTGTGGTGGTCGCTAGCGTAGGAAGGCACGGCGAGCTATGGGCGCACGGCGGCTCAGGAGGCGGCGGCTAGGGCACGGCTGCAGTGATGACGGTGGATTAGCGGCGATTGAGGCTTTAGGTCAACCGATGGCGGTTATATGGTGGCCCTTGACCATGATAGAAAAGGAAAATGACATAAGAGTTGGAATCCCACACGTTTTCTACTGACCGAATGCTCCGATGGCAACGATCGGACGCTGCCATCCAGAGTCTGATCGATTCCAGAGAGGTCCAAAACCCCTGGAATCGCGACCAGACACGTCTGATCCCAACCGACCGGACACAGCCAGAGTCCAGTCCATCCTATCTCCATCATCTTTGCTCGACCGAATGCTGAACCACCATCTGATCGGATGTTGAACGGTAGAGTCCGGTCACTCCATCGCAGCAGGTTCACCTCCTGTGAACTGACCGGACGTAGGACTTCAGAGTCCAGTGCAGCGTCCGATCACTCTTTTTCCAGCAAATCTTCAAACTTCTTCGTGCTGCCTGTTCCCAATCAAGTCCCAACTCCAATAAGATCCAAATAAACACCAATTGGGACTGATGTGAGTGACCTCTCTCAAACCCTCAATTTTTTCAAAATATTTTGCCTTAGGCTATAATTCTTTTTAAGAAAATAGGCAATAAAAAGGGCAATTGAAGATAAACGACAAAACAACATTCATGCATATGCAATGCAACACTTGAAAATGAATCTAGTTGCTTGTCAAGTTTGATCCAAGGTTAAGCTTCTTCACATGCTTTACGGTGGTTATCTTAACCATGTTAGGCAAGCCCTATATGCATTACCAAACATTAAACATGTTGTATATTAAATTGCAATGCAAGGGACAACACAAGCTCATTTTCTAGTGAAGTTGCTAAAATCAAGAACATTGAGCTCATTCTGCAATCGACAAAAAGTCGCCTCATCTAGCGGTTTAGTAAAGATATCCGCCAATTGATCCTTGGTCCTTACACCTTCTAATGAAATATCATTCTTTGCAACATGATCTCTAAGAAAGTGATGGCGGATATCTATGTGCTTGGTGCGAGAGTGTTGAACTGGATTATTTGCAAGTTTTACCACACTTTCATTGTCGCACAAAAGAGGTACTTTTTCTAGAACTACGCTATAGTCTAGCAAAGTTTGTTTCATATAAAGTATTTGCGCACAATAAGCACCCACGGCAATATATTCCGCTTCGGCGGTGGACAAAGCCACACTATTTTGTTTCTTGGAGGACCAAGGCATAAGTGATCTACCAAGCAAATGGCACCCTCCGGATGTGCTCTTTCTATCAACTTTGCAACTGGCATAATCCGAATTAGATTGGCCAACTAATTCAAATATAGCTCCTTTGGGATACCAAAGGCCAATGCTTGGTGTGTGCTTAAGATACCTAAGGATTCTTTTTACGGCAATCAAATGAGTTTCCTTAGGATTAGCTTAAAATCTAGCACACATACACACACTAAACATGATGTCAGGCCTAGATGCGGTTAAATATAACAAGCTATCAATTATAGAGCGGTAGAGAGTTTGATCAACCGTGTTACCTCCCTCATCTAAGTCGAGATGTCCATTAGTTGGCATTGGTGTCTTGATTGGCTTACATTCATCCATCTTGAATCTCTTGAGAAGATCATTTGTATATTTCTCTTGAGAGATGAAAATCCCTTCTCTCATTTGCTTGATTTGAAAACCAAGAAAGAATGTAAGCTCTCCAATCATTGACATCTCGAACTCCTTCGACATCAATTCACCAAACTCTTTGCAAGAATCTTCATTTGATGATCCAAAGATGATATCATCAACATACACTTGACAAATGAAGATATGTCCATCAAGCTTCTTGGTGAATAGTGTGGTGTCGACCTTCCCAATGGTGAAGCCTTTCTCAATGAGGAAATCCCAAAGGCGCTCATACCAAGCTCTTGGGGGTTGCTTAAGCCCATATAGCGCCTTGGACAACCTATAAACATGATTAGGATATCTAGGGTCTTCAAACTTGGGAGGTTGATCAACATAGACTAGTTCATTAATAAAGCCATTTAAAAATACACTTTTCACATCCATTTGATATAATTTCATTTCATGATGTGATGCATATGCAAGGAGGATACGAATGGCTTCTAGTCTTGCAACCGGTGCAAAGGTCTCTCCAAAATCCAAACCTTCAACTTGAGAGAACCCCTTTGCAACTAGTCTTGCCTTGTTCCTCACAACAACGCCTTGATCATCTTGTTTGTTGCGGAACACCCACTTTGTTCCAACGACTCTTGCACCTTTTGGCCACTCTTCAAGAGTCCAAACTTCATTGTAGGTGAAGTTGTTCAACTCTTCATGCATGGTATTTATCCAATCTGGATCTTGAAGAGCTTCTTCTACCTTAGTACGCTCAAAGCAAGAGACAAAAGAGTGATGAGCAATAAATGAAGTAAGTTTTTGTGAGCGAGTCATTACACTCTTTGATGGACTCCCTATGATGAGATCTTGTGGATGATCTTGTAGTAGAGGTGTATTTCTTCTATTGACCACTTGAGGAGGAGGTTGTGGAGCATCAACATCTTGTGCTTGTGTCACCATTTGCTCATGGGAGACATGAGTATCTTTATTTTCTACTCTCCCATCTTTTTCACCATCTTGTGATACATTTGATGAAGAAGGTGGATTGATCACTTGTACATCATCTTTATCATATTTAGGCTTGATGTTTCCAACCAGAATGTTCTTCATAGTCTCCCTCAATGGTTCATCACCTATATCATCAAGATTCTCATGTGCTCCTTGGGAGCCGTTAGATTCATCAAATTCCACATCATATGTTTCTTCAACCAAGCTGGTGGCATGATTAAATACTCTATATGCTTTGGACTTTGATGAGTAACCAACAAGAAAACCAATATCACAACGTCTTTGAAACTTCCCTAGGTGTTGCCGCTTTTCGTAGATGTAGCATTTGCAACCAAACACCCTAAAGAAGGAGACGTCCGGCTTCTTCCCATTGAGTAACTCATAAGGTGTCTTGCCAAGGAACTTTTGAAGGAATAGGCGGTTGGATGTATAGCATGCGGTGTTGATAGCTTCCACCCATAGAGCTTCGGGGGTGTTGTACTCATCTAGCATTGTTCTTGCAAGAGTAATCAATGTTCGGTTCTTTCTCTCAACTACACCATTTTGTTGAGGAGTATATGTTGCGGAGACCTCTTGCTTGATCCCAACTTTATCACAATAGGCTTCTATGTTTGTGTTGTCAAATTGTTTGCCGTTGTCACTTTTAATCTTCTTGAGCTTCACTTCAAACTCATTTTGTGCTCTCTTGGCAAACTTCTTGAAGCATGATGCAACTTCGGATTTGTCATGAAGGAAGAATACCCATGTGTATCTTGAATAGTCATCAACAATCACAAGACAATAAAGATTTTCTCCCAAACTCTTGTATGTTGTTGGTCCAAATAAATCAATGTGAAGGAGTTCTAGCACTCTTGTGGTTGACATGAAAGGTTTGGTTGGATGAGTATTTGCAACTTGCTTGCTGGCTTGACATGCACTACAAAGTTTGTCCTTTTCAAACTTCACATCCTTCAATCCTCTCACCAAATCATTCTTCATTAGCTTCTTGAGTGAGCTCATCCCAACATGAGCAAGTCTTCTATGCTATAGCCACCCAAGTGTTGTTTTGGTGAATAGGCAAGTCTTCAAATTAGCATATTCAGAGGTGAAGTTAACTAGATATAGGTTGTTGTATCTAAATCCTTTGAATATCACTTGATCATCATTCTTCTTGGATACAACAACTTCCTTCTCGGTAAACAAGCATTGGAAGACAAGATCACACAATTGTCCAACGGATAGCAAGTTGAAGCTCAATGAAGCAACATATAGCACATTTGAGATAGAATGATCATTTGATATTGCCACTTTACCCAATCCTTTAACCTTGCCCTTTGAATTATCTCCAAATGTGATTCTCTCTTGTCCATCTACTTCTTCATCTAGTGAGGTGAACACACGAAGATCACCGGTCATATATTGTGTGCAACCACTATCAATAACCCAATAACTTTCACCGGTCTTGTAGTTCACCTACACACAAGAGATCAAGCTTAGGAATCCAAACTTGTTGAGGGCCCTTCACCTTCTCAACAAGTGACTTTGCCACCCAAATTTTTTTAGGCCTATTCTTGTTGGGAGGTCCTAAGAACATGACTTTCATCTTCCTACTAGAGTCCTTTCTAAGCATATAATGAGCATTGAAAGCAAAAGGTCTAGCATGCTTGGGCAATGGTTGTGGTGGTGGAGTTTGGCACTCATGGGCAAAGTGGCCTTCTTGTCCACACTCAAAACATCTCTTTGGCTTTGGCTTTGATTTGTGTTGTTGTTGAGCTTGAGTCGTCTTCTCTTGGTTTGCCAAGTACCCAATGCCATTTTTATCCATCTTTATGATGGTGTTCATTAGTAGCTCACTTTGAAGATGCTTGCCTCTTGTGAACTTGCTCAATCCAATCTTGAGATGCTCTTTCTCTAACTTGAGCTTCTTGTTCTCCTCCTTGAGAGCATCATTGTTTTTCTCTTCCTTGAGCTTCTTGTTTTCTTCTTTGAGCTTCTCATTCTCAAGAATCAAATCACCATCATGATCAAGAGTTTCTAGCACAATAGTGTTGTGGCTTTTGATCTCTTCAAGATCTTTCTTGAGCTTTTTATTGTCATTCTTGAGCTTGACAAATTCACCATAATCATCGGCCTCAACCACTTGCTTGCCCATGCTACTAGAACTTTGCTCAATGCTCTCAATGATCAAATCATCACATGATGTAGCTATATCAATCTTAACAACATTGTTAGTAGCATCATGTGGCTCATTGGATAGAAATTCTTGAGCGATGACAAGATTATCATGATTAATCTTAAGAGTAGTATATTCTTCTTTTAGCTTGTTGTGGCTAGTGATGAGCTCATTGTGTGTCCTCTCAAGTTTATCATGTTTTTCTTTAAGCTCTTTCTTAGAAGATTTGAGCTCCTTGAGTTTGGATGATATAGCATCATTTGCTTCTCTAAGCTCAACACTAGCCTTTTCGGCTATATCACATTTAGCTAAAAGAGAATCATTCTTAGCTTCTAGCTTGTCATTCTTAGCTCTAGTCTTTCTAATGATCCTAGTATATTTGTTTAGCAATTTGACAAGTTCATCATATGAAGGTGATTCAAATTTATCATCATCACTATCACAATCACAATCATCATTGTTAGCATGATCATCACTACTACTATCATCATCATTTGATACCTTTCGTTCACCCTTGGCCATAAGGTATAGGTGTGTAGAAGATGATAGTGGTGGTGTTGGTGAAGATGATGAGGAGTCAATCACAATGGTGGCCACCTTCTCATTATCACTATCATCATCGGATGAGCAACTTGATGAATCAATGTCTGTGAGCCAATCACCGACGATGTATGCCATTCCACTTTTCTTCTTCTTGTGGAAGTCCTTCTTCTTGCCATCTCCTTGTATGGCCTGTTTTTCTTCTTCTCATCTTCTTCTTCATTGCTTGAGTCATCTTTCTTGCCCTTGTACTTGTTCTTGTACTTGTCTTTCTTGGCCTTTGTGCATTGATGTGCTAGATGACCAAGTTCTCCACAATTGTAGCAATCCATCTCTGAGATTGGCTTCCTTCTAGAGCTTGTGAAGAACTTCTTCTTGCCATCGAACTTGATGACACTCTTGTTGACCTTCTTTAGAATCTTGGCGGTTCTTTTCACCATGAGAGCAAGACTTGCATCATCAATTTCGTCATCACTTGAGCTCTCATACTCAAGCCTTGCTTTGCCCTTCTCTTAACTAGCTTTGAATGCTAAGTCCTTGTCTTTCTTCTTAGTAGAGGATGAGCCATCTTGCGGTGTGATGTGCATGTACATCTCATGAGCATTGATCTTTCCCAAGATTTGTGTCGGTGTAGCGGTGGAAAGATCACCTTGATGAAGCACGGTCATAATATGCCCATATTTGTCAATGGGGAGGACACTCAAAATCTTTCTTACAACATCAGATGGTTGCATTTGAGTGAGTCCAAGCCTATTGACTTCCTCTACAAGAACATTCAAACATGAGTACATCTCATTAGCACATTCTTTAGGAAGCATCTCAAAAGAGTTAAGCTTTTTCATGACAAGATGATAGCATTCCTCATGCTTACTCTTTGTTCCCTCATGGAGCGCACAAACGTCCGACCATAGTGCATGGGCGTCTTTGTGGTTCCTCACCCGGTTGAACACATCTTTACAAAGGCCTCTAAAGATGGTGTTTCGAGCCTTTGCATTCCATTTCTCATAATTCACCTCATCGCCTTATAGGTGTGTAGCATCCCGAGGTTTTAGGAAGCCTTGTGAGGCGGCTCTAAGTATTCCAACATCTAGAGCTTCTAAGTACGCCTCCATGTAGATTTTCCAATAAGGAAAATCATCCCCCTCAAAGATAGGAGGAGGTCCATCCCCGTGAGACATCTTTCTCTAGGCGGTTAAGCCTAAATACGTGAGCACGAGGCTCTGGTACCAATTGAAAGGATCAAGGTGCCCAAAAGGGGAGGTGAATTGGGCTAATTCTAAATTTCTTTTGCAATAAATAAACCCTACGGTTATCCCAATTAACCCCTTATGCCTAGAAAGTGTTTCTATTGATCTAACGCACAAAAGTTTAGCAACCTATGTTCCAATCCTACTCTAGCATGGCAATTCTAGGAATATAAATGACAAGAATTGAAATGCTCAAAGTAAAGAGAGGATTAGAAACGCGACGATATTTTGTCGAGGTATCAGAGAGTCGCCACTCCCCACTAGTCTTCGTTGGAGCACCCGCGCAAGGGTGTAGCTCCCCCTTGATCCGCGCAAGGATCAAGTGCTCTCTATGGGTTGATTCTTCGACACTCCGTCGTGGTGAATCACCCACAACCGCTCACAACTTGAGTTAGGTCATCCACAAGCTCCACCGGATGATCACCAAGCTCCCAATCACCACCAAGCCATCTAGGCGATGGCGATCACCAAGAGTAACAGACACGAACTCTCACTTGACCATGACAAGCCTAATGAGAAGGGTGGATGCACACTTTGCTACTCTTGCTTTCACTAATGAGGGCTCTCTTTGGGATTCTCAAATCTCAATCACCTCACTAGGACCTTGCTCTTCTTGGCACTCTCAAAGGTGTTTCTCAGCTGTTGGAATGAGCAAAAGTACCCCCACACATGAATGAAGTATTTATAAACCCGGCTAAAAAATGAACCGTTATGTGCCTTTGCGGGGTGATCGGACGCTCCGGTCAGTTCTTCCCGAACTCCAGTGTTTAAGTTGTGACCGGACGCGTCCGGTCATGAATTTCCCTCTCTGGAACCTTACTGGAGTCGACTGGACGCTGGCCCTTAGCGTCCGGTCACTCACCTCTCAGCGTCCGGTCGCGCCAGACGACTTCACCTTAATCAAATGACCTGACTGGACTCTGCGCCAGCATTTGGTCAGTATTTGACCCTCCATTCACTTCCAACTCTCGATCATACGTGAATGAAGTTTGCTCCAATGGATCTAAGGGCTTTTTAGGAGCTACCTAGTACTAGATTTAGCAAGTGTGCACCACACCTAACCCACTAGACTCACCTAGGTCAAGCTACTCGTCCATACCCCCTTAATAGTACGGCCAAAGGAAAAACAAAGTCCTAAACTACTCTAAGTGTCTCTTCAACTCCAATCGACACTTAGAACTAGTCCATCCTTAACCTTGTCGTCCATCCTTTGAAAACCGAAATGATTTCCATCATAGGGGCATGAGCACTGTGATTGCCCAATCGATCTCCATTACCATGACCTAACTTAATTGCCTCTGCAAAACACACGTTAGTCATAGTAATCACGTATTATCATTAATCACCAAAACTCAACTAGGGGCCTAGATGCTTTCAATTGTGTCATGTGATGTGGGACTAACATGTGATATTCTTGATGAATCATTTGATAAGCCCATTGTTGTTGCTCCCACTAACCCTTCTTGTAGCACTACCACTTCTACTTCACCTTTGAGTGATGGTTTCACTTGTGATGCCTCACTAATGGTAGAAAACAAGACCCTCAAGAAGGAGGTGAATGAGCTCACTCGTGCCTTAGGCAATGCCTATGGTGGAATGCCCGTTTGCTAAAGTGCTTGGGTAGCCAAAGGTTTTCTCTCAACAAAGAGGGATTAGGCTATACCCCCAAGAAAGGCAAGGCGGCCTTTGTCACCCCCAAAGCTTGCTTTGTAAAGGGCAATGGTCGGTTTTGCAATAGATGCAAGCAAGTTGGGCACATAGAGCAATATTGCAAGACTAACAAGAACAAGCAACCTAATGTATCCTCAATTAGATTTGATTCTTGTTATATGCTTGTTAAGGGTGCCAATGGTGTGAAGGCTAAGTTCATTGGTACACCAATTGTGAACCCAAAGAAGAAGGCCATTTGGGTACCAATGACCTTGGTAACTAACCTAAGGACCCAAGCAAGGTTGGGTACCTAAAAGGAATTGATCTTCTTTTGTAGGTCAATTATAAAGCCAGAGGAAGGCATTGGGTGCTTGATAGTGGGTGCACACAACACATGACTGGTGACTCAAGAATGTTCAATTCAATCAATGAGAATGAGAGCAATGGGATTGATAGTGTCACATTTGGTGACAATGGCAAAGGCAAAGTCAAGGGTCTTGGTAAGATTGCAATATCCAATGACTTGAGTATTTTCAATGTGCTACTAGTAGAGAGCTTAAACTTCAACCTATTGTCGGTAGCTCAATTGTGTTATCTTGGTTTCAAGTGCATATTTGGTGTGGATGATGTAAAGATCATAAGTGTAGATGGCTCTAACTTGATATTCAAAGGATTTAGATATGAGAATCTATACTTGGTTGATTTCAATGCTAGAGAAGCTCAATTGTCAACATGTTTGCTCACTAAGTCAAGCATGGGTTGGTTATGGCATAGAAGGCTTGGTCATGTTGGAATGAAATAATTGAACAAGTTGATCAAGTATGACTTAGTTAGAGGCTTGAAAGATGTCACATTTGAGAAGGATAAGCTTTATAGTGCATGTCAAGCCGGAAAGCAAGTTGGTAACACACATCCTAAGAAGAGCATGATGAGCACATCTAAGGCATTTGAGTTGTTGCACATGGATTTATTTGGACTAACCACATACACTAGCATTGATGGAAACAAATATGGATTTGTGATTGTGGACAATTTCACTAGATATACATGGGTGTTCTTTCTTGTTGACAAAAGTGTTGTGTTTGCAACCTTCAAGACATTCATCAAGAGAATTCATAATGAGTTTGAGACCACCATCAAGAAAGTGAGAAGTGACAATGGAAGTGAGTTCAAGAACATAAGAGTTGATGATTTGTGTGATGAGTTTGGCATTAGGCATGAATTCTCGGCCAAGTACACTCCACAATCAAATGGCCTAGTTGAGAGGAAGAATAGAACTTTGATTAACATGGCAAGATCAATGTTGAGTGAGTACAATGTGAGTCATTTATTTTGGGCTGAAGCAATCAACACGGCTTGCTACTAAAGCAACCGACTCTATTGTCATCCATTGAAGGAGAAGACACCTTATGAGCTCTTGAATGATAGAAAGCCCAATATTGCATACTTTTGAGTTTTTGGTTGCAAATGCTACATATTGAAGAAAGGCACAAGATTGAGCAAGTTTAAGAAGAAATGTGATGAAGGTTTCTTGCTTGGTTACTCAACTACTAGCAAGGCTTATAAAGTTTGGAATTTAGCTAGTGGCACTCTTGAGCAGGTTCATGATGTGGAATTTGATGAAACCAATGGTTCCCAAGAGGAAGATGAGAATCTAGATGATGTGAGAGGTACTCAATTGGTCAATGCAATGAAGAACATAGACATTGGTGATATAAGGCCTAGAGAAGTGATAAATGTTGAAGATGACAAGAATCAAGTGCTCTCTAACTCGAATGAATAAGCTAGTGGCTCTCATGATCAAGGTCAAACAAGTGCTAGTGATGACAAAGTGCAAGATCAACAACAAGTGGCTAGTTCATCATCTCAACTAAGTGATCAATCAAATGCAAGAAATCAAGTGCAAGTGCTCCAACCAACCAATGTTGCAAGAGATCATACTTTGGACTCCATAATTGGTGATATTTCAAGAGATGTACAAACAAGATCAAGATTGGCATTATTTTATGAACACTTCTCATTTGTCTCATCCATTGAACCAAAGAAGATAGATAAAGCTTTGAAAGATGTTGATTGGGTAAATGCTATGCATGAAGAGCTAAACAACTTTACAAGAAATCAAGTATGAGAGTTAGTTGAGAGGCCTAAGAATCATAATGTGATTGGAACAAAATGGGTCTTTTAGAACAAGCAAGATCAAGATGGGATAGTTGTAAGGAACAAAGCAAGATTAGTGGCTCAAGGTTACACTCAAGTTGAAGGTCTTGACTTTGGAGAAACATATGCCCCGTTGCAAGATTGGAAGCAATTAAGATCTTGTTAGTCTATGCTTGTGCCCATAACATCAAGTTGTACCAAATGGATGTGAAGAGTGCATTTCTCAATGGGTACATCAATGAGCTTGTGTATGTTGAGCAACCACCCGGTTTTGAAGATGAGAAGAATCCCACACATGTTTACAAGTTGAAGAAGGCTTTGCATGGCTTGAAGCAAGCACCAAGGGCATGGTATGAGAAGTTGAGAGATTTCCTACTCTCTAAGGGGTTCAAGAAGGAAAAGGTTGACACCACTCTCTTCACTAAGAAGCATGGCAATGACTTGTTTGTGTTACAAATCTATATTGATGATATCATATTTGGATCAACCATTCAAGATTTTTGTGAGGAGTTTGGAAAGATGATGGCAAGTGAGTTTGAGATGTCCATGATTGGAGAACTTAGTTACTTCCTTGGTCTTCAAATCAAGCAAATGAAGAATGGCACATTTGTTAGTCAAGGCAAGTACATCAAAGACATGCTCAAGAAGTTTGGAATGGATGATGCTAAAGCAATTAGTACACCAATGGGAACAAATGAAAACTTGGATAGTGATGCTAGTGGCAACATGGTGGATCAAAAGATATATCGGTCTATGATTGGAAGCCTACTATATGTGACCGCATCAAGGGCGGATGTGATGTTTAGTGTATGCATGTGTGCAAGATTTCAAGCCTCACCAAGAGAGAGTCACTTGAAGGCAACAAAGAGAATATTGAGGTACTTAAAGCATACACAAAATGTTGGATTGTGGTATCCCAAAGGAGCTAGATTTGAGTTTATTGGATATTCGGACTCCGATTATGTGGGATGCAAAGTTGAGAGAAAGAGGACATCGGGCACATGTCAACTATTGGGAAGATCACTTGTGTCTTGGTCATCAAATAAGCAAAATAGTATAGCACTTTCAACCACCGAAGCAGAGTACATTTCGACTGGTAGTTGTTGTGCACAATTACTATGGATGAAGGCTACTTTGAGTGATTTTGGAATCAAGTTCAAGCAAGTGCCATTGTTATGTGACAATGAGAGTGCAATCAAGCTCACCAATAATCTGGTTCAACATGCAAGAACAAAGCACATTGATGTCCGCCACCATTTCATAAGAGATCACCAACAAAAAGGGGACATTTGCATTGAGAGTGTGGGCACCGATGATCAACTTGCTGATATCTTCATCAAGCCACTTGATGAGAAGAGGTTTTGTAAGCTAAGGAATGAATTGAACATACTTGACTTCTCAAATATGTGTTGCTGCACCCCATATATGACATGCCTCTCCTTCGAGCAAAGCAAGGTAAAGTTGATTGACATGGCATTCATCCATTGCTAAAGACTAGTTTAGTGCATCTAGTCATTCCTCATATGTCTTGGGCTCATTCATAAAAATCAAATGAATTTGATGCTTGTATGGTACCACTATTGCTTCTATGCTTGAAATAATCTAGTGGTAGCATATAACATGTTTGTGGGCTTATGAACCTAGTGTTTGATCTAGAAAATGAGCTATAAGTGTTTAACTCAACATGGTGCATGATAACCTTCACCTGGAGGTGTGAAGAAGCTTGCCCTTGGATCAAACTGAGTTAAATATCTTTTGCAAAGTGATCTAGATTGAACCAAATTTGAGAAAACGATCCTCACTTCACATGGTTTCACCCCCAACCTATCTAAAATTTGAGCTCCCTTTTGTGCTAATTGTGGACAAAGGGGGAGAGAATTTCACAAAGATAGTAAAGATAGGAGGAGCAAACAAATGAAATGACATTGTAAGGGGATCAATTAAAATTTGAAGCACACAAGTAGGAGGAGCAAGCTCATAAACTTGTATGTTGTATTTTTATGTGCATTTACATATGTTTGCTTGCATGGCACAAGTTTTTAAATTCCCTATCCATGCTTGTGTGGTGTATGCTAGATTGTAGAAAATGATTGATGAAATAAAAACTAGCATGCATTGGAGAGCTAGATATACCTTGATCATTTACAAGTGATACTAGAACCTTGCTTCTAATGTTGATCTCACGAGGTATCTAGTTTGCCTTTGTTTTCAAGTGGTATCTAGCGAATCATGGTGCTAAGGATGGTGTTCAAATGGAAACTCCAATTGGTATCAAGCTTCAAAGGTCCATTCTTTACACCTTAGCATCAAATGGTAGCTATTACTCTCCCAAACTTCCAATCTATACATATGTGCAAGCTTTCAAATCCAAACTCTTAGCACATATGTAGGGGGCGCTAATAGTACCAATCTGGGTTGATGAAACTTGTCCATAATCTTTACACATGGTAATATGCTTGGGCAAGCAACATGAATCCAAAAAGATTTCATTGAATATCTTTGTAAATAGGTTGTCATCAATTACCAAAAAGGGGGAGATTGAAAGCCCTAGTTCGGTTTTGGATAATTGAAGAAACCTAGCACTAACCTTTGTCATGAGTTGTGAAATGATCTAGGTTGGTGCAATCCAAGTATGGAGCATGGTGGCTCTCAAGAGAAGGTGATGATTGAAAGCATCTAGGCCCCTTGTTGGGTTTCAGTGATTAATGACAATACAAGATTACTATGACTAACATGTGTTTTGTAGAGGCAATTAAGTTAGGTCATGGTAATGGAGATCGATTGGGCAATCATGGATGTCATGCCCCTACGATGGAAATTGTTTTGGTTTTCAAAGGATGGACGACAAGGTTAAGGATAACTAGTTCTAAGTGTCGATTGGAGTTGGAGAGACACTTAGAGTAGTTTAGGACTTTGTTTTTCCTTTGGCCGTACTATTAAGGGGGGTATGGACGGGTAGCTTGACCTAGGTGAGTCTAGTGAGTTAGGTGTGGTGCACACTTGCTAAGTCTAGCACCAGGTAGCTCCAACAAAGCCCTTAGATCCTTTGGAGCAAACTTCATTCACGTATGATCGAAGGTTGGAACTGAATGGAGGGTCAAATACTGACCGGACGCTGGCTCCGGTGCGACCGGATGCTGGCCGCAGGGCCCAGTCAGTTTATTTGACCAAGGAGATTGTGTCTGGTGTGACCGGATGCTGAGTGGTCGAGTGACCGGACACTGGACCAGCATTCGGTTGACTCCAGTAAGGTTCCAGAAGAGTGAATCTGCGACCGGACGCGTCCGGTCAATTCTGACCGGACCCTAAGGATCCAGCGTCCGGTCGAGTACAGTAAGCATCCAGTGAGGGAAAAATGGGACCCGACGCGTTCGGTCAGTGGTGACCGGACCCTGCCAGCGTCCGGTCAACACTTAAACATTGGTGTGTGGGTTGAACTGACCGGAGCGTCCGGTCAATATGACCGGAGCGTCCGGTCACCCCGCAGAGGCACATAACGGTTTGTTTTTTAGACTGTCTTATAAACAGAAGCTCCACTCGTGTGTGGAGTCATTTTTGCTCATTTCAACAGCTGAAACACACCTTAGAGAGTGCCAAGAAGAGCAAGGTCCTAGTGAGGTGATTGAGATTTGAGAATCCCAAAGAGAGCCCTCATTAGTGAGATCAAGAGTAGCAAAGTGTGCATCCACCCTTCTCCCTAGGCTTGTCATGGTCAAGTGAGAGTTCATGCTTGTTACTCTTGGTGATCGCCATCACCTAGATGACTTGGTGGTGATTGGAGAGCTTGGTGATCATTCGGAGAGCTTGTGGATGACCCAACTCAAGTTGTGAGCGGTTGTGGGTGATTCACCGCGACGGAGTGTCGAAGAATCAACCCGTAGAGAGCACTTGATCCTTGCGCGGATCAAGGGGGAGCTACACCCTTGCGCGGGTGCTCCAACGAAGACTAGTGGGGAGTGGCGACTCTCCGATACCTCGGCAAAACATCGCCGCGTTTCCTCTCCTCTCTTTACTTTGAGCATTCCAATTCTTGTCATTTATATTCCTAGAATTGCCATGCTAGAGTAGGATTGGAACTAGGTTGCTAAACTTTTGTGCATTAGATCAATAGAAACACTTCTCTAGGCACAAGGGGTTAATTGCGCTAACCATAGGACTTGTTTATTGCGAAGAAATTTAGAATTAGCCCAATTCACCCCTCCTCTTGGGCATCTTTATCCTTTCAATTGGTATCAAAGCTTCATGCTCACATTTTTAAGCTTAATCGCTTAGAGCAAGATGTCTCACGGGGATGGACCTCCTACTATCTTCGAGGGGGATGATTTTCCATATTGGAAAATTCGCATGGAAGCATACCTAGAAGCTCTAGACGTTGGAATACTTAGAGCCGCCTCACATGGGTTCCCAAGACCTAGGAATCCGCACAACTTCAAGGCGATGAAGTGAACTATGAAAAATGGAATGCAAAGGCTTGCAACACCATCTTTAGAGGCCTTTGCAAAGATGTGTTAAACCGTGTAAGGAACCATAAAGACGCACATGCACTATGGTCGGACGTTTGTACGCTCCATGAGGGAACAAAGAGTGAGCATGAGGAACGCTATCATCTTGTCATGAAAAAGCTCAACTCTTTTGAAATGCTTCCTAAAGAATGTGCTAATGAAATGTATTCACGTTTGAATGTTCTTTTAGAGGAAGTCAATGGGCTTGGACTTACTCAAATGTCACCATCCGACGTTGTGAGAAAGATCTTGAGTGTCCTTCCCATTGACAAATATGGGCATATTGTGACCGTGCTACATCAAGGTGATCTTTCCACCGCTACACCAACACAAATCTTGGGGAAGATCAATGCTCATGAGATATACATGCACATCACACCTCAAGATGGCTCATCCTCTACAAAGAAGAAAGAAAAAGACTTAGCATTCAAAGCTAGCCAAGAGAAGGGCAAAGCAAGGCTTGAGTATGAGATCACAAGTGATGATGAAGTTGATGATGAAAGCCTTGCTCTCATGGTGAAGAAAACCGCCAAGATGCTAAAGAAGCTAAACAAGAGTGGCATCAAGTTTGATGGCAAGAAGAAGAAGTTCTTCACAAGCTCAAGAAGAAAGCCAATCTCCGAGATGGATTGCTATAATTGTGGCGAACTTGGTCATCTAGCTCACCAATGCACAAAGCCCAAGAAAGACAAGTTCAAGAACAAGAACAAGGGCAAGAGAGATGACTCAAGCAATGAAGATGAAGATGAGAAGAAAAAGAACAAGCCATACAAGAAGAGAGATGGCAAGAAGAGGGACTTCCACAAGAAGAAGAAGAGTGGAAAGGCTTACATCATCGGTGATTGGCTCACGGACATTGATTCATCTAGTGGATCATCCGATGATGATAGTGACGACGAGAAGGTGGCCGCCATTGTTATTGATTCCTCATCATCTTCACCGCCACCACCGCCGTCATTCTCTACACACCTATGCCTTATGGCCAAAGGTGAACGAAAGGTATCTCATGATGATGATAGTAGTGGTGATGATCATGCTCATAAGGATGATAGTGATAGTGATAGCGATGATGATGAATATGAATCACCTACTTATGATGATCTTGCTAAGTTGCTAAAGAAATGCACTAAGATCGTTATAAAGACTAGAGCTAAAAATGAAAAGCTTGAGATTAAGAATGATTTTCTCTTAGCTAAATGTGACATAGCCAAAAAATCTAGTGTTGAGCTTAGAGAAGCAAATAAAGCTATGTCATCCAAACTCAAAGAGCTCAAATCTTCTAAGAAAGAGCTTAAAGATAAACATGATAAACTTGAGTGGGTGCACAAAGAGCTCATCACTAGCCACAACAAGCTAAAAGAAGAATATACCACTCTTAAGATTAATCATGATAATCTTGTTATTGCTCAAGAATTTCTATCCAATGAGCCACATGATGCTACTAACCATGTTGTTAAGATTGATATAACTACATCATGTGATGACTTGATCATTGAGAGCATTGAGCAAGGTTCTAGTAGCAAGGGCAAGCAAGTGGTTGAGGCCAATGATTATGATGAGTTTGTCAAGCTAAAGAATGACAATGCAAAGCTCAAGAAAGATCTTGAAGAAATCAAAAGTCACAACACCATTGTGCTAGAAACCCTTGATCATGATGGTGACTTGATCCTTGAGAATGAGAAGCTCAAAGAGGAAAATAAGAAGCTCAAGGAAGAGAAGAACAATGATGCTCTTAAGGAAGAGAACAAGAAGCTTAAGTTGGAGAAAGAGCATCTCAAGGTTGGATTGAGCAAGTTCACAAGAGGCAAATATCTTCAAAGTGAGCTACTTATGAACACCGTCATAAAGATGGATAGAAGTGGCATTGGATATGTGACACATGTAGAGAAGAAGAAGGCTCAAGTTCAACAACAACAATCAAAGCCAAAGCCAAAGAGATGTTTTGAGTGTGGACAAGAAGGCCACTTTGCTCATGAGTGCCAAACTCCACCACCACAACCCTTGCCCAAGCATGCTAGACCCTTTGCCTTCAATGCTCACTACATGCTTAGAAAGGATACTAGTGGAAAGATGAAAGTGATGTTCTTAGGACCTCCAAACAAGAATAGGCCTAAGAAAATTTGGGTTGCAAAGTCACTTGTTGAGAAGGTGAAGGGCCCTCAACAAGTTTGGGTTCCTAAAGCTTGATCTCTTGTGTGTAGGTGAACTACAAGACCGGTGGAAGTCATTGGGTGATTGATAGTGGTTGCACACAACATATGACCAGTGACCCACGTATGTTCACCTCACTAGATGAAGAAGTAGATGGACAAGAAAGAATCACATTTGAAGATAATTCAAAGGGCAAAGTTAAAGGATTGGGCAAAGTGGCTATATCAAATGATCATTCAATCTCCAATGTGCTATATGTTGCTTCATTGAGTTTCAACTTGCTATCCGTTGGGCAATTGTGTGATCTTGGCTTCCAATGCTTGTTTACCGAGAAGGAAGTTGTTGTATCCAAGAAGGATGATGATCAAGTGATATTCAAAGGATTTAGATACAACAACTTATATCTAGTGGACTTCACCTCCGAAGATGCAAACTTGAAGACATGCCTATTCACCAAAACAACACTTGGGTGGCTATGGCATAGAAGACTTGCTCATGTTGGTATGAGTTCACTCAAGAAGCTAATGAAGAATGATTTGGTGAGAGGGTTGAAGGATGTGAAGTTTGAGAAGGACAAGCTTTGTAGTGCATGTCAAGCCGGCAAGCAAGATGCAAATACTCATCCAACAAAAGCTTTCATGTCAACTACAAGAGTGCTAGAACTCCTACACATGGATTTGTTTGGACCAACAACATACAAGAGTTTGGAAGGAAATCTTTATTGTCTTGTGATAGTTGATGATTATTCAAGGTATACATGGGTGTTCTTCCTTCATGACAAATCCGAAGTTGCATCTTACTTCAAAAAGTTTGCCAAGAGAGCACAAAATGAATTTGAAGTGAAGCTCAAGAAGATAAGAAGTGACAATGGGAAAGAGTTTGACAACACAAACATAGAGGCATATTGTGATGAAGTTGGAATCAAACATGAGGTCTCCACAACCTATACTCCTCAACAAAATGGTGTAGTTGAGAGGAAGAACCGGACATTGATCACTCTAGCAAGAACCATGCTTGATGAGTACAACACCCCCGAAGCTCTATGGGCGAAAGCAATCAACACCACATGATATGCATCCAACTGCCTATTTCTTCAAAAGTTCCTTAGCAAGACACCTTATGAGTTGCTCAATGGGAAGAAGCCGGACGTCTCCTTCTTTAGGGTGTTTGGTTGCAAATGCTACATCTACAAGAAGCGGCAACACCAAGGGAAGTTCCAAAGACGTTCTGATATTGATTTTCTTGTTGGTTACTCATCAAAGTCCAAAGCATATAGAGTATTTAATCATGCCACCGGCTTGGTTGAAGAAACATATGATGTGGAATTTGATGAATCTAATGGCTCCCAAGGAGCACATGAGAATCTTGATGATGTAGGTGATGAACCATTGAGGGAGGTTATGAAGAACATTCCGGTTGGAGACATCAAGCCTAAAGTTGATGAAGATGATGTACAAGTGATTGATCCACCCTCTTCATCAAGTGTGCCACAAGATGGTGAAAAAGATGGGAGAGTAGAAAATGAAGATACTCATGTATCCCATGAGCAAATGGTGGTACAAGCACAAGATGTTGATGCTCCACAACCTCCTCCTCAAGTGGTCAATAGAAGAAACACACCTCTACTACAAGATCATCCACAAGATCTCATCATAGGGAGTCCATCAAAGGGAGTGATGACACGCTCACAAAAACTTGCCTCATTTATTGCTCATCACTCTTTTGTCTCTTGCTTTGAGCCTACCAAGGTAGAAGAAGCTCTTCAAGATCCGAATTGGATCAATGCCATGCATGAAGAGTTGAACAACTTCACCCGCAATTAAGTTTGGACTCTTGAAGAGCGACCAAAAGGTGCAAGAGTCATTAGAACAAAGTGGGTGTTCCAAAACAAGCAAGATGATCAAGGTGTTGTTGTGAGGAACAAGGCAAGACTAGTTGCAAAGGGGTTCTCTCAAGTTGAAGGTTTGGATTTTGGAGAGACCTTTGCACCGGTTGCAAGGCTAGAAGCCATTCGTATCCTCCTTGCATATGCATCACATCATGAAATGAAACTCTATCAAATGGATGTGAAAAGTGCATTCTTAAATGGCTTTATTAATGAACTAGTCTATGTTGATCAACCTCCCGGGTTTGAAGACCCTAGATATCCTAATCATGTTTATAGGTTTTCAAGGCGTTATATGGGCTTAAGCAAGCCCCAAGAGCTTGGTATGAGCGCCTTCGGGACTTCCTCATTGAGAAGGGCTTCACCATTGGGAAGGTCGACACCACACTATTCACCAAGAAGCTTGATGGGCATATCTTCATTTGTCAAGTATATGTTGATGATATCATCTTTGGATCATCAAATGAAGACTCTTGCAAAGAATTTGGTGAATTGATATCGAAGGAGTTCGAGATATCCATGATTGGTGAGCTTACATTCTTTCTTGGTTTTCAAATCAAGCAAATGAAAGAAGAGATCTTCATCTCTCAAGAGAAATATACAAAAGATCTTCTCAAGAGATTCAAGATGGATGAATGTAAGCCAATCAAGACACCAATGCCAACCAATGGACATCTCAACCTAGATGAGGGAGGTAACACGGTTGATCAAACTCTCTAGCGTTCTATGATTGGTAGCTTGTTATATTTGACCATATCTAGGCCCGACATCATGTTTAGTGTGTGTATGTGTGCTAGATTTCAAGCTAATCCTAAGGAAACACATTTAATTATCGTAAAAAGAATTCTTAGGTATCTTAAGCACACACCAAGCATTGGCCTTTGGTATCCCAAAGGAGCTATATTTGAATTAATTGGCTATTCCGATTCGGATTATGCCGGATGCAAAGTTGATAGAAAAAGCACATCCAGAGGGTGCCATTTGCTTGATAGATCACTTGTGTCTTGGTCCTCCAAGAAACAAAATAATGTGGCTTTGTCCACCGCCAAAGTGGAATACATTGCCGCGGGTGCTTGTTGTGCACAAATACTTTATATGAAATAAACTTTGCTAGACTATGGTGTAGTTCTAGAAAAAGTACATCTTTTGTGCGACAATGAAAGTGCGGTTAAACTTGCAAATAATCCGGTTCAACACTCTCTCACCAAGCACATAGATATCTACCATCACTTTCTAAGAGATCATGTTGCTAAAAATGATATATCACTAGAAGGTGTAAGGACCGAAGATCAATTAGCGGATATCTTCACTAAACCGCTAGATGAGGCTACATTTTGTAGATTGCGGAATGAGTTCAATGTACTTGATTTTAGTAACTTCACTAAAAGATGAGCTTATGTTGTTCCTTGCATTCATTGTAATATACAACATGTTTAATTTTTGGTAATGCATATAGGGCTTGTCTAACATGGTTAAGATAACCGCCGAAAAGCGTGTGAAGAAGCTTAACCTTGGATCAAACTTGACAAGCAACTAGATTTACTTACAAGTATTGCATATGCATGAATGTTGTTTTGTCGTTTTGTTCTATTTGCCCTTTTAGTGCCTATTTTCATAAAAAGAATTATAGCCTAAGGCAAAATATTTTGAAAAACTTGAGGGTTTGAGAGAGGTCACTCACATCAGTCCCAATTGGTGTTTATTTGGATCTTATTCAAGTTGGGACTTGATTGAGAACAGGCAGCGCAGAGGATCATTGAAGATTTGCTGGAAAAGAGTGACAGGACGCTGTACCGGACTCTGATGTCTAGCGTCCGGTCAGTTCACAGAAGGTGAACAGAAGCTGAAGGAGTGACCGAACTCTGTGTTTGAGCGTCCGGTCAGGAAGGGTTCCAGCATTCGGTCGATCTACATGGCATTAAAGGCAACTAACCGGACTCTAGCTGTGTCCGGTCATGGACCACCGGACGCGTCCGATCGCGATTCCAGGGGTTTTGGACCTTACTGGAATCGACCGGGCGCTGGGTGGTAGCGTCCGGTCGCTACCACCGGAGCGTTCGGTCAGTAGATATCGTGCGGCATTAGGTCTCTTCCCTATTTCCTTCTCTGTCATGTTGGGGGACCCTATTATTAACCTAATCCCGTCGTGTTTTTACCCTAACCGCCTACACCACCACGCCTCCTTCGTCCCAAGCCGCAAGCCCTAGCCGCCACGCTGCCCTGCTCCACCGCCGCCTCTCCCGCACGCTGCCCAGCTCCGCCATGCCGCCGCAGCACCTCCCAGCCAAGCCGCGCTCCTGAGCCACCTGCCAGCTCCGCCGATTCCCGCACTGCTCCACTGCGATTCCCTGCACCCGAGCGCCTTCTTGCAGCACCGACGAGGTCGCCGAGGTCCAGTCCAGCGCCAACGAGCTCCACCGCTGAAGCATTGCCGATCTAGAGCACTGGTAAGGCCCTACCCGTGCCCAAGCATCCTCATTGCAAATCACCCATGACCAAGTCATTCATCGCAGCACTGATTTCAGGGCCGCCGATTCACCGCTCATCGCGAACCCTAACCCTAGGTCTTCCGGTGGTTCCCCGCGTGTCACTTTTCTTTCCATCGGTTCGCCGGTTCGTCAGGTAGCAAGCCCGTCGTTTCTATTTCGTATCTAAATTGCTTGCTTCCTAGGGTTTTGTATCTATTAGATATAATGTATTTATTTGTATATCTATCTATTCCATCATGCAGCGAGTCAGTGTCGTTGAGGTGTCAGTGGCCGTTGTCAGTTAACTCGGGGCCAAGCTCACGAGTACGGATCGAGGCCAAGCCTCAAAAGTGTCAGTGGACAGTTGATCTTGTCAGCGGCAGTTTTTCTTGTCAGATCAGATGGCTCACACCAAGAATGTTGGAGGTGGTCCTGGAGATGATGATCGGAGGCCCCCGCCTCGCCTGCCTGTAGATCCAAAAGGTAAGGCGACAAAGAAGATTGCATCCAAGAAGAGGAAGTACCCAGATGTAGAGATAGCTCGAGCAGCAGCAGTTGCAGAGGCCGCAGAGCGTGCCGAGAGAGGAGGTGCTCGTAGTGGGGTTGTGATTATAGATCCGCCACCTTCATCGAGGGCTAGGATCGAGCGAGTTGAGCGCCTTCTTGGTAGTCCACCTGGGACTGTCACTGTTGAAGGAGGGCATTATACTATTGATGAGGGTCAGCCTCAGGGGGTGTCACAGCAGCAGCCTCAGCTAGTAGAGCATACTCAGGAGGGTGAGCAAGCCGAGGAGGCTGAGGAGATAGAGCAGGCACCACAGCCGCAGCTACGCCGCTCTGGTCGTACCCGTGTTCCAGTCTCACCGAGGCCACCGACACAGCGGAGGGGATCAAGTCCACCGCCTAGACCACAGGGTTCGCCTCCAGTGACCCATCTTGACTTGAGGGCCGTCATGGCCATGCAAGTTCGGCAGCTTCGCTTTGTGGAGTTTGATGTGTGGTTTCCACCTAGGAGGGATGAGAGAGCAGCAAAGGGTTCCTACACGCCACTGCAGGAGGATTTCTACAATGCTTATCTCAACAGTGGGGCAGTGTTCAGATCTCAGCGGGTATGCAGTATAGAGTCTATTGTGGCAGCAGCCGAAGAGCATATCCGCCCATACTTATCATATTTGCCGGGGCTGACAGATTTGATTGGATGGATAGGATTATATGTTCCATCTTAGGTCCGTCAGTTCTATGCTTCACTCTTCATTGACCCACATCACAGATTTATTCACTTTGCATTCAGAGACAGACACTACAGGATAATGAGTCAGAGGGCTAGGGAGATACTGAGGCTATAGGAGCAGCCTGTCAAGTTACATGAGGTATGTTATGGACAGCAAGAGCCTCCTAGGCGTCCTCATGGTGGTTTGGTGCCCCCTACAGATCTTGTGCGCCATTGCTTCAAGGAGCCCTTTGGTGAGGGGTCGAGGAGGAACCCCAGTGATCTTACTCCTACAGCTAGAGTGCTAGAGGCTATCATAAGGAGGACACTACTTCCTAGGCTGGGATACAGAGAGGGCTTGACTTGCCTCTAGCTTTGGCTTCTCAACGCCCTAATGCAGCAGACAATGTTTGATATTTGGGACCTCCTGCTATTAGAGATGGAGGATACTATAGCTGAGGGCTTCAAGGTGATTAGTATAGGCCCGATCTTCCGAGAGGTAGCCGGTAAGTTCGATTTGTGGAGATCTCGACGTTGGCGATCCGGCTTCAAATCAGACACGATTCGAACCCTGCAACCGTTACACCACCGCTCCGTTGGTTATCAACCAAGCACAACTTGATTGACCTCGCCAAGAAGGCTTTTCCTGCAAGCGAATCGAAGAGCACAAGCAAGAAGGTAAAACACGCAATCTGAAATTGCAAATATGAATGACGCGAATATCAATAGAGGGTTCAAGAACTCGGTTCCAAAGGACTAATCGACACAGTGGAGGAGATCAAGAATGGGGGCCCTGGATCAGTGTAAAAGGATTTGTCACCACAGTTACAATGAACGATTCAGTTTCTCGATGGAAAACTAAACTCTAAACAAAACCCAATTGTGTAGCAGCGGTGGCGGCTGTGTTTATAGTCTAAGACTCGACCTAGGGTTGGGGACGGCCAGGGGTTGGGCGCCCACAACTTGGGCTTAAGGCCCGACACGATACATGGCCAAGTTGGCCCAAATAGGTGACGCAGCACCTTGTCATGGTCACACAGAATGATCCACGGACCTTCTGGAGCTGGGACCAGATCCAAAACGACGGCGTCGTCGTCCCCTTTCCAACGCATCCAAGAACAGCCCGTTTCGACGTCGTATGAGGAAGTTATGACCGAAACAGTGACGACGTGTCTGCTGAATCCGAGGGTGATGTGGCAGCTGAGTTGGGAATGAATTGCAACTTGGGGAAGACCATGGCGTCGGTGTGTCCAGCGTGGCGATGTCCTCATCATCGTCGTAGGCAGCTTCCATATGCACATTGGATCACATTCCTTATTCTCAAGGCTGTGCAAGTTAGGACACCAGAGATGGTTGCAGAGTATAGAGGTGCCACCACAGAGTTTCTAGCTTATAACATGGCACAGAGGATCAGGCATAGCACACCATAGGCACCCACTCAGCCTCGCCATCGTCCAGATGTACCAGAGTCCATAGCTCAGTAGGACGAGATTATCAGAGGCATAGCCGCTACTGAGGAGGAGCAGCTTGAGGCACAGCAGGAGGTGAGCGAGCCTAGTGACAGCTCAGATGATGACTACCAGCCTATTCCTCAGACGCCTCCACGCAGACATGATGCAGAGGCCGGCAGTTCCAGCTCCGCTCCACCTGCACCGCAGACGGACCCTGCTTTGATTGCTATCCTTGAGCGGATGCAGCAGGATCAGGCAAGATAGGCTCAGGAGACCGCTGCCAACTTTGCACAGTTTCAGGCTCGTCAGGACGAGTTCCAACGACAGCAGTAGGTCCTCCAGCAGCAGCAGCAGCAGATGTATCAGCAGCAGCAGCTTATGGGATTTATGCAGCATGTAGTAACAACACTTGGGGCTCCACAGTCACAGCCTTCACCCCAGCTTGCTCAGCCTGCCACCACTATGACGACTCCAGTAGTACAGCCTAGTGGGCTTCAGAGTCAGGGACAGCCTCCAGCTCAGTTTGATTCTCCCCCAGTATAGGTGTCCCAGTGGTTATCCTCGCCAGTGGTAGCCCCGCAGTTCACACCATTTCAGATGGGCTTCACACTGGATCAGTCATCCTTGCTATTTGTGCCTGACACGTCAGTCTCTAGGAGTCTTCGAGCATCTTTTAGCGAGTTGACAGGGATTCCTACACCGCCACATATGCATGCCCCAGGTCCTTCTACAGCAGCTCCCATCGCCGTGACTACTCAGAGGCTTCCTTCTTCTGTCGCATCCTCAGATCCTATGACAGACATACCAGCAGCACCACAGGCAGCACCTGCCCCAACTAAGACCCAAACCGCTTCAGCGATGCTCCCAGCCACAGAGGGTCAGTCAGCACAGAGCTCAAGGTCAGATGATGATGCCGCCCAGTTCCAGCTTGCTCCTCGTACTTCAGCGCCTGACTTGTCCGCTGCAGCCCCGCCGACCAACCCTTAGGTTTTGGTGTTTGACGCCAAAGGGGGAGAGGGTTTGAGTATGTAGACTCAGGGGGAGCGACTCATTTAGGGGGAGCTAGTTAGCTATTAGTCTATTATATACATTTGGAGTTTTATTTGTGTGATACGCTATTACTATTATGCATTCGTGTGTTTACCTTCATGCATTAAACTATATCTATGTGATAGTGATATCTACGTGATTGTGATATATGACATGTGTGCTCTCTACTTCATAACTATTTATATGTCATATCACTTGTGTTATGCTCATTTGCCTTGCTTCCACGTTTATACTCCGATGCAAATGAGTTTTATTACTTGTACTCATGCTTATTTAATATCTTTTGAGTATATTGTGTTGGCTTGGGTCATACAAGCTTGCCTAACTCTTTTGTTCTTATTGGCAAAAGCTTATATGATCCAAGCATGATAAAAACCTCAACTCTTTCACACACTCGAGGTGGTATTGTCATCAATCACCAAAAAGGGGGAGATTGAAGGCATCTAGGCCCCTTGTTGGGTTTCGGTGATTAATGACAATACAAGATTACTATGACTAATGTGTGTTTTGCATAGGCAATTAAGTTAGGTCATGGTAATGGAGATCGATTGGGCAATCATGGATATCATGCCCCTACGATGGAAATCATTTCGGTTTTCAAAGGATAGACGACAAGGTTAAGGATGACTAGTTCTAAGTGTCGATTGAAGTTGGAGAGACACTTAGAGTAGTTTAGGACTTTGTTTTCCCTTTGGCTGTACTATTAAGGGGGGTATGGACGGGTAGCTTGACCTAGGTGAGTCTAGTGAGTTAGGTGTGGTGCACACTTGCTAAGTCTAGCACTAGGTAGCTCCAACAAAGCCCTTAGATCCTTTGGAGCAAACTTCATTCACGTATGATCGAAGGTTGGAACTGAATGGAGGGTCAAATACTGACCGGACGCTGGCTCCGGTGCGATCGGACGCTGGCCGCAGGGTCTGGTCAGTTTATTTGACCAAGGAGATTGCGTCTGGTGCGACCGGATGCTGAGTGGTGGAGTGACCGGACGCTAAGGACCAGTGTCCCGTCGACTCCAGTAAGGTTCCAGAAGAGTGAATCTGCGACCGGACACGTCCGGTCAATTCTGATCGGACCCTAAGGATCCAGCGTCCGGTCGAGTACAGTAAGCATCCAGTGAGGGAAAAATAGGACCGGACGCCTCCGGTCAGTGGTGATCAGACCCTACTAGCGTCCGGTCAACACTTAAACACTGGTGTGCAGGTTGAACTGACCGGAGCATCCGGTCAACATGACCGGAGCGTCCGATCACCCCGCAGAGGCACATAACGGTTCGTTTTTCAGGCTGTCTTATAAATATAAGCTCCATTCGTGTGTGGAGTCACTTTTGCTCATTTCAACAGCTGAAACACACCTTAGAGAGTGCCAAGAAGAGCATGGTCCTAGTGAGGTGATTGAGATTTGAGAATCCCAAATAGAGCCCTCATTAGTGAGATCAAGAGTAGCAAAGTGTGCATCCACCCTTCTCCCTAGGCTTGTCGTGGTCAAGTGAGAGTTCGTGCTTGTTACTCTTGGTGATCGCCATCACCTAGACAACTTGGTGGTGATTGGAGAACTTGGTGATCATCCGGAGAACTTGTGGATGACCCAACTCAAGTTGTGAGCGGTTGTGGGTGATTCACCGTGACGGAGTGTCGAAGAATCAACCCGTAGAGAGCACTTGATCCTTGCGCGGATCAAGGGGGAGCTACACCCTTGCACGGGTGCTCCAACGAGGACTAGTGGGGAGTGGTGACTCTCCGATACCTCGGCAAAACATCGCCGTGTTTCCTCTCCTCTCTTTACTTTGAGCATTTACTTTGAGCATTTCAATTCTTATCATTTACATTCCTAGAATTGCCATGCTAGAGTAGGATTGGAACTAGGTTGCTAAACTTTTGTGCGTTAGATCAATAGAAACACTTCTCTAGGCACAAGGGGTTAACTGGGCTAACCATAGGACTTGTTTATTGCGAAGAAATTTAGAATTAGCCCAATTCACCCCCCCCCTCTTGGGCATCTTGATCCTTTCAATGATCACATGAAATAATGAGATGGCCACATGTGATGATGATCAAGTGTTCAACTTGGAAAAGAAGAAAGAGAAAAACAAAACCCAATGGAGATCAAGGCAAAGGTATAAATAGGGTTTTGTTTCGGTGATCAAGACACTATAGAGAATGTGATTATGTTTAGGATAGATGGCTGTACTATTAAGAGGGGTTCTTAACTAGACAATTCTGTCATCTAGTGCCACTAGGTGTTGGACTTCATGCATTGCATTTAGGCCTAGTGCACATCGGAGAGCAAGCAAAAATATTTATTGAAATTATTTGAGAAATGCTAACGTGACTCTAAAATATTTTGAGAAAACACTTTGAGAGTTAGCAACGCTTGCAAAGGAGTGTTAGACTGCTTGTAAATCGAATCAAGAATCAAAATCATAGCGAACGGAGGTGTTTGCCTCGGGGTGGTCACCGCCCTGGCCTTTCCGGTGACCAACTGGCTGAGGCAGAGAAGAGCTAGTGTTGGGGCTGGCACCGCCACTGTTCTGATGGCACCGCCACCCCTAGGGTGGTGCTCACCTGGAGGTGGCCGAGAGCAGCGAGTTGGAGGGCGGTCATCGGCGTATCCGGTGTACACCGCCATGTGCACGGCGGTGCACCGCCATGGGTGCGGTGGTGCACCGCCCCTTTTATCCAAAGAGCTAGGAAAACAGGGGGCTCGACAGGGTAGTCACCGCCACCCCTATAGTGGTGCCACCGCCACCCTGTCCGATGCCCCAACGACTAGTTTGTGACCGTTAAAATTCGACCATTGGGCAGGTCACCGCCATGTCTGGTGCCTAGCACCGCCATGTCCTGTGACCTCGCAAAAATAGCTCCAAGGGTATAATGACTCTATTTGCTTGTGTGGCTATAAATAGAGGGTGTGGCCAGCCTTGGCCACTCTCTTGACACTTCATACACTTGTGCACACCCTTTGGAAGCTGAGCAACACCCTCCACTCATTTGTTTAATCGATTTCATCATCTTGAGTGAGTTTGGAGAGCCTCTAGTGCATTGCATTGAGTTGCATCATCTTGTGGCACTAGTTGGGTGATTTGGGCTGGTTGTGAGCTTGTTACTCTTGGTGTTTGCCGACACCTAGACAACCCGGTGATTGGAGGATCGTTGAGCGGAGTTGGTGATTGTCTCCGGCCTTGATCGGTTGCTTGTGAGAGGTCTTGTACCTTCCCCGGTGGAGCGCCAAAGGCAACTCTAGTAAATTGCTCATGTTATTGAGCTACCTCACTTGTGGGTAGGTTCTTACGGCGCCCCTTGTGGTGGGCTAGGTGTGTGATACCTATTAGTCACCGAACCACCAAGTGTTGGTCGACACAACAGGGACTAGCATGCCGGTGATTGGTCATCTTCATATTGTGATTGGTTCATTCCTCGACGCGGAGGTATAATCACCCTACTCACTCCATTCACTTTCCCACAAACTAGTTGTAGCAAGCTCTTTAGTGTGGCTAGAATTGAGAGCTTGCTTTGTGGTTTAGTTTTATCTAGTGGAGCTCTTTAGTGTAGCTTTCTTGAGAGCTCTTAGTGAGTAGCAACATAGCCTTGTTGTGTGCCTAGTGATCATAGCAACTAAAATTGTTGGGATAGGTGGCCTGCAACCCTTGTAGAGCTAGAGGAAAAATTGCATTACACCATTTGTTGTACTAATCAATTACTCTAGTCAATTTATAGAGTTTTAAATAGGCTATTCACCCCCCCCTCTAGCCATATTAGGACCTTTCAGTGGGCTCCCACTCCGAGGCTGAAATCAATCAGCCCTGGCCTCTCCCTCTGTGAGACCCAACCCATTGGACCAGTTGGGCCGGATAGAATTCTGGTACTGTAGCTACGAAAAACACTATAGCGACGAAAGTTAGTACCATATTGGAAACTAAAGGAGAGCTGAACCAAGTTAAAAAGTCTGGACCTGGGAGGTTGTTAACTCTAGATCGATCCTTTTGCGTGAAGCGAGGACGAACAACGTAAGAGAGTTATTTAGCAAGTGTGGTTCATTCAATGTGTAGAGTGGGCCTTTGCCGTCTTTCCGGGTCAGGGTGTTACAAATGGTAATCAGAGCTAACTCTCGTGGTTTCACGGACGTATGGCTTGGGAGCTTGGACAGGTTGCGCATGGCTCTGCAAGAGCATGGCACTTGGGCCAGGGAGCTAGGAATACGAACGTGGCCAAGAGAGTCGATCCTAGATATTTGTCCTGCTAGGGTAGCTTGGTTCAGCATTCGACGAGGACGTCAAATCCTTTGAGGGTGGATGGATGTGAGACCCATCCCATTGGGCCAGAATGAATTTGGGTACTGTAGTTGCGGAAAACACTATAGCGATAGAAGTTAGTACCATGCTGGAAACTGAAGGAGAGCTGAACCAAGTTAAAAAGCCTGGACCTGGGAGGCTATTAACTCTGGATCGATCCTTTTGCGCGAAGCGAGGATGAAAACGCAAGAGAGTTAATTAGTAGGTGTGATTCATTCAACGTGTAGAGTGGGCCTTAGCCGTCTTCTCAGGTCGGGGTGTTACAAATGGTAATCAGAGCCAACTCTTGCGGTTTCACGGATGTGTGGCTTGGGAGCTCGGACAGGTTGCGCATGGCTCTGCAAGAACATGGCACTTGGTCTAGGGAGCTGGGAATACGAACGTGGCCAAGAGAGTTGATCCTGGACATTTGTCCTACTAGGGTAGCTTGGTTCAGCATTCGACGAGGACGTCGAATCCTTTGAGGGTTGGTGGATGTGAGACCCATCCTATTGGGCCAGTTGGGACAGACTAAATTCGGGGGTACTGTAGCTGCGAAAAACACTATAGAGATGGAAGTTAGTACCATACCGAAACTGAAGGAGAGCTGAACCAAGTTAAAATTCCTAGACCTGGGAGGCTGTTAACTCCAAATCGATCCTTTTGTGTGAAGCGAGGATGAAAGCGCAAGAGAGTTAATTAGCAGGTGTGGTTCATTTAATGTGTAGAGTGGGCCTTAGCCATTTTCCTGGGTCGGGGCGTTACAAATGGTAATCAGAGCCAACTCTTGCGGTTTCACGGACGTGTGGCTCGGGAGCTCGGACAGGTTACGCATGGCTCTGTAAGAGCATGGCACTTGGGCTGGGGAGCTAGGAATACGGACGTGGCCAAGAGAGTCGATCCTAGACATTTGTCCTACTAGGGTAGCTTGGTTCAGCATTTGATGAGGACGTCAAATCCTTTGAGGTTGGGTGGATGTGAGACCCAGCCCATTGGGCCAGTTGGGCCAGACTAAATTCAGCATTGTAGCTATGAAAAACACTATAGCGACGAAAGTTAGTACCATACTAGAAACTAAAGGAGAGCTGAACCAAGTTAAAAGCCTAGGCCTGGGAGGTAGTTAACTCCGCATCGATCCTTTTGTGCGAAGTGAGGACGAAAGCGCAAGAGAGTTAATTAGCAGGTGTGGTTCATTCAACGTGTAGAGTGGGCCTTAGCCGTCTTCCTGGGTCGGGGCGTTACAAATGGTAATTAGAACCAACTCTCACGGTTTCACAAACGTATGGCTCGGGAGCTCGGACAGGTTGCGCATGGCTCTACAAGAGCATGGCACTTGGGCCAGGGAGCTGGGAATACGGACGTGGCCAAGCGAGTCGATCCTAGACATTTGTCCTGCTAGGGTAGCTTGGTTCAGCATTCGACGAGGACATCGAATCCTTTGAGGGTTGGTGGATGTGAGACCCAGCCTATTGGGCTAGTTGGGCCAGACTAAATTCAGGGGTACTATAGCTGCAAAAAACACTGTAGCGATGAAAGTTAGTACCATACTGGAAACTGAAGGAGAGCTAAACCAAGTTAAAAAGCCTAGACCTGGGAGGTTGTTAACTCCGGATCGATCCTTTTGCGCGAAGCAAGGACGAAAGCGCAAGAGAGTTAATTAGCAGGTGTGGTTCATTCAACGTGTAGAGTGGGCTTTAGCCATCTTCCCAGATCGGGGCATTACACCCTCCCCCTATGTTGCAAATGTATGCTTCAAGTGTTTCAGATGTTATCAGATGTATATATGTTGCAATTGTTTCATATGGATGTTGCAAAAGTAGATCAGGATGTTGCATAAGTTGCAAGTGTTTCAGAGGCATGTTGTAATCGTTTGTTCAAAATGTTTCATCTATTTTAGACGTATGTTGCAATCGTTTTTGATCTGGACATTGCACATGTTTCACATATATGTTGCAAAAGTATGTTCGAAATGTTTTAGCTGTTTCAGTCTTATGTTGCAATAAGTGTTTTCATGTTGCAAGTTTTATGTGTTTTATTTGGATGTTGCATATGTTTCACACACATGTTGCAAGTGCATGTTTCAAATGTTTCATCTGCTTCAGACATCTATTGCATTCAAGTGTTTCATGTTACAAGTATTTTTGTATTTCAAAGGTATGTTCAGAGTCATGCGGACACGGCTCAAGCGCCGGGGGAAGGGGCGCACAGTGCACCTAGGGTCCTGCGGACGGGCCGTGCTCATCCTCATCCTGGCTCCCGGGTCCTGTCTGCACACAGAGAGAGGAGGGTGTCAGGGGGAAGGAGCGGCGGGCGCGGGACGAGGCGAGAGGCGGATGGGGGTGGGGTACGCATGTGGGGCGGGACGAGGCGAACAGGGATGGACGTGCGCGTGCAGAAGCGAACGGCGCAGCCGCAGGCGCTGGTAGGCGGGCTGGCGACCAAAGCTAGGGTCACGCGATGGTATTTTCTAAGGGGTCGTTCTGCTAGGGCGTTTGGTGGGAGTGCGCCTAGGTTACCGTCCGACGTAATTCTATCCCATCGGACGTCCGAGCACCAGCAATTCCCTTTTAAGTCTGCATGGATAGTCGACACACACCCTTTATGTTGGTGCCATTTTGAAGTTGCCTGATTGTTGGCTCACATCCGTGTTGGTAGATGCTTGAAATACAATGGTAGATTTTGGAATTCAAATTTTTGACCCCAAAATCTCAGAGTTTAGAACAAATACTTGAATCTGTAAATAACATCAGATAAAAATATGTTTAACATAAAAGTTGTAGACCATATTGAGAGCAGCAATTTTGGTGTAGATCATTTGAATCTCGAAATTAAAAAAATTTAAAATGAATATTTAGTCCACTAAATGATCTTAGGATGTCAAATTCAAAGATGTAAATCTTAATAGACCATGTTAACACTGAGATCATTTGAAAAATTCAAAAATTTGAATTTTTAAATCTAATAACTTAAAATAAGTATTTGAGCATCTCATATATAAAAGAATTATATCAACTATAAAGTTGTAGGTGATATAGAGCTCTATAGTTTTGATATAAAGTTTTTATTTATATGACTTCATATGAAAAGGTTATGATTATTTTATATAAGACAAAGATAGAGACCACCTAACAAGTGGCCCAATTACCACTTAAGCAAAACCACCTAAGAAACCACTTTGAAATAATCAAAGGGGCTATTGTGTCCAGTTTTGAAAGTTGAGGTATGTTTGTTGTTTGGTATTGAAGTTTCAGTGGGTTTTTCAAATTTAGTAACTAGTTTAGGAAGGTAAATTGGACTCTACTCTGATGAAAACAGTTTCTGCTTTTGACGCCCTGGGCTGGATCAGAAACCAAGCAGCACAAGGCCTGCTCCAGGCCCACTTACGGGACCTTCTCCGGCGTGCGCTCTCTCTCTGTCTCCAGGCCCACGTACGCCCTCAGAGTCTGTCTCCATCTGCTCTCTCTCTCTCTCTCTTGTTCACCCCCGTGCGCTCTCTCACTGCCGTGGCGACGACTGAGCGACCGCCGCCGCCGCCGTACGCCAGGCGCCAAGGCCTTCGTCGAGATCTTAGCCGGCCATGAGCACCCACTAGGTCTGCTAACGCCCTCTCTTCCCTTTCTGCTGTGCGAAACCGAGCACCCAAACCCTAAGCTATTTGGTACTCGGATTTTATCTAACTTCGGTTTGGGAGCAGATGCCTTAATTTCTGCTGTTCTTCTATGTTGGGAGTAGTAGGACAAACTCCAGAGTGATCTCACCAGTCACCATGAATGTTCTTCTATGTTGGGAGTAGTAGGAGTACAAATTTATACTTGCCAATTCTATGAAATTCTGCTGTTTTAGCTGTTAAGTTAGAGTATTGCAGGTTCACTCAGTTGGCATGTTGCATAATACAGTATTATCTCAGAATGTTTATGAGAACAGCAAAGTAATTTAAAACTTTGTATCAACTTATCTACAGATGGAAACTGGAAAAGATGCTGTCCTAACTATGTTGGCACTTGACATGTGTTATGTAATGGGTAATGGACTCTTTTTTTTTTTTTGCTTTTCTGCCCCTTTTATTTTCAATTTTTTCAAAAGTGCGTTTGCTCTAACGTGTAGATCTGTTTTTTATTCTGTGGGTAATGCACATTATGTAATACCTAGATAATTTAAAGTGACACTCTGGAGTTTGTCCTATATACTATATGTCTAGAGGGGAATAAGTTGTTTTAACTTGAAATCATGCCATAGAGTATAATAGTTTTAGAAATCCAAATATTAGGTTCAGATAAATAAACTGCCTTATATCCTGAATTTTGCCCCCCCAAAAAAAGTTTGACACTGGTGAGGTTTTTGAGTTGATTGCCTTTGGCTTTCTTGCTAGGCATATTAAATTCATTTAGGTCCCAGGTGGTGAGATTTAAGGGTGCACTGTAATTAAACATGATTCTGGTGTTACGTTGGACCATCACCTTGCCAAATATAGTGTTTGTGTACTCCTATATTTCTTTGCGAGCATCAAATGAAATCCATGTATGTTAATCGTCCTAATCGTGGAAGGCATGTTTCAGGAACTCATGCCTAGTAAAGTAGTAATCATATACATATAATTAGTTGGTCACTTAATTGCTGCTAACAGATGATCCTTCTTGGGAACAATGAACTGTTTATGTTAAATATGTTTCATTAAGATTCACAAGAGCTGTTCTTCAATCTGATTTATAACTTTGGAGTTGTTGAACCTGCTAAACCAAAATTGTCAAAATCTCAAATCCTGAACCAGATTGGAGCACATAGGACATTGCAAAATTGCAGAATCATTTTAATGTCTAATATAGGAAGTAGTTTAGTGGCCAGGGGTTCCAGCATTCCCATTAGCAAAAACACAATAATCCAACATGTTGCAGTGCTTCAAACAATTTCCATGAAAAATCATGTATGTAAGGTACATAAAGCAAGTAATCTGACAAAAAATTGATTTCATTCATCTTTGATATTATGATTGTAAAAACACAAATGGTACTGTTAGAACATCATGAAAAATACCAGATTGAAAGCTTGTCAGTTTCGTTTCTTAATATCTAGGATGGATTTTACATTTTTTTATTAATGCAACATCATGGAAAGGAGGTGTGCTGGTGTGTTGTATGTTTCTCTTATTCTATTATATAATGCAATGATACGCAGTTCTCCTACCTGTTCAAGAAAAAAAATACATCGGTATTTATGCAGGTTTACTGAACTTTGTATGTACATATTTTGACGAACTTTGTATGTACAACATACATTGGTATTAATGCAATATTGCTCAGTATTTTGAAATGTTCCATCACAATATGAGGTACTGGTGGTCAAAGATTAGACACTTTGATACGCTTTTGTTAATAGCTTACTTGTTCAGTAGAGGAGAGGCTTGGTCCTATTACCAGCATGATTGTTTTAAATAAACCAGGTTGGTATCTTTGAAAATTCATGTAATACTGTGTTTTGTTTGGTTGATTATTCTTTTGTTTCGGAGATGATTTTTTGTGATGCTTAGTGCCTTATATGTGCAAGGCGTTAAGATTTTTATGTTAGGTTATATAGTGTGCCAGTCTGACTTCATTGTGTGTTTGATAAATCAAAAGGGATTTTCTTGTCTTCTGCATATAGCCCTGAATAATATTATTAATATTTTTATTATTAACTCTACCATTTCACTTCGAAACTGCAGGAGTATATTCTGTGCCAATGAAATGTCTGCCTCTGAAAACCAGGCTGCTGAAGCCAGAATGGACACAAGTGCCAGGAAAATTGTCCCAACTGGGAACAAAATCCGTATTCGTTTACCATTACCACTGAGAAAGAGGTTGGCTGAAGGCCTTCAGACCATGAGCACAGGATTGCCTGAGGATACGAAAAAACACGCTGCTAAGGAAGTACCTGAATATACTAATGACACCGCCGAAAACACCACATTTGTTGACACTGAACTGAAGATTGAAAAGGTAAGCACCAAGCCCCCTAGTATCAAATTATCAACAGATGGAAACCTGAAAACCATGTCTAAAGACAGACTATGTGAACAGGCAAACAGCAACAACTTGTGCAAAACCATGTCAAAGGACAGAGTGTGTGAAGAGGCTAATTTCATTGTCCCAGGCCTGAATCTGACAACCACTGCTGGCATGCAAGATAACACAGAAAGCATTTGCCCTGTAAGGAAAGGGTCATGTGAAGAGGGACACACAGACATTATGAGCAATGGGCTGCCTCCTGAGAGCAGCAAAACATCAAAGAAGGAAGCATGTGTAGGAGCCATGGACAGCACCCCAAGCATGGAACTTTCAATCACAAGAGTGCAAGGTGAAGTGGAAAAGAACGACTCCACTACTAAACCCTGTGAAGCTGCTAGTGAAAATATCCTAAGCAAGAAGCTACTCTATGAGACAAACAGCAACACCTCAAGGAAGAGAGTAACTGAAGAAGCTAAGATCAACAACCCAAGCAAGAACCTGAAAACCTCTGCAGGGAAGTGTGGAGAGGCAAATGACTGTTTCCCAATCAGAAGACCCGCTGATCAATCTAATGACAAGAAATTTAGCAAAAAGATGCGTACCTCTGCAGTGCAAGCTACTGACACCAGCCATAACACTTCCGGACTGAAACTTCCTACCTCTGTTGGCCTGGCTGTGGAACAAAGTATCAGCACTGCATTCTTGGAGGCCACAAAAGTGTATAAAGAGTTTGAGGAGAAGGTTAAGAGAACTGTATACCTTGACAACTTGTCTCGCCTGGCTACAGATGCAGTCATTACGATGGCTTTGAACCAGTTTGGTAATGTCAAAAGCGTCAGTTTTCTGACCAACTATACAGTTCCATTTGACATTCCCCAATCTGCATTAGTAGAAATGGAAACTGAGAAGGATGCTGAGTCCGTGGTCAACATACTAGATGAGTTCCCATTCATGCTGTCTGGGATGCCAAGGCCTGTGAGGGCGAAGCATGCCACAGCTGAAATGTTCAATGACCGTCCACGGAAACCTGGAAGGAAGTTAGAATTCCATTGGGTGGGCCCTACAGACCCTGATTGTCATAATGTCAGAAAGTTTAAGTTGATGTCCAAGAGGCATGAGTTGGAGAACTTAGCACTAATCAAGGTAAAATTCTTGTTCTTGGTTGGCGGCTTGGCTTCTAAACCGTCATCAGTTCCAAATTTGATGAACTTGAATAGTAGCTATCATTCTATCACAAATAAGTTTTTAGAATAGAATCTTATCACTAAAACTCACACTTCAGAAGTTTTTACAGCAGTAAAATTTGAGCGCAAAACAATGTTATCTGGGTCATGTGACCTGTCACAGTCCTTGCATGTGATGTGCCTTTTAATTTGCTTCATTTGGCAATGTGCTTGTATCGTTGAATCCTTGTAGAATGAACTGCAAGAGGAGGCACTGCTCGCAAAGCGTCAGCAGGACAATCTGAATTGTCATTACAGGAAGCTTGAGACTGTAGACAGCGTGATTATGAATGGCGGGCTCAATCGCCTGACTCACATTTACAACCTCCGTTTCGATGAAATGTATTGAGAGTGTCAGGTGTACATGGCCCTGTTTTGACCTCGGAACATATCTGTTGGTGGAATTGAGCTGGGAATATGATGTCAGGATCTGATTAAAGTCTGTTTTAATGCTTTTTAGTCTGTTGGCATCGAAGTATCTGTGTTACATAGTTTTTTTACATATCCTAGTTTGGACCACATAGGTCTAGCTCCCTGGTTTTCGGCATGGCATTGAACAATCAGCTGATGGAGGAATTACTGAATATTGGGTGCTCAAATTACTGAATATTGCTATATCTTTAGGCCCCTTTTAGAATGGAGGAAAAAAAATTCCTGTTCTTGCGTTTTGCTATGAAATTATTATAGGATCACAATGAAATTATTGCTATATCACAATGCAACATACTGTATTATTCAGCTCAAAGCCTCAAATAATAAACGGACCTATAACATCATTATAGGATCAGACCATACTTTTTGACATGTTCTTCGTACTTTGATCCATTGCTGTACCTTCCATCAACAATTAAATATATAGCTATGGCATACGTTTGGGATTGCAGAAGTCGCAGTTGGCCCTACACTCGTTCAACGTCCTATGGCAATATTGTTTCCGATTTCCATCCGGGCAGCAGCAGCACTTATCGAAATGAGGATGGAAGTAATTGCATGTCTCCTCAGCGCAAAAAATCAGCTTAACCTTTGTCTTCTCATCTGATAATGTGGAGTTGATAGCACCAATAGGGTGACGACCTATGGAATATTTGTGTGAATTTATCAGTATAAGGTCTTGTTTAGATGTATGTGTATTCACTTCAATCCACATGTGTTGAAGTAAAATGGAATGAAATTTAGTTTAGTTCAACTTCAATATATGTAGATTGAGACGAATATATACGTATCTAAACAAGGCCTAAGAGTAGTATAAAACATAAGCTTAAGGATAAGATAAGACAGGTTGGCCACATATACCACACGTACACTGGCCATGTTCGCTTCTCTTATAATCCGTTTTTTCACCTTGTTTTTTCAGCCGGAACAGTGTTTTTCTCTCGCAACAAATCAGCCGGAACAAGGTTTCGGTTTGTTTTTTCAGCGAAGTGAACGGGGCCACTGTGTTGGCAATGCTAGGGATCCAATGAGAATGGTGAAAAGGAACATGGCCTTGACGCTTTTGTCCATCGTATTCGACCTTAGTCGCAGGGGAGCTGAAATGCGCCAATGGCTGGGTTGGACACGAGCAGTGAGTAGCGAGGGACTCCTCGATTGCCTTTATATAGGACTTGTTTGGATCCATTAGCACTAAAATTTAGCTAGCTAATAGCTGCTATTTTTTATCTAGCTAATTTTTAGTAGGGGAGTGTTTAGATGCACCCGTTAATAGCTGCTAATAGGTGGTTGGATAGTGAGTTGATGAAGGTACATATAAACTATTAGCAATTACAAATCTATCAATGGAACTAATAGTTAGCAAACTTCCAGCTAATAATTAGCATGTTTGTTTAGATCTATTAGTATTAATTTTAGCTGCTAATTTTTAGTGCTAATGGATCAAACATGCCTATATACATAATATATCACTAGTAGCAGTAATTTCGCAAAACACTAGTTTTAAGGAGCAATAAACGGCATTATTTGCTCAGTTGGCCATGCATTCTGTGTCTCCTCCCAAGCAGCATGCAAGCAAGCATTAATCATGCTATTTAGTACGTACAATGGGATGATCAGACATTTGCCCTTAGAATGGGATGATCAGACATCAATATCAATTTTGTTTCTTATAATGACGTCATTGAATAGTAATAGTTTCCTGAGCGATAATAATAATTTCCAGAGCAATAATATTTTTGAATCTCTGCTTTCAAAGTGGAAAAATAACACAAAACATCTGTACATATCCAGCCATCTCGACACCAAATTCAGGATTGCGAACAAACTAATCTGGAAAAAAGGCTAATACAATGAACTACTAAAGTATAATAAAAAAATGTATACTGCTAAAGCCCGCCAGGTAAAAAAAAAGAGGAAATACCACGAAAGAATGAAGAGCTTCCGTTTATCTATATTATATGAATTATCATTAGCAGCGTCACTCATCAAGGTCAAAATCATCATCAGAGCCACACTCAAGAAACGAGCCAATAGACTTGCGAAAGATGATAAATGACTTGTCATCCTGCGACAAATGAAGCAATGAAATTGAAATGTGAAATCAGTACTGGAATCTGAAAGACCCAAACTCCGAAATTTGGATTATCAGAGGAAGATACGGTGCCAACGGAGCAAGCAGATGTAAATATATGTTAAGATGTACCTGCTTCACCCTTCTGACAGATTGTTCCGCATGTGTTACCTTCTCTGAGAATGTTTTGTCAAGTTCAGATAACGTGTTGGTCTCTGTCTTCCCTGGTTGAAAGAATGATGATAGTCAGTCAGGTAAACAACGGTCCATCGCACAAAAATTGGCAAGTCATCCTACTACTTACTATGATGTTCATACTTCTCAAGCAATTTCTTCTTCTCAACTTCAACTTTTGAGAACAGGTCTGCAGATAAAGTATACAAAGATTTCAGTTGATAGGCTAATATTTTTGTCAAGCCATGCTTTTTAAAGGCACATAATTCAAGTTCATTCGTATAAATAGCAACAAAAAGCAACTTCAGTAAACAAAGCACACAGGTTTATTCGAAGGTGTACTCTAAATTCAATCATGAATTAATTAACAAATCAAGTATCCTGGCCAGTAGCTTGTTTTAGAAAGAAAAAAAGAGCCGCGCTTCATGTGTAAGTGAAGAAATTGGTGAGAAGCAACCATCACAGGCGCTCTTGTTTGACCTACCTCTGAAAGTCTGCATGTGAGCATCCTTTTCTTTACAGAACGTATCATATGTTTCCTGAAACTTGCTGTACTCTTCGTTCAGTGAACTCTCACACTGCTGAAGTACAAATCTTGTGTCATTTTAGAACAAAATAAAACCCTGGAATACGAGTTGTTATGAATACCTCTTTGGAAGTGTTAGACAGTACTTTTAGCAAATTCTGTCTGCATGCACAAATAGAACACAGATTAGTGTGTTCTCACTGAAGATGAATATTTTTGTTTAGTTCTTTGTAAGTTATAACTGGCTTCAGATGTTCTCAGTAAGTTAATGGGGAAAAAATCATGAGGATGTGGAATATCAAATACCTTTCCTCCTCAAATTTCAGCTGGGTTTCTTCTAGCATAGTCTGAATATCTGCTGCCACACTACAGGTTAAGAAAACAATTAACAACAAACTCTGGTGATACAGATGAAGGAACAAGACTTTCAGATATCGTAGACCACGCATTTAGCCTACTCAGGAGCGAAAAATTCGACCAATCACATAGATAAACTCACTCTTACAATTACGATACTACAGCTATCATGTGAAACACTCTCCTGTTGTCTACAATTTTGAAGTGCTGTTTTAAATAGAAAGTGGAAAGATAATACTATGTGCCTTGATTGCATAAAAGGAAAAGTATCTTGATTTCCCACGATTAACAGAAAAATTCATAACAGAGAAATCCAACAGGCTCTTGCTGCATTGCAAGAGTAATATTACTTTAGGAAGAAATTCAGACCACAAGCTATGTGCACAGCAATATCAACAAAACAACCAAAGATTAATCCAAGAAACAGAAAGCTCCATACACAGGACTACACAACTGTCAAAAATACTGCCTTATTTCCCTTCCATTCACTACAAATTACAAAATCGTGAGTCTTTTCAAGTTCTTTTGCCAAAACTGCATTGAAGCCTAAAAGGTAGCACAATTGCATGGACTGCAGATAGGGCCAGATTTCACCAGCAATATGCGAAATCATATCAAAAACTGCCGAATGTAAATATGCAATCGGGCAATAGTCAGTGCAATCGCAAGTCATCAGCATCATGGAAAACATTGATATTAACAAAGATTTAAGCGATTAGCCCAATTGTTTGCAGAATCACGAGGAGATTCGGAGTCCTCCAGGTTTGCAACTCACCTAGCAACGATCTGCTCACAGATCTTCTGCCCGTCCTTGTTGGCCCCGCCCTTGATAAGCCGCAGCAGGCACACGATCTCCCTGAGGTCACTGCCGCCGCAACCACGGAATTGAACATCTCAAATCATGCCAGGACCCAGGAAACGAAGGAGAAACAGAACGTCCGCAATCCAACGAGCTACAAATCGAAAGAGGAATATTCTAGAGCGACCCCGTGAGCGAGGGGAGGCGCTGAGGTGAGGCAGGCCGTACCTGACGAGGTCCCCGTCAGAGTCAGAATCGGAGTCGCCGCCGGAGGAGGAGACGTCAGAGTGGGCCGGCCGCTTAGCCGGGCTCCGAGTGCCGCCCGTAGCGGCCATCCGTTCTCCACCGCTGCGGTGAGTCGTCGCCGGTGGCGTCCCTGGACGCTCGGTGGAGGTGGGAGTGAAAAGGCAGAAAAGCGAGGAGGCGACAATTTCAAATTTCGGAATTCCGCTATTGTGAAGGCTGGGCCCCGTGAAAATTGTGAGGGATTTATTGGGCCGAATCTTGCTCCGGCTTCAAGTCCACTGAGATTTCCATGGGCTTCATAGCCAGGCAAACGGTTTAGGTTTAGGGTCTGTTTGGTCGCTAATTCTCTAAGAAATGATTCTCTGATTGAAAATGTTTCTCTATGATATCTATGCATAAAGTGACTCTGTATGTGGAGTGAATCAGACGAAGCTACTTTTTCAGCTCCCAACCTCTTAGCTCAGGGTAGCTGTCACACCCTAAAATTTCAAGTTTAGGATGTAAATAGGAAACACTAGATAAAATAAATAATTATGATATTTTAATAAAATTTATCAAGCTTTATTTAAGTAGTTAAAATTAATAGAGAGAAAATTTGATTTTATATTTTTTCTTATAATTTAACTTGATTGTTGGATTCCATGCCTTTGCGTTAATTTTCTCATGCGCAAAATAAATTTAAAATTTTCATTTAAGTCTAGAATAGGTTTTCCTTATTTACCACAAATAAATTATCTAAAGTTTGTTTTAGAAACTATTTTTTAAAATGAGTTAAAATTTGACTTTTCAAAGCCTTTGAAAATGTATTTTAAAAGCATTTCAAAATATATTTGAAAAAGGCTTCAATAATATTCTATTTTTCAATTTCACAAAAAATAGTTTTCAAAATCTTCCAAAAATGGAACTTTTAAAATAAAACTTAAATATGTGCTAATTTTTTTTGAAATAGTTTGGTACAAATATATCTCTGAAAAGGGTTTAAAAATATGTGAGTTGTTTTTAAAATTCAAAAGTTTGAAATATTTGAAAATTACATTGCAAAAGGGTTTCAAAATATGGGAGCATCGTTTTTTTGTGTGTCTTGGGAGGGGGGCATTGTCCCACTAGTATATTGTCTCTTATATTAGTTGTATGATTTGGAGACAAAGTGGAGGATGGTACTCCCTCTGTCCCAAAATATTTGACGATCTAGATTTAGATTTGGACACGGGAATTAAGGAGGATTAAAAAGTGTGGTGCACAGAAAACGAGAAGGAGAGATAATGATGGGAAAAGAAACAGTGTGTTGGTAGAAGATAAATGTGCATTGAGAAGTGAGAAGCTCAAGTATTTTAAGACAAAATTTGAATCCTATATCGTCAACTATTTTGGGACTGAGGGAGTAATTTATTTTGAGTCAAATACTTTTAGATTTTATCTCGCCTAGGACCTCCAAATTAATAGGACATGTACTCTGCTGGTTCTCACGAGGAGAAAGTTCCATCATGCAAACTTTTTACATACTTGTAATTTTTTGTTTTAGAAATGTTATAGTCTTATTCATTAGACAACAAATAGTAATTCCTAATACTAACTAAATATGGAAGCATCGTTTTGTGTGTGTCTAGGGAGGGGGCATTGCCCCCTCTAGTGTTTTGTATCTTGTCTTAGTTGTTTGATTTTGGTGATAGAATGGAACAAGAACAAGTTACTCTATTTTGAGTAAACTACCCTCAAACCTCTAAATTATTAGAATGGGTTCTATTTGTCCAGAGAGGGGGCCTTTGTTTTCCGTGCACGCTAGGATATTATAAGAAGAAGATGGTTCTATTACCTCTTCCAACATTGGGTTATGAGACTTGATGGCAACACTTACGTTACTGGTTATCACCGTCAGTCTAAACTTTTGGACTTCAATATTTTGATGGAGTACAAAAATAATTGTAACATCTCTTTATGTTTTCATCACTCTAAAGTTGTAGGAAGACTTTTCATGATGTGAATCAAGTATAAACCTAGGGCTTCTCCCTATACAAACAAGACAAGGGAATATTTTTGTTCCTTTATCAAATAAAGTCTCATTTATGAGCTTTTACCACTTTGAGGTCAAGATGTTCCTTTATCAAATAAAGTCTCACTTATGAATTCTTTTATTTGACAAGAAAGAATTTAATATTTAGATAGAAAATGCTATAATTGTCTCCTAGTAGTAGATTGATTATGTGTCATGAAACTTGATTGGAACAATCGATAGCTTAGAGTGACTATCTTATCCATCAACCTCTCAGTAGGTAAGATCTGTTGATGTTGCAACAAAGAAGGGCTTATATTAGAACCACATTCGTCACATAAGAAAGGTGATTTGTTTTAGTGGTTCTTTGATTCTTTAGGCCTTATACAGAGACGAGAGGAAGAATTAAACGTGAAGATATTTCTAATTAAGATAAACATAACTGTGCACAATCATGTTTTTTTTGATAGATATTTGGTGACCGAGACAATCTCTCAATGTTCATCAAGAATACTCCCTTCATTTGTGCTTTTCTAGATTTATTACTTTTGTTTTTTATTTATCTAGACATACTTTATATCTAAGTATATAACACAAGCTATATAGAAAAAGGCAAAACGTCCTATATTTTACAATGGAGGGTGTAATAACCTCTATTCTAGTAGTCAGTCATTTCACAAATCACATGTCCAAAACCAATATCTGGATCTATGATAGCTAGCATTATACTCATTGATTGAAACCAGAGCAAACAACAAAATGAAAAAGAAAAGAAACGTCTTTTGGTTGGGCCATAGAAAAGGAAACCCCTGTTGGTTTTCTAATCCACAGCCCTATACGGCAGCGTGCCTCCACCTTGTTGCAGCAGCACACACCAGAGCAGGGAGGGCACTACACTCTGTGCTGCACTCCTGCTCTGCTCGCAGCCGGGCAACACGCAGCCCTGTCTTCCCTCGACCTCCACGCCAAAACCCCCACACAACCCTAAACCCCCAATGCCCCCGCCTCCCACCGCCGGCCATGCGCCGCCGCCTCTTCCTCCCCATCCCCGTCCCCCTCCGCCACTGCTGCCTTGCCGCCGCCTGCGCGCGTAGCTCCTCCGACCGCGCCGCGATGCCACCCGTCCTCCGCCCGGCTCCCTCCCCTTCCTGCGCCCCGTCTCCGCCGCTCCTGCAACCTGCAGTTCGGGCGCCGGCGGCGCCGGGAAAGAGGCCGGTGTTCCTGCGAGGGAGAGCGTGGAGCTTCTGGGCATCCCCGGGGTCGGGCCGCGGAACCTGCGGAAACTCGTCGATGGCGGGCTCTGGGATCTCGCGCGCCTGAAGCAGCTGTACACTGATAAGGTATATTCACCTCTATCGTTTTTTTTTTCTTGATTTCCATAGCTAAGGAACTTGAAATAGATCCTTGGAATTGCAAAGAACACGCAATGTGGGACTGGATCTTGTACTGAAGGTGTTAGTTCGGCAATGGCTGAGAGAGCCAGTTTCATTTTTCAACGCACAGTTTCAGAGCTGCAGATGTGGCATTCTTGGAAACAGTGAAACGAAACCTGCCATTGAGACTGGCCTTAATGAGAAAACATGCGTTGTCAGGGAAGAGAGCCTGGCATTTATCTCCTGTTCGTCATGCTCAACAGTCAATACCGTGGTAATAGTCGAGTCAGGGGTTGCACCGAAATCCAAAACTGGTATCTGTATCTGTATCCATGGGATTGTCTTTGTTTGCCTCTTATCTGGACAAATGTAGCACTTGGTAAGTTCAGTTCGCCTTAATTTCTTATGATTCCTAAAGTTGCATTGAGGAAGTCCCAAGAGAGCACGCCGCATTGCCAGTTAAAGGTTTCTTATTAGAGCTTCCTGATCCCTAATGCATAATGCAGAGAGTTCCTCCTCTTATTAAATCTTGATGCCTGTTCTCTGTTGCGGTTGCAAATTGAAATCTCAAACACTTGGGCTGGGCATAAGGATTACTTGTTGCATCGTGTGTACTTCTGCCACTTCATTGCCTGAGTCCTGAGATAGCGGAGGTTGATTACAGAGTTAGTTTCAGTTCCTATTGGTTCACTTAGTTATGAAGCTAGGAATATTCAGGAAGTGTTTCCAGAGTGTTACATGATCAAACTGTATGAATGATGGGTTCAGCATGTGGTGTCTTTGATATCATTGTTTTGGCCTTTTGGGAGTGTTTCCGAATACATAAGTGAATGGCTGAATAGATTCCTTACAAAGTCTGTTGTTATGCTTGTCTCTGAGAGCTCTAACAGTTTTTTCTCAAAATGCTGCAGCCTGTGGGTGGGTCTGCTGAGAAGATGGTTCAGTTTTTGCAAAGTTCTGTTGGAATCATTCATAAGAGCCATGCAGAGAGCATAACATCCTTCGTGAAAGACAGTGTTATTGGGGAACTGAAAGAGAAGAGTGAGGTACCTGTCATGCAATCAACCAGGGACAAGAGAATCACCTTTTGTGTTGAGGGAAACATCAGCGTGGGGAAGTGTACCTTCCTACAGAAAATTGCCAATGAGACAGTTGAACTTCGTGATCTTGTGGAAATTGTACCTGAGCCAGTGTCAAAATGGCAGGATGTTGGTCCGGATCATTTCAACATTTTAGGTGCCTTTTACGCGGAGCCATAGAGATATGCCTACACCTTCCAAAATTATGTGTTTGTAACAAGGCTCATGCAAGAAAAGGAGTCCTCTGGAGGATAAAGCCACTTAGATTGGTAGAACGGAGCATCTTCAGTGATCGAATGGTATGCGTTTTTCTTCTCATTGATCCCTTGCTATGCTGTAGACTTGTAACAAACAGTCTTACTGTCGGTGTAGAAAATGATCAACAAGTAAATATTTTTAGTTTTGTCGTACGTTATGATTGAAGGTGGCCTAACACTCAATGACACAGGGTTTATACTGGTTCAGGCAACGAGCCCCATGTCCAGTTTGAGTCGGTCGGTGACTTTATTCCTGAGCCCAGGTGCTCGAAGTTTGTAGTGAGGTTACAAATGAGAGGGAGAAAGATGTGGGGTACAAGAGGTCCGGTTGGACTTCGGTCGGAAGGGCCGAGAGTGACAAGAGCTTCGCTATGAGCTAAGGGTTCAAGCGTATGCTCGTGGTTTCAACCGGGTGGTTCTGTTGTTGTGTGCTAGTGAGCTTGGTCGATCTAATAAATCTAGAATGACCTGAATCTGTTGGGAGAGAGCGCATCCCCTTTTATAGATGAAGGTGATGGCTTTACAAGTGAGAGGGAAGGAGTACGTTTGCTTCTAAGCCTTGTTGCCTACGCCGGCGGGTACATGATGATGATAGACGTCCATAACACTGTTGGATGTCGGATGCACGTGGGAGGTTACGTCGTCTTATACGGGTATGGTAGATGTCGGTACCCGCTATGCTGTTGATGCCCAGAGGCATGTGAGTAGTTTCACCATGTTCACTCGGTATAGTAAAGGCCGGCGCCCACAACACTGTCGACGCTCAGAGGCATGTTGGGGGAGCCTTACCGTAAGGGAGTTAATGGCGCCCACAATACTGTAGGAAAAATATCGGCGTCTACAACACTGTTTGGGCTCTGTTGTGCCAGGGAGGTTGTAGAGTATTGTTTCTGCAGGTGTATAGGGTACGTTCTCTGGTATCGTAGTTTGACTTGTGCGTCCTGCTTTGCTTTCTCCGTCCGTTTTCTGGTCCTTAGCGAGAGGATGTCCCCGGTCGGTCGGTCCCTAGTCGGCTCTGATCGCGCCAGTCGAAGAAAAGCGGTGAGCAGGGATTTGGCGCATCCCCGGTCGGAGACGCAGGTCGGAGTAGAAGGCGGTGCTTTGGCCAAACTTTCCGGTCGGATTGGCCGTCCGGAGCGGGCTGGAGCCCGAAGTGAACGCTCCGGTTGGAGCGGTGGGCTGGAGTCGGAAACGGAAGCTGTTCTTCCTCGGTCAGGCCTTCTGGTCGGTGATTGGAGTGCTCTTCTGGCCTGTCGTTTTAGGTACTTTGGCCAGCCCATGAGTTGTGCGTTGTTTGCAACGACGTCTGCTGGGCTGAGCCTTTGTTTGGGACACCGGTCCGTGAGGGACCCCGGGTTTATGAACCCGACAGGAGCCCCCGAGCCCCTGGGTGATTCGGGTAGAATCGTCTGGGGGATTTTGGTCTTGACGGCGGTGCGCGCGAGCGCACCCGCGGGTGTAGCCCCCTATAACACCCCGGTGTTATGCCTGCATTTAGGCACTGCTAATCATACATATCATGCATCATCAAACATCCTAATCATACATGCCTAATCATGTAAATAACAATTGAAACACTGCTTCGAAACATTTGAAACATGTGTGAAACCTGAATGTTGCATACACCTGTTTAAGAGTTGTTTTGCCCTGATTTTGCTTGCTAGGTTAGTGAAACATGTTTGACTACTATTGTAAATCATTTAGCAATGTTTAGTTCAATTTTTGGAGCAAAGTTTGTATTCAAATTAATTCAAAATTTGGCTTCAAAAATAAATTCCCAAAAATTAGCGTTTTGAGTTAAACGTGGACTTTGACCTTACAATTCAAAATCTAGAAAGAATTTGGCTGTGGTCATAAAAGCAAAGTTGTAGAAAATTAAATTCTAATCAACTTTTATTTTTGGTACATTTTCAAAAGATGTCATTTTCTTGCTCAAAATAATATTTGAAAGATGGCATGTAAAAATTCCTTGAAAATATATTTGAAAAGGACTTTTTCTCCTTCTTCACGCCGCCGCCTCACTTCAGCCTGCAGTCAGTGAAAGTCGGACCAGACCAGCCTCATGTGGCGCCTCGACTCGCTCGGCCTAGCCTATCGCCGCCGCCGCTTGCCGCCCTGCCGCCACAGCCATGCGCCCATCATGGCCATGAGAGCTTGCTTCGCCACAGCGTGGCATGCCATCTGGCCGCCGTCGATGCTGTGTGTGTCAGGCATGGCTTCTTGGCCGCCCTCGCGCCCGCCTACTACACCAAAGCGGTCGGTCGCTCATTGGCTCATTCATGTTGCCTCTCCTCTCGCTTGAGCCGAGGCGCCCTAACTCGCCTCTGCTGCCGCGCACGCACTTTTGGATTGGCGAATTCGCCGTGGCTCCACCACCTCGGCCGCAAAGCACACGCCCAGCAGCTCCGCCTCGCTCTCCTTCAAGTCGTGCTTTCGCGTTTTTGCTGATCGCCGAGAGCCAGTAGTAGCGCCTCAAGCCCGCCACCGACGGCCATGGCGCGCCGCCGTGCTTTCGCCGCCATGGAAGTCACCTTCCTTCTCTTCTCCGACCCCGCCTAGCTACCCTACCGCATTCGCCATCTTCACTTTGACATCGCATGCGCCGCTTAGCTTTCGCTTTGTCTCGGCCGGAGATGGTCGCCGACCTCGTGGTCGAATCAGCATGCCGCCAGGCCATAAGCCCCGGCAGTGGCCTCGCCTCTCGACCACCGGTAGAGAGTGGTAGTGGGTCGACGCTCTCTTTGGGCCGTCTTCTTCCCCCTCCCTTGCGTCTCGGGCGCCAAGAAAAAAAAAAGTGGCCGTGGTCGATGAAATCAATGATGGTGGCCAAAGATGTGATTGAATGAATTATTTTTCGTTTTCCTTTATTATTTGAAAATAGAAATGGTTTGGAAAATGTTTGGGTACTCAAATTTGCTCCAAATCTGTTGAAATAAATTTATCTAGGTTCCTTATCATCGAGATCTACTTGGGAAAATTATTGCATGTCATTTTTGAGATACTTTCTTTGTAGAATTTTATTTAATCATGTATATTATTTGATAACTTGAAAAATATGTAGAAAATCTATAGGCTTCAGGAAAAATATGATTCCAAGTTTGTTAATCTTCTTATGTCATGTACTTCTTAAGAAAAATATGTTTCATGCATGTCTTTCATGGGGAAAATTTTGAGGTGTAGTTCAAGTACCTTTAATGGCTGATTTTTGTTATTTTAGTTAGAGAGCAAACTTTGTATAAAACATGCATGTGATAATTTTTATACAGTCATTGTATGCTATGAAGAACCTAGGAAAAATACTAACTCATTTGTTTGACACTTTTCATAGTTCAAAGTATTTTTATGTTCATAAATCCCGCCATGCCTTGTCATTTTGTGTAGACTATTTTACTTATCCAAACGCCATGAAAATTTTATGGTAGTCTACTTAGAGTAGTACTATGCTACTGTAATTTTCTTAGATTTTTATAAGCACCGAAATATAAGTTGTTGTTGTAGCCCTAGTTTAAAATGAAATAAAATAATCCTCTTTAATGCAAGTTAGTTAATAATGTTAGCTTTGGTGTATCTTTGAAGCATGTAATAAGATGTGTTGACTCAACATATTAGTAGTAGAAGAGAATGCGATAGATGACATGTGCTTGTAGTATATTTTCTTGGATGATGTTGACTACCTTGCATTCAAACATATCCATTGTATTCATCTCATCCGATGCACCGATTGCATAAGCACTTACGCACATTGCATCATGGGATCATAAACCAAGAATCCAAATCGTCATACCAAGAGCCCGAGGAGCGATTCGAGAGTGTGCGCGCAGAAGTGCCGAAGCCGACGAGGAGGACGTTGAGGAACTTCCCGAGTGCCCCGATCACCATCCGAGTTCCTTCGAGAGAGGCAAGCCCCGAGCATTTTTCTCCGGTTTGCAATTATTTAATTAAATGCTTTACTTTAATTGATGCATTACGTTCGGGGAGTTGTTTGCAACCGTTCTTTGCATTATATCTTGTTTACCTTTGTTATACTATATCCTTGTTACCACGGTATCTGCGCAATGAGTCAATGCTTAAATGGCTTAGACCGGTAGAAGTCGGGTGATTTCGTCACCTGCGAGCTATAGGTGGTTACTGGATCTCGCTTGGATGACTATGAAGTCATGGTATAACTAAGTGTTAAATGAAGTTGAGACCGGACGGAGACTTGCGAGTTTTGGATTGTAGTGTTTCCGCTCAGGTCGATTAAGGACCGACCGTTGTTGGGCCTCGAGTCATGTTGAACGCATGACTTACATTTAGTGGCCGGATAAAGTACCTTCCGATCGCGAAGGCGGGAGATTTTTCGGGCCGAGTAGATTGCCCTTGCCAAGACGCCTGTGTCTTGGGAAGCGGTGTGGTAGGACACGGGCGAGATGATAAGACCAAAGTGCAGTCAGTCGGCCCCCGGTACATGTGATTCCTGGCAAACTCGAGATACCTGGAAAGTTGACTCGGTGATCAATATCTCACTTTAGCGGGTGAGTGAGGTTTGTGTAAGGAATAAATCACCAGCTGGTTAGGAATCGATTCGAATCGCCATCGCTCCTGGACAGTGAGCACTTGACTTGAGTTACTTCATCGTAGTAAATGTTTATGGAACACTTGGACAGTTATAGTGAATATGATAGTATGGAAGTTGTTTAATGATCACTGGTTATCATTCCCCGTTTAATCCTATGTTTGCTCTAGTTTAGGTGCAAATCTAGTCGACAGGTTAATAAGAATTAATTTGACAATAATGCTTTTAGAAAGGTTCTTGAAATGCTAAAAATGCTTCTTTTGCAAATGAGTTAGCTACCCTACTATAAAGCCTTCATAATCCTTGGTGTCATTTATTTTCGGTTATGTCGGGTAAGTCTAGCTGAGTACCTTCTCGTACTCAGGGTTTTATTCCCACTTGTTGCAGATGGGCAGATGTATTACGGCTACTGTATCAACTGCCTTTATCCTGCGATGGGTGATGCTTAGGACCATGGGCGTGGTCATTCCTTACGAGACGTCTAGTGCTTTTGTTGGAGATGATCACTCGCTGGCACTGTATTTAAACTCCGTGTGAGTGTGTGTGTGGTTTGAACAAATGACTTCCGCTACTTTTATTCGAACTTGTTTTGTAATAACTATGTTTAAACTCTGATGTATCTGAGATGCAAACTTTTATGTAATATGTGATGGTGACCGCTAAATTTATTACGATCTTGGCTGAAATGGAAGTTGGTTTGAAATCCTTCGTGATTTCACAGACTACCGGGTTATACGGGCTTAAGTTTGCTAAATCGTCTGCTCTGGCGGATGATTTTCTTACTTAATTCCGTATAATTGGTCGGTTCTATTACAGCTGGTATCAGAGCATGGCTTAGCGTGTTACTGTTCACAAGTGTATTTAAAACAAAATGGCATTTGAAAAATGTGATTTTTAAAAATATAAGTGTGCCAGTGATCATATCCTTTATGCCCAGTTAAGGACTCTAGGTGGCTTAATTAAGTACTGACTTGGGGTTCTTGCATCATATTTCTCTTTCGTCGCTCATACGGCGTGCTATTGTATGAGTGCCACTTGTTTGAGTGGTAATATATGGATCAATTGCCTCTACGCCTTGGTAAGTGTGAGTTGTGAGAGCATGATCGGATACACCGCCGATCTAGGGTGAATGCTTATATGAGGCTGGAGTAATTACATGTTCTACGCATGTTTTACAAAGGTATCTCATGTATGGGTCTTTCGTCTGTGGAGGCGATGCCGTCAATAGGACGATGGTTCGGTTAGTTACTACCGTTGTACACGTATCTGGGGATTCGTGTAGAGCGTGTAGATAAAACTTCTTTGCTTTTATGCATTCATTGGGAATTAATTTGAAATGAATCTTACAGAGGTACATAACAACGCTTATCGTGTAGAACGTATTAGCTACGTATTTGAGAGATCGTTTGTATGCCACCGAATTCGTCGTTAGAAATTATTTATTCCTAAGTTTGTGAGAACGTACGGCACGTACATACATCATGTTACTTGTGCATTTCATTCATGTCATGCATTCCTCCCCTTATAAATTGATTATCTTATTTTGATAAAAGTTGTATCACCTAAAATATGTTTCCCCGAGGTAATAAAAGAACTTTTACTACAGATGGCCCTTGACAAGCAGACCACCCGTAAGTCCACCGGAGGAAGAGCACCTCGACGTCAGTTGGTCTCGAGGGAGCACACCGCACCACGGACACCTTCTTGAGCGAGTTTGGTATGCCGACTTTGCTTTGGAGAGTGCTCCATGATGTGGGGTACCTGGAGGGTCAAGAGCCGGTGTACTCTTGAAATGAGAGCCGATTAATAGAGGATGGACTCAGATGGTGGAGATCACGGTTCGCTCTCGGTGATGCTCCAGATTGGGATGGTTGGCATTTGGAGTTTGAGGGTCGCACTCCAGTTGAGGGTGCAGAGGGAGCGACCTTCCGTGTCATCGGGACATTATGAGCAGATTTCCCGGTGAGCTGCAAAGCGGCTCTAGCTAGCACTTTTCCTAGGGATGATTCTCGTGATGCCATTTGAGTTCACTGTGGAAGTGCCACGGTTAGAGGTCCGGTGAAGGGACGAGCTAGCGACAACCGTGCAATGAGTGCTATGTTCGCCGCCATCGAGGCGTATGAGGGTCTCGAGAGTACCCCTCTTGGACTTTGACGGCTTGCGTGGTGAGGATAAGCTCAAGGGGAGAAAGCGGAAGAAAGAGCGAGCACGTGCTATAGCTAGCTTGCGAGGAGCGGTTTGGCGATATGAACTTACAGCGAGATCAGGCGGTTGAGAGAGGTGATAGAGCTATGCAGCGAGTGCATACGTTGACTCAAGCCAACAACAATGCAGACCGCATGATAGAACAGTTGGTTCAGGAAAGGAATGAAGCCTGGAACGCAAGAAACCTTCTGCGACAGAGGGTTGATGAGCTAGAGGAATACAACGGCAACCTGCACGAGGAGTTTCACGCGCTCTACAATGGGGTTGGCCCATATGCTCCACCAGACACCGCTGGCATGGATATCGACGACGACAACCAGGACGAGCCTGTAGTTTCACCTGGGGGCGATGGTGACGTCTCCGATCCCGACGATGGCCCCGAGGAGTAGGCTAGTTGCCTTGCGCTAGTATCTAGGTCCTGTCGCGATGACCTTTCTTTTGTTGGCATGTAACCTATTGTATGTTGCTTCGAGCGTATGAGACTTGGCATATGGTTGGAACTTGATTTAGAATGCGATATCTGAACGCATAAAAAGTCCGATGTATATGTATTTGGCAATTGGATTGTATGGACGCGATGTTTGCCGTTGAAGTAATTTGATTAAGTCTTTGTTGTTTTAATTGTGATGCGATTGTTGTGCTTCTGTTTTACTGTATGAATTTATTCTCTCCAGTAAATTTAGTACGGCATAATTTTTCCTTCACTCGCAATTATTACAGCTTCACTCAATCATTACTTGTTGCTGAAATATGTAGATGACAAACACTCGTCGAACCACGTATGAGGCCGTTGAGACCGGTGCTAACGGTGTGGGGACCGGTGGTGGTGGAAACCACGGCAACAACAATGAACCTCCCCATGAACCGCATTTGCCACCTCCTCCCCCGTTTACCCCCGAGATGTTCCTCGCTGCAATTTGCTTTCCGGAGTCGGTATAACGCGGAACAATCCCGAGAAGAACATGGAGGATTTTCTGCGCACCATCGCCAACAACGTTCAACGTGGTAACAATCAAGGTGGAGGCATGGGAGTGAACCAATATAGCAGCTTCAAAGATTTCATGGACACCAGGCCGCCAGTATTCAAGAAAGCAACAGAGCCACTCGATGCTGAGGAATGGATCAACACGATGGAAGATAAATTCCGTGTGTTGAGGATGACTGAGGTGTTGAAAACAGAGTATGCTGCACTTCAATTGCAAGGAACGGCGGGAATGTGGTGGAAGCACCATCGCACCACCTTCCCTCCAAATGCCCCAGATTTCTTGGAGAGTTTTGAGGCCTTCCGGGAGTCTATATTCCACCGGGCTGACCGAGATGAAGTTGAGAGAGTTTCGGCGTTGAACCGGGGCACCAAGACCGTGGACTTAATATTTGCATGCCTTCAACAACTTGTGTCGCTATGCTCCCGACATGGTTGACACAGATGTAAAAAAAGAATAGCCGATTTCAAGAAGGGACTCAATCCAAAAATGATGAAGCATGTTGGTACCAACAATCGCGTCGATTCAATGACTTCATCAATTATCTGCAAGGGAGAAGAATAACAATGCCAAGACACCGCATGACCAAGACACTTAAGAGGGCCCTTGAAGGTGGTCCGTCGTGCAAGCTAGAGCACCTATGGGAGGTCGTCCTCCATATCGCCCATCGGCTTTTGGCGCTAGGTTCCGCCACCTCAAAGAAAGAAGTCGTAATTTCCATGGACCCTAGAAGCCTTACAAGATGGCGGTGCGGTCCAACAAAGCAAACCGCAAGCTGCGGTACAAGGCGATTCAAAGGAGGCTGTGGGATCTCGCCGAGACAGTGAGGGGACCCTGCTATAACTGTGATCAACCCGGCCATTTTTCGAGGTTTTGTCCGTACCCGCCCAAGAAGAAGCAGCAGACTTATAATGCTAGAGTGCATAGTACGACAGTGGATGAAATTCACCGAGGAGGGCCCGTCACTTTCTTTGGTAAGTTTCACATCAACGAAAACCCCCGCAGTTGTTCTATTTGATTACGGATCATCGCATTCTTTTTATGAGTCAAGCATTTGCACGTAAACATGAACAACTATGCACGTAATTGGGTTATGGTTACAGTATAAGTTCAAAGAGGGTGATGTTTTGACTAACCGGATGGTTCGAGGGCAATCCTTGAATTAGGTAGCGAGGAAGTTCGAGTGAACTTGATAGTTATGCCTGGATTAGTTTTGGATGTCATTATAGGGATGAATTGGATGAAGGATTGGGGAGCAGTCATAGATAATGGAAGTCGAGTATTTACCCTTAAGGATCCCCTGGGTGAGGGTACTTTCCAAGTACCATTGCCTCGGAGAACAGACCTTATAAGTGTTACATGTGCTACGACAGTCATTCCTATTCATCAGATTCCGGTAGTGTGTGAATTTCCGGATGTATTCCCGGATGAGCTACCTGGTCTTCCGCCGGATAGGGAGATTGAGTTTGGAATTGAGTTAGTCCCCGGAACAGCTCCGATTTCAAGGAGACCCTATCGGATGCCTCTAGATGAACTAGCTGAGCTGAAGAAGCAGTTAGAGGATTTATCCAAAAAGGGGTTTATACGACCAAGCAAGTCTGAATGGGGATGTCCCGCCTTGTTTGTGAAGAAGAAGAAAGAGGGCACATTGAGAATGTGCGTAGATTACAGGCCACTCAACGCTGTAACCATAAAGAATAAGTATCCCTTGTCTCATATTGATGTTCTGTTTGACCAATTATCCAAGGCCAAAGTGTTCTCAAAAATAGATTTTAAGATCCGGTTATCATCAGATCAAGATTAGGCCACAGGATATACCGAAAACTGCATTTTCCATCAGATACGGGTTGTATGAGTATCTTGTCATGTCCTTCGGCTTGACAAATGCTCCTGCATACTTTATGTTTTTGATGAATACAATTTTCATGCCAGAATTGGATAAGTTTGTGGTAGTGTTCATCGATGACATTCTGGTGTAGTCCGAGAACGAGAAAGATCATGAAGAGCATCTGAGAATTGTCTTGACCAGACTTAGGGATCATCAACTGTATGCTAAGTTTAGCAAATGCGAATTCTAGTTGAAGGAAGTTTCTTTCCTTGGTCACATTCTGTCAGAGAATGGAGTTTCAGTCGATCCAAGTAAGGTGGAAGAAGTGATGAATTGAAAAGCGCCGACCACAGTTCCTAAGATTAGTAGTTTCTTAGGATTAGCCGGTTATTACCGTCGCTTTATACCAGATTTCTCGAAGATTGCCAAACCGATGACGAGTCTCCTACAGAAGGATCACAAGTTTGTGTGGACAGAGGAGTGTGAAGTAGCTTTCCACAGTTTGCGGAAACTGTTGACCACTGCTCCTGTTCTAGCACAACCAGATATCGAGAAACCATTTGATGTGTTTTGCGACGCATCGAAGACTGGATTGGGCTGTGTTCTTATGCAAGAAAGGAGAGTCATTGCTTATGCATCACGTCAATTGAGAAAGCACGAGGTCAACTATCCAACACATGATCTTGAACTTGCTGCAGTTGTGCACGCCCTAAAAATTTGGAGACATTACCTACTTGGTAATGTGTGCAATATTTTCACAGATCACAAGAGTCTTAAGTACATCTTTACCCAACCAGAGCTAAACATGAGACAGCGCAGATGGTTGGAATTGATCAAGGATTACAACTTGAATGTGCAATATCATCTTGGAAAAGCCAATGTAGTGGCAGATGCTTTAAGCAGAAAGTCACATTACTTGAATGTGCAGCCATTACTTGAAGATGGGTTCGATCTAATGCATCCTGCTGTGTTACATAGTTTTTAGATTAGTTGCTCTTTGGAGAGTAAGATAATAGAAGGCCAGAAAACCGACAAGGGCATATTCCACATCAAAGAGAAAATAAAAGAAAAGCCGTCTCAACACTTTAAAGTGGATGAACAGGGCGTGTTGTGGTTTGACGACCGTCTTGTGGTTCCCAAGGATCGAGAGCTTAGGAATAAACTCATGGATGAAGCTCACCTTTCTAAGCTCTCTATCCATCCCGGAAGTAGTAAGATGTATCAAGAACTAAGAACTCGTTATTGGTGGAACAAAATGAAGAAAGAAATTACAGCATATGTTGTCAGATGTGACACATGTTGTCGAGTGAAAGCCATCCACATGAAACCTGCCGGTATGTTGCAACCCTTGTCTGTCCCTAGTTGGAAGTGGGACGATATAAGTATGGATTTTATCACGGGTTTGCCCACTACTCAAAAAGGACATGATTCGATTTGGGTAATTGTGGACCGTCTTACCAAGACCGCTCATTTCTTGCCTGTCAAAACAGAGTATCGACCACCTCAATATGCCGAGAAGTATATCGCAGAAATCGTGAGGTTGCATGGTATACCAAAGACCATAGTATCTGATAGAGGCTCACAGTTCACGGCTCACTTTTGGGAACATTTACACAAAGGCTTAGGAACTAGTTTGATTCGCAGTACCGCTTATCATCCTCAGATAGATGGTCAGACTGAACGAGTGAATGCTGTTTTGGAGGATATGTTAAGAGCCTGTGTATTGTCTTCTAAGGGATCATGGGAGTCATGGTTACCGTTGGCTGAGTTTTCTTATAATAATAGTTATCAAGAAAGCATCAAGATGGCCCCATTCGAAGCTTTATATGGCAGAAAATGTAGAACGCCATTGAATTGGGTCGAGCCTGGAGATAGAAGGTATTATGGCATTGACTTTGTAGAAGAAGCCGAGAAGAAAGTTCATATTATTCAGCAGAATATGAAAGCTGTCCAATCACGTCAGAAAAGTTATGCAGACAGAAGGAGACCCCTTATATTTGAAGTTGGTGACTATGTTTATCTGAAAGTCACGCCAATGAAGAAGAAAAGGTTCGGAGTTCGAAGAAAGCTTGCCGCGAGATTCGTAGGACCATACAAGATCTTGGAACAAAGAGGTCCGGTAGCCTACAAATTAGAGTTACCTGAGACAATGAGTACCGTTTTCCCAGTTTTCCATGTATCACATCTCAAGAAATGTTTGCGTGTTCCGGAGGAAAGAATAGAACCTCGAGGTATCCAACTCAAATCAGATTTGGTGTATCGTGAGCAACCAGTCCGGGTGTTAGACACTAAGAAACATGCTACTCGGAATAGTGTGGTGAAAACATACAAGATACAGTGGGATCATCATGATGAGGGAGATGTAACTTGGGAAACAGGAGAGTATCTACAAAAAGCTTATGAAGATTTTTATAATAAATGGTTCGTCACCCAAATCTCGGGACGACATTTTTATAAAGGGAGGGTGTAAGAACCGGTGTTATGTTATGCACGCATTTAAACAATCGCTAATCATACATATCATGCATCATCAAGCATCCTAATCATACATGCCTAATCATGTAAATAACAATTGAAACACTTGCTTGAAACATTTGAAACATGTGTGAAACCTGAATGTTGCATACACTGCTTTTAAGAGTTGTTTTGCCTTACGATTTTGCTTGCTAGGTTAGTGAAACATGTTTGGCTACTATTGTAAATCATCTAGCAATGTTTAGTTCAATTTTTGGAGCAAAGTTTGTATTCAAATTAATTCAAAATTTGGCTTCAAAAATAAATTCTCAAAAATTAGGGTTTTGAGTTAAACGTGGACTTTGACCTTACAATTCAAAATCTAGAAAGAATTTGGTTGTGGTCATAAAAGCAAAGTTGTAGAAAATTAAATTCTAATCAACTTTCATTTTTGGTACATTTTCAAAAGATGTCATTTTCTTGCTCAAAATAATATTTGAAAGATGGCATGTAAAAATTCCTTGAAAATATATTTGAAAAGGACTTTTCTCCTTCAAGGGTCGCCGCCTCACTTCGCCTTGCCGGTCGAAGTCGGCCCAGCCGACCTCCCCAGCGCCTCGCCTCGCCAGCCTTAGCTGGCCAGCCAGGCCACAGGCCTTGCCTTGCCTTGCCCACAGGCTTGGCCACAAGGCATGCAGCCATGTGAGCTTGTTCGCAGCGTGTAATATATATGCGGCCGTCGCCGCCGCTTGTGCAGCCGCATACCTTCTGCGCGCGCGCCTCGCGCCCGCTTACACGCTGGCTTAAAGCCGGTCGCTCATTGGCTCATTCATTCATGCTTCTCTCCTCTCTGCCAGAGCCGAGCGCCTAACTCTACCTCTCGCCGCGCCCACGCACCCGCCGGCGAATTCCGCCGTGGCTCCTCCACCTCGGCCAGCAAGCACGCGCCCGCAGCTCCACCTCGCTCTCCTTCAAGTCGTGCTCGCGTTTGCGCCGACTGCCGAGCCCCGGTCGGCGACGAAGTCCAGGCTTCCGAGGAGGAAGGCCTGGGATGGCTCGAAGACGGGTGAAAACCACATCCCAACAGGTGGGAGTGCGGGAAACTCCAGTGAGCCGAAGCGAATCGTATCGCCCGAGCCCGCTATGGTGAAGGTGGCGGAAAAGTAGGTCATCCGATGACCAAAAAAGTGTTGAACGTACAACGTCTTCCCCACGGACGGCGCTAACTGTTGGTGCAGAAAGTGATCAACAAGTAAATATTTGTAGTTTTGCCGTACGTTGTGATCGGAGGTGGCCTAGCACTCAATGACACATGGTTTATACTAGTTCAGGCAACGTGCCCTATGTCCAGTTTGAGTCGGTCGGTGACTTTATTTCTGAGCCCAGGTGCTCGAAGTTTGTAGTGGGATTACAAACGAGAGGGAGAAAGATGTGGGGTACAAGAGGTTCGGTCGGACTCCAGTCGGAAGGGCCGAGAGTGACAAGAGCTTCGCTATGAGCTAAGTGTTCGAGCGTATGCTCGTGGTTTCAACCTGATGGTTCTGCTGTTGTGTGCTAGTGAGCTTGGTCGATCTAATGAATCTGGAATGACCTGAATCTGTTGGGAGAGCGCATCCCCTTTTATAGATGAAGGAGATGGCCTTACAAGTGAGAGGGAAGGAGTACGTTTGCTTCTAAGCCTTGTTGCCCACGCCGGCGGGTACAGGATGATGGTAGGCGCCCACAACACTGTTGGATGTCAGATGCACGTGGGAGGTTGCGTCGTCTTGTTCGGGTATGGTAGATGCCGGTACCCGCTATGCTGTTGATGCCCAGAGACATATGAGGAGTTTCACCATGTTCACTCGGTACGGTAAAGGCCGGTGCCCACAACACTATCGACGCCCAGAGACATGTGGGGGGAGCCTTACCGTATGGGAGTTAATCGCGCCCACAATACTGTAGGGAAAATGTCCGCGCCTACAACACTGTTTGGGCTCTATTGTGCCAGGGAGGTTGCAGAGTACTGTTTCTGCAGGTGTACAGGATACGGTCCCTAGTATCGTGGTTTGACTTGTGCACCCTGCCTTACTTTCTCCGTCCGTTTTCTGGTCCTTACTGAGCGGGCGTCCCCGGTCGGTGGGTCTCAGTCAGCTCTGATCGCGTCAGTCGGAGAAGAGCGGTAAGCAGGGGTTTGACGCATCCCCGGTCGGAGACGCGTGTCGGAGTCGGAGGCAGTGCTTTGGCCAGGCTTTCTGGTCGGAGATGCCGTCCAAAGGTGGGCTGGAGGCCGAAGTGAACGCTCCGGTCGGAGCGGTGGGCCGGAGTCGGAAACGGATGCTGTTCTTCCTCGGCCATGCCTTCTGGTCAGTGATTGGATTGCCCTTCTGGCCTGTCGTTTTAGGTACTTGGGCCGGCCCATGAGTTGCGCGTTATTTGCAACGTCGTCTACTGGGCCGAGTCTTTGTTTGGAAAGCCGGTCCGCGAGGGACCCCGGATTTATGAACCCGACACTTACACATTATGCACTGAGGTCAATAGTGATGTGTACTTTTGTTATCCATATAACCAATAATTTCAAGCAAAATGGAGATGCAAAATCCAGTCGTCCTCGAGAGTTAGTACTTAGTAGTGTCATAAACCTTGCCTCTTTGACTGTTTTTGAATTTTGTACTTGTCTCATGTTTTCTCATGTGCAAATGGAGTAACTTTATTTGTCTGCCCCCTTCTGCAGGTGTTTGCTCGTGCTGTTCGTGAAGCTAATTGGTTGAATGGAATGGAACTCAGCATTTATGATTCTTGGTTTGACCCTGTGTTGTCATCTCTTCCTGGCCTCATCCCTGATGGATTTATCTATCTTAGAGCTACCCCTGATACTTGTCACAAGAGAATGATGCTTCGAAGTAGAGCTGAAGAAGGAAGTGTCACATTGCAGTATCTACGTGATTTACATGAGAAACATGAATGCTGGTTACTGCCTTCTGAACATGGGAATCACAGACTATTGTCAGCAAGCCAGTTGCCATGTAGCATAGACAACTCCTTGCACCCTGACATTAAAGACAGAGTATTTTATCTAGAAGGGAGTCATATGCATTCTAGTATCCAGAAAGTAAGCATCATGTGTTTCCTTTGTTTTAACAAGTTGTTATTCAGACTTGGTAACTGACTTATTTAAGCAACTTAGGTTCCTGCTCTTGTACTGGATTGCGAACCAAATATTGATTTTAGCAGGGATGTTGAAGCTAAAAGAAAGTAAGTTTGACAGTTATCCAATTCCAATCATAAACTCTGTTTTCTGTTTGCTTTACAGTTGTACTGTTATCTTGTTATCTGAGATTGTGCCTGGTCTTAAAAACAATGAATGTTTTTTTTAGAAATTTTGAATATTACTGTTTTGCATACAAAAGATTACCATGCTGTGGGTTGTTGGCCCATTGGAGAACTCTTAACTTTGATGTCTAATAATAAGCTACACGTAAATTAAATTTTAACTTTGAATGCTTATTTTCTGACAGGGTTATTTTCCCAGTTTGTTTTCTTTGTATTTCCATATATCAAATATTTTGGAGAAAGTGTGCTAATATAGTCTTTCCTGCTAATATAGGTATGCTCTGCAAGTTGCAAATTTTTTGAGTTTGTGAAGAAACTGAAAGAAGCTTCACCAGATCAAAACATTGTCACAAAAGACAAGAAACAGCAAATCTTGCTTCCTCACAGTGGGGGTCTCTTCCTCCAAGATGGCAGCCCCTTATCTGAATCTAGTCTCAAACAATTGACTTTCTAGAGGACAATACTGCGTTAACCTTGTTAGGGGGCACTAGCTGTAGGGAATCAAGACTTCTGCAATGTTTTCATCATCGCATTTCTTTCAAGGGTAGGCCGCTAGGGCATCTCTATTGTAGAAGCATTTTATCGGTGCTTATATGCACCAGCTGAAAAAGAAACTGAACACATTTTGGAGCATCCACAGTTTTGAACTAGTAAAGCTAGATCAGATACTCATTTGCTTCAAAATTTGTGCAGCTTTCCTTACTGAAGAACATAATAGGGTATTAAAAAACTGTTAGCTCTTTAAGCTTCTAGATTGCCATACGGAGGATGGTGTATATCTGTAGGTGTTATGTGGTTGTAACATTGACCAAAATGCATGACCCCTATGATGCTAGTTCTGTATTATTCTCAGTTTTTTGTTACTTCTCCTGTGGAAGATTTTAACCATTTGAACTTTATGGTGACAAAGTTAACATCTATGTAATTTCATGAGTTAGTTCCCTAAAACCCCTGTTTTTTGTTGATTAATCTCAAGTGAGTGGAGTGTTCTGAAATTTATGAATTTGAAGATTCCATATTTTGCAGTACATCAACAGTCCATGAAAGTTCAGCCCAACATGGCCAGTTTCATTTGCACCCAAAGGCTCAGAAAGTTGATGGGTGAAAACAGGAACACTTTTCATGAGTTAGGTGAAGTCGTCCTTTCATGTGTGGCTTATGGAATAAGCCAGAAACTGTGCAGTGTAACTGATAACGAATGTTATCTTACACTTGTCTTACACTTTTTTCCCACCCATTTCAGATCATTTGCTGGGAACATTCGGTTTAATGCCTTTTGCTGTCATTTGTAGTGATAAATGGGTGACACTATTCAGGTGCCCTGTTGTTCCACTTCCACATGCAGAGACGACAATGACCTGAGCACTAGATGAAAGCTGAGTGTCTCTGCTCTGTGCCGTGCTGGAAAAAAAAGGTTAGTTTAGTGGAAACCTTTGCTCCTTTCTCAGTGGAATGGTCAGGTTAATGGCTTTTGCTATCAATTACTTTTAGTATGTAACATAGAGAAGTGATTGGCAGCCCTTGGGTCATCGTTGCGCATTTGCAATGGTAGTGTTCCAAGGATAAAATGCAGGGTATGTTCACCTAATTCAGCATCTGGGACCAGTAGGATTTTGACAAACCAGGACTATTTGGTTCCTGAATCAACAGAAAGATTCGGCATCAGGATGATAAAAGCGCATTGAGAGTTGACTTAATCAGCTGAAGAAACTGTATGCCGGTACTGGGAATGACAATGGGAAGTGGAGGCCTGCATGCCGATGACAGACACTCAAGGTGGTACCTTTTGAGTTTTGCAATGTTGGAATATAGGACGAGACGATGGAGACACCAAGTTTGCCTGTCCTGTCTAAGCCAAGCCCAGGTAGCAAACACATTAGGGATGAGGTTAGGGCCTAGGGGTGAATCATCACATTTCTTGGCACCCCGTCTAGCATGACAATTTTGGATCTCCTACTTTTGCTGATTTGTTTACGTTCGAGATGGTTCAGCCCAACATAATGATTTCAAAAACTTGTTTCCACACATATATATTGCACTAATAATGACAACTTTTGGACGTACGTTACGTACCAATAAACGAAAGATATTTCTGGTATTGGCCAGCCTAGCATATTCCAGCACATTTACGTCCAAACACAAGCATATGGCACACAGTGACAAACACAGATTTTGGATGATTGAACTCTGCACATATAGTAGCCATCAGGTTGCAATATCATCATGTGGATATTGTACGGATGCTGCTCGGAGCCCATCAATCATGTGTTGATAGGTCTCCTTGCTTGGAATCCTATCTACATTTGCGGAAAGAATATTTCCGTTATTGTCCGTTTGCATCTAGCACAGTGTGCTTTCAATTCGTTTATGGTGTGTCTCAAGATTCACCACTACTTTGTTTTAATTTATTTATTACTAGATCCATACGTTCTAATTAAGAATAAGAAGCATGCCAACTGTTCCATGTGACTATTTATATAAATGGTAAATAAAATGTAAAAACATATATGTTGCCAAAAAAAATCTAGTGGTTCATAGCGTTGTGCCTTTGGATGATTCCTGCTGTCAAGTATTGGAAAGGTTATGATACTGAAATGGACACCTGAACTATATATAGCGTGCTTTACAGGTTATATATATTTATTCAGGCTTTAAATAAATTGTACTTAATTGATAATAATGTAATTCATTTTTATATATATAAAAATGAATTACATTATTATCAATTAAGGCTATTCTGCAGCTGGTCATAGAATAACTTATTCTATGGTCACCTTGATTTACGATAATGTTTGTACCAATTTACGATAATGACAATACATATTTATGATATATGGGTTACTATAATTCAAGATGATACTTACCATAATGCTATAGTAAATCACTTACGAGGGAGTTACCATAATCTCGTAAATTAGTATAGTAATTATTATAACTCAAAGTGGCCACAGAATAACTTATTCTACGGCCTGCTCTAGAACAGTACGTGTGTGTGTATATATATATATATATATATATATATATATATATATATATATATATTAGTGCTCATGAGCATATGCTTATGTATGTACTGATAGAGCAAGTATGTGTAGATTTTTTTCCCACACCGGTAAAATCGAATTTCATTACCATGGCAACGAAATTACAAGACATTCCAGTTATCGCAAGTATGTGTAGATGATGACAGAAGTTGGACTTTGTAAATAGGCGTAGTTTAGCAGTTCACTCTTGCTCTTGTAGGACTTCATCGGTTTGGACCCTGCAAGTGCTGCTGGTGCTAGCGGAGCCATCGTCGTTATCATGTTGCCGATGCAAGCGTAGCGTATGCCATGTTTCTTTTTGCCTTGCCAATGCAAGCTAGCTATCACTTGCCCATTTCCAAATTCCAACTGATGATGTCCATTGTTCATATCCTGTGGCCCAATCCCCAATGAATGTGGCCCTGACTCGTCGCGATCAATGATGAACCCGCCCGCCCGCCACTGGATCGATCGATACTAGCTACTAGTGCAGTGGCGCCGTAGATCGATCGTGCACCATTTTTTTTAAGGTCGTGTGTTGTTTATTAGCGTCTTTAATTTGCTTAATTTCTAGCGAGCATCAGGCAACCATGCGATGTCCACAGGAGTTCATGCTCAGAGCACGTGCCAACCCGTGGCCTCCACAAGGCAAGATGCTGCTGGATCAGCATTGACTTTTGCATGACTGAACTACATACAATATGGTAGATCGAATGATCGATGCGATAATTAAACTGCAGATGACGACTGATGATCAGTTTGCAGAATAAGATACTTCTAATTAATCAGGGAGAAGATGCGAATGCAGCAACTTATGGCAGGTACTACTAGTATATATATTTCTCGATCTAGCAACTGTTGCAGGTCACATCCTGTCGTCGTATCCATAAACTAAACTGAATTATTCCTTGAAATTAAGGGGCCGGTGTCATCACTAAATCTGACTTCTCACAACATATATATTATTCAAATAACTTTCAATATTTTTTTGACTGAATAAATATATGCACACTGACACTGGGAAAACATGAATTATTCCTTGAAAACCAAAACACATATCTATACTACCATTAACAAACGACCAGCAACTTAAATTAATGCTATTTGAGTAGATCCATACATTAATATTTTCATGCTAGTACTTGTATTATGTGCTGACTTGATTTATTTAACTCGTATATTTAACAAAGGACCAATAACTTGCATCTCAATAGAACAGAGACCGAGTTAAGTATTTATAGGTGGCTTGATAAAAGTTGTTTGTCCTTTTCATGCTAAAAAGTTTAAGATTTCACCAATTGTTATTCTTTTGTTACCATTTTCTTTGAAAACAAAGGTTTGTTATCATTTTGACCTAATATCCACAATGGTTAAAAATAGTGTCATTTCACATCTCCACTATTAAGCTGAGAATATGATGTTCACCCAAAGAGACGTGGCCGGCTCTGCCTCGATCCAAAAGGTTGGATCATCAACATTGACTTCTACATATATATAACTAATCTGCAAACATTGATGAGATATGCTTCAGAGTCAAGCTTAATTTGCACAGTAGGATAACCGGGAAGAAGATGTGAATGCAGCAACTGGCCACTATACTAGTGTAGAGATTCTTTCAGGTCACATCCTGTTGAGTTTACATATTAAAACAATGTGAGCCAAGATAATATACACAGAATGATGTGATCATAGACAGAATTAATAACATACTCATGAACTCTTAGAACTAGTAGCAATTATATGGGTGCAAGAATAACCTAATGTAGATAGAATGAGATGTCGCCATTAACTCTGACCTTATGGATTAATTAACTTTAAATATTTGAGAGAGAAAACATATGCACATAGCCACATACATATTGAAGAACCGAAACAATGCAAGTAGATGCTTTAATTTGCACATGTAATGCAGGTACGGGATATTTTACTCTACCAGTTCTTGCAGGGCACATCCTGTCGAGTGCATATATATCAAAACAATGCGTGACGGAGGAAATAATATACACGCACTAGACTCTTGGAGCAAGCAATTATATGCACACATAATCTACTACTACTAGTGTGTTGGTCCAATGAGGTGTCATCGTTAACTCTGACTTCTCATATCAAATAGGTTTAACTACTTTTTCAGAGAATAAACTGCACATGAATGCACACAGGGTATACATAGTTCGTTGACGAACCAAATTATTAAAGCACATTTCCGTGCCAGTGTTTAACAAAGGACCGCCATCTTAATAAAATGGAGAATTATCTATTTGTAGGCAGCTAGCTTCTTATCATTTTCTTTGAAGAAAAAAAATCTGTTATCATTTTAATCTATATGATGCCCACCATTATTCAGATTAATGTTATTTGGCATGTCCACTAATGTTCAGCAACTATTACACGAACCCAATTGAAGTTTTCATTTTGCCCTTTCCAGTGTTAGGTCATCGATCTAGAGTGCTTTGAGTTTGTGCCAAAAAAAAAAAGAAAAGTGCTTTGAGTTGATGAAGGAAAACAATAATCCCACAGATGCATAATGTCATTTTATTGTTCATAGGCTGGCCACAATGATTAATTGCGATGCACATGGATTGGATGCAGTTGAATGAAGTGAAACATCTATAGCCCTAATGTCAGTTTAAATACGTTTCAAGCTAAGTTTCAAAGTCATTCAAAGAATAATGTACACCTAGCTTCATCTAGAAGAATCCCATCCCCTCTCTATTGGCATCCTGCAGTCGAACGAGGCCTGACGAGGGTGGGTTGGTGGCGATGAAGGGTGGTATGCATAATGAATGGGGCTGTGGGCCGACGCGGTCCGAAATAGAAAATTGGCCAATAATAATAGAGGGGAAGGGGAAAAGAAAAAAAGTTTTTTTTTCCTTATTTTCTGTGGCTCGTAAACTAATTCAACTTCAAGCGACTTAGAAACCATCTGTCCCACAAAAAATCAATCAAAAACTAATGCAACAAACATGTTTGTATCCTTATATTATGATTCATTTTTAATTTAAGAAAAACATATTTTTCCTAACAAATTTAGAACACCCAAACAAAGCTAATTACATTTATCTGGAATTTTGGGTGTTACACTTGGATATTATTGCAACTAAAAAATTCTAAAAAATATATATATAAGCAAAGTAATACCCTTAAACACATTGGGACTTTACATTAAGAAATATATATATATCTAAAAAAACAACAAGTTTCTAAGTACATTTCATTCGCCCATGCATTATCTAAACCCTAATCTATCCAAGCATTCATCCATTCATCTAGGGAGGACAAAGTGGGAAACTTCATCACCGTGGGGAGGACTCTAGGTTAGGGTGGGTTGGTGATAAGGATGAAGGGTTGTGGCATTGAGTTGGGGAAGGGGACAACAAAGACAAGGGATGGTAGCATGTGCTTTGATCGACAGTGGGGACAACAACAATGATACCTAGTAGAGGATCGATGATAAGGACAAGGGCTTGCAATGCTCGTGGTTGGAGTCAGGGAAACAGATGATGGACAATGGTACACACATGGTTGTGGGAAGGGATTGAAGAGGAGGCAATGACATGCGGTCGAGGAAGGGATTTATGACAAAGAGGAGGGATGGCCTAGGGTCATCAATAAGGAGGAGGGAAGACGGTGCACGTGCAAACAGGGATGAGCACTATGAGGAAAAGGGGCCACACATGCATGGTTATGGATGATGATTATAAGGGGTGGCGGTGTGGGCTTGTGCAACAAGGAGACACCATTGTTACAAATGGTCGGTTAGGGTTTGTATGTGTTCCCACTTATGTTGTGAGAACTCATTTATAGTGTGAGAACTTCGCACCTAGTTTCAAATAAAACAGATAAAAAATGATGTTTGACTCCCTATCCAGAGAAGAATAGAGGTTATGCTTCTATCCTTGTTCCTAAGAAAATATGTAGTCAAAGCCAACTTAGTGAATTTATGTTCCTAATATGCTGAGTAATTATCATGTGCACTATATTGGCAGTCCTTAGTGAAAGGATCTAGATGTTTAGAAGGGGTGTGTGTGGGTTTGGGGCAAATAGACATTTTCAGAAACCAGATTACCCGGTTCCTCAAACAGAACCTAAAACAGAGTTAAGAACCTCCCCTTTTGTGTTGATCATCATTCAAACCTAACTTGAAGTCGACCATTTGGTGATGTTGAATAGCATATCAACAAAGTATTTGCATGCTAAACCTAGCATGACAAAGTATGTAGCCGGCGGGGGAGCACTTCCCGGCAGTCAAATCTGACTTTGACTAGTATGTAGCAGAATGGACCATGTGATGCCCCTGAGAGGATATGAATATTCTTGAAATCTAAGGTTAATATGGAGCCATTACGGTCCATCAATTGTAAAAAATAGTGCCTCTAAATAAAAGGAGGAAGCTTAGCTTATTCGTTTGCTCCCCGAACCCCCAACCCCACCAGAGATCCATTGTCCTTATTAGCTCATCCCTTCGCTATTGTTTGTTCGGCAACCAACCATCTAAGACTTCAGACGAGGACAACATTGTGAAAGTGAGAATTGCATCTTTTAGGACTGAGGGACTACACATTTTATTCCACGTACGTCAAGCAAATGAACACAAGGGTGCGCGGTCACGCCACTGCCAACAGCAGCATTATACATCTGTTTACTAATTCCACTGCTACGTACTTCCCTACAATCATTTTCCCAAACCGTGTTCACGTACGTAACCAGACAACCAGTGCGTGAAGCAAACACCGTTTGAGTGCTTGGACACCATCGTGACTGTGACGTGTGAGAAAAAGGTTGCCACCAAGATTAACTGTAAAATTTAAATTACTGGAAAGGAATTTACCCATTAACAATTTACATTCAGCGATATACCACTCACTCTTAACATCTAAGCCGTACCCTTCATGAAACTATAAATACATAAAAACTGATCCGAGGACCGTACATGCATCCGATTGCAAAATGTTAGCTGTACCCACCAGCAATCTACAAGCAATCAGAATCGTCCAAAGATGAAGCACAACTGGATATATAATTATATATATATACTTAAAGGTCACAAAGAGTCTTTGTAGCTAGCTCTACTCCGGCAGTGGGATGTCCGCCAGGTCCTGCCGGAACGGCACGGGTTGGTCGTCCTCCTCCTCACCGGCCACCTTGGCCTTCTCGGCGTCAACCAGCTGGGTGGAGTCGGCGACGAAGGTGACGACGGTGTCCTTTCTGAAGGTGAGGTAGATGACGGCGATGACGTAGATGAGCATGAGGGGGAAGACGACGAGGCCGACGAGCACGTTGGCGTACTTGGGGAGGGAGTTGTGGATGAGCCACCCGACCAAGCTGGTGCTCAGGAAGTACATGTTGATGCCGATGATCATCAGCCCCAGCAACCACGAGAACACGATAATCTGCAAATTAAATAAATTAAATGAATATATAGTAGTAGATATTATATTTGCATATATATATATTTGCTAGATCTGGTTCATGCAGCCAGTTTGTTTTGTTCAGCCAGCCAGTCAGCCTGGATGCAGGCATGTGATGATGAGCCCGTATATTATTATTGATGAAGCAGAACACATGGGATGCATGCAAGGATATGCGCTGATCGGGAGAAGATGCATTATTTTGTGCAAGGCCTTGCATGGTAATGTGTCGGGCATCTCAAAAGGCTACAAAAAGTGCAGACAAGCAATGCACGCAATTGATGGATCGGAGCGAGCAAACAACAAGGACGGACACGTAGTTTTCTTTGATGGAGTGAGTGAGTGAGTGCTTACATAGATGGAGTTCTTGTGGGGTCCCATCTTGCTGCTGCTGCTGCTGAACTTGAGGAGTGGGATGAGGGCGAACGGCAGCTCAAAGGACAGGATCATCTGCATACACCGGAAATTACTTGCGTACAAGCCAAAATTACCGATCCTTGGTTACCTTGCTTTATGCTTTATGTACTACTCGTATATAAAAGGTCCAGAAGGGAGTATAAATTATCGTGCCGCCATTTTGTTAGGTGATCGATAAAAAGGCTGCCTTTTAGTCCACAGCTAAAATAGACCATGTGCATGCTAAGCTACTTGATATGCATGGTTCCCTTTCTTTATTTACTATATACTAGTAGTATATAGAAGGTCCAGAAGGGAGTATAAATTAGTGTGCACTTTTAGATCATAGAAGTATATATATAGGCAGTAGTACATGAGGTTAATGCCCTTTGGTTAGGTGATCCATAAAAGGCTGCCTTTTAACCCACAGCTAGCTAAAATTGAGCATGTGCATATATATGGTAAGCTAGTTGATATTGGTATAGGTGTACAGGGTACTGGCGATGTGTGAGCGAGGTGGGGTATGACGCACCGAAGCGATGATGATGAGACGGCCGGCGCCACTGGAGCCACAGATGATGGAGACGACTAGGCTCGGCACAATGGCGATGCAGCGTGTCATCAGGTTCCTCAGCCACTTCTTCATCCTGATGTCCAGAAAACCCTGTGCGTAACAGGAAAGCAACAAGGCAAACATTTTATTAAAGCTTCCAGTGAAATCCTACTAGGATTAGCTAGCATAGTTGACTTGGGTGTTTGAAAAGCGTAAAGAATGTGAGAGTTAGTTTGGTTTGTCTGACAAAAGGGCAAATAAAGGGACTACATCTGCTTATTGGCTTGTTTAATTTTCTTACATCAGAATTCAGAATAGACTGCCGCCGCCGTCGTTACTCTAGATAAATTACAGCATGCAAATTTGGACTGTCACTTATTAGAGTGTGTGAACCTGAGAAGCAGTGACATATATATTTGACATAGTATAATTTCATATATATGCATGATCCTGAGAATTCATGCTGCCAAACAAATAAACTAGTGATCTATCTTCAGTTTTTTAGACATGCATGCCAACAAGTCAAACAGCAAGTTGAAAGCAACTAATATATACTAAGTAGATACCTGCATGATGTACTGGCCGGAATAGGTGCCTGTTATGGTGGAGCTCTGCCCAGACGCCAACAGCGCCACGCCGTAGACGATCGCACTCGACCTGCCCAGCACGTTCTGATGCACACAAAAGTACAAAACAAATAAAAAAGAAACAAATTCAATGAATGCATGGTTAATCCCAACAGAACTACGTAGCATATATACTACTCCTATTTGATTGTGATGTGTAATGAAATGGCAACTGCCTGCCTTGAGTAGAAATGAGGAGGAGTCGAGCGAGAGGTCGCTGCACTTGACGGCGTCCTCCGCCGAGAGGTTGCCGGAGAAGCAGACGGTCCCGGAGACGGAGATGACGGCGATGTTGATGAGCAGCGCCACGAGCAGCGCGAAGCTGCTCTCGTAGAGGAAGAACCGGCACGCGTCCTTGATCCCTCTCACCGACGACGGCGTCTTCCGAGACAGCACCAGAGCGGAGTGCAGGAACAGGTTGTGCCTGCACAAATTAATTGATGATCATCTCATCCAGGCCAAATTAAGTTTACTAATTTGACTTGCTGAAACGATATATATGATCGACAACAGTGCCTACTTTAATCTTTAATTTGTTCTAGTCCACATCGTCAGAGCTAGCAAGTTATATAGAAATAACAAAACAAAGTTCTTCGCAACTGCTACTGCTACTGATAGTGATATACATGCATGTGGAGCTCTGACGCAGTTTCCCTTTTTCTTAATCCATTGACCTGGCAGCACTGCCAGCCATGGCCGATATATAATAATAATCAGAATTAGTTACTCGATTAAGCCTGAATGCTAGAATATAATGCTGGATTGCTTACGGCATGACAAGAGCTCCAAGGAGGGCGATGGCGTCTGCGGTGGCGCCGTCGCCCTTGAGCCTGGGGATGAAGAGCCCCTTGATCACCTCCACCGCCGGCGGCTTCACGATGCTCAGCTCCCCGAAGAAGCACGCCGCCATGACGAACACCAGCATCGAGATCAGGAACTCCAGCTTCCGCACCTAGCTCCGATCCATTCAAGCAAGAAGAAACAACACACGCATTAAGCAACCAGCTAGCCAACTATATTACTCTAGGGCTACCTAATTACTATAGATAACACATTTTAGACATACATGTTTTTTTCTAAAAAAAATAAGTGGACGGCAATTAAATACCCCGTATCTTTGTAGGCCCAGGAGCAGGAGAGTGCTGGAGCCGGTGATGAGAACCCCCACCCACACGGGGATGTGGAATAAGAGGTTGAAAGCGAAGGCTGTCCCTATAACTGCAACAAAAATGTATGAGCAAAATGTCAGTATCAGACAAAGCGATAGATTAGAGTATATATTCTTTACTAGGTCCTTGCAAATTCCTCCACATGATAAGACAATCCAACATGTAAGTCAATATAATGTAAGATTAATTACACATTTTGTATGCTACTACAATTCATACGTACCAATGTATCCTAACACGGTCTTGACTTTAGCAAATATATTAGAGCCAAATTAAAGACTTTCGGTATACCTTTCAGTTTTTATTAACAATAAATAGAACAAGTACCTAATGTTCATTCTCTCGTTTTTTTGATGAAACCATTCTCTCCTTGTCATTCAGCTTAACTAAATCAAACTAACTTACAACCACCAGGTCAAAATATGCCCTTTAATTTCACCAGAAATGTTAATTATGTTTCCGGTTTGTCATGTTGCTTCTAACCTTCAGGGATATCTGCAGCGATCACAGCCACCTCGGCGAGGATCCATAGGCAGATCCTCACAAATTTTGGATACTCACTCTTGCATATCTCAGCAAGATGCCTCCTGCGTTACAGTGAAGTGAATACTGGACATTAGTGCCAATTGGTAATATTTTTTAATCCGTAGACGGCACGGTGTCGTTTCCTTCAAGTTATGTTACTGAATTACCTGTCACCACTCCAAGATTAGCTGCTAGTGATTGAATGATGAGTGCGAAGATGAGACCAATGAGAATCACCCAGAGGAGCTGCAAAAGATGGACACCAAGCAAATTGCAAAAAAATAAGGCAAACATTCAGTTAGGTTCTTGCCCTGAAAAGTCAGCTTGGTTCTGCTTTTTTGGGATCGGAGATCTTTTGGAATAAAAGTCTTGAAGATTTGATAGCTAGAGTACATGGGTCATGGGGGCAAAACGAAAAAGTGCAGAATCATAAACGTAAGCAACAAAATCTTGTGTGCTTTTGGAACGCATTGAAAATGTACCTCGTATCGGTGATTCGCTCCAGCTTGCAGATCCGTTTCCACTGTTTCAGTTTGGGAAAAGATTGTGAGGAAAGAGAGACAAGAGAGAAGAGAAAAGAGAGGGAGCCAGGGGCGAGGGAGGGAGAGAGGGGTACTAACAGTTCCCAGGATCCAAGTATGCCAATGACACCATAAACCCTGGTCCAACATGAGCCAGGAACCTTTTCCATGCAGGCTCCTGAATCAGAAGACAACCAAAGGGAAGAGTTTGAAACAGATGAAATGAGCATCATCTTCTCTTCTCATCATACACTGTTTTGGCTACAGTCTTGTCCACGGAAATCTCACAGCAAAAGACGAAATAGCTAGACAATCAAGTAACCTTCATCGGCTGATCACCGCCGTCAAGCTTGCTCTTAGAGTCTTCCTGCGCTACATTAGCTCTCCAGCTCCTCGCCTTGTCGTTACCCGGAGCTTCCCTCTCAATCTCCATGCCTATCTGCCTACAGTTAGTTGTGTGTCAACTCTGAACTCTCTCAACGTTGTTGCTTATTAGCAGAGTGGAGCGGTGTCCTCCTCTTGCCACCCCCTTGGCCGTCTTATATACACCCCATGCAAGTGTGCTGCCGTATGGTGTGGGCGCCGTTCATAAACTAAAAAATTGTGGGCCAAGTTTTAATTGCCTGCTGACATAAATATAATATACAGAGACACAACAAACAGGATCGATGTACCTGCTTCCTTTTTACTGGTCAAGTTTGTTTATCACAAGTCACTGTCACAGAACCTAGTTTCATCTTGAGGAAAGACAGCTTGCCATGACCACGAAAACCAGCTCTTTTGCCTAATATTTATATATATACTACTAATTAGAAATGACTTTTGGTGAATAGAGTATCATTTTAATCTGCATGAACCAGTTGCTGACTACTTTTTTTTTTTTTGTGTGTGTAGGTGTTGAGGGACCTCTCGTAGATGTGTGGATGAGAATCGTATCGTGTAAGCACAGGCATAACATAACGACTGTAACTAATTTAGCTACGAAAATATCCCGAACCGAACCGCATCGTTTTCTATATTTAATCCGATCGAATCCGTATTTTTTGTCCGACTTTACCGTTTCCGCTTTCGCATTTGAGATGTTTCGTATTTTAAATGTAAAAGTAGAAAATGGTTTACACATTTTTCGACTGTTTTCTACTTTTCTACTTTTAATTTGAAATATTCCGAATTCAAAATTAGGTTTAAACTGAATTTGGCCAACTGCACAGGTCATACAGCCCAATTACAGGCTGCTCACCATGCAGTTGCGTTCTTTCTACTGGTGGCTAGCTGCCCTCTCTTATAGACAGCATCCAGCCTCGTCTCTCTTATTATGTATTTGGTCGTGCACTTGTTTAATGCTATGCACTTGAACTAGATCATGCACTTGTTAGTTGTGAACTTGTTATGCATTTGGTCGTGCACTTGTTTAATGCTATGCACTGTGGGTCGGTATTTCGTATTGAATTTTCGCATACCGACCGTGTTCGACATAATTCCGCTCGAATTGGTTCGTTTCCGAAATTCTAGATATTCCGTAAGTTCGTGTTCGTTTTCGTGTCCAGCTTGTCCGCTTTCGCTTTCGTTTTCGTATTTCAAATGTAAAAGTAGAAAACGGTTGAGGAGTTTTTCGACGACCGTTTTCATCCTTAATGCCAAGCATTCTTTTGGCAGTCGTTTTAACTTTTCTTTAATTTGGCTTATGAACAAAAGCCAAAAGCTTTCTCTAACCTTCTGTTTTTAGAAGTGACTTACGAAAGTCGAAAGCTGTAGTTGCAGGAGTAGGAGGCAAAAGAAGTCTTATGTGGCATACTGTTTTGAGGTATATCACAACATGTAAGCCAATCAATCCACCAAACCGATTTTCAACATCCCACAAAAGCCAAGTTTTGGAATGCAAAAGCCTAAGCAGACGTCAATTGTTACAAGACCTAGTCTTGTGTTGAAGGCACTGTATATATAGTTCTCTAGTTCTTTAAACTAGAGAAACAACTAGAGAAACATAAAGGAGTGCCTTAATTTATTCATAAGATATGCTAGATCTTGTCGCAGTTGGTACAAAGTGTGGGTTTGGTTTGAAGATGAAATTGGATGAGATGGGATTAAACCATGGTTTTCAGGATAAGGTGATCAAGGTTAGCAAAGATGAATGGCTTCGTCTGGCCACTCTTCACTGGACAAGCTCATCTAGCACCTAGTCAAATATTCCCTTGACATGGGCAACTCCATCGACCCTTCCCCCAAACGAAATATACTATAAAAACTTGAACCACCATCTCCCACTCAATCTCATCGTCAAACCTAACACACCTTTAAGATAAATGTTTGGTAGAAAAGTCTGATAACTTTTAATCAATCCTCATTAGATCTCTAGTCAATTATGTCTTAGGGCACCACCAATGGTCCACCTAGGATGGTGTCTACGTGTCTTAATACTCTGCCTTGTAGACATTTAACTGATATGGCATGAGATTTATTGGGGAGAGAAATGGAGAAATGAATAAGTCGTTTCTTCATGGAGAAACTGTGTCGTCCCATCTATTGTAGCTCAAGGAAACGACTGACTCCGCATTGGGCACCGTTGCTCGTTTTCATATTCTCGTTTCTCCAATTTTACCATGTAGTGGAACCCGCTACACACGTGTCTTTCGTTGAAGGAGCTCATTTGCAGTCTAATTTCTTGCCCAGGTATAGGTCCTCAAATTCAATCCAGGTCCACCACAAACCCCATGACTAGCACCTCCAATTAATCCAAGTCTGCCGCCACCCTAGCACGCCTCCAATCTAACTCTGCCTTCAACCTCCATGACTTAGATGCACCAAGATCCATCATCCCAAACCTCCAAACTCCAAAAGCTGAGAGCCTGGCTAGGGGCACTACCCCAGATCTGGACATCACTGTCGGTTCAAAAAACCCCTTCACTGCTGGATTTTGAACCGATAGTGGCATACCGGCAGTGATGGGGGGTTGACATCACTGTCGGTTCTTAAAAACCGACACTGATCTACATGCAATAATGTAGGTTCCTAGCTGTGGGGGGTACAACCCCGGATACCCACGACAGACCACATGGGCTACGCCTAGGGGCAGCCCAGCCCACAAGATGAAGCCTTACGGGGCACGACTCTGCTCGGCGTCTCCCGCAAGACATTGAGAAGATATCCTGAAGATTCTACGAGATCTGTTAGGATACGTATGATCCCATGATTCCTGTAATCTGTTATTACTTTCCGGTTATCTCTCATATCTAACCAACCTGCAACCCTGCCCCCCCGGACTATATAAGGCGGGCGGGGACCCCCTCCAAACTCATGCAATATCATACGATAGCTAATACAAACCAACAGACCACAGGAGTAGGGTGTTACGTCATACTGACGACTTGAACCTGTCTAACTCGTGTGTCTCTATTGCCTTCTTGTTTTTTATCACACGCTTCTCTACCGATCAATCTACCTCCGTGGGATACCCCTCGGAGGACTGCCGACGATATTCTATCGACAGTTGGCACGCTAGGTAGGGGTGTGTGTGCTGTTTTCTTATTGAACAAGATGGCTTTTTCCACAGGCTCTTCGTCCCTCCCACAGCCCGGCTAGATCTTCACGATCTGATAGATCTCGTGGATCATCAACGCTGACGAAGTCGAAGAGCTCCTCGAGCCGGTGCAGATTGATTCTGCGCCAATCACCCCCGCACCTACGACTGCAGATCCGATCTCGGAACCACCTCCGAGGTCACCTTCATCAACAACTCGCCAACCTCTTCCTCGCTACCAGAGGAGGCAGATCAATAACGATGATCTGATTGCATCAATCGATCAGGTTGGTTACAAGCTCACCGATTGCCTCTCCATTGCCGAATCGGCTCTAGACACTCCGAGTGCACCTCAACAACCTCTGGGATGCACGACGACGTATCGATGAACGCCGCTTCAGTCGCTAAAAAGTATGCCATCGCCAGGAGTATGAGCAAGAGTACGGTAACCCAGACTTAGCTCTTGAGCCGCTCGCTGCCGACAACATTGCAGACGATGACGCCAACAATCCCGAAGGGCCCCCGGCGTTCACGAGGGCGCTCCGAACGCTTCAGTGGCCCCGTGGTTTTAAAATCACTGGGGTCGAGCCCTACGAAGGAAGAATGAACCCAACTCATTGGCTACAGGTTTATGCCACTGCTGTCGGCATCGCCGGAGGAGACACCAGTGTCATGGCAAACTATCTTCCCATCATGCTTATGCCAGCCGCCATGAGCTGGTTTACAAGCCTTGTCCCGAACTCCATTGGATCCTGGGAAGAGTTGAAAAAAGTCTTCACCGACAATTACATGGCTATGTGTACTCGGCCGGGCACCAAGCATGATCTCAATCGCATCAACCAAAAGCCATCTGAGCTCCTCCATAGCTACATCAGATGCTTTTCTGAGATGAGAAATTCTATTCCCAACATCATGGAAGCTGAGGTCATCACCGCCTTCATCCAAGGACTCCATCACTGCGAGCTTCGCTCCAAGTTCAACCGCAAGCCGCCCACAAGGATTGTCGAGATGATCACGACCACCAACCAGTATGCCGATGCCGAGGAAGCCGAGGTGCGCTTCAATGAGGATGTGGGCACTCATTGCCCACCTCGCCGCTACGATGACCGCCCCAACGACCGACGCCACAACGACTGCCGCTACGATGACCGCAGTTACCATCGGGACAGCGGCCGTGATCGGCCAGAAGGATCGAAGTCTAGTCAAAATCGCCGCCGCCGGCTAGACCACATCATCGCCACCATTAATGAACCTTGTGCTAAGCGCAACTATGACAAGCAATACAAGAAGATCCTCGATGGCCCGTGCCCCCTCCATAAGAACGCTAGGCATAAAATGAAGGACTGCCTCGGTTTGGCTAAGGAGTTCCAAGACAAAAAGCTGGACGACGACACCAACGACGGAGCCGGAGGCCGCCGACCACCTGGGGGCAACAACAATGCCTTCCAGGATCATGACAAGGTGGTCGCCACCATATTCAGGGCCTTGCCTCCACCTAAAGCAGAAGAGAACGAAAGCTCGCCGCCCAGCGGGTGCTCGCCGTCACTACGAAAGACGCCACCGCTAACCCCAGCTATTGCCCTTGGTCCGAGGTCCCCATCACCTTCAACAGGGCCGACTAGTGGGCAGACATCCCCTACATAGGGCGTTTCCCCCTCGTCCTCAATGCAACCGTCTAGAAAGTGCTTTTCAGAAAAGTGCTCGTCGATGGTGGGAGCGCTCTGAACCTCCTCTTTGTCGGAGCCCTAAAGGAGTTGGGCCTCGGGATAATAGATCTCACACCCTCAGACTCCTCCTTCTAGGGTGTGGTACCTGGCAGGGCATCCAAACTGCTTGGAGAGATCACCCTACCAGTACAATTTGACACGGCAAGAACTACCGCGTCAAGCACATCAACTTCTACGTCGCCGACTTCAACACCGCCTACCACGCCATACTTGGTCGGCCAGCTCTGGCCAAGTTCATGGCTATACCGCACTATGCTTATCTGGTACTAAAGATGCCTTCGCCTACAGGAGTCCTAGCCTTGCGGGCCAACCTCTCCATCGCCTACGCCTGCGAGACAGAGAGCCTCGCTCTCGCCGAAGCCACCGACCTCTCCATCCAGATGGCCACCATGGTCACCGACGCTAAGACGGTGCCCACCGACGACCTAGAGATCCCATCGCTGGAGCCTCCTCGTGCCTCCGCCAAGTCCAAGGAAACCAAGGAGGTCGGCCTCGGCCTCGATGACCCCTCCAAGACCATGAAGATTGGGGCTCACCTCGACCCCAAATAGGAAAGCACACTCATCTCCTTGCTACGTGCCAACGTCGACGTGTTTGCTTAGAAGCCTGCAGACATGCCGGGGGTACCACGGGAGAAGATCGAGCACTCCTTGAATGTCTCGCCGACCGCCAAATCGATCAAACAGAAACTCCACCGATTCACGCTAGACAAGGAGGCTATTAGGGTAGAAATAAAATGGCTCCTAGCGGCCAGATTCATAAAATAAGTGTATCATCCTGAGTGGTTAGCAAACCTTGTTCTTGTTCAAAAAAAAGAATAAAGAATGAAGAATGTGTGTTGATTACACCGATCTTAACAAACATTGCCCTAAAGACCCCTTTGGTCTGCCTCAGATAGATGAGGTTGTAGACTCCACCGTCGGCTGTGAACTGCTCTCCTTCCTCGACTGTTACTCCGGCTATCACCAAATCTTCCTCAAGGAAGAAGATCAGATCAAGACATCGTTCATCACGCCCTTCGGTGTGTACTGCTACACCACCATGTCCTTTGGACTCAAGAACACCGAGGTGACCTATCAAAGGGCCATCCAGATGTGCCTTGATCAACAGATCGGCCACAACGTCGAAGCTTACATCGATGATGTGGTCGTCAAGTCTAGGACCGCCGATAATCTTATCGCCGACCTCAAGGAAACATTCGCCAACCTAAAAAGGTACCGATGGAAGTTGAACCCTTCAAAGTGCATCTTTGGAGTTCCATCCGGTATACTCCTGGGCTACATTGTCAGCGCACGTGGCATCGAGCCCAACCCCGACAAGGTCTCCGCCATCACCAACATGAAACGACCAATATGCGTTAAGGACATACAGAAGCTTACAGGCTGCATGGCTGCTTTAAGCCGCTTCATATCGTGCCTCAGTGAAAAAGGGCTACCATTCTTCAAACTCCTTAAGGCCTCCGAGCACTTTTCTTGGTCAGAGGTGGCAGACATAGCTTTCGGGCAACTCAAGTTGTTCCTAACAAAGCCTCCGATCATGATGGCGCCATGGCCAGATGAAACTCTCCTGATCTACATCGTCGCTACTTCTCGCGTCGTCAGCATAGCCATTGTGGTCGAACACGAGGAGGCCGGGCATGCCTATAAGGTGCAACGTCTAGTATACTTCATCAGCGAGGTTCTTAACGAGCCCAAGACTCGTTATCCTAAGATCCAAAAGCTGCTATACACCATCCTGATTACGTCGCGCAAGCTCCGCCACTACTTCGAGTATTACAAGATCGTCGTGGTCACGGAGTTCCCTCTAGGGGACATTCTGCGCAACAAAGAGGCCAACAACCGCATCATCAAGTGGGCGGTTGAGCTCGGCACTTACTCCACCAAATTTAGAAGCAGTCCTACCATCAAGTCACAGGCACTCGTTGATTTCCCGGTAGTGTCCAGTTGAATAACACTGCTGGTTTATAGTCCCAACCGACAGTGATGGTTGCTTCAAGAGTGTCGGTTCTTGGCTCAAGCCAGCAGTGTTGAGCAAGCCTACAATGTCGGTTCATGGCTCAAATCGGCAGTGTTGTCGTAACCATCACTGTCGGTTCATGGTTCAAGCCGGCAGTGTTGAGCAAGCCAACACTGTCGGTTTGTTTCTAACCGGCAGTGATGGTTATGACAACACTGCTAGTTTGTTGCTAACCGGCAGTGATGGTTACGACAACACTGCCGGTTTGTTGCTAACCGGCAGTGATGGCCCATTCGCATTTTATTGTTTTATAATTTATTTTAATTTATATTTTTTTGTAGAATCGAGTTTTACTTTATATACGCTATGTAGACGACAGGTCCATCAATATTAAACATTATAAATGTTACGATTATAGTTCAAATGTTCTTATCAAGATCTCGATCCCTCAAAATAAAAAAGAAATTATTCGATAATATGAAGCATGCTTCTCGGACTTCCTACAATAATCTAGCGAGCCGCTCTAGGCCATACTGGTCCTTGAACTTCACGGATTATGCAATGAAAAATACTCCATCTTTTTCCAATACCTTGGCTAAGATGAATTTTGCCAGCTCCGATTGCAGTGCGACGACCTCTATGTCTAATAGCCTTTCGTGGATATATTTCTTGTGCTGTCGTTCAAAAAAGATGATATCCAAAGAGGAATTAGTAAATTATTTTGTTGAATTTTTAACAGGCATAAATGAAATGGGGATTATACATACCAACTTATCTGCTTCTTTCGATTTTCCGCCGATGTAGCGAAGCATTGCCCACATTACATAAAACCCGCATTCATTGTTTCCCGTCGGCTGTTTTAGGTACTTCCCCTCTATTTTAACAACCTTTAATGGGACCTGCGTCCCACCGATATGTCTTCTTCAAACACTTGCGTCTCACACCTCGATTAGATTTTTAGCAAGATTGACACAAATGAAGACGAAATGGTTGCTGTAATCACATAATCCTAATTATCGAATAATCTTAACAAAAAAAGAAGCATAAAATTAAAAGCCGAGAACACATACTCGCAGTTGTAGGCTAGAAGGATATGGGTTTTGTTCTTCATCTTAAATTCATCGAAAACAACAATCAATCTCTCTTTTAGGTCTTTCACGTCACATCCATGGAGGCGTAAACATGTCTTCTCATTGACTCGCAAGGGGTCCAAGAAGCCTATGTTATCCTATTTGCTTTTTAGTATGCAAAATTTTGCTATACACCAACATAAAATCATGGAAAGTGCTCAAAAGTTAACAATTTGTGTCTCGAGAGAGTAGTTAATTGTAATATTGTGCGTGTAGGGTACTTACATAGTCCACAACATCAATATTTGTGTATCGAGAGAGCATTTCTGGTATAGCTGGAACAAGCACTCTCACTCGACATCGAACTTCTCTTCTTCAGGATAATGAAAAACATGTGGTGAATAGATAATAGCCTCGAAACCAAAGACCTCCGTCTTTGTTGCTTGAGCCATGTAATATTCATGCAACTGGCGCATATATGTTGTCAAATTTTTATACTCGTGATAGGGAACCAAAAGATTGCCCCTTTCATACTTCATTGCTGGTGTTCCCATCCCTTGTACATCATAATAGATGTTCGTGGCCTCTTCCATGGTTAATTCGGGGTTATCCTCGACGTACTTCTGTATCTTCCTTAAATCTTCATTGTGTATTTCTTTGGCTCTTATTGTAGCATACTGATTCTGTGTTTGCCTTTCAAATTCGAACTTCAACAAACACAGAGGCAGTGAGGCACAGAGATTGAAGAAACTAACACAATCTTCCTCTGAGATGTGTGCTGTAAATTTTTCTTTCATCAAGTTTGTAACACTGCCACTGAACGGCCTTTTTCTTTTTTGTTGGTCCACTTTGGGAGCATTAGCGACCGAATCCAAGGACCTTTTCTGCGACTACGAGGATACCTTTGATCTTGTTTTGGGCTGAGGTGGAGGAGGACGACGACGAGAATTCTGTTTTCCCACGGCTGATGAAGATGGAGGAGGAGGAGTCTTCTCTTTTCTCGGGGCGGATGAAGATGGAGTCGGACGAGGAGGAATAGAAGGAGACCTGTGTCTTCTCGACGGTGATGGCAAGGGATGAGGAGGGGAGTGATCTCTGTTGGGAGATGGTGAGTGATCATCGTGGGTGGGCGAAGACTCGCAATCGTCCTCATCATCAGAGGACAATTGGTGGTCAAGCTTAATGAAGCGCTTACGCTAGGCCACTTGAGAGCCCTTGTTATGACCAAGTTTTGGCCTATCTTCCACTATGGGGTACTCAATGTGTATCTTGTTATACTTCTTATTAAGTATTTTGTCAATGGTGACGTGAGCGTACCCCTGCGGAATTGGGCGGCCATTAATGGTCCTATCTCCCATAGGCCAGGCCTGGCCGAGCGCCACCTTGTCCTTTGTTCATTCCTGACGGATGTACAACTTGACATTGATGAGTTCGGTGATGTCGTCCACCGGATGAGGCACATTCGCATCTTCTTCGTCAAGCGGGGTCGATCCGCAGCTGCTGCGACTCCTAAACTGTGGGCTAAAGATAGAAGGAGTAGGGTTTTGTGGTACTCCTGGCCCCTTGGACAGCAAAATTTGCTGGACTCGTGCTTCAACAATCGCCTCAATCCATGCATCCATTCTGCCTTCCATCTCTTTTAGTCGCCTCAAATACTCTACCTCCTAATCCGCTCTACCCCTCGAGTGGCTTCGGTAAGTGTTAGATTCTTAGGGGAATAGTTTCCAAGGAACAACACCGGTTCCTCTAGTGCAGCTAGGGTGCTCCTTGGTTTCGAGTGCTTGGGTGAGCATGTCTTTCTCCCTATTAGAAGTGCAAGTCCCTTGCCTCACCTCCTTAGTTACCTAGGAGATCCTCTGGATGAGTTCGCTCATGGGTTGATTTGTGGAGCTAAAGCTCCCATCCTCGACGTGGCGTATATTCCTCCCCATACAGTATATTACCGATCTTGGCTCCCAATCGACGGTCTCAACCTGAACGCCTTCCTCAGCAAGGCGATCCATCTTTTCAAGTTCTGCTTCAAATTCTGGCATCTTTTTGGTGTAGCCACGAGAGCCGAGATGATGAGGATTCGTCGCTTTCTGCGAGTTCTCCTTATTCTTCCTGCTCAGTTCTAAGTACTCCTCGGATAACCTGTATTCCTTGAAATCCTGCCAGAAGTCCTTTTGCTTGCTAAACTATCCACCATTGAAATCTGTCACTTTATTTTGGGGGACAAAATTATTGTATAATGTCCCCTTGAAATTCATGAAGCATGTCCCCATGATTTCTTTTGCTTTTTTCTTGACAACTCCTTGTCATACTCCGTTGGGAAAGTAAAATACTCTAGGGTCTTGATATCCCATATGTAATCCTTCTCACTTTCGGGAAGCCTCTACGGGTCACTATCTTTCCCAATCCACTTCCTGTACCTAATCGGGCTGAAGTCCCTTACAAGTAACTCGAGGATAGTCTTGTATTTGGTCAAAGCTATAGGCGGTGAGAGTGGATCCCTGAATTCATCAAACTTAGTGATGTGTTGGTGTGCATTCCTACCAACAGGAATCTTTGACACGCCTCACTTGGATCTGGCCTTCCTGCTACCCAAACCCTCTAGCTCCTCAGCCAGCGGAGGCTCCTGCTGGAGACACCAAGTAAGCTATGACCCTCTCAATTGATTAGTGTGTGTAGCTACATAGTCACATGATACCAAAGTTACCTGGCCATCTTGGTCATTTTGACCTAGCTCGAGCAGGCTGGATAGGGTCCATGGTTGCTCATTCTCACCTTCCTGATTGACACTGTCACCGTTTGTCGGATCATGCGGCTCTCCCGTCCCAGCGATATCAGTCGCTTCTTGTTGCCGATCTATTCTTTGGCGACGGGGTAACAGGCAACGACAAGTCATGGCTGTGACACGATCATGGTTAGTTTTGACTGCGGACAACTACTAATTGCATATGTTCATATTATATATATATACAATATGTTTAATGCAAAGTCTAATAATAAGTCCACATACAACAAAGTCTAATAATAGCATATGTTCACGTAGAACAAATTCATTATTTGATTGACCACATACAACAAAGTCCACCTACTGTTCTATGAAACTAAGCCTACATCAACTTTAAAATAAGAAAAGCAATGACCATAGCCATAAATAAAAGCATGACATCTTTTCAAGACCAAGGAGCAATTCTTCTAATCTTCACATCTCCAGCAGGTGGCTTCTATTCAATCTCCAGTGTCGGCGGATGGCCATGGTTTGCATTCATTGGACCATAGTAGGCCGGTTGCCCATGGTTTGTAAGGTAGACCGGATGACTATAGTAGGACCTCAAAGCTTCAGCTTCTGTGTTGTATTTTTTGTGCAAATTACCAGGGTAGCGATTGACTTGGGCATATCAATCTTTCCAAGTTTGATAAATCCCAGGCACGTGACCAACATGCACTACATACCATGCCATGGTTGCCTATACATTTAAGTAAATTTGGTTGTCATTCAAACATGATGTATCAGAATATTAAGTTCACATACAGCTAATGAACAAATATTATCTAGATAAGGAGGCATGGAGCAAGCTACATGGTGAGAAGAGGTACTTGCAGCATCTAACAAATTAAATTGTTCTTCATGATTTTAGCATGAAAAAGCTTGTCCAACACCGGTTGAGATAGTTTGGACATGTCCAATAAAGACCTCCAGAGGCACCGATGTGTAGTGAAATCCTAAGCTAGGATAGTAACGTGAAGAAAGGCAGAGGAAGACCTAAGTTGACTTGGGTAGAGGCAATAAAAGGAGACTTGAAATGATGGAATATACCCAAAGACTTAGCCTTAGATAGGAGTTCTTAGAAAATAGCTGGTCACGTGCCTGGACCTTGATTGCTTCTGCTGAGTTTCAACTCTATCCTACCCTAACTTGTTTGGGACTTAAAGGCTTTGTTGTTGTAACAAAGACTTTCTCGTCTAAAAAGTTAAAACAGTTGTTTAAAATGCCAACATTCAATGCAGAACCAAAATTATATAGGAACCATAGAGTGGACCAACATCTGGTTAAGCTCATTCTAATTGCAAGCCTTTATAGGCTGTATACTGATGCACAATACCAAAATTATATAGGAACCATGGAGGATCATGCAAGCCGAATGATTTTGATAGCCATGGTTATATAGCACACAGAATAGGTAGGATTTCCACACCTACTGATTTTTGGTATAGCTGACCTTGAACAAAAACACACGATGTGCCTCAATAGTCAATATCATTTCATGGTGAATTAATTTAAAGAAAATCCCATATCATAGTGGACAGCAGCAGCTATAACCAAGAAGAATAATAGAATAGACATGTTCCTACATTGCACAATTGCGGTTTTTTTAGGTGCTACCACCTGACCCTATAAATGCAAAACACAAAGTAATGGCTATCCTCAATTCCTCATCATAGACATAACTGACAGTTGCTAGAGGCAGCAAGCATGGTGCAGATACAATATCTAGTGCAATCCTTATAGTTTGGTTTTAGTGACCTATCTTCAATTATGTGCAATAGTTAACTTACCTGAATGTATTTCTCAAGAGTGTGCATTCATTTTCTAGAAAAACAAGAGCTTCCATACAGCCTCTAGCCCATGCATGAAGGCAAAGGCGGACGTAAGCATCATAAGCAAGTACAGAATACCAGGGCCCTTGCACTAACCGTGGGGCATTTCATCAAACACATAGTGGGCAGTGAGCCACGCACTCACCGTGGTAGGTGGGAAAGCAGTTGTCCGCACGCTTCTAAAGGCCTCGGTGGTGGGAGTGCAAGTGTGGAGGAGGAGGGGCACGGCCGGCGTCGTGGATGAGGAACGAGGGCATGGACGGCGCGGTGCTCCGGCGTGGGGCGGTGGATGGCGTGGGGCGGTGCTCTGGCGTGGGGTGGTGCTCCGGCGTGGGGCAGTGCACGAGCGTCAGCATCGAAGAAGAGGAGCGCGGGACTAGGAACGGTGGCGCGGGGGCGGTGGATGGGTGCGCGGGGAACAGTGGTGCCCGTCGGCGTGGGGTGGTGCTCCTGCAGCATAGGGGGAGGGGTTGGCGTGGGGTTGAAATGACTTTGGAAAAATTCAACCCGCGCCTTGCTTTTATACCAATGGTTCATCACTGTCGGTTGCAAGTTATAACCGACAGTGATGAGGACACATCACTACCGAGTCATTCCTCGATCCGGCAGTGATGGGGTGTAGCAAATAGGGGTTAAGTAGGAAATCTTTTCCCATTCTTTTGAATTCCTATGACTGGCTCAATGGTTAGGACCCCGCAATTTTGCCCCCGAGACCCGTGTTCGAGTCCTAGGTGGCCCAAATTTTTTGGTTCAATTTTATAAATTATTAAATGACTTTGAAAAATTTCAACCCGCGCCTTTTTATTATCCCAATGGTTCATCACTGCCGGTTGTAAGCTCAAACCGACAGTGATGATGCAACATCACTGCGAGGCCATTCCTCGAACCGGCAGTGATTGTGGTGTAGCGGTTATGGGTTAAGTAGGATATATTTTCTCTTTCTTTCAAATTTCTCGGACTGGCTCAACGGTTAAGGCTCCGCAATTTAGTCCCCAAGACCTGTGTTCGAGTCCCACGCCCAAATTTCTTGGTTTAATTTTATAATTTATTAAGCACTCTAAAAGGTGAAAAAGAAAAAATAAATTAGCCTTGACACACCTCCTATACTAGCGCAGCGGTTAAGTCTCAGAACCTGGCTGCCTGAGACCCGAGCTCGAACCCGAGGGCTGGCACAATTTTTTTTTAATTTTTTATATATCACTGCCAGTTTTCAAAATAAACCGACAGTGATAACCAGCGTCACTGTTGGTTTCGTCTCATCACTGTCGGTTTTTTGAAACCGACAGTGATGTTTATATATATTAAAATTTTTCTTTTATATACTGAATAAATAGAAGCATGTGTATTCCTATGTCGAAATGGCTTGAAATTTTTTTAGCAAGCATGTACACCCAAATTAAGACCCCACACAGGATCTTAGGTTTTTCTGATTAGTTTTTTTATTTATTATATTTTTCTGTGTGCTGAATGAGACAAAAGAGGATGAATTTCATCTTGGACCCAATAGATTTATTCATTGACCTCCACAAAATTCTTATCCCTAGGGCACATTAGAGCCTGTGTAAAAATTTGGCACCATTCTGGATCTTTTTGTGGATAGACTCAGTTCAACCTATAATTAATCGCTGTCGTTGCGTGGAAATTCTATTAAACCACAGAAAGTAGCAAACTATCTCTGGAAAATCCCAAACAAGGTGTTTCCTTCACACGTGGCACGTGTAAGCCTAAGAAAAAGTTTGAGGTCAATACGACACCGGAATGCGTATGAACCACAGAAACCTTGATAACCTATGTGTATAGTCATGGTTCGATGAAAGGGCTCATATACCTCCGTAAAGCATTTATACTCCGCCTATGTCGAAATGGCTTAAATTTTTTTAGCAAGCATGTATACCCAAATTAATGCCCCAAACAAGATCCAAGGTTTTCTGATCATTTTTTATTAATATATTTTTCTCTGTGCTGAATGAGACAAAAGAGGGTGAATTACATCTTAGACCCAACAGATTTTTTATCGACCTCCACAAAATTCTTATCCCTATGGCACATTAGAGCCTGTATAAAAGTTTGGCATTATTTCAGATCTTTTCATGGGTAGACTTAGTTCAACCTATAATTAAACGGTGTCACCACGTGAAAATTCAATTAAATCTCAGAAAGTAGCAAACCATCTCCAGAAAATCCCAAACTTAGTGTTTCCTTCACTTGTGTCACGTGCAAGCCTGAGAATAATTTTGAGACTAATACGACACCAAAATGTATATTTCTAGTTGCCCAACAAATGTTACACGAATTACATGCATGGCAACAATTAAACACACAAGCCGTATAAATTAAAATTAGAACCCAATTAAACTACGACCTTAAAAACCTAGCTAAATAAACATTAATTACTATCGAAATCACTGTCGGGATCGATCGGGCCACGCACACTAACATGCCTCTGTAGCCATATATGGTAATTGATGTCACAGATTATGTATCCGCTTGTATCGATGAAGGTCAATGCCCGTATGAGTGCACTCTCTACCAAAAGAATGGTCGGCCATAGATGTAAGCTACTGAATTACCACTGCCCCTTTTAGTAATCCTTATATAGTATTGGAGTCCTTCTATAGTGAGCTGACCGAGGTTTCCATTGCAAAAGTCCCAATCGTACCCGAGTTGCTCCGTACCTTGGTCTAGAACAGTCCACAAGCCACATGCAGCATAGGTAAGGTCCTGGAGCGCAATCTGCATGTGGAGAAAAATAAAAAAAAATAGAGAATGTTATTACAATAATAAATAACAAATAACTACTACTCAAGTATAAGTGACCATTTTACCACATCCGTATGGTTGTAGCTCGCAAACCATTCGCTTGCTTGTGGGACGGAGATATCACCAGCATTCAAAGCAAGTGCCTTGAAGTGCGAGAAATTAGGCACATCATAGCAAACACGTCAAAGTGCCTCTAAACAGATGTACACGGTACTAAATTGGACGCTTATCATGTCCGGGCTCTGTCTTCCCGTCTCGTGGATATGGTTCCGATGATTTGCACCCCTCAAAGGGATAGAAAAGCTGAGTTCACACGTCCATAGTCGACCACTTGCATTAGATGTCGTGTTCTCAACGATGCTCGAGATAAAGAACCAACTAAGTGCTATTCATAGCCAATCTATTGTGGATATAGTCTACGACATATATGTATGCAATAATGATATTAAACTAATTACACTTATTTGTTAGCATCAAAAACAAAAGATGTTAAAAAATATTTCATACAATAGCTGGAACAGGGAATCATGGAATGGCCACATTAGAAGCGAATGGCTCATCGCCAAGGTGAAAACCTGGTTCTTGTGGTGGGGGAGGTCCGTTGTTCATACCACCTTATCGATAAAATGCAAAAAAAATATGAACATAAAATATATGCACAAAAAATTCTTCCAAGTAAAATATGGCAACATAATTAAATATAGATCAAATACAAGGAATAAGAATATATACAAATATAGAATGCAAAGAAACATGAATATAAATATAGATCAAATGAATATAGATAGAATATTAGAGAAGACAACATATCAATACCATTGAAAATGTAGGAGCCATGACCAAATCATGTAGAGAGAGAGAGTGGATTTCTTGAGAAGTGAGAGTGAAACATGAGAAATGAGACTGTGAGAGTTCGAGGGTGGGTGGGATCGATGTATATGGCCGGCGGGTTGTTTTATATAGGGGGGCATGGACATCACTGCCGGTTTTTAAATAGAACCGACAGTGAAAGTTAATATCACTGTCGGGTTTTAAATAGAACCGACAGTGAAAGTGAATATCACAGCCAGTTTATAAATAGAACTGACATTGATGGTGCATATATATAAAGGATATATTTATTTAGATATTACAGTGGGAAAGTTTTAACAACAACGATATATTTATTTAGATAGTAATGAAATACATCAAAAAATAACAAAAATATTAGAAATAAATTACATATACGATAACAAAGACCTTACATCAAAATTCCACATACGATAACAAAGACTTATTTGCATACAGGTCAATGTTACAATCAATGTGTATCAACACATTATAATTTAGCATTCTTCTAGCACCAACTAGGGTCAAACAGCAACACTGAGGTGGTCTACGAGCTATACCGGTTGGAGATGACAAGGTGACATCGATGAATCCATGCCATGTCTGTACATGGCCTTTTTCCAAATGCGCACTGCAGCGGATGGCTCTGTGAACCTCATGGCATCTCCAATCTTCAGCGTTGCTCTATCTTCAGTAGCATTCTTCTAGTACCTTTTGTGTGCACTATTTTGGTGAACTACAACACATAATTATATCTGTGGTTTGTTATGAGAGAAAAATACTATATCATGGCTAATAAGCCCTGGCTGAAACCAACATGCATGGAGAGGCTCCCTAGCAGGACGCCATTTTATAGGCTAGCTGTCGCGGTAGGTGGGAGCAGTGCTCCTGCTGTGGTGATCAGCGAGAGCACTACTGGCCCATGAGGGAATATTCATATCACTGTCGGTTTTGTTAAAAAAACCAGCAGTGATAGGGGTCATTAGTGCCGATTTTTAGAACCGGTAGTGATTCCATGTATCACTATCACGATAGGCTTGACAAACCGGCAGCTTTTATTTTTTTTAAATCATAGCCATTGCCGTATCACTGTCGGTTTTGTAAAAAAACCGACAGTGATAGGGGTCATTAGTGCCAGTTTTTAGAATCGGTAGTGATTCCATGTATCACTATCGGTTTTTAATAAAAAACTGACAGTGATAGGCCTGACAAACCGATAGCTTTTATTTATTTAAATCAGAGCCACTACCGCGGGCTCTGGATAAAAAAATTAAAAAAATTTGTCTCGCTTGGGTTTCGAAGCGAGGGAGCGAGAAAGAGGGATTAGTGGCTTAACCGCTGCATTAAAGGAGGATTTACATTAGGAAATGTTTTGTTATCATTTTTATAGTTTAAGTTGAGGTTCATTTAATTCTGTACAAATATAAAAAAAAGTTTGCCGCACCTAGGATTCGAACCAAGGGCGCGGGCTTCACAGTAGCTGGCTTTTACCACTGCGCTATGATAGGAAGTACGTTAAGGTGCGTTTTCTTTTTTGTTTTATCCTCTGAACGGGAGTTAATTAATTTAAGGTCCAGATTATAAGGCCTTAACCGCTGTGCTACCATTAAGGATTACGTTAGTTTAGGTTATGTTTTTTCTTTTATTTGTTTAGTGCATGTAAATACATATAATTTATTGTAAAATAATACAAATATTTGTGTCTCGATTATTTAATTCCATGATAATTAATTAATGGTCTATAATTACCAAATAATAGTGTTTCTGAACATCATCTCAATATTTGATTACATAGTCAATTATTTAATTATAGAGAAGCGCATAAAATATAAATTAAATTACATAGTTGGTGAACAACGTCCGAATAATGATTACATAGTTAACAATAAACTAACTATCTTTAGGTGCATCAACAATGATGGCCTCATTGTGATCAAGTCGTACGAAAGCAGGTTTGTCACCCTCTTGAAGGATAGGTAGGGGTACGTTCGCCCTGAATGGAGGCATTTCCTGATAGTCCCTATAGTCATCTTCGTCTGTTACTCCATCGACACCGACAATCTTCCTTTTCCCTTTTAGGACTACTTTTAGCCTTCTTTTTGTCTTGTTGTCCCTTGCATAGAAGACTTGCATAACATCTCTTGCAAGGACGAAGGGGTCGTCTCTGTATGCGGTCTTAGTGAGATCAACGGTAGTGAACCCTTCGCTGTCAGTGTTAATTTCCTCGAGCCAGACCCACTGGCAGCGAAAAAAAGCTGCCTTCAATGGACCATAGGCTAGCTCCCATATCTCCTCTATGAAACCATAGTATGTCACCTGCACGTTGCCATTTTCGTCGTGAGCATCAAAATGAACACCACAATTTTAGGATGTGCTCTTTCCATCTTGCTTTTTTGTGTAAAATGTGAATCCATTGATCTCATACCCTTGGTACTTAAGATATATACTTGAAGGTCCCTTGGCTAAGACATCCAATTGATTACCAAACTTTATTCCAAGCAAGCGACGTCGCAACCAGTTGATAAATTCCTCCTTATATTTTTTTATCCAGCCAAGCCTGTGACCTGCTCGGATACAGAGTTTGTAGCGATTGTCTGTGCTCGTCAATGTATGGCATCACACCCTCGGCTTGCTAGAGAACAGCGAACTGTGCCTGTCTAAAAGAAACAGGGTCGTCTACTGTAACAGATTTCTCTCCGATCATTCCTTTACCATGTAATCTTCCCTCGTGACGAGATTCTAGAACTCTGACCCTTTTGATGTCTAGACAATATGCGCCGAACTCAATGGCCTCCTCCGTTGACCATCCTTCAACCATGTCCCCTTCTGGCCTGAATCTGTTACTAACATACCTTCTAAAAACTTTCATCAATCTTTCGAAAGGGAACATCTGATGTAGGTACATTGGCCCAAGGGCTCTAATTTGGTGAACAAGATGAATGAGCAGATGTAATGAGATATCAAAGTAAGTCGGTGAGAAATGCATCTCAAGCCTAACGAGAGTTTCAGCTATGTCCCGCTACAGCTGCTCTAGCGTGGACACATCAATGACCTTTTTGAGATCGCATTGAAGAACAAGCAAATCTTTATGATTGGTGCGCGGACCTTTGGGAAGAGGATACCATGTAGGGCAATAGGGAGCAGCTGAGTCATAATGACATGACAGTCATAGGCCTTCATAGGGCCATAGTTGAACTTGAGTTCTATCATGTTTACTAGCCTCTTCGGGTTCGCACAGTAGCCCATCGGGACTTTGAGTTCATTGAAGAAAGAAATAAGCGCACGCTTTTCTTCCTTCTTCAATGTCCATGACGCAACCGAAAGTTCAAACTGGCCATTCTCTAACTCCACAGGATGCAACTCCTTCCTGATTCCCAAGTGTTGCATGTCCAGGCGTGTGGCTAGTTAATCCTTCGATGTCCCCCAGTGTCTATCGAGGTGTTAAGAGTGTTAGCGTACACGTTTTTAGTGATGTGTATGGGATCAAGATAGTGGCGTACACTCAGAAATGTCTAGTAAGGTAGTTTCCAGAAAACTATTGTTTTCTTCCAAATGCCCCCATCAGGTGCTGCTACTGCATTGTCCCCCTTCCCAAGGACAACCTTCAGTTTGTTGAGTTCTCGAAGTATTACAGGCCCATCTCGATATTTTGGAGCTAAGCGTTTCTCAATAATACCGTTGAAATCTTTTCTATTCCTACGGTAAGGGTGATCCTTAGGTAGGAACCCATGGTGTCCCATATAAACTATCTTTGAGTTATTTGGTAGATTTACCGCATCGGTGTCGTCCAAGCACTCGACACATCCAGTATAGCCTTTTGTCTTCTCTCCGAACAACGAACCTCGACCTAGTAGGTCGGTGATTGTAGCAATAAGTACTCCCTTGATCGTGACATGTTCCTTTTTGTACTCGTCCCGAACATCCGGCACACCCTTTTCAAACATCTCCACTAGTTCATCGATCACTGGTTCTAGAAACACATCGATGTCATTCCCAGGTTGTCTTGGCCCTTGGATCAGTAGTGGCATCTGGATGTACGACCGCTTCATACAGACCCAAGGTGAAAGGTTGTATATATAGAGCGTCACTGGCCAGGTGCTATGATTGCTTCTAACCTAGTCGAAAGGATTCATCGCATCTGTGCTCAAAGCAAACCAAAGGTGCCTTACCTCTCCACCGATGTCCGTATAGAACATAGTAATGACAGTCCTCCAATCATGCCCATCGGCGGGGTGCCTCATCATTGTATCTTTCTTACGCTCTTCGCCATGCCAGCGCAACAGCTTGGCTAACTTTGCACATGCAAACAGCCTATGCACCCAGGGAGCTATAGGAAAATACCAAACGACCTTTATGGGACCTCCTCTGGTCTTAGTACCCTCATCTGACAGCCCTTCCGTGTACCGTGGAGCTTCAAACTTGGGGCACTTATCCAAGTCTTTGTATTTTTCTCCACGGTACAATATGCAATCATTGGAACACGCGTGGATTTTTTTAACCTCGAGGCCGTTGGGGCAGATCATTTGCTTGGACAAGTATGTCTTTTCTGGCAACTCATTTTTTTCTAGGAGTATTTTTCTTATTATACCTAACAAGTGATCGAAGCCTTTATTGCTCAATCCATTTGTCGATTTGAACTCTAACAGTAAGATGTCGGCTTCCAGTTTGCTCATTGGATAATTCCTATACAATGGTGTTTTGCCATCTTATCTCATTTTTTCTAACTTTCTTAGCTGTCTTTCACTAATACATCCGGTCTCTACATTACGTAGTAGTTGAGAAATGCCATCGTTATCCTCGGTGTAGTCAGCTAGCGTGTTCCTAAACACATTATTAACTATGGCCATAGGTTCCGTATTAATACCAGGTTCCTCATCAGCATCATGGATGGCTACGTCAGGCATGTCCACATCATAATCGTTTTCCTGCAGAACATTCACACCAACCTCGCCATGCATAGTCCATATTGTATAGTTTGGCATGAACCCCCTGGTAATCAAGTGTGATCGTATAGACTCAATTTGATGAAAGTTTTTTATTCTTGCAATCTTTGCATGGGCAGAAGACAGGGTTCCCATTTCCAGCATGGGCTTTGGCATCGGTGATAAACTGGCTGACACCATGCATGTACCGCTTGTCCATTCGAGACAGATGCATCCACTCTCGATCCATCTCTACATAAAAAAATATTGAGACAGTAATTATAAAGAATTAATAAGAAATCGAGCTTCATGAACAACAATTATAGCTCTAAAGTACCATTTTTAGAAAACATTATTGTACACTAATTATTGAAAAATTGAAATTGGTAGCCCCGGCCCTGTAAATTGAAAATCGTAGTAAAAATAATTATTGCACAATAATAAAGAACATATATTCTACTCTACTTCTAAGAACTAATTATAGCATCACATACTAACAATGATGATCTTGACCACCATGGAATAATTAGCTAGGAATTTAAATGTGTTCATAGACACCAACCTTTTGGATGATGGATTCACCATAATTTGAGCCTTGCACAAATGTCCAATTGAAAAAGTGCTATCTAGAATGAAGAAAGAACTAGAATGAGAATCAAGCAATGTAGTCATCAAAACGAAGCTAATTAAGTAACAAAATCAAAGAAGTTGATGTTTGTTACTAACCTTAAAGCAAAAAGATCAAGCCATTCTTCAAAATCTAAGCGTTAGCTTCATGGTGAAGAGTAGACGCTACAATGTAGGGAAGGGCCCAAACGCGTGTCTCTGTTCTCGGGGTGGAAGAGAGGAGGAAGAAGAGGACAACTGCAGTCTTTTTGTGCTATAGGCTTATCACCGTTGGTTGTTAGCTAGAACCGATAGTGATAGAGCTCAATCACTGTCGGCTCTTGGCTTAAACCGGCAGTGACATGTAGCCACCAAAACACAGCCGGTTCAAGCCACAAACCGACAGTGATGTGGTCCTTCACTGCCAGTTTTAGTCTAGCCCCAATCATTTTCTCATTTTCAAGTTCATAACCGACAGTGAAGGTACGTCACTGCCGGTTGTCACAAATCCGGCAGTGATGAGGCCGGCAGTGATGTGCAAATCTAGGGTAGTGGGGTGAAGGCGTTGTCGACAAAGATGATCTCGTTGGAGAAGCACACACCACCTTCAGGGGCGACACCTCTAGCTCCGGCAGCAAGAATGGTAGCCTAATGCTCCCCTACCTAGGGCGCCAAGTGTCCTGGGTTTGTTTCCGTTGTAATAATCTAGTTATTTGACATGGGTCGATACATGGGTCAAATAAGAAATCTAGGTGCTAAATTGGGAAGAGCAACTTTTTTTTGTTGTCAAATAAGAATTTTTCTCCTTTTTTTTCTTAGTGAGGTGTGGCTGTATATGTGTTATTCTACTAGTACTGAATTTGGGCTTTGTCTCAATCAATGGACCAGACCATGCATATGCTTCCAAGCTAGGATGGACCTATAGGGATGCCAAGATCTGGTCAGGTCCGTCATCATATTCTCACTCCTATGGGTCACCTCTGCCATGTGATGTGTACTCGAGGTAACTGCCTGGATCAGGATTGAACTTACCGTTGTAGAAATTGAACTTGAGGTCAACATCACGTATAGATTTGGAACTCTCATTGAAACGTTTGTTCAAAAATTGTATCAAATTTGAAATCGAAGCCCCGTATGGGATTAAGATATTCGTTTTTATCTGTAGGCATTACTCATTAATTGCATTACGAGGAAAATATGCTTCCCGAAACAGGAACCTTATCATTGGCACATGTTTTAAGAGGTTAGAGTTGTGATCGACCCTTGCTATTAAAATAGGATCTTAGGAGACAGACACCTGATTAATAAAGGTGGGCTTTTTTAAGAGCGATCTCTGTAAATGGTCGGGTCTTAGGCAAATATCCACCTCTGTTAATCATTTATATAGAGGCGATCTTCTTAAGGAGATTGCCTCTATTAATTAATTAGTGATTAATAGATGCAAGCTTTTTAAGATGTCCATCTCTAAAAATGACAATTAATAGAGGCAGACATTTTAAGGTGCCACATCTAGAAATCAATTAACAGAGTGAGCACTATTGAGACCCGCCTCTAGAAATGGTTGCATAGAAAATAATTCACAACTTTTACATATGAAGTCTAATGAAGACAAACTACATCAAAATTGTAGAGTTCAACGCAATCTACAAATTTTTAGTTGACAAGTTTGTTATCTGAAACGGTAGTGTCCCATAAATCTGCTTTAATTACTCATAAATTTGAAATTTAGTCTTGGAATTCTTGATCTGAAATATTGGCATGGCTAACGCAATCTATGTTTTGTTATTTAGAGTCATTTAGTGTCAAATAGGTGCTTGAATTTTTCAGATTTTCAAGACTCTGAACTAAAAAGTCATGTAGGATAAATTTGGAGCTTTATAATGCACCAAATTTGGAGTATAAACTAAAAAGCAAGTTCTAGTCAGGTAGTTTGTCTGAAATTATAAATCGTAAACCGTGGAAAAAGAATAATGTCAAAAACACTTGTTTTTAGTCAACAAAAACACTATTTTATATGAAATATCATATTGAATTACTTGCCATTATTTATCGTACCATAGTCGAGAATGCCGCATCGACTACCTCTTAATAGGTAATAAACATAATAATCAACCATTGGATCATTTCACAGTAGCATCTCACAGTGGCATCTACTAGAGTGGATTCCCCATGGGCCGTGGCTCAGGTCTTGAATGGTGGATCCCACATGAGGGTAGAGCTCATATATTGGCCTCCGGCGCTCCATCTCTACGCTTCAGTCTCTATTCATGCTCTCATCCAGTGCAGTGTTGTATTGCCGTCGCTATCCAACAATCACTTAGGACATATGCATAAAAAAAATTAGTTAGTTCAATTAAATAGTACTCCATCTCTAAATAAATTAACTTATAATAAGTCAAAATATTTTAAACTTGATGAAATATTTATGACACCAAATTAGAACATTATAAAAATATGTTTCATGATACATTTAAAATTACAAATTTGATGTCTTTCCTATAAATTTAGTTAAACTTAAAAAAAATGAGTTAAGATAACTCTTGAAGTTAAATTATGTAGGATGGATGGCTTACTATTGTAAGCAAGACCATATAGTTGCAAATAGTAAATAATGCTCGGAAAGAAATAAAAAAAAATATTCCAGTGATGCATGTAACAACTGGCCGCACGCTAATCTCCTTGGAAGGTAGCCATGTTTTTGTCCCTTCAGAATGGAAAAGTGTGTCCTTCCAAGTTTGTTGCTATCTTGCTCATTCTTTCTCTCTTTAATCGATGCTCTGTTGCAGGTATAGAGGCAGCTCAATGTCCTTCCGGGACAACACACTTGTGACCATAAGTGTAGTGTTATGTGTGCCGTATGGAGATAGATGTATCCAACACACTTGTGACAACACACTTGTGATCATATTTTCTTTAAACTTTACATGGCGTCATTCTTCATATGCGGTTTGCTGAGGTGATCACTTGTTGGGAGAACCGATCAGTAGTGTCTCATAAGATTGGAGTCAGTTATCAGTTGGGCCTTTTCATTTTAGCAGGATTCCCTTGTGCTACCGGAATGATGCAAGGAATAAGATAGATGTATCCAAAAGAAGTTCCCTAACCACTACACTGACGTTTATTTTGCTGGACTCTTTTCATTAGTAGAAACGAAATGGAACAGGTTGTGGTGACAGCGTGACGCTCAGTAGTTTAGTTATTATAACATAAGTTTTTTGTACTTTGTTCATGAAACTTGTGTAAACAATTTCTTGTACCAAAACTATGTAACAACAAAAGCAAAATGGTCGTCCTTTTGTCTGAAAAAGAAATATGACTTGTGTATATTTCTATAGTGGAAATACTCTTTTGTGGATCCGATAAACTCATCACATTTTCAAATAATTCGGCGCCATGACGTTCTCTCAAGCAGGAGGGCAGCAAGATCCCAGCGGCATTGTGTGTTCGACGGCTGCGTTGACAAGACTAGAGAATGTGGTTGGTCTCTGATAAAATCGTTTCATCACAAACTGCAAATAAAATCACTTTGCAGTCCAACATAATATAGAGGCTGCTAACATTATATATCTCATGCTCTTGCTAAACAGAGGCCACCTAGTCAATTCTACTCACCTCAGCAGCACAGGTGAATAGGTGATTGTGCAAGCGAAATTCATGCCGTACAAGCACTAACTTTTTTAAAAAAAAGAAAGGGACAGGTTAGCTGCCTGTCTATGTATTAATAGAGCTGTAAAATACAAGGAGAAACAAATACATCAACATGAAAAAACAGCCACTAACACAACCATGGCGGCAGGAACGAACATGACCATAGCGAAGCCAGGCGCCAACGAACCACCATATCAAAGGGCAACCAAAGTACAGTGCCCCTGCACAAAGCAATAACAACCACTTGGGAGAAGGGGAAATTCCTCAACGAAGACACACTAGGAAGGGAATGACGTCGGCAGGTGTAACCATGCCAATAGGAAATCCCAGCAAGGCCTCGTTCGGCTGCTCTTATCCACCTATTCCACATGCGTTGGGGTAGAACATTAATTTAATTTTTCATCCCAATTCACCCCCAACACATGTAGATTGAGATGTACAAGAGCAGCCAAAAAAAGACCCAAAGACTTTTCTACCGAGGGGAGAGCCTCAAGCAACGCCTCCAACAAGGTCGACAACAACAATTGGCATGGGCATTATCCGCAGCAGCATTACACTACTACATAAACAACTAAATCATACTGCCCAACACTGGTGGACACAACAACACTGCAGATTCCTAATAACCATGCACCGGCCGTGATAATAGATATCACTGTCGGGTTTGACCATCAACCACCGTGATACTACTACTGGTTCCCATCACCACCCGACAATGATAAGGTATTTGGACCTAAAATTTTCTAGTAAATATGGTTGATTCACGTCTTGAAGTCCCTCCGCATCCCTTACCTTCTCTCTCATCCATCGGCGAACTTCTAGGTTTTCTGGTGAAACTTTGGTGCTTTTTCGGCGCAATTGAAGTGTTCTAGCAAAGTCCATCACCACCATTAGGTTCTTCTCGTGGCTCTATGCACCATAGTCACTCATTTATCAAATCCATCACACAATGCCTATGTCCCCTATATTCTCCCTCACGTAAAGTTGAGCATGCAGCCCGTGGCCTGAAGGCCCGGCACGGAGCCCTGTTTTTTGGCCCGGCCCCGCCTCCACCGAGCCCATGCCAGGCACGGCCCGGTCCATAATGACAGGCACGGCCACGGACCAGTACGGGGGGGATATATAAGCCCCCGCCGTGGCACCCCACACCCCCAAACCCTAAATTCATTCCCCACTCCCCCCCCCGCCTCCCCCACTCCTGTAGCACCCGGTTTTAAGAACAAAACCAGATACGCACCATATGTGAGTTCAGAAAGTAAAATATCACATATAGCTATAAATAAGGGTAATATCGAAAGACAATGTTCAATATATAAAGTACTTAGTATAAAGGATATAACCTTAGACAACAAATAGCGGAAAGACAACTCCGATCTTCGAGTGAAGACTCCAATTCTACGGGGACAACTGATTGGTTGATCACAAGCCTAACTCCTCCAGACTAGCAATCTGGTATCCATCCAAAAAATTTCCAAAGATTTAAAAAGTATAGCAAGCGCAAGTACATGTCATACTCAACAAATATAACATGGGGTTCATGAGGCTCAAAAGGCTGACACTGGTTAACTGCGATTAGGTTTTAATAAGTCATGATTTTAGCAATAGGGTGGCAACAAGTTTATCCACAAGCCCACATAAACACATGATCTGGTAAACATGAATAATGAATAGCATAAACAGTAATCATTAGTGAGCATCTTTATCATCAGTATCATCAGTGTTCAAGGGTTCCAAGGCTGCTCGTGACCATGAGCACGGCTGATATACCAGTTTTACACTCTGTAGAGGTTGTACACTTTCACTGTGAGTCATGATTTATTCTTTTGCCCGCGGCGGCCAACCACTTGACCCACTACCAAGGAAGGTCGGTAGGGTTCACTATGAAGTCTTTCAAAGGTTTATCTAATAAGTTAGGGCCGCTAAGGTTTCCCCATCAATGAACCCCTCTCCAAGGAGTGACTAACAAAATACCAAGAAACCAAAGTGCACCCTCTTGGCAGGCTGAGATCATACCTATCGGAGCCCCTCTTGCGCCATAAAGGTAACCACTAATAAGCTAGAAAAAGTCCTCATGCTGAGCTAAAACCAGAGCCATATAGCCCTCACAGCTGTGCTGTAAGTCCCGGATGTTCTCTTACAGATAAGTCCTTAGGGAGAGGAATCTAGAGCACCATAAAATAGCCCAATGCTCTAGCCCCCTTGTTCCATGTTGCTAAAAAGCATCTTTTAGTGTTTATTGCATATTCCATTAGTCAAGTTACAAGATCATGGCTTTAGGTGGGCACTAGCATCATACTACCCAATGCAATAACCCATAGGAATCAAGGAATCCAGGATATTAAATAGCTAGGAAAATTACTACGGTTGCCAAGGTAGACACATGCATATGATTAAAATGATATTAAGGTGAATAGGACAACAAGGAAGATCACATGCTATACTTGCCTTAAACTCAAATTCTTCTTCTATTGAATTGTAACCTCCAAAGGACTTCTTTTGGATCACCAACTTCTTTTATATTACCAACGCAAAGTTCACCTACTGGACATGATCATAAAGCACCACACAAGCATCCATGCAATCATACATGAAGCAAATAATAGATCTAAATTAGAACAGTACACCAAACATAAAATCAAGATAAAAAGTTTGTAAAATGAATCTACGTGTCGCTACGAACACACAGACGTGAAAAACACTCTAATCGGAGCTATAACAAAAAAGTTATGAAATAAACAAGATTTCCTTTAATAAAATAATAGATTAAATCTAACCTGACTTTCAAAAGTTGAAAATATATTTAACAGTAGGATGAACATGTAGATTACTCAATTATGAATCTAACACAACTTGAATGGATCAAAACGAAGTTAAAACAAAGATTTTATGGCCTAAATAAGACTAGTGGCAAAACTGTAAATAGATGAAAGCGTATTTTGGATCTAACTGAAAAAACTACGTTTTCAAAAGAAGAAAACGTATTTTGAATCTAATAGAGGGATTTTTACGCTTTCTGAAAGAGAAAACATATTCTGAATCTACTAGAAAGAAACTACGCTTTCAGAATAGGAAAACGTATTCTAGAAGTACACCATGGACTTCGGGTTATATTACGCGAAACTGCAGAGGCTCTTTTGCAAATAAACCCAGCAAAGGGGTACGGGCGATCTTGGACCGTTGGATTGAATCTGGACGGCCCAAATTAAAAAGGAGGGGGAGAGAGAGTCACCGACCGGAGAAGAAAACCGGCATGGCGGAGCTCCATTAATGACAACGAGAAGCTCCCCGGAGCACTTGGTTTGGGCCCTAGAGGCCACGGTTTGGCGAGCCGAGAGCACAGGAAATAAGGAGAAGACAACGAACTCACCTAGGGCCTTCTTGCGGTCGACGGCGGGTCTACGGCGTCGGGCAGCGCGGCGGCGACGGCGAGAGAAGGAGAAAAAAATCTAATTTACTACACGAGGGATTTTCCAAACTAGGGGCTCCCCTTACGGTAGTTTTGGTGTGCTTTGCCCAAGGGATTGGTACATATGTATAGGGAGAAAAACTCCCCACATCTACATCAACTAGCAATATGGTACTAATTGATGTTGCACCCTCCACATTTACTAATGGGCCTAAATAATCATTAAAGCCCATTAATAAATAAATGCATGGGCCTTTGAGATTTATTAGGATTATTGCACATGGACTTTGAGAGTTGGTTGGAAAATGAGATATATTCTTTATTTTAGGAATTAATTAATTTCATGAATAAAATAATTCTAGAAAAGTCCAGAATAGATATTTAAGCCACGAAAAATACTTCGAGACCTCCAAAAATTTAGAAAAAATTCTCAGAGACACTTTGGAACATGATAAACCCAAATAAAGTATTTGGAGCTCATGAAAAAATTGATGGGAACTTAGAACATAAAGATTAAGGTGAAGGAGGTAGGAATTAAATTCCAGAAAGAAGCTGGATAATTTCTAGAGATAGATATTCGTGTTCTAAACGTTTTTAAAAAAACACGTTTTGCACATAGAAACACAAGGTGCGACCGGCATGAATGCAACAAACATGTTTCTACCTTAAGATAAATTTTAATCTAATAAAAATTTATTATTTCCCAATGTTTTCATGAGCATAAAAATACACAATTAAATCATTTTAGCTCTATTTCAAGAGAAGCAAATTTTAGGGTGTTATAGCTCCCCGTAGTGGCGCTCTCGCTCTCTCACCTCGTGTCTCACTGCCGCAGACCACCTGCCACTGCCGTCGTCCTACTCGTCTTCGACGACGTCTCCACCACCTGATCTTGGAGATCTCGTCTTGCCTTCCTCCCGTTGTGGACAGGGCTCGTTCTCCCGGCCTCTCTCGCCGCAGCCTGCCACTGCTGTCTCCTTTCTCGTCGTCTTCCCCGTCTCTGGCGACCCCTCCACCACCGGATCTTACATATCTCCTCTCATCTTCCTCCTCTCATACTCTCTTCTTCCTCCCGCTCTCTCTCTAACCACTCGTTGTCCTCCATCGATCGATCTCATTTGTCGCCCTCTCTCTAAATCACTGTGGCTATCCACTATTGAATAAACATCATTGGTACATTGCTGAGAAGATATTGGAGTTCCTTGAATTGTTCTATGATTTAACTATTGTACTTTCTGGTGTTTATTACCCCACTAGTCCTTTAATACTGCATCACATACTTGAGATTGCTGGCCATCTGCATGACTATGAACATGATAATTTATTTGCATTTGTTCTGAACCCTAGGGCTAAGATGAGAGGTTTGCAAAATGTTCTTAAATTGCTTGCTCAGTGTAACAATATGAGTTACATTGCCTATTTTGCTGAGGTTAAATCTGAGTTGCATAAACTATATGACAAGTATGAATCTAAGTTTGGTGCAGCTAGGCCAGCTAGGACCACACATCCATCTGGACTGATAGGTAAGAGGAAGCAGGCATAGGGCAAAAATTTTGGAGGATCAGTTTCTTCTGGTCCTTCAAGTGCTGGTTCATCTACCACTATGGCTCTTGGTCTTTCTGAGCTCACTGTTTACCTTGACAGTGATAATGTTGTTGCCTATGATGATGACTTTGATTTCCTCAATTTGTGGCATGAGCATAAACTAGCCTATCAAGTTCTCTGTACCTTGGCTAAAGATATTATGTCAGTTCCCGTCTCAACTACTTCTTCAAAGTCTTGCTTTAGTCTTACTAGCAGGATCATTGAGGAGCGACGACGACGATTGGGCTCAAAGATGGTGGAGATGTTGGTCTGCATCAAGGACTGGGAGTTAGGCCAAGACAGAGGACAACATACTACGGAGGACAGAGAGTTAGAAGACTACTTCAAGAACCTATGGCTTGATGAGGATGTTGCTTCTGGTGCTGGTTGAGTGCTGCTGCTGAGTGCTGAGTGACAGTGTGTGAGTCAGTGTGAGTGTGAGTCTGAGACATTTGAAACTATGGTTTGTAATAATTTTGAACTTTTGAATTTGAAAATGAGCTTGTCGTACTCTTTTTTTCTTTCTAGGATTTCTCACGAGGTGTGAGTTCTACCTAGAAATGTTTTTAATGAGGTGGCATTGCACAAACAGCTCAACTTAATCATCTTGGCTTTTATCTTTCTGTGATATCGTGACTTGTGATTTTGTGAAGCAATTGTGTGTGATATTGTGACCGACTATGAAGCACTTGGGAAGTGGGGAACTTGTGACTTGTATACTTCAAATATGTATTGAATCTGTTTAACCTGTGAGTTGTGACTTGTAGTTGTATAATTGTAACTTAGTTTGTTAAATGCTTGTGAACTTGTTCAAATATATATTGAATATGGTGTTTTTACGTGATCGCGGGCTTCGGATTGGTCCGGTAAGGTTTTGGGCCTGTACTTTTTAGGCTGGCACGGCCCAAAAAACGACCCACTTGCTGTGCCTGATCTTCAGGCAGGCACGGTGGACTGAGGCGGCTACCGGGCCGTGCCTGGCACGGGCCTGGGCCATGCCGTGAATGCTCATCTTTACCCTCACGCAGTCACACCCGACGTCGTCCTCTTCCTTTCCTGTTTTCAGCTCCCGCCATCCTTGCCCATCCAACACTGCCCGTTGCCCACCACCTCGCCACTGCCCACACGCGTACTAGCCTCGCCTGTGCGCGCAAATGTAAGCTGCCACATAGCCTTGCCAAGCACCACTCGCTCGCGTCTGCCTTGACCTCGCCCAGCCCACGCCCCAGCATGTAGACCACGTTGCCGCTACGTCCATGCCGACCTCTGCGCACGAGCCACCGCTATGCCACTCGCATCAGCCGAGAGATGATCACATTTACGCCTGTCCACATCAGCCGCGGGAGCGCGTGCAGCGCGCACTCCCGCCTCAGGGTCACACGACGGCGGGGCGGGCGCGCGCGCGCTGCTCTATGCACGCGACGCGACGCCACCGTCGCGCCCGGCCGCGGCCACCTGCAGGCTATTTACTTCGAGATTCTGGAGATGGAGCGCGGAGTCGCATGAGATCGATCTCGCTCTCAGCGTCGGAGTGTTAGCTACACACCGTCACACCCCCGGCCACGCTCCGATCGTATACGAGGCTGCTCCATTGCCCTCTTCTTCTTCGTTCCCTGCTGCCCTGCCGGCTGCCGTGAGTGGATCAATCGATGGACGCCGCGCAGGCGCCCGCAGGAGTGGTGGTCGACGTCGAGGCGCTCGCCGGACCCGTAGGGAGCGAGGCCCCCGCTGCGGCTAAGGTAAATGGCGCGTCAGTCCGTCAGCTTCAGTGCATTGATACGTTCGTTCTCACCATCAACACTAGTAGTTTTGCAATCCGCACACACATTGCCTAGTCCCTGCCGTGGCCAGCATTCAGCAAAACCGGGACCTTTTCACGTGCGCCCTGCATGTTTGTGGAAATGCCTACAAGCAATGCATATAGTGGCAGGATTTCGATTGCAGGGTGGCAGGGTGCATGTTTTTGCCTTTCTTAATCTGTTCTGGTTATGCTTTCTGCAAGTAACTAATTTTGGTTTCCATCTGGGTCATTTATTCATTTCTATTGCGGAGGTGGACGTCTTGCCATTATGCTTACGCCCATCCCCAACTTAAACTGCAACTTTCTTTTTGTCTCTGATTGTCCATGGAGTCCTTTCAGATTGTACTGATTGCTCACTTGCCTTTTCGGCCTTTTCTGCTTCACTGTTCCTGTCTCAGTCAAAGTTTTTGCCTTTTTGGTCTTATTTGGCCTACCTTGATCCTGGAAACTAAAAATAACAAATCTCAATTGTATTCTTTCTGCACTGGTTACATGATCTTTGTATGATAGCAGAGACGTCGATGATCTTAAACATTTGTGTGTTTTGTTCTTTTCTTCTACTAGTATTGAAATGATACATTGCTGTCGTGTGGGTTAGATAAAAAATGTACTACCCTTTGTCTTTTAGGTTGTCTCATGCTTTTGATTACTGGGCAATAAGTATCCTTGCTAATTCCATGGTGCTGTGTAACACAGGGCCCAGCATGGAAAAGGTTCTTGTACCACGTTGGACCAGGCTTTATGGTCTGTTTGGCCTACCTTGATCCCGGAAACTGTACGCCCCGCACCATTCTTTCTCTATCTCTTTTTCTCCATATATCGCACACTATTGATGATACTTGTCAAATTTGAACAGTGGGAACAGATTTGCAAGCTGGTGCAGATCACAGATATGAGGTACACTTTCAGATCTTTGTTAAATCACGCCATTCACCCTAGCAAGCAACATTTCTTGCATAATACAAGCCAACACTAACTACTCTGCTCTTTTTTTGTCATTTATTTATTTTTAATTTGCTCCTCCGTAGCTCCTCTGGGTGACCTTGATTGGCCTCATCTTCGCACTAATTATTCAGTCATTATCTGCTAATCTTGGAGTAGTGACAGGTACGTACTTTATAGACAACTAGGATATATCATGCGTAGGACTACACTCTCTTATGACGTCGATTGGAATTGATGGCTGTTCGCTCACTCAGGGCGGCATCTTGCCGAGCTATGCAAGACGGAATATCCAGCATGGGTGAGAATCTGCCTATGGCTGCTAGCAGAGTTAGCTGTGATTGCTGCAGATATCCCAGAAGGTTAATATCATTTCTTGATAATATTACATAAAAAAATATTGTTCAACTGCTATTTTGATGTGGGGTCACTCTTAGCCTCTCACCCTCGCTGAGGGGCACGGGGGGAGAGGCCGAGGGTTTCCCATAGGTGAATGACCAAGCTGCCTCGCAGGGATGAGCGAGGGTAAAGGGATGCGAGGTGATGGAAAAATGCGGATTAAATGCCCATTAATTTGTCTGGAAAAAATCAACTTGTTGCTTACACGAGCGCCCCGGGTATTTATAGACCGTACCCGGGGACGCGGTGGAATTACACTAGGGTTAGACCCCGGAGGGTGAGCGCTATACAATAACCAAGGGTACGGCGGTAATTTCCTTTCCTCAGCTAACCACTCCCGGGCCCCAATCGGCTTGACGGGGCCGTCACCACCGTCGGGATGGTCCCCTCCCGCGGTGGGTGCCAAACCTTCGCGCGTTCCCGGCGAGGGTCCGCTTGCTGCCACCATTTTGCCCCCTTCTCGCCACGCTCCTACGGCACGGCCAACCTTCGGATGCGTCACCTGAACACATGGTCAGAACACGTAGAGCATAAAACCCTCGCCGCGGGGGGTAACATCCGCAGCGAGGCAGGTTAGTTTGGCCAACAGTGGGTCGAGGGCCGGGGGGACCTCCCCCCAACATTTGATTTCTGCTCATAGTGTATAATGTTACCGAAGATAAATGGATACAATAAAAGAGGATTCAGTGTTGTTCTATACTAATTCTTAATGCCAAAGCTAAAATGACAGATTTATTCTTCTTGCTAATTTTCAGTTCAATTGGTCCACTGTTTATTCCTGTATAACTCAGGAATGCAAGTTAATGGACAAACTTGCTTTGCTAATATAGAGAACTTAATTAGTTTCCATATTCATTTCACCGTTTGCTTCTCACAAATGTTATGATTTTTCAGTTATAGGGACAGCTTTTGCTTTCAACCTCTTGTTCCATATACCTTTGTGGGTGGGGGTTCTCATTACTGGCTCAAGCACACTTCTCCTCCTTGGAATGCAAAAATATGGGGTAATCATTTTATTGCCAGACTATTCATATCAAAAATATTTTTACTGACATTCTCACAAACACTCGTGTACTCTGTATTCTCTAGTCGTGTTTGGTTTGAGGAGTTGGCCTAGATGAAATGATCCATCATGAGAATTTCTGTGGGATACTGGGACGGCTCTGTCCTTCATGTTTACACTAGAAGTGCTTATGCGGAATGAAGTAGTGATGGATCAACACATCCGATTCCTCAGACCAAACAAGAAAATTAGGAGTCAGATGATGTACCACCCCACTGCTCAAACCAAACTCATCAAAAACTACTTCCAACATTAACTCTGTCTAGTACTAATGTTCACCATTTATATAAGAAATTTTTTATGCATATAGCCTGACATGTAGTCTGTTTTGTACATTTACCTAGGTTAGGAAGCTGGAACTTTTGGTTGGACTATTGGTGTTCGTTATGGCAGCATGCTTCTTCATAGAGATGAGCATAGTGAAGCCTCCTGCAAAAGAGGTCATCTACGGGCTATTCATCCCCAGCCTCAGTGGGCCAGGCGCTACTGGAGACACTATAGCCCTTCTTGGGGCTCTTGTGATGCCGTAAGAAATCTAGCATTGAAAATATTTGTGTGTTCATCTGTTTATATGCGGTGTATCTTTCTTTCTTTTTTTACATTCTAGGAAATTTTGTTTTGGATAGAAGCAGCTTGAATTCTTTTTATTGCTACACACGGTCTTAAGTTTATGCTCTAGAACTCCATTCCTCATCATATAGTCTAGGTATTTTGTCAAATAGTGTAGCTCCTTTTCAGTATAAATAATCCTTTTCTTAAATTAATTACAGGCACAATCTATTCTTGCACTCTGCCCTGGTACTGTCAAGGAACACTCCCTCATCAGTAAGAGGAATCAAGGTGAATACATATAATTGAACAGATTCAAATTCAAAAACAATTCAGCTTACATTCTGGCGTTCCACAGTTAAGAAAAATGGCTACAATCAATCAACATATCTGTTCGCTTGTTTGCACTTCAGGATGCATGCAGGTTCTTCCTTTTTGAAAGCGGTGTAGCGATGTTCGTGGCACTTCTCATCAACATATGTATCATCTCTGTCTCTGGAACTGTCTGTAACTCAAGCAACCTCTCACCGGATGACTCTGCAAAATGCAGTGATATCACCTTGGACTCCTCGTCCTTCCTCCTCAGGGTATTACTGATTACTGCCTGGTCACTACTCACTAGCTTTTGGGCTCTGTTGACTACCAGAGAGTTTTACTTGATTGTTTTTTTTTTCAGAATGTGCTAGGCAACAACAGCGCAGTTGTGTATGGTGTAGCACTCTTGGCTTGTGGAATCAGCTCTTCCATCACTGGTACTTATGCTGGGCAATACATCATGCAGGTACCACTCCTGGTGTGAATATATGTCATCACATAATGTTTGCGATCAAACCACTAAAACTATGATAATAATTTAACATATGTAATAATTCAGATGCATCACGTGAGAATGGTATTAGTAAATCCGTTATCTACACATATTTGTTTTTATTAATATATGCTTGGAAAACATAATGGTTGAAGATGCGTAGAGGATCTGTATTTGTCCTAACCAGCAATCAAACTGGATTAGAGCTAGTATCTTCTTCACCTCGATTAACTGATTAGCCTTGTTTCAGTTATCATTGTTAAACTGACAGATTATAATATCATATTCTTTCCAAAATTTACATTACACTTGTACAGAAAATGTTATACTTAGGCATTACATTTCAAGTGCTAAACCTACAATTAATCATGCATGTACTTGAAGCACGGTTTGCATGTCTTTGGCTCTTCGCTCAGGGTTTCTTGGACATCAAGATGAAACAGTGGCTGAGGAACCTGATGACTCGCAGTATTGCCATTGTACCAAGCTTAATCATTGCCATCATCGGTGGCTCCAGCGGTGCTGGCCATCTCATCATCATTGCATCGGTATAATTGTTTCGTCCACCATCTGTCTGTCTACATAAGCACCATTTACAGAATCTGTAAAGACAACTTATTAGTATAATTGTATGAACTAATAACAAGTCCATTGACTTAAACTTCTGATTGTACAAAGAAATCTTCTGGTGATTGGTTTGGTTGACTTGCTGTAAATTTGGTGCAGATGATACTGTCTTTTGAGCTACCATTTGCTCTCATTCCACTTCTCAAGTTCAGCAGTAGTAGCATCACGATGGGCCAACATAAAAACTCTATCTATGTAAGTACGAAAGTCAGTTGCAACTAACAATTTTTTTTTGTTTTGAAAGGACAAATTAGTTTCCTTCCTTAACTAATGATGCATATATTGATGACATGCAGATCATTGGATTCTCGTGGATGCTCGGGTCTGTTATCATTGGGATAAACATCTACTTCCTCTGCTCAAAATTTGTTGGCTGGATCCTTGACAACTCACTGCCAATTTCTGCTAACATTCTCATTGGCATCATCGTGTTCCCTCTTATGCTGCTCTACATTTGTGCTGTGATCTACCTCACGTTAAGGAAGGAGACCATCAAGTTCGTGTCTTGCGGTGAGCTGCAGACCATTGAGACCGACAAATCAAAGGTTGCCAATGATAGCAATAACGAGGAAAAGAAGGAGCATGTATCCTACAATGGCGTCTAGCTTGGCACTGTTCAAGGTGGAGGTGGACGTACTCTATCACAGAAGGAAGTTGGTGCTTACCTAGTACTGATTGGACTGTGTGATATACGTCCTTTGCAATCTGTTTTCACGCTTTTTTGTCTGGTAGTTTAGGCATAATAGTTTGTTGAGCAAGTTGGTGCTTACCTAGTAGTTGTTGGTCTCTAGATTGTGCTAGGCGTAGTTTCCTCAGTGGTTTGGATCAGTGTTTTGCAACCGAGTTGTTTCTGGTTGCCTCCTAGATAAGAAGTTGTGTTTAGTTTTAGTGGGTAGGTCTTATTACTGGACTTTGTTTGGTGGTTGTATACTAGTCGTGTGGTTTTCTTGCATGTACCACAAATTTTTACATATCACATGACCCTCTATTTCACCGTTTTAAAAGTCACTGTACACATACAATGGTTAGTAACAATGTTACATACATCAAAACTAAAGTATTAAACACACTTTACACGTTTTGTTTACACTATATATATAACGATTAGAAGGAATAGTACAACTAGGATTGACACTTACAACTGTAGGAGTGGGTGTGAAGATAACTGGTGAGGAGCAACATGGAGTTCAATCACTATCTTCAGAAGCATGTTTATTAAAAGAAAGCCAATCTTTAATCTAGAATGACTTCGATGCTGTCTTAGTTTGTATCTATGTTGTGAACTACATTTTTTGTTTCAAATTGTAAGTCGTTTTAAATTTTTGAGTACATGGTTTTGCTATACACCTAGATATACACTATATCTAGATACACATATATAAAAAATTATGTACCTAAAAAAGTCCAAGTGACATAATATAAAATGGAGGGAGCATTTACTAATGATCAAAATTTTGCTATGCTTAGAACGATGCACAAACAAGAAACAATAAGTAAACCATCCGGATGCATCACAATGAGCTGCCTAGCTCGCTCTAGCCGCGTATATAGGCTCAAAATCTAGATGCTCACCTCCTTACAAAAACTGGATACCCTTAACAGAAGTGCTTGCACGCCGGACGTCTGGACGGACGCGCGCCTCTGAACGCCCTGTGGCTGCTCTCTGTTTCCCGCTCTTGTTCCGTGCAGTGCGCCCCGCCCACTTGGATTCGGTGCTGCCCGGATGACTCACCCCGCCCACGCCGTCCGCCCCACACGCGGGGCCGTATGCGCCCCTCCGTTTCCCCGTCGAGCTTGAACTACTTTGGCGAGATAGAGGGAAGAAAAGGGAGGGGAGGGAGAGGAGAGGGCGAGGCACACCACGTGAGGAAGCGCACGAGGTAGGAGTCGAAGCCCTGCGGTAGACTGCTGTCCGCTAGCCACTAGCGCCATTGCAACATGTAGAACATCCAGATGAAACATTTGCAACATACGCCTGAAGATAGATGAAACACTTGAAACATGCATCTGAAACAGTTGCAAAATCTCAAAATACTTGAAAAACCATTGCAAAACATATGCAACATACGAATTAAACACTGGCAACATATGTGTGAAACATGTGCAACATCCAAATAAACGTACCTGCAACATACTTCTGAAAAACACAGATGAAACATTTGGAACAGACGCTTGCAATATATACAACATCCCGATCTACTTCTGCAACATCCATATGAAATACTTGCAACATACCTCTGAGACATCTATAACATTTAAAACATATGCTTGCAACATGCGCTTTTAGCAAAACCTGGTCGGTGGGCGTATGGAGTATTGCACAGCAGGATCCAGATGTGTTATCGCGGTGGAGAAGGAGGATGGCAGCGCGCAGGCTGCTGCACAGCCCCCAGTGAACGACTGCGCTGCTCCCAGTGAGCGACACCCGTAGTGGAGGCGGTAGCGGTGGTCGTGTAGGTGCGGCTTCGCGCGGCGAGGCGGTAGCGGCTATGCGGTCACGGGGGAGCATGCCGCAGCGGTGCGGGTGCGGTGGTGCAGTTGCGGTGGATGGGTTCGAGAATGGAGACGGGGAGAGCAGATTGTATCTTTTTTATAGCAACTCAAGTTGCCCAGTTGGGTGAGAATGTTGGGCTTTTTGGGCGGGCGTCGAGGCCCACCAAGAGAAACGTCCGAACAAACGGACATCTGCATCCCAACATTACCGTATCCTTAAACTTCTGGTCCTATGCCATTAGATCCACAAACTCTCGAAAACGAAATCTAGCCCGTGTCACCCTAGGTCCCATGTCAACAAACATTGTTTGTTAGCGCAGATATGGTTGCCATACGCTAGGGTTGGGCCGTGTTGTGATAATAAAGCGGAAATCTCACGCTTGCCATTGGAGACTAGAGAGGGTGTTGAGAAGCAACAGAATGTGCGTTGGATCATGCCTGTGCTTAGGCCATATTTACTGATTTATTAGGAGACTAGGTGCGTCTGGTAATTTGTCTCCTATTCCAACATTCGGACATATATTGGCTAAAGTCTTAAATTGAACAAGATTCTGTCATCGAATGAAGTTTGACCAGATTTTTATGTTATGTATATTTTTAGGGGATTTTCAATTTACAAATTTCTCATTTTTTTGAGCGATATTTACAAATTTCTCATGGAAATGTGAGAAACGATGTTCGTCAGTGGGCCGGGCTACCATGGGAACAGTGAGTTTAGGCCCACATACGAACTCGCTAAGAGCCGTCAGACAAGCCCACGTGATCCCCTCCCACTCCCATTCCCAGCCCTCGAAGCCACCACCCGTCCGCGTCGCCACCGCCGCTCGGAAAAGAGAGCCCTGGTAGCGCGGCGGCGAGGTCGGCCGGCGTTTGGAGGAGCTCCGAAGATGTGGTGCCATTCGTGCAAGGAAGGGTACGACGAGGAGGACGCCGGGACCTTCAAGGAGTGCTACGATGAGGCCAGCGAGACGGAGGAGGAGCTCAAGCGGGAGATCGACGAGCTCCGCTCCCGCCTCCTCTTCCTCCGCCTCCCCTTCCCCACCCTCGACGCCGCGTCCGCCCCCAACTGCGACCTCCTCCTCCACGCCATCCCCTCCTGCTCCGTCGCGGGAGGCGACGGCGATGCTGGGCGCGTCCCCGACACGCGACATCCTCGTGGGTCCTCCTTTCCTTCTCAGCTTCTCTCCTTGCGCTGTTTACATGATTCCTTTATGCGATTCAGGTCTGATTACTTAGTTTGTGTCCTTCTTGATGGTTCAGTTCTTGACAGACCTCTAGATCGACTAGTCTTAGAACTAAAAACCTAAGAATCCTAGAATATAAAAAGGAAGGTAGTCGTTTTGTGAATCCTAGAGTGTAAAAAGGAAGGTAGTCAATTTGTGATGAGGGGTCTTGATGGCCATGTTTTTTTATTTTCCATTCCATGCATAGACCTGATTCCTAGCAGTGGATTGAACAGTTCTAGTAGCTTACTGTCCTTCTGACCAATCCTCTAGTGAGGTGCTCACCGGTGTTCCTGATGGAGCGATATTGTCTGACCCATGAGCATTCTTTGCATGATGCTGTTATTCATGAATTCGTGTATAAGTTCTCATTTATAATCTTCGTGTGAAAAGATTGTGCTGGAATCAGATGTTTGTAGAATAGATAGGCAGTGGGTAATAGATCTTACTTTCTTTCTTGAGACATGATGTGGTGGCCAATGTAAAATGTCAAAATGCTTGAAGGAAATTCTAAAGCTTCATGCCAACAGCCGTATCAAAATGCTTCCTGTATCATCTATAGATGATGAGGTGAAGTGGACTGAGCGCAAAAGGGTCCAAGGTTTCTGATGCAACATTACAGTTTTTCCCCCATGAAGCATGGAGCTTATTTATGGCTTGAATCAGCATTAGAGCTACAGTTCAGATATCCCTGCACCAATTAAAACTTTCTTGATGTGTTAAAACTAACCTATATGTTGATGCTTCGAGTACTTGTATCTATGCGTATGGTGGAGCATTCTCTCTTAACTTCTTTTTTCATGTGCATCCTCTTGCCTTGAGTATAACATAAGATACAATGTGATAAGAGATGCTGAGAATAAGCATCACCACCTACTGGAACATGTTAGTGCTGATCAATTAACTACATGGCACAATCACTGAATCACATGCATATATAAAATTTTAATCTTGCTTATATCAGTGCTTAATTGTGCTGATTCTAAATGCATAATTACACACAGACTTCCAATGTTGCTCCAGGGTGGGATTTTGTTCACATGGTAAAAATATATTCATTCTTTACAGGGCCACACATTTTTTGCATGGAATCTTTGATCTGTCAACTATTTGGTTAAAGTGCTTGACTCTTTATTACTTTTCAGTTTGCATCGCATATTTTAGTCATAGGCTAGCTAATTGTGCTCATTTCAGTTGGTAACTTTAACTTTTTTTTTTGCAGATTTACATTCATGCCAGCATTCTTATCTATTTTTACGTTTGCAGTTCGCCTCGATTAGTTTTGTTGTTGGTTTGCACAATATATTTTTCATTTGTGTGTTAATTTTATCTCTGTCTTAGTTGTGTGTTTTTGTTGCAAGTGGAACTGCATTATATGTTAAACTGACTTTTTCTTTCAAACAGGCCAGCAGATCTGTTTTCAGAGCGATGCTCGAAAATGAGATGGAAGAAAGTAGGAGTGGTGTCATCAAAATCTATGATGTGTCTTATGACATCCTTCATGCTTTTGTCCATTACCAGAAGCTCTTCTAGATGAGCAGATGGCATCTGACCTCTTGTTGGCTGAGAAGTATGAAGTAAAGCACCTGAAGGCGTACTGTGAGAAGTTCATAACATCCAAAGTGAATAACGAGAATGCTATTACCCACTATGCCTTCGCGCACCGTCACAGTGCAAAGCAGCTGCTAGAGGCCTCGCTTTCTGTGCTCATGGACAGCATGTCTACGCTAGCGGATCGCAAGGAATACAAGGAGCTTGTCGAGAAGGACCCAAGGCTTGTTGTGGAGATCTATGAAGCATATCTCAACCGGCAAGTCAACACTGCAGCTGGGAAAGACACAGATTGTAGCAGCAGGAGGTGATAATTACGAACAGAACTTGTGCAGTAGTAGTATTCTAACTATGCGTTTGTGCATTCATGTAAGCAAGGTTTGAACATCATATTCTCATCCTGTTTAGATGCAAACTGCTATTTTTTTGGATGATAATCAATTAGACGATGTTGCTCCAAACAGGGTTGACGTGCTGTTGAGAATGAAACGGGATATAATGGCATCTTCATGTCCGACAGGGTGCCCTATTGGTTTATGATGGAATGTGATGTATACCCCCTGAGTCCTTAAATATAAGGTACTGGGGTATTTAAAATTTGTCCTAAATTATAAGTATTCTAGATGAATTAACCCTCCCAGAAGCATTATGTACCTACCATTAGTGTCTGCCACTAGGTTTAGCATATGATTAGAACAAGATCTCTCCACAGAGGGTTAACATAGAGAGTTACATGTGTAATTTGTTTTACCCCATAATCTGTAATAAATATTTTTAGGATACCTTATGTTTTAAGACAAGGGAGTCATGCAATCTTCATGTCCGATAGGGTGCTCTGCTGTGTATAATGAAATGTGATGTAATGACATCTTCAATTCTTCATGTAATCCTAGCGTGTGATAGGCATTAAAATATCTTGATATACCTTAATCCTGTGGCAGTGGGTTAGTTTTCATAATGGAAGGCAACTTGTCTATGAATTGGTTTAAACTTGACCACTGAGTAAGGCTTTGGTATGCGTTTTTGTTCCCGGCAATATAATGCATTGTAATTAGTACTCTTTCCGTTCCAAATTATAAGTCGCTTTGACTTTTTTTGGTACTTCCATTTTTCTATACATCTAGATATAATAATACATCTAGATACAATATGATTAGCTCCCATCAATGTCTCTGGGGCCTAGACTTATGTTGTTCTGATCATCTCTTTTATCTTGCGAATGGTTGTTTATGCAACAAATGTTGCACATATCATATTGTAGCAAGCCAACCTATCATGCACACGTTTTATATAGAGATTAAACAAAGTGTACTTTAACGTGCATCTGGTGAAACATGGCAGGCAGATAATTGTACCAGAAACATGTGCTTTTATGCCTTTTAGCCACCTGCTGTCTATTCTTGAAGTTAAAGATGAAACCAGAGTAACATGTCCAGGTCAATTCATAAAGAATCCTGAAAATGCTTAGAAATGAAGTGTATCTTATGAAAATGGGTACCGACTACAGAGAAACCTCTGCTTTCCCAGTTTTTTTATATACAATGACACAATTATCTGTAGTTCAATTATCAGAAGACAGAAGCATAAAATTGTGTACACTGAAAGACTGGCATGACAACCATTTCAGAAAAGTGACTAAGTGAGTTCCTGGACAACCATATGCAGCTCTAGAGGCTATAAGTGCCACTGTAGAAAACTTGTCAAGTTCTTACAAGCTCAGATCATTAATATAACTGCCATACATTGACTAATAAAAATCTAACAACTTGTTTATCAGATATATACTAAAATGCTAGTAGTCAGCAAACAGTTCAGAAAGCTGCTCCTCTGTCCATTCTGATACAGCCCTCTTGCGTTTGAGAAGTGATCCGCTGCTGGTATTAACATTTTCTTTTGGGGTTGAGAAGCAACCTGTAGTGTTTGGAATGCTCAAATTTTGCTGGGGATGCTCATCAGTACTGGAGCTTGATGTATGCTTGTTGTGTGTATCTCCTACCAGCAATTTACCCTCCTGGTTACTTCCTACACTAAACCCACCATAAATATCCCACGTTGAAGCGCTATTACTTGAATCAGGTGTTGCATGGTGTTCATGAGAAACCTCAGTACCTGTCATCTCATTGTTACTCGGCATCATGTCTTCACGACCAAAAATTTTCATCATTATATTGCTGGTAGAATCTCCACCTTGACTTCTTTCAGTAGTACTAGATGAAATCACTTGCTTAGCTGGGGCAGCACAATCCTTAGTAAAAACCTGTAAATATTTGCATCGTTATACCTAAGGATGAAAACGGTACGGAAATATCCCGTACCGAACCGCATCGTTTTCTACATTTAATCCGATCGAATTCGTATTTTCGGACAAATTCGAATTCGGTTCGAAATTCGGAACACCAAATTCGAAATCGGAACGAAAACGGTTTAGACATTTTTTCGACCGTTTTCTACTTTTAATTCGGAATATCCCGAATTCGAAATTTGGTTTAAACCAAATTTGGCCCACTACAAGTCCAACCTTAGAAAAATTATATCTTTTTCATACGATCTCGGATGAAGATGATTTTTATATGAAAATTGTAGCTCTCGATGAGATCTACAACTTTTTAGTTCTTAGTTTTTTCATTTGATGTCTTAAAGATGTCCAAAAAAAATTAAATAAAGTCAGCGATATATTAATCGCATACAAGCGCTGGTTGCCTTAAAAAAATCATATCTTCCTTACATCATGTCAAATGGAGATACTTTTTAAGAACGTTGTAGGACTTGTTAATTATTATGTACTTGTTAATTGTTATACACTTGGTTCTATGGGTCAATATTCCGTATTGATTTTTCGTATACCGACCGTGTTCGACATAATTTCGCTCGAATTAATTCATTTTTGAAATTTTTGATATTCCGTAAGTTCGTGTTCGTTTTCGTGTCTGGCTTTACCGCTTTCGTTTTCGTTTTCGTATTCAAATGTAGAAGTAGAAAACGGTTGAGAGGTTTTCCGACCGTTTTCGACCATTTTCATCCCTAGTTATACCCATGTCCCAAGAGGATTTCTGTACAAAAAATATTATTATGATGTAATGTGTTTGAGAGCATTGTAATAGTGCTTCAATATTGACAAAAATGGCACCATGAAACTGCTGTGGAAAGATGGTTATAAACTTCATGTCCTGAGTCCTGAGTCCTGACTCCTGAGATTTGGAAGGCAATTGAATTTAAGGGAGATACCAAGTGCCATATTTTTTTTTCAGTGTAATTGTAGAATCACTGAAGAGCAGGCTTGGTGCAGTGGTGAGAGCTGTCTCACTGAGTCACCAGGTCATGGGTTCGAAGCAGCCTCTCCGCAGATTTTGCGGGGGGAAAGGCTTGTCTCGGTTTATCCCTTTCCCAGACCCCACTCATGTGGGAGCCTCCGGCACTGGGTCTGCCCCCTTTTTTTAATCATAGAATCACTGAATCATTAAAATTTTAGGATTTTATACACGATACGTTGAGTCAATCCGAAACCAATAGTTGACTGCAAAATTGTACCTGACAATGTGATTGCACTTGATATGTTGCCTCAGATAACAGTTTGTACCTCATTAATGCAGATCCAATGCACAAAGTTGCAGTTGATAACTGGTATAACCAGATTCCAAAAATGGCTAAGCAGAACAAGAGTATTTTTGTACAAATCCCAGAGTAGTTCACTTTGATTTATTTCTTTTTACTTCAGTAGTAATTATATTCAACAATTTTGATTTCAACAACAATTAAACTGGGAAAGCATCATCATGTATATCAGAACAGATTACAGTAATCAGTAGCAATCTAAATTAGTATGAAACTATGAATAATGATCACTTTTCCTTTGGTAACATTGAGGTAGCACAACTTGCGAGACGGACGGAAAATAGCTACCTGGACTTGAAAACAACATATTTAACAGTTGAACCAATCACTTGCCACCAGCCACCACAGTAGTAGTTTGACAACAAAATAAGTCACAACTTATGTACTCACCTTACTAAAAACAACAGCACACCCAATTGAGATATCATGGCCATTATTCTCCTCTAAAAGGACTTTCTTGTGAACTGAGGCACCAATTGAGTCGGTTGCATCCTATCAAGAGTAAACAGTTGATATTCAGCTCAACATATCAATGGAGGATTGATTACGGAAAACCAATAATGCTTTGTTTTGGTTTATCCTCTTTGAAGCACACAATCGCAAAGCTATGTCCTGTATTCTTCATATAATAACTACACCCAAGGGGAGAAACATCCCGAGGGTATTGCTTGAAAGGTCGAGTGAAGGCACCCAATAGCCAGTTTGGCCCAAAAAACTTGAAAAACCTAGGAGGAACTATGTGGCTTTTTAGTTAAGATTTAGGCACCCAATTTTTCCTTGACAACTTGGGTGGTGTGAGAATACATCCACACTCTTGACCATCTGACCTAGGCTGAGTTGCTAAAACCTAGATCAACATAGGTGGAATTAGTCAGCTTTTATATGTTAAGAAGAAAATAGGCACCCAAATGTGTAAACTGAGTGGTCTAGGTGAACATCCACACCAAATAACTAAGCTAGGCTCAACTTCCTCTATATTCTTTATATAAAAGAGGGTGCTGCAGATACTTCCTTTTTTTCATTAGCAGTGGAGGATCAGATTGTCACTAATGAAGATGAAATTCAAATTTCCTGGGGACTGCTCTACACAGATATTTCACTGTTGATCCCAATGAGCATAACCTGCAGCACCATCATTTAGAAAATTTAGATGACATATGTACTGGAGATAAGGTTTGGGCCATTGTAAAGGACATTCCTCAAGATAAGGAACTGGGTTTGGATGGGTTTATGGTCCATTTGATATAGGTCTTGTTTCTTGATCATTAAGCAAAATTAGACGAAGGCAGCTGCTAGGTCAGATGGCAAAGGTTGGACTGCCAAACACTACTTCTATCACTTTGATCAAAAACAAAGTTGATGCTATTCAAGTGAAAGACTTAAAATCTATATATTTGGCATACAATTTTTCTAAAAATTTATTACAAAACTATTGGCTGACAAACGTGCACTAAAGTAGTTCCACAGTATCAGCTAATCAAAGTGCTTTTATTCGGGGAAGATGCATCCATGATAATTTCTTCCTACTCCAACAGACAACAAGAATCTTACATAGACAAAAGGATCCCTATACCCTATTTAAGTTAGACATACAAAAGACATTTTGGTCATTGGTGATGCAACGGTGCTATGTGCTTTGCTGCCCACCTATTCTCCACCTGTGTCTTGGTGAACAGTGAACTAGGAGAGATTCATTCATGGTCTCTGACAAGGCGACCCACTATCACCCATGCTATTTGTTTTGTTAATGGAGGTTCTGAACTCTTTGGTCTTTAGAGCATCACAACAAGGATTGTTAAAGCTACTCTTATTCCATGGTCTATGGCACCAGCACCAGCCATCCTTATATGTTGATGATGCTGTTTTATTGATACGGCCCGTTGTGAAGGATATGGAAACTGATCAAGCAAGCATTGCACATTTTTGGAGAAGCTTCAGGCCTCAAAGCCAATATTCTTAAATCGCAAGACCTCTGCCACACTAATCGAGTGCAAAGAGCTTGAAATTTACATGATCATCTCACATGTGAAATCAAGAACTTTCCAGGTACTTATCTAGGGCTTCCTTTGTCCATGAAGAAGCTCACCAAAACCGAATTGTAGCCATTTGTTGATAAGGTGGCTGATTATTTGCCAAGCTGGAGGGCCCCTTTGATGAACAGAAGATGGTAGACTAATTTTGGTACAGGTGTTTCTGACATATCTTATGACCGTTATGAGCCTTCCAAAATTGATGATCAAGGCAATTGATAAAAGATAAGGCTTTCTTTGGAAAGGCCAAGAGGACAATGGTGGTAATTGACTTGTTTATTGGCAGTGAGTTCAACAGACAACAGCAACTTCAATTTTGTGGGCTTGATAGTTGATATTCATGATCTGACCCTTCTTGGTTGGGCGCCATAAGCAAGATGGGTATGGCTTTGAGAAAACAGACTCTGGTCAACCATGGACAGGGTCATAAATCCAGGTGCATCCAACCGTGAGAGCTGTTTTTGATAAGGATATGATAAGATAACCAATGTAGGGGATGGGTTCGCTACTAAATTCTAAACTAATCTATGGCTGCAAGGAAAGACCATACCAGAAGTTACTACCAACCTTATCATCCTTGTCCCTGGCAAGCAATTAAATGGAGAATTGTGAAGGAGGCTGTGGTAAATAGGGGATGGGTAAAAGATATCAGAGGTGCTCTCACTTTAAAGGCAACAATGGAATATCTCCAACTATGTGACTTGCTACAAAATGTCACCCTCCAGGATGGATTTCAATGCCAGTACCCTTAGAAATAGACAGGGTCAGGGTTATATTTAAGCAAATCAGCTTACAACTCCTCTGTTCGTGGAATCTAACGGGTTTACACCTTGGAAATATATTTGGAAGTCTTGGGCTCCATTGACGGGTTAGTTCTTCTTGTGGCAAGCTGTCCTAAATGACTGTAACGCTGTTGGACAGCTGACAGGTTGTTAAGCGAGGGTAGCCTCACCCTGCTTCTTGCCTTTTGTGCAATCAAGCAGCTGAGAACATCAATGACATGTTGGTTTCCTGTGTAGTTTCAAAGGAAGTGTGGTTCATCGTGTCACAGAAGCTGGGTTTACAAGCTTTAGTTCCTGACAAAGGCTTGCCTAGTCTTTCTACATGGGTGTGCTGTGCAATCAAAAGGTGTGAACAAGCAGCATAGAGAAGGAAGGCTTGAATACTTTGATTATCCTGGTGGTATGAGAGTTGTGGAAACATTGCATTGATTGCATGTTGGATGGATCTTTTCCAAGTACAAACTTGGTTGTGAGGGCATTGGAAGAGAGTGCCTTATGGTGTGCAGCTGGGGCCAAAGACCTCACAAACCATATTTTCTAAGGACTGTTGTCTCAGTTTTTAGGTTGCTTCTTGTTTCAGTGGCGCACTCAATGAAATGACATACAGCTCCCTTGATTGTTTTCTCTGGGAAAAAATAACTAAAACGAAAACAAGACAGCACAGAGAACTAAATGACATGCTGAGCGCTAACCTTTAGAATCAAGAAGAGATCTCCGAGCCCGTTTGGCTTGCACGAGGTCACCACCCCAGCCACCTGATGACAACACACTGATGTCAACAGAGAACCCCCAAAATATCCCCGCTAGGATCAGACGAAACGGCCATGAAAAACTAAAAGCTTGGCAGGTGCGGAGCACGCACCAAAGTGCTCGAAGCAAATCCTCATCGCCCTTAATGGCCCTGATCCCCGGCCGCTCCCACGCGCGGTCCTTCCCTGCACCCAAGCCACCAAAGACGGACAAACACATCACACGGAGACAACCTCGCCACGAAACGCGAAGGAAGGCCTTCACTGAATTACCCCTCACCAAGGAACTGGAGGCCCGCAGGAAGTCGGCGTCCGTGGCGCGCGCGTCCCTGCGTCCCAGTGAGAGAGGCGGGCGGGTGACGGAGCGGGGGAGGACCGTGTCCAGGACGGCGGCGGCGGCGGTCCCGGGGATGCGGTGGTGGTGGTGGTGGTGGGAGGGGTGCGGGGATTTGTCCTCCTGGGGCTGGGAGGCGGTGGCGTCGAAAGTGTAACGTACCGGCCCAGGGCTTAACAGGATTAATATGATACTCATACCAGTAAGTTGTAACTTCTTTTCCGGAAGCTCATCTGCAAATAACCCCGAGGTTAAGCGTGCTTGGCCTGGAGCGATGGGTGACCGACCGGGAAGTTCTTCCCGGGTGCGCACGAGTGAGGACAAAGTGCGCAGAAAAGGCCTGTATTGGTCTGTGAGGGCAGTCTATATCCTAGTTAAGCTGCCAGATGTAAGCGGGCCCAGCCTCGGAGAGGTGGGACGTTACAGAAAGGGTGGGGCCGGGGATCGAAGCGGATGTCGGAGTCACCCAGATCCAGCGCGTCCTCCCAGGCGGCAGTCTCTTCTTTCACGGCCGCTACATTGGTGGCGGCGGCGGGGCCTGGGAGCTGCGCCATGAGAGACTGAGAGAGAGGGGAGGGAGAGGAGGCGGTAATTGGTGATGTCTGATGTGGTGGTGCTACTGCGGTTTGGTTGAGCTGGGCCATCTTTTCGGTTGCCTCGTAGATCGCCGTGGGCCTGGGCTCGGTGCACTGCACAAGCCCATTGTTTGTACAGTACTCGCTATGTTCTAACTCCAAACATTTCTAATTCGATAATGATATGGGCATGCAGAATCAGCCTGGCCTGCTCCTCGGTCCATCTAAAAATAAAATAAAAATAACGTCCGCATTTCTCTTCCTCCTCCCTCCTTGTTCCTTGTGCAGTTTCTTTTCTCACCGCAGCGGCGATACCCGTACCGACCGCTGAGCTGGCGCTCCCAGCAGTCTTCCTCTGCATCCCGTCCCCGCTTCTCTTCACTGAAAGGTCGAGAGGACGAACTAGAGAATGTGAATAGTTCTTTCTAAATTTAATCACGTCAGCTAATCGAAACAAATACAGAATTAAAATAATCGATCTAGCTAAGACTACACCCCTCTATCGAAGTTCACAAGCACCTTATAAATATCGTAATTAGGCAACAAAGGTGCCGAGCTAGCTAGAGTTCACCTATCCAATTCTAGGAGTAAGGTCACACAAACCTATGTCACTAGTATTTTACACACCGAAGAGTTCCTACATAATTCTAGTAAGCAAAAGCACAAAGCTCATAAGCTCACTACTAATGCTCAATAACAAGACAACCAATGCCAAATTAGAGAGCGCAAATACTTAGCTACACAAACTAAACAATGTGACTAACAATGTTACACAAACCAAATTAGCCACGCAAGAGAGCTACATCTATGCTACACAAATAAGAAGGTAACTAATGAGCTATACAAGGTAATTAATTACAAGAGCAACTACACAAAGCACAATGTATATGAAAGTAATTATAAGCTTGTGTAAGGGGATTGCAAACCAACGGGAAGAACAATGTTGACACGGTGATTTTTCTCTCAAGGTTTACGTGCTTGCCAACACGCTACGTCCCCATTGAGACAAGCTTCAAGGTTGCCGCCGGTCCTCTTGCTAGTGGTGACCCGCAAGTCAGACTCTCCCACGTGGAGTGCTTACCACAAGCTCTAGCACTTGACCTGGTCGGACCACTTGTCGCCCTTCGCGTCTCGCTCTAGTAGAGTTGCTCTTCACGGCTCCCGCGGGGCGAGCACAATGTCCCTCACAAAGCTCTTCTCCGGAGCACCGCACAAGCTTCTTGCGGGCTTCGATGGAGACCACCACCAAGCCGTCTAGGAGGTGGCAACCTCCAAGAGTAACAAGCACCACCGGATTGCAAGATGACCACCTAGTGCCACTCGATGCAACCTCATGGTGCAATCGCACTAGAATCGCTCACTCACTCGATCGGATGAACACTATCAAGCTCAAGTGAGTTAGAGGGATCCCAAGCACTAAGCATGGACACAAAGTCCCCAAGGTGCTCCCCCGCAGCCATGGCCGAGACACCCTTCTATTTATAACCCCATGGGCTAAAATAGCCGTTACCCCTTCACTGGGCTTTCTGCGCATCGACCGGACGCGCAGGTCCACTTGACCGGACGTGTCGATCCCTGCGCCTGGTCGCTGCTGCGCTTCCATGTGTCACTAGCCATTTTGAACTAACCGTTGTTGCCAACGGCTATCTCGCACGCGCGCCTTCATCCATCGATCGGACACGCTACTTAGCTTGACTGGACTCACCACACCACAGCGTCCGGTCAACAACAGAGAGCTCCCAGAGCCTTCAAAACACGACCGAGCACGTCCATTCACATGTGACCGGACGTACCACCGCCTGAGTCTGGTCGTTTCTAGAGAGCTCCCTGAGCCTCTATTTTGCGTCCGGACGCGTCAGGTCAGTCACAATCGGATGCAGCACCTGAGTCTGATCCTTCACGGCCTACCACGCGTCACTGCTGCTCCTCACGCCACCACGTCAGCATACGTCAGCGCTGACCAGACACGGCCACTGCGCGTCAGGTCACCTCTTCGCCCAGCGTCCGGTCACTAGACCGGACGCACTGGTCCTCCCGAGGCCAGCGTTCGGTCACTCACAGTGACCTGTTTCGCCTCTATTTCTTCGTCGAGTTGATCCGTTTCAACTCCAACTCCAAAGCCTCCAACTTGCCCTTCACGCTTTGCAACCGGTCCATCAAGCCAAGTCTTATCTTGATCTCTTTCAACTTGATCTCATGACTCAATGTCATGTCTCATGTGCAATGAGCTCCTTCATCATCGCATGTGTGATCTTTGCAACATCTCTGAGCCATTACCACCTCCATGGCATATGTTGCTCACACACATATACCTGTGGACTAATCACCTATGTATCTCACATAAACACAATTAGTCCACCTAGGGTTGTCACTCAATTACCAAAACCAAACAAGGACCTTTCAATTTCCCTCTTTTTGGTAATTGATGACAACTCTACAAAGATATGAAAATTAAGTTCTTTTTGATTCATGTTGCTTGCCCAAGCAATTTTACTATGTGTAAATAATTTTGAACAAGTACCACAAACCCGAAATGGTAGTATTAGTGCCCCCTACATATGTGCTAGAGTGTTTGGTTTGAAGCTCGCACATATGCATAGATTGAAATTGTGGGAGAGTAATTACTACCAAATGATGCTAATGTGTATAAAGTAAACCTTTGAAATGTGATACCAATCGGAGTTGCACTTTTTAACACCATCCTCAGCACCATGAGTAGCTAGACAACAAAAATACTAGAGATTCTATGAGATCAACATTATAAGCAAGGTTCTAGTACCACGTGTAAAAATACAAGTCTAGCTACCATCCTATGCGTGCTAGTTATCAAATCATCATTCAAGTTCTACAACTAACATACACCACACAAGCATGCATATCAAATTTAAAAAAAATTATGCAATGCAAGCAAGCACATGACTATGCACATATCAAATGCAACCAATCAAAGTTCATGAGCTTGCTTCCCCTACTTGTGTGCTTCTTTTGTCCAAGAATTTTGATCCATCTCTTTTTTTCAATGTTGCTCCCTCTTTGTCCATGTCCATGTCCAACCTCTACTTCTTTGTCTCAATCTTTCCCAAAGCTTTCATATCTTTGTACAATCTCTCCCCCTTTGTCATTAATTTTCATAAAAGGTGTGTTTCTCATTGATGCAAATGTTTGCATTTGGGGTAGATAGTTGATGCTTGAATCTTGCATTTTTTATGGACATCACTTGATTATTGGAATGATACCACCTGTATAGCTTCTTGAGATACCACACATAGAATATTTGACCTTGATACCAGTTGGTGGGACACCTCCCCCTAAGTCATTTCATGGGTCATCTATTTGATAAACTTGAGCTCTTTGTAGTGAGGGATGCATTCTTCATTTGATGATCTCTTAAAGTTGAGGATCACTTGTGGAACCACCTTCTTATATGGTTGATATCATGTGTAGAGATGTGATACCACGCATATGATTGATTTGTCAATAAAAACTATTTCTTGAACATTTGCTATTATCATAACTACCATGTGTAGGATATCACTTGTAAGTTGATCTAGATACCACTTGTCGACGAAATATGGTCGGCAGTCTACCTAGGGGTATGCCCAAGGTAGTAGATTATCGGCAGACAGGTGCGCAAGCTACGAACGAGATGATGACACAAGATAGACACGAGGTTTTATCCAGGTTCGGCCACCGTGAGGGCGTAATACCTACGTCCTGCGTCTGATTGTATTGCTGTATGTCAATGAGACTGTTTTTTAGAGGGGTCCCCTGCCCGCCTTATATAGTCTGGGAGGCAGGGTTACAGATCTGGAAACTAATCCTAACCGATTACAATTGCCATAAGTGGCCAGATAAGGATTCCTATTCTAACCGACCAGGATCTTGCTTGATCTCCAAGTCTGCCTTGATTCCTTGCGCGGAACTCCGAGCAGATCGGCTGGGCCGCGCGTCATCTTCTGGTGGACCGAACCCCCTGGACCAAGCCGGCCCAAACCTAGCTGTAAGGGTATAGGGGCTAATACCCCCACAGCTAGTCCCCGAGCACCATGTATTATGTTGCGACACGCCGTTTGACCTTCTTTGGCTAATGCAATATGTCTTCATGTCATCTCCAACTGGTTGAAACATTGACCAAGCAAATGCACCAGTAATCTGGTCAGCACAGAGAGCAGTAGACCACGTTTATAGCCGAAGATTTCGGTTGTCTGAAGAATGCATGGTGCTCTAAAGAAAAAAAGAAAAAGATTTCTTTCCTGATCAAGCGTGCCCACTTGTATTTCTGAAAAGAAATGTAAGTGACCCTTGTATAGGAGTAGTTATGGCCAACAATCAGAGCATAGGGGTCGACAAAATAAGCACATTCACCGCAAGGTGAAGTGTGCCCACTTAGTCCCCGAGCCTGGTAGTAGGTGACGTAGGCACGTGGTGCTAGGGTCTAAAAAAGAATTTCCAGTTAAGTTGAGAATCCAATCATCATATAGGCAATACGAGCTGCACCGACAGGTGCATCATACCGATGTAGTCCCTGAGCTTGCTGGAAGGCGAGGTATCAGCCTTGTAGCAAGGTCTAAGTAAGAAAAAATAAATGCCTCTCAACTGTATGTGAGTACAAATCACCTGTAGCCGAGGAGAGCAGTCCCCAAGCAATGGTCGGAGAGTGGTCGGAGCAGTCCCCGAGCGCAGCATGGGGAAAACAATGAATCCCCGAGAATAACCGTAGTCAGGACAATCCCCGAGCACGAGGACGATCGAGACAGTCCCAAGCACGAGAGTGGTCGGAACAGTCCCCGAGTATGAGGGTGGTCGAGATAGTCCCGAGCACGAGAGTGGTCGGAACAGTCTCCGAACACGATGGTGATCAGGACAGTCTCCGAGCACGAAGGTGGTCAGGACAGTCCCCTAGCACAAGGAATGTGACAAAAAACCATATGCCACTATTACTATTATTCTATGAATTTATTTATTTATTTGTTCTGACAAGTCCGGTCTGACACGTCTAGTCAAAAAAGTGGACGGGCATAGCACGTCGTACTGCCTTTTTGTCTTGTCAAGAGAATAGTTGCGTGGCACCTATCAGTAGGTGCATCAGCGTGGGCCCTCCCACACTGGCAACGAAGAGGCGAATTTGTTGGCGTAGTTCTCGAGGCTGAGTAATACTGCAAATGTGAAAACAACCATCTGCGGTGCGTGCGCACGTCCCCCAAGAATCCTAGGCAGACGAAACGGCATAACTCTTAGGTTAAATATAGCATATGATAGGTCAGTTACTATTTACTGAACCCCAATGCCATTCGCAACCGCAGCTTTCGTCTTCCTCTCGCCGATCGACCCTAACAGATCCAAAATCACCACCAACCAACCCACCGCCGCTTCGACTGCCGCCCCTACTAATCCCCCGCTGCTGTTGAAGATCAGCGCACTTCCCATTCACCCGCAAGGCTAGAGTTAGAGGTAGAAAACGAAAGGAGATGGCGAAAAGTGATGCGCAGAAGAAAGCAGGGGTCATGGCGAAGGAATGGTGGAAGTCGAAAAGCAATGAGCAGACCATTGAAGACCTTGTCACCATGGGGATACTCCACAACAAGGAGCTCGCAGGATGGCATGCACCAGAGGGCGAGAGGTACCCCGATCCACAACCAGGTGAGATCGTGGTGTTCGAGGATTTCTTTAAATGGGGATTTGGAGTTCCGACACATCCATTTCTTCAGGGGCTCTGTCTTTACTACGAGATTGGGATTTGCAATCTGCATCCCAACTCGATTCTCCTTGTCGCCACTTTTATTCATCTATGCGAAGCGTATGGCGGCTTCCAACCCTATTTCGATTTTTCCGCCATCTTTTTTGTCTGCGGAAGAAAGGAAGCGGTGGTTCGAAGATAGCCGTTGGTGTGTACCTCAACCTCCGTGATGGCATGAAAGCCTAGTACCTACATTGCCCATGGAACACGTCGCTCAATGACTGGTACAAAAAATGGTTCTACATCCGCGAAGAGCCGAACACGATCACGCTGTGCGACGCGGGCTATATTCCGGAGAAGAAGACGAGCTGGTCGGAGAAACCCGAGCAATTGGGATAGATCCCGAAAATATTTGGAATGATCTTGTGGAAAAAACTGGATGGTCCGAGCATAGTCGGGAGTTTCATCAGCCGACGGGTCCAGCCCTGCCAGAGGAGGGTTCATCCTGGCTATGAGTATCAAGGGAAAGCAGACCCGACGAGGATGAGGCAGAGGGCGCTTGACAAAATCGAAGTCAAAGCTAGAATTGGCGAGCTATTTAACTTAGCCGATCCAAATTGTGCCAGATTGGGTGACATCGAGCATGCTTTCAAGCTTGCCCGACCTCCCCCAAAGGTAACTCGTCTTGCCGCGTACCCGTAGTCTTATATAGTGATAGGGTAAGTGAAGACTTACTGTGTTCACCCCCTTTTGTTACCCAAGTTAATGGCCGAGAAGAGCGACAGTGTTTGTGTCGCCACCCCCTAGAGTAGAGTGGCCACAAGGAGTTGATCCCCCCACCCAGACCAGCATCGAGATCGAGGACGAGGACGTCGACTAGGCGGTGCTCGGAGCTGGAGAGGAGGCAGCGGCCAAAGCTGCTAGTAAGCGGCCGGCTGCCCCCAAACAGTCGAAGAAGAGGTCAGTAACCACCCTGCTCACCGAAGGAGTGCTAAATATCAATGAGCCCGAGGAGGACCCGGAGGAAAACCCAGCCAGCAAGCATCAGCAGACGATTTTTGCTTGGCCGAACGATAACATAGAGGAGGGAGAAGACACAGACACCTTTCAACTTGTCCCTCGAAAAAGGAGGAAGCAACTAGAGTCAATGGAGCAAGATGGGTCCTCCGCGCCTGTGGGACCCACATCGCCGACGGCGGTGAAGGATGCAGCCGGGTCGACCTCGAGAGTACCTGGGCAAGGAACGCGACCAGCGACGGGAGAGACAACTCAACCGTGCCCGCCACCGACCACTGCAACATGAAGGACAAGTGGCGGGGGGGTCAAGCACCAAGGCCCATCGACGATGCTAGATGTAGAGGGAGACCAGGGGTCATCCGCATAGCACGTGAAGCAAGTACAGCCGAAGAGACGCACCTTCTCCACATCATTCTGTGCTTCTAACATGTAAGTATTTGCAACCTTGACATAAGTTAGCAATTTGCATTTAATATGATTTCTTTCTAAACTTATCTCGGATGTACTAGCTCGGCGTCCATAGAAAGTCTAGACCAGCTAGCCGGAAGTGGCGTGGCGCCGCCAATAAGTACAGAGCAGACTACCCAGCAGCCGACCACCAAGAAAGCCATAGTAGAAGATCCGTCGGGGCCTCAGCAAGCGAGCAGTCAGACAACAGTCCCCGAGCAGGTGGTCGAGGAACCAGCTGAGCCAGGCACGAGTGCTCCGAATGCTAAACCTACTGAGGGCAACACCTCAGCGTCGAGGGTAATAGAGCAAACTGAGGAGTAGCAGCCAGAGGTGAGAACACAGACCTCATTCATCGACGCTGCATCTCGTGGGAAGGCTGTGGTGATCACAGATGCTGCTGACGCTGGACCAGCACCAGGACTCGAAGAAGAGCTCGAAGAGGATGAGGTGGAGGAGGTCCTAGGCCATCCGCAAGACAAACGACAACATGTGTATGTGTCGCGTTGGCGGAACGACCAATGGGTTATCCATGAGGAAATCTCGGAGGTCGAAGAAACCAAAAAAGTTGAACGGGCGGTGAAGCAGCTTGTTACGGAAGTGCAGGTAAGCTTCGCTTCACCCGCTAATCATGCATTCTAGTCATAGTTGTCTTACTTAGCTATTTGCACACAGGACTTAAAGAAGACCGCAAGGTACCACAAGAAATGCATTGATCAGATCGATGGGATCGTTGCAAACAACAAGGAGCTGACGGCGGAGGTGGACCGCTTGCGCCAGCGACTTGAAGCCGCCGATCATGAAAAGACGGTGGAAGATTCCCAGAACTAGAACCTGGTCATCTAGCTCAGTAAGAAAGAGCAGGAAAGGACAAGTAAGTAGCAACTTGGTCATACCGACTACTGACAAGTGCTGTTGCATTGTTGGTAGTAACAGCTGTAGTGCAGGCTTAGAAGCTAAAGTGATCCGTCTCCGAGAGGAGAACAGTCGCATGGTCGGGGAGTGTGATCGCTTAAACGAGAACAACAGAAAACTGGCGCAAGACCAGTCGTAGCTCCGGGACCATACGACCAAGATGATAGAGGAGCTGAAAGGTAAGTTGTCCAACCGCCTTTGCTCGTTTTTGTTGCCACCATAGTTTGGCGTGGTATAACGTCTTAACGGCATGTGCGGTTTGCAGTTATAAAAATCAATGCAAAGAAACATCTGGAGGCCATGATGAAAGACCGTGACGACTGGAAAGCGCAATGCTAAGAGATCACCAAGGACCCTGACACCTAGAAAAGCCGGTGCCAGGAGGTTGCAAAGGGCGTTTTGCCGGTCCTTAACCTCATCGATCCAGCGCTAGCAGAGGATGTGCCAAAGACGCCACAGCTAGGATTGATCGAGAGATGCCAAAGGGCATGGGGATGGTTCCAGGAGTTCGTGAAGGAGGCGGGAGAGTACACAGGCGCACATGTACTAAGCATGGTACGTGCTCACTACCCCCTGATCGATCTCAAGCGCCTAGAGGCTGGATACCCAAAGGGGGTAGATCCAGATAAGGCCGAGGAGCTACGGATGACCTAGCTGGACTTGTCGGTGAAAATAATTGGCGATATTAACCTGTGTGGAGGTGCAACACCGCCCGTACAAGGAATGCCGTCGACAAATCGGCTGGAAGCGCCGTCATCTTCAAGCCAACCGGCAAAGCCTGCGGTCTCGACCAGCCAGGCATCGGCGGGGCCATCTTCTTCAGCTCGATCAATGCCAGAGTCCCAGAGACCCAAGCACGATGTCAGGTGTTGCGAGCAGCAGGAGCCGCATGCCACGACTAGCCAATAGTGTAGGCTATAGCTGTAGAAGAAGATGTAGTTGTGTTATTGTAAACTTGGACCTTTTCAGGCAAGCTTGTAATAACGTAACTGTATCTCAACATAAGCTTATTTGTTTTGTAAAAAACATGTTTAAGCTCGGATATCATGTTGATATAACTAATTTAGAACGTGTTGGCGTTCTGTTTAGTTGTACCAGTTTAGTCGACACGTCATCCTGAAAGGTTTGTACGACCCTGGTTTGTCTTGCAGTCGGAGTGTGAGGTGCGCAGCTTGTGCACACATAGAAACACACAAGTCAAACCAGAGAGCGCCTACCGATCACCCATAGCATAGAGAGTGGATCCCATGCACGCGTTGGGAGGAACCAGAGACAGGGCCTGCTCCGAGAACCCGAGAAGGAATGGTGGTCGGTTTTAACTAGTAAGGTTAGAATAACAAAAGACTTCGAAGTGACACATTAGAGTGATCGGAGAAATCATAATAGCTTTATTAAAATACATCAAAAGTACAAGAGGGGTACATATCTTAGTGGCTAAGCATAGAAACGCCTAAGCTTGTAGGGCTAAGCATAGAAACGCCTAAGTGAATTGGGTACGTCTGTGCCGTCTAGGCGAGCTAACCTATAAGACGTAGGGCGTGTGACCTCCTTAATCATGAAGGGTCCTTCCCATGGGGTTGCGAGTTTGTGGACACCAGCCTGATTCGTCTTCCACCTCAGGACCAGGTCCCCGACCATGAAGAACTGCTCCTTGACGTTCTTGTTGTAGTACCTACGCAAAATAGCAAGGTATTTGGTTGTACGTACGCAAGAATTGAGCCGCTTCTCTTCTACACTATTCACTTCGAGCTCCCTCACTTCCTTGGCCTTGTCTTCGTCGAAGTTCTCTACCCGTGCTGATCTGAAGGCTATATCTGCTGGAAGCACTGCCTCAGCGCCATAAACCATAAAGTATGGTGATACACCGATATTGCGACTGGGCTGGGTTCTGAGACCCCAGACCACGGCTGGTAACTCTTTGAGCCACCTTCCAGGAGCCTTGTCATTCTCTCTGTACATCCTCTTCTTAAGTGCATCCAGTATCATACCATTTGCTCGCTCAACCTGTCCATTAGCTCTAGGGTGTGCCATCGAGACGTATTTCACTACTATGCTCCTTTCATCGCAGAAGTCCCAAAAAATGTTCCCGGTGAACTAAGTACCCAGATCAGTGATGATGCTGTTGGGTATGCCGAAGCGGTGGATGACCTAGTCGAGGAACGCGACAGCCTTTTCTGAAGATGCCTTGACCAGGGGCATGTACTCTATCCACTTGGAGAATTTGTCGATCAGCACAAAGACGCACGTAAATTTTCCAGGGGCTGGTTTGAAAGGCCCGATCATATCCAGTCCCCAGCATGCGAAGGGCCAAGAGGCTGGTATAGTCTAAATCTCGTGTGCTGGTATGTGGATTCTCTTGGCGAAAAACCGACAACCTTCACAATGGCGGACTAGCTTCTCTGTATCGGCTACGGCTGACGACCAATAGAACCCTGCTCGGAAAGCCTTGCCGGCCAACGTTCTCGAGGCCGCATGGTTGCCGCAGGAGCCAGAGTGGATTTTGTCTAGGAGATGTTCGCCATCCTCCTGGGTTATATACTTCATCAAGATTTCCTCCTTCGCGTTCTTGCACCACAATTTACCATCAACGAGCAGATATTGCTTACTACGGTGCATCAGGCGTTCGTTTTCTGTCCGATTGGTGTAACTGCTACCATATGTCAGGTACTTGATGAAAGGTACTCTCTAGTCGGGCTTCTTGGTGGTGTTTGACACCGAAACCGTAGCCACCAATGGCTAGTCTGGAGGCTTGTCAACTGCGGGATCTTCTTCTTTGACAGAGGGCATGAGCAGGTCTTGAACAAATACGCCATGTGGGACTTTGGCTCGGGATGATCCAAACTTTGATAGCGCATCTGCTGCTTGATTTTTGTCCTGGACCACATGTGTGTACTCGATGCCATAAAACTTGCCTTCCAGCTTTCTGATTGCTTTGCAGTATGCGTCCATCTTTTCGCTGGTCGTATCCCAGTCCTTGTTGAGTTGGTTGATGACCAGAGCCGAGTCTCCATAAACATAGAGATGCTTGACACCGAGCTCGACCGCAATGTGCAAACTGTGTAGGCATGCTTCGTACTCGGTGGCGTTATTAGACGTCAGGAAATAAATCCGGAGGACGTATCAGAGCTGCTCCTTGGATGGTGATACGAAAAGGACTCCTGCTCCTGCGCCGTCGATGTTGAGAGAGCCGTTGAAGTACATCTTCCAATACTCGGTGGGCCCCTGAGAGGCAGGTGTGCTTAAGTCTATCCACTCGACGATGAAATCGACAAGTGCCTGAGACTTGATTGTAGTACGGCTTGCAAATTCCAAGGAGAAAGGGCATAGCTCCATTGCCCATTTGACGATGCGCCCATTTGCATCCTTGTTGCGAATGATGTCTCCCAGAGGGTACTCGGTCACGACCACCACAGGATATCCGTCGAAGTAGTGTTTCAACTTTCGGGATGTAATTAGTATGGCGTAGATCAATTTCTGAATCTGTGGGTACCTGGTCTTAGATTCGCTGAGCACCTCACTGATGAAATAAATTGGTCGCTGTACCTTGTAGACGTGGCTGAGCTCGTCGTGCTCGACCACCATGGTAGTGGAGACCACTCAATTAGTTGCCGCAATGTAAAGCAGGAGGGTTTCGTCTTCTCTGGGAGCAGTGAGGACCGGAGGTGATGTATGGAATTGTTTTAGCTGTGTAAAAGCAGCGTCTGCTTCCTCCAACCACTTAAACTTCTTAGATGCTTTGAGCAGCTGGAAAAATGGTAGTCCTTTTTCGCCTAATCTAGATATGAAACGACTGAGGGCAGCCATGCATCCGGTAAGCTTCTGAACATCCTTCACCTTTTTGGGCGGCTTCATGTCCAAGACAGCTTTTACTTTCTCTAGGTTAGGGCGTATGCCATCATGACTGACGACGTTGCCGAGCAGTATACCAGATGGAACACCAAAGATGCACTTCTTTGGGTTTAATTTCCATTGGAATGTGTTAAGGGCTGCAAAGGTACGTTCTAGGTTGTCGACAAGGTGTGTGCTTCCTTGGTTTTAACAACCACGTCGTCAACATAAGCCTCGACGAGGTCGTCTTTTATCTCGTCTTTGAGGCAGGCCTGTATGGCGCATTGGTAGGTAGCCCCAGCGTTCTTAAGCCCGAACGACATGGTCATGTAGTAGTAGGTGCCGAAGGGCATGATGAAGGATGTCTTGATCTGGTCGTCCTTTTTGAGAGCGATATGGTGATAACCAGAGTAGCAATCGAGAAAGGAGAGCAGCTCACAACCAGCAATTGAATCTACGACCTCGTCTATGCGAGGTAAGCCGAAGGGGTCTTTAGGGCAGTGTTTGTTGAGATCAGTGTAATCAACGCACATTCTCCATTCCTTATTCTTTTTGCGTACAAGAACCGGGTTGGCTAACCACTCTGGATGATACACTTCTTTAATAAATCCGGCTGCTAAAAGCCGTGTAACTTCTACCCTAATAGCCTCCTTTTTGTCGCGAGCGAACCGTCGTAGCTTCTGCTTGATGGGTTTGGCCTTGCCATCGACATTTAAGGAGTGCTCGATCAAGTTCCGAGGTACACCAGGCATGTCAGCAGGTTTCCATGCGAACACACTCACATTGCTCCTCAAGAACCTAACGAGCGTGTCTTCCTATTTAGGATCCAGGTTGGCCCCGATAAGGGCCATTTTGCTGGGATCACCGTCGACCAGCTGGATCTCTTTGTGCTCTTTAGACTTGATGTTCTTGCGTGGGGCCTCAAGCTCCAGGATCTCCAGGTGGTCGGCTACGGTCTGCTTGGCGTCGAGCATGGTCTTGGCCATGCGAATAGAGAGGTTGTGAGCCTCTGCTATCTTGAAGCTATCATCCTCACAGGTGTAAGCTGCATATACGTTGCCCCTGAGAGTTAGAACCCCCTTTTCAGTAGGCATCTTGAGCACCAAATACCTGTAGTGAGGTATGGCCATGAACTTGGTGAGCGCTAGTCGACCAAGGATAGCATGGTAGGTGCCTTCGAAGTCAGTGACCATGAAGTTGACGTAGTCAGTGCAGAAGTGGTCTGGAGTACCAAATTGCACAGGTAGCGTGATCTGCCCGAGAGGTGTGGAGCTCTGTCCGGGGAGAACACCCTAGAACTGTGCCTCGTATGGCTTGAGATCAGCCTAGGTTATCTTTAGGGCCGGCAAACTGTTCTTGAACAGTATATCGATGGAACTATCGCCGTCAATCAGCACTCTATTAAACTGAACCTTGTTGATACAAGGATCGAGAACCAGAGGAAAATGCCCTAGCTCAGGTATTGCAGCCCATTGGTCCTTTCTGCTGAAGGAGATCTCACGGTGAGACCAAGGAGGGAGCTGCGGATCGGCGATGAGGTTGTCGACATTGTCCACATTCAGGCAGGCGCGGGTGAGCAGCTTGTGCTCTCATTTGGTCTCAATGGACACTCTGCCCCCAATGATGGTGTGGACACGATCGGTTGGCTTGACGTACTTGTGACGGGGATCTGCATCTTCATCATCGTTGTCCTCGTCACGCTGCGCCCCTGCGTCGTTAGGCTTATCGGATTTATCCGGAGCCTGTTGGCGCGTGTAGATGGATTTGAGAACACGACAATCCTCCATGGTATGGTTTGACTTGGGATGGAGCTGGCAGGGTCCTTTCAATGCTTTGGCATAGTCTTCTTCATAATTACGACGTCCGCCACCTTTTTTAACGATGTTGACTTCGCCGTCATCTTCCCGAGCACGCTTGCCCCTGTAATCATCACGACGATTAAGCCGATGATTACGCTGGTCTTGATGGTCGCGAGAATCGTTGCGCTGATTGCGGTGATCAAAATTGTCGTTCCGACCATGGTTGCCGCGGTAGTCGTCGTGGTGTGGGGGGTGGTCGGAGCGTGGAACCCTTGCTGCTTCTTCGATGATTATCTTTTTAGCATCATCAGCGTCCGCATATTTTTTAGCGGTAGCTAGGAGCGCTGTGACCGATTCTGGTCTTTTGCGGAGGAGCTTGTCTCTTAGGGCATTGTGGAAGCAGAGACCAGTGATGAAAGCTTCAATTGCCTCGTTGTCGAAGATTGATGGGACCTTGATGCGCATATCCGAGAAGCGTCGGACGTACTCGCGCAGTGGCTCATCTTTGCGATCTCGAATCTGCTGTAAATCATATTTGTTGCCGGGTTGTTCGCAAGTAGCAATGAAATTGTCAATGAATGCTTGCTTGATCTCTTGCCAAGAATCAAAGTAGTTTGCCAGCAAGCTGACCAACCATTGGTGGCCTGCATGGTCGACGGCAACTGGAAAGTAATTAGACATGACGTGCTCGTCAGCCATGGCCGATCTACACGCGGTTTCGTAGAGCATGACCCATAACTCTAGGTTCTCCTTGCCATCGTACTTCTGGAGTTTTTCGAGCTTGAAGTTTTTTGGCCACACGACTTGGCGAAGGTGAGGAGTGAACTGCTTCAAACCCGGAGGGTCGTGGGTAGTATCATATTCCATACGGTGATAGCTTTCATGAGATGCACGATCGTCGGCTCTTTGGTTAATGCGATCACGCAGATCATGTTCTCCAAGATAATGGCGGAGATCGTTATTGCCATCACGGCGATCCTGGTTGCCGCCCTAGTTGAGCCTGCGACCGTGGTTATCACAGCGATTGTCGCGGTTTTCTCTTCGATTATCGTCCTGGTTGTAGTGGCGGTTGTCGTCCCGACCACCATCATGACCACCGTTTCCGCCTTGACAGTTGTCTGGTGGGACGTTGTTGCATGAGCCACGTTGGTTGGGTGGCTATGGGAAACTTGAATACTGACGACTGTGGCTTGATTCGACTGAGGCGGTTGGAGCTCGAGCTTGGTTCACAATCTCTACGGTCTGGGCCATAGCAGCCGTCAGGTAGGCTTGCATATCATCCCGAATTGCCTAGATTTCTGGGGTATTGGGCAGTCGTTGCATTGTCACCATAACAACAGCTACGTTGGTGCTTGGAGTCCTAAAGACCTGCTTTTCCCCTACCCTATCAAAGGCATTGTTGAGATCACGTGGCTGGAGCCTTATGCGTCATGCCTCCACTTCTGCCTCGGCTTCGACTTGTCTACAATTAAACTGATCAATATTGCGTGCTTCGCGTGCTAGCCTTTCTTGTTTTGTTTTGCCAACTGCCGGGGGTTCGTCATTACTGACGACAGATTAAGTCTCCTCGCCTTGGTGGGAAGGATGGGAATTGTGAAAACCCTGGGGGGCGGTCTGGGATATCCAGATCGTAATCAACTTCTTCATCATTGCGAAGCTGAAGCTCAGTGTGGATGGAGCCATTAGATGCGGTGCTGGACGGGGAGCTTGAGCCGCCCTCTTGAACTGTGTGGACCGATCCTTCTTGGTACTCCTCGATCTGAACCATGTTGACAAAGTTGCGTGGCTTTGGCCGAGGTCATTGTATATTGCACGCATAGTTGGAAGCAGTGTTTTGTAGGTCGTAGGGCTGGGCCTGGTGATTCTCCATCAAGGCTTCGCACTCGGAGAGCCAGAGACCGGTTGCGGGGGCTGGTCGGCGATGAACGGAGCGCCCTTTAGGAGTAGACGTGACCACGAGATCCGTACCGAGTCATGCAGGACAACTGGCTTGAGCTGGTCGGGTAGATCTGTTGTGGGTAGTGGCTACCTGCTCGGTAGGTTGATTTTGAATCGAATCTACCGGAGCTTGGGTTTCAGCAAGCTTGGTGCCGACCCGATCGATGGAGTCGAGCAGGTCGGTGTTGTCGATCTGTCTCCCTTTGTAGCGAGGAAGCGAATGATGGGCTATCGGCGTGGCTGAGGACGACGCTGGTGTGGCCGGAGCCAGATCCAACATGGTTAGAGCCGTAGCCGATGCTGGTGAAGAAATGGTCGACGCAGATTGGATCTGTGCCTCCTCCGTGGTCATGGCGATGAAGTTGTCAGAGCCAGTGGTCCAGGTGATCTGGCCGATGGTGAACGTGAGGCCGTTTGGCATAGCCATGGAACCAGGGATGATGACCATCTTGTTCGTCTGAGGAGCAGTACGCACACCCCCTAGCTATGGGGGTAATAGCCCCTATACCCTTACGGCTAGGTTTGGGCCGGCCCGGTCCAAACCTAGCCGTAAGGGTATAGGGGCTAATACCGCTACACCACCTGTGAATTCTTGATAGAATACTTTAGTCTAGATGCCACTTGAAACAATTCAAACTAGATATCCATTTGCATTGTTGTCTTGTGCTTGTACTCTTGTCATTATCATAAGCTTCTAATTTTGACTTGACTAAATTGATTTGCCTAAGCTTCCAAGTCCAGTTTGAACCAATGACAAGCTTCTTCACACCTCTTGTAAGGGTTATCTTGCCAATGTTACACTTATCGCTTGTTAGCAATCCAAATTAAATCAAGTACTTGGGTTCACTAGCTCATGAACAAATTCATATACTAACCACTAGATCAATTAATCATTTAAGCAATAGTGATAGGCTATGAATTTAAAACTTTCGTTTATTATGCATGATCCTATGAAGTATGAACTATATGCACTAACCGCATACTAGTAAGGGATAGAATGATCATGCACATTACAATGATACCTTTACTATCTTGGAGTAGTGGATAGTCACTAGTTTCCAATTAAGCTCTGCAATAGCAATGTGAAGTCCAATTTATAGCTTGGTGAAGACTAATCATCATAAATAGAGTCCATTCTTCACCCATATGAAATGAGAACCACTAATGATCAAGTGCACTTTCTTGTTGTGGTTGGCTTGCTTCATCTTTTGATTAATGCTTGCATGAGAGAACTATTTGGAATACCACTTGAATTGCCATGACTAGCTCTCTTTTGGGTGTTGCTTGCTTTTCTTGATCAACCCTTTTGATTGCTTCAACTAAGCATCTTAAATGTCCCTCGGATCACCACTTCATGTTAGCCTTCTAAGTACCACACTTGGTTTACCTATACATAGGCGGGAAGCCCCTACACTAGGGAGAAGTGACATCTCTCCAAAGAACTATCCTTGATACTCACTTGAAATGATCTGATTGATTGATCCAAGTGATGAACTTAACTTGATGAGTAACCTTGATTCCTTCTTTAAGTCCTTTTCTTTCTACTAAATGATTTTCAATAGTCACTAGAACTTAAACTTTATCTTCATCTTGAGTTTGATTTTGATCTTCCAATTTGAGTACCAAATGTGTGCAAAGTACACTCCACAATCAAATGGCCTTGTACTATTTGCTTGTTATGCTTCTAGATCATCTCAAAACTAAATTTAGGTACCTCAAACACTTATAAACATATTTTCAACTTGAGGACCTTTCAATCAAAGTGACTCCAAATAAATCCAATAATTGTCACTTTTCTGGCAGATTCTGTACTCTTCAAACAAAAATGCATATCTCCCAAAGTACAGATCCAAATACCGCGAAATTTGGTGGAGATGTGCTTAACTAAGTTATCTAGCAGCTATAAATATTTGAGATTCATTTGACTTCTATATTGCTACCAGATTTCAATTCTTCGACCACTACTACATGCTGAAAAACTGTTGCACTATAGCTAACAAGATCCACTCTAAAACTGAAGCATCTCTTATCCAATTCTCATGAAATTTGTACAAAATCTTATACCATAAGTCTAGACCATGTACACCAATTTTTTTGCCTATTTAATAAGTTTTGATCACTCAAACATGGCTAAGATCACAGCTCACTCAGATTTTCAATATAGGACAGATTTCAATCACTTGAGCTACACTTCATCAAATGTGAATCAAACTTGAAATCAACTAGTTTGAATACTTTCACAAGACATAAATCCATTCAATCTACTTACTAAATGTCACCTTATGAACTTATCCAACACAAATCAATCCAAACTTGATTACTAAGCTATTTATCCATTCAAACATCTCATAGCAAGCAACATTGCATATTTATCCAATTCAATCAACTCATATGCACCCAAATGAAATGATCAACAAGAGATATACCTTAGTTAGCTCATGATCAATCAATTTGCAAGCTTCAACTCAAATTCTTGCAAGCCATCAAATATATATATCTAATAAATCATCCACAACTTGAATATGATACTTGTATGTTATAGCACTTTTGGACTGCACTAATTTTGGCTTGGCATTGGGATAAGATTGCATTAAGCTTTAATACTTGGCTCAACATATGATGATCAATGTGAAATCAATTGAATCAAGCCTCCAATGCCGATGGTACCTATAAACAATCATCCACTTTTTGATGGTATTCAAACAAGTTTGGGTCCTCTCAAGTTAGGAGCAACATACTTAGGCATAGCCTTAGTATGAGTAGCGGGATGTTTTGCAATTGCAACCAATGATGTACCATTGCCATCGTTTCTAAGCATATTATTATCAATAATTGAAATAGGCTTAGGAATGTTACCTAGGGGACATGAATTAGCCATGTGTCCCGTTTCCCGGTATGAGTAGCACTTTCTTTTTGATTGAGCCTTCTCTTCCTTACTCATGTGTTGCTTCTCATTGCCTTGCCTCTTTAATTTTGCTTGAATCTTCTTCTCAAGCTTGGTAGGACACCTCGAGGCAAAGTGTCCCATATCTTCACATGTATAGCACTTGATGTGAGCCAAATCTTTGTTTTCTTGATCTTTGCTCATCATCTTGGCATCTTGAATAAGCATTGGATGCTTTGCTTTTCCGTCTCTTCTTGTCTTCTTCATCTTCTTCCCCATGTCACCACTATTTTCATGATTGACTTGAATTTGAACTTGGGGCTTGATTTCTTGCTCAACTTGTGGCTTTGGTTGATGCTCTTCTTGTTGCTTCACTAATTGCTTGGTTGGGCACATTGAGGTGAAATGACCCCAAGTGCAGCACTTGAAGCACTTGACATGCTTGAGCCTCTCTTCCTCTTTCTTCAACTTGAGCTTTTCTATGTTGGGGCAAGCATTTGCAAGATGTCCCACTTTATGGCACCAGTAGCACATGAAATGATATAGCTTCTCTTTTTCTTGCTTCTTCATCTCTCTTTCATATCTTTTCTTTCCCCATCTCTTGCCTTTGATGTTGCTCTTGTTGAAACCAATTCCACTCTTGTCACCATATCTTCTTTGATTCTTCATCATATGCTCAAAGGTGACTTTTGAGTTGTAGCACCTCTCTAACTTGTTGCTCAAATTCTTCACTTCATTTTGAGCTCATTGTTCTCCTTCAAAAGGTTAGTCTCACAAGACATAGAAGTAGAACAAGCATCTATATGTGAAGAACATGGCATATCTAATAAATCATCACAAGAGGTGGATACATGCTTCTTGCTTACATCACAAGGGTTAGCAATATTTTGTAATTTATCATTTGATCCATGTGATGAGCTCTCATTATTTTTAAGTTTCTTTGTAAACACTTTAATGAGAGAAGCATGTTGTTCTAATAATTCTTCAAGAGATACAAGTAGTGTCTCATGATTCAATTTTAGCTCACAATGTGAAGATTTAAGAACATCAAGTAATTTCTTATGTTCTTCACAAGAGTTCTTTAGAAATGATTTTTCATTTTCCAATTTCATTGTTTTAGCTTTCTCATTTTCTAAAGACATGGTCATGCTAGCAAGTCTACTCACAAGCTCATCATATGAATCAACATGATCAACCACATTATCATTTGATACCTTGGTGTAACCTTGTGACATGAAACAATGTGATGTAGTTGGAGAGCTTGTAGTAGCATCACAATCATGGCTTGAGCATGAAACAACATCATCAAGATCACCACCAAGTGTGCTTGAGGTAGAATCTTCATGTGCAACACTTGTGGCATCATCATCAACCTTGTCAAGTGAACTTGTAGTGGATCGATCATCATCATCATCATCACTTGACCATGAGGTGGAGAAATCTTTCACAATCATCAAATTATGGTCATGCTCGACACACTCATGCACCTTCTCCTTGGGCTCCTCCTTGAACTTTCCATCATCCCATGTGGAGGAATCGCCGAAGGTGTGCTTTATTGATTCTCATATCTCACATGCGGTCCCATGTAGTTTACCTTTTTCATCAAATCAAAGCTCAAAGCATCCATTAGATAACAACAAGCATGTGCATCAAGTTCAAAGAGAACTAATTGAGCTTTGGTTAGATTTCTATGGTCCAAGACATGAGTGAGACCACTAGTGACAATCCACCAAAACTTAGGTCCCTTTGCACGAAAATGATCAAGCATGCGATTTTTCCAATGTGCAAAGTTTGTGACATAAAAAATGTGTGTCCCATAAATATCTAGCCCACTAGACGCCATCCTCTCGGGTCGGTGAAGACCACAAATGAGAGACCAAGCTCTGATACCAATTGAAAGGTCGAGATAGCGGACTAGAGGGGGGTGAATAGTCCTTTCTAAATTTAATCACATTGACTAACCGAAACAAATGCGGAATTAAAACAATCGGTTTAGCCAAGACTACACCCTTCTATCGAAGTTCACAAGCACCTTCTAAAGATCCTAATTAGGAAACAAAGGTGCCAGGCTAGCTAGAGCTCACCTATCCAATTCTAGGAGAAAGGTCACACAAGCCTATGCCACTAGTATTTTGCACACCGGGAGCTCCTACACAATTCTAGTAAGCAAAAGCACAAAGCTCCTAAGCTCACTAGCTTGCCAACACGCTGCATCTCCATTGAGACAAGCTCCAAGGTTGCCGCCCTTCCTCTTGCTAGTGGTGATCCGCAAGTCAGACTCTCCCACGTGGAGTGCTTACCACAAGCTCTAGCACTTGACCTGGCCGGACCACTTGTCGCCCTTCGCGTCTTGCTCTACTAGAGTTGCTCTACGCGGCTCCCGCGGGGCGAGCACAATGCCCCTCACAAAGCTCTTCTCCAGAGCACCGCACAAGCTTCTTACGGGCTTTGACGGAGGTGGCAACCTCCAAGAGTAACAAGCACCACCGTCTTGCAAGATGACCACCTAGTGCCACTCGATGCAACCTCACGGTGCAATCACACTAGAATCGCTCACTCACTCGATCGGATGAACACTATCAAGCTCAAGTGAGTTAGAGGGCTCCCAAGCACTCTCAAGCATGGACACAAAGTCCCCCAAGGTGCTCCCCTGCATCCATGGCCGAGACACCCTTCTATTTATAACCCCACAGGCTAAAATAGCCATTACCCCTTCACTGGGCTTTCTGCGCATTGACCGGACACGCAGGTCCACTTGACCGGACGCGTCGATCCCTGTGTCTGGTTGCTGCTGCGCTTCCACATTTCACTAGCCATTTTGAACTAACTGTTGCTGCCAACGGCTATCTCGCGCACGCGCCTTCATCCACCGATCAGACACGCTACTTAGCTTGACTGGACACACCACACCTCAGCTTCCGATCAACAACAGAGAGCTCCCAGAGCCTTCAAAACATGATCGGACATGTCCATTCACATGTGACCGGACGTACCACCGCCTGGGTCCAGTCATTTCCAGAGAGCTCCCCGAGCCTCTGTTTTGTGACCGGACGCGTCAGGTCAGTCACGATCGGATGCAGCACCTGAGTCCGATCCTTCACGGCCTGCCACGCATCACTGCTGCTCCTCATGCCACCACGTCAGCATACGTCAGCGCTGACTGGATGCGGCCACTGCGCATCTGGTCACCTCTTCACCCAGTGTCCGGTCACTTGACCGAGACCATGCCCTCTCTGCTGTCACTAGACCGGACACGCTGGTCCTCTCGAGGCCAGCATCCGGTCACTCACAGTGACCTGTTTTGCCTCTGTTTCTTCATCAAGTTGATCCGTTTCAACTCCAACTTCTTTCTCCTTTGCAAATGTGACAACACCACCAAGTGTACACCACCATGTGTATGTGTGTTAGCATTTTCACAATCATTTTCAAGGAGTGCCACGCCACTCGATCCTAGCGACGATGCAAAGTTAGATCACTCAAGTGGTACTAGATGACCAATATGCAAACAAGTTTGCCCCTCTTGATAGTACGACCATCTATCCTAAACCCGCTCATAAACTTCTCTACACACCTATGACCGGTGAAATGAAATGCCCTAGGTTATACCTTTGCCTTGCGCATTCCATTCCATCTCCTCCATTGTTGATGCAACACATGCACCAACCAATCACCAAATGATATGATCCACTTCATATCATCACGTGACCGTATTGGTTCATCGATCTTGACGTCACTTGCTTTTCACCGTTGCCTTCGTCCATCGGCGCCAAGTGTTGCTCAAGCTTCACCGCCACGCGGTCTATCGCTCCAAAGCCTCCAACTTGCCCTTCACGCTTGCAATCGGTCCATCAAGCCATGTCTTGTCTTGATCTCTTCCACCTTGATCACATGACTCAATGTCATATCTCATGTGCAATGAGCTCCTTCATCATCACATGTGTGAGCTTTGCAACATCTCCAAGCCATTTCCACCTTCATGGCATATGTTGCTCACACACATGTATCTGTGGACTAATCACCTGTGTATCTCACATAAACATAATTAGTCCACCTAGGGTTGTCACTCAATTACCAAAACCAAACAAGGACCTTTCATCCATGCCGCTCCCTGGCGCCCCACTCTCCACCTCCCCAATGCCCTCCTCCATCCTCTATCTCCACCGCATCCAAGCGCCAGCGTCCGCCTTCCTCCCTCTCCATCGCGCTCAGTGACCGTCGCGTAGGAGAGGGGGCTATCACTAACCAGGTCCAAGCTAGGCGCAGGCGCAGCTGGCTGCTGCCAGGTCGCGCCACCATCCTCGGCTGTCGGCTGGCCGGAACCGGCTGTTCCCCGCTCTACTCTGCGTCGTCTGGAAGAAGAAGGATGAAAAACACATTTTGCAAGCGTATGATTAAAGTGTTTCGGATGTTTCATAGGTATGTTGCAAGTGTTTTATACCGATGTTGCAAAAGTAGATTGAGATGTTTCATATGTTGCAATGGTTGTACACGTATGTTGCAAACTTCTGTTTTCAATGTTTCATCTGTTTTTTATAGATGCATGCTTCATATATGGTTATCTGGATGCTGCATATGTTTTCACACATATGTTATAAGTGTTTTATCTGGATGTTACGTATGTTTGAAATGGTTTTCAAGTGTTTTTCATGTGTTTTTCAAGTGTTTCATGTTAAAGGATAAACATGTAACACCCTTGAGGGTCAAGTGTAGCACTACTCATAGGGTCAAGTGTTGAACAAGATTATAGACATGCATGGCATGCATTACTTGTAGGGTCAAGTGTTGAACGAAGTTATATGATCAAATGTATTTGCCTTGGCCATCTCAAGGTGGTTAACCTGTTATATGTAAATGCCACAGATGGGGCTCTTTCATTCACTCAATTAACATTCACTCACTAAGGACCCAACATCGGGCCTAGGGATTCCCTGTATGCGCCTCTGAGTTTTTACATGGTAATCAGAGCTTAGATAGGCAACCAGATAGCCTCCATGGCATCAAGCTCCACCACCTCCAATCCTCTATTCGGCATCTAGACCGCGGAGAAGCTGAACAAAAATAACCACGCCTTATGGCAGGCGCAGGTGCTCGCTGCGATCCGCGGAGACCGGAGCTCTAGAAGGTGAGATCGATGAAAAGGGACCCGATGGCAAGACTATCAAAGTCCCTAACCCAACGCATGAAGAATGGTTCGCCCGGGATCAGCAGATCCTCGGGTTTATCTTCTCCTCCATTTTGAAGGAGGTGTTTATTCAGATCGTTGCGTCGCAGACAACGGAGCAAACCTGGCAACGTGTGGCAAACACATCCGTTGCACAACGACGTGCTTTTTCGGTCAATGTGCGCCTGGCTCTCTCTACAATTCAGAAGGGGGCTGCTCCATCACTGAACACTTCACCAAGATGCGCTCCCTCCGTGATGAGATGGCTGTCACCGGGAAGCAACTTGACGATGAGGAGATGACGGCGTACATCCTCAACGGCCTCGACATCGACTACGAGCCGATCGTATCCGCTGTGCTAACTAGCAAAAATCCGATTTCCTTGACTGAACTCTATTCGCAGCTCCTCAACTTTGAAAGTCGCGTCGAACTCAAGGGCGCTTCTGGCTACTCGGCCAACGTTTGCACATCATGGAGGACGGGGTGTGCCAGGAGGGCGTGCCTCTGGGCGTGGACGTGGGACATGTCGTGGGTGTGGGAACACATCACAGCGGCCTGGTGTTTCCCGCCAACAGCAGCAGCTCATTCAAATGCATTTGGATGATGATGATCGTCCTCTTTGCCAAGTGTGTTTCAAAAAGGGCCACACAGCTGGTAAGTGTTGGTTTGATAAAAATTATGTTCCTGATCCTATGTTGGTTGTTGCAGCCACGTCCAACTCATCGTCCTATGCGTACAACATCGACACAAATTGGTACACCGACACAGGAGCAACAGATCACATCACTGGCGAATTGGAGAAGCTGACCCTTCGAAACAAATATAATGGAGGTGATCAGATTCATACAGCGAATGGTGCAGGTCTAAATATTAGTCATATTGGTCATACTACTGTCTGTACCTCCGTACCCCAAATCGTAACATTCATCTTAAAGATGTCTTATATGCTCCACGAGCCATAAAGAATCTTGTCTTTATTCATAAATTAGCTTCTGATAATTTTGCACTCTTGGAATTTCATCCCAATTTCTTTTTGAACAAGGATCAGGCAATGAACAGTACAATTCTTAGAGGAAGATGTGACAAAGGGCTCTATCCTCTTCCATCATATCCAATAAAGCGGGCTTGTGGTGCTACCTGGATTCCTCTGTCTTGGTGGCATAATCGTCTAGGTCATCCCTCGTTAGCTATCTTGTGTAGATGAGTCATCTAGTAGGTCGGTTTGTGATGCTTGTCAGCAAGCTAAGAGTCATCAATTACCTTATGCAAAGTCTTCAAGTGTATCTTCTTTTCCTTGAGAACTTGTGTTCTCTGATGTCTGGGGGCTGCACACCAGAATCAGTTGGGAGAAAAAAAATACTATGTGAGTTTTATTGATGATTATAGTAAATTCACTTGGATCTATCTTTTGAAGTACAAGTCTAAAGTTTTTCACAAATTTCAAGAATTTCGGGCTCTTGTAGAGAGACTCTTTGATCGCAGAATTCTTGCTATGCAAACCGACTAGGCAGTGGCGAATCTAGGATTTTAACTTTAGGTATGCCGTAAAAAAATTCATATATAATTTGGTAAATCTATTTTAGCAATTCAGTAACAATTGTAAATTTTACAACGTGATTTGGTATACATGCACTAAGTAACATGATAAGGCTTAAATTTAAGGATTAAGTTGAAACCATCTACTAAATACAATATAAATAGTTCAAAAGCCATACTGATAGTTTAAATATAGGCATAAAAGAGTACGAGAGGCTTACAATGTTATTTTTCAGACTGTTTTATTCGACGCTTTCCAAGGAATATGAATGTCTTACTATATCTTCTTCATCAACCAGATCAACCACGGGTCTTCCACCACTGGTTCAACCTGATCGGGTGGAGGATTAGAAGGTTCAACTGGCTATGAATGTTACCAAATAGCTATGAATGTAGAAAATAATTTTCTAAAAAACATGAAGAGCAAAGATCAAAATTTACCTAACAAAATAGCGAATCAAGACGATAAGTCCTGACTGGCGCAACCGTATATTCTGCAGACAGGACGTGGGAATTGGACGGCGATCCTCCGATCCAGTAGTCAGAGCATGGCGAAGGGTGGCAGGGCACCAGGGGCCGCAGCCGGCCGGGGCGTCACAGACTCACATGTCAGGCGGCGACGCACGTGTTTCTCCGTGGCTCCCCGTCTGATCGAGATTAGATTAGGAAATTCGAAGGGTCGTATACAGAGCGCACATACCGGACGTTTGGACGTTGGAGAATTGGAGTTCCCTTGCCACATGGGTCACGTCAGTGCATCATATGGGCCTCCCGTCATCACGTGATGGTGTCAGCGTATGTTTTTTTTCTTTTTAACAAATACAGCGTATATACAATATAATAATATATATACTACTGCTGGCCAGGTTCGCAGGGTATGCCGGTGCATACCCGGCATACCCTGTGGCTACGTCACTGCGACTAGGGAGGAGAGTACCAAAAACTCAACTCCTTCTTTGATAAGATAGGGATCACCCATCTAGTTTCATGCCCCCATGCACATCAGCAAAATGGAGCAGCAGAGCGCAAACATCGCCATATTGTAGAAGTAGGTTTGTCTTTTTTAACGGATGCATCTATGCCTTTGAAATTTTGGGATGAAGCCTTTCCCACAGCCTCCTATTTGATCAATCGTGTTCCGAGTCCCATTATAAAAATTTCTACTCCTTTAGAAGGTCTATTCCAGCATAAGCCAGATTATGATATGCTTCGGGTTTTTGGGTGTGCCTGTTGGATTTGCGTCCATATAACTCTCACAAACTTGAATTCCGTTCCAAACGCTGCGTCTTCTTAAGCTATAGCCATCTTCATAAGGGGTTCGAGTGTCTCGATGTAGCATCTAGACGTGTCTATATATCTCGAGATGTTGTGTTTGATGAAGAAGTTTTCCCTTTTCCAAACCCCATCACAATGTAGGAGCTCGCATTTGTTCGGAAATCAATCTCCTTCATCCAACTTTGCTAAATCCTGGGGGTACACATGCAGTTGACCAATTTACTAATACTAACCCTGCTGATTTAATTGATGAAGAAAATTCTGGAACAAATGGAGGAGAAAATACATGCAATGTTAACCCTGCTTACCAATTTACTAATATTAGCGCTGGAGGCGTATCTGCGCATGCGCACGGTACGGGCATCCAAGAATTGCCACCTCCATGCGCGTCCGCATCAATAGCCACTCCACGCGCGACACCTCAGGCAGAAGTCGAGGACCTGTTCCCGGCCTGGATCCACTGTGCCACCGTCAACTCCGCCTGGTGTGCCACCTCCTGGCTCTCATGCGCCAGGACTCTCTGCACCGGCCACAGAAGGAGCTCCTATTACTGTACAGACTCATGGACAGCATGTTCAGACACGTCCAAGAACCCGGTTGCAGAGTGGCATCCGAAAAGAAAAGGTATACACTGATGGCACTGTTAAGTATGGCTTTCTAACATCAACTGGTGAACCATGCAGTGTTGACAATGCGGTAGCAAATGCAAACTGGAAACAAGCCATGGAAATAGAATATAATGCCTTGACGAATAACAAAACCTGGCACCTTGTTCCACCATAGAAAGGGAGAAATGTTATAGGGTGCAAATCAAGCATAAGGAAAGATACAAAGCTCGCCTAGAGGCGAAAGGGTTCAAAACAGAGGTATGGAATTGACTATAAGGATACTTTCAGCCCATTATTAAAACTTCTACTATTCATATTATTTTGTCCTTTGCTGTTTCTCGAGGATGGAGCCTTTGGCAGCTTGATGTACAAAATGCATTTCTTCATGGCCATCTTGAAGAAGAAGTGTATATGCAACAGCCACCAGGTTTTGAAGACACACTTCCAAACTTGGTTATGTCTGCAAACTTGATAAAGCATTATATGGGCTAAAGCAAGCACCTAGAGCGTGGTACTCACGACTAAGTCGGAAGCTTAACACACTTGGTTTTCAGGCGTCAAAAGCTGATACTTCACTGTTCTTTTATAATAAAGGGGGAGTAACCATGTTTGTTCTTGTTTATGTTGATGACATCATAGTAGTTAGCTCCACAGGAAAAGCTACTGATGCTCTTCTTCAGGACCTTCAAAAGGAGTTCGTGTTGAAGGATCTTGGACAACTTCACTACTTCCTTGGCATTGAGGTGTCCAAGGTACCTGATGGGATTGTGCTATCACAAGATAAGTATGCCTCTGATCTTCTTAAAAAGGTAGGAATGTCAGAGTTCAAACCTATAGCTGCCCCCTTAAGCACAAGTGAAAAACTCTCTTTACATGAAGGATCTTTGCTGGGTCCAAATGATGCTACACATTATAGAAGTATCGTTGGTGCTTTACATTATCTAACGCTCACTAGACCTGACATAGCCTATTCAGTAAATAAGGTGTGTCAGTTTCTTCATGCCCCAACAATGTGCATTGGACAGCAATGAAAATAATTTTGTGATACCTGAAACAATGAACTAAGCTGGATCTAAAGATTCACAAGTCTTCTTCCACTCTGGTGAGTGCTTAGCACAGATGATAGGAGGTCTACAAGGGGCTTTGCAGTTTTCTGGGTTCTAATCTTGTATCCTGGAGTGCTCGCAAGCAACACACAGTGTCAAGGTCCAGCACTGAGTCTGAGTACAAAAGCTGTAGCCGATGCAACTGCTGAGGTGATGTGGATTCAAACTCTTCTTCAAGAATTGCACATTAACAGTCCAAGGGCAGCAAAGTTATGGTGTTTCATGCTAGGACTAAGCATATAGAAGTTGATTATCATTTTGTCAGAGAAAGAGTATCACTGAAATTGTTTCAGGTGATCAAGTAGTAGATGGCTTTACAAAGGCATTGTCAGTTTGACTCTTGGAGAACTTCAAATACAATCTCAACCTAGTGAAGTTGTGATTGAGGGGGAGTGTTAAAGGTTAAAGATGTACATGTGTTTGTGTGTCACGGTAATACCCTTGAGTGATAAGGCCACGACATGCATTACTCATAGGGTCAAGTCTTGAACGAGATTATAGGCATGCATAGCATGCATTACTTGTAGGGTCAAGTGTTGAACGAAGTTAGGATCAAATGTATTTGCCGTGACCATCTCAAGGTGGTTAACCTGTTATATGTAAACGTCACGGATGGGGCTCTTTCATCAACTCAATTAACACGCACTCACCAAGGACCCAACATCGGGCCCGGTGATTCCCTGTATGCGCCTCTTGAGTTTTTACATTTCAGATGCATGTTTGTGTTTTATCTGCCTTCAGACGTATGTTTCAAACACTATATCTGGATGTTTCAAAAGTAGATCTGGTGTTTCACATGTTGCAACGGGACCCACCTTCCACAGCGACCAGTTGCAGCTGCTCGGGCGCCACTGAGCAGGCGTAGACGGTGGAGGGGACGCGGCGGTCTAGCGGCGCGAGCAACGTCCGGGCGGCATGGGCCCCGCGTCGGCGCGCAAAACGTAGGCGCGGCGGGGGCGTGCTGGCGCGGGGGCGGAGTGCAGGCGCGTGGGAAACAAAGTGCAGCCACAGGCGTCCAGACGCGCGCCGGTCCGGACGTTCGGGCGATAGCATTGTCGTTTCTAATTTTGATGACCATCAACTTTAAAAAAACGTGTACATATTAACAAAATAAGATATATGTTTTTAGATTCATTATGAGACGCATACTTTCATAATATATAATATACATGTTGTGAAATTACATAGATTTCACAAAATTGATGATCAGTGATTAAACGCTAATACGACATATAGAAAAGGACAGATAGAGTATATTGTGATGGCCTGGTGGTTGTGTGATGGTTCGAATGTTTTTTTTTTGAAAAGACGGTTCAAATGTTGTACTTGCATGCTATATGAATACATGACTTTTTTCTGAATACAACTCTTAAAATATTGTCTCGAATCTATGATGTCTAGGCATCTTTGTCTACAATGTCTAGGCACTAGTCGGAAGATTGAAGACAGTCTTGCATCTACCATCAGCTAAATAAGCTAACACTTTCTTATTTTGGACCCTCTAATTAATAATAGTGAGATGCCTATAGTTCTTGGTTAAGCTAAGTCTCTTGGGGTGAGGTTATCACTTGCTTGTGGAAAATGTTTGCTGCAACTAACACAAGAAAAATCACTATGTGAAACCAGGTTCATATGTTGAAGCCTTCAAGGTACGTGTATGGCCAAGTGTCGATGCTGCTTCACATCGTTTCATATTATACAGTGGGCTAGGGTGAACCTTGGCAAAAAGTTCATTGGGATCGTCAGTTCTCCGTATATTAACGTACGTTTACAGTTGGAGTAAAACTGGTAGCGCTCCCGAGCCTCGAATGCCTTTGCTTTTAATTCATCTGGTTTGAGTATCCGCCCTCAATAATGAAGATAATGTACATAAGGATCGGGCATAGTTATTAATGTTAACTCTCCGTCATAATATTTTCTCTGGTCTGAGCAGGTTTGTGGTACATAGGAGCACCGTGCCGTGCTGCAGTAAAAACCAGTTCCAGTTCCAGGGGCATACATGCCTCTCGTTGGCTGGCGAAGGAGCGAGGGGTCATCATATATAAGAGTGGTGAAGAATCCTTCTGAATTTGTTGCTTCATATCCTCTGTAGACTCAATCGCACAAGAACAATGTTCCTGCACAAAACTAGGGGCAAAGTTAAGAGACTAGTACTACTACACGAGCATGTATGAGATTGAGATGCATTGGGAAACGCAAACTTGCATCTGATGGCGGATCATGTCGGGTGATTAGTACACCATTGGACTGAGGCCGCGTTTAGATGCCAAAAATTTTTGGCCTCAGCCAATAACCTGACACTAGCAGGTTTTGACTAAAAACCTGAGATCTAAAATTTTTTGGGTTTGCTGTTTAGTTGCCAAAAATTTTTGGCTGCCATTCTCAAAACCTGGCAGCTGTAACAATTGCATGCCAATGCATGCTGACACATGCAGCCAATGCATGCTGACACATGCATGCAGCCAATGCATGCTGAAGCTTGAAATGCATGCATGCTGTTGTCTCTCATGCAACAACATGCATGTTTGATCCAAATGACACAACAGATGTAATTAACAATTAATCATGCATGATTCATCCACAAAACTGTACTGACGCAACTGTACATATGCAGTACACATACATGACCTCAAACACACAAAACTGTCAATAACGGTTTAGCAAAGCATAAGCAATCGAATCACGAAATTCATTCATCAGATCAGACTCATCCTCAACTTCCTCGGGGTCAGGATGATTCTCAGACGCTTCTCGCGGCACATAGTTATCATCACGGTCACACCTTGCAAAGTGTCTATCCCCTATGCCACTTATCCTAATGAAATTATGTAGAGCACAACATGCAACTATGATTTGGCTTTGTTTATGGGGTGCATAAGAAGGGATCTGATGCAAGATGCGCCATCTCATTTTCAAAACTCCAAATGACCTTTCAATGACATTCCGAAGACATGAATGTGCATAATTGAAGGTCTCCTCTTTACCTTGGGGTTCTGGGGCATCTCGATACTCCTGCAGATGGTACTTAGTTCCCTTGTAAGGAGCAAGGTAACCTAGCCGGTTAGGGTACCCGGAGTCCACAAGGTAATATTTCCCTACATCAGCAAAAAAATATTTTACATTCATGTAGTTGAACAACAAGGACCCAAATGTGCTATCTGATAGGTGTGTACCTGCAAGTGGATGTGGAAAGACATGGCTGTATGTTGTTGTTGCATCATTGAATACTCTCATGTCATGTACAGACCCCGACCAACCAGCAAGAACAAATGTAAATCTCATGTCAAAGTCACAGACAACCATGACATTTTGTGTAGTCATGCCCTTGCGACACAAGTGCTGCACAAACTTATCATTGGGCACCACACAAGGTACATGAGTCCCATCTATACCCCCTATGCAGTCCTTGAAGTAGGGATAGAACCTAGGGTTTCTCAGTCTAGGATGTATTGTTCTAAATTGTGGGTCGACAGGCTTAATAATGTCAGCAGCAAGCTTCACCATACACTTCAAAACTTTGTTTAACATGTTGGAGACAGTCCCTAGTGACCTCTCAAATCTGTCCTCAGCTTGCCTAAAAGATTGTGGTGCCCCAAGCATCCAAAGAAACATCCCTAGAGCCTCAACCGAGGTGGACTTAGCACTAGATTTCAGGCCATATGAGTGTACTAAAAGATCATGCAGTGTATGGAACATAGGTGGGCTCATTCTAAACATGCTAAAATAGGCCTTGCTATCCCCAAGCTTCCTCTGTACCCATTCCAAACCAGTCATGGCAGGTTGCCTATACTCAGCCCTATTTAAATGCTTGTCAATGTGTAGGGCATACTGGTACATACCATAGATAAAAGCATCATCATCTTCAGCATCCTCTAACTCAGCCATCATCATCTCTTGGAAAACATCCCAAGGGTCTACACAATGGGTTGCTGCTCCTGATACAACATCAACCTGTCCAAACAAACAAGGACTAAAGTCAGTCATGAATCACATTACAATTCATGTCATGCATGACTACGTTCACTGACATTTGCCATTCCCTCTCACCCATGCATCACATAGTTGACATGGTCACCATACTTCAAGTTCACCAAACATTACTACATTTAAGTTGTTGAAATAAGAAACATCACAAACACAGTTGAAACACACATTCATGCAGTACAGACTTAGTTCATATGACATAGGACATGGCCGACATTGTTTGAGGACACCATTACGACATGAACTTCAATTCATAGATGAAATAAGATAAGATGGTCTATGAGTCCACCGGCGTAGCTTGCTCGATGATGATCATCCTTTCTTCAGGGCCGTTGGCAAGGAAGAAGTCCATATCACTTTCATTGTGGATGATCTTGTACAGGCCCCTGAACAATGTTGGAGTCTGTGCACTTATACCCATCTCCCTTGCTATCTGGGTGACCCTGTCTATCTTCTAGCTAAGGGCCGACCATGAATTGTGGTCCTCTTGCTTCCTGTGCTCAAACATGCTCTCCATCAGGCAGAGCCTACGGTTGGCAATTTCATTGTGTGTCCTCATGTTGTTGTCCATTGCCCTCAGTGCTGGGCTCTTGGACCTCTTGCGTGGGCTGGATGCAGTGGTGCTCGTGCTGCTGGCCCTCTTGTTGCCAATGCTCAGTGGGGTCAGCTGGTCTTCCATTTCATCTGCTGCCTCTTCATCAGAGCTTCCACCATCCAAATCAATAGTACCACTTTCACCGGCAACAAAAGATGTGGAGCCATCTACTGTGTTTCCAGTAAACATTTTGTCCATTTGATCTAAGTACTCAGGCAAACCTTTCCTGAACTTCATCAAATCAAACTGCCCCTGCAATATGAAATCCTTTGTTATACAATGTTTTACTTAGTAAGTGCTGAAACTCAGAAGAGATAGATAGATCATTTACGTTGGTATTTGCTTTCCACCATGCATCAGTGGCCTGAATAGTTCCATCGTCGCTACGGCCTAAGCCAGAGGCGTAGCGGAGCTTGTTATAGAATGCCCATTGAGCCTTGAGCTGCCTTAGCCTACCAGCAATCTGCTCCCTGTCATGGACCAAACCTGTTGCTGCTTGGTACCTCCTTATGAGGTCCCTCCACCCAGTCTTGCTCATGACTCCCTTGGTACAATTGCCAATGGCAATTTCATGGCACCATATGTCACAGAACTTCTTAGTGTTCGGGATAGTCCAGTTGGCCTTGTGTTTCATAGCCTAAACGATGCTTGTTTCAGTTCACGACATGTACAGAGATTAAACCATTTGGTAAACACTTAAGCTAGGTTAATCAATATCTACAACTGTTGTAGCTTAAATTTGTATCACAGAACACTCATAGCAAGAGCAACTAAATAATACATATAGCACCCTAGACACATGCATGTAACTCAGCAGATCTACTATGAAATAGAAGATCAAGGAGAAAGGGAGTGGAATTTGTACCGGGACTCGCGGGGCGTGAGTGTTGTCGTCCTGATTGAAGTTGTCATCAAGAATGGCTGGCCCCGGCCCGCGTACACGCGCACTACGGCCCCTACGACGGCCACCCGCGCCTCCCCATGGAGGAGACAGAGGAGGGACGAAGCCGCCTCCAACGGATGTTCCACCCATGCCGCCTCCAACGGATGTTCCTCCGCCGGCGATGGCAGTGTTGCGGGAAGTCACGCGGATGGGGGTGGGAGCCATGGGGGGGACCTCGTTGTCCCCCCGAATGTAGCCCGCGTAGGCCTGCATCTGCGGCCAGTCCTCGCCGCCGTTGAGATCCAGCGACTCCAACCCCAGCCGGGACTGGTTGAATCTGCTTGAACCTGAGAAGGTTTGCGCCGCGTCGGGGAAGAGGCCGCTACCGCCGGCATGGCCCCAGGGATTACAGGGCGCCAGGAAATCCCTGGTGCGCGCGTCGTTGCCGTGGCCGGCGCCGTCGATGCCATGGTCGCCGTTGTAGCCGGTGCCGTTCATGTCGTCGCCGTCGTGTCCTTCCATCACCGAACGCGCGAAGGTGGTCCTCGATCCGGACTCCGACGGGGTGGATCTAGTGGTGTAGCTCGTGGATCTGCGCGGCGGCGTTGGAATGGCGGGAGATCAGCGGCGGTGGGAGGGAGTGACCGGCGGCGTGGGGCTAGGGTTCGAGAGTGGATGAGAGTGAGGGATAGAGGGGCAGTGTCGGGCGAGCGTGATGAATGGATAAGGGGTGGGTGCGGGGTACCAGGCGTCCTTCACGCCTCCCAAACCGCACAGTGCCAGGCCGAACACCCCACTATGAACAGTACTAGGCCAAAATATTTTGGGTGCCGTTTAGTCCAAAAAGGCCAAAGCCAGCCAAATTTTTTTGCAATCTAATCGGGGCCTGACTGCAGTCCGCGTTCTCGGGTTGAGGTCACCGTACTGAACAGAGATTGAGTTGTTGGATTCTGCAACTTGTTACCTGGGTGACTCATGTGTCTTTATGTTCAGGTCATAAAGTTCACTGATTTTGGTGTTCAAGGAGCAGAATCCAACAACTTTGATGTGACTGGTGTATCCTGAACCCCGGTGCAGTAAGCATCATTAACCTGAAAGCTTATCAGACATGTTCCGTTAATCTGAAACAATTGTTGACCCTGGCATGATATTGTTCTAAATATTTTTCTAACGAATTTACACAGTAGTAGTAATGACAGCAGTAAGCTTTATCATACTTATCACCAGACAGCAGCAGCAGCACTTGCGATGTTGTCGCTTCTGCGGTGTTTGTTTGTTGATGTCCATCCAGATGCATGCATGTGACACTGCTCTCTACTACGGATAATTAACCATGCATGCTATGGGATACATCTAATTAATTCAGTTATGGCTATAATTAATTCATCTTGCCCATATTTATAACTAATTCAGTTATGACTAGCTGTTAATAATGATCTACAAATGTACTCAGCTGCCATAAACTTCTTATCCATATTTATCAGCTAGTCTATGTATCAGTTTATATGATATAAAACTTGGATCTGACTCACTGTTTCTCTGTGTCTTTAGGTGAAAACATGTCATCCATACACTAGAGGGTTCTGGGACTCATGAGAGTGAGGAGGGTCATACATCTTTGACGCCACGTCGTACGTGGTCCAATGTTTGGGAGCACTTCGAGAAAGAGTTGGTTGATGTGGATGGTGTGCTAAAAGCTGTTTGCAAGTATTGTCAACTGAAATTGGTTACCAAGTCTGGCACTAGTAGTCTTAGAGGCCATGTTGCCAATGCTTGTCCAGCAATTGACAGTGCCATCAGAAAGAGATTTCAAGCAAGCATGAGCAAGCATCCAGTCGATCTGATCCAGAGGAGGAATTGGTGAGGTCAGATGTGGCGCTGGAGGTCGATGCCTCCGTCATCCTGGAGATGGAGGAGATGGGGGCGACATGGAGGAGTGCCAGTGCCACCGGCTGGGTCATGGAGGGTGTGGGGAAGGGAGGAGAGGCGCGGCCCGGGAGGCGGGCGGCACGGTAGTGAGAGGGATGGCATGACCGAGGCTCCGCGGCACGCTATGGTTAGGGTGGGGTTGAACATGACCTAGGCCCGAGTCTTTGACACCATGTAGAAAGGTATTGGGGAATCACCACACATACATTGTGGGAGGTGCCTTTCATATATATAGCCATGTACAAGTGAAGTGTAACTTGTGGTACAAGAAGATAGGCTATACAATTATGCTAATAATTTCATTAGAAATCATTTAGGAGCCGTAATATTTAATGCAAGATTTGTAAATGTTAATACAAAAGGGCATAATCATTGTACAATATAGCAAGCCATAATAATGCAACTTGGCCATAATAATGCTGGAATTTCCGTGTCATTTAATTTCTAGACCGCCCAATATGACCTTTTATTATGGCATATAGGTGTAATTAAAATGCAAATATAGTGGTTACTTTATGTTATTATATTAATTTAGACATCATAAGAGTGTACCAAAACAGATGGTCAAATGTTTTCGTTTGTTGTGACAATTCTTCAAATTTACATCTTCTCTTAGCGTGTCTCATCTCATGAGGACTAACGACAAGAGACTTCTTGTTGGATCCTCTAATCAGTAGTAGTGGGATTCCTGTTCTATCTATTCTACGAAAGAGCCAAGGAATTGGAAAAGAACTGTCACCTTAACCTAATCTACCCACTCTAATCTCCTCCCTCGGGAGTAGTTTATACTTTTCATCTAACGTATATGGTTAATTGGCATGTGGACCCAGCTGCGAAGGACCTTACATGTGGGGTGAAACACGCGTGTTTCCTCCGGTGCGCGCCTTCTTGTTAAACAACTCTTGTTGCGAGGTTATTGTCTTGCTTGCTTGAACTAAATGTTTGCTTCAACTATCACAAGAAAATTCATTATGGGCCTGTTTGGATCATATGAATTCAAAACAATATCTAAAAAGTGTTTCTCATTTTATTATTGGATTATTTTCTGATTTCTCTCCATTCCTGGGAACTAAACCGAGCCTAGGTGAAATCAGGTTCGTAAGTGAAAGCTAGCCTTCAAGGTATATGGCGAAATTTTGATGCTGCTTCACATCGATTCGTATTATATATACAGTGAGCTAGAGTGAGCCCTGGCCAAAAGTTTATTGGGGTCAGTTCTCCATATATTCACGCACGTAGAGTACAGTAGGAGTAAAACCGGTAGCGAGCCTCAAAGCAGATGCCTTTGCTTTTTAATTCATTGGTTTTCAGTATCCACCCTCAATGAAGGTAATGTCCGTGTACTCTATTTGATACGGATCGGGCATAGTATTATCAGCATCACTACAGGAAACTGACTCTTTGCCGACTGCAATTTTCTTTGCCAACTGTTTTTTTTCGACACTCGGCAAAGAGGTCCCTTTGCCAACTGGAATTTCCTGCAGTCGGCAAAGCAGGATTTGCCGACTGCCTGGCTTTGCCGACTGCCAGGCAGTTGGCAAAGAATTGCAGTCGGCAAAGGCAGGCCATGGTTGACGCCATCCACACCGTCACCTTTTTGCCGATTGCCACTCCGTCAGTGATCGGCAAAAAGCTTTGAGCTTTGCCAATCGCCATCCTCCCGGCGGTCGGCAAAGAAATTTTTATTTTTTATTTTCGATCCATTTTTTTGTGTTGCCTTGATCTGATGTAAGTACATGATATATTCAAGTTTGGGATCATTTTGATTTATTTTGCTATAAAAGTAGATTTTTTACATTTCTTTGATTTTTAAAAACGCTCGATTTGAGATGTGCGGTACATGAAATAATGGAATCCGTGATTGAAAATGTATTCATGATGTTTGGAGCATGTTGAGGCCGTGTCTTGGGCCTCGCGTGAAATTCGGCCCGTGTTGTTGGTGTCGCTTTTGATTTTATAAAAGCAGCGTTAAAAAAATTTTTTTAAATTTTATAAAATCGAAGCGGAGTTCGAAAAATGTGAAACCGAATTTCACGCGTGTCTTGTCAGACACGGCCTCAACATGGTAAAACATCATGAATAGTTTTTCAAGAGCATTCCATTACACGGACATGTCACATGTACCGATAGCAAAACTGAGTCGCCATGTGAAAAATCAAAGAAATGTAAAAAATCAATGGAATATAGCAAAATAAATCAAAATGACCCCAAACTTGAATATATCATGTACTCATCAAAGCAAACAAAAAAAAATCAAAATCTAAAAAAAAAAATTAATTCTTTGCCGATTGCCATCGATGGTGATTAGCAAAGAGCCTTTTGCCGATCGCCGGGGAGGATGGCAATCGGCAAAAGAATTTCTAAGAAAAAAATCAAAATACCTTTGCCGATTGCCGGGGAGGCGGAGCGGTCAGCAAAGTATTTTTAAAAAATTAAAAAAATAATTTTTGAAAAAAAAATAATAGACCTTCTTTCAATTGCGTCACATGTACATGGTGATCGGCAAGAAGGGAAAAAAAAAAAAAAAAAACGTCGCCTTATCCGCTCGGCCCGCCCTCCCTCCCAAAATCCCGCCCGCCGCCACCCAGCAGCCGCCCCCGCCGTCGCCGTCGTCGCCGGGTCACGTGGCGCATCCCCCCAGCGCCTCCCCCCCCCGCCCCTCCTCCCTCTCTCTCAGCCGCCGTGGATCCCTCCTCCTCCTCCCCCCGGCTTGCCTCTCCTCCCGGTGTGTGGCGCCCCTCCATGTGTGTGCCTCCCCCCCAGCCTGCCCCCCATGTGGTCCCTCCCGTGGTGGCGCCCTCCCATGGCGTGGGCCCTCCCGTCCGGCCCCTTCTTCTGGTCCGCCCATGTGTCCCCTCCCATGGTGTGTGGCCCTCCCTCATGTGTGCCTCCCGGTGGGCCCCATGCTGGTCCCTCCCGGTGTGGCGCCCTCCCATGTGCCCCCTCCCGGTGGGCCCCCTGTTGGTCCCTCCCGTGGCCCCATGTTGGTCCTCATGTTGGTCCCTCCCGTGGTGTCCGTCCCCCCAGCCCCCCAGCCCCTCCAGGCCCCTCCGTGCCGCCCCCCGCCCTTGAGCCCCTCACCGTATTTGCCCGGCTGATCCGGCCCGGCCGGCAGCTTGGCGTGCTTGACTCGGCGTCGGCCCAGCAGTGGCAGCGCTGCCTCGCCCGACTCCGCTTCCGGCGCGCCGTCGCTGCCCTGATCCCGATCCGCTCCGTCCCGCTCCGTCCGCCGTCCGCCGTCATGCGCGTCCATGCGCCGTTCGTCGTCGCCAAGCCTGCGTTCTTTGTCCTCGCCGCAGCCGTCCTCGCCTCGCCGTCCTCGCCTCGCCTCGCCGCTGTCCTCACCTCGCGCCGCGCCCCGCCTCTCGCCGTCCTCGCGCGCCTCCCGCTGCTCCTCCGCAGCGCCCGATGACGCCGTCCGTGACGACGAGGTAGTAGTACTACTAGTAGTAGTTGTTTACTTTGTTAATACCGCTTATATTCTTCTTGCATGGATTGGAAATACATTTGTGGTTGTCGGCCATCGTGCGTGACATGTATATGTGTTTGTCGGCCATCGTCGTCGTCGTCTTTTCTTGCGAGGTTTGGTAACCTTCCGTGCTGGGAGGTGTCTTTAAAAATTTTCGTTCTCACTAATTGTTTTTCTTTTTCAGAGGGCTCCCATTGGAGGCTAGCCGGAGGAGAACACGACTTCGGCACCTTGCCCGCTAGCCTTTCTTCACCGGCACCTGCGGTATGACCCCTCTTTCCGCCACATGTAGTCATAGGTCGCGTTACCCAGTTAGGCGTCTCCCGTCCGAAACGGATACGGTTGGAAGTATGCGTTCTTCGCATATGTATAACCGTATCCGTTTTGGATTGTCCACGTTATTTGGACAGCCCGAGGATGCGCGATGGAGTTGTCCAGGAGGAGGTACATGATGATGACTATGGAGACGATGAGGATGATGATGACAGTGATGACTTAAGGGAGCTCGACAATATTGATAGCGATGACGACGATAGTGATAGAGATGACGACTCCACGCCCGAGATATTGCCGTTCGCGGAGATAATTACGAGGCCATGTAATACTATATTGTTATTATTATGTTCCTTTACAAGTACTTGTCATTTATTTATGCTAACAGTTTTGTTCTTTGTCATTGCAGGCACTCGACAAAATGCCAGGTGAACGGCGGCAGCGGCCGCAGATCGAAGCAAAGACGCTTCGGCGTATCAGTCCCCCGCGAGGAGACCGCCCGGCACGACGAGGAGGAGGAGGTGTTGGTGCGCTGGTCGTAAAAGAGGGGGTCCCAGCCCCCAATGGACGTCGCCGAAGCGATCAGAGGCTCTTTGTTCTCGTCCTCGCAAGGGGGACGACGTCGGCGTGACGATGAGCGCGGCGACAACGGCGACGACGACGATGACGACGACGACGGCGACGACGCGCCTACACCAGGCGAGACGGCTTCGACTTCGTCAGGCGTGGCCAAGGTGTACTCGCGCGGGCCCACGCAGCTTCCTAGGGTGCGGCCGCAATTCCACCAGCGCCCGGTGATCACACCCGTGGGCCAGACGTAAGTAACCATTATTGATTTCACTACTTGTTCATATGACATGTCAAAAATCGAACTGAAGACTAACAATTGTTCTTAATGACTCGTGCAGTTCCTGGAAGATTGTGAGTGGAGCAGGTCAAGCACGCCATATCAATGGCATCCAGGGCCTCCTGATTAAGGAGTACTACCCTGGCCTTGTCAACGTCAACGGCGAGATGAAGGTGCCCACCAAGTGGTCCCACTTCTACCTCGTCGAGGAGGGTGGCGAGACCATCGCGGCAAAGATAAAGAGGGAGTTTTGGGTGAGTCTTTCATCGCACCGCATTGCTAAATAGTACGCATTCGTCGGACTTCTTGCAAAAAGGAAATGCTACATGATGTGTCTGTGTGCAGGACTTCTTCACGTGCGAGGAGGGTAAAGCGGCCCAGGCGGCGCGAGTGCAGGAGGCGGTCTGCAAAGATCGTCTCAAGGACCTGTACCATGAGGCGCGCATACAGGCCATCCGCGACTTCCACGCCAACGTGCTTGGAGAGAACATCAAGAAGCCCCAAATCCGCCAGAGAATGAACTCGAGGGAGGCCGACCTCACCCAAGCGCAATACGAGCAGGTAATTAAGTATGACAACATTCGTTCAGATTCCTTCAGTGAAACATTACACTAATCTTCTCGCATGTCAAATACTTGATGTCATGTAGGTGTGTCCGTCGTGGTGCGACAACCACAGGGAATGCTGGACGGAGATTGTGCGCATGTGGCGCACGGATGAGGCGTACGCGAGGCGCACCGACCGTCAGGGCCGCCGCGCGCAGATGCGAGGGGTGTCACACCACCAAGGGAATCAGCCCCTCCCCCAGTTCGTGACAAGATGGGTATGCGTCCGTTCATGTCTTAATCCTTGCGCTCAATTGTCAATACTTGTAACCATGTTTGTGTTTTCAATGCGACGAGCCTTGACGCACGGTGCAAGGGAAATCAACGAGTACACCGCGTACCTCCTCTCTCACAAGGGCAAGGCGACGGATCCGAACAACGCTACAACCCGGAGGACGGGCCCGATGCGTACACCAACCCCACCGCCCACGAGAAGGCCACCGAGTACACCGTCGTGGCTCGCCCGGCGCCACGGGAGACGTTCGACCCCCCGAGCCCCTAGACACAGACCTCCTGCGAGAGGTTGGGACCAGAAGCAAAGACGGCCGCTACTACATGGCCCTGGCGCCCTCGACCCGTCCCCTAGGTTCCTACTGACCCGAGTTCGATCCCGCCCACGAGCTCCGGCGACATCCCGTAAGCGCCCGGCGGCGATCGGCGTCACGGTAAGTGCCGTTTCGTTCGTCGTTCACTCATTTCGCTTTTGTACATACAATCAACACTACGGATGTAATATTGCAGCCCAGATGGAGGCCAAGATGGAGGAGAGGAATCACGTTGCACGCGCAGCAGATGATGGCGCAACAGATGGCTTACCCGGCAAAGCTCTGCAGCAGCACTACAACACTCAGATGCAGAACATGGCCAGCTTCTTCCAGTCCATGCAGACGCCCGAGGCATCTACACCGCCTCCTCTTCCAATGTTCGCTCCACCGCCTCCTCCTCCGAGTTTTTTCTGTGCTGCGCTCCTCGTCGCTCCGGAGGGACCCGGTGAGTATATTGACTCTTGCTTTAACTTGTGCGTCCATGCTGCAGATACTAATGACATCACTTGGCGTTTAACGTGCAGTACGATCGGTGGTTCGAACCCATCTCCTAGAGGTCCCGGCCATCAGATGATGTCGTATCCACCACCTGCACCCTATCCACCGTATCCACCTCCGCGTGGCCCTCCTCCGACGTACTCGTGGCCGCCGGTGCAGAGGGTGGGTGACGCTGCAGCGCCTCGGTTTGGTCCAAGGGGTTTCGTGGGCAAACCACGGGGCTCTGGGGCGGAGCGGACGACGAGACCGGGACGGCGCTGACGAGCTAGGTATTTGTCGATTCTGTTATCATGTATCCACCGTATCGTCGAAGTTGTTGTCATGTATTTCTTTTCTTCGTTATGGACCTAGACTTGTTATGTTGAACTTCGTGTGATGGACGCCGACTTGTGGTGTTCGGACGTGTTGGACTTCATGTGATGGTTGTAATGCACTTGTGTGGTTGTTATTGTGACATATATGTGAGATATATGTGATGTTGTGCGTTATTGTGATATATGTGGTGATGTTGGCGACAAATGTGATGAAATTGTGATATAAATGGTGCTACCGGTGCTTACGGTGAAATTGGATTATAATTTGTGATTTTGCGAGGTTTTGATGCGAGAAAAAACGAAAACAAAAGCAAAAAAAAAATTCCAGCTTTGTTGATCGCTTACGATCGTAAAAGTCGGGCAAAAACCCTGTGATGAGTCTTTGCCGATTGCGATGGGGAGGCGATCGGCAAAGAGGTCAAACCTTTGCCGACTACAACTCAAAGCAGTCGGCAAAGAACATTTCAAAAAAAAAATTTCTTTCTTTGCCGATCGCCGAATTTGGCGGCGATCGGCAAACAATTTTGAAAAAAAATTCTTTGCCGACCGCCGAGGAACCAAAGAATCGGCAAAGCCCGCCGTCGGTCGACGGCGCCACGTGGCTATGCCGATGCTTCTTTGGCGTGGCGGTTGGCAAAGGCTTTGTTGATCGTGTGTGCCACGTGGCAGTCGGCAAATCCGCCTTTGCCGACCCAGGCTTTGCCGACTGCTCTTTGCCGACTGCCACGTGGCTTTGCGGTCGGCAAAGCCTTTGCCGACTGGGTTTATGCCTTTGCCGACCGGGGCAAGCAGTCGGCAAAGAGGCGTTTTCCTGTAGTGCATGGAATGGAAGAATATTTAAAACAAATATTCTGGGACGCTTAATTAGGCCACACACTCCATAAGGAGCTAGATCGCTCGACATAGGGTCTAGCCGATTTTTAGATCGGCCGGCGCCTCGGGGATATCCACACATGGACCTTGCGCCTCCAGCGATGAGCGCGATACGCAAGATACGCCGGCGAGGTCTCTTGAGACCCGAAACCCCACACGCCCTGGAGGGACCCCATTGGGGCGTGCAGCGGCTATGGGCTGCTCTAGCCGGCTTGGCCGCTCTAGAGCTTCGCCGTCGTCGATCCACGGTCCATGCAGCGCCGGCGAAGAACGAGAAGTGGAAGATAGGAAAAGAGGGTAGAGAGAGGTAGGAGATGTGTTTTTTTTACGATTAAGTGTTGAATCCTTCAATCAGCCGTGATCCTCTCATATATATAGAGGGGATGGTCTTATCCCAATAGAAAACAACTCCAAATAGTAATCTCTAAGTTTCCTATGAGAAAATACGTCCAAATCCCGACCAAAATAGAGTTTGGATCGGACTCATACAGGCAAACTGGCCTAGCCGGTTTTTACGGGGGCCATGCAGCCCTTCAGCCAGGCAAACTAGCCTAGCCGGTTCTGGAACCGGCCTGGCTCCAAACCGGCCTAGCCGGTTCCTGAACCGGCCTGACCGGTCCTACTGTGCGTTCAGGACAGAACGGCCTCCGAAAATCATAATTAATTCATCCGGACTCCGAACGGAGTGAATCATATATGTTTTTTGATCAGCTCGACGAGAGGATCGCAATGGGCCATCACTCCCAAATCATTGTTTTTTCATTCGGGCTCTAAATAAGATGATCCAAATATATTTTCTAACCATCTTAACGATAGAAACATGATGGTGGAGTCCATTATATATTTTCACCACTTTGGTTGTCAACATATGCCCCCTGTTTTTAGGTGAAGCTTTAGGTGAACCTAAAAACAAAGAAAACTAAATAGTAACGATGTCCAACTCATCGGCTATCTAGCGACTAAGGGCGATATGTACATCGGCCATATTTGTTCTAAGGGAGATACATGTATCGGCCATTGCCTGGTCAGTCCTTAAGCTTCTTGCCAAACACTTGGAAGGTATTGTTTTAAATACCTCCTGAAAATTGCTCTAGTGCAACGTCTCCAGCATGTATGAATTTCCGAATACCACTTCATCTTTGGCCGGATTGTTGTGTACCAAAAACACCTTCATGGACTTCTTCCATGACCACTTTAGCCGGATCATTATCCAAGTATTTGAGCAACAAGTCTTCAACAGTTCTCCCATATATTTCACCATTGTGCAAAATAAATTTGAAAGCACTCCACCGAACATTTTTATCAACTTTAACACTTGGATCACGTAAATATGCAACTATAGAAGCCCTCCAATCACTTGAATCGGCTTTAGGATCAATAAGGAGCAATTTAAGCCAATTCGACAAAATCCTGCAGGTAAACCGGCTTGGCCACTTTCTGGAACCGGCCTGGCCGGTTCATCAGCTAGGGAGCACAGTAGAACCGGCCTGGCCGGTTTGGCAGCCTCTAGACACAGCAATGCGGCGCATCGGCTCCTTTTTGATGTGAAAATTCTGCCCACCGACGTCATAACCTGATGCTTGTTGAGCCCACATGTTAGCTTTATGATTCTCATGCCTCGAAATATGCCGAATTTGAAATTCGGCAAATTGCTTGATGATATCAAGGCACTTGCCAAAATAAATATTTATTGACCCTTCTAAGCATTGATACACACTCGTGACTTCCTGCACAATCAGTAAGGAATCACCAAAAGCTAAAACATGCTCATCTCAGCATCAAGACAGTAGAACACCGGTACACCCTCTTCGGCAACAATATATAATGTGAATGGAGCTCCACTCCTAGATGCACAAAAAACCGGTGGTGTTGATAGAGAATTCTTGAGAAGCACGATTAACTTAACTTAATTTCTAATTGGCTTCTAGATTTTGTCCTACATACGTTGGCCATGGTCTAATGCCAAACTCAACACCAATTTGCTCACATGGGTTGGCCGACGCAATCTCCTATCCAAACAAAATTTACACTACATGATGATATGGAGCCGATCATCAATTGGCTCTAGAGAAACGGGAACAAAGCCTCCTCTAGTGAGTCAAAACCAGCAAGGTCTCTCCCTGACAAGCAAATCATATCATCATGCCCCCCAAGCAAAGGGGACCGGCCGTAGCATAAGCCGATGAGTCTGCATGGATGATCTCGACTTTATTATTCACCCACTAAATGATTAATTGGTGCAAGCTAGAAGGCACACATTGATTGCCATGAATTCATTCACGCCCAAGTATCAAACTGTAGCTCCCTTGCACCTCTGCAATGAAGAAGACGGTGGCCAATGTTTTGCTCCCGATAGTAAGCTTCATCAAGGCAAATCCCTTGGCCAAAATAGAATTTCCTCCAACACCTTTGACCGTCCTCTTGGTCTTAATCAACTTCTCATGAGATCCGCCGAGCTTCTTATAAAGTGAATATGGTATTAGATTCACCATGGCTCTGTTATCCACCAGCATATTGTTGATCAGTTTGCCATTAATGTAGCCATTCACATGTAGTGGCTTGAGGTGATTCACGTGGTCTGTTGGCTTCTAGAAAATAGCTTGACCTCCAGAAAGCTTCTCAACACCTGTAGGAACAAGATCAATAACAGAGGGAACCAAATCAACCAAAGTCGCATCAGCAAGCACTGGAACAGATGAAGTCGGCTTGGCTGACCAAAACCCAGCCAGGCTAGCCTTTGATCCTAGCCTAGTCGCCATCCCTGCCTGGCCAGCCACTAAGCCCGGCCTGACCGACTTCCAGGTCTGGCCGACCTTTATAGCAAGGGGTGAAAGTTGGCCTAGCCGACTTTAAGTTGACCTAGCTAACTTTCTCTATGTCGACTGCACTTTCTTGTTCCTTTGCTAGCCCTTCTTGCTTGAGTTTCATGCAACGAGCACACTGAAGTTTGCGCTTTTGTGTTCTCGACAAACCTGAGGGGCACCATGTTGGTTGAAAACTCTCGGGGACCGATGTGTTATTCCGAGCTTCTTGATCAACAGCACCCTTTGATATCTTCTCTGCTTCAGATTGGTCCAGATTGTCAATGACAATCGGTCCTTCAATTTCTTTGATTGGTACATCTGCAGAGCCAATTTTAATGATTATTTGCTCATCGGCTTTTTCTATGGGATTAGTGAGAAATTTCTTGTCCCTCAACATATACACTTGATCTGCTGATGCTTTACCCTTTTGTTGGACCTGATTAGCAAGTTCATCCACAACTGGCTTAATCGGTCCTGCCTTGTTGGTGCTCGATTGGCCGTAGCTCAATCGGCTATGAGGGACACACCATTGCTCATTGTGAGCTAAACCAATAGTCATCCTCCAATAGTGAGGAATTTGACGTATTAATGGGTAAGGAATCCATACTCCATCTTTACATGTGTGCTGCAATTTTGGTTTACAGCTAGCTTGACCAATTTGGGAACTCGGTCTTGCTGATTTTTCCTTTCCACTAACATTAAAATCAGTTTGGCCAACTTTTAATGTCGGCCTAGTTGACCCTTTTTGAACAAAAGTGTTAGTGGCTGATTTCTGCTTGTCCATAGGAGTTTGGGCTTGCCCCCCGAGCCTAAAAGATTTGATAGTGATCTTGAGGCTCTCTCGATTACCATTGGACTTTTTCTAGCACCACCTCACAATATAAGACTTTATTTCCCTTCTTAGGTTCTCTGGGCTCGCCGATTATCACATTTTTTCCAATAGTGGAATCGGCTTCCTCCGGCTGAATCAAGACACTCGGATTATTTATATCTAGAGTTTCAGCCATGGAACGTGTCTTATTGCAAGGTAAAGGATGCACATCTCCGTCATCCGCAACTTGCATGTCCAATTTTGTCTCTTTTGATTTCCAAAACCGATTAATAATTTTTTGCAAATCAGTTTGGGAGGCATCACATGAAACCTCAGGCATTGGATCCATGCTCAATGACTTTGGAGAGTCAGACAACACCGCAATATGAGGCAATAAAGCATGCAGTGTTGCTGTCCCGTCATCGGTTCGAGTTGTACGAACCGAATTCGGTGTGTACATAACAACAGGAAGAATAGTACTAACCCCTCCTGAATTGGTCCTATCGATTTCAGGTGCCGAAGAGACCAATTCGGGTTTCTTCCTAAAAATAAGCTTGCCATTTTGATCAATATAATAGTAAGACAACCTCTTACCAGGAGGTATAGTGCTAGCCCCTCCTAAATTGGCCCTATCGGTTTTAGGCGCCGAAGAGGCCAATTTGGATTGATTCTTTAAAATTACCCTGCCATGTTGATCAAAATAATACGGTCTCTCAGTAGGAAGTTTAGTGTTAACCCCACTAGAATTGGCCCTATCAGTTTCAGGAGCCGAAGAGGCCAATACAGATTGATTATCAAAAATGAACCTGCCATGTTGATCAAGATAGTAGTGAAACGGCCTCTTATATTGAGGTTGACTAAAAGCCAGGGCCGATTCACTAATATGTGCACCATGAGGTAAAGTAGCAATAGGAGTACTAAACATTCTTTCCTCTAACTTATCAAATTCGGACATAGTTTTCATCATAATATTAAAAAGAGGAGAATCTTCAGTAATCCCACGTGCCTTTACCTCAGCTATTGTTGTAGACTTGACGATGCCCTCCTGACCCATTGGACCGGTGAACTCACCGTTGCGACCGTTGCTCCACATCCTAAAAAAGGAGATCAAGACCAGATGCTATTGGCCTTTTGGGCTAGATGCAACGGTAATGATAAACACAAAAAGGATAGATTGGAACCAACAAATTGGCTAGGGTAGAGAGATCAGCTATAGGAGATAGCCAAACCAATCTTCCCTAGCGGAGTCGCCAAAAAGTGTGTTGTTGCTTAATTAGGTCACACACTTGATAAGGAGCTAGATTGCTCGATGTAGGGCCTAGCCAAATTTTTAGATCGACTGGCGCCTAGGGGATGTCCACACCTAGACCTTGTGCCTCTAGCGATGAGCGCGATATGCAAGACACGTCGCCGGAGGAGCCTCACCGAGAGCGTGATACGCAAGACACGCCGGTGAGGTCTCTTGAGATCTCAAACCCCACATGCCCGGGAGGGACCCTGTCGGGGCATGCAGCGGCTATGGGCTGCTCTAGCTAGCCCAGCCGCTCTAGAGCTTCGCCGTCGTTGATCCACGGTCCATGCAGCACCGACGAAGAATGAGGAGAAGAGGCAGATTGGACAAGGGGGTAGAGAGAGGTAGTAGATATGTTTTTTGACGATTGAGTGTTGGATCCTTGAATCGACCATGATCCTCTCATATACATAGGGGGGGTCTTATCCCAATAGGAAACAACTCTAGATTGTATTCTCCAAGTTTCCTATGTGAAAACACGTCTAAATACCGACCAAAATAGAGTTTGCGTTAGACTCATACAGGCAAACCGGCCTAGCCGGTTCCCAAACCTGCCTAGCCGGTTTTTGAGGGGGGCTGCTCAGCTAGGCAAACCAGCATAGCTGGTTCTAGAACCGGCGTGGCTGGTTCTACTGTAGCCAAACTGGCCTAGCCGGTTCCTAAACCGGCCTGGCCCTCATCCATGGGATACCCTCATATCTAAAGGTTCTAGTGCACCCGAGCACCACGCCCGTGTACAACGAAACTATCTATATCCCTCGGGGACTCCAACCCTATGGATTGACAAGTAAGAAAATAGGCAACCCTGAAGGAATGACAAATGACCACCTTAACCCTAGTTCTACTTCTACTCATACAATTCATATGAATGATTAAGCAAAAAGTTGGACATGTTAAGATCATAACACACAAACTATATGCTAGTTCATATATCATGATTATAACATGAAAACTATACTCTTGTTCAAATGCACTACTATATAAATGATATGAGAGCATGAATATGGAAGAACTCTTCATAGTATTATTCATACCAAAGTTGCTCTTCTTCCAAGGAGACAAGCTCTCCAAGTAGCTTTGCTAGCTCAAAATACTACTAAGAACTAAAGCTAAAACAGTACAAGAGTAGGGTAGTGAGGTGTAGCTCCAAATGATGTGTGTTGAAGAATGAGCTCTACTCCTTATATAGTGAAGTTTGGTCGGTTTGGGCTTCAAAAATTAGGAAACTTCCATGAACCGCCTATGCATGATGGCATGCAACCGCCGGAGGAGCGTGGGCCCAAGAGGCAATGGTGTGGGTGCGACCGCACCCTGGCTGGCCCCGCTCGCCACCGCCTTGCCCCTGTGGGCTCTTTGCTGGGCCTAGGCCCTTCCCACGGTGGTGCTCTGCCCAGGTAAGTCATGTAGGTGGGCTTCTTCATGTATTTCCTTTGCGCATTTTTGCATTATGCTTTCTGGATGGTGCCTTTTGCTTAGTTTTGTTTACTTTCCACTTGTATTCGAGTGTGTGACCTGCATAATATGATTTCTCCAATACAAGTGGAACTAGGTCAATAGTATATGCATATGTTTCAAAAGTATGTTTATAATTGGCGGTTGGATTTGTTCGTTAGTGACCGCCAACAAGTCCCCCAAGGTTAACCTTTGCTCGTCCCGAGCAAATAGCTAAGTACTTGGTTGTTGATCAGGAGTTGCTACTATGCCGATAAAATTCATAAGTGCCATACCTATAACAAAGCATTCTTCCGCAATTCAAATAAGTTGGCATTTTTATCCACCCTTTTCTTTGATCCTTGTGGGGCATATAGCTTTTCCAAGTTCTTGGGCGGTTGCAAGATAGAACTGTTAGAATCACCAATCATTCATTGTTCGATTAACCATCTATCCAAAGGTTTTATGAATTTTGTAAAACAAAAGTAAGTTCCTCAAATGATTCTCTCGATTGCTCAATTGTGTATGAAACCTCACCAAAGGCATTTGAAATTTTGCCTTTTTTCATATCCTATCACTAAGGCTTTTGAGTGGAGTTTTGGTTAGGTATGAAAAGTGGGGCATACTTGCATCACATATTTTGCTAAGTCAAAGACCGGACCTCAAGGAGATACAAGTCATACACTTTGATCAAGACGTGCAAGTGTGTGGAATTTTCATAATGTCCTAATTCTAAATATTTTTGGTACTCCTTGAATCATGACTCTCTCTCTCTTGGATAAATGCCTTTATTTGAAAGTATGGTCCATCTTTATTTTCTTTATTTTCTTTTCTTCATGCTCTTTGGCATGTATTATGTATATATTTTTTTCTCTCATGCCTTTTGGCATGGACATTTTTCTTTTCTCTCTTCTTTTTTTATCATAGCCCATACTATTCTTTTTGGCATATGATTTTTTTGAGAAATAGACACATGATAAATGAATGGAGTAAATATTTTGGTGGACGAAAAAAGCATGTTTGCACGTAACTCTCAGTGTAAGAGTGAGCAATTTATTTGTGGGTGTACGTGAGTCTTGATCATGGGTGTATGACGAGAATCTCAACAAGGGTCACAACAATTTGACAAAGCTCAATGCTTAAACAAGTAGAATATGACTAAGGTTTGAATTTGAATATCATGTCCTATGGCCTTGGTAGGTATTCATAATGATTGAGGAACTTTGAATTTTAGCATTTTTGAAAGTAAAATCTCCGGATGTCAAGTTTCTCTTAGAATAAAGTCATAGTAAATTCTATTTGTACCATATCATAACTTGCAACAACTTAGAAAAGGAGCATGCATTTGCAACCCTTAAGTTTTCAAGTTTTAGGACGAGACATTTTTATCCAATAAACTTAAATCTTGGAGAATACTAAGTTATAACCTAGGCACAGATGAATTATAGACAGAACAACTATTCATCATTTCAACATAGGAGAAACTAAACATTCCTTAAACACATATGAGAGTGGAATTCATATTTTTGGTATTTTTATCATATTTTATTTTTTTGGTATTTTTGAATTTAAATTTTTTATATGCTAATAAATAATAAATGCCAAAAATAAAAATGCGGGAATTGAAAGATACAAGGTACCTTCGTGGGGGTCCTCCCCCAAGCTAGCTCCAGGCCTATGGTCCGGGATTGTATCCCATGGACCGCCAGTAGGCCACCTGTGCTTCTTGTTGTTGTCTCAGCAGCGCATTGATGTCCATGAACTGTTGCTGCTGCTGTAGGTGCCACTGTCTCATATCTTGCACATGAGTGTTAAGTGTATTTTGAATTTTACCTATGCGGATTTCCAATCCTCCAAGGCGAGTGTTGATGCCGTCCAACTCCCGACGGTCCAAAGTGGACTATCGTGGATGGATGGGTGGTGGTAGCCCCTCGGAGTCGGACGAGTTATGCACCCATGCTGCGTCATTGGCCTCATGCCATCCCGATCCACTGGCCTCGTTGGTTGCAGGGTGTGTTCCTAGCCCAGCTGATACTCGGGGGTTAACCCGGGCGTCTGCATGGCCGGGAACCACTCAGTATGGAACACCTAAGGCACAAGTGGTGTCAGTGTCGATGTCGGTGTCGGTGGTTGTTGAGAGGTGCCAGCTTCATCCCTAGCCCTGCTTCTTGTTCCCCTGCGAGAAACAAAACTCCTACGTGCTTCCTCTTGTTCGACAAGAGTGAAGGTGAGTGATGGGGATTTATACAAAGAGAATCCTAGGTTAGGGAGCGGGATCTCATTTGTATATCCCGAAAAGAAAAATACAAGGTTCCCTGCATCATCATATTTCAAATGGTGTCCTTGCATCAAGTAGTGCTCATCAATATCAATGCATGGAGTAGAGATGTATGTCACATCTTGTCCATCCAACGCACCAATATTGGTGGTAATACGAGTCACAAGGGAAGTGTAAGAGATAGATGTAGAAGCCTTGAATATTTCTAACCAATGTCTAAACATTTCTTTCATAGGAGCAATTTTTTATCTTTTTAAGCATGGCATAAAAAATTTGCAATTCAGCATGATAAACAAATCTTATGTCTTGCCTAGCAAACAAAGTCATGGCAATCCACCGATGCATGAACCTCAAAGTAGGATGATGAATATTGATATTTCGAGGTTGAAACTTGCCAACTACATTTTGACTAGAAATCATTATCCAAAATTCATGACGATTAAAACCTCTAAGAGCATGATCCAAGTCAATTGAGCATCTTGTATTAAAGCCTATATGAGTGTTGAGATTTCTCCATGTAAGATAATATTCTTTCTCAAAAAGACAAAAAGTAATCCCACCCTCAACTTCTTACAAAGAGCATAAGAATTGAATTGTTAAGAGGCGAGAACAAAGCTCATCAATGGGAGCAACATTCTCCCATCCAATGTCTTTCCAAATGGCGGCAAATTCAGTGTCCATACCTATCTTTTGGAGGAGGTTGGGGTCGTATGCCGGCATGTGGATGAACTTGCGGTTCTTGATGAGGTTGTACGCTTGCACCTCCCGGTCTCCCTCTAAATCAAGGTGTGGATCATCGTCGCCTTCCTCCATCGGTTGTTCTTGCTCTTCCGTTGGTTCGATTTCTTCTTCTTCATGCATCGGGCTCTCTTCGGGCTCTGTGTAGCATGCGCTTGAGCTTCCATGGGAGCAACTCGAGCTTGCTCCCATAGCCTTCTTGAAAGCGCCGGCGAGCTTCCTCCCAAACTTGCCCATGGTAGAAAAAAAACTACAAAACTAGCAAACGGGGTTACGTTAGTGAAAACAAATTGAACAACCCACGAGCTTGGTGACTGGTTCGACTGTCGACGGAGTAGCAAAAGAAGAAGCGGTACGAGACCTATTCTTCCTTAAGAGTGCCTCTGGATTATCGGTGTTGTGGTTTGGTAGATCAAAACCAATCATACACTATCCAGTTTTCATCCACAACAGGATGAAAACAAGCAGAATTAGCTTGTATAAACTATGGCTACCATTACATGCATGTGATCATTGTTCTTGTTATGCTAGATTCTTTCAACCTAAGCCCTCCCCAGCAATGGTGCTAGAAATGCTTGTTGGCATTTCTTAGTGCAATCACCAAGTGAGGAGGTTTTAAGTCCATCACTGGCAACGGTGCCAAAAATGCCTGTTGGTATTTCTTAACACCATTACTAAGATTGAGTTAATCTTAGCAACACCGCCAAGAAACACCAACTATGATAGTTCTTAACGATTACAGAAAATATCCGCAAGTGCATGGATCTATCATTGTAGCATTTCACCTAGAAGTATTTAGGGTATCGTTATTTATATTTTCCCAAAGGAGGGCACGGTATGCAGACTCTAGCATGAGCATGATCAAGATTACATACTTGCATAAGTAAACCAATAGTTCATGATAGGGGTAAAAATGGTATATCAAGGATAGTGGACACACATCTGGGCTAACTTCAAGGATAAAAGGAAAACAAAGAATAAAAGAATATTCCTATGTGGAGCCAGCATGATCTAATTTAGCCGTGCAAAGAACTATTAATGATCATACAAGTTATATGATTAGAGTTAGAGCTAAGTTTAAGATGGATGGGGAGATCTCCGAGCACTGGTTTGCCAGCAAGCGCGAGAGACTTTCAGACTCCTACACAATACTAGAACGTGAGGGATTACAAGGTACGGACAGGGCTGTCACCACCTGCCACCTACCCCTCATCCATGGGATACCCTCATATCTGAAGGTTCTAGTGCACCCAAGCACCACGCCCGTGTACAAGGAAACTACCTATATCCCCCAAGACTCCAACCCTATGGATTGACAAGTAAGAATATAAGCAACCCTGAAGGAACAACGAACGATCACCTTAACCCTAGTTCTACTTCTACTCATACAATTCATATGACTGATTAAGCATAAAGTTGGACATGTTAAGATCATAACACACAAACTATATGCTAGTTCATATATCATGATTATAATATGAAAACTATACTCTAGTTTAAATGCACTACTATATAAATGATATGAGAGCATGAATATGGAAGAACTCTTCATAGTATTATGCATACCAAAGTTGCTCTTCTTCCAAGGAGACAAGCTCTCCAAGTAGCTTTGCTAGCTCCAAATACTACTAAGAACTAAAGCTAAAACAGTACAAGAGTAGGGTAGTGAGGTGTAGCTCCAAATGATGTGTGTTGAAGAATGAGCTGTACTCCTTCTTATATAGTGAAGCTTGGTCAGTTTGGGCTTCAAAAATTAGGAAATTTCCATGAACCGCCTATGCATGGCGGCATGCAAATGCCGGAGGAGCGTGGGTCTGAGAGGCGGTGGTGGGGGTGCAGGCGCACCCAGGGTGTGGCCGCACCCTGGCTAGCCCTGCTCGCCACCGCCTTGCTCCTGTGGGCTCTTGGCTGGGCCTTGCCCCCTCCCACGGCGGTGCTCTGCCTAGGTAAGTCATGTTGGTGGGCTTCTTCATGTATTTCCTTTACGCATTTCTGCATTACGCTTTCTAGATGGTGCCTTTTGCTTAGTTTTGTTTACTTTCCACTTGTATTCGAATGTGTGACCTGCAAAACATGATTTCTCCAAAACAAGTGGAACTAGGTCAATACTATATGCATATGTGTCAAAAGTATGTTTATTTCTCTTGTTTTGGACTATAATTGGCGTTCGGATTTTGTTGTTAGTGACCTCCAACAATCGGCCTAGCCGGTTCCGGCTGGGCCAGCACTCCCAAATCGATGTTTCTACTTTCGGACTCCAAATAAGATGATCCAAATATGTTTTCTAACCATCTTAACGATAGAAACATGATGGTGGAGTCCTTTATATACGTTGACCACTTTTGGTTGTCAACATATGTGTTGGCCCCTCATTTCTGAGAGTCCTAGGTGCATCTGTACTTGTGCCAGGATCACACACAAGTATGCACAAAATCAACAGAATTGGTACAAAGCTAAAAAGAAAGGTTCTGAGCTTTATTAATATCTAATAAGAGTCTTACAACCGTAGTCTGAATGGCATAGTTGTAGGCTTACAGAGCTAGCAGAAAACTATTGCCGCGGGGTGGCACTTATTCATGGTGGTTCTAATACGATGGTATTCTACAGCATAGCGATAACCTATTCCACAAGCAAGCTCGAGCGCGGCCAAAACCCTAGCTTCGATGTCATCTCCTACGTTTGGACTCTTCGTGTACTCCTAGTCTTCGTGATGTGCTTCCTCGTTGTAACCTTGGTCTTCTTTAGTGCCAAAGTCTGTGTGTCAACAACGGGTGAGTACTTACGTACTCAGCAAGCCCTAACCATAGGGTAGAAATAGAGGTGTGGTGGTGATTATAAATAAGGGTTGGGTCCTAGTGGGGCATTTCCATCCCAGCTAGTTCCCGGGTTAGTGTTGTCTCCTGTTAGCTTCCAATTTCATTACACATAAAAGTAAAGCTAATCATAGTATCTCGTCCTAGCATCGGCCCATTCCAAGGACATGGCTATTCGAATAGATTTGAGTAACACTACAGAGGTGTGCACATTTCCCCAGAAGATAGGCACTATCCCTTCCATGATCAGTGGTTGAAATAGACCTAACAAGACCATGTGCCCACTTGGGTGCTACCCTAGACTTCCATATAACCCTACAACGGCTTCTCAGGGGTTGGAAACAAGAAAACTAGGAGGATACCTAATCATCCCAACATGATGAAACCTAATCATCACCAGAGTCAATAATAATCATGGGCTCAAACATGGCCAAAATCAAGGTGCTTAACGTGGAAGATCACCTAGCATCCACACCAACCGGACCATGGAAGATCACATAGCATCCATGTCTTCTCCTGATATTCCATTGCCTACACCGGCCTCCTAATAGGAATTATACTTCCGCCCAACGGGGTGTGAGATCCAGTCTACCCATATAGACATGTGGCTGTACGTAACATCGCACTAGGCTAGAGGGAATACGAACCGGTCCTTATGCGACCAAGACGAGAATCTCCCCGGGAACCCTATCCAGGCATTCCTGCCAAGATAACTTATGCCGCATAAGCTATCCCCGCTCACCCCCTGTCGGTGTTTAGTTTTTATGTTTACCAAGTTTTAAGTTCTAATCATTTTTATCCTTAAGTTCTTCAGTATAATGGAGCTCATAAATTGACTAGATAAACATTTATCTTATTCCAACATTCTGTTCGAGCTTATATTTCATGATAGCAAGTTATTTAATAATGAATCATTAAGCAAGATGGTAGAGGGAGAGGGGAGCTAGGACTTGCCTTCGCTATTGACTTCCTCTGGCATGATCTCGTAGTCGGGGTCTTTGCTTTCCTGGTAGTTATCGTCGTCTATCGGCGTAGCTATCGCATTAGACTACTTCCAACACAAAAGAAATGAAGAAAAGCAAACATAGAATAATATGGTGGTTGTTGGCAATTCTTAGCATCACTTGTTACTTGGTTGTCATCCCTAGCATAATGCCATAAATGCATGGTTGGTAATTATTAATGACACTTATAAACTTTAGAGAAATATATATATATTAAAGTATCCGCAAGCGCACAGATAATATACCATTGTAGCATTTCACCTGGGAGTATACCAGGTATCGTTATTTATATTTTTACCATAGGGAGGATCTTATGGAGTGGTGTAGGCATAGAGATGTTGACAAATGTGTATACTTATGATAATAATCACTCTCATGCTATTGTAGGGGTAAGTCAAAGGGTAAATAAATAATAAGTGTAAGGTAATAGTGGTATTCCAAGGATGGAATTAGAGACTCATAAAATGTAGGACAGCTAAGCAGGAGATTCGTTAAGAGCAAAAGATTCCTAAGTCATTACTTAACTACTAAGTCTTTTGTACACCCTAATATATACACTGTCATCTATAGTATAACTAACTCTGGATCTACGTATAAGGAACATTACTAAGGACGATCAAGAACAGAGCTTGTCTACCTTCGCAATCACGTTCTACGTGCTCTACAAACGGGGAGTGGACTACAAAGGACTCAACAAGAGTGTCACATCCACGATCTACCACATGACCCAGAGTGTAGAGGCAAACAATATCTAAGCACCATGCTTACATAATGTCGACCACTTAACTCACTCGAGTACTGACCACACAACGTGAGCCCTTGGATCAAACCAACTTAAGTAACGGCTTAGATACATCCTAGGAGGCGGTGAAAAACCGACATAGAAACAAGGCTGACAGGTGGGCCCCCGATGGGCCGAGCGGCCCCACTTGGCAGCCTCTCGGCCTCCGCTTTGGTGACATCGCTTCTAGAGTCCCTTGGAACCTTCTAGAGTTGGTTTCACGGTGGAATTCCGATTTTTCCTTCGATGTTTAAGTCCCCCATGTCGGTTTTCTGATTAAACCCTACTGAAAACACAGATTCACCAAAACTCTTGGAAATTGTCAGTTTAAACCCCTAAGTCTATATTGGTGATCATTTTCATGCATTATCTCGGGTTATATAGATGTTTATAATGGTCAGTAACTACCGTCAACAATTCCCCCAAGCTTAACCTTTGCTAGTCCCTTAGCAAAACTAAACTTAGCATGGATCAGAAATTTAAGGTCGTAACAACTTCTCCAAAGTACACATGCATTCAAACAAGAACTCTCCTCTGAATTAGACCAAACTGATCTAACTTTCAAACTTACTCATATTACCTTTAACCATGGGGCTTCTCAGCCTTCACTTGGGTCTTGAGCAATTGAAAGACAGAATGATCAAGTCAAGCACTATGTCTCAAGTTCTTTGCTCAACCATTACTCCAGAGTTTTTATAGATTTTTAAAATAAAACTCAGAGCTTCCTATTGTATGACACTCTCAAGTCTCTCAATATATGTGGTATTTATGGATCCTCACCAAGACAATAGTGGTGTTATGCCTTTCTCTTGCTACATCTAAGGTTTCTATGGAGCTCATAGGAGTGGAGAAAGCATAAAAGAGCATACTTGCAATACATATATTGTAAAGTCAAACCTCGGATCCAAAGAGAGTTAAGTCTTATAATCAAATCAAGATGTGCATATGTATGAAATTTGGTGGATATATATGGTAGTTAACCTAATTCTACTATGCTCCTTGAAAACATATCTCTCTTTTGAAACTTGGAAATATTTGCAAGAAAACATGGGCTATCTTATTCATCTTCTCTTTTTTTTCTTTTTTTTCAGGCGGGCATCTGAGTACCCATTATTTTTAATATCTCATACACTTGTCCATTTTTTCATCTCTTTTTTTATGAATAACTTTTGCATAGCCCCATGCTTCTTTTCTGCAACGAAAACTTTTGAGAGATAGCAAGAACTTGGAGCATTTATTTGGTGGATATCTATGAAGAATATTTTTGGTGTTTACTCCCAGTATAGGAGTAAAACATTTTTAGGTGGATCTAAATGGAATGGCATGTTGTTGCGCCTACCCCCAGTGTAGGAATAGTGCATATTTAGGTGGTGTGTACGTGATCTTGATTTTAAGAGCATGACAAACCTCTCATAAGGCACCAACAAACTTGACTAAACTCAATACAAAACAAGCGGCATATATGAGTGAAAGTTTTTCTAATCTAAATATCATATATGGCTCTGGTAGGAATTCAAGCTTTGTCATACAAGGAACTGATCATGTATGATTTTCATATTTTTAAAAAGATAAATCTTTAGAACTTTAGTATCACTTGGAACAAGATAAACAACAGCTCAGACCTTCTCATATCATATCCATCAATTACCTAGACTTAGCTCAAGCATATTCTACCCACGAGTTTCAAGTTTAGAGCAAATTCTCATGTCAAATCAATCTCATCCAAAACTCGGAAGAATTCAAGACTGAAAACTAGGTACTTGAAAGGAATTACAACATAGCAACTATTCATCATTTCCTTCATGTGAGAACGTCTTCAAGCTTTATTTATTTATTGACTCTTAAAAACAAACTAAAGCACACCTTAAGCAAATTATATACACACTCTTTTTATTTGGTTTCCATCATTTTTTTCTCATACCATAGTATATATATATATATATATAAAAGACAAAGGCAAATTTTTATTTTATTTTCTTAGTTTACCATTTTTTTAACTAATACAAATTCAAAAATTAAATAAACTAAAGAAAATAATAAAATACTAGAAAGAAAACTTACCTTAGGTAAATGGGGGCTCCTCCCCTAAGTTGCGTGTTGGTATGGTCCTTCAGCGAGGCGGGTGGTTAATGTGGAGATGGCCAAACAAGTAGTTCTAGTTGTCATTCTCCTGTTGCTGTTGTTGCTGGATGGCGACGAGGCATTGTCCTGCTTCTTCTTGCCACTAGAATGTTGGTGAAGAGTGTTCCAGATCTCCTGCTGGTTCTCATCGATGGTGGTGAGCCTAGTGTTGAAACAAGCGTACTCCATCTACTGATCATGATAACCTATGGGATGGCCGTGGTAGCCACGGGCAGAGAAGGACATGCGTCCTCCCTGGTGGCCATTGGAGACCTCCTCGTAAGACTGCTGCTGGTAATAGTCAAAATTGCCCTGCCATTGCCCACTTGGGTCCTGTTGCTAGGAACTCTCTAAATGATGAGGAGAAGGCTGCTCCCACCCAGCATGCTCGGGTTGGTGCATACGGGAAGATCCTGGCTGGTCCCAACCTGCATACTGAGGAAGGTGAACCTAGGAAGGTCCTGCTTGATCAAATCCTATGTAGCTGGTGAAGGCAGGGTCTTCTAGAATGGGGTCGTCTCCACGGTACCGAGGCTGCGGGTTGCGAGTGATCCTTGCAGAGGCACTCCTGCGAGGTGCTTGCTCTATTTTCTACAAATCAAAGACAAATGAATCTACCACATACATACCGAGGTTCTAGTCTGGTAACAGAAATTCATTTATCTAGTCCATATACATCATGACTATTTTCCAATCCTTGCCCTTTTTTAACATTTGTGCATGATTAAAATAGCCATAATCAATAATCCATCAGGGACTGTCAATGTATGCAATAGAAGCGTTTGCTAGTAAACCCAAATTTCTAGCTATGTGGGTGACCAAAAAAGTGCACCCAACATCTTCCTTAAGTCCAGGAATTCTTGCCCATTGTGTCATCATGAATTTTACAGGTGAAACCTTCTTTCTTTTAACCATAGCATAGAGCAGTTTAAGTTCATCATTCCTTTACTGTGTGGAAATCATTTCTACGAAAAAGAGAAAATCCTAGCCATTTGTGCATGAACCGCAAAGTAGGGTGGTGAATGTCATTGGTGCGAGGGCGGTAGCAAACATTTTTTTTGATATCTCCCTCCAAAACTTCGTCGTATCAAAATCTTGTATAGCTAAGTCTACATCAATTGTGCACTGAGCAGGGAATCCTAGAAGCTCACTAAAGTTCTTCCAAGGAAAAGAAAATTCTTTCCCAAAGAACCTAAATGAGACTTCCGAGTCGATGGTTTGTAAAGTGCATAAAAATTCAATAGTCAAAAGCTTGCACCCTGACTCATCTACTTCCCATGCATCCTCCAATCTATGGCCTTGAAAATAAGTTCAAATTCGAAGTCTATACTTGTGGACTAAAATAGGGTTGGATCGAAGGCAGGGGTGATGATGAAATCCCGGTCCTTCAGCTTCTTATAGATGTCCTTCTCCCTATCATCCTGGAGCTTGAGCTGCTTTTCTTGTAGAAGAACGTTCCTTTTCACGGGGCTGATCGGGCCAGTGCTCCAACAGTGGGAGACAGAGGATCAACCTCCATGTCGGTGCTTGCTTGGGACGAAGAACTTCTTGTTGAACGGAACGATATCGCCCGCTTGAGTTTGCCGGCGATCTTGCTCATTTTCCTGCAAAATAGACAAAAACAACACAACTCGTGGAATGGGATTAGGAAAATAAAAATGTTAGTGGTTAGCTATTCAAAAAGTCAGTTGTCCAGACGTTAGTCGTTTGAGATTGCCTAGTGAATATTCTAATCAGGATTGTGGCATGTCTTCCACCCTAATTCTTTTTAATTTCCTCTCTTGATTTGGACAGCACTACCACTCTTAAATTCCATTTTTCTTGCTTAAATTTCAGCAGCACCTCTTCCTCTCTTTCTCAAGATTTCAACACTACTTTCACACTCAAACTTCCTCTCACTCTTTCTTTTTCGAACACTACTTCTACCAAAGGAAATTCAACTACGAATTTTTCTTCTGGATTTTTGAACTCAAGATCTAGGATTGTATTGTGTGATGGCCGAGAGCAGCAAGTTTGGGGCTGGGATTTATAGCGGGGGAAGCAGGAGGCCGTCCGGCCTAGTGGTGGGGTCGGCTGGCCCCACACATGCGCCAAGTGGCTTCCACTTTCTCCTGGTCGTTCTTTGCTTCATCCTTAAGCAAGTGATCAGCTCCGTCGGTGCTCCTTTCGATGGTGAAATGACAGAATAGAGGTGAGTGGGAATGGAGGTGAATAATGGAGGTTGAGTGGAGATGGAGGTGATGGAAATGATGTGTGGTGGTTGAGTGGGTGCCATGTGTCTCCCGTATTTCTACAATATATACATATAAAAATGGAATGCAAAAATATTTTATGATACTATGAAATATAACAAGATGAATGATGGTATTTTTTAAATTTTTACACCTCCACAATAAATTTTTCTCACAGGTTTTTATGCCGTAAAAATTATTTACATGGGGCTTAGATTTTTATAATGCCATGATGAGAATTTTTATTTTATGATGCAAATATTGAAAAGAAAATTTGCTAAGATAAAATGATTAATGCAATATGAAAAAGTAAATATGGATAACTACCGAGTTACCTCCCGGCGAGGGTTCGAGATTTTGAGTCCTCCGAACCGGACTTCTCCATTCGGGTTCATTCTTCGGGTGCATCTGTCGGTCCTGGAGATGGAGACCTTAATGGTTGCACTTGCTATTCACGCCACTCCAAATTAGAGCATTGTTCCGATCTTGGCTTGAAGGCGAATCGCTCTTCCTTTCCATTGATATGGAATTTGATTTCTGCAGCTCCGACATCAATGTGAGCATTTGTAGTGCTCAGGAAGGGTCTCCCAAGAATGGGGGGTGTCTTCATGTCTTCCTACATATCAAGTACTACAAAATCTATGGGGACAGATTTTTTTTGTATTTTTACCGGACTATTTTCGGTGATTCCTGCAGGGTAGCGGACCGATTGGTCGGCTAGTTGCAAACACATTGATGTTGGCATGAGTGTTGAATAGTTGAGCTTGTCGAAGTCCTTTTTGGGCATGACACTGACACTTGCTCCAAGATCGCATAATGCATTCTCTAAGTTCTGAGTCCCGACTGAGCAATCAATAGTGGGACACCCTGGATCCTTCTTCTGGACATGTGAAGTATTTAGGATGGCCGCACTACACTCCTCTATTAACTTAATTACCTCAGTGGAAGGTAGTGGTCTTTTGTTGTTGAGGATGTCTCTGAGATACTTCGCGTAGGTAGGTACCTGTATGGCATCGAGCAACGGAATATTGATATATAGCCTTTGAATTACCTCTACGAATTTACCAAACTGCTCATCCATTTTAGCTTTTCGATTTCTACATGGAACTGGTAGGAGAGTCATGTCATGAAAATCCTGTTGTAATTTTCACTCTTGTGGCCCAAATTCTTCAACTTCATCGGTTGTTTTCTCCTCTTCCTATACTGCCATTGGTGTCTTACCTGTCCTTGTTGGATATGGTGGATCACGAGTAGAATTGCCACCTCTTGTAGTTATGGTGTTTACCTTCTCAAGGTTAGTGGCAAAAGGTAGAGCAGCAGCCAACTAGGCTAATTGGGATTCTATCTTTTTATTATAGCTAAGTTGGTCTTTTATAGTAGAAGAAAAACTATCTATTTTAGTATTTATGCTTTCTAGGACCTTATCATTAAAAGCAAGCTTCTTAGAAATATTCTCATTAATCCTAGCTTGTTCTAAGATCAGGTCTCTCAAGGATGGTTGCTTAGGAGTATTATATCTATTACCTGGGTATTTACCTTGGTAAGTCGACCGTTGTTGTTGATTCCACCCTTGTCTCTGTTGTTGTGGAGCAGAGTTGTTCATGATGATGTTTGCATTCTCCTGATATTCAAGGAATTCAACGCCCAAATATTCTCCACATACTTTCTGAGCATTGAATGCATCTTGAATAGCCTGACGATCTTTCTTGCAATTGGCTCGCTATTCAAGCCAATTCAACAGTTCGTGCACCTTGGTTGATAGTGCACACACCTCTTCTGGTACTTCTTCACTCTTATTGCATAATTGAATGTTGCATGATGACCAGCATTGATTAGAGGCTATCTTTTCCATAAGAGTTTCAGCTTTTCCAAGGGTGAGTGACATAAATTATCCTCCAGCAGTGGCATCGAGTTGTTCATGAGCTTTTTGATTTAATCCATGGTAGAAATTTTGCATGAACAACCAATCTTCCATTCATTGATGAGGACAATTTGAAATGTATTCTTGAAAACATTCCCATGCTTCTAGAATGGTTTCTCCTTTCTGCTGTTGGAAGTTTGAAATCTTTCCTCTTAAGGCATTGGTCTTACCCACAGGGAAGAACTTCTCTAGAAAGGCCTTTGAACATCTTGCCCATTTGTTGATGTGATCTTTGTTGATGTAGAACCACTGCTTCGCTCTTCCCACTAGTGAGAATGGAAATAGGCAAAGTAGTATGATGTCTTGAGCAACGTCCTTGATGATGACTGTGCTGCTAATCTCTAGAAAATTCTAAAGGTGAGCACTAGCATCTTCATGTGCCTTTTCATTGAATGGAGTGGCTTGCACCATGTTGATGAGGCTTGGCTTGAGCTCAAACTTGAGATTGTTGGTTTTGAGTGTTGGTCCAGTGTGGATGTTCTCAGTACTTGGAGCAAATAATTCATGCAGAGTCTTCTCAGCCATGACTTTAGGAACTGGTGTTGAGCTTCCTCTTGATTCGGTTGATTCTGATTGGAAATTGTTGGTGAATCACTGTAACACCTCTGGTGTTAGGACCTAGAACTAAAACTTGGCATGTCATCATATGCATTGCAAAGCATTCATAAAAAAGAAAATTTGGAATGCATTCACTAAATAAGATTTGTTTCATAAGTTGTTATTTTATGTGATGCAATGTGATTCAAAACGTTAAACAAAGATCATGACCACAAGGGTCAAATTTCATGTGATCATGTGAGACCATGTGTTATTTGACTCAAACAACCCTAATGGGCCATGTTACTGGTCAAAAATCAAAGTTAAAGCAAAAGAAAGACAAGTCAAATTTGAATTCAAATTTAAATTATAAAAGTTCGTTTTGCCCCTTTCGGATATTTCAAAATCCATTTGGAATTTGGAGTTTTGACAAAAAGCAAAGTTGGAGCTTATTTTATAAGGATCAACTTTGGTATTCAAAGTTTTTCAAGTTTACATATAAAATTTGGAGTAATTTTGAAATGATTCAGATACTCAAATGCACCCCAAATTCAAATTTCAAAATGGAGGCAGAATTTGAAAATGTTCCTTGAAGCAAAGTTGTAGAGCTTGAAAAGTTGAGCAACTTTCATTTTTGGAGATTTTCAACTTCTTTAGAAAATTTGAGAGTAATTTGAAAAATAGACTCAGTGGCAGTTCTGTAAATAATTCAAAATTTAAGATTGACATCGCCGCTTACCGCCGGCGCCACGCAGCTGCCGCCGCCGAGCGTTTTGCACCGCTTTCCCGCGCGCAGGCATGTCACCGTCGCCGTGGCACCTCCGTCGTGCGCTGTCGCAGCCGGGCGAGCTCATCCCGGCTATAAATAGCCTCATTGCCACCGTCGTTCCTCCCATTTCCCCTTCTGCTCTGCTCCGCCGCAAGCTTGCTCCGCCGCTCGCCGTAGCCTCCGTCGAGCAGCATCCGTCGTGCCCAGCTACGCCTACGTGATCGCCTCGGCCTTGCGCCTCTCTGCGGCTTGCCTACGCCACTTGGGTTGGCCGGAGTCGCCCGGCGCAACTGTTTCTTCCCGAGCTCGCCGGAGCTCCGCCACCGTCAAGCTCGCCGTGGCCAGGACAGTCCAGAGTGTCTCCGACTCCACCGAGCACATCAACGTGTTCGTGGTGAGTCCCTGATCGTGTTTCACCTTCGCTTTATACTCTCATCGTGTGTTGTTGTGTTACGCCGTGGGCCACCGCGTTTATCGCCGCCGTGGCCGCCATGGCCGTCGTAGTGTCATCTCCGGTGTGCCTGCTGCTTGTCCAAGGGTCGGGATAGGTCTGCCGTGAGGTGGTGATCATGTTGGTACCAGTCCCCTCGCCGGAGCCTCGCCGACGGCGCGTTTTGCCGGTCGGAGTAGGCAGCGCCGCCGCGCCCTGTCTCTGTGACGCTGACACGCGGGGTCGACCTGTCAGAGAGAGAGAGAGAGAACAGTGAGCTTTTCTAATTTCTGAATTTTGAATAGTGCAGCAATTTTGCAATTTTGTAGGAATTTATTTACAGATCTTAAAATTTTGAAAATTTGTGGGTAGCTTCTATATATGTTCTACGATGGTTTAAAAATATGAAACTTGAAATTTGGATGAATTTTTAATGTTCAAAAATTCAGTCAATTAATTAATAAATGCAATTTCCATGATTTTTGTAGGCCACTGTATAACTCCAAAAATTATGAAATTTATTTTGGTACACTAATTTATCATGAGGATGCTTGTGTAAATTTTTGAGATCATTTGGAGCAAGTTCATTTTGAGCTTAATTCTAAATTAATTCAAAAATAAATAAAGGTAAACCCTAAGTGTAGGTTTAGGGTTTGATCTTGATTTGGGTCGTGTGGTGTGACCAGTAGGGTTTCAAGATCCATTTGGTCAAGTCCCATGTATGGTTTTTGATGGTAGGATTGCAAGTTGGTTTTGTTGGCTTGCAACGGTACCATGAAATAAAATTATTTGCGGGGTGTTGTTACATTTCATGTACCGAGAAAGCATCATGTTTACATTATCATCATGTTAAAGCATATGTTATCATTTCGTGTAGAACCCGAGAGTGAAACGATTCTAGTTGAACAAGTGCTGGAAGAATACCCAGTTGTCGCGGGATTTGGTAATTGTGGTACTGATCCGGAACCTGAGATCGCCAACGAAGGCAAGCCCCGGTTTATGCATTAAACCATTACCTTGTTTACTTTGAAAAGTTTATCACTTATGTTACTTATCTCATTAAGTTGTTTAATTCAAATGTTACCTATTTGCTGCATTGCCTACCTTGTTAATTGTTTACCATCCTTGAAGATGATTTCATTTACAAAGGCGTAGAATTGCTTAGTGTGCTTTGTGGTAGGCTTTCAAAGTAAAAGTTTTGATACAATCAAAGATGGCATACTGGCCAAAGAAAGAAAGAAGATAGAATGAACTAGAGACTAGTCGGGTGACTTATCTTGGATATGGGGTAATGTTGCCGACTATGTCGCTTAAAGGCCACTCATTGTGGATCTTCTGAACGAGACACTTTGTAGTACTGGTCACATACTCCGGTAAGCCTACTTCGGCTAATCCGATACTAAGACGAATGCCCACGCACTGGGAGTGGTGAGATGGCGAGAGTAGCATGTACCCTCGTGGCTTGAATGTGGCCGGATTTGAGGTGTGCTGTGCTCTCGGGTGGCGTGGAGACGGCTTAGTATAGGAGGATCCGGTAGCGAGGTTGATATATGCAAGATTAAGTTCTACATATGTCGTGTGATAAGGAATCCCCAGCTGGGACTTGAATCAATTCAAATTGCCGGTGCTCCGTGGATATGTAGACTCGATTCATTACAGAAGCAATGCTGGACTGGTGAATTACTAAAACTTGAGAAAAGGAATAGAATGAGAAGGATTGGAACATGGGATATGAACACTTAGTTGGAGATATTGAACTAAAATACTTAGTGATAAAACTTGAAACTAGGATCAAGAATAGTAAGCTTTTGGCAAAGAATTTTTGAATCTTTCTACATCCTTACCTTGACCCAACACAAGCATCCCTAAGACCTTCGCCCTTTTTGGTCGGGTCAGTCTTGTTGAGTACTTTTGTACTCAGGGTTTGTTAACCCTTGTTGCAGGGGAGACGCATGCGCAGGCTTGTTTTGGTCCCTGCTGCATGTCAGTGTATGAAGTCGATGACGATGAGGAATGATGAATGGCCTTTGGACAAGGCACTAGTTTGTGTGAAATAAATAATGTTAATGTAATATTATCTCGCTACTATGGTTGTATAACACTTATGGTTATGTAAGTTTGAAACAACTGGTTTGTAATATTAAACTTAAGTCTTCCACTTTGTTACCTCTGGTATGTATATTGAAAAATGTTGTAATCTACAATGACTTTGATTGGAATCCTGTTTGAAACATGGAAGATTCGGGTTTCCCGAGGACACCCGACAGACCTGTTAAGTTGTTGGGCACTTGTGAACGCTATCTGAGGTCTGTTGAGACATCGATAGGTGCACGTGGGCCCGATTTCTTAGGAGGTTCTGCCACAGCAGGTATCAGAGCAGGTCCTATCTAAGATCATTGTAGGTTACTTTGGAAAACCTTCAAATTGATTTGGATCAAAGAAAGTAAACTTGATATTTTAAAAGATCAAATTTCTTTCTTCTTTCCTCTAATCTAGCCTCAATCCTATCGTAGTTGAAAGTTTTTGGCGGATAATATGATTAGGTTTGTCCTATGTATTAAAAATCTAGTACTTGTGATTGTATAAATCTTTTGTACTCGGATTCATAAGATCGATTCATGCATCATGCTTGAACACCTTGCATAATGATTCCCCTTAAAAGTGGTTGGGTAAGTAATGTCAATCCCATTCTTGCTAACCTCCATTATCCTCAAGCTATCCTTATAGTCCCATCCTAAATTCTACAGGCTATGGCAAAGACCAAGATAACTGCACGCAAGTCCACTGGACCTCACGGAGTCCCTCGTCACCAGTTGGCACCGCGTAACCGTGAGCTTGGTGAAGGAAGTTCCAAGATCCTAGGAGATGAAGGATCTTCAAGCAATTCCGCCAACATGGAGAACATTACCAAGGAGCTCAACACTCTTGATTGTTCGTCGAGTTCATGCCATAGATCAAGAGAAGCTGGCGGAAATGGAAAGGGACGTCACCAAGAATACCGAGTTGAGGAATGAAGCCTGGACACGAGAGGATGCGTCCAATGAACGCGTCCATGAGTTGGAGTTCTACGTAGAAGACCTGGAGATGGACAATGCCATTCTTCATGAGAATGTCCACCTACTGTACGCTCAACTTCATCCACCTCATGGGGATGGTGAAGTTACAGATGAAGAAATGATTGTAGCTCCAGGAGAAGTCGAGAATGAAGAAGAGGAGGAGGATCCTGAGGAGTTAGTGTACTTCTCGGATGAAAGTGAGGTTTCATCCGATATGGGCACGGATGCCGATGACTGAGAGCTCGGAGTAGTAATAGTTCCTTTACTGCTTTCTTAGTAAACCAGGGTTTTGTCTTGTGGGATACAAGACATGTAATTTAAATAAGTAACCCTTTGTAGCATGAAACCTTTTAAATGCTTTTAATAAAGAATAATGTAAGTAAACGTGTTCTCTAACAGATGCCTCGTCCTATCACCCAAACTGGTGCTAGTGGCTCACATGACGATGATGAGTGCCCAAATGCTCCACCAATGCCTTCGACTATGGCAGATGCCATAGCCGCACTCGTCAACGCGACGGCGGAGAATGCTAGGCTGTTAAGGGAATTGGCGCGGAACCAGCAGGCACCATACCCTAATCATGGTCGTCGTAATGGAAATGACGAGTCAACCTATGTGGATTTTACTGACACACGTCCACCTGTGTTCTCTAAAGCAAATGAACCTTTAGAAGCTGACGATTGGCTGAGGACAATAGAGCAAAAGTTCGAGCTGATTCACTGTACCGAGGTTCAAAAACCAAGGTTTGCGGCACAGCAACTCCGAGGAGCTAGTGGTGCCTGGTGGGTAAATTTGGTAGCAGTACAGCCCGCTGGTCACCAAATCAACTGGAGGGAGTTCAAGGATGCCTTTAGGGCACATTATATTCCAGACGGTGTGATGACCATGAAGTTGGAAGAGTTCATGTCTCTTAAACAAGGAGAGCACCCGGTGATGCACTATGTCGGGCGTTTTAATCACCTGTCGCAGTACGCTATAGAGTATGTGAATACTGACAGGAAAAAGAAGAATCATTTCATGAGAGGTCTAAACACCAAACTTCAGACCATGATGGCAACTTGTGGCAACGAAACTTATCATGAGACTGTCAACATTGCTATCGCTTCAGAGGAGAATTACCGCCGACACAAGGAGGCGAAGAAAAAGAGGTCCTTTGCTTCCGGATCATCAAGTGGAAAGCGTCAAAAGGTGATCTACCATCCTCAGAATCATGGCCGTGCACCATTCCGCCCACAACAAAGCCAAAGCAGGCAGCAAATCTTTATTCGCCCTACAACTAATACGCCTTATACTCATCAAAAAGCCGCAAGCAGTAAAACAATACAAATAATGCAAACCGCAATGCTACTCCTCGTAATCACAATTATCCATGCTATAATTGTGGTAAACCCAGAACACTTTTCCCGAGAATGTCCATATCCTAGAAAGAACAATCTCGATGCAACCAAAGTCCTCATTACTCCATTTCGTAATCGGTACAAGGGCAATGCTCGTAACAATCAAAAGGGACAGTGAGAAAAACCGGAAGGGTCTTCTATACTCAAGTGGAAGCTATTCGGAAGGAGAACCGATAATGATGGGTATGTTTCCCATTGCTAAGCATCCTGCAATTACCTTATTTGATTCGGTGCATCCCATACATTCATCAATCGTACATTTGTTGTGAAGCATGGGATAGCTATTGGGGAAACAAAAGAGCCCTATCATATACAGTCGCCCGAGGGACGAATCTGTACAAGGGAGGTAGTTCAGCATGTACCTATTGATTTGGGAGGTTATGAGTTCCCTACCAATATGCTGATATTAAAGGATCAAGATATAGATGTGATCCTTGGTATGAACTCAAGTTAACCCAACACGGGGCTATCATAGATGTCTTGCGTGAGAACCATAAGGGTAAATGCACTGGCAAAGAAAACCCAACTTCTCATCCAACTTCCCTTTCCTAAAAGTACAATCAAAGCAAATCGTGCAACTATTGTTGAAGGAGCCGAGAAAATTTCAGTGGTATGTGAGTTTACGGATGTCTTTCCCGATGATCTGCCTGGTTTGCCACCAGACCGAGACGTAGAATTCAGAATTGATCTGAAACCAGGAACAGCACCAGTATCCAGAAGAGCATATAGGATGCCACCCAAAGAACTAGCAGAATTAAAAATGCAACTACAAGAGTTGTTAGACAAGGGTTTCATTCAACCCAGTTCATCACCTTGGGGATGCCCTGCTATTTTCGTGAAGAAGAAGGATCAAACCTTAAGGTTATGTGTTGACTATCGGCCATTAAATGAAGTCACCATCAAGAACAAATACCCCTTACCCCGAATTGATTTGCTTTTTGATCAACTTGCGGGAGCTAAGGTATTCTCGAAGATAGACTTGAGATCAGGCTACCACCAGATTAAGATCAGACGAGAAGATGTGCCAAAGACAGCGTTCACTACTCGATATGGTCTATATGAGTATCTAGTCATGTCTTTTGGGTTGACCAATGCCCCGGCTCACTTCATGTACCTGATGAACTCAGTTTTCATGCCTGAGTTGGATAAGTTTGTAGTGGTGTTCATTGACGACATTCTGATCTATTCTAAGAGCAAAGTGGAACATGCGGAACATCTCCGTATTGTTGTACAAAGATTACAGATCACCAACTATATGCCAAATTCAGCAAATGTGCATTTTGGTTAGAGGAAGTACAATTTCTAGGTCATGTGTTATCTGCTGAAGGTATAGCTGTTGATCCGAGCAAGGTAGAAGAAGTCCTTAATTGGAAAGCACCTACAACTGTACATCAAGTTCGTAGTTTCCTGGGGTTGGCAGGGTATTACCGTCGGTTCATCCCTGACTTCTCCAGAATTGCGAAGCCAATTACTGGACTGCTGAAAAATCAAACTAAGTTTGTATGGTCAACAGGATGTGAAGAGGCCTTTCAGACATTGAAGAAGTTGCTGACAACTGCACCAGTATTAGCACAACCTGATATCGAGCGGCCATTTGATATCTATTGTGATGCATCTGGAATTGGTATTGGCTGTGTTCTTATGCAACAAGGCAGAGTCATAGCAAATGCTTCCAGACAACTCAAGAAGCATGAAGAACATTATCCCACCCATGATCTTGAATTAGCCGCTATTGTTCATGCACTCAAGATTTGGCGACATTATTTATTGGGCAATATATGTCATATCTATACGGATCACAAAAGTTTGAAATATATCTTTACTCAGTCAGAGTTGAATATGAGGCAAAGAAGATGGTTAGAACTTATCAAAGATTATGACTTAGAAGTGCATTATCATCCGGGCAAGGCGAATGTAGTTGCCGATGCCCTGAGTCGCAAGAGTCATTGCCATTGTCTGACTGTGAAACCTATGCAACGAACATTGTGTCAAGAGATGGAGCATCTGAATTTACAAATCATAGAACAAGGTTCCCTGTTCAATATTGCAGTTGAGTCCACTATCAAAGATCAGATCATTGCTGCTCAACGGAAAAGTAAGGGCATAGCCCATATCAAGGATAAAGTCAGATCTGGAAGGTCAACATGTTTCAAGATTGATGAATCAGATGTCGTATGGTTCAAAGATAGATTGGTAGTACCCAAACATCCGGAGCTGCGAAAGCAGATTCTTGATGAAGCTCATTCTACAAGATACTCCATTCATCCAGGTAGCAACAAAATGTATCATGATCTGAGAACGAGATATTGGTGGACCAAAATGAAAATAGAAATAGCTCAATATGTGGCCAAATGTGATACTTGTCAGAGAGTCAAAGCGATTCACATGAAGACGGCGGGTCCATTACATTCCTTGCCAGTTCCATCTTGGAAGTGGGAAGATATCTGTATGGACTTCATAGTAGGGTTGCCTAGGACATCTGCAGGCTACAATTCAATATGGGTTATTATTGATCGCCTAACCAAGATAGCTCATTTCTTACCAGTCAGAGATAAATATCGAGCGGAGCAGTATGCAAAGCTTTATCTGAATAGAATCTTGATGCATGGGGCACCCAAGACCATTGTCTCGACAGAGGATCATTGTTTATATCCAAGTTTTGGAAAAGTCTACATGAGTCTTTGGGAACTAAACTTATCCGTAGTTTCGCTTATTATCATCCGCAAAACCGATGGATGCCAGACGGAAAGGGTAAATCAAATTCTTGAAGATATGTTAAGAGCATGTGTTCTCTCTTATGGTGCTATATGGGATGAATGCCTTCCCTTAGCTGAATTCTCATATAACAATAGCTATCAAGAAAGCATTAAAATGGCACCATTTGAAGCATTGTATGGTCGTAGATGCCAGACACCTTTACATTGGTCAGATGTTGGAGAACATTGGTTCTTTGGACCGGATGTGGTCAAGGAAGCAGAAGAGAAGGTTAAACTCATACAAGCTAATATGAAGGTAGCTCAATCCCGATAGAAAAGCTATGCTGATAAGAGGAGGCGACCTCTAGAATTCATAGTGGGAGATCATGTCTACCTCAAGGTATCGCTAATGAAAGGAGTTCATTGTTTTGGGATTCAGGGAAAGTTGGCGCCCCGTTATGTCGGTCCGTTTCAAATCCAACAAAGATGTGGACCAGTCGCCTATTGTGTTAAGCTACCAGATCACATGTCAGCTGTGCATGATATCTTCCATGTATCCCAGTTGAAGAAGTGTCTTCAAGTACCTGACCAAGTAATCGACGTTGGTGATGTAGAATTAGAACCTGATTTGACTTATGCCGAGTACCCCATTAGAGTCCTAGATCAGAAAGATCGAGTCACTCGAAGGCGTACAATCAAGTTCTACAAAGTACAATGGAACCAGCACACTGAAGAAGAAGCTACTTGGGAGTCTGAGGATTACTTAGAAGAAAACTTTCCTGACTTCATTGCTTCTCTCTAGTTGCAATACCTCGTCTATGCTGTAACTTGTTTATTTTTGTCAAAAGAATGGAAAACCCCCTCACTAGTCTTTTGAATAAAGTTATGATGTGTTAGCTTGACACATTTCCTTTTCCAATACTTAGTCTTAAGTTTTAAATCTCGGGACGAGATTTCTTTAAGGGGGAAGGGTTGTAACACCTCTGGTGTTAGGACCTAGAACTAAAACTTGGCATGTCATCATATGCATTGCAAAGCATTCATAAAAAAGAAAATTTGGAATGCATTCACTAAATAAGATTTGTTTTATAAGTTGTTATTTTATGTGATGCAATGTGATTCAAAACGTTAAACAAAGATCATGACCACAAGGGTCAAATTTCATGTGATCATGTGAGACCATGTGTCATTTGACTCAAACAACCCTAATGGGCCATGTTACTGGTCAAAAATCAAAGTTAAAGCGAAAGAAAGACAAGTCAAATTTGAATTCAAATTTAAATTATAAAAGTCCGTTTTGCCCCTTTTGGATATTTCAAAATCCATTTGGAATTTGGAGTTTTGACAAAAAGCAAAGTTGGAGCTTATTTTATAAGGATCAACTTTGGTATTCAAAGTTTTTCAAGTTTACATATAAAATTTGGAGTAATTTTGAAATGATTCAGATACTCAAATGCACCCCAAATTCAAATTTCAAAATGGAGGCAGAATTTGAAAATGTTCCTTGAAGCAAAGTTGTAGAGCTTGAAAAGTTGAGCAACTTTCATTTTTGGAGATTTTCAACTTCTTTAGAAAATTTGAGAGTAATTTGAAAAATAGACTCAGTGGCAGTTCTGTGAATAATTCAAAATTTAAGATTGACATCGTTGCACATCACGGCATGCCACGCATTTGCCCGCGCCGAAGCGTTTTGCACCGCTTTCCGCAGCAGCAGCATGTCACCGTCGCCGCTGTGGCACCTCCGTCGTCTTATTTGTCGCAATGGGCGAGCTCATCCGCTATAAATAGCCTCATTGCCACCGTCGTTCCTCCCATTTCCCCCCTTCTCGCTCTCGCCGCCGCCGCCGTAGCCTCCGTCGAGCAAAGATCCGTCGTGCCCAGCTACGCCTTACGTGATCGCCTCGGCCTTGCGCTCTCTGCGGCTTGCTTCACGCCACTTGGGTTGGCGGAGTCGCCCGGCCAAGAATTTTTTTTTCGAAGCTCGCCGGAGCTCCGCCCAAATCAAGCTCGCCGTGGCGTGACACATTCAGTGTCTCCGACTCCACCGAGCACATCAACGTGTTCGTGGTGAGTCCCTGATCGTGTTTCACCCTTCGCTTTAGACTCTACTGTGTTGTTGCCGGTGATACGCCGTGGGCCGCCGCGTTTATCGCCGCCGTGGTCGCCATGGCCGTCGTAGTGTCATCTCCGGTGTGCCTGCTGCTTGTCCAAGGGTCGGGATAGGTCCGCCGTGAGGTGGTGATCATGTTGGTACCAGTCCCCTCGCCGGAGCCTCGCCGACGGCACGTTTTGCCGGTCGAGTCGAGCAGCCGTGCCTGCACACCTCTCTCTGTGACGCCGACACGCTGGGTCGAATTCTGCAGAGAGAGAGAGAGAGAACAGTGAGCTTTTCTAATTTCTGAATTTTGAATAGTGCAGCAATTTTGCAATTTTGTAGGAATTTATTTACAGATCTTAAAATTTTGAAAATTTGTGGGTAGCTTCTATATATGTTCTACGATGGTTTAAAAATATAAAACTTGAAATTTGGATGAATTTTTAATGTTCAAAAATTCAGTCAATTAATTAATAATTGCAATTTCCATGATTTTTGTAGGCCACTGTATAACTCCAAAAATTATGAAATTTATTTTGGTACACTAATTTATCATGAGGATGCTTGTGTAAATTTTTGAGATCATTTGGAGCAAGTTCATTTTGAGCTTAATTCTAAATTAATTCAAAAATAAATAAAGGTAAACCCTAAGTGTAGGTTTAGGGTTTGATCTTGATTTGGGTCGTGTGGTGTGACCAGTAGGGTTTCAAGATCCATTTGGTCAAGTCCCATGTATGGTTTTTGAAGGTAGGATTGCAAGTTGGTTTTGTTGGCTTGCAACGGTACCGTGAAATAAAATTATTTGCGGGGTGTTGTTACATTTCATGTACCATGAAAGCATCATGTTTACATTATCATCATGTTAAAGCATATGTTATCATTTCGTGTAGAACCCGAGAGTGAAACAATTCTAGTTGAACAAGTGCTGGAAGAATACCCGGTTGTCGCGGGATTTGGTAATAGTGGTACTGATCCGGAACCTGAGATCGCCAACGAAGGCAAGCCCCGGTTTATGCATTAAACCATTACCTTGTTTACTTTGAAAAGTTTATCACTTATGTTACTTATCGCATTAAGTTGTTTAATTCAAATGTTACCTATTTGCTGCATTGCCTACCTTGTTAATTGTTTACCATCCTTGAAGATGATTTCATTTACAAAGGCGTGGAATTGCTTAGTGTGCTTTGTGGTAGGCTTTCAAAGTAAAAGTTTTGATACAATCAAAGATGGCATACTGGCCAAAGAAAGAAAGAAGATAGAATGAACTAGAGACTAGTCGGGTGACTTATCTTGGATATGGGGTAATGTTGCCGACTATGTCGCTTAAAGGCCACTCATTGTGGATCTTCTGAACGAGACACTTTGTAGTACTGGTCACATACTCCGGTAAGCCTACTTCGGCTAATCCGATACTAAGACGAATGCCCACGCACTGGGAGTGGTGAGATGGCGGGAGTAGCATGTACCCTCATGGCTTGAATGTGGCCGGATTTGAGGTGTGCTGTGCTCTCGGGTGGCGTGGAGACGGCTTAGTATAGGAGGATCCGGTAGCGAGGTTGATATATGCAAGATTAAGTTCTACATATGTCGTGTGATAAGGAATCCCCAGCTGGGACTTGAATTAATTCGAATTGCTGGTGCTCCGCGGATATGGAGACTCGATTCATTACAGAAGCAATGCTGGACTGGTGAATTACTAAAACTTGAGAAAAGGAATGGAATGAGAAGGATTGGAACATGGGATATGAACACTTAGTTGGAGATATTGAACTAAAATACTTAGTGATAAAACTTGAAACTAGGATCAAGAATAGTAAGCTTTTGGCAAATAATTTTTGAATCTTTCTACATCCTTACCTTGACCCAACACCAGCATCCCTAAGACCTTCGCCCTTTTTGGTCTGGTCAGTCTTGTTGAGTACTTTTGTACTCAGGGTTTGTTAACCCTTGTTGCAGGGGAGACGCATGCGCAGGCTTGTTTTGGTCCCTGCTGCATGTCAGTGTATGAAGTCGATGACGATGAGGAATGATGAATGGCCTTTGGACAAGGCACTAGTTTGTGTGAAATAAATAATGTTAATGTAATATTATCTCGCTACTATGGTTGTATAACACTTATGGTTATGTAAGTTTGAAACAACTGGTTTGTAATATTAAACTTAAGTCTTCCGCTTTATTACCTCTGGTATGTATATTGAAAAATGTTGTAATCTGCAATGACTGTGATTGGAATCCTGTTTGAAACGTGGAAGATTCGGGTTTCCCGAGGACACCCGACAGACCTGTTAAGTTATTGGGAACTTGTGAACGCTATCTGAGGTTTGTTGAGACATCAATAGGTGCACGTGGGCTCGATTTCTTAGGAGGTTCTGCCACAATCACAACCAAGTCTGCAATACCCTATATAAGATATGAGCAAAGACAAATGTGTATACTTATGATAATAATCACTCTCATGCTATTGCAAGGGTAAATAAATAATAAGTGTAAGCTAATAGTGGTATTATAGAGATAGAATTAGAAACTCATAAAATGTAGTACAGCTAAGCAAGAGATTTGTTAAAAGCAAAAGATTCCTAAGTCGTTACTTATCTACTAAGTCTTTTGTACACCCTAATATATACACTATCATATATAGTATAACTAACTCTGGATCTATGCATAAGGAACATTACTAAGGAAGATCAATAACAGAGCTTGTCTACATTTGTAATGACGTTCTACGTGCTCTACAAATGGGGAGTGGACTACAAAGGACACAACGAAAGTGTCACATCCGTGATCTACCACATGACCCAGAGTGCAGAGGGCATCCGTAGGCAAACAATAACTAAGCACCATGCTTACATAGTGTCGACCACTTAACTCACGCGCATAATGAGCTAAGCGCTTTGTGAACATGTGCATAAACTCATCATTAATCATAACTATATCAAGCATACAACTAGAGCAAACTAAGAACATAATAAATAGCAACATAATAATATTAAAGTAGCACAAAGTCATAAATATAGAGATATATAATGGCTATACTAGTCTCTAGACGGTAGATTCGAAATCCTGAGCAGTAGCCCACACTCTTCTTGAACCTTGCTAGCTAATCTATATTAGAAACTTTAAGAACTAGAGCTCTAATCTCTAATCTCTGGAAACCCTAGTTTTCTATCTAGCCCTGACTTATGATCTGATGACTTGATTCCCTCTGGAGAAAGGGGGCTGGATTATATAGCCCTGAGGATACAATGTGAGCCCTTGGATCAAACCGACTTAAGCAATGGCTTAGATGCATCCTAGGAGGTGGTGGGAAACCGACATAGCAACAAAGCTGATAGGTGGGCCCCTGATGGGCCGGGCGGCCCCACTTGGCAGCCTCTCGGCCTCCGCTTCGGTGACATGGCTTTTGGAGTCCCCTAGAACCTTCTGGATTTGGTTTCATAGTGAAATTCTAATTTTTCCTTTGACGTTTAAGTCCCCCTTGTCGGTTTTCTGATTAAACCCTGCTGAAAACATAGATGCACCAAAACTCATGGAAATTATCAGTTTAAACCCCTAAGTCTATATTGGTGATAATTTTCATGCATTATCTTGGGTTATATTGATGATTATAATGGTCAGTAACTAGCATCAACAGTGGCACTAGGATGAATGCATAGAGCTAGATTTTAGGTGAATTTTAGAAGTGGTTTCACCTAAAAAGGAGCTATGATGCAAAAGATATGCATTTTATAAGTTTATTCTATAGCTATTTATCTAGTTGGAATTTTATATGTATTTTTTGGTGCATGAAAAAGGGTGCAAACTATATGATAAAACTCCCTAATGCATCTAGTTTATTTACAAATTTTCTTGGATTTTTTCTAAGCTTGGAAAGTGGTTTTATAGTTTCCTGTGTGTATTAACCGGGTGTAGCTAGCGTTTTCCTAACTATACCCAGACTGTGTGTGTGCGCAACATGCGTGTGTGTGTGACAGGTGGGCCAGGCCACCACATCAGCGATGATGGCGCCATCGGCATTACGGTCGTGGCCCCCCCCCATGACAGAGGAATGGAGAGAGAGAAAAGACGGGACGGGACGGTGACGGAACGCCATTGCCATTCGGCCCCACCATACAGAGAGATAGGGAAGGGGTGCGGGGAGACGGTGATGGCCGAGACGGCCATGCCGGTGATGGAACATGGAAGGTAGGTGTCGAGCTCGCCAGAGTTGTTTACGTCGGCGACGTCGAGCCTCTATTGACGGTAGTTATCATCCAACATAAATGGTCAACTTTACTTGTATAAATGCATAAAAAGGATCACTAATATAGACTTAAAGGGTTTAAATTAACAATTTCCATGAGTTTTGGTGAATCTGTGTTTTTAGCAGGGTTATTTTAGAAAACCATCAAGGAGGATCAAATCATCCAATAAAATCAAGCTTATCCACGATGAAACAGATATTAGAAGGTTCTAAAAGACTCGAGGGGACTCCACACTGAAGTGATGACCAAGCCACTGGCCCCACCTAGAGGCTATCTGCCCCCTGGGGGACCCACCTATCAGCCTCCTTCATACGTCAGTTCCCCACCACCTCCTAGGATGCATCTACGCCGTCGTTTAAGTTGGTTTGATCCAAGGGCTCACATTGGACGCTCCGGCCTATATAACCAGCCCCTGCCTCCCTTCAGGGGACGCTGCCATAAGTCAAGAGTAGACCAAAAATTAGGGTTTCTAGAATAGAGCTCCAATTCTTCAAGGTTCAGTTGGAGTTTGGGCTATTGCTCAGGATTCCAGATCTGCCGTCTGGAGACTGGTATAGCCATTGTATCTCTTTATTTATGACTTTGTGCTACTTCAACATTATGTTGCTATTTATTATGTTCATAGTTTGCTCTAGTAATATGCTTGATATAGTTATGATTGATGATGAATATATGCATATGTTCGCAAAGCTCTTAGCTCAGTACTCGAGTGAGTTAAGTGGTTGACATTATGTAAGCATGGTGCTTAGATATTGTTTGCCTACGGATGCCTTCTGCACTCTGGGTCATATGGTAGATCACGGATGTGACACTCCTGTTGAGTCCTTTGTAGTCCACTCCCTATTTGTAGAGCACATAGAACATGATTGCGAAGGAAGACAAGCTCTGTTCTAAATCTTTCTTAGTAATGTTCCTTATGCATAGATCCAAAGTTAGTTATACTATAGATGAGAGTGTATATACTTGGGTGTACAAAAGACTTAGTAGATAAGTAATGACTTAGGGATCTTTTGCTATTAACAAATCTCCTGCTTAGCCTTACTAGATTTTATGAGTATCTATTTCTATCTCTGGAATACCATTATTATCTTACAGTTATCATTTATTTATCACTTGACTTACCCTTGCCATAGCATGAGAGTGGTTTTATCATAAGTATACATAATTGTCAATATCTCTATGCCAACACAACCCGATAGCTCCTCCCTATGGATAAAATATAAATAACGATACTCGGTATACTCCCGGGTGAAATGCTACAATGGTAAATTATCTGTGCTCTTGCGGATACCTTATATATATAGTTTACAAGTGTTCTCATAATTACCAACAACACATTTTTGGCATCATGCTAGGGATGACAACTTAGTTAAGAGTGATGCTAAGAAATGTCAACAAGCATTTCAGGCGCCGTTGCTGGGGAGGGGCACATGGCTCAGAGAATTGACCAAATAAATATTTATTGATAAAATCATAATCTCTGCTTTAGCAGGTTACCCTTGTTTTGTCTTTGTTCATATCTTATATAGGGTATTGCAGGATTGGTTGTGATTTACCAATAAATTCCATCAATCAGAATCAACCAAATCAAGAGGAAGCTCAACACCAGTTTCTGAAGTATGGCTGACAAGACTCTGCGTGAGTTCTCTGCTCCAAGCACCAAGAACATTCACACTAGACCAACACTCAAAACCAATAATCTTGAGTTCGAGCTCAAGCTAAGCCTCATCAACATGGTGCAAGCTACCCCATTCAGCGGAAAGACACATGAAGATGCTAGTGCTCATCTTTAGAATTTCTTGGAGATAAGTAGCACAGTCGTCATCAAGGACGTTGCTCAAGACATCATACTACTCCGCCTCTTTCCATTCTCACTTGTGGGAAGAGTGAAGCAATGGTTCTACACCAACAAAGATCACATCAATACATGGGCAAAGTGTTCAAAGGCCTTCCTAGAAAAGTTTTTCCCTATAGGCAAGACCAATGCCTTAAGAGGAAAGATTTCAAACTTCCAACAACAGAAAGGATAGACCATTCCAGAAGCATGGGAACGTTTTCAAGAATATGTTTTAGATTACCCTCATCATGGAATGGAAGATTGGTTGCTCATGCAAAGTTTATACCATGGATTAACTCAGAAAGCCCATAAACATCTCGATGCCACTGCTGGAGGATCATTTATGCACTTACCCTTGGAAAAGTTGAAACTCTTATGGAAAAGATAGCCTGTAATAAAGGCTGGTCATCATGCAATATTCAATCATGTAATAAGAGTTAAGAAGTACCAGAAGAGGTGTGTGCACTGTCAACCAAGATGGACGTACTGTTGAATTAGCTTGAACAGTGAGACAATTACAAGAAAGATCGTCAGGCCATTCAAGATGCATTCAATGCTCAAAATTTATGTTTGGAATATTTGGGGGTTGAATTCCCTGAATATCAAGAGGATGCAAACATCATCATCAACAACTCTGCTCTACAACAATAGAGACAAGGATGGAGTCAGCAACAACGGTTAAATTACGAAGGTAAGAACCCAGGTAATTACAATAATTCTTCTAATTCTAAACAGCCATCCTTGAGAGACTTGATCTTAGAACAAGCTAATATTAATGAGAGTATTTCTAAAAAGCTTGCTTCTAATGACAAGGTCCTAGAAAATATAAATACTAAATTATATAGTTTTTCTTCTGCTATAAAAGACCAACTTAACTATAATAAAAAGATAGAATCTCAATTAGCCCAGTTGGCTGCTGCTCTGCCTTTTGCCACTAACCTTGAGAAGGTCAATGCCATAACCACAAGAGGTGGCAAATCTACTCGTCATCCACCATATCCGACAAGGACAGGTAAAACTCCAGTGGAAGTGTAGGAAGAGGAGAAGAAGAACGACGAAGAAGTTGGGCCACAAGAGCAAGAGTTACAACAAGATTTCCATGACACAACCTTCCTACCGTTTCTATGTAGAAATCGAAAAGCCAAATTAGATGAACAGTTTGGTAAGTTTGTAGAGGTAATTCAAAAGTTATATATCTATATTCCGTTGCTAGATGCCATACAGGTGCCTACCTATGTGAAGTATCTTAGAGATATCCTCAACAATAAAAGACCACTGCCGTCCACCGAGGTAACCAAGTTAACGGAGGAGTGTAGTGCGGCCATCCTAAACACTTCACCAGTCAAAAAGAAGGATCCAGGATGCCCCACTATCAACTGTTTGATCGGGAGCCAAAACTTTGAGAATGCGTTATGTGATCTTGGAGCAAGCGTCCATGTCATGCTCAAAAAGGTCTTTGACAAGCTCAACTACTCAATTCTCACACCAACATCAATGTGTTTGCAACTAGCCGACCAATCGGTCCGCTACCCTACAGGAATCGCTGAGAATATTCTGGTAAAAAATACAAAATTTCTTTGTTCCTATAGATTTTGTCGTACTTGACATGCAGGAGGACATGAAGACACCACTCATTCTTGGGAGACCCTTCCTGAGCACTACAAATGCGCACATTGATGTCAGAGCCGGAGAGATCAAATTCCATATTAACTGAAAGGAAGAGCGGTTCGCTTTCAAGCCAAGACCGGAACAATGCTCCAATTTGAAGTGTCTTGAGAAGCAAGTATAAAGGTCTTCATCTCCGGGACCGAAGGATACACCCAAAGAATAAACCTAAGCAGTGAAGTCCGGTTCGGTGGACTTAAAATTCTGAACCCTCGCCGGGAGGTAACTCGGTAGTTATCCATATTTACTTTTCGCATTATATTTTTACTTCAGCATATTTACTTCTTAAAACTTGCATTAGAAAAATGAAATAAACAATTCTCATCATGGCATACTAAAAATTCAAGCCCCATGTAAATAATTTTTACGGAGCGTGAAAACCCCGTTACTGTGGAGGCGTAAAAATATAAAAATATCATCATTCATCTTCTCATATTTCATAGTTTCACAAAAGTAATTTTGCATTGCATTTTTATACATGTATACGGTAGAAATACAGGCACTAGGACCCATAGACACCTGGGACCCACCACCATCACCTCCATAACCACTATACATCACTTCCATCACCTCCTTTCCCACTCATTTTCACTCTGCACCGTCCAGAGCACATTCCTACCGAAAGGAGCACTTCACCTACTTAACCACAAAGCAAAGGAAGCATCAGGAAATGGAGAGGCCATTTGGCCACCTTGTGGGGCTGGCCGGCCCCACCACAAGGCTAGGCGGCCTCCCCCTCTCCCCTCTATAAATACCACTTCTCCAGGCTGCTCAACTCACTCACACATACTGCATTTCACCATTCCAAGTTTGAAAATCCAGTTTCAAATTTCGTAGTTAAAATTCTCTTGAATAGAAAAGTGTTGGAGTAAGAAAGAGTGTGGGAAAGTTTGAGTGTGAGAGTAGTGTTAAAATCTTGAGAAAGAGAGGAAGAGGTGCTGTTGAAATTTGAGCAAGAAAAATAGAGTTTAAGGGTGGTAGTGCTGTCTAAATAAAGAGAGGAGATTAAAAAGAATTAGGGTGGAAGACATGCCAAAATCTTGATTAAAATATTCACTAGGTAATCTCGGATGACTAACCTCTGGACGATTGACTTTTGGATGGCTAACCACTAATTTTTTTATTTTCCTATTCCCGTTCCACGAGTTGTGTTATTTTTGTCTATTTTGCAGGAAAATGAGCAAGATCGCCGGCAAGCTCAAGTGGGCGATATCGTTCCGTTCAACCAAAAGTTCTTCATCCCGAGCAAGCACCGACATGGAGGTTGATCCTCCGTCTCCCGCTGTTGGAGCACCGTCTCGATCAGGCCCCGTGGAGAGGAACGTTCTTCTACAAGAAAAGCAGCTCAAGCTCCGGGGTGATAGGGACCAGGATTTCATCCTCACACCTGCCTTCGATCCAGCCCTACTCTAGTCCACATGTATGGATTCTGAATTTGAACTCATTTTCAAGGCCGTAGGATGGGGGATGCATGGGAAATAGATGAGTCAGGGTGCAAGCTTTTGACTATTGAATTTTTATGCACTTTATAAATCACCGACTCGAAAGTCTCATTTATGTTCTTTGGGAAAGAATATTATTTTCCCTGGAAGAACTTTAATGAGCTTTTATGATTCCCTGCTCAGTGCACAATTGATGTAGACTCAGCTATACAAGACTTTCATAGGATGATGTTTTGGAGGGAGATCTCGAAAGAAATTGTTTGCTACCGCCCTCGCACCAATGACATTCACCACCCTACTTTGCGGTTCATGCACAAATAACTAGGATTTTCTCTTTTTCCTAGAAGTGACTTCCGCACAGTTAGGAATGATGAACTAAAGTTATTATATGCCATGGTTAAAAGAAACAAGGTCTCACCTGCAAAATTCATGATGGCATAATGGCCAAAAATTCCTAGACTTAAGGGAGATGTTGGGTGCACCTCTTTGGTCACCCGCATAGCTAGAAATTTGGGTTTACTAGCATACGCTTCTATTACATACATTGACAGTCCCCACTGGATTATTGATTATGGCTATTTTAATCATGCACATATGTTAAAAAAGTCATGATGTATATGGACTACATAAATTAGTTTCTGTTACTAGACTAGAACCTCGGTCTATATGTGGTAGCTTAATTTGTCTTTGATTTGCCAAAAATAGAGCAAGCACCTCGCAGGAGTGCCTCTACAAGGATCACTCGCAACCCACAGCCTTGGTACCATGGAGATGACCCCATTCCAGAAGGACCTGCCTTCAACAGCTATGCAGGATTTGATCAAGCAAGACTTTCCCAGGTGCACCATCCTCAGCATGCAGGCTAGGACCAGCTAGGATCCTCCCACATACACCAACCCTTGCATGCTAGTTGGGAGCAACCCGCTCCTCAGCACGCAGAGAGCTCTTGGCATCAAGGCTCAAGTGCGTAATGGCAGGACGACAATTTCAACTACTACCAGCAGCAGCAGTACAAGGAGGTCTCCAGTGGCCACTAGGGAGGACGCATGTCCTTCTCTACTCGTGGCTACCATGATCATCCCACTGGTTATCATGAGCAGCAGATGGAGTATGCTCATTTTGATACCAGGCTCACCACCGTTGGGGAGAACCAGCAAGAGATCTAGAACACTCTTCACCAGCATTCCTAGTGGCAAGAAGAAGTAGGACAATGCCTCATCGCCATCCAGCAACAACAGCAACAAGGGAATGACAACTGGAACTACTTGTTTGGCCATCTCCACATTGACCACCCGCCTCGCTAAAGGACCATAGCAACACCCAGCTTGGGGGAGGAGCCCCCATTTACCTAAGGTAAGTTTTCTTTCTAGTATTTTATTATTTTCTTTAGTTTATTTATTTTTCGAGTTTGTATTAGTTAAAAAAAGTGCAAAACTAAGAAAATAAAATAAAAATTTGCCTTTGTGTTTTATATATATTAATATGGTATGATCTAAAAAATAATGAAAACCAAATAAAAAGAGTGTGTATATAGTTTGCTTAAGTTGTGCTTTAGTTTGTTTTTAAGAGTCAATAAATAAATAGAACTTGAAGATGATCTCACATAATGGAAATGCCGAATAGTTGCTCTGTTGTAATTCCTTTTAAGTACCTAGTTTTCAGCCTTGAATTCTCCCGAGTTTTGGATGAGATTGATTTGACATAAGAATTTGCTCTGAACTTGAAACTCGTGGCTAGCATATGCTTGATCTAAGTCTAGGTAATTGATGGATATGATATGAAAAGGTCTGAGCTGCTATTTATCTTGTTCCAAGTGATACTAAATTCTAGAGATTTCTTTTGGAAAACATAAGAATGTCACATGATGAGATCCTGTATGACAAAGCTTGAATTCCTACCAGAGCCAAACATGTTTATCTAGGCTAGGAAAACTTCCACTTATATGCTACTTATTTTGCATTGAGTTTAGTCAAGCTTTGTTGATGCCTTATGAGAGGTTTGTCATACTCTTCAAATCAAGATCATGTACACACCACCCACATATGCACTACTCCTACACTGGGGGTAGGCGCAAAAACATGCCTTCCATCTAGATCCACCCAAAAATGTTTTACTCCTACATTGGGAGAAAACACCAAAAATATGCTTCATAGGTTTCCACCAAATAAATGCTCCAAGTTCTTATTACTATCTCTCAAAAGTTTGCTGCAAAAAAGAGGCATGGGCTATGCAAAAGCTATTCATAAAAAAAGAGAAGAAGAAAGAAGAATTGAAAAAATGGACAAGTGTTTGAAGTATTAAAACAATGGGTACTTAGATGCCCGCCTGAAAAAAATGTGATGAATAAGATAGCTGATGTTTTCTTACAAAGATTATCCCAAGTTCAAATGAGAGATATGTTTTCAAGGTACATAGTAGAATTAGGCTAGCCAACATATATATCCACCATAATCCATACACATGCACATTTTGATTTGATTGTATGACTTAACTCTCTTTGGATCCGAGGTTTGACTTTACAATATATGTATTGCAAGTATGCTCTCTTCATACAATTACCACTCCTATGAGCTCCACATAAACATTAGTTATAGGAGAAGAAAAGGCATAACATCATTCATTGCCTTGGTGAGGATCCACAATTACCACATATATGAGAGACTTGAGAGTATCATACAAAGGAATCTCTGAGTTTTTATTTTGAAAACTTATAAAACTCCAGAACAATGGTTGAACAGAAGAATCGGAGGCATAGTGCTTGATTTGATCGTTCTGTCTTTCAATTGCTCAAGATCCAAGTGAAAGCTAGAAACCCCCATGGTTGAAGGTAATATGGGTAAGTTTGAAAGTCAGATCGATGAATTTTAATTCGGAGGAGAATTCTTGTTTGAACGCATGTGTACTTTTAAGGAGTTGCATCAATGTTTTCAAAAATCTTAAAACTCCTGATTCATTGTTTAGTTTAGCTTTACTCAGGGATCAGCAAAGGTCAAGCTTGGGAGAGTTTGTTGACGGTAGTTGTCATCCAACATAAATAGTCAACTTTACTTGTATAAATGCATAGAAAGGATCACCAATATAGACTTAATGGGTTTAAATTGACAATTTCTATGAGTTTTGGTGAATCTATGTTTTTAGCAGGGTTATTTTAGAAAACCATCAAGGAGGATCAAATCATCCAATAAAATCACGCTTATCCGTGGCAAAACGAACATTAGAAGGTTCCAAAAGACTCGAGGGGACTCCACACCGAAGCGGGGGCCAAGCCACTGCTAGGTGGGGCCAGCTAGCCCGACCTAGAGGCTGTCTGCCCCCTAGGGGACCCACCTGTCAGCCTCCTTCATACGTCGGTTCCCCACCACCTCCTAGGATGCATCTACGCCGTCGTTTAAGTTGGTTTGAACCAAGGGCTCACATTGGACGCTCCGGCCTATATAACCAGCCCCTACCCCCCTTCAGGGGACGCTGCCATAAGTCAAGAGTAGACTAGAAATTAGGGTTTCTAGAATAGAGCTCCAATTCTTCAAGTTACTAGTATAGGCTAGCTAGCAAGGTTCAGGTGGAGTTTGCGCTATTGCTCAGGATTCTGGATCTACCGTCTAGAGACTGGTATAGCCATTGTATCTCTTTATTTATGACTTTGTGCTACTTCAACATTATGTTGCTATTTATTAGGTTCCTAGTTTGCTCTAGTAATATGCTTGATATAGTTATGATTGATGATGAATATATGCATATGTTCGCAAAGCTCTTGGCTCAGTACTCGAGTGAGTTAAGTGGTCGACATTATGTAAGCACGGTGCTTAGATGTTGTTTGCCTGTGGATGCCTTCTGCACTCTAGGTCATGTGGTAGATCACGGATGTGACACTCCCATTGAGTCCTTTGTAGTCCACTCCCCATTTGTAGAGCACGTAGAACGTGATTGCGAAGAAAGACAAGCTCTGTTCTTAATCTTCCTTAGTAATGTTCCTGATGCATAGATCCAAAGTTAGTTATACTATAGATGAGAGTGTATATACTTGGGTGTACAAAAGATCTAGTAGATAAGTAATGACTTAGGAATCTTTTGCTCTTAATAAATTTCCTACTTAGCCTTACTACATTTTATGAGTATCTATTTCTATCTCTGGAATACCATTATTACCTTACACTTATCATTTATTTATCACTTGACTTACCCCTGCCACAGCATGAGAGTGGTTTTATCATAAGTATACATATTTTTCAATATCTCTATGCCAACACAACCCCATAGCTCATCCCCATGGATAAAATAAAAATAACGATACTCGGTATACTCCAACGTGAAATGCTACAATTGTAAAGTATCTGTGCGCTTGTGGATACCTTATATATATAGTTTACATGTGTTCTCATAATTACCAATAACGCATTTTTGGCATCATGCTAGGGATGACAACTTAGTTAGGAGTGATGCTATGAAATGTCAACAGCCTCGGTGGTGAAGGGTGAAGGGTGGACGGCGCTCGGGAGGCCATGCCGCAGCCAGTGGTGACCCTGCTGGTGACAGCGGGTGCCCGAGGTGATGACGGTGGCTCACCTAAGGTTCCACGGCGATGTTGCTCCACGGAAATGGCCCTAGTGGCCTTAACTAACCTAGCTAACTATGCGTGCATGATTAGGAGTGAAAGTTGAGTGCGATAGAGTACTCTAGAGCTCGGACAAGCCTTGCCATCAGCTAGCCGACGGGCACAGCGGCATGGCGGAGCACGGTGCACGGCGGCAGCGCTACATAGGGGCCTAGACTACTATCTGGCTAGAGCAAAAGGAGGAAGAGCTCAGGGACTCACCTGCTAACCCAATCAGACAATGGAGTAGCGGAGAGGGAGAAGGAGGAAGGCGGCGTCAATGGCGCTGGTGGCTCCTAATTCGGGGAAAACCAAAATAGAGGAAGAAGCAGGAGAGAAAGGGGAGGGGGAGAGGGAGATGAGGTGTTCTAGCTCAAGGCAAAGCTAGTGGGGACGAGCGTGAGGTTGGAGCGGCAATGGCCAGGCCTATTTATAGGCCGACCATGTCGGTTCTGGCGGCGAGATATTTTCTCGCCCGCCGAGCTCACTAGGGAGCGCACACGTGCCTAATTCCACTAGGTTGGTTCACCACAGTGTGGGCTTGCCCACACGTGCAGCTGGGAGAGCTTGGGCTCATCCATGGTAGTACGGTGAGGTAAGATCACCACCGCATGTTGAGGGAGGAGTAGTGAGGAGAGAGAGGAGGGAGGAGAGGTTGTGTGGGGTTGTGAAAGATCTTCGTGAGCCTTGTCGCATCGCTGGGGCGAGGTGGTGGCAGCAAGGCCGGCTAGCTCGGGCGGTGACACGGTATTTGCGTCACTGGCTCAAGGTAGATGACGGCTCTGACAGCCAGGGTCCACCTACCAGCGAGCGAGATAGGGGGAGAGAGGAGGTGGGCACAGCATGGGCCATGGTGCGATGATGGTCTGGCCCAAGTCATGGAGGGGAGGCAGAGGAGAGGGAGAAGGGAGTGGGCTGCTGCTGCCGTTGCCGTGGGCCGAGGGCGAGGAATGAGCCCATTGCTCATTTTCCATTTTCCTTTCCTTTTTCTTTTTCCCAGATTTCCAATTCTATGTTTAAATGCAATTTGAATTCAAATTCAAACATGCATGCATCCATGGCTTCCATAGGTGCTTGTTCTTATGGTACCCTCAAACATTTCTTTAGTTGTGAAACATGAAACACATCGTGAACATCCGCCATTTCTAGTGGTAATTCTAGTCGATAAGCTATGGCTCCAATCTTTTCTATGATCTGATATGGTCCAATATACCGTGGTGCTAGTTTTCCCCTGACTTGGAATCTTTGAGTGCCCCTAATCGGTGATACTTTCAAATAAGCATACTCCCCTGGTTGAAATTTCAATAGCCTTCATCGGGTGTCTGCATAACTCTTTTGTCTGCTTTGTGCTGCTTTCAAATTCTCTCGAACCTTGGCTACTTGCTCTTCGACTTCCTTGATCATATCCGGGCCAAATAAACTTCTTTCTCCAACCTCAGACCACATTAATGGGGTTCAGCATCTTCTTCCATATAATGCTTCAAATGGTGACATCTTCAAGCTTGCTTGATAATCATTGTTGTAGGAGAACTCTACGAATGACAAGCTCTTTTCCTTCCATAAGTGAGTATGCAGGCTTGTAACATGTCTTCCAATATCTGATTTACCCACTCTGTCTGTCCATCGGTTTGCGGATGATAGGCAGAACTATAATCCAGACGTGTTCCCAATGCTTTGTGTGGGCTGTTCCCAAATCGTGCGGTGAATTGAGTTCCTCTATCTGATACTATTTGGCTCGGTACTCCATGTAGATGGAGGATGTTGTCAATGTATAGTTGTGCCAGCTTGTTCCCTTTGTAATTGGCTCTGACTGGTATAAAGTGTGCCACTTTAGTCAGTCGGTCTACTATGACCCATATGGAATCATGTCCATTTTGTGTCTTCGGCAGCCCTACTATGAAGTCCATACTGATCTCATCCCACTTCCATACTGGTATGTGCAATGGTTGAAGTAGTCCGATAGGTCATTGATGTTTGGCTTTTACTCGTCGGTAGGTATTGCAATGGGCAACATATTTGGCTCCTGGGATTTCCTTCCTACTACTTAGCTCCTTGAGGTCTTGTATTTCTCTATCCTGGTATTAGGCTTCTTTTATCCGATCTTCTAGTGTTGGTCGTAATTGCAGAACATTCAGGGTGCCTCATGGCATGATCTGTAAGTTCAGTTGATGGACATCTTCTACTAACTCTGGTCTCCTATTCAAGGTCATCATGTGGTGGCAATAAGACTTTCTGCTTAACGTGTCTGTGACTACGTTGGCCTTGCCCGGATGATACTATACACTTGAGTCATAGTCCTTGATTAATTCCAACCATCTTCGTTGTCATAGATTCAAGTTGGACTGGGTGAAAATGCACATCAAGCTCTTGTGATCCATGAATATTTCACACTTGTTACCAATGAGGTAGTGTCTCCATATCTTTAGGGCGTGAACTACGACTGCTAGCTCCAAGTCGTGGGTTGGATAATTTTCTTCGTGCTTCTTTAGTTGTCGGGAGGTGTAAGCGACCACTTTGTTATCTTGCATTAGGATGCATCCTAGTACTTATAGGGAGGCATCACAATATACTATGAAGCTTTTGTGTTGTCCGACAATGTAAGTATTGGGGCTATAGTCAATCTTGTCTTCAACTCTCGGAAGCTTTCTTCACATGCGTCGGTCCACTTAAACTCCTTTCCTTTCTATGTCAGGGCTGTCATGGGGATGTCACTGAGCCAAATCTTCAGTTGGTAGTAGCCTAATCTCAGTTCTATCTTGGAGAAATACTTGGCACCTTTTAACTAATCGAATAAATCATCAATCCTTGGTAGAGGGTACTTGTTCTTGATAGTGACTTCATTCAATGACCGGTAGTCGATGCACATTCTGAGACTGCCATCTTTCTTCTTCACAAATAAAACTGGTGATCCTAGGGTGATGAGCTTGGTCTAATATATCCTTTGTCTTGTAACTCTCGTAGTTGCTTCTTTAGTTCTTCTAACTCATTGGCTGCCATTCTATAGGGTCTCTTTGCTATCGGTGTAGTTCCGGGTATTAAGTCAATGATAAACTCCAAATCTCTATCTAGTGGCATTTTGGTAACTCTTTTGGGAACACATTGGGGTACTCACGTATGACTGGTACTTCTTCAATAGTTGTTTCTTGTACATTGCAAACCATTGGTTCTATTCTCGAGGCTTGAGGGTAACACTTCACTGTGATTCCATTGTGATTTGTCAGGGTCACTGCTCTATCACTGTAGGATATGTTGCCATGGTGTCTTCTTAACCAATCCATTCCCAATATTATGTCCAATCCTTCAGTCTTCAGTACTACCAAATGCGCTTGAAATTCCACTCAATTTATCATTATTTTCACTCGAGGGCATCTTAGAGTGCATTTGAGGATAGCTCTAGGGGTCTGAATCAAGAGAGGGGTGTGGAGTAACACTATTCTTAAGCACAAAACACGCAGAAACAAATGAATGCAAAGCATTGGAGTCAAACAACATGGTTGCAGACATGGAGTTTACTAGAAACTCACCGTACATGACATCGGTTGCTACTTGTACTTCCTCTACATTTACGTGGTTAACACGGCCTTGCCCGAAATGTTGGGCATTCTTCCTTGGTGGTCTAGAATTTTGAGGTGTGGTGCATCCATTTCCTGAGGTGGTTGTCCTATTACTGGCTACTGACTGGGCTAGGGTAGAGTTTGTGTTTTTGTAAGGGCATTGGGCAATACGGTGTCCTGGTTGACGACATCCAAAACAAGCGTCCGGCGCTATGGTGTTGTTGCTTTTGGGCTGAGTGTTGTTACTGTTATTGCTACTGTTGTTGTTCTTGAAGTTGGATGTGGTCTGTGAGGTGTTGGATCTTGATGACTTATACTACATGGTTGGCTGGTATCTTGCAGGTGCAATATTGTTGGTACGGACTCGCTAGGTCCTTTCTTGTTGGCGAGCACGTTGTATCAGAAACTTGGGCTTTCTTTCTCCTTCACTTCTGTTGCACTCCTCTTCCAATAGTATGGTACGGTTCATCAAGGTGTTGAAATCTGGGTAGATGTGAGTAATTATTTGCTCTCTCAGTACTGCATTAAGTCCTCTTCTAAAGCATCTCTACTTCTTCTTGTCGGTATTGACATCATCTGGTGCATAGAGCGCTAACTTCATGAATTTCTAAATATACTGATTTATTGTCATTGGTCCTTGTCTCAAGGAGCGAAATTCTTCAGCTTTTGTCTCCATAATCCCTTTGGGGATGTGATATTCATGAAATGCTTCCACGAAGTCTTGCCATGTAATAGCATTTGGCTCATTAGCTACGTCTTAATAGTTCTCCCACCATTCACTAGCTACTCCTACTAGTTGAAGGGTAGCTAAATTGACCTTCTCTTCATCAGTGGCTCTTACTGCATTTAACTTTTTGGTAATGGCGCGCAACCAATCATCTGCTGCAAGTGGGTCTTCTTCTGCACTATCGAAAGTCGGTGAGTGAAGTCTCATAAAAGCTGCCATTTTGCCTTGTCCATTTCCATTGTCTGGTCTTCTTGCAAGATTTTTCAATAGTCATGTCTGTCTATCCATTACTTCTGCCAAGGTGGGTGGAGGTGGCGGTGGTTCTTCTCCTTGCACTGAATCATTTCCAACAGTCTACTCAACTTCATCTTCGCCTTCTTCTTGTACTTCTTCTATAACTGGTATATTATTTTCCTGAGGTTGCCCATGCCACTGATTATGATGCCTGTGATTGCCTCTATTTTGCCTACCTCTAGGTGGTACAACTTGTTCCTCTGCTTCATGAACCTACCTTTCGATGACCCTTTCGCGATGTTCACGAATCCTATTGGATCTTCTTTCCATCTATTGCTGTGGAACAGCAAGGATGAGAAGACATCCTCTAGGTTTTCATTACGGAAAGAAAAACAAACAAGCATAATCAAACACACAACATACTACATCATAGGACAGTTACATATATATGACACAAGGGTGGATCATACACATTAACTGATAGGATGGTACTTCGCGACTACTCGTACTCTAGTGACATCGAAGCACTACTAAGCGTACTACTACTAGGGTACTAGGCATAACTACTAGGTGCTATAGCTCGGATTATTTATTTGACAAGATCTGCAATCTCGTATGGAGGTTCTACTTGAACCATATCTTGGGGAAACCCTTGAGCATAGTCTAGCCCTTATCTTGGGCCAACTACTCATCTCGTAGCTTGTAAAGTTCCTGTGCATATCCATCAGCATCGTCCTGCTTAGGTGAAACTTGTGAAGGTCCGGCATTCCCAGCAGTTTTCTAATCAGTGAAGTTACTGTCTCTTGGTCCAAAAATGACTCCTGTGAGGTGTATCCATTTGATTCATATTGCAGGTGTTGTGGGTCATAGACTAGTACCTGATTTCTTGTGCCTATTGCTGCAGTCGGCATGGTCAAGCTTCCTCCCTTCTTCATTATCTTCTTTGCACACTTCCAAATATGTGGGTCCTGTAAAAGTGTATCTATCTCTTGGTACTTCTCAGCTAACTTTTGCCTTAGTCGTACTCCTTGTCTTGCCAGATATAATTCCATGGTGGTGTTGTGTAACTCATTCTTAATCTCCTAGGTTCGGGTGATCCATCCTGATAGCTCCTTCTGCCGGTCTTCAAAGATAGCGTCCAATGCATGCATGTATCTGATGTTGAATACCTCCATATACTCTGGTGCTTGGGGACTGATTTTTCCCAAGTCTTGAACCTTCTCACGCCACGTGGGGGTGGTCTGGTTTGGTACCAGAAAGAATCTGGCCAAAGTGTGATCAATATCTTCCTCAAAGATCTAACAAAACTCTGCAAGTGCCTGTCGTGCTGCTTTCTAGGCTGTATCAAAGTACTCTCTGCCATAGACTGTGATGTACTTTGGCTAGAATGCGGGACATGATGGATGCTTTGGAATATGTAGGTGTACTTCACACTTGAGTACACCCTCCTCATCGTACTCACGATAGTAGTACATTGGAGGCTCAGTGTAACCCAAACGCTGGAGTGTCTCCCATAGGAGCAGGGGAAATCCACCAACGATCAAGCTGTCCTGAATGTTCCCATTCATCGTCCTCCATGGCTGCAAAATTTCACCACATAGGTTAGAAACATTTTGCAACAAAATTGAAGCGACAGTAGGAAAAGTTTGTTGTTATAGCATTACCAAAAGGGTGTGCTATCATTCCTACTAAAACTATAGTTATAAAACGCGTCCCAAACCTAGGGCTTCATCCTATGGTCAAGCTCGGCTTTGATACCACTCTATCGGCCCCTCATTTCTGAGAGTTCTAGGTGCATCTGCACTTTCACCAGGATCATACACAAGTACGCACAAAATCAACAGAATTGGTACATAGCTAAAAAGAAAGGTTCCGAGCTTTATTAATATCCAATAAGAGTCTTACAACCGTAGCCTAAATGGTGTAGTTGTAGGCTTACAGAGCTAGCGGAAAACTATTGCCACGGGGTGGCACTTATTCATGGTGGTTCTAATACGATGGTATTCTATAGCATAGCGATAACCTATTCCACAGGCAAGCTCGAGCGTGGCCAAAACCTAGCTTCGATGTCATCTCCTATGTTTGGACTCTTCACATACTCCTAGTCTTTGTGACGTGCTTCCTCATCGTAACCTTGGTCTTCTTCGGTGCCGAAGTCTGTGTTTGTCAATAACGGGAGAGTACTTACGTACTCAGCAAGCCCTAACCATAGGGTGGAAATAGAGGTGTGGTGGTGATTATAAATAAGGGTTGAGTCCTAGTGGGGCATTACCATCCCAGCTAGTTCTCGGGTTAGTGTTGTCTCTTGTTAGCTACCAGTTTCATTACACATAAAAGTAAAGCTAATCATAGTATCCCGTCCTAGCATCTACCCATTCGAAGTACGTGGCTATTTGAATAGATTTGAGTAACTCTATAGAGCTGTACACATTTTCCCACATGATAAGCACTATCCCTTCCATGATCAGTGGTTGAAATAGACCTAACGAGACCCCGTGCCCGCTTGGGTGCTACCCAAGACTTCCATATAACCCTACCACGACTTCTTAGGGGTTGGAAACACAAAAACCAGGATGATACCTAATCATCCCAACATGATGATACCTAATCATCACCAGAGTTAATAATAATCATGGGCCCGAATGCGGCCAAAGTCAAGGGGCTTAACGTGGAAGATCACCTAGCATCCACGCCAACCGGACCATGAAAGATCACATAGCATCCATGTCTGCTCCTGATATTCCGTTGCCTACACCATCATCCTAATAGGAATTATACTTCCGCCCAACAGGGTGTGAGATCTAGTCTACCCATTTAGACATGTGGTTGTACGTAACATCGCACTAGGCGAGAGGGACTACGAACCGGTCCTTATGCGATCGAGACGAGCATCTCCCTGGGAACCCTATCCAAGCATTCCCGCCAAGATAACTTATCCCGCATAAGCTATCCCCGCTCGCCCCCTCTTAGTGTTTAGTTTTAGGTTTACTAAGTTTTAAGTTCTAGTCATTTTTGTCCTTAAGTTCTTCAGTGTAATGGAGCTCATAAACTGACTAAATAAACATTTATCTTATTCCAACATTTCTCACTATTCGAGCTTATATTTCATGATAGCAAGTTATTTATTAATTAATGGTTAAGCAAGATGGTAGAGGGAGAGGGGAGCTAGAACTTGCCTTTGCTGTTGACTTCCTCTGGCACGATCTCGTAGTCGGGGTCTTCGCTTTCCTGGTAGTCACCGTCGTCTATCGGCGTAGCTATCGCATAAGACTACCGTCAACGCAAAAGAAATGAAGAAAACCAAACATAGAACAATATATGGTGGCACTAGGATGAATGCATAGAGCTAGATTTTAGGTGAATTTTAGAAGTGGTTTCACCTAAAAAGGAACTAGGATGCAAAAGATATGCATTTTATAAGTTTATTCTATAGCTATTTATCTAGTTGAAATTTTATATGTATTTTTTGGTGCATGAAAAAGGGTGCATACTATATGATAAAACTCCCTAATGCATCTAGTTTATTTACAAATTTTCTAGGATTTTTTATAAGCTTGGAAAGTGGTTTTATAACTTCCTATGTGCACTAACCGGGTGTACCCAGCATTTTCTTAACTATACCTAGACCGTGTGTGTGCAATGTGCATGTGTGTGTGTGTGATAGGTGGGCCAGGCCACCACGTCAGCGATGACGGCGCCAGCGGTGTTACGGCCACAGGCCCCATGTGATAGAGGGAGGGAGAGAGAGAAAAGACGGGACAGGACGGGACGGTGACGGTAACACCATTGCTGTCCGGCCCCACGATACAAAGAGAGAGGGAAGGTGTGAGGGGAGACGACAACGGCCAGGACGACCACATCGGTGATGGAACAGGGGAGGGAGGCACCGAGCTCACCAGAGTTGGTTACACTGGTGACGTCGAGCCTCGGTGGTGATGGGTGAAGGGTGGACAGGGTTCGAGAGGCCACGCCGCAGCCAGTGGTGACCCTATGGGCGACAACGGGTACCCGAGGTGACGACGATGGCTCGCCGAAGGTTCCGTGGTGGCGCTGCTCCATGAAATGGCCCTAGTGGCCTTAACTAACCTAGCTAACTATGTGTGCGTGATTGGGGGTGAAAGGTGAGTGAGACAGGGTACTCTAGAGCTCAGTCGAGCCTTGCCATCGGCTAGCCGGTAGGCACGGCGGCACGACGGAGAGCTTTGCACGGTGGCAGTGCTACATAGGGTCCTAGACTAGTATCTAGCTAGAGCAAAAGAAGTTGGAGGAGCTCGGGGACTCACCTGCAAACCCAATCGGACAATGGAGCAATAGAGAGGAAGGAGGAAGGCGGCGATAATGGCGTTGGCGGCTCCTGATTCTGGGAAAACCGAAATAGAGGAAGAAGAAGGAGAGGAAAGGGGAGGAGGATAGGGAGATGAGGTGTTCTAGCTCAAGGCGGAGCTAGTGGGGAGGAGCATGAGGTCAGAGGCCGGCCATGTCGGTTCCAGCGGCGAGATATTTTTTTTTCCCGCGAAGCTAACCGGGGCGCGCACACGTGCCTAATTCCACTAGGTCGGTTCACCACAGTGCGGGCTTGCCCACGCATGCGGCTGGGTGAGCTCGATCTCATCCATGGTGGTACGATGAGGTGAGCTCACCGCTGCATGTGTAGGGAGGTGCAGTGAGGAGAGAGAGGAGGGAGGAGAGGTGGTGTGGAGTCACAAAAAGATCTTCGAATGCATTGTCGCATCGTCGGGGCGAGGTGGTGGGGGCAGGGCCGGCTAGCTCAAGCAGCGACGCGGTATTCGCATCGTTAGCCCATGGTAGACGATGGCTCTGACAGTTGGGGTCCACCTACCAGCGAGCGAGATAGGGGGAGAGAGGAGGCGGGCGCGGCGTGGGCCGTGGCGCGATGACGGTCTGGCCCAAGTCACGGAGGGGAGGGAGAGGAGAGGAGAGGGAGAAGGGAGTGGGCTATAGCTGCCATTGCTGTGGGTCAAGGGCGAGGAATGAGCCCATTGCTCATTTTCCTTTTTCTTTTTCCCAGATTTCCTATTCTATGTTTAAATGCAATTTGAATTCAAATTCAAACATGCATGCATGCAAGGTATGCCACCATATGCTCAAGCAAACAAGCAAACACTCAAACACAAATTTCTACACTATAGGTTTTATTTCTAGGTTGGCCTATTATTAATAATTACTAGGTTATTTATTTAGGTGGTTAGGTTATTAGGCAAAGTTTTAAAGTTCAAATTTTTAGTGGGTTTAAACTAGGTCAAAATTTTAGGGTGTGCAAAATAAATTTGAAAGCACTCCGCCAAACATTTTTATCAACTTTAACACTTGGATCACGTAAATAAGCAACTATAGAAGCCCTCCAATCACTTGAATCGGCTTTAGCATCAATAAGGAGCAATTTAAGCCTATTCGACAAAAATCCTGCAGGCAAACCGGCTTGGCTGGTTTCTAGAACTGGCCTGGCCGGTTCATCAGCCAGGGAACATAGTAGAACCGGCCTGGCCAGTTTGGCAGCCTCTAGAATAGCAATGTGGTGCATCGGCTCCATTTTGATGTGAAAATTCCACCCACCGATGTCATAACCTGATACTTGTTGGGCCAACATGTTAGCTTTATGATTCTCATGCATCGGAATATGCCGAATTTGAAATTCTTCAAATTGCTTGATGATACCAAGGCACTTGTAAAAATAAATATTTATTGACCCTTCTAAGCATTGATACACACTCGTGACTTCCTGCACAATCAGTAAGGATTCACCAAAAGCTAAAACATGCTCATCTCAGTATCAAGACATCAGAACACCGATACACCCTCTTTGGCAACAATATATAATGTGAATGGAGCTCCACTCCTAGATGCACGAAAAACTGGTGGTGTTGATAGAGAATTCTTGAGAAGCACGATTAACTTAACTTAATTTCTAATCGGCTTCTAGATTTTGTCCTGCATATGTCGGTCGTGGTCTAATGCCAAACCCAACGCCAATTTGCTCACATGAGTTGGCCGACGCAATCTCCTGTCCAAACAAAATTTACACTACATGATGATATGGAGCCGATCATCAATTGGCTCTAGAGAAACGGGAACAAAGACTCCTCTAGTGACTCAAAACTAGCAAGGTCTCTCCCTGACAAGCAAATCATATCATCATGCCCCCAAGCAAAGGGGGACCGGCCGTAGCATAAGTCGATGAGTCTGCATGGACGATCTCGACTTTATTATTCACCCACTAAATGATGAATTGGTGCAAGCTAGAAGGCACACATTGATTGCCATGAATCCATTCGCGCCCAAGTATCAAACAGTAGCTCCGTTGCACGTCTGCAACGAAGAAGATGGTGGCCAATGTTTTGCTCCCGATAGTAAGCTTCATCAAGGCAAATCCCTTGGCCAAAATAGAATTTCCTCCAACACCTTTGATCGTCCTCTTGGTCTTAATCAACTTCTCATCAGATCCGCCGAGCTTCTTATAAAGTGAATATGGCATTAGATTCACCATGGCTCCGTTATCCACCAGCATATTGTTGATCAGTTTGCCATTAATGTAGCCATTCACATGTAGTGGCTTGAGGTGATTCACGTGGTCCGTTGGCTTCTAGAAAATAGCTTGACCTCTAGAAAACTTCTCAACACCTGCAGGAACAAGATCAATAACAGCGGGAATCGAATTAACGAAAGTCGCATCAGCAAACGCTGGAACAGTAAAAGTTGGCCTGGCTGACCAAAACCCATCCAGGCCAGCCTTCGATCCTAGCTTAGCCGCCATCCCGGCCTGGCCATCCACTAATCTTAGCCTCACTGACTTCTCGGCTTGGCCGGCCTTTACAACAAGGGGTGAAGTTAGCCTAGCCGACTTAAAGTCGACCTAGCCGACTTTAAGTCGACCTGGCTGACTTTCTCTGTGTCGGCTGCACTTTCTCGTTCCTTTGCTAGCCCTTCTTGCTTGAGTTTCATGCAACAAGCACATTGAAGTTTGCGCTTTTGTGTTCTCAACAAACCTGATGGGCACCATGTTGGTTGAAAACTCTCGAGGGCTGATGTGTTATTCTGGGCTTCTTGATCAACAACACCCTTTGATATCTTCTCTACTTTAGGTTGGTCCAGATTATTAATGACAATCGGCCCTTCAATTTCTTTGATTAGAACATCTACAGAGCCGATTTTAATGATTATTTGCTCATTGGCTTTTTCTATGTGATTAGTGAGAAATTTCTTGTCCCTCAACATATACACTTGATATGCTGATGCCTTACCCTTTTGTTGGACTTGATTAGCAAGTTCATCCACAACTGGCTTAATCGGTCTTGCCTTGTTGGTGCTCGATTGGCCATAGCTCAATCGGCTATGAGGGACACACCGTTGCTCATTGTGACCTAAACCAACAGGCACCCTCCAATAGTGAGGAATTTGATGTATTAATGGGTAAGGAATCCATACTCCATCTTTGCATGTGTGCTGCAATTTTTGTTTACATCTAGCTTGACCGATTTGGGAAATCGGTCTTGCTGATTTTTCCTTTCCACTAACATTAAAATCAGTTTGGCCGACTTTTAAAGTCGGCCTAGTTGACCCTTTTTGAACAATAGTGTTAGTGGCTGATTTCTGCTTGTCCACAGGAGTTTGGGCTTGCCCCCCGAGCCCAGAAGATTTGATAGCGATCTTGAGGCTCTCCCGATTACCATTAGACTTTTCTAGAACCACCTCACGATATAAGACTTTATTTCCCTTCTTAGGTTCTCTGGGCTCGCTGATTATCACATTTTTTCCAATAGTGGAATCGGCTTGCTCTGGCCAAATCAAGACAGACGGATTATTTATCTCTAGAGTTTCAGCCATGGAACGTGTCTTGTTGCAAGGTAAAGGATGCACATCTCCATCATACGCAACTTGCATGTCCAATTTTGCCTCTTTTGATTTCCAAAACCGATTAATAAATTTCTACAAATCGATTTGGGAGGCATCACATGTAACCTCAGGCATTGGATCCATGCTCAATGGCTTTGGAGAGTCAGACAACACCGTAATATAAGGCAATAAAGCATGGAGTGTTGTTGTCCCGTCATCGGTTCGAGTTGTACAAACCGAATTCGGTGTGTACATAACAGCAGGTAGAATAGTACTAACCCCTCCTGAATTGGTCCTATCAGTTTCAGGTGCCGAAGAGACCAATTCGGGTTTCTTCCTAAAAATAAGTTTGCCATTTTGATCAATATAACAGTAAGATAACCTCTTACTAGGAGGTATAGTGCTAGCCCCTCCTAAATTGGTCCTATCGGTTTCAGGCGCCGAAGAGGCCAATTTGGATTGATTCTTTAAAATCACCCTGCCATGTTGATCAAAATAATACGGCCTCTCAGCAGGAAGTTTAGTGTTAACCCCTCCTGAATTGGCCCTATTAGTTTCAGGTGCCGAAGAGGCCAATTCGGATTGATTATAAAAAATGAACCTGCCATGTTGATGAAGATCGTAGTGAAACGGCCTCTCATATTGAGATTGACTAAAAACCGGGGCCAATTCACTAATATGTGCACCATGAGGTAAAGTAGCAATAGGAGTACTAAACATTCTTTCCTCTAACTTATCAAATTCGAACATAGTTTTAATCATAATATTAAAAAGAGGAGAATCTTTAGTAATCCCACGTGCCTTTACCTCAGCTATTGTTGTGGACTTGACGATGCCCTCCTGACCCATTGGACCGGTGAACTCGCCGTTGCGACCGTTGCTCCACATCTTGAAAGAGGAGATCAAGACGAGATGGTATCGGCCTTTTGGGCCAGATGCAACGGTAATGATAAACAAAAAATGGATAGATTGGAACCAACAAATTGGCTAGGGCAGAGAGATCGGCTATAGGAGATAGCCAAACCAATCTTCCCCAGCGGAGTCGCCAAAAAGTGTGATGACGCTTAATTAGGTCACACACTCGATAAGGAGCTAGATCGCTCGATGTAGGGCCTAGCCAATTTTTGGATCGGCCGGCGCCTAGGGGATGTCCACACCTAGACCTTGTGCCTCCAGCGATGAGCGTGATACGCAAGACACGTCGCCGGAGGAGCCTCGCTAGGAGCGCGATACGCAAGACACGCCAGCGAGGTCTGTTGAGACACGAAACCCCACACGCCCGGGAGGGACCCCGTCAGGGCGTGCAGTGGCTATGGGCTGCTCTAGCTAGCCTGGCCGCTCTAGAGCTTCACCGTCGTCGATCCACGGTCCATGTAGCACCGATGAAGAACGAGGAGAAGATGTAGATAGGAAAAGAGGGTAGAGAGAGGTAGTAGATGTGTTTTTTGATGATAGAGTGTTGGATCCATCAATCAGTCGTGATCCTCTCATATATAGAGGGGGTGGTATTATCCTAATAGAAAACAACTCTAGATCGTAATCTCTAAGTTTTCTATGTGAAAATACATCCAAATCCCGACCAAAATAGAGTTTGGGTCGGACTCGTACAAGCAAACCGGCCTAGCCGGGTTTTGCAGGGGCCGCGCAGCCCTCCAGCCAGGCAAACTGGCCTAGCCGGTTCTAGAACCGGCCTGGCTGGTTCTTCTGCAGCCGAACCAGCCTGGCCGGATCTGTTGTGCGTTCAGGACAAAATGGCTTCCGAAAATCACAATTAATTCGTCTGGACTTCGAACGGAGTGAACCATATATGTTTTTCGATCAGTTCAACGAGAGGAACGCAAGGCCAGTTTGGGAACTGGCCTAGCCAGTTCTGGCTAGGCCAGCACTACCAAATCGTTGTTTCTTCGTCCGATCCAAATATGTTTTCTAATATAGAAACATGATGGTGGAGTCCATTATCACTACTGGAAGGCCATGGCTTTGCCGAGTGTTTTTACACTTGGCAAAGAGCCCTTTGCACTCGGCAAAGTCCGCTCGGCAAAATTTTTCTCGGCAAGGGTCTTTGCCGAGAGCTTTTTATCCGGGCACTCAGCAAAATAAAAAAAAATTGCCGAGTGCCTGAGGCGGCACTCGGCAAAATATTTTTGGCCGTTGCGGCGCCGGCCGTTAACGGTTATTTTGCCGAGTGCCCGACCCAGCACTCGGCAAATTTTTTTTTAAAAAAAATTACTTTGCCGAGTGCCCCAGCCCCGGCACTCGACAAAGTTTTTTTTTTATTTTTTTTTTTAAAATTACTTTGCCGACTGCCCCTGCCCAGACACTCGGCAAAGTTTTTTTTATTTTTTTTTAAATAATTTCTTTGCTGAGTGCCCCTGTTTAGGCACTCGGCAAAGAATTTCTGAATTTTTTTTTTGAAAAATCTTTGCCGAGTGCCTTGCCCATGGCACTCGGCAAAGACCCCCAGAATTGCAAAAAAAAATTTACATTCCATTGTAACAGACAATATATATATATATATATACATCAATCATCACATCTATATCACCAACATGCATTATATATCACAAGCACACGCATATTTAATAAATCCATCGAAAATCCATCACAAATGCACCAAAGTTCAACATCACAAGTTTATTATTACAAGTTGAACATCCCTACTGCGGCGACGGAGACTGCAGGTGTGGCCCCCCGGACTACGGTGAAGGGTTGATGCGATCAGCCGCCGGTGACATGGTAGCGGGATTGTTTGAACCCGCCGACGGAGGCTGCACAAAAGAGAAGAGATTGCATGTGTTAGACTCAAAATTGAAAATTTCGGCAGCACCTCCCCTGCACGGGGAGGTTTCCAACCTGCAAGAAACAACGGCACGAAGGCCGACAATCACAACGGCACGAACGCGGACAATCCCAACGGCACGAACGCATTAAACTTTCATACTCACAGGAGTGAAGTGTCGAACCAGAGCTAGAGCTGGCAACTGCACTTGGACACCCGATGCTTACCCGATGGTTTGCATGATCTGATACATGTCTGCCATCTGCTTCTTCGTGGCCTCCAGCTCTGCGGTCAGGTTCAGCTTGTAGTAGGATGTCGTGAAGTTTGCAACCTCCTCCCGAATGCTTGCCTCTGCAATGGAAGCCTCAATTCTGGCTTTATTTGTACATTTCTTATGAGGAGTCTTTAGACATCGCTCGATTGGATAGCACCAACGGGCCTGCACGGCCCCCCCAACCATGCCTCGGTTGGGAGGTGCACAATCAGATGCTGCATCGGCAAGAAGAAGCCGGGTGAAAAGATCTTCTCAAGCTCACTGACCAACTCAGGTGCCATAGTTTCCAATTCTGTAATGACGGTCGAAGATAGCTCCTTGGCACAAAGCTGGCGAAAGAAGTAGCTCAACTTTGCTAGCACTAGCCAGACATGCTCAGGGACATAGCCTCGAACCATCGACAGAAGTATCCACTCAATCCATATGTGCCAGACATGCTCCAACCGTATCTCTTTCGAACGGGAGACGCCTAACTGGGATCAGCGACCGAAGACCATGATACGAATAGAGGGGTTATACCTAGGGTGCCGGTGAGGTCAGGCTAGCGGGGCTGTGGCGAGTCGGTGTAGTGGCGCCGCGACACGGTGCAGGCAGACCCGCAACGCTGACGAAGACAATCGGGGTCACCGAGGTCCCTCCGCCGGGGCCTCCTCCTGCATAAAAAGGCAATACATTAGTGACAATTGAAAATTTCGGCAGAACCTCCCCTGCACGGGGAGGTTTCAAAAACCAGCAAAAAAGATCGGCACGAAGGCCAACAACCACAAACAACAGCTCGATGGCCGAAAACCACATACAACAACTATTACTACTAACAAGGGCTCGATGGCCGACATCCATTGCATGATTTGAATAGAAAGGGAAGGGCGAACCTAGTGTGCTCGTCGACGGTGGGCGGAGTCGGGAGCGGGGCGCCGAGGGCACGGCACCACCGCTAACGAGGCATGGACAGCGGCCAGGGCTCGTCCTCCCTTCTCCTCTCCACCTCCCTTCTCCTTCTTCCTCCTCCCTTCTCCTCTCCTCCCTCCCTTCTTCCTTCTTCCTTCTTCCTCTTCCCTTCTCCCTTCTTCCTCCTCTTCTCTTCCTCCTCTTCTCCCCTTCCCTTCTCTCCCTCCTTCCCTGCTCCTCCTACCTCCCCTGCCCCCCACGGGCGTGGCCAGGAAGGACGCCTGGGACACTGGCCTTGTGCTGCTAAAAATGGCCGGTGGCACCACCACCACCACCTGGGAGGCCAAGGCGAGGGGCCGGCCGCTGGGAGTCCGGGCGGGCGCGACCTGGTGGGGGGGGGTGGCTGGCGGCGACGGGTGGGGTGGTCACAAAGCGAGGTCGGCGGAGGGCGTGGGCGTGGGTGCGGGCACACGCGGTCGCGAGGGCGGGGCTCGCCGGCGACGGCGATTCGCGGCGAGGGCGCGACAGCGACGGGGGTTTTTGGCATCCGACGTCACAACTTGCTCGAAACCTTCTCAAATTTTTACCACAGCCTCCACATGCGATAACACGACGCCTCGACAAGTTTCGTGATTTTCGGACTTCGTTTGCATTTTATATAATTTAAAATCACATTTATGGCAAGTACCTCGACATGTTACGTCAACGAGATGCTCGAGATTTCATGTGAGTTCCTGGATATGGCCTAAACATACCCTAAATATCATGAGTACCAATTTTTGGATAACCAAAGTCCATTATTCCATGTACCTGCAGTTCAAATTTGAAATATCCCAAAAAAATCGATGAAACGAAATAAACTAATGAAATATATAAAAAAAAGTCAAAATTGCTTCAAATTTTAAAATAGAGTTTGAAATACTGTCATTAGGGCCCCAGAAAAAAATTTAGGCCCAAAATCAAAAAAAAATTACCGAGTGCTATGGGGGGCACTCGGCAAAGTGGGCTTTGCCGAGTGCCGGCCCAAGAGGCACTCGGCCAAATATGATTTTCAAAAATAAAAAAAAAATTTGCCCAGTGCCTGGCGCTGACACTCGGCAAAATAAGTTTTAAAAAATTAAAAAAAAATTGCCGAGTGCCCAAGGCTTACACTTGACAAAATATGTTTTTAAAAAATAAAAAAAATTGCCGAGTGCCTGGGTGTGGCTCTCGGCAAAATAAGTTTTAAAAAATAAAAAAATTTGTCGAGTGCCATGGGCTGGCACTCAGCAAAATATGTTTTTAAAAAATAAAAAAAATTTGCCGAGTGCCTAGGGCTGGCACTCGGCAAAATAAGTTTTTAAAAATAAAAAAAAAATTGCCGAGTGCCCGCCGTTAGGCACTCGGCAAAATCTGACGGTAGGTGGCCGCCGTCACGGGCCGGCCACCTTTTGCCGAGTGCCGCGGCACTCGGCAAAGCCCAGTTTGCCGAGAGCCAGGCTTTACCGAGTGTCTGGCACTCGGCAAAGCCACCTTTGCCGAGTGCTTTATTTTGCCAAGTGCGGCACTCGGCAAAATATTGCTTTGCCAAGTGCCCTGATAAAAAGCACTCGGCAAAGTCTCAGGCACTCGACAAAGTCCAGTTTTCCAGTGGTGTATAAACTTTGACCACTTTTGGTTGTAACATTGGGGTTACTAATATTACTCTCCTTCATAATATTTTCTATGGTCTGCTCAGATTTGTGGTAAATAGGAGCACCGTGCCGTGCTGCAGTAAAATTAAAACCTGTTCCAGTTCCAGGGATGCCCATGCCTCTCGTTGGCTGGCAAACGAACGAGGGGGTTATATATAAGAGTGGTGGTGAAGTATCCTTCTGAATTGCTCGCTTCATCCTCTGTAGACTCAATCGCACAAGAACAACGTCCATGCACAAAATTAGAGGCAAATAGAGACTAGCTATAGAACTACTACAAGAGCATGCATGAGATTGGGATGCATCGGGAAATGCGAGTTTGCATCCGATGGCTGATCTTGTCGGGTGATTAGTACACCATTGGACTGACTGCAGTCCGTGTTCTCGGGTTATCAAAACAATCCTGCATTGTGACGTCGCCCATCAGAGACCCCATCACCGTACTGAACAGGGATTTCACCACGAGGGGCGCAGCGGCTGCAACGTTGTGGTTGCTCGCAAGATCGAGAATGGAGGAATCGTAGAGATTTTAGTCAGTGCCCCTGGCGGTATTGGCAAGATTCAGGCGTGCAATGGCCTGACTTCAGAGCCGTGGATCAGGATGGCTGCTCGAAGCATGGAGCCCTCCTAAGCCCCAGCTACAGGCGAACATCAGGCGAGCAAAGGAGAAGCTAACCGATCTTGGTGAAAAACGGTTAAGTCAATTTCTGACTCACGGTAGCACGCGTATCGCAATGGTTAATAAAAAATTTCATGATCGAAAGATGCTCATTTCCTTGCAAGTTTGGAAGGAGATGCATGAATTCTGGGAGTGTAAGGTTTGTAGACTCTTTTCCATTCTATGATATGCATGGGCACTGAATTGTACAGATTGTTCGTTCACGAGACATTGTGTACAGAAGCTGAAAACATAATCAGTTCTCAGGTGAAAAGAGAAGACTAGCTAATCATGTGAACTGGTCACTATGTATTTAAAGTTGAATATTCTAAGCCGTTAAAATGCTATAATGTGGTTACTCGTGAGACGCCACAAATGACTTGTCAAAAGTGATGGGTATTTGCGCATCACTTTTAGATTTAGCACTGAAAGTGATGGGAGTAGATTGAAGCATATCATCATTGAATATCCAAATAAAAAGAATGCCCATCATGTTTTGACTTACTAAATAGTAACGTACATATGCCTCACTAAATAACCTTCCTCCTCTAGATAGCAATAGCTTTACTACTTTATCTGTTTTAAAACAATACCTGGCTCATTATGGAAGAGTGTTTGACATACTTCTTGATCCGATTAGAAATAATTTGTAAATGATAACATTTATACAACTTTATATCACTGACAACTTAAAATCCTATTCATCTAAGGCTCCAGATTATCTAATATATAGGTCATAAATGCCTACGAGGCATTAACATTAACATTGCTTCCCTTTTTTCTAGGGCATGATAAAGTAGCCAGGCTATTGGTACCTAGAGGAGCGAGCTAGTGTTGAGGCACTATATGTGATGCTTCCGTGCCATATGGGCAGGATGGGGGAGGAGGGCAAGCGAGCATGAGGGAGATGGGTGAGGAGACGAGAAGGGCGAGGATGGGAGAAATGGGGGAGGTGACCAGGGTGCCGATCGAACTATGGTTCTGAGTCACTGGTGCACCAGAATCAATATATTTTCAGGTCTACGCACTAAGTAGATAAACGACATTTGATCCACTTCGAAATTTGGCTGTAGTCCTAGTATTTTTCGCGCCCGGGACTAGAGAAACCTTTAGTCCCGGTTGGTAACTCCAACCGGGACTAAAGGTCCCTACCCAACGGCTACTGCGGCAGGCTTTTGCTGCAGGATACCTTTAGTCCCTGTTGAAGCTCTAACCGGGACTAAAGGTTACCTTTTACTCCCGGTCGGTCCCTTCAACCGGGAGTAAAAGTCTACTCTCGGCTGGAGGCTCCGTCCGAGACTAGAAAGGGACCTTTAGTCCCAGTTGCTGTCTTCGACCGGGACTAAAAGTCTCCAACCAATCATGTGGATAGGCTGCGTGCGCCTCAACTGCACTTTCCTTTTAGAAATGCATGTTAGCTTTAGTCCCGGTTGTGCTCTTGTACCTGATGCCTCAACTGCACTTTCCTCTACATGCAACTAACAGTACATCTACATTAGCTTTAGTCCCGGTTGTGCTCTTGTGCGTGATGCCTCAACTGCACTTTCCTCTACATGCAACTAACAGTACATCTACATTAGCTTTAGTCCCGGTTGTGCTCTTGTACGTGATGCCTGCCGTCCATCCATCCGGGACTAAAGGCTCTGTTCGCTGTTAGAACCGGGACTAAAGGCTACATTAGCTTTAGTCCCGGTTGTTGTTAGCTTTAGTACATCTACATGCATGCACTTTTGAGTTTATTCAGCAACAAGCTTTAAACGCCCTGTTCGCTGTTAGAACCGGGACTAAAGGCTGCATTAGCTTTAGTCCCGGTTGCTGTCTCGATGGGCCGGCTCGACCAGAATGGAGCGGCCCAGTACGCAATATACTCGAATTGCTGGCCAGTCTCACCTATTAGCACCACCTCGCTTGCTCAGAAGAATGAAAGCTAACTTAAAAGCTTAGCTCTGGAGCCATGCAGCACGACTTTACTTGAACCGGATCTGTTCTATAGGATTGTACCGCTGCATCCTTGATACTTTAGTTTGTATAAAATGTTACGTATATTCTAGCAGCGTAGAATGCATATTCGAAAGACAAAACGAATCATCAATTGAAAATAGAATCAAAAAAAGAAAAAGAAAATAGAAAGTCCCGGTAGCAGCGTAGAATGCGAACGAATCATCAAAAGAAAAAGAAACCCGGTAACAACGTAGAATGCGAACGAATCATCAAAAGAAACAGAAACAAAACAAAGAAAATCTTTAGTCCCGGTTGGTATTACCAATCGGGACTAAAGGTCCAGCTCACGTAGCCGGGCCGAGAGGCCTCTTTAGCCCTGGTTGGTCTTACCAACTAAAGGTGGACCTTTAGTCCCGGGCGAGAAACCGGGACTAAAGGAGGAGCCCTTTAGTCCCGGATTCGTGCTCCCGGTTGGAAAACCGGGACTGAAGGGGTTTCCCAACCGGGAGTAAAGCCCGTTTCTGTACCAGTGCCATGTGCCGGGGAGGGGTGGCCGTGTCCACACGCCTGGGAGGATGGCACTGGACCTCTTTCCCCGTGGCGGCGTGGCCTGTGGCTGCCCAAGCACAGGCGACAACGGAGGCGAGTTCTCGTCCACCGGGCATCCTTCGCCAGAGAACGGGTGTCCACCAGCGGTGCCTTCACTTCCTGGGCGGCGCTGTCGACGGAGCATACGGGCATCCAAGCATCGTTGCTCCTGTTGTCTGGCTTGCGACGAGCGAGACAACGAGCTCATCCAGCATTGGGTGAACCCGCGCGGGAGGCGCCGTGGTGGCGCAAAGCTCCGACACCAGCGGATTTGGCACGGGGAAGCAGTGTGTAGTAGTAGGGGTAGCGGCGTTGTTGAGGACGTCGGCTGGCGCGCTGCAGCTAACGTCCCTCGCTGGTGTACTCTAGCGCTGCCAGTGTAGTTGTCAGGTTCCGATGGTGCCCCCCGCGGCACCCTGACTGTAAGTATTATCAAAGGAACTAGCCACTCTATTTACCTTGTGATCAAATTGAAAGCTCTCTAGGCATGGAGTAAGCATTATCGAAGGAACTAGCCACTACATTTACCTTGTGATCAAAAGCTTCTAGACATGGTGCACCATGGTGTATGCCAACACTGAAAGACACCAGCGACATCCTGCCCAAGTTGAAAGAGATTAGATGGATTTTTTTCCTTTCGTTTGGACAGCCTGTCTAATAGGATAATCTGTTGGGTTTCTGCTGGGCTGTTCTTTTGCTCGTGCCCCACCTCAATATTAGCGGCCCGGCCTATTGCTCACTAGGTAGCCTGTAATCAGGTCGAATTTCTTGTACGATGCGGCTCGTCCCTTTCCTTTCCCAAGACCTGTCGCCGTCGGTAATATAAGGGTATTGGTGAATTCACAAAGCAGCACGCGTCCGACCGATCCCTCCGGTAATCCACGCCACTTCCATGGAGCTGAGCCTAAGCGGCGGCGAGGTCGCCGCGAAGCGCGCTTCGTCCGCCACCGGGGAGGACAGAATCAGCGCGCTCCCGGACGAACTTCTGCTCATCATCCTCCTCTTCGTCAACAACGCCGCAGACGCAGCTCGGACCAGCGTCCTCTCCCGACGCTGGCGCCCCGTGTGGACGCTCCTCCCGGATCTCCGCGTCACGTTCTTCCCCGAGCCCGTCAGCTTCCGCCGCGCCCTCACTGAGAGTCAACTCCGCCTCCACTGCCTCGTCCTCGAGGGCGACCGCGCCACAGTTGAGTCCCTGGCAATCTGGCTCCCCGCCGCCGTGCGCCTCCTCTCCGGCGGCACCCTGGTCCTCCTGAACCATGCGCCGGATCCGGAAGGGATGCCGGCAACGTCGAGGGTGTTGAAGAGGGAGGAGAAAGAAAGGTTCTTTGAGATGCCCTGCTTTGAGAACGTTGCCAAGATCTTGCTCGACCTAGGGTTTCTGCGCGCCTTTGTGCCATTCGCCGGCGTATTCGCCCAGCTCACCATCCTCCACCTCGAACGCGTGTGGTTCAACGGCGTGTGCCTGCTCGGCGACGCCGTCTCCTCGCCCAAGTCGCGTTGGCGTTGCCCCTGCTTGCAGGTCCTCAAGATCCGTAACGCCCGTGGTCTGTCCGATCTCTTCATAAATTCAGAATCTCTCCTGGAAGTGGAGCTCAGCAACCTTGATAGCTTGTGGGAGCTCCGGATAGAGGCGGCGGTGCTCAAGATATTAACTGTGGTCAACTGCTTCTTCTTCTGCTTTCGTGCTACTGTTTCAGCCCCTCAGCTTGTGTTTCTCGAATGGAGTGATTCGAAGGGTCAGTGCTCTGTCGAGCTTGGCCAGATGCCACATCTCCGGTCCATTGGGGAGTTGTCATATTTTGTATATGGAGTCCAAGGACCAAATGGCCCTCCGAACAACTCAGCTTGTATGAAGCTCTTGCAGCCCTTTAAGGCCATCGAATATCTTGCTCTGACACTTGCCATTCTGAGGGTGAGTGCACTTCCTCTTTTATCTGGAACCAACTATATTTGCAAAACAGAGTGATATGCTAGTCTGCAGTTCACTTCCTCTTTTATCTGGAACCAACTGTACATTAATTTGGACATTATCACTAATATTTGAGCAGAGTAGTCGCCATCATGAAAGTACTTCAGAATTGTTTGATAATAAATGACAGTACTTCGGTGATACTTAAGAAAAAAATGATTCTCTCTAACATTGGAACTATTGATCTAGTAGAGTAAGACATGTTGCATTTGATTCTTTGGTAAAAAAAAATGCAGCATATATGGGGAAATAAATAATATATATTTGACAATTCGCATCAGGATTTGTCTTCTGTTTTGCTTTGCTCAAGTACCTTCAACACTGCTGAGCACACTCAAATTGCACTCTTTTTCAACATGTCCTCCTGCCGATAAATGATATTCAAACTATTTTCTAGAGAATTTTAATTTGTTAAGCATCTTGTAATGAACAGGTACGGTTCTGTGTGAGTAATAAGTTACCTTATACCACTACTGTTTCCTTGGTGCTAACTACAAACAATGATGGCCATGTTTTTAATCCTATTTTGGTAGTTTTCTAACCGCCGCCGCCGACGCCCAGCTTTACAAACTCCGTTGGACGTGTACAGTATCAAGTACCTAAGTTTTTGGAGTTAAACGATGGCTATTATTTTTTCTGTACGGTCCCTGCTCAATTTAGATGCAAGCTCCACCACTGCTTACAAAAGAACTATATATGGTGCTGAGCTAAGACTTTGCCAATATTTCGTCTAGGCTGTGATCTAAAATCATCCATGCCTTTTGATAGCACTAATCAAACGTTGTGCTAACCGAGATGGTCAAAATAGAAATAGTTTTGAAGATGGTTTATTTTTTACTCCTTTTAGAAATATTTCACAGTACTAATATGTTTTGTCTCTTTGCAACATTCTAATATGATCCCCTTTTATTTTTCTTTGAACCCACAGGATCTAAGCAACTGTCAATACTTGATGGAAGACATGAAAGTGCTGCCTAACCCTGCAATTCTGTACCTAAATGTACATGCAAGTGGGCATTCCTTCGGGGCCAGCTCTTTCCATGTTCTCAGGAGGTGTCTTGGAATAAAAAAGCTGGTGTTGGTATTATTAGACAATGTTACTGCAGAGGTAAAGTTATCTGTTTTTATCTGACATTCTCTCTACTTGCAATGTAAAAAAGTTAGCATTTTGGACATGGACGCAGCAACCATAACACAAATCTGAGTATCTGACGATTCATTTATAATATAATACATGCCTATTGCCTACTTAAACTATGGGTATTATGAAAGTATTTTCTGATACAAATCTAAGGTAGTAGTCGACCATATGATTGGTTGACTGCACACTACATGCAATAAGTAACATGTCACATTTGTGGTGTAGCAAGGAGTCGTAATGATAAGAAATATGCTCTTGCAGTTCCTGCGATATGCCCCTGGTTCATACAAATCTAAGGTAGTAGTCGAACATATGATTGGACCGATGAGTTGTTAGTTGCTCTAGGCACTCGTTTCATACTTGTTTGTTTCAAAGATTAACTGTGCCAAGTATGGTATATGTTTCTCCTTATCAAAACACTATTCTAGTGCCTGGGTGGAGATGTGCGTCATTTTTTAGTTGGTCGGTCTGTTTGAAATATATGGCAGTGGACAGCAAGTTGATGGAGTTTTCGCAGGGTAGGCCCAGTCGTGATAACAATACAGTAACAGTTGAGAAATTGTAAGATTTTTTCGTAAGTCGGTCCGTTCCATTTGATATAGCCTTGGTGACTATATGGTCTATTGTTAGAAACATGGCTCATGGTTCTTTAAAATATAACGTACATTGCACAAATTTGGTTTACCATAATTTTGATGTGTTGTTGATGTCTTGTTGACACATCTCTAAACATTCACTCAATCTGTTCCTCTCCTTTTATTCCAGACAACATTATCTGTTAATATTACAATGCTGTTGTGTCAGGCAAAAACTCCATGCCTACCAGGTTGTGTTTGTGATGAACAATCAAACTGGAAAACCGAGGAACTTTTGTTGATTAACCTTCAAGAAATTGAAATCGAACTGTTGAGAGGATCCGAACACGAAGTTTCTTTTGTGAAGCGACTCTTTAATTGGGCAACAGCACTGAACAAGATGACAGTAACTTTGAGCTCATCAACAACTGAAAGCAAGGCCCAGGAGTTGTTCGAGAGGTTCAAAAGCGTCTCTAAGCCAGAAGTATGCATAAAATTGATGTATCATAACCATAAGAAGGTGTTATATGCAACATGAAGTGTATCAGAACCTTAATCTTCTGTTTGTGGGATAACCATATGGAAGGAATGTGCATAAAAATATTCATGTATCAACATTTTTGTAATTTATTTTTGGTATCATCCGTGGTGGATACGATATGACAATGCCAGCAGATCTTGAAAAAAGCTAGATCCATTGTGCTCTATTCTGATCAATCAATGTTTTGTTTTTACAACTCAAAATCTATTATATTTTCAAGATAGAGGTAATATTCTCTAGTTTAGCCATTTTTCTTTCCCATGTTTCCATGATTTTTTGGGGAGTTGAGCACTTTAGACTTTGAGCTCCGATTAGGTCACAAGGAAATGAAAACCACTGGTGGGTGTCGAAAACATTGCTTTATTGCATTGGTCGTGTCATCTGTGTTATGATGACAGGTTGTGTTATTCGTACAGGCTGTGTTATGATGCATGACAGGCTGTGTTATGGTGAACTTTGTAAGGCAGCCTATGACATCATTTCCATGCATCCTCACCGTGTATGAAAGCCAAACACATACAAAATGTCATCTCTTGAATATGGCTGTGTCGGATGTCCTGTGTTCGCTCACCACTTCTCCATCCCCATGCGTTAGTTGATGGAAATTCGTGACCACTCTCCTACTCACTTGCTCTTGTCTTTCTACTCATCATAGCCACGACCATGACCTCCTACCGAGTCACGTGTTCTTGCTATCAGAGGTTGTTCTTCCCTTTGGACCTCTCGTCGCTTGAGAAGGTCTTCATGTGCCTTTAGCGACCCAATGTCCTCCTCCATGGACATTTTGTCGATGAAATGATGTTGACAAACTTAGTGGAGACGGCTCACAGTAGCTTCTTCACAATGTACATTTCGTCCATCGCTTCACCAAGTTCATGAATGCTATAGCTGTGTCATGCCATGCCGTGTCACCGTGCCTGCTCCTCGGCCAAGGTACCATAGTACGTATCAGTGTTTAACCATGTCATGCCGTCATTTTTGCTATGATCAGCAAGTTGTTCATGTACGTGTCCGCTATTGTTGCGAGTAGTAATATTACACACATGCAGATACATATCGTCATAAATTTGCTATGGTTTCTCTGGATTAAATTAAGCATGAATTTGCCTAATTTCCTAACACTTACAACATACGTCTGAAAGCAGATGAAATACTTAAAACATGTATGTGAAACACTTGAAAAACATCAGAAAGTAACTTAAAAAATATTGTAAAACATACGCAACATCTAGATAAAACACTTGCAATATATGTGTGAAACATATGGAACATCCAAATATATAAACACACTTGCAACATACACCTGAAAAAACAGATGAAACATTGGGAACAGAGGCTTGCAACATACATGTACAACCATTGAAACATCCCAGTATACTTTTGCAATATCTGCATTAAATGTTTGCAATATACCTCTGAAACATTCAAAACATATGCTTGCAACATGCGTTTTTCACCTTCTTTCATACGACGCAACGCAGAGTGGGGAATGGGCAGGCATAGGGCAGCGTCGTCGCGGCCCCCCTTCTAGAGGCGAGCGGAGGGGGTGGTGGCGACAGGCGGCTGGCGAGCTTTGGCTGTGCCACGGGCTGCCGCTGTCGCAAGCGGGCGGAGAGGGAGGTAGGGACAGGCCAGCAATGGGTGCAGGTCGCTGGCGGGTTGTGGCTGGGAGGAAGGGGTCAGCCACAGGCACAGGCGGCTGCCGGCGAGCTCTGGCCGGGCAGGGGCAGGAAGGAGCTGGCAGGAAGCTCTGGCCGGGCTGGTGACCGGAAGAAGGAGCTGGCTGCGAGCACTGGCCGGTGGAGGCGCTGCTGGGGATGGTGCAGGATATGGAGGTGCCATGCTGTGGGGCAGCGGGGGATGGCGCGATATGGAGGTGCCATGGGAAGTGAGACGAGCGAAGGTCTACTTGTGGGGAGTTTTTTTTTTCGATAGCGCGTCCGGATGGAGCAGATGTCCGTGACCAAGCACCCAAGCATTATTGTTCGCCAATTCCTTGGAGGCGAATAGCTCCCGAATCGCGTTGCGTGGCTGGCTTTGAGAACTTCACTGTAGACGGCGTCATAGCTGGTCCGCGAGGAGCAGGTCGCTGGGGTCTCGCCCAACAGCATGCCCATGCGACGCAGCTGGAGCACCTCGCCGTGCTTGGAGGCTAGCACGTGTGCGAGTCCGAGTTGGACGGCGATACGCTTGCTCTGCAGTGCGGTAGCTCCGTGTGGCCTTGGCTCGTGGCCTGCGTCTTCCTGGGCTTGAGGGGCGTGGGGGCCTTGACCAATACAGCCGCAGTGAAGGCCTTAAGCCTCCTGTTCTGCTCGCACGTCGACACATGGGAATTAGTTACGCTGCTCCGGCGCCTGGACCAACGTTGGGGCCAGTGACTTAATGGCGTAATCCCCTCCGTAGCTGGGGACCAAACGTGCTTTGAGGTGTGGACTGCGGCCCCGCTGCCTGCGCGCACGAGATGCCGATCTTGTCTACCATGGGATCCTGGCTCCGTTCTGCCCCAGTTGGTGAGTCCCGCGTCTGGACGCAGCGGCATCCGGCATCCCCAACGGGTCACCCCACGACAAGCTTCACCTTCCACGGCCTCTTCCAACAGGCTTCATGGGGGAGGATGTCGCTTTCCTTCGAGTGTGATTTGAACGTTGGTATACAACCGGCAGGGCAGCCCTGCAGCTGGGCTGGCCCCCTACAGGGGGAATCTCTGCCTTTTCTTTTTCTGGCAACTGCCGCTAACGTTGTCATGGGAGGCATGGCTGTTCGTGGCCTCACGCTTGTCCGTAGCACTGCCGGTACGTACGGCTGAGTCTCCGCAGCTATCATATGGGGCAGCAGCGAGGCAACGGAAGACGCTTGACAAGGGAGTATTTGGATCATTTAGTCACTGTCACATCGGACGTTCAGTAATTAAGAGGACTAAACATGAGCTAATTATAAAACTTATTGTACAGATGGAGACTAAATTGCGAGACGAATCTATTAAGCCTAATTAATCTAGCATTAGGACATGTTTACTCTAGCACCACATTGTCAAATCATGGACTAATTAGGTTTAATAAATTCGTCTATGTTTTGTAAATTATCTCCATCTATGCAATTAGTTTTATAATTTGTCTATATTTAGTGTTTAAACATCTTATGGGACAGAATTAGTCAGCAGGTCTCAACGTCTTCACGTGTCAGGGACAGGCACAACAACCACAGCAGCCACCACCGCGTCGGCCTTTCTCTGTGGAATACCAGAGACTCGGAGGTGGAGGTCATTTGAGCCGTTTGTTTTTTGACTGTCAATACCAGAAACTATTCCTTGAAAGTTTTCCGTCGTGGAAGGATGACTTTCCGTGACAGTTGTTCTTGACGGCTGATCCCTGACGGTTGCCGTCAGGAATACCCTTCCCTGACGGTTTCAGGCACTTTCCGTGACGGTTCTGACCGCCAGGAAAAAAACTGGCTAGGGTAGTGCGCCAAATGAATGTCCTTTCAGCGGCTATGTCCGGCTAAATACATTATACTTCTATTATCTCATTTTAGCGTCTTCAGGCTAGGATTGTTTAGCACCAAAAGTTAGTTCTCCTAGCTGTTTCCTTCTCCAGCAACTATCTTTGACTATATCACCCACTATAACCGGAGTATTAAGGCAAATTTAAGTGGACAAGAGAAAAGCATTCTCCAGCTCCTAATTACCAGAGAAGACGAGGTACGGCTCCAAGCCTAGAGAGCAGAGCTATAGAAAAGGAAATAATGGCAGAATTTGTTGGCCTACATATAGTGGCACGAATTGAAACAAAGAACAGGTTCACGTGAATAGAGGTTGCACTAAACTGGCCAGCCTCAATACCATGACAACTACCTGATGGAAAAGTAATCTCAGTCCCATGGATGGGTAGGGGCCAACGCCCTAACCATTCCTATGGCCGACTGACTCAGGGCAGTACGAGACCCGCACGTGCCACGATAGGAGGCACCCAACTTACCGAGGGTTTTTTTTTTACTGAAAACAGTAGGGGTGAGAGCCCCTACTGTGATTTATTGCAAAAACTAAATGGTCCGAGTACAAAATCATGAAACAAAAAAGGTTACAAAGAAGATAAGAAGAACTACACATAAGCTTCTAGCCATGAATCAATTGCAGGATGGAATTTGCTCTTACTGAGGTTTGTGATACCTCATCACACAATGCCTATTAAACGATGGCTCCCACTCCAAGGTACCAAGTTAAGCTAAGAGGATCATGTTGACATGACCAAGATAAAAAAAAATATGTTTACAAGATGTATTAGAATAGAAGCAAGACATACAGGAGGGCTGCGCAGCAAGCATCAGATTTTACAACAAACAGAGTTATACAGTTTGAGAGCCATCAGCGAACCAATACAGTCAAGCTAGGGAGCCAGCTAGCCGATCTTATTTCAGATCACATGACCACAAATCATTTGCTGATAAAGGAAACCATGGTCCCATTCCCAGTGCAACAAATGCAACACATATGCAATGTATCATTATCAATGCATAATCATGCATGGCCACCTGGTTGAGGTCCCGGGGCTGGGTCAATTAGGTGTTTTGCGTTCGCCACAAGGTCGGGCAGAGGAACGCCACTCTCGGAAACCACCCCTACATTTCCAAAGAAGATCCTGTACTTTTCCACTTTGGACGGGGGTAATCTCTCTATCTTGGACATCAAGTCGATCATCCCTTTTTCTCTCAAGATGGTTGCATAGCTAGAACACAATTTGGTGATAGAGATTGCCATCTCAATGGTGACCCTTCTCATCCTTGGGTATTCTGGATTTGGTATCATATTTCCTTTGAGTGCACCCACCATCTTGTCAACAATTGCTTCTCTATCATGAATATCTAATTGAATACCTTGGACATTACATATTTGCGAAGCAAGACCAATTAGAACCTCCAAATGTTTGCCTTCTGTAGACTTTATTGTATCCATCACCTGCATAGTGTGCTAGAAAAGTCAGGTAACTCCAACATACTTCTTGGCTATTTTTTCGAACAATACATCACGACTATTCCGTGATGCATATGAAACCAAACACATGTGCATGATGAACAACCCTTAATATATAACAAATTTATAAGGTCCTTCAAAAGCTATCGGGAGTACCATATCAATTTCATTTGGTTAGGATTGGAACCTGGTCATCTAAATTCATTTTTTCGACTTTCCACATGTGCTTTCATTTTTCTAAATTTATTCTATGATTTATTGATGCTATTCATTCAGTGGTGGTAGAAAATGTGACCGTAGGGTGTGTAGGAGTAATTGAGTTTAGAGGGATGAGCGCACATGTTGGTTTCTGCGTGTTTGTATATATAGTAAATTTGCAAAAAACAAAACTACAGATCATAACTTATGAAGAGCTTGTTTGGATCCTTGTGGTCAAACCTACACTCAGGTTCAAGGCTTCAACTCAATGTAGGGGACTTGTATTCATTTTGGATTTATTCCAGAATTTGATGGCGCTATTCTTTCAATGTTTAGTGACTTACCCATCGATAAGGATGCATTTCAGAGATGCTCATATGGGTGGAGTGCGTATGCATACATTGACTATGTTGACAGGGGTGAGTGTCCACGCATGTATGTAATCATCTATGTCTTTTTTGGGGGGAATTTATCTAATCATCTTTATGTCAATACTATATTTGCTAAAAAAATTTGCAAACACCCAAATTTATGACCGAATCACTGGTAGAGAACAGAGCTTTACTCCCGGTGGGGAACCCCCTCTAGTCTCGGTTCCCCACCCAGGAGCAAGCATCCGGGACTAAAGGGGGTCCTTTAGTCCCGGGTCAAGAACCGGGACTAAAGGGGGACCTTTAGTCCCGGTGGGTAACACCAACCGGGACTGAAGGTGCCTCCTGACATGCCACGAGGCCGGCACCCTTTAGTCCCGGTTGGTAATACGAACCGGGACTAAAGGTTTTTTTTTTCTTTTCATTTTTTTTTGTTTTCTTTTCAAAATAGGTTTTCGAAGTCGTATTGTACGCTGCTAATAATACATTTATACGTGCGTATAGTATGTTTCGGTTCAAGCACAATGAACGTATTAAATGACACAATTCAAGCATAGAAATATATATATATATATATATATATATATATATATATATATATATATATATATATATATATATATATATATATATATATGCATGCATCATATATATATTTACATGCATGCATGCATATGTGTATTTTACATTATATTATTTCATGTGCATATATTACAAAAGATTGCATTACAGTTGTTGTGATATAACAAGTTTCCTCTCATCCTCTAGCTTGGCTTCCATGGCAGTGTTGGGTCGAAGTAGAACTCGCCCTTGGAATCGATGACCTGGTCATTAAAAAATCCGGCTATAGACTCTTGAATTGCTTTTATTTGGTCATCCTCTATCATATCTTGGTAGTCTTGTTGTGGTTTTCTCATCGAGTCATAGATTATTAAGTGACTTTTCACCAGATCGATGTCCATCAATATCCAGTGATTGCTGCATGTGTTTATAGGATATAACGCATAACACTCATTAATTAACTAAAATCAACATATGAGCCATTAAGGATGGTCAACATTATTAACACTCACTTGAAGTTGTAGGGAAAGAGTATATCCTTCTTGTGGCGTTGGTTCGCTAAGAAGTTCATGAGGTTACTCTTTGACTCAGACTTCTAATTAGGCTTTGGAGTAACTGGGTCTTTGAATACTATATGGGGATCAACAAAACCAATTTCATTGTAGCCTTCCTTTCTGTGCTCTGTCATTGTAAATCTGCATATATATAGTACTTGTTAGGATAATTTATATGCATATACACACATATGATGAGTTTAATAATAGATCGAAAGAATTATTACTTAAAGGCAATAGCAGCTAATGATAACTTTGTCCAGAGAGGTCAGGTGGCATAGTTGATGAAATTCTGCAAAGTCAACATACATAACATCATCGCCACGGAACCAATATTCGTCTCTAATTCTGACACCAACGCAGAAGTCTCCATCGGTAGACGCTTGCATGTACCACTAGTTTAGCAGGTACATTTGCGTCCCTAGATCACCTAAGGCTTGAGGGTTGTATAGAGTCTGGCCTAGTACAAATTTTTTCTTCTAAATATCAACCTCCGCCACACTCTCAATGTTTCCATCACCAAACATCTGGTAAAGGTCGAGACCAGTCTCTTCAATAAATTCACCAAGGTGATCCAAATCGACATCCGGAGGTATGTTTGCCTGATGCATTAATCCTAAATTCGAACCATATTCATTACCAACAACTAGCGGGGGGACTGATTGGTGCGATTGTTGTTCGAGTTGTGCAACTCATTTACCTGCCCTCTTCTTTTTCTGTGCCGCCTCAATTGACTTGGTGAGAGTGCGGTCATAGTCTGTTAATGTTGCTTTGGACGGCTTACGAGATTCCCGCTGTTGTTGCTGGTAAGAAGCCACCTTTTTTCTTAGAATATCTAGAGCTACGAAGAAGTACGGTTTCTCCGGGTTTCTCCTTGCTTCTTGATCCTTTTTAAGTTTGTCATAGAATCTAGACATATCTTTTTTATATGCATTAGTTACTTCTACCTTCTCTTCAGATATTATTTTGGGAATAGCCCTTGGTTTCACGGTGGCTTTCTTTACCGGCGGGGACTGGTTCTTCGTTTGCGGGGCTGGCCTCTTGCTAGTACTTGGCTTCTTGGTAGGCGGGGGCGGGGGAGTGAAAGGTCCTTGTTTGGTTTTGGTAATTGAGTGACAACCTAGGTGGACTAATTGTGTTTATGTGAGATACACAGATGATTAGTCCACAGATACATGTGTATGAGCAACATATGCCATGGAGGTGAAAATGGCTTGGAGATGTTGCAAAGCTCACACATGTGATGATGAAGGAGCTTATTGCACATGAGACATGACATTGAGTCATGTGATCAAGGTGGAGAAGATCAAGACAAGACTTGGCTTGATGGACTGGTTGCAAGCGTGAAGGGCAAGTCAAAGGCTTTGGAGTGATGGACCGCGTGGCGGTGAAGCTTGAGCAAGACTTGGCGCCGATGGACGATAGCAACGGTGAAGAGCAAGTAGAGTCAAGATCGATGAACCAATATGATCATGTGATGATATGAAGTGGATCATATCATTATTGATCGTGTTGGTGCATGTGTTGCATCGACATTGAAGGAGATGGAATGGAATGCGCAAGGCAAAGGTATAACCTAGGGCATTTCATTTCACCGGTCATAGGTGTGTAGAGAAGTTTATGACCGGGTTTAGGATAGATGGCCGTACTATCAAGAGGGGCAAACTTGTTTGCATATCGGTCATCTAGTGCCACTCGAGTGATCTAACTTTGCATTGTCGCTAGGATCGAGTGGCGTGGCAAGTTGAGTGGCTAACATCCTTTGAGAAATGATTGTGAAAATGCTAACACACATACACATGGTGGTGTACACTTGGTGGTGTTGGCACATTTACAAAGGAGGTGGTGTTTGCAGGGGTGAGATGGGTTTGGGTCCCTCTCTCCCTCCCGCCGAGCTTGCTCGGCGGGATTCGACGCTTTTGGGAAAATAGAATGCCTATTTTCTATTGCGCCGGATGTAAGTTCTTGTGGTTAGCACATTGGAGCAAGGGTGATGAAGTTAGAAGTGAAAACGAGTTAGTCGCGAAGATGCTGGCGTCGGTCAACTGACCGGACGCTGGATCTGAATGCACCGGACGCTGGCAGGCTGCGTCCGGTCAGGCTAACGTACGATGACGCAGAAGCTGGAGTGTGACCGGACGCTGGCTGCGTCCGATCAAGTGTGACCGGACGCGTCCGGTCGAGGTCGGTACCTTACTGGAAACGACCGGACGCTGGGGGTTCAGCGTCCGGTCAGTTGATAGCTGTTGCGTCCGGTCAAGTCAAGTGACCATTGGAACCGGGGCACGTGGCCGTCTGTGGGCGACCGGACGCTGAGGTCCAACGTCCGGTCAACACGACCGGAGCGTCCGGTCGGCCCGACCGTTGCCCAGTGAAGGGGTAACGGCTAGTTTAGCCCTTGGGGCTATAAATAGAAGTGGCCCTCGGCCATGGCTGGTGCTGAGCACCTCAAGGGACTTAGTGTCCATGCTTGTGAGTGCTTGGGAGCCCTCCATCACACACATACTTGATAGCGATCATTCGATTGTGTGAGTGAGCGATTCTAGTGCGATTGCATTGTGAGGTTGCATCGAGTGGCACTAGGTGGTCGTGTTGCAAGCCGGTGGTGCTTGTTACTCTTGGAGGTTGCCACCTCCTAGACATCTTGGTGGTGGTCTCCGTCGAAGCGCGCAAGAAGCTTGTGCGGCGCTCCGGAGAAGTGCTTGTGAGGGGTACTTGTGCTCGCCCCGTGGGAGTCACGAAGAGCAACTTTAGTAAAGCGTGTCATTGAGCTACCCTCACTCAAGGGGTAGGTTCTTGCGGTGCCCGATGTGCGGGTTTAGCGGGTGATGCTAATTAGCCGCCGAACCACCAAGTGAGCGGTCGACACAACGGGGACTAGCGTGTTGGCAAACACGTGAACCTCGGGAGAAAAATCATCGTGTCAACCTTGTTCTTCCCGTTGGTTTGCATCCCCATTACACAAGCTTGCAATTACTTATATATATATCTTAAGCTTGTGTAGTTGCTCTTGTAATTAGATAGCTTGTGTAGCTAGCTAATTACCTTCTTGCTTGTGTAGCATAGAAGTAGCTCCCTTGCGTGGCTAATTTGGTTTTAGTAACCTTGTTAGTCACATTGCTTAGTTTGTGTAGCTAAGTATTTACGCTCTCTAATTAGGCGTTGGTTGCCTTGTTATTGAGCATTGCTAGTGAGCTTAGTTATCTTTGTGCCTTTGCTTACTAGCATGTGTAGGAGCTCCCTTGTTACTTAAAGTACTAGTGGCATAGGTTTGTGTGACCTTGCTCCTAGAATTGTTTAGGAGAGCTCTAGCTAGCCCGGCACCTTAGTTGCTTTATTAGTATCTTTGCAAGGTGCTAGTGAACATATATAGAGGGGTGTAGTCTTGGCTAGACCGATTGTTTTAATTTCGCATTTATATTGGTTAGCCGACGCGATTAATTTTAGAAAAGACTATTCACCCCCCCTCTAGTCCACCATCTCGACCTTTCAGGGAGGCGTTGGAGACCTCCTTGGAGGTGGTGGCATCGGCGTTGGAGACCTCCTTGGAGATGGTGTGGATGCAGCCTCGCCTTCCAACACATTGTCATCGTACAGAGCACTATGATGATCTGTCGATTGAACAATTGGATTTAGGTTGGGGGAGGATCTGCTACAAAAAGAGGAATGACATATTATTATGAGCAGATTGTTAATTATTTAAGTCAATATAAATTAATGATGTAGTGTTTTCATCCGCACCTATGGTGAGGTAGTTCAGGAGGAGGTGGAGGCGACATCCCGGGAATGATGATGTAGCGCTTGCGCCATAGAATGAATGTCTTCTCTGCTTCTCCTAGAGTCTTCTCACCATCATCTCTAGGAATGTCAAGAGGCAAATCACTAAAACCTTTTTCAGCTTTATCTACCGAGATGGTAGCATATCCTTCTTAGATTATATTCCCATGAATCCTTGGTGTCTTGGTTCGGTCGATAGGATTAACAAGACCGATAACCACCTTGATTGTGGAATTCCCCTTCGGAATGTGTAGCTCACACGATGTACAAGGTTCAGTGACGTCATCCACAGGGAAGCGTAGTCCTGTGTCCCCTTGATTTGGTATCTCTGTGGAAGCGTAGCTGCTTTTCAACTGGGCAGATTGGCTAATGTTGATTCCTGGCTCTGATGCCTACTTGCTTGCACTCACTACTATTTGCACTTGCCTTCTGATTTTCTCCTGCATTCTCGCTTCAAGGTTTTTTCCCCGCTCCTATGCTTCACGCACCGCTTCCTCCAACCTCTGGATCCGCTGTGCCACTTCTTCCTTCTTTCTCTAGTGGCTTCTGTAGGAAGGTCCGTCCTGAGGGAATCCATGCTCCCATGAGACACTTCCTTTGCCTCTAGTTCGGCCATCGTGTTCAAAAGTCCCGATGGCGTATGTCAGTTCATTCTTCTCTCTGTTGGGCCTGAACGCACCACTAGCAGTAGCTCTCTGAGCATAAAACAATTTTTCTGCTGCTTCTTGCAGTCTTGCGCCATAAACGCACTTCCCCTGTCTCCTGGTCCAGTGTTCCCCCATGAGCGAAAAACCAATTCTTTGCACGCCCCTCCCCACTCGAGTGATTCTAGTGTGATACCCTTGGCAAGAAGGTATGCTTCCATTTTGTTCCACTTCTTAATGGCAGTCGGGTAGCCACCTGATCCCAAGTTATGGTGGTATGTCTTCTGTTGGGCATTACGTTGGTTCTTTATTACCCGACTCACACCCTCTTCCGACGTCTTGTACTGTACAAACTCATCCCAATAGGGCCTCTGCTTTGAGATCGGGCCTGGAACAGTGAAATCTGGTGCTATGTTCTTCTTGACATACGTCGTGTATAGGTGTTTCTTCCAAGTCTAAAACTAGGTGGCCATCTTCTTCATTGCCCAATCCCTAACTCGCTCCTTCAATTCATCACCATCTATTATATCATCATAACCATCTGTTTGGAGCGTGAAATGTACCAAGACATCTTTCCAAATTAACGTCTTGTCACGATCAGAGACAAAACTGATATGAGGAGCATTGGTCTTCTTCTTCCATTCGCGGGTACTGATCGGGAGCCGGTCCCGTACAAGGTAACCATAGTGGTGCACGAATTTCATTTTATTTGCCCCCCCCCCCGGTTCGCCTGTATCCACATTGAACTCCGAGATGATGAAGCGGCCCTCCAATGGCTTTTTGGGACCTCGAACATTTTTACTCTTCGTTGTAGTTGTTGATGTCGATCCAGAGGGCTACAAAACATAAACATTATTTTTAATGTCATGAGCACACATAAGACATATGATAATATATATAGCTAATAATAAAAAATATATACTTGGTCAATATGTTGTTGCTCATTTTGTTCAAGAGCTGGCATCTTGACTCCGTCATCTGCATCCTCTTGCACGTTATTTTAGCACCATCATCGCCGGCAACTTGAGTGCAAGTGTTGATCAAATTCATCATCAACTCCTCCTCATCCATGTTTCTCGGGTCGGCCATCTAGCTTCAAAAAACAAAACCAATATACAGTACGTCAAATCTTTGCTTACATGCGTAAAATCTACGAACAATATGCATTATTAAATGTTGCCCCTCGGTCACGGACGCAATTCGCCACACTAGGGTGAACTGCGTTGGTACTAGGGCGAATTAGGGCTATACATAAACGGCCAAGGGCGAATTGCGTCGGTGACTAGGGCGAACCACGTCGGTGACATCAACAACGCGGTTCGCCCTAGTCACCGACGCAATTCGCCCTAGTGTGATTGTTTAGCGTTAACGATAACGATAATACGAATGTTGATCGACTAGGTCATGAGAGAGGGCGATGTGACGAGAGTGGTGGTGCTCCGCTCCGCCGTATATATGTTTGTACACATGGGTGAACGAGGGCGGCGGTGCTCTGCCGTATAAACCCTAAACCCTAGGGCGAACGAGGGCGGCGGTGCTCCGCCATATAAACCCTAAACCCTAGGGTGAACGAGGGCGGCGGTGCTCCACTGTATAAACCCTAAACCCTAGGATGAACGAGGGCGGTGGTGCTCCGCCGTATACATAGAAACGCATGGGCGAACGAGGGCGACGGTGCTCCACGACGTATATATACATGCATATGAATACAAATGACGAAAACATATGGATCGCGATCGAGGACAAGGACGTACGGCAAGACAAGCAGCGTGGTCTCGACGTCGGCGCAGAGTGGGCCGGGGCGGTGGTCGGCGCGGTGGCCGGCGTGCTGACGACGACGACGTGAGGCGGGCTAGGGCGGTGTCGGTGCGGTGGAGGGCGTCGGCGGCGGGGCCGGGGCTGTGATCAAAAGGAGTATATTATATATCATGCATGCATGTCCACATGTTTTTTTTTCTTTTTGCAAAACACAGTACAAACATCAATATATAGCATTGCAAACTCTACTTTGAAAAGCAATTCAATTGCCTTGATTTACTATTTGAGAACATTTTATGAACAACCGGCAAAAAAATAAAAAAAATTGCACAACATCACCGTCAATCCTCTACTCGTTTTCCTCTGCTCTCCTTCACCAGACTTGCGCCACTAGCGTCGGCCATCCCCCCATTCCCGGCCACGAAACTCCATAGCCACGGGCAAGCCACGGCACCGCGCCATCATCCTCGCCACGGCCATGCGACCCCGCCATGCCCATACTGCGACTGGCCGCTGAATGGCGAAACCCTAGGCACTAGGAGAGAGAAAGCCGAGAGAACTCACCTCACGAATACGGAGGTAGATCGACGGGGTCGCGCGGGCGCGTGGTGGAGGCCCGCACGGGCGCGTGCGGTGGAGGGCCACACGAGGTCGTCGGCGGCCGCACGAGGCGAGGCGCGGGCTCTGGTGTCACGGCGGCGGGCTTATGCGCAGGGGAAGACAAATCGGCGGTGGAGCGAGGAAGAAGAGAGAAAGGGCGGCGGTGTTCGACGAGGAAGAAGAGGAGGGGATCGATCTGCACTGTGCATTTGGCGCTTATACCTGTGGAGATTTACTCCGGTGCGCTTGACCACCGGGAGGAGTAAAGGTCCTTTACTCCCGGTGCGTGTTACTCCCGGTTGGTAACACGCACCGGGAGCAAAGGTTTTTTTTGGCGGGCCACGAAACTGCAGCCCACCTTTACTCCCGGGTGGGCTTCCCACCCGGGAGTAAAGGTGGGCTGCAGTTTCGTTTCCCGCATGTTTTTGAGCAAATTTTTTTAATATAAATGCAATAGTCTTGTTAAATACATAGTAAATTAAATAAAAGGCATAAATTTATTTTGTTAAAAATATGGATTTTCTTTTTCTTTATTGCACATAGGAAAAATCTATAACCTAACTTTTTTTATTTTTTGTTATAATTATAAAACATAATGTAACTAATATTTATTATTTCGTTAATGCAAAAATGTAGTGTTTAATTAAAATTATTAAAACTATTGGTTTTGGACAGGAAATTTGTTTTCACATCATTTTAACGTTAATATTTTAATTTTTCATCACTCAATATCCTAATTTAACTTTTCGAGAGAGAAATCCCACCAAATCAAACATTGATTTAATTTGAAACACGACATAATAAGCATGTGAATTTACAATTATTACATAATATCTCAAACACACACTACATTAAATCACTATATCATCAAGTGGGCACAGCAGTGAACTTCTTCTTTACATATGTCCCTTGGTTATGATCGCGTCGTAACCATGGAGTGTCCTCATCATTTACCAAGATGCTAGGGTCTTTGTTCACTTTGAAGGGCGGAATTCGGTCATCCTTTTCATAATCTTCTGACATGTCTGACTTGTCCTCAATTCCCACGATGACTCTTTTCCCTGAAAGAACTATGTGGCGCTTTGGCTCTTTGGTTGAGTCATTATCGTTTTCCCTCTTTTTGGTTTAGTAGACATATCATTGACATAGAACACCTGATTCACATCCTTGGCAAGGACAAATGGTTCATCTTTGTACCCAATATTACTAAGGTCTACTGTTGTCCTTCCATACTCATTGTCTACTGTTACCCCGCCTCCGGTCACCTTAACCCATTGGCACTTGAACAATGGGATCTTCAAATTAGGTGCATATTCTAGTTCCCATATTTCATCTATGCGTCCATAATATGTCTGCTTATTCTCATTCGGGTCCGTGGCATCTATGCGGACACCACTGTTTTGGTTGGTACTCCTTTTATCTTGGGCTACTGTGTAGAATATGTTCCCATTTATCTCGTACCCTTTGTATGTGATGATATGCCATGATGGTTGCATAGCCAATAAATACAGTTGCTCATGGATGCTCTCATCACCTTGACATTTTTTTCGCAACCAACCGCCGAAAGTTTCCATGTGCTTATGCGTAATCCAAGCTTCAGTCTTCCCTGGAAACTCGGATCGTAAGACATCCTTGTGTGTCTCAATATATGGATCTACCAAAGAGGAGTTCTATAGAACTGTGTAGCGTGCTTTATTGAAATAATCATCCTCTGTACTAATATATGTTTTCCTCCCTAGTGTCCCCTTTCCGCTTAGTCTCCCCTCATGTCTCGATTCAGGAACACCAATCGAGTCAAGGTCGGGAATAAAGTCAACACAGAACTCAATGACCTCTTCTGTTCCATAGCCCTTGGCGATGCTTCCTTCTGGGCGAGCACGGTTGTGAACATATTTCTTCAGGACTCCCATGAATCTCTCTAAGGGGAACATGTAATGTAGGAACACAGGACCGAGAATGAAAATCTCCTTGACTTGGTGAACTAGGAGGTGTGTCATGATATCAAAGAAGGAAGGAGGGAACACCAACTCAAAGCTGACGAGATATTGAACCACATCATTCTGTAGTTTAGCTAGATCAGTTGGATCAATTGCCTTCTAAGAAATTGCATTGAGGAATGCACATAGCTTCACGGTGGCTAGACGTACATTTGGAGGTACAATTCCTCTTAATGCAACTGGAAGTAATTGCGTCATGAGAATGTGACAGTCATGGGACTTTAAGTTATAGAATTTCTTCTCTAGCACATTTATAATACCGTTTATATTCGAGGAGAATCCAGATGGTACCTTGATGTTGCTTAAGCATTCAAACATGATTTCCTTCTCCTCTTTGCTTAGAGTGTAGCTGGCAGGACATAAGTAATGGCATCCATCATCTGTCTTCTCTAGATGCAGGTTGTCTCTTTCTCTCAAACAACGTAGGTCCTGTCGTGCTTCAATTGTGTCCTTAGGCTTTCCATACACACCCATGAAGCCTAGCAGGTTCACACAAAGATTCTTCGTTAGGTGCATCACGTCGATCGAGCTGCGGACCTCTAGGACTCACCAATAGGGTAGCTCCCAAAATATGGACTTCTTCTTCCACATGGGTGCGTGACCGTTAGCGTCGTTCGGAACAGGTTGGCTACCATGTCCTTTTCCAAAGACGACTTTCACATCATTGACCATATCAAGTACATCCTCACCGGTTCGGTTGCGAGGCTTGGTCAGGTGGTCTGCCTTCCCTTTAAAATGCTTGCCTTTCTTTCTTACGGGGTGATTTGCAGGAAGAAATCGATGATGGCCAAGGTACACGACCTTTCGACATTTTTTCAAGAATATACCTCTAATATCACCGAAGTAGTGTGTGCATGCATTATATCCCTTGTTTGACTGTCCTGAAAGATTACTTAGAGCAGACCAATCATTGATTGTTATGAACAATAATGCTCGCAGATCAAAGTGTTCCTATTTGTACTCATCCCACACACGTACACCTTCTTTATTCCACAAAATGAGAAGTTCATCAATAAGTGATCTCAGGTATACATCGATGTCATTGCCAGGTTGCTTTGGGCCTTGGATGAGCACAGGTGTCACACCCAATTTTAAGGATAAAATTGAATGCACAAAACTCGTGTGTGCCCAGGAATCAATCACACACACAAGCTGACAAATTACATAAAGTATCATCACGGTGTCTCATACATCAGAGTTATAATAAAACTTAGTCTTATACATCACAGCGGAATAATAAAAAGATAATAAAACTCTCATGGCCGTCATCACAGGGAAGGTCAACTGGTTGACCACAAGCCTAATAATCCTCCGGGAAATCCTCATACCCGATGTCATCTGTTACCCATCCGGGATTTTTATCCAAGTAAAGAAAATAAACAAGTGTAAGTACATTCCGTACTTAGCAAGCTAACATGGGGTTATGAAGCTCAAAAGGTTAGACTCTGGTTAACTGCAGTTAGCATTTTTAATAGGTCAAGCTTTTATTCTCAAGTATTATCAAGTTATGCTTAATCTCCCATTTAATTCCCATAAGAACATATATCGGGGTCAAGTGTACCATATATCATCATTGAACAACTTTAAATTATCATCAACAAGTAACGAGTTATACGTGAGTTTTCCGGCCGCCAGAATCGTGGCTGAGCACACGGTACATTATAATGATTTGTTACCCTCTGCAGAGGTGGTGCACATTCACCCATGAGTCGTGATCCCCATATGCCCGGGTTAATTACTCCCATGTCACTTCCAAGGTGAGCAGGCAGGGTACACTATGAAGCCATTTCATAGGTTTCTCTAACAAGTTAGGGCCGCTAGGTTTTTCTTGGCGAGGCAGATGTAGGAACCCCCTTTCCTATGGCACATATCCATCGCGGCTATACACATAGGAACAGAGGCAGCCCTATACCCAACGTGGCAAGCCCCATTTGCGCCAAAAAGGTAACCTCTAACTAGCTAGAAAAGGTCCTATTATTGAGCTAAAGTCGAGCCATATGACTCTTCCGGTTGCCTTTGTCGGTCCCGCTTTTTTTGTCGACAGATAAGTCCTTATGGAGGGCAGGAGCAACATGAACAAAGGTCATTTGCACTTTCGCCCTATGGAACAGTTGTTATAAATCATGTTACTCACTTTGTTCCATAGTATTATTCATCAACATGTATATCAAGTTCAGTTAGAGCACTAGCAATCTACCCATATGCATTTAACCCATAGGAGACAAGGAACAGGATAACAATCACTAGGATGTCCTTACGGGTATCAAAATTAGACACATGCAAATGAGTAATTGATTAAAATGAAATAGGACATCAAGGAAGGCCCATGTTATACTTGCCTTGGTTCACAAACTCGTGCTGGTCCTGCTGGTCGTCGAAGAGTTCTTGGTCTCCAACGTTTTCCTCACCGTCTGAACGCGACCAACACGGCAACATACAACATTCCAAAAGCATTCATGCAAAGCAAACATTCCTATCATTAGAACAGTACACCAACAGTATTGAAATCAAGATAAAATGTCTATAAAACTAATCTACGTTTCGCTACGATCACGTCAACGCGAAGTTCACGAAAAACGGAGCTAAAATGCTAAAGTTATGATTAAAACGGGTTTTCCTATAGCCCTATATTTAGTTAAATCTAATCATGAATTTAAAAAGTTCCAAACTTGACTAACAGTAGCTCCAACATGTAGCTTATGAAATTACGAAGCTAACGCGATTTGAATGGATCAATTCGGAGCTAAAACGACAATTTTATAAGCGAAACAGTTCAAATGGCATTTCTGTAAATACTGAAAGCGTACTTTTGACTTAAGCCGTGGAGTTTACGCTTTCTAATCGAGATTGCGCATTCGAGGAAATACGTTTTGGGCTGCGGGTTAAGACTTAGAAAAGTCCAGGGGCTCTTATGCAAAATCACCCGCGAAGGGGTATCGGATGTTCTCGGCCGTTGGATTAGAATTGAGCGGCTAGAAATGGATCCGAGGGAAGAGAGAAGAAGCTGGCCGGCCGGAACAGAGACGGCGCGGCGGCTCAGCCATGAACGGCGGCGAAAGCTCGCCGGTGAGCTCGGTTAGGGCTCCACGGGCCACGGAAATCTTATCCGAGGACACCGGGAAGAAGCGGAGGAGCGGGGGGTCATGGCTGGCCCAAAAAGATGGTCAGAGGGTGCTGCCGTGACGGCGGTCGCCATGGCCGGCGTCCAAGAGCATTCGGAGCTCGCGGCTACGGCGCTAGGAACCATCTAACGCCAAAGAAAAGGGCCGGGGAGAAAGAGGAGAGCAAGGGGAGGCTCACAGCGGGGAACTCGGTGACGGATTCGGCTCGGGGAAGGCGACGACTCGGACGGTGAGGACGGTGGCCGGCGGAGCTCTTTCGTGCGGCAGTTGCGACCTCCGTGGAGTGAGCGCGAGTGAGAAAACGGAGTGGGGAGAGCAGAGGAGGCGACGGGGGGGCTCGCTCCTTTAAATCGAGGCCGAGGAGCGAGGACGCCCACGATGCAGCGTCGTGGCGGCGAAGCTGCAGCTTGGTGGGCTTGGCGCGCAAGCGGTTCTGTGAGCGCAAGATGAAGGAAGCGCCGACAAAGCGGGCCGAGCGGTCAGCGATTAGTGGGAAGGGAGCGGCGGCGGTTTGCGGCCGAGCCGTTCATTTGAAATTGGCTGGGCAATGATCTTTGGCAGCCTTGTGATTGTGAGGGTCAAGTGGCGCTAAGGCTGTGGGGGAAAGGTAAATTTGGCGGTGAGGGAGAAAGCCTACGGGCGAAATTCAGAGAGGGAGGAGAAAATGATTCTTTTCTTTTTCTTTTTCTACACTTTTCCAAATCCATTTTTAAATTCAAATTTCAATTCTTTTTGAAATCTTTAATAAATTCCAAACATTCACAAAATGATATGCAGCAGCATGTATGCATCACTTGCAGCTAATATTATATTTGATTTTAGTGTTATAGAATTATTATTTTCCTACATTTGTATGCACACATAATTGCGTAAATAAATCAATTTAGCTATTTAAAAGAGTGCAAATTTTAGGATGTTACAATTCTACCCCCCTTAAGATGAATCTCGTCCTCGAGATTCGGGTGATTGCTTACTCAAACAGTTGGGGATAAGTCTTTCTCAGATCCTCTTCTCTTTCCCAAGTAGCCTCATCCTCTGTATAACGATTCCACTGCACCTTGCACATCTTTACTGTTCGGCTTCTCGTAACTCTTTCGGTAGTTTCCAAAATCTTTATCGGATACTCTTCATAAGTAAGATCTTCCTTGACAACAAGTTCTTCCAAAGGAATTTGTTCTTCTGGTACCCTCAGACACTTTTTCAACTGGGAAACATGGAACACGTCGTGCACACCGGACAAACTCTCAGGCAGTTCCAACTGATAAGCTACTTCTCCACGTCTCTCTAGGATCTTAAAAGGTCCTATATACCTTGGTGCTAACTTTCCCCTCATATTGAATCTTCTCACATTTCTCATTGGTGACACTTTCAAGTACACATAATCACCAATCTCGAAAGTCAGCTCTCTTCTGCGGGTATCAGCGTAGCTCTTCTGTCGAGACTGAGCTACTCTCAAATTGTCTCTAATCATTCTCACTTGTTCTTCCGCGTCTCTAAGGACATCGGGACCAAACACTTGAGTTTCTCCAGTCTGATTCCAGAACAAAGGTGTTCTACACTTACGCCCATACAACGCCTCGAAAGGTGCCATCTTGAGGCTCTTTTGATAACTGTTGTTGTATGAGAACTCTGCGTAAGGCAGACTCTTATCCCAACTATCACCATACTGAAGTGCACATGCTCTCAACATATCTTCCAAAATCTGGTTGATCCTTTCAGTCTGTCCATCAATTTGCGGGTGGTAAGCAGAACTGAAATTCAGCTTTATTCCCAAAGATCTATATACTTTATGCCAGAATTGCGATGTAAACTGAGTGCCTCTATCCGACACAATTTTCTTGGGAACACCATGTAAGCACACTATTCTTTCCATGTACAACTCTGCTAATCTTGCACCATTATAGGTAGTCTTGACTGGTAAAAAGTGAGCAACCTTGGTGAGTCGATCCACTATTACCCATATCGAATCATAACCTCTTTGAGTGCGGGGCAATCCTACAATAAAATCCATACCAACTTCTTCCCATTTCCATTCAGGAATCTTCATTGGTTGTAGCAACCCTGCAAGTCTTTGATGCTCAGCTTTCACTCTTTGACAAGTGTCACACAACGCCACATATTCTGCCACATCTCTCTTCAAACCATACCACCAGTACTTTTCTTTGAGATCCAAGTACATCTTGGTACTTCCGGGATGTATAGAATAAGCAGACTCATGGGCCTCTTGCAGAATTGCATCTCGGATAACTTTCACTTCCGGTACACATATCCTTTTCCCGAACCAAAGAGTTCCATTCTCATCCATTCTGAATCCGGGTGCCTTTCCAAGCACTACATTCTCTGCTATCTCCTTAAGTTTTTCATCCTCCAATTGTCCTTTGCGTATCTCCTGCTCCAATGTAGGCTCTATCACCAATTCTATTGCATTAGTGACCAGGCTCAAGTTGAGATACTCCATTTCAGCACACAACTCTGCTGGCATAGATGTTATCTGAATTCCATTGGCATAGCTCTTTCTACTAAGTGAATCAGCTACGACGTTTGCCTTTCCCGGGTGATAATGTACTTCCAAATCATAGTCTTTGATCAATTCCAACCAACGACGTTGTCTTAGATTCAGATCTGATTGGGTGAAGATATACTTCAAACTCTTATGATCAGTATAGATATCACTCTTATGTCCAATCAGATAATGTCTCCAGATCTTTAAAGCATGAACCACAGCTGCCAATTCCAAGTCATGAGTAGGATAATTCAACTCATGCTTCCTTAGTTGTCTAGATGCATATGCAACCACTCTTCCTTCTTGCATAAGCACACATCCCAGGCCCAAACGGGATGCATCACAATATATAGAGAAGTTCTTGCTTAAATCGGGCAAGATTAATACTGGAGCTGTAGTCAATCTCTTCTTTAGCTCTTCAAAGTTTGCCTGGCATTTATCCGACCATACATACTTAGCATTCTTTTCCAATAGAGCTGTCATAGGCTTGGCTAGCTTGGAAAAACCTTCAATAAACCTTTGGTAATATCCAGCTAATCCCAAAAAGCTACGAATCTCACTTACAGTTGTTGGTGGTTTCCAATTCAGTACATCTTGTACTTTGCCTGGATCCACTGCTATTCCACCATTGGAGACAACATGACCCAGAAAAGAGACTTCCTTTAACCAAAACTCACACTTGCTCCGCTTAGCGTACAACTTATGTTCTCTAAGCTTTTGCAAGACCATCCTTATGTGTTCCGCATGTTCTTCTTCAGTCTTGGAGAATATTAGTATGTCATCTATGAATACTACCACAAATTTATCCAGAAACTCCATGAACACCTTATTCATCAGATACATGAAGTATGCAGGTGCATTGGTCAATCCAAAAGACATAACGGTGTACTCATATAGTCCATACCGTGTAGTGAATGCTGTCTTGGGTATGTCCGAGTTCTGAATCTTAAGCTGATGATAACCAGATCGGAGATCAATCTTGGAGAACACATGAGCTCCTCTCAACTGATCAAACAAATCATCAATCCTAGGCAAAGGGTATTTATTCTTGATGGTAACCTCATTAAGTGAGCGGTAATCCACACACATCCGTTGACTACCATCCTTCTTATCCACAAAGATCACAGGTGCCCCCCATGGGGAAGAACTGGGGCGTATAAAACCTTTTTCTTGCAACTCTTTTAGTTGTTTCTTAAGCTCTTCTAATTCATTAACTCCCATTCTATATGGACGTTTAGCTATTGGTGCAGTTCTAGGTAATAATTCAATGTCTCGGTCAGGTGGCATACCTGGCAAGTCATCGGGGAAGACATCCGGGAACTCCTCCACGACATGATCTCGTTCATTGACTTCACCATCTAGCTGATTCACTGTGGCTGTAGGCTGAGCTTGCACTACTACTTCTACACAGATTCTATCTCCATTGAGTGATGTCACAACCACAGATTTCTCCTGACACTGAATCACTGCCCAGTGTTGTTTCATCCAATCCATTCCCAGGATAAGATCAATTCCCGCTGTTCTCAACACAATAGGCTTCACTTTGAAGTCTACCCCCCTTAAGGAAATGCTAGTTGAGGGGCTCCAATAAGAAGCGGGCATACTACCTCCCGGGGAATTCACTAGTATGGGGTTTTTCATGGCACACAACGGTATGCTATGCATTCTAACAAAAGCTTGGGAGATAAAAGAATGCGAAGCACCAGAATCAAAAAGTACGGTAGCAGAAATAGAGTTGACGCTGAACGTACCCAACTTGACCTCAGGCGTCTCCTGAGCTGCATCAGATGACACATAGTTCACCTTCGCTGTGTGAGGTGGTCGGGTGTTGAACTTCTGATTGTTGGTCTGGTTCTGAGGTGCTTGTTGGTTCTGCTTCTTAGGACACTGATGAGCATAGTGACCTATTTCTCCGCATCGGTAGCAGGCATTGGGATTGTTGGGTGCACCACTCTTCACAAGAGCATTGTTGGGCACTCCCTGGCATGTTGCGGGATTGCTAGTCTGCTATGGGGACTCGATTTCCAAACTATTCTTTGGTATTGAGGCGTTCTTTGAACTGGTTCGGCCGAGGATATCTGACCACGGTTTCCCTGGTGAGTTGGTCCTTGATTCTCTGCTGGAAACCTTCTTTGGGGATAAGCACGCATGGCGAAGTGTTGCTTCGAAGCTTGCCTTGGAGCCTTCTCTTCTTAGCTTCGATCTCCTTGCGCTTATCATCAATCACGATTGCGCGATTCACCAAAACCGGAAGTTAGGATAAGTATTAGACATCATTTGGAGCTGCGATCCATCATAGAGTCCCTTGAGGAAATGGCGTTGCTTATCCTTGTCATCCGCTACATCATTAGGAGCGTAAGCGTGATAGTTGTCTTGAACTTGTCCCGATACTCCATACGATCATTGATCCTTGCTTGAGAGATCTGAATTCTTCCGCGCTCAGTTCCACTAGTCCATCAGAATATGGTATGACCGAAACTGTCCTTAAATTCCTGCCAAGTGATAGCAGGAGCATTGTTGGGACGTCCAAACTGGAATGATTCCCACCAATCTGAGCAGCTCCTTGGAGTTGCCCGGAAGCGCATAACACCTTCTCAAGGTCGTTGCATTGTGCTATGTTCAGTTGTTTCTCCACAAGACGCAACCAATCATCCGCCTCCATAGGGTTACGAGGCATGGGTGAACACCGGTGGACGACCTTTCATAAACTCTCCACGCTTATCTCTAACCTGGACAAAGCGGTGGTCCTCTTGCAGGTTCATTGTCCAATGTTGTATCATAGCTTGCATCATTTGCGCTTGCATTCCCAATATCTCATTCCATGGTCACACGGTGGTGGTGGTGGTGGTGGATTTATGAGAGCATCACGTCCACGACCACGGCCTCTGCCTCTTCCTCCTCTTGCGGCCATCTGTTTTCCAACAAATGTGCAAAATTTAGGGATTTTTCCAATTATAGAGAGCTTACAAAAGATAAGAAACAATGCTGAGAATTTTCTGGACAAGGTTCAAATTCAGCAGTTCAGTAAAACTGTTATAACTCGAGTTTCAGAGATCCAACAGAGGTGCACCAAGATTCGTTAGAAAGCTTAGGACATCAGCTACAACTTTCATTTAGACCACTTTTACAGATTCGGAATCACACATAGTCAAAAGTAGAGCTAAACCAAAACTGTTCTGAGTTCCAGACAGCGCAGGAACATCAACTTGTGACAGCTAGATCTCCCAAATCTGAACAGCTATTGACGTGATTCCAAAGACACTTGAAAGATACAGAGGTCTAGTTATCTCCACAAAAAATTCAGAATTTTTATCATCCCAGATTTCGAGATACCAGATAAAGAACACAGGTTGCTCCAGAAATCAGCATAGCAGAGATAAGATTAAACGAAACATCTGCATTAAGATTTCATTCTAAATTTAAAGTTCCCATCTAAGGAAGTTGTGGACATGCCCACAAACTTCCAGCAATCAAGCAAAATACCAAATCAACCAAGTTCACAAATTAAACATCTAATCATCCAAGTTCACAAGACCAAACAAGACTAAATAAGAAACACGAACTAACGACGTGATAATCTAGATCAAGGCACCTAACACCTATGGAGCGGTGTCAATCATGGTGAAGGAACGGCGCTTCTTCTTGTAGATGGAAGGCTGTCCAAGTTGTGCTCGAAGTTCATCCACTTGCTTCTGGAGGCGTCTCTGAGCCCTCTGAGATGCACGCAGTTCTCCTTTGACTTCCTCATCCACTCCCTGCATAGCGTGGACATGCTGCACCGTTGCCTCCAGAGTTGGGTCATTCTCTGGTGGAGCCAAAACCTACCAAACACCCTCATGATCATTTCGAGGAAGGAACCTGAAGCGGTCCTCCCTCATGGCCTCGAAGCGACGACCATGGTAGTGGATGTAGGCATTCTGTGCCGCATCCTCCATGCCATCCAAAGTATGGGCTCTCCTGGCAGGGGCACAGTGGACAGTCTCCACCTCATGTCCATTAATGATATCGTTCCATGCGGTGACCACCAGCTCTACCTTCCAGAAGGTAGCCTCCAGTGGGTGCTTGTACTCGGCGCAGTGGTAGCTAATGGAGGCATGTAAGTCGGGGAAGTAGTCGTCCAGCACGTGGGTGAGGAGAGTGTGGTAGTAGGCTGTCTCTGGAGCTGGCTTGAAGTAGTACTTGCACTTCCAGCCAATCTCTTCATCCACCACGGGAACAGCTGGGGATGGTGCAGGTGTAGGGGAAGTAGCCGTCGACTCCTCAGGTGTAGCTACCACAGGATAGACTGGCACGGCAACTGGTGTAGGAGTAGGTGTAGGCGTCGGTGTAGCCATCTCCTCGTCGTCGGAGATGATCACAATCTCCCTCTCCGCCTGTGGGGCACGCGGGGTGAACATGGCACGATAGCCGGCGGTGCTGAGGCGAGCAGTCTTCGGATTATGAGACATCTATAGATTTAAAGTGAGATAGAATTAGAATCAATAATTTTAAATAATAGATTAAGGTATGAAAAGCATAAATATTTTAATAAAATAACAAGAATAAGACAGTAAGCAAGAAACCAGAGGAGCAAAGATGCTAAAACGACCATTTTCTAACTAGGCTTGCGTCCTACAGTCAACACGGCTCTGATACCAATTTGTCACACCCAATTTTAAGGATAAAATTGAATGCACAAAACTCGTGTGTGCCCAGGAATCAATCACACACACAAGCTGACAAATTACATAAAGTATCATCACGGTGTCTCATACATCAGAGTTATAATAAAACTTAGTCTTATACATCACAGCGGAATAATAAAAAGATAATAAAACTCTCATGGCCGTCATCACAGGGAAGGTCAACTGGTTGACCACAAGCCTAATAATCCTCCGGGAAATCCTCATACCCGATGTCATCTGTTACCCATCCGGGATTTTTATCCAAGTAAAGAAAATAAACAAGTGTAAGTACATTCCGTACTTAGCAAGCTAACATGGGGTTATGAAGCTCAAAAGGTTAGACTCTGGTTAACTGCAGTTAGCATTTTTAATAGGTCAAGCTTTTATTCTCAAGTATTATCAAGTTATGTTTAATCTCCCATTTAATTCCCATAAGAACATATATCGGGGTCAAGTGTACCATATATCATCATTGAACAACTTTAAATTATTATCAACAAGTAACCAGTTATTCTGTGAGTTTTCCGGGCCGCTCGTAACCGTGAGCACGGCTGTTATAACAGTTTGTTACCCTCTGCAGAGGTGGTGCACATTCACCGCGAGTCGTGATCCCCATATGCCCGGGTTAATTACTCCCATGTCACTTCCAAGGTGAGCGGGCAGGGTACACTATGAAGCCATTTCATAGGTTTCTCTAACAAGTTAGGGCCGCTAGGTTTCCTTGGCAGGCAGATGTAGGAACCCCCCTTTCCTATGGCACATATCCATCGCGGCTATACACATAGGAACAGAGGCAGCCCTATACCCAACATGGCAAGCCCCATTTGCGCCAAAAGGTAACCTCTAACTAGCTAGAAAAGGTCCTATTACTGAGCTAAGGTCAGAGCCATATGACTCTCCCGGTTGCACTGTCAGTCCCAGCTTTTGCCGACAGATAAGTCCTTATGGAGGGCCGGGAGCAACATGAACAAAGGTCATTTGCACTTTCGCCCTATGGAACAGTTGTTATAAATCATGTTACTCACTTTGTTCCATAGTATTATTCATCAACATGTATATCAAGTTCAGTTAGAGCACTAGCAATCTACCCAAATGCATTTAACCCATAGGAGACAAGGAACAGGATAACAATCACTAGGATGTCCTTACGGGTATCAAAATTAGACACATGCAAATGAGTAATTGATTAAAATGAAATAGGACATCAAGGAAGGCCCATGTTATACTTGCCTTGGTTCACAAACTCGTGCTGGTCCTGCTGGTCGTCGAAGAGTTCTTGGTCTCCAACGTTTTCCTCACCATCTGAACACGACCAACACGGCAACATACAACATTCCAAAAGCATTCATGCAAAGCAAACATTCCTATCATTAGAATAGTACACCAACAGTATTGAAATCAAGATAAAATGTCTGTAAAACTAATCTACGTTTCGCTACGATCACGTCAACGCGAAGTTCACGAAAAACGGAACTAAAATGCTAAAGTTATGATTAAAACGGGTTTTCCTATAGCCCTATATTTAGTTAAATCTAATCATGAATTTAAAAAGTTCCAAACTTGACTAACAGTAGCTCCAACATGTAGCTTATGAAATTACGAAGCTAACGCAATTTGAATGGATCAATTCGGAGCTAAAACGACAATTTTATAAGCGAAACAGTTCAAATGGCATTTCTGTAAATACTGAAAGCGTACTTTTGACTTAAGCCGTGGAGTTTACGCTTTCTAATCGAGATTGCGCATTCGAGGAAATACGTTTTGGGCTGCGGGTTAAGACTTAGAAAAGTCCAGGGGCTCTTATGCAAAATCACCCGCGAAGGGGTATCGGATGTTCTCGGCCGTTGGATTAGAATTGAGCGGCTAGAAATGGATCCGAGGAAGAGAGAGAAGGCGGCGGCGGAGCAGAGAGGCGGCGGCGGTGGCTCGACCATGAACGGCGGCGAAAGCTCGCCGGTGAGCTCGGTTAGGGCTCCACGGGCCACGGAAATCTTATCCGAGGACACCGGGAAGAAGCGGAGGAGCGGGGGGTCATGGCTGGCCCAAAAAGATGGTCAGAGGGTGCTGCCGTGACGGCGGTCGCCATGGCCGGCGTCCAAGAGCATTCGGAGCTCGCGGCTACGGCGCTAGGAACCATCTAACGCCAAAGAAAAGGGCCGGGGAGAAAGAGGAGAGCAAGGGGAGGCTCACAGCGGGGAACTCAGTGACGGATTCGGCTCGGGGAAGGTGGCGACGTGGATGGTGAGGACGGTGGCCGGCGGAGCTCTTCCGTGCGGCAGTTGCGACCTCCGTGGCGTGAGCGTGAGTGAGAAAACGGAGTGGGGAGAAGCGGGGGCGCGCGGGGGGGCTCGGCTCCTTTAAATCGAGGCCGAGAGCGAGGGCGCTCCCATGGCGCTGCGTGGCGTGGCGGCGATTAGCTGGCAAAGCCACGGCGGCAAGTTCTTGTGAGGGCGAGGACGGCGCGAGAGAGGGGGGGGAGCGGTCAGCGATTGTGGGGAAGGGCGGCGGTTGTTGCGGCGAAGCCGTTTCATTTGGTGGGCAGCGGCAGTCTTGGAGCCTTGCTTACATGTGGGCAAGGCTTGTTGGCGCTAAGGTCATGGGGAAAAGGTGAAATTTGGTGCGGTGAGGAGAGAAAGCCTGCGGGCCGAAATTCAAGAAGAGAGGGAGAAAATGATTCTTTTCTTTTTCTTTTTCTACACTTTTCCAAATCCATTTTTAAATTCAAATTTCAATTCTTTTTGAAATCTTTAATAAATTCCAAACATTCACCAAATGATATGCAGCAGCATGTATGCATCACTTGTAGCTAATATTATATTTGATTTTAGTGTTATAGAATTATTATTTTCCTATATTTGTATGCACACATAATTGCGTAAATAAATCAATTTAGCTATTTAAAAGAGTGCAAATTTTAGGATGTTACAACAGGCATCATAATGAACTTTCGCTTCATGCATAACCAAGGAGGAAGGTTGTAGATACTTAGAGTAACAGGCCAAGTGCTATGACTACTGTTCTGCTCTCCAAAAGGATTAATACCATCTGTACTTAAAGCAAACCTTAAGTTTCTTGCGTCATTTGCAAACTTCGGGAATTCTCTGTCGATTGCTCTCCACTGGGACCCATCAGCAGGGTGTCTCAATATATTGTCTACCTTACGGTCTTCTTTGTGCCATCGCAACAATTTTGCATGTTCTTTGTTTCTGAACAGACGTTTCAAGCGTAGTATTATAGGAGCATACCACATAACCTTGGTAGGGATTTTCTTCCGCGGACGTTCGCCCTCAACATCACCAGGGTCATCTCGCCTGATCTTATATCACGATGCATGGCATACCAGGCATGCATCCAATTTCTCATACTCTTTGCCACGGTAGAGGATGTAGTCATTAGGACATGCATGTATCTTCTCGATTTCTAGCCCCATAGGACAGACAACTTGTTTTGCTTCGTAGGTAGTGGCGGGAAATTTATTGTCCTTCGAAAGCATCTTCTTTTGGATTTTTAGTAACTCTCCAAATCCCTTGTCAGATACACCATTCTTTATCTTCCATTGCAGCAATTCTAGTGTGGTTCCCAACTTTTTCTGCCCTGCATCACAAGTTGGGTACAGCAATTTCTTGTGATCTTCTAGCATCCGCTCGAACTTGATCTTCTCCTTTTTACTTTCACATTCTCTTTGTGTGTCACGAATGACCTGACAAAGATCATCAGCAAACTCATCTTCTGCGGCTACCTCTTCTTCAGCTTCTCCCATTGCAGTATCATTGAAGCACGCACCATCGGGAATAATATCATTGTCGTCCCATTGTTCTTCTTCACCTTCTTCCATTACAACGCCGGTTTCTCCGTGCTTCGTCCAACAAATATAGTTTGGCATGAAACCCGACTTGAACAAGTGTGAATGAAGAGTCCTTGAGCAAGGATATTCCACCGTATTCTTACATACGGCACATGGGCAGCACATGAAACCATCGCATTTGTTTGCCTTGGCCGCACGTAACAAAGAATGCACGCCGTCCATGAACTCTTGGGAGCGACGATCAGCATTGTACATCCAATGCTGACTTATCTGCATTACATGACATAAATACCGTATTACAACCTAGAACATAATTAGTTAATTATACAACATGCATACCACCACAAAAGCTATAAATTTAAGAAATTCTCGCTACAATGTAGACAATCCCAACTACCACTAAAAACACTAAAGCTAAAATGCACTTCAGCAGCACAAGGATTTCGCGACCAATCCCAACTAAAACAGACAGATTCCCCGTTTGTTCAACATCTTTGGGCTTCTTCGGCTGGATCACTGCCTCATTAGCCGCCATATCTGCCTGTTGTGCAAGATATTTTTGCACGAGTTCAACATACTCTTCCTCCTAGTAGAAGCCTGAACATCAAGTGCCATCCCACTGAAATTAAAACAGAAAATTAGAACTTTAATCACAACCATCATGAAAATAGGTATAAACTAACCATAGTCATTAAATACGATAAAATAACTCACATTGCGATCTGGACACTTGTAGAAAATGCGACCCTTGTTGGGACCCTCCTTCTTCACTCGGTACTCCATCACAATCTTCATCTCATCACAACACTTGTCGCATGCAATGAGTGGGAGGCCCGGCCTAAGTCGCTTTGGAAACCCATGACAGGCCGAGGACCCGGAAGCAGTTGCCATCCACTCTCTATACTCATTTTTTAATACACTATAAATTTCTCATTTTATAAACAAATAAAATTAAAAAAACTCTAAAATTCTCTATATCTCTAAACAATGAAGTGTGCTATGCATGCTACAAATGAATGGTGAATACTAGTTTTTAATAGCTACTTTAACCTTCCTTCATGTAAATATGCAAGCTTGAAGTTTAAAGGTTTCCAGAGCGTTTAACACTACTCTGCTTGCCGAGAAAGTTGCTAGTGTTGTGTCGTTGGCATTTTTCATGGCCGTGGCCATGGTCATTGTGTTCTCGTCTTTTACTGCGGTAGGTAAGTAATTCACATGATATTTCCGCAAATTAACAGAAGAATGGGAGTGTACACACATAACAATCGATTATCGTTTATATTTATATATATACTACATTTGGGTATGGTGATTGACAGACTACTGCGACGATATCAGGACGTGTGAATAAATAACCATCCGTACTAGTTGACCTTGCTTACGTGATCATCTCGGCGAGCATTTCTCCACCGGACGGCACAGTACTTGGCCACGGAAGAGCTCCGATTCTACGAGGAAGGGAACACGGTCTTCCACGACTGTTGCCGCTCTCCCTCGTAGAATCAAAGCTCCTCCTTGACATCCGTTACCGCTCGGCAGAGAACATGCTCGCCGAGATGAACACGGTCCGCAAGTTCAACTAGCTACTTTAACCTTCTTTCATGTAAATATGCAAGCTTGAAGTGATTTTGAGCTCAAATTGCTTACAAATGAAAAAAACCACAATAAAGAACCATATATATATAGTGAACAAAATGAGATAAGACAATGGTGAAACATGAGAGTATGAAGTTGGTAACCTTTAAAACCGAAGAATCGACGGAGGAATCGAAGAAATCGACGGAGGAATCGAAGAATGGATGGAGAAAGAGCAAGAACTATAAGTTATTTGGAGCTCAAATTATTTACAAATAAAAAAAACACCATAAAAACAATATATATAGTGAACAATGTGAGATAAGCCAATGATGAAAAATGAGAGTATGAGATTGGTAACCTTTACAACTGAAGAATCGATGGAGGAATCGAAGAAATCGACGGAGGAATCGAAGAATGGATGGAGGAACAATGGAGGGAGGAAGCAAGAACACTAGTGCAGTGAGCTTCAAAATGTGCTGAGCTCGGGCTCGGGGAGGAAGAAGGAGACGGCCGGGATATAAAGGGGGGACCTTTAGTCCCGGTTGGTGACTCCAACCGGGACTAAAGGTAACTTTCCAACCCCCGACGCAGCCACGGCCCGGGAGTAGACCTTTACTCCCGGTTGGAGCCACCAACCGGGAGTAAAAGTCTACCTTTAGTCCCGGTTGGTGGCTCCAACCAGGACTAAAGGTCCCTACCACCTCTGTCTGGCCCAGTAGCCGTTGGGCAGGGATCTTTAGTCCCGGTTGGATCCACCAACCGGGACTAAAGGTATCTCTAGCCCCGGCCGCAAAAAATGCCAGGACTAGAGCCCATTTTGGCCGAGGATCAAATGTCTGTTTTCTACTAGTGAATGTAACATTTTAATAGCTAGGTACTAATAAACTACAGTTCAAGCGGCTTACTTTTTAAAAGTTCCTTACAAATCTACTAATATATAGCGCCTCTTAATATTTACAAGGCTATATTAGCTCAACTACCAACGTTTAGAAGGCCAGACATATAAGCTCAACTACTATTACTAGTTTGGTATGCAATTGAGACGTGATAAAGAAAAAGATAAACCTAGAAATTCTCATAGAAAATCACAAACATCTAGCCATCAGTTTGGCATGATTTAATATAACAACCATTAGATATATTTTGGTTTCTAATAAATTATCCACATTTTCTATTATTAAAATAATGTAATGTAACCCCACAAATATGCATTAAAATTACGCGCCTATGTTATTATGAAAGTCAATCTAAATTAATTAAAACTATAATTTTGCATACAAATTACTCACATACATCATTACGAAATATATTGTAAACTAACTCTCTATATTTTCCCCAACATTACCTGCATCTGTCTTATACTAGTAGATAACCTAACTAACTTCTTAAACTTCAATCTAAAATAGCCATACTATTCTAAAAAGTAAACTATAGTATAGCCTCAAATTATTCAAAATTAACAACATCTACTACTATCAAAACCAATAAATGACAATAAGATACCTCTATATATGTTTCTAAATATCCATTCTACCACTACTAACATATGAATATATACATACATGTTATATGCCACCATATGAAACAAGTGTAGACGTATGTATGAGCAAGTGTGTGTGTACGTGTAATGAAAAGTGCCCACTTGATGAATTACATTGACACTAACAATTCATTTAAAAGTATATGAATACTCCATGGCACTAAATTATATAAGTTGTTATTTTGATAAATTTAAGCATTATGACTGTAACATATCTAAATGATAGTTTAATCGTAGTCACAAATATTAATGCACACATAACAATTCTTTGATAGTGGAAATTAAATAAAGATTCTGAGTGACGAAACCACTGCACTCTTAGTTATAACAATTGGTATAAAAAGTCATTTTATTTGTAGCTCTAAATTATATTTAGCCCCAGAGTAACTAGCAAATCTATCAAAACTGCATACACATCGTGATACCATTTTTTCCTAGAAATGAAAAGACAGGACGCGACAAAGATAAGCAATTTTTATTACATGGTACTCCCTCCATCCCAAATTGTAAATTATTCCAAGAATCTTGGAGAGTCAAACTTTTTCAAATTTGACTAAAATTATAGAGAGAAACACAAAGATTGATGACATCAAATAGGTATAATATGAAAATATAACTAATGAAGAATCTAATGATACTTACTTGGTATGATAAATATTATTATTTTGTTATATAAATTTGATCAAACTTGAAAAACTTTGACTCTCTAAAATTCTTAGAATGACTTACAATTTGGGATGGAGGGAGTACTAGATTATCCACGATCCTCTATATATACGTCATAAGATTCTAGCCATATGGGAGTACGGGCTAATGGCCTATTATACTTCAAAATTGAGTGACGCTCGTAACTTCATTTAGCTGTAAATAGGGGGGGGAAAAGCCCATTCATCAAAATTCAAACAAATTTTTGAGAGAAGCCACATGACACTGACCGTTTTCAAGGCTGACGAAAGGTGATCCCATGAGCTTGGACCGAGCAGGTCTTGTGTGCAGTGCGCGCAAAGATTCTGTAGTAGATTAGCTGCCACCAATCTGTAATTAGTGTCAGAAAGCATGTCCTGTAGATCCTTGATAATGTCATATCTCGGTTCCTTCAAGATAGCCCAGCAGTTTGCAGGGATTTGTATTGTAAGGTTTGCTAGTGCTTCTCCTGAGGCCATCCGCAGCTGCTGAGGATATCCTTCCTCAAGGAATGCTTGCATCAGTTTGCCAATAATCACTTGCGTGCTGCCAGTCTCCTTCCTGGCTTCGTGATCCCAGGCCAGCTTGGCTATAATATCCATTGCAGGCTCCCGTACTTGAGGTCCGATGCTTGTGTCCTCCAATATACCTGCGAGCCTGTGCAGCAAAAATGGGTTGTTCCACAAGTGTTGTCGGAGTTCTACACCGATTTCCTCGCCCGTGTTTCCTAGCTAGCTTCCTGAACATATTCAGAGATAAGCACACCATGTCTTTCTGCAGCCCATTGTCAACTTCACCGCTGTTTCCTGTGACGGTAGTCCAGCTTATGAACCCTATGATCTTGGAGATGAGGCCTGGGGCCCTGCCAATTTCTACACATCTGTCAGGATCATCTGCAAGGCTCTCAAGAATTTTCATGCCCAGTAATGCCAGTTTAGGGAAGGAATCCTGAGACGTCATGGGCAGCTCCTGCTCCTCTAGAATTGTCCACGTGTCCTGTGTTAGAATAAACTACTACTTCTTTGTATGAACACACAGCAAGGGGAAGGTGGCGCCGAAAAGGCTCCCTGCTGTGATACTGTAGGCGCTGCAGGTGCAGACGCCGAACGGCTCACCTGCAGCACTGTAGCCACGTGCAGAGACTGGCACAGAGTCAGCCCTACTGTGTTATCTAGTTACTGTTGCAGCATGTGCGCTGTGCTAGGACTAGATGGATAAAGTTGTATAAATAGACATACACGGCAACTCAGTAAAGAGAGTTCATATTTGCCATCTCCCACACAGGGCTTCGGCCAACGCTGGTGTCTTGTACTATGTGTGTATGCTCTGTTCTCCCTTCTTCTTCAACCTCTAGTCATAGTGTGTGGGGACAGACAATGCTTGTTCGTGGTCGGCTTAGCTAGTGGGTGCTCGGCAACACTAGCGGATGTTGGAGATGCCAAGGTCAAACCTATGGAAATAAGCCCCAACCTAAACTCGTATAGACCCTTTTCAAGATATATGCTTGACTGGTGTTATTGGAATATCTTCATGTGTCTCACATCAATACCCATCTATGTGGATCACTGGAAAAGTTTCATGAAGTTTGGAATCAAAAAGTCACATGAAATGATAAGTTATATCCTTATTGGAATGATTTTACTAAGTGCTTGAATTACACTATTAAGTGAATGAGAACATGAGATGTCAACCAAATCTTGCAACCTTATCAAAATGACTCTAGATGAACTCTACAACAAAAGTCATGAAAGGTTCATATTGGGCAAATGCCAAGAAAATGCTCCAATGGATCAAAAAGGATAATTTAAGCTTCATCGTGATCCTACTTTGGTCAAAGTAGAACAGCAGGTTCTATACCAGTTTTGAGGTTGGACCTTAAATGAAAGTTGTAGTCCATATCATGTAGAACAAACTTTGTTTTTGGACTAAGAGCTATATCAGCTTGGAAGTAAGTCAAATTGAGGTCACAAGATCGAATTTGTTGTTGTTTTCAGCACTTCGAATTATTCAAGTCTGGAATTCATTATCATTAGGTTGGCATGCCGCGTTCTTGAGTTTTTGTTAAGCATCATGCTTTGACCCAAAAATAGAAGTTGGAGATATTTCATTAGAGAAGAGCATGTAAAAAGTTGGGTCAAGTTTGATCATGTTTTGACCAACAAATTGGAGTCCTAACCGAGCAAGGCTTAATCCTTATTCAGTTGTTGACAGTGGCATTTTAGGAGCTAATTAGCCGCTAATCTACTGCTCTAATGACCATGTAGCCTTAATCAAGTTTGTAGAGCATCCAAAGTAGAGCAACTTTGCTACTGGCGCCAAGGTCCGAATGTGCACGGAATATGCCAAAAACGGACTCCAAGTCAGGCTCCATCGCGCGCGCCACGTGTTCGACGAAATGGCGTCGTGGCAGCCATGCACCGGAGTGCGCCCCGCCATGGCTGACGCGCGTCCAAGCTCTGCGCCATGCACTGCCTCACGCCCTGCTCCTCCAAACTGAGCACCCGAGCTCTCCGCGTCCACTGGCTCTCTCTGGAACTCCCTCGCGCACGCCTTCGCCCTCCTCCGCTCTGCTGCCGCGGGCGCCACGGCCTTGGCCGCCATTGCCTAGCGGCAGAGCTTCTCCCAACCACCGCCTGGCCCCTCTACGGTGCCATGCCTTGCTGCTCGCTCCACCCATCGCTCCCTTCTCCCTTCTCCACCTTGGCACGCCACTTCCCTAGCCGCAGCGATGACCGGAGCCGACCTCCAGCCGGCCGCCATCGTGGCTGGCGGGCAGCACCGTGGCCAGGCCAAAGCCAGCTATGGCTGGCCGGGCGGGGCCACATGTAGGTCCGTCCAGCCTCCAACCTGCTCCCGCACCTCTTCCTCGCCGCCGACGGCAACCTCACCGGCCGGCCGACGACCTCCGCTGCCGTACTCTGCTGTGACTCCGTGAAGAAGAAAGAGAGAAGGACAACGCGCATGAATAGAAGCTTTTCCAGGGGGTTAACTGAAGAAACAGTGACTCAGTTGCACAGTGCCAAAAAGGATCCATTTGTTCGTGTTTAATTTATGTTTTCCGCAGGGGCCCCGATGCAAGATTTCAATTCCTTTTTTCTGGTTTTTATAGATTTGAATGCTCCACTTTGAAAATTCGTAGTAATTTGTAGAAAAATCGCAAAATAGTAAATGAGGACTTTTTGGAATCCTTGTGAAATTTTCTATGCAGTAGATCTATAATATTATATGTTTTAGTTGAAAGGTTTAGCTGTGAAAATAGATTTATGCAGTTAGGTTTTTAATGCCAGTTGTATTTGTCTTTTTCATAACTGTAGTTCTTTTGCTCAAATAAATGTGAAATTTTTATGGAGTGCTCAAAAGGTGATTGTTGTTGTCTGGTAAAAATTTCAGAAGTGTAGGATTTATATTTTTAGAGTTATAAAAATAACAAATGTACTGTATTGCTTTGCTCCAACCCTGAATAGTCTTGCATGCTTGAATTAATTGGCTTAGTTAAGTTACGAATCATGACTTTATGATAATACATGAGTTGTAGTACTTTTATTAAGCTTTTCAAAAAGCTAAATATCATGATTTTTGGTTAAGTAGATCTTGAGTTATACTTGCTTAAATCTCTGTGGCTGTTTCTGTCCAAACCCAGAGAGGGTTTCCTTGTTCTTACTGTGGGGCCTTCTTAATAGTAGAATTAGCTTTAGGTGTTTACAACAAAGTTGTTTAGAATTTGATAATATTTCTAAAAAGTCTAGAACCACATTTATTGGACATGTATAACTCCATTTATAGCTGTTTAAAGTGGCATGTCAGTTTCTATCTATGTTTTGGATAGAGATGCAATTATTGGATTAATTGACCCTTCTAACTGTAGAATCATCTTAATATGAGAATAGAAAAGTTGTAGGTAACTTACTAAGCTTTTCAAAAAGTTATGGTTCATGTTTGTTGGAGGTCTAGAACTCCAGTTATGCTTCACTGAAGTTCCTATCAGTTTTTTGTACCACTACTGTTGGGTTGCATTTGCAGTTTTGCTTGTGCAATTATTTTCGTGGTGTAAATGATGTTTTCTATGGTTGTAGTGAATACAAAAGTTGTAGAAAATTTCATGATCTTTCTTGTGTTCAACTTATAAGGCCATAGGCCTGATAGTGTAGGAGTTACATGACTTTTAAGTCTTCTGTCAGGTTTTGATTGTATTCTTAGCAGATCTGAAAGATGCTAGTGTTTAATCTAGTTAGGGTCTGAATGAGCTTTTGGTGATAATAACAAAGTTGTATATAATTCATGTATCTAGCTGCTGTTAAAATTTGGTGGTATTTGGTTTTGTGGTTTGTGAGTTATGCCTGTTTAAAGTTGGGTTACAGAATTGATCGCTCTCTGTCAATTATGGACCAGTTTCTGTAAATGGGTATATTTGACTTAGTTAACTTGAGAATCATGCTAATATGATTAAAAATTAATTTTATACAATTTCATAAGCTTTCCAAAATGTCTTCTTGCAAGTCATTTGGATTTGTGTAACTCTAGTTATAGCTAAATCTTGTAGTTGTTGTTTGCATGTCCAGAAATTGGCTGATTCCAATTATAGTGTTTGCTTGTATATTGCTAAGTGTGACTTATGCCTTGAATGCTGACTGAGTTAGAGCATCTGAGATCTTGCGAAACTTGTGTCATGCTTGGTGTTGTCGTCTTCTTTGCCATCTTAGCATGATAGATTGTGTGATGTTTAAGTTAAGCATCGCAAAGTACTTAAGTGTGTTAGTGTAAACTATGCTTGTCTTGCTTGCTATTTTGTGATGCGTCTCATGGTACTCTTCTTCATATTTATGCACTTGTATATTGCATCTCATCTAGGTACGCTAGATGCACCATGTGAAGGATGCGATGTTGGAGCCAAACCCGAAGATTTGGTTTGGTGGATATATCCCGAAGATGGAAGGACTAAGCAAGTGCTAGGACCGGAGATGTCACCATGACGGTGCAAGCTAACTGAACTGACTTGTGTCGGATCCCAGGCAAGCCCCGGAGCATATTAAGCCTCCTAATTTCTGAAATGCAATTAAAGTATTATTGTTCCATATATATATTGTTGCATTAAGTTTAGGTGTTGGATGCAAACACTTGCTGCATTGGTTATCCAATCCTTGTTCAGATATTGATACCCTGAATCCTATGTAGCTCAGGCTCATGTAGTGCTTAGTCCTGCTTAAACGCAGTAGAAGTCAGGTGATTTCCTGTCACCTGCGAGCTATAGAGATATACATATGGCACGGTTGGCTATATTTGCTATCGTGGAAAAGAACCTGTCTTAATTTGAAATGAAGACCAGGCGGAGGCTTGCCGGTTTGTAGTGACTCCGTCTGTGTCGCTTAAGGACTGAATCTTAGAGCCTTTCCTGTTCATGTTGAACGCATGCCTCTCTCTTAGTTGGCCGGGTCTGGAGACTGACCATGAAGCCGAGTAGCTCACCTTAGACCGGGAGTCGATAAGTATAAAGTGCGCCTCGGAAGGGAGCCGTTGAAAGGTCCTAATATAGCTAGAGGGGGGGTGAATAGCCTATTTAGAATTCTACAAGTCAACTAGAGCAATTTGATTAGTATGACAAATAGCGTAATGCAAACTTGCTCTAGCTCTACAAAGGTTGCAAGCCACCTATCCAACAATTCTAGTTGCAATGATTACTTAGGCACCCAAACTTGCTATGTAACTACTCACTAAGAGCTCTCAATCTTGCTACTCTAAAGAGCTCAACTTGATGAATATAAATAATAAAGCAAGCTCTCAATTCTAATTACACTAAAGAGCTTGTATCAACTAGTTTGCAAGAATGTAAATAAGTGAGTAGGGTGATTATACCGCCGTGTAGGGAATGAACCAATCACAAGATGAAGATTAAGCCAATCACCGGGAGAATGCAAATGACAACAGACAACCGATTTTTCTCCCGAGGTTCACGTGCTTGCCAACACGCTAGTCCCCGTTGTGTCGACCAACACTTGGTGGTTCGGTGGCTAAGAGGTGTTTCACAAACCTCGTCCACACGATAGGACACCGCAAGAACCGACCCACAAGTGAGGTAACTCAATGACATGAGCAATTTACTAGAGTTACCTTTCGGCACTCCGCCGGGGAAGCTACAACTCCCCTCACAATCACCGAAGGCGGCCACGAACAATCACCAACTCGTGCCGATCCTTCACCGCTGCTCCAACCATCTAGGTGGTGGCAACCACCAAGAGAAACAAGAGAAATCCACAGCGCAACACGAATACCAAGTGCCTCTAGATGCAATCACTCAAGCAATGCACTTGGATTCTCTCCCAATCTCACAATGATGATGGATCAATGGTGGAGATGAGTGGGAGGGCTTTGGCTAAGCTCACAAGGTTGCTATGTCAATGAAAATGTGCAAGAGTTGGCCCTTGAGCCGGCCATGGGGCTATAATTAGAGCCCCAATCAAATAGAGCCGTTATACCCCTTCACTGGGCAAACACGCTCTGACCGGACGCTCCGGTCATACTGACCGGACGCTGGCCCTCAGCGTCCGGTCGCCCGATGGACGCCACGCGTCACCAACTTCAAACGCTGTTCGTCAGATTTCAACGGCTACGAAGCTGACCGGACGCTCCGGCAAAACTGACCGGACGCTGAAGCCCCAGCGTCCGGTCGTTTTTCTAAGCTCCCCGAGGCGTATTTCTTCGACCGGACACTTCCGGTCCACCTTGACCGGACACAGACCAGCGTCCGGTGCTCAACCTTAGCCACTGTGCCGTCTGACAGCACGACCGGACGTAGCCTTTCAGCGTCCGGTCGCTGAGTGACCCAGCGTCCGGTTAGTAGACCGACGCCAGCATCATTTCGACCAACTCCATTTCAACTCTAACTTCTTCACCCTTCCTCAAATGTGCCAACCACCAAGAATTTTCATCCGACGCAATAGAAAATAGGCATTCCATTTTCCCGAAAGCGCCGAATCCAAACCCATCTCAACACTGCAAACACCATCTCCTTTGTAAATGTGCCAACACCACCAAGTGTATCACCTTGTGCACAAGTGTTAGCATATTTTCACAAACATTTTTAAAGGTCACTCCACTAGATCCTAAATGCATATGCAATGAGTTAGAGCATCTAGTGGCACTTTGATAACCGCACTCCGATACGAGTTTCACCCCTCTTAATAGTACGGCTATCAATCCTAAATGTGATCACACTCTCTAAGTGTCTTGATCACCAAAACAAAATAGCTCCTATGGTTTATACCTTTGCCTTGAGCTTTTTGTTTTTCTCTTTCTTCTTTCCAAGTCCAAGCACTTGATCATCATCATGGTATCATTATCATCATGCTATGATCTTCATTTGCTTCATCACTTGGAGTGTGCTAACTATCTCATGATCACTTGATAAACTAGGTTAGCACTTAGGGTTTCATCAATTCACCAAAACCAAACTAGAGCTTTCAGCCGTACGCGTGAGTCCAAGGGCAGGTGATTTAAAAGTCCTGATTGTCCTAGCAGAAGGGTAATCCCTGAGAGTGCCGGCGCTGATCGAACCCACAAATTTGGTTCCTGAGTTGTCCCAAAGGTGACCCACGGCTACCCTTGCAAAGTATGCCAGGGTGAGAGTTAGGAATACCCCCTTAGCTGAGTTGTAATTCGATTCGAGTCACCGTCTCTCCCGGTTAGTGAGAACTTGACGGGCTTATCTCCAAAGTAGATACACTAAATAACATAATGGTTCAGAAATGATGATATGATGATGACAGCCTTATTATACCTGCTATGGTTAATATTGATTGCTCCTAATAAGTGAGTGCTCTAGTACAGGTGCTAATCTAGTGGACAGGTAAATGATGATAAGCTTGATGCTAAGTTTAAATTGGTCACTATATTCATAAGCTCTTTTATGCAATTGTGTCAAGCTAGCCCACCTCATAAGCCTTACATGACCCTTGGTGTCTTTTATTTCTTGTTTTGATGGGTAAGTCTAGCTGAGTACCTTCTCGTACTCAGGGTTTATGTCCCACCTGTTGCAGATGACCAGTTCTACTTCGGTTGCTGCAAGTATTGCCTTCTTCTGGCAGGGGATGAAGACTAGACCGTTGGGCGCGGTCTCTCCTAGTTCTCGTACCTGATAATGCTTTTGTAGGACATGACTAAGATCTGGCAATGTATTTGAAACTATGAAGTTATGTACTAAACTATGTTGCTTCCGCAAATTTGAACTTGGTTTGTAATATTTTATTCGCACTCTGATGGATGTAATCCGGATGCAACTTGTGAAATGTTGTAACGAATGATGTGTTGTGTTGAATCACTACGGTCTTGGTTTGTATGTCGAGAGTTGGTTGAAATCCTTCGTGATTTCCGGACTACCGGGATTATGGGAGCTTAAGTACAGGAATTTGATCACTTCGGTGATTATTTTTTACTTACGTTCTTATGATTTGGTCGGTTCTGTTACAACGAGCATGGAACGTCAAGCTTGACGCCATGCTGGGCGAGCTTGGGTTTCAACGGTGCGCAACCGAGCACGTGCTCTACACGCGGCGACGGGGGAAGGAGGAGCTCATCGTCGGCGTGTATGTGGATGACTTAATCGTCATCGGCGCGCATACGGAGGACATCAACGGCTTCAAGCGCGAGATGGCGGCTCGTTTTCGAATGAGCGATCTCGGCGCACTCTCCTACTAGCTCGGCATCAAGGTGAGATAGGGGAAGGAGGAACTCATGCTCGGTCAGAGCACGTATGCCTCCAAGCTGTTGGAGCAGAGCGGCATGGCTGAGTGCAAGCCATGCATAACTCCAATGGAGGAGCGGCTGATGCTGACGAAGGCCAGCACCACGGCGAAGCTGGATGCAACACTCTACCGGACATTGTGTTCACCGTGGGCTATGTCAGTCGCTTCATGGAGGATCCCAGAGAGGATCACTGGGCTGCAGTGAAGCGGCTACTGCGATACGTCAAGGGGACGGTGGATCAAGGGATCATCTTTTCCAAGACCGGCGGGAGTAGGCTGCAGCTCACTGTGTTTAGTGATGCAGACATGGCGGGGGACATCGATGGACGACGGAGCACCTCTGGAGTACTCGTCTTCCTCGGGTCGGCCCCAATTTCATGGTTGTCGCTGAAACAAAAGGTGGTGGCCCTATCTACGTGCGAGGCAGAGTACGTAACGGCGGCCACAGCGACGTGCCAATTTGTGTGGCTACGCCGGCTACTGGATGAGCTGACCGGCGAGGAAGCTCACCCACCAGCACTAATGGTGGACAACTAGCCCGCCATCGCCCTCGTGAAGAACCCGGTTCTACACGACCGGAGCAAACACATCGACGTAAAGTTCTACTTCCTCAGGGACTATGTCGATGGAGGGCAGATCGTCATCGAGTTCGTCAAAACTGGTCGGCAACTATCGGACGTACTCACCAAGCCGCTCGGATGTCTTCGACTCACGGAGCTGAAGGAAATGATCGGTACGGAGAGGTACAAGGGATAGCAGGAGGTTTAGGGGAAGAATTGTTAGAATAAACTACTGCTTTCTTGTACGAACACACAGCAAGGGGAAGGCGGCGCCGAAAAGGCTCCCTGCTGTGATACTGTAGGCGCTGTAGGTGCAGGCGCCGAACGGCTCACCTGCAGCACTGTACCACATGCAGAGGCCGGCGCAGAGTCAGCCCTGCTATGTTATCTAGTTACTGTTGCAGCATGTGCGCTGTACTAGGACTAGATGGATAGAGTTGTATAAATAGACATATACGTCAACTCAGTAAAGAGAGTTCAGATTTACCATCTCCCATACAGGGCTTCGCCCAACGCTGGTGTCTTGTACTGTGTGTGTATGCTCTGTTCTCCCTTCTTCTTCAACCTCTAGCCATAGTGTGTGGAGACGGACAACGCTTGTTCGTGGTCGGCTTAGCTAGTGGGGGCTCGGCAACACTAGCGGATGCTCGGCAAGACTGGTGAGTGGTTTACTCATCTGAACCGGTGATTCTGTGAGCTAACATCCTGTATAATAATCCATTGGTGAAACGCACCAAACAAGGGGTAGAACCAGGATACTAACCACCAGCGGCCTTCTCCGCGCGTTGGCTGATCCCCTGCGTTATTGTTATTCTGTCCATTGCCAGAAGATAAATGTGCTGAAGACTCTTGGCTCGGTGGTGACTCGTTTGTGGTAGTGACGCTACCAAATGTCCCCTGATCTGTTGTTTTCATTTTCAGACCCATGGGTTATTGTAAACGAGTCTGGCAATGCTGGTCGATTCGTGGCTTCATCAAGCAACGAGGACACCGACTTCATCATGTTGGGAGTGGAGGCAATTCTGAGGCTGCCAGCCTGCTCGGCGGTGATCCTGGCAGCTAACAGCCTGATATATGTGTCCTGTTCCTGTACAGATGGACGAGCGAGCATGCTTATCAAGGTGGAAACTGCTGTGCTGTCCCTGGAGATTACTGAGATGAGGAGCTCTTCCCTGCTGCTTATCCTCTGTCTTAGGAAGCAGTCAAGAACATAAACCCCAGCTACCTGCAGCTCACGTGAATTGGAGCTCACAGAATTAATGGCGAAGCGGGCAAGGCTTATGTTGTTCCCAGGTGCAAGCAGGCCAGCTTGCATGAGGGCTGTGTAGGCTTGCTTGTAATAGAGATTGACAGCTCCCACCCCACGCTGACCTCTTAATCCTGACCGAAGGTCAACCACATTGCAAAGGGCGACAGAGTATTGCGCCGCAATGCATGCCAAAAGATAAAGCATCGCTTGGATGTACGTCAGCCCGTACAATAATATTGACGAGGGTCCCAACCCATAGTACGTGACTATGGTTGCGTTTCCGATCTGCATGTGATGATGAGGCCGCTCAAGGTAGCAGGGTGCTTGCTTTGTCATGTTTGGGTGGTAGTAGTAGTATTCTGGCGGTGGCGGGTAAGAAAGTAGGGGCATGAAAACCTGCCAAAATGAGAATAGAGCCTGCGCAATGGCTGTGGGGATCTGCAAGTTGTCAAACAGCAGCACTCCTAACAATATTATGAGTGATATGGCACGATACAAGAGACCGCCGCCTGGTGATAACACCAGATCCACGAGGTCGAATATATGCATGGTGATGTCAATGATGCTGTCAGAGGCAGAGGGACTGTTTGCTGGAGTCTGTAAGCTGCTAAGGGATATCGCCACCAAAGCCAGTGACATGAGGCATTCCCCTAGTAGTCCGTCAATTGGGTCCGTGGGGATCTTCAGCAAAGTGGATGCTAATAACCATAACCATAGGGCGGCAAAAATAGCTTTAGCCGTATATAGTAGTTTGCGTCCTCGAGGACTATTTGTTAGGTTGGTAATTGCTGAGGGCCTCATGTACAGCAGTAGCGCTGCCAGAACCAGTGCAACGGGATATGGTATCTCCAGAAAAAGAGAGTATTCCGGGAACCGGAGATATTTCCATGTAACTATTATAGAAGTTACCTCGACTACTTCAACAAGCACGATGGCAATCAGGACAGCCTGCAGCAGCAACCGGGTCATCGGCTTAGGGGGGCCAGGAGACTGCACCTTGACCATATAAGTCATTGACATCACTGTTGTAATCTGTTCCAGAGGACTGAGGTGTATGATTGGCAAGAAGTCTTTTATTGTAACGGACAAACCAATGGTGGCCACCACTTCGTGCCATTCCTGCGGTTGCTGTAACATGCAACCGAAGTAAGAACCTTTCCACCTGATTGCTTCCATGCACCCAAATAACTGCTCCAACTTGTTGCTGCGGCAGTACATCTAGTACGTGCGTGCATAACCAGAGTCAGGCACAATATATACCAGAAAAAATATATTGTGGTTTACAACAACATGAAAAAAAAGAAGACTACATGCAGGTCATATATATTGAAAATTTTGTTTTGCTCAAATGAAAACTTTTTAGGCAGTTTAAGTCCATTTAAACAGTCTAAATGTCCTAAACAGTAAACAATAAAGAGTGACTGACTGTTTCCCATTTAGCGTTTAATATAACATCATCTGTGGTACACATCAATCGCCTTCGAAAACGAAATGGTTACCATGACGAGCTGGGTTTCAATTTATTGGCCTAACATGATAGATGATTGTTTTCGTTTTTACATTGGCAGCAAAGAGTGCCAACGATTTGGCAATGTGCAGTTGGTGCTTACTGTGATGATGTATCCTATTATCAAACTGTGGCAGTCTCGAGGATGGTGTTTGGACTTCATCAGGAAAATTTATCCTTGTAAAAGACACTAATTAATTTTGGTGGCTATCGATTATTTTACAAAGTGACCCAAAGCTTTGGCTTTTGAGCAACTATGACACATATAGACAGGTAATTGAGTTTATTATACTAGACATATCATTCATTGATTCGGAATACCTCAAACCTTAACAACATATTGAGGTACCTCTTTTGTTTCAAAGGAAATCTGTGAATTTGCCAAATCAAATAAAATTAAATTCCTCAATTTATCTCTATATTATGCTCAGGACAATGGTCACACTACAAGAAACTAAAAAATCCTTGTCGGTTCAAGACAAACAGATAGGGAAATTGTATATATTATGTCGGTTACCTACGAACCGAGAGAAAAATAACAAAACCGACAGAATAAATAGCAAAATGGATGTACCAAAAAAAATCAAAATGACATATAATTTGGAACGGATGGAGTATATCCTATTTTTCTAATGGTGGCAACAAATTTCCCTGTCGGGCTACTACGACAGGGTTAGAAATCTAAACCTGATGTGACTGAATTTTCTTGTCGACGTCATACCGACAAGGAAATGGATGCACCGACAGGAAAATTCAACAACCGATAGGCAAATTTTATTTCTCTTTTGCTTTTGTCCTGTCGGTGTTTTCCTGTCGGTAAACCGATAGAAAAAATAATTCTCTAATTTCGTGTCAGTATTATGTATTTTTGTGTCGGTTTTGAACCGACAAGAAATTTTTAGTTTCCAGTAGTGTCAAGCTGAGTCTAGCAATAAGATCTTAATGAATCTTGTAAAAAGGAAGATTGAAGACAATCCTAGAAAGTGGCATGCAGTTTTGTCCCAAGCATTATGGGCATATTGCATATCTTGACATGGTGTTACTAAAGTTATTCCTTTTGAGTTGGTATATGGATAAGAGGCATTGTTGTCTGTTAAGGTAAACCTGGATACTTACATGTTAGCAAAGTAAAATGACTTATTTGTTATTATGTATCATGAGTTAATGATGAAAAACAAGAGGATGAAGGCTTTGGAGGAGAGTGCGAGAGACAAAACCCGTGTTGCCAGAGCTTAAAACAAGAATGTATAAAGCAAGTCGTTTCAGGTTGGTGATGTAGTTTGGAAGATTGATTTGCCTCTCGGGACAAAGAATAATAAATTTGGTAGGTGGTCTCGAAGTTGATAAGGACCATACAAGGTGATCAAGATCATTTTTCAGGAATTCGTACATGGTGGAAACATTGCAAGGGGATCATCTACCTAGGGCCCTCAATGGAAGATATTTGAAGAACTACAACCCGAGGGTGTGGTAAGAGCGTGAATATCACCCATATAGAACAAAAATAATTTATGTATTTCTATTTATCATCATCTAGAAGTAAGGGGCATATGCTAATAGCCAAACTGGCTAAGGCAATGTCGCTTTTGGAGACTTAGGGAAAGTCGGGCGAGCCCCCGTGTTACTCTCCGTACAGGGCGGACATGGGTGACGAGCCTTCCACCCAAACCACCGCAGCCCATCCCCCTTGCCGCTGCTAGAGGCAGCCGCCGGGATGCCAGTGCAGCTCCCAAGGACGGCGGCAACGAGGTTCTCATGCCCCTCCAGGATCTACGAAGGGCACATCTGGTTGGCGGCGGAGTTTCGGCCTGGTTTCTCACCGGCGCATGGGAGCTCTAGCTCGGATGCATGCTCGACCGGCCGGCAGCGCGCCGGTCGACAGAGAGCTTCTCCCCCTGGCACTTCTCATGGCGTCGCTGGGGATGGCGGTCCGGTAGCACCCGAAGCCGATACAGGAGCCGTTCTCCAATTGGCTCACACCGGGGCACATGGGGCGATTGCCGGCATCACAGATTTGACCGGATCCGGCGTCCCCCGTTCAGTCTACAGCCCCTACCTTGGAGCCGGCGCCCCTCCTCCTCCCCCATCTACGTCTAGACCTGACGACCGAAGGGGTGGATCAGCTGGTGACCGGTTCTGGCGAGGCTGGGGTGGCAGTGTCACGCTAGGTTTCCAGGACAGTGCCTAGTGGCCATGGCTAGTGGGGCCAATCTGACCAGCGGTTGGATCTGGCCGGTTGCGGCCTTCGGTGGCTAGATCTGCTCAAAGCAGGCCTAGGGCATAAAATGCTCTACAACCTTCCTCTAGGGGGTTCTAGAAGGACGCAATAGGTGAGTTGTTTGAGGCTAGTGCGAAGCCTGGACAACAATGTCTGCGGACACCGCTTCCTCCTCTAATGCGTCCTCCCTGTTCCTCTTTCTCCCGCCTTGCTAGCGTTGACGCTTGCTAGTGCGCACCTCCCACCATCACGGGTGAGTCCGGGAACGAATCCGCGCGATGTGTGGTGGCGGATGGCACCAACCGCTCTTCCTCCGTCCAGGTGCGGATGCTTGCCAGTGCGTGCCTCCCACCATCGTGAGCGAGTCTAGGAACAACTTCGTGCAGTGTGGCGGTGGCCAACCCCCCCCTCGTCGTGATGTAGCTACAGTTTGGCACAAGGCTTGGGCGAAAGCCATGCCAAGCTCCTGCTTGGCCGACAATGAGTATGTTCTGGCGTAATTTACCTCCCTGGAGGCATCGTCGAAGGGCTCCAATGGTTGGTGTGGTAGTCTTTGCATTTTACTAGTGTATTTGTGGTCCTGCCACTATTCATTGTGGTGTTGGGGCATCTAGCTATTATTGTTTTCCCCTCCTCAACGTTTGTAAAACATATTTCGAGCCATTTTGGGGCTATATCAATATATATTCAGGTGGGGAGTAATCCTCCAGTGACAGTAAAAAAACTAGCTACGGCGGTATTCCTGCTGTTTGCACTGAGTCTGGCCAAACTAGTTTAGGTAGTTTGCCAAATCGACTAGGGCAAATCAGGCAAAATCCAAGTGTAATCTTGGAAACATGTAGATTTCGGACTTATAAGCCTTTCCTATAAGGACAAGACCACTCCCACCTTATAAAATATATGGGGCATGGCCAATTTAATTTTGAGGGCATCCCATATCTTGTTGTTTTGCACTTCTCTTGATGATATTCTTGGACATTCTAGGTGGCCTTGTGTAGGGTCGAGATGGCGGACTAGAGGAAGGGTGAATAGTCCTTTCTAAAATTAATTACGCCGGCTAACCAAAACAAATGCAGAATTAAAACTATCGGTCTAGCCAAGATTACACCCTCTATCTAAGTTCACAAGCACCTCACAAAGATCCTAATCAAGTAACTAAGGTGCCAGGCTAGCTAGAGCTAACCTAAATAATTCTAGAGCAAGGTCACACAAACCTATGCACTAGTACTTCAAGCAACGAGAGAGCTCCTACACAATTCTAGTAAGCAAAAGCAGAAAAATCCTAAGCTCACTAGCAATGCTCAATAACAAGGCAACTAATGCCAAATTAGAGAGCGTAAATTCCTTAGCTACACAAACTAACAAATGTGACTAACAAGGTTACTAAAACCAAATTAGCCACGCAAGGGAGCTACTTATATGCTACACAAGCAAGAAGGTAACTAGCAACCTACCCAAGCAAACTAATTACAAGAGCAACTACATAAGCACAATGTATGAAAAGTAAATATAAGCTTGTGTGACGAGGATGCAAACCAATGGAAAACAATGATGACACGATTATTTTATCCCAAGGTTCACGTGCTTGCCAACACGCTAGTCCTCATTGTGTCGACCGCTCACTCGGTGGTTTGGCGGCTAATTGGCATCACCCGCCAAGCCCGCACGTCGGGCACCGCAAGAACCTACCCCGAAAGTGAGGGTAGCTCAATGACACGCTCTACTAGAGTTTCTCTTCGCGATCACTGCAGGGTGAGCATAATCCCCCTCACAAATCCTCCTCCGGAGCACCGCACAATCTTCTCGCATACTTCAACGGAGTCACAAGACACCAAGCCGTCTAGGAGGTGGCTACCTCTTAGAGTAACAAGCACCACCGGCTTACAACTCGATCACCTAGTACCACTCGATACAACATCATGATGCAATCGCACTAGAATCACACTCACACTCAATCGGGTGATCACTATCAAGCACAAGTGAGTTAGAGGGCTTCCAAGCACACCTACACAAGCCACCAAGCCTTAAGGGTGCTCAGCCACCAAGCCTTAAGGGTGCTTAGCCACCAAGCCAACAAGTGCTCTATTTATAACCCCACGAACAAATAGAGCCATTACACCTTTACTGCACATAACTCCAGGCAACCGGACGTGCCGGTCAGAGTGACCGGACGCACCACCCCAGCGTCCGGTCACAGATCGCCGTCCACGTGGGGCTCGTGTTCAACCGTGCCCACGCGATCCCAATGGCCGACTGCTTCTCGCGTGCTCTCTTCACCGAGACGAAGACCTGACGCGCCGAAGAGATGACTGGACGCAGCAACATCACGCGTCCGATCGTTTCCAGAGACGATCTAGAGCCGCTAAAAGTCGATCGGACACGTCAGTTCCGACCCGATCGGACGTAGGCTAGCGTCTGATCCCTTCAGCCCCCGCGCGCCAAGTCTAGCGTCACCACGTCATCTATCGTTAGCAATGACCAGACGTAGGAGCATCGTGTCCGGTCACCTCTAGGCCTCAATGTCCGGTCAACAAGACCATGACGCGCGCTCTCTGGAATACACGACCGGACTTGCCAAACAGCGTCCGGTCGCTGCGCTGCGTAGAGTCCGGTCACTTCCAGTGACCTGTCTCTTCTCCATTTCTTCACTGAGTCAATCCACAACAACTCCAACTTCTTCTCCTTAGCAAATGTGCCAACACCACCAAGTGTACAACACCTTGTGCACTGTGTGTCAGTTTTTCACAAACATTTTTAAGGAGTTAATCACTCAATTCACCACGCCACTTGATCCTAACACGTATGCAAAGTTAGATCGTTCAAGTGACACTAGATAACCGATGTGTAAACAAGTTTGCTCCTCTTGATAGTACGGCCATCTATCCTAAACCCAGTCATAAACTTCTCTACAATCCTATGACCGGTGAAATGGAATGCCCTAGGTTATACCTTTGCCTTGTGCATTCCATTCAATCTCCTCCATTGTTGATGCAACACATGCACCAACCAATCACCAAATGATATGATCCACTTCATATCATCACATGACCATATTGGTTCATCGATCTTGACTTCACTTACTCTTCACCGTTGCCTCGGTCCATCGACGCCAAGTCATCACTCAACTTACCCTTCACACTTGCAACAGGTCTGTCGAGCCAAGTCTTGTCTTAATCTTCTCCACCTTGATCACATGACTCAATGTCATGTCTCATGTGAAATGAGCTCCTTCATCACATGTGTGAGCTTTGCAACATCTTTGAGCCATTTTCACACCCGTGACATATGTTGCTCACACGCATGTTCCTTGTGGACTAATTACCTGTGTATCTCACTTTAAACATAATTAGTCCACCTAAGGTTATCACTCAATTACCAAAACCAAACAAAGACCTTTCACCTTGGAGACCCAGAACACCCCTAGGTGTCTCCTCGATTGATCTTACCAGGAGGCGTTTATAGGTTTTCAGAGCATCCCTGCAGAAATGACTAAGCTTGTTTCCAATAGTTTTTCAGAGTATCCCTCCTGACACAGGCTAAGCCTATTTCCAGAACCGGCCAGGCTGGTTTTCATAGATTCGCCGTTGGTTGCTGCGTTTTGCGAACAGAGCACTCGAGCTCTTTCTTTGTGGGACCTTTGTTGCATCAACAAAATGACAAGCAACTATAATATAATATATGCTATACCTGTTGTTGGTGCATGTTATATGCTAGTGGCCCTTTGTATATAGAAGAGGCTGAAACACTAGGTCCACCAGGGACGTATTTGTGGACTTTCGGACACTACCGGAATCTCGTTTTTGTGTGTGGGTGTGAAAACACACAGAAAAATGCGAATACACCCTCAGAAAAATATCAACAGAAATATAACGAAATTTTCTGTGGGTTCACCGTCAGAAACAATTTTTCTGTGGGTCTCACACGCACAGAAAAATTATGTTCGCCCAGATTAAAACTAATTTTTCTGGGTGTTAATCCACATAGAAATAAATGCATAAACGCACAGAAAAACACGTTTTTTTCTGTCGGTCCAGGTGAACTCACAGAAAAATTCATTTCGCCCAGATTAAAAAAATATTTCTGTGTAGCCAGCCTCACAGAAAAAAGAGTTGAACACACACAAAAAAATATTTTAAAACAGTAACAACAGCATATTAAAATATATATTTTCCATACAGTACTTTCTATGCATGACCAACAAGGTTTCATTCAAATAATACACAAATCAATAGTTCATCATGAATGGAGTCAACACTTGGTCAAACATTGAGAATATAAATCATGAATAACTTTTAAGTTGTTGAGTTTGAAAATATGAAAACCATATAAATAGATTTGTCTTGAAAAATAGTTTCATAAAAATATACATATATCACTTTTTGATAAATATTTTTATAAAAACAAGGAGTCAAAGTAATACTTTGGAGACCGTGTCGTTATCCAAAACAACTTTATTTTTTTTTTAGTACGAAGGGAGTATGTGCATTGACATGACGATTCTCCCACCTGCCTCGACTCATCAACTATACTCATGTTTTAGAGTGGTTATATCAACTATACTATTGTTTAGACTAGGTATTATCAGCTACTCTTTGTGAACGGACGTCATCTAGCAACAGAAGCATCAAGTTGACTGGTGTCACTGGCAGGCTTTGTCGTAAGGCGGAATAACACAATTTTGAATAGTCTTTGAATATTTTGATCAGTAATTAACGTTAGAATATACTGTGATAAAAAACACTTTTAACAGGTTCTTCGTCTCATACCAATATTTTACCTGTAACCCTTTATTTTCTCAATTTACTCCTACGTCCATTTTACTCCGATCTCCCCAGAAAACAACACATGGGAGCCGGGAAAAACGCCCGATCGGAAGTGTATAAGATTTCCTATTGACTGCGGAAACTTACGAGTTGAAGATCAATTTACCATGTTCTTACTTTTAAGGAGTCGTTTTTACCAAACTGTTGGAAGGATATTTTTTTCTCTTTTTGCCAAAATATCTAAATAGGGATTTCATTTAGCAAATTCCTGGAGCTGCTCTAATAAAAAAGAAAATAAGAGAGTACTGCTATAATGAATTATTTGCACCTGACCTGTCCCTCTCGGCAAGGCCAGTGCATGCTCCATTATGTGGTAAACTACTACGTATACTTTAGAATAAATAAAAAGCACAAAAACAGTAAAAATGTACATCCACTTGATAAACTGACACCGTCAAGCTAGCACCATCCACGGGCGCTCCCGGTGGTGTTGCGAGTGGGCTCCCATCCGGCTACGCAGAGAGCGGTTCCAACTGCGACACATGGGAATCAGTTACGCTGTTCCTGCGCCTGGACCAACGTTGGGGCCATTGACTCCATGGCGTCTTCCCCCTCCGGAGCTGGGGACCAAACGCGCTTTGAGGTGTCAGCGGCCCCGCTGCCTGCGCATTCGAGATGCCAATCTCGTCTGCCCCAGTTGGTGACTCCCGCGTCTGGACGCAGCGGCGTCGCCTTCCACGGCCTCTTCCAACAAGCTTCATGGGGGGCGAGGATGTCGCTTTCCTCTGAGGGTGACTTGAAAGTTGGTACAACCGGCAGGGCAGCCATGCAGCTGAGGGGGAATCTGCTGCTGCCTTTTCTTTTTCTAGCGACTGCCACTGATGTTGTCAGTGGAGGCCTGCCTGTTCGTGGCCTGACGCTTGTCCGTAGCGCTGCCGGCACCTACGGCTGCGTCTCCGCACCTACGGCCTCACAAGTCACACCACAACGCTGGACAAAGAGGAGTTTTGGAAGCAGTGGCGAACAGAAGGAAGGTCTCAGCATCTTCGGGCTGCAGGGACGGGCACAGGCAACAACATCCACTGCCGCCGCTGCGTCGGTCTTTTCTATTAATAACAGAGACTCGGAGGTGGAGGTCATTTGGGCCAGCTGTTTTTCTTTTAGGACTGTCAGTACTTTAGCTACCGCCAAATAAGGGTCCTTTTTAGCGACTACCTCCAGCTAAATACATCTATTAGCACCAAGGGTTGCTTAGCGCCAAAAAATAGTTCTCCTAGCTGTTTCTTTCTCCAACAGCTATCTTCAGCTGTAGCGGCTCCTGTAGCCAGAGATTGAAAACCTGACATGTGGAAATAGCAACCCGGTAAATAACAGATTAAGGCAAATTTAAGAGTGGACAAGGGAAAAGCATTCTCCAGTTCCTAATAACTACTTGAGAAGACAAGCTACCGCTCCAAGCCTGGAGAGCAAATCTGCAGAGGAGGCACTATCGTCCACTGGGCCATGGGACCTTAGTCAGATCGCCAAAGAAGAGAACAGATCCACACATCGGAGCAACCCAAACATCATCAGACGAACGTGCAATGCCATAAATCCGCTAATAACATAACCTGAACCGCGGGCCTTCCAGGCGTCCCAGCAACACTCATGTTAGAATTCGTATCATAATCCAACACCAAGTACATCCCGTCTGCAGTTTTTTGTCTATATGGTTGTTTCATTGACCAATCCGTGTTACATGATTTATATATAATGTCTTTCTGAATCCAGTCCCTGATTGATCCGTGCAGCTGGGCGATGGGGCGAGTGTCGAGCTAGCCTGGGCTGGGTCCATAGTCTGCACCTTCAACATGTTGCTGCCATTTTTTCATGGCTTCTTTTAGAAATATACGACTATGTATATATTTCATTAGAGTTAAATACGCTAGCGGTCCTTAAACTTGTAGCTCTGTGCCACTTAGGTTCACGAACTCGCAAAACTGAAATCTAGCTCCGTGAACTTGTTAAGTCGTGTACCGCAGGTCCATACCCCTTTACGTAGCCGCTGACTTGGATAAAATTTTATAAAAAATACCCTAAAGTCATCTCCTACCTTCAGCAGGTTCAGCACGGCCACACCGTGCGCCACCACGGCCATCTTGACCGCTCGAAGCTGCCTATCACGGCAATCTCAGCTGGACTCGAAGCTGCCGTCGCTGTCCGACCTGCTCGTGAAAGGCATCAGTAGCAGTAGCAACTAGCCGAGTGCAAGGACGAGCCTCTGTCCCGTCGTGGCCGTGCTGCAGGGCGGTGCCCTTTCCGAGATGGATACGCAGTGGCGCCGAGCACCACGAGCTCATGGCCAAGGACTATCCAACTTCTCCACCTCTAAATTCACCCTCTCCATCCACGACCCGCACCACCAGTCCACCACCACCGGACTATGGCTGACAAGCGGCTCGCCTTCCGCACCAGCGTCAGCTCCTTCCTGGGCCTCGCCATGATGAACTCGCCCGAGTGGGCCTACGTGCTCGTCGGCTCCCTCGGCTCCATGATCTGCGGCTCCTTCAGCGCCATCTTCTCCTACATCCTCAGCGCCATGCTCAGCGTCTACTACGCGCTAGACCCGCGCTACAGCGCCGCCGAGACACTGACGCTGGCGCCGGACTTCATCGAGGGCGGGCAGCACGATGCGACGCCGTCCATGAAGCTCACCATGCACCCTAGCCAGGCGCGCGCCTCCGCGTCCCGTGGAGGAGATAGTAGGCGGCTAGGCGCGGCCCTTGAGGAAGCTTGCGGCAGCGCTGCTCCATCTTGTCGGCCACGGACTCCACTTGCTGCAGGTAAGGCCGTGGCGGCGCACGTGCAGCACGAGGTGCTCGTGGCGCCCTTCGCCGGCGCTGCCGCTGCCGCCGTCCGTGCTGGTCCCTCGGTCGCACGCGCTCGTGACCTCACTCGTGGAGCACCTCGGCCGAGCGGCTCCGGCGCTTCTCTGGTGGCCTGAGCACCTTGCGCGGGTTGAGCTGCTAGTGCTTCTGCTTGCGCGTGGAGGCGGGGAGCCAACCACCGGAGCAGCTGCTGCTTTTCCTCCAGTGGTGGAGCCCGACGACGACATGGACGTGGTGCCGGAGCGTCCTAGGGGCGAGGTGTAGCTGAAGCACGTGGACCTCTCGTATCCGTCGCGGCCGGACATCCAGGTGTTCCGCGACCTAAGCCTCCGGGCGCGTGCCGGGAAGAAGCTGGCGCTTGTGAGCGAGCACGAGGTGCTGCTGAAGGTAGGAGATGATATTAGGGTGTTTTTTTATAAAATTTTATCATAGTCAGCAGCTACACGAAGGGGTATAGACCTGCGGTGCACGACTTAACAAGCTCAGGGAGCTAGATTTCGATTTTGAGAGTTCGTGGACCTAATTGGCACAGAGCCACATGTATAAGGGCCAGTGTATTTAACTCATTTCATTATTTTAAATTTGGACAGTCAAAAACCAAGACAGAGGTAGTACCTAGAGCTTATAACTACCAGGTGTTAGAGGACATCAAATCGACAATTATTACCAGTCAAATCAACTAAATAAAAGACAAAGTTTACAGTACGTTGCGATCATGGATTGCAGGCAAGTACATAAAGCTAAAAAACAAAGAAAAAACCCGATGATTATCTAATCTCCTTCCGGAGCCTATTGTACGGTTAAATATAGGTTATACATGATCGATTCAGATTTTCAGATGCTAGCTGACTTTCGAAGAATTCCCTCTCTGAATCTAGTCTAGGATTAAGCCACGAATTGAGGAAGCAAGCAACCTTGCGATTCCAGCTCCCCAGCACCTGCACCTGATCTTGTTGCACCTGCAGCTTCCTTTTCCTACTACCTGCCCAGGAAATTACCCGTTGTGTTGGACATGGCATCTCCTGCATCCTTGGCTTCTCGAACTCAATGTACTCAGTGCCATGCTTAGACTTCCAAAGCATTTGGCAGGCCGTCGCCTTGGGGTTCCGGTGGAAGTACTCTGTTGCCTTTGGCAACATGATCTCATTAAGCTGGTCCAAGGTAATGTCAGTATGCACATAGTGCTGCTCTTCACCGTAGACCGTCACTACTCACTACTGCAGAGTTCTTTTCTTCAGGAAGCCTGTGTTTTGAGGAACCATGGGGGGTAAAGAGGAGCCCAGCTTTGAGATATGGAGAGTAGTCCTGCGTAGAACTTCTGCATTGAGATGGCGAGGTTGTGGTCTGCTGCTTGTAGTTGTGCTCGGATACCGGGACTTGACACTCCAAGTACATCAGAATGACTGAATCCATAGAAACATTTGGAATTCCTACCATGTCTGGGTGACCAATGCAACGAGGCTTATTAATCTGCAGACCTTGTTGCTTCTTGCAACACATTGGATCTGGACGAAACCATTGGGTACGTGCAGAAGCTATGGAGATTGTCCCAATGTTTCCTGTGCCATAGATCAACATATGGCACCCATGAGAAGTCCTGTGTGGGCAGCTGGGTAAGCTGTTTCTTCATAGTTTCAATTATAGGTTGGAAGCAAGGAGGAAAGAGCTGCAGGCAGTTCACTACGGTCCCAACTATGTCTGTGCTTTCTGATATCTACAGGATTGGTAATTCCGTGCGCTTGCGGATTATTTCTGCAAACATTAAGAAATACCAACAATTAGCCATATTAAAATTAATTAAACTTAAGATTTACATATCATTATAATATTAAAATACACTAGCCATAGATAACTTTTAAGATAATGATACATATCATCCGTTAGATTAAAGTTTTTCATTTACTTAGTTAATTAGTCATAGTTATAAGATTTAGATGGTTTCAAAACAATATGTACTTCCTGGATATTTCATATTTTGTTGGATACGGATGTGGAATCGGATAGAGAATAATCTTCAAAGACGAATGCGGATACATCCATCTAACATCCATATTTAAATCGAATACAAATACGGATATCCATATTTACACTAAAACGGATACTGATATCGGATCTTTCAGATATCTAGACATCCGCATCCATCCTTAACTCCATAACTGTTTGGAGTATTACTGTATATCTATAGAGTAAAAAAGATGTTATGTCTCTCTCCTGCTATGCATGCATACGTAAAATAGATATGCATAGGGCACATGTCCTCTTTTTTTTGTGAAAACATCGCGCACATGTCCTTTAGGTCAAATACATAGTGTCCAACATCCTTGTTGTATGCCGAATAAATAGTGTCCAACATCCTTGGTGTATGCCGGACAACGATATGCATTTCAATGCAAATCTTGTTCCCTATCCAAAGCTCTAGCTTGTTCGCATCACATGATGACCATTCATTATATCTTGATAACTAGAGGATCGATTGGGATAGCCATTCAATAGATTGGCCATGAAGAATCTAGAAATGCTTCTCGGGAAGGAGCATGTCTGGGGGTACGCTTGAGGCTGTTCTAGGCCGGTAAGGACACCTTAAATGCCCACAAACATCATCGAGAAACTTGCAGAATAGAAGATATAGGGGTTGGCCACTACTACAATACTCCCTCCTTTCCAAATTATAAGTCGCTTTGACTTTTTTGGTTCATCCATTTTGCTATGTATCTAGACATATTATTATATCTAGATGCATAACAAAATGGATGTACCAAAAAAGTCAAAGCGACTTATAAATTGGAAGGGAGGGAGTAATAGCTTAGGAGACATGGGTGTCCTAGTTGAGATGCCTGCGAAATTACCCACCCAACCCATTAAAAACCCTAACTGCATTCCATAACCGTAGCGCTAGCTAGCTTTATCTCCTTCACACCGCTGCCACCTCACCTCGTACTCCGTCTCCCCACCACCTCGATCTCCTCCACAGCTCGATCTCATGCACCCTCTGCCACCACCACCCCATCCGACATGCTCGATCCAACCGCCTCCCATCCAGAGAGATGGTCCTCGGCCCTTCCTGTCTCCCCCTCAGTATTCTCCATGATGAGACAGAGGAGGAGCAACGAGATCCGGTCGGTGGGGAGGAACTAGAAGCAGCAACCTGGTGAATCAGGCCTTGTCCCACCTCCACCGATGGTGCTTCCATCCCACCACCACCTCCACTGATTCCTGGCCTTCGATCTGATCCGCTTGTTTTTGGTTGTTTGACTTGAAGGTGGAGGTGCTATTTGACTCGATGGTGGCGGCATGGATAGCACAGACGAAGAAGATGTGGTGGTGGTGAGCACGAAGGAGAGCCTTCCTACCTCGGGGCCAAGGGCAGCTGGCGATAAGGATGGCAACGGGGCGGGATACCGGCGAGACCCGTGGGTTTTGGACTCGAAAGGGGTAGGGGCAAATTTCCCACTGCGCGTCCCAGGTTTGGGGTCCTAAATTTTGGTAGGGCTAGGGCTAGGTCAGGGTTTTGATCCGTGGGTGCCCCGTAGGGACCCAAACTTTCATAGCCCATGTAACTTAGAAGGCCCATCCCACATCTAAGAGCAACACTAAGTATATAAGCAGCCATCCCACCATTCCCACCAGGCACCCCACCCATCCTAACCGCTAGCACTAGGAAGCAGAGGCTCTGCACGAGAGTGATTGCGTCTGCTCCTTGTGTGGTCGTGACTCCACCTGGCGTTGGCGTCTCACGGTCATGCCTCCTCCTAGCATCGTGCGGTCGCACCATCGGGCTGTCCACCCCACGCGCCCACGCACTAGTGAAAAGGTCCTAATGGCTAGAGGGGGGGTGAATAGCCTATTAAAATTTTCTACAACAACACTTAGCAAACCGGTTAGATAAATATGAGGCAAAGCGAGTGTTGAGCTAGCCTACTAAAAATGCAAGCCACCTACCACAATTCTAGTTTCTATAGTCTCTATCCACACAATGGCTGTCACTACACTAAGTTAGTGTGCTCTCAAAGGCTAACTAAAGAGCCAAACTAACTACACTAACAAGCTCTCACGACTAGCTACACTAAAGAGCTCGACAACTAGTTTGCAGTAATGTAAAGAGAGAGAGAGCAAGATGGTTATACCGTCGAGTCGAGGAATGAGCCAATCAATCACAAGAATGAATACCAATGAAGACCAATCACCTCGGAATCAAATGATGACACAATGATTTTTTACCGAGGTTGACTTACTTGCCGGTAAGCTAGTCCTCGTTATGGCGATTCACTCACTTGGAGGTTCACATGCTAATTGGCATCATACGCCAAACCCTCAATAGGGTGCCGCACAACCAACACAAGATGAGGATCACACAAACCACGAGCAATCCACTAGAGTACATTTTGGCTCTTCGTCGGGGAAAGGTCAAGAACCCTTCACAATCACCACGATCAGAGCCGGAGACAATCACCAACCTCCGCTCGATGATCCTCACTACTCCAAGCCATCTAGGTGGCGGCAACCACCAAGAGTAACAAGAGAATCCCACAGCGAAACACGAACACCAAGTGCCTCTAGATGCAATCACTCAATCAATGCACTTGGATTCTCTCCCAATCTCACAAAGATGATGAATCAATGATGCAGATGAGTGGGAGGGCTTTGCGTAAGCTCACAACATTGCTATGTCAATGCAAATGGCAAAGAGAGTGAGCTAGAGCTGGCCAAACGATATTTATAGACACCCCCAAACAATAGAGCCGTTGGCTCAATTATTGGGCTGACTGCGGGACGACCGAACACGTAGGTCGTGTGCACCGGACATGTTCGGTCGCTGCGTCTGGGCGTAGCCTGACCGCCACGTGTCCTAGCCGTTTGAAACTATCCGTTGGTGCACAACGGCTCACTCGCATGCGCTCACTGACCATCGACCGGACACTCCTGTTCAATTGACCGGACGCACCACGCGTCAGAGTCCGATCATTTCCAGAGAGCTCCCAGAGAGGTAAAATTGCGACCAAACATGTCCGATCACAGGTGAACGGACACGGCTCAGGGTCCGGTCCTCACTGGCTTGTTCTGATGCTTGCGTTAGCGTATGTCATAGCCTGACCGGATGCACCCCCAGCGCGTCCGGTCCTATTTCTTCTCAGTGTCCGGTCAAAGGACCGAGGGCGTCCTTCACTGCGCACCATTGACCAGACGTAGGGTCAAAGTCCGGTCACTGCCCAAGGCAGAGTCTGGTCAATACGAAATAGCTCCTTTTGACTCCAAACTTCACCACCCTTGAACAAATGTGCTAACCACCAAGTGTAACACTTCGTGCATGTGTGTTAGCATATTTTTACAAACATTTTCAAGGGTGTTAGCACTCCACTAGATCCTGAATGCATACGCAATGAGTTAGAGCATCTAGTGGCACTTTTATAACCGCATTTTGATCTAAGTTTCACCCCTCTTAATAGTACGGCTATCGATCCTAAATGTTATCACACTCGCTAAGTGTCTCGATTACTAAACCAAAAAGCTACTATCAACTTCACCTTTGCCTTGAGCTTTTTATTTCTCTTTCTTCTTTTCCAAGTCCTAGCACTTGATCATCACCATGGCATCACCATCATCATGATCTTCACTGTTGCTTTATCACTTGGAATAGTGCTACTATCTCATAATCACTTTGATAAACTAGGTTAGCACTTATGGTTTCATCAATTCACCAAAACCAAACTAGAGCTTTCAACTGGTAGCCCTGCATGCCCCCACTGCCCTAGTTGGTCAGCACCTCTGCCCACTACGTAGCACTCTACGCTCATGGCTACGCATCCCTCGGCGGTCAGCGCTCAGCTATGGCTCCGCGTATAAGGCACCAACCTCTGGTGAAGGCTTGAGTGGAAAGAAGGCCCCCGTGGATACTTCCTCGGCCTATATAGTCCTCCATAGGCACAACAAGTCTCAAGATATTAGAGCTAGTTGTCCTGCTGATGCTGAATATTATGCTCTTATGATATGTGATCTTTGTTGATGAAAATGGTTGTAAATTTGTAATACAATCCAACCGGGAATGTTGTGAAACTTATGCTCCTATGTCGATGGAAATTGGGTATCAGGTCCCCATCAAGTTCAGGGAGGAGTCCAGATTACCACCCAATAGAGGTTCATGGCTAAGGCAACATGTTTTCCTCTTGGGTTTTGGGGGAGGGTCCTCGGATGCGCTCCACCCGACAAGAACCCACCTCGTTGCCATCCCTATGTGGCAACCAAAGGGCGGCATTGGCTTCGGCCTCTGGTTGTAGCCGTTGAAGAGCGGCGGTGTAGGGTGTTGACAGTCATTAACATCAATTGTTTAAACTAATAAATTTCACAAGTTTTGATGAATCTGTGTTTGCAGGAGGATTATCCAGAAAACCATCAAGGTGGACCCAAATGTTAGACTTAATCACGCTTAACTGCGGCGTAAACAACTCCAGAAAGTTCTAGAGGACACCTGAGGACACCACACCGAAGAAGACTGCGAGAGGCTTCTAGGTGGGGCCAGCCGGCCCCACCTATAGGCTGGCCGGCCTGTGGGGCCACCTGTCAGCCTCCGCCTCGCTACGTTGGTTCTCCACCGCCTTAAAGATCGCATCTACGCCATTTATTCAAGTCGATTTGATCCGAGGGTCTAGAATTGATGCTACCCCCTATATATACAGCCCCTGCCCCCCCTCCCTAGAGATATCCTAAAAATTTAATTCATATCTCTGATTCAGATCAAGACACACCAGGAGGAATAGGTCTAGAACTTTCTAATGTAGTAGATTAGTAGCTCAGGAGTGAGGGTCGAGTTGGGCTCATGCTCAAGTTCTAGATCTAGTCTTGGAGGCTTGGCAAAGCCTTGTATCTTCACTTCTACATCTTGTAAAACTTATTATCAATTCATCATATTCCTATCTACATGGCTATGCTTACTTTGAATATAGATCTTGCTTAGTTAAAGGTTATCAATACTTTTGTGTGCGGGTTCATAGAGCACTTAGCTTGCTAGTTTACCGATTAGGCTAAGTAGCCGAGCTTCGTGTAAGCATGGTGCTTATACGATGCTCTGCCTATGAGTACACCCTGTTCCCTGGTTGTAGGTGATAGCCCCATCTATCCTTTGTAGTCCATACCAAATTGAGCAGGTTCTTAAATTGTAGGACTGTAGTCGCGTCATTAGAGTTATCCTTCGTGATGCTCTACCGTCTAAGCGGCGTCCTGAAGTGCACAAGAGTAGAGTTAGTCTTAGCTATCGTGGGGTGTATATATATACTTTGACCATGTAATAGGAATATCATAGGAATCTACCTCACCCATTGTTCTCCTGAGTTAACTAGTTTACAATATCTTAGTGATCTATCCCCTTAGTGTCGTTATGCATAACTCCTATCGTTATCTTTACCCTTGCTTTAGCTATGTTGGTATGTTGATTAGTAGACATTCCTTTGTCATCCAATAAATCTTTACTCCATTATTTCCCTGTGGTAAAATATAAATAACGATACCTGGAATACTCCGGTAAAATGCTACAAAGGTATTCTATGCGCTTGCGGAATCCTTCATATTCTATTTGCACTTAATAAATACCAACATAGGGCAGAGGATAGCCTTTCAACCTGAGGGAAAAGGGCAACACTAGATCTGGCCTCTGGTTGGAGGCGTCGATGAGCGACGGTGTAACTGCGAAAGCAGAAACAGAAGCTCATGGCGACCAAGGGAAGCATTGGATCAGTGGTGATTGCGGGCATCAAGGAACAACGGTGGCAAAAGTTGTTGTTTTTTATTATTTTTATTACTAGAGGTGGGCATCACAAGTCACTCGCCTCTCAGAAAATCATTTTTACATGCATGCACCAGGACCGCCTCTGTTAACAACAATTAATTATGACTTTCTTATAGAGGCAGGCAGACTACCCACCTCTGAAATCATTTCTTACCGATTCAAAAAAGCCAAAACATAGTAGTGTGGAAGATTAATGCAAAGAGAAAATATAATAAAGGTTAAAAAGTATATAAATTGTATGAAAGATCGATTGAATGCCCTAAATTAGTTATGGTTCTTTACATTTATTGGGTGGTGATGGCCTTAATTATTGGGGTCACGAGTCAAAGTTCATACAAAATCGGTGAAAAATACAATTCCTACTCGGTCTAGGCTTTCGAAACTAGGTTAGCCAGTTTCCTCGAGGTGAATCTTACCGAAAGCATAATTTCCTCATTCGAACTCTAATTTTGGCATTCTATATGCATTTCAATGGTATAGATGAGAAGAACATAATGGTGAAGCCCAATTTGCAATTTAAGAAAGTTCCAAAAGTAGCTTAGCTAGCTTAGGAAACCAGCGATGCCAGGTTTTCCATAATTAGCCTAAGTTGACCAATTTTGAGTGCGAACATATGGCCTCCTGTTTTTAGTAATCTTGAGTATTAAAAACATTCTTTTAGACCATAGAATTCCAAGGGCGATGTTTAACAACAAGGCATAAGGGTGATAATCATGTTATCGTGGCCATAACCCTTGATCAAACTCAAATAGATCTAGAAGCAACATGTTTTGGTATCTATACCCTCTTTATAGATATGGCCAAAAGAAACTTGTTTTGGTTTCTATACCTTATTTATAGACATGGCTTTTGCATTTCCAGCAACAGCCCTACATGACCCCCTACTTCCAATTTGAGTAGTAGGGTCAAAAAACCTGCTCCAGCAGACCCTCTACTACACCCTCTACTTCTGTTGTCCCCCTACTCCACTCTCCCTACATTTTTCCTCTGCGCGTCTCATTCTTCCCTCCGACACGACGGTTCCCACTGATGCTGCTCCTCCAGCGGTGCTCCTCCACATGACGAATCTTCCCCGGTGACCCTTCCCTAGCGTGGGACTTTGCTCCTACATGGTGGCCTTGCCTGCTCGGCTCCGGCGAGCTCCGGTGCGGCCCCGACTCCTGCCTCCAGCGTGGCGGCCGCGGCCTGCTCAGCATGGCTCCGGGGCCCTGCCCCTGGCATGGCTCCTCGTCCCTCTAACCGGTGTGGCTCTAGTGAGCCCCTGGCGTGGCCTACTTCGGCGAGCCTGCCCCAGCATAGCCTACTCTAGTGAGCCCGCCCCAGCACTGCCTGGCCTATGCTCCGACCATCAATAGGAAGAAGAAGATGAGAGAGTATGACTGGACGGTCGCACATGTCATCCTCTACAAGGATGGATTTGGGGGGTCTGTTTTAGGTATTACTGCTAGAGTTGGGAGCAAAATATGGGTAGTATGAAAATGAGTAGATACCTAAACAGAGAAGTAGGGGTGTGTGTTTTAGGTAGCATTGCTCGAGATGCTTCATTAAAATAATCTCTACTTGTTGCTCCACTGATCTATCTTTGTGAATTCATTGTAGTGTCCTCTTTTATTGGTTGAGAGAAGACCGAGGGACATCTCCGGTAGCTTTGATACTAAAAAACAAAAGAAAATTGTTCAGGTGGGGACTTTTTGCGCCCCCACCCCCGTTGGACCATTCCCACAATGATAGGTCGGCAGATCACTACTACAGAAAGTTTATCACCGCCGGTTCCAGACCCCCCTTCACTGACGGTTTTTTGCCCTCGGCAGTGAAAGTCAGCAGTGATGACAAGTTATCACCATCGGTTTGTGTTACCAGCCAGTGGTGATTAGGATTTTCAGAAATTCCAAAATCGGGTCAAAAAATAGCAAAAAAATTTGATTTAATCCAGGGAAGACCCCACCAGCAAGTCACAAGTCACGTGATTTTTTGCGCGAAAATCCTTGCGCTACGCGGTGCTGGATTTTGAACCTGAGACCTGTGTCCTCACGCGTAACTCCTCTAACCACTCCACCCATAAGTCTCATGTGTCCATTGAGCATGTATATTCCTTTAGTATCTTCTTAGGATTTTAAAATGAATATTTAGAACCCTAAACGCCTTGAGGTAAAAAAGTCATCAACTACAAAGTTGTTGTTCTGATCGACATCCACAACTTTGATGTTGGTTGTTTCGCCATCCGGGGTCGTTTAACAAATTATTTTAAATCGTCAAAACTTCTGTCATAGTGTTGGGACCTCAAATGATTTGAAATGAAAAAGTCATCAACTACAACTTTGGTTTTGGTCGATTTTCCATCCATGGTCGTTTAAAAATTTTAAATTTCCAAATTTTAGAACTTGAGATACAAATTTGAGGCCATAAATGATTTATAATAAAAAAGTTGTCAACTACAAAGCTGTAGAGCACATCCGGGTGTACAACTTTTGTTTTGGTCGTTTTTCCATCTAAGGTTTTTTGTACGATTCGAAATAATTGACTTTCAAAATTTGAGAGCTTCTAACAGAATTCTGGGTGAGTAAATGATTTCAAGCGAAAAAGTCATCAACTACAAAGTTGTAGATCTCATCGAGATCTACAACTTTAATATAAAGTTTGTTTTCATCCAACTTTGTTGGGAAAAATTATGAATTTTATTGTGCTGCAGCACAAATCAAACCGCCGGTTCGTATTACGAACCATTGATGAAATGATTTTCACCGCTGGAGCGTAATACCAATCGGCCGTGAAGATGGATCGACCAACACCAATGGTCCATAACACAAACCGGCGGTAGTGATAGGTTATCACCGCAGGTTCATATTATGAACCATTGGTGATAATCATCTCCATTTTCACCAACGGTTCGTAACACAAACCGGCGGTGATAATCATTTCACGAACGGTAGGTAACACGAACCGGCGGTGATGAGTATCACCACTGGCTTTGAGCAAACCGACAGTGAAAGTGGCAGCGGTGATTATCAATTCTGTAATAGTGGATCATCGGCATTTATGTGTTCGATAAGAATGGGTGTGGAACAAATGGTCTTCTGTCCGGGGTATTTGACTTATTAAGTGGCGAGCATGAGTCAAGTGTAGCTTTACAACCAGTGTTGTGAAAAGCCATGGCATGGAGAAAAAGTTCAGACTAGGGATGTTAAATCAAACTGCAGGCCAGGGATTAATTGATAATTGTGAGGGGTGTGGAGAAAATTTTCTCCACAAGGGAATAATGCTTACCCGCCAGTCCTAGTTGCTTGATGCTGTGTAATTTGGCTAAACAAATTCTTGTTAGGAAAATGGACTACACTATATCTGATGCATCAAACTGCAGACGATGGATTGAATGGTGGCCACTCTCTATATAGGAACTGGTATATGTATCTATATTATATATGGTAGCCTATACGTATATGGCGATTATTTTTCACAAAATATATGTATATGTATGTGGTAGCCTACATATATGGTGATTAATTTTCCACAAATATAGGAACTGATATCACTATAATGCTGCTTTAGGAATTAGGAACCGTAGGTGTGAAAAACAGCAGCTTAGAAAAAACCCCGGGCTAGGATGGAGTTTTTAAAATTTCAAAAACACATTATTTTTGTAAAACCGTAGTTTCAAAAAATTAAGCTAAGATTTGTTGAATCCAAGAACCTCATTGTTTTCGAAAACCAAATTATTTTGAAAAACTGTATGGTTTTCCAAAACTAAATAAATTTATATCTAAATAGGGCCTAAGTTGTGTTAGAAATTATTATTAAGAGGGTGGTCCTATAACTATCAGATTATAGAGCAAAGTGACATGGACTCCTTTCATCAAAGTAGCATTTCACAAGGAAACTGAAAGGTCAGAAAAGTCTCCATCTTCACCACATGAAAGATTACACCTTGAAAGTGCCACTTCCTTGTTGTTGATAAAGCAAATATACTAGTCTTCGTAGTAAACTATGGCATGACCTAATTGGACTAGGTCAGGTTAGGGATATTAAAATTAAATCAAACTGCAGGCCAGGGATTAATTGTTGATAGTGAGGGGCGTGGAAGGTCTGGACAAGGATAAATAATGTTTACCCGGTCCACATCATTGCTTGATGCTATGCGTAATTTTGGCTTAATACATTGTTGTTACAAAAAACAAGTACACTACATATGATGCATGAAACTGCAGATAAGGATTAAATGTTAGACATAAAAGGGAAGCATTATTTAAAATAAAGTTTTAACCTTTGTACCAAGATGCTACACAGAGTCATTACATATAAAGCTAAAGATATAGTTGTAGACCCCCACCATCAATTTCATACTGTTATGTTTAATTCCACATCAAAAATTAATGGTAGGGGAGAAAAGCATATAAGGTGAGGCATCCCTCACCTATCAAGCTAGTCTTTTGGGTGGTTGAGCTAGACCCAAGGCCTTGGTATGTTCTGGGCGGGCTCCGGTGGACACAGTTCTAAGGAGCGCCGACTCATGGGTATAGTGGGCTAGATTGGATATGCTACGCACTGTAACAGGAGCAATGCACCACCACTTGTGGATTCCTAGTCAATAGCTTGTGGAGGTCATGTGGTACTGGGGTTGGCAGCTTCGTCATTTTAACCGGCGGGACTAGAGATTTGGGAGTGGGGGGCTGTGTCGGCGGAGGAGATGTGACATGCAACTAAGACAGAAGGGAAGGGGGTGTGCAAGGTGAAAGAGGGAAATGAGTGAGCAGGGAGAGGGTCAAAGGTGGGTCACAGCTAGCGTTGTTGAAGGCAAATAGAACTGGAAGAGAGAGAAGAGTAGGGGTGCCGTTGGTGGAACCCTAGCCTAGGTTCTAATGCAACTCGGATGGGTTAGTTGTGGACTTTCTCGTATTTAAAGCGACGGTGGGGTAAGGAAGTCCACCTCAGATAATCGGCCGATTTTGAGGGCATTCTTCTTTACCCATCCGCCTCTATAAATAGATATACAAAGGCAGTTGTTGGGCGTGAAGCCTCTAGTGAACTCTAGAGATGGTAGTTTTGGTCTCCTAAAATTGTTTATGTAGTGCAGTATACATTATTATGGTAGAAGGGGAAGGGGGCCTCAAAGCATAACAATTGCAGCATGCACAACCAACAAACAAAAATGAGACAACAAAAACAAAAGGAAAGGAAAGACAGACATAGCAATAAAGAAAGACAGATGCAGTGCATAGAGTTAACTATTTTCTCCTTCTACTAAATCCACTGCATTATGATTCCATTATAATTGAGTAATTCCCAGCATATCTCAGCTGATGAGATACAAACAATATCACATATACGAGACAGTGAGACAACTAAACTAAGACACAGTTGCATAAGTTCCTGATGTCGAACATACGTACTTCACTACTGCATTACAAAGACATAAACAATAAAGACTATTAGAATATGAAATAAAGATCTTTATGTTATTCATAGCTTCGCTCCTCTTGCCTTTGCATTTGTAGCATTTAACACTAAGACTCTACCTCCCGAGGATATCTATGCTTATATGTTTCTCACAGGTTTTGCTTTTCTTTCGGCTAACTGAGTTTCCTTTTCTTTCTGCATCCAGTCCATGAGAGAACTTTGCAGCCGGATGGGCACATGGGCACCCCATAAGTTGAGGAAGTGAGTGAGCACACCTAAAAATTTCCCAATCTTCTGATCCTGTCCTCGAAGCAGCTTTCTATTTGTAGACCCCCCAAAAGTTCTCTGTGCTCTCATGCTTGTTCTTCGTGTGTTTATGCTTGGCTTCTCAACTTGAATGCGTGCAGCCCCATGTTTAGACCTCCAAATCATTTGGTATACGGATGCTTCACCATTGTGGCAGAAGTAATCTAAGGCCTTTGCCAGCATAATATCTTCCAGTTGCTCCAAAGAGATGTCCGTATGCAAGACATGTTGCTGACCGCCAACTATCTCTACTGTTTCAGAACTTTTATTCACTGGTAGAATGTCTTCAGAAGAGCCATGGGGTGCAAAAGCAATTCCAGCTTTCAGATATGGAGAATTTTGCAGAGACATTGTGCCTTCAGACAGTGAGGTCTTTTGCTTGCTATAAACTGAATGTGAGACCAGCCACTGCAAATTAAATTCAATTACTGGTTCTAGCGAAACATCTGATAATCCTGCCATGTTTAGATTGCTAATATGTCGAACCTCATGCTGTTGCTGCTGCTTGCAACATAACGGGTTCGGGCGAAACCATTGAGATGCAAAGTTGTGAAGATTGTACAAATGTTCTCTATGGTATGAATAAGCAAATGGCACCCATGAGAAGTCTTGAGTAGGTAGTTGAGTAAGTTCGTTGGTAATATTTTCAACTATAAATTTGACATGAGGGGCAAACAACTGCAAACTCCTAACTGCAATCCCAACTATGTCTGTACTCTCTGAAAGCTGTACTATCATACTAAAGAAGATATTACCCTCTGTTGTACCATCATTCTTTATAAATATTAGGAAAAACTCTGTTCCTTGCTCTGCAGTACTAAAGGGAATCAACCATAGTTGACACTTGTAAGGCTGTTGGCTTCCTCGAACAATTTTATGGTGAAGTTGCTTGCCTGCCAAAAGATTCTTGATAAGGGAGCTAAAGGGCATGACGTGACAAAGTGGTGTGCCGCCAAGCTCTATGAATCTCAGGAATTCACTAGCACCATCTGCATACCACTCAAATCGTTTAACAACGGATGGGTTCAACTCATCGTTGTTCCGGTTAAAGATGGAGAAAACAAATGACTTAGTAGCATGTCCAATCCATTTAGCAATGGAGGAATTCCTTACCTCCTGTTCCATATGTTCTTCTTCGAGGATTCTCTGCTTACATTTGTGCAGTTTCTCATCGCACTCTTGTGCAGCACGCTTCAGCTTCTTTTGCCAGCGCAACATGGATGTATCAGTGATCTGCCATTTATTAGACGTCTCAAGAGCAGCTTCCAGCCTGATGTGTGCCATCTCTAGCCTCTCTATGTTTCTGATTCCATTTGTTTCCTCTTTGTCCTCATATTTTTTATACAGGCCAGATAGTATTTGGCTCAATGACTCCTGGATAACCACAGAATTGACCATCTCCGCCATTGGGATTCAAGCTTCTGTAGCACTCCTTCCCTGGTAAGAAAAAATACATATAGCAGTGTGCATAAGAGAATAGATATGTGAACATGGACATGAAGCAAAGATTAGGTAAGTGTGGATGCAAGAATCTACCTATACCAAATTGTATGAAAACTGTGGACGGCTTTCCTGGGTACAAAGAGAGATATTTTGGATGCTATATTTGAACTGTGGAGTAAAATATGGTGAGAAATTTAGAAGATAATAGAGTGGCCAAGCCGTGGGAGAAACAAAAAGAGGCACATAGTTCACAAACATAGAGGGGTTCTTATAGAAATTCCTGATAATTTGGCACCAAAAATAGGTAGACAGGTCATTAACATGAAAGGAACATTCCCGCAATGATAGGTTGTAGACACAACATCAACATTTATGGGTCCGATAGCAAGGTGTGTGTGGAAGAAATGGTCTTCACAGGGGTAGCACTCGAGAAGGATTATTTGAAGAAATTATGTATTCCAACATAATTGGTGAGCATGAATCAAGTGGTCAAAACTTAAAGAGGGACCCTTTGGATGTCATAGTTTGAAAAGACACTGATCGCGAGAAAGTGTAGCTTTAGAAACCAGAGGTGTGAAAAAACCAAGGCTTGGAGAAAAAAAGGTAAGACTAGAAATTTCAAATCAAACTGCAGGATAGGGATTAATTGATTATAGTGAGGGTTGTGGAAAAATTGTTCCACAAGGGTATAATACTTACACAGTCCTAGTTGCTTGATGCTGTGTAATTTGGCTAAACAGATTGTTGTTAGGAAAAAGGACTACAATGCATCAAACTGCAGTCGAGGGATTGAACGTTGGGCACTACATATAGGAGAACTAGTATATGTATCTGTAATTCTGTATATGGCAGGCTACGTATACAGTAATTGTTTTTCCACAAAATATAGAAACAGATATCATGATAGTGTTGCTTTAGAAACCGAAGGTGTGAAACACCACGGCTTAGAAAGCAACCCAGCATGGAGTTTTTTAAATTTCCAAAAACATCTTAGTGTTGTAATACAATAGTTTCAAAAAATAAAGCTAGGATTTGTTGCATCCAATTGCATCATTGTTTTCCAAAACCAAATTATTTTGAAAACTGTAGTATTTTTCCAAAACTAAAAAAAATTGTATCCAAACAGGGCCTAAGTTGCGTGAGAAATTATTAGGAGGGTGGCCCTAAAACTGTCTGATTAGAGAGGAAAGTGACATCGAGACCTTTCATCAATGTAGCATTTCATAAGGACCTCAAAAGTCAGAAAAGTCTCCATCTTCACCACATGAATGATGATTGACACCTTGAAAGTGCCACTTCCTTTGCTGGCGATTTGTTGTTGATAAAGCAAATATACAAATCTCTGTAGACTTATGGATGTCTCACTAGGGATGTTAAAATTAAATCAAACTGTGGGCCAGGGTTTAATCTATGACAGTGAGGAGTGTGGAAGGTCCAGGGTGAACAATGTTTACCCGGTCCTGATTGCTTGATGTTGTGCATAGTTTTGGCTTAATAGATTGTTGTTACAAAAAAAAATACACTACATCTGATGCATCAAACTGCAGGTAAAGGATTAAACGATGTGGGGGCAAAACGCTTTTTTCAGGGAAGCTTTATTTATAATAAACTTGTGCTTGCATTTGTGCAGTTTATCATCAGTGTTGCGCAGCATGCTTCAGCTTCTTTTGCCAACGCAACATGGATGTATCAGTGATCCGCCATTTATTAGAAGTCTCAAGAGCAGCTTCCAATCTGACGCGTGCGATCTCTAGCATCTCTAAGTTTCTGATTGAATTTCTTTCCTATTTCTCCTCATACTCCTGGATAACTGCAGAACGACCATCTCCGCCATTGGGATTAAAGCATCTGTAGCACTCCTTCCTGGTACGAAAAAAATATAGCAGTATGCATAAGATATTGGATATGTGAACTTGGATACGAAGCAAAGATTAACTAAGTGTGGATGCAAGAATCCACCTCAATCAAATTGCATGAAAACTGTGGACAGCTTTCCTGGGTCAAGACAGAGATATTCTGGATGTTATATTTGAACTATGGAGTAAAATATGGTGAGAACTTCATAAGATGATGATAGAGTGGCCCAAGACGTGGGAGAAAAAATGGTGACACAATTCACAAACATAGAGGGGTTGTGGCAGAAATACCCAATAATTTGGGAGCAAAAAGAGGTACATAGGTCATTAATGTGAATGGACCCCCCACACCCACGTCGTCCGTATAGGGTAACTCGGGGGGTGACCTAGCCACTGTCGCCGGTTCCTCCCACCGCACCTGCTCTCCGGCCGCCGCCGCCACTCCCCGCAGCGGCGCCCAACAAGGCCTCTCTCCGCAGCACTTTCCACCACCTTCCTCATCTCATCTCCTCCTTTTGCCATGTTCAACTCAAGCACAACGGCAGCAAGGATGGCCGGCGGTGAGCACGGGGCCGGCGGCTAGCCAGATCCATGCCCCTGGCCCCAGATCCAGCGATGCCAGTCCCAGATCTACCTGCTAGGCGGTCCAGCGCGCGGCAGGCAATGGACGTGGCGGTTGACGGACGCGGCGGCCGTTGGATGCGGCGGCTGACAGATGCGTTGGCAGATTAGGTAGCACCCGGTGGCAGGCGGCTTCGCCCCACCAGCGAGGCATCCTATGGCGGACATGCAGGCATGGCCCTAGCACTGGCCTACAGTAGCAGTGTAACAACCTAAAATATTATTTACAAATTAGTAATTAACTTTGAGTATTTATTTGATTTTCTATGTATTTTTAACCTAGGCCAAATAATAAATTTTGATTAATTAAAATTAACTATAAGGTTTAAAAACATGTTTGTTGCATTCATGCCGAAGCATATTGTTTTTGGTTGAATTTAGGGCTAGATGGTTTGAAGTTAAATTCTAATTCCATTTGAATTTGGCTTTGAATTGGAAACTAGAAATAGAAAAGGATATAAAGTTGAAAAACTCTTTCTCTCTCTCTTTTCAGCCCAACCCTAGGCACGGCCCAGTCCTTCCCGGCCTGGCCTGCTCGGTGTCCCAGCTCGCGCCTCCCCTTCCTTCCCTTCCTCCCAAGACGGCTGCTCAAGCACTGGGCCGCTCGTGTGGGCCTCCGTGCCTTCCTCCGCACCACTTGGTCGCTCTGCACAAGACCTGCGTGGCTACCAGCCAATTAAGGCTGCCAGCCTTAGCCTTCACTGCGTGCCCACGCCCGCACGCCGCTTCCTTCCTTCTCCCTCTCACTGTGCCGCTGGCCCCGCCCGTTAGCCGCCCGCACGCCCGCTCTCCTCCCTTCCCCTCGTTGCGACGCGGGACCCACACGTCAGCGCCACGCCCCTTTCCTTCCTTCCCCGCACTCCTTTCCTTCCTTCGCCTCGGCGATGGCGCACGCCATGCAAGGCAAGCCGCCGGGCCACCGCGCCCGCATGGAAGGCGAGCAATTTCGCCCGCACCCCGCTCCCTTCCTTCTACCGCAGTGCTGCCCGCCTACAAAACCCAAGCTAGACCCCCTCTCTCTCTCCTTTCCCATCCGCACTCACGCTCACTCACCGCCGCCGGCAATCCACCGCTCCGGCGCCTCAATCCTCGACGCCGACGACTCCCGAAGCTCCACCGTAACCCGACGCGACCGTGGGTGGCTTCAATTCCTCTATTTGATCTTGAATCACTCGGATTTCCCCTAACCCGCGCCTTGTTTTCTCTCTCCAGTCGCCGCCGCTGTCGACCCCTGCCTTCGGAGCCCTCCCGGACGTTGCGATTGTTTCCTTCGACCTCGCGGTCAGCTGCTCGTTCTCCCCGTGCCTCCATTTTGGTAGCTGACGCACTAGAGCGCCGTATCGGCGAGCACCAGTCGCCGCCGGCCATGGGGCCGCCGCGGAATCGTCGCCCCGACGTGATCCCCGCCATAGGTTTGCACTCCATCGAGTCTGTGGGATCTCGGGCTACACGTAGGCGTGTTTGTTTTCGATCGGGATGGACCGGAACGCCGTACCGATGTGTGCCGTGGCACACGGCTCGTCGCCGGCCATGGTGGGCTCGCCAAAGTGACTGTGCTGCCGGCGGGGGGGGGGGGTTCCCCATGTGTCCCACGCCGTTGGATCTGTTTTGAACAGCCATGATTAGATCTTACCCTTTCGGATCAAAACCGGTCCACCGCGACTGTGGACTCGGTCCACGGTGCCGCATCAACACGCGCCCACGCCACATGGTGCACCGCGCCAACCAAATTAGGCCACGAGTCGCCCAGTCAGCAGCCGCGGTCAGCTGCACACATTTTGCGAATTAGTCCCTCGGTTTCCAGTAAATCAACCCGCAGTTCAATTTAGTTAAAAAGAAACACATTTCAGTCCTATTTTTATTCATTTTAGACCCTATAGCTTTGAGTATTAGTACCCTTAGTCCAGTTAGCATTTAAAATTCAGAATTAATTAGTTTAAATTCAAATTTGAGTTCATTTAATTACAGAAATGCCATCAAACTTGTTTAGGCCATAACTTTATCATTTTAACTCCGATTTGACGCGTTCGAATTGCGTTAGGACCATATTTATTTTTTCTACGTGTTTATACTACTGTTAGGCATGTTTTCAATATTTAAAATTTATGGGTAAATTTAATCTATTATTTAACTAAAGGAAAACTTGTTTCAAACATGACTTATTCATTTTAACTCCGAAATAATTCGTTCAAGTTGTGTTGGATTCATAACGACGTGACCTACGCATTAGTATCATTGTTTTCTATGTCAAAATCTCTAGAATTTCATGGTTTAAATCCAAATTTGAATAATAATTATGTCACTAGATTTATAAATAAAATGTAATAAATTCCACTTCGATTTTTAAAACCAAATATAAGTTTGACTTAATTCAACTTAAGTATTTTCTCGAAAATATTATATACATGCTTTTATATAATAAAATAAATAAAGCTTATGGTTTTCTGTTTTATCAGCAAAATCTTCCAGTAGATGTATCTTTTCAACCGTAGCTCCGATTAGCGTGCTTCCCACGTGTGTGTGTTCGTAGCAATACGTAGATCTGTTTCAAATCCTTTTTTCCACTAGTTGGTGTATTGTTCTAATATAGGTATGTATGTATGTTATGCACGTCTGTTTGGATGCTTGTGTGGTATTCTATGATCAAGTCCAGTCGGTGAGCTATACGTGGTGAGTCTAGAAGCAGTTCTTGGAAGATTTGGACCAGAAGAAGATCTGATCTGAGTTTAAGGTAAGTATAGCATGGGACCATCCTTGATACCTATTCACCTTTAATCATTTAATTCATGTTGCATGTGTCTACCTTGGCAACTGTAGTAATTTCCATAGCTAATTGATATCCTAGATTCCTTCATACCTTTGGGTTATTGCATTGGGTAGTTTTTGTTAGTGCTCAACCAAAACCATAATCTTGTAACTTGACTAATGGTATATACAATAAACATTAAAACATGACTTTTTAGCAACAAGGAAACATGGGCTGGAGTGTTTAGCTACTTTCTAAATGCTCTAGATTCCTCTCCCTAAGGACTTATCTGTAAGTGATCATCCGGGACTTACAGTACAGCTATGAGGGCTATATGGCTCTGGCTTTAGCTCAGTATGAGGATTTTTTCTAGCTTGTTAGTGGTTACCTTTATGGCGCAAGAGGGGCTCCGACAGGTATGATCTTGGCCTGCCAAGAGGGAGCACTTTTGTTAGTCACTCTTTGGAGGGGGGTTCATGTTTATTGATGGGGAAACCTTAAAGGCCCTAACTTGTTAGACGAACCTTTGAAAGGCTTCATAATGAACCTTGCCGGCCTTCCTTGGTAGTGGGTCAAGAGGCTGATCACCTCGGGTGAAAGGGTAAATCATGACTCACAGTGAAAGTGTACAACCTCTATAGAGTGTAAAACTGGTATATCAGCCGTGCTCACGGACACGAGCGGCCTTGGAACCCTTATGGAATAGAGATGATCACTAATGGTTAATTGTTTATGCTATTCATTATTCATGTTTACCTGATCATGTGTTTATGGGCTTATGACAAATTCGTTGCTACTCAATTGCTTAAAAAGATGACCTATTAAAAACTAATCGCAGTAAATCAGTGTCAACCTTTTGAGCCTCATGAACCCCATGTTATATTACTGAGTACGATATGCACTTACGCTTGCTTTACTTTTCTATAGTTTGGATAAAAATCCCGGATGGTACCAGATTGCTAGTCTGGAGGAGTTAGGCTTGTGGTCAACCAGTTAGTTGTCCCTGTGGATTTGGAGTCTTCGCCTGAAGATCGGAGTTGTCTTTCTGTTGTCTATACTCTGAGGTTATATTCTTTATACTAATACGTTATATAATAAGTATTGTCTTCTGATATTACCCTTATTTGTGGCTATATGTGAGATTTGACTTCCTGGGCTCACATATAGTGTGTATCTGGTTTTGTCTTTAAAACCGGGTGCTACAAAGTGGTATCAGAGAAATGCTGACTGTATGACGTAAGTCTAGTTAGAACTGGACGTATTAGCTTGCTTTCATCTCTACCTACTTCATGCTTTCTCTCTAACCTTGTTATTTGCTAAAAAAGTTATGCTCGTTTTGGCCTCTGTTCTATTATAAAACCTATCTCAATTCTAAATCTTTTCTTGGTCTATTAGATGGATCGTAACGAGATAACTGCCAACATTAGAGAACAGGAGGACCAAGCTATACCCTTGATTGCATTTGATAACGAAAAGCTATTCGCTATGCAAAAGCAAATACTAGAAGGAATGAATCAGCCCAGAAGTTCTCAGTAGTACTTGTCGCAAGATCAGAGCAACATACCAAAGGGGCCAGTAAAGAGACAAGTCGTAGAGGCTTGGAAGAATATGAGAACCAACGGCAGTATCAGCAGTAAGACACTTAGAAGTCAGTATCAATGTCAATGTTGCATGCACTATGGTTTTCCCTATCTTCGAAACAAGCCAAATCAAGGAAAAGTCGAGATGAACCCAAGCTGTGAGACCAATGTGGATAAAAAGAGGAAGGCAAATTCACTGGAGCAAGTATTGGGAAGCAATCAACATTTGGATTTGTCACATCTAGCTCTGATCCCTAGTCAGATGAATCTAAACTGTAAAGAATTAGAAGCTTCTCAAGCTAAAACTACTTCACATGAGGTATGCATAGATGGGTGTCAGAAAGCTGACAAAACACCAAGCAACAATTTCGTCGAGTATGACATCACAAAAGATCCAGCTAAGAGAAGGTGTCATCATTGCCAACAGGAAGGACATTATGTTAAATCTTATCCCCAGAAGAATCAACCATTATACCATGGAGGTAGTCAGAGTCAGGTCAATACAAGACTACCACCAGCAAGTGATAGTGACACACAATACAAAGGAAGCCCATGATGAAATTGATGTAGTGGATGACGTGTCACTCCCATGCAAGAGATGTTACTCAGATGTCCCCGTAATCATGCCATTCTTAAGAATTAGGAATTTGTGCCCCTATGGAATAAAAGCGCTAGTGTCAAAGTCGAGTCAAGTCAATAGTCCTTATGTGTGGCTTGTGAACCTTTAGTGCTAGATTGAATTGTCTTTATGATAATGCTTGAGTTGAATCTTTGTAATTAGTGCAATGATTTTGTGGGTTTTCATCCATAGTTTCATTTAGTTTATAGGCCTAAGGCATAAGGATGAATGAAATAAATAGTTGGGTTTCGCTTATCCCCTATTTACTTTGTCCTGTACTTTCGAAATAGCCTATCCTTATCACCTAGTATCTCTATTCTTGGACAACCAAAAATCATGGGAAAATTCTAGACAATAGTAGACTTCAATATCTTTCTATGACTGTAAGAACCACCCTTATAGCTATTCTGGTTTGGGAGTTACGGAATTCACAAGACGATGTATTTGTTCTATCAAAAACCTAAGACAATTTTGGTTGTGCACTGTTTTTGACCAAATGAACTATAGAATATAGAAAAATGTTCTACATGGAAGTTGTAGAGGAATTGATGAGATTTCCAATGGTATAAGCTAAAACTCTATTGGATTAACGAAATGAGAGTTACAACTATTTTATTGCACTACTGTTTTCCTGCTCTTGAGGATTCTCAGACTAGATGTTCTTGCTTATGTAGAGGAGTTTCTCTAGAACGTCAGAATATCTTTATGTTAGTTAGCTCATTTTTAAGGAGGCGCAAGCTACCCTTCTTGTGTCCCCTGGTTGATCTTTTCTTAAGGGGGTAGCCAAGTTGAAGGGTTTGCAAGATGAAGTTTTCTTGCATTCTAGGGTTTCATGTGGAAGAATTGGATATCTCGTTGGTTAGGGTTTTCTCTAGTCTTTCATACTATCAATCCTATCTTATCATCTCTTGGAACTACAGTAAAGAATGCTATGAATGACTGAATCCTAATGTATATATGTTGGAAACAGATGGCCTCTACCAGGAAAAGTGCTTCACAAGATGTTGGAAGGAATGTTCCCACTTCTAATCCATCGCCATCAAGTCCCCCAACTATAGAGCAAGCTTTGATGACGCAGACTCAGCTATTACAGACCACTGCTCAGAGTGTGTTGAACAATCCACAAGAAACCCCACCTATTGACAAGCATGGTGAATTTTTTATGGGACACCCACCGACATTCTCTCATGCAAGCGACCCACTAGAAGCTGATGACTGGCTTAGAGCTGTGAAGTGACAACTGGACATAGCCCATTGTGATGACCAGGAGAAGGTGCTTTTTGCATCTAGCCAATTCCAGGGTGCAGCACAAGACTAGTGGGAGTCCTACCAGTATGGACGTCCCAACAATGCTGGACAGATCACCTGGCAGGAATTCATTGAGAATTTCAAGACGTACCACATTCCCACAGGTGAGGTAGAACTCAAGCAAGATGAGTTTCAGGCTCTCAAGCAAGGATCCATATTAGTGTGTGAGTATCATAATTAGTTCACTCAATTGTCACGCTATGCTCCAGGAGAGGTAGATAGTGATGCTAAGAAACAGAAATGCTTTTTGAAAGGACTGAATGATGATTTGCAACTACGTCGAGAGATGGAAGAGAAGAAGAGAAAACATGATCTTCAATGCCAGTTAAGAAACACTCATCCTCGGTTCGCTACGCAACCAGAATATCAGTCACATCCTATGAATCTACTTGTGAGTATAGATCAGAATCAGTATCAGCAACCCGATGATGAAGTGCAACAAGTTAGCTCTCAAGGGCCATGTTTGTCATCTCCTACTATCACCTTCATGAAGACAAATACACCTACTAGTGAGAAAAGTTATGATTGTGGTGAGATTGAACATTATGAGAACAATTATCTGGAGAAGTTTGTCGAAAACAATCAAGGCCAGAATCAACTACAACAAGAGCCATAACAGAATGTCCATAGGAAGCAGGTGCATGGAAATAAGTTAAAGCAAAATTACATCCTTGGAAGTTTGAACAATGTGGATATGATTACCACTCATGGAGCTAAGGAGGTCGTTTAAGGTTTGATTGCAGTAAGCTCAGCCACTGCTATGGTGATGTTTGACCCCAGTGCATCACATTCGTTTATCTTTAGTGCATACGTAAAAGATCATAAGATAACTATGCTTCTAATGAGGAAACCAGTGATAGTTAAGTCCCCAGGAGGAGAAATGAAGGCAAACCGCATATGCCCAAGAGTTAGTCTTGACATAAAGGGGGTAAAATTTGAAGCAAACCTTATTGTATTAGAGTTAGTGGACATTGATGTTATTCTTGGAATGGGATGGATGTCTACATGTAAAGGAGTGATCAAGTATGCCCAGTATTCGGTGCTTCTAACCACACCGTCGGGAGAAAGAATTGAGTATGATGGTATTCAACCTTCACCTGAGGAATATGACAATGGGAATTATCTATTAGAAGGTGTGAACACTGAGGAAAGTAAAGTGGACTGTGAGTTTCCAAATGATGGTGTAGAGGAACAAACACCCTTGGAGGAGCTCTATCCGACAGATGATTATACTTATGATGATTATCCAGTTAGGATCTTAGAAAGAGCCCAGGGAACTCTTATGGGAAGAGTGCTTAATGTGTGTAAAGTTCAATGGAGTAACCAATCAGAGGAAGATGCAACTTGGAAAAATGAGGATCAAATGAAGATAGATTTTCCTCATCTCTTTGAGGTGTAACACAATCACGTTAGAAGTCAAGATGGGCTTTGGACAGTCAAGAAAGACAAAAAAAACACCCAGTGTGTCATATGAAGTTTGGTTATGCCCTTGAGTTTAAAGTTTCTATATTCAAGGCAGTTGTATCCCTCAACTTAAGGGGGTAGTCCGTGCAGCCAAATCTTTTTGTTCTTGAGCTTTGGAGATGAGGCATGTGTAACTTGTTAAGCTGGGTTACAATGCAAGTTGAGATGTTGGAATGTTTATCTGAGTTCTATTCCTAGTTCGGTCTCCCTTCCTTGTCCTTAGTTTTTTCTGAATCTCGGGACGAGATTCATCTTATGGGGGTAGAATTGTAATACCCTAAAATATTATTTACAAATTACTAAGCCCTTATTTAGTTGGGTGAATTTGGATTTTGGGGCTACTGTAGCACGTTCGTTTTTATTTGGCAAATAGTGTTCAAACATGGACTAATTAGGCTCAAAACATTCGTCTCGCAATTTCCCACCAAATTGTGCAATTAGTTTTTATTTTTATCTACATTTAATGCTCCATGCACGGGCTACAAACATTCGATGTGACAGGTACTGTAGCAATTTTTTGGACTTTGGGGTCCAACTAAACAAGGCGTAATTAACTTTGAGTATTTATTTGATTTTCTATGTATTTTTAACCTAGGTCAAATAATAAATTTTGATTAATTAAAACTAACTATAAGGTTTAAAAACATGTTTGTTGCATACATGCTGAAGCATACTGTTTTTGGTTGAATTTGGGGCTAGATGGTTTGAAGTTAAATTCAAATTCCATTTGAATTTGGCTTGGAATTGGAAACTAGAAATAGAAAAGGATATAAATTTGAAAAACCCTTTCTCTCTCTCTTCAAACCAACCCTAGGCATGGCCCAGTCCTTCTCGGCCTGGCCTGCTCTATGGCCCAGCTTGCGCCTCCACTTCCTTCCCTTCCTCCCGCACGGACTGCTCTGCACTGGCCTGCTCGGCGGCCCGCTCCGCGCCTTCCTCCACACCACTTCGCGTCGCTGCCCTGCCCGTCAGCCGCCCGCACGCCCACTCTCTCTCCCTTCCTCTCGTTGCGACACGGGACCCACACGTCAGCGCCGTGCCCCTTTCCTTTCTTCCCCACGCTCCTTTCCTTCCTTCACCCCGGTGATGGCGCACGCCATGCACGGCAAGCCGCCGGGCCACCGCACCCGCATGGAAGGCGAGCAATTTCGCCCGCGCCCCACTCCCCTTCCTTCTACCGCAGTGTTGGCTGCCTACAAAACCCGAGCTGGACCCTTCCTTCTACCGCAGTGCAAGCCACCGGGCCACCGCACCCGCATGGAAGACTGTGCTGCCGGCAGGGGGGTTCCCCGTGCATCCCACGTCGTCGGATCTGTTTTGAACGGCCACGATTAGATCTTACCCTTTCGGATCATAACCGGTCAAACGCGGCTATGGACTCGGTCCACGATGCCACGTCAGCACGCGCCCACGCCACGTGGTGCACCGCGCCAACCAGATTAGGGCACGTGTCGCCCAGTCAGCAGTCGCGGTTAACACGCTGTCAGCCGCACACATTTTGCAAATTAGTCCCACGGTTTCTAGTAAATCAACCCGCAGTCCAGTTCAGTTCAAAAGAAATACATTTCAATCCTATTTTTATTCGTTTTAGACCCTGTAGCTTTGAGTATTACTACCCGCAGTCCATTTAGGATTTAAAATTCAGAATTAATTAGTTTAAATTCAAATTTGAGTTCATTTAATTACAGAAATGCCATCAAACTTGTTTAGACCATAACTTTATCATTTTAACTCCAATTTAACCCGTTCGAATTGCGTTAGGACCGTATTTACGTTTTCTATGTGTTTATACTACTATTAGCCATGTTCTCAATATTTAAAATTCATGGGTAAATTTAATCTATTATTTAACTAAAGGAAAACTTGTTTAAATCATGACTTATGCATTTTAACTCCGAAATAGTCTGTTCAAGTTGCGTTGGATTCATAACGACGTGACCTACGCATTAGTATCAATGTTTTTTATGTCAAAATCTCTGGAATTTCATGGTTTAAATCCCAACTTGAATAATAATTATGTCACTAGATTTATAAATAGAATGTAATAAATTCCACTTCGATTTTTAAAACCAAATATAAATTTGACTTAATTCAACTTAAGTATTTTCTCAGAAATATCATATGCATGCTTTTATACAATAAAATAAATAAAGCTTATGGTTTTCCGTTTTATAAGCAAAATCTTCCGGTAGATGTATCTTTTCAACTGTAGCTCCGATTAGCGTGCTTCCCGCGTCTGTGTGTTCGTAGCAATACGTAGATCTGTTTCAAATCCTTTTTACCACTAGTTGATGTATTGTTCTAATATGGCTATGTATGTATATTATGCACGTCTATTTGGATGCTTGTGTGGTGTTCTATGATCAAGTCCAGTCGGTGAGCTATACGTGGTGAGTCCAGAAACAGTTCTTGGAAGATTTGGACCAGAAGAAGATCTGATCTGAGTTTAAGGCAAGTATAGCATAGGACCATCCTTGATACCTATTCATCTTTAATCATTTAATTCATGTTGCATGTGTCTACCTTGGTAATTGTATTAATTTTCCTAGCTAATTGATATTCTGGATTGCTTGATACCTTTGGGTTATTGCATTGGGTAGTTTTTGCTAGTGCTCAACCAAAACCATAATCTTGTAACTTGACTAATGGTATATGCAATAAACATTAAAACATGACTTTTTAGCAACACAGAAACATGGGCTGGAGTGTTTAGCTACTTTCTAAATGCTTTAGATTCCTCTCCCTAAGGACTTATCTGTAAGTGATTATCCGGGACTTACAGTACAACTATGAGGGCTATATAGCTCTAGCTTTAGCTCAGTATGAGGATTTTTTCTAGCTTGTTAGTGGTTACCTTTATGGCGCAAGAGGGGCTCCGACAGGTATGATCTTGGCCTGCCAAGAGGGTGCACTTTTGTTAGTCACTCCTTGGAGGGGGCTTCATGCTTATTGATGAGGAAACCTTAGCGGCCCTAACTTGTTAGACGAACCTTTGAAAGGCTTCATAGTGAACCCTGTCGGCCTTCTTTGGTAGTGGGTCAAGAGACTGATCACCTCAGGTGAAAGGGTAAATCACGACTCACAGTGAAAGTGTACAACTTCTGTAGAGTGTAAAACTGGTATATCAGCCGTGCTCACGGACACGAGCAGCCTTGAAACCCTTATGGAATAGAGATGATCACTAATGGTTAATTGTTTATGCTATTCATTATTCATGTTTACCTAATCATGTGTTTATGGGCTTATGATAAATTCGTTGCTACTCAATTGCTTAAAAAGATGACCTATTAAAAACTAATCGCAGTAAACCAGTGTCAACCTTTTGAGCCTCATGAACCCCATGTTATATTGCTGAGTACGATATGTACTTACGCTTGCTTTACTTTTCTATACTTTGGATAAAAATCCTGGATGGTACCAGATTGCTAGTCTGGAGGAGTTAGGCTTGTGGTCAACCAGTTAGTTGTCCCTGTGGATTTAGAGTCTTCGCCTGAAGATCGGAGTTGTCTTTCCGCTGTCTATACTCTGAGGTTATATTCCTTATACTAATACGTTATGTAATAAGTATTGTCTTCTGATATTACCCTTATTTGTAGCTATATGTGAGATTTGACTTCCTGGGCTTACATATAGTGTGTGTCTGGTTTTGTCTTTAAAACCGGGTGCTAGAAGCAGCGGCTGGGATGAGCGGGGGTCAAGCCGATCCGGTCCCCATGGTGCTAGATCTAGTATCCACTTTAGGTGGCTGCACTCTGCAAGCCTCTCGACAATGGCCGGCTTAGGTCCGGGCAGCTTGAGCGGTCAAAGGCCCCTTGCCACTACATCGCGTTCCAGGTGGCGTGGAGGGGGCCAGCACGACAATCGTGCTTGCCGTGTTGCACTCTGTGTGGGCTTCCGTAAACATGTGGAACCTGGGTGAAGACCCTACCTGGTTACACTAGGCCAGCGACGATAGCGCATATGGCAACATATCCCTCCCTAGAGGCATCATTGTAGATTTCAGCTCCTGCCATCACGGAAGCCATTTCGACTTGCTATATCAGCTTGGCAGGTCTCGGGGCAAAAGCCCTTACGAGCCTGGTGCTCTGATCATCGATGGTGGCGTCCATGGACGTCACTTCCCTTCTTGAAAGCATCGATACAAGCATGCCTACTTTCTTCTATGCTCGTGGTGACCTTGTGCTCTCTCTGGTTGCTCTCCCACCCCATCATGTTATTGGTGTGACTACCCTCCTACCCATTGGCTTTTGCACACACTACTTGCTGCCAGGTGCTCACCACCAATGACATGCTCTGTTGTTCTCTAGCCCACTTGAGTGCTTCGCCTCATCATATGTTGGGTTGTGGGGACCTTAATCTGCTCCTCTATATCTCCCCATTCTTCGACTGACGATCCACCCCCTTTGAGGTTCCTTCCCCCAAATGATGTAGGTGGACATCGGTTGGACGTCATATGCTTTCATAGGCGATACAACTCATGGTTGTTGCCTGTTGGCTCCGACTCAATGCCTTACAACTTCCTGGCTATCATCTGTCGGATCCCACTCAATACCTTACAACTGCATGTGGCTTATAGTTCTTTAGAGTCTGTCTTTGGTGGTCACATAGGTCACGAAGTAGTGCTTGCACTCGCTCCGATTAGTAGGCTGTGCCGGTAGTTGAACCATGTTGTTTTTGTTAATGTTGTAATCCTTCTCTCTCCACTTGTCATGTACTTCTCTGACCTTCAAGGGTTATCCCTGTATTATAGGTGCTCTGCACCATCTATTCCCGGCCTCACCGGTATTAGTGGAAAATTATTCAGATGGAGACTTTTCATCCCCCGGTGAATTCATTAATAAAAATGTGAAGGGACCATTCCCACAATGATAGGTAGGCAGATCATCGACATTTATGGGTCTGATAGCAACGGGTGTGGAAGAAATGGTCTTCTGTCAGGGGTATTTGACTTATTAAGTGGCGAGCATGAATCAAGTGGTGAATACATGAAGACCCCACCTGGTTAGCCGGAATGTCAGTATCAAATGACACTGATAGCCGGAATCTGTAGCTTTGGATCCAGAGGTGTGAAAAGCTATGGCTTGGAGAAAAGTTCAGACTAGGGATGTTAAATCAAACTGCAGCCAGGGATTAATAGATAATAGTGAGGGCTGTGGAGAAAATTTTCTCCACAAGGGAATAATGCTTACCCAGTCGTAGTTGCTTGATGCTGTGTAATTTGGCTAAACAGATTGTTGTTAGGAAAATGGACTACACTAGATATGATGCATCAAACTGTAGACGAGGGATTGAATGGTGGGCACTATATATAGGAACTGGTATATGTATCTAGAGATGGTAGCCAATGTATATGGCGATTATTTTTCACAAAAATATATCTATTATCAATTATTATTATACCTAAATAGGAGAACCCCACTAGAGTATTTTCTTGCGATTTCGTAAAGCCATGTCATCTGGGGGCCCCACAACCACAAGTTAACTTCTCTCAACCGTAGGTGCCACTTCATTTCTCCACCATATGTCATCTCTTCAGTTCTCTCTACCCTCATTAATCTTCTGTCGTTTCAACTACATGTCCAGTGCGTCACCAGGGAATCAAAAGGAACTCCACCGTTGTGTCATCTCTTCGGTTCTTTCTCCCTCATTAATTTTCTATCGTCTGAACTGCATGTCCACTGAGACTTTATTTATTAATGTCATCTCCACCTCCATCGATGGCATGGTTCTCCAGTTCACAACTCCACGAACCTCACAGTGCTGCCTTGGATGTGTTCCCTGTACAGCACCTTTTGCCTCGCTCCTACCAGCATCGCCCGGCCACCGCGGCCGACACACGACGTCGCGACATGCTATCCAGTGCAGACGGCAGACCTTCATGTGGAGGGCAGGTAGGGTTCGTGTGCAACTACTTCACCTACTGCCTCCACGCCGACGACAGGCACCGCTTCTGGCACACCGGAATCATCGTCGATATCAACGATGGCACATCCATGGTGCACTGGATAGTCGAGGCCATCACACTTGGCCTAGCACACCTACCCCTTCCACTTCAGCTTCTGGTGAGCTCACCATCCGGTCTCCTTGGAACTCTCCATCAATCTGCAAAGTTCTAATTATGTGCCCTTATATGCAATTATTTATCACATTAATCCTACCAGCTTACTATTTCCTACCCTGTGGTCACTTTTGGAATTTCTGTCATTCATCAAACGTGCATCGGATCATGGCACAGCATGTGTAAAATCTTGGTTGAGACCACCATTGGAGACTTGGAGTTCTTTGTCACGACGTGTACATGACTGACTGATTTCAGATTTTTGGTCTGGGTCAATTCATACGGGATCACAATGATTCTTAGGATTTCTAGGGGATGTTCACAATAATTTTATCTCTGAACATCAGGATAGCTATGCAAAATTCATATGGTCACATCCTTACAAATGGAATCTGAAGGTTCTCATGGAATCATTATTCAGCTTTGTGCAGATATATTTAACAACCTCCAACTGGTAGTGATCAACTTCTGACCGGCTAGGTGAGTTTCTAATACTCCCTCCGTTTTTTTATAAGTGTCGTATTTTCTTCAACTACACAGACCAAGGACATGAGTTAATCCTTCTCCTTTCAACTACTGCTTAATTAATGCTGTATTGATTCTCCCTCTGCATGCTAATCTATTGGCTCGCCACCAACCCACGCTCTGTCACGCAGCAAATCTATTGGCCGGCCACCAGCCCAGGCTCTATCACGCAGCAGATTAATTGCACGATCTCTCCAACCGAAGCAACCGGCACAAATACGCCATCCTTTTCCGACATTTTGCTAAAAGCAAATACGACACTTGTAAAAAAACGTAGGGAATAGCTTTTACCTGTTTCTTCAATTATTCACTCATGGAATCATTATTCAGTTTCATAAAAAAAAATAAACAACCTCCATCTGATAGTGAGCAGAGTTTCCAATAGTTCTTACATCTTCTTATTCAAATTTCCCTTTTCAGTTTAGTTTACCATATAGCAAGTGATTAAACTATTGTGCAACATGGTATTACTTTTTCTGTTTTCGTTCCCTAGCTATCAGTGTTGAACAGTAAACAATTGACAAGTTGTCTCCTTCACATAATCAAGACTTGGAGGAGCACTGACAGACGAGGACACAAAGACTATATTTTATACCAATGCAATTATAGAAAGACCAGCTCATGTCAGATATGTATATGCATTATATTTCATTATTCATATTCCATATTGTTACATAGTAATGTCTTGAGTAATTGCGAATTAAGAGCTTGCTTAGGTATATACGTAACATCCATCTATCAGTTGCGCGAACTACTATTGTTTAATTAAGTGGAAAACAGATTTGCCAGTGAATTACTTTACCATACACCGGCTTCATACAGCTCTGAAATCTGCACTATTCCTGACTTTTTGTATCATAAAATTCTGTTTGTTCCCAGAAAGATTCAAATTAACATGTGTGCATATTGTGCTTTTGCTATTTCTCAGAACCATTCTTCATAATAGCACTATAAAACTACCGCAGCAACGCGCGGGGTATCATCTACTGTATCTATATATGGTAGCCTACATATACAATGATTGTTTTTCCACAAATACAGGAACTGGTATCACAATAATGTTGGTCATAACACTGCTGGCTTGAGCCACAAACCGGCAGTGTTGGTCAAGAGAACACTGCCGGCTTGAGCCACAAACCGGCAGTGTTGGTCAAGAGTACACTGCCGGCTTGTGCCAAGAACCGGCAGTGTTTGTCGAGAGAACATTGCAGGTTTGTGTAAAGAACCAGCAGTGTTGGCTCAACTAGACACTGCCAGCTCGTGTCACGAACCGACAATGAAATTTCTGATCACTGCCAGTTTATAAGAACTGGCGCTGATGTGTACCCCCGTCACTGCCGGTTTGGTTGTGCCGGTTCAAAATCCAGCAGTGAAGGGGGGTTTTGAACGGCAGTGATTTGAAGATCTGAGGTAGTGTTTAGAAACCATATATGTGAAAAACCACAGCTTAGAAAAACACCCTAGGTTAGGATGGAGTTTTTAAAATTTCAAAAACACATTATTTTTTTAATACCATAGTTTCAAAAAATTAAGCTAAGATTTGTTGAATCCAAGAACCTCATTGTTTTTCAAAACCAAATTATTTTGAAAAACTGTATTTTTTTCAAAAATTATGTAAATTTATATCCAAATAGGGCCTACATTGTGTTAGAAATTATTATTCGGAGAGTGATCCTATAACTATCAGATTTTGGAGCAAAGTGAGAAGTGACATAGACTCCTTTCATCGAAGTAGCATTTCACAAGGAACTCAGAAGTCAGAAAACTCTTCATCTTCACCACATCAAAGATTACACCTTTTTTTTTGCGGATCAAAGATTACACCTTGAAAGCTCCACTTCCTTTGCTGGCAATTTGTTGTTGATAAAGAAAATATACTAGTCTCCATAGTAAACTTATGGAATGTGCTAATCGGACTAGGTCAGGCTAGGGATATTAAAATTAAATCAAACTGCAGGCCAGGGATTAATTGTTGAAAGTGAGGGGTGTGGAAGGTCTGGACAAGGATAAATAATGTTTACCCGGTCCACATGGCTTGTTTCTATGTGTGATTTTAGCTTAATAGATTGTTGTTACAAAAAATAACTACACTACATCTGATGCATGAAACTACAGATAATGAATAAATGTTGGGGACAAAAGGGAAGCTTTATTTCAAATAAAGTTATAACCTTTGTATCAAGATGGTACATAGAGTCATTACAGATATAGCTCAAGATATAGTTGTGCTCCCCCACTATCAATTTCATATTTTTAGTTTTAATCCCACATCAAAAATTGATGGTAGGGGAGCATAGCATATAAGACAGAGCATCCCTCACCTATCAGGTTAGTCTTTTGGGTTAAGCTAGGCCCAAGGCCTTGGTATGTTGTGGGTTCCAGTGGACCTAAGCCTAAGGGGCAATGGACCTAAGCCTAAGGGGCGCCGGCTCATCGGTATAGCTGGCTGAGTCGGATCCGCTACGCACTCTAACAGGAGCAATGCACAACCACTCGTGGATTCCCAGCCAATGCCATGTGGAGGTTGCATGGCGCTGGGGTTGGCGGCTTCGTCATTGTAACTTATCTCAGCTGATGAGATACAAACAATATCACATATACGAGACAGTGAGACAACTAAACTAAACTAAGACACAGTTGCATAAGTTCCTGATGCAGAACATACATACTCCACTACTTCCTCACAAAGACATAAACAATAAAGACTATTATATACAATGTAAAATTAAGATGTTTATGTTATTTGTAGCTTCGCTCCTCTTGCCCTTTCTTTCTGCCTCTAGTCCATGAGAGAACTTTGCAGCCGGATCGGCACATGGGCACCCCATAAGTCGAGGAAGTGAGTGAGCACACCTAGAAAATTCCCAATCTTCTGATCCTGTCCTCTCAGCAGCTTTCTATTTGTAGGTCCCCCAAAAGTTCTCTGTGCTCTCATGCTTGTTCTCCATGTGTTTATGCTTGGCTTCTTAACATGAATCCGTGCAGCCCCATGTTTAGACCTCCAAATCAATTAGTTTACGGAGGCTTCATCATTGTGGCAGAAGTAATCTATGGCCTTTGCTAGCATAATCTCTTCCAGTTGCTCCAAGGAGATGTCCCTATGCAAGACATGTTGCTGACCGCCAACTATCTCAACTGCTTCAGAACTTTTATTCACTGGTAGCATGTCTTCAGAAGAGCCATGGGGTTCAAAAGCAACTCCAGCTTTTAGATATGGAGAACTTTGCAGAGACATTGTGCCTTCAGACAGTGAGGTCTTTCGCTTGCTGTAAACTGAATGTGGGACTTGCCACTGTAAATTAAATTCAATTACTGGTTCTAGCGGAACATCTGATAATCCTGCCATGTTTAGGTTGCTAAAATGTGGAACCTCATGGTGTTGCTGCTGCTTGCAACATAATGGATTCGGGCGAAACCATTGAGATGCAATGTTGTGAAGAATGTACAAATGTTCTATGTGGTATGAATAAGCAAATGGCGCCCATGAGAAGTCCTGAGTAGGTATAGTTGAGTAAGTTGGTTGGTAATATTTTCAACTATAAATCTGACATGAGGGGCAAACAACTGCAAACTCCTAACTTAAATCCCAACTATGTCTGTACTCTCTGAAAGCTGCACTATCATACTAAAGTAGATATTACCCTCTATTGTACCATCTTTCCTGATAAAAAATAGGGCAACCTCTGTTCCTTGCTCTGCAGTACTAAAGGGGATCAACCATAGTTGACACAAAGGCTGTTGGCTTCCTCGAACAATTTTATGGTGAAGTTCCTTGCCTGCAAAAAGATTCTTGATAAGGGAGCCAAAGGGCATGATGTGACAAAGTGGTGTGCCGCCAAGCTCTATAAATCTCAGGAATTCACTAGCACCATCAGCATACCACTCAAATCGTTTAACAACTGATGGATTCAACTCATCATCGTTGTTGCGGTTAAAGATGGAGAAAACAAATGACTTGGTAGCATGTCCAATCCGTTTAGGAATGGAGGAATTCCTTACCTCCTGTTCCATGCATTCTGCTTCGAGGATTCTCTGCTTACATGTGTGCAGTTTCTCATCACACACTTGTGCAGCATGCTTCAGCTTCTTTTGCCAACGCAACATGGATGTATCAGTGATCTGCCATTTATTAGAAGTCTCAAGAGCAGCTTCCAGCCTGATGTGTGCCATCTCTAGCCTCCCTATGTTCCTGATTCCATTTATTTCCTCTTTGTCATCATATTTTTTAACTAGGCCAGATAGTATTTGGCTAAATGACTCCTGGATAACTGCAGAACTGACCATCTCAGCCGCCATCAGGATTCAGGAATCTATAGCTTTGCTTCCCTTTCAGAAAAAAACAATAAATAAAAGTATGCATAAGAGATTAGGTATATCAGCTTGCATCAGAAGCAAAGATTAGCTAAGTGGTTGTAAGAATGTACCTTCGACCAAACTGCATTAAAAGTGGGGACAGCCGGACAGCTATGCTGGGTACAGAGAACAATATTCTGGATGCTAAATTGAGCTGTGGAAGAATATAAGATCAGAACTTATAGGCAGGTCATTAATAAGGAGGGTCATTTCATCAAGACAGGTAGACTGGTCATGAACATTTATGGGACGAATAGCAAGGGTTGTGAAGAAATAATCTTCATAGGGGCACAATACTAAATTGAGAAGTGTTGAGTTCGGATCCTCGCTTGAATCAAGAGGTGGGAGACATCAAAGGACAAAATATGGATCGAACAATAAGATAATAAAGTGGACCATAAGTGTTTTGTTACCAACAGCTTAGGGAGCTATTTATAGGGAGTAAGAATGGTTTCCGGGCATTTTAGCCTTTTCACATCACGGAATCACCTACTATAGGCTCTATGACCTGCCATGTCTACCCTAGTCTTCCTTCATGGGCTGGACCGCGTCGGCGATGGACATCGCTGCCCTGGAGCTTGCTGGTGGCTGCAGCGTGAAGGTGTACTTTGACCTTTTCTCCTCTGGCACACATCCTCCTGACCCTGCAACCTAAAAAAAGCAAAGCGGCGACTCTTCTTCTGATACGGGGGTGGCGACGGCATGACCAAAGGTGTCATCCCCGACAGGAACATTTGCTTCTCTTCATTATGTGTCTGAACATAACTGGCCAGCGTGAATCAGATGGTGACAAGTTGAACAGGTCAAGTTTGGATATTGTAGTTTCAGAAAGCCCTGGTTGGTATCATGTAGCTATAGCTTTAGAAACAAGAGATGTGAAAAAAAACACATTTTAGGGGGGGAAAGAGACCATGTGTGGATTTGCTAAAACTCCATCTGATGTAGTTGCTAGCAATATCATAATAATTTTTAAAAATAAAACCACAAGGTTTGTTACATTGAAGTGCCTCAATGTTTTCCAAACCTACAACATTTTTCTGTGCGATGGGGGTTTCGTCCTTTACCTGTCTGCAGCTTGGGAGTGAAGTGACCTGAAGACCATCAATGTATCATTATTCAAATAAGGTCCTCAGAATAGTCGCCACTACATCAAATGATTAGGAGGGTGCCATTGTAAATGGTGTGTTTGATTGGAGAGCAAAGTGACATGAAGGCCTTTCATCAATGCAGCATCATACATGGAACTCAGAAACCAGATGAGCCTCCATCTTCACCACATGAAAGATCCACACCTGCGTGTGTGGCTTCCATTCTCACAATTTCTTGTGGATGAAGCAAATTTACAAGTCTCTGTAAACTTAATGAATGTGCTAGTCTGATGATGTAAGACTAGAGACCTTAAAATCCAATAGCAGGCCAGGGATTTATTGATGACGGTGAGGGGTGTGGAAGAACTGATCTCAACAAGGGTAAAATGCTTACCCGGTCCTTATTCCTTGGTGCTGTGTAATTTAATTTGGCCGAACAGATTACTGCAATACATCTCATGCATCAAACAGCAGAGGAGGGGTGATTAACAGCACCTTTGGTTCAATGAATGATCTCATGCGGAATGAATTGATCCTTCAGGTGTTCACCTTTTCTAGGATCAACTTGTAGGGAACATAGTCGTCCGCTGATTGCTGGGGAGCCGAATGGTTACAGAAACTGACTTGTGGGCATGCCAACGAGGAATTAGTCGGCGACGGATCGGTCCGTCCGCTGATGCAAACGAAACGGCGCCTTTAGCTCGGTGTTTAGATGAGATTATTCCGAACCACACGGTGAAGCAAACCAAACACGTTGTAAATGTTCACTACTGAAGATATGATTTTTAGCAATGTCTCTTTTTTTCAAATCGGTCCCAAAACGAGCCGTCTCTAGAAACGCATTTGTAAGTGCGACTGATATTTTTAGCCGCCTCTACAAATACCCTATCTTTAAAGGTGGGTCTAGCTAGATCCAGCCGTCTCTACAAATGAATTTCTAGAGATTGCTAAGCCGCCTCTAAAAACCGATTCTGTAGCGGCAGATGGATCTAGAGCCATCTCTTAAAATAGGTAAAATTTGAATTTTTTAAATGACCTCAGATGGAGAAACGACAAAAATCAAAGTTGTAGATCTTGAAGAGTTATATAACTTTGTAGTTTACAACATTTTTCTTTGAAATCATCTCTCCAGGGAAAATAACATTTGAATTTCTCACATTTGAAATTTAAACTTTTCAAATGACCTCAGATGAAGAAACAAACAAAACCAAAGTTGTAGACCTCGATGATATCTATGACGTTACAGTTGAAAACATTTTTATTTAAATTTATTTAGGGTCTCAAATACTTATTTCAAAATCAGTTGAAGATAATATGAGAATGAATATGCCTTAAGGACACAAGTCACTTTTGGCTGGAGTTGTTAGATGAGTAATGTGTGAAGCCTAAGGTTGTGGGTTAGACAACCCCCCCCCCCCCCCCACGGTTGTGACGAAGCATGCATTTTTCACGCAAAAAAATATTGTGACTTGTGATGGCACATGTGGCTGCCTAAGATTTCTCATTTCTGGACAACGATTTGTAGAGGAGGTTGTATTTCGAGCTGGCTCTACACACTACTACAGAATGAACTTGTTGTCCTGGGCGGTAACGACCTTTAGTCCCGGTTACCGCTCCGGGACAACGATCCCGGGACTAAAGGTGCCACCTTCAGTCCCGGGTCATCGAGCCGGGACTAAAGAGGGACCTTTAGTCCTGGTTGGTGTTACCAACCGGGACTAAAGGCCCTCCAGCCGAGCAAACGTGGCCGCACCCTTTAGTCCCGGTTGGTAACCCTAACCGGAACTAAAGGTTCCTTTTTTTTCTTTTTTTTTGTTTAATTTGTTTTCAGTTCAGTTACACGTATTTGTTTAATATATAATATGTTTTTATGTACGTATTCTACGCTGCTAATATAAATACACGCACGCATATAATTACATCTAATTCTCATCTCGAGCATTATTATATTCAAATAAAGTATGAACCTATATATATTATAGATATATATATATATATGTATATATACAACACTTTCATAATCTTGTTCTCGAAAATAACGATATCAATAAACATTTAATTTACACCATTTATTCCTTAGGATCAAAATAGAACTCGCCGTTGGGATTTAGCACTTTTTCTAGAAAAAATCCGGCTATTGACTCTTGAACTGCTTTCAGATGGTCTTTTTGCATGACCCTTTGTTTCAACCATTCAGTCTTGTATTTGAAATAAAAGGAAAAGTATTAATACATATATATATATATATTCATTTAAAAATAAAAAAAAATTGATATATACGTACTCTGAGGACATCTTTAGGAGTTCTTCTTATGTGCGTAGTGATAAATTCACAAACGTAATATCCACACAAGTTATTACCTGGTTGCTGCCGCAAACATCACTGTACGAGAAGAAGATTATTCTCATCATCTCACACGTAAATTGAAGTACGATATAGTAATTAAACACGTGGGGAAGTGTATATAGTACAACTTACTGGTATTCAACTACATTAAGTGGTGCCTTGCAATCCTTGCGATGTTGCCGAATAAACTCTTTCCAAACCCTGTGTGACCAATAATGTACGATCGTTAATAAATTATGGCAAAGTCTATTCAATAATAGTTAGCGCGAGATCGAAATTACCTCGGATAATGTCTATCATATCTTGGTATAGTGCCCGCTCTTTTCTCAACGAGTCAAAGATTACTAACCGACTTGAGTTTAACTCAATGACAATGAGTATCCAGTGAAAACTGCATTGGTTTATACACACACGTACATGCATATAAGTTGTATTGATATTACATAAAATGTGTAGACTACATTATTATTAACACTTACTCAAAGTTGTACGGGAAAAGTATTGTTGTCTTGTCGTGCTGCTTCACGAAGAACAACATGATATTCTCCTGTGTTTCAGATACCCACCGCTCCTTGATAATAATACCGGTTTTGAATATGATATAAGGATCAATGAAGCCAACATTGGTGTCTTGTATTCTTTGGAGCTCTGACATCTGGAATCTGTATATAAATATAAGTTACATGTGAGGATAATTATATACACGTACGCATGGAAGTGAGTTTATTAAATAAAAGTAAGAATCACTTACAAACAAAAGGAGCTAATGATTGATTTGTCTAGAGCGTCCAAGTGGTATAGTTGATGCAATTCTTCGAAACTAATATGTAAGATGTCATCACCACGGAAGTAATGATGGTCTCTAAATCTGACAAAGATCCACTGCTCACCCCTGTCACACGCCTGCATGTACCACTTGTTGAGCAAGTACATTTTGCACTCCAATTTATTGAGAGTCGCAGGTTGTACAGACTTTTGCCATATTTATAAGTCTTCCGGTATCAACTTCGTGTTCGGATTGAGCTTTGCCCGTCAATTGATCCAAGGTTAAACCAGTATCTTCAAAAAAATCATTAAGGGCTTGAACCGACACTTCTCCAGAGTTGTCTGGTCGATAGACTTCTATGATGGAACCATATTCATTAGCAACAATAAGATTTTGCATTGGTTGCTTCTATTGTCCGAGCTGTGGGACATCCTTCCAGATTTTGCATCGGTTGCTTCTGTTGTCCGAGCTGTGGGACATCCTTCCCTGATGCTCTTTTCCTTTTCTTATCTGCATCATGTGACTTCACGAGGGAGCGGTCATAGTCTGATAGTGGCGAAGGCTTACGAAGTTCAATCATCTTTTTCTTGTGAGCATCGACCTTCTGCCTCAGCACATCTCGTGGTATGTAAAAGTACGGCTTCTCCTTAAGCTTCGCTTGACTCTTGTTTTTTATATCTATAAAAAAATCTTTCACTTTTTTGTCTTCTTCAGTTGCTATTTGCTCATCAGTCTTTTCAAGAAGTATTTCTTGAAAAATAACTCTTTCTCTCGGGGTCTTCTTTGCCGCCGGGACCTTAGACGTCTTTGTAGTGCGTCGCTGTGGAGGGGGTGGGGGCGGTGTTGGAGACCGGCGTGGAGGCGATGAGGCCGGTGTTGGTGGAGACCGGCGTAGAGGCGTTGGAGATCGTTGTGGAGGCGGTGGGGCCGGTGTAGGAGTTGGAGATCGTTGTGGAGGCGATGGGGCCGGTGTAGGAGTTGGCGATCGTCGTGGGGATGAAGTCGTCTCGCCCCCCGCGATGCTGTCATGAGATGGGGAATGAATGATTAGGCTAGGCTAGGGGGAGACCCTGCTACAAAAACAAGTTGTGTGTCAATTATTTTTGAAGCCAATAGAAAATTAATGGAAAATAATATTTCATTCACTTTCATTCGTACCTAGGGTGAGGTAGGGGAAGCGGTGGCGCCCCAGGAATGATGATGAAGCGTTTGCGCCATTGAATAAATGTCTTCTCTGCTTCTCCTAGTGTCTTCTCCCCATCACCGCCTTCAATGTCAAGAGGAACATTGCTGTAACCTTTGAGCACTCTATCGACCGAGACGCTAGCATATCCAGGTTGAATAACTGACCCATGGATTCTTGGTGTCTGCGTTCGGTCTATTAGAGATACAACCCCGACAGCCACCATGATTGATGCATTATTACCATCTGAAATGTGCAGCTCACATGTTGTTAGAGGCTCGGTAATGTCATCAATAGGGAAGCGCAACCCAGCGTCGTCTTGAATAACTGGCAGCTCCGTAGAAGCACAATTGCTTTTCATCTGACCAACGGGGCTAATGGTGACTCCCGGCGTTGATTGCGATTGCATTTGACTCATTGCTAGCTGCACTTGCCTCTTGATCTCCTCCTGCATTCTTGCCTCAAGAGATTTTTCTCGTTCACGTGATTCAAGCAATGCTTGTCGTGACTCATCAACAAATTGCTCCAATGCACGGATTCGTTCTGCCTCCTCATCCTTCTTTCTCTGGTGGCTTTTGTAGGTATCCTTGTCTGCTGGGAATGCGTGTAGCCACGGAACCGCCCCATAGCCTCTTGTTCGACCACCGTATTCGGGATTCTCTAGGGCATATGTCAATTCATCCTTCTCTCCGTTGGGCTTGAAAACACCACTATCAGCTTCTTCCCTAGCACGAGCTAGTCTCTGTGTTGCTCTCTCAATTTTTTGGCCAAAAATTAGCTTGCCAGTGTCTGGGTCTAGGCTTCCCCCATGAGCGTAGAACCAATTCTTCACGCGTTGAGGTCAGTTCTTCTCTATTGTTTTCGTGTATGATTCCTTGGCAAGTAATCTCGCTTCTAGGTTTCGCCACTTGGGAATAGCACTCCTATAACCACCTAATCCCATGCGATGATGGTATTGCTTCATCGGGCATTCGTCGATTCCTCATCACACGTTCCTCACTTTGTCTTGAGATGTCTTGTATTCTACGAAGGCATCCCAATGGGACTCAACTTGACAAACGCCTTAGCATTGAAATCCGCGTAGCATTCTTCAAGATAAACTTTTTATACAATGTCTTATTCCAACTCTGGAACAATGTTGCCATCTTCTTCATTGTCCAATCCCTCACTAGCTCCTTCAAAGCATCATCTCGCTTGTAATGTGAAATCTTCGAGTGATATCTCTCCAAGCTAGGTTCTTATCACGATCGGATACAAAACTAACATTAGGAGCGGATATCTTTCGCTTCCATTCACGAGCACTAATCGGGATCCTATCCTCACAATGAACCCACATTGATTGACATATATGTCCGAGCATATGGTCCCAATGGTTTTGCGGTGTCGGTGTCGAATTACGATATTATGAAATGGCCTCTAATAGCTTTTTTGGCCTCGGACTTTCCTACTTTTGTCGGTGGTTGATGTAGATCCAGAGACCGGCTACATGAGTAGAAATACAATGATTAACAACAAATATACGACGCATGCATCTATAAGAGATGATAGATAATCGAATATACCTCGCCAAGATTTTCATGCGACAATTTGTTGATCTTCAACCACGCATATTCAGGATATCCTCATAATCAGCAAAGTACTGACTCGTGTCATCTACATCCACATTGGTGCCGGCGTTGATAATATCCGCCATTATGTCATCATCCGGAGCAGCCATTTGTATCTTCAAGATAACACATAGATAGAATTACTATGGTACATAACATAAGTACATGTGATAACACATATAGAATTACTAAATCCAATTAAATATAATAACACATAATATTTCATAAGGATAAACAATAATAAGGTATAGGCTTTGGAATCAAATCAAAAACACTTTCGATCCAAAAACATGGAAATAAGTACATGTATATATATACACATAGAATGATACAATATATTTTCTCTCTCTCTCAACATATAGAAATAAGTGCATATGTCTATATCTCTAGATATGCATGTGATAACACATAGAATGTCTCTCTAGATACAATTTTCTCTCTCTCAACACATGAAAATAAGTACATGTATATATACATATAGAAATAATTAAGTACATATGTATACATATAGAATAATCTCTCTCTAGATATATATAGAGAGATAGAATATATAATTACTAAATCCAATTAAATAAATCTAACATGAAATTAGATAATTAAACTAGTAATAGATAATACATTTTAATCTAACATATATCAAAAACTATAATAAAAAACTATCTAAAAAACTATCTACATAAAGTACTAATTAAATTTTAATACATTTAAATCTAACATATATCAAAAACTATCTAAAAAACTAACTAAAAAACTAACAATAAACTACTAATTAAATTTTAATACATTTTAATCTAACATATATATCAAAAACTATCTAACATTTTAATACTGTCGAGGGCAGCTAACATTAAACTACTAATTAAATCTAACATTTTAATCTAACATATATATGGCCGAGAGCATGCAGCTAGCTAGCAGGCTAGGGCGGATGGCGCGCGCGGGCCGGGCAGGGCGTGCTGGCCGGCCACGGGGCCGAGCTGAGCACCTCGTGCGAGGACGACGTACGGCGGAGACGGCGGGGCTCGACGACGAGGCCGGGCGGGAAGCGGTATGGTCGGCGACGGAGGGTGGGCTCAGGTGCGGCGGCGGAGATGGGATGCGGCGTAGAGACGACGCGCGATGCAGGCCGGGCGGATGGCGCGGCCGGGCGGGGGTAGAAGACGACGACGGCGCGGCAGAGACGAGCTCGACGGCCGGGCGGGGCTGGGTGACGGAGGCGAGATCGAAGATGGCGGTGGCGGCGGCGATGTTCGACATGTAGATCGAAAAGTAGAAGATGAAACCGTTCGATATATATAGGCCGGGACTAAAGGACATTTAGTCCCGGCTGGTAAGACTAACCGGGACTAAAGGTCCAACCCTTTAGTCCCGGCTCGCCTTACAAGCCGGGACTAAAGGCTTTTTAGTCCCGGTTGGTGTTACCAGCCGGGACTAAAAGTATTTTTGGGCGGGCACCGAAATTGCCGCCCACCCTTTAGTCCTGGTTCTTGGCCTGGGCCGGGACTGAAGGCCTGAAAATTTTGACAACCCGCCAGCGTAATTGGAAAGGCCTGGGATTTTGATTTTGTTTAATACTAGGTTAATCAATTAATTCCATAGCAACTTCAATACTTTGCAATATTTATTTTAAAAAATACTATTGATTAACTAATTATTTATTGTAAATAGGAAAATTTTGTAACCTAAAGTTTTTAATTTCTTTTATGAATATAGAATATAAATGTTACTAATACTAAGTATTTTGTTAATGCAAAAATATATTTGTAACTTAAAATTAATAAAACTAATATTATTCGATAGGAAATTTATTATCACATTATTGTAACGTCAATGTTTCAATTTTTTCTCGGTTTTTGACCAAAATTGACAGGAAATTTTTGTTGAACCTATAAAAATAAAGAAAATTTAGTATTTTTTGTTCTACAACTTTCTCAAATGAAAAAATGGCCTATATAAGGATTGTAGATATTGATGAGCTAAACAAACTTGGTATTCAAAACTTTTCAATTTGAGACAATCTAGGGTTCCGAAAACTAGTTTGTAGGCGTCGAAATTTAAAAATCACAAATTTGAACCGTCCAAACTTTCTCAAATAGAAAGTTGACCAAAACAATAATTGTAGATATTTTTGAGTTTAACAAACTTGGTATTCAAAACTTTTCAATTTGAATTCATTTAGAGTTCATAATACTAGAGTCAAAGTGTTGTTTTTTCATTTGACCAAATTTGACTTGGTCAAACTTGCTCAAATGAGACACTAAATGACCTCAAATGAAAAAACTCTGAATACCAAGTTTGATAATCTCAGAAAGATCTACAATTGTTACATAGCTCATTTTCCCATTTGAGAAATTTTTATCAAACACTAGTCACAACTTCTTGAATCTCATATAGACTTTCTAAAACTATGTCACACACTTGTGAAATTTGAACTACATTTTGTTCAAGCTTTCTCAAATGAAAAAATGGCCTATATAAGGATTGTAGATATTGATGAGATGAACAAACTTGGTATTCAAAACTTTTCAATTTGAGACAATTTAGGGTTCCAAAAACTAGTTTGTAGGCGTCGAAATTTAAAAATCACAAATTTGAACCGTCCAAACTTTCTCAAATGGAAAGTTGACCAAAACAACAATTGTAGATCTTTTTGAGTTTAACAAACTTGGTATTCAAAACTTTTCAATTTGAAGTCATTTAGAGTTCATAATACTAGAGTCAAAGTGTTGTTTTTTCATTTGACCAAATTTGACTTGGTCAAACTTGCTCAAATAAGACACTAAATGACCTCAGATGAAAAAACTCTGAATATCAAGTTTGATCATCTCAGCAAGATCTACAATTAGGTGCGTAGTCTAGTTCCCATATCTCTTCTATGCGGCCATAATATGTTTGTATATTCCCATTTGGATCTGTGCCATCTATGCGAACACCACTATTTTGATTGGTGCTCCTTTTATCTTGGGCAGCTATGTAAAATGTATTCCCATTTATCTCATACCATTGGTACATGAGGATATGCCACGATGGCTGCCTAGCCAACAAATAAAGTTGCTCGTCAATATTGTCATCTCCTTGACATTCTTTTCGCAACCAACCACTGAAACTTTCCATGTGCTGACGCCTAATCCAAGCTTCAGTCTTCCCTGGAAACTTGGATCGTAAGAACTCCTTATGTATCTCGATGTACGGATGCACCAATGATGAGCTCTGAAGAACTGTGTAGTGTGCTTTATTGAAATAATCGTCTTCCATGCCGATATATGTTTTCTTTCCTAAAGTTCCTTTACCACTGAGTCTCCCCTCGTGTCGTGATTCGGGAACGCCAATCGGGGCAAGGTCAGGAATAAAGTCAACACAGAACTCAATGACCTCCTCTGTTCCATAGCCCTGGGTGATGCTTCCTTCAGGCTTAGAACGGACTTTCACATATTTCTTCAAGACTCCCATAAACCTCTCGAAGGGGAACATGTTATGTAAGAACACAGGTCTAAGAATACTAATCTCCTTCACCAAATGAACTAGGAGGTGTGTCATGATATTAAAGAAGGATGGAGGGAACACCAACTCAAAGCTGACAAGACATTGAACCACATCATTCTGTAGAGTAGCTAGTTCCACTAGATTGATTGCCTTCTGAGAAATTGCATTGAGGAATGCACATAACTTCACGGTGGCTAGACGTACATGTGGAGGTAGAATTCCTCTTAAAGCAACTGGAAGCAATTGCGTCATAAGCACGTGGCAGTCGTGGGACTTTAAGTTTAGGAATTTATTATCTGGCACATTTATTATACCCTTTATATTGGAGGAGAATCCCGATGGGACCTTGATGCTGCTTAGACATTCGAACATGCTGTCCATCTCTTCTTTGCTAAGCGTGTAGCTAGCAGGACTTAAGTAATGACGTCCATCATCTGTCTTCTCTGGATGAAGGTTGTCTCGTTCTTTCATGCCCTGCAAGTCCTGGCGTGCTTCAAGTGAATCCTTTGGCTTCCCGTACACACCCATGAATCCTAACAGGTTCACACAAAGATTCTTTATCAGATGCATCACGTCGATTGCGTTGCAGACCTCTAGGACTTGCCAATAGGGTAGCTCCCAAAAGATGGACTTCTTCTTCCACATGGGTGCATGTCCCTTAGCATCTTTGGGAACAGATTCACTGCCTTGTCCCTTTTCTAAATACTACTTTCACATCCTTGACCATTGCGAGTACATCTTCCCCGGTTCGGTTATGAGGCTTCTTCCGGTGGTCTGGCTTACCTTTAAAATGCTTCCCTTTCTTTTTTACTTGGTGATTCAAAGGAAGGAATCGACGATGGCCAAGGTACACGACCTTTCAACATCTTTTCAAATATATACTGTCAAGGTCATCAAAACAATATGTGCATGCATTATATCCTTTGTTTGTCTGACCTGAAAGATTACTTAAAGCAGGCCAATCATTGATTGTTACGAACAACATTGCTCGTAGGTCAAAGTGTTCTTGTTTGTACTCATCCCAGACACGTACACCTGGTTTGTTCCATAAAACTAGAAGTTCTTCAACTAATGGCTTCAGATAGACATCAATATCGTTGCCAGGTTGCCTCGGACCTTGGATGAGGATCGGCATCATAATGAACTTCCGCTTCATGCATAAACATGGAGGAAGGTTGTAGATACATAGAGTAACTGGACAAGTGCTATGACTAGTGCTCTGCTCTCCAAAAGGATTCATACCATCTGTACTTAAGGCGAACCTTAAGTTTCTAGCCTCATTTGCAAACTCTGAAAATTCCCTGTCTATCGCTCTCCACTGGGACCCATCAGCTGGGTGTCTCAGCATATTGTCTACCTTACGGTCTTCTTTATACCACCGTAACAACTTTGCATGGTCTTTATTTCTGAACAAACATTTTAAGCGTGGTATTATAGGAGCATACCACATAACCTTGGCAGGGATTTTCTTTCTAGGACGTTGTTCACCCTCGACGTCACCAGGATCATCGCGCCTGATCTTATACCACGATGCTTTACATGCCGGGCATTCATCCAAATTCTCGTATTCATTGCCATGGTAGAGGATGCAGTCATTAGGACATGCATGTATCTTCTGGATTTTTAATCCCAAAGGGCAGACAACCTTTTTTGCTTCGTACGTAGTGGTGGGCAATTCATTTGGCTTCGGAAGCATCTTCTTTATGAGGTTCAATAAATTCCCAAATGTCTTGTCGGATACACCATTCTTTGTCTTCCCTGTAGCAATTCCAGTGTTGTACCCAGCTTTTTTTGCCCCTCTTCGGCCGTCGGGTATAGCAACTTCCTATGATCCTCAAGCATGCGCTCGAACTTAACTTTCTCTTTTTCACTTTCCCATTCTTGTTGTGCATCACGAATGGCATCGCCAAGAGCATCACCGAGATCATCTTCTACCGCTACCTCTTCTTCATCTCCCCCCATTGTAGTATCATCAAAGGCACCATACTGAGCAATAATGTCATCAATGTCTAAATCTTCTCCTTCACCTTCTACCATCATGACCCCGCTTTCTCCATGCTTAGTCCAACATATATAGTTTGGCATGAAACCTAACTTAAGCAAATGTGAATGAAGACTCATTGAGCTTGAATATTCCTTTAAATTCTTACATAGGGCACATGGACAGCACATGAAACCATCCCGCTTATTTGTCTCGGCCACACCTAAGAAATAGTGCAAGCCCTCAATAAAGTCTTGGGAGCGGCGATCGGCATTGTACATCCAATGGCGTGACATAATCTGTATTACACGACAAATTATGAAAACCTTGAACATAATTAAGTATTTTATTACACAATATAGATGACACACACACTGTTGATTAATTAACTAAGCCTAGCTACAACGTAAGCAATCCCAACTATCACTAAACAAACTAAAACTACAATGCACTTCAGTAACATAATTATTTCGTGATCGACATTTAACTAAAACAGATAAATCATTCTTCCGTTGAATATCAATAAGCTTCTCCTCATTTGGCTCATCGCCTCATCGCCAGATGAATTTGGATTCTCGCATTATGTAGCATAATCTTCCTCCCAGTACCAACCATCGCATCCATTGCCCTCCCACTGAAATTAAAGCCAAAAATATTTAGTCAAAATATTCAAGAAAAGCGAGTCAATTAGCCATAATAATCAAATGCGTAAGAAACTCACATCGCGATCTGGGCACTTGTAGAAAACACGACCCTTGTTGGGTCCCCTGTCTCTTGACTCGGTACTCCATCACAATCTTCGCTTACACTTGCGCGCAGATAATGAGAGGAGTTCGCCTCGATCAAGCCAAGAACCGAACGAGAGGCCGAGGATCCGTACCATTGTCATCTACTTTCTATACTTATTTTTGCAAACTACTGTAAATTTCACATTTTCTAAAATAATATATTTAAACAAAACTAAAATTATTTATTTACCTAACTAAACCATGAAATATGTACTATGTATAATAGTAAAATACCAAACTATCAAGTGATTTTACTATTGTAAATCATCATGTGATTTTGAGCTAAAATGACATAGAAATCACATAGCTCAAAAACATGTTTCAATAAATAACCATCCGTACTAGTTGACCTTGCTTATGTGATCATCTCGACGAGCATTTCTCCATCGGACGGACGGCATCAGATTTCTTGCCAAGGAAGAGCTACGATTCTACGAGGAAGGAACACGATCTTCCACGACCGCTGCCGCCTCCCTCGAGAATCAAAGCTCCTCCTTGACGTCTGCTACCGCTTCGGCGAGAGAAAATGCTCGCCGAGATGATCACGGTGTCGCAAGTTCAACTAGTACGGATTTTCTACAATTTTCTAACTATTTTCTAAGTTTTTCATTTCATGGAAAAATTAATTCTAAGATCACGTAAGTCATTGGGGACAAGGATGGCGCGTGCTCAAATGAGGACGACAGCGAGGCGTGATTTTGATGAACTAATTTAACTTTTGTTTATCCAAACATATATGCAAATCATCATGTGATTTTGAGCTAAAAATGACATATAAAATCATAATAAAGTCCAACATATAAAGTTACACATGCATCTACATCGCAAAATGAGATAAGCTACTGATAAAACATAAGAGGATTAAATTTGTTACCTCCAAAATCGAAGAGCAACACCAATGGAGGGGGAGAGAGCAAGAACAACAGCAAGCTGAAGAACAGAGGCAGTGAGTTTGAATGGAATGGTTCGGGCTCGGGGAGGAAGAAATGAGCCGTTGTATAGGCACGCATAATTAGTCCCGATTAGGTGACCAAACCGGGACTAAAGATTAATATTTATTCCCGGTGTATCACCCAAACCGGGACTAAAACCTTTAGTCCCGGCTGGTAGTCCCGGTTGGTAATACCAGCCGGGACTAAAGATCCCTGCCACGCGGACGACCGTTGGGCAGGGACCTTTAGTCCCGGTTGGTATTACGAACCGGGACTAAAGGGTCCTTTAGTCTCGGCGGCAAAAAATGCCGAGGCTAATGCTAAATTGGGACATCGTTCTAAAGTCTGTTCTCTAGTAGTGACAAATCCGATTTCTAGTGCGGCTGGACAACCGCCTCGGCCTCTACAAATCCTCCTACTAGTAGTGGTTGGGGACAAAATAGATTGGATCTGGTATGCATGTGTATCTCTTAATGGTAGCTTACATATATATGATGATGACTTTTTTTCTTTCATAGAGTCTGCCATCGCAACATATATATGGAGGATTGATCCCACAGGACTAGAAGATTAGGCATCACATAAAGAACCATCATTTTGGTTCTTAAGAAACAGAACCATTGTTTTCTTCTGTAGTCTCTCCTATATTATGCTCGATGAAACATAGGCACAGGAACGAGAGAACTAAAAAGCAAAAGTATACAAAATTGAAAAGGAGACGATTACGACATTCTCAAGCCGTATAAAAATACTAAGCATGCCTATAGGGAGGAAATAGGTATTGCATAAATACATCAAAGAATGTATAGAAATACGTGCGAACACATACCAGACACTTCAATTGCTCGTTTGCCACATTGTGTCTTCCTTGACTGGCTAAACGAAGCTCCTTCATGCGCCACCCCGTGGACCTATGTATGTGTGCACATACATATGATACCTATTTTGTTATATTTGTTTATCTTTGCAATACGTTATTACATGTGAAGAAACTATGTTTGTATGTGAGGCGTATCGTGCCTGATGGTATCATACACTAGGTTTAGCCAGTCCACAAATCTTGTCAGTTTAACACTAGGTTTGGCCAGTCCTCAAATCTTGTCACAGAATAGGTATCATATGTTATTACATATCCAAGGTGATTGGTGGTTAAGTGGTAAATGCTGACAAGATGAAAATATATGATGGTCTTGACATCGCAACTAACAAGATCTGACTGAATGATCAAGGTGGTATTCCTCATCACCTATTGGGGTTATTTCATCAATTATTGATTACTTGTATGTACCTTACTTTCGATCTATTGCAACAACTAATGCGGAGTGTATTGCAAGGTGTGGTCGAGTTTTGGTTCTAGTAGGTGGGTCAAACTCATTCATGCCTCAATTTCTTGTTGACCACCTTGATGCCTCCCTTGCTGATCCTTATTGAATAGCAAGGTATAAGCCAAAATTAAGTTTCAAAAGTTGTCTACTCTGACTCCATTCTCATGAGCTGGTTCTTAATGAACATTTGAGCCACCTTATTGATGATATGGTTGGTATTGGATTTGTTAAGGAACGAATAGAGTATTTTGATACTATGTCGATTCATAAGATTGGCACCCACACAGGGATGACTAAAGGCAATCGGTGTGTGATAACCAAGAGAATATTTTTGTGGATACAAGAGCCTTTCTGATACTCTGCTTTGCCCAAAGTGTGCTTCTTAGCCAATACTGGATGGTCTGAGTCTCTGGTTTTCGTGGCCATTTACTGATCTGCATTCCGCACGTACTAGCATTTTGGCGGATGGCCGTCTTTTACACCAAACACATTTCTCACTTATTATTGGCCGACAACTCTTTGATTTTGATTCGTGCAAATGTGAGTGATGTTGTGCAGCTGCGAGGAATTCTACATCCCTATGAAAGGTGTTCAGGGCAAATGATTAAATAAGGGGAAACAAGGATAGAAGTGAAGGAATGGAAAGTGGGTGGGCGACACCCAAGAGAAATAAATCAATTTTTGGCCCTTCAACTCTTTCTTTCTCTATTTTGGACCCTCAACTCCAAAACTGTATAAATACGACACCTCAACTATCAATACAATTTACTATTTGAACTGGAAATTACAAAAACCAGACACAGGGTCAAAATTAACCGGTATTGATAATTAAGGTGTAAAATTTGGAAAGTTTTGGAGTCAAGGGTGAAAATTAAATAAATTTAGATGTTAATTGAGGTTTCTCCAAAACGAGGTCACATTATTTCTAGTTGAAACAAGAAAAAAACAAGACAATCTGTTTTATCAGAAGAGGAAAACAAAATAAAATAGTGATGAGGCTTGCTACAGTACTCTAGTTACCTTCGAGATGATAAGAGTTTAAACAGACCACAACTCTTGATTTTTTAATAGATATATAATAATCATATATAATTAAAATAAACCGCATATAAGGAAATTAAAATAAAATTATCTAACGTGAGACGGGGGTTTGCTTCTTCCTTAGGGCTCCTTTGGATGGGGGCATCCCCGCGGGGATCCCAGCCTGATCCGCGGGTGGAGAGAGGCCCGTGCTTGCTCATGCATGCATATATGATACACCCACTTGCTCAGGCCACCAGAACCTATCAAGGCTTGGCGCAAAAAAAATGCATGGCGTCTCCACTTGCTCGTGCCTGCATGCTTAGAGCATCTCCAATAATATAAGCTATCACTAACTCTAACCTAGCAAATATGGAGGAGAGAGACAACAACAGTTATATAATGTTGTGAGAGAGAAGGGCATCGTGAAGCATGCAAGACTATTTTTTGTTGATTCAGCTAGTTCAAAGCTTGTCAAGGCATCGGTTCTCAAGGTAGCAGCTAGCTCAAATCTTGTCAAGGCATCGGTGCTCAAGGTAGCAGGCCCCGGCTACATAGTTCGTAGCCTGGTCCGGTAGTGGCGCGGGGTTTATTCCCTGCGCGCCTAACAGTGAGGGAGGTGAGATTGAGAGGAAGAGGGAGATTAGGAAGGTAGATGTTATTGCTTAATTCCAAATGAGGACTGGTATACGGATTGTATAGGCACTTGGCCTGCTAAACAAAAGGAAACAAATACCTTAAATCCTTTAAATCTTGCCTTCCCTGCATGCTGATCCTGAAATGTCACTGTTGGCACCATCTAGGCATGGTCACCGTGCGCCTATGTCATGCTAGGGGTGTCTGCGACCCTGGTCCTACACTCCTTGCGGGAGTAATGGCGGCCCCACATGACATCTCACTACTACAGATTGATCTTTCACTGCCGTAGCGATATAAGCGACTGTGTTATACTTCCACCGCTGGTTGGACCGATAGCGAGGCCTCCTAAGGAAGGAAACCGGCAGTTGAGACTTCTACCACCGACAGGTTAACAATAGATGCGGTAGTGGTATTTTCTCAGTCATATGAAAAGCCGAGCCGACTGGAAAACGTGTTATGGCCGCCGGCCCTCCATGACTGTTTGGTCTTTCGGCGGTGAAGTCAGTGTGAGTTTTTCCCAACTACCCACAACACAGTTGCATTACCATTACTTGCACTTCTCCATCTTCAAAGTTGGCCTATTTAACTAGGGTCTGGATGCACCTCCTAGGCTCAATCCACACACTCTTGAATCCACACACTCGTGAGCTACTGTATCTTTCCTCATCGCCAAGAAGTGCTTTGTCTTCATCCTTGCACCTCTCACGACCTGGCTATGAGAGGTGCAAGATGGAGATAAAGCACCTCACAGGGATGCTAGTGTTTGGAGAAGGCCTTCAAGATTAGGTGCTTTAGATTACATAATCTTGTAGCCTTTTAGGATCGAGATGCAGATTTGCATCCCTCGATCCTAAGAGGTAGCAAGATTATGGAATATAACTGAGATGCTGGTGCAAGTTTTGTGAGGTGCTCCTTTTCCATCCTTTGAGGTGCTACCGTTGAACAGGTGCTTGACCATGATGATTGCAGATCTTCTTGCAGATCTTGTTAACAGAAGATCTACAATCATCTGGTTCTCTCCTGTTTAGGGGATCCATACTCGATTGGGCGTGCTTCAAGTTTGCGAGGTGCTCGTTCTTCAAGATTGGGTGCTTTATATTCCATCTTGTAGCTCTCACAGTCATGAAGCAGATCACATCGCTTGACTGTGAGGGTTGCAAGATGGAAGGTAGAGAACCTCACTGAGGGTGAAGTTTTGCGATGTGCTACGTCGTTCTTTAGATTCCATAATCTTTATACCTCGGAGGATCTGTTGCTTTGTATGTGCAAACCGTCGTATGATACAGATCGGTTATCGCGTAGACCTCAATAGAAAATACGTAAAGATGTACTACCGAAGTATTTAATTTGAGTCGATGCTTGATAGCCGAGTCTCATTGGCTCAAAATAGTTGACACCTACAGTATTGTCTTTAGAACAAAAAATAACAATAAGGATCAAAAGTGACATTCAAACAGTAGATTGTTTATTTATAACTTATAAGACCCTTGATATAATCTATGGTCCTAAGAAAACATTGTTTACAATATCTTGTGCATGGATGGTCACTGTGATAGCCTCGATAGCATCAGTGAAGTCTCCAATCAGGTCCTCTCCTCTTGATCTTCCAGCTGATTAGTGTCCGGAAAACCAGGTTCTAGGTGATGGAGCACGTGCCTTGAACGCAGTTGCGCTGCAGCAAGAGTGGCACCAGCACCATAGTGGACGCCATGAGTTGCCACTTCTCTAGCACGAACCGAGATATCCTACATGCGATCTTCAAGAGAAACACCCATGGCGTTGACTGCTGCAACTATGCCAAGCGCTGCACGTTGGAGGGTCTCGTGGAGATTCTCTAGGCCGATCTCCTGGCGACTAGCCTCCTCGATCTCGCGACGAGAAGCAGCCAATTGTTCCTCAAGAACTAATAAAAATGAAGGGTTACCGGATAAAGTCGTGAATATAAAAGCAAAGACTCTTCAAAGAAATTTTACCTGCTGCCCTAACATGAACTTCATTAACCCTCATCTAAGCAACATTGGTCTCTTCTTCAGATGCAGAGAGGGCTATTTTAACGACATCGAGACATTGCTCGAGCCGACCTACCTCAAGCGTGGCTTCAGAATACAGGTTTCCAGCCTCCCTCCTTTCACGGATAAGATTCTGGATATCCTGACCCAACTCAGAGAATGAAGATGAAGATGAAGATGAAGATACCATGGACCCAGCAAGATGTACAATCCATTGTTGTCCAACCTCTGTCGGAGTTGGCCGATGTACCGCAGCATGAGAGGCAGCCCTGCATATTCAAACGATTAATGCAAGGCAGCCATAGAGATTAGAAATCATTCCCTGTCACCCTTGGCGATGAAGAGGGACACGAAGGCACGGAGGCGGATTTGTGGCTTCTAGAGTTTCCTCCCTTGGACTCTTGTCGTGAGCCATTGTTCAGAAGAAGACTAAAAGAGAAAACAAAGAAGAAAAGATATGTGTCACAGCACAACAAATGAACAAAAGCAGTATTCCTTAGAAGAAGACTGGAAGGAGAAAACGAAGAAAAGATATGTGTCACAGCACAACAAATGAACACAAGCAGTATTCCTTCTACTTCGCCTTGCCTCCAAATTTTTATAGCCCTAGGGGATAGTGGGTTCATCGAAAATTTGGGGGCTTGTGTTCACACCGAAATTTATTCCAAAATTTGGGGGCATGTGTTCACACCGAAATCTAGGAAGATGCACAGGAAGCCCAAAACTCAGGGAAGCGTGCATGAGAGCTGAATGTTGTCCCAACTTCCAACACCGTCCCCACAACTTATTACGCTGGGAACTGTCGTATACCTTGTCTTCCCTGATGCGTGCTCCCTAGATCACACATCTTAATTGCACTAAGTCTGGGTGCATCTTCAAGGCTGATGTATTTAAGTGCATGAGTGTTGAATGTCCCAAGTTAGATTCTAATACCATCCCCACCACTTATTACGTCGAGAACTGTCGTATACCTCATCTTCCCTAATGCGTGCTTCCTAGATCACGCATCTTAACTGCACTGAGTCTGGGTGCATCTTCAGGGTTGGCCTATTTAAGCCGAGTCTAGGTGCACTGAGTCTCTTGCCCCTCCCCTCCCTCCAAATCCCTTAGCATTAGACTGAGTGAGAGAGCGGCAACTCCTTTCGTCCACCATGGTTCATGGCGTACTTTGGCAGCTCCGTCGTTGCTGGGAGAAGGTTTTCAAGATCGGGTTCTGGAGTGGCCTGCTGGTGGCTATTCGTCTTGGGTGTTAGAAGAAGTTCTACGAAGAGATGGGGAAGAACAATACCATCTTCGGTGGCCCGGGTCGCCGATGACACGGTGGCTAGGCTCGTTGATGGTCGACATGCTGGAGACTTCCAGGTCAGAATATCTCTAGGAAATCCTGGAGGGTGGAGGAGATTGCCTTGCTATTACCGGGAAACCTTTTGAGCCTACAGATCTTGACATGGGATCTCTCGATGCAGTGGCATGCGTTCCTCCCCAACGTTGACGAAGACGGCGCAGGTAAGGGTCCTCGTGGGGCTCCTCATCCTCTTGGATGTTAGAGGGAGTTCCGCGAGGTGGTTCTTCCCTAGGCTTCTTCCAAGCGTCATCCCTGCTCGTGGTGAAGATTGGAAGGTGCGGTGAAGGTTAGTTATGCCTTCATCCGGCTTCTACGCTTCATGAGATGTCCATCGCTCAGTGCGGGGATAAACCTACGGTCATCGCTAAAATTTGGCTTATGCCGATGCTTATGCTGATTTGTTGTGAGAGAAAAACATTGTTCGTTTGCTGAAAAGTACTTCTAAAGTAGTGCTGAAGAATAGGGCCAAGGTTTTTGTCATCATAACTGTAATTGTTGATAGATCCTTGTTATTGTATTCCTGGTGAATGAAAAGTGTATCAGAGTTAATCGAAAAAGAATGTCTTTTGTTGATTTTTAACATTGTTACCTCACTATGATGCTGGTGGGGTGTTGTTTTGTATGTGCAATCTGCCATATGGTATGGCTTTGTAATCGCATCCATTGTTATTGTAGAGATCAGTACCTTTATTATGCAACATCAACAGACAAACTTTGTCATGTTTGCGTCCATTGTTATTGTAAAAAGTACGATGTGTGTTCAGTAAGCTACTAAGGCCCAGCTGAATTAGTATCAACATTGTACAATTATGTCACCGTCGGATATAAGCATCGTTGAAAAATTGTATCACCGCTGCTATTCGTCGTTAGGTGCTAACATCTTCTTGCTGTAACCTGCAAAAATAATGTTCATAATATTTTGTTCCTTTCCAACGTTCAATTTCCATATGACACGCCCATCGTTAGGTGCTATATATCATCTTCTTTAAGACCCAATCACCACCGCCCATAGCCTTCACCGCCGATATCATCAAAATTTACAAGCCAACGTGAGACTCCCGCGCGTTTTTAGAATTTTTGGCGCGTTTGTAGTTAGCTTACAAAGATCGCTACCCACCCAGTTGCCACCCTGTTCGTCTCCTCCTCAAGTGATGCTATTCCTCACCTACTCATCGGCGTGCAAGCCACCACTCACCACCGACAAGCTAGTGCTCCGCGCCAGTACGCCTCACCGGCACGCCCGCATAGATCTACCGGTGACCAGGCTAGTACTCATCACCATCGTGGCCGCTCGAGCTCACTGCCGCAAGATCCAAAGGCAAGGGTACTGCTTTCTCGCACTTCCCTTATCCATGTTTCTTGGCTTTTTATTCCCCTCTTATCTCATCTGAGTATGAATCAAGCTTCCATCTGATCATTAAGGAGCTCACGAGCACATCCCCATAGGTGCTCCTACTCTGATTCAGGCGACAGCGCTGCCGCTTCCATCACCGGCCCCGCTCCACCACATCCTAGTCAAGATGGAGGAGGAGGCCACCAACAAGAGGAACGAAGTAGACATCCTCATAGACAATGTCTTGGTCCTTATCCTCTGCCGCCTCACCGCCCGCACCGTGCAGCTGCAAGTGTGTGTGTCGCTCCTAGTACTGCCTCATCTCCGAATCCGAGCATCATAAGGAGCTACCCCAGTTTGTCATCGGATTCATGTATGGCAACTGGAAAGGCAAACGTTGATTCGCCAGCTTCACCGGTGAATACCCCTCCTTTTCCTTCTTACCCTTCCCCATTCAGGATTTAGTCATCTCAGATTGTTGTAGAGGCCTCTTCCTCTACTGGTGCGTTGGGCTTCGCTATGTTGTCTACAATCCGGTGACTAGCAAATCAGTGGTACTAACGCATAGCAACCTTTGTTATGGTTCAGTTCACTTGGGGTTCGATCCCACAATCTTCTCGCACTTCCATGTGGTAGAACTATGGGTAAGGTCGCTTGGGGTGTTAGTTGTCAACATCTACTCATCCAAAACTGGAGCATGGATGTGTAAAGAATCTGAATGGGGAGAGGATATTCTAGTATGTAAATTTTCAGGAACTATGTTTCTTAATGGTTTTATGCACATGCTGGAGGTGTCCCACATAGTTGCTGTTGATATGGAGGGAAAGACATGGAGGAAAATTCTTAGGCCATCAGGTCCTGCAATGTAAATCCATGGAGATCAGGGTCTGTTGTCTCTATGTATAGCTAATATTTTCAATACGTCAGACCTTTCAATCTAGATCTTTGAAGACTATGGTACTAGTAAATGGACATTGAAGCATGCAGTGAACACGTTGCAGCTATTTGGACTGAATAATATTGGACACGGTTCCGAGGCTGCCAATACGGACTACAGAGTGATTGTAGTTCACCTAGAATGGAATTTGATTTTCCTTGTTGGGGAGGATAGAACACTGATGGCATATGACATGAGCCATAGAAAAGTTCATGTCCTCCCTGCTGGGGTTGTCCGCTATCCTAAAAGTACCTGAAGTATTTATTTGAATGGGCCTCACTATCTACCTTCTGTTTCCTTGTTCATGGAGTCATTGGCAGAGTTGTAAAGGTGCATATGCTGTATTTTATTGTTAGGACATGTCTTTGTTTAGGTAGAGAGTTGTTTTGAGTCTATATATAGTCCAATTTTGGCTTGGTAACTAAACCAATGGTATGTTGAATATTATTAATTCTGCTACTTTGCATTGTGCAGGTTTTGGAGTCTCAATGCTTTTGAATCATTTTCCTGCAATGGCTATGGGAGGAAAAAGAGGGGTTCCATGCTACATTGGCTGCCAAGCTGATCAAGGAGTGCCAATCTAAAGGAGCAGAGCACATCTACCTCGTTTTAGTTATGAAAGTCTGTAGGGAGCAGAACCTTTACTATGCTATCTATGTACCGCTTGTGTTAATTCATCAGTTGACACAGTTGTTATGTTAGTGTCGATCATTGTTATTATAACAAGTAATCTTTGTTGTGGACATGATGAATGATGTGTAACGATTATATCTGTATGGTGTGTGTTCAGTAAGTTATTAAGGCCCAGCTGAATTAGTAAATACATTGTGAAAACCGGATGCAATTCTGTCACCGTTGGATGTAAGGGCCGTTGGTTGTTTTGTCATCACCGCCGTACCACTCGCCTTTGGTGAAGTAGACGGCCATCACCACCGCTATTCATCTGATGCGGCAGGGGTCAATAGTGCATCACCGCCAAATCGTTTAGTAACCCAACACCGACTAAAGGATCATCACAGGCGGATCGTACTGCAATGCGACGGTGACCATGCCCTATGACCCGACGGTTCATACGCTGAAGCGACGGTGATGTTCGCCTCGACACAGGTGGGTCACACTCCAATGCGATGGAATAAGGATCTGATCCCGGACTGATCATAAGCCATGTGGCGGCGTTAGTGCATACCCACACACACAGGTCGTGTTCCAATGCGACCGAAGTAAGGACCTTATCACGGACGGATGATAAACCAATACGACGGTGTAGTGTACACCCCAGTTGGTCTCAGATACCGACGGTGATGGCTGAGTATCACTGCCGACAGCTTACTGCCGAGGCCAAAATTGGACTGCGATGTGGATTACGATGCGTCTGTGAAAGGTGCGAGTGTAGTAGTGTCTCTGCCCCCTTGACTAGCAGCTTGTCCTCGAGCTGAAACGATGGATAGCGCTCGATGAAAGGTCCACGTCCTCCTAGGTGGCGGAGGAGGCTAACATGTCCTTCTAGTGAATGAGGACTTGGTGGACATCGTGGGTGAGGTGTGCACGGACACCACGTTCCGTCTTAGGGACTATTACGCCATGGTGTAGGACCAGCAGTGGTGGAGGCGCGGCCAAAGGTGTACCTACGAAGAAGTGGTTGAGGAGGCCCACATGGAAGAAGTCGAGCAGACGGTCCCAGGGCGCAAGGGCGAGCCAGATGGCAACCGTGTTGATGAACTCGGTGATGTGGTACGGCCCATAGTAGTGTGACTTTAGCTTCCCCTATGTCAAAGTTTGGAGGGATGTGGCTGGACGGTGGCGGAGTCGGAGCCACACCCAGTAACCAATGGCGTTGGAGATAGCCCGTCAGTGAATGTTGTAGTGGCATTTGTAGATCGCCTGGCCTATTCAAGGCAGTAGCGAACGTCGGCCAACAGCTCGTCGTGGTCTGCCTTGTTCTTGGTGATAGTCGCCACACGTGTCTCACCCAGTTCATATGAGCGGATGATCGGTGGATTGCGATCGTAGACGATCTTGAAGAGTTGTCCATTAGAGCCGCCTGGAAGGCGGTGTTGTAGATGAACTCGGCCCACGGCAGCCAACACAGCCATTGGCGGGGCGGTCTCCTGTGAAGCACCGCAGGTACATGATAATTACCTTGTTGGTGGCATCGTTCTGGCCGTCGGACTACGGGATGGAACGCTGATGTCGTATGAAGCTTGGCGCTTGAAAAACACATGAGCTCGTGCCAGAACTTGGACATGAACATCAAATCGCTATCCGACACCATGGGACTGTGGTATCCCATGTAGGCGAACAATGTCGCTGAAGAAGCCCTGGGGCATCGTCTCTACTGTGTATGGGTGGGCGAGGGGGGATGAAGTGGCAGTACTAGTTCAAGTGATCAACAACTATGAGGATGACCGACTTGCTGCCCACCTTGGGAAGTGCCTCGGCGAAGTCTACCACCATGGTCGGAATAGGGAGCGGCAAGAGTAGACCCGCTAGGTGGAGGTGTTCGGACTTGTAGCATTGGCACGTCGACCAGCACGTGGATGAAGTCCTAGACCATGGTGTGAAGGTTGGGTGCATGGAAGTCATGTCAGAGACAGCATAGCGTGCACTGCATGCCTCCATGGCCATCCTCGTGGACAGTGACCACTAGCTCCTGAAGTAGAGGCAACTCGGGCGGAATGTTGAGCTTGGTGTTGAACTCCACCAGGTCGTCGACGAGATAGAGCCCGACGCCCCCCGCTGGGCAGCGACAATGTCGTTGCGGATGACTACCGTTGTGGTATCCATGGTCTGTATCTAGTGTAGGCGATCGATAAAGTCAAAGTGGGGTGCTGAGATAGCGAGGATGGCGCCCTCCTCTGTGTCTCTGCACGACAGCGCGTCAACCATTGTGTTGGAGGCGCCTGGTTAGTACTCGACTTTGAAATCAAAGCCCAGCAGCTTGCCCACCTAGTGGTGTTGTGGAATGGTGGTGAGTCGCTGATCCAATAAAAATTTCAGACTGTAATGATCAGTCCATGCTAGGAAACGCTATCCCCACATGTATGGCCGATAGTGGAGGACGGCGTGCACGAGGCCAATCAAATCGCGTTCCTAGGCAACTAGCGAACAATGTCATGGAGCCACCGGCCGGCTGAAGAAGGTGATCAGGTGTTTGTCCTGCAGCAAAATGGTGTCGAAGCCGTGGGTGGAGGCATCGCACTCGACCACGAAGGGGCGGTGGATCTCGAGACCAGCGCTAGGATGAGAGCTATAGTGATGGCCGTCTTCAAGGCATTGAACGCCTCCGTGGCCTCCTTGGACCACAAGAACCCCTCCTTGAGCACGGCATTGAGGGGCACTACGATAGTGCCATAGTCGTGGATGAATTTTCTATAGTACCCAAGCTTTGGACGACACATGCCAAGCATGGCACCGGGCACTTCCACACCGCTTGGACCTTGGCTGGGTCCATGGCCTGCTACCGAGATGATGTGTCCCAGGTAGGAGATCGACTCCACACCAAGGGCACACTTGGAGCATTTGATGAACAGGCGGTGCTACTGTAGCGTGGCGACGACGGTGTGGACACACTCGCTGAAGATGAGGATGTCATCGAAGAAGACAAGGATGAAGCATCGGAGGTATGGCTGCAGGACATCATTCATCAGGGCGTAGAACGGTAGCAGCCCCAGCTATGTAGTTCGTAGCCTAGTCCGGTAATGGTGAGGGGTTTATCCCCTGCGCGCCCAATTGTGAGGGAGTTGAGATTGAGAGGAAGAGGGAGATTAGGAAGGTAGTTGTTATTTTTTAATTCCAAATGAGTACCGGTACACAGATTATATAGGCACTTGGCCTGCTAAACAAAAGGAAACAAACTCCTTAAATCCCTTAAATCTTGCCTTCCCTGCATGATGATCTTGGAATGTCGCTGCTGGCGCCATCTAGGCGCATTCACCTCCCACCTACATCTCGCTGGGGGCCTCCGCTGTCCTGTTCCTGCGCTGCTTGCAGGAGTAATGACAGCCCCACATGACAGAGCTAGATCATTGGGAATGCTCTTTATGCCCACTTGCTTGCATGGTGCGACCCTGAGCTCGAGTGAACATGCACAAAAGAGGCTATGTAGACACTCTCTGATACCGCCTAGACGGCGCAGCCTCATGCTCTTAATTAGGCCAATCAAAGTGGGAGTTTCGCAGAAGTTTCATTCTCATTTAAAGCTGTGACATACATGTAAATTTGCTTATTTGGCATGGTATTTATGAAGAAAAATAGAAAAAGAGTTTCATCAGGATGAGAACCTACCAACACAATGAAACATGATGAAACCTCCAATGGGACCAATTTGTTTCATTCTCACACACTTTCGAGGATCTTCTGTGCGAAATAAGCAAAGAATTGTATGCAATTGCAAGGCTATATGCCATATTTAATCATATCACCATGTAACAATTAAATGATATGACTAACCTATGAAATTTTGTCTTGAAACTGTGTATTGTGATGGAGTTGACGTGGCACTCTTGGTAATTATATATTGAAACTAGATATTGAGGCTGGCAAATTAGGCCAGTCTCGGTGGAGTGTTTCATGTCACTGTTTCCAAGATGGCTACATCAGCTCTACATGTGAACGAAACAACCTTCCTCGATGCATAATTTCATATCACAGTTTCATAGGCTAGCTACAGCATTTAATTGTTTATGGTGTTATGATCAAATGTGCAATGTGAACTATGTGGCCATTTGATATTTTCTGAGTATTAGCACGTTAGAATATGGTCACATGAGCAAATAAACAAAGTTTACCATATGTTGTCATCTCTCGTATTTGAAATTTTACGTAGGTAAATAAACTTTATAAACAAAAATATATCAGTTACTTTAACATTCATATGATATAGCCCACGCACACTCCGTCTTTTTTGGTATAGCTCATAACCTACGAACACCTTTGGAGCAATTTCGCAAACAGCTTGTGGGCACTCTTACCGCTCAGCAGAACTTCCACCCAGGATGCACCCTTCCTCGAACCACAAATCCTCCCCAGTAAACCAATGTAAAAGCATGAGTCGAACACATGTAAAACCGAGTCAAACACTCATTCTACAAACCCCTCTAAAAGTCTGAATCTATATGAACGAACAAGAACACTCGGGTTCCCGAGAATAAAGTCTGAAACCTGATTTGCAGCGCAAAGAAATCAGAGGCAGAAGGTTCACTTGCCACCACTCGTTTCTTTTTTCTCTCAGGACGCCATCGCACTAGCGACGTCTGCTTCCCTGAATTGTACTTGCGACTTGGGCAGCCCCTACTGCCGAGGAGTCTGAATCTATTGGAACGAACAAGAACACACGGTTAGTTGACTAAATATGGAGGGGAAATAGAAGATCGAATCGAAGAAACGCAGGAGATGCCCACAAGATTGGCGCGAAGGGGACCTCAGTGCGGGAGAAGCGGATTTCATTGAGCCGGCGCACGGGATCTCCACAACCGCATCGGATGAAACTCGCCGGCATCAGTGGCGGTGTCGTCCTGTTTCCAAGACGTTGGAAACAGAGAGGTATCGTTTCATACCCGTGAAACGAGTTCAGTCTCTTTCATCATTATTACGTTGCCACCTCAGCCAATTTGTCTACGTGGAACCTCATTAAATGACTATGAAACGCTGGTGAAACCTGCGTTGACACTGGCCGAACTGCTATTCTGAGTCAGAGGCACACGGACAGCCAAAAGTTCTTCGGAAGTTTTGAATGCAAGCCACATAAAAATAAACAGCACGACGACAGTTATTGTGCACAATCATGTCATCCAAACAAGCCGTTGAGGAAAAAGCCAAGGAAACAAGGAACAAGATATATGTATTCGTAAGAAAATATATACCTGCAGCATTCTTAGATGGAAAAGTAATCTAGTGCTGTTGAACACCATATTAAATAACCAAACCGTTTTTACACATTAGCATCGCCTCGCTGAAAAGAACTCCCTATGATTCAAGTATTTTTGTACAAGCTATGGCATGGTCACCCATGATCATGACCTTTATCAAAAGTGCCAAATGTTGTTCGTCCCTCGCTGCCTTGAGCAGTAAGCTTACCAGCACACTCACTCATTGTGGCTACAGGTAGAAGAAGATATTGAGCTCAAGAACACACACAGCACAAGGCCAGCCTTAGCCGAAGCTCTGCTTCTGAATGTGGCAAACTGAACTACTCCTTTGCATTGCCTTACCCTTAGGTGAGAAATATATATATAACTCATGTACCAACTATAAGGTACACGTGAGTATAGCTAAGTACAACCTCAACTACTCCTAGTCCTAGCAGTACAATGCTTAGATCAACCCACTACCAAGACATGACTGATGTAATAGCTACCAACTAATGTACTAAAGGCAATGTTTTCCTAAACGCTAAACGATAAATAGTTGGTCACCTACCGTTTAGCCATTATTCGGACAAAACGTCCCATTAAACAGGCTAAACGCCCAATTAAACGGGGTAAACAGGCGATTAAACGGGAAACGACGCACCACCGTGTACCGTTTATACGGTGTTTAAACGGGCTAAACGACCATTTAGGCGAACAGTGTCTAAAGGTGACCTATTGCCATACCGCTACAACACTAGAGAATGGATAGCCATGCTGACCATTTCCAATTCCTAATCTGCACCAAAGAGAGATTTGGGGAGCAGCAGATTATGTCTTACAGGGTACATGGTCGAACCTAACCATATATCTACTCCATTGGCGAACATGAATTCCTGCTCCTTCATCACTCACGCTCGAACCGCCTTCTCTTAACAGCTCTCTGGATCCTTAATCTGTTGTTAGATTTGGACACACTCGCTGTTCTGGGGCCTGATTTCCGCACGATGAAGTAGGCAGCGCCATGTCCTGGACACCAAGCCATTCTATAAGCCATCTGATCAGGCTGGCATATGTAATGGTCTATTGCTTTCGATCGCACTGTCTCATCCATTTGCTGCAGGCTATCACAAATAAGGGGCAGTGCCTTCCCTTCAATGATCTCAAATGCAGTCGTCCCTGGCATGCTATCTTGGAAGAAATGAGGCGCGAAACCCACTCCCAGCTTCAGAGCTGGCCAATCACCCACGACATTTTTGACAGCTCCGTCTCCTTTTTTGTTATGCAAGTTGGTGCACTCGGAGGCCAAAACATAGCATTCGACATGTACCAGGATAAGCTGCTCTGGGAATGTGGATGATAGTTCTGATGGGGTGTTTGATTCAGCACAACCTTTTGGTTTGCAACATAATGCATCCCGTCGCCAAAACTGGGTGTCCTTGTTGCACAAATCTTGCATGCTGAAACATGGAGCAAAAGTGCCTGAATCAGAAATATCTTGCAGAGGAAGTCGAGTGATTTCTCCCATTACAGCTTCAGCAGTATGCTTCATCGAAGATGTGAATGACTGCAAGCATCTTATAGCAGTCCCAACAATGTCCGTGCTCTCTGACAGTTGCAGCATTAGTGCGAGAGCAAAACTTCTCGTCGGCATCTTGCAATCTTCATAGAGAAATTCAAGTGCTGCCTCGACACCACGCCCTTCCACACACATGGGCCATATGTGAACACGACGGAGTATGCTTTCTTGCACCTTGTTGTACTGCAGATTTTTGCCCTGAAGAAGTTTTCTGACAAGAGGGTTGGAGAACATGCACCGCTGAGGTGAGCATCCAGACTCCACATCTTTGAGAAAACGGTTGGCGCATTCTGCCAACCACTCAAATCTTCGAACATCGGAGCAGCCAGTGCTGTCTTTGCAAAACCCAGCAAAATAGGAGGATATGGATGATTGAGTCACCTGTGCAATCCGTTTAGTGAAGGAGTTTGTTGCCGGTTGCTCCATCTCTGAAATGTCTGTTGCTTGCTGCTTGCTGCACCTGTGTAGCAGATATTCGCAGTCCTCGAAGGCACGTTCCAGCAGCTTCCTGCGCCGTAGCAGGGACACATCTGTGATGGGCATCCTTGCAGATCTCTCGAGTGCGAGCTCCAGTTCGGTGTGCGCCATCTCAAGTCTCTCAGCATAATGTCCTCTGGATGCCTCCACCTTGTCGTCAAGCTTGCTGAATAGGTAGGAGGTGACTCTGCTCACGGTCTCCTGAACAAAGGCTGAAGCCACCATCCTCGCCATGAGGATCGCTTATGCAGACTCCTCTCAGGGGTTCACCTGTTCTGTACAGGAAGTAGACAGAGTAGCACTATAAGGAGAAGCAATTTGTTATTGGTGCAACTGAAACATGTGGGTATCAGAGAAAATCTCATACCTTGCTGGCACCTTACTGGAGTATTGCTACCTGTTGCGAGCTTCCTACTACTGGTCAAGAGATGGTGATCAAGGGGGAATTCATTTGTTCACACCTTGCTTTTGCTGTCCATACAGCTGGCATATGGACGGTGATAGAGTGAGGAAAGAGGAGTACTAGTCAACTCATCGGTAGGGGTTTGGCAGTCAAGGGCAGGGACAGAAGAGTCACTGCAATGGAAAATCTCTGACAGCTGACTGCAATGGAATTTCTAACCTCCTGTTCCATCAGTTGACTTCTAGGATTCTCTGCATGCATTTGTGCAGCCTGTCATCGCATTCTTGTGCAGCACCCTTCAGCATTTTACAGCATCGCAACAAGGATGCATCAGTGACCTGCCACTTATTAGACATCTCAAGAGCACACGAGCAGCCTCCAGCCTGATGTGTGCCATCTCCTGCCACATAATTATGTGTGCATAAGAAATCACATCGAAGGTGGTGTTGTAACTGTAAACGACCAGTGAGCAAAGTGACATACTACAACTTGATGATTTTTCATTAGACAGTGGTGTATAGGGTGTTGAGAAGTCAGAAAAGTCTCCATCTTCTACACATGTAAGATGCATACCTTGAAAGCGCTGCCCTGTTGTTGGTACATGCTAGTGGATGCGACATATATATCAGCCTTTATAAAGAATTTCTTGCAGACGAGGAATTAATTATTGGGGACCAAAAAAATGGGGAACAATATGTATCTGTATATGGTAGACTACAAATGCAATGATACTTCAGAGGCTGACATCATACCAAATGGAGGATTCCTCCTACATGACCACATTTATATAGTAGAAGATCCGTTCTCTCCTAAACTAACTCAAACATGGGGGCTCCTTCTGTGATCCCTTATTCACTTGATCTAACGAGCCAAATTAACGGATCCTGTACTCAGTCAGAAATACTCAGATTCAGTTTACTCCCCAGAAAATGCCATTTCCTTTTAGAGAATATGCAGGGGAGCTGCATATATTTTCAATAAGAAGAAATATTAGAGTTAACAATACAGGCCACACGAGTAGCGCAAGAAAACTCCATTTCCATTCTTCTATTGCTCCCTCCTATTATGGATCCATACTGCACCATGATTTACGATTTCAGGCGATTCTTTGAGAACCCAGTTTCCAATTCAGCCTTGCAGCCAGAGGGGTGCCTGTGCAACCCACATGTTGACGAAGTGAGGGATCACATATGTCTGAACCTGTCCACGTGAGATCTTTCCTTTCCCAGAACCCCAAATCAATTTTCCTGTGCTTTGCATCTTCGAGCTGGCCTTCTCAACCTGAATATATGCAGTATTATGTTCATACTTCCAAAGCATCTGGTAGACTGTTGCTTCGGCATTCCGCTGGAAGTGATATATTGCCTGTTGCAGCATGACTTTTTCCAGCTGTTCCGAGGTAACGTCTGAATGCAAGCACTGCTGCCCCTTGCTTTCAGTCACTGCTATTGCAGAGCTTTTATCTGCAAGCAGCAGGTCTTTTGAAGAGCCATGGGGCATAAAGAGGAGTCCAGCTATCAGGTGTCTTGTACCTAGTGGAGGAATTTTGCTGATGGGTAGTGAGACATAGCACTACAAATTCACTTCTTTGACTGGCTGTAGGAAAATATCTGGTAATTTTGACATGTCTGTTTTGCTACTGCAGCAAAGCTCATGCTGATCAATTTGCTTGCAACATAATGGGTCTGGACGAAACCATTGAGTGCAAAATCTGGGATGATTGTCCCAATGTTCTTTCTGCTGTGAATCAACATATGGTGCCCATCTGAAGTCTTGTGTAAGCAGCTGCACGTCTATTCCTAATAATTTCAACTGTAGACTTGAAAAGAGGGGTAAACAACTGCAAGCAATTAACTGCAATTCCGACTAGGGTAAAGTATAATTTACACCCTCCAACTATCGCGAAAGTATAGATTTCAACCTCGAACTTCAAAACCGGATAACTTTGGCCCTCCAACTCTTGAAAAAGTTCAAATTTCAACCTTCTGAATGGTTTTGCGTATGAACAGTACTTTTGATATTTTTAGGAGGTGTCGAAATTTTATATTATTTTTTAAGCATCTTAACGTCCTTAAATGAAAAAACTCAAAACTACAAAGTTGTAGATCTCATTGAGAGCTACAACTTTGGTATAAAAAGTATTTTCATTTAACTCCATACAAATAATATGAATTAGTGTTCTAATCACGATAGCGCTAGTTAGCGATTATTTAGCGAAATTATATATGATGAGACTCTAATTTCAAAAAATATTTTATATGATGAAGATAATTTTTATATGTAAATTATAGACCTCGATGAGATCTAGAACTTTGTAGTTTTGAGTTTTTTCATTTGAGGACAGTAAGATGCTCGAAAAAATAATATAAAATTTCAGCACCATAATAATCGCCAACTAGCGCTTGCCGCATTAGAGCACTAATATATTATTTGAAAGGAGTTAAATGAAAATACTTTTTATACCAAAGTTGTAGCTCTCAATGAAATCTACAACTTTGTAGTTTTGAGTTTTTTCATTTGAGGACGTTAAGATACTTAAAAATAATAATATAAAATTTTGGCGCCTCCTAAAAATATCAAAAGTACTGTTCATACGCAAAACCGCCCAGAAGGTTGAAATTTGAACTTTTTCAAGAGTTGGAGGGCCAAAGTTATCCGGTTTTGAAGTTCGAGGTTGAAATCTATACTTTCGCGATAGTTGGAGGGTGTAAATTATACTATACCCTTCCGACTATATCTGTACTCTCTGAAAGTAGTAGCATGACACTAAAGTAAAAAAATTTCTCAGGTGCATTGCCATCTTTCTGGAGAAAGAATAGGCTAGCTTCTATTCCATGCTCTGTAACACTGAAGGGTATCCATAGTAGAAAAAAGGTGCACTCATTTCCCAGACTGATTTTATGTTGTAGGTTCTTGCCTGTAAAAAGGTTTCTGATAAGAGGGTTGAAGGGCATGATATGGCGTGGAGTGCCACCATGCTCCGTGAATCTCAAAAAATCGCGAGCACCATCTGCATACCACTCAAATCTTTGAACAATGGATCCACTCAGCTCATTCTTACCGCTAAAGGCACTAGAGATAAATGACTTGGTGGCATGTGCTACTCGTGTAGGAAAGGAGGACTTCCTCACCTCTTGTTCCATCTGTTCACCCTCTACAATTCTCTGCTTGCATTTGTGCAGCGTGTCATCACATTCTTGAGCAGCACGCTTCAGCTTTTTATGCCAACGCAACAAGGAAGCATCAGTGACCTGCCACTTATCAGATATATCGAGAGCAGCCTCCAGCCAGATGTGCGCCATCTGTAGCCTCTCCAAGTTTCTGTTCACATTTGATTCCTCTTTCTCCTCATATTTTTGAACCAGCCCAGATAGGATCTGGCTAACAGTTTCCTGGATAACTGCGGAGCTAACCATCTCCGCCATGAGAATTCAAGCACATGTAACACCCCTTTCCTGCTCAACAAAAGCAACATATAACAGTATGCATAAGAACTTAGATATATGAACTTGAACCACAAGTAATAAAATCTTGCTTAGTAGAAGTCCGAATCTACCTTGACAGAATAGCACTAAAACGGTTGACAGTAATCCTGTGTACAGAGAGATGGTCTGGATGCTACAACTGAACTTGGAGATGAGAACTTAAAAAGACAACAACACAGTCCAAGACTTAGGATGAAAAAGTGGAGACATGTCCAATAATATGGAGGTGTCCCATAGTGAGGGTGTGGAAGAATTCGTCCCTGAAAAGGCCACAAAGACAAAATGTTGATTAGAGAAGCATTATTTGACTTAATTCGGTTCTGTTGTCAGGATATGATTGGGCAATGCTACGGTACATCCTTTACTTGCTAGGATGTAATACCTTAAACAAATCTGAGCCCTTGATTTTTTATGTTTTTTAGACTAATTGATTAATTAATTGACATAGGAAAAAGAAAAAAATCTTGCCAAATCCCCAAGTCATGCTGACCTCGTCACGGAGACAGAGGCTGCTTGCCTCCTTCCTTTTCTGTGAAGATAAGAAATTAAGGAAATATTTATTGATAATAGTTTCAACTTTCAAGACCTTTTACATGTTTATATTTTAAATCTCAACATGCTGATCTCAAGTTGATATCTGAATGAAAATCTGAACTCAAACTAGCCAATTTGTATTCATGTATGATATGTCGATGTCTGTATTTGAAGTCGAACTATAATAAAAAGGGTGTACTCAGTGCAGAGAGCTCTCGCTCTGTGCGGGGTCTGGGGAAGGGTGTCAGTGGCAAGCCTTACCCTCGCCTGTGTAATGCGAGGAGACCGCGACTCGAACCCGGGACCTTCCGGTCACAGGCGGTAAGACTCTACCGCTTGCACCAGGCCCGCCCTTCTAAAGTCGAACTATAATAAGGATATAAATAATGTTTTCCGAGTTCGATTTCACGCATATTTGTATTCCATAGTCTATCTTAGAGAGCAATTTTCTATAACACGTTTTGTATAGCAGCACGGTAACATGTAAGCACGTCCAAAATCACATGTGGCAATACGGCAACACAGTACATATAAGCACGTCCGTGTACCATGCAATTACGTATGGCAACATAGCAATGCATAATCACGTACAAAATCACATTGAGTGTAAACCATATCTGCCAGATCACACATGTATCAATCAAATCTAGAAAAAATATTTTTTATATCTCAAACTTTCCTTGTTTGTCATACTTTATAAAATAAAAAATTAAATAAATATATATTTCACATATTACCTCATGTGAGGTAATAGGTGATCGTAACCGTTCAATCTAAGAAAATGAACGGCTCATGGTTATTTGGGGTACCATAGCAAAGCCCGATATGATTAGCCAACCTGAACCGATGGAAGAAAAGTTGAAGAGGTTGATTTACATGAGCAATCACACGGAAGGTGGTGTTGTAACTATCAACGACTAGAAGCAAAGTGACATACAACAACTTGAAGATTTTTCATCAGGCAGTGGTGTATAAGGTGCTCAGAAGTCGGAAAAAGTCTCAGACTTCTCCACATGAAAGATGCATGCCTTGAAAAGGGCTGCTTTGTCCCTGGTAACTGCCAGGGGATGGATGAAGCAAATATACGAGTCCTTTCAAATAATTTCTTGCAACGTGCCAGTCGGCGTTTCTATGTTTCTAAGCCCTCATTGCCTGCTGTTGTGAAATTTGGTTCATCGGATTGTTGTGTAGGAAAAGGTACGCTATGCCTGATGCGTCAAACTGCAAACAGGGGATTAATCGTTGGGAACCAAAAAGAAAAAGAAATTGTATCTATCTTGTAATTGTAGTTTTAGAAAAGAAAATTTTTATTCCAGTCTCTACAGGAGTTTTACTTTTACACACACATCCAATTCATCCGTGTGACTACTTCAGCACTACCTCTGAAAAGACAACTACAACTATAATTCACAGAGATTGACATCAAACCAAATGGAGGATGACAACTACAAATATAATTCAGAGATTGACACCAAACCAAATGGAGGATTTTATCCCACATGAACACATACCACATCTGTGGCAGAAGTGAGATTATCTCCTAGACTAGCTCGAGCATAGAGATTACTTCTGTAATCCCTTACCACGGGAGCCAAATGAAAGGCTCCTCTTCTACTCTAGCTGCAGTTAATGTCAACGCAGCAGAGAACACTGCGGAACGGAAGGGATAGGTCTTGTGTCCTGGGTGAGATGGTGGGGAGTGAACCGAGCGTACCTCAACTGCGCCTGCGCGTGCTCGGCGCTACCGTCTCGGACCTCATCTCCGGTTGGTCGTCATCCTCGCTCTCCACGGAGCCGCACCCTCGTCGCCGCGGCTGGCTCTGCGGCGTCCTGCCTGGCCAATCAGCGGCAGAGCACGTGTGGGGTTGGGATGGGCTTGGTTGGGCCGCGCCGTGTCAGTTCCACAGAGGAGCAAACAAGGCCCAGTTTGAACTGATAAACGAGGCTTTTGGGGACCACAGACCGATAGACGACGGGCTTGGTTCGAACGTGTCAATTGCACTCCCGGTTGTTTGGACTTTTGGATTTTGGAATGGGCCTGGCTAGCGCCCGGATGTCCGAACACTAGGACCCGTCCGAATGCCCGCGACTGTCCCGTTCACCGCTTCTACACTTCGCGTATAGCCTAACCCCACGCAGCGTCTACGTCCCACCGACCCCACGCGGCGTCTATGCTCCCGCCCGACCCTGCGCAGTGTCTGCACCCTGCACGACGCCTCGCGCCCTCCAACAGCTGCAGCAGGTTTCAACATGTGTAAAACACCTGATCTACTTTTAAAACATCTAGATATATCATTTAAAACATATGTCTAAAGACAGATAAAATATTTAAAACATGCGTTTGAACACACTCGCAAAAATACCTAAAAGACACTTAAAAACCATTGCAAAACATATGCAACTCTAGACAAAACACTTGCAATATATGTGTGAAACATATATAACATCCAGATAAACATACTTGCAACATGCGTCCGAAAAAACATATGAAACATTGAAAATAGAAGTTTACAACGCACATGTACACCCATTGACACATATGCAACATCACAATCTACTGTTGCAACATCCATACGAAATACTTGCAACATACCTCTAAAACAATAAAACACTTGAAACATACGCTTGCAACATCCGAGGAAGGAAGGGAGCGCGAGGTGCAGCCCGAGAAGCCTACTCTAGGTCTTGCCACTCTGGATCTCAGGATGTCACGAGCTGAGGTTAAGCGTCACGGTGGCGCCGACATCGACAGTGGGCATGACCTCCTAGTCGAGAACGATGTCGTCAGCAACACCTCGACCCAGCGAGGGACGGGGCACGACGCGCAGGGGCAAGGACCAAGCACACTTCGATGAGGTGGGGCGGGCGCGGTGGGGATGGAGCACGGCACGACAGTAGACATGGCGCGGCTCGACGCGGGATGGTGGCACCGCTGTGAGGTGGCTTGAGGCAGGCAGACAGCACGTGACCTGCGATGGGTGAAGCGAGGAGTTGGGGATCTCTGTAGGCTGTAGCAGTATAGATGAAGTAGAGAGAGGAGAGAGCATAGATGGGCCTGTTAGGCCCAGTCGCTATGCTAGCTCGGGAACATGAACGGGTCATCCGAACGAACATGCCCGTACCGACGGCCGCACCACAATATTAGTGTTTTGGAATGGAGCAGCACACAAAATGTACTAATCCCTCAGTTCCAAATTATAAGTCGCTTTGATTTTTTGATACATTTATTTTGCTATATGCATCTAAATATAACGTATGTCTAGATACTCCCTCCGTCCAAGAAAGAATGCAATTCTAGCACATTGTAACATTTTAGTATCTTGAGTTTGACCAATTGTAGATAAAAAAATATCAATATTTATGATATTAAATAAATACCATTAGATTAATTACGAAATGTATTTTATAATAAATTGCTTTGGAGCCATAAATATGAATATTATCACTAGAAGTTTGGTCAAACTTGAATTATTTTTATTGTCACGCAACCCATAGTTGCATTCTTTCCTAGATGGAGGGAGTACATAGCAAATTCTGTGTACCAAAAAAAAATCAAAGTGGCTTATAGTTTGGAACGGAGGAGAGTATTTGATAAGACCATAAGAGGATCTCCAAAAGTTCCCCTAAATTTGATCTCCAAAATGATTTTAGTTGACAGCTCCTTTGATTTTTAGAAGCGGTTAGCCAATTACAAAGACACTTAGCAAACCACCATTTGGAGAAATAAATTATAAATAAAAAGAGCAATCTACATAGGCAAGTCTCTTAAAAGATCTGTCCCTAAATATAGCCTCAAAGCCCACTATACATCAATTAGTCCACCTTAGCCCGTCATGCTAACCCTAGTCACTTATCTCCTGCCTAGCCACCCCTCATTCGCACTCTCTCTACTCTTTCCTTCCCTTCCACTCTCATATGCTTGATATCCCCCCTCTCACTCATACAGTTTGGCACCTCTCCCTACATTGGCTAAGGACAGCACAAATCTAGTAACACGATCGAGGGCGGTGGCGGGGCACGACTGAAGATAGCGACACACAGCATGCATGAATGCTGTGAGCAATCCAAGGCGGTAGCACTACATACATGCACGACAAGCGCACGGTCGAGGGTGGCACGCTTGTGGTGGCGGAGCATGTCGAGCGACATGTGAGGGGGCTAGAATCATGAGCGTGCTATGTGGGCTACTGGCCACAATCCACTGTTGCAAAAACCAACGCATGGTGGCCTCCTCTTACCTTGGCCGCCATGCAAGTGGCTATGATCTACGAGCATGTGAGCTAGCTGCTTGATGGGATCCACGGTTCTAACAGGGATCACATGGTGGCCTTGTCCAATGACCTAAGGTGGCACACGAGGTCTAGGATTCTCGTGAGAAGGACCTCTCTAATGCCTTAAGGTGGCTGACTGCCTCGTGGTGGCAAGTGGTGGAGGGCAGGCGGGCAGCTCATCAACAGCCAGAAGCACGACCACCACAAAGTAGATGGATGTTTTCAGCAACAATGGGTTCACTGCTCACATTCCTTTTTTTTGTTTGCCCCCAATTTATAGAGGCATACATGAATGACCACTTCTATTGTGTTTTTTTCTCGAATACGCAGGAGAGCTGCGTATCATTGTATTAAGTGAGGAAAAAACGGTCCTGTACAATTATACCCCTTACTCCGGACTGAGCCGTAGGAGGGTCTTAAAACAAAGTTTTTCTAACTAATAAAAACACACACTCTAGGTGAGATCTGACCAACACTCTAACCGCCTACCTACCCTGTCGCTAGAGCTGGACCTAAGGCATCAAGCTTCTGTGCACCCGTAAGACACCACAAGTGGTGTTCATCGCTAAAGGCATGTAGCAGGTTATTCATGTTGGGACTGGCACCCTCAAAGACGTCAGACATTCCCGTGCTTCCAAATCAACCATGCACACATGATCACAAGTGAATTGAATCCTTTCCTCTTGTCCTTTGGGGTGCACTTACTTGCCTTTCTCCACCATTCTCCAAAAATTTGCTCGTTTAAGCTTGGCACCCCATGCTGAAAACAGCAGATTTGCCGAGTGCCAAAAGGTTTGCCGAGTGTATTCTATCAGGCACTCGGCAACAAAGCTATTTGCCGTGTGGTTCAAAAACCACACACAGCAAAATAACGGCACTCGGTATACCAATATGTTTGCCGAGTGCTGAAAAAAGACCACTCGGCAAATTAGGAAAAAACACTCGGTAAAATAAAGACACTCGGCAAAAAACCACCATGTAGATATCCGTCAGTTAGTGTGCCGGCCTTTAGGAGTTTACTGAGTGTCCGTTAGTGGCACTCGACAAAAAAATAAGTTTGTCGAGTGTTTTTCCTTAGCACTCGGCAAAGAAATAATTTTGCCGAGTGTTTTTTAGCACTCGGCAAATAAATAAGTTTTTTTTCTTTTCTGACCTTAAAACTTTTTCTACTCTCCACATACAATATGTGGTACTCCATGTTAGAATTTGATATATTTCTGGATCTATTTGCTATATTTAATTAATTTATTACATTCAAAGAATTTTTTGGTATAAGTGAAATTTGAACTGCAAGTGATTCAAATAATAGAATAAAATGAGTAGAAAAATGATATTCATGTTATTGAGTCTGGTGTGAGGCCTTATCCAACAAATGAAAAGAAATTTTGAACATCTAGTTCAGGAAACATGACTACGAACGTGTGGCCGAATGGTTTTTAAATTCTAAAAAATGCAAACGATGTCTAAAAATCATGAGATTTGTCAAGATCTCGTGATATCATACGTGGAGGCCATGGTAAAAAATTAAGAAGGTTTCACATAATCTGTCACGCACGATATTTATAAACCGAAGTATCTCAGAATAAGAATCGTAGCGTCGAGAAGGATTCGATAAATTTGGAGTCAAAGTGACGGTCGAATTGGTGTTTGACTTTAAAACTTTTTTTATAGGCAACAGAAAACATAGATTGATTCATGTGTAATTTTGGTAATTTTTTAGAACCGTTTGATAATTTTAATTTATTAAGTGCAATTATAGAATTTTAATTGATATAAATTGAATTTGAGCTATAACTATATGAAATAATAAGTTTTTTCTCTTCTAACCTTAAAACTTTTTTTACTGTCCACATACAACATGTGGTACTCCATGTTAAGATTTGATATATTTCTAGATCTGTTTGCTATATTTAATTAATTTATTGTATTTTAAGGATTTTTTTGGTATAAGTCAAATTTGAACTGCAAGTGATTCAAATAATAGAATAAAATGAGTAGAAAAATGATATTCATGTTATTGAGTCTGTTGTGAGGCCTTACCTAGGAAATTAAAAGAAATTTCGAGCATCTTGTTTAGGAAACACGACCACGAACGTGTGGCTGAATGGTTTTTAAATTTAAAAAAGCAAATGAAGTCTGAAAATCATGAGATTTATCAAGATCTCATGATATCATACGTGGAGGCCGTGGTAAAAAATTGAGAAGGTTTCGCACAATCTGTCATGTATGATGTTGACAAACCGAAGTATCTCAGAAAAAGAATCGTAGCGTCGACAATGATTCGGTAAGATTTAGAGTCAAAGTGATGGTCGAATTGGGGTTTGACTTCAAAAAAAATTATAGGTAATAGAGAACATAGATTGATTCATGTGTAATTTTGGTAATTTTTTGGATCCATTTGATAATTTTAATTTATTAAGTGCAATTATAGAATTTTAATTGATATAAATTGAATTTGAGTCATAACTATATGAAATAATAAGTTTTTTTCTCTTCTAACCTTTAAACTTTTTCTACTCTCCACATATAACATGTGGTACTCTATGTTAGGATTTGGTATATTTCTGGATTTGTTTCCTATATTTAATTAATTTATTGCATTCAAGGAATTTTTTGGTATAAGTCAAATTTGAACTGCAAGTGATTCAAATAATAGAATAAAATGAGTACAAAATGATATTCATGTTATTGAGTTCGGTGTGAGGCCTTACCCAGGAAATGAAAAGAAATTTCGAACATCTTGTTCAGGAAACACGACCACGAACGTGTGGTTGAATGGTTTTTAAATTGTAAAAAATGCAAACGAAGTCTGAAAATTATGAGATTTGTCAAGATCTCTTGATATCATACGTGGAGGCCGTGGTTCAAAATTTAGAAAGTTTCACACAATCTGTTATGTACGATGTTTACAAACCGAAGTATCTCAGAATAAGAATCGTAGCGTCGAGAAGGATTCGGTAAGATTTAGAGTCAAAGTGACGGTCGAATTAGAGTTTGACTTCAAAACTTTTTATATAGGCAATAGAGAACATAGATTAATTCATGTGTAATTTTGGTAATTTTTTGGAACCGTTTGATAATTTTAATTTATTAAGTGCTATTATAGAATTTTAATTGATATAAATTGAATTTGAGCTATAACTACATGAAATAATAAATTTTTTCTCTTCTAACCTTAAAACTTTTTCTACTATCCACATACAACATATGGTACTCCATATTAAGGTTTGGTATATTTCTAGATCTGGTTGCTATATTTAATTAATTTATTACATTTTAAGGATTTTTTGGTATAAGTCAAAGTTGAACTGCAAGTGATTCAAATAATAGAATAAAATGAGTAGAAAAATGATATTCATGTTATTGAGTCTGTTGTGAGGCCTTACCTAGGAATTAAAAAGAAATTTCGATCATCTTGTTCAGGAAACACGACAACGAACGTGTGGCCGAATGGTTTTTAAATTCTAAAAAAAGCAAACGAAGTTTGAAAATCATGAGATTTATCAAGATCTTATGATATCATACATGGAGGCCATGGTAAAAAATTGAGATGGTTTCGCACAATCTATCACGTACGATGTTTACAATCCAAAGTATCTCAGAAGAAGAATTGTAGTGTTGAGAAGGATTCGGTAGGATTTGAAGTCAAAGTGATGGTCGAATTGAGGTTTAACTTAAAAAAATTTATAGGCAATAAAGAATATAGATTGATTCATGTGTAATTTTGGTAATTTTTTGGATCTATTTGATAATTTTACTTTATTAAGTGCAATTATAGAATTTTAATTGATATAAATTGAATTTGAGCCATAAATGCATGAAATAATAAGTTTTTTCTCTTCTGAGCTTGAAACTTTTTTTACTCTCCACATACAACATGTGGTACTCCATGTTAGGATTTGGTATATTTCTGGATTTGTTTGCTATATTTAATTAATTTATTGCATTCAAGGAATTTTTTGGTATAAGCCAAATTTAAACAGCAAGTGATTCAAATAATAGAATAAAATGAGTAGAAAAATGATATTCATATTGTTGAGTCCGGTGTGAGGCCTTACCTAGGAAATGAAAAGAAATTTCGAACATCTTGTTCAGGAAATATGACCATAAACGTGTGGCCGAATGGTTTTTAAATTCTAAAAAATGCAAACGAAGTTTGAAAATTATGAGATTTGTCAAGATCTCGTGATATCATACGTGGAGGATGTGATAAAAAATTTAGAAGGTTTCGCACAATCTATCACGTATGATGTTTACATACCGAAGTATCTCAGAATAAGAATTGTAGCGTCGAGAAGGATTCAGTAAGATTTGTAGTCAAAGTGACGGTCGAATTGGGGTTTGACTTCAAAACTTTTTGTATAGGCATTAGAGAACATAGATTGATTCATGTGTAATTTTGGTTATTTTTTGGATCCGTTTAATAATTTTAATTTATTAAGTGCAATTATAGATTTTAATTGATATAAATTGAATTTGAGCTATAACTGCATGAAATAATAAGCTTTTTTCTCTTCTAACCTTGAATCTTTTTCTACTATCCATATACAACATGTGGTACTCTATGTGCAGATTTGGTATATTTCTGGATATGTTTGCTATATTTAATTAATTTATTGTATTTCAAGGAATTTTTTGGTATAAGTCAAATTTGAAATACAAGTGATTCAAATAATAGAATAAAATGAGTAGAAAAATGATATTCATGTTATTGAGTCTAGTGTGAGGCCTTACCTAGGAAATGAAAAGAAATTTCGCACATCTTGTTCAGGAAACACGACCACAAACGTGTGGTCGAATGGTTTTTAAATTCTAAAAAAAGCAAACAAAGTCTAAAAATCATGAGATTTGTCAAGATCAGATGATATCATATGTGGAGGCTATGGTAAAAAAATGAGAAGGTTTCGCACAATATGTCATGCGATGTTTACAAACCGAAGTATCTCAGAAGAAGAATCATAGCGTTGGGAAGGATTCGGTAAGATTTCGAGTCAAAGTGACGATCAAATTGGGGTTTGACTTCAAATTTTTTTGCATAGGCAATAGAAAACATAGATTGATTCATGTGTAATTTTGGTAATTTTTTGGATCTGTTTGATAATTTTAATTTATTAAGTGCAATTATAGAATTTTAAATGATATTCGTAGAAAAATCAAATATGCAATGTTGAGTGAATTTGATAAGGTATTTATAAAGTACATCAAAACAAATTTAATAAAACACGTTATGGAAAAGGAGGAGAAGAAAAATAGAAAGAAAATAAGTTTGTCGAGTGCCCCTTATCTGGCACTCGGCAAAGCTAGGGTTTGTCGAGTGTCAAACATGGGACACTCGCCAAACCCATTCACCGGCCCTACCCACGCGCAGTAGTTTAGGGTTTGAAAAAGGAAAAAAAGAAAAACAGGTTTGCCGAGTGCCCGCCATCTAGCACTCGGCAAAACAAGGCTTTGCCGAGTGCTAGATCGCGCGCACTCGGTAAACCTTGCACATATCCACCCATCGGCCGCACACACACACACACACACTCATACACATGCCATGCCGTCGTACCGTGCCCTCGGTCGGCCACCGCATCGTGCCCCCAGCTGTCGCACCCAGCCGCCGCACCGCGTCCCCCGGCCGCCGCACCCTCGCTCATCCCCTGGTCCTGCCCCACCACCACCCTCTAGCTCCTGCTCGCCCATCCCTGCTCGCCCTGCCCCGCCCCGAAAGATCCTTCTCGTCTACCACGCCCATCCCCTGATCTCGCCCCGCCGCCCCCTGGAGGAAGCCACGGTGGAGCACACCACCCCTGGAGGCCGTGGGCTTCGCCATGAACATGGCTTCCAACACCGCCGCCTGAGCCCTCTCTGCTCCCTCTCCAAACAACCTACCCACATTGCTAGCTCGCCGCCCCCTAGAGCATGCGACAGTGGAGGACACACCCCCAAAGCTGACCGTGTTGTTGCATCACTGCTTCTTTTCCTGGTAAGCAAGCTGTTGGATCAATTGCCTTGGCAGTGAGTTCTGTTCTATAGGATATGTTTCACTATCCTGAGCACTGAAACTGAGATATTTTTTCCTGAGCTGTCCATCCATTAGTGTGTTGTGGATTTGTGTGCTGTGGCCGTATCAGTGTGGCAGTTTATTTTGAAATTATTTTTGGTGGCTCAACTGACCCCATCCCTGAGTTAGGTTGGGGATATTCGGCATCTACAGTTAGATTTTTCTTCTTCATCTATTGCTAGTTCTAGTATGTATCTGTCTAGAAAAAACTAAGAGCTTTGAAGGGCCAACAATTACACCACCCGTCGAATCCTCATACCTTATGCCCTATGCCTTGTCCAACTAGCATGAAGAAGATGAATTATAAGGGTAAATTGTGCTCTTCTTTTTTTGTTGTAATCTTATCATTAGGAAGAGTCAAAGGTTAACGTATTAAATCCCATGTTTCCTTCTTACCGAAACCATTCTGAAAATAATCAGGGGTCTATATACTTGTTCTTACTGTAAGCCCGAAACCATTCTGGGAATTTTTTGGGGCTCCTATATTTGTTTCTTACTGAACAACCATCCTAAGAAATTTGTGTCCCAAATTAAGTATTGAGTTCTATCTCTCATTCTCTGGATCTGAACCTCTATTGTTTTCTTGATGGGCCATAAGAGAAGTGGTAGATCACCTTACCAGATTCTATTGTTGAGACCTGTTTGTAAATTGTGTTGTGAGCTTTTCTTTAGTCCAATGGCTATGGTAATGATGAAATGGGAGCAATGCAATGCACCTTATTTTTTAGGTTTGAGTCATGATTAGTTCCAAGGCTCTAGGATGCTCGCACTTTCATGTAAACTGTGTTAGCTCTGCAACAAGTTGTTTTAGCATTATTTCTTAGACTCTATATGTGGTTGTCGGCCATCGTGCCGTTGGTTTGTTGCAGGTTTTGGTTACCTCACCGTGCAAGGGAGGTGCTGCCAAAATTTACAATTGACACTATTATGTTCGTTTGTTGTATGAGAGGCTATTGCAAGGATCATTCCCCACCGTCCTCGACTTATCACTTTATAGGACAGCAAGGTGAGGCATCCTACACCCCTCTTTTCGTATCATGTTCGTATATCACGTAACCTAGCTAGGCGTCTCCCATTTGAAAGAGATACGGTTGAAAATATGTCGATCTTTGCATATCTATAACCGTATCTGTTTCGAATTGTCCACATTTTTTGGACAGCCCGAGGATGTGTAGATGGAGTTAGTTTCCATGCTCTACTCGGATCCGAGATAGAGTTTCAGTAGCATCTTCCTATTGTTCTCCGGATACACAATCTCCCTGCCAGGATGTGTATTTGGAGAACAGCGTAGAGGTGCTGTCGAAATTCTATCTCGAATAGGAGTAGAGCATGGAAACTAACCCCATCTACATATCCTTGGGTGGGATTAGGGCCAATCTTCACCTATTAGACTGCCACATAGGAACCTATAGATGCAATTGATTTTTATATTACTTGCTGATATGTTAGAGGATGAATGACCATGAGTGGATGTACACGGGCCGCTCTAGTCAGGGTTCGTTGATCGATGAATGGATTGAGAAGACTGATGCTTTCTTGGAACTAGCATTTGCAAGGGTTAAAGGAGCGTGTGCCACTTGGTGTCCCTGCAACATTTGTGCAAACATGTGTCGACAAACAAAGGTGGTCATGGGTAAACATCTTTGCAAGAATGGATTTATGGTGGACTATACCCGGTGTATCTACCATGGTGAATCCGATCATGTGAGAGACAAGGTCATGAGACAATGCATCGAGGATTATGATGCTAATGCTGGGGTAGGAGACATGTTAAATGTCTATCATGAAGCACACTTCGATGAAGGACGTAGGGAGGAGGAGCTAGAGCCAACCACAAAGGCGTATTACGATATGTTGTCTGCGGCACAGCAACCTCTTCACTGGCATGTCAAGGTTTCTCAACTGGATGCCATTGCACGCCTAATGGCCGTAAAGTCCCAATTTAGCTTGAGTCTAGAAGCCTTCAATGTTATGCTAATAGTTGTTGGTAGCCTGTTCCTGGATGGTCACATCCTACCAAAGAGCATGTATGAGGCACAAAAACTCCTTCGTACACTTAAGATGCCATATGAGCAGATACATGTTTGTCTGATGGGATGCATCTTATTTAGGAAAGAACATGCGGAAGCAAAGTACTGTGTGAAGTGTAAATCGTCTAGGTTCCTAGAGGTAGACTCTAGTGATGGTCAAAAGAGGCAGCTCGCCATCCCCGTGAAGATCCTACGGTACCTTCCATTCATACTGAGGATCCAACAACTTTATATGACTGAGGAATCCGTGAAACAGATGACATGGCACAAATACAGACGTCGATACAATCCTAAGAAGCTGGTGCATCCATCCGATGGTGAATCATGGACAAGGTTTCATATGATTCATCATGAGAAAGCTCTAGAGGCTCGTAATGTACGTGTTGTGCTAGCAACAAATGGGTTCAATCCTTATGGAACGGCGCTGCCTCATACACTTGTTGGCCCATGTTTGTTATCCCTCTCAATCTCCCCCCTGGCGTCCTCTTTCAACGACAGAACATATTCTTGTCATTGATAATTCCTGAACACCCGGGGAATAATATGAGTGTGTACATGGAGCCTCTAATTGATGATTTGGTCCATGCTTGGGAGGAAGGGGTATGGACATACGATCGAGCTACAAAGACAAACTTCAAAATGCATGTTTGGTACCAGTACTCCCTGCATGACTTTTCGGAGTATGGGATATTCTACGGCTGGTGTGTTCATGGGAAGTTCTCATGCCCAGTATGCAAGGCGTCTCTGATGTTCATTTGGTTAACGAAGGGTGGCAAGTATTCTTCATTCGACAAACATCGACAATTCCTCCCTCTTGACCATCCATTTAGACGAGACATCAAGAACTTTACAAAAGATGTAGTAATTGAAGGCCCTGCACCCTAGATGATGATTGGTGCCACGGTTCGTGCTCAGTTAGACGCTCTCAAGGTCAATGACCAAGGAGATAGTTTTCTAGGATATGGTGAGCAACATGCATGGACTCACAAGTCGTGCTTGTGGAACCTCCCCTATTTTGATGACCTTCTACTTCCACATAACATTGATGTAATGCACACTGAAAAGAATGTCGCTGAGGCAATTTTTGGTACAATCATGGACATTCCTGATAAGACAAAGGATAATGTTAAGGCTAGAGTGGATCAAGCAAGGTTATGCAATAGACCAAAGCTAGATATGGTGCCTCCTAGATGAGGGAAGTCATGGAAAAAGCCTAAGGCTGATTTCGTTCTAACGAGGGCCCAAAGGAGAGAAGTACTAGAATGGTTCCAAATGTTAATGTTCCCTGATGGGTATGCAGTGAATCTGAAGAGGGGAGTGAACTTAGCTACTTTGCGAATCAACGGGCTCAAGAGTCATGACTACCATATATGGCTTGAGCGGCTACTGTTGGTGATGGTTTGAGGCTATGTCCCTGAGCATGTCTGGATAGTGCTGGCGGAGTTGAGCAATTTCTTCCACTAGCTTTGTGCTAAGGAGTTATCTCAAACCGTGGTTGCAGACATGGAAAGAATGATGCATGTGTTGCTCTGTAGGTTGGAGAAGATCTTACCACCAGGCTTCTTCAATCCGATGCAGCATTTGATTTTGCACCTCTCGTATGAGGCATGAATGGGGGGGCTATGTAGGGCCCTTGGTGCTATTCAATTGAGAGATTTCAAAAGGTTCTTTGAACTAAATGTAAAAATAAATGTAAAATTGAAGCATCCATAGCAGAGGCATATATTCTGGAGGAGGTGTCAAACTTCACAACAAAATACTATGCTGACAACCTTCCTAGCATGCATAATCCACCCCCTCGTTACAATGCTAGCAAAGATGAATTGAACCTTAGCATTTTCCAAGGGCAACTAGGAAATGTAACTGGTGCGACTAACAAGACCTTGAAACATGAAGAGTGGCACACTATTATGATATATGTGTTGACCAACCTGTCCGAAGTGGAGCCATACATGCTGTAAGTTCTCAACAAACTTTTTCTCAAGTAGTCACAATTTTGTGTCCAACTCCCTTGCTTCTCGTTGGTACAGGGAATTTCATGAGCAATTCTGGCGTGAATCAAGGGAACCTACCCTGCAGGAAACTTTGACCCTTCTTAGAGAGGGTGCAGGAAATGGAATGCCCAATTTTATTTCTTGGTTCAAACAGAAGGTACTGTCCAATTTGGCTCGTACTTAGTTTGACATTACAAGTTGCTCATACGTGCGACTAATATAATGAACTACCCTGCTTGAACTTGTAGGGATAAACCGATGCTTCTATGAGTGTCGAGTTGAGACAGGTTGCCGATGGTTGTGCCTATAGGGTCAGGCCATTTACCGGTTATGACGTGAATGGATATCGCTTTCACACAACAAGCCACGAGCAGAGTTGGCCCAATCGAAGAACCACAAATACCAGAGTTTTTATGCAAGGCTTAGATGGGGTTGAGTATTATGGAAGAATTGAAGAAATATACGAACTCATGTTTCATGGTTGTAAACCTCTTAATCCTGTTATAATCAAATGCCATTGGTTTGTTCCTAAAGTAGTGAGGCGGACCCCTAATCTTGGGCTAGTCAAAATTTGACAATCATCTGTCTTACCAGAAGATGATGCCTATATTGTGGCTCAACAGGCCACGCAAGTTTATTATCTCTCATACCCATGCCAAACTATAGACCATCTTAAGGGTTGGGATGTTGTGTACAAGGTATCGCCACACGGTAAACTACCTGTCCCATACAATCAAGATTACAACATAGACCCCAACACATATGATGGAGAGTTCTTTCAAGAAGATGGGCTCGAAGGGAGTTTTGAGATAGACTTGACCGAAGCTCAGGGTATGGAAGTAGACAATGAAAGTGGTGTTGATGAGGATGCCGAAGACGAGGTTCAGAATGTGAAGGACTTAGAATTACTTCAGCGATTACATCTAAGCAACGACGGTGATGACGACATTCCTCCTTTGGAGCACGGGGATGATTATATCGACATGCGTGATAGTGATGATGAGACTTATGATCCAGCTAATCCCGATCATGATGATTATTTCTAATACATGTATGATCCGTGCTAATTAATTTATTATTTGTCATACCATGTTATTTTCTAAGTATGTTTTGTTTATTTTGCATCTATTTTGATGTATTATCTGTGCTAATTGGTTTACTCTTTTTAATTGCAGGTGATTGAACAATGGTGGGCAGTATGAGGAGGATAACGCTGCTTTACTCAAAAGCGACAGCGATGTGTAAAGGGTCCGATGCAATTGAGGGGTCCAGGAAGAGACCTCGGGGTAGACCCAAGGGTCGAGGGAAGGGTGGAGGCAAGACGAGGCCACCGTCGCCTGTACCTTTGTCGCCATCTGAGTTACCTTCTGCTCACTCATCCTCTGAGGAGGAGGTATAGGTGGAGGAGGAGATAGGGGGTACCTCTTCCTCTACTTCGTCACGTGTGTGGTTGCGAGGTCCCTCGACCCTCCTGAGGTGACCAATACCTCTTGAGAGACGCCCGCTGATTCGACCCGATGGAGACAAGTAAGTAACTTTAGATGTTATCACTAATTTTTTGTTTGATATGTTCAAAATTACAATAGAAACTAATAATTTATCTTAATCATTTGGATAGGGGATGGAGGAAGGTCGGTGGGGGTGATCACGCATGCCATGTGAACAGCATCCTTGGTCTTTTGATTAAGGAAAAGTTCCCTGGCCTAGTGCAGTTTGGTGGAACTATCGAGCCGGCCTACACGTGGGCCCACTATGCCACCGTCCCTGACACCCCTTATCGGGATAGCAGTTTATTCGCTGACAAGACGCAGCGTGTTAAGGCCAAGCTTTGGGTAAGTCTTTCTCACACTACATTGCTCAATACATCACATTGATTGGCATTCTTGAAATAATGACTGAATACATCGCATCTATATGTAGGATTTCTTTAGATGCGAGGAGGGATACAAGGCCAAGGCGGATGGTGTGGCTGACAAATCTGCCAAGAAACTCGTCAAGGACATGCACTATGAGGCGCACATCCAGGCCGTGATCCAATACCACGCAGAAATTCTTAGAGAGAGGCTCCCTAAAAGGGCGGCAAGAACCATGAGCCTGACCCCGGAACAATACCTGAAGGTAAATATAGAACATTAATACTGATTTTTTCTGATATTAATTATGCTTAATTTCATCTTCTTATATGTCATATACTTGATGACATAGGTGCCTCTGTGGTGGTGCGCCTACGATCTGTAGTGCTAGGCCCAGATGGTGGACAGGTGGTGTGACCCCACATGGGAGGAGAATCACAACACTTGCCGGGAGTGGCGTTTGCTGATGCCGGGTGCACCACACCATCAAGGCAACCTCAACCTCTCAAAATACACGGCTAGATGGGTACACGAATTCATTTCTTTATTCTAACGCTCAACTCTGCATAATTTCTAATCATATTGCTTTTTTTTGCAGTCGGCGGCACATGGTGACGAGCCTTGCTCCCAGTTCATGGCATATGTTTTGGCCCACAAGGGCAAGGCGACGTCCGACGTCGCCTACAACCCGGAGGACCCACCCTCGGCGTACAGCAATGAGTCCATCCACAACCGCCTCGATGGATACACATCGATGGCAAGGGTGGTCCATGGCCTAGAGTATGATCCGAGCGCCCATGACCTTGATGGAGAAGTGGTCATGAGGGCGGGAGGAGGCAAGAAGCATGGCCAGTTCTGGATTGGCGACGGCACAATCGACACGCCCAGTACTCCCACTCTCTCCTAGATTCGAGCACGGAGCATGAGTTCTAGCCCGGCGATACGCCCATGGCTAGACTCTACACGGTTCCAGATGAATGCACTCTATATTATTTCTGTTTTATTCATCGTTCATTGATTTTTACATACTTTTGCATTGCATTGTAATATTGGGATGAAATATTGTAGGCTCAGCTAGAACAAGAAATGAGGCACTGGGAGGAGCTAGAGGCGAAGATGGAGGCAGAACGGCAGAGGGCGGAGGTAGAGCGGTAGAGGATGGAGGCAGAGCGGCAGAGGATGGAGCTATAGATGTTTGAATATATGAGGGGTGTTTACGCTGTAATCGGTCAACCTCCGCCACCAATGCCAGTCCCTCCTCCTCAACCTGCTCCAAATACTAGTTTAGGCACTGTGAGTCGCTTTACAACCTTACAATCACTGTTTCTAGTTTATGTAGAATCAATCTTACAAAGATGCCCAGACACTAGAAACTTAGTGACTAATGCTATTTGTTTGTTACCAACTAGTACTTAAGCAATCATACTAGAGCATAATGCAACTGAGAAGATATTGCTGATAGTTGTAAGGGTTATACTAGTTAGGCAGTAGAGAGACCATACGTGTTGTTCAATCTTATCTCACACATGCAATCTCTTCTCCTTTGTGTAGAATCAATCGGCGGCATCGAATGAGCCTCATGACCCAGTGTGGTCGCAGTGGAATTCGTGGCCTAAGTGACTACTTGTGATTTTATTTGCATTTGCATTTGCATTTGTGGATTACTTGTGACTATTTATGGTTGTGAATGAACCTACTAGTGATTCTGAAGTTTATTTGCATTCATGTGTTGTCGATATATCTATATGAACTGCCTGTGATGCTTATTGTGAACTATGTGTGATACCTATAATATTTATTTGAGTGGGGTATGTTATACGTGACCGAACAATAAAAATAGGGAATATACCGAGTGCCAGGGTAAAAACACTCGACAAAGAGGACACATGGGCAAAATCTGTGCATTCTGGGACTAAAATGGCTTCTATTCCGAGTGTCTGCGCTGTGACACTCCGCAAAGAAGCCAACATTTGTACGTTTTGGGCCAGTCTTTGCAGAGTGTCCCGGATTTGACACTCGGCAAAGATGGCAAGTTTGCCGAGTGTCCGGGATTTGACACTCGGCAAAGATGACAGGTTTGCCGAGTGCTCAGGATTTGACACTTGGCAAAGAAGTCATGTTTGCCGAGTGTCAGATATTGGACACTCGGCAAATAATTCAGGTTTGCCGAGTGTCAGGTCCAGGACACTCGGCAAACGCGCCGTGACCGCCTCTGCGCCGTCGCGTTACTTTTTTCGCCGAGCTTCGGTTTCAGCTCTCGGCAAAGTACTTGCCGAGTGCCTCATAGAAAACACTCGGCAAAGAGATGTTTGCCGGCACTGTAGATGCCGTGTGCTGTTTGCCGAGTGTTACACTCGGCAAAGCCTTTGCCGAGTGTTTTTTGGTCTTTGCCGAGTGCCTGTGGCACACGACAAAGTCACTGTTTCTGGTAGTGATGTTGGAGACCAAGTGGTGAAAGGACTCGGAACAAAAACTCGCATGCAAAGATACAAGAAGTCAGCAGGTGTTGGATGGTTTCGTCTGCTTGATCACAAAGCGGGCATTGGTTGGGATGGGGCAAGTTCCGTTTCACCAAACGATCAGCAGTCAAACATCTATCCCATACAGCCAGCCACAAGAAAACTTTGTACTTGGGTGGTGCCCAAGTTTTCCAGATTTGGCGCCAAGGCTCAAAGTTGATCGATCCATGGAAGAAGGCCCGGTACGCTGATTTTGTAGTGAAGACGCCTGAACTTTCAAACCTCCAACTATGAGAGTCTTCGTTCGGAGAGAGCATGAAATCCTGAATAATGTCCCAAAGCTGGAAGTACTCAAAGAGACCGATCATCGAGAGTCCTCCCTGTAAGTCGCTAGGCCACTGCTGATCATGCAGTGCAGCAGCAACTGTACGGTTGTGAAACCTCTGAGGTACCAGTGTGTAAACATTTGGGGCAAGATGCTCAATGCAACACCCAAACAGCCACCTATCTGTCCAAAAATATGTGTCATTTCCGTTGCCAACATGAGAATGTACAGCAATGGCAAAGAGAGCTTTTGCATTTTGGTGGACCGACACTTCTAGGCCTGACCAAGGTCTCTCCTTGTCTGTCTTTGCAAGCCACAGCCACCTTATTTGCAGCGCCCAGCTCATATATTCAAGGTTGAGAATTCCCAGCCCACCATACTCAAGCGGCCGCTGCACTTTTTCCCACGAAACCAGACAATTGCCACCATTTACTTGCTTGCGACCTGACCATAAGTACGCATGCCGAAGTTTGTTCACGGCCTTGATGAACCACTTCAGAGCCTTAACAGCAATCAACACATAAATAGGTATCGCTGACAAGACGAAACGTACCCAAATGATACGTCCAGCTGTGCTCATGAGGGCCGCTTGCCATCCTGGCAGCTTGTCTGCAACTTTGTCAATCCATGGTAGAAGATCAGATTTTCGACAACAACATAGAGGCTGGCAGCCACCCCGCCTCTTAAAATCATTTTTCACCATATCCAGTACCCCCTCCGTTCCAAATTATAAGACGTGTTGAGTTTCTAGATACATTATTTCTTTTACTGTATATCTAGACATAGTGTATATCTAAGTGCATAGTAAATGCTACTCCATATGTATTTACAAAAAGCATGTCTAATAATTTGGAATGGAAAGAGTAATAGATTCGATGGTAGTAGTGCCATGCATCCTATTGGGGCACCACAACGATGTGGAGTGCAAAGCTTGCCCCACAGCTTCTTAGCAAGTGGTGTCCGTGCACGTGGCTCTGGCCTAGGCCAAGGCTAGGAGAATATAAAAGAGAAGTTATAGGGGCCAAACAATAAGGACTGGACCATCTCATTGTAACATATGGTGCTGTGGGGGTCTCATGGCAGTACCAACTCCCAATGAGATGCTTAGACTGGTTTTGATAGTATTAATTAAGATGCCATGTAAACAGAACAGTGATATGGCATTAGAGTTAACAGAGAAGAATATTTTCTCATGCAAGTAACTAACTTCTCCTAAGCCTAATGAATTGGAATAAAAGGGGAATGCATAGGAATTTATTTTCAAGAAACCATCTATTTAGAATATAGTTTATATATATATGTAGAATCTATATGACACGGCAAGTCTGAAAACTACCAAGTAGTTTTTAGGATAGGCCTAATATCAGTGGAATGCAAATGTACAAATGCAAAAATGGAAATTGGGGAAGAGTGTATTGATGTGCTGAGATATCCTTGGACAAAAGTATGGGTTCAATTTCGCTGTCCTATCATAGAGACGGAGTCCCCTATCATCTTGGATGATGGTGGTATCCATTATAATTTAGAAGTAACCCCGATGGTGGATATGAAATTCACAAATAATAGGATATGAACATGTTGACGTCATCAGTCACTTCGCATATGAACTCCATTCAGGTGACATGACATGGATAGAAATTAAAAGAGGTGAAAACGTGTCACGAGGTTCACCCTAAGTTTCCATACAAAATGCATCAAGTTCAAATGTTCTTGGTCCCAAATATATTTAGATAGTTCAGTAACTACTACCCACAGGGACGTGGACAGCCAACTGAAAGTTCTTCACCAAAGTTCACAACATATAGCTGCATACAGATAAATGGCATAGCAGTGTATCTTATTGTGCACAGTCAAGTCATGCAAAGCCGTTAAAAAAAGGCCATGCAAAACAAGGAACAAAATATGCACAATCGCAAGAACATATATACATGCAGCTTGTTTGTAGTGGGAAATATAAACTAGTATTATATTGTTGGACAACATATTACATGACCAAAAGCTCGGCACAGTTTCACCGCCACATAGAAAAGAACACCCTACTTATCCAGCACTTTTGTACAAGTTGTGTCGCCATTCATGATCAGGACCTTATCAAAGTGGAAAATGCTAGGGCTCTTGGTTGAACCGAACAGCAATGGCATATACTCCATCGGCTAACCATTAGTTCCTCTTTGATGACTCTCGCTTGAATGGCCTTCTCTTCACAAGTCTCAGGATATTTGACTTACCATTGTATTTGGGTGCACTTGCTGTTCCAGGGCTTGGTTTTCGCACGATGAAGTACGCAACACCGTGTCCTGCATACAAACGCATTCTATAATCTGATAAATCAGGCTGGCGAATGTAGCAGTCAATCGCCTTTAATCGCACCATCTCATCCATTTGGTGCAAGCTCTCACTTATCGGCTCTGCTTTCCCTTCAATGACCTCAACCCCAGTCTTCCCATGCATGCATTCATTGCAGAAGTGAGGCGCGAAGCCCACTCCCAGCTTGAGAGGCGGCCAATCACCCACCGCATTTCTGCCAGCTCCTTCTGCTGATGTGCTATGCAAGTTGGTGCACTCAGAGGCCAAAACATAGCATTCAACATGTACTAGTATAACCTGCTCTGGAAATCTGCATGACAGTTCTGATGGTGTGTTGTATCCAGCGCAACCGTTTGGTTTGCAACATAATGCATCCTGCCGCCAAAACTTGGTGTCCCTGTGGCACAAATCTTGCATGCTGAAACATGGAGCAAAAGTGGTTGAATGAGAAATATCTTGCAGAGGAAGTCGAGTGAGTTCTCCCATTATAGCTTCAGCCATATGCTTCATCGAAGATGTGAATGACTGCAAGCATGTTATCGCAGTCCCGACAATGTCCGTGCTCTCTGACAATCGTAGCATCAGTGCGAGAGCAAAACTTCTCGTCGGCATCTTGCAATCTTCGTAGAGAAATTCAAGCGCTGCCTCCACACCACGCCCTTCCACACACATGGGCCATATGTGAAGACGACGGAGTATGCTTTCCTGCTTCTTGTTATACTGCAGAGTTTTGCCCTGAAGAAGTTTCCTGACAAGAGGGTTGGATAACATGCACCGCTGAGGTGAGCATCCAGACTCCACATCTTTGAGAAAACGGTTGGCGCATTCTGCCAACCACTCAAATCTTCGAACATCTGAGCAGTCAGTGCTGTCTTTGCAAAACCCAGCAAAATAGGAGGATATGGATGATTGAGTCACCTGTGCAATCCGTTTAGTGAAGGAGTTTGTTGACAGTTGCTCCATCTCTGAAATGTCTGTTGCTTGCTGCTTGCTGCACCTGTGTAGCAGATATTCGCAGTCCTCGAAGGCACGTTCCAGCAGCTTCCTGCGCCGTAGCAGGGACACATCTGTGATGGGCATCCTTGCAGATCTCTCGAGTGCGAGCTCCAGTTCGGTGTGCGCCATCTCAAGTCTCTCAGCATAATGTCCTCTGGATGCCTCCACCTTGTCGTCAAGCTTGCTGAATAGGTAGGAGGTGACTCTTCTCACGGTCTCCTGAACAAAGGCTGAAGCCACCATCCTCGCCATGAGGATCACTTATGCAGACTCCTCTCAGGGGTTCACCTGTTCTGTACAGGAAGTAGACAGAGTAGCACTATAAGGAGAAGCAATTTGTTATTGGTGCAACTGAAACATGTGGGTATCAGAGAAAATCTCATACCTTGCTGGCACCTTACTGGAGTATTGCTACCTGTTGCGAGCTTCCTACTACTGGTCAAGAGATGGTGATCAAGGGGGAATTCATTTGTTCACACCTTGCTTTTGCTGTCCATACAGCTGGCATATGGACGGTGATAGAGTGAGGAAAGACGAGTACTAGTCAACTCATCGGTAGGGGTTTGGCAGTCAAGGGCGGGGACAGAAGAGTCACTGCAACGGAAAATCTCTGACAGCAGACTGCAATGGAATTTCTCACCTCCTATTCCATCAGTTGACTTCTAGGATTCTCTGCACGCATTTGTGCAGCCTGTCATCGCATTCTTGTGCAGCACCCTTCAGCATTTTACAGCATCGCAACAAGGACGCATCAGTGACCTGCCACTTATTAGACATCTCAAGAGCACGCGAGCAGCCTCCAGCCTGATGTGTGCCATCTCCTGCCACATAATTATGTGTGCATAAGAAATCACATCGAAGGTGGTGTTGTAACTGTCAACGACCAGCGAGCAAAGTGACATACTACAACTTGATTTTTCATTAGACAGTGGTGTATAGGGTGTTCAGAAGTCAGAAAAGTCTCCATCTTCTACACGTGTAAGATGCATACCTTGAAAGTGCTGCACTGTTGTTGGTACATGTTAGTGGATGAGACATATATATCAGCCTTTATAAAGAATTTCTTGCAGATGAGGAATTAATTATTGGGGACCAAAAAATGGGGAACAATATGTATCTGTATATGGTAGACTACAAATGCAATGATACTTCAGAGGCTGATATCAAACCAAATGGAGGATTCCTCCTACATGACCACATTTATAGTAGAAGATCCGTTCTCTCCTAAACTAACTCAAACATGGGGGCTCCTTCTGTGATCCCTTATTCCCTTGATCTAACGAGCCAAATTAACGGATCCTCTACTCAGTCAGAAATACTCAGATTCAGTTTACTCCCCAGAAAATGCCATTTCCTTTTAGAGAATATGCAGGGGAGCTGCATATATTTTCAATAAGAAGAAATAATAGAGTTAACAATACAGGACACACGAGTAGCGCAAGAAAACTCCATTTCCATTCTTCTATTGCTCCCTCCTATTATGGATCCATACTGCACCATGATTTACGATTTCAGGCGATTCATTGAGAACCCAGTTTCCAATCAAGCCTTGCAGCCAGAGGGGTGCCTGTGCAACCCACATGTTGACGAAGTGAGGGATCACATATGTCTGAACCTGTCCACGTGAGATCTTTCCTTTCCCAGAACCCCAAATCAATTTTCCTGTGCTTTGCATCTTCAAGCTGGCCTTCTCAACCTGAATATATGCAGTATTATGTTCATACTTCCAAAGCATCTGGTAGACTGTTGCTTCGGCATTCCGCTGGAAGTGATATATTGCCAGTTGCAGCATGACTTTTTCCAGCTGTTCCGAGGTAACGTCTGAATGCAAGCACTGCTGCCCCTTGCTTTCAGTCACTGCTATTGCAGAGCTTTTATCTGCAAGCAGCAGGTCTTTTGAAGAGCCATGGGGCATAAAGAGGAGTCCAGCTATCAGGTGTCTTGTACCTAGTGGAGGAATTTTGCTGATGGGCAGTGAGACATAGCACTACAAATTCACTTCTTTGACTGGCTGTAGGGAAATATCTGGTAATTTTGACATGTCTGTTTTGCTACTGCAGCAAAGCTCATGCTGATCAAGTTGCTTGCAACATAATGGGTCTGGGTGAAACCATTGAGTGCAAAATCTGGGATGATTGTCCCAATGTTCTTTCTGCTGTGAATCAACATATGGTGCCCATCTGAAGTCTTGTGTAGGCAGCTGCACAAGTCTATTCCTAATAATTTCAACTGTAGACTTGAAAAGAGGGGTAAACAACCGCAAGCAGTTAACTGCAATTCCGACTATATCTGTACTCTCTGAAAGTTGTAGCATGACACTAAAGTAAAAAATATTCTCAGGTGCATTGCCATCTTTCTAGAGAAAGAATAGGCTAGCTTCTATTCCATGCTCTGTAACAGTGAAGGGTATCCATAGTAGAAAAAAGGTGCACTCATTTCCCAGACTGATTTTATGTTGTAGGTTCTTGCCTGTAAAAAGGTTTCTGATAAGAGGGTTGAAGGGCATGATATGGCGTGGAGTGCCACCAAGCTCCGTGAATCTCAAGAAATCGCTAGCACCATCTGCATACCACTCAAATCTTTGAACAATGGATCCACTCAGCTCATTCTTACCGCTAAAGGCACTAGAGATAAATGACTTGGTGGCATGTGCTACTCGTGTAGGAAAGGAGGACTTCCTCACCTCTTGTTCCATCTGTTCACCCTCTACAATTCTCTGCTTGCATTTGTGCAGCGTGTCATCACATTCTTGAGCAGCACGCTTCAGCTTTTTATGCCAACGCAACAAGGAAGCATCAGTGACCTGCCACTTATCAGATATATCGAGAGCAGCCTCCAGCCAGATGCGCGCCATCTGTAGCCTCTCCAAGTTTCTGTTCACATTTGATTCCTCTTTCTCCTCATATTTTTGAACCAGCCCAGATAGGATCTGGCTAACAGTTTCCTGGATAACTGCGGAGCTAACCATCTCCGCCATGAGAATTCAAGCACATGTAACACCCCTTTCCTGCTCAACAAAAGCAACATATAACAGTATGCATAAGAACTTAGATATATGAACTTGAACCACAAGTAATAAAATCTTGCTTAGTAGAAGTCCGAATCTACCTTGACAGAATAGCACTAAAACGGTTGACAGTAATCCTGTGTACAGAGAGATGGTCTGGATGCTACAACTGAACTTGGAGATGAGAACTTAAAAAGACAACAACACAGTCCAAGACTTAGGAGCAAAAAGTGGAGACATGTCCAATAATATGGAGGTGCCCCATAGTGAGGGCGTGGAAGAATTCGTCCCTGAAAAGGCCACAAAGACAAAATGTTGATTAGAGAAGCATTATTTGACTTAATTCCGTTCTGTTGTCACGATATGATTGGGCAATGCTACGGTACATCCTTTACTTGCTAGGAGGTAATACCTTAAACAAATCTGAGCCCTTGATTTTTTATGTTTTTTAGACTAATTGATTAATTAATTGACATAGGAAAAAGAAAAAAATCTTGCCAAATCCCCAAGTCATGCTGACCTCGTCACGGAGACAGAGGCTGCTTGCCTCCTTCCTTTTCTGTGAAGATAAGAAATTAAGGAAATATTTATTGATAATAGTTTCAACTTTCAAGACCTTTTACATGTTTATATTTTAAATCTCAACATGCTGATCTCAAGTTGATATCTGAATGAAAATCTGAACTCAAACTAGCCAATTTGTATTCATGTATGATATGTCGATGTCTGTATTTGAAGTCGAACTATAATAAAAAGGGTGTACTCAGTGCAGAGAGCTCTCGCTCTGTGCGGGGTCTGGGGAAGGGGGTCAGTGGCAAGCCTTACCCTCGCCTGTGTAATGCGAGGAGACCGCGACTCGAACCCGGGACCTTCCGGTCACAGGCGGTAAGACTCTACCGCTTGCACCAGGCCCGCCCTGTATGTTATCTACTTACTGTTACAACATGTGCGCTGTATTATGACTAGATGGATAGAGTTGTATAAATAGACTACCACGACAACTCAGTAAAGAGAGTTCAGATTTGTCATCTCCTAGACAGGACTTCGGCCAACGCTGGTGTCTTGTACTGTGTGTATGCTTTGTTCTCCCTTCTTCTTCAAGCTCTAGCCATAGTGCGTGGGGACGGACAACGCTTGTTCGTGGTCGGCACGGCTAGTGGGTGCTCGGCAACACTAGCGGGTGCTCGGCAAGACTGGTGAGTGGTTCACTCACCTGAGCCGGTGATCCTGTGGGCCAACAAGTGGTATTAGAGCCGTACAAACGCCGTCGTCAGACTAACCGCTGCCAATGACGGGCGGTTCGGAGATGGGCGACAGCAGTGGCACTGCTGTGGCTGCCCAGCCACGACCGGAGGTCGTTGTTCACACGGTGCGGGAGGTCAGCGGGACCAGTTGGCCGACGCTGACTCGCACCAACTATGGAGAGTGGTCGATGACCATGAAGGTCAAGCTCAGAGCCCGACAGCTCTGGAATGCTGTTGACAAGGGCATCGACAATGAAGAAGATGATATGTCAGCGTTGGAGGCTATCCTCGCTGCTGTACCGGCGGAGTACAGGGAGCCGTTGGGGGCGAAAAGCTTGGCTAAGGAGGCGTGGGAGGCTATTGCAGCGATGCGCGTCAGTTCCGACCACGCAAAGAAGGCAACGGCCCAGCTTCTGAAGCAGGAGTACGCCAACCTCAAGTTCAAGGATGGTGAAACGGTGGAGGACTTCTCCCTCCGCTTGCAGACGCTCATCAATAAGTTGAAGAACCATGGCGTCACCATCGACGAAGAGGAGGCGGTCTCCAAGTACCTCTATTCCATGCCGGCAAAGTACATCCAGATCGCTCTCTCCATAGAGACGATGCTGGACTTGTCCACCCTCACCATTGAGGATGTGACAGGCCGTTTGCGGGCGGTGGACGAGCACCTGGAGCAGGCGACAGCAACGAATGACAGCGGGAAACTCCTGCTGACGGAAGAGGAGTGGGCTGCTCGGAGGAACTCCGGGAAGGCAGTCTCCTCCAGCCGCAGTGGCGATGGCAAGCGCCGTGGCAAGGCTTCTTCGGAGAAGAAGCAGGTCGACCCCAACGCCTGCCGGCGTTGCGGGAAGATGGGCCAGTGCCCAAATCACAAGTAGCAGAAGAAGGCTCAGACTCATCTGGCGCAAGCTGATGATGAGGATGAGGCCACTATCCTGATGGCGACGTTCCGTGCACTGCACGACGTCGAGGCCGAGGAGAAGGAAGAGGTGACGATGGTGGAAGGACTTGTCAAGGCCCTGAAGACTGTCAACCTCGACGAACCACGCGCCCAAGTCCATCTCAGACGTGTGGGCGCCGACCAGGAGCAGCGGTGGTATCTGGACTCTGGTGCCAGCAACCACATGACGGGCTCCAAGGAATCCTTCTCCGAGCTCGACGACGATGTTACCGGTACAGTGAAGTTTGGTGACGGCTCAAGGGTGGCTATCCAAGGGCGCGGCACCATCATCTTCAGGTGCCAGAACAGGGAGCACCGCGCGCTAACGGATGTATATTACATCCCGCAGCTGCGTTCCAGCATCATCAGCATTGGTCAGCTAGATGAGCGCGGTAGCGAGGTACTAATCAAGGACGAAGCCCTTAGGATTAGGGACCGGGAGCAGCGACTTCTCGCCAAGGTGAAGAGGTCCCTAAACCGGTTGTACCTGCTCGACCTGAAGTTAGAGCAGCCGGTGTGCCTGGCGGCAAGGCACACCGAGGAACCGTGGATGTGGCATGCCCGGTTCGGACATCTCAGCTTCGACGCGCTTGGTCGGCTGGAGAAGATGGTCCGAGGACTACCCCACATCAAGCATGGAGGCGAGCTGTGTGACAGCTGCCTGGCCGAGAAGCAGAGGAGGCTACCATTCCCAAAGGCGGCCAAGTATCGCACGAAGGATGCTCTCGAGCTCATCCACGGCGACCTCTACGGGCCGATCACGCCTGCTACAAATGGTGGTCGGCGGTACTTCTTCCTACTCGTGGATGATTGTAGTCGCTACATGTGGCTGAAACTCCTGACGAGCAAGGACGAAGTGGTGACGGCGATCAAGAAGTTCAAGATGCGAGCGGAGGCTGAGAGCGGCAAGAAACTCTGCGTGCTGAGGACTGATCGCGGTGGCGAATTCACTTCGGTGGAGTTCGCTGCGTACTGCGCGAATCAGGGTGTGGGGCAACACCACACCACACCGCGCCGTACTCGCTACAACAGAATGGCATGGTGGAGCGACGGAACCAGACGGTGGTCGGCATGGCCCCATCCATGATGAAGGCCAAAGGCATGCTGGCAAGGTTCTAGGGGGAGACGGTGACAACGGCGGTGTTCATCCTCAACCGCGCTCCGACCAAGGCCCTGACGGGCAAGACGCCGTTCGAAGCTTGGTATGGGCACAAGCCGAGCGTGTCCTTCCTTCGGACATTCGGCTGCATCGGCCACGTCAGAAAGACGAAGCCGAACCTCACCAAGCTAGAGGACAAGAGCACACCCATGGTGTTCCTGGGCTACGCGGAGGGTACCAAGGTGTACCGGCTCTACGACCCACGCAGAGACAAGGTGCTTGTCTCGCGCGACGTCGTGTTCGACGAGAAGGCGGCTTGGGACTGGAGCAGTCCGAGCACGGGGGAAGCTAGCGGCTTCACCAACACCTTCGTCGTCGAGCACTTGGTCATCCACGGTGGTGGAGACGCTGGGGAAGAGGTGCGGAGCACTCCGGCGATAGAGCCGAGCATTCTTGGGGCAGTGCCGAGCACTTCGGGAGGGATGCCGAGCACTCTCGGGAGGAGTGCCGAGCACTCCTGGAGGGATGCCGAGCACGCCAGGAGTGGTGCTGGGAGGTTCTGTAGCGGTGGCGACCACTCCAGGACGAGTGCCGAACACTCCCATGGCGGAGCCAAGACGTCTTGCAGTGGTGCCGACCACTCCAAGACTGAGGCTGGGCACTCCTACAGTGTGGCCGAACACTGTAGGAGTTATGACGAGCTGTCCAGAAGTAGTGCCGAGCACTGCAACCAGAGTGCCGAGCACTCCAGGTGCTGTGCCAAGCACTCTGGTGGAACAGGGAACTCAATCGACGCCGATCGAATTCGCCTCACCTCCAAGTGACATCACTGAGTTCGTGGATGCCTTCCACGAAGGTGAGGTGCGGTTCCGCAGGCTGGACAACATCGTCGACGGCACAGGACCCTCAGGACTGGCTGGTCGGTTGCTCATTGACGCAGAGCTGCTGCTTGTCAGTGCTGAGAAACCACCCACGTTTGCGCTAGCCGAGCGCGATGGAAACTGGCGACGGGCGATGCTGGAGGAGATGAAAGTGATCGAGGAAAATGAGACTTGGCAGCTCGTCGATCCACCTCCAGGATGCCGTCCGATCAGCTTGAAGTGGGTGTACAAGGTCAAGAGGGACGAGTTCGGCGCCATTGTCAAGCACAAGGCGCGCTTTATCGCCCGAGGCTTTGTTCAGCGTGAGGGCATAGACTTTGAGGAAGTCTTTGCGCCAGTAGCGCGCATGGAGTCGGTTTGTTTGCTACTAGCTTTGGCAGCAGCAAAGGACTGGCGCGTCCATCACTTGGACGTTAAATCGGCCTTTCTCAACGGTGAGCTAGCGGAGACGGTTTTCGTCAGGCAACCTCCAGGTTTCGCCGCAAGGGAGAGGAGCACATGGTGCTCCGACTGCGCAAGGCGCTCTACGGGCTGCGACAGGCCCCACGAGCATGGAACGCCAAGCTTGACGCCACGCTGGGCGAGCTTGGGTTTCAGCGGTGCGCAATCAAGCACGCGCTTTACACACGGCGACGGGGGAAGGATGAGCTCATCGTCGGCGTGTATGTGGATGATTTAATCGTCACCGGTGCGCGCACGAAGGATATCAACGGCTTCAAGCGCGAGATGGCAGCTCGTTTTCGAATGAGCGATCTCGACGCACTCTCCTACTACCTCGGCATCGAGGTGAGACAGAGGAAGGAGGAACTCATGCTCGGTCAGAGCGCGTATGCCTCCAAGCTGTTGGAGAGGAGCGGCATGGCGGAATGCAAGCCATGCGTGACTCCGATGGAGCGGCTGAAGCTAACGAAGGCCAGTACCGCGGCAAAGGTGGATGCAACACTCTACCGGAGCATCGTCGGCGGTCTACGCTACCTAGTCCACACGAGGCCGGACATTGCGTTCGCCGTGGGCTACGTCAGTCGCTTCATGGAGGATCCCAGAGAGTATCACTGGGCTGCGGTGAAGCGACTACTACGCTACGTCAAAGGAACGGTGGATCATGGGATCATCTTCCCAAAGACCGGCGGGAGTAGGCTGCAGCTCACTGTGTTCAGTGATGCAGACATGGCGGGGGACATCGACGGACGACGGAGCACCTCTGGCGTGCTCGTCTTCCTCAGGTCGGCTCCAATTTCATGGCTGTCGCTGAAACAGAAGGTGGTGGCGCTATCTACGTGCGAGGCAGAGTACGTAGTGGCGGCCACAGCGGCATGCCAAGTTGTATGGCTGCGCCGGCTGCTGGACGAGCTGACCGGTGTGGAAGCTCACCAACCAGCACTGATGGTGGACAACCAGCCTGCCATCGCCCTAGCGAAGAATCCGGTTCTGCACGACCGGAGTAAACACATCGACGTGAAGTTCCACTTCCTCAGGGACTGTGTCGATGGAGGGCAGATCGTCATCGAGTTCGTCAAAACTGGTCGGCAACTCGCGGACGTCCTCACCAAGCCGCTCGGACGTCTTCGACTCACGGAGCAGAAGGAGATGATCGACATGGAAGGGGTACAAGGGTTAGCAGTAGGATTAGGGGAAGATTGTTAGATAATCTACTGCTACCTTGTGTGAACACAATAAGGGAAGGCGGCGCCGAAAGGCCCCCTGCTGTGATACTGTAGCGCTGCAGGTGGAGGCCGCACGGCTCACCTGCAGCACTGTAGGCACATGCAGTGGCCGGCGCAGAGTTAGCCCTGTATGTTATCTACTTACTGTTACAGTATGTGCGCTGTATTAGGACTAGATGGATAGAGTTGTATAAATAGACTACCACGGCAACTCAGTAAAGAGAGTTCAGATTTGCCATCTCTCAGACCGGGCTTCGGCCGACGCTGGTGTCTTATACTGTGTGTATGCTCTGTTCTCCCTTCTTCTTCAAGCTCTAGCCATAGTGCGTGGGGACGGACAACGCTTCTTTGTGGTCGGCACGGCTGGTGGGTGCTCGGCAACACTAGCGGGTGTTCGGCAAGCCTGGTGAGTGGTTCACTCACCTGAGCCGGTGATCCTGTGGGCCAACAAGATATATGAACTTGAACCACAAGTAATAAAATCTTGCTCAGTAGAAGTCCGAATCTACCTTGACAGAATAGCACTAAAACGGTTGACAGTAATCCTGTGTACAGAGAGATGGTCTGGATGCTACAACTGAACTTGGAGATGAGAACTTAAAAAGACAACAACACAGTCCAAGACTTAGGATGAAAAAGTGGAGACATGTCCAATAATATGGAGGTGTCCCATAGTGAGGGTGTGGAAGAATTCGTCCCTGAAAAGGCCACAAAGACAAAATGTTGATTAGAGAAGCATTATTTGACTTAATTCGGTTCTGTTGTCAGGATATGATTGGGCAATGCTACGGTACATCCTTTACTTGCTAGGATGTAATACCTTAAACAAATCTGAGCCCTTGATTTTTTATATTTTTTAGACTAATTGATTAATTAATTGACATAGGAAAAAGAAAAAAATCTTGCCAAATCCCCAAGTCATGCTGACCTCGTCACGGAGACAGAGGCCGCTTGCCTCCTTCCTTTTCTGTGAAGATAAGAAATTAAGGAAATATTTATTGATAATAGTTTCAACTTTCAAGACCTTTTACATGTTTATATTTTAAATGTCAACATGCTGATCTCAAGTTGATATCTGAATGAAAATCTGAACTCAAACTAGCCAATTTGTATTCATGTATGATATGTCAATATCTGTATTTGAAGTCGAACTATAATAAGGATATAAATAATGTTTTCCGAGTTCGAATTCATGCATATTTGTATTCCATAGTCTATCTTAGAGAGCAATTTTCTATAACACGTTTTGTATAGCAGCACGGTAACATGTAAGCACGTCCAAAATCACCTGTGGCAATACGGCAACACGGTACATATAAGCACGTCCGTGTACCATGCAATTACGTATGGCAACATAGCAATGCATAATCACGTACAAAATCACATTGAGTGTAAACCATATCTGCCAGATCACACATGTATCAATCAAATCTAGAAAAAATATTTTTTATATCTCAAACTTTCCTTGTTTGTCATACTTTATAAAATAAAAATTAAATAAATATATATTTCACATATTACCTCATGTGAGGTAATTGGTGATCGTAACCGTTCAATCTAAGAAAATGAACGGCTCGTGGTTATTTGGGGTACCGTAGCAAAGCCCGATATGATTAGCCAACCTGAACCGATGGAAGAAAAGTTGAAGAGGTTGATTTACATGAGCAATCACACGGAAGGTGGTGTTTTAACTATCAACGACTAGAAGCAAAGTGACATACAACAACTTGAAGATTTTTCATCAGGCAGTGGTGTATAAGGTGCTCAGAAGTCGGAAAAAGTCTCAGCCTTCTCCACATGAAAGATGCATGCCTTGAAAAGGGCTGGTTTGTCCCTGGTAACTGCCAGGGGATGGATGAAGCAAATATACGAGTCCTTTCAAATAATTTCTTGCAACATGCCAGTCGGCATTTCTATGTTTCTAAGCCCTCATTGCCTGCTGTTGTGAAATTTGGTTCATCGGATTGTTGTTTAGGAAAAGGTACGCTATGCCTGATGCGTCAAACTGCAAACAGGGGATTAATCGTCGGGAACCAAAAAGAAAAAGAAATTGTATCTATCTTGTAATTGTAGTTTTAGAAAAGAAAATTTTTATTCCAGTCTCTACAGGAGTTTTACTTTTACACACACATCCAATTCATCCGTGTGACTACTTCAGCGCTACCTCTGAAAAGACAACTACAACTATAATTCACAGAGATTGACACCAAACCAAATGGAGGATTTGATCCCACATGAACACATACCACATCTGTGGCAGAAGTGAGATTATCTCCTAGACTAGCTCGAGCATAGAGATTACTTCTGTAATCCCTTACCACGGGAGCCAAATGAAAGGCTCCTCTTCTACTCTAGCTGCAGTTAATGTCAACGCAGCAGAGAACACTGCGGAACGGAAGGGATAGGTCTTGTGTCCTGGGTGAGATGGTGGGGAGTGAACCGAGCGTACCTCAACTGCGCCTGCGCGTGCTCGGCGCTACCGTCTCGGACCTCATCTCCGGTTGGTCGTCATCCTCGCTCTCCACGGAGCCGCACCCTCGTCGCCGCGGCTGGCTCTGCGGCGTCCTGCCTGGCCAATCAGCGGCAGAGCACGTGTGGGGTTGGGATGGGCTTGGTTGGGCCGCGCCGTGTCAGTTCCACAGAGGAGCAAACAAGGCCCAGTTTGAACTGATAAACGAGGCTTTTGGGGACCACATAGACCGATAGACGACGGGCTTGGTTCCAACGTGTCAATTGCACTCCGGGTTGTTCGGACTTTTGGATTTTGGAATGGGCGTGGTTAGCCTCCGAATGTCCGAACACTAGGACCCGTCCGAATGCCCACGACTGCCCTGTGCGTCGCTTCTACACTTCGCGTATAGCCTCACCCCACGCGGCGTCTACGTCCCACCGACCCCACGCGGCGTCTGTGTTCCCGCCCGACCCTGCGCAGTGTCTGCATCCCGCATGACGCCTCGTGCCCTCCGACAGCTGCAGCAGGTTTCAACATGTGCAAAACACCCGATGTACTTTTGAAACATCTAAATATAGTATTTGAAACATACGTCCGAAGACAGATGAAACATTTAAAACATGCGTTTAAAACACTCGCAAAAATACCTGAAAGACACTTGAAAATCATTGCAAAACATACGCAACTCTAGACAAAACACTTGCAACATATGTGTGAAACATATGCAACATCCATATTAACACATTTGTAACATGCGTTTGAAAAAACAGATGAAACATTGGGAACAGAAGTTTGCAACACACATGTACATCCATTGCAACATATGCAACATCCCGATCTACTTTTGCAACATTCATACGAAACACTTGCAACATACCTCTGAAACAACTGAAACACTTAAAACATACGCTTACAACATTAGAGGAAGGAAGGGAGCGCGAGGTGCAGCCAGAGAAGCCTGCTCTAGGTCTAACCACTCCGAATCTCGCGATGTCGCGAGCTGAGGTCAAGCGTCGCGGCGACGCCGACGTCGACAGTGGGCACGACCTCCTGGTCGGGAACGGCGGCGTCAGCAGCACCTCGACCCGGCGAGGGACGGGGCATGGCGCGTAGGGGCGAGGACTAGACACAGTGCGACGAAGCGGGAGCGAGCGCGGTGGGGATGGAGCACGGCACGACGGCAGACATGGCTTGGCTTGATGCGGGATTGGGGCACCGTTGTGAGGCGGCTTGAGGCGGGCAGACGGCGCGTGACCTGCGATGGGCGAAGCGAGGAGTTGAGGATCTCTGTAGGCTGTCGTAGTATAGATGGAGTAGATAGAGGAGAGAGCATAGATGTGCCTGTTGGGCCCGATCGCTATGCTAGCTCGGGAACATGAACGGGTCATCCGAACGGACATGCCCATACCGACAGCCGCACCACAATATTAGTGTTCTAGAATGGAGCAGCACACAAAATGTACTAATCCCTCAGTTCTAAATTATAAGTCGCATTGATTTTTTTTAACATTTATTTTGCTATATGCATCTAAATATAACGTATATCTAGATACTCCCTCCATCCAAGAAAGAATACAATTCTAGCACATTGTAACGTTTTAGTATCTTGAGTTTGATCAATTGTAGATAAAAAAAATCAATATTTATGATATAAAATAAATACCATTAGATTAATTACAAAATATATTTTATAATAAATTTCTTTGGAGCCGTAAATATGAATATTATCACTAGAAGTTTGGTCAAACTTGAACTACTTTTATTGACACGCAACCCATAGTTGCATTCTTTCCTGGACGGATGGAGTGCATAGCAAATTTTGTGTACCAAAAAAATCAAAGTGACTTATAGTTTAGAATAGAGGAGAGTATTTGATAAGACCATAAGAGGATCTCCAAAAGTTCCCCTAAATTTGATCTCCAAAATGATTTTATTTGACAGCTCCTTTGATTTTTAGAAGCGGTCAGCCAATTACAAAGACACTTAGCAAACCACCATATGGGGAAATAAATTATAAATAAAAAGAGCAATCTACATAGGCGAGTCTCTTAAAAGATCTGTCCCTAAATATAGCCTCAAAGCCCACTATACATCAATTAGTCCACCTTAGCCCGTCATGCAAACCCTAGTCACTAATCTCCTGCCTAGCCACCCCTCATTCGCACTCTCTCTACTCTTTCCTTCCCTTCCACTCTCATATGCTTGATATCCCCCCCCCCTCTCACTCATACAGTTTGGCACCTCCCTACATTGGCTGAGGGCGGCACAAATCCAGTAACACGATCGAGGGCGGTGGCGGGGCACGACCGAAGATAGTGACACACAGCATGCATGAATGTTGTGAGCAATCCAAGGCGGTAGCGCTTCATACATGCACGACAAGGGCACGGTCAAGGGTGGCACGCTTATGGTGGCGGAGCACGTCGAGCGACATGTGAGGGGGCTAGAATCATGAGCGTGCTATGTGGGCTACTGGCCACAATCCACTGCTGCAAAAGCCAACGCACGGTGGCCTCCTCTTACCTTGGCTGCCATGCAAGTGGCTACGATCTGCGAGCACGTGAGCGAGCTGCTTACCTCGTCCAATGACCTAAGGTGGAACACGGGGTCTAGTATTCTCGTGAGCAGGACCTCTCTAATGCCCCAAGGTGGCTGACTGCCTCGTGTTGGCAAGTGGTGGAGGGCAGGCGGGCAGCTCATCAACAGCCAGAAGCACCACCACCACAAAGTAGATCGATGTTTTCAGCAACAATGGGTTCACTGCTCGCTTGCCTTTTTTTGTTTTCCCCCAATTTACAGAGGCATACATGAACGACCACTTCTATCGTGTTTTTTTTCTCTCGAATACATAGGAGAGCTGTGTATTATTGTATTAAGAGAGGAAAAAACGGTCCTGTACAATTATACCCCCCTACTCCGGACCGAGCCATATGAGGGTCCTAAAACAAAGTTTTTCTAACAAATAAAAACACACACTCTAGGGGAGACCTGACCAACACTCAAACCGCCTACCTACCCTGTCGCTAGAGCTGGACCTAAGGCATCAAGCTTCCGTGCACCCGCAAGACACCACAAAAGTGGTGTTCATCGCTAAAGGCATGCAGCAGGTTATTCATGTTGGGACTGTCACCCTCAAAGACGCAGGCATTCCTGTGCTTCAAAATCAACCATGCACACATGATCACAAGTGAATTGAATCCTTTCCTCTTGTCCTTTGGGGTGCGCTTACTTGCCTTTCTCCACCATTCTGCAAAATTCTGCTCGTTTAAGCTTGGCACCCCATGTTGGAGACCAAGTGGTGAAAGGACCCGGAACAAAAACTCGCATGCAAAGATACAAGAAGTCAGCAGGTGTTGGATGGTTTCGTCCGCTTGATCACAAAGCGGGCATTGGTTGGGATGGGGCAAGTTCCGTTTCACCAAACGATCCGCAGTCCAACTTCTATCCCGTACAGCCAGCCACAAGAAAACTTTGTACTTGGGTGGTGCCCAAGTTTTCCAGATTTGGCGCCAAGGCTCAAAGTTGATCAATCCATGGAAGAAGGCCCAGTACGCTGATTTTGTAGTGAAGACGCCTGAACTTTCAAACCTCCAACTATGAGAGTCTTCATTCAGAGAGAGCATGAAATCCTGAATAATGTCCCAAAGCTGGAAGTACTCAAAGAGACCGATCATCGAGAGTCCTCCTTGTAAGTCGCTAGGCCACTGCTGATCATGCAGTGCAGCAGCAACTGTACGGTTGCGAAACCTCTGAGGTACCAGTGTATAAACATTTGGGGCAAGATCCTCAATGCAACACCCAAACAGCCACCTATCTGTCCAAAAATATGTGTCATTTCCGTTGCCAACATGAGAATGTACAGCAATGGCAAAGAGAGCTTTTGCATTTTGGTGGACTGGCACTTCTAGGCCTGACCAAGGTCTCTCCTTGTCTGTCTTTGCAAGCCACAGCCACCTTATTTGCAGCACCCAGCTCATATATTCAAGGTTGAGAATTCCCAGCCCACCATACTCAAGCGGCCGCTGCACTTTTTCCCATGAAACCAGCCAATTACCACCATTTAGTTGCTTGCGACCTGACCATAAGTACGCATGCCGAAGTTTGTTCACGGCCTTGACGAACCACTTCGGAGCCTTAACAGCAATCAACACATAAATAGGTATCGCTGACAAGACGAAACGTACCCAAGTGATACGTCCAGCTGTGTTCATGAGGGCCGCTTGCCATCCTGGCAGCTTGTCTTCAACTTTGTCAATCCATGGTAGAAGATCAGATTTTCGACAACAACATAGAGGCTGGCAGCCACACCCCGCCTCTTAAAATCATTTTTCACCATATTCAGTATCCCTCCGTTTCAAATTATAAGACGTTTTGAGTTTCTAGATACATTATTTCTTTTACTGTGTATCTGAACATAGTGTATATCTAAGTGCATAGCAAATGCTACTCCATATGTATTTACAAAAGCCAAAATGTCTAATAATTTAGAATGGAGAGAGTAATAGATTCTATGGTAGTAGTGTCATGCATCCCATTGGGGCACCACAACGATGTGGAGTGCAAAGCTTGCCCCACAGCTTCTTAGCAAGTGGTGTCGGTGCACGTGGCTCTGGCCTAGGCCAAGGCTAGGAGAATATAAAAGAGAAGTTATAGGGGCCAAACAATAAGGACTGGACCATCTCATTGTAACATATGGTTCTGTGGGGTCTCATGGCAGTACCAACTCCCAATGAGATGCTTAGACTGGTTTTGATAGTAATAATTAAGATGCCATGTAAACAGAACAGTGATATGGCATTAGAGTTAACAGAGAAGAATATTTTCTCATGCAAGTAACTAACTTCTCCTAAGCCTAATGAATTGGAATAAAAGGGGAATGCATAGGAATTTATTTTCAAGAAACCATCTATTTAGAATATAGTTTATATATATATGTAGAATCTATATGACACGGCATGTCTGAAAACTACCAAGTAGTTTTTAGGATAGGACTTCCATCAGTGGAATGCAAATGTACAAATGCAAAAATGGAAATTGAGGAAGAGTGTATTGATGTGCTGAGATATCCTTGGACAAAAGTATGGGTTCAATTTCGCTGTCCTGTCATAGAGACGGAGTCCCCTGTCATCTTGGATGATGGTGGGATCCATTATAATTTAGAAGTAACCCCGATGGTGGATATGAAATTCACAAATAATAGGATATGAACATGTTGACGTCATCAGTCACTTCGCATATGAACTCCATTCAGGTGACATGACATGGATAGAAATTAAAAGAGGTGAAAACGTGTCACGAGGTTCACCCTAAGTTTCCATACAAAAAGCATAAAGTTCAAATGTTCTTGGTCCCAAATATATTTAGATAGTTCAGTAACTACTACCCACAAGGACATTTTTTTTAATGTCTCTCATCTGGGTACAACTGTAGCATCTGTTCGTACACACGCACGCCCACTCAACAGTCAACACACGCACACTACTCACACCACCCGTGTACAAACAAACTTATAGCTACACTCAGATCTGAAGACCGCGTCCTTCTTGAGATCACCGAAATCCACTGATTTCGTAGACGATGGGCACGTCACGATCCCATTATGGCATCACGCGTGAAAGAAACTGTTCATATTAGGGTGCTGCACAGCACACACCCGGGTACGACACCAGCGTTGCGATCGCCCGGGGATCGAACGCTGGCGGACAGACTCGCCACTGCGAGTACTACCACTGAGCCGCCAGGGACGTGGACAGCCAACTGAAAGTTCTTCACCAAAGTTCACAACATATAGCTGCATACAGATAAATGGCATAGCAGTGTATTTTATTGTGCACAGTCAAGCCGTTAAAAAAAGGCCATGCAAAACAAGGAACAAACTATGCATAATCGCAAGAAGATATATACATGCAGCTTGTTTGTACAGGGAAATATAAACTTGTATTATATTGTTGGACAACATATTACATGACCAAAAGCTCGGCACAGTTTCACCGCCACATAGAAAAGAACACCCTACTTATCCAGCACTTCTGTACAAGTTGTGTCGCCATTCATGATCAGGACCTTATCAAAGTGAAAAATGCTAGGGCTCTTGGTTGAACCGAACAGCAATGGCATATACTCCATCGGCTAACCATTAGTTCCTCTTTGATGACTCTCGCTTGAATGGCCTTCTCTTCACAAGTCTCAGGATATTTGACTTACCATTGTATTTGGGTGCACTTGCTGTTCCAGGGCTTGGTTTTCGCACGATGAAGTACGCAACACCGTGTCCTGCATACAAACGCATTCTATAATCCGATAAATCAGGCTGGCGAATGTAGCAGTCAATCGCCTTTAATCGCACCATCTCATCCATTTGGTGCAAGCTCTCACTTATCGGCTCTGCTTTCCCTTCAATGACCTCAACCCCAGTCTTCCCATGCATGCATTCATTGCAGAAGTGAGGCGCGAAGCCCACTCCCAGCTTGAGAGGCGGCCAAGCACCCACCGCATTTCTGCCAGCTCCTTCTGCTGATGTGCTATGCAAGTTGGTGCACTCAGAGGCCAAAACATAGCATTCAACATGTACTAGTATAACCTGCTCTGGGAATGTGGATGATAGTTCTGATGGGGTGTTTGATTCAGCACAACCTTTTGGTTTGCAACATAATGCATCCCGTCGCCAAAACTGGGTGTCCTTGTTGCACAAATCTTGCATGCTGAAACATGGAGCAAAAGTGCCTGAATCAGAAATATCTTGCAGAGGAAGTCGAGTGAGTTCTCCCATTACAGCTTCAGCAGTATGCTTCATCGAAGATGTGAATGACTGCAGGCATCTTATAGCAGTCCCAACAATGTCCGTGCTCTCTGACAGTCGCAGCATTAGTGCAAGAGCAAAACTTCTCGTCGGCATCTTGCAATCTTCGTAGAGAAATTCAAGTGCTGCCTCCACACCACGCCCTTCCACACGCATGGGCCATATGTGAACACGACGGAGTATGCTTTCTTGCACCTTGTTGTACTGCAGATTTTTGCCCTGAAGAAGTTTTCTGACAAGAGGGTTGGAGAACATGCACCGCTGAGGTGAGCATCCAGACTCCACATCTTTGAGAAAACGGTTGGCGCATTCTGCCAACCACTCAAATCTTCGAACATCGGAGCAGCCAGTGCTGTCTTTGCAAAACCCAGCAAAATAGGAGGATATGGATGATTGAGTCACCTGTGCAATCCATTTAGTGAAGGAGGAGTTTGTTGACGGTTGCTCTATCTCTGAAATGTCTGTTACTTGCCGCTTGCTGCACCTGTGTAGCAGATATTCGGAGTCCTCGAAGGCACGTTCCAGCAGCTTCCTGCGCCGTAGCAGGGACACATCTGTGATGGGCATCCTTGCAGATCTCTCGAGTGCGAGCTCCAGTTCGGTGTGCGCCATCTCAAGTCTCTCAGCATAATGTCCTCTGGATGCCATCTCCTTGTTGTCATCAAGCTTGCTGAAGAGGAAGGAGGTGACTCTGTTCACGGTCTCTTGAACAAAAGCTGAAGCCACCATATTCGCCATGAGGATCACTTATGCTGACTCACTGTCAGGAGTTCAGCTATTCTATACAGGAAGTAGACACAGTAGCACTTATAAGCAGAAAATCTCATGTGGGTATCGGAGAAAATCTCATACCTTACTGTCACCTTACTGGAGTATTCATATCTGTCGTGAGCATCCTACTTGGGAACTGCTCAAGAGATGGTGATCAAGGGGGAATTCATTTGTTCATACCTTGCTTCTTCTATCAATACAGCTGTGCCACTGTGGTATATAGACTGTAATAGAGATAAGGAAACAGGAGTACTAGTCAAGTTATTGCTAGGGGTTTGACAGTGAAGTGTGTGGAGGGAGGAATTCCTCCCTGCAATGAGCAATCTCTGACAGCCTGGCACCTTGACCCTGTTTTGGTCAAGCACAATATTGAATTCCAGCAAACACACTGACCATTGCTGTGTTGCTGAAGCCTCCTTGGTAGAATGTGCTAATCAGCTAGAAAGGAGACATTCATCACATCCTATTCCATAATCCATCTGCTCGCCTTCTAAGATTCACTGCTTGCATTTGTGCAGTGTGTCATCGCATTCTTGAGCAGCACACTTGAGCTTGTTATGCCAACGCGACAAGGATGCATCAGCGACCTGCCACTCATCAGATGTCTCCAGAACAGCCTCCAGCCCGATGTGTGGTATCTCTAGCCTCCCAATGATTCCACTTTCTCCTCATATTTTCGAACCAGAATAGATAGGATTTGGCTAACTCTCTCCAGGGTACTGAATATATTCTCTGTCAGCATTCAAACATATAACGCACCCGTTTCATGCACTAAGCAAAAGCAACACATAACAGTATGTCTAAGAAAGTAGAAATTGACATGGATATATGTGTGGTATGAGGGGTGTGGAAGAACTGCTCTCCATTCTTCACAAGGGAAAAATGTTGATTAGAGAAGAACTAATAATCGACTTAGTTTCGTGTCTGAATATATCTATACCTAATAATAAAGAGGCAAAATTTCTGTCACAATTTTTTTTGTCCAACTCTGCTCTCTATTCGGATTCTGGTTTTGTCAGGAAGGCAAAATTTCTGCCACAACCTTTTTTCGTCCAACTCTAATCTCTATTCGGATTCTGGTTTTGTCAAGTAATCCTCTTTTCAACGTCATGTTCAGTTTAGATCTAATCTCCTACAACTAAAAAGAACAAAGTGTGGACATTTTTTGGTGCGACATTTGTTTTGGTTCGTCCATCTGCCCACGTCTGCGATCCCACGACATCTCCTTGATTGAATATTGCATGTCATGTGATAGAGGAATCACGGTAAATTAGGAAGTAGAAAATTATTGTGCTATCCATATACACATTGCACGTTTGCATGCACCAGCATACATGGCAACGAGCAAAAGGAAAGAAAATTAACACAGAAGGAAAGATAATTAAGACAAAAGGAACCTCTTCGCATTTCTGAGAACCTTGCCAAATCTACCTACATTTAATTACTTTTCCTCTTTGCATTTGCAAAAGGAACAGCTTTTTCCTCCTTTCATTTGGTTTCATGCTCACGTGTTCCATCGCCCTCGCTTGCTGTTTCTTACTGAAATTGCCCTCGGTGAGAAGGCCAAGGTTGAGTTTTCCTCCACTATGCATACTAAAACCTATGTCCCCGTTTATCATTGCCAATGCTTTTGATGCAAAGCAATTCAATATTACCATGATCAGATATAAGTTTGAGTCTCTTGTGAGTAATCTCATAGAGGGACTCTCATCCTTTATGTGATCTGCCTCAAGGATATTGGCAGGACGATGGACCCATGTTGGAATGTCGCACCAAAAAGTGTCCACGTTTTGTCCACGATTTATTTCCCATGAATACATGTGGGTACTATGATAACACTACACTACTACACAAATGATTTTGCGCGACACCTCCCGGAGGCCACCGAGGCGGGCACCTATTTTTGCCCGTCACGGTAAATGCCACGGTTTCCCTAGGCGGGCATTTTTTATTTACCACGGCGGGCATTTTTGCCTGCCACGGTAAATCGATTTACCGTGATGGACGTCTTAAGATGTCCGCCATGGAAAATACCCTATTTTCCGCGGCGGACACCTTAAGACGTCCGCCACGGTAAATCGATTTATCGTGGCGGGCGTCCTAAAATGCCCGCCACCTAAAATGTGGAGGCCCAACTGACCCAAACCGAGGCCCAATAGCCATCTCCAATATAAAAGGAGGGAGTTAGGGTTTCACTGAAACACATCACCCATATCCCTCACCGCCTCCCCCACTCTCTCTCTCTCAGCTCCCCGCCTCCCCCACTCTCCCTCTGCCTCCCTCTACTCTCCCTCGATGCAGGCAGCGGCGCGCGGCGCAGCTCTCCTCCATAGCGCCGCCGCGACGGCCATCCCCTACAGCGGCGCGTGGCGCGAGGAGGAGAGCGGCATAGGGTGGCGCTGCACCGAGCGACACGACAATGGCGGCGGACCCCTCCCTTCCTCGTCGGCAGTGGCGGTCCCTCCCTTCCCCGTCGGCGGCCTCCTCCAAGGGCGCGCGAGGCCTCCAGACACCAAATGAAAGATTAGAGAGAATTTGCATTGCCTCCAGAAGGATTTATTTATTAAGTTCTTTGGACTCTACAGGTAGTTTTGAAATATCTGTTTGCATGTCTTACCTCATATTCTAGTTCAAAATTTTGTAGTTTAATTAGAATATTTAGGTGATTGTATATATATAATATTCAATACAAGAATAATCTATGCATGATCTTCTTGAAAGATTTCTGTAGTGTAAAGACATCTTTGTTTTTCATGCATGCCCGTGCTAACACTACGGTAAAAACAAAAGGACAATATATCAATTAAAAAATAAAAACAAAACTAATGCTCAAAGTCAAAGAGATAAATTATGGATGTTTAAATTTTGTCATCCATTATCTACCGGCGTGCCTATAAAATAGACTGAATAAACAATTAAACATAGATAGAAAACTAAATTAATGAAAGGATCATTGCAAGACATCAATCATCTCATAGCTTCGGACAATATCGCAAAGCTACTAAAAACTATAACCATGCCCTCACCTCAAACATTGTTCAGATAAATGGATTACAATGAAAGAAATGGATATAAGAGATTTCTTCTTGCCAATATAAAATATTATCTTAGCCGCATCACAGAAAGGTCTATAAAGTAGAGTTTATGAGCCTGCGACGCCACGCACTCTGTGACTGTGTTAAATTCATAAACTTTGCTTTTTGGTTTAAATGTCACTTTAACGCTGGTATTTAGTTTTTACAGTATTGTTATCTTATCGTGCGATCCGTGTGTTTTAGTATAAATTGTTAGTTATCCTATAGCAACGCACGGGCACACTACCTAGTCTTTAATAATTTTCCTTTCCTTGGTTTTTGTATCCCCACCTCTAACGTGATGGACTCCCCATATGAATTCAATTGGGCAAAGCGAATACAATACAATGACTCAATAAATAAATTGAATACATATCAGCATAGGTGAGGCGGTGTGAAAAGATGTTGAGGCCGGAACGATGATGGCGCGAGGTGTGGAGACGATGGCGAGGTCGGGCAATGGAGGCACAAACTGAGGAGACGGCGACGTCAGTGAGACCGAGGCGAGGATGTGCGACAGCGACGGCGCGAGGCGAGCTCGAGGAGAGAGGAGACAGTGACGCAGGCGACGCTGCTAAGTCATTGGGGCGTGCAACTGCCAGGGCTCCGTCACATGGCTATGACTATCCCATTCTGCATCAGAACACAGCCAAGTCCCTGTCTGGATGCATCACAATAGATCACGAAGTCTTACTGAATGTCAGGCAATGCTAGAACAGGGGTGGTAGTAAGCTTCTGCTTCAAGGTTTGGAAGCTTTGTTCACACTCAGACGTCCACTCAAACTCATTGGTCTTCTTCAGCAGATTGGTCATCGGCTTGGCTATCTTGGAAAAGTTCTCAATGAAGCGGCGATAGTATCATGCCAACCCAAGGAAACTCCGGATATCAGTCACATTGTGGGATTGCTCCCACTCTTTCAAAGCTTCAATCTTGGCCGGATCGATAGCCACTACCACAGCAGTGAGAATGTGACCCAGAAAGGCGACTTCTTTAAGCCAGAACTCGCACTTGCTGAACTTGGTATACAGTTGATTTTGCCTCGACTTCTCCAGCACTACTCTTAAATGCTGCTCATGTTCTTCTGCAGTGGCCGAATAGACAAGAATGTCATCAATGAATATCACCACAAACTTATCCAGCTCTTCCATGAATACCTTGTTCATCATATTCATGAAGTAGGCTAGGGCACTAGTGAGTCCAAAGGACACAACAGTGAACTCATACTGCCCATACCTAGTGACAAAGGCTGTCTTGGGAAGGTCGTCAGTCCTGATCTTCATCTGATGGTACCCAGATTGGAGATCAATCTTGGAAAAGAACTTGGCATTACTCCGCTGGTCTAGCAGATCATCTATCCTCGATAATGGGTACTTGTTCTTGACAGTCATGGCATTTTGGTTTCGGTAATCAATGCACATCCTCATGGAACCATCCTTCTTCTTCACAAACAAGGCAGGGGACCCTAGGGTGAAGCATTGGGCCTAATGTACCCCTTGTCAGACAACTCCCTGAGCTGTTTCTTGAGTTCTTCTAGCTCATCAACCGACATGTGGTAGGGCCTCTTAGCAATAGGCCCCGTACCAAGCAAAAGGTCGATCACAAACTCCACATCCCGATCAGGTGGCATACCTTGCAGTTCTTCAAGAAACACATCAGGATATCCGCACACTATAGGTACCTCCTCGACTGACTTGGTTTCCAAGGCACACAACATAGAAACTATCCTCTCTAGGTTGGGATCACATCGGATCACGTGACCACTCGGATGGGTTATCTCCACATACCTTGGTGAGCAAGATATTACCCACTTGTGTTGAGTTAGCCAATCCATCCCCAGTATGACATCTAGTCCATCAGAGGGAAGCAAGGTAAGATTGGCTAGAAAAGGGTGACCCTCAATAGTGATGTTCACTCCGTAACATCTCTTGGTGCATCTGATGTTGCCCAAAGGTGAGCTAGTGTCTATGGTACTCTTCGTGGAGTTATAGGTAGGTTATGCTCTCGTGCAAACTTGGTGGACATGTATGAACATGTAGCACCAGAATCAAATAATACTGAAGCCCTGGATCCATGCACTAAGAACATACCGTACACCACATCAGGGGCGTTTTGGGCGTCCTCAGCTGTTAGGTGGGTGACATGACCGTGGGTGGGTCCCATGGCATGCTTGTGTGGCATACCCTAAATAGGAGCCTGTCTCGCTGGGGTCAGAGTAGGTGGTGTAGCATTCTTCACGGGGCAATCGGCAAGCTTGTGGCCATAGCCGAAGCAAGTGAAAGGCACGCTGCCTGTGGCGGTGGGCACAAGGGACTTCCACGTGCTAGGGCTCTGAGCAGGGTAGCTCTGAGCGAGGCGATGGTAGTTGGCGGTGTGGGTACCACCTCCATGGCTCGAAGCTGGTGCGGCTCCCTAGACTGCATGAGGGTGAGGCTGTGAGGCCTCGTGAGCACGTGGCCTCTGAGATGCCGGGGCATGAGAGGTGCTCTCGAACCGGCGCTTCTTCTCCTTGTAGAGGGCGTTGGCCTCTAGACGATCCCTCTCCATCACCAGGACCTTGTTGTTCATCTCCCGGAGGGTGTAGCGGGTATGACCCGAGAGGGCCACCTTGAGGCGTGTGTTCAGACCCCTCTTGAAGAAGTACATCTTCTTCTTCTCGGTGTCTGTCTCACCAGGAGTGCACCTCATCATACGAGTGAAGCGGTTGGCGTACTCCTGAATCTTCTGGGACCCCTAGGAAATGTTGTGGAAGTCTTCCACCTTGGCATCCATCACGCCCTTGGCACGTGGTGCTCGCGGAAGGCTTCGGCGAACTCCTCCCATGAGATGTGAGTGGGGTCAACGTGGGTGTCACAATAGCTGTCCCACCAAGCATGTGCGGCGCTAGTGAGTTGGTGGGCTGCGACTCCAACACACTCCTCGTCGGAGCAAGTGGTTAGGTCCAGCTTCTTCTCCATCTCACACAACCAGTCCTCGGCGGCGATGGGGTCATCGTTGGAGCTATCGAAGGTAGGGGGCCTCAGCTTGAGGAAACCCTCCAGCTTCCTCTGGAAGTCGTTGGGCGGACCTCCATTGCGGTGTAGTAGACCCTCAGCTAGTGTCTCCATGAGACACGTCTGGCGGTCCATCACCTCAGATAGAAGTGGTGATGGTGGTGGAGCATTGTCGCCCCCAGGTGGAGCGTCCTCACCCCCAGGCTAAGCGGCGCCTGGCTCCTCCAGGATGGGCTCCTCAATGTGCTGCTCTCCAGCGGATGGTACCTCCTCCTCAAGGTTGAGGGCAACGTGGGCAGCAGTGCATCCTCCTCCACAACCACGCCCATGGCCACGACTACGTCTAGCGAGCACGGGGGACGGGGAGCGATGGTTCAGATGTTCAAAGCGGCGACACGACATCTTGCTGCAAACGTTAGGTCATGGGTTGTTAAGTGGTTAGGTGATTTATTAACAACTTTAAATCCAACCATACACTCAAACAAAGAAGCAAGAAAAACCATAAGAAACATTAAGATCCAAGCATTCATTACATTAGTTTATTACATGACGATGTCTATAACAGCTACACTAGAAGATTCGTGGGAAATCGCACTACACGCAGGTAGGCTCCAAAAGAGGGACATTCTACTCTACTTTGGAAATCGAATCATGTCTCATAGCCACGCAGAGCTCATCATCAACACTACAACCACTACATTATTAGAGCATCTCTAGGAAGCTACACCTGACTAGGTGGTGGGGTAGTGCTAGCATCCATCTCCTAGAGCTCTGCGTCAGTGTAGTGCATACGCTTCATGAACTCCTAGGCCTCCTCGTACTCCTGGGTCGCTCTTGCCTCAAAAAACAAATCTAGAGAGCAGGCAGCCATGTTGAGCTTGCAAGGATCTAGCAGGAACTCTTCTCCTTGGGGTGTCTTGCGGGCGACTCGTGGGAGCTTAATCTGCACTTCTTGGTACTCCTTGCAACGACGTGCATCTGACTTCCTCCTGGCCTTCTAGACTCTCTTTATGGCATCTTGTAGGTACATGGCAGTCTTCATGTACTTGATGAGGTGGACCTTGTTGGACACATTCCTCCTTCTTGCTTCAGATAGTTCCTTGTCTCCAGCCCGCAACTCCTCCCCAGCTCATAGATCTTCTGCCTGAGGCAGTAATTGTTGTGCTCTAGCTCTAGGATATGCCTATGTTGGTAGAGCACGTGTCTCCCTGTGACCTTGAGGCAGACTCCTCCCTCAACGATGAGGGCTTCCTCAGCCTCTTCCCATGGTTCCTTGGCGTTCTCCAAGGTGCTGAGTGCTCGCGGTAGCAGGAGGTAAGGCCCACTCTTGAGACGCTATTGACGGTAGTTAACAACCAATATAAACCGTTAATTAAACATGTATAAGGGCATAAATATAATCACCAATGAAGGTTTAGGGGTTTAAACTAATAAATTCCATAAGTTTTGGTGAATCTGTGTTTCCAGTAGGGTTTAATCAGAAAACCGCCAATGAGGACCTAATCATCAAAGGAAAATACGGAGTTCCACCGCTGTACCTACGTGGGAAGACTCTAGAAGGGTCCAGAATCCACATCACCGAAGCGGAGGGCCTGTAACACCCTAGTGTTAAGCATTGCATTTGACATTTGAATTTCATGAGCACAAGCATCATCCAAGCATTCATGAACATGAGCATATGAAATTTCATCTCATTCTTATACCTTGTCATATGAAATGTTGATTTTATATATATGCTTATGCTTGTAATCTTATATGACCAATGTATGAGATGGTTGTGAGGTCATGAAAACACCTTAGACACATCTAGAATGATAAATGGAACAATATTTATATTCATGACATAGACCAAATTTGCTTCTAAGTGTTGGTTTCATTTGAAATGCCATTTTCATGATACTAGTTTGACCAAAGTTAAACAGTAGATTAGAGTATTTGCATGGCTATGTGACCTGAATAAAAGTTGTAGTTCTTGTCATGGGTAACAAACTTTATTTAAGGGTCATGAGCTAATTTAGTATCTAACATGGTCAAATAGAGCTCACAAGTATCAACAAAATGCTGTTTTCAAAACTTGAAATTTTTCTAAGTGTTGAAGCTGTTTTCAGTTTCAAAGTAACTCATTTAGAGCTTTGTAGTTTGAAAACCATTGAGAATTAGATGATGGTTCCTAAAGCAAAGTTAGAGATCTCACATAGCTCTACAACTTTCACTAATACCAATTTTGCAAACTCCAACTGAATTAGGAGATATAGAGGAAAGAAGTAGCGTTGTTAGTCAGCTGAATCGGCACTTAGTTGATTTGAATTGGTTGGCCGTCGTGGCCGACCGCGCCAGGCCTTGCGCGCCGCATGGCGGCAGCACGCCGGTGTCGGCCCGGCTGGTCGGGCCAACAGGGGGAGAAAAGGGAGGCGAAGCCGCCGCGCTCACTCACTCTCGCTCTCTCACCCTCTCTCTGCCTCTCCTTCACCCGCCAGAGCAAGCCGAGCGCCGCCGTTGCCATTGCCGCACCTCCGCTGAGCTCGCACGCAACCGCCACCACACCACCGTCCAATCCATCTCGCTCACAGCTCCGCCATCATCTCCTCTACCTCCCCGAGCCGCCATTGCCACCGTTAGAGCCCAGGTAATGCGACATTTTACGTCGCCGTCGCCGCCATTGTCACGGGGTGCCGCCGAGCTCTGAGCTCGCCGTGGCCAGCCCTATGACTGAAGGACAAAGAGAAATACAACTTTGGACAGCGCTGTTTTTTCATTTTATTTGATATAAGGACATGTCTGCCTTATGCACCAGTCAACAAAGAACTCAGCCAAGTCTTGGTCTCTGTTTCAGAATGCAGATGATGCGTCGTGTATACCACGTTCAAACTGCCGTGTGGTACTTGGCAAAGGACTTTCGATGACACAAATATTCACATATAAGGAATTATTGTAGCAAGAATAATAACTTTTGTGACGTGCATGCTTGTGTGGTCTATGGTTGACAATACGTAGTTCCCCCGTTCAAAATTGCCTTGCGATCCCTGCTCATTAGCTTTATTTCAATAAAGGGGAAATTTTTTTAAATCACAATCAATACTTTGAGTAGATATAAAATTTGTGATCCCACTCCCAGCTTTTGCAAAAAGCCCACACAGTCTGAGCAAAAACAAAAACAAAAGAAAAGCCCGACACACTAATGATAATTAATCCTAAGACTAGATCACCACCTGTCTGCCCGGGAGAAAAATACCGTGACTGCTTTGTGTCAAGTGTAGCGATGCCGCCGCAACCAAAGCCTACACAGAGAACTTCTGGAGGATAGCCTGAGTGCCGAGCCAATGGATAACCGAATGTACCACCTGCAAGGTAGAATAAACATTTTTTTAATATCAAATCATTTTTGCATAACCAAAGCGACCAATAAGTAATGGTTTTATATCTCTCCGAAACCCACGAAGCCAACTCCCGAACATGTGAGAAATACTAAGTGCTTCAGGAAGGTATAAAGCAACATGTATACAACTTGAAATCACACGTGCAAAAGGACACTCAAAGAAAATGTTCTTAATTGTCTCATTTTCTGGCAAAATCAACACGTTTCACTGTTTTGCCAATTACGTTGGGCTAAGTTATCTATTGTTAGAATCACTCCCCATCAAAAGTACCAAAGAAAATTTTTTATCTTTGGTGGGGCCTTTATCTTCCAAATGATCTTGTTTAAGTTGTGAACCTCTAGGTGAATCAAAGCCGAATAATCCGATTTAACCGAGAACTGGCCCTTCCGGTCCAAGCTCCAGCGAAAGTCGTCTTGCTCTTGTGTTAGCGTGATATTAGCAATGCGAGGAACAAGCTCATTATAGGATGTTAATTTAGGCCAAATCAGATGACGTCTCCATGAAATGTTTAAAGGAGATGGGCTAAAGACATCAACTATAGTGTGTTGCTTGTGTCTAGCAATATTGTATAAGTAAGGATATTGTTCGCTCAAAGGTGCGTTTGCTAACCACTTGTCCACCCAAAATCATTGCGATCCATGTTTGATTGTGAAGGATCAAAACATAGGAAATTTTGTTTCACATTCATAAGACTAGCCCAAAAATGGGAGTCCCCACTTTTCCAGTAAGCCTTAGAATATCATAATATTAATTTGCATCATCTTTGTAACCGAAACAAGTGTTGAATCATATATATTCTGCTTCACTGATGAAATTTGGATCAATTGAAAGGATTTAGCTTACCGACTGTAAGGACCTACAACTACAACTCGATTGAATTGCACGGTAGGCAGCAGTGAAGCGTTATCCTGATTTATATATATATTCTGGACGGTGACAACTTGAGAAGATTATACAAATATATGATGGTAGATCAATCGTACAAAGCCATTATATTATCAACAGAGTAAATTTGACTGACATTCCTTGAACTTGTCCTAACTTCTTGTCTTAGTACTTACAAATTACATACTTGACCTTTTTTTTCTAAATTTGTCCTAAGTTCTCACCCTAGTCCCGGTCTTGGAACATGCAAATTGCATATTACCTCCCTAAACTTGTCCTGAGTTCTTATTTTGATCCTAATACTTGCAAACTGCATATTTAGCTCCCTAAACTTATATTACCGTACCATCCCGGTACAAACCTACCCTCTCCCTGCCAGAGAAATAGAAACATACAGGCATACAAATTAAAAATCACAATACTTTGCTATAAGGGTATCTTTATTCTATATTATGACTTTTTCACTGGTTTGTCCTTATTTACGTCTAGTAACTCCATGGTCAATATGTCAGATATTCATAAGAAAAGTTCCAATTATAATCTTTTGTAGCCCCTGCTTCCCATATCGATCCATATTACATGATTTAGAACTGCAGGTGTTGCTTTGGAGCTTATAACTGGCTTTGGCTTTCCTTTTGTTTCTGAATCCAGTCCTTGAACGAACTTTGCAGCTGAACGGGCATATGTGCACCCCAAATGTCATGCAAGTGAGAGATTACATGTGTCAAACTCCAAAGTTCATGATCCTGTCCTTGAAAGAGCTTTCCTTTTCTAGCTCCTGTAGAAGTTCTCTGTGTTCTCATACACGTTCTCCGTGTGCTCACACAACTGCCTTCTCAACCTGAATGAGTGCGGAGCCATGCTTGGACATCCAAATCATTTGGCAGACCGTTGCATCAAAATTCTGGCAGAAGTAATCTATTGCCTTTGGCAGCATGATACCTTGCAGTTGTTCCAAGGTAATGTCTGTATGCAAGCAATTTTGCCCCTTGCCAACCATTTCCACTATTGAAGAACTTTTATTCATAGACAGCATGTCTTCTAATGAGCCATGGGGTGCGAAGACAATTCCAACTTTGAAATGTTGAGAATCTTGCAAAAAAACATTATCTTCAGGCAGCAAGCTTTTTTGTTTGTTGTACACTGACAGTGAAACTTGACACTGCAAATTCACTGCAATTACTGGTTCTAGTGAAACATCTGATAATCCTGAAATGTCTAGGTTGCTAAAATGTTGAACCTTGTGCCGAGCTTGCTGCTTGCAACATAAGGGGTTTGATCGAAACCATTGAGATGGCACAACTGACAAGTCTTGAGTAGTTAGCTGAGTAAGTTTATTCCTAACATTTTCAACTACACACACGAAATGAGGGGCAAACAACTGGGAGCACTTAATTGCGATCCCAATTATGTCTGTACTCTCTGAAAGCTGTAGTACTATATTAAAGAAGAAGTTACCCTCTGGTGCATTATTGTCTTTGTGTATAAATATCACAGTAACCTCTATTCCATTCTCTCCAGTATAGAAGGGCACCAACCATAGAAGAAAAGATGGATATTCCTTTCCACGAACTATTTTATAATATAGCCCCTTACCTTCAAAAAGGTGCTTGAGAAGGGAGTTGAAGGTCAGGTGACGGCGTGGTGTGCCACCAAGCTCCATGAATCTAAGAAAATCAGTCGTGCCATCTGCAAACCATTCAAATCTTTGGACAACGGATCTGTCCAACTCTTTGCTGCTGTGAAATATGGAAAAAGCAAATGACTTTGTAGCATGCACAATCCGATTAGGCAGGGAGGAATTCCTCGCCTCCTGTTCGATTTGTTCTTTTTCGAGGATTTTGTGCTTGCATTTGTGCAGTGTGTCACCACACTCTTGAGCAGCATACTTCAGCTTCCTACGCCAACGCAACATGGATGCATCAGTGATCTGCCACTTTCCTGATGTCTCAAGAGCATCTTCCAACCTGATATGTGCCATTTCTAGCCTCTCAAGGTTTCTGTTTACTTTTGAATCCTGTCTTTCCTCATATTTTTGGAACATACCAGATACAATTTGGCTAACTGACTCCTGGACAACCGCAGAACTGACCATGTCTGCCATTAGGATTCAAGCACCCACAGTATCCCCTTCCCTGTTCAAGAAATTCAAACATACAACAGTATACTTGAGAGATTAGATATATGAACTTTGGATCAATAGCAAAAATTAAGCTTAATAGCTTATAGCTGTAAAGATTCACTTTTGATTGGATCGCGTGGGCGTGGTGGACAGCTATCCTGTGTGATGATATCTCGAGGGTAAAATCACACTGCAAGGCAAGATGGCTACTTAAAGAGAAGATATGGATGTCCAAGACTTTGAGGTGGGAAAGAGAAGGATTTGGTCAATGTCGACAAGGTAAAAATTGTTAGCTAATCTACTGCCGCCTTGTGAGAACACAGCAGAGGAAGGCGACGCCGACTTAGCTGCCTGCTGTGTGTGAACACAGTAAGGAAAGGCGGCACCGACTTTGCCCCCTGCTGTGATACAGTAGCCGCTGCAGGTGCAGGCGCCGCACGGCTCACCTGCAGCACTGTAGGAACAGGCAGTGGCCGGCGCAGAGTCAGCCCTGTCAGGTTATCTAGTTATTGTGCCAGCTTGGGCGTTGCACATGGACTAGATAGTTAGAGTTGTATAAATAGACATGTATGGCAACTCAGTAAAGAGAGCTCAGATTTGCCATCACACAGACAGGGCTTCGGCCAACGCTGTTGTCTTATATTGTGCGTGCTTGCTCTGTTCTCCCTTCTTCTTCTAGCTCGATTCGTAGTGTGTGGGTACGGACAACGCCGGCTAGTGTGTGCTCGGCAATACTAGCGCGTGCTCGGCGAGACCCTCAAGTGCTCCACTCGCCTGAGCCGGTGCTCGGCAAGATCGGCTGGAGTGGTTCACTGTCGTGAGCCGGAGATCCTGTGAGACCAACGGAGTGGTCTGGGAGACTAGTGGTCTGGGGCTAGTGGTCTGGGAGACTAGTGGTCTGGGGCCAGTGGTCTGGGAGATGAGTGGTCTGGGAGGCTAACTGTGGGCCAACAAGTGGTATCAGAGCGCCGTACAAGCGCCGTCGTCATTCTAACCGATGGCGAGGACAGGCGGTTTGGAGTTGGGCGATGGCAGTGGCACTGTCATAGCTGCCCAGCCACTACCGGAGGTAGTTGTCCGCACGGTGCGGGAGGTCAGCGGCACCACTTGGCCGACGCTGACTCGCACTAACTATGGAGAGTGGTCGGTGACCATAAAGGTCAAGCTCAGAGCCCGACGGCTCTGGAATGCTGTTGACAAGGGCACCGACGTGGAAGAAGACGACATGTCAGCGTTGGAGGCTATCCTCGCTGCTGTACCGGCGGAGTATAGGAAACCGTTGGGGACGAAGAGCTCAGCTAAGGAGGCGTGGGAGACCATTGCGGCGATGCGCGTCGGTTCCGACCGCGCAAAGAAGGCAACGGCCCAGCTTCTGAAGCAGGAGTACGCAAACCTCAAGTTCAAGGATGGTGAAATGGTGGAGGACTTCTCCCTCCGCCTGCAGACGCTCATCAGCAAGCTGAAGAGCCACGGCGTCACCATAGACGAAGAGGAGGCGGTCTCCAAGTTCCTCCACTCCGTGCTGGCAAAGTACATCCAGATCGCTCTCTCCATAGAGACGATGCTGGACCTGTCCACCCTCACCATCGAGGATGTGGCAGGCCATCTGCGGGTGGTGGACGAGCGCCTGGTGCAGGCGACAGTAACGAAGGACAGCGGGAAACTCCTGCTGACGGAAGAGGAGTGGGCTGCTCGGCGAAACTCCGGGAAGGCAACCTCCTCCAGTCGCGGTGGCAACGGCAAACATCGCGGCAGGGCTTCTTCGGAGAAGAAGCAAATCGACTCCAACGACTGTCGGTGTTGCGGGAAGATGGGCCATTGGGCACGGGAGTGTCCAAATCGCAAGAAGGAAAAGAAGGCTCAGGCTCACCTGGCGAAAGCCGATGATGAGGATGAGGCTACTATCCTTATGGCGACGTTCTGTGCACTGCACGGCGTCGAGGCCATGGAGAGGGAAGAGGCGACGATGGTGGAAGGATCTAGCAAGGCCCTGAAGACCGTCAACCTCGACGAACCACGCACCCAAGTCCATCTTGGGCATGTGGGCGTCGACCAGGAGCAGCGGTGGTATCTGGACTCTGGTGCCAGTAACCACATGACGGGCTCCAAGGACTCCTTCTCCGAGCTCGACGGCGATGTTACCGGTACGGTGAAGTTTGGTGATGGCTCATGGGTGGCTATCCAAGGGCGCGGCACCATCATCTTCAGATGCCAGAATGGGGAGCACCGCGCGCTAATGGATGTATACTACATCCCGCAGCTACGTTCCAGCATCATAAGCATTGGTCAGCTGGATGAGTGCGGTAGCGAGATTCTGATCAAGGACGGCGTTCTGAGGATCAGAGACCGGGAGCAGCGACTTCTCGCCAAGGTGAAGAGGTCCCTGAACCGGTTGTACCTGCTCGACCTGAAGGTAGAGCAGCCGGTTTGCCTGGCGGCAAGGCACTCCGAGGAACCGTGGATGTGGCATGCCCGGTTCGGACATCTCAGCTTCGACGCGCTTGGTCGGCTGGGAAAGATGGTCCGAGGGCTACACCACATCAAACACGGAGGTGAGCTGTGTGACAGCTGCCTGGCCGGGAAGCAGAGGAGGCTACCTTTCCCAAAGGCGGCCAAGTATCGCGCGAAGGAAGCTCTCGAGCTAGTTCACGGTGACCTCTGTGGGCCGATCACGCCTGCTACATGCGGTGGTCGGTGGTACTTCCTCCTACTCATGGACGATTGCAGTCGCTACATGTGGCTGCAACTCCTGATGAGCAAGGACGAAGTGGCAGTGGCAATCAAGAAGTTCAAGACGCGCGCGGAGGCCAAGAGCGGCAAGAAGCTCCGTGTACTGAGGACTGATCAGGGTGGCGAATTCACTTCGGTGGAGTTTGCTACGTACTGCGCGGATCAAGGTGTGGGGCAACATCACACCGCGCCGTACTCACCACAACAGAATGGCATGGTGGAGCGACGGAACCAGACAGTGGTCGGCATGGCCCGATCCATGATGAAGGCCAAAGGGATGCCAGCAAAGTTTTGGGGAGAGGCGGTGACCACGGCGGTGTTCATCCTCAACCGCGCTCCAACCAAAGCCCTAACGGGCAAGACGCCGTTCGAAGCTTGGTACGGGAGCAAGCCGACCGTGTCATTCCTCCAGACATTCGGTTGCATCAGCCACGTCAGGAAGACGAAGCCGAACCTCACTAAGCTGGAGGACAGGAGCACACCCATGGTGTTCCTGGGCTACGCGGAGGGTACCAAGGCGTACCGGCTCTATGACCCACGCGGAGACAAGGTGACTGTCTCGCGCGACGTTGTGTTCAATGAGGAGGCAGCTTGGGACTGGCACAGTCCGAGCACGGGGAAAGCAGGAGGCTTCACCAACACCTTCATTGTCGAGCACTTGGTCATCCACGGCGGTGGAGACGCTGCGGAACAGGTGCCACGCACTCCGGGAGGAGCGTCGAGCACTCCGGCGGTAGAGTCGAGCACTTCTGGGGCAGTGCCGAGCACTTTAGGAGGGATGCCGAGCACTCCGGGAGGAGTGTCGAGCACTTCTGGAGGAATGCCGAGCACGCCAGGAGTGGAGCCAGGAGGTTCTACAGTGGCGGCGACCACTTCAGGACAGGTACCGAGCACTCCCGTGGCGGAGCCAAGACATCTTACTATGGTTCCGACTACTTCAAGACTGAGGCTGGGCACTCCTACAGTGTGGCCGAACACTGCAGGAGTTATGACGAGCAGTCCAGAAGCAGTACCGAGCACTTCAGGTGCTATTCAGGGCACTCCGGCGGAAGAAGGAACTTCATCACCCCCGATCGAGTTCGCCTCACCTCCAAGTGACATCACTGAGTTCGTGGACGCCTACCACGAAGGTGAGGAGTTGAGGTTTCGCAGGCTGGATGACATCGTTGGCGGCACAGGTCCCTCAGGTATGGCGGGTAGGCTGCTCAATGACGCAGAGCTGCTACTCGTCAGTGCAGAGGAACCACCCACGTTCGCGCTAGCCGAGCGCGATGGAAACTGGCGACGGGCAATGCTGGAGGAGATGAAGGCGATCAAGGAAAACGAGACTTGGCAGCTCGTCAATCCACCTCCAGGATGCCGTCCGATCAGCCTAAAGTGGGTGTACAAAGTCAAAAGGGACGAGCTCGGCGCCATTGTCAAGTACAAGGCGCGCCTCGTCGCCCGAGGCTTTGTCCAGCGCGAGGGCATCGACTTCGAGGAGGTCTTTGCACTAGTAGCACGCATGGAGTCGGTCCGTTTGCTACTTGCTTTGGCGGCAGCAAAGGACTGGCGCGTCCATCACTTGGATGTTAAATCGGCCTTCCTCAATGGTGAGCTGGCGGAAACGGTCTTCGTCAGGCAACCTCCAGGGTTCGCTATCAAGGGAGAGGAGCACAGGGTGCTCTGACTGCGCAAAGCGCTCTACGGGCTGTGGCAAGCCCCTCGAGCATGGAATGCCAAGCTTGACACCACGCTGGGCGAGCTTGGGTTTCAGAGGTGCGCAATCGAGCACGCGCTCTACACGCGACGACGGGGGAAGGAAGAACTCGTGGTCGGCGTGTATGTGGATGACTTAATCATCACCGGCGCGCGCACGGAGGATATCAACAGCTTCAAGCGAGAGATGGCAGCTCGTTTCCGAATGAGCGATCTCGGCGCTCTCTCCTACTACCTCGGCATCGAGGTAAGATAGGGGAAGGAGGAACTCACGCTCGGGCAAAGCGCGTATGCCTCCAAGCTGTTGGAGAGGAGCGGCATGGTAGAGTGCAAGCCATGCGTGACTCCGATGGAGGAGCGGCTGAAGCTGACGAAGGACAGCACCGCGGCGAAAGTAGATGCAACAATCTATCGCAGCATCGTCGGCGGTCTGCGCTACCTAGTCCACACAAGGCCGGACATTGCGTTCACCGTGGGCTACGTCAGTCGCTTCATGGAGGATCCCAGAGAGGATCACTGGGCTGCGGTGAAGCGGCTACTACGCTACGTCAAGGGGACGGTGAATCATGGAATCATCTTCCCAAAAACCAGGGGAAGTAGGCTGTAGCTCACGGTGTTCAGCGATGTAGACATGGCGGGGGACATCGACGGACGACGGAGCACCTCTGGCGTACTCGTCTTCCTCGAGTCAGCCCCAATTTCATGGCTGTCGCTGAAACAGAAGGTGGTGGTGCTATCTACGTGCGAGGCAGAGTACGTAGCGGTGGCCACAGCGGCGTGCCAAGTTGTGTGGCTACGCCGACTGCTGGGCGAGCTAACCGGCGTGGAAGCTCACCCACCAGCACTGATGGTGGACAACTAGCCCGCCATCGCCCTCGCGAAGAATCCGGTTCTGCACGACCGGAGTAAACACATCGACGTGAAGTTCCACTTCCTCAGGGACTGTGTTGATGGAGGGCAGATCGTCATCGAGTTCGTCGAAACTGCTCGGCAGCTCGCGGACGTCCTCACCAAGCCGCTCGGACGACTTCGACTCATGGAGCTGAAGGAGATGATCGGCATGGAGGGGGTACAAGGGTTAGCAGTAGGATTAGGGGAAGATTATTAGCTAATCTACTGCCACCTTATGAGAACACAGCAGAGGAAGGCGGCGCCGACTTAGCTGTCTGCTGTGTGTGAACACAGCAAGGGAAGGCGGCACCGACTTTGCCCCCTGCTGTGATATAATAGCCGCTGCAGGTGCAAGCGCCGCATGGCTCACCTGCAGCACTGTAGGAACAGGCAGTGGTCGGCGCAGAGTCAGCCCTATCAGGTTATCTAGTTACTGTGCCAGCTTGGGCGCTGCACATGGACTAGATAGTTAGAGTTGTATAAATAGACATGTATGGCAACTCAGTAAAGAGAGCTCAGATTTGCCATCACACAGACACGGCTTCGGCCAACGCTGTTGTCTTGTATTATGCGTGTTTGCTCTGTTCTCTCTTCTTCTTCTAGCTCGATCCGTAGTGTGTGGGTACGGACAACGCCGGTACGTGGTCTGCACGGCTAGTGTGTGCTCGGCAATACTAGCGCGTGCTCGGCGAGACCCTCAAGTGCTCCACTCGCCTGAGCTGGTGCTCGGCAAGATCAGCTGGAGTGGTTCACTATCGTGAGCCGGAGATCCTGTGAGACCAACGGAGTGGTCTGGGAGACTAGTGCTCTGGAAGACTAATGGTTTGGGGCCAGTGGTCTAGGAGACGAGTGGTCTAGGAGGCTAACTGTGGGCCAACAAAAATTCCAGTCAAGAATTCTTATTGACTTAATTCAATGATGAGAGTCTCCGCTTCGTTAGGCCAGTCTCAGCGGAAGTTTCATGTGAGTTTCATTTGCATTAAATACGTTGCCACATAGACATTTTTGATGATGTTGCAGTGTATTTAAGAAGAGATGAAACTCTCTCGGCACGATTACCAACTATTTATGAGTCATGAAATTAAATGTTTATGAAACTCTGGAATGAAACTTTACATTGAGAGTGGGTGTTTTATCAAGCTTCATTATCTTGGTAACAATACTATAAAACTATGCACTGAGACTGGCCTTACATGTTCAAATCAAATACGTAAAAAGCCAAGAATTATTATGCGGAAAAACTTGTAGATTGGTGTGAGATAACTAACAACGACAGGGAAAGGAAGTCAAACACAGCATGAATATATATTTCATCCACGCGGCAGTAGGCAAGGACATGAGTCATGCTGCTTGTCACTGGTAAAACTTCCAGTACAAGGAAGCAAATATACAAGTGTAACGAGTCTTCGTAAATTTATTTTCTTGCCAAGCTAATCTGACTAACGTCACTTTGTCTCAATAATTTTTTCTGCATGGTAGCATGACAACTTAAGAAGAATATAGTTATGTCTATTAGACATGTACATGTATTGTATTCACATTGGTCATGTAACTTGTAACATAAGCAGTTCCGGATTGGTCTGGTGAGGTCACGGGACTAATTTGGTGCCTATCCCGCAGCTACACATTGCTGACCCTTTGGGCACTGTTCATTGTGCATGGTCCGGTGCTGATCACCTTATCAATCCGGTGCGCCAAAACTGCCTCTGGAACCTTACTAACTAATTTGGTGAACACCAGTAAAGTTCCAGAGGCAGCTTTGAACACCAGTAAGTTCCAGAGGCAGTTTTGGAGCACCGGATTGATCCAGCACTGGACCATGCACCATGAACAGTACCCAATGGTCAGAAATGTGTAGCTGCGGGATAGGCACTAGATTAGTCCGGTGATCTCAACAGACCAATCCGGTGATTGCGCAGAAAGCTTTAGCATGTTTCAACAGCTACATTTTGAGTTGGGGTCTAACTATACTCCCTTGGCCGGCCAAATGGAGGTACGTGGAGCTCAAGGAAGTGTTGTATGAGTTGAGGCTCATCTCTTGTTGCTCTAACCACCAATGTGCTCAGCGTTTCACTCGGTGATTAGCATTGTTGCTTTGTGAAGTGGTTAAGTTAGTTAGATTGCCGCTTATGTGCTTGCTCTTGGTTTGCATACCTCTTACTACTCGGTGCTTGCGCGCACTATTATTGTACACCAGACAGCACCAACTGCATTTGTGGTGTAGCCGCCACTATGTACTAGAGGAAATAAGGCACACGACATTTTGGCCAGAAGCTCGATAGTGAAGACGGTGGGAAGAGATCCGGGAGAGACCATCTTGGAGACCCACTTGCACATGGGGAAGGTCCGGGGGCTCTCTACTCGAAGTTACCCGACTGGGAACTTAGCCCTTGTAACTCTACCACTCTTTAGCTTCCGCATTTATACTATGTACTTAGTTTGTGTGCTTTATATTCCTAGCTTAGTTTGATACGCTAGTGATAGGATTGGAGTCTATGTTGTGTAACTCTTTTACGGTAGAGACTATTTTTTAGAAATAGTTTTTAAGTTGCCTACTAATTCCTCCCCCTAGGGGTTATGGCCCCTTCACAAGTAAGGATGAAAACGGAACGGAAATATCCTGAACCGAACCACATCGTTTTCTATATTTAATCCGATCGAATCCGTATTTTCTTGTCCGACTTTACCGTTTTCGTTTTCGCATTTGAGATGTTTCGTATTTCAAATGTAAAAGTAGAAAACGGTTTACACATTTTTCGACCGTTTTCTACTTTTCTACTTTTAATTTGAAATATTCTGAATTCAAAATTCGGTTTAAACCGAATTTGGCCAACTGCACAGGTCATACAGCCCAATTACAGGCTGCTCACCACGCAGCTGTGTTCTTTCTACTGGTGGCTAGCTGCCCTCTCTTATAGACGGCGCCTAGCCTCATCTCTCTTATTATGTATTTGGTCGTGCACTTGTTTAATGCTATGCACTTGAACTAGATCATACACTTGTTAGTTGTGAACTTGTTATATATTTGGTTGTGCACTTGTTTAATGCTATGCACTGTGGGTCGGTATTTCGTATTGAATTTTCGCATACCGACCGTGTTCGATATAATTCCGCTCGAATTTGTTCGTTTCCGAAATTCTAGATATTCCGTAAGTTCGTGTTCGTTTTCGTGTCCGGGTTGTCCGCTTTCACTTTCGCTTTCGTATTTCAAATGTAAAAGTAGAAAACGGTTGAAGAGTTTTTCGACCGAGTTTGACCGTTTTCATCCTTATTCACAAGGATCTATAAACAATGGATCACAAGCAAAGATTACGTTGGCAGTTGTAAGAACCTACCTCTGATTGAATCATTTGGAAATTATCCTCCGTGTATAACTGTATACAGAGGTATCTTGAATTCTTGAGGGAAAAAATCATGCAATGAGGCAAGACGACGACTTGAAGAGAATACAGCGATGTCAAGGACTGGGAGCAGGTGAGAAGAGCTAGGCATGTATGATAGCAAGGGTCTGGTCTTGCAGATAAAACAAGCTAGACAAACTTGAAGTCTTGGTCAGCAGTTTTTTTTTAAACGGTTGGTCAGCAGTTGAGGCGGAACCGGAGAAGTCTCGCTGGCCCCATGTAAGTTGTAATCAGGCCTCGTTTAGTTGTAATTTACTGTAGCAGCTCTGTAGCGTTTCGTTTGTATTTGGTAATAGTTGTCCAATCGTTGACTAATTAGACTCAAAACGTTCGTCTCGCAAAGTACAACCAAACTGTGCAGTTAGTTTTTGATTTCGTCAACATTTAGTACTCCATGTATGTACCGTAAATTTGATGTGATGGAGAATTTTCTTTTTGCATTATGGCCCTGTTTGGATCTATGGGTTAGAGCTAGTTTGGGTTAGTTGGAGCTCAACTAGCTCTAAAGTAGCCAAACAGGAGGGCTAGAGTGGGTTATTTGCAACTAGCCCACCCTAAAAAACTATCCCCTCAAAGAGGTGATTATTTAGGCTAGTTGAGGCTATTTGAGGTGGGGTCCACTGTTTTCTCTCTACTTTCACCCGCACCAATGATTTAGAAAGCACATTTATTATCATTTTAACCCTTGTATCCAAAAATCTCTTAGGCTAGAGTTAGTTCAGGGCTAGTCCTGAGCTAGAAACTAACTCTAACCTCTAGCTGTGCTAGAGTATCAAACAGGACCAATGCCAAAGTTTGGATTTTGGGTGAACTAAACGCCCCCTTAATAGTAGATGGCCAACATTAAGTCTTTCTAAAGTTCTTTTCTTGATTGACGCGCTAGTTGACTGCTGACCATGACTAGCTGTATTTTTCCACATTTTTATTCTGTCCCATTTTTCCAAGTCTCCCCACTCCCTTATTTGGGCGGAGCATAATAATAATATTATGCAGTGTTGGCGAGCAGTGGATGGGAGCTGGGTGGTGTTGGCCGTCAAGGAGACTCGTCGTCGTCAGTGAGAGGTGATTGATTCCACGGCAAAACTTTAGTCCCATATTTTTCTCTATTTTTTTATCACGAGGATCAAAACAGATGGGCTAAAGTGAGCAAATGGGGTGGACTAAAGTTTTGCCCATTTGCTACTCAAGGGGTGCAAAACTGGGCTAAAACGTCTTTGGGGGGCATAATGGACACCAGATAGCCTCCACCCACCCACCCACCTGCGTCCTCTCTCTTCCATGGCTTAATTAAAAGAGGGTAAATCAGTTATTGTACGATGAATGACTAAACTTTTGACAGGAATCTAAACACCCTGCTGGACTAAACAGTGACGGAGCCACAGGGTATGCCAGGTATGCACCGGCATACCTGCAGCACCGGCAAGCATAGTATTACATATAGGTATATCGCATATAATGTATAAGCATCTGTATATTGTAAAAAAAAGAAAAAGAAAATGACTTACCTGTTGGAATCCTGGATCACGCCACACCAAGAAAGGCCCACGTGAGGCAGCCCACGCGGTAAGTCCACAAGGACCACGAAACGCCCTGATGGCCTAATCACTTGGTGCCGCCGTGTCCGTGCATACGCAGTTACGCAATCCCACTGCCCACGTGAGTACGGGATACTTTCCCAATTTCCCTAGTCTAATATCGATTGGAGGCGACGGAGCGAGAGGACAGAACATCCAAGTGATCGAACACACCGCCTGATGCCGTGCCGCCTGAACAGTCACACTAATTAGATTATCAGATAGTCACAGTCTCACGAAGGTTCGTCATCTACTCGTCTCGATTCTTGATTCGTTATTTTGTTTAGATGAAATTCAAAATTTGTTATTCGGTCTCTTGTGTTATTCATATATTTTAGAAATTTTTTTTGTGTACTTCAATAGCAATTTGCTAACATGACAAATAATAAATTATTTAATTATTTAGCATTGTGTTTTTTAATATTTGTGCAGTTATGAAAAGAAACTCGGATATTGCATCCTTTTTTGAGAAGCATGAAGCAAAGAAGGTGGCGGTGGCTGCTGCTGCAACTTCTAATCATTCCCTGGTCCGGTTGTGCTGTGGTGGAAGAGTAGATTCTTGGTAGAGTAATATGGAGTTGTTACCTTGTATGTCGGTCTTCAATCCTTCTAACTCATTTGCTTCTTTTGATGCACAGAAGCTACGCAGACTAGCCGAGTTCTACACAAATTAGTTCTCAAATAATAATTTGCTCAAACTTCAATTACAACTACATAATTATATTGATGACCTGAGACAGGATGATAGCTTCAAAGGTCTAGACAATATTGTTGATCTCTCAGTTAAGCTTGTTGAAACAGAGAAGCACAAAGTGTATGATATGGTTTACGAACTTGTCAAATTGGTATTTGTCGGGGACCAATACTAGGATACCCAAAGAGAATGAGCTAATGACCATCAACGTTGATTTCGTCCGCGCGATCAAGAGCGCAACTACACCGCTTACCGGGTCCCGCCTCGTTCGGCCACCGAGGCGGTGGGCCCTGCCTCGTCTGACCCCCGAGGGTTGGCTCTGCCTCGGTGGGCGCTGCAGCCGCGGGCCCCGTCTCGTCCAACCCCCGAGGGTTGGCTCTACCTCGGTTGACTCCCGAGGGATGGCTCCGTCTCGCCCGATCCCCGAGGGTTGGCTCTGCCTCGCCCGACATCCAAGGGTTGGCTCCGCCTTGCTCGACGTCTGAGGGCTAGCTCCGCCTCGCCCGACGTCTGTGCGTGACTCCTTTATAACGACGCGCACAGATAAGGCAGGGCACTCAAGTCAACCGCAATACCGAGGATCGTACCCTGCACGCCTGCAGGAAAGTACCGTCATGCCATGCTAGAAGGGTGCATTGTGACCTTCCAGGCATGTCAGAGCCCAAATAGTGTTGTAGGCGCCGACATTTGGCTTACAGTGTTGTGGGCGCCGTGATTTGCCCTCGGGCATGGATCCTTACGGAGGCTCACGACAATCACTATGGTCCAGAAGGAAACTCGCATCATCCACAGTAAACGGACGTGCGGTTACTGTGCTGCCTGCTCCCTGTATGGCTGTTGATCAGCACCCTAGTCTGCCACGCCGCCCACCGGGGCGGGATATGACGTGACAACTCGCTGACAATGCCAGGACATGGCATCGTCAGCGGACAGACGCCCAGCGCGGCCCTGTCAGGGTCAGCGGACATGTGCCCGGCGTGGAGCTATCCCTGTCACCACCTGCCATGTCAGCGGGGCCCACACAGAAGAAAAGGAAGACCCGGTGTCCTTAAAGGACTTCCTTTGCCTCTGGTTTTCTTCTTTTCTCCCATCTATAATCCCTGCTCTCTCTTGGCCTATAAAAGAAAAAGCAGGGCACCCCACTAAGGGGATTGATTCATCACATCACGCATCACGCCGCATCATAGCAGAACAACTAGCGTCGAACCTCGAACACATAGCTAAGCAGCAATCAAGCTCTCGGCACCCAGACTTGGGACCTATCTCTCTCTCGCCCGTTTGTAACCCCTACTACGAACTTTTCAGTGCTAATAACACAAGCAATAGCCACGAACTGGACGTAGGGACATTCTGCCCGAACCAGTATAAACCTTGTGTCTTTTTAGTACACCATCATGGCCAGACGCGCAATAACACAAATTTACTCGTTGGTGTTTACTCGAAACACCGACAGTATTGCTTCTACGCGTGGCAATGGCAACTGTTGGAAGGGGCAATTGTTTTAGTGAAAACAAAGTTAAGGAATAAGATGGGGGATAGTCTTTTGGATGATTGTCTAGTCACTTTCTTTGAGTGAGATATTTTTTTTGAAGATGATATACACAAGGCATTCATGTCTCTTCAAAAGCGTCGAATAAAACAATCAGAAAAATAGTAATGTAAGTCTCTGGTACTCTTTTATACCTATATTTGAACTATTTATAATGTATTTAGTGGTTGATTTCAACTTAATCCTTGAATTTACTGAATCATGTTGCAGAATTTATAATTATTACCATATTGTTAAAATAGATTTCGTGAATTGTATATGAAAGTTTAGCGGCTAAATTTTAGCCATCGCGTCGCACGGTGATGTTTGACGACCTCACTCTCTTCTCTCTCCCCCCTCCTCTTTCTTCGCCTTCCCTTTTTCCAGGAAACGTCCTGACGACACGACCAGACAAGAACAGTCCCATCCGCGTGCATGGATGTCATGCCACCTCGCTCGTCCAAGTCTACTGTCCTACATACACGCGACCAGATGCACGCAGATGATACATCATGCTTTATTTTACACGGTATTCCCTCCGTTCAGGCAATAATGCAATTCTTTAACAGTATCATGGTTTAGTATCTTAAATTCGATCAATTATAGATAAAAAAATATCAATATTTATGATATCAAATAAATATTATTAGATTAATTACGAAATATATTTTCATAATAAATTATTTTGGAGCCATAAATATAATTTAGTTAAATATAAATCACTTTCGATGACACACAACCCGTATTTACATTCTTTTCTGGACGGGGGAGTGTATATATATATATATATATATATATATATATATATATATATATAGCCGACAACTGATGCCAAGCGCACGGTGTTTGTGGGATCGTTGGTCTGCTGTAGTACAGGGCGTGAAATAATTTGGACTTGGCCGTCCTCGCGCACTGTCCTTCGATAAAGCTAAATTTGACCCTACAGGCATGTACTCCACAAACGTTTAGAGTATTACTGGATATGTAGAGTAAAAAAAATGATGTTACGTCACTCTCCTATTATGCACACACAGCCCTATGTATATCTAAACTAGATATGCAGAGGGCACATGTCTTTTTTTTTGCAAAAGCATCAGGCACATGTCCTTTAGGTCAAATAAATAGTGTCCAACGTCCTTGGTGTACGCCGAACGATGATATTCATTTCGATACAAATCTGGTTTCGTATCCAAAGCATTAGCATGTCCGCATCACGCGATAATCATTCATTCGGACAACTTGAGGAACGATTGGCTTTTTAGCCGGTTTCAACGGATTGGCCAAGAAGAATCTAGAAATGCTTCTCGGGAAGGAGCACGTCTGTTGGCACACTTGGGGCTTTCTAGATCAGTAAGGACACCTTAAATGTCCACAAACGTCGGCGACAAACTTGCAGAATAGAAGATATAGGGGTTCGCCATTAATACAATAATAAGCTTAGGAGACACGGGTGTGCTAGATAGGTGTCCTAGATGGGACGTCTGCGAAATTACCAACCCAACCCATCAAAAACCTAACCGCATTCCTTAATTGCAGCGCTAGCTAGCTTTATCTCCTTCACACCGCCACCACCTCATCTCACAATCAGTCTCCCCACCCTACCGATCTTCTCCACAGCTCGATCTCTTGCACCCTCCCACGACCATTGCCACCCCCTCCACCACAGTATCTCTGCCACCACCGCCCCCCTCCGAGATGCTAGATCTAGCTGCCTCCCAAGCACCACTGCCTCTGCCGAAGTGCTCCCTATCGTGAGATCCAGAGAGATGGTCCTCGACCCTTCTCGTATCCCCTCAATCTTCTCCGTGATATATGCATGGCGGAGGAGGAGCAACGAGATCTGGCTGGTTGGGAGGAACTAGAAGCAGTGACCCAGCGAATTAGGCCTTGCATTGTCCCACCTCCACCAATGGTGCTTCCATCTCACCTCCACCTCCACTGATGCCTAGCCTTCGATCTGATCCGCTTGTTTTTGGTAGTTTGATTTGAAGGTGGAGGTGCTATTTGACTTGAAGGTGGCGCCATGGATGGCATGGACAAGGAAGATGTGGTGGTGCATTCTCGATGATGACATGGAGGTCAGCCAGAGTCACGCCAAGAGTAGCATTAGATCCAACCTCTTCTAAAGTGCGCGGTCATCAGGGATAACAATGGGATGGTGTGGTCATCAGGCATTCGCGACTTTGGCGAGCAGTGTGCAGCAGGTGGGTGGCACAAAAGAGGATGAGGCCATGGCGTTTGCAGTGTCAATCTGTAATTACTCTTCTGAGTAATAAAAAATCCTCTCTTTTTGCGAAAAATAGGGTGGGCTAAACATCCAATGCAATAAAAATCTCGTGCTTTGGCTAAACTACAAATAAATAGAATAAGTAAATTGATATTGTCTATTCATCCATATTGAACTAGACCCCTAAGGATTGCGTCACTGATTATATGAAAAGAAATCGAACATTATGACAGATACTAGTAGAAGCTTGTCCCAGTGGTTTGCTCGTGCGGTTTGGTTGCAGATGTGGCAGGTTTGATTCCTTCGTGCTCTACATTTTTTCAAAATTTGTACAGGTATCCCTCAGCAGTCATGCATAGGAGAAGAGAAATAGAACACTCTACGAGACACCAGGTGGCGCATGTCCCATTGGTTTGCTCGCTCTGTTTCGTTTCGGATTCAGAGGTGCCAGGTTCGAACATATTTTTTCAAGTTATTTACAGGTCTTCTCGCAGGACAGTCCCATAAACAGCAACGGATGCTTGTCCCAGTGGTTTGTGCGCTTCATTTCGTTATAATGAGGTGCCACATTCGAATCCTATGTTGCACATTTTTTCTATGTTTTTAATTACAGGCTTGCTCTCTGGCCAGACTGAATAAAAAATAACAAAAAACTCAGATTGGCCGCAAGGATCTCCTGTCCTAGTGGTTTGCGCGCTCCGTTTTGTTCGAGAGGCGCAAGGTTCGATTCCTGCGCGCCATATTTTTTCAAGTTTGTTATAGGTTTGCTCACGAGGGAGATTGAATAAGAGACATAGAACACTCTAGTAGACAAGAAGGGACGCTTCTCCCAGTGGTTTGTACGCTCTGTTTTTAGAGGCAGTTAGGATCGATCTCCATACGCTACATTTTTTTCCTGTGTTTTACCTGCAGTGCTAGGAGAGTCCATGCGCTACATTTTTTTTTTTCCATTTTTTACCTATTTTTTTACCTGAAGTGCTAGGAGAGCTGACATGGACTGCTAGGAGAGGTGACGTGTACTGAGAGAGCAGCTACATAGGATAACAAGATATTTAAAAAAAATTATAATAGTTATATTTTATGCTGATCAACTATTGTCATCAATCTATGTCACAGAGCTCACGAAGAGTATACTGTGACGATATTTATGACAGACACCACTTGGTCATAAATAGTTGTCATCCTGTGAACAATGTTTTCTTAAACGGTAAACGGTCTTTACACGGTCGCCCTTCGTTTAGCGTTTAGGTTGTTTACACGGTATTTAAACGAAGTTAAACGGTCTAAACAATTTTATACTTTTTTAAAAAAATGCATATAATTATATATGTGCATGTAAAAAATCTAGTATTCTAGCATTTATACATATTTATCCGAGTAAAAATCAATTATTTTGGTATGTATATATATTTATGCATGTGAAAAGAACCAAATATAGATATTTATGCATGTAACATATCAAGTATATACATTTAGAAATATAATAAACTTAAGTTTACAAATTTATTTATACAAAACTGAACTAGATTTACCTCGTGTTCGTCTAAACGGCTGTTTAAACAGTTGTTTAGCCCGTTTAATGATGTTTATCTCCGTTTCGTTTAGGCCGTTTTTTCCTATTTTTTTTACCGTTTAAACGGTTAACCGTTTAATTTTCGTTTACCCCCTAAACAAAACAGTTTACCACCGTTTACCGTTTACTGGCCGTTTAATCCGTTTAGGCGAACAGAGTTTATGACAAATAGCTACTTTGTCATCTGGTAGTCATCATAGAAGCCCATATTTCTTGTAGTGCTACCTCGAGGCCAAGGGCAACGTGGCGGTAAGGATGGCAACGGGGCGAGTTCCCGGTGGGTCCCCGTGTGTTTTGGACCCGACGGGGGTGGGAGCAGATTTCCAACTGCGGGTCACGGGTTCAGGAACCCAAATTTCGGTGGGCCTAGGGCCGAGTCAAGGTTTTAACCCACGGGTAACCCGCAGGGACCTGAACTTTCATAGCCCATCTAAACTTAGAAGGCCCAACCCACATCTAAGAGCAACCCTAAGTATATAATAAGCAGTCATAACACTATTCCCACCAGCCACCCCGCCCCATCCCAACCGCCAGCACAAGGAAGAAGAGGCACTATGCGAGAGCGACCGCGTCTGCGCCTTGCGTGGTCATGCCTCCACCTGGCACCGGCATCGCGCGGTCATGCCTCCTCCTGGCATCGGCGTCGTGCAGTCGCACCGTTGGGACATCTACCCCATGCGGCCACAGACTGGTAGCCCCGAACGCCCTAGCTGCCCCAATAGGCCAGTTCCTCCGCCCACTGCTCTGCCCTCTCACCCCATGGTTGTGCGTCCCTTGGCGGTCAGTGCTCAGCTATAGCTCGGTGTAGATGACACCCACCTCCGGTGAAGGGGTGATCGGAAAGAAGGCCCCGCGAATACTTCCTCGGCCTGCATAGTCCTGCATAGGCACAACAAGTCTTAAGTGACTAGTGCTAGTTGTCCTACGAATGCTGAATATTGTGCTCTTATGATATGTGATCTTTGCTGACGAAATTGGTTGTAAATTTGTTATACATTCCCACTGAAATAATATGCAACATATGCACCTATGCCGATGGAACTCGGGTTTCATGTCCCTATTGAGTTCGGGGCAGGTCCCGATTACCACCTAAATTGTGGTTCAGGGCCGATGCGGGTTTCCTCTCGAGTTTTGGGGGAGGGTCCATGGATGCTCAACCTAACCAGAACCCACCTCATTGCCATCCCTATGTGGCGGCCAAGGGCAGCACTGGCTTCAGCATTTGGTTGCAGCCGTAGAGGTGTGGTGGTGCTGGGTAGAGGATAGCCTTACAACCTCGGGGCCAAGGTGAAAGGTCCTAATGGCTAGAGGGGGGTGAATAGCATATTAAAAATTTCTGTAACAACACTTAGCAAACCGGTTAGACAATTATGAGGCGAAGCGAGTGTTGCGCTAGCCTACTAAAAATGCAAGCCACCTACCACAATTCTAGTCTATATAGTTTCTATCAACACAATAGCTATATCACTACACCAAGTTAGTGTGCTCTCAAAAGGCTAACAAAAGAGCCACACTAACCAAACTAACAAGCTCTCAAAACTAGCTAGACTAAAGAGCTTGACAACTAGTTTGCGGTAATGTAAAGAGAGTGAGAAAGATGGTTATACCACCGTGTCGAGGAAGGAGCCAATCAATCACAAGAATAAATACCAATGAAGACCAATCACCTCGGAATCAAATGATGATACAATAATTTTTTACCGAGGTTCACTTGCTTGCCGGCAAGCTAGTCCTCGTTGTGGCGATTCACTCACTTAGAGGTTCATGCGCTAATTTGCATCACACGCCAAACCCTCAATAGGGTGCCGCACAACCAACACATAGTGAGGATCACACAAGCCACGAGCAATTCACTAGAGTACCTTTTGGCTCTCCGCCAGGGAAAGGTCAAGAACCCCTCACAATCACCACGATCGGAGCCGGAGACAATCACCAATCTCCGCTCGATGATCCTCGCTGCTCCAAGCTATCTAGGTGGCTGTAACCACAAAGAGTAACAAGCGAATCCCGTAGCGAAACACGAACACCAAGTGCCTCTAGATGCAAACACTCAAGCAATGCACTTGGATTCTCTCCCAATCTCACAAAGATGATGAATCACTGATGGAGATGAGTGGGAGGGCTTTGGCTAAGCTCACAAGGTTGCTACGCCAATGCAAATGGCTAAGACGGGTGGGCTTGAGCCGGCCATGGGGCTTAAATAGAGAGCCCCCATGAATAGAGCCATTGGGCTCTTCACTGCACTGAACACGGGCCGACTGTACAGGCCGGTCAGATTGACCAGAAGCAGGACCCCAGCGTCCGATCGTGCGATGCACGCCATGTGTCCCCTCTCTTCAAATACTGAGCGCCTAATCCCAATGGTCAAGTGATGACCGGATGCGTTACTGCAAAGTGATCGGACGCTAGACCTCAGTGTCTGGTCATTTCCAATAAGCATCCAGAAGCGAGAAATCACGACCGGACACACCCAGCGTCCAGTCACTCAACGTCATCATACGTCACACTGACCGGACTCAGGCCATGAGTGTCCGATAAGTTTTTGCGCCAGCGTCCGGTCATGAGACCAAAACTGTGTGCCCTCTGGTGCCACTAACTAGACGCGCCGGTCCAACCGAGACCATCGTTCGGTCACTTATAGTGACCTCTGTCTTTTCTATATAGAGTGTCGGTGGCACTGTCGGACTGTCCGCACTCTACGGGCGGACACTCCGCCGGTGAAGTTCCTTACCCTTGCTGAAATGTGCCAACCACCAAGTGTATCACCTTGTGCACATGTGTTAGCATATTTTCACAATTGTTTTCAAGGGTGTTAGCACTCCACTAGATCCTAAATGCATATGCAATGAGTTAGAGCATCTAGTGGCACTTTTGTAACCGCATTTCGATACAAGTTTTGCCCCTCTTAATAGTACAACTATCGATCCTAAATGTGATCACACTCACTAAGTGTCTCGATCACCACAACAAAATAGCTCCTACCATTTATATCATTGCCTTGAGCCTTTTGTTTTTCTCTTTTTTATCTTTTCAAGTCTAAGCACTTGATCATCACCATGGCATCGCCATCATCATGTCATGATCTTCATTTGCTTCACCACTTGGAATGTGCTACCTATTTCATGATCACTTGATAAACTAGGTTAGCACTTAGGGTTTCATCAATTCATCAAAACCAAACTAGAGCTTTCAATCTCCCCCTTTTTGGTAATTGATGACAACCCTTACACAAAGATATGAATTGAAATTCAATTGAATCCATGTTGCTTGCCCAAGCATATTTACCATGTGTAAAAGGATATGGACAAGTTTTATGAACTCCATATTGTAGCAATTGCTCCCCCTACATATGTGCTAAGAGTTTGGATTGAAGCTTGCACATATGCTTGGATAGGAAATATAGGAGACAATGTCTACCAAATGATGCTAAGGTATAAAAGATAGACCTTTGAAGGGTGATACCAATCGGAGTGCACCATTATACCATCCTTAGCACCTAGTTAGCTTGATACCACTTGGAAACACTTGGAAATGAAATCACTAGATAAACTTATGCATGCTAGATTTTTATTTCATCATTCAAACCTACAACTAGCATACACCACACAAGCATGGATATTGAAATTTAAAACTTATGCCATGCAAGCAAACATATGAAATGCACATTCAAATGCACCATACAAGTTCATGAGCTTGCTCCCCCTACTTGTGTGCTCGCTCCCCCTACTTGTGTGCTCGAAATTTTAAATTGATCCCCTTCCTTTGTCATATCTCTCCCCCTATGTCAAATTTTCCCACTTTGTTGTCTTTTCACTATCTTTGTACACTATTTCTCCCCCTTTGTCATCAAAGTCCACAAAGGTTTAAAATGTAGATAGGTTGAGATTATCAATGTAAATCAATAGGGTGAGGATCATTTTCCCAAATTTGATCCAATCTAGATCATTTGCCAAAGATATTTAACTCGGTTTGATCCAAGGACAAGCTTCTTCACACCTCCAAATAAGGGTTATCTTATACCATGTTGAGTTAAACACTTATAGCTCATTTTTTAGATCAAACACTAGGTTTACAAGCCCACAAACATGTCATATGCTACCACTAGATCAAAATAAGCATAGAAGCAATAGTGGTACCATACAATCATCAAATTTATTTGATTTTCATGAATGAGCCTATTAAATGTGAAAGATGTCTAGATGCACTAAACATGTCCTTAGCAAGTATGTATGCCATGCCAATCAACTTTTACCTTGGATTGCTCGAAGGAGAGGCATGTCGTATAAGTGGGGGGGGTGCATCAACACATATTTGAGAAATCCAATATGTTCAACTCATTCCTTAGCTTGCAAAACCTTTTCTCATCCAATGGCTTGATGAATATATTGGCAAGTTGATCTTCGGTGCCTACACTCTCAATGCAAATGTCCCCTTTTTGTTGGTGATCTCTTATGAAATGGTGGCGGACATCAATGTGCTTTATTCTTGCATGTTGAACCAGATTGTTGGTCAACTTGATTGCACTCTCATTGTCACATAGCAATGGCACTTTCTTGAACTTGATTCCAAAGTCACTCAAAGTGGCCTTCATCCAAAGTATTTGTGCACAACAACTACCGGTGGATATGTATTCGGCTTCAGCGGTTGATAATGCAACACTATTTTGCTTCTTTGATAACCATGAAACAAGTGATCTTCCCAACAATTGACATGTGCCCGAGGTGCTCTTTCTTTCAACCTTGCATCCCGCATAATCCGAGTCAGAGTAAACAACTGGCTCAAACTTTGCTCCTTTGGGATACCACAAACCAACATTTTGTGTATGCTTCAAGTACCTCAATATTCTCTTTGTAGCCTTCAAATGACTTTCTCTTGGTGAGGCTTGAAATCTTGCACACATGCATACACTAAACATGACATCCAGCCTTGATGTGGTCACATAGAGTAGGCTTCCAATTATAGACCGATACAATTTTTGATCCACCATATTACCACTTGCATCACTATCCAAGTTGTCATTTGTTCCCATTGGTGTACTAATGGCTTTACTATCACTCATGCCAAACTTCTTGATCATGTCCTTGATATACTTGCCTTGGCTTACAAATGTACTATTCTTCAATTGCTTGATTTGAAGACCAAGGAAGTAGCTTAACTCTCTAATCATAGACATCTCAAACTCATTAGCCATCATCTTTCCAAATTCTTCACAAAAGTCTTGATTGGTTGATCCAAATATGATGTCATCAACATAGATTTGCAACACAAATAAATCTTTTCCAATCTTCTTGATGAAAAGAGTGGTGTCAACCTTGCCCATCATGAACCCTTTAGAGAGTAGGAAGTCCCTCAATCTCTCATACCATGCTCTAGGTGCTTGCTTCAAGCCATACAATGCCTTCCTCAACTTGTACACATGGTTGGGCTTCTTATCATCTTCAAAACTGGGAGGTTGCTCAACATATACTTCTTCATTGATGTAACCATTGAGAATTGCACTCTTGACATCTATTTGATAGAGTTTGATGTTGTGGGCACAAGCATAGGCTAGCAAGATTCTAATTGCTTCCAATATAGCAATCAGGGCATATGTTTCTCCAAAGTCAAGACCTTCAACTTGTGTATAGCCTTGTGTTACTAATCTTGCTTTGTTCCTTACCACTATTCCATCTTGATCTTGCTTGTTTCTAAAGACCCATTTGGTTCCAATCACATTGTGTCCCTTTAGTCTCTCTACCAATTCTCATACTGGATTTCTTGTGAAGTTATTCAATTCTTCGTGCATAGCATTCACCCAATCAACATCCTTCAATGTTTTATTTATTTTCTTTGGTTCAATGGATGACACAAATGAGAAATGGTCACAAAATGAAGCCAATCTTGATCTTGTTTGTACACCTCTAGAAATATCACCAATGATAGTGTCCAATGGATGATCCCTTACAATATTGGTTGGTTGGAGCATTGGAACTTGATTGCTTGCACTTGCTTGATCATTAGGTTGAGATGATGTGCTAGCCACTTGATCTTGTTCATTATCATGAGAGCCACTTGTGCTAGCTTAATTTGTATCATATTGCACATTTGAGTTAGAGAGCACTTGTACTTGATCATCTTCATCATCATTCACTTGCCTAGGCCTCAATTCACCAATATCCATGTTCTTCATGGCATTTGAAAGTTGAATGCCTCTAACATCTTCCAAATTCTCATTCTCTACTTGTGAACCCATGGTTTCATCAAATTCAACATCATGAACTTCCTCAAGAGTATCACTATCCAAATTCCAAACTCTATATGCTTTGCTTGTAGTGGAGTAGCCAAGTAGGAATCATTCATCACATTTCTTGTCAAACTTGCCCAATCTAGTGCCTTTATTCAAGATATAGCATTTGCAACCAAAGACCCAAAAATATGCAATGTTGGGCTTTCTACCATTTAAGAGTTCATATGGTGTCTTCTCTTTCAATGGGTGACAATAGAGGCGGTTGCTACAATAGTAAGCCGTGTTGATAGCTTCGGCCCAAAAAGATTGACTCATATTGTACTCACTAAGCATAGACCTTGCCATATCAATGAGTGTTCTATTTTTTCTCTCAACAAGGATATCTGATTGTGGAGTATACTTGGCCAAGAATTGATGTCTAATTCCAAATTCATCACACAACTCATCAATTCTAGTGTTCTTGAACTCACTACCATTGTCACTTCTAACTCTCTTGATGGTTGTTTCAAACTCATTGTGAATGCCCTTGACAAATGATTTGAATGTTGCAAACATATCACTTTTGTCCACTAGAAAGAATATCCAAGTGTATCTAGTATAATCATCCACTATCACAAAGCCATATTTGTTGCCACCAATGCTAGTGTATTGAGTTGGCCCAAACAAATCCATGTGCAATAACTCAAATGCTTTACTAGTGCTCATCATGCTTTTCTTAGGATGGGTGTCTCCAACTTGTTTTCTGTCTTGACAAGAGCTACAAAGCTTATCCTTCTCAAACACAACATCTTTCAAGCCTCTGACCAAGTCATGCTTAACCAATTTATTCAATTGTTTCATTCCAACGTGACCAAGCCTTCTATGCCATAACCAACCCATGCTAGACTTAGTGAACAAACATGTAGATAATTGAGCTTCACTAGTATTTAAATATCAACCAAGTATAGATTCTCATATCTAAAACCTTTAAAGATCAAATTAGAGCCATCTACACTTATGATCTCTACATCATCTACCCCAAATATGCATTTGAATCCAAGATCACATAATTGAACCACGGATAGCAAATTGAAGTTCAAGCTCTCTACTAGCAACACATTGGATATGCTCATATCATTGGATATTGCAATCTTACCAAGCCCTTTGACCTTGCCTTTGTCATTGTCACCAAATGTGATACTATCATAACCATCATTGACATTGGTGTTGATTGAGTTGAACATTCTTGCATCACCGGTCATGTGTTGAGTGCACCCACTATCAAGAACCCAATGTCTTCCTCTGGCTTTATAATTTACCTACAAAATAAGATCAATTCTTTTTAGGTACCCAAACTTGCTTGGATCCTTGAAGGTTAGTCACTAAGCTCTTTGGTACCCAAATGGCTTTCTTCTTTGAGCTCATCCATGGTTTACCAATAAACTTAGCCTTTATACCATTTGCACCCTTTGTAAGTACATAGAAAGAATCAAGCTTAATGGAGGATACATTAGCATTTTTGCTCTTGTTGTTGCATTCATGCTCTTTATGACCCACTTGCTTGCAACTAGTGCAAAACCGACCATTGTTCTTCACAAGACTAGTCTTGTGAGGAGCAAAGGCCGCCTTGCCTTTCTTGGGGATATAGCCCAATCCCTCTTTATAGAGAGAAGCTCTTTGGCTACCCAAGCACATAAGCTCTTTGGCTACCCAAGCACATAAGCCTTAGCCAAGGTGTGAGTGAGCTTATTGACCTCCTTCTTGAGGTTTTCATTCTCAACCATTAGTGAGATATCACAAGTGAGACCATCACTACTAGATGAGGTGGAAATAGAAGTACTACAAGAAGGGTTAGCGGGAGCAACAATGATAGGCATAGATAATGATTCTTTAATTATATCACAAGTTAAGCCTACATTGCAAGTTTCAACATGCTTCTTTTTATTTTGCTCATCAAGCAAAGAGGAATGAGCCTTTTCAAGCTTTTTGTGAGCCTTGCCAAGCTTCTCATGGGCTTCCTCTAGCCTCTCATGAGATACATTGAGATCATCAAAGGCTTGCTTAAGGGCTTTTAGTTCCTTACGCAAGCTTTTGCATTCCCTTCTCTTGATGTCAAAGTGCTCTTTAGCATCTTCTAGCATATCAAATAGTTCATCCTTAGTAGGTTCATCATCATCACTATCACTTTCATTTTCATTTTCATTATCGTGTTCCTCATCACTTCCATCATCACAAATTTGTACCTTAGTGGCCTTAGCCATGAAGCATTATAGAGTGTCGAAGAGAAAGGCTTCTCATTGATTGCAATGTTTGCAAGTGCCTTCTTCTTGGTGGTCTTGTCATCATCACTATCATCATCATCACTTGAGGAAGCATCACTATCCCAAGTGACTACATATGAACCACCCTTCTTCTTCTTGAAGGTCATATTGTACTTCTCTTTCTTTTCCTTCTTGTCATTCTTGTTCTTCTTATTGTCATCATCATTGTCGCTATTGTATGGACATTGAGCAACAAGATGATCTTTGCTTCCACATTTGAAGCACCTTCTTGAATCTTCCTTGTTCTTGGATGAAGATTTCTTTCTTCTAGCACGGTACCCTTTCCTCATCATGAACTTACCAAATTTCTTGACAAAGAGAGTCATCTTCTCATCATCATCATCATCCCATGAACCATCATCTTCACTTGATGTATCTAGCTTTGCCTTGCCCTTGGATGATGTGGCCTTGAATGCCACGCTCTTCTTTTTCCCATCCTTCTTTCCATCTTTCTTCTCCTTCTTTTCTTCCTTCTCATCATCTCTATATGTATCATTGGTCATTATATCTCCCAATACTTGGTTTGGTGTCATGGTGTCCAAACCACTCCTCACTAGAACAGTGACCAATGTGCCAAATCTTGAAGGCAAGCATCTCAAGAACTTGTGGGAGAAGTCCTTGTCCTTCACCTCTTCTCCAAGTGCTTTAAGAACATTGACAAGCACTTGAAGCCTATGAAACATCTCCGACACACTCTCATCCTCCTTCATCTTGAAGCTTGCAAACTTCTCTTTGAGAATGTATGCCTTTGCACCCTTCACGGCTTGAGTGCCCTCAAATGATTTCTCCAATTTCTTCCATGCCTCATGAGCTCTCTCAATGTTCTTGATTTGCTCAAATGTTCTCTCATCCAAAGCATCATGGATGGCACTAAGAGCAATGTCATTATTTTGGAGTAGTATTTCTTTGACGGTGGTGGGAGCCTCTTCATCTTCAATCTCAATTTTTGTCTCTACCACCTTTCAAACCTTCCTATTGATTGACTTGATATAAGTTGTCATCTTAGCTTTCCAATAGGGATAATTTGAGCCATCAAATTAGGGTGGCTTCTTGGTGTTGTTGATTTGAGCCATTTTTACAACGAAGGTTGTTAAGCCTCAAATCACGGTGACCTCGGCTCCGATACCACTTGAAAGGTCCTAATGGCTAGAGGGGGGATGAATAGCCTATTAAAAATTTCTACAACAAAACTTAGCAAACCGGTTAGACAATTATGAGGCGAAGCGAGGGTTGTGCTAGCCTACTAAAAATGCAAGCCACCTACCACAATTCTAGTTTATATAGTTTCTACCAAGTTAGTGTGCTCTCAAAAGGCTAACTAAAGAGCCACACTAACCAAACTAACAAGCTCTCACAACTAGCTGCACTAAAGAGCTTGACAACTAGTTTGTGGTAATGTAAAGAGAGTGAGCAAGATGGTTATACCACCATGTCGAGGAAGGAGCCAATCAATCACAAGAATGAATACCAATGAAGCCAATCACCTCGGAGTCAAATGATGACACAATGATTTTTTACCGAGGTTCACTTGCTTGCCGGCAAGCTAGTCCTCGTTGTGGCGATTCACTCACTTGTAGGTTCACGCGCTAATTGGCATCACACACCAAACCCTCAATAGGGTGCCACACAACCAACACAAAGTGAGGATTACACAAGCCACGAGCAATTCACTAGAGTACCTTTTGGCTCTCCACCGGGGAAAGGTCAAGAACCCCTCACAATCACCACGATCAGAGCCGGAGACAATCACCAACCTCCGCTCAACGATCCTCGCTGCTCCAAGCCATCTAGGTGGTGGCAACCACCAAGAGTAACAAGCGAATCCCACAGCAAAACACGAACACCAAGTGCCTCTAGATGAAAACACTCAAGCAATGCACTTGGATTCTCTCCCAATCTCACAAAGATGATAAATCACTGATGGAGATGAGTGGGAGGGCTTTGGCTAAGCTCACAAGGTTGCTATGTCAATGCAACTGGCCAAGAGGGTGGGTTTGAGCCAGCCATGGGGCTTAAATAGAGAGCCCCCATGAATAGAGCCGTTGGGCTCCTCACTGCACTGAACACAAGCCGACCGGACGCGCCGGTTAGATTGACCGGACGCATGACCCCAGCGTTTGGTCGTGCGATGCATGCCATGTGTCCCCTCTCTTAAAATACTGAGCGTCCGATCCCAACGGTCAAGTGATGACTGGACACGCTGCTGCAAAGTGATCGAACGCTGGACCTCAGCGTCCGGTCGTTTCTAGTAAGCATCCAGAAGCGAGAAATCACGATCGGACGTATCCGGTCATGCTCGACCGGACACACCCAGCGTCCGGTCACTCAACGTCATCATACGTCAGACTGACCGACTCAGGCCATGAGCGTCCGGTCAGTTTTCTCGCTAGCGTCCAGTCATGAGACCGAAACTGTGCGCCCTCTGCTACCACTGATCGGACGCCCCGGTCCAAGTGAGACTAGCGTCCGGTCACTTATAGTGACCTTTGTCTTTTCTATATAGAGCACTGGTGGCACTATCGAACTGTCTGCACTCTATGGGCAGACACTCCGCCGGTGAAGTTCCTTACCCTTGCTCAAATGTGCCAACCACCAAGTGTATCACCTTGTGCACATGTGTTAACATATTTTCACAAATGTTTTCAAGGGTGTTAGCACTCCACTAGATCCTAAATGCATATGCAATGAGTTAGAGCATCTAGTGGCACTTTGATAACCGCATTTCGATACAAGTTTCACCCCTCATAATAGTATGACTATCGATCCTAAATGTGATCACACTCACTAAGTGTCTCGATCACCACAACAAAATAGCTCCTATGATTTATACCTTTGCCTTGAGCCTTTTGTTTTTCTCTTTTTTATCTTTTCAAGTCCAAGCACTTGATCATCACCATGGCATCACCATCATCATGTCATGATCTTCATTTGCTTCACCACTTGGAATGCGCTACCTATTTCATGATCACTTGATAATCTAGGTTAGCACTTAGGGTTTCATCAATTCACCAAAACCAAACTAGAGCTTTCACAAGGGCAACTCTAGATCTGACCTCTGGTTGGGGGCATCGAGGAGCGATGGTACGGTGGCAAAAGCAGAAGTAGAAGCTCATGGCAACTAAGGGCAACATAGGATCGGTGGTGATTGGGGGCATTGAGGAGCAACGGTGGCGGAAGTTGTTTTTATTATTTTATTACTATAGGCGGGCATCACAAGTCGCTCGCCTCTCGAAACATCATTTTTACAGACATGCACTAGGATTGCCTCTGTTCACAATGTTTAGTTGTGACCATTTTGTAGAGGCGGGCAGACTACCCGCCTCTAAAAAGCATTTCTTACCGACTCAAAAAAGCCAAAACATAGTAGTGTGGAAGAGTAAGGCATAGAGAAAATAGAATAATGGTTAAAAAGTATCTATATTGTAGGAAAGGTCGATTCAATGCCCTAGATTGGCTATAGTCCTTTATATTTATAGGGTAGGGAACTGGGGATGGCCTTAATTATGGGCGGTTCGGAGTCAAAGTTCCTACAAAATCAGTGCAAAACACAATTCCTGCTCGGTCTAGGCTGTCGAAACTAGCTTAACCAGTTTCCTCAAGGTGAATCTTACTGAAAGCATAATTTCCTCATTCAAAGTCTAATTTTGGCATTTTGGCATTCTATATGCATTTCAATGGTATAGATGAATGGAACATAATGGTCAAGCCCAATTTGCATTTTAAGAAATTTCCAAAACTACCTTAGCTAGCTTAGGGAACTAGCAAAGTCAGTTTTTCCAAAATCAGCCTAAGTTGACCAATTTTGAGTGCAAACATATGCCCTCCTATTTTTAGTAATCTTGAGTATTAAAAAAAATCTTTTTGACCATGAAATTTTAAGGGTGATGTTTAACAACAATGCATAAGGGTGATAATCATGTTATCGGTCATAACACTTGATCAAACTCAAATAGATGTAGAAGCAACATGTTTTGGTTTCTATACCTTCTTTATAGATACAACCAAAAGCAATTTGTTTTGGTTTCTATACCTTCTTTATAGATATGCCTTTTGCTTATGCTTTGTTAAAATAATCTCTACTTGTTGCTCCATTGATCTATCTTTGTGAATTCATTGTAGTGTCCTCTTTTATTGGCTGAGATAAGAATGAGGGACACCTCTTTTATTAGTACTTCCTTCTCACTTTGTTTATCACGAGGAGATGTGTTTGTTACAGGATTATTGTTGACAACAATCGATTTTCTAATGAATTATAGTCTCATTATGCAACAGGATAATAAATGATAAATGATTGTTAACAACAATCGACTATTGTTGATGAAGAAGCACTCACACGGCAGAGAGAAGTCATTGGCGCGGTTGGAGCCCTACTCTGGCCCTACCCCTGAGATGATCTCTAGGAAGTTCCACAGTGAGGGGACATTTGTCCCCACTGTGCCTGAGAGGATGACGCAGTGGGGTGCCTCTTGGCTGGTGAGCTGCTCCAGCTCAAGCTGGAATGACACCACAACATTCTGGATCTCGTATGAGAGCTTTCGGGGGACATATCAGAAGCGGTGAGGCAGCGGCAGCACCTCTCCAGCAGTGATCTAGTGATGGATATTTTCTAGCATGTAGAACATGTTGCGGCACTCCAACACGGTGGGGTTTGGGACCAAACCGAGTCGAATTTGTCGAGCGAGGACCTCGTGGTCTGCTCCTAGGAGGCCCAACAGAGGATATGATGCTAGGGACTCATTGACTCCTAGCGTGATCTCCTTGAGGGGGTGAAGTTCACCACTATAGTCAACAACGTAGGCAAGGCTCCCAAAGTTGAGGTCTTGGCCGGGGGGCAAAGGCGCTGGCTGTAATGATGACCTCACTGGAGAAGTCTACGCCGGTTTCTTTAGGGTGACATTGCCCACTCTAGCAAAGAGGTAGGCGGCTCCGGCTACCATAGATCCATGATCACACATGACATGCTCCCCTACCTAGCACACTAGTTGTCATGGGTTTGTAACTATGACGAACATCATGGTTGTTCGTCAAAAGTTGATGTGTGGGTCTCTAGTGGCTCAAGCACTCAAAAACAGAAGAGGGACACAACGATCTATCCTGGTTCGAGCTTCTAAGCCCTAAATCCAGTTGTGTGTTGTTCTTCATACTGAGGAATACCCAAATCGGAGATTACAACGGTGGAGATTGAGAGTTTGGTAGAGGATCGCTTGGTGCTATCCTAGTGCTCATCGGTGTTCTTCCTTAGCGAGTAAGAAACCGACCTTCACTAGCTAAGGTTCTCTAGTTTGTCGCATGGGAATCGTTCCCCCTTCTATAGGGGTCGACCCTCCCCTTATATTCCAAGTAGGGCTCGAGTACAAGTCAGTTTGGGTTCTAGTCTAAGATCTATGTACACTGGGTGTGGGAGACCTCTTCCACATTGGAGATGGACCTTGCCTTGTCGCGTAGGGGAGTCGACAGAACTCCAACCGCCTCCTAACACCGCTATTCCTATTTTGGCTCTTGACCATCAGGAGATATCTGCTATAGAGCGGCCTCCCCTGGGTGAACCTTCTCGAGGCTTCCATGGCTGTGAAGGAGCCACCACCTAGAGGGGATCATGAGGGGGACTCTAGAGTTAGTGAAGTATCTTATCATGTTGTGTCATGCCAGTTGCGTGACCATGCTGAGGGAGTGGCCAACAGGGCCTCCCATCCATTTAGTGGGCAGATGGCACGACATCTCCATACCTACCAAGCATCGAATGCCTGGCAGGTTGCTTGTGGCTCAGGACATTGGTTTGTCGATACTAGACCACTTTCCTAGGTGTGTGCTGGGTTGGAGTCCAGCTCGGGTTGCCACCATTTAGTAGTCTGGTGCCTGGCGAGTCCCAAGCTCCGAGCAGTAGCCACGGGCATGCTCAGGCTCTCCCTGACTCTTTCCAGAGGGTGTGTGCTAGCGTACCCAATGGGTATAGCCCCCGAGCCTGTGAGCGATCTTATGAGATCGGTCGGGGTGTCTATCGGTGTCGCAGGGTCAGAAACATGGCAAGCATAGTTGTTCGAGTCGGTGTCAAAGTATGGGTCTATGGTGGCTCGGGTGGACTCAAGAACACAAGAATCACACAGAGAAGATGCAACAGTTTATCCTAGTTCAGGCCAATTTAGTCCCTACGTCTAGCAGCTGATGATTCTTATACTCAAGTGCACCCAAAATCAGGGGGTTATAGCATAGTGTAAAGAGAGAGATTTGGTAGGGGGTTAGCTCGGTGCTAATCCTAAGGTTGCCTCACCACCAGTGGAGCCTTCCCCCTCATCGTAGAGGAGGAAGATGACGGGATGTGATGGAGGAGCTCTCATTGCCCCTCTCTAGGTTGCCTTGCTCCTGGTGCGGAGCGGAGGCGAATGGAATGGAATGGAGTGTCTGGTGATCAATTTGGGATCCTCCCCCTCCTAGGTCTGACCTTATCCCTTATATAACGAGATAAGTTGGGTACATGGTGGTTTGGGTGAACTAGTCTATGGTCTACGTGCATCGGAGTCCTGGAGGGTCTTACAGTGGTGTAGCATGGACCGTGGTGATGCCGTGGAGCCGAAGAAGACTTGGGCATTGTTCGGCTACTCTGTTCTGACACTTTGCATGTCAGGCTATCTCGGCTTGGACCGGCCTCCCCGGGTGGTCCTTTGGGAGGTGAAGGAGGTCCGCTCCAGGGGTTGACGTGTGGGCCTAGAAGCCCCCGAGCCCCTGGAGGCCGAGGGAAAGCTTTGTCTTCTTGTGTCATGCCCCAGACGTGACCCTGTTCGAGGAGCAGTTGGTAGGGCCGCACCTCAAGAGCGGCACCAGGGAGTCCCTGAGCATTGGTGGCTTAGGGCTTGTCTTCTTGCGCTCGGGCCTTGGCTGGCATCGTTAGCCAGGCAGGAGCCAAGGGCCAGACTTGGACGTGCCTTAGATTGGGAGCCTAGGATTCGAGCGAGCCCCCGAGCCCCAGGTGGAGGTCATGGCCAAGTTAGGCTTGGTCGGGTCTCTTTGCTAGAGGGTGCACGTGAGCATGCTCGATGGGCATAGCCCTTGAGCCCTCGGGCGATCCTGAAGGGGTCGGTCGAGGGATCTTCTTCGATTGGGAACCATTTGACACAAGGCTTAACATATCCATATGTTAGGATCTCATCAGGAGCCCCTAAGCCCTTTGTGGCCTCACTTGTCGTGATGGTGACGAAGGGCTAAATTCAATCTTATGGTGACCGAACCCTCCTTGGTGGGGACCTCTTCCGCTGATAAGGGTGCTGCGCCCTTCTTGGGGCCTTCTTCTCCCATGTGATAGGTGTTGCTCAGCTGTCGGGGCCGAGTGATGATGATGGTGATCTCTTCATGAGTCTATGTCGCATGGGTATTTGACTCGAGCAAGGGCTCGTTGAACCCATCTGGGAGCCACCGACCTTAGGCCCTGGGGCGCCCTCCTTTCTGATCGGAGCCTACCGTGGGTCGGGTGATCAAGAGCGTTGGGCTCTGGGTTGGGGCCATCTGATCATCCGAAGTGCCATGCCCTTCTGAGGGCTGCGGTAACAGGCCTCGATCCTCTCGAGCCAGCCTTCTGGGGCTGACCTCCTGCGACCATAGATCGGGGAATGGGGAGCGCACCGAGACTTGGACAGGGGCCCTTGTTGGGCACACTACTCAGCGGCTCCTGACCGAACTCTGGGGAGTTGGTTGGTTTTAGGGACACGCCACCTAAGGGCCCTTCGATCAGGGGGTCGGGCTGCTCCATCTAGGGAGCCGGCGCAGTCCCCGAGGCCACTAGGGCCTTGAAGTCTTCATAGGCTCAGACAAGCCTTCAGCTCGGGGCTGATGTTCCCTCGGTGGGTTGGGCTACCACGACAATAGCCTCGGTGGACAAGATTGTCGTGCCTATGCTACTAGCGGGTAAGTCTGTGAGAACCCTAAGTTTATGGTCGTTTCGTGCCTTGTTCATGTCCCCTAAGGGAGAGATTCTTGACTTCTCAACCGAGCAACTCGTATACTTCTCGAGCCCGTCTATCGGTGCTTGGGGGCTCACTACCTCTCGCGTTGGGTCACCATGAGCATCTCGAGGTTGATACTTGGACATCACTTGTTCAAACGGTTAGGACACTTCTGGGCGTCCTGGCTATAGCCGCGTGGGCTCATCTCCCGTGCATCCCTCGCACTTCGGTATCCTTCGCACGGTGACCTTGAAGCTCAGGGGAGCCGGACTTGAACCTCGACGACGCCCCCTTCTGGGGGGACGTCGCTTTCACCCCACTAAGGGGTGGGCTCATGTTAGGGGGTTAGAGGTACGATTAACAAAAAATGGGAAGGAACGAGCTATGGATAGAAATGACATAGTTGGTTGATGTTCCACCCATTGTTGTACTCATGTCATACCATGGTGCTGATCTTGTAGGTGCCCGGCCAAATCACCTATGAGATGCGAAAGGGTCCTTCCCAGGGAGGAGATAGCTTGTGGCCCTTCTTCGACGGGGCAGCTCTCTGAAGGACAAGATCACCTACAACAATGGAATGCTCGCGTACCCATCTGGCATGATAGCGACAAAGCCCCTGCTGGTAGATAGCATATCACACCACAGCGGTGTTCCACACCTCATTGAGCATGTTGACATCTGCTTGGCATTGTTCCTTGGCCCGTTGCTCATCATAGAAGTGGACACGCGGTGCGTCGAAGTCGAGGTTGGAGGGGATGACCGCCTTAGCCCCATAGATGAGGAACAAGGGGGCGTACCCCGTTGAGCGGTTCACGCTCATCCACAGGCTCCAGAGCAAGGAAGGGAGTTCATCCACCCATTGTCTAGCATGAATCTTGAGATCGTTGTAGATATGGGTTTTGATCCCCTGTAGCATCAGTGCGTTGGTGTGCTCAACTTGGCCGTTGGACTCAGGGTGGTAGACCGTGGCCCAGTCCACCCAGATTCGCCAAGTGTCACTAAAGTCTAGGAACTTGCGACCTATGAACTGGGTGCCATTATCAGTAATAATGCGATTGGGAACTCTAAACCTGTGGATGATGTCTTGGATGAATTCGGCCATCCACTCGGACTTGCAGTTGACAATGGGTCGGACCTCGATCCACTTCGTGAACTTGTCGATGGTGACTAGGAGGTGATCGAAGCCCGAGAGCCTTCTTGAACTCCCCAACCATGTCGAGGCACCAGACCACGAACGGCCAAGTGATGGGGATCGTCTGGAGCGCCTAGGCCAGTAGGTCACTCTACTTGGCATAGTAGTAGCATCCCTTGCATGTCTTGACAAGGTCTCGAGCGTCGGCGAGGGCAGACAGCCAGTAGAAGCTGCATCGGAAGGCTTTCCCCATGAGGGCGCGTGGTGTTCGCAGATGCCGCCATGGATATCGAGGATCAGCTTCCTCCCATCCTCTGGGGCGACGCACTGCATGAGCACTTCAGAGACGCTCTAGCAATAGAGTGGCCCACGGAGGACTCAGTAGCTCTTAGCATGCCAGACTAGCCTATGGGCATCAGCAACGTCTGCGTGAGGGATCCCCCGCTCGAGGAAGTCAAGGAAGGGTGCCCGCTAGTCTTCCGATGGCTTAGATGACCGGGCGAAGGCCTCGCTCTGCATGCTCCCAATATCTTGGTGGGTTGACTCTGGACTTGAAGGAGGGATGCCCCATCACTCTAGGGTGTCAGCCATCCGCCCTGGGGTCGCATTGGTGGCCTCAGTAGGCCGGTCGTCGGTGGCTCCATCACGAGCGGCTGGCTCTTATCTCCTGTGCTTCACGGGATGCGCTGGCAGGTCAGGGAGGGCACCAGCCAATGGCTCAGTATCCCGCCAGCTACGCGTGGTGACCGTGAGCATGCACTCTCAGGGGGCGATGCCTCTTTGGTGACGTAGGTCGAGGTAGAAGCGGTGCCAGCGGGGCCTGGCGTCTTGTCCCCCTCAGGGCAGATTGAGGGGGCGTCGAAGACATTGAGGAAGACTCCATGTAGTGGGGGCCTGCAAGAGGATGCCAACCTTGCCAGGAAGTCAACTTCCTTGTTGTCCCATCGGAGAACATGATGGAGCTCGATGCTGTCGAACTTGTCCTCCAGCTTCCAGACCTCCGCGCAGTAGGCCTCCATCCTCACATCATGGCAAGTAGACTCATTCATGACCTGGTTGATAACCAGTTCAGAGTCTCCCCATATGAAGAGATGCCAAGCACCGAGCTCCATGGCTGCTCGGATGTTGTGGAGGAGCGCCTCGTACTCTACAACATTGTTAGTGTCCCAGAAATGAAGCCCAATGGCGTACCTTTGTTTGTTGCGGCTAGGGGATATGACAAGGACCCCCACGCATGCCCCTCAATGGTGAGGGAGCCATCAAAGTACATGGTCCAGTGCTCTGCCTTGACGAGGGCGGTGAAGGCCTGTTCCTCAGTCCATTCTACAGCGAAGTCAGCGAGGACTTGGGATTTAATCATGGTGCGGGGGGCATAGGTGATGTCGAGGCCCATGAGCTTGAGCCCCCACTTGGTGATGCAGCTGATGGACTCCCGGTTATTGGTTAGGTCCCCTAAGCCACTGGAGGACATGACCACCATGGGGTGGCCATCGAAGTAGTGCCAAAGCTTGTGCTTGGCGATGAGCATGGCGTAGAGGAGCTTTTGGACTCTCGGGTAATGGGCCTTTGAGTCGGAGAGGACCTCGCTGACGAAGTACACCATCCATTGGACCTTGAGGATGTGGCCCTCCTCCTCATGTTCCACCACTAGAGCCACGCTGATGGTGTGCAAGGTGGTGGCAGTGTAGAGAAGTAGAGTCTCCCCCGTGGAGGGGGAGGTTAGGATCGGCGGTGTGGTCAAGAAGTCCTTCAGCCTTGTGAGAGCTTCCTAAGCTTCCTGCGTCCACTCAAAACGCTCAGATTTCTTTAGGAGCTTGTATAGTGGCATACCTTATTCCCCAAGGTGGGAGATGAAGTGGCTAAGTGCTACCAGGCACCCGGTGAGCCTTTGGGCCCCCATCAGGTTCTTAATAGGCTCCCTGTCCATGATGCTGTGCTCGGAGATGATGAAGCCCAGGAGCTTCCCGACCGGGACTCCAAATACGCACTTCTTCGGGTTGAGCTTGATGTGGTTGGCGCAAAGGTTGGAGAAGGTTTCCTCTAGATCACCGATCAGTTGTGTAGCTGCTCAAGACTTGATGATGATGTCGTCGACATAGACTTCTAGGTTGCTGTCGATTTGCTTTTTGAAACACTTCTGCATGCACCGCTGGAAGGTAGCCCCAGTGATTCAGAGGCCGAATAGCATGGAACTATAGTAGAAAGCACTGAAGGGGGTGATGAAGGATGTGGCCAGCTAATTGGAAGGATCCATTGCAATCTGGTGGTACTCGAAGTACGCGTCTAGAAAGTAGAGAGCCTCACAGCCGATGGTGGAGTCGATGACCTGGTCAATCCAATGTAGGGGGAATGGATCTTTTCAGGCAGGCCTTGTTGAGGCCGGTGTAGTCGACGCACATTCTCCATTTATCGTTCTTCTTCTTGACCAGGATGGGGTTGGCCAGCCAGTCGGGGTGCTGGACCTCCCTGATGAAGCCAGCGTCTAGAAGCCTAGCGAGCTCCTCACCAATTGCCCTACGCATTTCTTCATCAAAGCGGTGGAGGCGCTGCTACACCAGCTTGGTGTTAGCTTTGATGTTGAGGCAGTGTTCAGCGATCTCACGAGGGATACTAGGCATGTAGGAGGGCCTCCATGCGAAGATGTTGACGTTGTCACATAGGAACTCTATGAGGTCTGCTTCCATGTCCGGAGACATGCTAGCGCTGATACAGAGCTGCTTGTCGGGGTCTTGAGGATAGATCTAGACCATCTTGGTGTCATTGGCTGGGCAGAAGGCCACCGCTGGGCTCCCTTTCAAGCTGTTTGGGGGCTCCTCACTCGGCTAGCGTCGAATTCAAACGACATCGGCCGCGGAGAGGGCCATGCCCTCCTGCTCCTAGCGGTATGCCTCAACCACGGAGGAGGCAACCACGATGACCCCCCGTAGGCTAGGCATCTTAAGCTTTAGGTAGTCGTAGTATGGGACGACCTTGAACATCACGTAGCATGGCTGTCCCAACAAAGCATGGTTGGGGCTAGCAAAATCAACCACCTCGAAGTCAAGGACTTCCTTTCAAAAGTTGGTGGGATCCCCGAACGTGACCGAGAGCCAAATGCTTCCAAGAGGGGTGGCTTGGGCTCTAGGGATGACCCCAAAGAAGGGAGCCCTGCCTGGGCAGAGGCCCTTCCTCAAGATCCCAATGTGGTTGAGGGTGTCGGCGTAGAGGATGTTAATGCTGCTCCCACCGTCCATCAACACCTTCATGAGGCACGCCCGTCTGACGGTGGGGCTAATGATGAGCGAGAAATGGCCCCGGCTGGGGACGTGTCGTTGGTAGTCTTAGCGGCCGAAGGTGATTGGAACCTCCAACTTGCGAAGGCACTGTGGTGGCGCCCTGCTCACCATGTTGACCCCTCACAGCGGGTCATCAGAGGGCCACAGAGGTGGCGGGGTTGGCCCTCCCCCAAAGACCATGGGGCAGAGCTAGGTTGTGTTGAGGGTGAGATCCTCTTCAACCCGCCTTCCTGCGGGTGAGGGGAGTGCCCGTCCGTGACGCCCAGGTGACGTTGTAGATCTCTCTGGCCAATCGGCGGTGGATGCCTAGCAGACCAGGCACCGCCCACCTTGGTAGGCCTAGGGAGTGAGGAAGGGTCTCCCTTGTCCTTTGGGAGAGCCTAGCCTAGGCGCAGGGGGCTGTCTTGTGGCTCCCAAGCTATGGCAGATCCGCAGCGGATCCAATAGGTTAGAACCTCGAGATCTACTCGCAAGGGTCCTAGCGGAGGGTGCGACACCGGGGCGTGCTTCCCGCCAGTGCAGCCCCATGGAGTAGACGAAGCTCTCCATAGCATTCAGCGACGTAGTCTAGGCTTCCAAAGTGGAGGGCCTAGCCTAGAGCGAAGGCATCGGTCATGATGGAGAACTCACCGGGGAAGAGAACACAATCGTCTGGGGCAGCGCCGCTTGCTCCAGCGATGAGGTGGGTGGCTCCAGCCACCGTAGAGCTAGAATCGCACTTGATGCTGCCCCCTACCTGGCGTGCCTACTATCACAGGGTCAAAACCGTGGCAAGCATTGTTGTTCGAGTCGGTGTCAGAGTACGGGTCTCTAGTGGCTTGGGTGGACTCAAGAACACAAGAATCATGCAGAGAAGACGCAACAGTTTGTCTTGGTTCAGGCCAGTTCGGTCCCTACGTCCAGCAGCTAATGATCCTTATACTCAAGAGCACCCAAAATAGGTTGGTTACAACAGAGTGTAAAGAGAGAGATTTGGTAGGGGGTTAGTGGTTCAGTCAAGATGGCAAAGCTAGAACCATTAGATATGATGGCCTTTTTAGATCCATCAATATAGAGAGGTTTTGGTACAAGTCAGACCCATTTATGTTAGCAACTCAATCAAAAAAGGTCTTCTACGTGTAGGACACATAGTTTGGCTAAAATTGGCGTGTTGTCCAAAAATTTGAGCATAGGAGCATGTATGATGTCAATGAAACAAAATTGAGCACTATTCACCAATATGAAACTGGTTCTAATAATGAGCTTGGGGTGCAAGATGATGATGATGGCTTAGATGAGCCTGCACCAGTGCACCGACGTGTAGATGGACAGAAATCTACGGTTGCTGGTAACTTACAAGTTCTTATCAATAGAAGGGAAGAAGACATGGCTGAAAATAGTGACTCTGAAGGATGTGAAGATGACACTATCTTTGAGTATTTTAGTAACAATGATATGGATCCCATGGAATGTAATGATGATGATTAGATTAACTGTCATTTGTCGCTGTCTTTTTGTGGGATGTTGATGGAGCACAAACATTTGTAACAGTGACTCTTTTGTTGGCAATTCACTGTCTTTTTAGTTGGATGTTGATGTTATGGAATTGTGACATTTTCTCATTTCAACAACTAATTCAGGTAACTCATAGTTTCATACATTGATACCAGGAACTCATTCATACAGTTAATTCATACATTCAACAACTCATTCAAACAACTCATTTAGACCAAGCTAATTTAGACTAAGCTAATTTAGACTAAGCTAATTCATACATTCAGACAACACATTCACAGCAGCTATAGCTTCAAGGGCTCAGCACCTTTACTAAACATGGCCACCAGGAGTGCCAAAAACATAGCAAGAAGGATCCCTGAACCATAACACACCTTGGCACCTTTACTGAACAAGGCCACCAGCTATAGCTTGGCCTGTAGCTCCTTGGCCTCCAACTCCTTGGCAAGTGCCTTAGCCTAAAGCTGCTTCACAAATGCCCTGGCCTCCTCCTTCGCCTTCACCAGTTCGGCATTCGCCACATGTGCTTCATCCAGCAAAAATCTGAGTTCATTCTTCTCCAGCTCCAGAGTTTCGTTCTTGTTACGCAAGGCCTTAACTGCATCTCACAAATCAACAAGGATTTTGATCTGATGATCTATTGGCTTGGGGTCCAACCACACCCAAAAACTACATCCACCATCCTTGCATCCACAACAATTTAACAATTTGTTAGACAGACTGTTTCCTAGATTCAAATCATCCCATCACAATGTAAATTGAACTCACCCGATATTTGTAGCATGAATGGTATCTCCTTCCTGGATTCCCATTACTCCATGAGATCCACCTGGGAGTCTTCTGACCGCAGTAGTAGTTGATAGCCAGTGTGTACAAGTAGGGGGGGATGGCGATAGGGAATTGGAGAGGAGTACGGGACCGCTCCCCGGACCGCTCCATGGAGCTCTGCGACGAGCTTGAGCCAGCAGTGGTTGCCATGGAGCTCTAACCCTGGTCGGTGGAGTGAGGTGACCGATGGAGTGGTTGCACCGCGGTGGCAGGTGGTGGCTAGTGGCGCAGTGGGTGGTTGTCGGTGGTGTGGGGGCATGGCTGCGGCATGGTGGGGGTGAGGTGACCGATGGAGTGGGGGTATGGCTACAGCGTGGCGGGTCTTGGCCGGTGGAGTGGGGGCATGGCTGCAGCGCAGTTGGTGGTGGATGGTGGAGTGGGTGCTTGGCGGGGGCGGGTGCTGACCGATGGTGCAGCAGCTGGTGGCCAGTGCTGTGGGTGCACAACGGGGGCGAGTGCTGACCGGTGTTGAGTGGCAAGGCATCAAAGCTACTCTGGTGGCGCCTGGCCGATTTGGGGAATTCAGGGATTTGGGGAGGATTGGGGGGATATCAGACCATTGGGACTAGAGGCTAACAGGGTTGGTCCATTAGGGTCAGCCCTTCATATGTCTAGACTAAGTTCAGCATGGGGTGAGGCTGACTGGTGGGTCCATGATGGTCAAATTGTGGTCAAATCCATGATTTCAGCTCATTTTGAATCTAATCTGAACTAGATTTTCAATGCAATGTTTAAGTCTAACATTAAAGTACAATAATAATTGTAAAACTCACACTCTAATGGTCATCGTATGGTCCATATCAAGTGTATAAGTACACCAAGCATGTATATGAAATGCATACGATCTTACACATCATATAGCTATGCGTGTTGATATAACCTAGCATGTATATGATCTTATCAATTGAAGTGCATAACTATGTGTGTTGATATAACCAAGCATGTATATGATCTTATCTTATGAAGGCCTTAGCTATATGAAGTGCATATTTGCTATATGTCTGTGTTATATAGTATCAAAGCATTATGAAGTAATCAAAGCATATGCACCTCATATATGATCTTATGAAGTGCTAATCAACTCATTCATGCACACATTGTGGCTGTGAAAACCCCCTACTGCCCTCTAGCATGACGGCTCCTGAAATAGTAGACTAGGGACAAAATAGTAACTTCACCGAGGACTGTATATTTGTCCATGCCCTCCCATCGGGCCGAGACCTAGCCGCAGCCACCTCATTTTGTTTTCGCCGTTCCACTGCCGCCGCACCTCCTAGATCCACTCTACCACCGCACCTCCTCCTGCATCCACTCTGCCGCGGCCTCCTAGACCCACTCTGTCGCCACTGCCTAACTCCACTCCACCAATCTTCCTCCTAGATCCACTCAGCCATTGCCCTAGATCCACTCTACCGTCGCCACCGCTGCCATCCTAGAGCCACTCTGCCGCCACCCTCGCATACAGCCACTATGCCGCCACCTAGATCCACTCCTCCACTGCCTAGATCCACTTCGTCGCAACCCAGAAGTGCGACATTCAATGGAGATGGAGACGGAGGAGCCGTGACATGCGACGTCCACCCCACCAGAGACGGAGACATAGGAGCCACACCACTCCATCGAGCCACACCACAACGTCCACACCACCGGAGACAGAGACATAGGAGCCGCACCACTTCATCGAGCTGCACCACGACGTCCACCCCATCGGAGGCAACCATCGATGATGCATAAACGGGCTGCACCACGCCGCTGCCCCTCGAGACTAGGTTCTACCAAGCGCTTCTCATTTTAGGGTTTAGGGTTTTGTTCTTCATATTTGGTTCCTCTGTGTAGCGCCGTCTTCTAGTTGTCTAGGTAGGCCTTCTACTAGATAGGGTTTAGGGTTTAAGTTTAGGGTTTAGGGATCAATTGGACTAAAATTTGTTTACAAATAGGGTACTATGTATGGCTTTGGGACATGCAAATCGAGGAGAACAATAAGAAGATGGCAGCTTTGGGTCTCCCTACCTTGGCCGCTTCTCTTTGTAATGCAAGTTCTCAAAATCCGAACAAGCAAACACACAAGAATGGTCCTGATGAGCGGTCAGATTCATCCGAATATCTTCTTGGAGCTGAAGAGGGCCAGGAAGATGATGATGAATGTGTTAATACTAATGTTGAAAAGGTCTCTTCTCAATCTTGGTTGGGGGTTTTTGCATCACGCTATCCGATATATATATTCTGATACTTATTTTCATTCAAGTTCTAATAACAGATTTTCGCTTGTGTGTTAGGAAATTGACAACAACAACAACAAGTGGGGTCGACTAACCAAGAAGAAGAAGACCAGGATGCCTCTAGGTGGAACAAAAAGGGTGAGGGCAACTCCAGGAAGCGATACAGTTCCTAGAGTTTCAACAAGGTCTGGAAAAAAGTACAGCACCAACTTCCAACAAGGCAGTGCTGAGGACCAGTTAAATCCATAGCCTGAGAACAATGAAACAACCCCTATGGTGCAAGGCGAAGAAGAAGATCATCCTGCCAGTCCTGTTCTAGACTGGTCTGCTTTTGATGAGCAAACTAATGTAGATGAACATGCTATCTCTAAACATTTAGAGATTGTTCCTGAAGGCAAGTAACAGATCATGCATTCTCACATTCTTTGATTTAACTGTGGACTTCTCTAACACTCTCAGCGCAAATTTTGTAGGTCCACGACGTGCTCCAAGACAACCAAGACCTCCAACGAAGGGCAAATTGCTGGACAATATGACAAAGGCTATGGGAAGAAGGTTGCCGATTGAAATTGCTCCAGGGAAGAAAAGGCCTAAGAAGTCTATACAAGCTGCTAAGCTATCTTCAGAGGCTGGACTTGTCATTAGGTCTAGCATGCCTATCCTAACTCATTGGAAAGAATACAAGAAGAATGAAGAAAACCATTTGAAAGAATTCATGGGCCAGTTATCTGTAAGTAAATTGATACATTCCATATCTATTTGGTACTTTCCATAAGTCATTGTATCAAATGTTAATAGCTAAATCTCATGGCTAATTGACTTCTACAGACCAGGTTGGTTGTTGATGAAAATGATGAGCCAACAAAGAAAGCCTACACCAATCTACTCCAATCTGGGGTACGCCAGAGTAGATATTTATTGAAGAAGAAGTACTTCATCGGTGTCCTGGCTAATCAAGTCAGAACAACTTCCCCTGTTTCGAGTCTGATTGATGACCAGTGGCTTAAACTCATGGCTAAGTGGTCTAGTCCAAAAGGGAAGGTATGATGTGCCATAAGACAACAACTTCTCTATTCTGTCTATTTTATCTGCAACTTACATGTTTGCCTTTCAGGAAGTAGCTGCGAAGAACAAGCGCAACCATACTAAGGTCAAACACCATCAGCCGATGGGATCTCGCAGCTACATCTCACACTTGTACACATATGTAAGTGCTAAAAATCTGGTACAATACATTTCCTGTTTGTGTGTAGATACAAAAGCTAATTTTTTAGCATTTCTTTCTCAAACTAAATACAAAGGGAGAAAAACAAGGAACGAGACGTCAATGCAGTAGAGATGTTCAAGGAATGCCATACCAGCAGAAGAAGGGTATGACGGATCAAGTTAAAGAGACAGTTGTAAGTCCCTACACATCATTGCTGGATGGGTTGAGTACATATGTCAATTTATATTCATAATTGGTTGCTGGATGTGATTAACACATGGAAAGGATACTCATTTGTATGATGTGTGTGGATGGTCCTATCTATGCTTGTGAAATTGGTTTTTGGATGGGACTAACACATGATTGCTGGCTGGGATTAGTACATAGAAAAGATGTTCATACATGCTTACACCTATATATGTAGTTATATGTTTTGTGTGCTTGGATTCTCATATGCTTGCTGAAATGGAAAGTTATTGGATAGGATGTTCAAATCTAAAATGTGTCATGGCAATTTAATGTAGATTTAGCTCAAGTGCTTATATATATATATATATATATGCACCTATATGTTTTGTGATGATTTTCATATATGTGCTCATATGCTTGCTGAAATGGGAAGTTATTGGATACGATGTTCATATCTGTAATGTGTCATGACAAGTTAATGTAAATTCAACTCAAGGGCTTATATATATATATATATGCACCTATATGTTCTCTTATGGTTTTCATATCTTTGCTTGTAACATGGATTCTCTGATGATTTTCATATCTTTGCCTATAACATGGATTCTGTATAATTAACTTATCATTTTTGCATCTTTATGCTGTAGAGTGCCATGGAAAATATGTTGGACCCACCTGCTGAAGGTTTAGAGACACCAAGATCTAGTACTGAAAATGTTTCCACGGTCCTTTCACAAACCAGTGCTACTTCTACATTCCTGAAGAATGCTGGTCTTGAAACACCAGGGTCAAATCTTGCATCAGCTGCAAGAGAAGCACAACTTCGGGAACAGCTACAGGCGGAGAAGATACGGGCTAATCTACTTCAACAAGAACTCGATACCCTGAAGAAGAAAGGTGAAGAAACAGAAGAATCATTGGCCAAGACCCAAGAAGTTATGCGTAGGACCCAGCAAGAGATGGAGGAGTTCAAGAAGAAACAAGAAGCGAATGATCTGATTATTCAACGCATCTTGAACCTCAACTTAGGTAATAGAGCTACTTAGCTTCTTTGTTTCTGTGCTTGCTGGGTTCCTCTACAGTGCCTTGGTGCTGAGCAGTGTGGTTACGTCGCCTGTGAACTTTGTCAGTTATGTCGCTTGTGAACTTGGTACCTTTGCTTGGGAACTGATTTGTTTGTGAACTGGTGGTTCCAATGATGTGAACCAATGGTGTGTGTGAACTTGTGAACTTATGGTTCCCCTGTGTATGGGAACTTTGGTTGTATGAACATTAAGTTTGTGATGTATGAACCTATGTTTGTGCTTGATTTATGAACTTGTGCTGGATGTGTGAAAATAAGTTCTTTTTCTAGAATGATTGCTGAGGCTAGGCACGAATGGTACTGCCTGTGCATTATATAAATTCATCAAATTTTTATGACGAAAAACAAACGTCATTATGTAACAGATGCCACGTCATCGCTCACATGCTGCCATGTCATCTGCCTCATGCTACCACGTAAATGCACAAGAGAGCACCACATGTCAACCATGTAATTATACACGTGTCAACCTCCTCACCATACATGTGTCAACCTTGTCATCATACACGTGTTGACCTCTCCATCATACATGTGTACGCTGGAACGCCGACTGAAACATTTCAGTGACGGGGGCAAAATCATCATGTTTGTAACGATATCTATGACGAAATACACCAAATCGTTAATGTGCAATAGTTATGACTCTACAAAGGTGACGAACATAATTTTGTCATAACTTCGTCATAGATATATTTCCATGACATTTTTGGCCTTTACTATGACAAAAGTGAAATGCCTTAGATGTGGACTTTTTGTGCAGACAGTTTTATAATTGTGTCATGGAGACATGAACAGCCAACTAAAAGTTCGTCATACATGTTTGCATTATATACAAATACAATGCGCCATAAATAGATGAATAACATGGCACATGGCTTAGGCTCTATTTGGCATGGCTCCAAATAGATCTACCTCCTTGCTTTATTGTGCAAAGGAGCCAAAGGTCAAGTCAAAAATAATGGTTTCACTAGCTCCTAATTTATTTTGAGAAGGGAGATGAAAATGGCTCGTTGCTATAGTACACAGAAGAGCCAGAGGCAAAACAAGCCAGAGCTCCACCAAACGGGGCCTTAGTTCAACTCCAAGAGGCTCAGTGAACCATTCAATGAAGTTTCTCTTTGTATATCTCTCGTGCCTCCAACAAACTCTCTATTTTTTGTTCTCAATATTCAGATATTTTGTCATAATTTTCCTTATGTAAAAAACCATGTCAAAACTACCATATATACATTGCATTTAGAAAGTGATCTACCTCTCCAAAATTAGAGAGCAAGAAGAGTGGTTTTGGAGAGCGGGAATGATGGAGAGTGGTTTAGGGAGTCTATTGAAGCATGTTTTTGGTATATTTTCTAAATTTAGTGATAAAGAGCCATATATAGAGCCTCTTGGAGATGCTCTTAGTGAGATAGATAGAATTAACATAGAAACAATTGTGGAAATGAGTAGAATGAGGTACCTCTCCTGGTACTCGGTTACATGTTAATATAGATCAGGAAGCCCTTGACGGCTTATACAACAAGAAGGTTACAACAAGATAGATTACATGGAGCAACAAACTCCCACCTTGGACTGCAAACCAAGGTATGCGCTAGGTACATCCTAACAACCATGTATGGGGTAATGCAAATCACCATGTACGCTCTTGTGACATAATTAGTCCTTCCTTGGATCTCTTCACTTCTATCCCAAGAAAGTAATGCAAATCACCAAGATCCTTGAGCACAAACTCACGCTCCAGATCTTTAAGTAGAGTACTAGATGCCTCTAGTGAAGAGCTTGCCACAATAATATCATCAACATACACTAGCACAAACAAAGTGTGTGTCCCTTTGTTGTAGTAGAAAAGTGATGTGTCTGCCTTGGAAGGTGTGAAACCCAACCGACAAGCTTGCTGCACAACCATGCATACCATGCACGTGGAGCTTGCTTGAGTCCATAAAGGGCCTTGTCCAACTTGCATACATAATATGGTTTCTTCTTATCTTTGTATCCGGGTGGTTGATGCATATACACTTCCTCTTCTAGCACACCATGAAGAAAAGCATTTTGTACATCAAGTTGACACAATGACCACCCCTTGGACATAGCAATGGACAAGATGAGCCAAATTGTAGCAGCTTTGACTATAGGATTGAACGTGTCCTCGTAATCGAGTCGATACCCCTGCTTGTAGCCCTTCGCAACAAGTCGTGCCTTTATATCTATCAATGGTGCCGTCTGCCCTTTTCTTCACCTTATAAACCCACTTACATCCAATGATGTTCTTCCCCTTTGGAGGTGGTACTAGACGCCATGTCTTGTTACGCATTAGTGCACCATACTCATTATTCATGTCCGACACCAATTTTTCATCTCCAAATGCCTCAGCAACTGTAGTAGGTTCCTATGCAGCAGATGCACCAAGCATACACCAGCAAACTATGCCATCAGTTTGTATTTTTGGTTTGCGTATACCTTGCTGAAGTCTGGTAGAAGGGCGATCCTGAATTCTTGGGGCGGCAGCAACATCCGTTGCCATAGGATCTCCAGCCGCACCGGATCTAGGTGAATCTACCTAGGAAGGCGTCCTCCCTTGTTCGGATCGGCCTGTGGCAGCGCAGCGACTACACCATCATCCAACACAACGGGCGGAGGCGAAGTAGGCGTAGAAGATCACGCCCCAACACGGGAGAGGAAGGCGACGCTGTCGCGGATCCGGAAGATGATCCCGACAGAATCGTGACTCCTGGCGTAGTCGCGGTAGGTGTATCATCATTGGATCACGCGCCAGGGCTGCCTCCTGATAGGGGGCACATGAAATAACGACGTCTTTCACCCGTTTCTTCACCTGAGCTGAACGAATTTGTTCCTGTAACATCAGCAACAACTAGAGCATTGTGTGTAGCATTAGTATGTAGAGAACTAACCACCGTTTGATCATGCAAAGATGTATCCCCAAAACTAGCTGAGGGATTAAGGAGAACATTAGGAAGAAGTGCCAACTCCGCACAGAGCCGGGCAATGGCGTTAGGATGAAGGGTGGTGAAGGGAAAGACTGATTCATCAAACACCACATCCCTAGAAACATACACACGCCCTTCTGAGGGATCCAAACATTTGAACCCTTTGTGTAGATTACTCTATCCAAGAAACACACAACGCTTGTATCAGAACGCAAGTTTCTTGGAGATGTAAGGCCGTAGGTTTGGCCACACGGCACAACCAAACACCCTAAGAAAAGAATAATCTGGTGCTTCACCGAAAAGACGTTCATAGGGGGTTTCATTGTTGATCACTCTAGAAGGAAGGCGGTTAATAAGAAAGACAGCAGTGAGGAATGCCTCATCCCAAAATTTTAACAACATGGATGCGTGTGTAACAGAACCGACCAAATCATAAGAACGTAAGTACAAAAACAATCACCGAAGTGATCAAATTCCTGTACTTAAGCTCCCATAATCCCGGTAGTCCGGAAATCACGAAGGATTTCAACCAACTCTCGACATACAAACCAAGACCGTAGTGATTCAACACAACACATCATTCGTTACAACATTTCACAAGTAGCATTCGGATTACATCCACCAGAGTTCAAAATAAAATATTACAAACCAAGTTCAAATCTGCGGAAGCAACATAGTTTAGTACATAACTTCATAGTTTCAAATACATTGCCAGATCTTAGTCATGTCCCACAAAAGCATCTTCAGATACGAGAACTAGGAGAGACTGTGCCCAACGGTCTAGTCTTCATCCCCAGCCGGGAGAAGGCAATACTTGCAGCAATCAAAGTAGAACTGGTCACCTGCAACAGGTGGGAGATAAACCCTGAGTACGAGAAGGTACTCAGCTAGACTTACTCGACAAAACCAGAAATAAAAGACACCAAGGATCATGCAAGGCTTAAGAGGTGGGCTAGCTGGACACAGTTGCATAAAAGAGCTTATGAAGATAGTGACCAATTTAAACTTAGCATCAAGCTTATCATCATTTACCTGTCCACTAGATTAGCACCTATACTAGAGCACTCACTTATTAGGAGCAAACAATATTAACCATAGCAAGTATAATAAGGATGTCATCATCATATCATCATTTCCGAACCATTATGTTATTTAGTGTATCTACTTTGGAGATAAGCCCGTTAAGTTCTCACTAACCGGGAGAGACGGCGACTCGAATCGAATTACAACTCAGCTGAGGGGGTATTCCTAACTCTCACCCTGGCATACTTTGCAAGGGTAGCCATGGGTCACCTTTGGAACAACTCAGGAACCAAATTCGTGGGTTCGATCAGTGCCAGCACTCTCAGGGATTACCCTTCTGCCAGGATGATCAGGACTTTTAAATCACCTGCCCTTGGACTCACGTCTACAGCTCCCTTCCGAGGCGCACTTTATACTTATCGACTCCCGGCCTAAGGTGAGCTACTCGGCTTCATGGTCGGTCTCCAGACCCGGCCAACTAAGAGAGAGGCATGCGTTCAACATGAACAGGAAAGGCTCCAAGATTCAGTCCTTAAGCGACACAGACGGAGTCACTGCAAACCGGCAAGCCTCCGTCCGGTCTTCATTTCAAATTAAGACTGGTTCTTTTCCACGATAGCAAATATAGCCAACCGTGTCATATGTATCTTCCTATATCTCGTAGGTGACAGGAAATCACCTGACTTCTACCATGTTTAAGCAGGGCTAAGCACTACACGAACCTGGACTACATAGGATTCAGGGTATCAATATCTGGACAAGGATTGGATAATCAATGCAGCAAGTGTTTGCATCCAACACCTAAACTTAATGCAACAATATATATATATGTAACAATAATACTTTAACTGCATTTCGGAAATTAGGAGGCTTAATATGTTCCGGGGCTTGCCTTTCACAAAGTTGCACGGACGGTGATCCGGGCACTCAACGGCGACCTCATCTGGTACTTCTCCTAAAGGCTGCACCTCCTGAACCTCCGGTGTTGGCTGCTGCTGCTCGCTCAGTTCCTCGAATTCCAGCAGGGTCACTCCTTCCAATACACCTATTGCATGCCGATGCACAAGATAAACATCATGGATGCATAAGGAATGACATGATGCTCATGATGAATGAATCACAGTAAGTGTTTAACGAAAACATCACTGGACACTCGTTTACCGATTAAGAATAGCTCTATTCAAATCACTTTAAAACGTGTATCTAACTTAACTTGAAGAACGAGATCAACTTACCTAACTTGCATAACATAAGATAAAGATGCTCATCTTCAGTTAAAGACCTAACACCTAGGAACATTACCACAAACTTAGAAATAGTAAAGGCATACCTAAAACAACAGTTAAAGTTTCATATACACACGGGTAGTTCCTTAATTTAATCATAACCAGAGTTCTATAAATTCAAATGACTTGCAAGAGGACATTCTGGAAAGCTTATGAAATTCTCTACAAATCATTTGTAAACATCAAAGCAAGATTCTTACGTTAACCAAATCGAATTTCAGTAAACCTAGAATCTGTCCAGAAATGACAGGGTCGCTAAATTAAATATTTAGTGATGATGCAAAAGCCTAATTGGACCAAACCAAGTTTACCAACTTGTTGCACATACCAAAGGAATATCAGAAAGTATAGTGCCAACCTCTAAATAAATTATTTAATGTCCTTTTCTAATTTATTTAGTTAATTAGGTGATTAAAGCAATATATAGTAAAACTATTTAGAAAAATCTACAAAATTACAGTAGCTATCTCATGCTTCACATAGACTACCATAAAAATTTCAAAGCCATTGGACAAGCAGAACTTGCTGTATCCAAAATAACAGGTGGCAAGCCTATTTATAACATAATTGGGAAACCCTATTAAAAAGTGTCAAGCAACAGATTTCTTATTTTTCCTAGCATCATTCTAGCATAAGAACAGCACTCACCAAATTTTACCCTTACTGGATCTATAGAAAAATTATGAAAATTCACACAAGACCCATCCATACAAACAAGAGAATTTTCTATCTCCTATATACAGTGTCTAAAATATATGAAAATTTAACTACAAGCTATTCATGATATGAGCAGTACTCCATAAAAATTTCATGCCATTTGGAGCTACTTAGAAAAAGATATAATTACCCCTATTTCTTTCATGATTAAAAGAGATAATTAGCAACTCTATTTTTCATAACAGAACATAGCATAAATTATATTTTTAATAAAAACTAGACATTATCATGAACTCAGCAAAATTGGAACCACGTCATTTGAAGCTACCAACTAGGAGATACACATTTTTGCATCTATACACAAATCTGTGAAAAGATTAAAACAAAACAATTTTTTGAAACCCTATCTCTCTCTTCTTTGGGCCGGCCCGAAACAGACCAGCGTGCCCACGACGCATCGCGCCAAACAAACACACCAGTGTGGCCCAAAAGCAGGCGTGGCCAGTGGCTCCCACCTTGGCTCTTTGGCCGACCCCGGCGATGGGGACCCGCGCGATAGAGAGACAAATAGGGGAGGAAGAACGGACGGCGGCGTAGCTCGTCGCCGGTGGCATCTCCGGCGAGTCCAGTGGTACTACGGTGTTCGCCTCATCAATGCGCATCTAGCGGTGCCATCAATTTTGGCTATTACCGCAGCAAGAGGGGGTGGTGACGGCCATGGCGGCGCACGGCCACGGCTCGGCCGGCTCCAGCGAGACGACGGCGTCGCAGCCCTAGTGGTCTACTCGATGAGCTTCAGCGTCACACACAGTAGCTAGCACAAGGGAGAGAAGGGACGATAAGGGGCTCGAGTGGCACAGCCCCGTGCAAGCTCGGTCGGCAGCGGTCATGGCGACCCGGTGGAGCCGCGCTCACGGGGAGGTCTACCTAAGGCGAAAAATGGAATGACGGTGGGGTCGTAGACGTGGAGAAGCTCACGGTGGGGCTGTGGCTTGGATGAATCGGACCAAGGCGCTCGGTTGAGGTGGATTTTTGGCTCAGCGGCTGCCACGGCGTCCCGGTCACTGTGCTCTCGCGGAGGAAGAAGATGGCAGGGTGAAATGGCGAGTGAACGAGCGAGTGGCGAGACGCTGGCCTTCAACTGGAGCTCGGACGCGCGACGTGGAGACGCTGGTCGAGCATGCGCGCCACGCGGCGATCAGCTCCTGAGCCGGTCGGCCACGGCGAGCTCTGTCCGATTTCTGAAACGCTGATTCAGTGTTCAACGACGACGACTGACATCGCGACTTCAACGTGTCAACACGGCTAAACCATCGATCCATTGCAAAAATGGTGTACAGGAAAAATGTAGGCCTACCATCCATCTACAATTTCTTTTCAAGGACCATCATCTAATTCGCCATGGATCAGAAGTTACATCAAGCCAAAGTTGGCTTGATCCAACTGAAAATGCAGTTAGGACTTAGAAATATTTTTCAGTGATGATTCCAGCATCAATAATGACTTGTGGGCCATGTTTGAGGTTGTTCCACACATTTTCATGAGTTGATCATAAAACAACTTTTGTTCCTTGATAAATTAGCTACAACTTTGGTAAAGAGTGCACAGCCATGCAAGGTCTCTAAGTTGGTCTTTTGAATCAGTCAAACAGTGGCACCCTAAGGGTCATTAAAAGTCAAACCTCCACTTAAGGGCAATTTAGTCATTTTGATCTACATGAACAATGTCCCATCAATTACCCTAAGTGTAGTTAAGGTGTATTAGACCCTAATTAACCACTTTACACAAGTGCTATACCCATGTCAAATGATCACATGTGATGAAACAACAAAACAAGCAATTCACCCAAATGTTGCAATTCAATGTTTCACATGTTTCATGACTTTGTTGTTATTTTATACTTGTCACATTACTACCATGTTGCCATGTTTCAAGGTATGAGAAATTCATGTTACATTCACATGTTGCACTACTACCATTCATAAGCAATCAAGTATGAAACAAACAGAATTTGCGAATGTTGCATATGTACGTTTCAGTGACAATGGCATGATGACATAGATGATGCATATGTTTATGAAATGACATGCAATTTCGTGGAAGCCAAACACCTAGGGTGTTACAGCGTGTGCAAGAAGGGACGGACCTACTTCGACAATGTTTCGATGTTTGCGTTCAGCAAATCCATTTTGTTGGTGAGCATGGGGGCAAGAAACATGATGAGAGATGCCAATGTGTGTGAAGAACGAATTTAGGGACTGATACTCCCCTCCCCAATCAGTTTGAACCGCACGAATCTGACGATTAAACTGTCGTTCTACCATGTTTTGAAAATCATGAAAACAACGAAACACTTCGGACTTATGACGCAACAAATAAAGCCAAGTAAACTTGTTGTAATCGTCAATAAAGCTCACATAATAATCATGCCTACCAACAGAAGTTGGAGCCGGTCCCCATACATGTGAAAACACAAGTTCCAATGGACTAGATGAAACACTAGTTGACTTGGGATAGGGCAATTGATAACTTTTGCCCTTCTGACATGCATCACATATCGATTTATTACTTGAATCTCTAATAAATGAAAGCTTGCGGCGACTAAGGATCTGCTAGACTACGGGAGTGGAAGCATGGCCTAGTCTATGATGCCACAAGGACTCGATGGACTTGAAGACGCCAAGCACTTGTTTATTCAGGATTGGCTTCGAAGGGTATAGGCCGCCTTCACATCGGCCTCTAAGGAGCGTCTTCCTCGTCACCTGCTCCTTGATGAAAAAATGATCCGGATGAAATTCGAGAAAGACATTATTATCACGTGCAAGGCGATTGACGGAAACAAGACTTTTGTTAGCATTAGGAACATGAAGAATATTGTTTAGATGAAGTTTACTAGATGGGGAATGCAAAATGCTATGACCAACATGATTAATTCTCATACCTGCACCACTAGCAGTGTGGACTTGATCGCCGCCGTGATACTTGTCGCGGACGGTCAGCTTCTCCAGTTCCCCGGTCACATGATCTGTGGCACCAGAATCCATGTAACAGTTCGTATCAATCCCATAGGATGTCATGGCCGAGGACGCGCTCTTCTACGGAGGGCTGGTAAAGGAGGCGTCGAACCTCTTGAAGCATCGCAGCACCCTGTGTCCCTCCTTCCCGCACAGCTGGCAGATGGTGCCGGAGTTGATGGAGCCGCCTTGGCCACGGCCACTGCCGCGACCGCCTTTCTAGCCACGCCCTGCTAGTCCACGACCGCTGCGGACACCGCCACGGGTGAAACCGCTGTGCCTCCTTTGGACGCCATGTTAGCCGAGGAGTGGGAACCCCACCGGCGAGCTCCATCCGCTGTTCGGAGCTGACGAGTTGCGTGTAAAGTTCACCCACCAAAATGGGTTCAACTCGCGTAACCACAGCGGACACCACCGGGTTGTACTCCATGTCGAGCCCGGTGAGAATGTAGGAGATGAGCTCTTCATCTTCAAGGCGGCGGCCAGCAGATGCCATCTCATCTGCTAGGCCCTTCATCTTCGAAAAATACTCGCCGATGGTGGACAAACCTTTTGACGCCGTTGCCAGCGCCATGCGAGTAGCGATCGCACGTGCCCATGACTGGGCAGCAAACATCCCCTCTATTGCCGCCCATGCAGAGGCGGCGGTCCCAACGTTGGAGATGACTTGACCAAAAATCTCACGTGAGAGATTGGAGAGGAGGTAGTTGAGGACGGTCCGGTCCTTCGCGGACCATTTCTCGTACTTCGGATTAGGAGAAGGCTTGACGTCCTTCCCTTTCTTGCCGCCGGTGGCATCAAGGAATGCCGGTGGAGCCTGCACCTCGGCGCTGATGTGATCAGCGAGTTGGAAGCCCCTTAGTGCTAACAGCACTTTAGCGTGCCACATCATGTGGTTGGAGCGCGTGAGCTTCTCGCTCACGGGACAGCCAAGCAACAGAAACACAGATGCAGCGGATGAAGATGGGAATGCCATGGTCGAGCTCCCTTAGGAAGAAGGCTCTGAATACCATGTGGAAATGAGTAGAACGAGGTACCTCTCCTGGTACTCGGTTAGATGTTAATATAGATTAGGAAGCCCCTGAAGGCTTGTACAACAAGATAGATTACATGGAGCAACAAATTCCCACCTTGGACTGCAAGCCAAGATATGCGCCAGGTACATCCTAACAACCATGTACACGGTAACAAACCAGTAACAAACCTATCGTCTAACAACAATTACAAGTGTTATCCTGTACTTGTAAGTCTTGGGTTACAAATGCATTGCATTATTGTGTGCCACATAATTTAGTAATCCCGAGAAAATGCTTAGTTGGTGTGAAACAAACACATCACATGTAAAAGACAGAAATTGAAACTAAGAAAAGGTGGTGTGGTACAGTTGCATATTTAACTAACATAGAACATAGAGCTAGACTACTTCATTAATTACTATGACTAACAGAATAAAGACTATTGTCATGTAACTATGAAACCTTTATGCAATACTAACTCTATCACTGAGGATATCCTTTCTGGAAGATTTTCCTTCTTTTTGCAAGCTGAATTTCCCTTTCTTTCTGCATCCAGTCCATGGCCGGCCTTTGCAGTTGGATGGGTGCATGGGTACTCCATAAGTCGAGCAAGTGAGCGATCATATGTGTCCGGCTCCAAACCTCCTGTTCCTGTCCTTGAAACAGCTTTCTTTTTGTAGGTTCCCCAATAGTTCTCCGTGTTCGTAAGCTTGTTCTCAGTGTTCTCATGCTTGGCCTTTCAACCTTAGTGCGTGCATCCCCATGTTTGGACTTCCAAACCATTTGGTACACTGTCGCTTCAGCATTATTGCAGCAGTAATCAATGGCCTCTGGTAGCATGATGTCTCCTAGTTGTTGCAAGGTAATGTTTGTATGCAAGAGATGTTGATCTCCACCAACTATCTCCCTTGCTTCAGAACTTTTATTCTCTGGTATCATGTCTACAGAAGACCCATGGGGTGAAAACATAATTCCAGCTTTCAGATATGGAGACTCTTGCAGAGACATTATACCTCCAGACAGAGAGGCCTTATGTCTCCTATAAACAGTCCGTGAGACTTGCCCCGTTTAAGAATGGAGGAATTCCTTACCTCCTGTTCCATACGTTCTTCTTCGAGGATTCTCTGTTACATTTGTGCAGTTTCTCATCACACTCTTGTGCAGCACGCTTCAGCTTGTTTCGCCAACGCAACATGGATGTATCAATGATCTGCCATTTAATAGAAGTCTCAAGAGCAGCTTCTAGCCTGATGTGTGCCATCTCTAGCCTCTCTATGTTTCTGATTGCATTTGTTTCCTCTTTCTCCTCATACTTTTGAACCAGACCAGATATAATTTGGTTAATTGACTCCTGTATAACCGCAGAATTGACCATCTCCGCCATTGGGATTCAAGCGTCTGTAGCACTCCTTCCCTGGTAAGAAAAAAATATATATAGCAGTGTGCATAAGTGATTAGATATGTGAACTTGGATACGAAGCAAAGATTAGGTAAGTGTGGATGCAAGAATCTACCTCGACCAAATTGTATGAAAACTGTGAACAGCTCTCCTGGGTACAGCTGAGAGAGCTATTCTGGATGTTATATTTGACCTGTGGAGTAAAATATGGTGAAAACTTTAGAAAACATAGAGGGGTTCTTATAGAGACTACAGTGATGTAAGGGAAGAAGAGATGATGTAAGGGAAGTCCCTCAAGAAGACTATCTTATTGTAAGTCAACGATGAGAGTCTCCAGTGAAATGAACATGGTGTGACAACTCAAGACAGGGAAAGAAAGTGAAATGCATCTTGAAAATGTTTCATCTACACAGCAGTGGACCAGGAACTTTGAAGATGTCTTGGTCTTGCGGGTAAAACAAGACAAGCTTGATGTCTTTGACAACACTCAGCTGTCGAGAAAGAACCTGCTGTCAGTTTTAATCTATAGTAGATGTGGCCAACATTCAAGTCTTTGTAAGTTTATTGAACAATATACAAATACTAACTAATAAGCACTCAACAACAGGAATGCATTAACTGAGATGACATATCTAGCTAGAGGAGCAAACAAAGCACAAGTTAATCTAAAGATTGTTCACCTGTAGAATAAAAAGGGCCTAGTTGATGCCTCTGCTCAGAGTTGCAGAGTGAACAGAACCAAGCTATGCAATGCAGAGTGAACAGTGTTTCCGTCAGTGCCTGTGCATGGTGATGTAGAGTGTTCAGAGTACTTTTTTTTGGCTTATCTAGAGAAGTACAGGAGCCTACAGTAAGTTCAAAGGACTGATAAGGTGCACATATATTATGCAATTTACCTAAAAGTACTTTTTAGCAAGTATTTAATTTATAAAGTATATACTTTTTAGCAAGTATTTCATTGTTTTTCTAAATTATGAGTTATAAACACTTTCTATCTTCTGGAACCCCCCCGCAATGTCAGCCTCCACGTATAGGGATGAATCCTGCTCTTGCCATCTTTGTGGTACTCATGGTGAACTGGTGATGTACAGTAAATTTCAGAAATTGAACTAGTCAGGTTTCTGGGCAAATAGCCAGTTTATTATCTGCGAGTAGTGCATCTGAATTATAAGATAGGATCAATAGAAAAAATATTTTCTGCTGAAATAAGCTTATAAGCATATGGCCTTTTAACTCCAATTCAATCTTACAACATTTTCCATAGATATATAGAGAGAGAGATGGATTAATTTGATTTCTGCACTTACCAGTGTAGTGCATGATAGTGAAGATGCTGAACAGGAGCAGTGCATAGCAGATCAGCAGACAGCGTCACTTGGTGAAGTAGTTGTTATCTGTGACACTGCACAACCTTATCTTTTGCATCTTGTTGAAACGACATATTTTATAGGGGCGTTTGAATCTGCAACTGCAATGCAAGGTTCAATCTCATGGTTTAGACCGCAGCAAATAGAAACATGATGAACTAAGCATTTTGTCGAACATGTTGTAAGCGTCTTAGCCTAGTGTGGCTAGGATGGCAGCAACGGCCCGCACCACGGCACCAAGCGCAGCGACACGTACCTGGCACCAGAGGTGTGTTTCTTGGAGGGGGGGCGACGCCAGCAGAGAAGACAAGTACCCGGCGCCGGCGGTGAGGGCCGGATCCACCAAGGGCTGGGGTGGGCGGTGCATCCCGCGGGCTTCCTCTGCGCGCTGCGTGCTGGCCTCCTCCGCACCGACGGCCAAATCTGCTGACGAATAGGGTGAGGGTGAGGGCGATGGTTGGGTTGGGGCGCCGCAGCCAGCCTCCTCCATACGCCATGCGCCGTCCTCGGACCGCTCCGCGAGCTGCATGCCGAACTCCTCCTCGCTGAGGGTCAGGGTGGGATGGAGGGCACCGGCAGCCGGCCGGGGTGGGGTGCGATAGGCGCCGCATGCGGCAGCTGGCGAAGAGGAAGCAGCGAGGGTGGGGTTGGGGGCGGCGGCTGGTGTAGCGAACGGAGGCGGCTGGGTTGGGATTAGGTTTTACATGCCAGGGGGTTATTGGGCTGTGGACTGGATATCCACTTCCGCAGATTGTGTATTGCTAGAGATTGCACACTGTTAGTGACATTTTTTGAATTCGTGACGAAGAATCCGTCACGGATTATATGGTTTCTTGTAGTATACCTTTATTTATAACTCATTGTCGACTTGTTAAATGCAATGATACAGTAAGCTTGGCAATCTGAAGAGCTGAAGTAACGATATCAAGGAAGTTGTATTTCATTGAATAAAGGAAAGTTTGACTTTGGCTAATCTATTGCATTATGAATAGTACAAATGTGTTATTGGGCTCCAATCAGTTCAATATTATCTAAAAATGTATTTGACATATTAGAGGAAAAAAGGCTATGTTCGCTTATTTTATAATCCGTACTTTTTCAGTGAACAAACAGTATTTTTCTCTCACAATAATCAGCCAATCGTACTTTCAGCCATGACTTATCAGCCAAGTGAACGAGACCAAAAAAAAAAAGAATAGCCACACGAACATGCTAGTTGAGGGAGGGGCTATTCATGGTTACGAGGACCTTGAGTACTCACAGATCAAGTAGCCGAGAGGCTCAAGATTAAACTAGAGTCATTATGTCATCCTTACGTATACTCAGCAAGTTAGGGGAACACACTGAACATAGGCTTTGTTCGGTTTCCTCTCCTAAAGTTTAGTGACCAGAACCAAACAGGATATGTGATGTATATGTCTACATGTATAGTAAAAACTTCAGAAGAGGAAAATCAAACAGGGCATATGTCTACATGTATAGTAAAAACAATGTATTAGAAACGTCAAAACTTCTTTTAATTTGGAATAGAGGAAGTACTTGTCAAGGGATGAAAATGAATGCCAAATCTTATTTTAAACATGATCCCACTCATTTATTATTTCTATTTCTAACTCTTTTGGCCACGCCAACGTTCCAAACATGGCGAAAACACACTGCCACACCACATGTATCGACACGGTACGATCTACCACTGTGGACAACTATTCCAGGTGGAAATCCTTGCAGCGCTACTCCCGCTGGTGTGTGAATACTGTAGCACCACGCTAGTATGAAGAATCGTACCTTTTTCATATAACCTCGGATGAAGATGATTTTTAATGGAAGTCATAGCCCTCGACGAGGTCTACAACTTTCTAATTTTGAGTTTTACCATTTGAGATGTTAACATGCTCAAAAAAATACAAAGTTTTAGCAGCATATTAATTACGTATTATGGCTTGTCGATTTAAAAAATCATATCTTTCTTGTACGAAGTCAAATGAAGGTACTTTTTATATATAAGTTGTAGTTATTAATGAGATCTACAGCTTTATAATTTTGAGTATTTTTTCACTTGAGGTTGTTAACATGCTCAAAAAATAAAATAAAATTTCAGCAGCATATTAATCGCGTATATAGTGTCAAATGAAGATACTTTTTTATATGAAAGTTGTATATTTTGATGAGATTGACTCCCTCTATTCCAAATTATAAGCTGTTTTAACTTTTTAGTACATCTATATTTCTATGTATCTATATATAACGTATGTCTAGATACATACCAAAATTGATGTACCAAAAAAGTCAAAGCAACTTATTGTTTGGAATAGAGGGAGTACAACTTTATATTTTTGAGTTCTTTCGTTTGAGGTCGTTAAGATGCTCAAAAAGTGATATAAAGTTTTAGAAACATATTAATCGCGTACAAGTGCTTGCTGTCTTAAAAAATCATATCTTTCCTGTACAGTGTCAAATGAAAATAATTTTTATGTGAAAAGTTATAGCTCTCAATGAGATCTATAACTTTATAGTTTTTAGTTTTTTCATTTAACGTCCTTAAGATGTAAAAAACAACCTAAACTTACAGCGGTATCTTTCCTATATGATATCGGATAAAGAAACTATAAAATTGACTATCTCATTGAAGTTATAGGGGAGGCATAATACTGAACTACTTATCGTGTTAACTATCTGAATGAATTATGAAGAAACAAAGGACGATGAAAGAAACAAATTGGTATATCCCCTGCCATAATGTCAAGTGATATTAATCTGTACAGAGAAATTACAGTGCAGCCAGAAGAGTTCCAACTTTAAAATCCAAAACAAAGAAGATGCGTCAATGCTCACCTTGACGCAAAAAGGCGGAGGAACACAGGCGTGTAGTCTGTTAATCTAGAGATGCCAAGGATTTGTTAAGGAATTAATCTGTTCATTGGGATCAGCGGACCGACCCAGATGAAGGCTTAGCTCTGCACCAGTGGAGAAGAAGCGTCGGATGGCCGGCAATGTGCAGTTGGCTGTACCTAACCGTCATGCACGGGGCCATGTTGTGCTCGCAAAAAAAAAAAAAAAAGCACGGGTTCATGTTGATGACAAAAAAGGTAATGGGAAGGGAATGATCTAGATGTTCTATGTGAAGAGAAATAGAGCAATATGAATTGCAAAAAATGTGACATCTTTGGTCGTACCTACACGAAAGAATCTTGAGTTTTTATTGTCTACTTTTTTTTATGAAAAGTTATTGTGCAGCTCTTCAGTTCATTTAGAGGAGATACATCTGATGTTGCCTGTTAATCTCTCCGGACATTACCTGTTGATCTCTTCACATAGAGAGTATTTTATCTAACATTATATAAGAAAGATATTCTAAGACGACAAAAACTTAGACGTGATTAATATGTTGCTCAAATATTATATTATTTTTTTAAACATCTTAACGATCTCAAATGAAAAAACTTAAAATTATAAAGATGTAGATCTCATCGAGAGATACAACTCAAAACAAGGTCATATAAAAAGTATGTTCCTTTGACACGTAAAAGAAAGATATGATTTTTCAAGACAAAAAGCGCTTGTACGTGATTAATATGATGCTAAAATTTTATATTATCTTTTCAGCATCTTAACGACTTACAATGAAAAAACTCAAAACAACAAAGTTGTACATCTCACCGAGAGCTACAACTTCTATATAAAAAATATCATAATTTGACCGAGTACAAGAAAAATATGATTTTTATAAGTCAACAAGCCCTTGTACGCGATTAATATGTTGCTGAAACTTTGTATTATTTTTTTTATCACATTAACGACCTCAAATGCAAAACCTCAAAACCAGGCGTGATTGATGTGCTATCACTCTTAAAAAATATTTGATCATAAAATCAAATAGATACAATGGGTCGTCAACTCTTGTCATGTGTCCTACGAGATGTATATATAGGACAAAAACACTAAACAAATCAGCTAATAACATAACCTGAACTGCAAGCCCTCTAGGTGTCCCCGCAAGACTCATATGTTAGAATTCAGATCATAATCCAAAACCAGTACATCCCTGCTGCAGTTTTTTGTCTGTGGTTATTTCACTGACCCATCCGTGCTACATGATTTATAACTTCTGTTGGTGGCGCTCTTACTGACTGACTCTTTCTGAATCCAGTCCTTGATTGATCCCTGCAGCCGGATGGGTGCATCTGTAGCCCATAAGTTGACAAAGTGAGAGACCCCATATGACCAATTTATGGACTCCTCATCTTTTCGCTGCATCGTCCCATGTGTGCTTGGCATCATGATGCTTGCCTTCTCAACATGAATGTATGCAGTGCCATGCTTAGACCTCCAAAGCATTTGGTAGATTGTCGCTTTTCCATTCTTGTAAAAGTAATCAATTGCCTTGGGCAGCATGATCTCTTCCAGTTGTCCAAAACTAAATTCTGTGTGCAAAAAATGTGGCTCATCAGTGTAGATTGCCGCCATCGCTGGACTTGTATCCCCAGGCAGGTAGCCTTCTAGATATCCATGGGGTGAAAAGACGATTCCAGCTTTCAGACTAGGAGAATCTTGTAGGGAATTTCTGAATTCAGACAGTAAGGCCCTATGTTTGTAGCACCCCGATACTGAGACATGGCACTGAAGATTTACTGAAATAACTGGTTCTAGAGACACATCTCGTAATCCCAAGACGCCTAACTTGCTACCATGACCGACCTTGTGTTGATCGTGCTGCTTGCAACATAACGGGTTTGGGCGAAGCCATTGAGTACCCAAGCTGAGAATATTGTTCAATTGTTCTTTCTGGTGTGTATCAACATTTGGCACCCACGAGAAGTCTTCTATAGGTAGTTGCATAAGTTCTTTCCTAATGGTTTCAACTGTAGACTTGAAAAGAGGTGCAAAAAGCTCTATGCACTTCATTGTGATCCCAATTATGTCGGTACTCTCTGAAATCTGTAGCATTAATGTAAGTAAAAAGTCATCCTCTCCCACATTACCATCTTTCTGAATAAAGATTAGTCTAGCCTCTATTCCATACTCTGAAGTAGTAAACGGCACCAACAATAGAAACAAGTGGCGCTTGTTCTCCTGAATGATTCTGTGGTGGAGTTTCTTGCCTGCAAGAAGGTACTGGTTAAGCGGGTGAAAGGGCATGTGATGACGTGGCGTTCCACCGAGCTCAACTAACCTTATAAACTCGCTAGCACCATCTGCAAACCACTCAAATCTCCGAGCAATGGAAGTGTTCATCATCTCGTTTTTGTTGGGTCTAAAGATGGAGGAAACAAATGACCTTGTTGTACGTGCTATACGTTTAGGAAACGAAGATTTTCTCTCCTCCTTTTCTGTCTCTTCGTCTTCTAGGATCCTTTGTTTGCAGTTGTGCAGCGTGTCATCGCACTCTTGAGCAACTCGCTTCAGCTTCGAACGCCAACGCAACAAGGAGGCGTCGGTGATCTGCCACCTATCAGATATCTCAAGAACAGCCTCCAGCCTGGTGTGCGCCATCTCTAGCCTCTCCAAATTCATGTCCTTGTTTGATTCATCTTTCTCCTCATATTTTCGAACCAGATTAGATAGCACTTTGCTAACTGTTTCTTGGACAACTGCCGAACTGACAATGTCTGCCATTAGGATTCAAGGATCCTGCTCAGGAAATTCAACATATAACAATATACATGAGAGACTAAATATATGAACATTGGATCACTAGCAAAGATTAGCTTAGCACTTGTAAGAACCTACCTCTGACTGAATCACATGGACAGGTAATCCTGTCTGTATAGAGATATCTTCAGGGTAAAAGATCATACAGTGAAGCAAGACAAGAACTTAAAGGGACTACAGTCATGTCAATGACTGGGAGCAGGGGAGAAGAGGAGGGCAACAAGTACGATGCAAGGGGAGTGGAGGATTTGTTCTCTTCAATTACAAGGGAAGAAGGTAAGGGAAGTCCCTCAAGAAGACTTATTTCACATAAGTCTACGATGAGAGTCTCCAGTGAAATGAACATAGCAGTGGAACAGGAACTTTGAATATGTCTTGATCTTGCGGATAAAACAAGACAAGCTTCAAGTCTTGGTCAAGACTCAGCAGTGGAGAAAGAACCTGTTGTCAGTTGTAATTTATAGTAGATGAGGCCAACATTAAGTCTTTGTAAGTTTATTTTCTTGGCACGCTAGTTGACTGATGGCTGAATGGCTCACTGCATTTTTACTTTGTCCCATTTTCCTTGTATTCCCTCTCCCCTTACTTGGTTCATGCCGTTTAATTTGGTTAAACAGATCACTATCAGCTAGTTAAAATTAGAAAAGTTCATCCAACCATACGTGTATTCTTGTTGCAGCATATTGTTGGAATATATGGGCTTGGCCCAAATAAGAATTCTTGAAATTCCTAAGAAAATCTCAAAGGCCCATTCATATGTGCAAAGAGAAAAGTGGGGACTCTTTAGTCCCACCTTGCCTGTGGAAGTGAATTTAGCTATTCTTAAATATGGAAGTCCCCTTCACTTCCTCAAGTCTAGTGTGAGGAAGAGACAGAAAGCCCACATGTGTGCACTCACCTCGCTAGATCCGCAGGGTGGAGGGTGCTTGGCACCTGCATGAAATGGTTCACCAAAATCTAGCTCCTAGCCTTGTGGGAATGATCTCTTTTTGCAGTTTTAGTTTCTTGGTCTTCAAGTTTGCAGAGTCCTAAATAGTTTCTTGGTCCAGGACTATATAAGCAGCCTATCGGCCATGCCAAAACACAGTTTTGGTTTCTTGGCCTTCAAGTTTGCAGTCCTAAACGGTTTCTTGGCCGGACAGGACTATATGAGCAGCCTATCGGCCATGCCAAAACACGTCCAATCAAGCTAGGGCTTTTGGCTCTTCTCGCTGTTGCGCTACTGCCGTAGTTTATCCATCCTGACCGCCTACGTGCACCTGCGATCGGGAGACCAGGTCTCCGGAACCCTTATCCTTGCGATCCTGCACTGGGAGAGGATAAATAAGGTTTTTGGAAAAGCGCTCGTCACGCGACTGCTCCCGGCTTCCACGACGGTCATCTTCCATCCAAGTCAGACGGCTCTACGCCCCGGCGTATTCATCGTCATCTGCTCCAAGCTCTTCCTCTACCGCTCATCGACGACTTCGCACCATCACCACCAGCGACGTCTCCCTCTACATCTCCATCACCAGCAACGCCGAGGTACTTGACATGTGATCCAATCTATTGCTGTCGTTTGCCTGGTGTGTTGATCATTAAGATCTTTGTTACGTCGCTATTAATGTTGTCCGATCTAACTAGTATGTTAGGGCTCTCAATGCTAGTTTATGAGATTGTCATAATTTATATTCTTGTATTAATCAGGCAATAGACTAATTATTCAACACATATATGTCAAAGCCTCATCATTCACCAAGTTCAAAACGGTGACTGCACTTCGAATACATATCTTACACTCAAAAGCTATAATTTTCATATGAATTTTATGTCTATCTTATATGGAAAAGATATTATTCTTCTAAGGGGGTGAAACTTTAGTACGTGACTAATATGCCTTTGAAATTTTATATCAATTATTTAAGCATCTTAACAATTTAAAATGAAAAAACTCAAAACTAAACTGTTGTACATCTTCCGGAGAGCTATAATTTTTATACAAATTTTAACTTCATCCAGCTCCATTTCTGTCTGATGATTTTTCTAAGATATAACAAGTCCCATTACATGCTTAATATGTACATGCTGAAACTTTTTATAAAGTTCTCAACTATCTTAATGACTCTAAATGTAAAACAAAAAACTAGAAAGTTGTGTGGATCCCATCAGGAGAAATAAAAATCATTTCCATCTGACACCGTATGAAAAAGATGTGATTTCTATATGGTAGAATGGTATCCTTACCACACGGGTCCAAAATGGTGTGGCAAAGCTTTTGGTGTTAATATGCGGCAGTAGACTCCTCTTACATGTTCAGTGTGCAACATATTTTTGCCATGCTAATGCACGTGTCGTGACAAAGTGTTTTTGCCATGCCATGTTATCTGACACGGTCAAAATGGTTAGGAATCAAAATAAAAGTTGAATGGAATTGTTTCTAACACTACCGGATATACCGAAAATTTCCTTATCAGTGAGAAATCGATAGAAAAATATGAAATACCGACGGAAAAATGTGAAAAACAATTTCCCTGTCAGTCAACCGATGAATATACAGACAGAACAAAAGTGATTAAAATGGTAAATAATGATTTTTAGAAATAATAAAAATCGAGCAAGTAGCAAGTCCATGCAGATGACTTAACTTTTTCCCCAACACTCAACAGACTTATTTGACTTTGAATTTTCCTTTGAGGAGTCTCGTTCGGCAGTGGACAACGAACATGGAGAAGTCTTTGCCGCGTGTTACTGTCAGTGTCCAATTTAAGTCATTGCAAATTTATTTTCTTGGCACCACTAGTTGACTGCTGACTGAATGACTCGCTACATTTCTCTCTGCCCCATATTCCAATGTGTCCTCGTCCCTTAGTGCTCGTATGCATTTGCTGCACTCTAATACATCTCAATTCACATGGATTAGGTAGAATTAAAGTACTATAGAAAATTGAGCAAAAAATGTACTGTAGAAAATTAACTAATTTTGTATATAAATCTTTGTCACCCATATAGATGGGAGTAGATTTTGATGTAGCCAAACAAACCCGTATTTAGTTCATGCCGCGTAATTTGGTTAAGCTGAATACTGTAAGAGGCACTCTGAATGCTGAGCAGCAGGCAGAGGAGCCGCGGAGCTCAACATATATACACAGCCTGTGCATGCTTGTGGCTGTGAGGTGGGGAGCAAATCGTGCCGCGCGTACCTCGAGAGCGCCTGCTCGAGGTGGGAGAAGCGCGACGCCAAGTCTGGCTGCTCGCCCTCCTTCTCCACCGTGGGGGTGGCGCAGCAGCAGCAGCAGCCGCAGCCGCAGCCGCACGCCGTCCCTCGCCTCTCTGTCTGGCCGACCACCTCCGTAGCCGTTCTCTTCGCTGTGCCCCAGCCATGATCTTTCCACAGGCGATGGGGCGAGTGTGGAGCTAGCCTGGGCCGGGTCCATAGTCTGCGCCTTCTTGGCTTGGCCCAACATGTTGCTGCCGTTTCTTCACGGCTTCTTTTACCGTTCTTATTATCCAGCAGAGCATTCATCAAGATTACAAATGTCATTTCTGCCGTGTATATTCTCAACGTAAACCAGAAAAGACATTCGGAATCTTATTGTAGGTTCATATTAATCCCCTATTTTTTTGTAAAAAATATTAACCTCAAGCACTGTTACAACAATTTCCTTACAAATATCTCTTTTAAAATCATGTCTACTTTTTCCTAACATCCAAATTTTATTTATTCTGCTTCCTCAACAAAAAAAAAAAAAAACCTGAGATGGGGTGACTTAAATTCTCTTACTCCCTTCGTCCCAGACAAAAATGTCTTGGCTTTATAGGAGTCAATCAATCAATTTCAAGTTTCACTACACATAAAAAAATAGTATCAACATTAATATTTCCAATTATATTTACTGCAAAAATATACTATCATGTATAGAGAAATTTTATTAAATTTAAAATTGGTTGACTCTAAAAAAACAAGACAGAGGAAGTAACTAGACCTCACAGGTGTTAGAGGGCATGAAATCGACAATTATTGCCATTCAAATCAAATCAATAAAAACAATGTTTACAGGGCGCGATGCCATCATGGATTGCAGAGTACATGATGCAACAAAAAAAAATCCCATGATTATCTAAACTGTGAAATCCCAGCCCATGGGACAGACCAAATCCGTGGTACTGCAGCATCAGTGTCGGGTTCATAAACCCAGGGTCCCTCGTGGACCGCCCTCCCAAACAAGGGCCCGGCTCAAGTATCTAAACAGCAGGTCAGAAGGGCGATCCAATCACCGACCGAAAGGTCTGGCCGAGGACAAGCGACACCCGTTTTCTGACTCCGGCCCACCTCTCCGACCGGAGGGCTCACTTTGGTCTCCAGCCCGCCTCCGGACGGCCTCTCTGACCGGAAGGTCCGCCAAAGCACAACTTTCGACTCTGACCCCACATCTCCGACTGGAGCATGCAAAAACCCTGCTCACTGCTCTTCTCCAACTGGCGCAATCAGAGCCAACTGGGACCAACCGACCGGGGACGCCCGCTCGGAAAAGACCAGGGAACGAACGGAGAAAGCAAGGTGAGGCGCACAAGTCAAACAACGATACCGGGGACTGTACCCTGTACACCTGCAGAAACAGGACTCTACAACCCCCCTGACACAAACAATGTTGTAGGCGCCGACATTTTTCCTACATTATTGTGGGCGCCATTGACTCTCATACGGTAAGGCTCCCCCCACGTGCCTCTGGGCATCAACAGTGTTGTGGGCGCTGGTATTTACTGTACCGAGTGAACATGGTAAAACTCCTCACATGTCTATGGGCATCAACATTATAGCAGTTACCGACATCTGCCATACCTGAACAAAATGACATAACCTCCCACATGCATCCGACATCCAACAGTGTTGTGGGCGCCTACCATCATCCTGTACCCGCCGACGTGGGCAACAAGGCTTAGAAGCATGCGTACTCCTTCCCCCCCACTTGTAAGGCCATCCCCTTCATCTATAAAAGGGGATGCGTTCTCTCCCAACATTCAAGGGATTCCAGATTCATTAGATCGATCAAGTTCACTAGCTCACAACCACAGAACCGTCAGGTTCGGACCTCAAGCACACGCTTGAATACTTAGCTCATAGCGGAGCTTCTGTCTCTCTCGGCCCTTCTGACCGGAGCCGACTGGACCTCTTGTACCCCTCATCTTTCTCCTTCTCGTTTGTAACCCCACTGCAAACTTCGAGCACGTGGGCTCAGGAATAAAGTCACCGACCGACCCAAACTGGACGTAGGACACGTTGCCTGAACCAGTATAACCCTGTGCCATTGAGTGCTAGGCCACCTCCGATCACAACGTACGACAAAACTATAAATATTTACTTGTTGGTCACTTTCTGCACCGATAGTTGGCGCCGTCCGTGGGGAAGATGTTGTACGTTCAACACTTTTTGGTCATCGAATGGCCCACTTTTCCGCCACCTTCACCATGGCGGGCTCAGGCGATACGATTCGCTTCGGCTCACTGGAGTTTCCCGCGCTCCCACCTGTCTTCGAGCCATCCTAGGCCTTCCTCCTCAGAATCCTGGACTTCATCGCCGACCAGCTCGGCGTACTACACCTCCGCGAGGAGGCACTCGTTCCGGCACCTGTCAGAGGGCGCTCCCCATCGACTCTAGGATGCACGACTTCAACAACGAGGCATCTGCGCTTCATTCCGAGCAAACTCTCTGCTCAAACCCCGCTGTAAGTAATGTACATGCTGTTATTTACTTGTTATTCTCTATCTTCCGCCGATCACCCGGATGGACCCCGTTGTCCCTGCCGCGACCGCCATACGACCGGTTCCCCTACGGCCTCGCGTCTCTCGTGGACGCGTATGCCCGGGGGCTCCGAAGGATGTCGGCGCCGCCCCCTCTCACGTCTGAATTCATGGGGATGGCGAGCTATGCTCCCACCAATATCCTCAACCTCATGGATGACGGTGTTGAGAGTGATGGCTCCAGCATCAGCGATGTGGCGCCTAGCCACCGTTCGTCTCGGGAGTGCGCTATGGCGGACGCTCCGGGACAGCCACCGGTGGTAACGGATTCCTTGCAGACTCACACCCCCCGGACCCTCGTGCGGAGACCCCTGAGCTCACACGGGAGCACGGTGAGGAACTACGACAACAATGGCTGCATCAGCCACCAATTGCGCCAGCGCGCTTGGCACACCACACTACGCCCCCGTGCGCATAGACCGGCGAACGGCGCCCGGGGTCACGCCCATCGGGTCCAGCGCAACACCATGGATAGGGTAACGATCCCCCACACTTCTCTCAGGCCAATCAGAACATCACCGCTGCGGCAATGCTTCTGCGTGGCCTCCCCAAGCCGAATGATCCTCAGGAACAGGCGATCCACCGTAACCTCCCGGCACTAGTGGAGAACGCCGCCGTTCAACAAGCGGAGAGCTCCGTATCGCGACACTGACTTGCGGCCTCACTCCCCACCAGGGGAATGGGGACGCAGCAGACGAGTCGCTCCACCTGCTCATCGCTACAACCGCCGAGCGCGGCACAAGAGGCCGCATCGGCACCTTGTCTCGACTTGATGACCGCTCCGCACCGACCGCCTATATACGCGTGGCTCGGGCCGAACCGAGACACACGCAGCAGCGACCGGAGTCCCAGCCCTTATGGCCCGGGACCACGTACCTTTGTCCAACACCTCCAACGAACACCGCTCTCGCCATGCTCCAATGGAGGTTGAGGCAAAGGCAAGGACAAGGACCAGGATCAGGACGAGGGCCCCTCCACACAGAAGGTGAAAAAGAACAGAAAAGATCGCCACCGACCGACCAACTCCACGTTAGTCGCCACGAATGATCACACGGGTAAGCAGCCCTAGTAGGACCCTCCGGGCCACTTCCACGAGCTCATGGAGAGTCCGTGCACCAACCACAACTACCCCATCAAACACCTCTATAAGGACTATGAGCTCCTCAAGCGCCTTCTACGACAGGCCGATGGCCCAAGGGAAGAAAAAGGTGCAGAAGCAGCGGCCAAGAAAGGGGGCAAAGCGGACAGGGATCCGGACGACTGAAGGTTGAAGTGATCCAACCGGACGTCTACCGACTGAAGGATGACAACGACGACATTCTCACCAAATGCTTGGAACAACTATGTTGTTTTTCTTTCCCTAAATTTCAGTCTTACCATTGTTTACTTAGCGTTTGCTCTTATAAGAGCACCCCGACCCAAACACTTTTCGGCCCGGGTCACTCCGGGGCTCCACGAGGATACACTACTACCTCTCTTTTTCATTTACTGTCATAAGGTGAAACTCCTTCTTACCCAAACAAAAGGGTAGTTCGTTTCTTTAATTTGCCTTACGTAGCTTTGCTTTAAAACATTCCAACCGATCACACCCCGCCTTTCCTTACGGTTACGAGCAGCTGAGCCTCATGGGTGTAAGGAAAATGGACCCTAGGCCCATTTACTTTGAATTTTGGTGTTTGATGACCAACACAACCAAATTGGGCTAATGAATTTGCAAGTGATTGTTTTATAGTTCAATAGGATGCAAGACATGACTTGGACAAAGACGACGTGATGATCCAATGATCAACACCTCAAGCAAGACATTAGGAGCACAAGAGAAGACCCAAGATATCAAGCAAAGTCCAAGCATGAAGATAGGAACCAAGCTGTAAGCAAGATCGTGAAGAAAAGAGCTCATAGAAGAGACCGGACGCTGGACCGGACGCTGGAAGAAAGTAATCGGACGCTCCGATCAGTGGCTCAGCAACAGCAGGCGTCAGCAACAGCAACCGGACACTGAACAAGTGAATCGACCGGACACACTGATGGGATGTTCATCAGTCCAGCAACACACTCAGCAAGTGACCGGACGCTGCGCGGCAAACCGACCGGACGCAGGACAACAGCGTCCGATCGAGTATAGAGAGGTTCTAGAGCGGCAAACTTGCGACCGGACGTGTCCGATGGAAAGTGACCGGACGCTGACAGCGTCCGATCAGTTGTTCGCGGCTCCAACGGTTGGGACGACCAGACGCGTCCGATCAGGACGACTCCAGCGTCCGGTCAGTAGCAGAAAAGCAGGATTTCGTCCCCAACGGCTACTTTCTCGGTGGGGCTTATAAATACAACCCCCAACCGGCCAAATGGCATGTGTGGAGCTAAGGAAACATACCAAGGGTGTTGATACACCATTTTAGTGATCTTGACTTGCATAGTTCTTAGTGTTTTATTAGGTGATTAGCGTAGGTGCTTTGCGAAGTGCTTAGGTTGATTAGACCACCGCTTATGCACTTGCTCTAGGTTTAGGACTAGTGTTTAGTGAGGTTTGCATACCTCTTATCACTCAGTGCTTGCGAGCACCATTGTTGTACATCGGAGGGCTTGTAGTCTTATGAGATCACACCAACCGAGTTTGTGGTGTGGCCGCCACTGTGTACCGAAGGGAACAAGGACCGCGGCGTTTCGGCCGGAAGCTTGTTAGTGAAGACGACGGGGAGCATCCAGGAGAGGCTTGCCAGAAGGCATGTCGGAGACCCACTTGCGCGTGGGGAAGGCCCGAGGCTATCCACGAAGTTACCTGACCGGGAGCTTGACCCTTGCGAGGGGCTCCAATGAGGACTAGGGGGAAGCTTGCACGCTTCTCGATACCTCGGTAAAAATACCGGAGTCATCGATGGGAGTTTGCATATCTTTACCTTGCTCTTTATCTTCCGCATTTACATTGATTGTATTACTCCTTTTGCGGTAGAGATAGCAACACACTTGCAAAACCGTAGTTGCACATTTAGATAGTTTATCTATTGCATAAGTTTTGCTAGGATTAGAAAAAGAGGCCATATTTTAGAGTTAGTTTTTAAGTTGCCTAATTCACCCCCCTCTTAGGCATCACGGTCCCTTACAGCGGGCCATGCCCCGGGCTCCCAAGGTTGCAACCTACGGGACGAACGAGCAAGTATAAGAAAGAAAGAATAAAAAACAAAATTATGCTAAGGGAAAAACTAAGGAACGAAAGGGACAAGTTTCCCCGAACGGAGTGACTCCATCACAAAAAACGAAACCGATTGTAGTCATTAAAACACACAAGAACATTTACATGGGGGCTCCCCCACAAACTTAATCTTTTACATCTACTAAACTACTTATACTTTACAAGCTATTGCGGCGGCTCAGCGGCATCTACTGTCGGTACGACCGGCGAAGGCGCAGGCTGCTCACTCCCCGGCAAGACAACATTCGGCTCGGTTGAAACCGGGATGATGTCCACCTCCGACCCAGGCTCCGTACCATCTGCAGGCTGGGCGACGTCCTCCGGACGCATGCTTCTGTCCATGTCTTCTCGATGGACGTCCATCACCCACTGCGCAGAGACTTGCTCTACCACCAACCTTGCGTATGGCAGCAAACTCTCCCCGAGCGTTTGGATGTCCTCTGTGCTCAAGCTGTCAGCATACCCGCTGCAGATAGTGGTGAAGTCTAGGTTCAAGTGGTACGTCACCACCGAGGTCAACACCCCCGACGCTCCATAGAACAACCCACTTGTGATAAGATCCCGGACCGCATCTGGGACCTCTGCCAGCTGGACAGCGGGCAAGCTAGTACTTGGCGCCGACCCGAAGACCTCCAAGATGACAAGTAGGGCAACATTGCGGATCTGATCAAGTTCCCCCTCAAGAGCACGTCGCTCTTCACGGGACTTGGCCAGCTCCTCTGCATTCTGGTTAAAAGTCGCCTTGACTGTCTCCAGGTTCCGCTCCAACGACTTCACCTTTCCGCCAGCTCTGAAAGAAGGGTGATAAGATCAGAAATAGGCTGAAGGGAGAAACCAACACGATGAAAAACAGAAAAGGTACGTACCGATGTGGAAGTTCTCAAGGGTGGAGAATTCCTCCGCATGCCGGGCCACCTACTTGCGCAGCCAGGCGCTCGCCTCCTCCATCCCCATCACCCGACCCCGAAGCACGAGCACTTCCTAGTCTACCTCCGACCGGGCCTTCCGCTCCGACTCCAGGGCCTTCCGCTCCGACTCTAGGGCGTTCCGCTCGACACCAAGGCGCTCCGCTCGACTCAAGGGTCTCCAAGGATTTTTGGAGCACCGTCTCGATGTCCGCCAGGGATGTCCGCAACCCTGCCTCGGTCTCCGCCTGGCGGGCCTTCGCCGCCTTAAGCCCCCGCTCGGCGGCGATCGCTTGCTTTGCTGCACGCTATCCCTTCGCCCGCGCCGCCATCGCCTTGGCCGCCCGGTCCTAGGACTCGTGGCGGGCAGACTCTAGCTGACGCTCAAGCTCCGCCACCCGGGCATGCTCCATCCGGAGGAAGCGGGACTTGCGGGATGACATCTCCTTCAGACCCTACAAAAAGAAAGCATGCTGAGGCAACCAACAAGATATTCAGAGGTCAAGGACAAATACGGGAAACTCACCTCCGCGGCGAGTTGCAGGTGGACCTAGACTAACTGCTGGGCGGACTTAACCTGCTCCTGGGTGTCCTCGAGCTTCAAGGATAGGTTGGCGAGTTCGGACACTGTGGCAAGTCCTTTCCCCCAAGGATGTCCCAGAGCTGACACTCCTAGGAATCCCAAAGGACGAACCGCACCTTTGCTAGGTCCTCGGGGCAGGGCCACTCTAGGTCACCCTCTGGTAGCCCGCCAGAGGGCCCAGCCTCCGAATGAACCACCGCTAGCTCCCACGATGACACCGACAACTCTGCCATGTCATCCGCCTCGTTGTCGGACAGGATCTCCACCACCTCGACGGTGCAGGCCACCGCTGGGCATTCCAACTCCATCCCAGCCATGTCTCCCCCCGGCGCCTTTGGCTCCAACGATGAGGGTGAGCCGTGCAACCCTCCACCCACTGAGGCAGGGAGCTCGATCTTCCTCTCCTCTTCCACCACAACAAGTGGAGGAGGGGCCACGGGAGTTACCTCCGACGCGACCTCCGTCGTTAGCACTGGGATCACCTCCAACATCGATGTCGTCACTACCACCGTACTAGCAACCGACCCGGAGGGCACCACCCATGGAAGGGAAGGGTTCGCCGCCGCCACCCTGTTCCCCCCGCCGCTCACCACGACACGCTACAGGGTGGGCCTCCAAGCCTCCTACATGGGAGTTGGGGCGATGCTCGAACCCATCATCACCCGACCACTGACAAAAAAGTGCTGGTAAGTCACACTCCAAAAAGACTCAACGGCAGAAGATCGAAAAGGAACAAATAAAAACATACCGGGTGGTAAGCGACACGACTTTGAAGGCAAGACCCGACGTCGATGGGCCTATAGGGAGAGGACCACTCCCAAGCTGTGACCCATGCCCCCTCAGCTCAGCCAGGGGCGGAGTCATCCCATCTGGCTCTTGCCTGGCCTACGGGTCGGCGTGACCCTCGGCTCGAGACTCCCCGACTGGAGCAGCAGGCAGGGCATCCCGGTGACGCATGGGCGCCGGTCCACTCCTTGGACCGCCCGGTTTGCTCGGCCGCGTCCGCGGCAGGCGGGGACAAGACCGTCGACGCCACCGAGGGGCGTGGTGAGACCGGCGACGCCACCCAGGGGCGCGGTGACCGTATTCGCTTTGCCTCCCGTTCACCGACGGCGTCCGTGCTCGCCGCGCGCTTCCTTGGCATGGGAACCACCGCACGCCTTTCCACCTCCTGCTCATCACCAGCGGACATCGCCGTAGGGTCACGACGCTCCGCTGAGGTCACAATGACCTCCCGACTTTCCTCCTCCTCAGAGAAAACCATGTCATCCACATCTGTAGGATCCTCCGACTCGACGTCGCTCCTACGTTCCCCGGCCTTCATGCGCCAGGTGATCTCCTGCTCCTTCTCTTACTTCCGCTGAACCTCCTTGGTTCTCTTTTTCTTCCTAGCATCCGCCGCCTCCTTCTAGGCGGCCTACTGGGCCACGCCCTCTGGTCCCTTGGGAAGGTGCGGCCGGAACTTGTAAACTCCAAGTCCCTATGAAACGGATGACTCGAAATCAAAAAATAGGAAAGAAGAGGAAGAAGCACGGACTAAATAGAAGGGAGCATACTAGTCTGGACACGATCACGGAGTTGAAAGGTGCAGGCTTCCCATCGACCTTCTCTTTGGGCTTCAGCTGCAGCACCCGACCAAGGCGACTCTAGACCTTGTCGTCCGGCAGCTCCTCTGGCGACGCATGGTCTGGGTCCGTCGGGCCATTGTACTTCCACATCGGCTATGTCCTCTCCGCCAACGGAGTAACCCGGTGGTGGTAGAGGGTGTGGAACACCTGCACCCCGTCAAGGCCATGCTATACGAGCTTCCGCAGCTCCTCCTCGATGATCTCCACCTTCTTCTTCTCCCGACGGGCACAACCCCACGACCAACTATCCTGCTTCTTCGGCCTCCCGCCGGTGAACGCCAGGAACGATGCCTCCACCGAATTCCTGATATAAAGCCACTCCCCGTGCCACCCCTGGTTGGAGTTGCAGGGGATGTATGCGGGATATGAGCCTCCCGCACTCGGTTTCCTCTGCAGGGCGAAACCCCCACCGGCGCGACCTCGGGCGGATTCCCCATCGTCAAAACTAGCCCAGAGAACAACCAGTGGAAGAAATCCGAGTGCGGCTCCATCCCGAGGAAGGCCTCACAGACGGTGACAAAGCCGGTGATGTGCAGCACCCCCATCGGATTGAGGTGCTACAGCTCCAGATCCCACTCATTGAGGAGCCCACGCAGGAACCAGTGCACGGGGTATCCCAACCCACGCTCATGGAAGGCGAGAAAGGAAACCACCTCACCGGGCTAAGGTTGTGGAAACTCCTCCCTCCCGGAAGCCCTCTAGTGCGCCACCTCCTTTGGCGGCAGAAACCCCTTCACGGCGAAGGCCTCCAACACCGACTCCCTCACCGTGGACGACCTCCAGTCCGACATTTCGCTCCTAGATCATGAAAGGATTTGTGAGTTTTTCTCTTCTCCCTCTTTCTCTCCCTTTTCTTTCCTAGAAACCACCACGGCTCTCAAGAACGCTCTCAGCAAGAAGAAAAAGGAAAGGAGGTAGCAGATGAGGACTAGGCAAAATGGCAGAGCGAAAAACCCTCTCTCTTTCCCATTTAATGCAGATGGGACGCACCCTGACCGATGAGACGTGTCCTGCCCGACGAAACGACTCCTGATCAGATGGTATGTGGCCTGGGTATGGCCCACCACTACCGCATGCCAACCACTACCGCACGACGGGCACAAGAACCAAAGCACCACCGCACGTAGGCGGTCCTCCGCTTCCCCAGGCGGGACTTGGAAAAACCCAAAAACGGGATCTCCGTTAGGAGAGACCATCGGACTTCCTAAAAGTTGATCGAACAACTCAGGAAAACACACCAAGGGACAGGTAAGGAGCAAAGGGACTCCCCATGTAGGCCATGCTGACTCCGTCACGAACGACGAGCACGGGTCCCGGTCGGACATTTCCGACTGGAGCTCTCCAAACCCCATCACTCGAGTCATCAAGGTAACACTACCGCCCCCCTCTATTTCTTTATAAATCATTTTATACATCCATACGCGCATTCATTCTATACGCCCATGCCCCCCGAACGATTCGGGCCCTAAACCACGCGGGGGCTCGTGAACTAAGCATCGCACATGCAGCGAAATGCATCACAACGCTCCGTGTTGCGTCACGAAGCTACAGTTGCCTCATTCGACATGAGCAACAACAGAGCCGGGGGAGAAAAATGCATATGAGCCCCGTGCGGCCATCGCCTAGTCTGGCAGACATGGTCATCTCGACCTTCTCGTTCAATCCTAAGCCTCTACCAAGCCCACAGAATCTCCATCGAGGGGAGGCCATTAGGCCACCCGGGTCGGTCTCCGAAACGACCCAGGCATCTGCCGGGTTGCAGGTAAAGGAACAGTGGAATGTCACAAGAGGGCTATGCTGACCCCGTCATGAACGACGGACCTAGATTCCACTCGATCATACCCATTAGCGAACTCACCAAGCGCATCACTCGAGCCTGAGCGATCGAGACAAGTGACAAAACTCAGCCCCTCCGGTTATGAGAAACCGAGGACGAGGTAACGCACATAACTCAAACCGACCCCTACTAAGGCCCAATGGGGCTCGGGGACTCAAGACACCAAATGCATTGGGTCTGCGACTCCGAACTCGCCCCATCCAGCTACGCTTCGACTGCGCTCCAAAAACAACCTAGGTCTGCGACCCCAAACTCGCCCCATCCGTCTACGCTTCGACTGCGCTCCAAGAACAACCTGGGTCTGCGACCCCAAACTTGCCCCATCGGGATCCCATGGCGCGCATCGACGCCAAGATCAGCGAGCTTCGTATCGACCGATCCCCAAAACTAACTAACTAACTTCCTTAGCTGTGTGGGCTGCACTGAGGACAGGATACACAACTCCAAACTCGCCCGGTCCCACGGCGCGCATCGACGCCAGGACCCGCGAGCTCCGTCTCGTCCGATCCCAAAGACTAACTGCCTCAACCCGGTCCCACGACTCGCACCGACGCCAGGACCCATGAGCTCCGTCTCGTCCGATCCCTAAGACTAACTACCTCGCCCAGTCCCATGGCGCGCACCGACGCCAGGACCCGCGAGCTCCATCTCGTCTGATCCCTAAGACTAACTGCCTCGCCCAGTCCCACGGTGCACAACGACGCCAGGATCCACGAGCCCCGTCTCACCCAATCCCTCAAAACTAACCGCCTCGGCTGCGCAACGATGCCTTGGTCGATGACTCTGTCTCGACTGAAAAACACGGACACACGCCCGCTGACAAACACTCACAAACGATTATGCCCGAATCGTCCAGGGCTCGGTGGCTACACCCGCGGGTGCGCTCGCGCGCACCCGTTGACGAAACGAAAACCTCCCCCGCTGTCAACACGAAAAACCGCCCCGGATGATTCTGCCCGAATCACCCGGGGGCTCGGGGGCTACACCCGCGGGTGCGCTTGCGCGCACCCGCAGTCAAGACAAAAATCCCCAGACGATTCTGCCCGAATCGCCCGGGGGCTCGGGGGCTCCTGTCGGGTTCATAAACCCGGGGACCCTCGTGGACCAGCTTTCCAAACAAGGGCCCGGCCTAAGTATCTAAACAGTAGGCCAGAAGGGTGATCCAATCACCGACCGAAAGGTCTGGCCGAGAAGGAGCGACACCCGTTTTCTGACTCTGGCCCACCTCTCCGACCGGAGGGCTCACTCCGGTCTCTAGTCTGCCTCCGGACGGCCTCTCTGACCGAAAGGCCTAGCCAAAGCATTACTTCCGACTCTGGCCCCACGTCTCCGACCGGAGCATGCAAAAACCCTGCTCATTGCTCTTCTCCGACTGGCGCAATCAGAGTCAACTGGAACCAACCGACTGGGGACGCCCGCTCGGAAAGGATCAGGGAACGAATGGAGAAAGCAAGGCGAGGCGCATAAGTCAAACCACGATATCGATGACTGTACCCTGTACATCTATAGAAACAGTACTCTACAACCTCTCCCTGACGTGCATTAAAGCTGTGGCAGTTTTACCCTGTTTACTATAGAGAGGTATCCTGGATGTTAAATGCATCTGTGATGTTAGATGAAAGTATATTAAAGACAGCGAGCTCCACAAGTTAGACAGGCTATGATCATGGAGGAGACAGGTTAAGAATGATAGAGACGGGTGTCGAGGAATTGGTGTGCACACCTAAATAAAGAACTCAGTGACGTCCAAATCTCCTAGTGGAAAAAGGGAACATGCGTCAATAGTGGAGTCGGATAGTGCACAGTGGAGAGTACAGTAAAATGCATCGACTGTCAGAAACTTTTCTCATAGTGCCCTTATCCTCAAACTTTTAAAATGTATTTCTTAAGTCTCCACGACGTAACTGACTTTATTTATGGATTTGTTAATCCATTTGGTTCTCAGTACATGTGAATCTGACACGTCCATGGTCTTTGAGGCTGTGGTGTCCCATGTAGCGGGGATATGCTTTGAGGCGCTGGGGTCCTATGTAGCAGGGGATATGCTCGGAGCAACTTTAAGATGCTCTTTATTTTTCTAATTCATAAGAATAAACATTTTGATGAGAAAATATCCTCCAATAGCCTCTGTAATTTGATCTTCAAATATAGACACCCTCTACATTTCTCGCTAGCTAAAGATAGAGAGTAAGGATTGCTCTTTAGAGTGCATACAAGATATATAATAGTTGTTGGAAGGTATAAACATATAGAAAACGATTTTTAAAAGGACCATCCAAATGATGATTAGATAGTAAATTTCAAAAAGACTCTTGGAGATGCTTTGTCCTATGACACGTAGGATATGCCTCAAAAACCATGGACACAAGTGGGGCCACTGATCCATGATGGGCTCAACACATTCGTTGGTCCGTCCTTATCTTTCCATCTATAACCAGCCAAACACCATCTAGAGTCAACCCATTTTCCATAGCACCGGCCATATCTTGCTCATAAGCCATCACTATCGGTGGTATACAAGATCACCAAATCTGTTTCGTCTCCATCGCTATATTATCCCATCCATCAAATCAAACACAGGCTGCAGATGATTTCCACCAGTGGCGGAGCGTGGATAGAAAACAAGGAGGGGCTAAAAAAATTTCAATGACAACTATAGCAGGTAGCAGCAATATGATGCACTAGGCTCTTCTATCATTTTTTATTTATTTCCTACAGCATAGGCTTTTCACTTTTCATGCATAGCTTCACAGCTTGATAGAGCAGCTTTTACATTGCAATTGGATGGAAGCAGTACTACATGCAGTGACAAAACATGAAACCAGGGGGGGGGGGGCAAGAGTCCAGGTTCGCCTCCATGAGGCTCCGCCAGTGATTTCCACCGCCCTCTATTTCCCCTTCCTACCTCCCCTATCCCGTTATCCAGACACCACCTTATGCATTTATATACTATAACAGTAACTCAACCCATTTTATTTTGAAAATAGTTGAGACTTGTAGATAAATTAATAGAGGTATGTTTTTAACTGGCCCTATGCATAATAGTAATATGATAATCGCCAAACAGAGAATAATTAAGGTATAACAGTCAAGAGGTGGCTATCCAGTCATGTTTTTATCTAGTAAATAAAAATACTTTCTACAAATAAAGTCTATTTGCAATGTACCGAGAAATGCTTCTGTGGGTTGTGTTAATTTAAAAGATATAGGGTTATAATAAATATATAATTAAGCGGATTTTGGTGAACTTGCCTTCATTGGCGTCCTTCATGAACTTCGGCTCGTGCTACTGGACTTCGGCTCGAAGTGACACACGCTTCAGGTTTCATATAATTAAGGAGGATCGGAGCTGGGCGGCACGGCCGGCGCGGTGTTGCATTGGCCGGAGAAGATGGTGTGCGTTGTGGTCAGTCTCTCTCTCTCTCTCTCTCTCTCTCTCTCTCTCTCTCTCTCTCTCTCTCTCTCTCTATATATATATATATATATATATATATATATATATATATATATATATATATATATATATATATATATATATATATATATATATATATATATATATATATATACACACACACACACACACCAGTCAGTCAAGTCAAGGAGACTCGTGACGACGTTTTTATTTTTAACTGTCATCCCGTCGCCCGGCGATGGGTAACTCTCACTCTCTCCCCACCTCTTTCTGCTCCTGCGATCCCCTTTTCCTGGAAACGTCTTGACGACACGAGCACACAGGCACAAACAGTCCCATCCACGTGCATGCATGCCATTGCCACCTCGCTCGTCCATGTCTAGTGTCTTGCATACACGCGACCAGATGCACGCAGATGATGCATCTTGCTTTACTTTTACTGTTTTACATATATATTAGCCGACAGCTGATGCCCAGCGCACCGTGTTTGTGGGATCGTGGTGTGCTACAGTACAGAGTGCAATAATTTGGACTTGGCCGTCGTCGCGAGCTGGCCACATGCAGCTAGCTAGCGTCCCTGGATAGAGTTAAATTTGACCCTACGGGCATGTACTCCGTAAATAAACGTTTGGAGTATTACTAGATATGTATAGAGTAAAAATAATGATTTTACGTTTCTCTCCTGTTATGCACGCATCCGTATGTGTATCTAAAATAGATATGCATTGGGCACATGTCCACTTTTTCCGTGAAAACATCGGGCACATGTCCTTTAGGTCAAATAAATAGTGTCCAACATCCTTGGTGTACGCCGAACGATGGTATTCATTTCGATGCAAATCTTGTCATTCGAGAAACTTGCAGAATAGAAGACACATTTGAGACTGTTCTAGATCAGTAAGGACACATTAAATGCCCACAAACATCGTCGAGAAACTTGCAGAATAGAAGATATAGGGGTTAGTCACTACTACAATAATAAGCTTTGGTGACACGGTTGTCCTAGATTGGTGTCCTAGATGGGACGCCTACGAAATTACCCACCCAACAAATTAAAAACCCTAATTGCATTCCTTAACCGCAACCCAAGCTAGCTTTATCTCCTTCACACCGCTACCACCTCATCTCACACTCAGTCTCCCCACACTCTTGATCTACTCCACAGCTCGATTGATCTACTGCACCCTCCCACGACCACTGCCATCACCGCCCCCTCTGACATGCTAGACCTAGCCGCCTCCCAAGCACCACCGCCTCCGCTGAAGTGCTCCCTATCATGAGATCCAAAGTGATGCATCTGCCACCATCTGCCCAAGCACCATATGATCCTCGGCCCATCAATTGCCATCTCCCTGTCGGTCTTCTCCATGATGCGGCGGAGAAGGAGAAACGAGATCCGGCCGGTGTGTAGGAACTAGAGGCAGCAACCCGACGAATCAAGCCTTGTCCCACCTGCACCGATGGTGCTTCCATCCCACCTCCACTCATGCCAGGCCTTCAATCTGATCCGCTTGTTTTTGGTTGTTTGATTTGATGGTGGAGGTGCTATTTGACTTGAACGTGGTGGTATGGATGACGCAGACGAGGAAGATGTGGTGGTGCATTGTCGATGATGGCTTGGAGGTCGGCCAAGATCAAGCCAAGGGCGGCACTAGATCCAACCTCTTGTTGCATGCCTAGAAGTGTGGTGGTGGCGAGCACGAAGGAGAGCCTTCCTACCTCGGGGCGAAGGGCAATGTGGCATCACGGATGGCAACAGGGCGGGTTCCCGGTGGGTCCCCGCTAGTTTTGGACCTGACGGGGTGGGGGCGTGGAAAATTTCCCACTGCAGGTCTCAAGTTTGGGGACTTGAATTTTGGCAGGGTTGGGGCTGGGTCGGGGTTTTGACCCGCGGGTGCCTTGCAGTGACCTGAACTTTCATAGCCCATGTAAACTTAGAAGGCCTAGCCCACATCTAAGTGCAACAACTGTCTGCATTAGTGCAGCCAACATTTTCGTTTAGGATCGTACGACCGCACGAGGTGGGCTAGGTGACTCCGCCGGTGACGCTGCGGCAGTGGAGGCTTTTGACGTCGGCTCCCCCTATGAAATCCTCCCAGTCTCTCTCCCGCTCAGGCTAATCAAGGAACTGCCCTGTGCACAGTTACACAGCCTTGGTGGGACGGGACCTAGGGTTTAGGACTTGGGGAAGTGTCGCAGGGTCGGAACCACGGCAAGCATTGTTGTTCGAGGTGGTGTCAGAGTACGTGTCTCCGGTGGCTCGGGTGGACTCAAGAACACAAAAATCACAGAGAGGACGCAACGATTTATCCTGGTTTGGGCCAATCGGTGCCCTACGTCCAGTAGCTGATGATCCTTCTACTCAAGAGCACCCAAAATTGGGGGGTTACAACAGAGTGCATAGGAGGAAGAGAGAGATTTGGTAGGGGGTTAGCTCGGTGCTAAATTTGAGGTTGCCTTGCCGCTGGTGGAGCCTTACCCTCATCAGAGAGAAGGAAGACGATGGGTGCGGTGGAGGAGCTCTCGGTGCTCCTCTCTGGGTTGCTCTACTCTCGGTGCTGAGCAAGAGCGGATCGGTGAGGAATGGAATGATTTGTCTTGGATCGTCCTCCCCCCTCTCTAGGAACCGACCTATCCCTTATATACCGAGATAGGTCGGGTACATGACGGTTTGGAGGGATGAGACTATAGTATACATGCATCGGAGTCCAGGAGAGTCTTGCAGCGGTGCTCTATGGACCATGGCGATGTCGTGGAGCCAAAGAAGCTCTAGGCATCGTCCGGTTGCTCTGTCCTAACACACTGAGTGTCAAGCTGTGTCGGCTTGGACCGGCCTACCCTAGGTGCACCTTCTGGAGACTTCTTGGTGGCGAATGAGGTTGGCTCGAGGGGTTGGCGTGCGGGCCCAGGAGCCCCCGAGCCCCTAAAGGCCGTGGAGAAGTTTGTCTTCTTGTGTCACGCCCTGTGCGTGACCCTGTCGGAGGAGCGGTTGACAGCGCCACGCTTGCGAGGCAGCGCCTGGGAGCCCCCGAGCCTTGATAGCTTGGGGCTTGTTTTCTTGTGCCCAGGCCTTGGCCAGCGCCTAAGGTCGGGGAGAGGCCAAGGATCAGGGCCAGGCTCCCCTCGATTGGGAGCCCTAGGCTCAGGCGAACCCTCGAGCATTGAGTAGAGGCGTAGGCTTACTCGGGCTCGGTCTAATCCTCTGACCTGAGGGTGCGCGTGAGGATACCCGATGGGTATAGCCCCCGAGCCCCTAAGCGATCTTGGAAGGGTTGGTCGGGGGGTCTCTCGGCCAGGAACCCTTGATCCCGAGGCTTAACATTCCCATATGTTAGGATCTCATCAGGAGCCCTCGAGCCCTTCATGGCCTCACTTGATCAGATTTGTGATGGCGACAAAGGGTTGAATTCGATCTTCTGGTGACCAAACTTAAACATGGTAGGTATGTCCTCCTCTGACTAGATCATGATGCCCTATGAGGGACCCTTCCCTAGTATGATGGGGGTGCTCGGCTATCGGGGCCAGGCTCCCGTTGATCGGGAGCCCTGGGGTCGGGTGAACCCCCGAGCATTGAGCAGAGGCATAGGCTTACTCGGGCTTGGTCTAATCCTCTGACCTGAGGGTGCGCGCGAGCATACCTGATGGGTATAGCCCCCAAGCCCCTGAGCGATCCTGGAAGGGTCTATCAGGGGGTCTCTCGGCCAGGAACCCTTGATCCCGAGGCTTAACATACCCATATGTTAGGATCTCGCCAGGAGCCCCCGAGCCCTTCACGGCCTCACTTGATCAGATTTGTGATGGCGACAAAGGGTTGAATTCGATCTTCTGGTGACCGAACTTAACCATGGCAGGGATGTCCTCCTCTGACTAGATCATGATGCCCTGTGAGGGACCCTTCCCCAGTATGATGGGGGTGCTCGGCTATCGGGGCCGAGCGATGATGGTGCTGACTCTTCTTTTGTCCTTTGTCACAGGCGCCGGTGGCCTGAGCAAGGGTTCGGTGAACTTGTCTAGGCATTGCCGACCTTAGGCCTAGGGGCACCCTCTTCTTTTGGTCTAGGCCTGCCGTGGGTCGGGTGATCGAGAGCGTCAGGGCTCTGGCTCGGGGCCGCCTGATCACCTGGTGCGCCACACCCTTCTATGGGCTATGGTGCGGGGAGCGCATCGAGCTCGTTGGGAGCCCCATTGGGTCCACCGCTCAGTGGCGCCTGACCCGACTTCAGAGAGTTGGTTTGTTTTTGGGAGCGTGCCGCCCGGGTGCCCTTCGATCGGGGGGCCGGGCCTCCTTGTCAGCGGGTGAGGTGGCTTCTGTGCGTGCCCTGCCTTTTGATCTCTTGCACAGGCGGTTGATGGTGCATGGGTAGCCGCGCCTGCTGGTGGAGTTATGGCGTGCACTCCCACGCTGTCCCACCTCGTCTGGGAGATGGGACGTCGGGCCACGTGGAGCAGATCTGGCGAAGGAGAGGCCATGACACTTGGCGTGTGTGGATCCAGGCTGTTGAAGCTGACCGGTGGGCCCGAGGGGAGTTGGATCCCCTCAAGTCCTATGAGAAGGCGTGCGTGGAGTGGGCGACACGCTTGGTGGAAAGTGGTGCGGGGACTTGACTCGTTGTCAATGCCCTCCTAACTCTGCCTTTACTGCATGGCTGTTAACGGTCACTAACACCAATTATAAACCATCAACATAACCTGTATTTATACTTATTTTTCCATGAGTTTTGGTGAATCTGTGTTTTCAACAGGGTTTATCCAGAAAACCATCAAGGGGGACCTATTCGTCAAAGGAAATTACTGAATTCTGCCATGTAAACAGCGTGGAAAGATTCTAGAAGACTCTAGGAGGCTCTCCATCAAAGAAGACCCCGAGGGGCTGCCATGTGGGGCTGGCTGGCCCCACCTGTAGGCTGGCCAGCCTGTGGGTCCCACCAGTCAGTCTCCGCTTCAAAAGTCGTTTCCCCACCGCCATTGAGATCCAATCTTCGCCGTTTATTCAAGTTGGTTTGATCCGAGGGCTCAGGATTGATGCTCTGTCCTATATATATCAGCCCCTACCCCCCTCCCTCAGCAGATCCCTAAAAGGATCGAGCCAGCAATCAAGGGAAGATTAGTCCTTCATAGGATCTAATATTATTGTAAGGAAAATGGACCCTAGGCCCATTAAATTTGGATTTTGGTGTTTGATGACTAACACAACCAAATTGGACTAATGAATTTGCAAGTGATTGTTTTGTAGTCCAATAGGGTGCAAGACGTGACTTGGATGAAGGTGACGTGATGATCCGATGATCAACACCATAAGCAAGACCTTAGAAGCACAAGAAAAGACCCAAGATATCAAGCAAAGTCCAAGCACGAAGATAAGAACCAAGCCAGACGCAAGATCACGAAGAAACGAGCTCACAGAGGTGACCAGACGCTGAACCGGACGCTGGAGGAAAGCGACCGGACGCTTCGATCAAGAGGCTCGGCAGAAGCAACGACCGGACGCTGAACAACAAGATCGACCAGACGCAGGACAACAGAGTCTGATCGAGTACAGAGAGGTTCCAGAGCGGCGAAACTGCGACCGGACGCGTCCGGTGGTAGGTGACCGGACGCTGGCAGCGTCCGATCAGTTGATCGTGGCTCCAACGGTCAGGACGACCGGACGCGTCCGATCAGGACAACTTCAGTGTTCGGTCAGTAGCAGAAAAGTGGGACTTCATCTCCAATGGCTACTTTCTCAGTGGGGCTTATAAATACAACCTCCAACCGGCCAAATGAGTTGTGTGGAGTTGAGGAAACATATCAAGGGTGTTGATACACCATTTTTGTGATCTCCACTTGCATAGTGCTTTGTGTTTTATTAGGTGATTAGCGTAGGTGCTTTGCGAAGTGCTTAGGTTGATTAGACCATCGCTTATGTGCTTGCTCTAGGTTTAGGCCTAGCGTTTAGTGAGGTTTGCATACCTCTTACCACTTGGTGCTTACGCGCACCATTGTTGTGTATCGGAGGGGCTTGTAGTCTTGCGAGATCACACCAACCGCGTTTGTGGTGTGGCTGCCACCGTGTACCAGAGGGAACAAGGCCCGTGGCATTTCGGCCGGAAGCTTGATAGTGAAGACGGCGGGGAGCATCCAGGAGAGGCTTGCCGGAGGCACGTCGGAGACCCACTTGCGCGTGGGGAAGGCCCGAGGCTATCCACGGAGTTACCCGACCGGGAGCTCGGCCCTTGTGAGGGATTCCTTGCGAGGGGCTCCAACGAGGACTAGGGGGAAGCTTGCGCGCTTCTCGATACCTCGGTAAAAATACCGGAGTCGTCGACGGGAGTTTGCATATCTCTACCTTGCTCTTTAGCTTCCGCATTTACATTGATTACTTTACTCCTTTTGCGGTAGAGATAGCAACACACTAGCAAAACCATAGTTGCAAATTTAGATAGTTTATCTTTTGTATATGTTTTGCTAGGGTTAGAAAAAGAGGCCATAGTTTAGAAGTAGATTTTTAAGTTGCCTAATTCACCCTCCCCCCTCTTAGGCGTCACGGTCCCCTACAATTATAAATAGAAATAGTGAGATGGAGAGTGAGGGAAGAGTTTGGAGGAGGTGCCGCCCTGTCGGTGTCCTCTCTATGGCTTGTACCTTGGCGGATCGAAGTTCTACTTGAGCTTGCCTTCGAGATTTCTCTAGCAATCAACTTCTGATTCAAGTAAGCATTGTGTTTATATTGTTCATCAGGTTCGCGACTCTTTTGAGTGCTTTATTTCTGCTCTAGAGGGAGTAAAGTATTAATTGTGAGTGTAAGCGTGGTGCTTAGACTTAGGTTAATCATGGATGCACCCTGCATTCCAGATCGGTGGTAGATCACATGTGTGACATCAGTACTATATAGCCTCGTTGAGTACTATATAGCATCGTTAATCCTTTGTAGTCCACCTCCCGTTTGTAGGCCATGTAGGACCCAGTTACAAAGGAAAACATCCTCTGCTGGTGTCTTTCCCTAGTAATGTCCCCAGTTGAACAATAGAAGACATATCTTACCCAAGTTAGAATTAGAGAACCTCAGTTGTCCTCTCTATGCTCCTATTTATCCTAACCTTATTGCTACCCCTTATTAAGCTAGACCGTAGTTAGTCTCACACGTTTCCCTGTTGATATGATACTTGGAATACTTTCGGATGAAAGCTACAGCGGTATCCGTGTGCTTACGGATCTTATCTGTGTGCGTTAATAAATACCAACAAACTTTCTGGTGCCGTTGCCGGGGACATAGTTGTTGAATTAACTTCGAGCCTAGCTTGATATTTTATCTTTTATTCTTTCTTTTGTTTTACTTTTTCTTTTCACTATGGATTGCACTCCTATCTATCAATACGTTGCACCTACAAGCGCACGCCTAGAGTCAACAAAATCTATAGAGCCTATCCTAACACCTGGCTATGAGCTACGCCCGTGTTTAATAAAACTGATTCGGGATCAATCCTTCTCGGAAGAAGGCAACGAAAACCCATACTCACACCTACAAGAGTTTGAATAGACCTGTGCATGCTTGCGTATCGCTGGCAAGTCTGACAAGACCTTAAGATGGAAGTTGTTTCTGTTCTCTTTAATGGGAAGAGCTAAACAATGGTATAGTCAAACCATAGAAAGTATGCAAGGAGATTGAGAAATGCTATGCTCTAAATTTTGTTTATGTTTCTTTCCCATCCCTAAAGTAGTCAGCCTACGAAAAGAGATTCTAAATTTTAGACAACTAGAAGAAGAATCTCTTGGCACATCGTGGGATCATATTAATGACCTCATTACCATTGGCCCAGACCATGGTATTTCAAACCCGATGCTCCTTCAATATTTTTATATGGGTCTTAGCAAGGATTCTGCGCAATCCCTTGATGCAGCCTCTAGAGGAGCTTTCCTTCATTTGTCTGCTAGTGAAGCAAGGTCAATGCTTGATAGAATTAGTGGAAAGATTCCCTGCACTAGCATTCATAATGAACTCCCCGAGGAAGAGAAGGAATCATCTCCCGAACATGAAGAGGAAGTTTTGATAGTCAAATCACAACCACTCTAATCCCAAGATTTATCTATGAATCCTGAACCATCAATACCCCAAAATCCTCTAAGGGAAGATGAAATTCAACCTTTGGAAATCCCTTTTGAAATTTCTTGTGAGGATGATCTTTTTGATGCTGATTTTGGGAAAAGCTTAAACTTTCTACTATATAAGAGACCTTCGAGTGAATATAATTCAAATCCTCTCAAGAAGGGGTCTCTTAGAAAGCGCCCTTATTCCTATGCGGGACATTGGGAAGAATTTAAGGATGGCATGTCTAGTGAACCCATAGAAGGAGAGCCAAGCTATTTAGAAGCAATTCCTATCTTCTCCCCTTCTATTCCCACATTAGATGTCTCATTCAAACCCATCCTTGACCCTGATGATTCCTCTTATGCTCTTCTTCCTAAGACTCATGATGATCCTAGAAATCTACTAGGACACCCAAAGCATAGGAATCATGAAGGCCACAAGGAAGACCAAGAAGAGCAACAACAATGGCTGGAGGATATTAAGAACTTATGTGCCGTTGCCATTGAATGAATGAACGAGGCCTTGGACAAGATCAACCCGAGAGTCACCAATCCAAGGGAAATCTTGGACAATAAAATGACCAATGAATATTATATGCATGTAATGATGGAGACAATGTTTCTGCCTATAGACATTCATGAAGAAACAACCTTAGAGTCTGAAAAGGAAGATGACATCAATGAGCATGGAAGTTATTTCATGAACACCTCATCAAATTCATGCTCACATGAGAAATCTCCTAAATCAATTGGTCTCTCTAACATTGCCACATACGAGATCTTGAACCCTCTCGTACTCCCTGTTCATAAAGACTTTGAAAGGGAGGTTGTAGATGCATATGTTTATCATAAATATTACAAATCTCGTTGGCATGAATCTTGAGATAGGTACACAAAGGTTGGTGTTGGAGGGGAAACCACCTCACCAACTTAGCGTGATTCGAAGGTTTCCCAAGGATGAGCTTCTGTCCTAAAACAAGCACTTTTGGGAGACAACACGAGCTTTCACCTTTTGCTGTGATGCCTTTGTGAGATGAGCATAGAAATGTAATTGTGAAAATATTTCTTCAGGTATTTTTGTCACTAACCATTCCAGGTTTGAAGAAAAAATAATGAAGGGTGACGATGCAAGGTATATCCAACCAATTATCATGCAACATTGAATCACATTCACACATGAGAGTTCTATGATCCAAACATGATTCTGCCTTGCAAAATTCAAGTGTGGGGGATGAACTTCTCTGAAAAATCTTATGCCATGTTGCTAACTCATCTTGGTTGTCTCTACCTTTAAGCCATGCTCAATTTGCTAGATAATAATCATGCTCCTTCATCTCTATTTAAATAAATCTCTATAATGCTTTCATGCTATGTCGACAGAATATCATCGGCAGTCCTCCGAGGGGTATCCCACGAAGGTAGATTGATCGGCAGAGAGGCGTGTAATCAAGAACAAGAAGGCAACAGAGACACACGAGTTAGACAGGTTCAGGCCGTTAGTATGACGTAATACCCTACTCCTGTGGTCTGTTGGTTTGTATTGGCTATCGTATGATATTGCGTGAGTTTGGAGGGGGTCCCTGCTCGCCTTATATAGTCCGGGGGCAGGGTTATAAGTCGGTTAGATCTAAGAGATAACCGAAAAGTAATAACAGATTACAGGAATCTTGGGATCATACGTATCCTAACAGATCTCGTAGTATCTTTAGGATATCTTCCCAGTGTCTTGCGGGAGGTGCCGAGCAGAGTCATGCCCCACAAGGCTTCGTCTTGTGGGCTAGGCCGCCCCTGGGGGCACAGCCCATGTGGTCTGCCATGGGTATCTAGGGTCATACCCCCCACAGCTAGTCCCTGAGCGCCTTATACCCGTTGTGCAACGCCGTCTTGAGCTTGTCCGAGCAGGTGCAAACAAAGCCCAGCAGTCAAACTCATGGTCCGACCACCGTGATGAGTTGTCGAGCAGTTGTGAGCAGTTGCCGAGCAGCGTGAACCGTCGCCGAGTAGCATGAACCGTCGCCGAGCAGCGTGAACTATCACCGAGCAGCGTGAACCGTAGCCGAGCAGTATAATCCAAGTACGACTTGCCATAAGGGTGTAAGGAGCTCAAGTTCAGAATCAAAAATTTCTTCACAGTGGACCAAGTGTACCCACTTAGAGTCCGACCACGAGAAAGGGAGATGGTCTTCTTCAGCTTCAAGAGGCGTGGAGTCTTCTAGAATAAAGCAAACACATTCACCGCGAGGTGAAGTGTGCCCACTTAGTCCCTGAGCCTGACAGTAGGTGACGTGGTCACGTAGTGCCAGGGTCAAAAACAGCAGTCAACTGAAGAAAAATCCCAAATGCGATGAGGAATCGAGACATAATGGTGACGCAGTCCCCGAGCCACATGAGGAAATCCTGGAGAAAATAGAATCATGGAGAAAAAACTGGAGTAACGGCTGTACAGTAGTAATTACTAAGCCGTAACGGTTGGCGAAGAAGTCGGCGAATATTCGGCAAGCCATAACAAATTGCAGAGATAAATCGGAGATACAGGCCGCGGTTGCGCGAAAGCCTAGGTAACGGCCCACCTTGCTGTTGTGGAGAATTCAGAGAGGCGCAAATCACGGGAACGGTTTCCCAAAAACCCTCGAATGCAAAAGGGTGGGGAAAATGCTTTATAACTGCGCCGCCGCACCCCGTGCTCCCACCTTTGCCACTTTGCCATTTCATCTTCCTCCTCAGCCCTCTCGCCTCTAGATTCGTAACCACACGCGCTTCCGCCACCAGCCCCCAATCCAGATCTAAGAGATGGCGCCGAAGAGGGGAGCTATGAACCCAAAGAAGGCGAGCCCAAAGAAGACGAGTTCCGAAGCCAGGCGTGATGAGGAGTGGGTACCGTCGCGCACAGGCGAGGTGGAGCTCAATAGATTGGTAGAGGCGGGTGTTCTGCCTGACCGCGTCACTGCCGGATGGCTGTCGGCCCTCAGTGAGCCCTTCCCCATGCCTCATACCAACGAAGCTGTAGTGTTTGAGGATTATTTCTAGCGCGGGTTGGGATTTTCTGTTCACCCATTCTTGGGGGATTTGTTGGAATTCTAGAGAGTCAGTCTGTGCAACCTCCACCCAAACACAATATTGCACATATCTATCTTCATCCATTTCTGTGAGGCATTTCTCGGAATCCTTCCCCACTTCAACCTCTTCCGCCACCTGTTCTGGCTAAAGAAGAGAGGCGACGGTGGTTCCAAGGTGGTCGGCAGAGTGTACCTTCAGCTGCGCGATGGAATGGCGGGTGAGTACCTTACTGTGCCGCTAAACATGTCGCTGAAGGGGTGGAATGCCAAGTGGTTCTATATGAAGCAGATCCACCCTGCCGTCCGCTGCGACGTCGACACATCCCAGAGAGCCAGAAGAATTGGTCAGAGATGCCAACCCGCGCTGATATGGAGCAAGTAAGGGAGCTCCTTGGATAAATAAAGGGCATGAAGACCAATAGTGGATTGGTGGCGGCGAGCTTCATAGTGCGCCGCGTCCAGCCCTGTAAGGAGAGGGCCAACCTAGCCTTTGAGTTCAAGGGGGAGACCGACGGTACCCGAGAGAGGTCAGAGATGCTGTCGAGGGACGTTGTGCAAGAGTGAGCTGCAGAGCTATTCGCTCTGTTTGCCTCATGCAGCATGTTAGGGTATATGAGGCCCTTTAACTGTAAGAATCTGCCTCCTCAGGTAAATATCTCAGTTGTGTGTTCCTGATGCTTTTTATCCTCTATCATTGCCGAGCAGTGGATTGATTCACTTATGCGAAGATCCATTCGCAGGAAAGAGTGGTGTACTTCTTGGGCGTGCCGAGGGGTGATTGGCCACAGGCGATAGATGGTCGGCCATCGACGCAGCCTGAGGAGGAAACCATTAGCATCTCGTCGGAGAGTCCATCCCCGGTGTCGGAGAAAATCAGGGGGAAGAGGGCAGAGGTAGACGAGCCGACCCAGAAGAAGAGAAAGACGGCGGGTGCCGCTCCCCTCAAGCCGGGTGACATCTTGCTTGGCAGTGACCAGACCACTCGGACGTAGAGTACCGCAATGTCTGAGTGGTTGGATGACGGTGAAGTTCCAGTTTCTCCTCCACTGAGCATGAAGGCGCCTCCACGCAACACACGCACGGAGGTACGATCGAAGAGAGGCAAAGAAGTCCCCGAGCAGTGGGCGAGGGGAGTCCCCGAGCAACAGGCGATGGGAGCCCTCGAGTAGCAGGTGACAGGAGTCCCCGAGCAGCAGGCAAAAGGAATCCCAGAGCAGCGGGCGGAGGAAGTCCCAGAGCGGCGAGCGGAGGAAGTCCTAGAGCGGCGGGCGGAGAAGAGGCCGACGGTGGAAAAGGCGGGACCTCCACTCCAGAGCATGGGAGTCGACCCCACGGCCGTGCCCGGGGGCTCGAGTAGGCAGCGCTGGTTCAAGAAATTGTACCAGCAGACCAAACCGTAAGTATCCTTGCCTTGGAGTTACTTCACCATTGTTCCTTAGTTTTTTTGGCAACTAACGAGCTGATCTGATGCAGTGCAAGGCATGCGGAGGATCCAACCCCGCCCATCCATACTGTTGAGCAAACGAAGGCTGGTCCCGGAGCGGAGGAGGTGCCGGTAGACCCCATCCTAGAGTCCCTGGGTGCTCGGCGGTCTGTAGAGGAGTCAACCGCCGCTACTGGTGAACATGGTGGCGGCGAGAAGTTGGCATCGATGGCAGATGAGTCAGCGACGGTGCCCGAGGCGACGACGGAAACCGCCGGGTCTTTGGGAGCAGAGGCTGGAGTCGCCGATGCCGCGCCGGCATTCAGAGCCGAGAGGCCTGCGGTGCCGGAGGAGCAGACGACGCTGTCTGAGGCATCGGAGGGCATGGTCGGACATGTTATCCGGCCACCGAGCCCCGAGGTGGTGCCTCTAGCTGTGTCGGAGGAGGACGAGGTGGAAGAGATCGAGCGTGATGAACCTCGGCCCCAATCTGTTCGAATCCTATGCAAGCGCGGCGATGAGGTGGTGGTTGTCGAGGAGGAGGACACCACCAGGGAGATGAGACTGAAGTCCACCCTTGCCGGAGTGATGAAACAAATCGAGGTCAGTACTGCATCTAGAGTGCTCGTCTTTGATGTTGGAGATCGGAGTTCATCATTGTCATTGTGCCTTTGTAGGGGATAACTTGGACTGCCGAGCAGCGGCACCAGCTGATCAAGAGGATGGAACCCCTCGCCGAGGAGAATGAAAAACTCAAAGAGGCGATGAAACTGATGGAGAGAAACATCCAAAGGGCCCAGCGCGAGCGAGACCTTGCAGAACGCCATATCCGAGCAGCTAGCAAATGCTTCCACTCAACTGGAGTAGAAGTCCGAGCAGCTCAGAAGTGTATCCGAGCAGAAAGCAGGTATGGTGTATCGGTGAATGTGCTTTTGTATTGCTGAACAGCCATATTTTTGGTGATGACTGTTGTGCTTGTAGAGCAAGACGCGGAGCTTGGCTAGCTACGCCGGGCCCTCGAGCAACTCCAAGAGGAGAAGGCAAAGGAGTCAGGGTGAGCAGACAAACTGGCCGAGGAGCTAAAAGGTGAGTACTTCCTGGTCAGAGTTACTGTTGAAGTAGTTTCCTTGCTTGATGGAACCTTGTAATGCTTGCAGACTACCGTCAGAGGGTCAAGGCATAGTTTGATGTGCTGGGGCAGGAGGCCAGGATCCAAATGGACAAGTTCGACGCCGTAGTCGCCGGAGTTAAACCGGTGGTCGACTACATCGACCTAGAGGTGGCTCCTCAACCTGACGGCAGGCCGCCGCATTCGGACACTATCATCCAGAGGTGCAAAGCGGCATGGGAGAACTTCAAGAGCTTCAACCGCGATGCCATTGCTACCGCCATTACTCACGCCCTTGTGGTGGTTCGGTCCCACTATCCAACCATTGACCTTCAGGCAATAGGGGCCGGATTCACCGAAGGGATGGGTGAGGCGGAGCACCAGCAGCTGGAGGATGAGGTGGAGGACGCGGCGAAGAAGCGGGCCGGCGACATCGACCTGTTCGGTGAGACGGACAGCGATGGTGAAGCTCGGTGATCTGTTTGGAGGATATTATCTGTAACATCTGGAGAGGGTAGTTAGAGCGTGCGAGAGCGCAGAAAACATTTATGTATATGTATAAATGTTATAAAGTGCATGTTTATGCAGTTTCTAGTATTTCGGTGTAGAATCGTTGTAGTGATAACCCAAACGCAATTATACGTAGTATAAGTAGCGTCCGAGCAGTTAGTTCATTACTGAACTCTTTGGCCTTAGCTAGCCCATAGTCCATAACGTCGAGCGCGGAGCCCATGCACGTGTAGGAGGAACAGGCGTCACCAAGGAACCGCAGCCGACCACCCATAACATAGAGCGCGGAGCCCATAGCACATGTAGGGAGAGATCGGAGACTGGGTCTTCTCCATAGAGCGCAGAGCGGAACGTGTGCTGCTTGGCGGTTGGCGAAATAACTTGGAGATAAACATAGTATAAGTGGCGTCCGAGCATTTAGTTCTTTACTGAGCTCTCGGCCTTGGCTAGCCTATAGTCCATAACGTCGAGCGCGGAGCCCGTGCACATGTAGGAGGAACAGGCATCACCAAGGAACCACAGCCGACCACCCATAACGTAGAGCACAGATCCCGTAGCATGTGTAGGGAGAGATCAGAGACTGGGTCTTCTCCATAGAGCCAGAACAGAACATGTGCTGCTCGGAGATTGGCGAAATATCTCAGAGAAGCGTGGTCGGTGATTTGGAGAAAACTATTCGGCGAAATACGTTGGAGATTTGGAGAAACGTGGTCGGCGATTTGGAGAAAACTGTTCGGCGAAATATATTTTGGAGATATGGAGAAACATGGTCGACGATTTGGAGAAACCTGTTCGGCGAAATACATTGGAGGTTTGGACATTGGAGGTTTGGAGAAACGTGGTCGGTGATTTGGAGAAACCTGTTCGGCGAAATACGTTGGAGATTTGGAGAAACGTGGTTGTCACAGTTATGGCAATCTTGTACTGGAGTTCGTTAAGGAGTAGCTTAGAGCTCAGCGACCGTAAGTGGAGATTAAATCATAATGGAGAAAAAATGGAGACAAATTAGAGAGACCAAAACTTTATTCATCATGAAGTGGAGAGTACATATCTAGAGCGTTTCAAGGATTGAAACGTATAAGATGCTCTATGTGCCATGAGTTGGGGACATCGATTCCGTCTAAGTCACATAGGCGATAAGACCCTGGTCGGGTAACCTCTTTGACGACATAAGGCCCTTCCCATGGGGAGGAGAGCTTGTGCATCCCTTCGGTTTTTTGTTTTCTACGGAGAACGAGGTCATCGACAGCAAATGAACGACCTTTGATGTTGCGGTTGTAGTACCTTCGCAAGCCTTCTAGATATTTGGCTGTGTGGACGCAAATGATCAGGTGTTCCTTCTCGGCCCTGTCGATGTCCTCTGTCCGAACAGCTGTGGCTTGCTCTTCAACATAATTTTCCACCCTGGGTGCTCGGAAGGCAATGTCCGCTGGTAGTATGGCTTCTGAGCCATAGACCAAGAAATATGGAGACACACCGGTGCTGCGACTAGCTTGAGTGCACAATCCCCAGACCATAGCTGGTAACTCTTTGAGCCATCTGTCCGGATGCTTTTCTTCTTTCTGATATAGCCTCTTTTTGAGAGCATCAAGGATCATACCGTTTGCCCGTTCGACCTGGCCGTTGGCTCTAGGATGGGCAACGGAGACGTATTTGATAGAGATGCATCGGTCTTCACAGAAATCCCAAAAGTGATGGCTAGTAAATGTAGTTCCGAGGTCAGTGATAATGCTATTCGGGAGACCGAATCTATGGATGATATCTTCGAAGAGCTCGACTGCTTTCTTAGTAGTAGCTGAGACGAGCGATTTATACTCGATCCACTTGGAAAACTTATCGATGGCGATGTAAACGTACCGGAAACCACCTGGCGCTGGCTTGAAAGGCCCAATCATGTCCTGTCCCCAGCATGCGAAGGGCCAGGAAGTTGGAATGGTCTGCAGTTCTTGTGCCGACACGTGTATTTGCTTGGCAAAAAATTGGCATCCTTCACAACGTCGGACGATGTCTTCTGCATCGGAGATGGCCGTGGGCCAATAAAAACTAGCTCGGAAAGCCTTGCCGACCAGGTTTCTCGAGGCCGCGTGGTTGCCATAGGAACTAGAGTGAATTTTGAGAAGTAACTTCATGCTCTCTTCTTGGGTGATGCATTTCTACAATATCCCTTCCTTGGCACTTTTTCTCATCAAGTTGTCGTCCACCAGCACATAATGCTTGCTTCGACGGATTAGGCGTTCGGTTTCAGTCTTGTCGGCGGGTAATTCGGCGCTGGTGAGGTACTTGATGAACTGTTCCCTCCAATCGGCGGCTGGCGAAGGTACTATAAGTACCAGTTGCTCGGCGGGGGGATTTTCCTAAACTTCCTTATCTTCCTTAATGGATGGCGCCAAAAGATCTTGAACGAAGACCCCCAGCGGAATCACGGCGCGAGAGGAGCCTAACTTGGATAGATGGTCGGCGAGCTGATTTTGATCTCGTACAACATGGTGGTACTCGATACCGTAGAATTTCCCTTCAAGCTTCCTGATTTTGGTGCAATATGCATCCATCTTTTCGCTGGAGCTGGACCAGTCTTTGTTGAGCTGGTTGATGACCACCACGGAGTCCCCATATACCATGAGGCGTTTGACACCGAGCTGAACGGCTATACGAAGTCCGTGGAGACATGCTTCATATTTGACGGCGTTGTTGGAGGCCAGAAAGTGTATCTAGAGAACATATCGAAGCTTATCCTTGGACGGCGTAATGAATAGAATGCCCGCACCAGCACCATTGATGTTGAGGGCACCGTCGAAGTACATCACCCAATGCTCGGGGCAAGTGGCGGCGATGGGCTCTTGGATCTCGGTCCACTCAACGATGAAATCAGCGAGTGCCTGTGACTTGATGGTAGGCCTGCTTCTGAATTCGATGGAGTAAGTGCTGAGCTCAACCGCCCACTTGATGATGCGGCCATTGGCCTCTTTGTTGCAGAGAATGTCCCCCAGAGGGGACTTGGTGATCACGACGATCTTGTAGTACTTGAAGTAGTGGCAGAGCCTACGTGACGTAATCAGAATGGCGTATAACAGCTTTTGGACCTGAGGATAATGAGTTTTGGGCTCATTAAGGACCTCGCTAATGAAGTAGACCGGATGTTGCACCTTATAAGCATGCCCGGCCTCCTTGCGTTCCACGACGATAGCTGTGTTGACGACGCAAGAAGTGGCGGTGATGTAGATCAGTAGAGTTTCGTCTGGTTGAGGTGCTGTCATGATCGGAGGCTTTGTTAAGAACAACTTGAGCTGCTCGAAAGCTTTGTCTACCTCCTTCGACCAGGAAAAGCGCACCGAGGCCTTGAGGAGTTTGAAGAACGGTAGCCCTTTTTCGCCGAGGCGCGATATGAAGCAACTTAAACCAGCCATGCAGCCTGTAAGCTTATGTATATCCTTGACGCATGTTGGCCGTTTCATGTTGGTGATGGCGAAGACCTTGTCGGGGTTTGGTTCGATGCCATGTGCGTTGACGATGTAGCCTAGGAGTATACCGGATGGAACTCCAAAGATGCACTTTGAAGGGTTCAGCTTCCATTGGTACCTTTTTAGGTTGGCGAACTTTTCCTCAAGGTCGGCGATAAGATTGTCGGCGGTCTTAGACTTGATGACCACATCGTCGATGTAAGCTTCTACGTTGCGGCCGATCTATTGATCGAGGCACATCTGGATGGCCCTTTGATAGGTCGCCCTGGCGTTCTTGAGTCCGAAGGACATGGTGTTGTAACAGTACGCACCGAAGGGCGTGATGAACGACGTCTTGATCTGGTCTTCTTTCTTGAGGGAGATCTGGTGATAGCTAGAGTAACAGTCGAGGAAGGAGAGCAGTTCGTAGCCGGCGGTGGAGTCTACAACCTCATCTATCCGAGGCAGACCGAGGGGGTCTTTAGGGCAGTGTTTGTTAAGATCAGTGTAATCAACACACATTCTCAATTCTTTATTCTTTTTTTGAACAAGAATAGGGTTTGCTAACCACTCAGGATGATACACTTCTTTTATGAATTCGGCAGCTAGGAGCCGTTTTATTTCTACCCTAATAGCCTCCTTCTTATCTGGCGTGAATCGGCGGAGTTTCTGCTTGATCGGTTTGGCGGTCGGCGAGACATTCAAGGAGTGCTCGATCTTCTCCCACGGTACCCCCAGCATGTCTGCAGGTTTCCAAGAAAACACATCGGCGTTGGCATGTAGGAAGGAGATGAGCGCGCTTTCCTATTTGGGGTCGAGGTGAGCCCCAATCTTCACGGTCTTGGAGGAGGCGCGAGGAGGCTCCAGCGATGGGATCTCTAGGTCATCAGCGGGCACCGTCTTGGTGTCGGTGACCACACTGGCCATCTGGATGGAGTGGTCGGTGGCTTCAGCGAGGGCGAGGCTCTTTGTCCCGTAGGCGTAGGTGATGGAGAGGTTGGCCCGCAGGGCCAGGACTCCTGCAGGCAAAGGCATCTTTAGCACTAGAGAAGCGTAGTGCGGTACAACCATGAACTTGGCCAGAGCTGGCCGACCAAGTATGGCGTGTTAGGCAGTGTTGATGTCGGCGACATAGAAGTTGATGTGCTCGACGCGGTAGTTGCTTGCCGTGCCGAACTGTACTGGTAGGGTGATCTCTCCAAGTGGTTTGGATGCCCTGCTAGGTACCACACCCCAGAAGGAGGAGTTTGAGGGTGTGAGATCTGTTATCCCGAGGCCCAACTCCTTTAGGGCTCCGGCGAAGAGGAGTTTCAGAGCGCTCCCACCGTCAACGAGCACTTTTCTGAAAAGCACTTTCTGAACGGTTGTGTCGAGGATGGGGGGGGGGGAAATGCCCTGTGTAGGGGATGTCCATCCACTAGTCAGCCCTGCTGAAGGTGATGGGGACCTTGAACTACGGGCGAAAGCTAGGGTTGGCGACGGTGTCTTCTGTAGTGACGGCGAGCAGCACCCGGCCGGGCGGCAAGCTTCAATTCTCTTCTGCTCTTGGTAGAGGCGAGGCCCTCGAAGATGGTGGCGACCACCTTGTTGTGATCCTGGAAGGCATTGTTATTGCCCCCATGTGGTCGGCGGCCTCTGGCTTCGTCATTGGTGTCATCGTCCTGCTTTTTGTCCTGGAACTCCTGAGCCAAACTGAAGCAGCCCTTCATCTTATGCCTGGCATTCTTATGGAGAGGGCACAGGCCATCGAGGATCTTCTTGTACTGCTCCTCATAGTTGCGCTTGGCATGAGGTTCATTAACGGCGGTGATGATGTGGTCTGGTCAGCGGCGGTGATTTTGACCAGACTTGGGTCCTTCTGGCTGATCACGGCCGCTGTCATGATGGTAACTGCGGTCGTCGTAACGGTGGTTGTTGTGGTGTCGATCGTCAGGGCGATCGTCGTAGCGGTGAGTTGGGCAATGAGTGCCCGCATCTTTGTTGAAGCGCACCTCGGCTTCCTCGACATCGACGTACTAGTTGGCGGTCGTGATCATCTTGCCAATCCCTGTTGGCGGCTTGCGGTTGAACTTGGAGCGAAGCTCGCGGTGATGGAGTCCTCGGATGAAGGCGGTGATGACCTCAACTTCCATGATGTTGGGAATAGAATTCCTCATCTCAGAAAAGCGTCTGACGTAGCTATGGAGGAGCTCGGACGGCTTCTGGTTGATGCGGTTGAGATCATGCTCGGTGCCCGACCGAGTACACGTAGCCATATAATTGTCGGTGAAGACTTTTTTTAGATCTTCCCAGGATCCGATGGAGTCCGGGGCAAGGCTTGTGAACTAGTTCATGGCAGTTGGCATGAGCATGACGGGAAGATAGTTCACCATGACGCTGGTGTCTCCTCCGGTGGCGTGGACAGCAGTGGCATAAGCCTGTAGCCACTGTGTTGGGTTCATCCTCCCCTCGTAGGGCTCGACCCTAGTGATTTTAAAACCACAGGGCCATTGAAGTGTTCAGAGCACCCTTGTGAATGCTGGGGGCCCCTTAGGGTTGTCGACGCCGTCGTCTGCAGCGTTGCCGGCATTGAGCGGTTCGTGAGATGAGTCCGGGTTACCGTACTCTTGCTTGTACTCCTGGCGGTGGTGTACTTCTTCTTCATGGCGACCGAAGCGGCATTCGTCGATACGTCGTCGCGCATCTCAGAGATTGTTGAGGTGCACTCGGACGTCCTGGTCGACCTCCTGGTCGTGTTGGCAGTGATGTTCGATGCGGTTGCCCCTGGCTCCGCCCTGGAGAGGTTGCCTATCGTCGCGGTGCTGGTCGGTGAGGCGACTTGGGCAGTGATCGGATCTTTGCACGGCTGATCGGCAAATCGAGGTTGTGGAGCACGAAGGTCTCTGCTCCTGGCAGATCTCATTGACCTGATAGTACGCCGCTTTAAGCATGGCAGTGACCTTGGCGACCTCTGGTGTCTACGGGAGCCGGGCGAGCTCATTGGCGGCCACTGCCAGATTGGCGCTTGGAGTCTTGTAGACGTCATGGCCGTCAACACGGACAAACTCGTCGTCGAGGTTGTGCTGGAGTGGCCTTCCTTCCGAGTCAAGCTATTGCTCGGCCCTTGCAAGGGCGGCCTCGTTTGCTCGGTGCTACGCACGGTTGATGTTCCGGTTCTCACGAGCGGCGCGTTCCTCTTTGGTTTTGCTGTTCCGAGGGGGGCTATCGACACTGACGTTGAAGATTGCGCCGCCCCAGAATGAAGGAGGAAGAAGTAGTTCGGTGGTGGTTTTGGCGATGGTCTCCGTAGTGCCCTGCGACTCAGAGTCCGGATTCTCCTCCAGGATGGTTTGGAGGGATGCTCCAGGGCGTCGGCCGACGTGCAACATGTTGACGGTCGACGTGAGCTGGTCGGCGAGAGGATGGATATCTCCAACCTGGTCGGTGAATTTGCCCCTTAGGGCATCTTGGTAAGTGGCGGCGGTGTTGATGAACCCGAAAGGTAGGGCCGTAACCCCTGGAGTTTCCTGGGCAGCCTCTGATAGATCTAGATCGGAGGGTGATCAGCGCTGAACCAGAGTGTCCAGAGTCGACTTGGTGATGGAGAGGCAATTGGTGAGCTTCAGGCCAACCTGGTTGATGGATGCGATCAGATCATCATTGTTGATCTGCCTCCTCTGGTAGCGAGGAAGCGGGTGGTGAGTTGTCGATGAAGGCGACCTCGGAGGTGGTTCTGAGATCGGATCTGTAGTCGTAGGTGCGGGGGTGATCGGCGCATAATTGATCTGCACCGGCTTGAGGAGCTCTCCGACTCCGTCAGCGTTGATGATCCATGAGGTCGATCTGACCGTGAAGATCTGGCCAGGCTGTGGGAGGGACGAAGAGCCTACGGAAAAAGCCATCTTGTTCGACAAGGAAACAACATGCACACCCCTACTTGGCACACCAACTGTTGACAGAATATCATCGGCAGTCCTCCGAGGGGTATCTCACGAAGGTAGATTGATCGGCAGAGAGGCGTGTAATCAAGAACAAGAAGGCAACAGAGACACACGAGTTAGACAGGTACATGCCGTCAGTATGACGTAATACCCTACTCTTGTGGTCTGTTGGTTTGTATTGGCTATCGTATGATATTGCGTGAGTTTGGAGGGGGTCCCTACCCACCTTATATAGTCCGGGGGGCAGGGTTACAAGTCGGTTAGATCTGAGAGATAACCGGAAAGTAATAACAGATTACAGGAATCTTGGGATCATATGTATCCTAACAGATCTTGTAGTATCTTCAAGATATCTTCCCGGTGTCTTGCGGGAGGCACCGAGCAGAGTCATGCCCCGCAAGGCTTCGTCTTGTGGGCTAGGCCGCCCCTGGGGGCGCAGCCCATGTGGTCTGCCGTGGGTATCCGGGGTCGTACCCCCCACATGCTACCTTTATTCGCTATAGTATATGCTTAGGTTTTGAAGTATTTTCATACACCTTTTTGAATTAGGCATGGTGCTTAGTTTAAACTATTTTCCTGAATTAAATTAGACGAGGTGTCTAGTTTGATTCTTGAACCAAAAGGTGTGCTGATTTTATTTTCAAAGGCTTTTAAATTAAGCGTGGTGCTTAGGTTAAAATGCCTTCCTAAATCAAATTAGACGTGGTGTCTAGGTTTATTTTTGAGCCGATAGTATGCTTTAGTAGATATTGGATATTTTGTTAGACTAACCCCTACAGAAAACTCTCAATTCAATTTGGGTAAGTAATGAGATGAATTCAATCAGAGATGAAGCAAGGCACATGATGAACTCCAATAACCTTGCGCAATGAAGACACAACTCATCCATCATGGATGGAGGAAATCGACTCTGCAGCTCCAATAAAGAGCCTCTCATCAACGAAGAATCAATGAAGATCAATAAATGTTGACTAGAAAAGAACATACAACCATCTACGTCCTCACCTCCTGGATTCGAAGGAAATCATTTGTGGAAACAAATCAAGGTTTGAGGCATAAAACAATGAGTGAGGTGAAAGGTCCAACAAGATGACAAGATCAAAGAGCAAAAAGATGGCATGACAAAATGTTGAGAAAGAAAGGGTGCAAGCTAGGAAACCAGAAGCTCATTAACGGCTCAAGCTATGAGGCTAGCCAAACAAGGAAAAACTTCAAGCAAAAGGGAAGGACCATCACGAGTCATCTTCCCTTCGTCATATGGTGTCATCATGCTCCAATGACAAAGGTAACATCTTAAGGTAAATGGTCATTATTTAAAATAGTTTTCCTTGATTCTGATATGCATATAACTAAGAAACAAACATGTTTGAGTTACAACTTACTTGATCCAACCTGACTAACTCAACATGTTCTTTAAGCTTGTTCCTAGCACTACTTTCTTAATCTCATAATTTTAACCAAATGAGCTAAAAAGTTACACACCTTATCTCTGAGAGATGATAGTCATAATCATGTAAATAATAATACATTAAGTAAAGATAGATAATCCTTCCATAGGTTAAGAAACTCAACCTTTTGGCCAAATGTACTTAAATGCTACATTCATGTTCAATCTTCTGATCTTATCACCCATGATATAATTGAACAAAGCGCATAACATCAACTTCATTTTGTTCCATGTGCCTAAGGCTAGAGAAGAATGAATAAAGTTTTAGTTCTGTTGGTGTTTTTCCACCAATAGAGCCCATGCGCTTGATCTCTACCTTGTCTTTATGAGCAGGACACACTTCAAGCAAAGTATGGGAGAGTCAGTGATTCTCCAAATTTCTACAAGTGAAAGTTCTGAACCTGTCAAACCAAAATCAAAACTTAACACCAAGACAGGTTTGGCGGAAGGAGGTGACATCACCATTAAATGCGTCATCACAAGAATTCTCAACTTCAGAGCAGACCAAGGTATTTGGTCAATGTACTTCACAAGGAGCAGTCCGAAGGACTTACAACATCTAACCCTCACCGAAAGAGCAAGCTTGGGGAAGAAGTACTCCCGTGTATCTAGGTAAGTATTCTTTCCCCTTTTGTTTTAGTTTTAGTTTCTTTTAATAGTTAAAAGAATGATGAATGAAAAACAAAATAAAAATGTGTGTCTTGTTTGCTTTAATTTGTTTTTAAGAGCTGAATAAAATAAAGAGGACTCTCAATGATCTCTGAAAATAGAAATGATGAATAGTTGCTCTGTTGTAATTCCTTTCAAGTACCTAGTTTTTAGCCTTGAATTCTCCCGAGTTTTGGACAAAATTGTTTTGATATAAGGATTTACTCTGAACTTAAAACTCGTGGGTGGCATATGCTTGATCTAAGTCAAGGTAATTGACGGATATGATATGAGATGGTCTGAGCTGTTGTTTATCTTGTTCCAAGTGACACTTAAGTTTTGGAGATTTATCTTTTGAAAAACATAAAAATGCTACATGATGAGTTCCTGTATGACAAAGCTTGAATTCCCACCAGAGCCATACATTTTATTTAGGCTAGGAAAAACTTTCATATATATGCTACTTGCTTTTGCATTGAGTTTTGTCAAGCTTTGTTGACCCTTATGAGAGTCGCCTCCTGATCTCCCAGGGGCGTTGTACAGGAGTTGGTAGCCGCCCCCAGGTCGTTGGTCGTCTTGCTGCTTGTGGAGCCGGTGGCCACGATCCTGAGCTCCGAGTCGTGGCCATCGTTGGCTTAGATGGCCTCAAAATTCAAGGCCGCCATCGTGGTCCCCATCCCGTAGTAGGTGGAGTTGTACATCTATCTCGTCAGGCTGTATTTGGATGGTAGGTCGACATACTGGCCATGACCGCTCAGCGGTGTTGTCTTGTCTACGCTGCGTGGCGCAGGGATGGTGTCTGACTGGGCTATGGGGACTGCTGTCCCCTCGGTCCTTGTGGAATCAGTGTGGCATGCCTGCTCTTGTCAGAGCAGGCGTGCTTGGCAAGGCTCGATCTCTCCCCGTTCCTCCCAGAGGTCGGGACGGAGGAGAGGTCGTGAGGAGGTACGCGGCGCGCGGTGAAGGCTCAGGGAAGAGGTCGTGGCCAACCCCTGCCTTTGTGTTTAGCCTAGGTCCACATAGCTTAGTTGGGCCTCGATCGTTTGGGCTTATACTAGCTGGTGTACCGTGGGCCGCCCGAGCGGCTAACTAATCAGTGTCTTGAGATACCCAGGGTATTATAACCCCGACAAGATTGTTGTTAGGAAAATGGACTACACTACATCTGATGCATCAAACTGCACACCAGGGATTGAATGGTGGGCACTATATATAGGAACTGGTATATGTATCTATATATGGTAGCCTACGTATATGGCGACTGTTTTTTCACAAAATATATGTATCTGTATATGGTAGCCTACATATATGGTGATTGTTTTTCCACAAATATAGGAACTGATATCACAATATATGGCGACTGTTGCTTTAGAATCCACAGGTGTGAAAAGCCGCAGCTTAGAAAAAACCCTAGGCTAGGATGGAGTTTTTAAAATTTCAAACACACATTATTTTTGTAATACCGTAGTTTCAAAAAATTAAGCTAAGATTTGTTGAATCCAAGAACCTCATTGTTTTCCAAAATGAAATTATTTTGAAAAATTGTATTGTTTTTCCAAAACTAAATAAGTTTATATCCAAATAGGGCCTAAGTTGTGTTAGAAATTATTATTAGGAGGGTGGTCCTATAACTATCAGATTATAGAGCAAAGTGACATGGACTCCTTTCATTAAAGTAGCATTTCACAAGGAACTCAGAAGTTAGAAAAGTCTCCATCTTCTCCACATGAAAGATTACACCTTGAAAGTGCCACTTCCTTTGCTAGCAATTTATTGTTGATAAAGCAAATATACTAGTCTCTGTAGTAAACTTATGGCATGTGCTAATCGGACTAGGTTAGGCTAGGCATATTAAAATTAAATCAAACTACAGGCCAGGGATTAATTGTTGATAGTGAGGGGTGTGGAAGGTCAGGACGACAAGGATAAGTAATGTTTACCCGGTCCACATGGCTTGATGCTAAGATAGAAGGGAAGGGGGCGTGCAAGGTGAAGGAGCGAAATAAGTGGAGGGAGAGGGTCGGAGGTGGGTCACCGCTGGCTTTGATGAAGACAAATAGAAATGGAAGAGAGAATAGAGTAGGGGTGCCGTTGGTGGAACCCTAGCCTAGGTTTAATGCGACTGGGATGGGCTGGTTGTGGACTTTCTCATATTTAAAGCGACGCTGGGTAAGGAAGTCCACCTCTGAGAATGGGCCGATTTTTGGGGCATTCTTGTTTACCCATCCGCCTCTATAAATAGATATACAAAGGCATTTGTTGGGCGTGAAGTCTCTAGTGAACTATTGAGATGGTAGTTTTGGTCTCCTAAAATTGTTTATGTAGTGCACTATACATTATTATGGTAGAAGGGGAAGGGAGACTCAAAGCATAACAATTGCAGCATGCACAACCAACAAAGAAAAAGGAAATTAGACAACAAAAACAACAGGAAAGGAACGACAGACATAGCAATAAAGAAAGATAGATGCAGTGCACAGAGTTAACTATATATTTTCTCCTTCCACTAAATCCACTGCATTATGATTCTAATGTAATTGAGTAATTCCTAGCATATCTCAGCTGATGACATACAAACAATATATAAGTTCCTGATGTAGAACATACATACTTCACTGCTTCCTTACAAAGACATAAACAATAAAGACTATTAGAATGTAAAATTAAGATCTTTATGTTATTCATAGCTTCGCTCCTCTTGCTTTTGCATTTGAAGCATTTAACACTAAGACGCTACCTTGAGGATATCTATGCTTATATGTTTCTCACAGGTTTTGCTTTTCTTTCTAGTAACGAGTTTCCTTTTCTTTCCGCATCCAGTCCATGAGAGAACTTTGCAGCTGGAGGGGTACATGGGCATGTTGGTATTTCTAAACGCAAATAGAAATAATCCGCAAGCGCATGAAATTACCGTTGTAGCATTTCACCCGGAAGTATTCAGTGTATCGTATTTCCACGAGGAACGGAGGTGTAAGAGTCCCTTAAGCTAGTTCACCTAATGATAACAAGAAGAAGGATAGGTCGAGTAGCGAGGTTTTCTAGGTATAGAGATCCTAAGTTAAGATAGCTTTGCCACTATATACTTACTTCGGGCACCGGAGCACACCTAGTCCGACAGGCGATCCTGGCCTACGGCTCTACGCCGTACCCGAACATGGGGGATTATGAGGGACGGACAGGGTTGTCACCACCTGTCGCCTACCCCTCAACCGTAGGGTACGAGGCAAACGAAGGTAGCCTCTAGCCTAGACACCACATCTACGCTATCGACTACTACTCTAGCATCGATCAGGGTTATCCATCTTTATCAGGGCCCTTTACTAGAGTATTCGTCACAAGGACGAACGACGAACCCGCAAGTAAATAATGAACAAGACTAACTTAAAGTAGAACTCACCACCGAAGATAAACACGAACCTTATACTCTAAGTAGTATTCGGAACGTAGAGGTAAAAGTGTAGAAGAGCCAACGATTCCCGACATTCCTTCCGCTAAATGTACAAGTGGCCCCGAGTACACTAGTGGAGGTAGTCAACAACTCCGGTACTTCTCCACTCTTACTCTCTCACTCCCTACACTAGAACTAGCTAGAAGCTAAGATAAGAGTGTGGCTCTTCTTCTCTTCTTGCTACATTGTGCTCTCTTGTGTTGATGTTTCTTCCTTGATGATCCAATGAGGAGGGGAGAGGCCTCCTTTTATAGGTGGAGAGGAGGGGGTTCCTTGGAAAATGCTTCATCCCCTCATGGAAAGCACCAAACCAACCTCCAAACCGCCATCTAGGTGCACTGAACCTGGACGACACCCTGGGAACCAACGTGGGTAAGGCGGCATATGTCAACACGCAAAAGATGGGCCCGAGAGGCCCCAGTGGTGGTGGTGCGCCCACACCTCAACTGGGCCCAAATGACCCCATCTTTGGTGGGATGCTTCCTTTGGGCCTCTAGGTGGGTCCTGTAAAGTTTTGCACCGTTTGGAGTTGATTTGATATGTGTTTTGGCCTTTTTTCTCCACCTCACTAGGCCCTGATTTGCCTAGTAAGTAGGCCTTCTACCCTTGGGCTCATGTCGGGTGATGTTACGCCTTGTTCTTTGTGTACTTTTGACACAATTCTTGTGTTATCAGGACATGTCCTCCTGCAATTGATGAATCACCAAAACTTGTGGAACTTTGTTAGTTATGAACCCTATTTCTATGTTTGGTGTTCATTTGGATGGATTTTATATAAATGTTGGCGGTTAAAAATGTGAGTTAAGGACCGCCAATAGGGCACCCCATAAGTCGAGGAAGTGAGTGAGCACACCTAGAAAGTTCCCAATCTTCTGATCCTATCCTCGAAGCCACTTTCTATTTGTAGGCCCCCAAATGTTCTATGTGCTCTCATGCTTGTTCTCCGTGTGTTTATGCTTGGCTTCTCAACATGAATCCTTGCAGCCCCATGTTTAGACCTCCAAATCATTCAGTATACGGACGCTTCGCCAGTGTGGCAGAAGTAATCTATGGCCTTTGCTAGCATAATCTCTTCCAGTTGCTCCAAGGAGATGTCCGTATGCAAGACATGTTGCTGACCACCAACTATCTCTACTGTTTTAGAACTTTTATTCAGTGGTAGCATGTCTTCAGAAGAGACATGGGGTGCAAAAGCAATTCCAGCTTTCAGATATGGAGAATTTTGCAGAGACATTGGGCCTTCAGATAGTGAGGTCTTTCGCTTGCTGTAAACTGAATGTGAGACTTGCCACTGTAAATTAAATTCAATTAATGGTTCTAGGGAAACATCTGATAATCCTGCCATGTTTAGGTTGCTAAAATGTGGAACCTCATGGTGTTGCTACTGCTTGCAACATAATGGTTTTAGGCGAAACCATTGAGATGCAATGTTGTGAAGATTGTACAAATGTTCTCTGTGGTATGAATAATCAAATGGTGCCCATGAGAAGTCTTGAGTAGGTAGTTGAATAACTTCGTTGGTAATATTTTAAACTATAAATCTGACATGAGGGGCAAACAACTGCAAACTCCTAGCTGCAATCCCAACTATGTTTGTACTTTCTGAAAGTTGCACTATCATACTAAAGTAGATATTACCCTCTATTGTACCATCTTTCCTGATAAAAAATAGGGCAACCTCTGTTCCTTGCTCTGCAGTACTAAAGGGGATCAACCATAGTTGACACAAAGGCTGTTGGCTTCCTCGAACAATTTTATGGTGAAGTTCCTTGCCTGCAAAAAGATTCTTGATAAGGGAGCCAAAGGGTATGATGTGACAAAGTGGTGTGCCACCAAGCTCAATGAATCTCAGGAATTCACTAGCACCATCTGCATACCACTCAAATCGTTTAACAACAGATGGGTCCAACTCATCGTCGTTGTTGCGGTTAAAGATGGAGAAAACAAATGACTTGGTAGCATGTCCAATCCGTTTAGGAATGGAGGAATTCCATACCTCCTGTTCCATGCGTTCTTCTTCAAGGATTCTCTGCTTACATTTGTGCAGTTTCTCATCACACTCTTGTGCTGCACGCTTCAGCTTCTTTTGCCAACGCAACATGGATGTATCAGTGATCTGCCATTTATTAGAAGTCTCAAGAGCAGCTTTCAGCCTGATGTGTGCCATCTCTAGCCTCTCTATGTTTCTGATTCCATTTATTTCCTCTTTGTCATCATATTTTTTAACTAGGACCGATAGTATTTGGCTAAATGACTCCTGGATAACTGCAGAACTGACCATCTCAGTCATCAGGATTCAGGAATCTATAGCTTTTCTTCCCTGTTAAGAAAAATCAATAAATAAAAGTATGCATAAGAGATTAGGTATATCAGCTTGCATCAGAAGCAAAGATTAGCTATGTGGTTGTAAGAATGTACCTTCTACCAAACTGCATTAAAAGTGTGGACATCCGGACAGCTATGCTGGGTACAGAGAGCAATATTGTGGATGCTAAATTGAACTGTGGAAGAATATAAGACCAGAACTTATAGGCAGGTCATTAATAAGGAGAGTCATTTCATCAAGACAGGTAGACTGGTCATGAACATTTATGGGACTAATAGCAAGGGTTGTGAAGAATTAATCTTCATAGGGGCACAATCCTAAATTGAGAAGTGTTGGGTTCAGATCCTCGCTTGAATCAAGAGGTGGGAGACATCAACGCACAAAGTATGGATCGAACAATAACATAATAAAGTGGACCATATGTCTTTTGTTACCAACAGCTTAGGGGGCTATTTATAGGAAGAAAGAATGGTCTCCGGGCATTTTAGCCTTTTCAAATCACGGAATCACCTACTATAGGCTCTATGACGTGCCATGTCTGGCGTAGTCTTTCTTCATGGGCTGGACCCCGTCGGCGATGGACATCGCTGCCCTGGAGCTTCTCGGTGACTGCAGCGCGAAGGTACTTTCTTGGGCAGGAGCGCGAAGGTGCTCCTTTAGACAGGAGGTCCAAGGTACTTTGACCTTTTCGCCTCTTGTCCCTACAACCTCAAAAAAAATGCATAGAGACTCTGTTAGCCCACAGGATCACCGGCTCAGGTGAGTGAACCACTCACCAGTCTTGCCGAGCACCCGCTAGTGTTGCCGAGCACCCACTAGCTAAGCCGACCACGAACAAGCGTTGTCCGTCCCCACACACTATGGCTAGAGGTTGAAGAAGAGGGAGAACAGAGCATACACACACAGTACAGGCACCAGCGTTGGCCGGAGCCTTGTATAGGAGATGACAAATATGAACTCTCTTTACTGAGTTGCCGTGGTAGTCTATTTATACAACTCTATCCATCTAGTCATAGTACCGCTGCCCTGATGCAACAATGACTAGATAACATAGCAGGACTGACTTCTGCGCTTGTCCCTGCATGTGGCTATAGTGCGGCAGGTGAGCCGTTCGGCGCCTGCCTCTGCAGCGGCTACAGTACCACAGCAGGGCGCCTTTTCCCTTGCTGTGTGTTCTTACAAGGAAGCAGTAGATTATCTAACAATTCTTCCCATAATCCTACTGCTATCTCTTGTACCACCTCCATGCCGATCATCTCCTTCAGCTCCGAGAGTCGAAGACGTCCGAGCAGCTTGGTGAGGACGTCCACGAGTTGCCGACCAGTTTTGATGAAGTCGATGATGATCTGCCCTCCATCGATACAATCCCTGAGGAAGTGGAACTTCACGTTGATGTGTTTGCTCCGGTCGTGTAGAACCGGATTCTTCGCGAGGGCGAGGGCGGGCTAGTTGTTCACCATCAGTGCTGGTGGGTGAGCTTCCATGCCGGTCAGCTCGCCCAGTAGCCAGCGCAGCCACACAACTTGGCATGCCGCTGTGGACGCCGCTACATACTCTACCTCGCACGTATATAGCATCACCACCTTCTGTTTCAGCGACAGCCTTGAAATTGGGGCTGACCCAAGGAAGACGAGCACACCAGAGGTGCTCCGTCGTCCGTCGATGTCCTCCGCCATGTCTGCATCGCTAAACACAGTGAGCTGCAGCCTACTCCCGCCAGTCTTGCGAAAGATGATCCCCTGATCCACCGTCCCCTTGACGTAGCATAGTAGCCACATCACTGTAGCCCAGTGATCCTCTCTGGGATCTTCCATGAAGTGACTGACGTAGCCCATGGCGAACGTAATGTCCAGCCTTGTGTGGACTAGGTAGCGTAGACCGCCGACGATGCTCCGATAGAGTGTTGTATCCACCTTCACCGCGGCGCTAGCCTTCATCAGCTTCAGTCGCTCCTCCATCGGAGTCACACATGGCTTGCACTCAGCCATGCCGCTCCGCTCCAACAGCTTGGAGGCATACGTACTCTGACCGAGCGTGAGTTCCTCCTTCCCTTGTCTCACCTCGATGCCGAGGTAGTAGGAGAGTGCTCCAAGATCGCTCATTCGAAAACGAGTCGCCATCTCGCGCTTGAAGCTATTGATGGCCTCCGTGCGCGCGCCGGTGACGATCAAGTCATCCACATACACGCCGATGACGAGCTCCTCCTTCCCCGTCGCCATGTGTAGAGCGCGTGCTCGGTTGCGCATCGCTGAAACCCAAGCTCGCCCAGCGTGGTGTCAAGCTTGGCGTTCCATGCTCGTGGGACCTGCCGCAGCCCGTAGAGCGCCTTGCGTAGTCGGAGCACCCTGTGCTCCTCTCCCTTGATGGTGAAACCTGGAGGTTGCCTGACGAAGACTATCTCTGCCAGCTCGTCGTTGAGGAAAGTCGATTTAACGTCCAGGTGATGGACATGCTAGTCCTTTGCTGCTGCCAAGGCTAGTAGCAAACGGACCGACTCCATGTGCGCTACTAGCGCAAAGACCTGCTCGAAGTCTATGCCCTTGCGCTGAACAAAGCCTTGAGCGATGAGGCGTGCCTTGTGCTTTACAATGGCGCCGAGCTCGTCTCGTTTGACCTTGTACCCCCACTTCAGGCTGATCGGACGACATCCTGGAGGTGGATCGACGAGCTGCTAAGTCTCGTTTTCTTCGATCGCCTTCATCTCCTCCAGCATCGCCCGTCGCCAGTTTTCGTCGCGCTCGGCCAGTGCGAACATGGGTGGTTCCTCTGCACTGATGAGCAGCAACTCTTGATCATTGAGCAGCTGACCAACCAGTCCTGAGGGCCCTGTGCTGCCGATGATGTCATCCAGCCTGCGGAACTGCACCTCCTCACCTTTGTGGAAGGCATCCACGAACTCAGTGATGTTACTTGGAGGTGAGGCAAACTCGATCAGTGTTGATGGAGTTCCCTGTTCCGCCTGAGTGCTCGGCACAGCACCTAGGGTGCTCGACACACTGGTTGCAGTGCTCGGTGTCAACATGGAATTTTCGTCCTGTGTCGAGGGCACACGAGCAAGCCGGAAGGGTCCGCTCGATGGAGCTAGAGATCCGCCTAGCTTCAGCACAGGGGTGGTCGATCCTGCGCACTCCTCCCAAGACGTGATAGTCAATTGGACCCTGCAATTGACAAGAAGAGAAAGTTTATCAGTAATTTAGAGCGGAACATGCCGGTGTTGCTACACAGTCCCGAATGTGCGGCTCTGAGAGCCGATATGAAAGGAGATCGACTAAATAGTCGATTCCAGCATATTCATAAGAATAAATCAGTTAAAGCTCATAGGGTTATGTAAGAAGAATCGGTTATCTTTTAGGATGAATATCATTCTTTAGATAAATATTGGTCAATGACAACAAGATATTAACAATAATTAGTTTATACTGAGCCAATGACTGCAAGTAACCGAACCCCTTTATAAAAGAAACAGTTCATCATCATTCAACCATTTAATAGAGATAAATCTAATGAACATGTTAGATCTCATCTATCGCTATGACCAGTGGGGCATGAGGCAGAATCATGCAGGCCGTAGAAACAACAATAGACTCGACAACCCTAACTTATTGCTAATATCAGTGGGGCACGAGGCAGAATCATGCAGGCCGTAATACAATAATAAGATCATGGGGCTAACATATCTTTCAACCTATCTCTACTTCAACGGTCTTGTTACGTGAACTGTTCGTGAAAGCACTCGATATCGGCTAAAACAGCCGATTCAGGCATAGTGCACAGTTAAGATCATGCCCTCTTAGGAACAGATCTACCAAATAACGATCCCCACTCTACGGTGCTAACAGTGGGGTGTGAGGCAGAATCACACAGGCCGTGATAACGGGCCATGGAACAGTTTTCGCTAGCCAATAGATCTACTCAAGATCGGACATGCCTTAACCGCATGCTATACACGATCAAGATTGATATAAAATAGCCGATAAAATATAACTCATCGTTTAAAGTGCAGATTAGATCAGTTTAGATTAACAAACAATGGGTTAAAAAGGATATAAGGCCGATCTAAATCAATCCCAATCGGGCGAAGTGATATTGCTGTAATTAAATAAATAAGGGAAGCAATAAGCAATATCGGTAACATAATGAATCTATCCAAAGGAACAACACCCTTAGATAGAGCCGATAACTTGACCTTAATCTAGTTCGAGCAGTGGAGGTCGACCAGATCGATACAGCCGTACTTGAACTAGACAAGAGTCGATAACTAACTTATACCAGAGTCGCAGTGGAGGTCGACCGGATCGATGCAGCCGTACGAACAGAGGTATAAGCCATGGCGGTACTTATAGACAAGCAGTGGAGGTCGACCGGATCGATGCAGCTATACTTGCTGAAGAACTCGCTGAGATCTACTCTACTCCTACTCCTAAGGGGTGGTTGGAGCCGAAAAAAGTAAGTAACTTGTATTTGATTGATTGTGTGTCTTTTTTTACAATAGCCGGAGTTTGATATTTATACCTGGGACCTACACATGACTCCTATCTAAGCACGACTCATCACAATCTTTGTCCCTAGAGAAAACATTCCTAATTTAAGATAACTTGGACTCTAATCTTTCCCTTTTTGTAGAGTCCAACATGCTTTGTCCCGGCGCCGATCGTAGCTTTTGCCGTTATCTGCCGGCGCTACTCGAAGAAAGCCGATTCCAGTGTTGCAATTGAATCAGCTGGTTCCGATCTGCACACAATTGATTCCTTGATGACATGATCTTTTGAGCTTTTGAGTCCCCGTGACTCTTCTTCCAAATTTTGGTGTAAACACTCGGCATTACTTCTGGACAGATCGTCACTACTCCTGCAGTGCTCAGCACCTCTGTAGGAGTGCTCAGCCTCAGTCTTGGGGTGGTCGGCACCACTACAAAACCTCTTGGCTCTGCCACGGGAGTGCTCGGCCCCCGTCCTGTAGTGGTCGCCACCACTGTAGAACGTCCTGGCACCACTCCTAGCGTGCTCGGCATCCTTCCAGGAGTGCTCGGCACTCCTGCCGGAGTGCTCGGCATCCCTCCCGAAGTGCTCGGCACTGCCCCAGGAGTGCTCGGCACCTCTTCCCCAGCCTCTCCACCGCCGTGGATGACCAAGTGCTCGACGACGAAGGTGCTGATGAAGCTGCCTGCTTCCCCCGTGCTCGGACTCCTCCAGTCCCAAGCCGCCTTCTCGTCGAACACGACGTCGCGCGAGACAAGCACCTTGTTTCCGCGTGGGTCGTAGAGCCGGTACGCCTTGGTACCCTCCGCGTAGCCTAGGAACACCATCGGTGTGCTCCTGTCCTCCAGCTTGGTGAGGATTGGCTTCGTCTTCCTGACGTGGCCGATGCAGCCGAATGTTCATAGGAAGAACACGCTCGGCTTGCGTCTATACCAAGCTTCGAACGACGTCTTGCCCGTCAGGGCCTTGGTCGGAGTGCGATTGAGGATGAGCACCGCCGTAGTCACCGCCTCACCCCAGAACCTTACCGGCATGCCTTTGGCCTTCATGGATCAGGCCAGGCCGACCACCGTCTAGTTCCGTCGCTCCACCACGCCATTCTGTTGTGGTGAGTACGGTGTGGTGTGGTGTCGCACCACACCCTAATCCGCGCAGTACGCAACTGTCGGTGTTTCGGACCGGGGGGTCCTCGACCAACTAGTGAATTTGAATTGCGTGCCCCTAATCCCGGATGGTGATGCAAAGAGACACAAGGTTTATACTGGTTCAGGCAATCGGTGCCCTACGTCCAGTCTGAGAGATCGATCTTGTATTCCTTGCACCGAAGTGCTTGTAGTAGAGGGTTACAAGCTGGGCGAGAGAGGGAGCTAGTCCCAGGTCTCTACATGGAGCGGTGTAGGCTGCTTGAGACGTTGCTATCAGGTAGCGGGGAAGCGTGTGTCTGGATCTACGTGAGCCTATGCGTCAGTTCGTCTATCTTTCGCCCCCCTAGAAACAGCCCCGGTCTCTCCTTTTATAGTTAAAGGGGGGCAGGGGCGATACATGCGTTTGCTATGCAGCGTCTTGTGAGCGGAGGTGGCGTGTCTGAGTCCTGTAGCTTGCTACTGTGGCGGCATGGTCAACGGAGTGGTCTTATCCTTGATGCACTGGAGCAACGCGCCGGTCACACCCGATCTTGTGCGACGTGGGAGTCCAGCGACGACGCTTGTACGGCTTCGATACCACTTGTTAGCCCATAGGATCACCGGCTCAGGTGAGTGAACCACTCACCAGTCTTGCCGAGCACCCGTTAGTTTTGCCGAGCACCCACTAACTAAGCCGACTACGAACAAGCGTTGTCCGTCCCCACACACTATGGCTAGAGATTGAAGAAGAGGGAGAACATAACATACACACACAGTACAGGCACCAGCATTGACCGAAGCCCTGTATAGGAGATGGCAAATCTGAACTCTCTTTACTGACTTGCCATGGCAGCCTATTTATACAACTCTATACATCTAGTACTAGTACAGCTGCCCTGCTGTAACAGTGACTAGATAACACAGCAGGACTGACTTCTGCGACTGTCCCTACATGTGGCTACAGTGCGGAAGGTGAGCCATTCGGCGCCTGCCTCTGTAGCGGCTACAGTACCACAACAGGGGGCCTTTTCGATGCCGACTTCCCTTACTATCTATTCATACAAGGAAGCAGTAGATTATCTAACAGACTCTTCGTCGGATACGGGGGTGGTGACGGCATGACCGAAGGTGTCATCCCTGACAGGAACATTTGTTTCGCTTCATTATGTGTCTGAACATAACTGGCCAGCGTGAATGAGATGGTGAAAAGTTTAACAGGTCAAGTTTGGATATTTTTGTTTCAGAAAACCCTGGTTGGTATCATGTAGCTATAGCATTAGGAACAAGAGATGTGAAAAAAACACATTAGGGGGGGGAGGAGGAGACCATGTGTGGATTTGCTAAACTCCATCTGATGTAGTTGTTAGCAATATAATATTAATTTTTAAAAATAAAACCACAAGGTTTGTTATATCGAAGTGCCTCAATGTTTTCCAAACCTACAGTTTTTTTTTTTTTTTGTGGGGTGGGGGTTTCGTCCTTTACCTGTCTGCAGCTTGGGAGTGAAGTGACGTGAAGACCATCAATGTATCATTATTCAAACAAGGTCCGCATAACAGTCGCCACCACATCAAATGATTAAGAGGGTGCCATTGTAAATGATGTGTTTGATTGGAGAGCAAAGTGACATGAAGGCCTTTGATTAATGCAGCATCATACATAGGGCTGAAGCCACCATGTCCGCCATGAGGATCGCTTATGCAGACTCCTCTCAGGAGTTCCGAATTCACCTGTTCTGTACAGGAAATCAGGAAGGGGACAGAGTAGCACTATAAGGAGAAGTGATTAGTTAGTGGTGGAAATGAAACATGTGGGTATCAGAGAAAATATCATACCTTGCTAGCACCTTACTGGAGTATTACTATCTGCCGTGACCATCCTACTTGGGAACTGCTCAACAGATAGTGATCAGGATGGGGGGATTGCTGGCATATCGACGGTGATAGCGATGAGGAAAGAGGAGTACTAGTCGAGTCATGAGTAGCGATTTGGCAGTCAGGGGTGGGGACGAAGGAGTCACTGCAATGGAAAAACTCTGACAGCTGCCATCAGTTACATTCTAGGATTCTCTGCTTGCATTTGTGCAGCCTGTCATCGCATCTTGTGCAGCACCCTTCAGCATTTTACAGCATCGCAACAAGGATGCAGCAGTGACCTGCCACTTATTAGACATCTCAAAAAGGCAAGCAGCCTCCAGCCTGATGTGTGCCATCTCCTGCCACATAATTATGTATCACATGGAGGTGGTGTTGTAACTGTCAACGACCAGCGAGCAAAGTGACATACTACAACTTGACGATTTTTCATTTGACAGTGGTGTATAGGGTGTTCAGAAGTCAGAAAAGTCTACACATGTAAGATGCATACCTTGAAAGCGCTGCACTGTTGTTGGTACTTGCTAGTGGATGAGACATATATATCAGCCTTTATAAAGAATTTCTTGCAGACGAGGAATTAATTATTGGGGACCAAAAAAATGGGGAACAATATGTATCTATGTATCCCCGAAAAAAAAATATGTATCTATATATGGTAGACTACAAATGCAATGATACTTCAGAGGCTGACATCAAACCAAATGGAGGATTCCTCCAACATAGCCACATTTGTAGTAGAAGATCCATTCTGACCCAAACTAACTCAAACATGGGGGCTCCTTCTGTGATCCTTTATTCCCTTGAACTAACGAACCAAATTAAGGGATCATCTACTTTGATTTTTTGACATATATGTCTTCAGTCAGAAATACTCAGATCCAGTTTACTCCCCAGAAAATGCCATTTCCTTTACAAGAATATGCAGGGGAGCTGCATATATTTCCAATAAAAAGAAATAATAGAGTTTACAATACAGGCCAAACGAGTAGCGCAAGAAAACTCCATTTCCATTCTTCTATTGCTCCCTCCTATTATGGATCCATGCTGCACCATGATTTGCGATTTCAGGCGCTTCTTTGAGAACCCAGTTTCCAATCAAGCCTTGCAGCCAGAGGGGTGCCTGTGCAACCCACATGTTGAGGAAGTGAGGGATAACATATGTCTGAACCTGTCCACGTGAGATCTTTCCTTTCCCAGAACCCCAAATCAATTTTCCTGTGCTTTGCATCTTCGAGCTAGCCTTCTCAACATGAATATATGCAGTATTATGTTCATACTTCCAAAGCATCTGGTAGACTGTTGCTTCGGCGTTCCGCTGGAAGTGATATATTGCCTTTTGCAGCATGACTTTTTCCAGCTGTTCCAAGGTAATGTCTGTATGCAAGCACTGCTGCCCCTTGCTTTCGGTCACTGCTATTGCAGAGCTTTTATCTGCAAGCAGCTGGTCTTTTGAAGAGCCATGGGGCATAAAGTGGAGTCCAGCTATCAGGTGTCGTGTACCTAGTGGAGGAATTTTGCTGACAGGCAGTGAGACATAGGACTGCAAATTCACTTCAATGACTGGCTGTAGAGCAAGATCTGGTAATTTTGACATGTCTGCTTTGCTACTACAGCACATGCTGATCAAGTTGCTTGCAACATAATGGGTCTGGGCGAAACCATCGAGTGCAAAATCTGTGATGATTGTCCCAATGTTCTTTCTGCGGTGAATCGACATATGGTGCCCATCTGAAGTCTTGTGTAGGCAGCTCCACAAGTCTATTCCTAATAATTTCAACTGTAGACTTGAAAAGAGGGGTAAACAACTGCAAGCAGTTTACTGCAATTCCGACTATATCTATACTCTCTGAAAGTTGTAGCATGACACTAAAGTAAAAATTATTCTCTGGTGCATTGCCATCTTTGTGGAGAAAGAATAGGCTAGCTTCTATTTCATGCTCTGTAGCACTGAAGGGTATCCATAGTAGAAAAAAGGTGCACTCATTTCCCAGACTGATTTTATGTTGTAGCTTCTTGCCTGTAAAAAGGATTTTGATAAGAGGGTTCAAGGGCATCATATGGCGTGGAGTGCCACCAAGCTCCATGAATCTCAAGAAATCGCTAGCACCATCTGCATACCACTCAAATCTTTGAACAATGGATCCACTCAGCTCATTCTTATTGCTAAAGGCACCAAAGATAAATGACTTGGTGGCATGTCCTATGATAGATAAGCCTAGTGTCAAAGCACTTATATCTTACTTTTCTGCAATTTACTTTCCTTGGCTTCCAAACCTTGTAATAGGAATATGCTCAGCATCCACTTTAGTGGATAGAATATGCTGGAGCATGTAGAGAGGCCCTTTGCCTATAAAAGCAGGGGCGGTAATATTGTAAGAACTGAAGCCATTGCATTTCCAATTCCAACAAGCGGCCAAAGGCCAAGCTGTCCTCTAGTAGTTCTCAAATCTGAATCTGAGATCTATTTGGGCCCACAATTGCTATCGGAGCCTAGGGTTCTTGAGTGAGCATCCATGTCCACCGCCAGCCAGATCAAGAGACAGCGCGCCGCCGCCGCTGCTGCCGGTGCGGTGATCAACCCCGGCGGTTCAGCAGCGGGAGGAGCCGACGGTCGCGCTGCGTGCCTTGCTGCCGCAGAGGTAGCAGTTGCAGCGGCGGTCGAAACGGCCAGGCAGGCGGCGGCTGCGGCACAAGCCGCGACAACCGCGGCCGCAGCGCTGCGCATCAAGATGGAGCGGGAGCCGGCGGGCGGATCGCGAAGCCCAGCAGGGCGCCGTCCTCAGTCGCCATCACCAGAGCGGCGCCGTGGACGCCGCGGCTGCACTCCGGTGGCGCTACCGGTGGTACAGACCGTCTACCGCTACTCGGGAGCGGGGACGCCATGGCCGATGCTCACCAAGTCGAACTACCACATGTGGAGACTTCTAATGAAGGTAAAGTTGCAGGCTCGGCACCTCTGGGAGGCGGTCCACGTTGGCGGCGTTGGCTACGACGATGATCGCCAAGCACTGGAGGCGTTGTGCGCTGCCGTCCCCACCGAGCTTGGCGCCTCCCTCGCCAACAAGGCTACGACGAAGCTGGCGTGGGAGTCGATCGCCACGACGCGCATCGGCGGTGATCGTGTCCGCTGGGCGACTCTGTAGCGACTCCGGCAAGAGTGGGAAGGCCTCGCCTTTCAGCCTGGTGAACAAGTTGAGGACTTTGCCCTCCGCCTGACCAATCTGATGGAGCAGATGGCATGCAATGGCGACACCGACCTCACAGAGGAGCACGCGGTGGAGAAATTCCTCCACTGCATGCCGAGGAAGTACTCCCTAATTGTGATGGCGATAGAGACGCTCCTCGATTTTGAGTAGCTCTCCATCGAGGACGTGACCGGGAGGCTCAAGGCTGTGCAAGGTTGCGAGGAGGGACCTCACGCCGAGCCGGGCGCCGCCGGAGGCAAGCTGCTGTACACCATGGAACAGTGGCGTGCCTTCGAGAAGAAGGAGGAAGGCTCCGGCTCGTCTGGCTCCTCCAAGGAACGTCGCCGGCGTCCACGTGGTGGCAAGGAGGAGAAAGGACCCCGGGCACAGGTTGGTGCTGATGGTGGTGCCGCCTGCGAGTGCAAGGCAACCCGGGATGACACCTGCCTCAACTGTGGCAAGTCCGGCCATTGGGCCAAGGACTGCTGCTTTCCTCCACGCCACGGTGGGCAGGCTCACGTCGCGCAAGCAGGAGGAGGAGGATGCCCTGTTCCCGGTGCATGGGTGCGTCGAGCTGCAGCTAGAAACAGGGTAGGGGAGGAAAAGTTCAATCTTTCCCCTTCTCGTATCGGCTGGCTCTGCCCTGCTCCACCTCGACGAACCGCGTGCTCACGCCTTCCTCGGCAACGGTACGAGTGACAACAAGATCGACGGCTGGTACCTCGGCACCGGTGCTACGCACCACATGACCGGTCGGCGCGAGTTCTTCTCCAACGTGGAGGGCTCCATCAAGTTCGGCGATGCCTCCGCCGTTGAGATCAAGGGAGTTGGCTCGGTCATCTTCAAGGCCAAGACAGGGGAGCACCGCCTTCTCACCGACGTGTACTACATCCTGGCCTTGAGGAACCACATCATCAGCGTCGGACAGCTGGACGAGAATGGATCACGAGTGGAGATCGAGGACGGCGTGCTACGCATCTGGGATAGAAGCCGCCGTCCTCTCGCCAAGGTGAACTGGGGAAACAACCACCTTTATGTGCTTCATGTGCAGGTAGCGCATCCTCTCTGCCTTGCCGCGTGTCGGGACGACGAGGCATGGCGCTGGCATGAGCGCTTCGGGCACCTTCACTTCGAGGACCTGAAGCAGCTCGGCAAGGAGGAGATGGTCTGCGGCATGCCCCTCATCGACCACGTCGAGCAGCTCTGCGACACCTGCGTGGTGACCAAGCAGAAGCGCCGGCCTTTCACGCGTCAAGCCTCCTACTGCACCACTGAGAAGCTCGAGCTGGTGCATGGTGACCTATGTGGTCCTGTGTCATCGGCCACGCCTGGAGGACGCCGCTACTTCCTACTGCCCATCGACGACGCCACTCGCTACATGTGGGCCGTGCTGCTCGACTCAGCAGCTGCGAACGCCATCAAGCACCACTAGGCAGCTACGGAGAAGGAATGCGGCCGCAAGCTCCGGGTGCTCCGCACGGACAACGGCTGAGTTCATGGCGGCTGAGCTCGCGGTGTACCGCACCGATGAACGGGTTCAGCGCCACTAAACGCCATATTCACCGCAGCAGAACGGTGTGGCCGAGCGCCGCAATCAAACGATGGTGGTAGCGGCGCCGCCCTCCTCAAGCAGCGTGGCATGCCAGCGATCTACTGGGGTGAGGCCGTGAGGACCGCCGTGCACCTGCTCAACCGCTCGCCGACCAAGGCGCTCGATGGCAAGAAGCCGTATGAGGCCTGGCATGAGCGCAAGCCGGCGGTCAGCTACCTGCGCATCTTCGGCTGCCTCGCCTTCGTCAAGGAGTTGAACCACGTCGCCAAGCTCGACGATCGCAGCTCGCTTGGAGTCTTCATCGGCTACGCAGAGGGGGCTGAGGCCTACCGCGTGCTCGACCCGACGACACGACGCGTGCGCGTGGCGCGCGACGTCATGTTCGATGAAGGACACGGCTGGTCGTGGGACAAGGCGGTGGACGACAGGTCGGCAGTAGAGCTCCGTGATTTCACCGTCGAGTACGCATGGGTTGCAGGTGCTAGAGGAGCACAAGGTACATCCTCATCGACGTCCAGGTCATCAACACCAGCGCCGACCACCTCATCTGCACCACCGCGCTCGCCATCACCAAATCCGGGGAAGCTCGGAAACTCATCAGCAGCGGTCGGAAGCTCATCGGCAGCGGCGCAGACCACACCGGCACCGTAGCCGACCGCTCCAACATCGCAGCTGACCACTCCAACACCGCAGCGAACCACTCCGGCACCTCAGCTGACCACTCCAACACCGCAGCGGACCACACTCCGGCATCACAGCCGACCACTGCGGCATCTTCTTCACTCGCTGCGACACCAGTGCACGCAGAGCAGCTGGAGATCGAGTACGCGATGCCGCTAGAGGATGATGAAGACCACCTGGACGCCTATGACAATGAGCCCCTCCGGTACTACACGGTGGCGAACATCCTCGGTGAACAGTCTTCACTAGACTAGGCAGAGCGGCTCTTCGCCCAGCTTCATCTAACGCACGCCGGTGAGCCGACCACTTATGCTGAGGCGCAAGGTGATTCGGCGTGGCGGACGGCGATGGAGCAGGAGCTCAAGTCCGTCGAGTAGAACCGCAACTGGGAGTTGGTGCCATTGGCCGACAGCCACTGCCCCATCACCCTGAAGTGGGTGTTCAAGCTCAAGAAGGATGAGCAATGCGCGGTGATCAAGCACAAGGCGTGGCTGGTAGCGCGCGGCTGCGTCCAGCAAGAGGGGATCGACTACGACGACGCCTTCGCCCCCGTGGCGCACATGGAGTCAGTCCGTGTCCTCCTCGCGCTAGCGGCTCAAGAGGGGTGGCAGGTCCACCACATGGACATAAAGTTTGCCTTTCTCAACAGCGACCTCAAGGAGGAGGTGTACGTGCGTCAGCCACCGGGCTTCGCCGTCGCCGGAGAAGAAGGCAAAGTGTACCGCCTGCGCAAGGCCCTCTACAGTTTGCGACAAGCCCCACGTACCTAGAACGCGAAGCTCGATGCCACGCTCAAGAAGACGGGCTTCAAGTAGAGCGCGCACGAGGCGTCGGTGTACCAGCGGGGCAGCGGACGTAATATCCTACTGGTCGGCGTCTACGTCGATGACCTCATCATCACCAGCACTGAAGAGCATAAGGTGGAGGCATTCAAGGCGCAGATGAAGATTGTGTTCGGCATGAACGACCTCGGCCTCCTCTGCTTCTACCTCGACATCGATGTGCGCTAGGACGCCAGCAGGATCGCCCTCCGCCAAACCCACTACGCCAAGCGCGTCCTCGAGCTCAGCGGCATGGCAGGCTGCAATCCAGCCTACACTCCGATGGAGGAGAAGCTCAAGCTGAGTTGGGACAGCACGACGGAGGCGGTCGATCCGACCCACTACCGGCGGCTGATCGGGAGCTTGCGCTACCTGGTCCATACCCGGCTGGACCTTGCATTCGTCGTCGGGTATGTGAGCTGGTTCATGGAGCGGCCGACGGTGGAGCATCTGCAGGCCGTCAAGCGCATCCTACGCTACGTGGCGGACACCCTTGAATACGGTCTTCACTACGGTAGGGCCCCCGACACAGCGCGCTTCGTCGGCTACTGCGACAGCGACCTCACCGGTGATGTAGACACCAACAAGAACATAACCGGGACCATGTTCTTTCTCGGTGATTGCTTGGTCAGCTTGTAGTCCCTCAAGCAGAAGGTGGTGGCCCTCTGAAGCTGTGAAGCGGAGTACATCGCCACCACCACTGCAGCAACTCGGGCACTATGGATGTCAAGGATGCTGGCAGAGTTCCTTGGCAGGAAGGTGGATATGGTTGAGCTGAAGGTGGATAGCAAATCTGCTCTAGCTCTAGCCAAGAATCCTGTCTTCCATGAAAGGAGCAAACACATTCTCAACAAGTATCATTTTATCAGGGATTGCTTGGAGGATGGGAGCATCAAGGCCAGCCACATCGCCACTACTGATCACCTGGCTGATATTCTCACCAAGTCGCTGGAGAAGTCCAAGTTCCAGGAGATGAGGGAGAGGACTGGGCTATAGCAGATCACCTCCGGTGCTCGGCACAAGGCTTAGGGGAGAATTGAGAGATAAGCCTTGTGTCAAAGCACTTGTATCTTACTTTTCTGTAATTTACTTTCCTTGGCTTCAAGCCTTGTAATAGGCTCAGCATCTACTTTAGTGGTTAGAATATGCTGAAGCAGGTAGAGAGGCCCTTTGCCTATAAATGCAGGGGCGGTACTATTGTAAGTACTGAAGCCATTGCATTTCCAATTCCAACAAGCGGCCAAGGGCTAAGTTGCCCTCTGGTAGTTCCCAAATCTGAATCTGAGATCTATTTGGGCCAACATGCTACTCGTACAAGAAAGGACTTCCTCACCTCTTGTTCCATCTGTTCACCCTATACAATTATCTGCATGCATTTGTGCAGCGTGTCATCACATTCTTGAGCAGCACGCTTCAGCTTTTTACGCCAACGCAACAAGGATGCATCAGTGACCTGCCACTTATCAGATATATCGAGAGTAGCCTCCAGCCGGATGTGTGCCATCTCTAGGCTCTCCAAGTTTCTGTTCACATTTGATTCCTCTTTCTCCTCGTATTTTTGAACCAGCCCAGATAGGATTTGGCTAATTGTTTCCTGGATAACTGCGGAGCTAACCATGTCTGCCATGAGTATTCAAGCATATGTAACACCCCTTTCCTGCTCAACAAAAGCAACATATAACAGTATGCATAAGAACTTAGATATATGAACTTGAACCACAAGTAAAAAAATCTTTCTTAGTAGAAGTCCGAATCTACCTTGACAGAATAGCACTAAAACGGTTGACAGTAATCCTGTGTATAGAGAGATGGTCTGGATACTACAACTGAACTTGGAGATGAGAACTTAAAAAGACAACAACACAGTCCAAGACTTTAGGAGGAAAAAGTTGAGACATGTCCATTAATATGGAGGTGTCCCATAGTGAGGGTGTGGAAGAATTCGTCCCTGAAAAGGCCACCGAGAGAAAATGTTGATTAGAGAAGCATTATTTGACTTAATTCCATTCTGTGTCAGGATATGATTAGCCAACCTGAACCGATGGAAGAAAAGTTGAAGAAGTTGATTTGCATGAGCAATCACATGGAAGGTGGTGTTGTAACTATCAAAGTGACATGCAACAACTTGAAGAATTGTCATCAGGCAGTGGTGTATAAGGTGCTCAGAAGTCGGAAAAGTCTCAGCCGTCTCCACATGAAAGATGCATGCCTTGAAAAGGGCTGCTTTGTCCCTGGCAATTGCCAGGGGAAGGATGAAGCAAATATGAGTCCTTTCAAATAATTTCTTGCAATGTGCCAATCGCCGTTTCTATGTTTCTAAGCCCTCATTGCTTGCTGTTGTGAAATTTGGTTCATCGGGTTGTTGTTTAGGAAACGGTACACTATGCCTGATGCGTCAAACTGCAGATGAGGGACTAATTGTTGGGGACCAAAAAGAAAAAGAAACTGTATCCATCTTGTAATTGTAGTTTTAGAGAAGAAAAAATTTATTGCAGTCTCTACAAGAATTTTACTTTTACACACATCCAATTCGTCCGTGTGACTACTTTCACGCTACCTCTGAAAAGACGACTACAACTATAACTGACAGAGGTTGAGACCGAACCAAATGGAGGATGACAACTAAAAATATAATTCAGAGATTGACCAAATGAAGGATGACAACTAAAAATATAATTCAGAGATTGACACCGAACCAAATGGAGGATTTGATCCCACATGAACACATACCACATTTGTGGCCAAAGAGAGATTATCTCCAAGACTAGCTCGAGCATCTGTAATCCCTTACCAACGCGAGCCAAATGAAAGGCTCCTCTTCTACTCTAGTTCCAGTAAATGCCAACGAGCGGAGAACACTGCGGAACGGAAGGGATAGGTCCTGTGTCTTGGGTGAGATGGTGGGGAGTGAACCGAGCATACCTCAACTGCGCCTGTGCGTGCTCGGTGCTGCCATCTCCGGGTGGTCGTCCTCCTCGCCCTCCACGCCGCCGCACCGTAGCCGCCGTGGCTGGCTCTGCGGCGTACATCCTCCGGCGTCCTCCTGCCTGGCCAATCAGAAGCAGCCGAGCAGAGCAGGTTTTTGCGGGGTTGGGTCGTTGGGATGGGCTTGGCTGGGCCGGGCCGGGCCGTGTCAGTTCCACAGAGGAGCAAACAAGGACCAGCTTGAATTGATAAACGAGTCTTTTGGGAACCACGTAGACGACGGGCTTGGTTCCGACGTGTCAATTGCACCCTCGGTTGTTTGGACTTTTAGATTTTGGAAATAGAGCAGCACACAAAACGTACTAGTATTTGATAAGACCACAAGAGGATCTCCAAAAGTTCCCCAAAATTTGATCCTATTTTATACTAGTAACATTTATTGCCTTCAATATTTCTCTTCCACAACACTACTAGTTTCTTTATACCTAATTCGCTAAATTTGAAGAATGTCCCATAAGAAATATGGGGCTACAATTTTTATTGATTTTGTCTTCCATCTAGTCAGGTGTTCGGCTGCAGAAAAAAGCAACAGCAACAAGTAGTTGCTTCTTTTTGTAGCCGACACCCCTTAGAGTACCCATTGTCCCACTATTGACGCAATCATCCAAGCCATGTGATGGAACTAACATGTGGCGTTAGGCCGAAGGTGTTGGAGGGCATGCGGCACTTAGCTGCCAGAATGGCGAGACACATAGCAACGGCATCGCTTGGTTGCTGGCATGAGGGGGGCACATCTAGCTCAATAATATTCCACTACTATAAAAATAATTTTAGTTGACAGCTCCTTTGATTTTTAGAAGCGATCAGCCTATTTACAGAGACACTAAGCAAACCATCATTTTCTGCTAAAAAAAGCAAACCATCATTTTTAGGAAATAAATAATAAATAAGGATCATTTACGGAGACGGATCTCTCGTCTCTTAAAAGATTTATCTATAAATATAGGCCGGAAGCCCACTATACATCATCCAGTCCACCTTAGCCTGTCATATCAAACCCTAGCCACTTATCTCCTGCCTAGCCACCACTCATTTCACTCTGTCTTCTCTTTCCTTCCCTTCCACTCTCACATGCTTGATACCCCTCCCCCTCTCTCTCATACACTCGTACACCCCCTCCTCTCCCTACAATAGCTTAGGGAGGCACAAATCCAGTAGCACGATTGAGGGCGGTGGAGGGATGGGCATAATTAACCAAAACCGAAAAACCAAACCAAAGAACTAGAACCGAAACTGAAAAATTCAGTTTCTTATTCGGTTCTAGATAGCAAGGAACTAAAATAACCGAAAAAATTTGGTTCCTACTCTCGGTTAACAGAATTAACCGAAGAACCAAAACACATGAATTGTACCCCACTTACTTGTATTTTGTAAGACTACACTTGATTTATGTGTGATGTCTCATATTTGAATTGCTCAATATTTGTGCTACTATATTGCTATTGTTCCCTTTTCAATTATTATTATCTAAAATAGAGGTATCGTCACCAAAATTGGGTTTAGAACATGTATATTACCTTTTGTTGTCTTAACCTTTGTTGAAAAAATTCGGTTTGTTTGGTTAGAGCCAGAACCAAACTGAAATAATCAAAATAGAAATGCCCAGTTCCCAAAAATTTTAGAACCAATCGGTTCCTATTTTCTAGGAGCCGAATTTCTTTAAAATCCAAGTAAGCGCCTGTTTGAATCCTCTCCTCTAAACTTTAGAGCTCTAAAAACTTTAGAGGACTTTATTTTAGTTTTAAGGTCTAATGCTCTAATGTGAGATGAGCTGAAGTTTAGAGCTAACTTTAGGCCACCTGTTTGGAACTTTAGCTCTAAAGTTTAGAGCTCTAAAGTTTAGAGGGGGAAATACAAACATGCCCTAACTAAACCAAAAGCGGAATGCACACCCCCTCCCCTATCAACCGGAGATAGTGATGCACCATGTATGCTGTGGCAGGGAGCAATCCAAGGTGGTAGCACTGTACACATGCGCGGAAAAGGGTGTGATCGAGGGTGGCACGCTTTGTGGTGGTATATCTAGGTGCATAGTAAAAGCTATGTATTTAGAAAAAAGCCAAAACCACTACTACACTAAAGATTATCGCAGATGGTCAAAATTGGTTTCCGGAGGCGGGCAAACAATTCGTCTATGGTTTAACGTCTGTGTAAATCGGCATTTCTAGAGGCGGCCAAATGCCCACATCTGGAAATAGATTAAAAAAACAAAAAAAATCAAAAGCTTGCTAGAGAGCCTATTTCGGAGCCCGCCTACTTCCATGTGCCCGCCCCCACCGCTGGTGTGGCCCCTGCAAGCCTACCACCACCAGGAGAGGACCCGCATGGCCCTCACGTGTCCACCACTGTAAGGAGGGGCCCCGCGAGGCCACCGACGCCGGTGCCGCCCCTAGTGGCTCTGCCATTGCTAGGGGAGGGCCCACGCGCCCTTCGCGCATGCGCCCGCCATGGATCCACCATTGATGGGAGGGCCTTGTGTGACCGCCGCCGCCGTAGCTGCCCCGCGTGGCCGCCATGTGTGCGCTGCCGCCCGGTGCCACCCTCTCATGCCCCTCTGTTGCTGAGGGAGATGAGAGAGAGTCCAGATCTGAAAGGGTTGAGAGAGCCAGTTGTGTGTGAGAGAGAGAGAGAGCTAAGGAGCACCCAAAACCTAACTCATGTATATATACGTGAACATAGGTAATGGCCCTCCAGGGCCTCGTGGGGCTCGGACCTTTTTCAGGTCGAAAATGGACTATTTTTGACAGATGGACTATTTTTTACCATGTCCATTAATCTATTTTGAGAACAGACAATTTGTGACTGCCTCCGTATATAAAATGACCGCCTCCGAAAAGGGGTCAAAACGTGTCATGAGGTTCACCCTAAGCTTCCATACAAAATGCATCGAGTTCAAATGTTCTTGGTCCCAAATATATTTAGATAGTTCAGTAACTCACAGGGATGTGGACAGCCAACTGAAAGTTCTTCACCAAAGTTCAAAATAGCAGTATATAGATAAATAGCATGGCAGTATATTTTATTGTGCACAGTCAAGTCTGCAAAGTCGCTAAAAAAAGGACGTGCAAACAAAGAACAAAATATGCATAATCACAAGAAAATATATACATGAGCTTGTTTGTAGAGGGAAATATAAACTAGTATGTAGTATCATATTGTTAGACAACATATTACATGACCAAAAGCTCGGCACAGTGTCACCGCCACATACAAAAGAACACCCTACTTATCAAGCACTTTTGTACAAGTTGTCGCCATTCATGATCATGACCTTATCAAAGTGGCAAATGCTGGGGCTCTTGGTTGAACCGAACAGCAATGGCATATACTCCATTGGCTAATAAGCATTAGTTCCTCTTTGATGACTCTCGCTTGAATGGCCTTCTCTTCACAAGTCTCAGGATATTTGACTTACCATTGTATTTGGGTGCACTTGCTGTTCCAGGGCTTGGTTTTCGCACGATGAAGTACGCAACACCGTGTCCTGCATACAAACGCATTCTATAATCCGATAAATCAGGCTGGCGAATGTAGCAGTCAATCGCCTTTAATCGCACCATCTCATCCATTTGGTGCAAGCTCTCACTTATCGGCTCTGCTTTCCCTTCAATGACCTCAACCCCAGTCTTCCCATGCATGCATTCATTGCAGAAGTGAGGCGCGAAGCCCACTCCCAGCTTGAGAGGCGGCCAATCACCCACCGCATTTCTGTCAGCTCCTTCTGCTGATGTGCTATGCAAGTTGGTGCACTCAGAGGCCAAAACATAGCATTCAACATGTACTAGTATAACCTGCTCTGGAAATCTGCATGACAGTTCTGATGGTGTGTTGTATCTAGCACAACCGTTTGGTTTGCAACATAATGCATCCTGCCGCCAAAACTTGGTGTCCCTGTGACACAAATCTTGCATGCTGAAACATGGAGCAAAAGTGGTTGAATGAGAAATATCTTGCAGAGGAAGTCGAGTGAGTTCTCCCATTATAGCTTCAGCCATATGCTTCATCGAAGATGTGAATGACTGCAAGCATGTTATCGCAGTCCCGACAATGTCCGTGCTCTCTGACAATCGCAGCATCAGTGCGAAAGCAAAACTTCTCGTCGGCATCTTGCAATCTTCGTAGAGAAATTCAAGCGCTGCCTCCACACCACGCCCTTCCACACACATGGGCCATATGTGAAGACGACGGAGTATGCTTTCCTGCTTCTTGTTATACTGCACAGTTTTGCCCTGAAGAAGTTTCCTGACAAGAGAGTTGGAGAACATGCACCGCTGAGGTGAGCATCCAGACTCCACATCTTTGAGAAAACGGTTGGCGCATTCTGCCAACCACTTAAATCTTCGAACATCCGAGCAGTCAGTGCTGTCTTTGCAAAACCCAGCAAAATAGGAGGATATGGATGATTGAGTCACCTGTGCAATCCATTTAGTGAGGGAGGAGTTTGTTGCCGGTCGCTCCATCTCTAAAATGTCTGTTGTTTGCTGCTTGTTGCACCTGTGTAGCAGATATTCACAGTCCTCAAAGGCTCTTTCCAGCAGCTTCCTTCGCCGTAGCAGGGACACATCTGTGATGGGCATTCTTGCAGATCTTTCGAGTGCCAGCTCCAGTTCGGTGTGTGCCATCTCAAGTCTCTCAACATAATGTCCTCTGGATGCCATCTCCTTGTTATCATCAAGCTTGCTGAAGAGGTAGGAGGTGACTCTGTTCACGGTCTCTTGAACAAAAGCTGAAGCCAACATATTCGCCATGAGGATCACTTATGCTGACTCACTCTCAGGAGTTCAGCTATTCTATACAGGAAGTAGACACAGTTGCACTTATAAGCAGAAGCAGTTAATGGTGGAACTGAAACATGTGGGTATCGGAGAAAATCTCATACCTTACTGGAGTATTCGTATCTGTCGTGAGCATCCTACTTGGGAACTGCTCAAGAAATGGTGATCAAGGGGGAACTCACTTGTTCACACCTTGCTTCTTCTATCAATACAGCTGTGCCACTGTGATATATAGACTGTAATAGAGATAAGGAAACAGGAGTACTAGTCAAGTTATTGCTAGGGGTTTGACAAAGTGTGTGGAGGGAGGAATTCCTCCCTGCAATGAGCAATCTCTGACAGCCTGGCACCTTGACCCTGTTTTGGTCAAGCACAATATTGAATTCCAGTAAACACACTAACCATTGCTGTGTTGCTGAAGCCTCCTTGCCACCTTGGTAGAATGTGCTAATCATCTAGGATAGGAGACATTCATCACATCCTATCCATAATCCATCTGGTCGCCTTCTAAGATTCACTGCTTGCATATGTGCAGTGCGTCATCACATTCTTGAGCAGCACGCTCGAGCTTTGTTATGCCAACGCGACAAGGATGCATGAGTGACCAGCCACTTATCAGATGTCGCGAGAGCAGCCCCCAGCCCGATGTGTGGTATCTCTAGCCTCCCAATGATTCCACTTTCTCCTCATATTTTCGAACCAGAATAGATAGGATTTGGCTAACTCTCTCCAGGGTACTGAATATATTCTCTGTCAGCATTCAAACATATAACGCACCCGTTTCATGCACTAAGCAAAAGCAACACATAACAGTATGTGTAAGAAAGTAGAAAGTGACATGGATATATGTGTGGTATGAGGGGTGTGGAAGAACTGCTCTCCATTCTCCACAAGGGAAAAATGTCGATTAGAGAAGAACTAATAATCGACTTAGTTTTGTGGCTGAATATATCTATACCTAATAATAAAGAGGCAAAATTTCTACCACGATTTTTTTTGTCCAACTCTACTCTCTATTCGGATTCCGGTTTTGTCAGAAAGGCAAAATTTCTGCCACAACCTTTTTTCGTCCAACTCTAATCTCTATTCGGATTCTGGTTTTGTCAAGTAATCCTCTTTTCAACGTCCTGTTCAGTTTAGATCTAATCTTTAATAATTTTGCTTTCCTTGGTTTTTGTATCCCCACCTCCAACGTGATGGACTCCCCATATGAATTAAATTGGGCAAAGCGAATACAATACAATGACTCAATAAATAAATTGAATACATATCAGTGCAGGCGAGGCGGTGTGAAAAGATGTTGGGGCCGGAACGATGATGGCGCGAGGTGTGGAGACGATGGCGAGGTCGGGCAATGGAGGCACAACCTGAGACGGCGACGTTAGTGAGACCGAGGCGAGGATGTGCGACAGCGACGGCGCAAGGCGAGCTCAAGGAGAGAGGAGACAGTGACGCAGACGACGCTGCCAAGTCATTGGGGCGTGCAACCGCCAGGGCTCCATCGCATGGCTATGACTATCCCATTCTGTATCAGAACACAGCCAAGTCCCTGTCTAGATGCATCACAATAGACCACAAAGTCTTGCTGAATGACAGGCAATGCTAGAACAGGGGTGGTAGTAAGCTTCTGCTTCAAGGTTTGGAAGCTTTGTTCGCACTCAGACATCCACTCAAACTCATTGGTCTTCTTCAGCAGGTTGGTCATCGGCTTGGCTATCTTGGAAAAGTTCTCAATGAAGCGACGATAGTATCCTGCCAACCCAAGGAAACTCCGGATATCAGTCATATTGTGGGGTTGCTCCCACTCTTTCATAGCTTCAATCTTGGCGGGATCGATAGCCACTACCTTAGCAGTGAGAATGTGACCCAGAAAGGCGACTTCTTCAAGCCAGAACTCGCACTTGCTGAACTTGGCATACAGTTGATTCTGCCTCAGCTTCTCTAGCACTACTCTCAAATGCTGCTCATGTTCTTCTGCAGTGGCCGAATAGACAAGAATGTCATCAATGAATACCACCACAAACTTATCCAGCTCTTCCATGAATACCTTGTTCATCATATTCATGAAGTAGGCCGAGGCACTAGTGAGTCCAAAGGACACAGCGGTGAACTCATACTGCCCATACCTAGTGACAAAGGTTGTCTTAGGAATGTCCTCGGTCCTAATCTTCATCTGATGGTACCTAGATCGGAGATCAATCTTGGAAAAGAACTTGGCATTCCTCATCTGGTCTAGCAGATCATCTATCCTCGATAGTGGATACTAGTTCTTGACAGTCATGGCATTCAGGTTTCGGTAATCAATGCACATCCTCATGGAACCATCCTTCTTCTTCGCAAACAAGACAGGGGACCCTAGGGTGAAGCATTGGGTCTAATGTACCCCTTGTCAGACAACTCCCTAAGCTATTTCTTGAGTTCTTCTAGCTCATCAACCGACATGCGGTTGGGCCTCTTAGCAATAGGTCCCGTACCGGGCAAAAGGTCTATCACAAACTCCACATCCCGATCAGGTGGCATACTTGATAGTTCTTCAAGAAACACATCAGGATATCCGCACACTATGGGTACCTCCTCGACTGACTTGGTTTCCAAGGCACACAACATGGAAACTGTCCTCTCTAGGTTGGGCTCACATCGGATCACGTGACCACTTGGATGGGTTATCTCCACATACCTTGGTGAGCAAGATATTACCCCTTTGTGTTGAGTCAACCAATCCATCCCCAGTATGACATCCAGTCCATCAGAGGGAAGCAAGGTAAGATCGGCTAGAAAAGGGTGACCCTCAATAGTGATGTTTACTCCGTAACATCTCTTGGTGCATCTGATGTTGCCCAAAGGTGAGCTAGTGTCTATGGGTACTCTTCATGGAGTTATAGGGAGGTTATACTCTCGTGCAAACTTGGTGGACATGTATGAACATGTAGCACCAGAATCAAACAATACTGAAGCCCTAGATCCATGCACTAAGAACATATCGTACACCACGTCGGGGGCATTTTGGGCGTCCTTAGCTATAGGTGGGTGACACGACTGTGGGTGGGTCCCATGGTGTGCTTGTCTGGCGTACCCTGAACAGGAGCCTATCTCGCTGGGGTCGAAGTTGGTGGTGTAGCGTTCTTCACAGGGCAGTCAGCAACCTTGTGGCCCGGCTGGCCATAGCCGAAGCAAGTGAAAGGCACGTTACCTATGGCGGTGGGCGCAATGGTCTTCCACATGCTAGGGCTCTAAGCAGGGCAGCTCTAAGCGGGGCAATGGTAATTGGCGGTGTGGGTACCACCTCCATGGCTCGAAGCTAGTGCGGCTCCCTAGACGGCACAAGGGCAAGGATGTGAGGGCTCATGAGCATGTGGCCTCTGAGATGTCGGGGCACGAGAGGTGCTCTCAGACCGACGCTTCTTCTCCTTATAGAGGGTGTTGGCCTCCAGACGATCCCTCTCCATCACCAGGACCTTATTGATCATCTCCTAGAGGGTGTAGCGGGTATGACCTGAGAGGGCCACCTTGAGGCATGTGTTCAGACCCTTCTTGAAGAAGTATATCTTCTTCTTCTCGGTGTCTGTCTCACTGGGAGTGCACCTTATCATACGAGTGAAGCGGTTAGCATACTCCTAAATCTTCTGGGACCCCTAGGAAATGTTGCGGAACTCTTCCACCTTGGCATCCATCACGCCCTTGGGCACGTGGTGCTCGCTGAAGGCTTTGGTGAACTCCTCCCATGAGATGTGAGCGGGGTCAACGTGGGTGTCATAGTAGCTGTCCCACCATGCATGTGCGGTGCCAGTGAGCTGGTGGGCTATGACTCCAACACACTCCTTGTTGGAGCAAGTGGTTAGGTCCAACTTCTTCTCCATCTCACGCAACTAGTCCTCGGTGGCGATGGGGTCGTCGTCAGAGCTATTGAAGGTAGGGGGCCTTAGCTTGAGGAAACCCTCTAGCTTCCTCTAGAAGTCATTAGGTGGACCTCCATTGTGGCATAGTAGCCCCTCAGCCAGTGTCTCCATGAGACATGTCTGGCGGTCCATCACCTCAGATAGAAGTGGTGGTGGTGGTGGAGCATTGTCGCCCCCAGGTGGAGCGTCCTCACCCCTAGGTTAAGCGGCGGCACTGGCTCCTCTAGGATGGGCTCCTCCACGTGCTGCTCTCCAGTGGATGGTACCTCCTACTCAAGGTTGAGGGCAATGTGGGCAGCAGTGCATCCTCCTCCACGGCCACGGCCACGGCCACGACCACGACTAGCGGGCACGGGGGACGGGGAGTGACGGTTTAGACATTTAGAGCTAGGACACGACATCTTGCTTCAAACGTTAGGTCATGGGTTGTTAAGTATTTAGGTGATTTATTAACAACTTTAAATCCAACCATACACTCAAACAAAGAAGCAAGAACAACCATAAGAAGCATTAAGATCCAAGCATTTATTACATTAGTTTATTACATGATGATGTCTATAACAGCTACACTAGAAGACTCATGGGAAACCGCACTACACGCAGGTAGGCTCCAAAAGAGGGACATTCTACTCTACTCCAGAAAGCGAGTCATGTCTCATAGCCACGCCGGACTCATCATCAACACTACAACCACTACATTATTAGAGCATCTGTAGGAAGCTACTCCTGACTAGGTGGTGGGGTAGTGCTAGCATCCATCTCCTGGAGCCCTACGTCAGTGTAGTGCATACGCTTCATGAACTCCTAGGCCTCCTCGTACTCCTAGGTCGCTCTTGCCTTAGGAAATAAGTCCATAGAGCAGGCAACCATGTTGAGCTTGCAAGGATCTAGCAAGAACTCTTCTCCTTAGGGTGTCTTGCCGGTGACTCATGGGAGCTTAATCTGCACTTCCTGGTACTCCTTGTGGTGACAGGCATCCGACTTCCTCCTGGCCTTCTAGACTCTCTTTATGTCATCTTGTAGGTACATGGCAGTCTTCATGTACTCGATGAGGTGGACCTTGTTGGACACATTCCTCCTTGTTGCTTTAGATAGCTCCTTGTCTCTAGCCCGTAACTCCTCCCCAACTCATAGATCTTCTGCTTGAGGCAGTAATTGTTGAGCTCCAGCTCTAGGATATGCCTATGTTGGTAGAGCATGTGTCTCCCTATGACCTTGAGGCAGACTCCTCCCTCAGCGATGAGGGATTCTTAAGCTTCTTCCCATGGTTCCTTGGTGTTCTCCAAGGTGTTGAGTGCTTGCAGTAGCAGGCGGTAAGGCCCACTCTTGAGACACTGTTGACGGTAGTTAACAACTAATATAAACCGTCAATTAAACATGTATAAGGGCATAAATATAATCACCAATGAAGGTTTAGGGGTTTAAACTAATAAATTCCATAAGTTTTGGTGAAGTTGTATTTCCAGCAAGGTTTAATCAGAAAACCGCCAAGGAGGACCTAATCATCAAAGGAAAATATGGAGTTCCGCTGTGGTACCTACGTGGGAAGACTCTAGAAGGGTCCAGAATCCACATCATCGAAGCGGAGGGCCTGTAGCACCCTAGTGTTAAGCATTGCATTTGACATTTGCATTTCATGAGCACAAGCATCATCCAAGCATTCATGAACATGAGCATATGAAATTTCATCTCATTCTTATACCTTATCACATGAAATGTTGATTTTATATATATGCTTATGCTTGTAATCTTATATGACCAATCTATGAGATGGTTGTGAGGTCATGAAAACACCTTAGACACATCCAGAATGGTAAATGGAACAATGTTTATATTCATGACATAGACCAAATTTGCTTCTAAGTGTTGGTTTCATTTGAAATGCCATTTTCATAATACTACTTTGACCAAAGTTGAACAGTAGCTTAGACTATTTGCATGGCTATGTGACCTGAATAAAAGTTGTAGTTCTTATCATGGGTAACAAACTTTATTTAAGGGTCATGAACTAATTCAGTGTCTAACATGGTCAAATAGAGCTCACAAGTATCAACAAAATGTTGTTTTCAAAACTTGAAATTTTTCTAAGTGTTGAAGCTGTTTTCAGTTTCAAAGTACCTCACTTTAGAGCTTTGTAGTTTGAAAACCATTGAGAATTAGATGATGGTTCATAAAACAAAGTTGGAGATCTCACATAGCTCTACAACTTTCACTAATACCAATTTTGCAAACTTGAACTGGATTAGGAGATATAGAGGAACGAAGTAGCGCTGTTAGTCAGCTGAATCAGCACTTAGCCGATTTGAATCGGCTGGCCGTCGTGGCTGACCGCGCCAGGCCTTGCGTGCCGCATGGGAGCAACACACCGGTGTTGGCCTGGCTGGTCAGGCCAACAGGGGGAGAAAAGGGAGGCGAAGCCGCCGCGCTCACTCACTCTCGCTCTCTCGCCCTCTCACTGCCTCTCCTTCACCCGCCAGAGCAAGTCGAGCGTCGTTGTTGCCATTGCCGCACCTCCGCCGAGCTCGCACGCAACTGCCACCGCACCACTATCCAATCCATCTCGCTCACAGCTCTACCATCATCTCCTATACCTCCCTGAGCCGCCATTGCCACCGTTAGAGCCTAAGTACTGCGATATTTTACGTCGCCGCCGCCATGGTCACGAGGTGCCGCCGAGCTCTGAGCTCACCGTGGATAGCCCTATCCTTTGCTCCTATCATCTCTCTCTCTTGATTCATCTTTGTCATAGGTCCTAGAAGCTATAGCCATTGCTTGTTGAGCTGCTACCATGTCGCCAGTGTCGAAATGTGAGCCGCACCGCCATGAGCTGAGAACACCGCCGCCATGCACGCCGCCATGGCTATGCATGCCCGGTTATCTTCCTTGCACGCTTCTAGACATTAAAGCTAGGTCTAGATCGAGGCGAGAGCCTAAGGCCAATGCCGGCCTCATCAGAGCAGAACGCCACCGTGTCGCCATTGCGCTCGCGCCGCCGTGCCGCCATGCACGTGGCCAATCTTCGTCGTCGCTCCACTCTGACCTAATCCATGCCGTAGAGATTCACTAGGGTTTGTAGATGCCGTAGCCATGCTTGCCTAGCCATGTCATCACCGGGGATGGCCGAAGCACCACCGTGCGCTGCCGCCATGCTCGCCGGTGAGCTAGCTCCGGTGATCCTCTGAGCAAACTGAGGGTACCTGTAGGTGCGCAAGAGAGTGGGGAACACGACGTCGGTGACCTCGCCATCAACGAGTTTGCCACCGATCAAGCCATGCCCCTACTCTATGTGTCGCTGTTGGGTGGGTCCCATTGACCCGCGGGTCCTAGCTGTCAGTCGGTATTTGAAATGTTTTTCCTTATTTATTTTCACAGATCTAGTTACACACTTCAAAAATTCATATCTATATCTATGAGTATCCAAATGAGGTGAACCAAATTTTGTTAGATTTATCTTGAAGTGTACTATTTGATAAAAATATTAAATCTACTGTTAAGGGTATTTTTCTGATTGAATTAAATTGAGCAAAATAAGTGCTTTTAAAATAGTTTCTATTTTGTAAATTGCATAAGTTGAGCTAGGAAGGTGATAAAATTGTGATTCCAATTTTTCTGGTCTTATGTTGACATTCTCTAGCTGGGAAAAATATTGAACCTACAGTAAACATATTTGTAGTATGATCTTCCTATTTAATCTTAATTAATTGCTAGTTTCTAGTGAAAATAAACGGGGTAAAAATTCATAACATCTAATCATACAAATTTTTACACAATATTCTCATTCTAGGAGGAAAGTAATAAAATATTAAATCTATTGCTTGACACTTTTCACTATGCTAACTATTTTTTGCTAAAATAAGCTTATGTAACTTGTTATTTTTGTAGAGGTAGCTATACTTAGCCAAATGGCATGAAATTTGTACAGTAGACTATTAGGGTCATGTTTAGGCTACTATAATTGTCTCAGAATTTATTGAGTACTAAAAATATTTATCCTTTAAATCACCTTATTATCTAAGGAAATTAATAAATGAATATAAATAAATTAGTTAGGCTTAACCATGATGTTTTCTATGGTGTGTGTGATGCATGTAATCTATTGATACTATTAGTGAGGCTTAGAAGTATTTTTTATAGGCAGCTAGTTAATTATTGCCTTATAATTCAATGAGATGGTTGCATGTATAGTTTCTGTTATGGTGATGATTTCATGATGATAATGATCTTTTATGTAAAAATGGTTAATAACAAAGTTGTAGATAACTCACTTATCTACCTGGTATTAAATTTTTATAGTTACGGGTCTTACGGTTTAAGAATTATGGCTGTTAGAATTCTGCTATTATAAATGCTTACTCTCTAGATAGATCTAAAAGATTGAATTGTTTGACCTAGATAACTATTGAATCACATTGCGATGATTAAAAGAAAGTTATAGGAAATTTCATAAGCTTTCTAGAATGTCCACAACCATATTATTTTGATTGGTATAACTCCAGTTATGGTCAAAACAAGTGACTGTTGTCCTGTTGTCCAGAAAATAATTTACATAAGTGTTTGTTTAAGTTACTAGAGAAGAGATACGCTCCTACTCAGTAAAAGAAAAAGTAACTTGTTATCACCTTAATGCAATGCTGCTGAGAACACTTATGAGGATGCATTCATCACATCATATCACATTATACATGTCGTTATATATGCATCCATGATATCTTATTCTATGATAATGCATATAGGATCATTCGAGGAGTAACTCTTTTGGAGTTCAACGAAGAAGAAGAGGAGCAATAGCAGGAAACACCTCAGGCCATAGCTCTAGAAGGAGAGGAGGAAACTCTTGAGGATCTCTCTGAGTGCTCGAATCATAGGCCAACCTCTTTCCTCAAAGGCAAGCCCCGAAGCATTTTAAGTCTCCTATGTTTTACAAAACTTCACTTGAGTCCTTCATGTTTGATGCATTAGGTTATAAGATTTGATTGGAAACACTTGATGCTTAGAACAACCTTGTACAAATAAATATATCTTTAACCTTGTGTTGGTCTAGGATCGAATATATGCTTCGCCATGCTTAGATCGGTAGAAGTCGGGTGATTTCCTGTCACCTGCGAGATATAGGTGGATACCAAGGCACGATTGGCTATATTTGCCATCGTGGAATAGAACCATGGGGTAATGTAACTGGAGGCTGGGTGGAGTCTATGTGTAGGTTGACTCATGTGATTCTATCTATGCCAGTTAAAGACTGTACTATTGTTGGCACTTCTGACAAGATTGAGCGCATGCCACTCACTTAGCTAGCCGGATAACTCATTTCGACCATGAAGCTAAGTAGCTCAACTCAGGATGGGCCCTGTTCTTTAAAAGTGCGCACTCTAGATGGCAGTAAGGATGTGCAAGGAGCCAGACATGAGCCTAAGGGTAGGCTAGGACTGAACTTCCTGGCAGCTAGTTGTCCCTGATTGTGCGGCGCTGGGCGAACCCACGAAATGTGGAACTGAGTTTAGCAAAGGTGACCTAAGGTGACTATTGATCTAGTCTGCCTGGGTTTGTGTTAGGAATGAATTTCTAGCTGGTTGAAATCAATTTGAAATGACGTCTCTCCTGAACAGTGAGAAACTTGGCTAGCTCCAACATCGTAGTAACTGTATTATGGAATGATGGTTATGATGAACATGGAATTACTACACCGGATATGGTTACTATTGTATGCTACTAAATGATATACCACATGTTTGGCATAGGCTAGTTGCTAATCTAGAGATGAATAACTATAATTAAATTGATGACCGAATTATAACCGTATACTTGAATTGGTAAGTTTTTTATACAAAATGTTGTTAAGCTAGCTCCACTTATAAAGCTTTGCATAATCCTTGGAGTCACTTCATTTCTGGTTTATGATGGGTAAGTCTAGCTGAGTATATTCTCGTACTCAGGATTTTATTCCCATTGTTGTAGATGGTACAGTTTATCATGGCTATTGCAAGAACTGCTTCTATCCCATCATGGATGAGGAGTAAGCCCTAGGCAGGCATCTCTTATTAATCCCTCTCTTATGCTTTTGTGGAAGTGTGATTGGGAGCTAGCACTATATTTAAACAATGTTGCAGATGTTGGTTTCAAACTTTTAATTTGCTTCCACTACTATCTTACCTGAACATGGTTTGTAATAACTTTAATTCGTACTCTGATGGATGAACTGTATTTGTGAACTTTATGTAACGTGTGACATGTATATTGAATCATGTACGATCTTAGTTGTATGTTGGTTAAATCGAGACCCTTCGCTGTACTCGATGGACTACCGGGTTTATATGGGCTAAAGTATGATAGTGTGACCGCTTGCGGGCTACCATTGTACTTGTGCTCTTATAAATTGGTCGGTTCTGCTACAGCTGGCATCAGAGTAAGATTCAACATTAATTGCCACATGTGTATTTAAAACAAAGATTTTTGTTTTCCAAAACCAGTTTTTAGCAACTTATAGCTATATATATAGATGTTTAAAACCTAGAGTTTGAATCTAAAGTGTGCCAATGATCACTTTCCTTTGTGCCCAGTTAAGGACTTTAGGTGGCTAATTAAGTACTAACTTGGGGGTTTTCCATTTCGTCGTCCATAGGGCGTGCTATTGTATGGATGCAATTTACTTGAGTGGTAATGTATGGATCAAATGTCTCAACGCCCAAGGTAAGATGCCACTCATCATCACAGTGGCATGACCACAAGTGGTGAGCATGCGGTCTAATGGGGAGAGTTAGCTTTGATACTAAAGTGTATATATGCCTCATATATATACATAAGTATTTAATTGTGGGTTAGATTTGTGCGGTCTAATGGGGAGAGTTAGCTTTGATACTAAAGTGTATATATGCCTCATGTATATACATAAGTATTTAATTGTGGGTTAGATTTGATACGGCTATATATGCATAATTATATGTATATATAGGATGTATTTACTCTCAGGTAGCTTTGGTATGGAAGTATATATATATGGGTATATATATGGAAGTATTTAGCTTGCAATCTAGAGCCCAGATTTACATTCTGCATATATAATTATGGGGTTGGGCTAAAATAAAATTCTTGTGCAGGTACACTAACAACAAAACGTGTAGCCCGACTAGTTACGTTTATATATGAGGGAACGTATGTATGCCACCGTGTATGCCGTTAGAAGTTTTAATTTTCCTAAGTTTGTGAGGATGTACGAAACGTGCATACATCATGATAAATCATTATTACATACTTGCATTGTTCCTCCCCTTATAAGTCTCTTATTCAATTAAGTAACTCTTTTCTAGTATAACATTGTCTCATGAAAGTTGCACCATGTTGTTGGTACAGATGACATCACCAGCTAGAGGTGAGAATTTCCTGTTGATGTTTGGTACCCCTGCCCTACTTTGGAGAGTCTTGCATTATGCAGGGTATTACAAACCGCCCCTCTATTACTGGAATGAAGTATACCTAGAGGGATAACCATGGTATGAAGTACAGCTGACCATACCAGCTCATAGCCAAGCACCCTTCTGGCAGGAATGGAGGGCAGAATCTGAAGGAAGAACTCCTTGGGAAGCTACCCAAGTAGTGGCCTTGAGGTGCTGAGTCAAATATGTTAGCAGCACAGGGATGAGCTTACCGGCAGTGCCGCTGGTACTTTTCTTGGATGGATCCATCCACAGCAGTTTAGGCATAGTGGAACTATAATGCATTGATCTGAGATAAGGATGAGCAGGTAGATAGTTTTAGTCCCGCTACGAGTGCAGTGTTCACCATGATGAAGATGTTCTATACTCATCAGGACACCAGGGACTTCTGGCAGGAGTCCTATACCACTTGCATGGATAGGCTCATGAGGGCCGAAGCTGCACAGCATAAGCTGAGGAAGCGTGTGCGCAAGCACAAAAAGGCAGCAAGTGAGGCTCGATGGGAAACTGATGAGGCATATGTAGCATTAGGAAATCTCCACACCCAGATGGAGCAAGTTGATCAGTAGAGAGCTATCACCCAAGAGGCAAGAGTAGATGATCAGGCAATGCTAGCAGGAATGCGGGAGCAGCTGGAGGCCATTCGTGCTAAGGCGCTCACAGCTATGGGACAGCGGATCCAAGCAAACAGCCGTGCAACCCTGTCTGAAGTAGCACGACATAGAGCTGAAGCCCTAGCCGTGTAGCAGGACGTGTTGAGAGGGATTTGCGCCAGTAGCTTGCACAGACCCAGAACATGGTGGTTGATCTTCAGCATGAGGTGCATTGTCTGAACAACCAACTACACCCGATCCTTGATGAGGAAGAAGAAGATCCAGAGATGTTGGTGGAAGATGACGGTTGGGAAGAAGTGGAGCTTGAGGATGAGGACGATGCTATCTCCGACCTCAACAGTGAACACGCTGAAGATTAGAGTCGCCTAGTGACTAGTTAAAGCACTAGATGTATCCTTGTTATTCATGTAATGGAATTGTAGCTTAAAGTTTGGTATTCGTGATTTAATTTTGGTGTAATATTGACACTTTGCATGTTGTCTCACTATGGATTGAGCTTTGATGAAATTCTAGTTTTGTTTTACTGGTGAAATATGACATGCATGTTAACGCGTTGCGAGCACAATAAGTGATCAAATTGGTGATGTCATGTTGCGAGAATGAATTATTATGCCTCTGTTTTATTGTATGAATTTAAGATTCTCTCCAGTAATTTTAGTTTGGCATGATTACATAATTTATCTGCAATCTCCTGAGATCATCCAATAATCACTTATTATTGCAACCTTACAGATGACTCGCACTCGCACTGGGGCAGGCACCAGCCAAGGTGGCAACAACGGTGACTTACCACCACCACCGTCACCATCTACGAATGAATTCTTTGCACAGTTCCTGGGTAATCAGAGTGACATGGAGGATACACTGCACCTCATTGCGCAGAACACCTCTCACACCCGTCAGCAATATCAAGGGTCTGAGCCAAATCAATACAGCTCTTTCAAGGATTTCCAAGACACCAAGCCTCCTATCTTCAAAGAGGCCAAAGGACCGCTCCAGGCAGATGTGTGGCTTAACATGATAGAGCAGAAGTTCCATCTGTTGAGGGTTACTGAGCATCAGAAGGCTAAATATGTGTCCCATCAACTACAAGGACCGACCAAGATATGGTGGACCCATTTCCTGTCCTCTTTACCTGACAACTCATAGGTCACATGGGAGCAGTTCAAGTTAGCCTTTAGGGGACATCACATTCCCCCAGGGCTAGTGCGCATGAAAGCTGCTGAGTTCACGCGATTCACACAAGGGACCTAGACCCTTATCGAGTACATGCATGCCTTCAACAATCTGTCCCGATATGCCCCAGGGTTCATTGATACAGAGGAAAAGAAGATTGAAAGCTTCAAGAGAGGCCTTGGTACCAAGCTAATGAAGACCATGGCCAACTCGAGGTGTACCACATACAATGAGTTTATCAATGATGCTTTGACCCAGGAGAACTAGAACAATTTGTACGTAGCAGCGAAGGGCCACAAAAGAGCTGCTGAGGTAGGTGCCTCAGGATCTTCCTAGTCCAGAGCTCTAGTGGCGGCTAGGCCATAGTTTCGTCCACCAGCGCCTAAGTTTAGGCCTCCTTCGCCAAAAGCTTAGGCCAATGAACCCCAGATGACATTCCACAGGGCGTTCACCATTGCCCTACCCAAGGGAAATGGAGGGCAAGGAAGCTCAGTAGGACCAAGGAGCAATCAACCATGCTTCAACTCTAATTAGTTGGGTCATTGGGCCAAGGAGTGCCCCCATCCCAAGAAGAATGGCAATCAAAACCAGAGTAATCAAAAATAGGCAAATCCAAAAGCATGTCCTGGATACGTGCATTATACAGTTGTGGAAGAAGTTCCCGGGAGAAGTTGTCACTTTTGGTATGTTCCTTGTTAACAAATATCCCGCCATTGTTTTATTTGATTCTGGAGCTTTTTATTCATTTATGAGGCAAGCATTTGCATCTAAGTATGATCAGAAAATAATTGAGGTAAGCAATGGTGGTTATAGTATAAGTTTAGCTGGGGCTACTATCTCTACAAATTAGATAGTCAGAGATGTGCTCATCTCTATACAAGAGAGGGAGTACATAGCGGATCTGATAGTATTGCCTGGATTAGCCATAGATGTGATCTTAGGCATGAAGTGGATGAGCGATCATGGGCTTCTCATTGACACTAGCACTAGAACAATTATGTTGAGAGAACCAAAGGGGGTAATGCTTTTCTAGTAGCACTTCCCCAAAGTTTTGATCTCCAAAACTTGTCTTGTGCTATCCAAGCCACTACCCTTTATGATATTCCAATGGTTTGTGAGTTTCCTGATGTATTTCCTGATGAATTGCTAGGTTTACCGCCTGATAGGGATGTAGAATTTAAGATTGAGTTAGTACCAGGTATGACACCTATCTCAAGAAGACCCTATAGGATGCCACCAAATGAGTTAGCCGAACTTAAAATCCAGTTACAGGAACTTTTGGACAAAGGTCTCATTCAACCTAGTTCATCTCCATAGGGATGTCTAGCTTTATTTGTAAAGAAGAAGGACAAATCCCTGAGGATGTGTGTGGATTATAGGCTGCTTAATGTTGTGACCATTAAGAACAAGTATCCTTTGCCCCATATCGATATTTTATTCGATCAGTTGGCAAAAGCAAGGGTATTCTCTAAGATTGACTTGAGGTTAGGCTATCATCAAATTAAGATCAGGCTAGAGGATATACCTAAAACAACTTTCTCCACTAGGTACGGCTTGTACGAGTATTTGGTCATGTATGTTGGACTGACAAATGCTCCTTCCTACTTCATGTACTTGATGAATTCGGTATTCATGCCCGAGCTCGACAAGTTCATGGTTGTGTTTATCGATGATATCTTGATTTACTCAGAGAATGAGGCAGATCAAGCAGAGCATCTGAGAGTTGTATTGTCAAGATTGAGGGAACATAAGTTATATGCCAAATTCAGCAAGTGTGAATTCTGGTTGAGCAAAGTACCCTTCTTGGGTCACATCTTATCTAAAGATGAAATTTCTGTAGACACATCTAAAGTACAAGAGGTCATGGATTGGAAGGCCCCAACTTCGGTTCATGAAGTTTGGAGTTTTCTAGGGCTAGTAGGTTACTATTGTTGTTTCATTCCTAATTTCTCCAAGATAGCTAAGCCCATGACCAGAGTACTCTAGAAGGATGAAAGATTCAATTGGACGCCAAAGTGTGAAGCTACTTTTCACACCCTAAGGACCTTGTTAACTATAGCTCTGGTTTTAGCACAACCCGATATTGAAAAGCCTTTTGATGTGTTCTATGATGCATTGGGTATAGATTTGGGGTGTGTGCTCATGCAAGAAGGAAGAGTTATTGCCTATGCTTCTCAGCAATTGAGAAAGCATGAAGTCAACTATCCTACACATCATTTAGAGCTTGCCACAGTTGTCCACTCTTTGAAGATATGGAGACATTACTTGTTGGGAAACGTGTGTCACATATACACTGATCACAAGAGTCTCAAATATATCTTCACTCAACCTAAGCTGAACATGAGGCAGCGAAGATGGTTAGAGCTGATCAAGGACTATAATTTGAAAGAGCACTACCATCTAGGAAAAGCCAATGTTGTAGCAGATGCACTTAGTCAGAAATCTCATTGCAACACTTTGGAAGCCTTGTTGGAAGATGGATTTAATTTGTTACATCCTGTGGTGCTACACAATATCATCGTCAATTGTTCACTTAAGAGCAAAATCATAGAACTATAGAAGATGGATGTAGGTGTGTTTCACATCAAGCGAAAGATGAAAGAACAAGAAACCAAACATTTTCGGTTGGATGAAAGAGGTGTGCTATGGTTTGAGGACCGACTTGTGGTACCAAAATACCGTGAGCTTAGAAATCAAATTTTAGATGAAGCTCATTCATCCCAGTTGTCTATCCATCCGGGTAGTAGCAAAATGTATCAACATTTGAAAACTCATTTTTGGTGGACCAAGATGAAGAAAGAGATTGCCGCCTATGTCGCTAGGTGTGATAATTGCAGTAGAGTCAAGGCCATTCATTTGAAATCTGCTGGATTACTTCAGCCATTGCCTATTCCAAGCTAGAAATGGGAGGAAATAAGTATGGACTTTGTTATAGGCCTCCCGTTGATACAACAAGGCCACAATTTTGTATGGGCCATTGTAGATCTCCTCACCAAATTAGCATATTTTATACCAGTTAAAACAAAGTATCAAGCTAGGAGGTATGCTGAGCTATACGTTTCTTAGATCATGAGGTTACATGGAGTACCAAGGACCATAATCTCATATCATAGACCATAGTTTATAGCTCACTTCTAGGAACACTTGCATCAGGCCTTGGGAACCAAACTAATCAAAAGTTCAGCATACAATCCACAAACTTCAAGATAGACCGAGCGAGTGAATCAAATTTTAGAAGACATGTTGAGAGCTTGTGTTATATCTTCCAAGGGTTCATGGGAGAAATGTCTACCTTTAGCCGAGTTCTCCTACAACAATAGTTATCAAGCAAGCATCAAGATGGCTCCTTTTGAAGCCTTGTACGGTCAGAAATGTAGAACTCCCTTGAATTGGATTGAGCCCAGCAAAAGAAGATATTTTGGCATTGACTTTGTCATCGGAGCTGAAGAGCAAGTACGCATTATCCAACAACATATGAAAGCAGCTCAGTCTAGATAAAAGAGTTATGCTGATAAAAGAAGAAGACCACTAACCTTTGAAGTGGGAGACTATGTATACTTAAAAGTGTCACCCATGAAAGGAGTGCAGAGATTTGGAGTAAAAAGGAAGCTTGCGCCTAATTATGTAGGCCCGTACCAAATTATTGAATGGAAAGGAAATGTTGCCTACAAGTTACAACTTCCTCCTAAGATGAGTGCGATATTTGATATCTTTCATGTTTCTCAGTTGAAAAGATGTCTTCGCATACCTAAGGAAGCCATTGCACCCACCAACATCAAGCTCTAATCGGATTTGACCTATGAAGAGAAACCAATCTGAGTGATAGAAGAAATGGAAAGAGTAACCCAGAGCAAAGTCATTAAGTTCTACAAGGTGGTGTGGAATAACCACAATGAACAAGATGTCACGTGAGAACGAGAGGATCATTTACGTGAGGTTTATCCCGCCTTTTATGAGGAATGGTAGGTCTTTCAAATCTCGGGATGAGATTCCTATAAGGGGGAGGGGCTGTAACACCCCAATGTTAAGCATTGCATTTGGCATTTGCATTTCATGAGCACAAGCATCATCCAAGCATTCATGAACATGAGCATATGAAATTTCATCTCATTCTTATACCATATCACATGAAATGCTGATTTTATATATATGCTTATGCTTGTAATATTATATGACCAATGTATGAGATGGTTGTGAGGTCATGAAAACACCTTAGACACATCTAGAATGATAAATGGAACAATGTTTATATTCATGACATAGACCAAATTTGCTTCTAAGTGTTGGTTTCATTTGAAATGCCATTTTCATGATACTAGTTTGACCAAAGTTGAACGGTAGCTTAGAGTGTTTGCATGGCTGTGTGACCTGAATAAAAGTTGTAGTTCTTGTCATGGGTAACAAACTTTATTTAAGGGTCATAAGCTAATTTAGTGTCTAACATCATCAAATAGAGCTCACCAGTATCAACAAAATGCTGTTTTTAAAACTTGAAATTTTTCTAAGTGTTGAAGCTGTTTTCAGTTTCAAAGTACCTCACTTTAGAGCTTCATAGTTTGAAAACCATTGAGAATTAGATGATGGTTCCTAAAGCAAAGTTTGAGATCTCACATAGCTTTACAACTTTCACTCATACCAATTTTGCTAACTCGAACTAGATTAGGAGATATAGAGGAACGAAGTAGCGTTGTCAGTCAGCTGAATCGGCACTTGGCTGATTTGAATCGGATGGCCGTCGTGGCCGATTGCGCCAGGCCGCGCGCGCTGCATGGCGGCAGCACGCCAGCATCGGCCCGGCTGGTTGGGCTATCAGGGGGAGAAAAGGGTGGTGAAGCCACCGTGCTCACTCACTCTCGCTCTCTCGCCCTCTCTCGGCCTCTTCTTCACTAGCCAGAGCAAGGCGAGCGCCGCCGTCGCCATTGCCGCACCTCCGCCGAGCTCACACGCAACCACCACTGCACCACCACCCAATCCATCTCGCTCATAGCTCTGCCATCATCTTCTCTACCTCACTGAGCCACCATTGCCACCGTTAGAGCCTAGGTAATGTGACATTTTACGTCGCCGTCGCCACCATGGTCACGGGGCACCCTGAGCTCCGAGCTCACCATTACTAGCCCTATCCACCGCTCCTCCCATCTATCTCTCTTGATTCATCTTTGTCGTAGGTCCTAGAAGCTATAGTTGTAGCTTGTTGAGCCACTACCACATCGTCGGTGCCAGAATGCGAGCCGCACCGCCGTGAGCCGAGAGCGCCACCGCCATGCACGTCGCCGTAGCTGTGCATGCCCAGTTCTCTTCCTCGTGCACTTCTAGACGTTAGATTTAGGTTAGAGCTAGGTCAAGCTTAGGGCAAGAGCCTAAGGCCAATGCTATCCTCATCGGAGCAGAACATTGCCATGCCGCCGTTGCGCTCGCGTCGACGTGCCGCCATGCACGCGGCCAAGCTTCGCCGCCGCTCCACCCTGACCTAATCCACGCCGTAGAGCTTCGCTAGGGTTTGTAGATTCCATAGCCACACTAGCCTAGCCATGTTGTCACCAGGGATGGCTGGTGTACCATAGCGCGCTGCTGCCAAGCCCCCATGCTCGCCGGCGAGCTAGCTCCGATGATCCTCCGAGCAAACCGAGGGTACCTGTCAGTGCATAAGAGAGTGGGGAATACGACACCGGTGACCTCGCTGTCAACGTGTTTGCCACCGGTCAATCCGTGCCCCTGCTCTGTGTGTCACTAATGGGTGGGTCCCAGCTGTCAGTCTGTATTTAAAATGTTTTTCCTGATTTATTTTCATAGATTTAGTTACACACTTTAAAAATTCATATCTAGAGCTAGGAGTATCCAGATGAGGTGAACCAAATTTTGTTAGATTCATCTTGAAGTGTATTATTTGATAAAAATATGAAATCTACTGTTTAGGATATTTTTATGGGAGAATTAAATTGAGCAAAATAAGTTCTTTTAAAATAGTTTCTAGCTTGTAAATTGCATAACTTGAGCTAGGAAGGTGATAAAATTGTGATTCCAATTTTTATGGTCTTGTGTTGACATGCTCTAGCTAGGGAAAATATTAAACCTACAATAAACATACTTGTAATATGGTCTTCCTATTTAATCTTAATTGATTGCTAGTTTCTAGTGAAAATAAATGGGGTAAAAATACATAACATGTAATCATATAAATTTTTACACAGTTTTCTCATGATAGGAGGAAAGTATGAAAAATATTAAATCTGTTGCTTGACACTTTTCACTATGCTAAACTATTTTTTCTAAAATAAGCATATGTAACTTGTCATTTTTGTAGAGGTAGCTATACGTAGCCAAATGCCATGAAATTTGTACACTAGACTATAAGGGTCATTTTAAGGCTACTGTAATTTTCTCAGAATTTATTGAGCTATTAAAATATTTATCCTTTAAATCACCTTATTATCTAAGCAAATTAATAAATGAATATAAATAAATTTGTTAGGCTTAACCATGATGTTTTATGTGGTGTGTGTGATGCATATAATCTGTTTATGCTGTTCATGAGGCTTTGAAGTATTTGTTTATAGGCAGCTAGTTAATTATTGCCTTATAATTCAACTAGATGGCTGCATGTATAATTTCTATTGTGGTGATGATTTCATGATGCTAATGATCTTTTCTATAAAGATGGTTAATAAAAAAGTTGTAGATAACTCACTTATATACCTGGTATTAAATTTTCATAGTCATAGGTCTTATGGTTTAAGAATTATGGCTGTTAGAAGTCTGCTGTCAGAAATGCTTACTCTCTGGACAGATCTAAAAGATTGAATTGTTTGACCTAGATAACTGCTGAATCACATTGAGATAATTAAAAAAATTTGTAGGAAATTTCATAATCTTTCCAGAATGTCCACAACCATATTATTTTGATGTATATAACTCTAGTTATAGTCAAAACAAGTGGCTGTTATCTTGTAGTCCACAAAATGATTTACATAAGTATTTGTTTAAGTTACTAGAGAAGAGATATGCACCTACTCAGTAAAAGAAAATGTAACTTGTGATCACCTTAATGCAATGCCGCTGAGAACACTTATGAGGATACATTCATCACATCATATCACATTAAACATGTCATTATATATGCAACCACGATATCTTATTCTATGATCATGCATATAGGATCGTCTGAGGGGATAACTCTTTTGGAGTTCAACAAAGAAGAAGAGAAGGAACAGCAGGAAACACCTCAGGCCATAGCTCCATAAGGAGAGGAGAAAACCCTTGAGGACCTCCTTGAGTGCCCGGATCATAGGCCAACCTCTTTCCTCAAAGGCAAGCCCTGGAGCATTCTAAGTCTCCTATATTTTACAAAACTTCACTTGAGTCCTTTATGTTTGATGCATTAGGTTATAAGATTTGATTGGAAACACTTGATGCATAGAACTCCTTGTCTAGATAAATATATCTTTAACCCTGTGTAGGTCTAGGATCGAATATATGCTTAGCCATGCTTAGACCGGTAGAAATCGGGTGATTTCCTATCACCTGCGAGATATAGGTGGATACCAAGGCATGGTTGGCTATATTTGCTATCGTGGAACATAACTATAGGGTAATGTAACTAGAGACCGGGCAGAGTCTATGTGTAGGTTGACTCATGTGATTCTGTCTATGTCGGTTAAGGACCGTACTGTTGTTGGCACTTCTGACAAGATTGAACACATGCCTCTCACTTAGCTAGTCGGATAACTTGTTCCGACCACGAAGCTGAGTAGCTCAACTCAGGCCAGGCCCTGTTCTATAAAAGTGCGCACTTTGGATGGTAGTAAGGACGTGTGGGGAGCCAGATGTGAGCCCAAGGGCAGGCTAGGCCTGAACGTCCTGGCAGCTGGTTGTCCCTGATTGTGCAGCGCTGGGCGAATCCGCGAAATGTGGACCTGAGTTATAGCAAAGGTGACCTAAGGTGACCATTGATCTGGTCTGCCTGGGTTTGTGTTAGGAATAAATTCCTAGCTGGATGAAATCGATTCGAATCGCCGTCTCTCCCGAACAGTGAGAAACTTGTCTAGCTCCAACATCATAGTAACTATATTATAGAATGATGGTTATGATGAACATGGAATTACTACACCGGCTATGGTTACTATTGTATGCTACTAAATGATATACTTGGCACAGGCTAGTTGCTAATCTAGAGATGAATAGCTATAATTAACTTGATGACTGAATTATAACTGTATACTTGAATTGGTAAGCTCTTTATGCAAAATGTTGTCAAGCTAGCTCCACTTATAAAGCCTTGCATAATCCTTGGAGTCACTTCATTTTTTGTTTATGATGAGTACCTTCTCGTACTTAGGGTTTTATTCCCATTGTTGCAAATGGTACAGTTATCATGGCTAATGCAAGAACTATTTCTATCCCACCATGGATGAGGAGTAAGCCCTAGGCAGGCATCTCTTATGCTTTTATGGAAGTGTGATCAGGAGCTGGAACTATTTTTAAACAATGTTGCAGATGTTGGTTTCAAACTTTTAATTTGCTTCCACTACTATCTTACCTGAACATGGTTTGTAATAAGTTTAATTCATACTCTGATGGATGAACTGTATTTGCGAACTTTAAATAACGTGTGACATGTATGTTGAATCATGTACGATCTTGGTTGTATGTTGGTTAAATCGAGACCCCTCACGGTACTCGACGGACTACCGGGTTTATATGGGCTCATGTATGACAATGCGACCGCTTACGAGCTGCCATTGTACTTGTGCTCTTATAAATTGGTCGGTTCTGCTACAGGGCCACCTCCAGACAGGTGGGGCCACCCGACCTATAGGTGGGGCCGCCTAGCCCCCCTAGTCCCACCTATCAGCTAGCTTCATATGTTGGTCTCCCACCACCTTTGAGGATGCATCTAGGCCGTTGCTTAAGTTGATTTGATCCAAGGGCTCACGTTGGACCCTCAAGGCTATATAATCCAACCCCTACCTCCCACAGGATCATAAGTCATCAAGTCATTTGAAGATAGAAACCCTAATCTCCTTAGAGCTCCTCCTCCATAGCATAGCTAGTTAGGATAGATCTAGAGGGAGGCAAGCAGGACTTCGCTTGGATTCCCGATCTTGTGAAGAGTGTGCTTCGGTATAAACTTTGTACCCCTCTCTCTTTTGTTTCTTTATTATTTTTATATGCTAGTTACAATTGTTATGACAATCTCAATATTCATCTTATTCATGTTCTTCATTATGATGTTCCTCGTCTACTTTGATTATATGCTTAGTATAGCTAGTTTATAATTATGTTTATGCATAAGTTCGTATAGCGCTCACTCCAAGGTACCATGGGTGGGTGGTCGACATTATGTAAGCATGGTGCTTATACATTGTTTACCTATGGATACACCCTATATTCTAGGTCATGTGGTAGATCACAGATGTGACACTCCCATTGAGTCCTTTGTAGTCCACTCCCTGAATATAGGTGCACGTAGGGTCCGATTATGAAGGTAGAATGAGCTCTGCCCTCAATCTTCCTTAGTAATATCCCTTAGGTGTAGATATGATGATGATCTTAGCCATGATTACTAGGTGTAATTGCACAAATCAAATGTATGCTTTGACTTGTAATTAAGAATGACTTAGGAATTATTCCTCTAATATTCTACCTGACCATGCTAATGCTATAAAAAGGAGTTCTCTGAATTATCATTTTATTACTTATTATATACATATCTTATCCTATGACTTATCCCTGTTATGAGTAGAACATTGGTTATGGTTTATTTCTCCTTCAATAGTATAAGTTGTCAATACATATCCATGCTAGACCTTCCCAATGGTAAAAATATAAATAACGATACCTAGAATACTCTTGGGTAAAATACTACAATGATATATTATCTGTGTGCTTGCGGATACTCTTTATTCATAGATTTATATAGTCACATACTTTAATAAAGATCTGATTAGTGTTATTCTAGTAGTAATACTATGTAGTACCAACACATATCTCTGGCATCATCACTAGGGATGACAATCTAGTAAAGTTAGGGATATAGGTTTATGATAGGTGGCTAAGTACTTGAAACAAGTGACACGTTAAGAAATACCAACAGACGCTCATATGCATCACGCATCACAAACCAAAGGGTAGACCGTGACGTGTACTGAACTGCAGAGGTAATGGTACTCTCCGCCTCACAATTGGTGAAGTGCTGCAGCTCAGGCACTTCCTTGCAAGCGAGGATTTAGACAGTGACTAGGAAGTAGTCCTCGGGCCCATTTGGTCCAACCCTGCAGTGATACGAGTACTGGTAGGCCTCCTTGGGGACAACGAGTTCCTCGAGCACTTCGTGGAGTACTCGGGTGTACCCATCGTGGAGCTTGTCATCGATGGGGAGCTGTTCAAAGGTCGTCATCTACAAATCAGTCCATAAAATGGGATCAAAAGATTTGAAAAAGAGGTAAGCCATGCATAAAAAGATGCAAGGTCGGTACATATAACTGAAAAAAGACAAGTTCCACTCCTAATTCTATCATCCAATCCTATGGGTCTTGTCCAATGGTCAAGTATGGCTTTGATACCAACTAAAATGATCCCGATTTCCTCAAAGGGAAATCCACAGATTCAAAATATAACATGATAGTCCCAGGTGATCATTCCATCACATTATTAAATAATAGTTGATATCATAGTCATACATCGTACACCTATCTTAAAGAGAGTACAAATAGCAAGGTTTACTCATTATTACATCGCCACATGGTAGAATCACTCAGAGCATGCAGCAACTAGAACAGCATCAAGTAGAATGGCAGTGGGCGTCGACTCCATCTTCATGAACCTATCGACACAGAATTTTCGTCCCGTGCCAAGGACACACACATCAAGCTGGAAGGGTCCGCTCGATGAAGCAGATCCGCCTAGCTTCAGCGCAGGGATGGTCGATCCAGACAGTCCCAAATGTGTGGCTATGAAAGCCGATATGAAAGGAGATCGACTAAATAGCCGATTCCAACATATTCATGAGAATAAATCAGTTAAAGCTCATGGGGGTGTATAAGAAGAATCAGTTATCATTCAGGATAAATATCGTTATTTGAGCAAATATGAATCAATGGCAATAAGATATCAACAATAATCGGTCCATGCTGAGCCAATGATTACAAGTAACCGAACCCCTTTTATATAAAGAAACAACTCAACGCCATTTAACCGTTTGATAAAGATAAATCTAATGAACATGTTAGATCTCATCTATTGCTATGACCAGTGGGGCATAAGGCAGAATCATGCAGGCCGTAGAAACAATAATAAACTTGATGACCCTAACTCATTACTAATATCAGTGGGGCATCAAGCAGAATCATGCAGGCCATAATACAATAATAAGATCATGGGGCTAACATATCTTTCAACCTATCTTTACTTCAATGGTCTCGTGATACGAACTGTTCGTGACAGCGCTTGATATCGACTAAAATAGTCGATTTAGGCACAGCGCACAGTTAAAGTCGTGCCTTATCAGGAATAGATCTACCAGATAACGATCCCCACTCCACGGTGCTAATAGTGGGGTGTGAGGCAGAATCACACAGGCCGTGATAACGGGCCATGGAACGGTTCTCGCTAACCAATAAACCTACTCAAGACGCAACACGCCTTAACCGCACGCTATGCACGATCAGGATTGACATAAAACAGCCGATAAAACATAACTCATCGTTTGAGGTGTAGATTAAATCAATTTGAGGTTAGCAACCGATGGGCTAAACAACATATAAGGCCGATTTAGATCAATCCCAATCGGGCAGAGTGATATTGCTATAATTAGATAAATAATGAAAGCAATAAGCAATATCGGTAACTTAATGAATCTACCAAAAACTGCCATTCTAAGGTAGAGCCGATAACTTGACCTTGATCTAATTCAAGCAGTGGGGTGTGAGGCAGAATCACACAAGCCATACATGAATTAGACAAGAGTCGATAACTAGCTTATACCAGAGCCACAATGGGGGTCGACCGGATCGATGCAGCCATACAAACAGAGGTATAAACTATGATGGTACTTACAACAAGCAATGGAGGTCGACCGGATCGATGCAGCCGTACTTGCCAAATAACTCGCCGAGATCTACTCTACTTCTACTCCTAAGGGGTGGTCGGAGCCGAAAAAGTAATTGACTTGTATTTGATTGATTGGTTGTCTTTTACAATAGCCGGGGTTTGGTATTTATATCCGGGCCTTGTGCATGACTCCTGTCTAAGCACGACTTATTACAATTCTTGACCCTAGAGAAAACATTCCTAATTTAAAATAACTTGGACTCTAATCTTTCCCTTTTTATAGAGTCCGGCATGTTTCGTCCTGGCGCTTAACGTAGCCTTTGTCGTTATCCACTGGCGCTATCTGAGGAAAGTTGATCACAATTTCTACATCTGAATCAGCTGGTTCCGATCTACACGCAATTTATTCCTTGACGATACGATCTTAGGAGCTTCCGAGTCCCTATGACTCTTCTTCCAAATTTTGGTGTAAACATATGCCCCCCAATTTTGGGATAAAAGTAATTTTATTCCAAAATTATTATGTCTGCATCCCTGATCGGCCTACGGTCATGGGTAGAGAACCTTGATCTAGGGTCCACTGTTCGTCGCCGCTTGCGTCAACCCATGAGCCTATGCCTCAAAACTTTTAGAAGAGCGTCACTGCTTCACGGGTACTTGGATTCATCTTCCCGGGCTGGCTATAAAATGCCTATCCGACCTTGGTGAGAGCAACTCAACAATTCAGCCATGTTTTTCTTCCATCTGCTCCCTCAAGTGCTCCCGGCTCCGCTGGACCTTCTATGGTCTATCTTATGAAGATCTCAAGCGGTTAGAAGAATTCTTGTGCATAGGGTGATTGTGTCACTTATCCTAGCGCCTCATTGAGCAAGAAGACCAGTCATTGCGGTTAGAAGAATTCTTGTGATATCACCTGAGTCTTCTCTCCATGCTCACAAAGTTGTTCTAGTGTTTGCGAGGGCTAGAATGTGTGGTCACCTTCCCCTTGTTGCTCCTCCAAACGCCCACCGGGAAAGCCTCAGGCTTCTTTCCCATAGTTCCTCAATTTATGAAGAAATCTATTGAGCATATGTTAGGCGGGCGACCTTTCTTCTTTTCTGGTATAATTTTATTAATGGGCCGATGCGACTTGGTTCACAATGAGTTTCGGCCTTGTGGAAATCTGGACTCCCTTCAATCCAAAGAAGTTCTAGTGGGTTAATTTCTGGTCAATGTATCCACCCTATGATATTTTGTAATCTGGGAGAGTAATAAATTCGAGTCTGTTATCTCTTCATTATCTGTCCCCTGAATTTCTGGAGTGTTGATCCGTTTCGTTTCTGACTTCAATTTCACACTTCCATCGGAATCTATCTTCTCGCTTTCCCGGGCTATATATACGGGCTATGGATGTGAATCAAAAAACAACCCTCTTCGTCTCAACCCCTCTTCGTCTTCAGTACATCCTCTGCCTTTCCATAGGTTCGAGGTTATGGAGAGCAACAAGAGGTCTGCCGAAGAAGCCCTCAATGGATCCACATCATCACGCCAACACCCTCGTCATCAAGAGGACGCATCTTGGGGTGTTCCCATCGCTTCGGATCAAAGAGCCAACTCTGCCCAGCCCTTGGGGTCATCTTTGGCACCAATCGCGCCGGCTTCCTCGTCACCCGAGGCAACAAATCAGTAATGATGATCTGTTGGCCTCTATCGATCGGACCGACCAACATCTAGCCAACTGCCTTTCTCTAGTGGAATCGGCTTTGGCCATGATTGAAGACCGATCCCCCCCGAGGTTAGCTTGGTGAGGGAAAGGTTGGCCAGGGCTAAAGCTAGAATCATGGGTGAGACGCCTGCCATTATTTCTCTGTTTTTCTTGATTTTACCCTCAAGATTCCTGATCACTCTTCCCTTGAATATTTTAGATCTAACTACTTAGTTGGAGAGTCTTCGATCAGCTGCTGATCATGCAGTGGGATTTGTCAATGCTAGGGGCGTCGTTCTGGTGGTTTGCTTGTATGACATCTCGAATCGCGTTAGGGAGGTCGCCCTTCATGGCGTTCGTCATGGCGCTGCCATGGCATTGGTTGCTGCACAAGCCCATTCGGGCCAGAATCTTCGGCTTCTTCCCCATGGTTTTCTAGATGTAGTGCACCCTGAGGATCATGAGCGCTTGGATGAAGATTTTATGAACGCCGCCAACTCTGTAGCTTTCAATACCCTGGTCGACGATATAGTAGGCAAGTGTTTTCTGGCCAGTAGCTTGTAATAGGTGATGTTTAGCAAATAACTTCATCGCCTTGAGTGGTTTCCCATTGTTTCGTGCTTCATACCCATCATTTTGTTTGTGTTTCCTTTGCTTCTATAGGCGATATGCACCGTATCGGCTTTTACTCCGTTGAGACGATATCTTTTCAACATCGGCTATTAAAGCTACCAACCGAACAGATCATTTATTAAGTATTGATCCAAACACTAGGATAATATTTCTTTAAATATTTCCTGTTGATTGCTCGGCCAAATTCTTCCTCTCCTTTTAATGTTTCCAAAATATAAGCATTACCAGGCGCACAACGTTTGATCCGATAGGGTCCTTCCCAGTTAGGTGACCATTTGCTGAATTTACTGTCCTTTGATCCGACCGGCAATTTCACTTTCTAGACCAAGTCTCCTTCGGAGAATTGCTTAATCTTGACCTTTTTATTATAATATTTGGCAATCCTCAGTTTATTGGCTTCGATATTCTCAAGAGCACGTAGTCGAAGGCAACTCAAGTCTTCCAAATTGTCTATCATAAGATTCTTGTAGACCTCAGCTGATAAATCATTCTGTAGCGTAACACACCTCGATCCAGTCTAAACTTCCCAAGAAAGAACTGCATTATGGCCATACACAAGTTCGTAAGGTGACATTTTAATTGATCCATGGCAGGCCATCCTATATGCCCATAGCGCCTCATTTAGCGTCGAATGCCACTTCCTTGGCTGCTCCTCGATCTTTTTCTTGATCAGCTTAATCATAATCTAGTTGGACGCCTCTGCTTGGCCATTAGCCTGGGCATAGTATGGGGAGGAATTCAATAGCTTAATCCCCATACTAGCAGCAAAATCCCCGAACTCCTCTGTTGTGAACATTGTTCCTTGATCGGTAGTTATAGTTTGAGGAATCCCAAAACGATACACAATGTGTTCCCTGACAAAATCAATCATGTTCTTTGAGGTTACTGTTTTCAAAGGAATTGAATCGATCCATTTAGTAAAGTAATCTGTTGCCACCAATATGAACTTATGTCCTTTGCTTGAAGGTGGAAAAATCTGGCCAATTAAATCAATTCCCCAACCCCAAAACGGCCACGATTTGATTATTGGATTCATGGCCGATGCAGGCGATCTCTGAACATTACCAAAACGTTGACAATCCTACACTTCTTGTAATATTCAAAACAATCTTCCAGTATCGTTGGCCAAAAATATCTAGTTCTGCGAATAATCCATTTCATCTTATAAGCTGATTGAGGAGCTCCACATATCCCTTCATGCACCTCACCCATCAACACCTTAGCTTCTTCTTAGTTCAAGCACTTGAGCAATACCCCATCGATTGTTTTATAGTATAACTGATCAACTAACAAAACATACTTAGCCGATTTATATCTTAGCTTCCTGGTAACTTTCCGAGATGGATCTCTAAGGTAATCGACTATTTCAACTCTCCAATCATCACTTGAGGTTTCACTACTCAAGACTTCTTGAAACACTCGATATCCTATTACACTTTGAGCTAGACGGTTAGCTTCTTGGTTTTGTGCTCTCGGAATATGTTGGAAAGAGATATGAAGAAATCCCTTGAGTAACTTTTGGCACTCATCGTAGTATCCTTTCAAAGTCTCTTCTTTGCACTCATATAGGCCGATCAATTGATTAATAATTAACTGTGAATCTTCAAATACTTCAATTGCTTTGGCCTTTACTTCATGAAGAAGTTGAAGTCCTTTGAGAATAGCTTCATATTCCACTTGATTGTTAGTAACCATTAGTTCAGTTGGAAGAGCAAACTTGAAATTTGCCCCCCGAGGTGAAATAATAACAATACCAATGCCACCACCCTGCTTGCATGATGACCCATCAAAGAACAGCATCCAAGGCATCGGCTCTACATAACTAATGCTTGACTTGTGATGCTGGGTGATAAAATCGACCATTACTTGTCCTTTGACTGCTTTAGCCGATTCGTACTTCAAGTTGAATTCCGATAACACAAGAATCCACTTTCCCACTCTTCCATTCAGTATTGGCATTGATAACATGTGCTTAACCACATCAGCCTTGGAAACAACTGTACACTCGGCCGATAATAAGTAGTGTCGTAACTTAGTACAAGAGAAATATAAATACAAGCATATTTTTTCTGTGGGAGAATATCTTGTTTCTGGATCCAGTAGTCTTCTGCTTAGATAGAAAACAACTCTCTCTTTTCCTTCAAATTCTTGCATCAGGGCCGATCCAATTATCTTGTCATCAGCTGATATGTACAACTTAAATGGCTTACCTTGCTGAGGGGGGACCAGCACAGGTGGACACTTCATATATTCTTTTATTTCTTCAAACGCCTTCTGTTGTATATCACCCCACTTGAATTCTTGATTATTTTTCAACTTCAACAAGGGAGAAAACGGCAGGATCCTTTCTGACAAATTTGAAATGAATCTTCTGATGAAATTAATCTTGCCAAGCAAAGACTGTAACTCTATTTTGGTAGTCAGGGGAACTGCTTCATTAATTGCTCTCGCGCTTTTTTGACCAATTTCAATTCCACTCTCGTGGACCATGAATCCTAAAAACTATCCAGCTGATACTCCAAAAGCACACTTATTAGGATTCATTTTCAAACCGTGCTTCCTCGTGCATTCTAGAGTCTCATGCAAGTCAGCCAGGTGTTCTTTTTACCCTTTGGATTTTATGATCACATCATCGATGTAGATCTCAACAACCCTGCCGATCAACTTATGGAAAATGTAATTCATTGCCCTTTGATAAGTTGCACTAGCATTTTCAGTCCAAAGGTCATCACAACCCATTCAAATAGACCGATTGCGCCGGGGCACCTAAAAGCGGTCTTTGCTATGTCTTTTTCGGCCATAAAAATTTGGTTGTATCCTGCATTACCATCCATGAAGCTAATAACCTTGTGCCTGACTGCTGCATCTACTAACATATCAGCTATTGGCATCGGATAACCGTCCACTGGCTTCTTGTTAAACCTCCTGGGCACCACTGGCCTTCCTACCATATATATCTTCTTTCAGTGCCTTCCTCTTCATGATCAGCCTAGTCCTGATCGACGATTCTTTTTCCAAGCCGATCATGAACGCTTTTATTTTTTAAGCGCCGATCCATGTTATTATGATAATGTGCATCTTGAGCATGGATAGACCGGTGGTTGGTTTGAGACTGCCTATACTCCCAATATTGATTGCTGCATTCTGGATAGTCATGTTTGGTAGGCAATTTCAAACCTTCATTCCAGCAATGTCTGAAGAAGGGACAATTCCAATGTAATTCGGCTTGTTCCCTTTCATACCTCTCTTGTTTTAGTCAATGCTGGTACGCTTGATCTTTTAACCAACACTGATAATCATTTTCCTTCTGCCGTTGCCATTTATTCAACAGAATTCGAGATGTGACCCATGGCTTTGTCATCTCTGCTTTTGACGTCTTCCACTGCTCGTATCAGCTCTTCTGCTCAGCACGATGTTTTCTAATCTCTCTGGTACTCGTCAGCTGATATTTGTATCTTGGGATCGACTGTTCCAGCTTCTCTTGATTTGGTTGATGTTAGGACCTTAGTTTTTGCTTTGAATAACTCAGCATCAACCATGTTTTGATTTCCTGGGAAAGGATTATCATCAACTTTCATTTTTTGAGGCGTATCAAATTTGAGCCTCCCCTGCTGAATAGCTCTCTGTATATGCTGCCTGAAGATTCTGCATTCATTAGTGGAATGGGAAGTAGCATTATGGAACTTGCATAACTTCTTATTCTTCAACTGATCGGGGGCAACATGACATGACCATCGGGCAACTTGATCTGCCCTTTCTCCAACAAGAAATCGAAGAAATTATCTGATTTGGTGACATCAAAGTCATAGCTCTCCTCAACTCCTCTTCCCCATGGATTTGGCACCATCACTGTCTTCTTGCCCTAATTCCATTCAGCCGTAGCAACCTCTTCTTCTTCATCTTCATAATCGTCATCGACTGAGTATGGATCATAAGCTTCGGCTACTGTGGTATTCTTCTGGAACCGGGTATCTCTGAGCATGCTTTGGAATTGGCTATTGAGCGCTGCTACTCGTTGAGCCAATTGTCCCAAGTTATCAAATTCTTGTCCCAATAGCTTTTCTTTCCACATCGGCAGCATTCCTTAAATAGCCAAAGCAGCTAATTGATCATCGGCGAAGTTTAAGGAGAAGCACAAGTTCCTGGTTTCTCGGAACCTCTGAAGAAATTCAGTGCCCGATTCATTAGTTCTCTGTCTTATGGTTGTCAGATCGGTAATCTTCTTTTCTCCAGTCCCATTGTAAAAATATGTATGAAACTTCTCCAGGTCAGCCCAATTGGCAATGGAATTGACTGGCAATGATGAAAACCAAGTGAAGGCTAGCCCTGATAAGGACAGAGAGAAGAAACGAACTCGATGGGCATCCTCAACTGACGCTTCACCCAATTATGTAAGATACTGACTGACATGTTCTATCGTGCTTGTACTGTCTTGGCCAGTGAACTTGGCGAATTCTTGGAGCCTATAATTCGTTGGAAGAGCGACCAAATCATACCATTCTGGATATGGGCGTTTGTACGAAAAGGTCAGCCCTTTTGGCTTCAGACCGAACTGATTCTTCATCATCTTGGTCACCCTCAACAATAATTCATCAACTTGTGGATTTGGATTTCTCTACACCTGCTGACCCTTCTATGGATTGAAATCCCACGTGCCTTGATATCCTGGATTTGGCATTATGTAGAGGGTGTTATAATCTGTGCCATAGTGATAGCCTTATGGAATCTCAATCTGTTGGGTCCTTTGCTAGCTTGCTGCTTGAAGTCTCTGATTATAGACATAAGGATCTATATCTCTACGGATCCTTTGAATTGATGGTGCTATTTTTTGAGCCGACAACGGTATATGGCCTGATGTGCCAAAATTGATCACCTGGTTCTAATTTTGCCCCGCCGGCTATTGCACATGCTATACTGATGGTCCAGGATTGTACTGTGCTTGATTTGCAGTAGTTCCTTGAGTTTGCTCAGATGAACCCTGAACTGTCTGGACATCACCACTACCAGCTGGTGCTGCTTCTTGATGGCTAGTACTGACTTGATTGGTTCCTTGGGTTGACGGATCTAGAATGCTATAATAAGCCGGTCCGCCTTGACCAACTAGAAATCCATGAATCGCCTCTTTCAAGGCGTTATGGAATACGTCTGTGAAAGCTTTGTTATGGCTTCATATGGCATCATGGATAGATTTGTCCACAACTTCTTTAAAGAAACATCTGTCTTCAGCTTTAGTTGTGTCCTTCTGTCCGTGTAACAGCACTCTTGGTAGTGGAAATTTCTGAATAATTGTGTTGTCACGTGTTTTGATGTAGGACAACAAACATTTGTTCTGAAACTCTTCTATATCTATGCTTATGACACCTTTATCCCCATCAGGTAGATCTTCATAATGCAGCATGAGGATGTCATTGTTGTTGTGAACCGCCATGACGATTGTGGGGTCCCACCGGGCGTGCGAGAAATGTATGTTGACACAGAATTTTTGTCCCGTGCCGAGGACACACGCAGCAAGCCAGAAGGGTCCGCTCCATGGAGCAGATCTGCCTAGCTTCAGTGTAGGGATGGTCGATCCTGCGCGTTCCTCCTGAGGCGTGCCTGTCAATTTGACTCTGCAATTGACAAGGAGAGAAAGTTCATCAGTAATTAAGGGCGGAACTTGCCGGTGTTGCCAGACAGTCCCGAATGTGCGGCTATGAAAGCCGATATGAAAGGAGATCGACTAAATAGCCGATTCCAACATATTCATGAGAATAAATCAGTTAAAGCTCATGGGGGTGTATAAGAAGAATCGGTTATCATTCAGGATAAATATCATTATTTGAGAAAATATGAATCAATGGCAATAAGATATCAACAATAATTGGTCCATGCTGAGCCAATGATTACAAGTAACCGAACCCCTTTTATATAAAGAAACAATTCAATGCCATTTAACCATTTGATAAGGATAAATCTAACGAACATGTTAGATCTCATCTATTGCTATGACCAGTGGGGCATGAGGTAGAATCATGCAGGCCGTAGAAATAACAACAAACTTGACGACCCTAACTCATTACTAATATTAGTGGGGCATGAGGCAGAATCATGAAGGCCATAATACAATAATAAGATCATGGGGCTAACATATCTTTCAACCTATCTTTACTTCAACGGTCTCATGATGCGAATTGTTCGTGACAGCGCTCAATATCGGCTAAAATAGCTGATTCAGGCATAGCGCACAGTTAAAGTCATGCCTTATCAGGAATAGATCTACTAGATAACGGTCCCCACTCCATGGTGCTAATAGTGGGGTGTGAGGCAGAATCACATAGGCCATGATAATGGGCCATGGAATGGTTCTCGCTAACCAATAAACCTACTCAAGACGCAACACGCCTTAACCGCACGCTATGCACGATCAGGATTGACATAAAACAGCCGATAAAACATAACTCATCGTTTAAGGTGTAGATTAAATCAATTTGAGATTAGCAAACGATGGGCTAAACAAGATATAAGGCCGATTTAGATCAATCCCAATAGGGCAGAGTGATATTGATGTAATTAGATAAATAATGAAAGCAATAAGCAATATTGGTAACTTAATGAATCTACCAAAGACTGTCATTCTAAGGTAGAGCCGATAACTTGACCTTGATCTAATTCAAGCAGTGGGTGTGAGGCAGAATCACACAGGCCATACTTGAATTAGACAAGAGTCGATAACTAGCTTATACCAGAGCCACAGTGGGAATCGACCGGATGCCATACGAACAGAGGTATAAACCATGATAGTACTTACAACAAGCAGTGGAGGTCGACCGGATCGATGCAGTCGTACTTGCCAAAGAACTAACCGAGATCTACTCTACTCCTACTCCTAAGGGGTGGCCGGAGCCAAAAAAGTAATTGACTTGTATTTGATTGATTGGTTGTCTTTTATAATAGCCGGGGTTTGGTATTTATACCCGGGCCTTGTGCACGACTTCTATCTAAGCACGACTTATTACAATTCTTGACCCTAGAGAAAACATTCCTAATTTAAAATAACGTGGACTCTAATCTTTCCCTTTTTGTAGAGTCTGGCATGTTTCGTCCTGGCGCCGAACGTAGCCTTTGTCGTTATCCACTGGCGCTATCTGAGGAAAACCGATCCCAATTTCTACATCCGAATCAGCTGGTTTCGATCTACACGCAATTGATTCCTTGACGATACGATCTTGGGAGCTTCCGAGTCCCTACGACTCTTCTTCCAAATTTTGGTGTAAACAGAACCAAACTTGAGCATAGGAAGAAGACCTCTAATCCTCCCAACCATCTCCCTGGTAGTCGTACTTAGGCTTGGAACCAGCCAAACAATTATCAGTATGATTTGTACAGGACACTGGCTCCCACCCTATGCTTTTCGTTTGCTTTGTGGTAGTGGAATGCAAGGGTAGAGCAAAAGACCTATTTGTGGCTGTAGTTTCCTATGCGAGTATGTCAAGTTTTAATATTAATTCATCAAGTTTTAACCCATCTCATCCACACGTTCACCCATCCCATCACACACATCTCACCACTCTCACACTTTCTAGGCAACAAGGTCAACTCCCTCTCGTGCCTTGCCTCATCGGCCAAGGCCAGAAACCAACAATAAGAACCTAGGGGGAGAGAAGAAAGGACTCCACTCACTAATCAAGGGAAGCATAGGTCATAGGAATGTCCATATCCAAGGACGCAGCTATACATATAGATCGATCAACTCTGCAGAGCGTGTACACCTGGAACCAAAAGATCACCATCATCGGTGTGTGCACCGCCTACGCTAATACCGGGCTACCTTCCAACCGGTGCGATCCCACCCTACCACTCAGCCCTGGGCCACCCCAGAGTCCACCAAAATGCTGAGACTGTGAGATGTAATACCGGGCCCCAGAGGTCACTACACTGTCTTAGGAGGGTGTGGGCCACATGCCCTTACCTCCCTACACTATCCACTCCCAACCTAGTAGTAGTGGCACCATCCTAGCTGGTCAGCATCCATCCCCTACCCATTCAGGAACGAGTGGCATGTACGTAGGATCCTATGATCTGGTTCTCTCGACATACTAGTCCTTAGGGGGACCGAACATGATATCTTCTCAAGGGGATAACCAACACCCCGTGCCTCGACGGCACCTCCATCCTGAGGCTTCATCCCACAAAGACACTCCACCCTAGGATCTCCACATCTCACATGCACCCACCATAGGTACCTCTCATAGGGGATGCCTAGGTCGCACCCCCCGACAAGACTCATCCCACGACTCGTCGTAAGGTACATCTCTTGTGTGACAATGAGAGCATGGTAAAGCTTGCTAATAACCTGGTTCAACACTCTCGCACCAAGCACATAGATATCCGCCATCATTTTCTTAGAGATCATATTGCTAAAAATGATATATCACTAGAAGGTGTCAGGACTGAGGATCAATTGGTGGATGTCTTCACTAAACTACTAGATGAGGCTACATTTTATCGATTGAGGAATGAGCTCAATGTGCTTGACTTTAGTAACTTCACTAAAAATGAGCTTGTGTTGTCCCTTGCATTGCATTGTAACATAAAACATGTTTAATTTTTAATAATGCACTTAGGGCTTGTCTAACATGGTTAAGATAACCATCGAAAAGCATGTGAAGAAGCTTAACCTTGGATCAAACTTGACAAGCAACTAGACTTACTTTCAAGTATTGCATTGCCTGTGCATGTGTGTTGCTTTGTCATTTCTTTTTAGTTATCTTTTGAGCACCCGCTGTGTTTATCCACAAATAGGGAGAGCATTTGAAGCTCCTATAGGTCATAAAACCTGATTGTGTGGTCACATGGTGCTCCTCGCCCCTTTTGTTGCCTATTTTCTTAAAAAGAATTATAGCCTAAGGCAAAATACTTTGAAAAAATTGAGGGCTTGAGAGAGCTCTCTCACATCAATCCCAATTGGTGTTTATTTGTGTCTTATTGAAGTTGGGACTTGATTGGGAAAAGGCAGCGCGAAAGAACTTTGAAGATTTGCTAAAAAATGGTGACCGAATGCTGCACCGGACTCTGCTTCCAGCGTCCGGTCAGTTCATAGGAGGTGAACAGATGCACAGGAGTGATCGAACGCTGAACAATGTTCCTCCAGTGTCCGATCAAACAAAGAAGAAGGCGTCTGTATCGATCGGACTCAGTTGTGCGTCCGATCATGAGGCACTAGACATGTCCGATCGTGACTTGAGGGGTTTTGGACCTCTCAGTTGTCGACCGGACTCCGGGTGGCAGCGTCCGGTCGTTTCCATCGGTGTGTCCAGTCAGTTGAATTTGAGTGGATCTAAAACTCCTTTTCTTCTCTGTCACACAGGGGCCACCATAAATAGTTTTCCTTTGTGTTTACTGTTCTTTCACGCCATGCCATCGCTGCTCCTGCCCTAACCATGCCGCCTCTGCATCTTCGGCCATTGTGCCCATGCCTACGCCTCCACCACCATGCCTATCCACGCCGCCGCACCACCACACGCACCCCGCCGCTACGTAGCCCGCAAGCGCCTGCGTGCCTCCCCACACCACTGCATCACCGCTTGCACCCGGCCACTGCGTAGCTCGCACACCCGCGTCACCTACTCACACCACCGTGTGCTCACACAACCCTGCGCCAATGGCTTCCCTAAGCCACGTCTCCTTGGCCGCCGTATTGCTTCACGGTGCCAGCAACCCTAGCCCTAGGCATAACCTTGCCGATCCTGAGTGGTGCCCCGTGATACTCTCCTTTGCTTGTCGGTCGTCGGATCATCGGATTTCATCAGGTAGCAAGCTATCGATTTCAATTTCTCATCTACTGCTTGCTTCTTAGGGTTTCTCACCTCTAGATGAATATAGTGATTATTTATATTTCCTATCTATTCCATCGTGCAGCGAGTCGATGCTTTTTTGGTTGATTTAACAGTGGCAGTTTTACTCGGGGCCAAGCCCACGAGTACGGATTGAGGCCAAGCCTCATGAGTGTCAGTTGGCAATTGTTTCTTGTCAATGGCAGTGATTCTCATCAACTTCAGAGATGGCATGTTGTAAGAATGTCAGAGGTGGTCCCGGTGATGAGGATCCAAGGCTTCTACCTCGCCTGACTGCTCAGCAAAAAGGAAAGGAAAAAAATACTACAAAGAAGAAGCACAAGCTCAATGATATTGAGGTAGAGAGAGCAGCAGCACTGTCAGCCACCGTAGAGCATGCAGAGAGAGGTGGATCTGGCAGTGGCATTCGCATAGGCAATCAGTTGTCACCAACTCAGAGGACCATCGTCGAGAGGATTGAGGCTACTCTTGGTAGTCCACCCAGGACTATCATCCTTGGAGGACGGCGTGTCACCTTAGAGGATGCTCTAGAGGTCTCTCATGCAGAGGAGAGTCAGACTTAGGGGGTGACTGAGCAATAGACATAGTCGACAGAGTAGATAGAGGACGCTTAGCAGGGAGAGCAGGTTGAGGAGGCAAAACAGGCAGCACAACCACAGCTTCGACGCTCTAGTCGCACATGCACTCAGGTGTCACCGAGGCCTTAGACATAGAGGCGGGGATCTCTCCCACCTCCCAGACAACAGGGTCCGCCTCCAGTGGTTCACCTTGACCTAAGGGCATCCACACCCAGATAGGTGCAGCAACTACGGTTTGTACAGTTTGAGGATTGGTTTCCACCGAGGTGGGATGAGCGTGCCTCAGAGCACTTCTACACTGTGTTGTAGGAGGACTTCTATAGTGCTCATCTCAACAGCGGAGTTGCCTTTAGATCTCAGCGGGTCTACTCCATAGAGTCTCTTGTTGCAGCTGCAGGCGAGCAGATGCGTCCTCACCTTTCTTATCAGCCAGGCTTGATAGATCTTCTTGGATGGACTGGTCGCTATGTTTCGTCATGGGTTCATGAGTTCTACTCCTCTCTATGGATTGACCCGAGGCACAGGTTTATTCACTTTGCTTTTAGAGGCCATGACTATAGGCTCCAGAGCTCGAGGGTTAGAGAGATACTAAGGATTCTAGAGTCACCTATTTGCCTTCACGAGGTATGCTATGGACAGACAGAGCCTTTGAGACGCCCTCACAGTGGACTTGTGCCACCTACAGATCTTGTTAGACCGTGCTTCATAGAGCCGTTTGGTGAGTGGTCGAGCAGGACACCATGTGACCTTACACCTACAGCTTGGCTCCTTGATGCTATTATGAGGAGGACTCTGCTCCCGAGGATGGGATACCACGAGGGCCTGACTCATATTCAGCTATGGCTAGTGCATTCCCTGGTGTCTCAGACTGTCTTTGATATTTGAGATGTGATGCTTTTAGAGATGGAGGACACACTAGCAGAGGGCTTCAGAGGTCATCGTCAGCTACCTTATGCTCATTGGATCACTTTCCTATAGCGAAAGGCAGTTACACATAAGTCTCCTGAGACAATGCCAGAATGGATAGGTGCTACTATTGAGTTTCCACCATATGACATGAGCTAGATGCTATGTCATAGTCATGCGAGGACACCTCACCAGTCGAGCCATCACCTAGAGGTACCAGAGACAGTAGCTCAGCAAGATGAGATCATCAGGGGTATTGCAACGATAGAGGAGGAGGAGCTTGATGCACAGTAGGAGGATGAGGTCGAGAGCAACCCGAGTGACAGCTCAGATGATGACTATTAGCCGATTCCACAGATGGCTCCTTGACCACACGATAGAGAGACCAGTGGCTCTAGCTCAGCTCCACCATAGCCCACAGCTATCGTAGACTGACCTAGCACTTCTAGCTGTACTCAAGCGGTTGAGACAGGACCAGGCACGTCAGGCATAGGAGATCGCAACTGCACTTTCTCAGGTTCAGGCACAACAAGATGAGTTTCAGCGATAGCAGTAGGCCATGCAGCAGCGGTAGCTTATGATTCAGCAGTAGTTACTCGGTTTCATGCAGCATGTATTCACTACTATTGGGGTTGCTCCTCAACAGTCTACACCTCAGATAGGCCAGCCTACCACCACCACTGCAGTGACTCCAGTTGTACAGCCCAGTGGGCTTCAGAGTCAGAGACAACTAGCTACTCAGTTTGCTTCACCTACAGAGTAGGTGTCCTAGTGGTTTGCTTCACGAGTGACTACTTAGGGTCCTCACTTTACTCCTATTGTTATGGGCTTCACTCCGAGTCAGAGTTCTTCGGTGTTAGTGACGGACACCCCAGTCTCCAGGAGTCTCGGCGCTACCTTCAGTGAGCTTACAGGGCAGCCTACACCTCTAGAGTTCTGAGTCCCTATCCCTACCATAGCTGCTCTAGTTATCAGGACTACCGAGATGATTTTGTCATCTGTTGCATCATCCGAGCCACCTCAGACAGTCACTCCTACACTTGAGGCTTCAGCGACAGCGACAACAGCAGTTGTGGCTCCACTTCCCATAGTGACACCTTTAGAGTCACAGGCCGCACCAGTTACTGAGCAGACCTAGACCGCTTCACCTTCACTTCTACCTATTGAGGGTCAAACTGCTCAGAGTTCAGGGTCAGAGGATGATGCAGCTCAGTTCTAGATCTCTCATCGCACCTCGGCGCCGACTTGACTGCTCCTGTCCTACCGTTCAACCCTTAGGTTTTGGTGCTTGACGCCAAAGGGGGATAGGGAGCCAGTATGTTAGATCTAGGGGGAGTGTGTGAGATGGTCTCGATTTGATTCTTTTAGTCTTTTGTGTGTGATACTTCGTGCATTCATGTTTACTTTCATGCATTGTATTATTTACATGTGATGGTGAACTTATGTGACATGTGTGCTCTCTACATTGATATTTATATACATGTCATGTCACTTGGTTATGCTCATTTGCTTTGCTTCCATGTTTTACTCTGATTCAAATGAGCTTTACTTCATGTACTCTTGCTTAATTCATATCTTTTGAGTACACCATGTTGGCTTGAGTCATATAAGCATGTGTAACCCCTTTGTTCTTATTGTCAAAAGCTTATATGAACCAAGCATGTTGAAAACCTCACTCATCTCTTTTACATACTCGAGGTTGTGTTGTCATCAATCACCAAAAAGGGGAACATTGAAAGCATCTAGGCCCCTAGTTGGGTTTCGGTGATTAATGACAACACGAGATTACTATGACTAACGTGTATTTTGCAGAGGCAATTTGAGTTAGGTCATGGTAATAGAAATTGATTAGGCAATCATGGTTGTCATGCCCCTATCGATGAAGATCGTTTTGGTTTTCAAAGGATGGACGACAAGGTTAAGGACAGACTAGTTCTAAGTGTCGTTTGGTGTTGGAGAGACACTTAGAGTAGTTTAGGACTTTGTTTTTTCCTTTGGCCATACTATTAAGGGGGGTATGGACTAGTAGCTTAACCTAGGTGAGTCTAATGGATTAGGTGTGGTTCACACTTATCAAACTTAGCACTAGGTAGCTTAGGAATAGCCCTAAGATCAATTGGAGTCAACTTCATTCACATAGGATTTTGAGTTGGAAGTAAATGGAGTGTCAAATGACTGATCGGACGCTGGTCTGGTTGTGACCGAACGCTGGAGGGTGAGTCTAGTCAATTCATTTGATCAATTGCAGTCGTCTGGTACTGACCGGATGCTGAGTGGAGGAGCACCGGACGCTAGGGTGTCTGCATCCGGTCCATTCCAAAGAGGTTCTAAAGAGGCTTTTTCTTGACCGGACGCGTCTGGTGGGTGCTGACCAGACACTGGTGTAAGGTCGATATGGCGACTAGAGGGGGGGTGAATAGTCATTTCTAAAACTTAATAGCGTCGGCTAACTGAAACAAGTGTGGAATTAAATCTTTTGGTCTAGCCAAGACTACACCCCTCTATCTATGTTCACTATCACCTTGCAAAGATCCTAATTAAGCAACTAAGGTGCCGGGCTAGCTAGAGCTCACCTAACCAATTTTAGAAGCAAGGTCACACAAACCTAAGCCACTAGTACTTTAAGCAACAAGGGAGCTCCTACACATGCTAGTAAGCAAAAGCACAAAGCCAACTAAACTCACTAGCAATGCTCAATAACAAGGCAACCAATGCCAAATTAGAGAGCACAAATACTTAGCTACACAAACTAAGCAATGTGACTAACAAGGTTACACAAACTAAATTAGCCACGCAAGGGAGATACTTCTATGCTACAAAAGCTAGAAGGTAACTAGCAAGCTACACAAGCTAACTAATTACAAGAGCAACTACACAAGCACAATGTATATGAAAGTAATTACAAGCTTGTGTAATGAAGATGCAAACCAATGGGAAGAACAAGGTTGGCATGGTGATTTTTCTCCCGAGGTTCACATGCTTGCCAACACGCTAGTCCCCGTTGTGTCGACCGCTCAGTTGGTGGTTCGGCGGCTAATTGGCATCACCCGCCAAGCCAGCACGTCGGGCACCCAAGAACCTACCCGAAAGTGAGGGTAGCTCAATGACACGCTTTACTATAGTTGCTCTTCGCGGCTCCCACGGGGCGAGCACAATGCCCCTCACAAAGCTCTTCTCTAGAGCACCGCACAAGCTTCTTGCGGGCTTCAACGGAGACCACCACCAAGCCATCTAGGAGGTGGCAACCTCCAAGAGTAACAAGCACCACCGGCTTACAACTCGATCACCTAGTGCCACTCGATGCAACCTCACAATGCAATCACACTAGAATCGCTCTCTCACACAATCGAATGGTCACTATCAGGCATATGTGAGATGGAGGGCTCCTAAGCACTCACAAAGCATGGACACAAAGTCCCCTGAGGTGCTCAGCTCTAGCCATGGCCGAGACACCCTTCTATTTATAGCCCCACGGGCTAACCTAGTCGTTACCCCTTCACTAGGCAAATTTCGGGACGACCGGATGCGCAGGTCGTTTGCACCGGACGCACCATTCGTGTATACCAGACGTGTCTGGTAGCCATACCAGACATGTCCGGTAGCTACCTGACCGCCACATGTCCCATTTCAAACTAGCCATTGCCTCCAACGGCTCTCTGACATGTCACATCAAACACGCTGTTCAAAACGACTGGACGCTAAACCGCAGCGTCTGGTCAAGTCCAGTAAGCTCAGAGGGCTGACCGGACATGCTGTTAGAAAATGACCAGACACTGAGCCTCAGCGTCCGATCAAGTCCAGTAAGCACCTAGGCCCGACTGGACGCGTCCGGTCACTTCGGACCGGACGCTCCCAGCGTCCGATCAACTGTTTCACTGAACATTGACTTCGCTGATTCACACCGGACGCATCCGGTCGCTAACACTTAGTAGCTCACCTCAGGTCCAAATATCGGACGCGTCCAGTCACTTCTGTCTAACAACCCAAAGTCTAGATAGAATACCGAACATGTCCAGTAGCCACACCGGACGCGTCCGGTCACTCTATGACCAGCGCGACTAACTCCTTTTCTTCACCAACTTCTTCTCCTTTGCAAATGTGCCAACACCACGAAGTGTACACCACCATGTGTATGTGTGTTAGCTTTTCACAAACATTTTCCAAAGGATTAGCCACTCAACTTGCCACGCCACTCGATCCTAGCAACGATGCAAAGTTAGATCACTCGAGTGGCACTAGATGACCGATATGCAAACAAGTTTGCCCCTCTTGATAGTATGACCATCTATCCTAAACCCGGTCATCAACTTCCCTACACACCTATGACCGGTGAAATGAAATGCCCTAGGTTATACCTTTGCCTTGCACATTCCATTCCATCTCCTCCAATGTTGATGCAACACATGCACCAAGATGATCAACAATGATATGATCCACTTCATATCATCATGTGATCATATTGGTTCATCGATCTTGATTACACTTGCTCTTCACGTTGCCTTGGTCCATCGGCGTCAAGTCATCACCCAACTTGCCCTTCACACTTGCAACCGGTCCATCAAGCCAAGTCTTGTCTTGATCTTCTCCACCTTGATCACATGACTCAATGTCATGTCTCATGTGCAATGAGCTCCTTCATCATCACATATGTGAGCTTTGCAACATCTCTGAGCCATTTGCACCTTCATGGCATATGTTGCTCACACACATGTACCTGTGGACTAATCATCTATGTATCTCACATAAACACAATTAGTCCACCTAGGTTGTTGCTCAATTACCAAAACCACACAAGGACCTTTTAGCTGGTCAGAGTCTGGTCATAGCTTAATGGCTCTCTCTAACACAGTGGCGGGCACAACTGACTGGAGCGTCCGGTCACCCTGACCGGAGCATTCGGTCATCCCGCAGAGTGATGACTCAGCCTCCAAACGTTATGTTTTGAATGAGGGAGTATAAATACTTACTCCACTCATCCATGGGAGGCCTCTTGCCCATTTGTTCATCTAAAAACACCTTTGTAGTGCAAGGGAGAGCAAGAGCCTAGTGGGGTGATTGAGATTTGATAATCTAAGACTAAGGACCTTATTAGTGCATAGGGAGTAGCATGTGTGCATCCATCTTTCTCATTAGGCTTGTCTTGGTCAAGTGAGAGTTTGTGCTTGTTACTCTTGGTGATCGCCATCACCTAGATGGCTCGGTGGTGACTGGGAGCTTGGTGATCATCCGACGGAGCTTGTGGATGACCCAAGTCATGTTGTGAGCGGTTGTGGGCGATTCACCACGATAGAGTGTCAAAGAATCAGCACGTAGAGAGCACTTGATCCTTGCGTGGATCAAGGGGGAGCTACACTCTTGCGCGGGTGCTCCAACAAGGACTAGTGGGAAGTGGTGACTCTCCGATACCTTAGGAAAACATCGTCGTGTTCCTTTCCCTCACTTTACTTTGAGCATTTACATTTGAGCAATTCATTTCATGTCTTTACATTTCTAGAATTGCCATGCTAGAGTAGGATTGGAACCTAGGGTGCAAAATTTTTGTGTGAGAGAATAATAGAAACACATTCTAGGCATTAGGGGTGAAATGGGCTAAGTGTAGGGCTTAATTGTTGCAAAAATTTAGTATTAGCCCAATTCAGCCCCCCCCTCCCGCCCCCTCTTGGGCATCTTGATCCTTTCAGCCTTGTTGACCTCCTTGTCCATGAGCTTTTTCTAGCATTTGGACTCGTGCGCCGCTGGCCCACCAATGATCATGAGGCACCTTTTGGGTCAGGATATGCAACCCTTTTATCAAAGGATATATAGGCGAGCTAGGCATCCATTGGATTTCCCTACGATTGCACTGAGTGAGAGCAGGAGTTAAGGCAAGGCCACGTGTTTACACCAAAATTTGGAAGGAGAGTCATAGGGACCCAGAAGCTCCTAGGATCGTATCATCAAGGGATCAGTTGTGGGTGGATCAGAAACAGCTGATTCAGATGCAAAATCTAGGAATCGGCTTTCTTCGGACAACGCCAGCAGATAATGACAGAGGCTACGCTCGACGCCAGGACGAAAATGTGTTGGACTCTACAAAAAGGGAAAGATTAGAGTCCAAGTTATCTTAAATTAGGAATGTTTTCATTTTATGCCAAAGTTTGTAACAAATCGTGTTCGAGTAGGATTCATGTTTAGTCTCCGGGTATAAATACCAAACCCCGGCTATTGTAAAAAATCAATCAATCAATCAAATACAAGTCAATTTACTTTTTTGGCTCTGGCCACCCCTTAGGAGTAGGAGTAGAGTAGATCTCAGTGAGTTCTTCAGCGAGTACGGCTGCATCGATTCGGTCGACCTCCACTGTTTGTCTGTAAGTATCATCATGGTTTATACATCTGTTCGTATGGCTGCATCGATCCGGTCGACCCCCACTGTGACTCTGGTATAGGCTAGTTATCGACTCTTGCCTAGTTCAAGTATGGCCTGTGTGATTCTGCCTCACACCCCACTGCTTGAACTAGATCGAGGTCAAGTTATCGGCTCTACCTTTGAATGGCAGTCTTTGGTAGATTCATTAAGTTACCGATATTGCTTATTGCTTTCATTGTTTATCTAATTACAGCAATATCACTCTACCCGATTGAGATTGATCTGGATCGGCCTTATATCTTATTTAACCCATCGTTTGCTAATCTAAAACTGATCTAATCTACATCTTAAATGATGAGTTATGTTTTTATCGGCTGTTTAATATCAATCTTAATCATGCATAGTGTGCGGTTAAGGCATGTTCGATCTTGAGTAGATCTATTGGTTAGCGAGAACCGTTCCATGCCCCGTTATCACGGCCTATGTGATTCTGCCTCTCACCCCACTATTAGCATCGTGGAGTGGGGATCGTTAGTTGATAGATCTATTCTTGAGAAGGCATGACCTTAACTGTGCGCTATGCCTGAATCGGCTATTTAGCCGATATCGAGCGCTCTCACGAACAGATCACATTACGAGACCATTGAAGTAGAGATAAGTTGAAAGATATGTTAGCCCCATAATCTTGTTATTGTATTATGGCCTGCATGATTCTGCCTCATGCCCCAGTGATATTAGTAATGAGTTAGGGTCGTCGAGTCTATTGTTGTTTCTACGACCTGCATGATTCTGCCTCATGCCCCACTGGTCATAGCGATAGATGAGATCTAAGATGTTCATTAGATTTATCTTTATTAGATGGTTGAGTGGTGTTGAATTGTTTCTTTACATAAACAGGAGTTCGGTTACTTGTAATCATTGGCTCAGTATAAACCGACCATCATCGATATCTTATTGCCATTGATTAATGTTTGCTTAAATGATATTTATTCTGAATGATAACCGATTCTTCTTACACAACCCCATAAGCTTTAACTGATTTATTCTTACGAACATGCTTGAATCAACTATTTAGTTGATCTCCTCTCATATCGGATCTCAGAGCCGCACATTCGGAAATGTCTGGCAACACCGGCATGTTCCGCCCTTAATTACTGATAAACTTTCTCTCCTTGTCAATTGCAGGGTCAAATTGACTAGCACGTCTCGAGAGGATTGCGCAGGATCGACCACCCTTGCGCTGAAGCTTGGCGGATCTGCTCCCTCGAGCGGACCCTTCCAGCTTGCTACGTGTGTCCTTGGCATGGGACAAAATTCTATGTCGACACATGTCTCTGGCACGCCCAGTGGGACCCCATAATCGTCATGGCGGTTCACAACAACGACAACATCCTTATGGTACATTATGAAGACCTAACTGATGAAGATTGGGATACCATCAACAAAGCTATGGAAGAATTTCAGAAGAAGTGTTTGTTGTCCTACACCAAAACATGTGACAGCACAGTTATTCGGAAATTTACACTACCAAGAGTTCTACTACACGGACAGACAGATACAGTTGAAGCTGAAGGCAGGCGTTTCTTTGTGGAAGCCATAGACAAGTCTGTTCGTGATGCCCTATCAAGATGCAATAAAGCTTTTGTTGACGCATTTCACAACACCATGAAAGAGGCGATTCATGGAATTCTAGTTAGTCAGGTTGGATTGACTTGTTACAACATTCCAGATCTGTTGACCCAAGGGACTAATCAAGTCGGCACCAGCCATCAAGAAGCAGCACCAGCTGGTAATGGTGATGTTCAGGCAGTTCAGGGATCACCTGAACAAACTCAAGGAACTGCTGTGAATCAGACACAATACAGTTCTGGACCACCAGTACAGCATGTGCAACAGCTAATAGGGCAAAGTCAGAACCAGATGATCAATTTTGGCACATCAGGCCACATACCATCGTCGGCTCAAAAAATAGCACCATCGATTCAAAGGATCCGTAGAGATATAGATCCTTATGTCTATAATCAGAGACTTCAAGCAGCAAGCCAGTAGAAGACCCAGCGGATTGAGATTCCACAAGGATATCAATATGGCACAGATTACAACACTCTCCACATGATGCCAAATCCAGGATATCAGGGCACGTGGTATTTCAATCCATAGATAGGTCAGCAAGTACCGAGGAATCCAAATCCACAAGCTGATGAGTTGTTGCTGAAGGTGACCGAGATGATGAAAAATCAGTTCGGTCTGAAGTCAAAAGGGCTGACCTTTTCGTACAAACGCCCATATCTAGAGTGGTATGATTTAGTTGCTCTTCCTACAAATTATAGGCTCCCGGAATTCACCAAGTTCACTAGTCAAGACGGTACAAGCACAATAGAACATGTCAGTCGGTATCTTACACAATTGGGCAAAGCATCAGTTGAGGATGCCCATCGAGTTCGTTTTTTCTCCTTGTCCCTGTCAGGGCTGGCCTTCACTTGGTTCTCATCACTACCAGTCAACTTCATTGCCAATTGGGCTGACCTGGAGAAGAAGTTTCATACATATTTCTACACTGGGACTGGAGAGAAGAAAATAACCGATTTGACAACCATGAGACAGAGGACTAATGAATCGGGCACCGAGTTTCTTCAGAGATTCCGAGAGACTAAGAGTCTGTGTTTCTCATTGAGCTTGGCCAATGATCAGTTAGCTGCTTTAGCTGTCCAAGGAATGATGCCGATGTGGAAAGAGAAACTACTGGGACAGGAATTTGACAACTTGGGTCAATTGGCTCAACGAGTGGCAACACTTAATAGCCAATTCCAGAGCATACGCAGAGATACCCGATTCTAAAAGAGTACCTTAGTGGCCGAAGCTTACGATCCATATTCAGTCGATGACGGCTATGAAGATGAAGAAGAAGAGGTTGCTGCAGCTGAATGGAATTGGGGCAAGAAGACAGTGATGGTGCCAAATCCTTGGGGAAGAGAAATCGAGGAGAGCTATGACTTTGATGTCACAAAATCGGACAAGCTCTTTGACTTCTTACTTGAGAAGGGCCAGATCAAATTGCCGGACAATCATGTTATGTTGCCCCCTGAACAGTTGAAGAATAAGAAATTCTGCAAGTTCCATAATGCTACTTCTCATTCCACTAATGAGTGCAGAATTTTCCGGCAGCACATACAGAGAGCTATTCAGCAAGGATGGCTCAAGTTTGATACGCCTCGGAAGATGAAAGTTGATGATAATCCTTTCCCAGGGGATCAAAATATGGTTGATGTTGGGCTGTTCAAAGGAAAAACTAAGGTTCTTACATCAGCCAAATCAAGAGAAGCTGGAACAGTTGATCCCGAGATGCAAATATCGACCGATGAATATAGAGAGATTAGAAAATGTCGTGATCAGCAAAAGAGTCGATATGAATAGGGGAAGCATCAAAGGATGGGGTGACAAAGCCGCGAGTTACATCTCAAATCTTGTCGAATAAGTGGCAATGACAGAAGGAAAAGGATTATCAGCGATGGTTAAAGGATCAAGAATACCAGCGTCAACTAGAAGGAGAGAGGTATGAAAGGAGGCAAGCCAAATCGCATAGGAATTGTTCTTTCTTCAGATACTGCTGGAATGAAGGTTTGAAGTTGCCTACTAGACATGACTGTCCAGAATGCAGCAATCAATATTGGGAGTTTAGGCAATCTCAGATCAACCGCCGGTCTATCCATGCCCAGGATGCATATCATCATAATAACATGGATCGGCGCTAAAAAATAAAAATATTCATGATCAGCTGGGAAAAAGAATTGTTGACTAAGACTGGGCTGATCATGAAGAAGGAAGCAACCAAAGGGAGCATGTCTGGCAGGAAGGCCAGTGGTGCCCAGAAGATTTGATGAGAAGCCAAAAGAGGAGGGTGCAGTGCCTAAGGAACAGAGAGATGGAACAGGCTCAGGCACCTGATAAAACTCAAGTGTGGCATACCAAGCAAATAGCCGATAGAAAGCAACCATCGGCTAATATCCAAATGGTTTTTCTATTGCCGTCAGAATTCAGAGTCAGCGGCGAAAGCCAACAGCCGATCCAAGCAGTCGGCTTTGAGAATTTGGATAATCCAATAGATGGCACAAATGGCAAACTAGGACAGGGCTCACGTTAGCCGATGAATTAGAAGAGATAGATATTGGTCCTAGAGATAGACCTAGGCCGATGTACGTAAGTGCTAAGTTGGATCCCGAGTATAAACGAGAATTGATTGATTTATTAAAGGAATTCAAAGATTGCTTTGCTTGAGAGTACTATGAGATGCCTGGTTTGGACCGATCGATTGTCGAACATCGGTTGCCAATCAAACTTGGACATCGGCCGTTTAAACAAGCTCCAAGAAGATTCAACCCGAACGCGCTTGATGATATCAAAAAGGAGACTAAAAGGTTATTGGAAGCAAAATTTATCCGACCGTGTCGATATGCGGAGTGGATATCAAATGTTGTCCCTGTATAAAAGAAGAATGGGAAATTGAGGGTTTGCATTGATTTCAGGGATCTGAACAGAGCCACACCTATGGACGGTTATCCAATGCCGATAGCTGATATGTTAGTGGATGCAGCAGCCAAACACAAGGCTATTAGTTTCATGGATGGTAATGCAGGATATAACCAAATTTTCATGGCTAAAGAAGACATAGCAAAGACCGCTTTTAGGTGCCCCAGCGCAATCGGTCTATTTGAATGGGTCATAATGACCTTTGGTTTGAAGAATGCCGGTGCAACTTATCAAAGGGCAATGAATTACATTTTCCATAAGTTGATCGGCAGGATTGTTGAGATTTACATCGATGATGTGATGGTAAAATCCAAGGGATACAAAGAACACCTAGCTGACTTGCGAGAAACCTTGGAATGCATGAGGAAGCATGGTTTGAAGATGAATCCTAACAAGTGTGCTTTTGGAGTATCAGCCAAACAATTTTTGGGATTCATGGTTCATGAAAGAGGAATCGAAGTTGGTCAGAAAAGTGTAAAAGGCAATTGACGAAGCGGTTCCCCCAACCACCAAAACAGAGTTACAGTCTCTACTGGAAAAGATTAATTTCATCAAAAGATTTATTTCAAATTTGTCAGGAAGGATCCTGCCGTTTTCTCCCTTGCTGAGATTGAAAAATAATCAAGAATTCACGTGGGGTGACATACAATAGAAGGCATTTGAAGAAATAAAAGAGTATATGAAGTGTCCACCTGTGCTGGTCCCTCCTCAGCAAGGTAAGCCATTTAAGTTGTACATATCGGCTGACGACAAGACAATTGGATCGGCCCTGATGCAAGAATTCGAAGGAAAAGAGAGGGTTATTTTCTATCTGAGTAGGAGGCTACTGGATCCTGAAACAAGATATTCTCCCACCAAAAGGTTATGCTTATGTTTATATTTCTCTTGCACTAAATTACGACACTACTTATTATCGGCCGAGTGCATGGTTGTTTCCAAGGCTGATGTGGTTAAGCATATGTTATCAATGCCAATACTAAATAGAAAAATGGGAAAGTGGATTCTTGCGTTATCAGAATTCGACTTGAAGTATGAATCGGCTAAAGCAGTCACATGACAGGTAATGGCCGATTTTATCACTCAGCATCACAAGCCAAGCATTAGTTATGCAGAGCCGATGCTGTGGACACTGTTCTTTGATGGATCATCATGCAAGCAGGGTGGTGGCATTGGTATTGTTATCATTTCGCCTCAGGGGGGCATGCTTTGAGTTTGCTTTCCCAGCTGAACCAATGGTTACTAACAATCAAGCAGAGTATGAGGCTATTCTCAAAGGACTTCAACTTCTCCATGAAGTAAAGGCCGAAGCAATTGAGGTATTTGGAGATTCACAGTTAATTATTAATCAGTTGATCGGCCTATATGAGTGCAAAGAAGAGACTTTGAAAGAATACTATGATGGCTGCCAAAAGTTAATCAAGGGGTTTCTTCACGTCTCTTTCCAATATATCCCGAGAGTGCAAAACTAAGAAGCTAACCGTCTAGCTCAAAGTGCATCAGGGTATCGAGTATTTCAGGAAATATTGAGTAGTGAAGCCTCAATTGATGATTGGAGAATTGAAATAGCCAATTACCTTAGGGATCCGTCTCAGAAGGTTACTAGGAAGCTAAGGTATAAGTCGACTAAATATGTTTTGTTGGATGAGCAGTTATATTATAAAACAGTCAACGGAGTATTGCTCAAATGCTTAAACCAAGAAGAAGCTAAGGTATTGGTGGGAGAAGTGCATGAAGGGATATGTGGAGCTCATCAATTGGCTTATAAGATGAAATAGATTATCCGTAGAGCCGGATATTTTTGGCCAACGATGCTGGAAGATTGTTTTGAATATTACAAGGGGTGCCAAGATTGTCAACGCTTTGGCAATGTCCAGAGATCGCCTGCATCGGTCATGAATCCAATAATTGAGCTATGGCCATTTTGAGGTTGGGGAATTGATCTGATCGGCCAGAGTTTTCCGCTTTCGAGCAAAGGGCATAAATTTATATTGGTAGCATCAGATTACTTCACCAAATGGGTTGAGGCAATTCCTTTGAAGATGGTAACCTCAAAGGACATGATCAATTTTGTCAGGGAACACATTGTATATCGTTTTGGGATCCCTCAAACTATAACTACCGATCAAGGGACAATGTTCACATTGGAAAAATTCAGGGACTTTGCTGCCAGTATGGGCATCAAGCTACTAAATTTCTCTCCTTACTATGCTCAAGCTAATGGCCAGGCAGAGGCATCTAACCAAATTATGATCAAGTGGATCAAGAAGAAGATTGAAGAACAGCCAAGGAAGTGGCATTTGACGCTAAGTGAGGCGTCGTGGGCATATAGGATGGCCTGCCATGGGTCAATTAAAGCATCACCCTACGAACTTGTGTATGGCCATAATGTAGTTCTTCCTTGGGAAGTTCGAACGGGATCAAGGTGCGTCACACTACAGAATGAATTATCGACAGAAGTATACAAGAATCTCATGATAGACAACTTAGAGGACTTGAGTTGCCTTTGGATGCGCGCTCTCGAAAACATCGAAGCTAATAAGTTGAGGGTTGCAAAATATTACAATCAAAAGGTTAAGGTTAAGCAATTCTCTGAAGGAGACTTGGTCTGGAAAGTAAAATTGCCGATCGGGTCAAAGGATAATAAATTCAGAAAATGGTCGCCCAACTAGGAAGGACCTTATCGAATCAAACGTTGTGCGCCTGGTAATGCTTACATTTTGGAAACACTAAAAGGAAAGGAAGAATTTGGCCAAGCAATCAATGGGAAATATTTGAAGAAATATTATCCTAGCGTTTGGATCAATACTTAACAAGAGATTTGATTCGGTCGATGACTTTTAATAGCCGATGTCGAAAAGGTATCGCCTCCAGCACAAAAATGGACCCAAGGGGGTAAGAGTCTGTGGCTTTTTGAAAATTCAAATCCAAACAAAACTTTGAACTTGATTCAAACAATACAATTCAACACATACAACATAAAGGTAAACTTGTTTTAGTGAATGCACATCAAAATTTTCACTAATACGAAATGATGTACAATGCATATGATGACATGGCATGTTTTAGTATTTGAAACACCCGAGGTGTTACAATCCTTCCCCCTAAAAAGAAATCTCATCCCGAGATTCAAAGTCATAGGGTAAGTAATGGAAAAGGAAATGTGTCAATCCAAAAACATCTAAAACTTGTCCATAAAATAGCTGAGGTTCCTTTACAAACATGGTTCGTAATAACAAAGCAAAACTAACATTATTCTATATCGACACAAGAAACTCTAGAAATTTTTCTAACAAGTAATCTTCGGATTCCCAAGTAGCTTCTTCTTTGGAATGTTGTTTCCATTGTATCTTGTAGAACTTCATTATCCTCCTCCGAGTAACATGGTCTTTCTGATCTAGAACTCGGATAGGATATTTGGAATAGGTCAGATCAGGTTCAAGTTCAACTCCTTCAACCTCAACATTCTGCTCATGCACTCGGAGACACTTCTTCAATTGAGAAGCATGGAACACATCATGTACAGCTGAGAGATGTTCTGGTAATTTCAAGCGATATGCCACTTTTCCATACCTCTCTAAAATTTAAAATGGTCCAATATATTGAGGTGCCAACTTGCCTTTAACACCAAAACGGGTAACTCCCTTCATTGGTGATACCTTCAGATATACAAAATCTCCCTTGTTAAACACCAATGGTCTACGTCGTTTATCTGCATAACTCTTTTGTCGGGACTGAGCTATCTTCAAATTACTTTGTATTTGCCTAACCTTGTCTTCTGTTTCTTTCACAAGGTCAACTCCAAAGAACCTTCTTTCCCCGTGTTCATACCAACTCAGCGATGTTCTACATCTACGACCATAGAGTGCTTCAAATGGAGCCATTCTAATGCTCTCCTGATAACTATTATTGTATGAGAACTCAGCCAAAGGCAAACATTCATCCCACTTATTGGAATAGTTAAGGACACAACACCTTAACATATCTTCAAGTACTTGATTTACTCTTTCAGTTTGACCATCCATCTATGGGTGATAAGCTATACTATACAGGAGTTTGGTACCCAACGAAGCATGCAATTGTTTCCAAAAGTTGGAGACAAAGTGTGTACCCCTATCGGACACAATGGTCTTTGGTACTCCATGTAGACTCATGATTCTTGCTAAATATATCTTGGCATATTGGATAGTGGGATATGTACTCATGACTGGAAGAAAATGTGATGACTTAGTTAGTCGATCTACAATAACCCATATTGAGTCAAAGCCTTTTGATGTCTTGGGTAGACCAACAATAAAGTCCATACTAATATCCTCTCACTTCCAAGCTGGAATAGGCAATGGCTGTAACTCTCCAACGGACCTCAAATGTATAGCTTTCACCTTTTGACAAGTATCACATTTTGCTATATATCGAGCAATCTCTATCTTCATTTTGGTCCACCAAAATCTTTGTTTCATATCATGGTACATCTTGTTACTTCCCGGATGGATAGATAACCTAGTAGCATGTGCCTCTTCAAGAATTGACTGTCGCAACTCAGGAACTTTTAGTACCACAAGGCGATCCTTGAACCATAGCACACCTTCATCATCTATGCTGAAGCATTCCGCTTTTACATTCCTGACTCTTTCTTTGATATGGGCTATACCCTTGTTTTCTTTCTGAGCGGCAATAATCTGGTCTCGAATTGTGGCTTCAACAATTATGTTGGTCAAACTACCTTGTTGAATTACCTCTAAATTCAACTTCTCCATCTCTTGACATAAAGTCAGACCCATTGTTTTTACTGTCAGGCAATTGCAATAACTTTTACGACTGAGTGCATCTGCAACCACATTTGCTTTACTAGGGTGATAATGCACCTCCAAGTCATAATCTTTAATCAATTCTAACCATCTTCTTTGTCGCATGTTCAATTCTGACTGAGTAAAGATATACTTTAAACTCTTGTGGTCTGTATAAATATGGCACATATTACCAAGCAGGTAATGCCGCCAAATCTTTAGAGCATGGACAACTGCTGCTAACTCCAAATCAAGAGTCGGATAGTGTTCTTCATGTTGCTTAAGTTGTCTAGAAGCATAGGCAACGACTCGGCCTTCTTGCATCAATACACATCCAATACCAATACCCGAAGCATCACAATAAACGTCAAATGACTTCTCGATATCAGGTTGGGCTAATACTGGTGCAGTGGTTAACAGTCTCTTCAAAGTTTGGAAAGCTTCTTCACAATCAGATGACCAGACAAACTTGGCTTGGTTCTTCAACAACCTAGTGATGGACTTGGATACTCTAGAGAAATCTAGAATAAAATGACGGTAATACCCCGCCATTCCCAGAAAACTCCGAACCTGATGAACAGTGGTTGGCGGTTTCCAATCAAGCACATCCTTAACTTTGCTTGGATCAACAGCAACTCCTTCAGCTGACAAGACATGTCCAAGAAACTGTACTTCTTTAAGCCAGAAGTCACACTTACTGAACTTGGCATATAGTTGATGTTCTCTCAAGCAGGCCAGGACAATTCTGAGATGTTCCGCATGTTCCTTCTTGTTCTTGGAATATACTAGAATGTCATTAATAAATACCACTACAAACTTGTCTAGCTCAGGCATGAATACTAAATTCATCAGATACATGAAATGAGCTAGAGCATTTGTCAAACCAAAAGACATTACCAAGTATTCATATAATCCATATCTTGTGGTAAATGCCATTTTGGGAATATCTTTAGGCTTAATCTTGATTTGGTGATAGCCTGACCTCAAATCAATCTTGGAGAAAACTTTGGCTCTGGCTAGTTGATCAAAAAGCAAGTCTATCCGAGGTAAGGGATAATTATTCTTAATGGTCACTTCATTCAATGGACGATAGTCAACACATAACCTCAGGGTCTCATCTTTCTTTTTCACAAAAATTGTAGGACATCCCCAAGGTGATGAACTAGGTTGGATAAATCCTTTATTAATCAACTCTTGCAACTGAGTCTTCAACTCGGCTAATTCCTTGGGAGGCATCCTATAAGCTCTCCGAGAGATCAGAGCTGTTCCAGGTTTTAACTCTGTGTTAAACTGAACATCCCTATCAGGTGGTAGACCGGGTAAATCTTCAGGAAAAACATCAGGAAATTCACATACTACCGGGATATCTCTAACCTCTTTGACAGCAGTTGCACAAACTTTGCCCACTAATCTTCTTAAGGTTGGAAGTTGGATAAGAAGTTGAGAATTACTATCTGACAAACTCACCCTTATTGTTCTATTCAAAGCATCTATAACAGTCTTATGCTGATACATCCAATTCATTCCCAAGATTACATCTATATCCTGATCCTTTAGGATAATCATGGTAGTGGGAAAAATATGCCCACCCAGGTTTATGGGTACCTGGTATACCATTTCCTTAGTACACAGACATCCCCTGGGCAACTGTATAAAGAAATTTTCCTTTCTTGCCCCAATTGGAATTTCATGCTTCACGACAAAGGTTCTATTGATGAATGAATGAGATGCACCAGAATCAAAAAGCATAACAGTAGGATGATCGGCGACAGGAAACATACCCATCATCACTGGCTCCCCTTCTGAAATTTCCCCAGCTTGAATATAGAAAACCCGTCCTATCTTCCTTTCATCTTTGCCCTTCTGAGCATTCTGATTGTTGTTCTTATTATGTGCTTGACCCTGTTTTTGATTGGCAGGGGCCTTCTGATAATTTGGATTAGACTGCTTTGGATACGGACATTCCCTCGAGAAATGACTAGACTTGCCACAATTGAAATAGGGATACTTATGACCCTGGGGTGTTGGAGCAGGGACCCCAGAAGCATTTGTCTGTTGTGGATTCTGACAAGTCATAGCAGGACGGACATTTGATTGTTGCTCGGCTTGGAACTGCGGCGGACGATAAGGAGGATGATAATGGTTTACTGGATGATAAATCACCCTCTACCTCTTTTGATTTCCACCAAAAGATCTAGACGGCCCACTCTTTTTCTTCTTGATCTCCTTATACTGCCGATACTTTTCCTCTAAAGCAATTGCAATATTTACTGCCTCATGATAAGTAACATTGGTACAGGTAGTCATCATTGTCTATAGTTTGGTATTCAGACCTTGCATGAACCATTTCTTTTTCTTGGCATCTGTATTGACATGTTTAGATGCATACTATGAAAGATGATTAAACTTTCCCACATACTGCATAACCGTTTGATCCCCTTGCTTCAAAGCAAGGAACTCATCCAGCTTCATGGCCATCACTCCTTCTAGAATATAATGGTTTTGGAAGGCAGTACGGAACTCAGCCCAAGTTATTGGAATGCCAGCTGGTTGCATAGCCACTAGGTTTGCCCAAAAAGCACCTGCTGCACCTCTAAGTTGCTGAGTGGCAAACACAGGTTTCTGAATCTCCGTGCATGGAATAAGATCAAATTTCTGCTCCATGGTTCGAAGCCAATCATCAGCCTCCAGTGGTTCATCGGCCTTGGTGAACACTGGTGGTCTTGTATCTATAAAATCAACATACGTAGCCTCCTGCCTGTTATGATTGCGACCATGGTTTCCTTGCATCATATTTCGATTACTCTGAGCTATCTCTCGAAGCAATCGAGCATTTTCAACAGTCACATTGACAAGGGCAGCGATAGCATCAGCCAGATTCGGAGGAACTGGTGGCAGATCGGGGATACCATCCTCATCTTGTGAAGTACCAAGAATATGCGAACCCCGCGTACGACGCATCTGTTCATAACAAACCAAACTTAACTCACAAGCCTTTATTAAACGATAAAAGAGCTTACTACAACGAATTACATTGGTTTCACTTACTTAAACACAAACCCACACCTACACAAGACAACTTAACTAGATTTCACTATTTTACAACTCTACTCTTCTCCTCGATCACCTCAAACTTCGGGATCGGTATCCATTCCAGAAACATTTCCGCCTTCATTATCACTTTCATCGACCATCACTAATTCTTCTAGATCTTCTTCTACTTCTTCTTCTTTTGGTTCACTATCATCAGCAAGAATGACACCAGGGTCCATTGCATCAGCTTGAGGTTCATGATTTAGATCTAGGAGATTGCTCAGCCTATGGACTTCTTCATGCAAAGTAGTATTATGTTCTTCTAAGTCTTCTACATAGAATTCTAGCTCATGAGCTCTAGCTCTAGCTACATCTTCTCTTTGCCAAGCTTCATTCCTTCCTTCCACCATACGAACTAACATACGTTCACAGTTCTTGTGAGCGGTGGTGAGACACCTTAATCTATCCCATAACTCGCCCACATGGATGGCATCCACAGCCCTATCTCTAGTAGCTTGTGCTAACTCTATAGAAAGCCTCTGTATCTCTGCCTGGGGATTAGGCCTAGAGCTACTACTGCTAGCACCGTCATTCCTAGGGGCAAGCTGGTGACGAGGAACTCCTTTGGGTCCAACGGACTTACGGGGTGTTATCTTGGTACGAGCCATACTGTAGGAAGCAAGATTAATCCAAATAAGATAATCTGATACAAGTCTCAATAGCAGCCAGGATGGATTACACAACTCAACCCAGACTCACTACCCAACCCAGACTCAAAGGGAAAGTAAGTAACAAGTGGATTAATCATGATGCATGAATCGTTCTTACGAACAAAAACATCAAAGCTTAAAAGGTACATAAACAACAATTGTTTTTATATAGGGCATAATAAGATTACTACTCCACCACACAAAGCCTTTTTAATCAATTAAGGAATGGTGAGAATGAAATAAGATAAGCCAGAAGCAATTTGGACCAAATTAACAAGTTATATATATTTGTCCCAAATCATTTTGAAGTTTTTGTAAAACAATACAACAAAGACTTTGTAACGATCTCTCTGATACCATTCTGTGGTAGAACCTCCTAAATTATAGGACCCGCATGCACCTATCACTGTCCAATGACCTCTAACGACTATGTATATGTTCTCGGTAACTTAAGAAGTCTGTCGGGTGTCCTCGGAGAACCCCGAATCATCCACGATTTCCGAGCAGGATCACATTACAGAGTCATTGCAGTATTACAACATTTATTCAAATATCTACACCAGAGTAAATCAGCGGAAGTCTTACAATAACTTAGTTTACAAAACAGTAGTTTCAAACCTTACAACTAAGTTCGATAATTATTACAAAACATAGTAGTGGAGTGGTATTATAACATAATACAAACACCCAAATAGATTGTCCTGCCCAAGGGCCACGCATTTACTTATCGTCATCGCATTGAACAATAGTCATGCAGCACAGTCCAAAGCAAACCTGCTCTTGAGCCTCACCTGCAACAAGGGTCAATGAACCCTGAGTACAAAAGTACTCAACAAGACTTAACCGAAATAGAAACTAATAGAACTCAGGAATGCAGGCTCAGGGATTCAAGGTATGGCTTTAGCAATACTCAAAGTTCTTTTGCGTAAAAGCTCTTTAACAAAATTCTTTACTTCAACATATAAAACTTTATAAGAACCACATATGAATCTGCCATGATCCGTAATGAGATCATGAACTTCATATCAAACTCTTTCTCAAACCTTACTCGAGTTTCAGTTATTAACTACGATGATGAACAGTGAGTTAAGTCTCCATAACCGAGGAGCAACGACAATTCGAACCGATTAAACCCAGCTAGGAATTCCAGACCACATGACATATGCGGGTCCCCGACCAACATATATCAACCTACCCTCGGATCCTCTAAAACAAGAATGGGTCCGCGCCACCCGAGAATACAGTACTCCACCAATCCAGCCCATTGCCACGTGGGTACACGCTATTCTCGCCATCTCTCCACTCCCAGTGCGCGAGTAGCCATTCTCGTATTAGAATAGCCAAGTTAAGGCTTACCGGAGTATGTGGTTAGTACTACAAAGTCTCACCTCATGCAGTTCAACAACGGACGGTGTCTTAATCGACACAGGCGGAAAGAACCCGCTCACAAGACCTCCATGTCTTGTGGCTCCCCTACACCGAGTCCGCCCGGTCTAGATTTATTACTCCACATGCTCAAATTTCATGATCACATAAGTAACCAAGCGTAACCAAAGATCCATTTAAAATTCGCAGGTGACAGGTAATCACCCGACTTTTATCTGTCTAAGCATAGCTAAGCATAACTAGGCAATTACGAATTAAAAATGGTAACAAGGTAGATGGGGAAAACAAGGTTGGTAATGCACCAATTAGGTTTTCACTTAACTCCTAATCACTTAATGCAGTACTTGAAAACAAAAGCGAGATAAATTTGTAAAACACAAGGTAGGTTTAAATGCATCCAGGGCTTGCCTTGATTCACGGAAAAGTTAGGTTCCGGAGTCGTCCCACTGATATCAAATCCGACCTCAACAGACAGATTAACCTCCTCCTCAACTGGATTAACTACCACGTGCTCACCTTTGTTCACTACACGTAGTAACAATGCCATGTTTAACATGATGCGAGATATAAAACATGATGCTTGATGATGGATGCGAAATTTAAGACTTGAATACAACTTTCCTTCGCGGTATAGTTACAAGTCAAAACTAACTAAACCTTTTTCATAAAACTTACTTCAATTGCCAAGTATCATTACCAACTAATGACCCAAGGTCATCACTCAATCCAAAAATTCAAACAAAACTTAAATCATTAAAGGTTACTATTTGCTTTTATGAATTAATTATTTAATTAAAAATTATGAAATAAATCAACTTCTTCCAATTGAGCTCAAAATTTTTGTAAAGGTTCATCACATGATAACTAAGTGGCAAAACAATTTTCATAATTTTTGGATAACTAATTAAGCCTAGAAAAATCATGGAAACCCATTTATTAATTAATTGAGCAATTTTTATCACATTCAAAAAGTACTGAAAACAACATTTCATATTTTTCCTAAATAAAATACATCACAGAGAGGTCACACAAAAATTTTCATAATTTTTGGAGCCCTAATTAATTCTACAAAAAATAACAAAAGCATACACTATTCATTCACTTCTGAAAAAGAAAATTTCCATTTTCAAATCAAACCGCCACTGACACCTTGACCCCACTTGTCATCCCCTTCCTCCCGCGCTGACCACGGCAACCACGCGCGCCGACCGGCGATTTCTCACCGCCGGTGAGATCAACGGCGACGGCGATAGTACCACCACGTCCCCTACACCCCTACGCGTCTATTAGTGTCACAAACGAGACCAAACACGGCCAGGACCGAGCACGACACCAGCCATGGCGGCCACGATGGCGCGGCTACGCGACTCCGGCGAAACGGGACCAGTAGAGGTTAAACAAATGGCACATGAAGGTTCAGCAGCTCACCCCGAACACGTTAGAGCAAAGAGCAGAGCTAGAGGATCAACGGAGGCGCTGGTCGACGTTCACAGCAACCACGGCGGAGCAACAACGACGACGGCGATGATTCGGTGACTGCGGTGGACAAAATGACCAGGCAACAAGGTATAAAGAACCACGGCATCGTGGAGAAGCTGAAGCAAGACTTCGCAAGGTCAGAGGCTCACCATAGAGCGCTGGCCACGGTGACGCGCGCTCGACGGAGATTCTGCCGGCCGCGAGGAAGAAAGGCGACTAGCGGTGTGTCCCGGTGAAATCAAGCTGCAATGGTTGGTTAGCTGGGTGCGTAAGGAATAGGCGAAGCTGGGACAGGCTTTGCCAAGACGGCAACGGCGCTAGGTCGACGGCGAAAGCTCGACGGAGTAGCGGCGGTGGCGACGGGAAAGCAGAGGAATTGAAAAGGAGAACGGCGACATCGTCGGCTTAAAACGTGACCAGGAAGCAAAGAGAAGCCACGTAGGGACCTTCTCCACGCCAACATAGAGCCGAAGATGGCCACGAACACGCCTGGAAGCCGGAGGAAGGCCGCCGGTGGTGACAGCTGCCCGATGGCACTGTTCCCACTAATTACAATATTGCCACTCGATTTAAAACCCAAATTACTCCCAAATTTATGTAACAACTCAAAAATCTCCAAAAATAAAAGTTGTTCAAAATTCAAAGTTCTACAACTTTGCTTTTATAACCAACCCTTAATTCGGTCTATATTTTGAAATGTAAATTTGAATTCAAAAAGGGGACATTTAAAGAATTACGCCTTTTCAAATTACTTCAAATTTTATAAAACAACTTTGAAAGCTCCAAAAACCAACTTTGTACAACTCGACAAGCTCTACACTTTTGCTTTTAGGCTCAACCCCAAAATGTGCTTAGATTTTAAAATGGGTTTTCCAGGGCAAATTTAAATGCTCAAATTAGGGTTTTTGAAAATTCAAATCCAAACAAAACTTTGAACTTGATTCAAACAATACAATTCAACACATACAACATAAAGGTAAACTTGTTTTAGTGAATGCACATCAAAATTTTCACTAATACGAAATGATGTACAATGCATATGATGACATGGTAGGTTTTAGTATTTAAAACACCCGAGGTGTTACAGAGTCGATATGATGTATCGCCTATAGAAGCGAGGCAAACACAGACAGAGCGATGTATACAAATCATGAAGCAAAAGAAAATCACTCAAGACGGGGAAGTTATTTGCTAAACATCACCTATTACAAGCTACGGGCTAGAGAATACTTTGCTTACTATATCATCAGCCAGAGTATTGAAAGCTACAGAATTGGCTACATTCATAAAATCCTCAATCAAGCGCTCATGTTCCCTAGGATACACTGCATCTGGAAAGTCATGGGGAAGGAGCCGGCAATCTTGGCCCGAACGGACTTGGACAGCAGCCAACGCCATAGCTGCACCGTGACGAACACCGTGGAGGGTGACCTTCCTAACGTGATTTGGAATGTTATGCAAGCGAATCACCGGAACGACACCCCTAGGATTTCAGGGGACGAATAACGAAGAGATAGCAGACTCGGACCCATTGCTTCCCCAAAATTGTGAAATATCAGAAATAGATTCAAAGATTGACCAGAGATCAACCTATCAAGGCTTCTTTGGATTGAAGGGAGCCTGAACCCTGTAAGGTCGAAGGTCATCATGACACAAATCGACATCAGCCCGTTGTACCCAAGAAGAGGGAAAACCGCCCACCCTACATGTGATCAGCCGATTTCTCGGTAAATCAGGAAACTATGGGGAAGAAGCCGGTAGCTTTCCCGGTGGGCGTTTAGTGGAACGGACAAGGGAAAGGTGTCCACACATTTTAGCCCTTGCAAACACAAGAATAGCTCTACGAGCATGGTGAGAAGACGCAGGTGATATCACAAGACTTCTTCTAGCCGTAGTAGCTGATTCTCTTGATCGACAAGGCGCTAGAATGAGCGACACAATCACCCTATGCACAAAAATTCTCCTAACCGCTCAAGATCTGCATAGCAAAGGGATAAACCATGGAGGATCCAGCAGGATCGGAGACACCCAAGGAGGCAGATAAAAGCGAAACATGGTTTAATTGTTGAGTTTGCTCTCACCAGGGTCGGATGGCCATTTTTATAGGCGGCTTGGAAGGATGAATCCAAACGCCCGTGAAGCAATAATGCTCTGAAAAAGTTTTGAAGCATGGGCTCATGGTTTGATATGGATGGCGACGAATAGTAGACCCCAAGATTCCTTACCCGTGACTACGGGCCTATCGGGAGCACGGACATGGTAATTTTGGAACAAAATTTTTTGTCCCAAAATTGGGGGGCATGTGTTTACACCAAAAATTGGAAGGAGAGTCACAGGGACCCAGAAGCTCCCTAGATCGTATCATCAAGGGATCAGTTGCAGGCGGATCAGAAACAGCTGATTCAGATGTAAAATCTAGGAATCGGCTTTCTTCGGACAACGCCAGCAGATAATGATAGAGGCTACGCTCGACGCCAGGACAAAAATATATTGGACTCTACAAAAAGGGAAAGATTAGAGTCCAAGTTATCTTAAATTAGGAATGTTTTCATTTTATGCCAAAGTTTGTAACAAATCGAGCTCAAGTAGGATTCATGTTTAGGCTCTGGGTATAAATACCAAACCCCGGCTATTGTAAAAAATCAATCAATCAATCAAATACAAGTTAATTTACTTTTTTTTGGCTCCGGCCACCCCTTAGGAGTAGGAGTAGAGTAGATCTCGGTGAGTTCTTCAGCGAGTACGGCTGCATCGATCCGGTTGACCTTCATTGCTTGTATGTAAGTACCGTCATGGTTTATACCTCTGTTCGTATGGCTGCATCGATCCGGTCGACCCCCACTACGACTTTGGTATAGGCTAGTTATCGACTCTTGCCTAGTTCAAGTATGGCCTGTGTGATTCTGCCTCACACCCCACTGCTTGAACTAGATCGAGGTCAAGTTATCGGCTCTACCTTTGAATGGCAGTCTTTGGTAGATTCATTAAGTTACCGATATTGCTTATTGCTTTCTTTGTTTATCTAATTACAGCAATATCACTCTACCCGATTGAGATTGATCTGGATCGGCCTTATATCTTATTTAACCCATCATTTGCTAATCTAAAACTGATCTAATCTACATCTTAAACGATGAGTTATGTTTTTATCGACTGTTTAATATCAATCTTAATCATGCATAGTGTGCGGTTAAGGCATGTTCGATCTTGAGTAGATCTATTGGTTAGCGAGAACCGTTCCATGCCCCGTTATCACGGCCTATGTGATTCTGCCTCTCACCCCACTATTAGCACCGTGGAGTGGGGATCGTTAGTTGATAGATCTGTTCTTGAGAAGGCATGACCTTAACTGTGTGCTATGCCTGAATCGGCTGTTTAGCCGATATCGAGCGCTCTCACGAACAGATCACATTACGAGACCATTGAAGTAGAGATAAGTTGAAAGATATGTTAGCCCCATAATCTTGTTATTGTATTATGGCCTGCATGATTCTGCCTCATGCCCGTGATATTAGTAATGAGTTAGGGTCATCGAGTCTATTGTTGTTTCTACGGCCTGCATGATTCTGCCTCATGCCCCACTGGTCATAGCGATAGATGAGATCTAACATGTTCATTAGATTTATCTTTATTTGATGGTTGAGTGGTGTTGAATTGTTTCTTTACATAAACAGGAGTTCGGTTACTTGTAATCATTGGCTCAGTATAAACCGACCATCATCGATATCTTATTGCCATTGATTAATGTTTGCTTAAATGATATTTATTCTGAATGATAACCGATTCTTCTTACACAACCCCATAAGCTTTAACTGATTTATTCTTATGAATATGCTAGAATCGACTATTTAGTTGATCTCCTCTCATATCGGCTCTCAGAGCCGCACATTCGGAACTGTCTGGCAACACCGGCATGTTCCGCCCTTAATTACTGATAAACTTTCTCTCCTTGTCAATTGCAGGGTCAAATTGACTAGCACATCTTGAGAGGATTGCGCAGGATCGACCACCCTTGCGCTGAAGCTTGGCGGATCTGCTCCCTCGAGCGGACCCTTCCGGCTTGCTACGTGTGTCCTCGGCACGGGACAAAATTCTGTGTTGACACATGTCTCTGGCACGCCCAGTGGGACCCCACAATCGTCATGGCGGTTCACAACAACGACAACATCCTTATGGTACATTATGAAGACCTAACTGATGAAGATTGGGATACCATCAACAAAGCTACAGAAGAATTTCAGAAGAAGTGTTTGTTGTCCTACACCAAAACACGTGACAGCACAGTTATTCAGAAATTTACACTACCAAGAGTTCTACTACACGGACAGACAGATACAGTTGAAGCTGAAGGCAGGCGTTTCTTTGTGGAAGCCATAGACAAGTCTGTTCATGATGCCCTATCAAGATGCAATAAAGCTTTTGTTGACGCATTTCACAACGCCATGAAAGAGGCGATTCATGGAATTCTAGTTAGTCAGGTTGGATTGACTTGTTATAACATTCTAGATCCATTGACCCAAGGGACTAATCAAGTCGGCACCAGCCATCAAGAAGCAGCACTAGCTGGTAATGGTGACGTTCAGGCAGTTCAGGGATCACCTGAACAAACTCAAGGAACTGCTGTGAATCAGACACAATACAGTTCTGGACCACCAGTACAGCATGTGCAACAGCTAATAGGGCAAAGTCAGAACCAGATGATCAATTTCGGCACATCAGGCCACATACCATCGTCGGCTCAAAAAATAGCACCATCGATTTAAAGGATCCGTAGAGATATAGATCCTTATGTCTATAATCAGAGACTTCAAGCAACAAGCCAGCAGAAGATCCAGCAGATTGAGATTCCACAAGGATATCAATATGGCACAGATTACAACACTCTCCACATGATGCCAAATCCAGGATATCAGGGCACGTGGGATTTCAATCCACAGATAGGTCAGCAAGTACCGAGGAATCCAAATCCTCAAGCTGATGAGTTGTTGCTGAAGGTGACCGAGATGATGAAAAATCAGTTCGGTCTGAAGCCAAAAGGGCTGCCCTTTTCGTACAAACGCCCATATCTAGAGTGGTATGATTTAGTCGCTCAACCTACAAATTATAGGCTCCCAGAATTCGCCAAGTTCACTAGTCAAGACGGTACAAGCACAATAGAACATGTCAGTCGGTATCTTACACAATTGGGCAATGCATCAGTTGAGGATGCCCATCGAGTTCGTTTCTTCTCCTTGTCCCTGTCAGGGCCGGCCTTCACTTGGTTCTCATCACTACCAGTCAACTTCATTGCCAATTGGGCTGACCTGGAGAAGAAGTTTTAGACACATTTCTACACTGGGACTGGAGAGAAGAAAATAACCGATTTGACAACCATGAGACAGAGGACTAATGAATCGGGCACCAACTTTCTTCAGAGATTCTGAGAGACTAAGAGTCTGTGTTTCTCATTGAGCTTGGCCAATGATCAGTTAGCTGCTTTAGCTGTCCAAGGAATGTTGCCGATGTGGAAAGAAAAACTACTGGGACAGGAATTTGACAACTTGGGTCAATTGGCTCAACGAGTGGCAACACTTAATAGCCAATTCCAGAGCATACGCAGAGATACCCGATTCTAAAAGAGTACCTTAGTGGCCGAAGCTTACGATCCATATTCAGTCGATGACGGCTATGAAGATAAAGAAGAAGAGGTTGCTGCAGCTGAATGGAATTGGGGCAAGAAGACAGTGATGGTGCCAAATCCTTAGGGAAGAGAAATCGAGGAGAGCTATGATTTTGATGTCACAAAATCGGACAAGCTCTTTGACTTCTTACTTGAGAAGGGCCAGATCAAATTGCCGGACAATCATGTTATGTTGCCCCCTGAACAGTTGAAGAATAAGAAATTATGCAAGTTCCATAATGCTACTTCTCATTCCACTAATGAGTGCAGAATTTTCTGGTAGCACATACAGAGAGCTATTCAGCAAGGAAGGCTCAAGTTTGATATGCCTCGGAAGATGAAAGTTGATGATAATCCTTTCCTAGGGGATCAAAATATGGTTGATGTTGGGCTGTTCAAAGGAAAAACTAAGGTTCTAACATCGGCCAAATCAAGAGAAGCTGGAACAGTTGATCCCGAGATGCAAATATCGACCGATGAATACAGAGAGATTAGAAAATGTCGTGATCAGCAAAAGAGTCGATATGAACAGGGGGAAGCATCAAAGGATGGGGTGACAAAGCCACGAGTTACATCTCAAATCTTATCGAATAAGTGGCAGCGACAGAAGGAAAAGGATTATCAGCGATGTTTTTATCGGCTGTTTAATATCAATCTTAATCGTGCATAGTGTGCGGTTAAGGCATGTTCGATCTTGAGTAGATCTATTGGTTAGCAAGAACCGTTCCATGGCCCGTTATCATGGCCTATGGGATTCTGCCTCTCACCCCACTGTTAGCACCGTAGAGTGGGGATCGTTAGTTGATAGATCCGTTCCTGAGAAGGCATGACCTTAACTATGTGCTATGCCTGAATCGGCTGTTTAGCCGATATCGAGCACTCTCACGAACAGATCACATTACGAGACCATTGAAGTAGAGATAAGTTGAAAGATATGTTAGCCCCATGATCTTGTTATTGTATTACGGCTTGCATGATTCTGCCTCATGCCCCACTGATATTAGTAATGAGTTAGGGTCATCGAGTCTATTGTTGTTTCTACGGCCTGCATGATTCTGCCTCATGCCCCACTGGTCATAGCGATAGATGAGATCTAACATGTTCATTAGATTTATCTTTATTAGATGTATGAGTGGTGTTGAATTATTTCTTTACATAAACAGGAGTTCGGTTACTTGTAATCATTGGCTCGGTATAAACCGACCATCATCGATATCTTATTGCCATTGATTAATGTTTGCTTTAATGATATTTATTTTGAATGATCACCGATTCTTCTTACGCAACCCCATAAGCTTTAACTGATTTATTCTTACGAATATACTGGAATCGACTATTTAGTCGATGTCCTCTCATATCGGCTCTCAGAGCTGCACATTCGGAACTGTTTGGCAACACCGGCATGTTCCGCCCTTAATTACTGATAAACTTTCTCTCCTTGTCAATTGCAGGGTCAAATTGACCGGCACGTCTCGGGAGGATTGCGTAGGATCGACCATCCTTGCGCTGAAGCTAGGCGGATCTGCTCCCTCGAGCGGACCCTTCCGGCTTGCTGCGTGTGTCCTCGGCACGGGATGAAATTCTATGTCGACACCACGTCTCACACGATCTTAGTGGAGCACGCTTCTCTCGGAAACGGCGTATGAAATGGCGACGGGAGCTGTAACACCACCATAACTTACTATTCACGACAGAGAAATAAACCAATTTGGAAACACAACAAATTAAGATGGCAAACTAGTTTAGCTGCAATAATGACAACATCCATCATAGATAAAATTAATATGGCTATAGACAATCAAACAACATTGGTCCATTTGAACATGTCGTGACACAGAGATACATCAAATGGAGCTTTGTTCACTACTCCGCTAATGACTCCAAGAAAAAGAACAAGGGAACAAAAGGAAGAAAGTAAGGTCTGCTCATGAACTATGCTAGGACTTTACGTCTACCATAGCTACGGTCGACACTAGCAGGGATGACATGAACTTTTCTTTGGTCCATGTCATACGCGATGATTGTTCTTTCCGCCCCAACAAAGAAAATTAAATTTCATTCTGGGTGAACCATAATCACTGTGTAGGCAGAATCATAATCCATGAAACCAAATTTAATATTAGTCTTTCCAAACACCTTCAGTGTGTTGATAGTATGCTTCAATGTCCATTTATTAGTAGCATAGTGTTCAAGGATCCAGACTGAAAGCTGGGACATATTGTGACCATTAACACAACCAATAGTACATACACACAAGTGACACTGAGCTTGATGGATAGAGGGTAGAATACCATGAGGCCTAGGAATTTTCCTCCATGTCTTTCCCTCCATATCCACAACAAGTATCAAAGAGTACCCCATAATGTACAGATAACCATTAAGAAACACACTTTCTAATCTTGAACGTATCACATCATCAATGTCCTAGCCCCATTCAGATTCCTGATAGATCCATGCTGTAGTTTGAGATGAGTAGATCTCCACACCTAGGCACCCAATGTCCTCCTACTCCACAAATTCAATCATATGGAAGTGCGAGGAGGCTATCGGATCGAACCCCAATCGAGCCTGACCAACAGTATCGATGATAGGTGGCAGTACCTGCAAATTCTTGGTTGCCAGATTGTAGATGACATAGCAGGATCCAGTAGCCTCAACGCACAAACATAGGATGAGGCCATTGTAGCAATCTAAGACAGTTACTTTGTCAATGGGGAAGGGCAAGAAAGACAAGTCGGGAGTTCACCGGTGACACTAGTGAAGTTTCGCTCGTCTTTCTCGCCGTCATAGAAGAAGTCAGCCATAATCTAGGGCAGCACCTTATGGTTGTTGGAGATGAGGCAGTTCCTAGAGCGACAGACATATTTATAGCACAACAAGGAGCGGGCGAGGAGGCGGCGGAGGATGTCCAGAACAACATCCTCCGTGAGGCGGGCTAGTGCATTCCTGTTGTTGGGGGCCGCCTCCATTTCGAAGAGCCTACAATCATCATTGTGCAGTAGGATATGAGAGCTTCCTTAGTAATGAGATCACTAAAGAGGAAAATAATCTGACAAAGATCCATCAGTGCAGTGTGAAAGCATTACCCTTGCCTTTCGATCTAGCAGCGGCGCGGCGCGAGGCGTGCAATGGTTCACACAAATTGTGAGAGGAACAATGCGCTGACCGTGCGGGAGGTGGTGGTGGCGTGGCGCGATGTGTGCAATGGAGGAGAAGTGGAATGGTGATACAACTGTGTTGTGGGTAGTTGAAAAATGGGAAATAACTCACGATGAATTTACTACCGCCGGTAGACCAAACAGTCATGTAGGGCCAGCGGCCAGAATGCCTATCCAGTTAGCTCGGCTTTTCATGCGACGGAGAAAATATCACTGCCGCATCTACTGTTAAACCATCGGTGGTAGAAGTCTCAACTGCCAGTTTCGTTCATCAGGAGGCCTCGCTATCGGTCCAACCGGCGGTGGAAGTAAAACACAGTCGCTTCTATTGCTATAGTAGTAAAAGTGGCGATAGTGATAAGTCAATCTGTAGTAGTGCACATGTGCCTATCATTGTCCTTTAGACTTCTAACTGCTGCACATGGGAGCCAAACAACTCCGGTAATCTGTCGGGTGTCCTCGGGGAACCCCGAATCATCCATGTTTACCTTTCCAAGCAGGATACATTACAGAGACATTACAGTATTACAACAATTTATACAAATATATTACATCAGAATAAATAGCAAAAGACTTACAAACCATAAGTTTACAAATCATTCATTAAGTTATTACAATTTATAAGTTTTAGCCAACTCAACAGTAGGGTAGCATGACATGTACTACTTAAATAACACAAAAGAGAGATTCACCCTACCCAAGGGTGCACAACAAACTTCTCTACTCCTTGCTCTCTCCTCCTGTAACAAGGGTTTAACAAACCCTGAGTACTTGAGGGTATGCAACAAGACTTAACCAACGAAAAAGAAAGACTCCAAGGATATGCAAGCTTTACGGGGATCAAGGTAAGTATGTAGCAAGAATCAAGATTGACTTTTGCAGAAAAGCTTACTAATGATTGATCCTTACTTTCAATGTTTTAGCCCAAGTTAAGTCATTCTCAGTCTCCAATTTGCACCTGATCTAAAGCAACCACTTCTTTAATCATCACATCTCATGATCATAAGTATCATTGTTTCATTTGGTTAACTACGATGTAGAGCAGAGAATCGAGTCTTCTTCTCCGAGAAGCAACGACGATTCGAATCGATTTGGCCCAGCTAGGGTTTCCTTGCCACATGACATACGTAGGTCCTAGACCTACGTATATCAACCCTCACTCGAATCCTCCAAAACATGAACCAGTTTGCGCTACCCGAGAATACAGTACTCCACCTCCCTGCGCCGTCTCTCACTCCTAGTGCGCAGTTGTCTTTTCACATAATGGAATAGCCAAGGTATTAGGCTTACCGAAGTATGTGGCCAGTACTACAAAGTCTCGACTCACAACAGGTCTACAACGAATGGTCCTCAATCGATACAGGTGGGGCACTACGTCAAGACTCAAACTTGACGCAAGCAAAGAGTCCGTCTGGTCTCATTTTAAATTCATGATCATTATAAACCATAGGGTTTTCCCTGGGTAAGAACATATGAAACCATCTTGTTGCTCAACTCTTATCCACTACGCAAGGCTAAGCATTATAAACTATATAGTTAACATGGTGACAAGAATAGGTATGGAAGTATCAACGCAGGCATGCATCAATTGGTATTCAACCAAATCCTATTTTACTTAAATGCATCAATCGTAAGTAAATATGCATTTGTTTATTATGCATTTTACACAAGGAGAGGGGTTATGCTCCGAGGCTTGCCTTCAGTGTCGAGGTGGTCAGTCACTTCAGAAAACCACAGAAAAGATAACCAACTCCTACTGACAGGAAATCCACTTCTGGGACTTGCTCAATAATGGAATTCCACTCTCGATCACTAAACATAAGTAAATATGCATGCTTTAGAATGATGCCATACATAACATGGTTTATGATGATTAGCAAGAGTAACTAACTTGAGTACAACTTTCCTTCACAGTTAAGTTAGGTTAATTATTCACAAAGCAACATTTGTTTATTATTATTAACAAGTTGATTATGAGCTCAACAACAAGTAATTAACTTGCCAAGGAACATCAAAGGTGTTTTGTGTCCCAAGGTCTACAGTCAATCCAAAAGTACACTCAAGTCATGTTATGATAATTCTAATCAATTAAGCATTTATGAATTAATTGATTAAGGCATGTAAATAAGTGGATAATTAAAAATTATCAAAATAGCACCAAAGTTTTTGTGAAGCTAGGTTATTACACATAACATTTATACAAAAAGTTTCATGATTAATAGATAAATATTTTAGCCTATAAAAATCATGGAAGGTGCATTTATTAATTAAAAGAGGTAATTTTTTAGCATGCAAAAACTATTGATTTTCACCATTTAATATTTTCCTAGGTAAAACATACAAAGATAAGCTCACACAAAAAATTTCATAATTTTATGACATTCCTATATTTTTCTATGAATTAAACAAGATCAGCACATATTAATCATTTTTAGAAAAGAATAACCCGAAGTAAATCATTTTGCACCTAGACCCCTCTAGCCACTAAGACTCACAAAAGGGCCCCGGGTCCATGGCACAATGTTTTCGCGCTGACCGCGGCGAACACCGCCGTTGACTGGTGAAAACTCGTCGCCGGCGAGGTCATCGGCGACTGCAAGGACACCAACATGCTTAGGGCAAGATGGCACATCGATCTAGGGCACTAAATGAGTAGCTAGGGTTTCGCGGCGATCACGATGCCGGCCATGGCGATAGGGTTAGCAGCGATGGGGAGGTCACCTACGTACTCCCTGCACTCGTGCGAACTCGACACAGTGGCTAATCGAACGAGTTAGGGTCAGCAGCACGTTCGTCCACAACCATGGCGGCTCAGTGGAGCATAACACAGCGGCGCTATGCGTTTCGGCAATGACAGCGCGGTAGAGATTAAACTGATGCCACAGATAGCTCCAGGGTGCTCACCACGACTTCGACGGCTAGCTGGTTGAGTCAGAGTAGAGCCGGAGCTAGCTTGACGATGGTGATGGCGATGGTGGCGGCGCGGACAGGTGACAAGGGCGGTGTTCCGGTGAACCCTAGCCAAGACATGATTAACGATGAAGCATACTAGCATCATAGCATCAAGGAGAGCTCAGAACTATAGGTGGTTGAACGAGCGGCTCACCGGAGTGGGTTGGCCACGGTGGAGGGGTGTACCACAGCGAGAAGTGAAGGCGCGGGCAACTCCGGCGGAGCGAGGCGCTTTGAGCGGGCTCAGTAATTGCGCAAGGATGAGGTGGACTTGACTGCAAGAGCAATCGGGCGGTGGGTGACAGGTGGCGAGGAATTTTGGTCGGCGGGAGTGAGCTCGATGGCGGCGGCAGAGAGAGGGAAAGAGGAGAACGGCATCCGGCTCGGGCTAATAACAGCAAGGCCGACAAGGGCAAGGTTGCCAGCTCCTGCTTGAGCTCAGACACGGCAATAGCTGCGTGTCCGCGCACGCAGAGGCGTTGCTGGAGGGCGGCGGCTCATCGGCAAGCAGCTGCGTCACCAGCTTGCTATCGTCACTGTAGCAGACTGAATCTCCCACGTCTCCTTTCCTTCTCTCCTGATTTCAAATGGTAACTCAATTGGCTACAAAAACAAAAGTTGCACATCTTGATCTGCTCTTCAACTTTGCTTCAAGCTCCAACCCCTAATTCTAACTAGATAGCAAGATCTAAGGTCAAGAACAGGGGTTCAAGAAAACTAAAACACTGACTTCAGTTAGGGTTTTAGAAAAGTGATTAACTTAGCATCTTAGGTGAATTAATTGGTGATTAATTAACTAACAAACTTATCAACCAATACCACCATTGGTTAGCACAAGGATTGTACCAATCAACAATACAATGGTTGAAGCAAGTTTATTTGAGAAATTCATTTTAATAACTCCTCCAAAATTGAATTCAAATTTGAATTCCAATGCTTAACCACTAATGACTAAGTGTTGAAATTCAATTTCAAATTCAAATATGGAGTTCACATTTTAGTTGGTTGGACTTGAATTCATACCCCACACTTGACACTAGTGTAAACCACACACTTTACACCTCAAAGTTAAATAGGGCACAATTCCAAGTATTTTGGGTGAAATTCAAAAATAGAAGATCACGAAGGATCTTGACAAGATTTTTGGTTCAACACACCACAACATACTTATGCATTGCAACCCTAACAAAATAACATTATTTTTGCAAGACATGATTAGCTACCATGGATGATTTCTATACATGATGATGACATGATCAAGTTTTAGTGATGCTTAACACCAGGGGTGTTACAGCATGTGGGGCCCACCAGCCGCCCCCTAGCGTGAGGTCTCCCACGTCCTACTGCAGGTGGTGAGGTAGCCTAGACAGGCGCAAAGTCCGTCCTATGTTATCTTGGTCCAACGTATCGCTTTAAATTTGCAGGGCATGTTTAAAAAGTCTAATTTACCTTCAGCAACTATTACATCGTCCAATTTTGCTTAGTAAATTAAAACCCAATTTTTTTACATCTCTTAACTTTTAAAACCATTTGCTTTTGCACCTAGATGTTTTTTATGATGATTTTGCAGATGGGACGCCATGTTAGAGAGGATAATTAGACTAAGTTGAAAGTTTAAGGAGGTAAATCGAACTAGAAATATTTAACAAAATCCAAAATTTCAAAAAAAATATTTTTTCAAAAATCTTTACAAAGATTTATGAAAATAATGCAATTAAAAATCCTAAAATCTAGTTTAATCTTAGAAAAATGATGGAAAATTTGTTCTACATTAGAAAACTATGAAGCTAGTTTCAGATTTGTTTTTTTCTAAAATCATGCTCTATCTTATGATGTCTGCTTGAAATTGTTTGAATCTTGATACTTATTTTTGTGCTTATTTGCTAGTAGAAACTCTCAGTTTCTTATGTATTAAGGAATAAAATATTATGATGTCCAACATTCACATGTGAATCTTATGTTTAGCAAGAAAATTGATAACTTTCATAATGTTGGAAGTAGTTAATTTAAATGCATGTGAAGAGGTTACTTTTAATAATAATAGCAAGGCTAGGTAATTTACATGGAAATTCAGGAGGTCAGTATTGGTTATTTACATTAAAGAGACATAGCCTGTAAAAAACACGCTAAGCTCTTAGGAAAAAGCGCGCTGGATGCTTCACATGAGATTTTTTTTTAATTTTAACAATTTTTGAAAACTAATTTTAAATCTTACACTGCCTATTTTTTTTAAACTAACACTTTTGGCCGCGCCTATTGCCCTGGCGCGGCCAAATGCCTGTGTCGCGCCATGCATGGTGGCGCGGCAGAGGGCTGACATGACGACAACCGGAATCGTGATCGTTGACGTGGCAGGGCTCTGCCGCGCCACCGATCTTGGCTTGTGGCAGGCTAAATAAATATATCATGAGCGAGCCCCTTTGCCCGCATGCACGCCGCCCACCACCCGCCACCAAGACGCGCGCCGCATGCCATGCCCGCCACCCCGCCCGCTACCACCACTCCCAAACAACAGCAGCGCCGCGCCACCACGCCATTTAACGCCGCAAACACGTCAAGGCCGCCCGCTCTTAAGGTACCTCCCTCTCGATTTCATGTTATTTTGATTATTATTGATTTAGGATGATTAGTGATTTAGGATAGTTAGTAATTTTGGATAGTTAGGGTTTTATGATTGTTATTGATTTATGATAGTTAGTGATTTATGATTGTTAGTGATTTAGGATAGTTAGGTTAGTGAATTTTTTTGTGATTTACGTAGGTAGTTTTTAGGTTTGAGGTTGTGTGTTCTAGTATAGTTAGGATTTTGGGTTTAAGGATTGATTAGGTATTTATTATTTAGCTTATAGTTAGTTATCTAGTTAGGGATTTTGGGTATAGATACTAGTTTACAAATGTCGGTACTTACTAGTGCGTGATACGTTGATTTTGATGACTTCATGAAGTTTTGTCAAATGCTTATATTCCTAGTGAAGTTGTTTATGTTACTAGTGCGTGATATGTCTGTTAATGTTACTTTGAATATATACATGTGCTTTCATATTGTGTTCGTATTACATAACAAGTAATTCAAATTTTGCAATGCTACATAATGTTCATTTAAAATTTATTAATTTGAATACTCTAATGCTTTGTTTATCAATTTGTAATAGGATGGCCCCTCCCACGCAGCACCCGTTGTACCCCATTCTTGAGGTGGAGTACGACGACCAGCACCGAGCACACATCTTAAGTGACAACGACGCAGAGGTGGCCTTGCCTACTTTTAGGCCCCGCACGCACACCAGGGCGCACTAGTGGGGCGAGCGTTACGCGTCGTACATACGGCGTGCTGGCTTCATCGAGCTTGTCCATGTTGTTAACCACGGTCTTCCGCTCTTTGACCCAGCACTACTTACTGCAGATGTAGACAGGTGCAAGTGCATTCTTTGTACGTAAACTTTCTTGTAGCAAATTTGAGGCAACTAACAGTCGTTCTATTCTTATAACAGGTGGAGGCCTGAGACCCACACATTCCACCTACCTTGTGGCGAGATGACCTTGACCATGCAGGACGTGAAGGCTATTTTTGGCCTTCAGTTGGGGGGACTTCCAGTGACAGGGATAGTTGACAACAATCACTGGAGGAAGCTGGTGGCTCAATTTACTGGCTTTCTTCCACCGGACGACGAGGCTTCCAAGAAAAATAAGTGAGAAATTCAAGCCTATTTAATACTTGCATTGCTTTCCTGCAGCCATCGGGTCTCATTTTCTTTGGTAAATTTCAGGAAAACTTCCGGTGTTTCGTCGTCCTAGATCACGGAGCGCTTTGATTACTTGGACCCACAGGCTGAGGAGGCTCAGATCGACAGGTTCGCTCGAGTGTGGCTCTGGCACTTTCTTGTTGCTTTCCTCTTCCCAGATGCCTCAGGCAACACCATCAGCTGGATCTTCCTTGACATACTACGCTAGCCATGGGAGAACATAGCGGCATACAGCTAGGGCACCGCAGTCCAAGCATGGACATATCGACGGCTATGCGTTGCCTGCCGTTGCACCTTAGGGTACATGAACCTTAGGGGTTGCTCGTACCTACTCCTAGTTTGGTGTTGGGAACGATGGCCTGTTGGGAGGCCCCTTAATACTGGTTTACCGGTAAGTACTTCGGTTCGTTATATTCTTCGATATGGTTACATATGATGAGTTTATTAATGGCTAATTCATTATCGTGTTCAATGCAGCAATGGAACGGGCAGGATACACTCCCTACAACTCTGTTTATCTGGACGGAATCAGAGTTAGTTAGAGGGAATGCGAGGCGCAAGTACAAGGAGTACATGAACGGTCTCGACGTCCTGACACAGCACCAGGTTATGCTCTCTTTACTATCATACATGTGTCTTGTTCGATCTACACTATATCACAACCTAACTCAATTACAAAATGTTTAGGTGCATTGGTGTCCTTGGGATGCTCCGGAGCTCCAGTACTATCACAGTCCTGTCACTAGGGACGAGTTAGAGGAGTATCGCTGCAACGTCCCTCTTATTTTCTTCCACGTGGTCGAGATTCACTTGCCCATCAGGGTCTGCAGATGGTTTGGAAGAATGACAGGCTGCCCACCACTGCTTTACTCCACCAACCAAGAATTGCACGGGTGCGTTATCGATTAATAACAAAGCTACAATTCAGAGGTGTGTGTGGTACAACTACATTATTTTATTGTAGGTATGACCGCAGGAAGAGATACAAGACCAAGGATTGGCGCGTGACACACAACGCGCACATCCACTTGTGGAAGACCAGGGAACGGTAGCCGGTCCATGCGGGTCCTCCACACGACCAGCACACCTTCGACGAGTACCTACGCTGGCTTCACATGTCTACAAGGACACATATCAAGCCCCCATACACTGAGGAGGCGATTGATGAGGACTCAGAGGAAGATGTGATCGAAGATGTGTACGATGTTGCCACTAGAGATGACACACAGCTATAGAGAGCCCCGCTACAAAGATACGTGGTAAGATACTTGAATGGTACAAGTTGTTATCCATTTGGTATTAAGTATGTATACTAAAACTGTTCAACCGCGTTTCTGTACCCAAGCGACATAATTGTCGAGGCTGTCCAACGAAGCAGCGTTCCGGCTTCACGAGTCTAGAGGGCAGGGGGCAGGCGTTCTCGAGGCTTTTGTGGAGGTAAACATAAACTAGCTCATTCCAAAAATGTTTCTTTAGTGTATATGCATTTGGAAAATACACTAACTTTAACGTCTATTTATGCAGAAGGTGAAGAAGAGCTGTAGGAAGCTAGCTCAAAAGCTGAGCTGCATTGACACTCCTTATGAGGAACCGCCACTCCCGGCGTGGTCGGGTGGCACGTCTTCAGTCTCTTTGAGGACACCAGCCGGCTCTTCTCAGCTGGTGATAGGTGCCACTTCTGCGGTGCGTACACCACCACATCATAGCGCTGGGAAGGACCCTGCAATCGAGGACGATGATGACCCCCCGGGCTTCCGTAGAAAGCACGACCAGTGGGACGATTGGCCTCAGGATGAGATCGGCATGTCTCAGCTAGGTGATGCCCCGCTTGGTATCCAAAGAGCCTCACAAGTACTAACAAAGATAGTTTCTTTAAATACGTAGGGTACATGAACTAACGATCATAAAGAATTCTAAGTAATCGTGCATATCATATACTTGCAGGGTACGAGCCGTACGTACCGGCGACGCGACCACATCGACGTTGGCTACACTCCCAATGTGTTGCCAACAAATTCGAAAAGACAGAGGCATCCGAGAGATCCTTACACTCCTGGGTCTTAGTTTGTTAGATCGAACTATTATTGGCGTCCGAAACTTGCAGGCTTAGTTGGTTATGTTATGTCGAACTTATGTCAAACCAATAAAAATGTTATGTGGCAGCTTGTCAACTTGCGCACGGACTTCATTTATTTGCTTCATATTCGTTTCAATACGTCGCGGCATCACTGCATGCGAGATTAAGTAGCAACTAGTTCAGAAACCGACAATCCCAGGGTATCTCGACGCCGGTGGCCAGCGTCTTGCACGAGGGGTCGAGGAAGCCGGGGTCCATGGTCACGTCGCCGCCGATCCTACAATATGAGGCCAAAAAGCCAAATAAATAAGTTCCCTTAAAAAAATATTTGTTTCAATCCGATCCAATATTTCGTAATCGATTAGTTAACATGGTTGTTAACCGTATTATGAAAGACGAAAAAAAAATCATTGGCTTATCAAATTATCTATTCAGTCGTAAAAAAAATTCAACAAAAGATAGAAACAAATCCACTATTGATTTTACGTCAAGCAATACTTAGAATAACTCCCACTATCGGCACGACGCGTTCCGATTAAACCGTCCAAGTACCGCCGGGCGGGCGAAGGGCGCGGCGGCTAGGCGGGCTTGCTGCTCAGGCAGTCAGAATTGGCCGTGTGGTTTTATTCGGCTCTGCCGCGCCACGGATCAGGGCGCGGCACTGCCACGGTCGGTGGCGCGACAGGCCCTGCCATGTCAACGGTCAGCGAATCCAGTCACCGCCACGTTAGCCCTCTGCCGCGCACCATGCATGGCGCGGCACAGGCATTTGGCCGCGCCAGGGCAATAGGCGCGGCAAAAAGTGTTAGTTTAAAAAAAATTGGCAGTGTTAGATTTAAAATTAGTTTTCAAAAAGTGTTAAAATTAAAAAAAAATTCTCACAGGAGAGCATATTTTAGGAAATTAGCCATGTGAACGGAATGGCACGGGATGCTTCATAGAAATACCCTGAGAACAAATCCAAGGCACGGGACAAGCTTCCAGAATTCCCTGCACATGCCTCATAGTTCGGTCGTCGTCCTCTTCGCCTGGGTGGTCAGCAGAGCACGTGCATTTGGTGGAGAGGAAACGCCTGCAGTTTTGGAGACTAGACCACTGCAGTGCTGCGGTTCTCTGCATTTTTTAGCTGAAAACCACGGGCACGCCCATGGAGAACAGTCAAACAGCAGGTGCAAAGCAAACTGAAATCATAAGGCACAAAAGACTATCAAATGGAGATTCCAGTCAAATAAAGTTTGCATATACAATTATCAGTCATGAATGACACATTTTTTAACAGTCAACAAAGGGTAAAAGGATTCCCCATATGAATACATTGCCCTCACTGGAGACTGGAGAGGCAATGCAAGTCACCACTCACAATTTACAGATTGTCAGAGTTTAGATCATGGGGAGACAGAGCATTACACCAATGAGTTAGAACAAAACCGAGAGGAGTGCATGAAGTAGCAAAAGAGCATTATCTTTATAATTCTCTGAAAAGGAATGTAATAGGTCATGGCCCATAACCATCCTCTTAAAATTCACATAGAAATTAACTATACAGCGCTCAAAAACACATTACAGTTGATATATGATGGTAAAACCATGTCAGCATAAGATCAGCTGGAGAGAAACATGCGGCACCATAAGAAACTAAAAAACAGTTATGTGCTCAACATACAGTACTTCTAGTTGTCAGACTAGCAGAACAAAGACTGTTGATATGTAAGTTTGCGATCTGCTGCCTCTATGCTTGGAGCATTCATGTTTTCTGCATATTTTTGCTCAGCTATGAATAGCAACTCCAAATATTTGATTTGTTCCCTTGAACATCCCATTTCCAGTCTTGTGTTCGTCGAATTTCCGATGTAGCTGCAGAGCTGCTAACTGTTTTTCCTTTTCTTTCTGAATCCAGTCCATAATTGTGCCCTGCAGCTGGACAGGCGCATGTGCAACCCACAGGTTGAGGAATTGAAAAATCGTACTTGTTTGCCTCCCTATCTCCTGATCATGCCATTGCAACATCTTTCCTTTCCTAGGCCCCTGAGAAGTCCTCATGCTTGTTCTCTGTGTGCGCATGCTTGCCTTCTCAACCTGAATATATGCAGCACCATGTTTTAATTTCCAAAGCATTTGGTAGACTGCCACTTCATCATTCTTGCAGAAGTAATCTAGTGCCTTTGGCAGCATGATCTCTTCCAGTTGTCCCAAGGTAAAGTCTGTATGCAAGAAATGCTGCTCCTCACTGTAGATCACCGGTACTGCTGGAGTTCTATCCACATGTAGGATGTCTTCTAAACATCCATGGGGGGTAACTAGGAGTCCAACTTTCAGATATGGAGAATCTTGTAGAGAATATTTGGTTTCAGACATTAAGGACCTATGTTGGTCGCAGTCCAAGACTGAGACATGGCACTGCTGATGTACTTCAATAACTGATTCCAGAAAAACATCTGGTAATCTTGACTTGTTTAACTTCCTATTACCATGACAGAGCTTGTGTTGATCATGCTGTTTGCAACATAGTAGGTTTGGGCGAAACCTGTTATGACCGGGCTGCAGTACTTCAGGCGCCGGCCCAATAGTGGCTAATAAGCCATATTTATTAATTTCGGGATTTATTTCTATATAATTAGCAGATGACTTGAGGGGTTAATTAGCAAAAGGATATTTAGTTCTACAAATACTTTGTAATAAGGATTATTGAGATTAAGCAGAAACAATCTATTGTTTCCGGCTTCTCTTGGGAGCCGGGAGTGAACAGTGCCGCCGTTACTGTAGCTGCGCGAGGGTTCTAGGGCTACAGCCGCAGCCGCCGCTCCCTCGCTGCAGCCACGGCACCACCTCGCCGCCGATCGACGCTCAAGCCTCGCCCTCCGATCGTTCACTCCTACAACCTCAGATCGGTACGAGGGAGAGCGCAGCAGCATATCAAAACCAATCAGTGCCAAACCTGTGAAGAATATCCCAATGTTCTTTGTGATGTGTATCAATATCTGGCACCCATGAGAAATCTTCTGTAGGTAGATGCAGAAGTTTATTTCTAACCGTTTCAACTGCAGACTTGAAATTGAAAAGAGGGGCATATAGCTGTAGGCACTTAATTGCCATCCCTACTATGTCAGTACTCTCTGAAAGCTGTAGCATTAAAGAAAAGAAAAAGTCATCCTCTGATGCATTACGATCTTTCTGCATAAAGATGAGTCTAGCCTCTACTCCATACTCTGCAGTAATATACGGCACCAACTGTAGAAACAAAGGGCGCCTGTTTGCTTGAAGGATTCGGTGCTGTAGTTTCTTGCCATTCAGAAGATGCCTGACAAGAGGGTCAAAGGGCATGTGGTGGCGTGGCCTGCCACCAAGCTCTAGTAATCTGAGAAACTCGCTAGCACGGTCTGCAAACCACTCGAACCTTCGAACAGTGGAGCTGTTCGATTCGTCTTTGTTGGGGCCAAAGATGGAGAAAACAAAAGACTTGGTAGTATGCGCTATACGTACAGGAAACGAGGAGTTTCTCACCTCCTTCTCTGTCTGTTCCTCTTCTAGGATCCTCTTCGTGCATCTATGCAGCGTGTCATCACACTCCTGAGCAGCACGCTTCAGCTTCCCACGCCAGCGCAGCAAGGCTGCATCAGTGATCTGCACTTCTCTGACGTCTCAAGAGCAGCCTCCAGACTGATGTGTGCCATCTCTAGCCTCTCCAGGTTTCTGTTCGCACTCAATTCCTCTTTATCCTCATATTTTTGAACCAGATTGGATACGATCTGGCTGACTGTCTCGTGGACAAGTGCAGAGCTGACAACCTCTGCCATCAGGATTCAAGGATCTGTAGTATCCCTACCCTGTTCAAAAAATTTCAACATATAACAGCATACATGAGAGACTAAACATATGAACTTTGGATCAGAAGCAAAGATTTAGCTTAGCAACTGTAGGATCATACCTCAGACTTGATCACATGGACAGCTATCCTTTTCATGTAGAGATATCTCGAGTCCCAATCATACAGCGAGGCAAGATGAGAACTTGAAGAGAATGCAGTGATATCAGAGACTTTGAAGGGGGAAAACAGGTAGGCAAGTCCAATAATTGGTCTCTGCAGGGGAAAAAGAGGTAGGCCATTACCTCAAAAGTTAAAAATGAGAGTCTGCACGTGGTTACACATTTGGATATATAATATAATATAATATAATATAATAGGACAGCAGGAACGTAGTGGAGGAAAGTAGGAGAAGGTGCGTTCAAAGTCGTGTGGAAAAACAAAGAATGAAGGTTGGTGTGATAAACCCCAACGGCAGGGAAAGACAGTGGAATGCAACTTGAGCATATTTTAAAAGGCCCTGGCCTCTCAGATACTTAAAACAATACGCAACTTGGAATTCCTTGTCAGGTGTCTTGGTTAGCAGTGGACAATGAGCTTGGAACTTTTTTTTACGAGTTTTGTTTAGCAGTGGCGGTTTCTAGTAGATGAAGCCAACATTAAGTCTCTGTAAATTCATATTTCTTACCACGCACTGATTCACTGATGCATGATTAACTCACAACAATTTTCCATGTCTCCCATCATTTTATTTGCTTGCTTGATTGATGCCATGGAAGTTGGTTAAAACAGAATACTGTCAGTAAAATGGACTGTGTTTCTGAAAGCCAGATGCCCAGATCCAGAGGTACAAGATTGAAGCGCCAGGTAGCGAGCCGTCGTGTCTGTCCCAGCCTCCCAGGCACAGACTCCAGCTACAGACACTCTGGTTTCCGAAAGCAGAGCAGCAGGCAGAGGAAGCGCGGAAGGGAATAGGTTGTGTGCCTGCCCCTGCCCGGCTCCGGCTGCTCCGTGAGGTGGGGAGCAAATCGCGCGTACCTGGAGTGCGCTTGCGTGAGGTGAGACTGGGAGCGTCTCGAACGCCATCTCCGGTCCCTCTCGGCTCGCGCTCCTCCTCCACGGTGCCGTCTCTCTCCTCTCCTACCGCCGTTCTCCGCTCCGCCCCAGCGTGTACCCGCCATGGCCGTGCGGCCCAGGTTGAGAGAGTCTGCCTGCATCTCTTCCTGTTCCAGGCGACTAGGCAAAGTGTGGTGGTGGCATGGGCCGGGTGCCGGGCCCAGAGTCTTGAGCCTTCTTCGGTTGCTCCAACGGCCCAACGTGTCATTATGGTATGTGTGGAAAAAAAATTCGGAAATTGGTTTCGTATTTTTTCAGGTAAAATAAATTTCTAAAATTAGAACAGATTTTGGGATTTTAAATTACAATACACAGTCCACCTAAACGGTCATTTAGCCGGTGTATACAACATTAAATGCTATATAGTGGTACATCGTTTTTGTTTAATTGGTTGTTTAGCCTAGCCGTTTAGCTTGTTAAACGGTATAAAGTGATACACCGTTTTTGTTTAGTCGACTGTTTAGCTTGTTTAAATAGCCGTTTTGCCCTTTAAATAGTCATTTAGCGTTTAGGTTAACAAAAAAATCATAATTTTCAAAAAAAAAATGTTGGGTAACTTTTTGAAGATTTATTTCTTAAAGTCTATTCGACCCCTGAACTGTCATGCAATCTAATTTACCTCCCTCATGGCCGATGTGGTGTTGTAATTGAAGGATCCAGAACATTTTGTTTTCTAATTCAATCACAACAATAGTCAAAAGGAGGTCAGAAAGAATTTTTTTTTCTCTCCTATTATTGGTGACTAGGCGAGTGTGTCATGGGCGAGGCCTAGAGTTTTTAGCATTCTTCGTTTGCTCCAGCGGCCCACCATGTCATTATTACTTCAAAAGCTTTCAAGGCTTGTCTTACCATTTATTCTTCGCCAGTACTCAAGTTACTGTCAAATGGTTGTATGTGTAGGAACACTCTTAGTTTCCTGCTTAGTAGTAACGTGGGCTTTAACTTGTCACATCCAAATTCTATTTATTTTGCAATGCAACCTGAGAATATGGACTTGATAGTTTTCCGTCAGAATATCAGTGGGAACGACTTGGAACGTTTGGAAGGAAAGGAATAGAAGAATCTTTGAAGGTAAGAGCCTATTTGATTGGCGACCAAAACTTGCCATGCTAACCTTCGGTAAACTGTGGCTGCCACAGAAAGTGTGGCGAGTAAAATCGAAGTCAAACTTGTGGTAAGTTATGGCACGAAAATGAGTCTATGACATGTGGGGCAGGGTGCTAAGAAAGTTCGCCGTGCCATAACTATGGCAGTGAACCAAACAGCTACCTAAGAAACTATGGCATGACCAATCTTTGGCGTGGCAAGCTTTGGTCTCTAACCAAACACCAGGCCCTGCCAAACACGCCCTAAGTCTAACTCGCCACCTCAGGTCTTTGGGCTGACAAAAAGGAGATGGTGCTGAGGAGAGTATAGCTTCCATGGATCCAGTGAGACTAGTGCTACTCATTTTCCTTCTAGTGCTTTGTGTGTTTTTTCTTATATGTAACCAAACGTTTTCTCTCCTTGAATGATTGTGTCGTGCTCCTGCAAATCACTCAAGGAAAAGTAAAATGTTCTGGATTCAATAATACAGAACAGCTAATAATTAAACATATAAAATTTTAAAGTTTAGTTCCTCAACTGTATTAGGTAATTGTACTATGTGATTACACACAAAAACGACATTTGCAGTGCAGTTGCATCTTTCATTTATTTGTATGATGCAATTAGATGGATAATAATATAATCATCCAACATCCACTGTAAGATCCAAATGGTGATTAATAAACACCACGATACAGAATGCACACATACATTATTCCTAATTCAGAACAGAGTTCTCCACTAAGACCAACATTATACTAATATTATACACAAGTCACTAGTGTGGTGAGTAACACTGAAATTCCTCCGTGCTGTAGCTCTGCTTCTGTGTTGAGTCTTCGACCCTGTAGTCGGAGCATATGTCCCAAATTCGAGATGTGAAAATATGTGTACTCTGTTCGTTTGACATATCTGTTCTTGGTCATGAACAGTAAATCCACACTTTGATCCTTTCATGGAAGAGTCCATTCTTTTATTTCTCCACCGTTTGCTGATCGATCCATAGTTGATATATCTGATCAAGAATTTCAGGCGGCAGTGATGTGTTGCTTGTGTTTTTCCTTTACTTCCTGATACCAGTCCATGATCGAGCCTTCGAGTTGGATGGATGCATGAGAAGTCCATAAGTCAAGGAAGCGAGAGGCCCAATATGTCACGCACTCGAACTCCTCATCCAGTCCTTGGAACAGCTTTCTTCTCTTAGCTCCATGAAACGTTCACCGTGTGCTTGGCATGAAGATGCTTGCTCTTTCAACCTGAATGTATGCAGTGCCATGCTTAGACCTCCAAAGCATTTGGTAGACTGTTGCTTCCTCATTCTGGCAGAAGAAATCTATTGCTTTTGGCAGCATGATCTGCTCAAGTTGTCCCAAGTCAAATACAGTATGCAAACAATGTTGCTCCTCACTGTTTGTTGCTGCTATTGCAGGAAACTTATCCACAAGCAACATGTCTTCTGAGGAGCCATGTGGTGCAAAGAGGACTCCAGCTCTCTGATATGGATAATCACGTAGAGAACTTCTACACTCGGACAGTGAAGCCCTCTGTTTGTCGGACTCTGAGAGTGAGACTTGGCACCACAGACCTACATGAATAACCGGTTCTAGAGAAACATATGGTAATCCAGATGACTTGTCTAGCTTGCTACTATGACAAAGTTTGTGCTTATCATGCTGCTTGCAACATAATGGGTTTGGGCGAAACCATTGACTGCCAAATCTGTGAACATTGTCCCAATATTTTTTCTGGTGTGAATCAACATATGGTACCCACGAGAAGTCTTCAGTTGGTAGTTGCATAAGCCTTTTCCTAATATTTTCAACCGTAGACATGAAAAGAGGGGCAAACAGTTGTAAGCACTGAATTGCAACCCCAACTATGTCTGTACCCTCCGAAAGCTGTAGCGTTACAGAAAAGCAAAAATCGTCATCCGGCACATTACGATCTTTCTGCATGAAGAAAAGCCTACCTTCTATTCCATGCTCTGCACTAATAAATGGCGCCAACAGTAGAAACAAAGGGCATTTGTTTGCCCTAATGATTCTATGTTGTAGTATCTTGCCAGCAAGAAGGTGCCTGATAAGAGGGTCAAAGGGCATGTGACACCGGGGTGTGCCACCAAGCTCTAGTAATCTCAGAAACTCGGTAGCACCATCAGCAAACCATTCAAATCTTTGAACAATGGATCTATTCAAGTCGTCGTTGTCATGGTTAAAGATAGAAGAAACGAATGACCTGGTAGCATGCACAACACGCTTAGGAAGGGAGGAATTACTTACTTCCTTTTCTATGTGTTCATCTTCTAGGATTCTCTGCCTGCATCTGTGCAGCGTGTCATCGCACTCTTGAGCAACAGACTTAAGCTTCCTACGCCAACGCAACAAGGATGTATCAGTGATATCCCACTTATCAGATGTCTGAAGAACAACCTCCAGCCTGATGTGTGCCATCTCTAGCCTCTCAAGGTTTCTGAACGCATATGAGTTCTGTTTCTCCTCATATTTTTGAAGCAGACCAGATAGGATTTTGCCAACTGACTCCTGAACAACCGCAGAACTGACAATCTCCGCCATTAGGATTCAAGCATCTGCAGTATCCCTTCCATGTTCACGATATTCAACATGTAACAGTATCAATGAGAGATTTGATACATGAACTTTGGATGACAGGGGAAGAAACTACCTTTGATTGAATTGCATGGTCGTGAATGGTGGACAGCTTGTCTTGAGGGCAAAATCCCACCGTGTGTTAAGAAGGGAACTTAAAGAGAAGGCAGTGATGTCCAAGGGCAAAATCCCACCGTGTGTTAAGAAGGGAACTTAAAGAGAAGGCAGTGATGTCCAAGGCTTAGAGTGGGGAAAGTGGTAGACAATCCTGATAGAGAGGACCGAGGTGTCGTGTTGATGTTGGTCTCTGCAATGGAATCTTTTGTCAAGAAGTGTTCGTCAATGATGAGAACCTCTATAGCTAATTAGTTCCATGTTTGAATATAATAAGCCAACAGGCATCAAGTGGACAGATGTGGAAGAGTTGCACTGAAGTCATGTGGAAAATCAAATGGATAATAGTGTGGTCACAATTCACAAACATGGACAGGAAAAGAAGGTGGAATACAGCCTGAAAATATTCCATCCCACACACAGCAGTAGAAAAGGAACTTGGAAAAGTCATGGCAATTTCTGGTAGGTGAAGCCAAAATATGAGTCTTTGTCAGTTCATTTTCATGCCATGCTAGTCTGTTGACCGATGCCAGATCAACTCACTAGCATTTTCTCTTATTTCAATCATGTTCCCCCTAATTGCTTGATGCCGTGTAAATTCGGTCCAACGAACTACTGTCAGAGTGTCAGTGGAAAATGACACTGTTTGATACACAAAACTGCAACTGAGGGGAAAAAGGGACCATGTCTGTATAAAATCGAACACAAATCTGCAACTGAGGAAAATAAAAGGGATTATCTCTGATGAATAAAATGGATCAAAAATACGCCAAAGAAGATCATAACCCCATCAAGCTAAAGGAAAAAGTCTACTTAACCCCCCACCTTTTATACTTGGTCTACTTCACCCCCAACTATAAAACCGTCTGTTTTACCCCCTGAACTTTCTAAAACCGTCTATTTTACCCCCTGGGCGGTTTTCAGCGACGGGTTTGCTACAGTAACAGCGGGTTTTGAATTTTCTTTTTTTTCGGTGAATTTTTGAAAAATCATAGAAAAATCATAAAATGAAAAATCTAATTTTATTGGACTCCACATGAGTAGATCTACACAGTGAATATATAATACGGTATGCTTTAGTATAATTTTTTTGTAGCTTTAGATTAATTGGAAAATCCAATTTTGTCTGTAATTAATTAGAATTTATCTATAACTAAGTTATACATAGTCCAATGAGTACGAAATTTTTACTATAGTTCAAGCATACAATAATTAGCGTACCATAAAAATTTCACCATAATTGGACCATAAAAGCTGCAGCTATGAATTATTCCAATTAATTACAGATAAAATTAGATTTTCCAATTAATCTAAGGCTACAGTAAAAAATTTGTACAAAAACATACCGTATTATATATTCATTATGTAGATCTACTCATGTGGAGTACAACAAAATTAGATTTTTTATTTTATGATTTTTCTATGATTTTTCAAAAATTCACCAAAAAAAAAATTCAAAATCACTGTTACTGTAGCACCCGCTGTTACTGTGGCAAAACCGCCGCTGAAAACCGCTTAGGGGGTAAAATAGACGGTTTTAGAAAGTTCAGGGGGTAAAACAGACGGTTTTATAGTTGGGGGTGAAGTAGACCAAGTATGAAAGGTGAGGGTTAAGTAGACTTTTTCCTCAAGCTAAAGGAAGGATTGATCCTGTATCTACAGTATTAAGATTGCACATACTACGAGCCATTCATTATTTGTGCTTTACTATTCCTGTTGCAAACTTGCAATGCATCAACTATTCGACTAAGACAGGCTACTCTGCTCCTGCTGCATTTGGAACGGAATAACAGGCCGTGGACTCTGGACTGTGAGGTGCGGACTGGGGAGCAAATCGACCGTACCTCGACTCCTAGAGACCTCCACCGCGTGTGGTGGGAAAGGGTGGCGTCACCTCGCTGTCCTCGCCGCTGGCCCGCAGCACGCGCTCTTCCTCCTCCCGACGGCGCTCGGCGCCACTGCCGCGCATCGCGTCCCTCTCCATCCCCACCTGTCAGTCTGTCACCTCATCGTCGGTGCGGAGTTGACCAGCTGGGCCCGGCCTAAAGTCCGCTCTGTTTTGTCTTGGCCCAAGCCCAACGTGTTGGCTCATTTTTGCATTTTGCTTCCCAGCAGAGCTTCCACGTACCCAAAGTATGTACGGGGACCACCAGTATGTCTCGTTGTAGGAAAAAAAAAGTGAAAATGTGTTTTATGGCCTTATTCAGATTTTCATCTCAAGTGCAGTTACAAATGTCCAGTTTACGTCTAATGTACTAAGTTTTCCTACAAAGATTAGCCTCTGCAAATTTTAAACCCCAAAACTTCTTATCTCCTAAGTTTACAAAACAAAATAGATAGTCGAGACAACAAGCTAATCATGTCATTAGCAAAGTTTCACACAGAAACTAAGGTCCTTACAAACAAGAATGAAATCTACGCTAAGCACATTCTAGCATGAATCTTAGTTGTCACACTACTACTTAAAAAGATTTTAGGAGACATGCTAGTTTTATTAACCGAGGCGGTAATAAAAATTATCTCTCTCCTAAAATACCCAAGGTCTTGTGGAGGTGGATGTTTTATTTACAGAGGTGATAAAAAATTGTTCATCTCTCAAAATTAATTTACAGAAACGACCATAAATTACCTCCCTCTCAAAATAAATTTACAGAGGTAGTCCTCTTAGAAAGTCTGTCCTGTTAATAGATGTGAAGCACAACTGGCCCATCTCTGAGCCCAGAGTCCCTCGAGTATATAAGCACATCAGTTAGGGTTCTCCTCGTTCTACTCCATCCCACCTGGCTGCCGCAACCAACTCTCATAGTCTCTCTCAGCCGCCTCCCTCTCATCTCACAGTCAGCGACGCGTCCAACTCTCTCTCTTCAGCGGCCGCGCATGTGCACGGGCTCGCTCCCTCTAGCGGCGGCGCACAACGGTGGATCTGGCCGCACGCTCCAGCTACACCTACATGGATCCGGCATGACAACTCCACCTACATGCTCCGGCAGCAGAGGCTCCTCCACCACCAATGCGGATCCGGTGAGCGCTTGTGGATTCGGCTGCTGCAGGTTGGACGGTGGCAACAATGACGCAGCACGGAGCTACAGCTGTGATGGGCTCACTAGCGGGCTCAATGGGCTTGCTACTGGGCTTTTTTTTTTTCTAAATTTGTTACTGAAGGCATTCAACATTTATGCTGACTATGTAAATCTCGATGGTGATGACGGCTCGTAAGCAGATGTGTTGCCCGCCTCCAAAATTTGTTTTTGCCGTCTCTAAAAAAAGGTTTCTACAGTAGTGTCAACAAGACTTGCAAGCAATGAAAGTAAAGCAAGTATGAAACAGGAAAAAGAGACAGCCGAATTTTTTTCCTATGGTCTCGGGTTGGTGCTGCAACCCCCTAAGACTTGTTACACTTTGCTCCACTACGACCTCGACTCTGGCATGGTGGGTCTCAATACCATGTACAAGCACTTTGAGCCTCCTCACAGTAGCTCCAAGGAAGATCATCAAGTCCTTCACTAGACTGTCTAGGTGCTAGAAAACACCAAGAGTAACAAGTTTTTAAGCTTTAACTTCAGAAAACCCAGTTCAGAACACCGATAGCACTCCGAGCTAACGCTCGAATCTTCACTTCTTACTTTGGTGGCTCTCCAAATGCTTCACTATCCTCTCTATAAGTGTTAGGTATAATGGGGTCCAAGAGCAGCTCCAAATGAGCTAGGGGTAGCACTTATATAGAGGGTAAAAATGTTGCTTGCTATTGGAAAAAGTTGGTAGATGCAATTAGTACCACATCATCCGCGGGCCACCAAAGGCCCCATTGGATCATGCGGTGGTGTTGTGTTGCCAGATTCTTTCAATGGCTAGTTGTGAATATTCTAGAATATTCATATAATATGCTAGTAGGTCGCATAGTCTCACTAGAATATATGGCACACCATATTTAGTTTGAAGAATCTGTTGTTCTTCTTACACACCTTCACCTTGAGCTTTGCATCATCATCGATCCTCCTCCTGTTGTTGCTCCCACTCATCATCATCATCATCATCATCATCATCATCATCATCATCATCATCATCACTGCAACCACTGCCCTCGTGGATCACACTCTAGTGCCACTTGTTCCTGAACACCATGCGGTGAAAGAAAATATGTGTTCTTTAGGATTTGAACTTGAGACCTCAACGTGACTATATGGCTAATGTTATTCTTTTAACTACATATTTTCAAATCTTATATTATATATTTGACACTAAAAACAATTTGAAAATAAAAATGTTGTTAACTGCAAAGTTGTAGATCTCGTCGAGTAGTGCAACTATGATGTTGACTATTTGTCTCTCCATTCGATATTGTTAATCATGTCAAATCTGATCCGAGAAATTATATTGAATATTTAGACTTGTAAACCATCTCAAATTAAAAATATAAAGTTTTATATCTCTTTAAAATCTACAATTTTGATATAAAGTTTATCTTAATCCAATCTTATATGAAAAAGTTATAATTTTTTTGTAAGATAACTATCATTGCCGCTACAACTTATCACCATCAGTTGTCCTATCATTGCCGCTTGAAGCCACGAGCTAGAAGTGATACTCCATCATTGCCGGTTCCAAAACAACTGGCAGTGTAGTCTGGCAGTGATTGCCAGTTCTATAGTAGTGAAAGGATGCACTTGATCGAGGCGAGATGAGAATATGAACTTGACAGTTTCCCATCAAAGTAAAATATGCTGGATTCAACAATAAGGAATAGCTAATAAGTAATAAAAATAAAAATTTCAAGTTTAGTTCCTCCACTGTATTAGGCAACCATAAGCTACGACCCACAAAAACGACACTTATGACGCAGTTGCCTCTTACACTTATTTGTACTATCCATGTATGTATTATTATATATTGTAACCATGGAATGTCCACTTTAAGATCAAATGCTGATTAATAACACTACGATACAAAATGCTCACATACATATTCCTAATTCATTATGTTCAAAAAAACATTCCTAATTCAAAATAGGGTTCACAACTAAGACCAATATTATACACAAGTTGCTAGTCAGTAAAGCATAAATTCCTCCGTGCCGTGGCTCTGCTTTTGTGTTGAGTCTTGACCATGTAGTCGAAGCATCTATACCAAACTCTACATCTGAAAATATGAGTGCTCTGTTATTTTGACAGATCTGTTCATTGTCATGAACAGTAAATCAACACTTTTATCCTTTCATGGAACCCTCCATTCTTTTATTTCTTCATCATTTGCTAATAGATCCATATTACATATATATGATCATACATATAGCTCATTTACTAGCTTGGTGCTATAGATAAAAAATGCTCCACAAGTGGTGGTATGGATGAATAATACATGTTAATAGAAGAGGTCCTAATGATTCAAAAAATAATAGAGGTAGTCCTTTTGTGTTAATAGGTCATGTTACATGATATAACCACGCTCTCAATATCCACAAAGGAGATCACTAGAGTCTACACTTGAAAATATTTTAGATTCTGATTTCCAATGCAATTCTATCATATGACTACTTTTAAGAAACAAACAAAACCACACAAAGTATAAAAAAACACACATGCATAAGTTTCTAATGTGGAACATAGTACTTCCTTTCAAAGACCAACAGGAATAGATACTGCTGATATGTAACTTTACAACCTTCATTATATAACTTTGCTTCTGTTGCCTATGTAATTGACAAGGTGAGTTGGGTGTGCCTTATTGCCTAGGCGATGCCTTGGTGACAAGGCGTAACTCGACCCCAAGGTGAGTTGGGTCTGCTCAGATGCCTAGACGGCACCTTTGAAACACAGAATTCTACACCAATCGTATATATACTTTTCTGCTTCTCACATATTTTTCTATCAGTTATGACTCCATAGATTTGATCTGTTTCCTACAAACATACCATTTCCAGTATTCAATTCCTCCTTTTCTCCTCACTGATCCAGTTACATGATTAGAATTTCAGGTGTTGTGGTTGTGCTGCTAACTCAATTTCCTTTTGTTTCTTAAACCAGTTCACAATCGAGCCTTGCAGATGGATGGGAGCCTGTGGTATCCATAAGTTATAGAATTGTGACACCACATGTGTCTGACTCTCATATCCTGTTCCTGTGTTGCAACTGCTTTCTTTTTGTACCTCCCCCAAAAGTTCTCCTTGAACCTCGACTTTTCAAATTTTCCCTCTCAACTTGAATGTATGCAGTGCTGTGTCTAGATTTCCAAAGCATTTGGTAAACTAACGTTTTAGCGTTATGATGAAAGTAATCTATCGCATTTGGCAGTATGATGTCTCCCACTTGTTCCAAGGCAATATCTTTATTCAAGCAATGTTGCCCCTCACCGCCAATCGCCACTGTTGCAGAACTTTTATTCACAGGGATCATGTTGTCTGAAGATCCATGGGGCGTAAAAAGGAATCCAACTTTCAAATGGGTAGAATCTCTCAAAGAATTTTTGCATTCTGGAAACAAGGTCCTCTGCTTGTTGCAATCTGAAAGTGAGACTTGACAATACAAATGCACTTCAATTACTGGTTCGAGGGAAACATCTGGTGATCCAACCATGTCTAGGTTGCTAATATGATGAAGCTCATGCTGGTCCCGCTGCTTGCAGCATAATGGGTTTGGGCGAAACCATTGACTGCCAATGCTTTGAAAATTGTCCCAATGTTTACTATGGCATGAATCAGTAAATGGAACCCATGACGATGAGAAGTCTTCAATAGATAATTTAGTAAGTTCTCTCCTAATGATTTCAACCACAGTTTTGAAATGAGGCACAAACAACCGCAAGTACTTAATTGTTATCCCAACTATGTCTGTACTCTCCGATAGTTGTAGCATTATACTAAAGAAGAAGTTATTCTCTGGTGCATTACTATCTTTCTGGACAAATACAAGGGATGCCTCTGTTCCATGCTTTGCACCTCTAAAGGGCACAAACCATATTAGAAAGGGGGAATTCCTTGTGTACCATTAAAAAAGATCGCAATGCCCTGCGAGCCTCTGGAAAAGTTCAGCGGTCTTCAGCGTCACTGCTCCAACTTTTTTGTGCCCTCCATGCCACTGCCGTCAGTTTGGGCTCTAACGGTGTCAAACTGCAGGCGTGAAAAGTCGAAAATACCCTTAAGTCTAAATATGTCATTAATTTTTTTGAGCATCTTAACGACTTCAAATGAAAAAACTCAAAACTAGAAAGTTGTAGATCTCGTCGAGATCTATAATTTTCATATAAAAATTATCTTCATTTAATTCCGCAAAAAAAAAAGATATGATTTTTCTAAGATATATTAATCATATCAAATCATATTTTTTGCGGAATTAAATGAAGATAATTTTATATAAAAATTATAGATCTCGATGAGATCTACAACTTTCTAGTTTTGAGTTTTTCATTTGAAGTCGTTAAGATGCTCAAAAAAATTAATAACATATTTCAACTTAAGGGTATTTTCGACTTTTCATACCTGTAGTTTGACACCGTTAGAACCCAAACTGACGGTAGTGGCATGGAGGGTAAAAAAAGTTGGAGCAGTGGCGCTGAAGACCGCTGAACTTTTTCAGAGACTCACAGAGCATTACGACCTTTTTTAATGACACACGAGCCTGTTAGAAACGAGGGGTACTCATTTCCCCAAACTATTTTACACTTTAGTTCCTCGCCTGCAGAAAGGTGCCTGACAATGGAGTCAAAAGGCATGTGACTATATGGTGTGCAACCAAGCTCCATGAATCTCAAGAACTCACTAGCACCATCTGCAAATCTCTCGAATCTTCGAACAATAGCAGAGCTGTTACTGGATTCATCGCTACTAATAAATCCAGTGAAATATGAGGTGAATGACTTGGCAGCGTGAGCAATCCTTTTGGGAAATGAGGACCGGCTTACCTGCTGCCTGATCTCTTCCTCTTCTAGAGCACACTGCTGGCATTTGCGCAGGATGTTATCACACTCCTGAGCAGCGTGCTTAAGCTTTCTCCGCACTGTAGCAGTGGCACGTGGTTGATTTTCCATCTCTCCGATATTTGGAGCACGACTTTCATCTTGATGTGTGCCATTTCCAATCTTTCTATGTTTTCTCTTCCCGAAGACTTCTCATCCTTCGCAGTAACACTTGATATGATTCTACTCACTGTCTCTCCAATGATAACTGAACTCACGGACTCCGCCATGACTTTTCAATAATCTATAGAAATTGAAGAAAGGAAGAAGAGAATAACATTATATCAGCACACACGAATTGTTTAGGGGAGTTTATGCATCATAGCTGCTAGAAAGAGTCAGTGAAGTACTCTCTTGGTATCCTTGCTAATAGGATCCAGTTCAATAGGAATGATACACCTACTGTAAGAAACCTGTTAATCTTTGATGAAAAATTTTCGTCACGGATCATCAAAAAACCATCACTATGCGCCGTCACTATGCAGCATCTGTGATGGTTTCAGATATCGTCATGGATTGAGCGTCATGGATTAGCTCCCGTGACGGTTTACCAAAAATTGTTACGGATTAACAAAATCGGTGATGATCTTAAATCGTCATAGTAGAACCCGAGGCCTAATTAGCCCAACCCAAGCTCATTTCCTGTGATGAAAAATAATCATCACGGATTAAACAGCCACCTCATCATTACGTTGACATGGATGCTGATGTGGACGTTGAGACAGCAATGACGTGGACGATGACATCATCGCTGATGTGGATGTCAATGCTAACGTGGATGCTGACATCATTCTAGACGATTTATGACATAACACGCATCACATGCAATAAATCATGTTTTCATCCAGTATAATCAAATACAAAGTCTCATGTTTTCACCCAACAATAGATCACATAAAAGTTTTCATCCAACAGATCAAATTACAAGAATTGGTTGAGACAATGTATAACATTTATGTCCAATCGTCTTCCACTTCGTTGCCCATCCTCCAAACTGCACTAAAATTCCATTTGATTTGTCACCCTACAGCAAAGACAGCACAAATGTAAGTACATGTTGAAGCAAATGCTCTACACCCTGTTCGTTTGGGCTTGTTTATCTTATAAGTCGTATTTTTTTAACCAACGAACAGTATTTTTCTCTCACACCAAATCAGCCAACAATACTTTTAGCTATGGCTTATCAGCCAAACAAGCCTAAACGAACAGGGCGCTAGCAGAGATAGACACATACTGATTTTTATTTAGCTAATAATTACTAAATAGTGTATTCACAAAATTCAGACATGCTGCTGCACCGACTTGCAAATGGATGACCTGCTGATTGTGATCTGAACTAAAATTCAGATTATTTAGTAAACTGAAACTCTAAATGACTGTTCAGGTATGGCTTATAATTAATTTAAAGCAAGAGCAAGCGCAAAGTTGCATATGCACAGCACAATCAAAAGCATTACCATTTGTTCTGTGTACTGTACTGAACAGGCAAGCAAATAGCTAAGCTAAAGTTAAAGGTCTTAAACTACATATTCAGGTGAGACCACGCTGACATGAAGCCTACATATTCAGATGTACAAGACTATAATGCTTACAGACTGTAAACAGCAATTTTAAGACATACACATGAAAGCACGATAGCTAAAAAATAGTGACAGGCAGTTAGCTGACTAAATGCACAGATCATTTGCTAAATTAGTGATACTTTGGTCACAAAAATGGTTGCTATAGTCTGCACAAAAATTACTTTATTTAAGTTGTACTTGAATTCACTACAGGAGTACATAAAAGGGACTAGTGATGGATGGGTCAATTTTGCAGCAAGCGAAGAATCGTATATGAAGACCTATTTGCAGGCAACTAGGAAACCTGACCCTAAATTCAGAGTTGAAGTTTAGTAAATATTTAGAATTTCAGCTCAGAACAAATATATGGAGATATGAGGGAGAGGTCACTAGCACTAGTGTGCAGTCACTAACCAGGAGAGGTCGACATATAGAGATATGAGGGAGAGGAATCTAGACGCACCTCCACATTTAGCAGCTAGACAACAGCCTACGTGTTAAAGACAGCAGCATGCACTGGATGGTTGCTGCTGTGTTGGTTGCTCTCCTGGAAGTATCCACTATCGACTACATGGTAGAGTAAAACAACAGATTAATTTGTGGAACAGAAAAATATCCATTAAGGATGGTGACTGCTGCTACAATTATTAGAAGAATGACCACTGGTCAGTAGGCCAAAATATTGGAAGATTAAGTTTTTAAACAAGGTTGAATCCCAAAATTTCATCACTAGGAAACCACATGCACATGTGAACTGAGCCTTGCTACACGGGTATACCAAATATTTTTCAATTCAAATGTGAATCTGAATCAAACAAAATAACAACAGTACCTCAAAAATTTGTAAAATGAGATAACAGGCAGCTGTCCATAAGAAAGCTGTCAAAATATGATGAGCAATAGGACAGTAGTATGCTATTAGGCGCAAATAAGACTCACATAGACTACTAGTATTACTAAGTCGCCAAAAAAAAGACTACTAGTATTTCTTCTGTAGTACAGGACAGATTTTATCCATGGAACTTGGAACTGCATGCAGCCCGGATTAGGGGGTATACACGGTGTCGGTGCGAAAAGTGACCAACACGTAAATATTTGTAGTTTTGCCGTATGTCGTGATCGGATATGGCCTAGCACTCAATGACACAGGGTTTATACTGGTTCGGGCAACGTGCCCTACGTCTAGTTTGAGTCGGTCGGTGACTTTATTCCTTAGCCCAGGTGCTCGAAGTTTGCTGTGGGGTTACAGACGAGAGGGAGTAAGATGAGGGTATCAGAGGTCCGGTCGGACTCCGGACCGAAGGACCAAGAGAGACGGGAGCTCCAACGTGCGCTAAGTGTTCGAACGTATGCTCTGTCAGGCTTTAGAGTACTAGAGCCAAGCAGAGAAAATCGGAATCAACTGTCTGAATCCTCCTCCTTTTGGAGAGAGTGCATCCCCTTTTATACATGAAGGGGATGGCTTTACAAGAGAGAGTGTGAGAGAAAGAGAGAGTGTGTGTTAACTAGTCTTGTTGCTCACGCCGTCGGGTACAAGGTGGTTTGTCGGCGCCCACAATACTGTTGATGCCCAGATGCATGTGGTAGGCTCCATCGTGATCTTCTGGTATGGTCAATGTCGATGCCTACCATATTGTAGGACAAATGTCGACACTCATAACACTGTTCATGTTCGGACATGTCAGGAAGGTTGCAGAGCACCCTTCTAACATGACCTGACAGTACTGTCTTGCAGGTGTGCAGGGTACGGTCCTCGGTATTGCGGTTGACTGGAGAGCCCTGCCTTACTTGCTCCGCCTGATTCTTTGGGTCCTTACCGAGCGGACGTCCCTGTTCGGTCGTTTCTCACTCAGCTCCGACCGCGTCGGTCGAAGAAGAGCTGTAAGTAGAGGTTCGGTGTACTTCCGGTCGGAGTCGGAAGCGAGCGTTGTCCCTCCTTGGCCAGGCCTTCCGGTCGGAGAGGCGGGTCAAAGTCGAAAGCGAGCGTCGTCCCTTCTTGGCCAGGCCTTCCGGTCGAAGAGGCAAGCCGGAGTCGGAAGCGAGTGTCGGCCCCTTTGGCCAGGCCTTCTGGTCGAAGACTGGATCGCTCTTCCGACCTGTCGTTAGGTATCTGGGCCGGCCCAGGAGTCGCGCGTTGTCTGCTGGGCTGAGCTTTTGCTGGAAAGGTCCATTAGGGACCCTGGGTTTATGAACCTGATAGGAGCCCTCGGACGATTCGGGTAGAATCGTCTGGAGGATTTTTCGTTTTGACAGCGGGTGCGCGTGAGCGCACCCGCAGGTGTAGCCCCCGAGTCCCCGGGCGATTCGGGTAGAATCGTCTGGGGGGTTCATTTTTGCCAGTGGGGGAAGTTTCCGTTTTGACAGCGGGTGCGCGCGAGCGCACCCGCGGGTGTAGCCCTCGAGCCAGGGTCCGACTGGTGAGTCAGTTGGAGGTTGAGCATCTTGGTACTCTTTCTTGGGGCCACAGACTGCCGTTCGGGGTGTTTGCTCGTGTTTGTCCCGCCCGCGACTTGCGCGGTTGGTTGATTTGCCGAGTCGGTGTAGGGCGACCTGAGCCCCTGAGCCCCGTTGGGCTCGGAAGGGGTTGATCTAGTTTCGTGCGTTTACCCCGTCCATGGTTTCCGCAACCAAAGGGGCTGAGCTAACGTAGCTTGCCTCGATAGCTCGAGTGACGCGCTCGGTGAGCTCATTAACGGGCACGTTCGAGCGGAATTCGGGTCCTTCGTTCGTGACTGGGTCGGCATAGCCCTCATGTGGCATTCCGCTGCTCCTTAACCTGCCTCCCGGTAGATGCCCGGGTCGTTCTAGAGACCGACTCAGGTGGCCCGCTGGCCTCCCCTCAATGGAGATTCTGTGGGCATGGCTCGAGGCTAGGATCGAACGAGAAGGTTGAGATGACCCTGTGTGCTTCTGAGCATACCAAGCGAGGGCCGCTGGGGCTCATCTGCGTTTTCTCCCCTGGCTGTGTATGACGTGAGGCGGCCTCGAGTCCTTCGCGGGCCAGCCTTCAAACACCAGTCGGTCGTTGCTCACGTTAAATGAGGCAACTACCGCTTCGTGACGCAACACGAAGCGTTGTGATGCATTAGCTACATATGCGATGCTTTGGATGTATGGGATGAACGAATGATTGTATAAATGAATGTGTGAATACGTGTATGAGAATGGATGAATGATCATGCATCAGAAAAATGAAGAGGGTTTGGTAAAGTTACCTTGTTGACTCGAGTGACGGGTTCGAGGAGTTTTTATCGGATACGTCCAAATGGGATCCGTGTTCGTTGTTCATGATGGAGTCAGCATGGCCCACATGGGGCGTCCCACTACTAATTACATGTCTTCTCGACAGTCGCCTGAGCTGTCCGATCGGCTCAGGAAGCCCGTTGGTCTATCCTCGATGGAGATCCCATCGTTGGGCCCATCCAAGTTCGGCTTGGGAAGGCGGAAGTCCGTCTGCGTGCGGCTGTGCCTTGTTTCCTGCACCCATCGTGCGGTAGTGGTGGGCCATGCACAGGCCATGTCCCATCTAACTAGGCGCCGTTTCGTCAGGCAGGGCGTGTCCCATCAGTCAGGACGCGTCCCACCGTATCCCATCCGCATTGAATGGGGGAAGAGAGAGGGTTTTTCGCCCCAATCCTTCGCCTTTTTCCAACCGCCGTGTCTCCTCCTTAAATAGGGGAAGGGAGAGGGTTTTCGTCCCAATCCTTCGCCTATTCTCCAACTGCTGCTCTTCCTCCTTCCTTTTCGCCAAGCACGTTTGTGTGCCGCGGTGGTTCCTAAGTGAGAGAGGGTAAAGCGAGGGAGAGGAGAACTCACAGATCCGTTCATGAGTCCAAAGCGCTATGTCGAGCTGGAGGCCATCCAATGTGGACGAGTCAGTGCTAACCGTGTTCGCCGAGAAGGGGCTGCTCCCGCCAAAGGAGGTGGCGCACTGGAGGGCTCCTACGGGGGAGGCCTTTCCGCAGCCTCGGGTCGACGAGGTTGTTTCCTTCCTCGCCTCCACGAGCATGGGCTAGGATACCCCGCGCACTGGTTCTTGTGCGGGCTCCTCAATGAGTGGGGCCTGGAGATGCAGCACCTCAATCCGACTAGGGTGCTGCACGTTGTCGGCTTCGTCACCGTCTACGAGGCCTTCCTCAGGATGGAGCCACATGTGGATCTCTTTCGACAGATCTTCACTGGGCGTGCCTTGTCGGAGGGGAAGCTGCCTAGGAACACGCCGGTGGGGGGTTTCGCCTTGCAGAAGAAGTCGAGGCCGTCGGGCTCCTACCCCGCGTACTCCCCCTGCGACTCCAATCGGGAGTGGCATAGGGAGTGGTTCTACATAAGAAATCCAGCAGAGGCACCATTCCCACCATTCACCGAAAGGAGGCCGGAGAGGCGGGATAGCTAGTCGTGGGGGCCTGCCAGTCGGCAAAACAAGCTGGAGATCATCGAGGCAGAGCTCCAGAAGCTGGTGCAGTAAGGCCTTGACAGGGTGTGGGTGTTCCACACCTTCTTCCATCGTCGAGTCGCCCCATTGGTGGAGACGAGGCGATCGATGTGGAACTACTTGGGCCCGACAGATCCCGACCGTGCGTCGTCGGAGGAGTTGGAGAAGGACGAGGTCTGGAGTCGGCTCGACCGGGTGCTGCAGCGGAGGGCTAAGGAGTCCCTTGAAGAAAAGCTTGGACCCCTTCACGCCTCGAGGCTATCCACTCTGGTACGCTCCCTTCTCCTTATTCCGTACCTTTTTCTCTTTTGTTTTCCCGTATTTTGACTTTGAGTTGTTTGTTTTCGTAGGGACTTGCCGGTTACAAATCCCGGCCGCATCTTCCGAGGGGACCGGAGGGAGTGGCTAGACAAGCCACCCTAAAGGAGGAGGCGGATAGCAGGAAGAAGAAGAGAGCTGAGAAGGCTTGGAGGAGGCACCAGAAGGAGCAGGAGATCGCCCGACACGTGCGGGCCAGGGAAAACAGGAGCGACGTGAAGGCGGAGCTCGAGTCGGAGGAGCCCACGGAGTTGGGTGGTGACGCGAGCTCCTCTGAGTATGGAGACCGGGACGTCATTGCGACCTCATCGGAGCATTGCGAGTCTATGACAATGTCTGCCAGTGGCGGGCAGGATGCGGGGAGGCGCGGCGATGTTCCCCCGTCAAGGAAGCGTGCTGCGAGCTCGGACGCCGCCGGCGAGCGAGAGGTGAAGCGGCCGTGGCCTTCGGAGGCATCGCCGGCGTCGCTCGCCTTGCTCCGAGCGTGGCGGGGCATGCTAGCCGATCGGAGGAGCGTGCCCATACCCCCGGATCTTTGGGGTCAGCGCGCGCGCGAGCTACAACGCGGAGATGCCCCGTTAGCTGCCCCGGCGGGTGCGCGACGAGCCGGTGGTCGCGGCGACTCACTGGCCAATCAGGAATCGACCGGGTCGGCACCTCCCTCGGTCAACGTGAGGGGGCGCGGGTCGCAACCCATGAGCGGTCCCCGTTCGGTGGGCCCGTTGCCAGCGGGTCGGGGCTTCAGGGCTTTGCCCCTTGCGTCTAGGTATGAACCCAGGTTTGTTTTGATCTTATAGTTCGAGTTTTTTGAGCACGACTAACCTGTACTTGCTTGACAACGGCCAGATATAGATGGGGTTGAGCATCGCCCCGCCTCCCGTGCGGGAGGAGTGGAGGCCCCGCCTGCAGCGGGTCGCGACGAGCGGCGAGGAAAGCAGGCTGGCGACGGCGCGACCTTCCCCTCTAGGGGTTGCGTCCTCCCACCGGTCATGGGCTCAGCGGCAGCGACAGCGATGGTGATGGCGGCAATATCGGTCGCGACGGCGGAGGCCGGGTCGGAGGTGACCCTCGCGATCCCTCCCGCTCTGGCTGTGGCGTAAGAGAGGAGGGAGACCGGGTTCCCTGCCTCACCCGGTGGAGGGACGCACGGCTCACCCTCCTAGTTGGAGCTGGAGGTGTCAGGGGGCGACGCGACCAGGCTGGAGGTAGAACTTCCGCCGGCGGGCCGTGGGGTCGAGGCAATGGAGATCCCCTCCCCCAGCAAGGCGGGTGCTGGGGTGGAGCCGCCGGCGATCCCTCCGTCGTAGGAGCTGGCGGTGGTCTGGTCGTTGACTGGGCCTTCCAGCGGGTTGGGGGCAACCCACGACCTGGTGTGAACCTACCGTAGCGACCCAAGGAAGGTTACCTTGTTGACTCGAGTGACGGGTTTGATGAGTTTTTATCGGATACGTCCAAACGGGATCCGTGTTTGTCGTTCGTGATGGAGACAGCATGGCCCACATGGGGCATCCTACTGCTCGTTACCTGTCTTCTTGGCAGTCGCCTAAGCTATCCGATCGGCTCAGGAAGCCCGTTGGTCTATCCTCGATGGAGATCCCATCGTTGGGCCCTTCCAAGTTCGGCTTGGGAAGGCGGAAGGCTGTCTATGTGCGGCTGCGCCTTGTTTCCTGTGCCCAGCATGCGGTAGTAGTGGGCCATGCCTAGGCTATGTCCCGTCTAACCAGGCGCCGTTTTGTCGGGCAGGACGTGTCCCATCAGTCAGGACGCGTCCCACCGTATCCCATCCGCATTGAATGGGGGAAGAGAGGGGTTTTCACCCCAATCCTTCGCCTCTCTCCAACCGCCGCGTCTCCTCCTCAAATAGGGGAAGGGAGAGGGTTTTCGTCCCAATCCTTCGCCTATTCTCCAACTGCTGCTCTTCCTCCTTCTTCCATTTCGCCAAGCACGTTCGTGTGTCGCGGTGGTTCCTAAGTGAGAGAGGGTAAAGCGAGGGAGAGTAGAACTCACAGATCCATTCGTGAGTCCAAAGCGCTATGTCGAGCTGGAGGCCATCCAATGTGGACGAGTCAGTGCTGGCCGTCTTCACCGAGAAGGGGCTGCTCCCGCCAAAGGAGGTGGCGCACTGGAGGGCTCCTACGGGGGAGGCATTTCCGTGGCCTCGGGCCGATGAGGTTGTTTCCTTCCTCACCTCCACGTGCATGGGCTAGGATACCCCGCGCACTAGTTCTTACGCGGGCTCCTCAATGAGTGGGGCCTGGAGATGCAGCACCTCAATTCGACTAGGATGTTGCACGTTGTCGGCTTCGTCACCGTCTGCGAGGCCTTCCTCAGGATGGAGCCACACGTGGATCTCTTCCGACGGATCTTCACCGGCGTGCCTTATCGGAGGGGAAGCCGCCCAGGAACACACCGGTGGGGGGTTTCGCCTTGCAGAAGAAGTCAAGGCCATCGGGCTCCTACCCCGTGTACTCCCCCTGCGACTCCAATCGGGAGTGGCAGAGGGATTGGTTCTACATCAGAAATCCAGCGGAGGCACCTTTCCCACCGTTCACCGGAAGGAGGCCGAAGAGGCGGGATAGTTAGTCGTGGGGGCCCGCCAGTCGGCAAAACAAGCTGGAGATCATCGAGGCAGAGCTCTAGAAGCTGGTGCAGTAAGGCCTTGATGGGGTGTGGGTGTTCCACACCTTCTGCCATCGTCAAGTCGCCCCGTTGGCGGAGACGAGGCGATCGATGTGGAACTACCTGGGCCCGACAGATCCCGACCGTGCGTCGCCGGAGGAGTTGGCGAAGGACGAGGTCTGGAGTCGGCTCGACCGGGTGCTGCAGCGGAGGGCTAAGGAGTCCCTTGAAGAAAAGCCCGGACCCCTTCACGCCTCGAGGCTGTCCACTCTGGTACGCTCCCTTCTCCTTATTCCGTACCTTTTTCTCGTTTGTTTTCCTGTATTTTGACTTTGAGTTGTTTGTTTTCGTAGGGACTTGCCGGTTACAAATCCCGGCCGCATCTTCCGAGGGGACCGGAGGGCGTGGCTCGACAAGCCGCCCTAAAGGAGGAGGCAGACAGCAGGAAGAAGAGAGCTGAGAAGGCTCGGAGGAGGTACCAGAAGGAGCAGGAGATCGCCCGACACGTGCGGGCCGGGGAAAACAGGAGCGACGTGAAGGCGGAGCTCGAGTCGGAGGAGCCCACGGAGTTGGGTGGCGACGCGAGCTCCTCTGAGGATGGAGAATGGGACGTTGTCGTGACCTCGTCGGAGCGTCACGAGTCTGCGACAACGTCTGCCAGTGGCGGGCGGGATGCGGGGAGGCGCGGCGACGTTCCCCCGTCAAGGAAGCGTGCTGTGAGCTCGGACGCCGCCGGTGAGTGAGGTGAAGCTGCCGCGGCCTTCGGAGGCATCGCCAGCGTCGCCCGCCTTGCTCCGAGCATGGCGGGGTGCGCTAGCCGGTCGGAGGAGCGTGCCCATACCCCTGGATCTTTGGGGTCAGCGCGCGCGCGCGAGCTACAACGCGGAGATGCCCCGTTAGCTGCCCCGGTGGGCGCGCGACGAGCCGATGGTCGCGGTGACTCGCTAGCCAATCAAGAATCGACCGGGTCGGCACCTCCCTCGGTTGACGTGAGGGGGCGCGGGTCGCGACCTGATGAGGACATCGCCATGCTGGACACACCGACGCCATGGTCTTCCCCAAGTTGCAATTCGTTCCCAACTCAGCTGCCACGTCGCCCTCGGATTCAGCAGACACGTCGTCACTGTTTCGGTCATAACTTTCTCATACGACATCGAAACGGGTCGTTCTTGGATGCGTTGGAAAGGGGATGACGACGCCGTCGCTTTGGATCTGGTCCCAGCTCCAGAAGGTCCGTGGATCATTCTGTGTAACCATGGCAAGGTGCTGCGTCACCTATTTGGGCCAACTTGGCCATGTATCGTGTCGGGCCTTAAGCCCAAGTTGTGGGCGCCCAACCCCTGGCCGTCCCCAACCCTAGGTCGAGTCTTAGACTATAAACACAGCTGTCGCCGCTGCTACACAATTGGGTTTTGTTTAGAGTTTAGTTTTCCATCGAGAAAACTGAATCGTTCATTCTAACTGTGGTGACAAATCCTTTTACAGTGATCCAGGGCCCCGTTCTTGATCTCCTCCACTGTGTTGATTAGTCCTTTGGAACCGAGTTCTTGAATCCTCTATTGATATTCGCGTCATTCATATTTGCAATATCAGATTGCGTGTTTTACCTTCTTGCTTGTGCTCTTCGATTCGCTTGCAGGAAAAGCCTTCTTGGCGAGGTCAATCAAGTTGTGCTTGGTTGATAACCAATAGAGCAGTGGTGTAATGGTTGCAGGGTTCGAATCGCGTCTGATTTGAAGCAGGATCGCCAACATCGAGATCTCCACAAATCGAACTTACCGGCTACCTATCGGAAGATCGAGCCTGTACTCATCACGACCCACGAGCGGTCCCCGTTCGGCAGGACCGTTGCCAGCGGGTCCGGGCTTTAGGGCTTTGCCCCTTGTGTCTAGGTATGAACCCAGGTTTGTTTTGATCTTATAGTTTGAGTTTTCTGAGCGCGACTGACCTGTACTTGCTTGACAGTGGCCAGATACAGATGGGGTTGAGCATCGCCCCGCCTCTCGTGCGGGAGGAGTGGAGGCCCAGCCTACAGCGGGTCGCGACGAGCGGTGAGGAAAGCAGGCTGGCGACGGCGTGACCTTCCCCTCTATGGGTTGCGCCCTCCCGCCGGTCATGGGCTTAGCGGCAGCGGCAGCGATGGTGATGGCGGCAATATCGGTCGTGACGGTGGAGGCCGGGTCGGAGGTGACCCTCGCGATCCCTCCCGCTCCGGCTACGGCGTAAGAGAGGAGGGAGACTGGGCTCCCTGCCTCGCCCGGTGGAGGGACGCACGGCTCACCCTCCTACTTGGAGCTGTAGGTGTCGGGTTGGGCGACGCGGCCAGGTCGGAGGTAGAACTTCCGCCGGTGGGCCGTGGGGTCGAGGCAATGGAGATCCCCTCCCCCGGCAAGGCGGGTGCTGGGGTGGAGCCACCGGCGATCCCTCCGTCGTAGGAGTTGGCGGTGGTCCGGTCATCGGCTGGGCCTTCCAGCGGGTTGGGGGCAACCCACGACCTGGTGTGGCCCTACCCCGGCAACCCAAGGAAGGTTACCTTGTTGACTCGAGTGACGGGTTTGAGGAGTTTTTATCGGATACGTCCAAACGGGATCCGTGTTCGTCGTTCCTGATGGAGACAGCATGGCCCACATGGGGCGTCCCACTGCTCGTTACCTGTCTTCTCGGCAGTCGCCTGAGCTGTCCGATCGGCTCAGGAAGCCCGTTGGTCTATCCTCGATGGAGATCCCATCGTTGGGCCCTTCCAAGTTCGGCTTGGGAAGGCGGAAGGCCGTCTGCGTGCGGCTGTGCCTTGTTTCCTGCGCCCGGCATGCGGTAGTGGTGGGTCATGCCCAGGCCACGTCCTATCTAACCAGGCGCCGTTTCGTCAGGCAGGACGTGTCCCATCAGTCAGGACACATCCCACCGTATCCCATCCGCATTGAATGGGGGAAGAGAGAGGGTTTTTCGACCCAATCCTTCTCCTTTCTCCAACCGCCGTGTCTCCTCAAATAGGGGAAGGGAGAGGGTTTTCGTCCCAATCCTTCGCCTATTCTCCAACTGCTACTCTTTCTCCTTCTTCCATTTCGCCAAGCACGTTCGTGTGCCGCGGTGGTTCCTAAGTGAGAGAGGGTAAAGCGAGGGAGAGTAGAACTCACAGATCCCTTCGTGAGTCCAAAGCGCTATGTCGAGCTGGAGGCCATCCAATATGGATGCGTCAGTGCTGGCCGTCTTCACCGAGAAGGGGCTGCTCCCGCCAAAGGAGGTGGCGCTCTAGAGGGCTCCTACGGGGGAGGCATTTCCACGGCCTCGGGCCTACGAGGTTGTTTCCTTCCTCGCCTCCATGTGCATGGGCTAGGATACCCCGCGCACTAGTTCTTACGTGGGCTCCTCAATGAGTGGGCCCTAGAGATGCAGCACCTCAATTCAACTAGGATGCTGCACATTGTCGGCTTTGTCACCGTCTGCGAGGTCTTCCTCAGGATGGAGCCACACGTGGATCTCTTCCGATGGATCTTCACCGGGCGTGCCTTGTCGGAGGGGAAGCCGCCCAGGAACACACCGGTGGGGGGTTTCGCCTTGCAGAAGAAGTCGAGGCCGTCAGGCTCCTACCCCGCGTACTCCCCCTACGACTCCAATCGGGACTGGCATAGGGAGTGGTTCTACATCAGAAATCCAGCGGAGGCACCGTTCCCACCATTCACCAGAAGGAGGCCGGAGAGGCGGGATAGCTAGTCGTGGGGGGCCGCCAGTCGGCAAAACAAGCTGGAGATCATCGAGGCAGAGCTCCAGAAGCTGGTGCAGTAAGGCCTTGATGGGGTGTGGGTGTTCGACACCTTCTTCCATCGTTGAGTCGCCCCATTGGCGGAGAGGAGGCGACCGATGTGGAACTACCTGGGCCCGACAGATCCCGACCGTGCGTCGCCAGAGGAGTTGGCGAAGGACGAGGTCTGGAGTTGGCTCGACCGGGTGCTGCAGCGGAGGGCTAAGGAGTCCCTTAAAGAAAAGCCAGGACCCCTTCACGCCTCGAGGCTGTCCACTCTGGTACGCTCCCTTCTCCTTATTCCGTACCTTTTACTCTTTTGTTTTCCCGTATTTTGACTTTGAGTCGTTTGTTTCCGTAGGGACTTGCCGGTTACAAATCCCGGCCGCATCTTCCGAGGGGACCGGAGGGCGTGGCTCGACAAGCCGCCCTAAAGGAGGAGGCGGACAACAGGAAGAAGAGAGCTGAGAAGGCTCAGAGGAGGCACCAGAAGGAGCAGGAGATCTCCCGACACGTGCGGGCCGGGGAAAACAGGGGCGACGTGAAGGCGGAGCTCGAGTCGGAGGAGCCCACGGAGTTGGGTGGCGACGTGAGCTCCTCTAAGGATGGAGACCGGGATGTCATCGTGACCTCATCGGAGCGTCGCGAGTCTATGACAACGTCTGCCAGTGGCGGGCAGGTTGCGGGGAGGCGCGGCGACGTTCCCCCGTCAAGGAAGCGTGCTGCGAGCTCGGACGCCGCCGGTGAGTGATAGGTGAAGCGGCCGCGGTCGCCGCGGCCTTTGGAGGCATCGCCGGCGTCGCCCGCCTTGCTCCGAGCGTGGCGGGGCGCGCTAGTCGGTCGGAGGAGCCTGCCCATACCCTTGGATCTTTGGGGTCAGCACGCGCGCGAGCTACAACGTGGAGATGCACCGTTAGCTGCCCCGGCGGGTGTGCGACGAGCCGGTGGTCGCGACGACTCGCTGGCCAATCAGGAATCGACCGGGTCGGCACCTCCCTCGGTCGACATGAGGGGGTGCAGGTCGCGACCCACGAACGGTCCCCGTTCGGCGGGCCGTTGCCTGCGGGTCGAGGCTTCAGGGCTTTGCCCCTTGCGTCTAGGTATGAACCCAGGTTTGTTTTGATCTTATAGTTTGAGTTTTTTGAGCGCGTCTGACCTGTACTTGCTTGACAACAGCCAGATACAGATGTGGTTGAGCATCGCCCCGCCTCTCGAGCGGGAGGAGTGGAGGCCCAGCCTACTGCGGGTCGCGATGAGCGGCGAGGAAACCATGCAGGCGACGACGAGACCTTCCCCTCTAGGGGTTGCGCCCTCCCACCGGTCATGGGCTCAGCGGCAGCGGCAGCGATGGTGATGGCGACAATATCAGTCGCGACGGCGGAGGCCGGGTCGGAGGTGACCCTCGCGATCCCTCCCGCTCCGGCTGCGGCGTAAGAGAGGAGGGAGACCGGGCTCCCTGCCTCGCCCAGTGGAGGGACACATGGCTCACCCTCCTGGTTGGAGCTGGAGGTGTCGGGGGGTGACGCGGCCAGGCCGGAGGCAGAACTTCTGTCAGTGGGCCGTGGGCTCGAGGCAATGGAGATCCCCTCCCCCGGCAAGGCGGGTGCTGGGGTGGAGCCGCCGGCGATCCCTCTGTCATAGGAGCTGGTGGTGGTCCGATCGTCGGCTGGGCCTTCCAGCGGGTTGGGGGCAACCCACGACCTGGTGTGGCCCTGCCCCGGCGACCCAAGGAAGGTTACCTTGTTGACTCGAGTGACGGGTTTGAGGAGTTTTTATCGGATACATCCAAACGGGATCCGTGTTCGTCGTTCGTGATGGAGACAGCATGGCCCACATGGGGCGTCCCACTGCTCGTTACCTGTCTTCTCGGCAGTCGCCTGAGCTGTCCGATCGGCTCAGGAAGCCCGTTGGTCTATCCTCACTAGAGATCCCATCATTGGGCCCTTCCAAGTTCGGCTTGGGAAGGCGGAAGGCCGTCTACGTGCGGCTGCGCCTTTTTTCCTGCGCCCGGCATGTGGTAGCGGTGGGTCATGCCCAGGCCACGTCCCATCTCACCAGGCGCCGTTTCGTCGGGCAGGACATGTCCCATCAGTCAGGACGCGTCCCACCGTATCCCATCCGCATTGAATGGGGGAAGAGAGACGGTTTTTCGATCCAATCCTTCGCCTTTCTCCAACCGCCGTGTCTCCTCAAATAGGGGAAGGGAGAGGGTTTTCGTCCCAATCCTTTGCCTATTCTCCAACTTCTGCTCTTCCTCCTTCCATTTCGCCAAGCACGTTCATGTGCCGCGGTGGTTCCTAAGTGAGAGAGGGTAAAGCGAGGGAGAGTAGAACTCACAGATCCGTTCGTGAGTCCAAAGCGCTATGTCGAGCTGGAGGCCATCCAATGTGGACGAGTCAGTGCTGGCCGTCTTCGCCGAGAAGGGGCTGCTCCCGCCAAAGGAGGTGGCGCACTGGAGGGCTCCTACGGGGGAGGCATTTCCATGGCCTCGGGCCGACGAGGTTGTTTCCTTCCTCACCTCCACGTGCATGGGCTAGGATACCCCGCGCACTAGTTCTTACGCGGGCTCCTCAATGAGTGGGCCCTAGAGATGCAGCACCTCAATTCGACTAGGATGCTGCACGTTGTTGGCTTCGTCACCGTCTGCGAGGTCTTCCTCAGGATGGAGCCACACGTGGATCTCTTCCGACGAATCTTCACCAGGCGTGCCTTGTCGGAGGGGAAGCCGCCCAGGAACACACCGGTGGGGGGTTTCGCCTTGCAGAAGAAGTCGAGGCCATCGGGCTCCTACCCCGTGTACTCCCCCTGCGACTCCAATCGGGAGTGGCATAGGGAGTGGTTCTACATCAGAAATCCAGCGGAGGCACCGTTCCCACCGTTCACCAGAAGGAGGCCGGAGAGGCGGGATAGCTAGTCGTGGGGGCCCGCCAGTCGGCAAAACAAGCTGGAGATCATCGAGGCAGAGCTCCAGAAGCTGGTGCAGTAAGGCCTTGATGGGGTGTGGGTGTTCGACACCTTCTTCCATCGTTGAGTCGCCCCATTGGCGGAGAGGAGGCGACCGATGTGGAACTACCTGGGCCCGACAGATCCCGACCGTGCGTCGCCAGAGGAGTTGGCGAAGGACGAGGTCTGGAGTTGGCTCGACCGGGTGCTGCAGCGGAGGGCTAAGGAGTCCCTTAAAGAAAAGCCAGGACCCCTTCACGCCTCGAGGCTGTCCACTCTGGTACGCTCCCTTCTCCTTATTCCGTACCTTTTACTCTTTTGTTTTCCCGTATTTTGACTTTGAGTCGTTTGTTTCCGTAGGGACTTGCCGGTTACAAATCCCGGCCGCATCTTCCGAGGGGACCGGAGGGCGTGGCTCGACAAGCCGCCCTAAAGGAGGAGGCGGACAACAGGAAGAAGAGAGCTGAGAAGGCTCAGAGGAGGCACCAGAAGGAGCAGGAGATCGCCCGACACGTGCGGGCCGGGGAAAACAGGAGCCACGTGAAGGCAGAGCTCGAGTCGGAGGAGCCCACGGAGTTGGGTGGCGACGCGAGCTCCTCTGAGGATGGAGACCGGGACGTCGTCATGACCTCGTCGAAGCGTCGCGAGTATGCGACAACATCTGCCAGTGGCGGGCGGGATGCGGGGAGGCGCGGCAACGTTCCCCCGTTAAGGAAGCATGCTGCGAGCTCGGACGCCACCGGCGAGCGAGAGGTGAAGCTGCCGCGGCCTTCGGAGGCATCGCCGGCGTCGCCCGCCTTGCTCTGAGCGTGGCGGGGCGCGCTAGCCGGTCGGAGGAGCATGCCCATACCCCCGGATCTTTGGGGTCAGCGCGCGCGCGAGCTACAACGTGGAGATGCCCCGTTAGCTGCCCCGGCGGGCGCACGACGAGCCGAAGGTCGCGGCGACTCGCTGGCCAATTAGGAATCGACCGGGTCGGCACCTCCCTCGGTCGACGTGATGGGGCGCGGGTCGTGACCCACGAGCGGTCCCCGTTCGGCGGGCCCGTTGCCAGCAGGTCGGGGCTTCAGGGCTTTGCCCCTTGCGTCTAGGTATGAACCCAGGTTTGTTTTGATCTTATAGTTCGAGTTTTTTGAGCGCGACTGACCTGTACTTGCTTGACAGCGGCTAGATACAGACGGGGTTGAGCATCGCCCTGCCCATCGTGCGGGAGGAATGGAGGCCCAGCCTGCAGCGGGTCGCGACGAGCGGCGAGGAAAGCAGGCTGGCGACGGCGCGACCTTCCCCTCTTAGGGTTGCGCCCTCCCGCCGGTCACGGGCTCAGCGGCAGCGGCAGCGATGGTGATGGCGGCAATATCGGTCGCGACGGCGGAGGCCGGGTCGGAGGTGACCCTCGCTATCCCTCCCGCTCCGGTTGCGACGTAAGAGAGGAGGGAGACCGGGCTCCCTGCCTCGCCCGGCGGAGGGACGCACGGCTCACCCGCCTGGTTGGAGCTGGAGGTGTCGGGGGGCGACGCGGCCAGGCCGGAGGCAGAACTTCTGCCGACGGGCCGTGGGGTCGAGGCAATGGAGATCCCCTCCCCCGGCAAGGCGGGTGCTGGGGTGGAGCCTCCGGCGATCCCTCCGTCGCAGGAGCTGGCGGTGGTCCGGTCGTCGGCTGGGCCTTCCAGCGGGTTGGGGGCAACCCACGACCTGGTGTGGCCCTGCCCCGGCGACCCAAGGAAGGTTACCTTGTTGACTCGAGTGACGGGTTTGAGGAGTTTTTATCGGATACGTCCAAACGGGATCCGTGTTCGTCGTTCGTAATGGAGACAGCATGGCCCACATGGGGCGTCCCACTGCTCGTTACCAGTCTTCTCGGCAGTCGCCTGAGCTGTCCGATCGGCTCAGGAAGCCCGTTGGTCTATCCTCGATGGAGATCCCATCGTTGGGCCCTTCCAAGTTCGGCTTGGGAAGGCGGAAGGCCGTCTGCGTGCGGCTGCGCCTTGTTTCCTGCGCCCGGCATGCAGTAGTGGTGGGCCATGCCCAGGCCACGTCCCCTGCCATAATGTCAAGTGATATTAATCTGTACAGAGAAATTACAGTGCAGCCAGAAGAGTTCCAACTTTAAAATCCAAAACAAAGAAGATGCGTCGATGCTCACCTTGACGCAAAAGGCGGAGGAACACGGGCGTGTAGTCTGTTAATCTAGAGATGCAAAGGATTTGTTAAGGAATTAATCTGTTCATTGGGATCAGCGGACCCAGATGAAGGCTTAGCTCTGCACCAGTGGAGAAGAAGCGTCGGATGGCCGGCAATGTGCAGTTGGCTGTACCTAACCGTCATGCACGGGGCCATGTTGAGCTCGCAAAAAAAAAAAAGCACGGGTTCATGTTGATGACAAAAAAGGTAATGGGAAGGGAATGATCTAGATGTTCTATGTGAAGAGAAATAGAGCAATATGAATTGCAAAAAATGTGACATCTTTGGTCGTACCTACACGAAAGAATCTTGAGTTTTTATTGTCTAGTTTTTTTATGAAAAGTTATTGTGCAGCTCTTCAGTTCATTTAGAGGAGATACATCTGATGTTGCCTGTTAATCTCTCCAGACATTACCTGTTGGTCTCTTCACATAGAGAGTATTTTATCTAATATTATATAAGAAAGATATTGTAAGACGACAAAAACTTACACGTGATTAATATGCTGCTGAAATATTATATTATTTTTTTAAACATCTTAATGATCTCAAATAAAAAAACTCAAAATTATAAAGATGTAGATCTCATCGAGAGATACAACTTTCATATAAAAAGTATGTTCCTTTTACACGTAAAAGAAAGTTATGATTTTTCAAGACAAAAAGCGTTTGTACGTGATTAATATGATGCTGAAATTTTATATTATCTTTTTAGCATTTTAACGACTTACAATAAAAAACTCAAAACAACAAAGTTGTAGATCTCACTAAGTGCTACAACTTCTATATAAAAAGTATCATAATTTGACAGAGTATAAGAAAAATATGATTTTTATAAGTCAACAAGCCCTTGTACGCGTTTAATACGTTGCTGAAACTTTGTATTATTTTTTTATCACATTAACGACCTGAAATGCAAAACCTCAAAACCAGGCGTGATTGATGTGCTATCACTCTTAAAAAATATTTGATCATAAAATCAAATAGATACAATGGGTCCACTAGTAGAGAACAGACCTTTGATCCTCGATCAAAATGGGCTCTAGTCCTGGAATTTTTTGCCCCCGGGACTAGAAATACCTTTAGTCCCGGTTGGAGGATCTAACCGGGACTAAAGGTCGCTGCCCAACGGCTACTGCGCCAGACAGAGGTGGCAGGGACCTTTAGTCCCGGTTGGAGCCACCAACCGGGACTAAAGGTATACTTTTACTCCCGGTTGGTGGCTTCAACCGGGAGTAAAGGTCTACTCCCGGGCCGTGGCTGCGCCCGAGGTTGGAAAGTTACCTTTAGTCCCGGTTGGATCCACCAACCGGGACTAAATATTCTCCCTTTATAAATCGGCCATCTCCTCCTTCCTCCCCGAGCCCGAGCTCAGCACATTTTGAAGCTCACTGCAGTAGTGTTCTTGCTTCCTCCCTCCCTCCATTGTTCCTCCATCCATTCTTCCGTCGATTTCTTCGATTCCTCCGTCGATTCTTCAGTTGTAAAGGTTACCAATCTCATACTCTCATTTTTCAACATTTTCTTATGCCATTTTGTTCACTATATATATTTATGGTTCTTTATTGTGGTTTTTTTCATTTGTAAGCAATTTGAGCTCAAAATCACTTCAAGCTTGCATATTTACATGAAAGAAGGTTAAAGTATATATAAATATAAACTTAGAAAATAGTTAGAAAATTATAGCAAATCCATACTAGTTGAACTTGCGGACCGTGTTCAGCTCGGCGAGTATGTTCTCTGCCGAGCGGTAACGGACGTCAAGGAGGAGCTTTGATTCTACAAGGGAGAGCGACAACGGTCGTGGAAGACCGTGTTCCCTTCCTCGTAGAATCAGAGCTCTTCCTTGACCAAGTACGGTGCCGTCCGGTGGAGAAATGCTCGCCGAGATGATCACGTAAGCAAGGTCAGCTAGTACGGATGGTTATTTATTCACATGTCCCGATATCGTCGCAGTAGTCTATCAATCACCGTACCTAAACGTAGTATATATAAATAAAAACTTAGAAAATAATTAGAAAATTATAGAAAATCCGTACTAGTTGAACTTGCGGACCGTGTTCAGCTCGGCAAGCATGTTCTCTGTCGAGCGGTAACGGACATCAAGGAGGAGCTTTGATTCTACGAGCGAGAGTGACAACGGTCGTGGGAGACCGTGTTCCCTTCCTCGTAGAATCGGAGCTCTTCCTTGACCAAGTACGGTGCCGTCCGGTGGAGAAATGCTCGCCGAGATGATCACGTAAGCAAGTTCAACTAGTACGGATGGTTATTTATTCACATGTCCCGATATCGTCGCAGTAGTCTGTCAATCACCGTACTTTTTATGAAATGAAAAACTTAGAAAATAGTTAGAAAATTATAGAAAATCCGTACTAGTTGAACTAGCGGACCGTGTTCATTTCGGCGAGCATGTTCTCTGCCGAGCGGTAACGGACGTCAAGGAGGAGCTTTGATTCTACGAGGGAGAGCGGCAACGGTCGTGGAAGACCGTGTTCCCTTCCTCGTAGAATTGGAGCTCTTCCGTGGCTGGCACTGGTGCCGTCCGGTGGAGAAATGCTCGCCGAGATGATCACGTAAGCAAGGTCAACTAATACGGATGGTTATTTATTCACACGTCCCGATATCGTCGCAGATGAGTACATTATGTGTGTACACTCCCATTCTTACGTTAATTTATGGAAATATCATGTGAATTACTTACCCGCCGCAAGATAAAGAGGCGAGAACACAATGACCCTTAAAAATATCATTGTTTAGAGATCTAGATAATTTTATAGTTTGTTAATTTTATTTGTTTATAAAAGGAGAAATTTATAGTGTATTAAAAAATGAGTATAGAAAGTAGATGACAACTGCTTCCGGGTCCTCGGCCTCTCATGGGTTTCCAAAGCGACTTAGGTCGGGCCTTCCTCTCATTCCATGCGGCAAGTGTCGTGATGAGACGAAGATTGTGATGGAGTACCGAGTGAAGAAGGAGGGTCCCAACAAGGATCGTATCTTCTACAAGTGTCCAGGATCGCAATGTGAGTTATTTTATCGTATTTAATGATTATGGTTAGTTTATACCTATTTTCATGATGGTTGTGATTAAAGTTCTAATTTTTGTTTTAATTTCAGTGGGATGGCGGTGGGCGATGTTCAGGATTCTCTTTGGGAGGAAGAGTATGTTGAACTCGTGCAAAAATATCTTGCACAACAAAGACATCTGGCTAATAAGGCGGTGATCCGGCCGAAGAAGCCCAAAGATGTTGCACAATCGGGGATACATCATTTTAGTTGAGATTGGTCGTGAAATCCTTGTGCTCATGAAATGTATTTTAGCTTTAGTTCTTTTAGTGGTAGTTGGGATTGTCTACATTGTAGCGATGCTTTCATAAATTTGTATCTTTTGTGGTGGCACGCATGTTGTATAAATAATTAATTATGATCTAGGTTTTATTATGATATTTATGTCATGTAATGCAGATGAGTCGTCATTGGATGTATAATGCTGATCGCCGCTCCCAAGAGTTCATTGACGGCGTGCATTCTTTGTTACGTGCGGCCGAGGCAAACAAACGCGACGGTTTCATGTCTTGCCCATGTGCCATATGTAAGAATACGGTGGAATATCCTTACTCAAGGACTCTTCATTCACACTTGTTCAAGTCGGGTTTCATGCCAAACTATATTTGTTGGACAAAGCACGGAGAAACCGGTGTTGTAATGGAAGAAGGTGAAGAAGAACAATGGGGACAATGATATTATTATTCTTGATGGTGCGTGCTTCAATGATACCGCAATGGGAAAAGTTGAAGAAGAGGTAGCCGCAGAAGATGAGTGGTGATGATCTTTGTCAGTCATTCGTGATTTACAAAGAGAATGTGAAAGTGAAAAGGAGAAGATCAAGTTCGAGCGGATGCTAAAAGATCACAAGAAATTGTTGTACCCAACTTGTGATGCGAGGCGAGAAAAAGTTGGGAACCACACTAGAATTGCTGCAATGGAAGGCAAAGAATGGTGTATCCGACAAGGGATTTGGAGAGTTACTAAAATCCAAAAGAAGATGCTTCCAAGTACAATGAATTGCCCGCCACTACCTACGAAGCAAAACAAGTTGTCCGTCCTATGGGGCTAGAAATAGAGAAGATACATGCATGTCCTAATGATCGCATCCTGCATGCGTGGCAAAGAGTACGAGAAATTGGATGCATGCCCCAGATGCCATGCGTCGTGGTATAAGATCAAAGCGAGATGACCCGGTGATGTTGAGGGCTTAACGTCCACGTAAGAAAATCCTCGCCAAGGTTATGTGGTATGCTCCTATAATACCACGCTTGAAAACGTCTGTTCGAAACAAAGAACATGCAAAATTGTTACGATGGCACAAAAAAGACCGTAAGGTAGACAATATGTTGAGACACCCTGCCGATGGGTCCCAAAGTGGAGAGCAATCGACGAGAGAATTCTGGAGTTTGCAAATGACGCAAGAAACTTAAGGTTTGCTTTAAGAAATACAGATGGTATCAATCCTTTTGGAGAAGCGAGCAGTAGTCATAGCACTTGGCTCTGTTACTCTAAGTATCTACAACATTCCTCCTTGGTTATGCATGAAGCGGAAGTTCATTATGATGCTGTGCTTATCCAAGGCCCGAAGCAACACGGCAATGACATCGATGTGTACCTGAGACCACTTATTGACGAACTTCTCATTTTGTGGAATAAAGAAGGTGTACGTGTGAGGGATGAGTACAAACAGGAACACTTTGATCTGCGAGCATTGTTGTTCGTAACAATCAATGATTGGCCTGCTCTAAGTAATCTTTCAGGACAGTCAAACAAGGGATATAATGCATGCACACACTGCTTCGGTGATATTAGAGGTGTATTCTTGAAAAAATGTTGAAAGGTCGTGTACCTTGGCCATCGTCGATTTCTTCCTGCAAATCACCCCGTAAGAAAGAAAGGCAAGCATTTTAAAGGGAAGGCAGACCACCTGACCAAGCCTCGCAACCGAACCGGTGAGGATGTACTCGATATGGTCAATGATGTGAAAGTCGTCTTTGGAAAAGGACATGGAAGCCAACCTATTCCGAAAGACGCTAATGGTCACGCACCCTTGTGGAAGAAGAAGTCCATATTTTGGGACCTACCCTATTGGCAAGTCCTAGAGGTCCGTAGCTCGATCGACGTGATGCACCTGACGAAGAATCTTTGTGTGAACCTGCTAGGCTTTATGGGTGTGTATGGAAAGCCTAAGGACACATTTGAAGCACGGCAGGACCTGCGTTGTTTGAGAGAAAGAGACAACCTGCATCCAGAGAAGACAGATGATGGACGCCATTACTTACGTCCTGCTAGCTACACTCTAAGCAAAGAGGAGAAGGAAATCATGTTTGAATGCTTAAACAACATCAAGGTACCATCTAGATTCTCCTCGAATATAAAGGGTATTATAAATGTGCCAAAGAAGAAATTCTGTAACTTAAAGTCCCATGACTGTCACGTTCTCATGACGCAATTACTTCCAGTTGCATTAAGAGGAATTCTACCTCCAAATGTACGTCTAGCCACCGTGAAGCTATGTGCATTCCTCAATGCAATTTCTCAGAAGGCAATTGATCCAACTGATCTAGCTAAACTACAGAATGATGTGGTTCAATGTCTCGTCAGCTTTGAGTTGGTGTTCCCTCCTTCCTTCTTTGATATTATGACACACCTCCTAGTTCACCTAGTTAAGGAGATTTTCACTCTCGGTCCTGTGTTCCTACACAACATGTTCCCCTTAGAGAGATTCATGGGAGTCCTGAAGAAATATGTTCACAACCGTGCTCGCCCAGAAGGAAGCATCGCCAAGGGCTATGGAACAGAAGAGGTCATTGAGTTCTGTGTTGACTTTATTCCCGACCTTGACTCGATTGGTGTTCTTGAATCGAGACATGAGGGGAGACTAAGCGGAAAGGGGACACTAGGGAGGAAAACATATATTGGTACGGATGATGATTATTTCAATAAAGCGCACTACACAGTTCTACCGAACTCCTCTTTGGTAGATCCGTATATTGAGACACACAAGGATCTCTTATGATCCGAGTTTCCAGGGAAGACTGAAGCTTGGATTACGCATAAGCACATGGAAACTTTCGGCGGTTGGTTGCGAAAAAAAATGTCAAGGTGATGAGAGCATCCATGAGATAAATGGGAACATATTCTACACAGTAGCCCAAGATAAAAGGAGTACCAACCAAAACAGTGGTGTCCGCATAGATGCCACAGACCCGAATGGGAATAAGCAGACATATTATGGATGCATAGATGAAATATGGGAACTAGAATATGCACCTACTTTGAAGATCCTATTGTTCAAGTGCCAATGGGTCAAGGTGACCGGAGGCGGGGTAACAGTAGACAACGAGTATGGAATGACAACAGTAGACCTTAGTAATATTGGGTACAAAGACGAACCATTCGTCCTTGCCAAGGATGTGAATCAGGTGTTCTATGTCAATGATATGTCTACCAAACCAAAAAGAGGGAAAAACGATAATGACTCAACCAAAGAGCCAAAGCGCCACATAGTTCTTTCAGGGAAAAGAGTCATCGTGGGAATTGAGGACAAGTCGGACATGTCAGAAGAATATGAAAAGGATGACCGAATTCCGCCCTTCAAAGTGAACAAAGACCCTAGCATCTTGGTAAATGATGAGGACACTCCATGGTTACGAAGCGATCATAACCAAGGGACATACGTAAAGAAGAAGTTCACTGCTATGCCCACTTGATGATATAGTGATTTAATATAGTATGTGTTTGAGATATTATGTAATAATTGTGAATTCAGATGTTTATTATGTCATGTTTCAAATTAAATCAATGTTTGATTTGGTGGGATTTTCTCTCAAAAAGGTAAATTAGGATCTTGAGTGATGAAAAATTAAAATATTAACGTTAAAATGATGTGAAAACAAATTTCTGTCCAAAACCAATAGTTTTAATAATTTTAATTAAACACTACATTTTTGCATTAACGAAATAATAAATATTAATTACATTATGTTTTATAATTCTAACAAAAAATAAAAAAGTTAGGTTATAGATTTTTCCTATGTGCAATAAACAAAAAAAAATTCATATTTTTAACAAAATAATTTTATGCCTTTTATTTAATTTACTATGTATTTAACAAAAACTATTGCATTTCTATTGTATTTAACAAGACTATTGCTTAAAAAAAGTGGAACGAAGCTGAGGCCACCTTTACTCCGGGTGGGAAGCCGGTAGGGAGTAAAGGTGGGCTGCATTTTGCGGGTTCATAAAAAAATCTTTACTCGGTGCGTGTTACCAACCGAGGAGTAAAGTCTCTACTACTCCCGGTTGGTAACACGCACCGGGAGTAAAGGGTTTTTACTCCCGGTTGGTGGCTGGCACCGGGAGTAATTCTCCCTGATATATAACCTCTAGCGCCTGGCGCAGATCGATCCGCTCATCTTCTTCCTCGTCGAACACCGCCGCCCTCTTCTTCCTCGCGCCGCCTCCACCGTGTCCGTTCGCCTTCCGTGACACCGGCGCCGCCCTCTTCTTCCTCGTGCGGCCTCCACTGCAGCTGCCTGCCCCCTCCTCCAGGCTACCGTGTTCCTCCACCGTGCCTCCTCTCGCGTGCCCGAGGCCCCCCTCCACCGCGCCCGAGGCCCCACCGCGCCCGAGGCCCTCCACTACCGAGCTCGAGGTGATATGTTCGTCGATCTCTTTTTACATTCGCCCGAGCCCTCCACTGCCGAGTTATAGATCATGTCGAAAACTACAACTTTGGTGTAAGCCATGTCAACGCTCGAGGTCGATTGAAAATTCCAAATTTTGAATCACAAAATCTAGGAACTGAAAATGAATATTTGGAACTCTATGCAGCGAGCGAGGCCAAAGAGAAAAAGATGGAGTTGTCAAGCTCACATCTCAAAACCATATCTTAACGCAAGTTTTGAATATTTGGATATTATATGGATAAATTAGCAAGTTTAGAGTGTCAAAAACTGCATTTTATGGTACTAAAATACATTTTAAGATCACTTTGGGACTGAACTCATGACAAGTTTAATTAAGGACCACCAATGAAATTACTTTAGAAATTAATTAGATCGATGTAAATCCATGGCTTGTATAATAAACACGCTATATATTATTTGGAAACCATTGTCGTTGTCACTAAAGTTTGAAAATGATCCACCCATCAACCGCCATATATTCATCACTATATGATATGCCATTATTCCAAGATGCAGTTTCAATAGAAGAATTTTTCTATCTTCATAGATCAATGTTTGTTAACGAAATTTTATCCAAATATATTCATGTAGGGTCTTTTTTTGAAGGATTTGTTGTAGGATATATAATGGTCAAATTGGAACTCAATTTTGATACCCAGTTTGTAAACTAAGCGTTTTTAGTTTATAAAAATATTACATGTGATGATGTAAGCAGTTTTGGTTGGACTTGCATGCATGGCTCAGAGACAAATGAAGGAAAACTTCAACGTTTCTTCATTTGTGAACTTTGAATATACAGATATAATATATTAATGTTGCTAAAGTAATATGAGCATTACATATTTTTTCCGGGAAGACTATCTTCAAACTTTATATCATAGCATCAGAGATCGCCTGTAGAAGAAGAAAATAAATTCTTATCATTTCGGAAATAGTAATGGTTATATTAGCAATAAGACACATATACTTACATTTCATAATGACTTATACTTACATTATCAACATAGAATTTTCTCATATGATGAATGACTACATGGTTCACATGGTACATAGGATCACAACATCACGCACCGACACCGCCCCGGCCCACCTCACGTCGTCGTCGTCAGCACACCGGCCACCACGCCGACACGTATATATACATCATTTGTATTCATATGCAAGTATATATACGTCGCGGAGCACCGCTGCCCTCGTTCGTCCATGCGTTTCTATGTAAACGGCGGAGCACCGCCACCCTCGTTCACCCATGTGTACAGACATATATACGGCGGAGTGGAGCACCGCCACTCTTGTCACACCGCCCTTTCTCGTGGCCTAGTTGATCAACATTCGTATTATCGTTATCGTTAATGCTAAACAATCACACCAGGGCGAACCGCGCTGTTGATGTCACCGACGTGGTTCGCCCTAGTCACCGACGCAATTTGCCCTCGGCCGTTTATGTATAGCCCTAATTCGCCCTAGTACCGACGTAGTTCGTCCTAGTGTGGCGAATTGCGTCCGTGACCGAGGGGCAAGATTTAATAATGCATATTGTTTGTAGATTTTACGCATGTAAGCAAAGATTTGACGTACTATATATTGGTTTTGTTTTTTGAAGCTAGATGGCCGACCCGAGAAACATGGATGAGGAGGAGTTGATGATGAATTTGATCAACACTGGCACTCAAGTTGCCGGCGATGATGGTGCTAAAAATAACGTGCAAGAGGATGCGGATGACGAGGAGATGATTTAGCTCTTGAACAAAATGAGCAACAACAGATTGGCCAAGTATATATTTTTATTATTAGCTATATATATTATCATATGTCTTATGTGTGCTCATGACATTAAAAATAATGTTTATGTTTTGTAGCCCTCTGGATCGACATCAACAACTACAACGAAGAGTAAAAATGTTCAAGGTCCCAAAAAGCCATTGGAGGGCCGCTTCATCATCTCGGAGTTCAATGTGGATACAAGAGAACCGGGGGGGCCGAATAAAATGAAATTTGTGCACCACTGTGGTTACCTTGTACGGGACCGGCTCCCGATTAGTACCCATGAATGGAAGAAGAAGACCAATGCTCCTCATATCAGTTTTGTCTCCGATCGTGACAAGGCGTTAATTTGGAATGATGTCTTGGTACATTTCATGCTTCAAACAGATGGTTATGATGATATAATAGATGGTGATGAATTGAAGGAGCGAGTTAGGGATTGGGCAATGAAGAAGATGGCCACCCGGTTTGAGACTTGGAAGAAACACCTATACGACGTATGTCAAGAAGAACATAGCACCAGATTTTCTTCCCCGGGCCCGATCTCAAAGCAGAGGCCCTATTGGGATGAGTTTGTACAGTACAAGACTTGAGAAGAGGGTGTGAGTCGGGTGATAAAGAACCAACATAATGCCCAATGAAGACATACCACCATACCTTGGGATCGGTGGCTACCCGACCGCCATTAAGAAGTGGAACAAAATGGAAGCAGACCTTCTTGCCAAGGGTATCGGACAGAATCACTCGAGTGGGGAGAACGTGCAAAGAATTGGTTTTTTTCGGTCATGGGGAACACTAGACCAGAGAGGCGTGGAAGTGCGTTTATGGCGCAAGACTAAGCAAGAAGAAGCAGAAAGATTGTTTTATGCTCGAGAGCTATTGCTAGTGGTGCGTTCAGCCCAACAGAGAGAAGGATGAGTGACATACGCCATCGGGACTATTGAACATGGTGGCGAACTAGAGGCAAAGGAAGTGTCTTGTGGGAGCATGGATTCCCTCAGATGCAGACCTTCCCTCTGAAGTCGCCAGAGAAAGAAGGAAGAAAGAGGCACAGCTGGCTCCAAAGGTTGGAGGAAGCGGTGCGTGAAGCACTGGAGCGGAAAAAAACCTTGAAGCGAGAATGCAGGAGAAAATCGGAAGGCAAGTGCAAATAGCAAAGTGAGTGCAAGCAAGCGGGCATCGAGCCGAGGAATCAACATTAGCTAACTACATTCGGTTGAAGCGGCATTGCGCTTCCACGGAGATACCAAATCAAGGGGACAGGATCTGCGCTTCCCTATGGATGACGTCACTAAACCTTGTACAACGTGTGAGCTACACATTCCGAAGGAGAATTCTACAATCAAGGTGGCTATCGGTCTTGTTAATCCTATCGACCGAACCAAGACACCAAGGATTCATGGGAATATAATCCAAGAAGGATATGCTACCATCTCGGTAGATAAAGCTGAAAAAGGTTTTAGTGATTTGCCTCTTGACATTCCTGGAGGTGATGGCGAGAAGACTCTAGGAGAAGCGGAGAAGACATTCATTCTATGGTGCAAGCGCTACATCATCATTCCAGGGATGTCGGCTCCACCTCCTCCTGAACTACCTCACCATAGGTACGTGCGGATGAAAACACTACATCATTAATTTGTATTGGCTTAAATAATTAACAATCTGCTCATAATAATATGTCATTCCTTTTTTTGTAGCAGATCCTCCCCCAACCTAAATCCAATTGTTCAATCGCTAGATCATCATAGTGCTCTGTACGATGACATTGTGTTGGAAGACGAGGCTGCATCCACACCATCTCCAAGGAGGTCTCCAACGCCGCAGCCGCCACCTCCAAGGAGGTCTCCAACGCCGCTGCCAACACCTCCAAGGAGGTCTCCAACGCCTCCCCCGCCCCCGCCTACCAAGAAGCCTAGCAAGAGGCCAGCCCCTCAAACGAAGAACCAGTCCCCGCCTGCAAAGAAAGCCATCGTGAAACCAAGGGCTATTCCCAAAATAATATCTGAAGAGAAGGAAGAAGGAACTGATGCATATAAAAAAGACATGTCTAGATTCTATAACAAACTTAAAATGAATCAAGAAGCAAGGAGAAACCCGGAGAAACCGTACTTCTTCGTAGCTCCAGATATTCTAAGAAAAAAGGTGACTTCTTACCAGCAACAACAGCGGGAATCTCGTAAGCCGTCCAAATCAACGTTATCAGACTATGACCGCACTCTCACCAAGTCAATTGAGGCGGCACAGAAAAAGAAGCGGGCAGGGAAAGGAGTTGCCCAACTCGGACAACAAGCGCACCAATCAATCCTCCCTCTAGTTGTTGGTAATGAATATGGTTCGAATTTAGGATTAATGCATCAGGCAAACATACCTCCGGATGTCGATTTGGATCACCTTGGTGAATTTCTTGATGAGACTGGTCTCGACCTTTACCAGATGTTTGGTGATGGAAACATTGAGAGTGCGGCGGAGGTTGATATTTGGAAGAAAAAATTTGTACTAGGCCAGAGTCTATACAACCCTCAAGCCTTATCTGATCTGGGGACGCAAATGTACCTGCTAAACAAGTGGTACATGCAAAGCGTCTACCAATGGAGACTTCGTTGGTGTCGTAATTAGAGACGAACATTGGTTCCGTAGCGATGATGTTATGTATGTTGACTTTGCAGAATTTCATCAACTATGCCACCTGACCTCTCTGGACAAAGTTATCATTAGCTGCTATTGCCTGTAAGTAATAATTCTTTTGATCTATTATTAAACTCATCATATGTGTGTATATGTATATAAATTATCCTAACAAGTACTATATATATGCAGATTTACAATGACAGAGCTTAGAAAGGAAGGCTGCAATGAAATTGGTTTTGTTGATCCCCATATAATATTCAAAGACCCAATTACTCCAAAGACTAATTGGAAGTCTGAGTCAGAGAGTAACCTCATGAACTTCTTAGTGAACCAACGCCACAAGAAGGATATACTCTTTCCCTATAACTTCAAGTGAGTGTTAATCATGTCGATCATATCCTTAATGGCTCATATGTTGATTCTAGTTAATTAATGAGTGTTATGCGTTATATCCTATAAACACATGCAACAATCACTGGATATTGATGGACATCGATCTGGTGAAAACTCACTTGATAATCTATGACTCGATGAGAAAACCACAACAAGACTACCAAGATATGATAGATATTATCCAGAGATAATTTCGGGATCTCTAGCAACTATATATACACACAAACATGATGATTAACTATATCTGATGACGTGGCAATTTTTTTATTGTGCAGTGTTTGGAAAACCTTTATTGAGAAGCAACACATGGAAAAATGCAAAGCGCCACTGAATGTAATCCCTTTGAAAGTAAGTCCCCTGAATCGCATCATCTTTATTAATTAAACATATAGCTTTCACCGGATCACAGATTGGATGACAAATCTTTTTCTCGTAAAGTGGTGTCCGAGCGAGAACAGGGAACAATTATCGTGGTTACTATGTTTGCAAGTTTATCAAGGTGCTCTCCCAAAGAACTCCTCTGAGAGAGACTCAAAGCACGTTAAAAATACACTATATATTCATTTAATTATTATTATTGATTGTGTTACTATGTCTTTATATATATATATGTACATATATTAATTTATTTTCCTTTAATTCAAACCTGTAGACTCGATGGTTGGAGGAAAAGGTCATACGGCAAGACCAAATCAAAGCAATTCAAGAGTCTATAGCCGGATTTTTTAATGAGCAGGTCATCGATTCCAAGGGCGAGTTCTACTTCGACCCAACACTGCCATTGAAGCCAAGCTAGAGGATGAGAGGAAACTTGTTATGTCACAACAACTGTAATGCAATCTTTTGTAATATATGCACATGAAATAATATAATGTAAAATACACATATGCATGCATGCATGTAAATATATATATGATGCATGCATGCATATATATATATATATTTCTATGCTTGAATTGTGTGATTTAATACGTTCATTGTGCTTGAACCGAAACATACTATATGTGCGTATAAATGTATAATTAGCAGCGTACAATATGACTTCGAAAACCTATTTTGAAAAGAAAACAAAAAAATGAAAAGAAAAGAAAAAAGAAAAAAACCTTTAGTCCCGGTTCGTATTACCAACCGGGACTAAAGGTGCCGGCCATCGTGGCATGTCAGGAGGCACCTTTAGTCCCGGTTTAGTCCCGGTTCCTGACCCGGGACTAAAGGACCCCCCCTTTAGTCCCGGATGCTTGCTCCCGGGTGGGGAACTGGGACTAGAGGGGGTTCCCCACCGGGAGTAAAGCTCGGTTCTCTACCAGTGGTCGTCAACTCTTGTCATGTGTCCTACAAGATGTATATATAGGACAAAAACACTAAACAAATCCGCTAATAACATAACCCGAACTGCAAGCCCTCTAGGTGTCCCCGCAAGACTCATATGTTAGAATTCAGATCATAATTCAAAACCAGTACATCCCTGCTGCAGTTTTTTGTCTGTGGTTGTTTCACTGACCCATCCGTGCTACATGATTTATAACTTCTGTAGGTGGCGCTCTTACTGACTCTTTCTGAATCCAGTCCATGATTGATCCCTGCAGCCGGATGGGTGCATCTGTAGCCCATAAGTTGACAAAGTGAGAGACCCCATATGACCAATTCATGGACTCCTCATCTTTTCGCTGCATCGTCCCATGTGTGCTTGGCATCATGATGCTTGCCTTCTCAACATGAATGTATGCAGTGCCATGCTTAGACCTCCAAAGCATTTGGTAGATTGTCGCTTTTCCATTCTTGTAAAAGTAATCAATTGCCTTGGGCAGCATGATCTCTTCCAGTTGTCCAAAACTAAATTCTGTGTGCAAAAAATGTGGCTCATCAGTGTAGATTGCCGCCATCGCTGGACTTGTATCCCCAGGTAGGTAGCCTTCTAGATATCCATGGGGTGAAAAGACGATTCCAGCTTTCAGACTAGGAGAATCTTGTAGGGAATTTCTGAATTCAGATAGTAAGGCCCTATGTTTGTAGCACCCCGATACTGAGACATGGCACTGAATATTTACTGAAATAACTGGTTCTAGAGACACATCTCGTAATCCCAAGACGCCTAACTTGCTACCATGACCGACCTTGTGTTGATCGTGCTGCTTGCAACATAACGGGTTTGGGCGAAGCCATTGAGTACCCAAGCTGAGAATATTGTTCAATTGTTCTTTCTGGTGTGTATCAACATTTGGCACCCACGAGAAGTCTTCTATAGGTAGTTGCATAAGTTCTTTCCTAATGGTTTCAACTGTAGACTTGAAAAGAGGTGCAAAAAGCTCTATGCACTTCATTGTGATCCCAATTATGTCGGTACTCTCTGAAATCTGTAGCATTAATGTAAGTAAAAAGTCATCCTCTCCCACATTACCATCTTTCTGAATAAAGATTAGTCTAGCCTCTATTCCATACTCTGAAGTAGTAAACGGCACCAACAATAGAAACAAGTGGCGCTTGTTCTCCTGAATGATTCTGTGGTGGAGTTTCTTGCCTGCAAGAAGGTACTGGTTAAGGGGGTGAAAGGGCATGTGATGACGTGGTGTTCCACCGAGCTCAACTAACCTTATAAACTCGCTAGCACCATCTGCAAACCACTCAAATCTCCGAGCAATGGAACTGTTCATCATCTCGTTTTTGTTGGGTCTAAAGATGGAGGAAACAAATGACCTTGTTGTGCGTGCTATACGTTTAGGAAACGAAGATTTTCTCACCTCCTTTTCTGTCTCTTCGTCTTCTAGGATCCTTTGTTTGCAGTTGTGCAGCGTGTCATCGCACTCTTGAGCAACTTGCTTCAGCTTCGAACGCCAGCTATGTCAGCTCATGAGCCCATGCTTCAAAACCTTTACGAGAGCATCATTGCTTCACGGGCACTTGGATTCATCTTTCCAGGCCGGCTATAAAATGTCTATCCGACCCCGGCGAGAGCAACTCAATGACTCAGCCATGTTTCTCTTCCATATGCCCCCTCAAGTGCTTCTGACTCCGCCGGACCCTCCATGGTCTATCTTTTTACTACGAAGATCTTGAGCAGCTGATATCACGTGGGTCTTCTCTCCATGCTCGCAGAGCTATTCTAGTATTTGCAAGGGCTAAAATGTGTGGACACCTTCCCCTTGTTTGCTCAATCAAGTGCCCATCGGAAAAGCCACAAGCTTCTTTCCTGCGGTTTCCCAGTCACCGAGAAATCAGCTAGGCATCTGTTAGGCAGGCGGCTCTTCCCCTTCTCTGTCACAATTTTATTAACGAGCCGATGTGACTCGGTTTATGATGACTTTCGGCCCTGTGGGGATTCGAACTCCCTTTAATCCAAAGAAACCTTAGTGGGTTGATTGCTGGTCAATGTAAATCTTTTGTATCCATCCCATGATATTTTACAACTTGGGGAAGCAATAAGTCTGAATCTGTTATCTCTTCGTTATCTGTCCCCCGAATTTTTGGAGCCTCGATTCGTTTTCGTATTTGATTTCAATTTCACACCTCTGGCAAAATCTATCACCTCGCCTTCCCGGGCTATATATTCGGGCCACGGCTGGGGATCGAAAAACAACTCGCTTCGTCTCAAACCTTCCACGTCCTTAGTATAGTTCCTACTCTTCTATAGGTTTTAGATCATGAAGAACAACAAGAGGTTTACTGAGGAGGCCCTCAACGAACCTACGTCATCGTGCCAGCGCCTTCATCGTCAGGAGGGTACAACTTGTGATGCCCCTACTACCTCAGGGAATAGGGCCGACTTTGTTCGACCTTTAGGGTCGTCTTCGTTAACTGCTCGTCACCAGCTCCCTTGTTATCAAAGGAGGTGGATTGACAATGACGATCTACTTGCTTCCATTGATCGGCATGGCCAGGGTCTTGCAGAATGTCTCTCCCTCGTAGAATCGGCTCTGGCCATGTTTCGATGTCGATCACCTCCCAAGGCTGATTTAGTGGAGGATAGGTTGGCCAAGGCCGAGGCCAGAGTCATGGGTGAGATATCTGTCATAACCTTTGCTTCCTTTCAATTTCATCCTCAAGATTCTGATCATCTCCCCTTTAAATCCTCCTAGATTTGTCTGCCCAACTAGAGAGCCTCCGATTGGCTGCGGAGCACGCGGTGGGATTCGTCAACGCCAGAGGCACTGTCCCGGTGGTTTGCCTGCACAACATCCTGAACCATGTCAGGAAGGTTGCTTTGCATGGCGTTGGTCATGGTGCCGCTATGGCATTGGCCTTTGTGCAAGCCCATTCTGGCCATGAACTTCGGTTCCTCCCCCATGGTTTTCCAGCAGCGACGCACCCTGGGGACTATGAATGGCTGATTGAGGATTTCCTCAGTGCTGCTAACTCCATAGCCTTTATCTCCCAGGCCGATGATATAGCAACCAAAGTGTTTTCCGGCCCGTAGTCTGTAATAGGTGATCTTAGCAAACAATTTCTCCATCTTGAGTGATTTTTCTTTTGTTCTGTACTTCATACTATATGCATCACTTTGTCTGTGTTTGCTCTGCTCCTGCAGGCGATACACATTGTACCGGCTTTTACCCCTTCGGGTTTATCTTCGCACGAGAAGTGACACCCTTCTAGTATCGACTATTAGAACCAACAATCGAGCAAATTGGTTGTTGAGTATTAATCTAAACGCTAGGGTAATATTCCTTCAAATATTCCCCATTTGATTGCTCTATCGAATTCTTTTTCTCCTCTTAGTGTCTCAAAATGCAAGTACTACCAGACGCACAACGTTTGATCCGATAAGGTCTCTCCCCATTAGGCGACCATACCGGCTCTCTTGCTCTTAGTCATCAAGGGTAATCCATCCTTAGCTTTCTCTGGAGTCTTATTGCCATTGACCATCATAAATCCATCCTGGCTCAGATACCTGACGCCATTCAACAAAAGAAATGGGAACCGTTGGCAAAAGTCAGAGAAAGTAGAGCCATCCGAAGCAGCCTCGAGAGCATTCCTGGATCAGCCGAAGAAGACAAACAACAGATCGTGGAAGCTAATGTTATTCGGCTAGAAGTGTTGAGAGTGATCCATGATGTTCCAGACTTGAAATCTGCATGTTAGCGAGTATCTTGTGTAGAATCGATCATATTCTTCGTTATTTAATTGCACTTCTTGTTTCGGCTAAAGAGCCGATTTGATACAGCCGATCCCAGATTTCTAATCTTAATCCAAGTAAGTCTGGAAACATGGCCTTCATTAAGTGAATCCCTTGATCTTCTACCCTTAATCACCAAGCGCCGTATTCTCTTCAGCATTGGTGAAGTGGCGCTTCGCCTTCTATTAACTGCGATCGCCTTTTGCGTGTCCTGAGGCGTTTGCCTCTTCGCTTCATGTCTTCAAATACCAGCCGAGGGCTTCGGCCTCAAACACATCTCCATTCGCAACTGTTCATTTGCTTTCCTTCGCCTACTGAAACCCTATAGCGATTCTCTTCCCTTCCATAGATCCAATCATCCTTCATAGCCAGCGAGGACAACCAAGGCAAGCGCGTGGTGGAGGAGATCCCAGAGGAGAACATGCCGATGAATCAGCATCTCTAACTCATGTGGTAAGATTGGCAACCCTTGTTCATGATGATGATCTGTTCTGACTCGCCTATAGGATCATCATGAATGACAGCCTTCGTCCCCTCCCTAGGACCAGCAAACCTGCTGACGCTGCATCTTCCGCGCCGACTTCATCATCGGATTCTTCCAACTCATATAACGACGACGATGCCTGGCGCTTCTTTCGAGAATGGAGGGCGGCAGAGGACCGCTATTTCGAGGCAATTCGAAATAATGGCCAGCTTGAGATTCGTCTAGGGGTCTTTCAAGCGGCCCTTAATGCGGCTGAGGAGGATGCCAGCGTCGTTCGAGCATGGCTGGCTGAGTCTGATGCCGCGGTGGTAGGTAAGACGAATTCCATGAATGCTTTTATTCTGATTTCCACCATCCTTATCTTGATAGTTTTTCTATGATCGCCAGCCCAGACGGTGCAGTTGGAATCTCTCCAACTGGCGGCGAATGCGGTCGCGGATGCCGTCAATGCTCGGGGTTCCTCCATTGATGCTCGCCTACAAGATATCCCGGTCCGTGCTCAGGAGATCGCTCTCCACGGCATTCGTCATGGCGCGTCGATGGCGCTAACCGCGGTGCAAGTCCAGACCGGGTATGACCTCCATGCCATGGAGGCTGGCTTCCCGATGGGCGACGACCCTAAGGGACATGAGGACCTGCTCGAAGAATTCATCGTCGCTGCAGAGGCCGTTGTGGACATTACATCTGCTCAAGATGTAGCGAACAAGGTCTTTAATTAGTTTGTACTTAGGGTAATCCGATGAATGAAGACTCATGTTCTTTTATGACTGTGTCTCAGTGCAATGTCCTTGTGTATGACTATTTTTATTCCTTGCTCTGGAGGCAATACGTATCATATCGGCTTTTATGTCTTTTAAGTTTCTTCATTTTTTTTGAACTAGAGGCGATACCTTTCTGGTACCGGATATTAGAGCTGATGGTTAATCGAATCGGCTATCAAGTGTTAATCAAATGCTTGGATAACGTCCCTTTGAATATTTTGGCGCAAAACTTTTCATACCATGGGTTAACCGATTGATCAACCTAGGTCAACCATCTCATTAAGCCAAATAGAACTCCTTTAAGAAATCTGTCAACTTTGAATCACACTTACGATTTGACTTAGTATCCACATATGTCGGCCTAAACCCATAGTCTGAACTAATGCTTATTTTTCTTTATTCCAATGGCCGTTGTGAAGCCATGACTAGTCACTAAAACAAACTCTCAGAGCCGATCACTTGCATCGGCTGTTGGCTTTCATTGCTGATCTTAATGAAACCTCCTTCCCATAACTTGCCAGAAAAGCATTCGAAGTCTCCTAGTTTCCAGAAGACTGGATCGGCTGTTGCGATGCTCATAAACTCATCAGCGTGAACTAGTTCGACATCATCTCCATGCCATTGGATCAAACACTGATGCATGGTTGATGGTACACAACAGTTCACATGAATCTAATCACGACCAAGGAGCAAACTGTATGACCCTTTTTCATCGATGACGAAGAATGTGGTGAGCAGAGTCTTACTCCCGATTGTTAGTTCGACGTTTATTGCCCCCCGGGTCTTAGATCCATTCCCTCCAAAATCCTTAAGCATCATGTTAGTTTCCATCAGATCTCCTGGTCCCTTGCCAAGTTTATGAAAAGTGGTGTAAGGCATAAGATTGACAGAAGCACCTCCGTCCACTAACATCTTGTTCATCGGCTTCCCATCAACAAAACCTTTCATATATAAAGCCTTTAAGTGCCAATGCTTGACTGGTTTATCAAATATTGCTTGTTGTACAACTGTTAACTTGGCAACTATTTTCTCATACTCCGATTCATCAAAATCCGAATAAACTTCTTGATCTGTCGGAGCTCTGAATCCTGATGGCAACAGAAAAGCCATTTGGATATTAGCCGATGGTTGCTTTTTATCGGTTGTTTGCTTAGTACGCCATACTTGAGGTTTACTGGATGCCTGAGCCTGTTCCAACTCTTTATTCCTTAAGCGTTGCACCCTTCTCTTCTGGCTTCTTGTCAAACCTCCTGGACACCATTGGCCTTTCTGCCAAACATATTTTCTCTTGTTGCCCTCTTCTTCATAATCAACCCAGCTTGGTCAACAACTCTTTTTTTAAGCCGATCATGAACACTTTTATTTTTAAGCGCCGATCCATGTTATTATGGTGACATGCATCTTGAGCATGGATAGACCAACGGTTGGTTTGAGATTGCCTAAACTCCCAATATTGATTGCTGCATTCCGGACAGTCATGTCGGGTAGGCAACTCCAAACCTTCATTCCAGCAATGTCTGAAGAAAGGACAATTCCAGTGTGATTCAGCTTGTTTCCTTTCATACCTCTCTTTTTCCAGTTGACGCTGGTATTCTTGATCCTTTAACCAATGCTGATAATCCTTTTCGTTCTGCTGCTGCCACTTATTCAACAAGATCCGAGATGTAACTCACGGCTTTGTCGCCCCATCTTTTGATGTTTCCTCCTGCTCATATCGGCTCTTTTGCTTGTCGTGACGTCTTCTGATTTCTCTGTACTCGTTAGCCGACATTTGCATCTTGGGATCGACTGTTCCAGCTTCTCTTGATTTGGTCGATGTTAGGACCTTAGTCTTTCCTTTGAGTAGCCCAGCATCAACCATGTTTTGATCTCCTGGGAAAGGATTATCATCAACTTTCATTTTTCGAGGCGTATCAAACTTGAGTCTTCCTTGCTGAATAGCCCTCTGTATATGCTGCCGGAAGATTCTGCATTCGTTAGTGGAATGAGAGGTAGCGTTATAGAACTTGCAGAACTTTTTATTCTTCAACTGATGAGGGGGCAACATAACATGACCATCGGGCAACTTGATCTGCCCCTTCTCAAGCAAGAAATCAAAGAGCTTGTCTGATTTAGTGACATCAAAGTCATAGCTCTCCTTGACTCCTCATCCCCAAGGATTCGACACCATTACTGTCTTTTTGCCCCAATTCCATTCAGCAGCAGCAACTTCTTCTTCTTCATCTTCATAGCCGTCATCGACTGAGTATGGATTGTAAGCTTCGGCCACTATGGTACTCTTCTAGAATCGAGTATCTCTACGCATACCCTAGAATTGGCTATTGAGCATTGCCACTCATTGAGCCAATTGACCCAAGTTGTCAAATTCTTGTCCCAGTAGCTTTTCTTTCCATATTGGCAGCATTCCTTGAACGGCTAAAGCAGCTAGCTGATCATCAGCCAAGTTTAATCAGAAGCATAAGTTCCTAATCTCTCAGAACCTCTGAAGAAACTCAGTGCCCGATTCATTGGTCTTCTGCCTTATAGTTGTCAGATCGGTAATCTTCTTTTCTCCAGTCCCAGTGTAAAAATATGTATGAAACTTCTTCTCTAGGCTAGCTCAATTGGTAATGGAATTGACTGGTAGTGATGAAAACCAAGTGAAGGCTGGCCTTGACAGGGACAAGGAGAAGAAACAAACTTGATGGGTGTCCTCAATTGATGCTTCACCCAGTTGTGTAAGATACCGTCTCACATGTTCTATCATGCTTGTACTATCTTGGCCAGTGAACTTAGCAAATTCGGGGAGCCTGTAATTTGTGGGAAGAGCGACCAAATCATACCACTCTAGATATGGGTATTTGTACGAAAAGGTCAGCCCTTTTGGCTTTAGACCGAACTAATTCTTCATCATCTCGGTCACCTTCAACAGCAGCTCATCAGCATTTGAATTTGGATTTCTCTGCACCTGTTGACCCATCTGTGGATTGAAATCCCGTATGCCTTGATACCCTGGATTTGGAATCATGTGAAGGGTGCTATAATCTGTGCCATAGTGATAACCCTGTGGAATCTCCATCTGCTAGGTCCATCTGCTTGAAGTCTCTGATTATAGACATGAGGATCTATATCTCTACGGATCCTTTGAATTGATGATGCTATTTTTTGAGCCAACGACGGTATGTGGCCTGACGTGCCAAAGTTGATCACCTAATTTTGACCTTGCCCCGCCGGCTATTGCATATGCTGTACTGATGGTCTAGGATTATACTATATCTGACTTGTAGTAGTACCTTGAGCTTGTTCAGATAAACCTTGAGCTACCTAGACATCACCATTACCAATTGGTGCTGCTTCTTGATGACTGGTACCGACTTGATTAGTTCCTTGGGTCGACGGATCTGGAATGTTGTAATAAGTCGGCCCAACTTGACCAACTGGAATCCCATGAATCGCTTCTTTCATGGCGTTGTGGAATGTGTCCAAGAAAGCTTCGTTATGGTTTGATATGGCATCACGAACAGATTTGTCTACAACTTTCTTAAAGAAACGCCTGTCTTCAGTTTCGGTTGTATCTGTCTACCCGTGTAATAGAACTCTTGGTAGTGGAAATTTCTGAACAATTGTGTTGTCACATGTATTGGTGTAGGACAACAAACATTTGCTCTAAAATTCTTCTATAGCTTTGCCGATGACATCTTTATCTCCATCAGGTAGATCTTAATAATGTATCATAAGGATGTCGTTGTTGTTGTGAACCGCCATGACGATTGTGGGGTCCCACTGGGCGTGCCAGAAACATGTGTCGACACGGAATTTTTGTCCCGTGCCGAGGGCACATGTAGCAAGCCGGAAGGGTCTGCACAATGGAGCTGGAGATCCACCTAGCTTCAACATAGGGATGGTCGATCCTGCGCAATCCTTCCGAGACGTGCCAGTCAATTTGACCCTGCAATTGACAAGGAGAGAAAATTTATCAGTAATTTCGGGCGGAACGTGCCGGTGTTGCCAGACAGTCCCGAATGTGCGGCTCTGAGAGCCGATATGAAAGGAGATCGACTAAATAGTCGATTGCAGCATATTCAAAAGAATAAAATCGGTTAAAGCTCATGGGGTTGTGTAAGAAGAATTGGTTATTGTTCAGGATGAATATCATTATTTAAACAAATATTGGTCAATGGCAATATGATATCAGCAGTAATTAATTTATGCTAAGCCAATGACTGTAAGTAATCGAACCCCTTTTTATGAAAGAAACAACTCATCATCATTTGACCATTTAATAAAGATAAATCTAATGAACATATTAGATCTCATCTATCGCTATGACTAGTGGGGCATGAGGTAGAATCATGCAAGCCATAGAAACAACAATAGACTCGACGACCCTAACTTATTACTAATATCAGTGGGGCATGAGGCAGAATCATGCAGGCCATAATACAATAATAAGATCATGGGGCTAACACATCTTTCAACCTATCTCTACTTCAACGATCTCGTGATGTGAACTGTTCATGGAAGCGCTCGATATCGGCTAAAACAGCTGATTCAGGCATAGCGCAAAGTTAAGGTCATGCCCTCTTAGGAACAGATCTACCAAATAACGATCCCCACTCCACGGTGCTAACAGTGGGGTGTAAGGCAGAATCACACAGGCCGTGATAACGGGCCATAAAACGATTTTTGCTAGCCAATAGATCTACTCAAAATCAGACACGCCTTAACCGCACGCTATGCACGATCAAGATTGATATAAAACAGTCGATAAAACATAACTCATCGTTTAAAGTACAGATTAGATCAGTTTAGACTAACAAACGATGGGTTAAACAAGATATAAGGCCGATCTAGATCAATCTCAATCGGGTGAAGTGATATTGCTGTAATTAAATAAACAATGGAAGCAATAAGTAATATCGGTAACTTAATGAATCTATCCGAAGGAACACGTCCCTTTGATAGAGCCGATTACTTGACCTTAATTTAGTTCGAGCAGTGGAGGTTGACCGGATCGATGCAGCCATACTTGAACTAGACAAGAGTCGATAACTAACTTATACCAGAGTCATAGTGGAGGTCGACCGAATCGATGCAGCCGTACGAACAGGGGTATAAGCCATGATGGTACTTACAGACAAGCAGTGGAGGTCGATCGGATCGATGCAGCCGTACTTGCTGAAGAACTCGCCGAGATCTACTTTACTCCTACTCCTAAGGGGTGGCCGGAGCCAAAAAAGTAAATAACTAGTATTTGTTTGATTGTGTCTTTTTACAATAGCCGAGATTTGATATTTATACCCGGGATCTACGCATGACTCCTATCTAAGCATGACTCATCACAATTTTTGGCCCTAAGAGAAAACATTCCTAATTTAAGATAACTTGGACTCTAATCTTTCCCTTTTTGTAGAGTCCAACATGCTTTGTCCTGGCGCTGATCGTAGCCTTTATCCTTATCTGCTTGCGCTACCTAAAGAAAGCCGATTCCAGTACTGCATTCGAATCAGCTGGTTCTAATCTTCACGCAATTGATTCCTTGATGACATGATCTTGGGAGCTTTCGAGTCCCTGCGACTCTTCTTCCAAATTTTGGTGTAAACAGAAGCTGTCTGTACAAACCCCACCGAGGCACCTAAAAGGAAAGGTTCAATTTTTGACATGCCTAAAAAGGATGTCTCTACTTTTTGTAATGATTTATGTTTAGACTCACCCTTGTGCAACCAAGTTTGTGTTGAGAAAATTGTTGTAGAAACATGCACATAAGTGGTCGCAAAGGAGAATGAGCAACTCAAGCAAGAAGTGGCTCGCCTCACCAAGGACTTGACTCAAGTGAAAGGCAAAACGGAGCAAGTCCAACTTCATTAAGATAACACCATCAAGGGAGTGAAGAAGCTTGATGAAGGACATACCGTGGTTTGTTACGTGTGCAACAAGTCCTATGAGTGTAAGGTGAAGAAAGGGGGAGGAGCAAAGAAGAAAGAGAAAAAGCAAACAAGCAAGTTCTCTAACACCTACACCAACAAGGTGGACAAAAGGCCTCCAAACCTTATCTCTTGAAGAAGAAGAAAAATGACAAGGTGGTGGCCATCAAGGTGAACAAGCAAGCCAACAATGGGGCCAAACACATTTGGGTGCCAAAAGAGATCATTTCCAACATGAAGAGCACCAAGAAGGTTTGGATCCCAAAAGGAAAGTAAGGAGTCCAATGGACTTCGGGGAATTTGGAGACTTGGCAAAGTATGGGTGCATTTCATGGGGTGCATCATTATGGACAAAGTCATTGCCAAGTGGGTTAGTGAATACTATGGACCCAAATTCCCCTTCCCATATTAGGTAACTAGATGTAATTTCTTTTAATTGGTATTTCTTACAATTGGTATCAAGATTCAAATTCTTGTAATTAGTATCTAGTTCCTTTTCATGCCTAGGTTTGCATTTGCATGCTTATATCTTTTGCCATGCATACACTAGGTATATCTTATGGTAGGCTTGCTCGGTTTCACTCTTAACCCTTGGAGCAAACCTACATGGTTTAAATTGTTTAGGAGCATGGCACATAGCTTGTTATACAATTGTTCATTTAATATGTGCCAAAGTCCAAATTGTAGATAATTTCTCCCAAATATTACTTTTGAAATAGATTCTCACATTCATGTGATGTCATCTTTCAAGTGGTATTTTTTATTCTAAAATCAAATGTGCATGTCTCCTACAAGTATTCCATACTTGTCTGCACAAATTTAGGGGGAGGTTACTCTACAAGTTGGATGCTTTGAGACTAACACCTTTTCAAGCTTATCATGTGTGTAGTAGTCTCATTTCAAGGAAAATGGACTCCCTGGAGTTAAGCATCATACTTCAAATATCCACCACCTATTGCAAGTGATTAAACTCCCTTGAGCATTAATTTGCCAATTATGCATAAACTACATTATCCATCATATGTATGCATATATTTAGGGGGGCTTAGTCTATGTAATGTGAGAGTCAAATTTTGTGACCTATTCCACTCCACATACAAAGGATCACAAAGTTTGACCCTCCCTCGTGCTACTAATGTCTTCCTTTTTGGTGTTTGATTCCAAAGGAGGAGAATTTGTAGACCAAAAGCAAGCATTAATTTGTAGGACCAAGACCATGGTCCAAGAAAAGGAGGATAGTGGATTATGGAGTTAGGGGGAGGCTTAAATCCATAATGCCACATGGGGACATTTGCAAGGGCAAGATAAGTTTCCAAAGATGTTTACATGTGGTACCTTTTAGCTTTACAATTGGTATCTTTTAGACTTACAATTGGTATTTTTTAGTCTTACAATTGGTATCTTTTAGCATCATATAACCTTGCCCTTTGCATTGCATCCTAGCAAGTAAATAGTTTTTAAATTCCAAATTTTTTATTATTTGCTTGTTTTGGTCGTATTGTCATCAATCACCAAAAAGGGGGAGATTGTAAGGAAAATGGACCCTAGGCCCATTTACTTTGGATTTTGGTGTTTGATGACCAACACAACTAAATTGGTCTAATGAATTTGCATGTGATTGTTTTGTAGTTCAATAGGGTGCGAGACGTGACTTGGACGAAGGCAACATGGTGATCCGACGATCAACACCATAAGCAAGACCCTAGAAGCACAAGAGAAGACCCAAGATATCAAGGAAAGTCCAAGCACGAAGATAGGAACCAAGCCGAACACAAGATCGCAAAGAAACAAGCTTCACAACACTAACCGGACACTGGCGGCATAGCGACTAGACGCTCTGATCAAGAGGCTTGGCAACAGCAGGCGTCAGCAGCAGCGACCGGACGCTGAGGACTAAAAGTGACCAGACGCACCGATGGCACTGTTCATCATCACGGTAGCACACTTAGCACTAATCAGACGCTGGCGGCTAATCGACCTGGCATAGGAACTGCAGTGTCCGATTGAGTACAGAGAGGTTCCAAAGCGGCGAAGTTGTGATCGGACGCATCCGTTGGCATGTGAGCGTCCGATCAGGTGATCACGCGTTCTAATAGTCGGGACGACCGAACGCATCCATTTAGGACGACAGCAGCGTCCGGTCAGTAGCAAAAAAGCAGGATTTTATCCCCAACGGCTACTTTCTCTTTGGGGCTTATAAATAGACCCCCCAACTGGTCATTTGAGGTGAGTGGAGTTGAAGAAACATACCAAGGGTGTGGATACACCATTTTAGTGATCTCCACTTGCATAGTGCTTAGTGATTCATTAGGTGATTAGCGTAGGTGCTTTTGTGAAGTGATTAGGTTGATTAGACCACCGCTTATGCGCTTGCTCTAGGTTTAGGCCTAGTGTTTAGTGAGGTTTGCGTACCTCTTACCACTCGGTGCTTGCACGTACCATTGTTGTACATCGGAGGGGCTTGTAGTCTTGCTAGATCACACCGACCGTGTTTATGGTGTGGCCGCCATCGTGTACCGGAGGGAACAGGGCCCGCGACATTTCGGCCGGAAGCTTGATAGTGAAGACAGCGGGGAGTAGTCCGGTAGAGGCTTACCGGAAGGCACACCAGAGATCCACTTGCATGTGGGGAAGGCCTAGGGATATCCACAGAGTTACCCGACTAGGAACTTGGCCCTTGCGAGGGATTCCTTGCGAGGGGCTCAAACAAGGACTAGGGGAAAGCTTGCGCGCTTCTCAATACCTCGGTAAAAATACCAGAGTCGTCAATGGGAGTTTGCATATCTCTACCTTACTCTTTAGCTTCTTCATTTATATTATTTGCATAACTCCTTTTACAGTAGAGATAGCAATACACTAGCAAAACCATAGTTGCACATTTAGATAGTTTATCTTTTGCATAGGTTTTGCGGCCATAGTTTAGAGTTAGAGTTTTAAGTTGCCTAATTCACCCCCCTCTTAGGCATCTCGGTCCATTTCAATGGACAAGGGGAGGACCTACCTGGTTTTCTCACCATCGTCACCACCGCCGTCGCCATGCGCGCGAGCCCCGACCGAGGGCATCGTCACAGGACCGGTCGACGGTGGCGCGCTCACCCACTGGGAGCACGCGTTCCGGCGAGGGGACCCGCAGCGGCGCCAAAAAGAACTAGGGTTACGGGCGAGTCCCACCATAGCGTGCGTGGGGGACTAGGGCGAGTCCCACTCATCTACTCAACCTAGGGCGAGCGTGCGCGCCGGCGAGGGGACCGGCGGCGGCACCGCTGCGCTGTTTTTTTCTCTTTCGGCTATGGCAAAGAGAGAGAACACAAAGGCGAGAAATGAGACTAGGGTTCAGGATGATAGGACACGATGGGGGTTTTTATTCCACCCAAGATCGCCGCTCGGCCGTTGATCTGGATGGACGGCTCAGATCGCTCGGACCAAAGTTGGCCTAGGCGGGGTTGGAGATTCCCAGCACAGGCCTAGGTTGTGGCCTGGGCGTGGGGGAGCGGGCGCGTGCGCCGTGTTGAGCCGCTGCTGGGCCGCGTGCGCGGGTGCGAAACTGAGATGGGCTGCGGACTGTTTCACCAGGCCAGGCCGAATGAACAGTAAACGCAGAAGTTTTTGTTTTATTATTTTAGAAGCAATTTTTTGATGATTTTTTTGTTAAATTTAGATCTCTGTCAAAATTTGAACCAACGCGATAATTTTTTCAAAGAGTAGATGAGTACAGTAAGATGCTTCTGAAAAGTAGATAAATTATTTTTTATATTTGCGCTGTAATGTTAAAGTTTATTATCTTCTAATTAAATTCAAAACAACGGGAGAATTTAATTTGAAGAGAAGTCATTTTTTGTCAGTAAATTATAATATTATTATTTTTGGACAAACGTTGATAATAGCAATATTATAATGTTTATTCATAATTTTTTCATGCATTAATTCTATTTTTGCCCAACGGTGATGTAGAATTAGTGTATAAGAATATTGTATGTTTTAATTTTGACCAATGTTAAATTAAGGCATGCAATTATTATGTCAGCTTTTCTCACTATCTCTGATGGTGTTTTTAGGACTAAACCCAATGGCATTTACCGCGCACATACCGCCTCTTGAATGGGCCAACTATAGGGTATGGCAAGAGAAGTATGAACTATCACTTGCGCTATCTGACAATGACCTAGCGCTTACCTCCCTGTGTCCTACTGAGCTAGTGGACCTGGTGAGGGAAGAAAATGAGTCTAATGCTGATTTCACTGCTTGGCAGCGAGATCATACAGAAGTGCGGATGAAATATGATCTCGAACGCAAGAAATGGGACATTTCAAACCGCAAGTGCTTGAGGGTGGCTAAGTCCACAATTTTAGATGCGATAAGGGGGTCTATCCCAGATTGTGACACCGCCATAGAATACCTCAAGAAAGTGGAGAGTCAGTTTACTGGCTCTTCAAAGGCTTATGCCAGTACTTTGATCAAAAAATTATTCAATGAGAAATACACTAGTGGCGGTATCAGAGAGCACATACAAAGATGAGCAACACGGCTTCGAAGCTGAAGCCAATGGATTTGGGGCTCAAGGATGAGTTCTTGATTCATTTGGTTTTTGCTTCGTTGCCCAAAGAATATGAAACTTTTGTTGTGAACTACAACATGCAGGCCGATAAATGGAATATAGAGAAGCTCATTGCAATGTGTGTCCAAGAAGATAAGAGGCTAAAAAGCTCATAGGGTGACTCTGCTAACCTTGTGAAGAACAACAAGAAGAAGAATTTCAATAAGAATGCCAAACCTCAAGGGAAAGCCCCTCAGAATGACCACCATCAGAAGAACAACATTGCTCAAGTTGAGAAGGATCAGTGTAAATGGTACAAGAAGCATGGACATTATCAGAGGGACTGTCTAGACTTCCTAAAGAGCCTTCTAAAGAGAGGTGAGGACTACATTACATTCATAGATGAGTCCTTGTATTTAAGTTATGCAAAATCTACTTGGTGGATTGATTCAGGTGCAACTGTTCATGTTGCAAATTCATTATAGGGATTCTGTATGAGGAGGACCCTGCAAAGAGGAGAAAGAAAAATTAAAGTAGCAAATGGAGTTGAAGCTGAAGTTGAAGCCATTGGAGATCTCTCTCTAGAATTAGATGATGATTTTAGACTTCAGCTTTCAGATATTCTTTATGTACCCTCTTTGCGTAGAAACTTGATAAGTGTCTCACGACTTGACGATGATGGTTATGATTGCCATTTTGGTAATGGCAAATGTCGGATTGTGTTTAATAATTAGTGTGTTGGTCTTGCCTTCCAACAAGACAAGCTTTATTTGTATCACTTTCTGAGAATGTGAATATTGTGAGCACTGAGAATGAGAATGCCTCCTCATCTATGAATGCAAGAAATAAGTAGAAGAGAGTTCATGATCTATCATTGAAATTATGGCACTGTCGTTTAGGCCATATTTCGAGGGGGAGAATAGAGTGATTGATTAAGAAATCAATTCTTCGGCCATTAGAATTTTTAGATTTAGAACAATGTATTGATTGCATAAAAGAAAAATATGTTAAGAAAATAAAGAAAGATGCCAAACGAAGCGCATGAATTTTAGAAATAGTTCACACAGATATCTGTGGTCCTTTTCCTGTGAAGAGTGTGGATGGTTATGATTCATTTATAACATTCATAGATGATTATTCTCGTTTTAGCTATATTTATCCAATTAAGCAAAGATCAGAAGCATCGGATAAATTTAAGATATTTAAGGCTGAAATAGAAAATTAGCACAACTTAAAGATTATGGTAGTAAGATCCGACCGTGGGGGAGAGTACTACTATTGAGACACCCCATATGGTCAAGTTCCTGGACCTTTTGTAAGGTTGTTACAGGAAAATGGCATAGTTGCCAAGTATTCTACATCGGGTGAGCCTCAGCAGAATGGAGTAACTGAAAGACGCAACCGTACCTTAATGGATATGGTGAGAAGCATGATAAGTTACTCTACCCTACTAATAAGTTTTTGGATGGACATGTTAAAAACCGCCATTCATATTCTTAATCAAGTGCCAAGCAATTTGGTGCCCAAAACACCGTATGAGTTGTGTACAGGAAAGGAACCCTCACTTAACAATTTATGTGTGTGGGGTTGTCCAGCTGAGGCTAAAGTCTTTAACCCAAACATAGGGAAGCTAGACTCCAAGATAGTCAGTTGTCATTTCATTGGCTATACAAAAAAGTCCAAAGGTTATCACTTCTATTGTCCTGATAGACAAACGAAGTTTGTAGAAACCAGACATGCTGTGTTCTTGGAGGATGATATGATTAGGGGGAGCATGGTAGCATGAGAAATTAATTTTGATGAGAAGCAGGTATACGTGCCCACTCCGATGGTCCAGAAACTATTCTTCACGCTACCTGTTGTTGCTGTACCAACAGTGCAAGACACTGTAGTAATAGCACCTGTTGTTAGTTCTCCTATGGCAACAATGAATGGACATGAGGAACCTGTTGTTCAGGATCCCATAGAACCCATTGTCACACATGAGGAAGAGCAACAACAGCCTCATATACAACAAGCATCATCTAACGAGGCTACTAGAAGGTCTCAAAGAGTTAGGATATCAACCATTCCTGATGACTATGAAGTTTATGAATGTGAGGAATTTCAAATGGAGGGTGATCCCACCTCATTTGAAGAAGCCATGAGAAGCGCTCACTCATCAAAGTGGCTTGAAGCCATGGAAGATGAAATGAAATCAATGAAAACTAACGGTGTTTGGGACTTAGAAACAATTCCTAAACGAGTCAAGACAGTAGGTTGTAAATGGGTCTTCAAAACCAAACATGACTCCAAAGGGAATATAGAAAGATTCAAAGCGTGACTTGTGGTGAAAGGCTTCACGCAAAGAGAAGGTATAGATTATAATGAGACATTTTCTCTAGTCTCATGTAAGGATTCTTTTAGAATCATAATGGCGCTTGTAGCACATTACGATTTAGAATTACATCAGATGGATGTAAAGACGGTGTTCCTAAATGGGGATTTGGAGGAAAATGTTTACATGGCACAACCGAAAGGTTTTGTTGTGGAAGGAAAAGAATGTATGTGATGCTGCCTGAAGAAATCCATTTACGGATTAAAACAAGCTTCTAGACAATGGTATTTGAAGTTTGATAGTACAATAAGAAAGTTTAGGTTTCAGAAAAATGTAGAGGACAATTGCGTTTATGCAACGTTTAAGAATGGAAAATATATTTTCCTAGTCTTGTTTGTGGATGACATCTTGCTCGCTAGTAGTGATGTTAATCTACTACTAGAAACAAAGAAGTTCTTGTCCTCGAAGTTTGATATGAAGGATCTCGGTGAAGCTTCGTTCGTCCTAGGAATAGAGATTCACCGAGATAGAGAAAAGGGGGTTTTAGGATTATCACAAAAGACATACTTAGAAAAAGTTCTAAAGAAATACAGTATGCAAAATTATAAGTCTTCACTTGCTCGTATAGTCAAGGGCGATAGATATGGGAAATTTCAATGTCCCAGGAACCAATATGAGATCGATCAAATGAAAGCGGTCCCATATAGTTCAGCTGTCGGAAGTTTACAGTATGCTCAAGTGTGTACTCGCCCTAACTTAGCATTTGTTACCGAGTTACTTGGTAGATATCAGAGTAATCTAGGAATAGAACACTGGAAATTAGTAAAGAAAGTTTTGCGTTACCTGCAAGGTACGAAGGGTCTCATGCTAATGTATAGAAGATCTAATTCCCTACACATAGAGGGGTACACAGATTTAGATTATGCGGAAGATGGTAGAAAGTCCATGTCAGGATACATATTCACTCTCGCAGGAGGAGCTATATTGTGGAAAAGCTCAAAGCAAACCATCACTATATCGTCCACAATGTATGCCGAGTTTGTAGCATGTTGTGAGGCCACAGGGTAGGTGAATTGGCTAAAGAAATTCATGCCTGGGTTGAAAGTGGTAGACAACATACATAAGCCACTCAAGTTATACTGCGATAATAATCTAGGAGTCTGTTATGCTCACAACAATAAGTCAAGTGGTGCTGCCAAACACATTGACATAAAGTATTATGTTGTGAAAGATAAAGTCTGGGATCATATAATTAGTCTTGAGCATATAAGAATAGAAAAGATGCTCGTGGATCCGCTTACAAAAGGCTTACCACCCAGCATGTTCAAAGAACACTTAGCCGGCATGGGTTTAAGGGAAAGCCTATGATTCCTAGACAACAAGGGCCTAGTTGAGAATCTGTTTCAAAATAGAGAGGTGCATTGTAGCTGTTTAATCTAATAGCAACTAACTATGACGATGAGACATGCTTTATGCACTTATCTGTGATGGAATGGGAACGAGATAAAGTAAGTAAGTTAAGTTTATGTTATAAGGTGAGATCAAGGGGAGAATGTTAGATTGATCCCACTAGTTGGCCCAACGACCAATTGGGCCTTGATCCGCGCCCTGATCGGGGGTGCCCAACCCTAACTATGGTTGGTGGGCCCTTGTCGCACAACGCCATAAAAAGGGAGGTGGGGGCTGGGGCACAAGGCACGAGGTTCACCGTAGACGCCAGCACCCCACCGAGTTTCCTAACTCTAGGCCGATCTAAAGAGCGCGCTGTGGGTGATGGGAAGTCCACACTGCCTTCACCGTCGCCATAGGTCCGCACCTATGCTGCTGCTACCATCGCCGACCTAGCGGGCGCCTGCACGGCTTCTCCAACACAGACACGTTGCGGCCACCTTGTTGGCGGCGCCACGGCCGTGACTGCGCTTGGCGAGGTACATCGACAAGTTCTTTGTCTAAGTTCACTACTGTCCCAACTATGTCTATGGTTTTTGATATCTGCAGCAATGCAACAAGAAAGAAGTTATTCTCTAGTGCATAATCATCTTTATGGATGAATTTTAGGCAAGCTTCTATCCCATGATCTGGAGTGATGGAAGGGACCAGCCATAGCAGATAAGAAGGGTACTCATTGCCCCAAACAATCTTGTGCTGCAGCTCCTTGCCAGCCAAGAGGTTCCTTATAAGAGACTTGAATGGCGTGTGACAATGTGGTGTGCCGCCAACCTCCACATATCTTAGAAATTCACTGGCTCCATCTGCAAACCACTCAAACCTTTGAACCATAGATTTGCTCAGCTCATTTTTGTTGCCGAAGGCCAAGAAAATGAATGACTTGGTAGCATGCACAATCCTGCTATGGATGGAGGAGTTCATCGGCTCTTTTTCCACCCATTGATCTTCTTCAATTCTCTACTTGCATTTGTGCAGTGTATCACCACAGTCTTGAGCCACACGGTTCAGCTTCTTTCACCAGTGCAACAAGGATGCATCGGTGATCTGATTGGCCACTTGTCTGATGTCTCAAGAGCAGCATCCTGCCTGATGTGTGCCATCTCTAGCCTCTCAAAGTTTCTATTTGCATCATTTGATTCCATATACCTCTCAACCAGACCATATAGGATTTGGCTAACTGTCTCCTGGGTAACCACAGAACTGACCATCTCTGCCGCCATCACTACTACAAAACAAAGATATTGTAGCACTTTCTTATAACACATTCATCAATGTGTTCTAGTGAAATTTCATAGTAACACAAAATAGCGTGTTACAGACTTCGGTTGTAACACAAAACACTTTTTTTATAAAAAGTGTTACTGACAATAATTATAGTAACATAAAATTAATGTTACAAGCAAAATGTTACAAAAGTGTAATATGTTGTAACACATAAATGGAACATATAAAATATGTTACAAATATTTGTCCTGTAGTAACACAAAATATTGTTACAGTCCAAGTGTTACAAAGAAACATATACATGTGGACCTTCCTATTCATAGGCGACATGAACATCGCACGTAGGTTTTGTCAAGGTTGTTAGGCAATCACGTCGTGGTCATCACATGAGGACCAAAGTAGCAATGAGTAAGTGATTAAAAAGGTTAGTTCGATGCCAGAGCCTGTTGTCAATTTATTAGGACGACACTACAAGAAATCTGGGTTTCTGTGATAGTTAGATAATGATGAAGACAACCTATTTCCTGTCATTGAGAACCTACTGTAATGAAGTGACTGTCGTCACACAAGGTGGGTCATCAACCAGCTTCTATGACCACCAGAGGATGTTGTCATTGATACATTGACAATTCACATTTGTCCCATATAGCATGGGCTTTATTATTATTATTTTCATTTACAATCAGTCCAATTGGCCCAAATTTTTTTGGCCCAGCTACAAATTAGCAACATTATAGTCCAGTCCCATATTGTGGGCCAGCCTAATTATTCCACGTATTTCATACGTTTTTAATGGACCACGTAGTTCTTCTATGTGTTGGGTTCTTATTAGTCTAGATTTCAGCTTTTATTTTTTTATTGGACCACGTCATGATAAACTGGAACAGCCCAATAAAAATCTGTACATATAATTCAAGTTTACAGGCACATAACCACTCAAGTTACAAACACGTAACGAGATAATTAATCAAGCCACAACCATGAGGAGCATCCTAGTATGAGTATAGTCTTGAGTCCGTGTGCTCCAAACAAACTGAACCTGCATAGCAATAAGATAAAAATATTAAAAACTACTAAGGACTGTAATAATGTATGAAAGTGATCATATGTAGGCATACATACAGATCGAACTACCAATCCAATTTCCATTTCAGTTCAGTGAAATCATAGCTAGTAGTATCCCTCAAACAAACAAATCATAGCTAGTAGTAGTAACTGGCAAATGCAAGATAAAACATAACATCAGCTGCAAACCACGGCTGTAATTTGCTCTCTACAGTTACTACAGCAGCTGCACAGCAGCAGGTGCAGGAAGCTTTAGCGAACACTCCCTTGAACATTTGGAGCAATGGAACTGAAGAATTACTCTAGAGAGTCTATAGCTCTTGTCAGAAATATGTTAGTTCATATTTTTCAATTATATCTTAGCTCATGTTACGACTATCATGTTGCATTAGTCATTCATCAGCAACTGAGACATGAAAGAACAGAACCATTTAAAAAAAGGAGAAGAAAATGCACACAGTAATTTGACTAGTTGGAAAACTGTAAACAAGCACAGCTGCTAAAGTTGCTAAGCAAGCATCAACATTCCAATAGAAAGCCTAGTCATTCATCCTCAATCCATTACGAGCACAACTCGCCTCCAACAGAAATCGACCGATACCTTTCCACAAATTCATTGACCGATAACATACAGAACCACCTATTTTTGCCTCTGTTGCTAAGTGAAGAACTAGATGCACCATGATAGTGAAAAACCCAGGAGAAAATATCATCTCCATCCAACATAACGTCGTTATGATTCGTTCCTCTAAGATGTTGTTTCCCATTACAACCCCATATAGTGTATCCACGCAGCATTCCATTACACACTAAGTCCTCATACACTGTTTCTTGCATTTGTAACTATCCACTGACACATTTGACACATGGGCATTGAATCTTTGCATCGGACCTTTTCCCACTGTAGGCAAACTTAATAAAACCCTGTACTCCAGTTTTGTAGTCATCACTTGGTCTTTTGGATTGCAACAACCTCTTAATAGAACTTAAGTCCATTAATTCACTGAAAACAAGAAATACTATCGCTGCATCTGTTATGTGATACTTCAATATCTAGGACAAAATGTTGTAAATACAAAACAACTATGAATTTTTCATAAAGTGGACTCAAACAGTTTGTCTATCTTTGTTATGATTGATGACAAATGTATAATACAAGCAATAAAGAAAATAGATTGGGATCACTAGTGTCATGGTATGTCAGCCCATTTAGTTCTACTCAGTCTGTGTGCATACGGTTTAGTGCTTAATTGTTTCACTAGTGTCATGGTATGTCAGCCCATTTATTTTATTCAAGCAAACTAAACACTACTATATATAAAGTTAATTTTCAATCAAGCAAAACAGTAACAGTGATCTTTCCCTCCTAAATGTTTGGAAAAATAAATTATCATACATGTTAATTTTATATCTTATTTAATGTAAAGAACCTTTTGGACTATTTTGTTCCTATATATGTGTCATGCTCCAGATGATCCTATCTGAACCATAGCACCTTACTTGTTCTCAAGCTCCAAGTTCACATAACATTATAGATATGCACTTTAGTCCAATTGTTACTATTCTATTATACTTGATTCTTATTTGTGAATTATCCAATGCTTTATTCTTATTTTTCTATTGTTGCTAAATTTTATTTAGATTGTGCTACTCAAACTTTATATCTTTTCCAGGGAAATTCTGCGAGGAGTGATCATAACAATTCTCAGAATCAAGCGGTGCATTCTAAAAGAAAGGTATTTGATCCATTTTCCATGTTTTCACCTAATCTAGTCTTTTGGCTTTAATATTGTTTCAAATTTTTAGAGAGTTGACTGTGTTGCACCCAACCAGAATGATGGATTCCTTAAGCACAGCGATGAATTGGTAAAGTCACTTTCTTGTGAATTTAATACTTACTTTGTCCACAAAGGATTTTTTATGTTAACTCATGCTACTGTATTTTTTCTCTTTACTAGAATAAAGGAACATGTGAGTCTGAATTTAGTGATGATGACAGTCTATTTTTATCCACCACAAGTAGAACAATAAAGAAACAAAAGGTATCTATGAACCACACTTTGCTATAATTATAGTGAAATTTTTGTCTTAATATTTCATACTCCATTTTATATGTGTAAGGGTCATCATGAAGGGCCTAGATAGACTACAACCATTGCACACCAGGAGGTGGATCATGATAAGGCTACATGCTACAAGCATCAAACACTTAAACAACTTCCTCTAATGAAGGTAGATGAACATAATACTCTTGTTCTAATTGCATGATCATGATGTACAACTAAGGGTTGTTGGTCACTAAGAGAATATGTCAAATTAATGTAGGCTAGGTCCATGGTGCTACTAATGACTTCAAAATATCCTAATAAGGCTAATGTGGCCTATGCAACTCTCTTCAGCACTGATCCAAAAGCCATTGTTGGTGGAGTTAAGACAGGAAGTCAATTCTACAAAGTGCGTATTAATCATGCTATAGAAAAAGATGAGCCATTAGTGAGGCCCATGCCTGGGTGCAACAATATTGGTGATGCTCAAGCCAAAGGAGTAATAATTGCTTGGCCTTTGATGTTTGTATGTTCAAACTAGCTTTCTTAACTTCACATCAATGTACATATATGGCCTAATTTGTAATGTTACAACTTACATTTTCTTTGCAGGTTGAAATGATTAATGGTTAATTCCTACATCAATGTGAACAAGATGACACTACTAGGAATATCCACTTCTATGATGAAAATTTTAATGATGAATCCGAAACAGTCATAAAAATCGCTTTTTATGATGAAACTTTTGGTTTCGTCATAGATCACCGTGACGAACCTCGAGCCCCCCTTATCTGTGACGAAATCAAGTATCGTCACAAAAAATATCACATAACAACACAACATTTCATCATAGATCACTTGCGCATCTGTTCCTGCTCGTCTGTGACGATCTTACTCAGAACTGTGATGAATAGGGCTTCGTCATTGAATTAATTACTGATGTGTGACGAACAATATTCGATCTATAACGATGGTGCTTCGTCATAGATCTCCACACGGTATCTTCTCCATCTGACATGTACCTGTGGGACCTACAGTTACTCATCCGTGACGCTTGCAGTTCATCATAAAGTCTCCGCTCGATCCTTTCTCTATGCTACGTGTACCTGTGGGACCCTTTCTCCATCCGACCTGTGGGACCCAAACCTGTGGGGTCTGTCTCCATGTCCATCCGACCTGTGGGACCCGACAGCTTGCGTGTCACTTATGCTTGTGGACTCTTCTTCATCAGACTTGTGGGACCCGATGGCACCTTTCTCCATCTCCATCCGACCTGTGGGACCCGACGGTTTGCGTGTCACGTGTACCTATGGGACCATCCGACCTTTGGGACCCGATGGCTTATGTGTCACGTGTACCTGTGGGACCTTTCTCCATCTCCATCCGACCTGTGGGACCCGATGGCTTGCGTGTCACTTGTTGCCGCCGGGGTTTAAGAAATTGAAACTAAAAAAAATCATGAGACCTAGAAGTCAAACCTGGGACCTAGAGCAAGGAATAGACCATCTTCACCATTGCGCTAGATGCCTGGTTGTGTTGACATGTCTTTAGAGTAGTATATATTCTCTATGTGGACATGTTGACTTATATGTTGGATTTATCCCTATCCCCCGCAAGTGGAAACAAATATGTGCCCATTGGACTTGGGACGGCGACGCCGGCAGTGATGGCAGAAACGGAGGATCCCTAGTGTGCAGTGGTGGCTCAGGCTTCCTTTTGGAAGCTAGGCGATGGGTCTTCCTGGTGGAGCACGGCGGCATTAGCGTCCGTGTCTGTCGTGTGCCGCGGAAGAGGCGACACATCCGATCTGTAGGTCTCCTTTCTCGCCTTTTCCTGTTCACTTCACTATTTTGGTCCTTGCTTGAACATGAGGTATACAAGAAACATTATAGTGTTTTAGATCTGGTTAGGCCAATGATGATGAAAAGAACTAGGAGGTGTCATTGGTTGGTTTTCTGCCGATACGTGTCACTTGCAGATCTATCTAGGAAAACAAATAGGCCCTTTGCTTCTGGCTTAAACTATTTTTTCTGTCTAGTGCTTGGTTGATTCTACATTTCTGTTTTGTATGATCTAGTGCCACCAGTGAGTCCTTATGGTATTTTGAACTTGTGATATATCTGAGACCACATTTCTGTGCCAATGATGTCTACATAGCTGTTGGATGTATTAGGATGCAACTCATATGTTTGCTTTCTGTGTCTTCTCCTTGTTGACAACCAAGTTATCCATTTGGTTCCAAACAAGATGAAGGCATCAAAAGCAAATCAATGCTTTGTGTCCATCATTCACATGACTGAGGCCACTAATTAATGTCTAAGCTGCACATATTGCTACTGATGCCAATTATGATCACTACCACTTGTTCACTGACATTCTACTTGTGAAAACTGAGGCAGCCTATTCAGATTATGCAGATTTGAGATGAATCATCCCTGCTATGTTGTGTTCGATGGCCATGAGTCAGGAGTTTACTACAACTGGCCTGATTGCCATAGACAAGTTCATAGGTTTCATGGTGCTTGTGATAAAAAGTATAACTCCTATGAAGAAGGAATTGCTGCCTTCAAGTCAAGAATCAACTCAAATCCAACCTTAGCTCGTGATGATGACTTCTATCTTCAAAACTCGACAGCTGCTCCACACTCTTCATCCTTCAAAACTATTGTAATTGTAGTCCTCTTAATCTTTGTCTGTCTCCTATGGAAAAAGCTCTGAGCTCGAGTACTGATTGTAAGTGTGATGGTTGGACTTGATTTAGCTAGAATTGTAATGGTTATAGCTCCATTAACTGCTACTCTAGTTTGAGTTATATATATCTATGTGGTGCTACTCTAAATTTAGAGGAGGTCGTATCATGAAAATTGTTAATGGTTGTTAAATTTCACTTTGGTATGAGTTGTGGACTTCACTGATGGATCTTTGTTGGAATATTTTCCTCTTCAGTGATCTCATTATTGAGCAAACCTGTAACAGAACCGACCAAATCATAAGAACGTAAGTACAAAAACAATCACCGAAGCGATCAAATTCCTGTACTTAAGCTCCCATAATCCCGGTAGTCCGGAAATCACGAAGGATTTCAACCAACTCTCGACATACAAACCAAGATCGTAGTGATTCAACACAACACATCATCCGTTACAACATTTCATAAGTAGCATTCGGATTACATCCATCAGAGTTCAAATAAAATATTACACACCAAGTTCAAATATGCGGAAGCAACATAGTTTAATACATAACTTCATAGTTTCAAATACATTGCCAGATCTTAGTCATGTCCCACAAAAGCATTATCAGGTATGAGAACTAGTAGAGACCGCGCCCAACGGTCTAGTCTTCATCCCCAGCTGGGAGAAGGCAGTACTTGCAGCAACCAAAGTAGAACTGGTCATCTGCAACAGGTGGGAGATAAACCCTGAGTACGAGAAGGTACTCAGCTAGACTTACCCGACAAAAACCAGAAATAAAAGACACCAAGGATCATGCAAGGCTTTTGAGGTGGGCTAGCTTGACACAGTTGCATAAAAGAGCTTATGATTATAGTAACCAATTTAAACTTAGCATCAAGCTTATCATCATTTTCCTGTCCACTAGATTAGCACCTGTACTAGAACACTCACTTATTAGGAGCAAACAATATTAACCATAGCAGGTATAATAAGGCTGTCATCATCATATCATCATTTCCGAACCATTATGTTATTAAGTGTATCTACATTGGAGATAAGCCCGTCAAGTTCTCACTAACCGGGAGAGACGGCGATTCGAATCGAATTACAACTCAGCTAAGGGGGTATTCCTAACTCTCACCCTGGCATACTTTGCAAGGGTAGCCGTGGGTCACCTTTGGAACAACTCAGGAACCAAATTCACGGGTTCGATCAGCGCCAGCACTCTCAGGGATTACCCTTCTGCCAGGACAATCAGGACTTTTAAATCACCTGCCCTTGGACTCATGCCTACGGCTCCCTTCTGAGGCGCACTTTATACTTATCGACTCCCGGCCTGAGGTGAGCTACTCGGCTTCGTGGTCGGTCATCGGACACGGCCAACAAAGAGAGAGGCATGCGTTCAACATGAACAGGAAAGGCTCCAAGATTCAGTCCTTAATCGACACAGACGGAGTCACTGCAAACCGGCAAGCCTCCGTCCGGTCTTCATTTCAAATTAAGACTGATTCTTTTCCACGATAGCAAATATAACCAACCGTGCCATATGTATCTTCCTATATCTCGCAGGTGACAGGAAATCACCCGACTTCTACCGTGTTTGAGCAGGGCTAAGCACTACAAGAGCCTGAGCTACATAGGATTCAGGGTGACAATATCTGGACAAGGATTGGGTAACCAATGCAGCAAGTGTTTGCATCCAACACCTAAACTTAATGCAACAATATATATAAGTAACAATAATACTATAACTGCATTTCAAAAATTAGGAGGCTTAATATGCTCCGGGGCTTGCCTTTCACAAAGTTGCACGAACGGTGATCCGGGCACTCAACGGCGACCTCGTCTGGCACTTCTTCTGAAGGCTGCACCTCCTGAACCTCTGGGGTCGGCTGCTGCTGCTCGCTCAGTTCTTCGAATTCCAGCAGGGTCACTCCTTCCGGTACACCTATTGCATGCCGATGCACGAGATAAATATCATGGATGCATAAGGAATGACATGATGCTCATGATGAACGAATCACAGTAAGTGTTTAACGAAAACATTACTGGACACTCGTTTACCGATTAAGAATAGCTCTATTCAAATCACTTTAAAACAGGTATCTAACTTAACTTGAAGAACAAGATCAACTTACCTAACTTGCATAACCTAAGATAAAGATGCTCATCTTCAGTTAAAGGCCTAACACCTAGGAACATTACCACAAACTTAGAAATAGTAAAGGCATACTTAAAACAACAGTTAAAGCTTCATATGCAAACGGGTAGTTCCTTAATTCAATCACAACAAGAGTTCTACAAATCCAAATGACTTGCAAGAGGACATTCTGGAAAGCTTATGAAATTCTCTACAATTCATTTGTAAACATCAAAGCATGATTCTTATGTTAACCAAATCAATTTCCAGTAAACCTAGAATCTGTCCAGCAATGACAGGGTTACTAACTTAATTATTTAATGATGATGCAAAAGCCTAATTTGACCAAACCAAGTTTAACAACTTGTTGCACATACCAGAGGAACACTAGAAAGTATAGTGCCAACTTCTAAATAAATCATTTAATATCCTTTTCTAATTTATTTAGTTAATTAGGTGATTAAAGCAACATATAGTAAAATTATTCATAAAAATCTACAAAAATTACAGTAGCTATCCCATGCTTCACATAGACTACCATAAAAATTTCAAAGCCATTGAGCAAGCATAACTTGCTGTACCCAAAATAACAGGTGGCATGCCTATTTTTAGCATAATTAGGAAACACTAATGAAAAGTGTCAAGCAACAGATTTCACATTTTTTCTAGCATCATTCTAGCATAAGAACCTTACTCACCAAATTTTACCTATACTGGATCTATAGAAAAATTATGAAAATTCACACAAGATCCATCCATTGCTAAAAAGAAATTCTATAACTCAAAAACTATACATGCACTAGCTCTAAAATTTTAACCAGAGCTTCTACTAAGTAATAATAGATTACCCACAAAATTTCATAATTTTTGGACCACAGAAACTCAAGATAAAATTCAAACAAGTTTGCATGCATCTAAAAACACATTTCAAAGTCCTATTTTATTCATCCAAAATTTCTAAAACATATGCTCATATAATATTTGTATTAAATACTAGACATTACTAGGAACTCAACAAAATTGGAACCATAGCATTTGGAGCTACCAATTAGGAGATACACATTTTTGAATCTATACATAAATCTTGTGAAAAACAATTAAACAAGACAAAAAGGAAAACCTAACTCTACTGCTGGGCCGGCCCGACAGATCCGGTGGCCCGTGAACACGCGCTGGCGCGGCCCAAAACGCATCTCAGCCCAAGCTGGCTCCCGCCTGAGCCTCAGCGGCTGACAAGGTGGTCCCGCGCGTCAGCGAGAGAAACAGGGGAGGAAGAACGGCCGGTGGCGTAGTTCATCGCCGGTGGCTTCTCCGGTGAAGGCAACGGTGCCAACGTGTTCGCCTCACTCAAGCGCACCTAGGGGAACCCTTTATTGTAGCTAACGACTCAGCTAGAGGGGGTGGTAACTAGCATGGCGGCGCACGGCCACGGCAGGGCCGGCTCCGACGATGCTACGGCGTCGCAGCCCAATAAGGCGACCCTACGAGCTTCGGCAACACTCCTAGAACCTAGTGCGAGACAGAGGAGGGATGGCAAGGGCGCGAGGACCACTGGCCGCATGGAGTGCCAACTCCGGCGAGGGCAGGCATGGCGGTGGTGGAAGAAAACCAACGATTCGCCCTTACCGAGGCTCGATTGACCCGACGGTGAGGTGGAGAGGGTAGAGAAGACCATGGTGAGGCTACTGACGAACTGGGCAACTCGTTTTCACAGTGGCGAACGCGCACGACGATGGCGATGCGCGGTCGGCAATGGCGGAGCTTGCTACGGACACGGCGCTACGCGCGGAGAAGGCGAGAGAGGGAAATGGAGCGGTGAGCGCGTTCGGGCAGGCGCTGGCCCTCTTCTGGAGCGCAGACGTGCGATGTGGATCCTTCGACAGAGCCTGCGTGCCATGCGGCAAGAAGCTCCTACGTCGATCGGCCATGACGGTCACTGACCATTTCTGAAAACGGCGATTCAGTGTTTGATGACCATGACTGACAGCGCCATTTCATCGTGTCAACACGGCTCAACCAATGATCCTTTGCAAAAACTGTGTACATGAAAAATGTAGACCTACCATCCATCTATAATTTCTTTTCAAGGACCATCATCTAATTCGCCATGGATAAGTAGTTACATCAAGCCAAAGATGGCTTAATCACACTGAAATTGCAGTCATGACTTAGAATATTTTTCATTGTTGAAACCAGCATGTAATTCTGACTTGTGGGCCATGTTTGAGCATGTTCCACACATTTTCATGAGTTGGTCATAAAACAACTTTTGTTCCTTGATAAATTAGCTACAACTTTCGTAAAGAGTGCACAGCCATGCAAGGTTTCTAAGTTGGTCTTTTGAAACAGTCAAACAGTGACACTCCAAGGGTCAATTCAAGTCAAACCTTCACTTGAGGGCATTTTGGTCATTTTGATCTACATGAACAATGTCCCAACAAGTAACCTAAGTGTAGTTAAGGTGTAATAGACCATGATCAACCACTTTACAAAATTGTTATACCTCTTCTAATGATCACATGTGATAAAGCAACTAAAACAAGCAATTCACTCATATGTTGCAATGCAATGTTTCACATGTTCCATGACTTGGTTGTTATTCTATACTTGTCACAGTACTACCATGTTGCCATGTTTCAAGGTATAAGAAACTCAGGTTGCATTCACATGTTACACCATTACTATTCACAACACTCAAGTAGGAAACATACACAATTGGAAAATGTTGCATATGCATGTTTTAGTAACAAAGGCATGATGAGATAGATGATGCACATGTTTATGAAATGAAATGCAATTAGTGGAAGCCAAACACCTAGGGTGTTACAAAACCCTCATCCTATAGCTTGCACATGATGAAATGGAGGAGGCCCCCAACAAGAGGAACGCACTGGCTAGCCTCATGGATGATGTCTTTATCGAGATCCTCCGCCGCCTCCCCGCCCGCTCCTTGTTCTGCTACAAATGTGTCTATTGCTCCTAGAGACGCCTCATCTTGGACAACCATAAGTTGATGCCCTAGATTGTGGCCAGCTTCTTCTATGATGGAATCTATGGCCAAAGAAATTTCACCAGCATCATCGGTGTTTACCCCTAATTGTCCTTCTTTCCCTTCACCATGAATAATGTAGCTGTCTCAGATTGCTGCAACGGCCTCATCCTATGCTGGTGCCTTGGGGCTAATGGATACCGCTATGTCATCTGTAATCCGGCAACCCAGGAGTTGAAGGTACTGCCGCCTAGAATATGTTCTGTTGGTGAGTCTCGATTGGGGTTCGATCTGACAGTCTCCTCACACTTCCATATGTTTAAATATATGGAGGAGGATGGTCAATGCGTGGGTGTGGAGATCTACTCATCTAAAACTATATCATAGATCTTTAAGGAATCTAAATTGGGCAAGGAGGCTGAGTGGACATTATCAAAATCAGCAACTGTGTTTCTTAATGATTGTCTGCACTATATTGGGTTTCATGAGGGTTACCATCGTATACTTGTTGTGGATATGGAGGGAAAGGCATGGAGGAAAATTCCTAACTGGCCACATGGTTTTTCACGCTCCATCCATCAAGCTCAGGGTCACTTGTGTCAATGTACTGTTGGTGGTCGCAATATGTCCAAGCTTTCAATCTGGATCCTTGAAGACTATGGTACTAATAATAAATGGACATTGAAGCATACTATCAGCCTATGTAGTTGTTTGGAAAGACTAAGAAACAAATGGGTTACTTTGATTTTGAATCATGCTACACAGCGGTTATAGTTCACCCAGAATGGAATTTGGTTTTCTTTGTTGGGGTTGGGGTGGAAAGAGAGTCATCACATATAACATGGACAGTAGAAAAGTTCATGTCATTCATACACATTACATTTCATATGGTAGACTTGACATCCTACCAAAAATCATCGACAGACCTTACTATCTTCCCTATTTTCCCTTATTCTCAGAGTTGGAGTCATTAGCAAAGTAGTAAATAAAGCTACATTTGATGTATCTCTCTGTCATGACATGTTAAAATGGATCAATGTTGTTTGATTGTCTATGGACATGTTAATTTCCGCTTGGATGGATTTTGCCATTATTTTGTAGCAACTTTAACTAGTTTGTAATGTAAACTAAGGTTTGTGCAGTGTGTCAGACGCGTTTCAACACCAATGGCTTTTGCATGTGCAGTAATATTTCAACACCAATGGCTCCTCTTTATTCCCAAAAAAACACCAATGGCTCCTCTGTAGTAGTGATATATTAACCGACATGATCTCTTCCACAACTCCGCTTGTTTTCCTTCCTTCCTCGAGCCCTCCCATTCCCACTGCAGATCTAAAATTGCTAAGAACATGCGGTTGCCTTCTCCAAACCTACTTCACTCTTAGCCACCGCCATGATGAAAGGCGAGCCTTCTGCAAAGCGTGCATGGGAGGGGGATGACGCCGTGCCCATGGTGAAGGAGGATGATGTCGTGCCTGTGGTGAAGGAGAATGACGCCATGCCCGTGGTGAATCAAGATGAAGCTCTAGTGGATCCCTTTGGAGATAGAGACGATTTGGCTATTGGCATCATGAGTAAGGCTTTCTTGAAGATCAGGCATGTGTTACAGAACACCAGGGTGGGAACCCTCAACCCACCTCAGGAGGAAAAGGTGAGCAGTTACATCTTCATTTTTCACCAACTCGTCGATGTCCTAGAAGAACTGCCAGCCTACCTGAACAAGAATCACGCGGACAATGCGGAGTACATCCTCGCTTACTACAAGAGCCGAATAGATGGCTTCGACACTAGCGTTGCGACGTAGGGAATCAGCACCACCCACAACACTGAAAAGCATTGGCGCAACCTGGTTCATGCCGATGCTGAGTAGGTGGCTAACCGCATCACCGCTGATGAGCAAAAGGGCCTCATGGCTATAGAGGAGGACAACGACAACGTTGATACCAATGACAAGGACGAGGACAAGGACAATGATACCGACGATGAGTAGAGGAGTAAATAAAGTTCCATTTGATGTATCTCACATTGCATGTAATGTATCTTCCTTATGTTGGGAGTACAGATGGAGTACATGTTGTTACACTTTCCTTATGTTGTTACTCTTCCTTATGTATCTTCCCTTGCATTTTATGTCAAACACATTCAAATGTTTAGTGGTTTTGATTTGTGAAGTCTGATTTGCATGTCTGTGTTTACTTTTGTTGAACTTTGTATTAGGTGGGTTAAACTCTGTTGAGCATGGTGTAGATCAGGTCCTTTGGTCAATTGGTAGCCAGTTTCTTGCCCCTGTCGGTTGGTTTTGCCTATAGGTTTCTTTCTAGTACTCTTTCTGATCTATAGTATGGTAAACATGTATAACGGAATTCATCTAATCAAGTCTCGCGTTGATGTAATGCCTAACGGAGGAGTCACATAGCTATTCAAATTTTATAGCACACACAAGAAAGTCCGAGCATCATAAACCTGACCGGGCCGGACACATCTCACGTTATATTATACAGGAAAACCTATTTCGTATGAATACATTCGTTGAATTCCTAAAGGAAATAAATAAAATTGAAACTAGTTACATGTTCGGCCCGTTCAAATTTACTGCTCAGACTATCAGGCGAGCAAACGGTTTACAAAAAATAGGTAAACGTCATTTTGTTGAATATACTACAGGGACGTGGTCGGGGGAAAAGTTGTGATCATTTGTTGTAGAGTACACATCCATGGTATGGTAACTAGTTGCCATCTGTAAGCATGATTTCGGTTAGTGTCAATCGATGGAAGGGGAAAGCCACTCATTGTAGAAGAACCGACCAATTTATAAGAGCAGAAGTACAATGGCAGCCCACAAGCGTTTGCTCTGTCTTACTTGAGCCCATATAAACCCGGTAGTCCGTCAAGTACCACGAAGGGTCTCAATTAACCATCAATATACAACCAAAATCGTACATGATTCAACATACATGTCACACGTTACATAAAGTTCACAAATACAGTTCATCCATCAGAGTATGAATTTAGGTTATTACAAACCAGGTTCATGTAAAATAGTAGCAGAAGCAAATTAAAGTTTGAAACTAACATCTGCCATCATAGTTCAAATATAGTGCCAGCTTATGATCACACCCACAAAAGCATATGAGAAGGATTAATAAGAGATGCCTGCCTAGGGCTCACTCATCGTCCACAGTGGGACATAAACAGTTCTTGCAATAGCCATGATACACTGTACCATCTACAACAATGGGAAATAAAACCCTGAGTACGAGAAGGTACTTAGCTAGACTTACCTGTCATAAACCAAAAATAAAGTGACTCCAAGGATTATGCAAGGCTGTATTAGTGGAGCTAGCTTGACACATTTTGCATAAAAAGCTTACCATTTCAAGTATACAGTTGTAATTCGGTCATCAAGTTAATTATAGCTATTCATCTCTAGATTAGCAACTAACCTATGCCAAACATGTGGTATATCATTTAGTAGCATGCCATAGTAACCATAGCCTGTGTAGTGATTCCATGTTCATCATAACCATGATTTCATAACACAGTTACTACGATGTTGGGACTAGCCAAGTTTCTCACTATCTGGGAGAGATGAGGATTCAAATCGATTTCAACCAGCTGGAAATTTATTCCTAACACAAACCCAGGCAGACCACATCAATGGTCATCTTAGGTCACCTTTGGTACAACTCAGGTCCACATTTCGCGGGTTCACCCAGCGCCGCACAATCAGGGACGACCAGTTGCTAGGACGTTCAGGCCTGGTCTACCCTTAGGCTCACGTCTGGCTCCCCGCATATCCTTACTACCATCTAAAGTGCTCACTTTTACAAAATTGGGCCCGACCTAAGTTGAGCTACTCGGCTTCACCATCGAAACGAGTTATCCGGCCAGCTAAGTGAGAGGCATGCGTTCAATCTTGTCAGAAGCGCCAACAATGGTACGGTCCTTAATCGGCACAGCCAGAATCACATGAGTCAACCTACACATAGACTCCGTCCGGCATCCATTTACATTACCCATGGTACTTTTCCACGATAGCAAATATAGCCAACCATGCTTCGGTATCCACCTATATCTCGCATGTGACAAGAAATCACCAGACTTCTACCGGTCTAAGCATGGCTAAGCATATATTCAATCCTGGACCTACACAGGGTTAAAGGTATATGTAACTAGACAAGGTAGTTCTATTAATCAAGTGTTTCCAATCAACTCTTATAACCTAATGCATAAAACACAAATGACTCAAGTGATATTTTGTAAAACATGGGAGGATTAAAATGCTTCGGGGCTTGCCTTTGAGAAAAGAGGTTGGCCGGTGATCCGAGCACTCAAGGAGGTCCTCAAGAGTTTGCTCCTATTCTTAGGGGCTTGCTATGATTTTGTCGAACCAGGTTTGTCCTTGTATCTTTTATTTTATTTCTTTTTAAGCATGGATAATATCACACCTATCAATCAATACGCTGCTCCCACGGGCGCACAACTAGAGCCACCGGAATCATCGAAACCCATCCATACACTTGGCTATGAGTTGTGTCTGAGTTCAATAAGTATGGTCCAGGAACAATCATTCTCAGGAGAAGGTGATGAAAACCCATATACTCACCTACGAGAGTTTGAGCAAACCTATGCATGCTTGCATATCGGCATGTCACATGAAACGTTAATGTGGAAGCCATTTCTGTTCTCTTTGACAGGAAGAGCGAAACATTGGTATACCCAAACCATAGGGAGTGTACAAGGAGATTGGGAAGTCTTATGCTCTAGCTTTTGCTTATCTTTCTTTCCCATCTCTAGAGTGGTTAGCCTTCGAAGAGAGGTTCTATCTTTCAAATAGAAAGAAAAAGAATCTCTTGGTGCAGCGTCGGAGCATTTTAATGACCTAGTCAATTCAAGACCATATGCTTTTACAACACTTTTATATGGGTCTTAGTGGGGAGACCACGCAGCTTCTTGATACAACTTCTGGAGGTGCCTTCTTACATTGCTCTGCTAGTGAAGGGAGAAAAATCCTTAGAAAAATCCTAGAAAACACCCCCTACACCAGCTTTTGTGACAATGGCCCAAATGACGTAGTTGAGGAAACTCCTGAGGAAGAACCTTTGATAGTTGAGCCTGAAGCTTTAGCTACTCCACTTGAAACCTCAACTATCCTCCAAGTTCTCGAATCACCAAAGGAGGAAGAAATTCTACTTTGAAAAATATGTTTGAATTCAAGGAAGAGCTTTTCTCTGACTTTGGAAATACCTCAAATTATTATGCAATAAGGAAATCTTTGGCACCGTTAGCACCCAACCAGCATCTTCCTGACCCAATCGAAGAGAAGTTCCTTAAAAAGACTATGAAGGAGTTGACAACAATCATAAGCAATAAGTGGTTGAGAGAATCCAAATGTTCTCCAGAAGTCATTCGTTTAGATTCTCCTTCTACCTCCATTCATTGTCTGATTCATAAAATCTCCTTCGATGCTTTTTATAGTCTGGTTGTAGGAGTAAATCTTATGTCTAAATCTTTTGCACATAGCCTTCCTAAAAATATGCAATTAACTCCAACAACCAATCTCTTAAAAAGTCTCTCAGGGCAAATCATTCCTAGTGAAGGAATTTTTCACCTCATCCCTATCAAAGTAGATGAAACCAAGGTGTACCTTAGTTTTTATGTTTTTGATATTTGGGAGTTCGATCTTTTGATAGGGCATCCAATAGGGAGACTTCTACATCAAGGAAGAAAGGCGAGTATAAATGTAAGTCTCGAAAAAAGCCTAAACCTTTCTATTCCCATCACTCGCTCCTTACATGTTAAGACGGAGAAGAGTCCCGAGCAAGATCCAATGGAGGAGATTATGGCTGCATCTCTCCTAGAAGCTTTCAACAAAGACCTCAAAGAAGATGCCCAAGATTTCATCCAAGATGAAGAAGAACCATGAGATCCTTTTCCTCTAGATGAGACTCAAGAGCCACCAAAACCCCCTATTGTGCTCAAACCCCATCCTTTAGTTTTGAAATACGCTTTTCTAAACAATGATAGGGAGTCTCCTATGATTATTAGTGATAAACTCTCTAAAGACGAGACCCTTCGGCTCCTTACCATTTTAGAAAAGCATCGCTCTGCTTTTGGTTACTCGCTCGAAGACCTCAAGGGGATTTGACCTGCCCTTTGCACCCATCGCATTCCCATAGATCCAGCATGTCCACCTTCTAGGGAGCCCCAACGTAGGCTTAACAATGCGATGAGAGAAGTTGTTAAGAAATAGGTTTTGAAACTTTTGCATGTAGGAATAATTTATCCTATGCCATATAGTGAGTGGGCAAGCCCGGTACAAGTTGTACCGAAGAAAGGGAGCATGACTGTGGTAAAAATGAAAAAGATGAATTAATCCCACAATGAACAGTCAAAGGATGGTGGATGTGTATTGATTACCGAAAACTTAACAAGGCAACAAAGAAAGATCACTTCCCATTACCCTTCATCGATGAGATGTTGGAACATCTTGCAAAGCATTCTTTCTTTTGTTTCCTTGATGGGTATTCTGGCTATCATCAAATCCTGATCCATCCTGATGACCAAAGCAAAACTACTTTTAGTTGTCCCTATGGAACATATGCTTATCGTAGGATGTCTTTTGTATTATGCAAAGCTCCATCTTCGTTCCGAAGGTGCATGATGTCTATATTTTTTGATATGATAGAAGAAATCATCGAAGTTTTTATGGATGATTTTTCTATTTGTGGAAAAAATTTCAATGATTGCTTAGAAAATTTAGACAAAGTTTTGCAAAGATGTGAGAAAAAGCACTTAGTCCTTAATTAGGAAAAATGCCATTTCATGGTTAGAGAAGGCATAGTGCTTGGACACTTGGTGTATGAACATGGGATAGAGGTAGACCGAGCTAAGATAGAAGTAAAAGAACATCTACCTCCTCCTACAAATGTCAAAGGGGTACGAAGTTTCCTTGGTCATGTAGGGTTCTATCGCTGTTTTATAAAAAGATTTTTCTCGTATTGCTAGACTCCTTACAAGTTTGTTAGGCAAGGATGCTCCCCTTGAGTTTGATGATGAGTGTTTAAATGCCTTTCAAATCCTTAAGAAAGCACTTATCTCTACACCAATCATTCAACCCCCTAATTGGTTGCTGCCTTTTGAAATCATGTGTGATGCTAGTGATTATGCTGTGGGGGCAGTTTTGGGTCATGTTTACACCAAAATTTGGGAAGAAGAACGCGGGAACTCGAAGCTTCCAATATTGTGTCATCAAGGAATCGATTATATAAGGATTGATATCAGGTGATTCAGATGCAGTACTGGGATCGGCTCTCTTCGGATGACATCAGCAGATAACGTCAATGAGCTACGGTTGGTGTCGGGAAAATATGTCGGACTCTACAAAAAAGAAAAGATTAGGGTCCAAGTTATCTTACGTTAGGAATGTTTTCTTTTATTCCAAAGATTGTAATGAGTCATATTTGAGTAGGATTCATGCTTAGGTTCCGGGTATAAATATTGGACCCCAGCTATTGTAAAAAACATCCAATCAATCAATACCAATTACTTTTTTGGCTTCACGCCAATCCTTAGGAGTAGGAGTACTGTAGATCTCGGCGAGTTCTTCAACAAGCAGGGCTACATCGATCCGGTCGACCTTCGGCTTGTCTGTAAGTACCATCATGGCTTATACTTTTGTTTGTAAGGCTACATCGGTCCGGTCGACCTCTTACGAGCTCTTGTATAAGTTAGTTATCGATCCTTATCTAGTTCAAGTACGGCTGCATCAGTTAAGTTCGACCTCCATTGCTCGAATTAGATTAAGGTCAAGTTATCGGCTCTACCTAAGGATGGCATCCTTCAGGTAGATTCATTAAGTTACCGATCTTGCTAATGTTCTTGTTGTCATTAGTTTTGGCAATATCAACCTGCCCGATCGAGATCGATCTAGATCGGCCTCACATCCTTTTAGTCCATCGTTAATTTTGTCACATTGCGATGGTTCTTACTTTAAACGACGGATTATGTTTTATCGACCATTCTACTTCGATCTTGATCATGCATAGTATGCGGCTAAGGCATGTCTGATCTTGAGAAGGTTTACTAGCTAGTTGAATCTGGTCTATAGCTCGCTATTATGGCTGTAAAGATCCGGTCGATCCCAACTAATAGCACTTTAAATTGGAGTATGCTAGTTGGTAGATTTGCTTTTGACCAGGCGTGACCTTGGCTGTTTGCTATGCCTGCATCGGCTAAATAGCTGATTGCCCGTACTTTAACGTTTATAGTGTGTCTTCATGATTCTATTAAATATGAATAGATCTATTTACTTTAAAGGTTTGATCTGTTATCTTTATCATGGCTGCCATCAATCTAGTCGAACCCCACTGTTAAGGATAACAGGTTAGATTTGATGAGTTTATAGATCTATTCATATTAAACAGTCGATTGTTCACATGATGTAATCCCTTTTCTACTTGAATCGGCTATTTTAGCCGATCCGCCTATGCTTTCACAGATATGGCACGCTTTCATGAACCTATTGAAGTATGGTCGGTTCTATGGATTTTTTGGTTCGAGGCTATCATCATCGTCCTAGCTACATCGATCCGGTCGAACCTCACTATTGATGGTAATAGATTAGATCTAGATAGTTCGTAGATCTGTCTACGCCAAACAATCGATTGTTTGCGTGGCGTATCCCTTTTCACCGGATTCATTGGCTCTACACCACGTATTAATCAAATCTAATTTAGCCAGTGATGTATCTTTGATGCATACATGTTAATAGCTTAAGGGAAAGGATCATTAAAGCTGGGCGCATTGTATTCGTTACTATAAAATCAATCATGACTCGTGAGCATTACAGTCCTTAATAGTCGATTTCTTCTCGTATCGGCTATTTAGTCAATTTTCCTGTCTAGCTGGTCCCGAAGCGGCACACTTGGAACTGTTTGGGTAAAACCAGCATGTTCCACACTAAATTACTAATAAACTTTCTCTCCTTGTCAATTGCAGGTCAAATTGACTAGCATGCCCTTGGGAATTCACAGGATCGACTGGTCCTGCGTTGAAGCCAGGCATATCTCTAGATCGTTCCGACTTGCTACGTGTCCACCCGGCGCGGCTACCACGTTTCGCGCTGATAGGTCAAACGAAAGATTGAAAGCATCATGCAATTTCTAATGCTAGTAAAACTCTGTTAGGACCTCAACTTAATTATGCAACAACTGAAAAAGAGCTCTTGGATGTTGTTTTTGCTATTGACAAGTTTACATCTTACTTAGTAGGAGCAAAAGTTATTGTTTACACTGATCATGCCACTCTTAAATATCTCCTTACTAAGAAAGATGCTAAACCTCGGCTTATAAGATGGATCATTTTGCTTCAAGAATTTGATTTCGAAATTAATGATAAAAAAGGAATAGAAAATTATGTAGTCAATCACTTGTCAAGAATGCAGTTCGAGAATCCACAGGAGTTGCCCATCAACAATTTTCTATGGGACAACATGCTCCTAAAGGTCGTAGGCTCAGACCCCTAGTATGCAAATATTGTTAATTTTATGGTTGCAGGTTATGTACCACCAAGGGAGAATAAGCGAAAGCTCATCCATGGAAGTCACCTCCACCTATGGGATGAACCGTACCTCTTCCAAGTTTGCTCTGATGGACTGCTCAGGAGGTGTGTTTCGACTGAGAAAGCAACCAAGATCATTAAAAGATGCCACTCATCACCATATGGAGTACATTATGGGATATTTTGCACTAATGCTAAGATCTGGCAAAGTGGATTCTTCTGGCCCACCATGTACGATGACACCATATAATTCATATGGAGGTGCATCCCGTGTCAGAAACATGGGAATATCAATGTAAGAGACGCCATGCCACTCACCACTAACCTCCAGTTAGAACTCTTTGATCTTTGGGGAATCGACTACATGGGGCCATTTCCAAAATCCCAACAGTGCGAATACATCTTGGTGGCAGTCGACTGTCTCAAAATGGGTTGAAGCTTTACCATGTTGAGCTGTAGATTCCAATAATGCCAAGAGGATGTTTTTAGAGACTATCTTTCCACGCTTCGGAGTTTCATGCATGGTAATTAGTGATGGAGGTCCTCACTTCATTGATAGAAAGTTCCGATGCTTCTTATCTGATCATGGGGTCCATCATAACATCATGACACCATATCATCCTCAAACTAGCGGACAAGCAGAAACATCAAACAAGTAAATCAAGAACATTCTGCAGAAGACCGTTAATGAAATGGGGATAGAATGGATGGATAACTTACATGGAGCACTATGGGCTTATAGAACAGCTTACAAAACACCTCTTGGAATGTCATAATACCAACTTGACTATGGGAAGACATGTCACCTACCTGTTGAGTTAGAATTCAAAGCACATTGGACCATAAAAATGTGGAACATGGACTTTGAAGCATCTTGGAAGAAAAGAAAGATGCAACTCTTTGAGCTAGAGGAACGGCGAGAAAAAGCATATCATAATGCAAAACTCTACATAGAGAGGACAAAAAGATGGCATGACAAAAGATTGAAAAAGAAGTAGTTTAAAACTGGTGACAAGGTGTTGCTTTTCAACTCCAGAGTGATGTTGTTTGGACATGGAAAACTACGAAGCAAATGGGAAGGACCTTACAAGGTAATTAGGACATCGTCTCATGGAGCTGTCACACTTGAAAATGACAAAGGTACGCTTTTCAAGGTAAATGGTCAGCGTTTAAAAGTTTTCCATGACACACAATTGTTAGAAGAAGAATTGGATATAATTAACTTCATAGAATTTAATTAACATTTTCAATTCAGCTCTTCTTCTTTACACTGTGAAAAACCCTTAAAATCATGTTTACCTGCTAAAATATTGCCAAGAACCTCCTAGTATTTAGTTGGTGCTTGTCTCCACATGTTGCTTATGCAAGGTAACAGAATTCAAGTGTGGGAGAGGCAAACCTCCAGAGCATGGCATCAATAAATGATGAAGGAACCACAGCAACAACCAGCTTGGGGGAGAGGCACCCCCGTGTATCCATCTAAGTATTTTCCTTCCTTTGTTTTATTATATTTGGTTTTCTTTATAAAAAAACTAAAAACAAAATAAATAGTTATAGTTATTTATATTAATAATGTGTAAAGTGTGTCTAGTTTACTTTAAGAGCTAAATAAATAATAAGGACTATGAGGACAACCTCCTAAAATGGAAATGATGAATAGTTGCTATATCATAATTCCTTTTAAGTACCTAGTTTTCAGTCTTGAATTCTCTAGAGTTTTGGATAAGATTGTTTTGATATAAGGATTTACTCTGAACTTGAAACTCGTGGGTAGCATATGCTTGATCTAAGTCCGGGTAATTGACGGATATGATATGAGAAGGTCTGAGCTATTGTTTATCTTGTTCCAAGTGACATTAAAGTTCTAGAGGTTTATCTTTTAAAAAATATAAAAAATGCTACATGATGAGTTCCTGTATGACAAAGCTTGAATTCCCACTAGAGTCATACATGTTATTTAGGCTAAAAAAACTTCCACATATATGCTGCTTGTATTGCATTGAGTTTTGTCAAGCTTTGTTGACGCTTATGAGAGGTTTGTCATGCACTTAAAATCAAGATCACATACACACCACCCACATATGCACTACTCCAACACTAGGGGTAGGCACAAAAACATGCCATTCCATTTAGATCCACCCAAAAATGTTCTACTCCTACACTGGGGGTGAACACAAGAACATGCTTGTTAGGTTTTCCGTCCGCTAAATCAATGCTCTAGGTTCTTGTAAGCTATCTCTTAAACTTTTGTTGCAGAAAAGAGACATGGGGCTATGCAAAAGCTATTTATTAAAAAAAGAAAAAAAGAGTTGAAAAAAATGGACAAGTGTCCGAGATATTGAAAACAATGGGTACTCAGATGTCCGTCTGAAAAGAAAAAAAAAGAGATGAATAAGATAGCCCCTGTTCTCTTGTAAAAATGTTTTCAAGTTTGAAAAGAGAGAAGTTTTTAAGGAGCAAAATAGAATTCAGTTAGCCACCAAATATATCCACCATACATCCACATACATGCACAGCTTGATTTGATTGTATGACTCAACTCTCTTTGGATCCATTGTTTGACTTTACAATATATGCACTGCAGGTATGCCCTAGTTTTCTCCCTACCTATGAACTCCACATAAGCCTTAGTGGTAGGAAGAGAAAAAGGCATAACATCTTTATTGACTTGGTGAGGATCCAAAAATATCACATATATTGAGAGACTTGAGAGTGTCATACAATGGAATCTCTAAATTTTATTTTGCAAACTTATAAAACCTCCAGAACAATGGTGAAAACAAAGAACTTGAGAAATAGTGCTTGATTTGATCTTTCTGTCTTTTAATTGCTCAAGACCCAAGTGAAGGCTAAGAAGCCCCATGGTTGAAGGTAATATGGGTAAGTTTGAAAGTCAGATGAATTTACTCTAATCCGGAGGAGAATTTTTTATTGAACGCATGAGTACTTTTGAGGCGTGAAAACATAGTAGCAACTCCTGATCTATTGCTGAGTTTAGCTTTGCTTAGGGACTGGCAAAGGTTAAGCTTAGGGGAGCTTGTTGATGGTCGTTAACACCAATTATAAACCATCAATATAACCTACATATATACTTAATTCCATCACCAAATATAGTTATAGGGTTTGATTCTAAAAAGTTCCATGAGTTTTGGTGCTCTCACTTGTCTCGCAGGATATTTAATTTTTTATAGAACAAAATTATCTCAAATGGTGAATTAGAGTGCACCATTGCAAAAAGCTCATCGAGCTGATCGAAATGGATATATTATTTGCTATATTTGGAGCTTGGAATGAAAAGATATAAATTTTGCAAATAAAAGAAAAACTTCACATCATGAGCTGCAGGATTAATTGGGCCCAATTCAGAATTTGCTCCATAAAGACCATGTGCATTTTAATGAGATATGGTGGAAAGTTTAGTACCAATGAGGTTAGCTAAGAGGGGGAGGGTGCCAGGCGCCCCCATATGTAGCATCTCCTACCTCCCTCCCTGGAGCCATCCTGAAACCCTAATTCATATCCTCATCTTAGGATCTGGGCATCAAGAGAAGATTGGTCCTCTATAGGATCTAGTCTTGTAAATAAAAATATTGAGTTAGAGAGTGAGGGAAGAGTTTGGAGGAAGTACCAATCTGTCGGTGCTACCTCTATGGCTTGTACTTTGGTGGATCTAGGCTTCTCCAAGTCTACATCTGAGATACTTCTGGTAATTGATTTCTGTTTAAAGTAAGTTTTGTGCTCTTTTGTTCACGGGTTCACAGTTCTTTTGAGTGCTCTAGTCCTTGTTAGGCCTCTGGATTAGAGTAGTAATCGTTAGCATAATCATAGTGCTTAGGCTATTAGCTACCTATGTTTGCTCCCTGCTTCTTGGTTGTGTGGTAGCAACAGGAGGTGATAGCCCTGTCTATCCTTTGTAATCCACGCCGAATTGAGCAGGTTCTTAAATTAGTAGGACCATAGTCACGACGGTAGAGTTATCTATTAGCGGTGCTTTACCGTCTAAGCGGCATCCCAAAGTGAACAGTAGAATCATAATCGTTGCTTTGCATAGGGTCATAACCATAGGAATTGTGATAGAACCGCCAAATTTATACAAGATCAAGTATGGCTATACCTGTTTAACACGTTGACGCGCACATACTTTCACTTATATAAACCTGGTAGTCCGCTGAGTCTCACGAAGGACCTCGGTAAATGAACATCATAACCAAGATCACATGATTAAGCAAATACACATCACATACACAGAGTTGCAGCGGAAATAATATTACAAATGGGTTCACAAATAATAGTACAAGTTGGGTTTCAAAACCGATTAAAGGAAAACAACATCGCTTTCAAATGATTACATTAATATAAGTTCTAAATACATTGCTAGCATAAGTGACATCCTCTGATAGAATCATATAGATGAGAAATAAATATAGAGTCACTAAGCCCACCAGTGGTTAGCCACCATCTTTAGCAGCCCGAGAACTTCACTTGCAACATGGTGGGATAAACCCTGAGTACAAGAAGGTACTCAGCTAGACTTACCCGTCATAAACCAAAATAAAGTGACACCAAGGAGTATGCAAGGCTTTATCGGTGGAGTTTGCTTGACAACATTTTGCATAAAAGCTTAACATAACTTGGAGATTTAATATCTTTAGCATCAAATTGAATACCTATTCAAATAGCATCTCTATATTAGCACATGTACTAGAGCAATCACTTGATTAGGCTAACAAGCATTAGTAACCATATCCAGTGTATTAATTTGAGCATCATCATAACCATCAAGTTCCATCAATTAATGCTACGTTGCCGCTGCTCAGTCAAGTTCTCACTATCCGGGAGAGATGGCAACTCGAATTGATTCCAACCAGTTGGGGAGTTATTCCTAACACAAACCCAGACATACCTGCGCCAAGGAAGTCTTAGGTCACCTTTGGTACAACTTAGGTACAGTCGTGGGTCCAAGTAGTGCCGCACCCTCAGGGATACTACCAGTCTACGAGGAAGTTCAGGCCCGGCTTGCCCTTGGACTCACACCACTAGCTCCCCGCATATCCTTAGTTACTCTAGTGTGCGCACTTTCACTTACCGGGTCCTGGCCTGAGTTGAGCTACTCGGCTACGCGGTCAGAACGACTTATTTGGCCAACTAAGTTCTAGGCATGCGTTCAACATGACATGAGATGTACAACAAATCGGTCCTTAACTGACACAGACGGGGATAAATAGGCACCAAGACCTCCATGCCTTGTTGCTTCTCTATCATAATCCTGCCTGGTCTCCTTTTATCTATCAACACATGGTTATTTCCACGATAGCAATTATAGCCAACCATGATCAGATATCTACCTATATCTTGCAGGTGATAGGAAATCACCCGACTTCTACCGGACTAAGCATGGTTAAGCATATATTCAATCCTGGACCTACAAAGGATTCAAGATATATTTGTCTAGATAAGAAAATTATATGCAGCAAGTGTTTCCAATCAACTCCTATAAGCTAATGCATCAAACATAAAGGACACAAGTGATATTTGTAAAAACATAGGAGGCTTAGAATGCTCTAGGGCTTGCCTGGGATCCAACACTTGGTTAGTGTTTGTTAGATGACACTTGCTTGGCGAGCATCTCCCATCTCAGTACTTGCTTAGTCCTTCCGTCTTCTGGATGGATTCACCAAACTCCATCTTCGGGTTTGGCTCCAACATCATGTCCTTCACGTGGTACATCTAGCGCACCTAGATGAGATGCAACAAAGAAAGTGCATGAATGCGAAAAATGGCAATATGAGATGCCTCACATAAAAGTATTCAAGATGAGCACAAGGTTACACCGAACAAATATAAGCACTCCACGTTACTTAATTAACATCCCACAACCTATCATGCTAGGATAGCAAGGAAGGTAGCACCAAGCATGACACATTTTCACAAGGTTTTAGGTATGTTAACACCATCAAAGGCATGAGCCACACTTAGCAACACACAAAGCAAAGCAAGGTGAAGCAAACAATTTTAGGTACAAACACAGATTCTGAAGGCAAAGTAACTTGTTTTAATCATACCTAGAGTTCTAGGCATGCAAAAAGTGTGATTCAAGACTTTTTGGAAAGCTAATGAAAGTATCTAAAATGTTGTTATTAACACCAAAAGCTGATTCAAAAGATAACAAGGTCAAATACATCATGAAGCAGAGCTTATACAACTAAGGACAGAAAACTGATATTAAATTTAGAAATTCATATCTCAAGTTATATTCATCCAACAAGCATGATACTTAACTTTATATAAATATTATTAAGTTATATATAACTTTCTTATTATCATCTTAAGATGATTCTATAGCTAACAAGGCTAAACAACACCAAGAAGGCATCTCTGTCCAGATTTGGACAGAAATCTGCCATTCCACTTTGAACAGCTATAACTGGAGTTCTAGACCACCAAAAAGGGTGTTATCTAACATTTTGGAAATATTAGGAAAAACACTACAACTCTCCTATTATCACCAAGACATAATTGCATGCTTAAATAAGTCAAACAATACAATCATTTAGATCTATTCAGAGGACATGCAAAAGCTGACAGCAAACTTGTAAAATCTATAACTCCTAAACCATCAGGCCTAAAATCATTAAATTTTAGGACAAGCAAGACAATAAAATTATCTACAACTTTGGGATTCACCACATTTATAGAAAGCGTCGTTTGATCCATGAAGTTATCATCACAACAGAAAATGTGCTTGCAGCCATTTCTGAATATAACAATTTGATATTTCACTTATTTTGCTAACAAAGAGCATACACACATGAGCCATTCAAGACCTTCAACCACCACTAACATACTTAGCAACACTTTATCGAACACCAAGCATTCGAAGCATCACCAAATACAATTACAAGCTTTATCTACAATTATGCTTTTATTAATCATTTTTCCCAATAAACATATATATAATTTTAGTGATATATGAGAACAACTAGTTTGGGGCTGAGACTTTTATTAGTGGTAGATGTTATCAAAACATGGCTACTGCACAAATTTCACATGCTTAGGTTTTATAGATTAATTATTGCAAAAAAGACAAATTGCTAATGCAAGAAAACATGTGAGAGCAAGATAAATCTAAAACACACTATTTCCTGCAAACACATGGCCATATTATGTAGCAACATCACACAACAACATCATACCAAGGTAATGGAACCATCTTTTCCATTTTTGCATCTTCATAAAAATTATAACTTATTTAAAACAATTTATCAAGCAAGAAACAAGTTAAATCAATAAATCAATCATATTGCATCCAATGTCCATGAAATTTTTACCACATCACACACATAGCATCACTAGCCTACCATAAAATTTTTCCAACAATTGGAGCAACACAACTTTAGATATGAATTTATCCCTAAAAACCCTAATTAAGCTAGATAAATAAAAACAGTAAAAACCTTCTACTAACACATATCATAAGATGACTCTACTGCATAGATCTACTCAGAAGGATTCAAAAAAGTCATCATTTGCTATTTTACAATTTTTCTATAATTTATTATGATTTTCCAAAGTTTTAGCCATAAAAGAATAACAAACTTGCACCGAGGACCCCGAACTTCTAGGAAAATAAATTCTAGCGAAGCAGTCCTTCCATACACTATTCAAATGAGTCATGACTTTGTAGTTATCCCCCTGCACTTGTTCCAATTGTTGCGTGAGGTCCCTCACGCGAATCAGAACAGAGGAGGCGGAGGAGGATCGCCGGCCAGTCGATTTCCAGTTGGTGAGGTCGTCGTCGTCATCAGGGAAACGATGGGTGACCACCAGGGGACTAGCGCGCACCTGTGGGTGGCCTCGGCTTGGCCAGAGATGGCCCAAGGTGACTCGGCCACAAACATGCGTGGGCCACCTATAGCGGCATCGCCGTTGGCGGCGCTACGGCGGTGGAGAGAGTTGGGGAAGGGCGCTGCGAGTTCGGCATGGCATGGCGAAGGTGGTGACAGCAGTTGCAGGGCTATGAGGTGCTCAAGGGTGGAGGAACAACGGTGGCCATGGAGCTCGGCCTAGTGGCCATGGCTGGCGCATCTGTGCTCACGAGCAGGAAGGGAGCGAGACAGCACGGAGAGGGAGAGGGCGAGCACGAAGGCACTATGGAGCTCGGCATCCACTCTGGAGGAGCAGGGGCGCGTGGCAAGGAGGTGGGGCACTCAGCTCGGGCATGGCCACCATGCACAGGGCACGTGTCGCCCTTTGGGGCATTTCCCTGAGCACGTGGCGGGCAACGTTGTGGTTGGCCTAGGAAGCATTTTTGGGCCAGTTACGTGCCAAATTGGACCTTGGGCCCAAAAGCAAAGTTGAAGCCCATGAACTGCTCTACATCTTTCATTAAGGGCGTTGAATCATTAGAGAAATGGATTAATGGGTAACTAAGCCTGGAGTTGACATTATTAGTGACTAATCAAGGATTAAACCTTGCTCTGCTTGAGCTCAAATTACTTGGTCAAAACGTGGTCAAATTGATTCCAACATTTTGTATGTCCTTCTCTAAGATGTAAACTCAAACTTTTATATTTGGCTCAACTTGAGTTGCTTAACAAAAATCCAAGAATGCGAGATGCCAATCATCATTGCCACTGAAATTCTAGACTTAAGCCAAATTTTCTAGATCCAAAACAGCACTAAGTTTAGTTTTGAGTCCTTAGTTTGACTAAGTTAAGAACCAAACTAGCTCATGAGCCTTGAACAAAGTTTGTTCTACACCTCTTGGTCTGCAAGTTTGCTTGAAGGATCATGGACTGGTTTAGCTTGGTCAGGGAGATACAATTCTCCAATGTGGGGTACATAAAACAGAAACTGGGATTCAGTTAACTCCTGGAAATAGTTAGTCTTTGCTGATTTTGAAACTAAGTTTGAAGATCCAAATAAACTCCAAACTTGATGAGACTTGCTTTGTTGTTTCCTTCACAAAGTGTACTTAAACTCATATTAAGGAATCCATTTGAGTTACCATATGAATTTGGAAGATAAAAATGTTACAACATATCAACTCGCAGTTGCCGATCCAGGACTTAGAAAGATTTCTAAGAGGCAAAAACAGCACTGCATTCAAACTTGATACCACTATATGAGACACTTAGAAGTTGAATCAGGTCTTGATCCAAAAAAAAAGTTTGTTGTACTCCACTCAAACTTCCACTTTTATTAAAGGTCAAACTTCATATCTAGTACGGAAATCATTGCTTCATCATGGTCAAAGGAGCACCTCGTTAAACCCTGGAATTAGGGTTTTCGACCAATTGAGGCATTTTCTTGACATTTGCTCAACTCGAACCCTTCATGACCTTTGTTGTAGAGTTCAATTAGAGTCATTTGGGCAAGGTAGCAAGGTTTGGTCGACATCTCATATTCCCATTTACTAAATAAAGCAATTCAATCAAGGTTATAACTTATCATTTAATGTGACTTCTTGGCTCCAAACTTCACGAAACTTGTCCAATGGTCAAGATGGATGCATGTTGATGTAATGTTCATGAAATAAGCATGTTGAACATTACTCATGCCTAATCTTAACTAGGGTCCACATGTAAGCAAAGTGTATTGTCCGAGTCCAAGTTGGGGTTCATTTTCATAGGTTTGACCTCAATACCTTCATCATTACTTTTAGATTATGAACTAGAGATCATAATCATTGTTTGACATATCCTACTTGAGTCCAATTTCTCTGCTTAACTCGTGACTAACACCCAGGGTGTTACAGGAATTTTCTCTACTCATATCTTAAACCTTAATTGCTATCCCTGGACAAACTAGTTGTTCGATAACACACACACATGTTTCCCCATGGATATGATACTCGATAATACTCCCAGTGAAAACTACTTTGATACCCATGCGCTTGTGGATTTTGTCTCTATGTGCATCCACAGGTGTCAACACGTAGCATGGCATGGAATCATGGTAATTTTGCCTCCATCGGGGGATTCCTCACAGGGCCGCTTTCCGAGTGAGATCGCAAAACAAAGAACCGAGCTCCAGGGCCAACGAGGCTCTATACGCCATCACACCCATGTCCTCCTGTTGAGATAGTAGGAAAATTCTAAATACTAGTTAAATTAAATAGCATGAACACAAATACTAGTGTGAGCATTACTCGCATATACTCTAGTTAAATGAAGATAAACAAAATGAATAGCGGTACGGTGATGATCCACCTCCAAAGGGGGAACTAGCAGGTGAGTGACCATGCCGATGAGAGGTCCATCTATTGGTGGAGGATTGCTAATGTGAAAGGCCCTCCGGGCCTCCCCATCGACAGACGACCTCGTTGGCTCCGCCATGGCCCTGGCAGGAGGCATTAGTGGCGTAGTAGGGTGGAAGGCAAAAGCTTTGGGATAGAATCGGGAGCTCTAGAGAGAGAAGGCAGCAGGTGTATAACCTTCCCTCTCGTCCCTTGTCTCTATTACTATAGTTTAGGGGCCATCGACCACCCCACGCCCAAGACGTTTGCATGGGTGGGCAGTGGGGCTTCGCCCCATCACATCAATGTGATAGGCCGAAAGCGACGTCCCCTACTGTAATAGGCTGCTGACGCCACACACGTGCACGCACCTGTGTGGGAATGCAGGAGCACGTCGTCCGAGTAGTAAAGATTTTAGATAGCCAGACCTTGTGTGTTCCTATAAAGTATAAAAAATCTGAATAAAAATCATGTTTGATGCACAGTTCTTGCAAGTTCAACAAATCTTATCAAATACATGAAAATAAGATGAGTTGGGTTCAACACAGATCAAAGCCACTCATGACTACTACTACAACTGATACAAATTGACCGAGTGCACTCCGTAGGTAATAGTTTTACTCACAGATCTGTACTGTATTGTGTCCGACGAGATGAAATGTGCCGCATCGGACTTTCTTACGAGCGCAGTAAAATATTAGAGAGAAGCGAATGCGGCCGGAAAGCTGGACACAAGAAGTGAATCGAGAAAAAAGAGCTTCTGACACGCTTGAGACTTGAATGCCTGGTGCAGTTGTGATAGGTCTTTTCTGTACTTATTTGATTCCAATCCAAGCAGTCACAACAGTCGAGGGGCAGACAGAAGAGTGAAGAGTGAGATGTGTTTGGCTCGGGCAGATTTGGTCTATCGGCTCGGTCAGATTTGGTCTATCAGCGATATAGTCACCGTGAGTTAATTCCCAACTACTTGCATCACCATTACTTGCACTTCTCCATCTTTGGCTGGTCTATTTAACCCGGGTCTAGATGCACTTGTTGGGCTCAATCCACACACTCTTGAATCCACACACTCGTGAGGCCATCATCTTTGTTCATCGCCTAGAGGTGCTTTGTCTTCCTCCTTGCACCTCTCACGACCTGGAGCCCGTGAGAGGTTCAAGATGGAGATAAAGCACCTCACATGGATGCTAGTGTTTGGAGAAGGCCTTCAAGATTCGGTGCTTTAGATTCCATAATCTTGTTGCATTTGAGCATCGAGATGCTGATCTGCATCCCTCGATCCTCAGAGGTAGCAAGATTATGGAATATAAAGCACCTCACTGAGATGTTGGTGCAAGTTTTGTGAGGTGCTCCTTCTCCATCCTTTGTGAGGTGCTACCATTGAACAGGAGCTTGACCTTGATGATTGCAGATCTCGTGTTAATAGAAGATCTATAATCATTTGGTTTTGTCCTATTCTGGGGTTCCATACTCGACTGGGGGTGCTTCAAGTTTGCTAGGTGCTTGTTCTTCAAGATTGGGTGCTTAGTGCATCTCCAAGAGTACCAAATATTTTCTTCCCTAAAACATGATGTTTTACAACTGCTAATAAAGTATTGGAAGGAATAAAGAAGGCAATCTCCAAGAGTTTCTAATAATTAGCCAATTAGTTGTGTTATTAATCCATACCTGTTTGTATGGTAGATGTCCTGCTAGAGTTCATCAGCAGACCATACTACCTTCCCTATGTTCCCTTGTTCTTGGAAAATTAGCAGAGGAGTAAACAAAGTCCATTTGATGTATGTCACATTGCATGGTGCACTAAAGTCTAGCCCATGTTGTTTCTCAGTGGCTGGACAATCCTACGTGACCTAGATTTAAAAATAGGGTCCAAACTTAAAATTGTAAACGACACAGTAACAAGCATCACAGGAAAATGAGGAAAAAAGAGACTTGCTCATATGAACTCTGCAAAAAGAAATCTACAGTGAAAAGAAACCAAGAGGGGCTAGACCATGCTCAATAGAGTTGAACCCAACTAATACTTAAGTGCAGCAAAAGTTGACACAGACATGCAAATAAGAGTTCACATATTTGCAAGGACGTCCCACAGATCAAACCTAGTCATGACTACTAGTACTACTGATACGTCCCATAGATTAAGGGTCGAGGTGGGCATGCAGGAGCTGCTCCACGTTCAACTTTACTAAGATGCCATTGGAGGCTGGCAGGAGGCTCTCGATGAGATCATCGATCTCATTGTCGTCCGATCCTGGCAAGAAAAACCCTGCTCCACCACCCTGTACATTCACCGCCTCACCAAACTAAAGCTGGGTAGCGGCCAGCGCCATGGCAGCCACTTGATGAACGGTTTCGGACACCACAACCGCCTTGTCTTCTCACGCCTAGGTGGCTTTTTGCAGGGCCATGACAAGTGCGGCTCGCGCGGCCACCAAGTCACCACATAGCATGTCGACGTGTAGCCTAGATGCACACAATGCTGCTCGGACCTCATGGTAATGCTTCAATAACTTACAATATTTTTTGTCGCCTAAAGATTCGCCCACTTCAAAACTAGATGGCTGTTCGGGGACAGATGGGCTCAGCGGCGATGAACGGCGATGGGCCGACTCTTCGGCACCATCGGTGGGAACCCCACGATGGGGGGTGGCACCACCATGGAGGAATCACTACACAATGCAAGACAAGTTCAAACCCAGATGATAAGGGGGAGAGCAATCAGATTTATAAGGCAAACGATTAACCAATCTAACCGGTGCCGCATGGCACGGAATCGCCGGTGGCTGCCCCCATTGGCGATCCAGCCCTGATTCATCACCAGCGCGCGATGTCGGGCAATCTTCTTGTCGACGGCGTACGTCCCATGTGGGCGGTGGTTGGCCCAAATGAGGACATGCTCCCTGACGACAGACTATGTCCAACCACAAGGCGCACTCTCTGGGCAAAGGGGGTTGACTAGGAAGCCATAGTGGCTGGCACGTATCATCAGTTTCTGGCTCTTAAGGATGGGAGTTGGATAGCCATGCTGATGATCATCCTTCGAGTCCATCATAATGGAGGCTAGAGAGTGCTCAGACATGTCCTTGGCATCGTGGGCTAGCAAGAATAAAGGAGTCCACGCAGCCTGCGACGATGGCAAAGTGGAGCGCACCGGGAGTGACGGTGGTGAGGAAACCACCGGTGCCACTGGCACCAGCGTTGTCATCGAGGGCGATGGGGAGAGCAATGGTAGTCTTGGAGATGGCATGCGGGAGCGCGACAGGAACACTGGTCTCCCGTGACTGGACATCGATGCCACCTCCTCCGACACCAAAGTAGGGAGCACCATCGGCCCTGCCTCCTCCAAAGCGGGGAGAGCCTGTATACTGGAGGAAGCGGGGACTAGAGCTGGGCAACCCTTCCTCGAGTAGTGCTTCATGGGCATGGCCTTAGTTGCAAGCGATGGGGAGGCAGAATTTGGGACTTTGCGAGGTGAGGCGAGGGGTTTTTGCACAATGCAAGGTGGAATCAAACAATGGGAGCAAGGCTAGGTTTTATGTATACACAGGGCAGACCTTCTTTATGTTGTGAAGTATACAGGCTTTATGTATACACAGGGCGACACTTCACGGATCAAGATTCTTGATTAAGTTCATTGTTAGGTTCGATATAAAATGCCGTTCTATTTGCATGATTCGATGAGATCTTTTAGTGATGTTTTGGATTGTACTCGTGTGATTGCATTCACGCAATTAGATAAGATTATGTTCAAATTGGTGTGATCTTTTATGTCATAGATGTTGTTACTATATCCTATAAAGTTAGTCAAACTTAAAATTGTAAACGACACAGTAACAAGCATCATAGGAAAAAGAGGAAAAACTACGGAGGATACTGTCCGACGTGTTCAAATCTACTAAGGCCCAACTTTCTTATGCGTGTAGGGATGCATGCTCGTACGAAAAAAATGCGATCAGCACCAGCAGACTTTGAACAATGAGATACACATATTGCTGATGTTGTTGCCAAATTAAAATAAAGTCACCAACCATAGATATACATGCATAGATCTTTAACATAACTTAACATGCACTAATTCAGAATTAATCTACCACATTGATGTGAATAACTTATCGCACTCCCATGAGATCCTACACTCCTCGCTACAGAACCTAGACCACAACTCCCATACTTCAAATCCGACGGGCTCGCCATAGCCGCCGCCTATGCACTGATGATGCCCATCCTGGCGATGAACGGGGCGAAGGCCGAGAACTACATCATGTTGCACCATGTACTACAACCGCCAGTACATGTCTCAACAGAACTACAGAAAGGTCTGGTTCTTACACAGTAGTGCAGCCAGCCCCGCTTCGTCGGATCCATTGAGCTCCCTCAATAGGCGTCGGGCATTGTCGTCATTGTCACCACCGGTATTGGACCTATAGAGCATGGGGGCATAGACGTACATACCAAGTTTATAGCTAGCCTCGACGAAGTGCAGAAGCCATTCCATTGGCGACGTCAATGACATGCGGGCTTCCACGAAGAAAGGACACAAGCCGGTGAGGAAACAGGCCTCCAGGTAGCCCACGCCGGCTAGTCTGGTGGTGAACAGGGCGTGATAGCCATCATTGTAGTAGTGGTGCTCCCAGAAACCTTGACGCTACAGCACCCGATGCAGTGGTATGCGCCGACCGACTTCGGCGGTGCCGCACACCTTGCGCATGAATGAGTAGGTTGACCACAGGCTGGCAAGATCATCCATGGGGGCATATGGCTATTCAGCGATGTGGCCAGTGATGTCCATGGCCAACTCCATTGGGAGCCGATCCATCATGACATAGCCGAGGAAGAAGCAGGGTTGGAGCGCGCGTGCGATGAACGACGACGGATGCAGCGTTGGAGCGGAGTACGAATGCGTGACTACAATGAGGTGGAGAGCGCTAGGGAAATAGGGCCGGCGGTTTATGTAGGCGGAGACTCAGCGTTCTTGAAGGATCACGTATACCGTGTAAACGTGTCTCGGGGAAGTGAATCATCCAATGCGATGGTTCTTTCTCGAGGAACCAAATGGCGCCTCGCTCGAGTTCCAGGTGTCCTTGTAAACGTGTCTCGGGAAAGTAAATCATAACAAATCTTGTTCCCTTGTTCTCTCCTATTTAGGTGCTCCATACTCGATTGGGGGTGCTTCAAGTTTGCTATGTGCTCGTTCAGGGGCTCCATGTTCTCTTGTGCTTGGAAAATTAGCAGAGGAGTAAACAAAGTTCCATTCGATGTATGTCACGTTGCATGGTGAACTAAAGTATAGCCCATTGTTTCTCAGTGGCCGGACAATCCTATGCGCCGACCCAGATTTAAAAACTGGGCCCAAACTTAAAATTGTAAACGACATAGTAACAAGCATCACAGGAAAACGACGAAAAACAAGACTTGCTCGTATGAACTCGTCGCTACATGGTTCTTACAAGTTCAACAAATTTTATCTAATACATGCAAATAAGAGGAGAGCAGTGCGATCCCACTACTCAATGTCATCCAACTAATACCAATACATACTAGTTCTAACTACAGATGATTAACATGACTTCATACTTGAGAAAAGGAGCTTTTGACCACCATGACATGCTTGAGACTTGAATTCCTGGTGTGGTTCTCTTTTTGATCTATAGAATGGTAAACATGCATAATGAAATTCATTCGATCAAGTCTCGCGTTGATATAATGCTTAACAGAGGAGCCACATAGGTATTTAAATTATACAGCACACGCAACAAAGTCTGAGCATTGTAAATCTGACCGGGTCGGACACATCTCACGTTCTACTAGAATATTCCCAACACGTCCTGGAAGCCATCTAAGGTCCTCTACATTCGAAGCGATTTGCTTCAAATTCCATCTCGTAACTGTCCCCCATTCATCCCGCAATTATTTAACATTGGGTTCCCTTTAAATCATCCTTGCTCCAACTCCAAACCAATTCAAATCATAACTACAAACTAAGCCACTAGACCCATAGAGTAGCCATCGCCATGAACTCCGCCAGAGATCTTGCTGCCCAATTTTTCACTTTGAAACACCGCGTCAAGTGTAGAATGACGTCGAAGAACATCTTCACCATCAAGGATCCATCTAGCAGGAGCCTCCTTGAAGCATCGTTCTCCATGGCCCTGGAATGCACGGTAACCAAGACCCTCAAAGCTAGCGGTCACTGGTAGCTGGTGTACCTCCTATACAAAGCAGGCAGCGCCACAAGGATCTTGAAGGCGAATCAAGCCGTGGGCATCCCCGGTGACCAGGAAGGTGTCCATGGTGTCCTCCGTGGCTTGATGGGGACATTCACGTGGCTACAGCAACTCAATCTCACCGACAAGCAGTGGGTGGACATCCTTCCCAAGCCTGAGGTTCCTAAACTCGTGGCCGTGGCATGTGAGGCTTGCTAGGATGGCTGCATCACCCACGCCATGCTTGAGCTTTGGGTCAATGAATAGTTGAAGTTCATCGCATCCGAGGCGCTCTTGACGCTTTGCGTAGAGGTAGAGGCGGAGGCGGTGCCAATGCGGTGTCGAGACTACAAGATCTACCTAGAGGATGAAACATCTAATCCTACGGCCGGCCATGCTGTGGAAATGCTCGGCTGTGGCCATGGATTCCACCGCAAGTGCATCACCAAGTGGTTCGGTCGGAGATCCACCTGCCTAATGAGCCAACAAGTTTTGTCTATGTATCTTCACCTAGCAGTGCAGAGATTCCTCTCGCACTTCACCAAAGAGGATTATTGATTAAGCTCATTGTTTTATGTTACATAAAATACTTACTATTATGCATCATACTCCTCTATATATATTTGGTCAAAATTCAGAATCTTGGAGTAAATCTCCGCTCCGTCGCTCTAACCGCCACGATCTCATCCGCAACTCCGCTTGTTTTATTTCCTACCTTCCCGAAGCTCTCCCATTCCCTCTGTAGATCTAAACTGCGAGGAACATGCGGTTGCCTTTTTGTACATGTGCTCAACACATAAAATACATGACTTCGTGCCATCAGGCCAGACACCAGGCAACAAAAAAAACAAACAGAAACCAACTGAGGAAACTTCATCCACTACAACATCTTCACTATCTGAGGCATTCAAAAAAATGGTAGGTGGACTTTCTTGCTTGTTCAGTAACATTTCAACATCAATGGCTCTTCTTTTTTGCATTAGATTAAGGCCATACTTGCTCCTCGGTTCAAGGTTCTGGCAAGTTTAACAAAATTCTACATAGACATGCAAATAACACAACATACTATATTACCAAGGGTTCCTACTACATGAGCTCAACACATACACTACATGACTTTGTGCTATCCCATAGATCAAAGCTAGTCATGGCTACTACTACTACTACTAGTACTACTGAAATAGGACAACGGACAGTACCCTGAGCACACAAAATTTCAATGTCGTCAAATCAGTTTGGTCTTGTTGAGATAATTGAGGTCATAAGGACTTCCGATCAAGTTGAGATGGTGAACCATCTTGAAAATGACGCAATCTCCACTAACGTCAACACTGTAGTCAGAGAGCCAATGGGCATCCACAACAGTGCTGCAAAGCACAAAGATTTCTCCAGAATCATGGTCTTCAACAACTCTGGTAATACATTGTTGCCCAACAACCACACGAACAGCAGCTTCAACGATTAAGCATCGCACAGCTTGGTCATGTACACGATGCCCCCAAGTCATAAGCAACATGTTCTGTTCTCCTGGCTCCACACCTAGCTGTGAATGTGGTAGGAAAGCTGGACACAAGAAGGAATCAAGAAAAGGAGCTTTTGACCACCATGACACACTTGAGACTTGATTGCCTGGTGCGGTTGTGATGGGTCTTTTCTGTACTTTTTTGACCCCAATCCAAGCAGTCACAACAGTCAAGGGGCAGACTGGTTGCTACAACTTTCAAAACTGATGACCCTTTATACTGTGTCCTACGAGATCAAATATACAGCGGTCGGACTTTCTTGCGTCCGCAGTAAAATTCAACAGCTATGTCTCATCCGTTATGCATTAGATCTAAGGCGACACTTGTTGAGATGAACTCCTCGATGCATGGTTCTTGCAAGTTCAACAAATTTTATTGAAGACTATGGATACGTGTTTGGTTCTTGCAAGATCAAAGCCACTCATGACTACTAGTACTACTGATACGTGTTTGGTTCAACAAACAGAGGCACTAAGCAACCCTTGCGCAGTTGTGATGAGTGAATTGAATGCATGAGGAAAGCCTCTGCAGTTATTTCACTCCAAGCATTCACAGTAGCAGAGGGGCAGACTAAAGAGTGAAGACGAGTTGCTCTTGCTTCCGTAAGCAATTTCTCTTGCTTGGTTTTGTAGAGCAGCAGCTAGCTAGAGATGGCTGCATGGTTTCATAGGTCCTAATTGTCTGCATTCGCTCGGCTATGCCTGAAGATGCCGCTTCAAATCTAACTACCTTACTAGTACTTCATGCATGCAGCCATAGCCGGTGCAACTATTCTTTGTAGCATAGCTAATTTGGTAAAAGTTCTAGTCATAGCTCAGTAGCAGAGTAAAATGTCCGGGCTGGTCAAATTTACAAGACTCGGACTATGAGGCGTGCATATGATTTACAAGAAATAGGTAAACGTCATTTCATCAATACTGTACATGTCTATATATATATTTGGTCAACGAATTTTAACCCACCTAATACAAAGTTCAATAAAAGTCCATTTACATGGATATTATTACAACTAGATAAACTAAAGAACATCACAATTTTCTCCAGTGAACATTGAAAACACAAATTAGAACATTAGTGTTATGAGATACTAAACGCTAACATCATCTGACCATGTTGCTACTGCTCAGTTGAGAGGAACTGCACGAAGTCCACCAATCTCTAGATCATTCGGACGGATTGTAAGATAACAGATACGATGAGAAAATACTTGTGCACCACGGAACTCATAACGGTATGAAAGTAAAGTCTGGATATCTGCATTTGAACGAACCACAACAAACACATAGGGTCCTAGATGATCCTCAGCAAGATGGTAGTTTCGATGGCAAGAACTGGATAAACAACTACATAAGCAATGTACCACCTACTGTAAAAGTTAGAATGCACTACAAGCACTACAACCCTTGTTTGTAGGCCATGGTGAACACGAAGCTCGCAAAAGACATAGCGATACACAGACATGTCCCAAGAATGATCATAGTTATCCATAATCTATGTAAAAAAGAAAACAATATGTAGAAAAAAACAAAGAACAAAGATACCTAGTAGTAGGGAGGATGGAAAAAGCTTTGGGATACACAGACATGCCCCTTGTCTCTGCTGTTATATAGTTCGCGGGTCATGGACGTGGCTGAACGCACATGACCCCACATATATGGCACAAGAGTTGACATAATCTGTATTTTGTTGTTTCATCAAAACTATGATCCGGCCTATCATGATTTCTTTAGTATCGGACTGTCTTAGGCCCTGTTTGGATGGACTACGACTAGTTAGCCCTTGCTCAAAAATAGCCAACTAAGAATCAGCCAATTAGTTGTGTTATTAGTCCATACCTGTTTGTATCCTCAACTAATTGTTGGGTTCTATATTAGAACTAGTGTTTAGCCCCGGGTAGTCAGGTTCTATGGACTACCTAGATGGCCCCTGTATTTCATAGTGATCCGGATTGTCTATATTTTGTAGGGTCGGACTATCTTAGTGTCCAAAAAATTTCAACACCTATACACCCACGTCCTCTGATCAGAAAGGGCAAACACCGTTAGTATAACTAGTTAACATGACCAAAGGACCTGAGCTATACAACGCTCAACTGAGTTTAACCGATCTAATACAAAGTTCAACAAAAGTTAACACTGACATGCATGCAAATAAGACTTCACATACAATCGTCCTATTGACCAAGCCTAGACATGACTTGTACTACTGATACGTCCCACAGATCAAGGGTCAAGGCGGGCATGCAGGATGTTGTCATCCATGTTCACCTTTGCTAAGACGGCATTGGCGACCAGCTCGAGGCTCACAAACAATGGGGACATACTCGAGCGATGGAAAGTACAGCACCGACTGTGACTCCAGCAAGGAGGAGGACGATCCAGAGTACTGGCGAGTCAGCGAATCACAAGAGCGCTAGCCAGGAGGAGGATCCTTTAATTTTTTTCACTTCTCTAGAAACTCAAAGCACCTTAGAATCCTTGACTACTTTTTCCAGGGTGGGAAATCCATGGGATATCATTTGAATAACCCATTTAGTTTTTTGGAGGATTTTCCATCCCTAGGCATGCCTTTCCCTTGCTTCCTAATTATAGGCCTTTGTTCAAACAGTCGCAGAGCAGTCCCGCCAACACGCACCGAAAATTAGATGTCTCTCTTTTGCCCTCCACATGGAAAATAGGTTTACCACGCCATCGATTTCATACAAGGGCATTTGTGGCAATGTGATGGCCACACAAAAGTGCAAAGAGTCGCATTCTCCGCCTCCATCTCCATTCTCCAGCCGTACGGTCTCTCCTCTAGCTCCAAATCCTAGTCCCATGGCCTCCCTTTCCACTCTCTAGCCGCCCCCTCTACCACCCTGCTTCGGACCCTAGGAGCCATCGAAACAGCAGCTCCACTCCCTCTCCACTGTCCAGCCGAACCCTCTCTCATACATTTTTGAACCCTAGCCGAAGCCGGATCCCCTTCGATTCGTCAACTAGCAGGTCGATCAGCTGACGGCGGAAGGACTGCCTCAACGAGGGTTAAAGCCGGATCTGGATCCCCTACCTAGCTCGGCACTTGTCACAACGGACGGATCTGATCCCTAGCTGGAGCTAGATCTTGTACCCCTTTGTCAATGCCAGCCGTAGCAGCTCCACGACCGCGATGACAGGACGGCGGTGCCAACGACAAAGCAAAGCTAGGGAACATGGAGGAAGAGGTACCCAAATTCCTTTTATGATGTGTGCTCTACTGTAGTGGCTAAACCAAGGAATGTAGATAGCGATGGGGTTACATATTTCCTATAGTTGAGTGTAGATGACATGTGCTTTATTGGATTAATGACTTTCGTATAAGCTGTAGTTACTAGTTAGGCGCTTATTTGCATACTCTTGCTCTGCTGTGTTGACATTCCATAGAAGCTTTAGTTAATAAATGCCATTGTAATCTAGATGAACAGCCACTAACTGCTTATGAACGAGCACGGGATGCACAAATCGCATTAAATCATAGAAAGATGGAAAAACTTGGAATACTATGTGTGGGCCCAAAACCTGTGTCTCCAAAGGCAAAAAAGTCAAGCACAAAGGGTAGGCACAGTGAAGATTTGGAATATATCCTTGAACCATGGGAGGTAGTAGAGGGATTTGATGATACAGATGAAACAGATTCAGATTTACAAGATGAGCCAGTGCTCCTATTAATTGATGAGGTGCTTGTTCTATCTTCTATTTAGTTTAGAGGGGGGGGGTAGGTAGCCATGCAATGCTTTACTATTTGGATAGCAATGGAATTTATACATGCTTGTTGCTTAAGATTGCATCTCCAATTTCAGTGTTCGGGTCAAAGAAGCCATTGAGGAGGCTCTGCCAGCAGGACAAAAGGCAGCGCTGCCATGATTCCTGAGTGAAGAACCTCTAAGCGAGTGAGGTCAACACCACCAGAAGAGGTTGCTCATCGAGTTTCTACTTGGAGGTCTGCCGCAGGCAAAAGGGTGGAGGTAGCAGCAGTAGGTGAACATAATTCTCCATCACGACTGACACCCAGACAAGGGATCAATTCCAAGTTCATCAATTGACTAGAGACATTGGTCGAGACAGCACCCTACCTAGCCCTGAGAGAGACTTCTCGTGGCCAGATGATGATAGCCCTGCTGAAGAGGAGCCCTCTTAGCAAACTCCCATCTCCCCCACCCGCAGAATGATGAAAGATGCCTAGGTTGGTATTACCTTACATATGTTTATCCATCAATTTGCACTAGCTATTTGATACCCATGTAACTTTTCTAACAATCTGAATGTATGAAAACTATGTAATACCATTATCGGGAAGAGCAAGGAAGCTGAGGCCTCGAACTCGTGGAATTACGCTTGACAAAATGAGCAAATCACTAGGAGGAGAGAGGATGCGCATCTCTGTTGCCGAGGGGAACATAAGGCCACATGATCCAGTGCAAGCTGCCAAGTTTGCCTCAGAGGCAGGTGTAGTAGCCAGGAAGGATGTACCAATTTTGATGCATTGGAAAGAATACAAGGGGGAGAAGCTTGGTGCCGCCTATTGCACAAGATTTGTGGAAAGGCTAAATGTATCTATGGGTATCCCCTCTTGACATTCAACTCTACTTTGAGCAACTTTAACAAATTTACTTTTCATTCACACTACTGTGGGCAGGGAAGGCTGCACATTAACGGTGCTCACTCACCAACAAAAAAAGCTTGTCGAAATGTAATGCAGTCTGTGGTACGGTAGGAACGCTACAGGTTAAAGAGAACATACTTCAATGGTGTCCCTACTAATCAGATCCATATGACCTCTCCTGTCTCATCCATGAACAATGCACAATGGTGTGAACTTGTCAAGATTTGGTCTAGTGCTAAGAACAAGGTGTGTGAACCCATCGATTTCCTATCTAGTCTTGTTATGGTCTACTTGTGCTGCAGTCTAACACAAATGAAGCTATAGGAAACATCTGAGAAGAACAAGCAAAACCGTGCAAAAGTGAAGTACCACCAGTCTATAGGATCTCGCTCCTATGTTGTCCAAATGGAAAAATTTGTAAGTGATGGTTGTGTTTTATTGTTACTCTTGCCTTTGTATAAATATAAACTGAAACTCATGTGTAATGTGAACAAAAGGAGAACAAGAGGAATGCAGCAGAACAACATCAAGGACTTGAAGAAGAAAATGGTCCACCTGATGAAGATGTTAATGCTGCTAGTAGGAAAAATGGCCTAAGCGATGCTGCAAGAGCAGCAGTTGTAAGTACCTTCTTTTGCTTCCCTTGAAATCTACTGAAGCCATTGCCATAAAAGAAGGAAACGTAGTAGGAGCCTAGTGTTATGAAAATCTACTTATACTGAAGCTAATGTAATCTCTATTAGCAGCAGGCTGAGGAAGACCTATGCATTACTTGTTATGAATTAATCTCTTGGGTTTTCAATTGAAGTCCTCTTACACTATCTGTAACATAATGTTTTACTAATTGAATTTCACAGGAAGCTATGGAAACTATGCAAGCAGAACATGTTGCTGATGGGCAGCAACCAATTACTAGTGCTGATGTTGTTTGCAAGGTCCTCTGCGTCCACTAGGGTAAGGCCCCTTCCCAAGGAAGCAGCAACAACATATTTTTGAAGAATGCTGGAATCTAGACAAGCTCCACCAGAATAGAGATATCAACGTAGAGAATGCTTCGAGGATAGCTTGCTGCTGAACAAGAAAGTTCCGCTGCCCTTATCGATCAAGTGGATGAACTGAAGAGGAAGACAAAAAAGCCTAAAAGGGAGCTTGAGAAATACAAGAAACGATAGCAGGAGGAGTATAACAATCTCCGTGAGCTATGCACGTGCTTCAGCTCTCCTGGCAACTCTCAGTCTTCAACTCCTGTGGCTTGATGCAGTGAATATTTGTGGTTTCATGTGTGGACTCATGTGCGGTTTCATGTGTGGACTCGTATGCCGATTTAATGTGGTGATACTCTATCAGTGGTTCTTTGCTGATGTGTGAAATATAAATTGTTGTTATTTGATTGCCAGGCTAAATAGTTATGTAGTCAGTCTGTGCAGTAGTGACGATCTCGAATTACTTCTATAACGAATTGATTGTACTTCACATGGTAGAACCAGGATAGGCCATGTGATCAAATAAAAATATGACATGTGGACGAACCAGTGCACGACACGTGAATTGGCCAGGGCACGACACGTGGGCTACTAAAAATCCGACACGTGGAATGAAATCGTCAAGACACGTGGATGTATAAAAACACGACATGTGGACGGACAACATAGTGACGCGTGGTCCAATGAAGAAGTGTTACGTGATCCAACAGCAACACGACACGTGTGCTAGTAGAAAACTGACATGTGGAACAACAGGGAAATGACATGTGGTCAAATAAAAATACGAAACGTGCAAGAACCAGAGATAGCCATGTTGTGCAATAAGAAGGTGACACGTACCCGAACCATCTCTAATGCAACCAGCTATAGCATGAACACGTGGGCCATAGAGTGTACACATGGAAAGCATCTAATGGAAGCGCCCGCCAGCGTGGCAGCCCCCTACCATGCATGCCAAAATAGTTCAATGATGATCTATTTTTCGTCACAAATCAAGACACTTCTATGACCATTTTGTCAGATTCATCATATATATGCAATAGTGACATGACTTCTATGACGAACCGGTTTTCGTCATAAAACTGAAATTATGATGAATTTGGCTCCTTCAGTGACGAAATCTATTCATCATAGAAGTGGATATTTCTAGTAGTGTGAAGCAATGGACTTTATGAATCCTAGATACTTCTTGAATTCTTCTTTCTAGTATGGACTATGTGTGTTTGCTCTCTAGAGACATATCAGTATATACATATAGTATGATTTGATCTCAACAAGCACTATGTTTGAAATCATCCTACAATATGTGGATCTTGCTATGATTATGGAAATTGTGGTTTATGTGATTTTAGAATGTGTCATGTTTGTGTGATTATATAATAATCCGTGTGCCATATGTATAGGCAAAATAAATATTTGTTTCATAATCTGAATATGTTACAATAGATATAAAAAAGTGTTACAAACCATGTGTTCCTTTGTCCCATACTGTGCTCTACCATAATGTAGAAGCATCACTAGAACTAAAAAAGTGTTACAACAAACAATCCCTGTAACACTAGGCAAATGTTCTGATAAATAAATAAATGTGTTACAAACTATGCATTCACCATAATGTGAAGTGTTACTAGAGCAAAAAAAGTGTTACAACAAAAATCATTGTAACACTAGACAAATGTTCCTATAGACAAGTAGATGTGTTACAATAAACTAGTCTATAGTAACATGGCCAATTGGAACACAAAACAAAAAGTGTTACTAAGAGAGCTAGTAACACTTTTTTCAACCTATAGTAACATAAGTTGGTGTTACAATATCCCTGCACTGTAGTAGTGCATTAGGATTCAATAATATATGTAGCACTCGTTCCCTACTCAGGAGAAAGCAATATGAAACATTGTTAGATATATGAACCTTCTATTTGTTTTTAGTAAAAGGATATATGAAATTTACCACAAGCAAAAATCTACACAACTGCATGAAAGTTGTGGTTGCCCAGGAGACAACTGTGATATTTTCCACAATGGTAAAACTGAATTTCATTACCAAGGCAACGAAATTACAGAATGTAACAGTTCAGTGTTTGCATTACATAACCACCCATGGCAAAAACTTGACCATGCAAATGATCACAAAGGGAACATAGGCATGGACATTAGCTACTGCAGCTACCAGATCATGCTAACAGGTTCGAAATACCCCCTACACGGCTAACTGGGGTTCCAAACACTAGAAAATACACCTAGAACAGCATAACAGCTGTGATATGTACAACTTTAGGCTTTTTAACCGACATAAGGAATCAGCTGCCTTTCATCTTGAGCACATGACTGCATCTCCTGCTTGTGGAAGTATAATGCTGTTGTCTTCATAGCTTCAGCACCCTAGGCGACCTACTGTCCCAAGTCTCCCTTCAGCAAACCTGCCCAATATGTAAGAAAGGAACAAATCATACCATCACATGCCTGATGGCACCTCCCAAGCCCATGGCCAATGGTCCTACCGTGGCACAGTAGGGGGGCGCGCCCATGCCCAGTGCTGATGACAATGGCGGCGACAGCTCAGCGTTTCCTTCCCTTGGAAGGAATTAGGAAAATAGAAATAGAAATAAATTAGGAGATTGGAGTTTGGTTTGTTTAGGAAAGGGAAATCCAATCTATAAGGATATCTCTCAGAGTTACTTGAGACACAAGTCCATTGGGGACTATAAATATAGGGGCATTGTACTCATTGAGGATTAAGAAAGAATAGCCTCAGGCTTACCCCTTCCTCCCTATCTCTCCATGCGCCTCTCTCACTCTTCCAAACCCTAGCCGCCACCACTCCTTCTCCATTGCCGACAACACCAGCCCCCCTAACCCTAGCCGCCACCCCCCATCTCCCCATCCCAAGTGACGTGTTACACCTGGTATCCGGAGACTAGACGATCCATGGCTTCCACCATCGACCTCATACAACAGCTACTCTAGGACTTCACCAACAATCTCCACAAGACCTTCGATGACATGCACAAGCAACTCATCAACCTCAACACCTGCCTGCATGACATCGAGCAAGCATGCATCCATGGCGAAGCCATTGCCGGCGTCCAAGCCAGATTGGATCGCGAAGCCGCCATTGATGATCTCACGTCCGAAACTAAAAATGTCATGATCATGGCTGGTAGATCCTTCCTCCAGAGCAAGATGGAGGAACCCCACTCCTCCGACACCCCATAGATCATCGGTGAGGTGGCAGACAACTTACTTCCAGCACTAGAGGCACAGTTGTGCCTAGGCTCTCCCTCATAGGGACAGCGCCTAGTCCGCCCTTCGATGACCCCAACTACCCAATGCCCTCTTCTACACACTGACTGGCCATCAGTGCAGTAGGCAGCCACTCCACCACCATAGGATCTGATCTAGGCACCAGCGAACCTAATAGCACCCCGACAGTCGACCATCATGGCTCGATTGACGCCACCAACATTCGACAGCTCTATAGATCCACTACCATGGATCTACAAGATGCAGCTCCTCTTTAGGCTGCAACACACACCAGCAGATAGACAGGTTCTGTATGTAGCGTTTCATCTAACTAATTTAGCACAACGTTGGTATATCAGCATGACATAGGAGGTGCCAACAACTGAGTGGACAACCTTCACATGGAGCCTCATCCGTGACTTTGGCCCTCCAACTGACCAGGAAACACGGGGTGACCTCACTCTATCCTGACACAATGATGCCTTGAATGACTACATCGACACCTTCACTGCATACACAGTATGCGTAGGCATCACCAGCAACCTAAATCAAGTCCACCTCTTCATCGACGGTCTGCAACACAGGCTTCGGGACGCAGTCATTCAATATCAACACAATAGATGGAAGCAGCCATCCTCCTCGCCTATGCCCTGGATGACATAGCAGCGATTCCACTCATCACGCCGCCAACCCACGTCGAGCCTGATGCCGCCTAGGAGCAGGCGCCGCATAGCCCGGTAGATTGGGTGGACGACGAGTCAGCACCCTTTCCCCCCTAGCGACCCTGATGACCCGCACATCATCAGCAAGGGCACTCATCCCACAATTTGGCTACAATTCTGAGGCCACAATGTACGCCCGCCAGATGAAGCTCTGCCCAGCTCAAGCAGCAGCCACGGTAGACCACCTAATGATGCCCTCCTCGTCGACCGATGACAACCCTTGCATGACCCCATGCTCCATCGACATCACTGACACTCTCGTTCATCTTCAGGGAGCCTACACGAATGAGCATGAGCTTTAGATCATCTATGATACCATCGTAGTTTAGGCAGCAGCTCCAGCCTAGATGATCCACGAAGGCGTCATCTACAACAACAGTCACCTCTACATATCGACAACCTCCCCACTACTACAGGACATGCTCGAGTCGCTAGGAACAACAGCTCCCATCTCCTAGCAATCAGCCTTCACACAGCGGCATCCACTCCGACAACGCAAGCATTCCCCTCAAGCATATCGTTGCTGGAGGATTGGCCGCAAAGCATTCTACCTTCAATAATGGTTGTGGCAGAACCATCCAAATTATATGGCCCACATGTGCCCGTCATTGTCTCATAGACTTCTAAATGTAGCATGCGTAAGCCACACAATCCCGGTAGTCTATCGGGTGTCCTCAGGAAATCTGAATCATCCACTTTTATCTTTCTGAGCAGGATATATTACAGAAGACATTGCAGTATTACAACAATTTAAACAATTACATTAGAATAAACAACGGAAGACTTACAAATCATAATTTACAACTATTCATTGAGTTATTACAAATCATACTTTTAGCCAACTAGGCAGTAGGGTAGCATGACAGGTACCACTTTAGTAACACACAAGAGAGATTCACCCTGCCCAAGGGTGCACAACAAACTTCACTACTACTGGCTCTCCTCTTGCAATTAGGGTTAACAAACCCTGAGTACAAAGGAACTCAACAAGACTTAACCGATGAAAAGGAAAGTCTCCAAGGATATGCAGGCTTTAGGGGGAATCAAGGTAAGTCTGTAGCAAGAATCAAGATTAACTTTTGCAGAAAAACTTACTAATAATTGATCCTTACTTTCAATGTTTTAGCTCAAGTTAAGTCATTATCACTCTCTAGTTTGCACCTGATCTAAAGCAACCACTTCCTTAATCATCACATCTCATGATCATCAGTACTATTATTTTAGTTTATTAACTACGATGTAGAGCAGAGAATCGAGTCTTCTTCTCTGAGAAGCAACGGCGATTTGAATCGATTAGGCCCAACTGGGGTTTCCTTACCACACGACATATGCAGGTCCCGGTCATGACCCTACATATATCAATATTCACTCGGATCCTCCAAAACATGAACGGGTTCACGCCAACTGAGAGTATAGTACTCCACCGCCGTACATCATCCTAGATGCTTCCATATGGTGGGTACACGCTACTCTTGCCATCTCTCCACTCCCAGTGCGTTGTTGTCCTTTCCCATAAAGGAATAGCCATGGTGTTAGGCTTACCAGAGTATGTTGCCAGTACTATGAAGTCTTGACTCACAACAGGTCTTCAACGGTACGGTCCTCAATCGACATAGGCGAGGCACTATGTCAAGACTCAATTCTTGACGCAAGCAAAGAGTCCGCCCAGTCTCAAATTAAATTCATCAATTTTTAACAAACCACAGGGCATGCTCTGGTAAGAACATGCAAAACAACCTTGTTGCTCAACTCTTAACTACTAAGCATCATTATCCTACTGTTACTAATAGGGTGACAAGGATGGATATTGAAGTATCAAGGCAGGCATGCAGCAATTGGTATACAAACAACTCCAATTCTACTTAAATGCATCAATCATAAGACTTAAGTGAATAATGTTTATAAAACACAAGGAAAGGGGGTTATGCTCCGGGGCTCACCTGCGGTGTTGGGGTTGTAGGCACTTCAGAAAACCATAGAAAAGATAACCAACTCTGACTGATTAGATTTCCACTTCAGGGACATGCTCAACAATGGAATTCCACTCTCGATCACTAAACGTAAGTAAATATGTATGCTTTAGAATGATGAGACAATTAACATGAGCTATGATGATTAAATAAGATTAACTAACTTGAGTACAACTTTCCTTCAAAATTAAGTTGGGTTAATTAATCATAAAGCAAGATTTGTTTATTGTTATTAACAAGTTGATTATGAGCTAAACAAACAAGTAATTAACTTGCCAAGGAACATCAAAGGTGTTTTATGTCCCAAGGTCTATAATCAAACCAAAAATACACTAAAGTCATCTTATGATTAAATCTAATCAATTAAGCATTTATTAAATAATTATTAAAGCATGGAATTAAGTGGATAATTTTTATTCATCAAAACAGTACCAAAATTTTTGTGAAGGTAGGTATTAGCATCTAAAGCATACTCAAAAAGTTTCATGATCTAAGGATAATTATTTTAACCTATAAAAATCATAGAAGGTCCATTTATTTATAAAAAGATGTAATGTATAAACATACCAAAAGTACTAAAAATGTTCATTTAATATTTTTCCTAGGTAGAGTACATCATGAAGAGACTACACAAAAAATTTCACATTTTTATCAGCATAGATTATTTAGTTATAAATTAATCAAAATTCAGGACTTATTAACATTTTTCTGAAAAATTGAAAAAGGAGTAAATCCTTTCCTCACCCAACTCTCCATCACCAGCAGCGGCTGACAGCCGGGCCCAGGGTCACGCCCGCGCTGACCACGGCACGAGCGGCCGTTGACCGGTGGGTACTCGCCGATGGAGACCTCACCGACGACGAGATCATCCCCGGCGGATTCACCACTCCCTTGCACACACGCAAGAGGTACCAATTGACCATCTAGAGCATGATAGCAAGCTCGATGGCAACTTCGGCGGCACGAAGACGCTCCGGCGACACGACAACAGCTGACAGCGACAACTCCAGCGACTCGAGCTACCCCTACGTGATCATCTCAACCTCACGAACTAGCCCAAGGGGTCGGTTGGGCGAATTAGGGTTTGGGACGAGCTCGCCCACGACCATGGCGGCACAACGGAGTAGAGCACGCCGGTGCGGCGGCGCTCTAGCCAAACTCGAGCCTAATCGGCCTAGCTAAGGACCTAGACAGCATTAGGGGCTCACTGTGACTTCAGAACGTCAACTGGTTTAGTCGAAGATGGGGCAGCGCTACACGGTTGACGGTGAAGACGATGGCGGTGGCGTGAACCCACGTAGGTGATGCCATTTCGGCGTGTCGGTGGCTTATCTGTGAAAACTGATAAGCCGATGAGCATCATTGCATCAAAGCATGGCTAAAACAGGAATGATGAGGAGACAAGGTCAACCCGAGTGGCCTGGCCATGGTGAGGTGGTCACGGTGGCGTTCGATGAACGTCGAGGAGGAAGACAGCGTGGCATGGCTGGCTCAGCAGAAGCGCAAGGTTGTGGCGAAGCTAGCTGCGGGGAGAATTTGGCGAGGATGGAGCAAAAGTGGCGAAGTCGGCCGGTGATGGAAAGGTGCTCGACGGTGGCAGAAAGAGAAGAAAGCGAGGACAACATTTGGCTTGGTGATATAAGGGCATGGTAGAAGCTTCACGGCATCCAGCAGTTGCTTATGATGTGTCTAGGGGAGCAGGTGTGTGTCTGCACACGTGAAGGCGACGCAAAAATGGTCGGCGGCATCGGCGGTGAGCAGGCACAGTCGCTGCTGTCGGTTTTACTGTTCACCAACTGAAACCCTCCCCTTCTCCTCTCTTTTTCTCCAGAATCCAAACATCAACTCAAGATTATCCAAGAACAAGACTTGATCATCCTGATGTCCTCTCCAACTTTGTTTATAGACTCGAGCTCTAAATCTAAAAGAGAGATCAAGGAACAAGAGCAGGGTCACATTAAAACTGAAACCCTAAACCTTGACACTGACAGCTAGGGTTTGGAAAACAGAATTGATTAGCTATCTTTGGTGAATTAATTTATGATTAATTATCATTCAAACACTTCAACCAATTGCATCATTGCATAGTACAAACTTTGTACTAACAAATGATACTAGGGTTGCAACAAGTTTATTTGAGAAATTCATTTTAATAAATCCCTCAAATTTGAATTCAAAACTAAATCCCAAGACTTAACCAGATCTGCCTAAGTGTTGGAATCCAATTCTGTTTTCAAATATGGGGCTCAAGTTTTATTGGGTTGGACTTGAATTCATACCCCACACTTGACACTAGTGTAAAGTACACACTTTACACCTCAAAGTTTATTAGGGCATAATTTCAAGTATTTTGGTGAAATTCAAAAATAGAAGGTCACAAAGTATCTTAAAAAGGATTTTTGGTTTGAAAAACAATACATCACTCATGCATTACATTACTAGCAAATAAATATTAATTTTAGTGTCGGTGCAGAAAATGACCAACACGTAAATACTTGTAGTTTTGCCGTATGTTGTGATCGGATGTGGCCTAGCACTCAATGACACAGGGTTTATACTGGTTCAGGCAACGTGCCCTACGTCCAGTTTGAGTCGGTTGGTGACTTTATTCCTGAGCCCAGGTGCTCGAAGTTTGCTGTGGGGTTACAAATGGAAGGGAGAAAGATGGGGGTACAAGAGGTCCGGTCGGACTCTGGTATGAAGGGCCAAGAGTGATGGAAGCTCTGCTATGTGCTAAGTGTTTGAATGTTTATTGTTCGTTGGGATCCTTGGTCATTCGAATCATGTGTGTTGTTTGAGTCATTGTGGATTGATCAATCGCCCCTTGTTGGGAGAGAGCGCATCCCCTTTTATAGATGAAGGGGACGGCCTTACAAGTGAGAGAGAGAGAGTGTATGTATGCTAAGTCTTGTTGCCCATGCCGTCGGGTACAAGATGATTGTAGGTGCCCATAACATTGTTAATGTCAGATGCATGTGGGAGGTTACATCATCTTCTTCTAGTATGGCAGACAATAGTGCCTGCCATACTGTTGATACCCAGAGGCTTGCAAGGGGTTTTACCATGCTCGTCTGGTATGGTGTTTTACGGGTGCCCACAACATTGTAGGGCAAATGTTAGTGCCCACAACACTGCTTGGGTTCTGACATGCCTAGAAGGTTGCAGGGCACTCTTCTGACATGTCCTGTCGGTACTGTCTTGTAGGTGTACAGGGTACGGTCCTCGGTATTATGTTGACTTGAGTGCCCTACCTTACTTGCTCCATCCATTTCCTGATCCTCACTGAGCGGGCATCCTCGGTTGGTTGGTCCTAGTTGGCTCTGACTGCGCCAGTCGGAGAAGAGCTGTAAGCAGGGGTTCAGTATGTCCCCGGTCGGGGACGCGGGTTGGAGTTCGAAAGCGGTGTTTGGATAGGCCTTTCAGTTGGAGAGGCGGTCTAGAGTCACAAGCGAGCGTTGTTCCTCCTTGGCCAGGCCTTTCGGTCGGAGAGGCGGGCCAGAGTCAGAAGCAAGCGTTGTTCCTCCTTAGAGAGGCCTTCTGGTCAGAGATTGGATCGTCTTTCTGGCCTGTCGTTTAGGTATTTGGGCCGGCCCCAGAGTTTGCATGTCGTTCACAACATCGTTTGCTGGGCCGAGCTTTTGCTGGGAAGCTGGTCCATGATGGACCCCGAGTTTATGAACCTGATAGGAGCCCCTGAGACCCCAGGCGATTTGGGTAGAATCATCTAGGGGATTTTTGTCTTGACGACGGGTGCGTGTGAGCACACCCGTGGGTGTAGCCCTTGAGTCCCCGGGTGATTCGGGTAGAATCATCTAGGGGATTTTTGTCTTTGCAGCGTGTGCACGCGAGCGCACCGGCGAATGTAGCCCCCGAGCCCCCGGGCGATTCGGGTAGAATTGTCGGGGGTTTCGTGTTCCCAGTGGGGGAAGTTTTGTTTCGTCAGCGGGTGCGTGCGAGCACACTCACGGGTGTAGCCCCCGAGCCCTCGGGTGATTCGAGCAGAATCACCTAGGGGATTTTGTCAGCGGGCGTGAGTGTGTGCACTTTGGTGGGCATAGCCTCCCTTTTCTAGTTTCTAGCCCGTCATTTCCATGAGCATGGTCCGAGGCGTTTGGTCATGGCCGAGGGACTGGGTGAGACGGAGTTTCGTCTACTGGGGCGTTGGGCGTGCCGAGGGTTCGGGCAAATTAGAGTCACGGATCTAGGGATTAGGCGAGTCAGAGTCACTAACCAAGGCATCGGGTGTGCCGAGAGATCGGATGAGACGGACTCACGGATCTAGGCATGGAGCGCGTTGGGGATCGGGCGAGTCGGAGTCATGGATCCAGGCGTCGAACGCACCATGGGATTAGGGGAGTCAGAGTTGCAGACCCAGGCACAGCCAATGTGTTTGGGTGTCTTGAGCCCTTGAGCCCCGTTGGGCTTGGTAGGAGTCGATTGAGTTTTGTGCGTTACCCAATCCGCGGTTTCTCGCAACCAGAGGGGCTGAGCTAACATTGCTTGCATCGATGGCTCGAGTGACGCAATCGGTGAGCTTGCTAATGGGTATGTTCGAGTGAAATCTGGGTCCGTCGTTCCTGACAGGGTCAGCATAGCCCTCAGTGGCATTCCACTGCTCCTTAACCTGCAACCCGGTAGATGCCTAGGTCATTCCGAAGACCAACCCGGGTGGCCCGCTGGCCTCCCCTCGATGGAGATTCAGTGGGTTTGGCTCGAGGTTAGGATCGAACGAGAAGGTTGAGATGACCATGTCTGCTTCGAGGCAGACTGGGCGAGGGTCGCTTGGGGCTCATCTACGTTTTCTCCCCTGGCTCTGTTTGACGCGAGGCGGCCTTGAGCCCTTTGTGGGCCGGCCTTCGAACCCTGGTCGGTTGTTTCTTATGTTGAATGAGACAACAGCTGCTTCGTGATGCAACACGGAGCGTTGTGATGCATTTAACTGCATGTGCGATGCTTTTGGATGTATGGAATGAATGAATGCTTGCATGGATGAATGAATGTTCATATAAAGAAATAGTAGGGGTTAGTAATGTTACCTTGATGACTCGAGTGACAGGGTTTGAGGAGCTCCTATCGGATATGTCCGACCGGGATCCACGCTCGTCGTTTGTGATGGAGTCGGCATGGCCCACATGGGGCGTCCCTCTGCTCCTTACCTGTCTCTCAGAGTTCGCCTGAGCCGTCCAATTGATTCAGGAAGCCCGTTGGTCTCTCCTGGCAGAGATACCATCATTGGGCCTTTCCAAGTCCCACCTGGGAAGGCGGAGGGCCACCTGCGTGCAGTGGCACCTTGTTTCTTGCGCCCGACGTGCGGTAGTGGTGGGCCATACCCAGGCCACGTCCTGTCTGACTAGGCGCCATTTCGTCTGGCAGGGTGCGTCCCATCGGTCAGGGCGCGTCCCATCGTATCCCATCCGCATTGAATTGGGGGATGGGAGAGGGTTTTTTGCCCCTGTCGTTTCGCCTTTCCCCAATCGCTGTGCCTTTCCCAACTGTTGTGCCTCTATCTTTAAGTAGGGGAAGGGAGAGGGCTTCTGTTCCATTTCTTCACCTATTCCTCATCTGTTGCCTCTTCTCCTACTTCCTTCTCGCCAAGATCGTTTGAGTGTCACGGCGGTTCCTAGGAGATAAAAGGGGAGAGCGAGGGAGAGGAGAAAACTCACAGATCCATTCACGAACCTAGAGCGCAATGTCGAGCTGGAGGTCATCCATCATGAGGGAGTTAGTGCTGGCTGCCTTTGCCAAGAAGGGGTTTCTGCCGCTGAAGGAGGTGGCACACTGGAGGGCTCCTGCGGGGGAGGATTTCCCACAACCTCAGGCCAGCGAGGTTGTTTCCTTCCTCGCCTTTCATGAGCATGGGTTAGGATACCCCGCGCACTGGTTCTTGCGCGGGCTCCTCAATGTGTAGGGCCTGGAGCTGCAGCACCTCAATCCGACTGGGGTGCTGCATATCGCCGGCTTTGTCACCATGTGCGAGGCCTTCCTTGGGATGGAGCGCACATGCACTTCTTTCGACGGATGTTCTCTGGGTGAGCTTTGTCGAAGGGGAAGCCGCTCATGATCGTGCCGGTGGGGGGCTTCGCGTTGTAGAAGAAACTGAGCGCGTCGGGCTCGTACCCTGCATACACCCCCTGTGATTCCAATCGGGGGTGGCACGGGGAATGGTTCTACATCAGGAACTCGGCAGAGGCGCCGTTCCCGCCTTTTACCGGCAGGAGGCCGGAGAGGCAGGAGAGCTGGTCATGGGGCCCTGCTAGCCGGTAGAAGAATGTGGAGATTATCAAGGCAGAGCTCCAGAAGCTCATGCGACACGGCCTTGATGGGATGCAGGTGTTCCACACCTTCGTCTGCCATTGGGTTGCTCCACTAGCGGAGAGGACACGGCCGATGTGGATGTACAACGGCCCGATAGACCCCGACCATTCATCGCCGGAGGAGCTAGCGAATGACAAGGTCTGGAGTCGTCTTGATTGGGTGCTGCAACTGAGGCCTAGAGAGACCCTTGATGGAAAGCCCGGAGCTCTCAACACTACGAAGCAGTCCAATCTGGTATGCACCCCTCTCTTTATTTCTGTGTTTTCCCCTTTTGCTCTCCCATATCCTGACTTTGAGTCATCTGTTTCGTAGGGACTTAGAGTTTACAAGTCCCAGCCGCACCTTCTGAAGGGGCCGGAGGGCGCGGCCCGGCAGGTTGCCCGGAAGGATGCAGTGGTTGAGAGGAAGAAGAAGAAAGCCGAGGAGGCTCGGTGGAAGCATGAGAAGGAGATGGAGATCGCCCAGCATGTGTGGGCCAGGGAAAATAGGAGCGACGTTGAGTTAGAGCTCGAGTCGGAGGACCCCACAGAGGTGGGCGATGATGTGATCTTCTCCGAGGAGGAGGAAGGCTAGGAGGTCATTGTGACCTCGACGGAGCATCATGATCCTGTGGCCGTGTTCACTAGTGGCGAGCAGGAGGTAGAGAGGAACGACGATGTTCCCACACCGAGGAAGTGTGCTGCGAGCGCGGACATAGTCGAGGAACAGGAGGCAAAGCGGATGCGGTCACCACACCCTTCTGAGGCATCGCTGGCCTTGTCCCCACCTGCTCTAGGTGCGGCGGAGCAAGCCGGGCAGTCAGAGGAGAAGGTTCATACCCGCGCATTTTTGGGGCCAGCGCCGGCGCGCGACCGGCAACCAGGGGATGCCCCGGCAACTGCTTTGGTCGGCGCACCTCGAGCTAGTGCTTGTGGTGACGTGCGGGCTGAGCAGGAGCCAGTCAGATCCATTCCCCACCTGGTTGAAGTGAGGGGGCATGGGTCGCGGCCTAGGAGTGGTCCTCACTTAGCAGGTTCGTTGTCGTCGGGTCGGGGCTTCAGAGCCCTATCGCTTTTGTCCCGGTATGACTTCTTTGTTTCTTTTCGATCTCGCTATTAAGTTTTCTAGAGTGTGACTGACCTGTATTTTTTTCAACAGCGGCCAGATGCTGACGGTGCTGAGCATCGCCCCAACTCCCATGTGGGACGATTGTAGGCCCACCTTCTAGCGTGCCATCGTGAGCGGCGGGGAGAGCAGGGTGGTGGCGGTGGGTCCTTCCCTTCCGGGGCGGTGCCCCTCGGGTCGGTCGTCAGTATGGCGGTAGTGGCAGCGATGGTGTTGGTGGCGATCCCGGTGGTGATGGCAGAGGCCGCGTCAAAGGTAACCCTTGAGGCCCCTTCTCCACCGGCTGCGGCGGAAGAGGAGAGGGAGACCAGGCTCCCTGCCTCGCCGGGTGGAGGGCCACATGGTTCACCCTCCCAGTCAGAGCTAGAGGTTCCGGGGGGAGATGCGGCTGGGCCAGAGCCAGAATGTCTACCGGTGGCCCATGAAATCGAGGTGGTGGAGTTTCCTTCTGACGACGAAGCAAGTGACGAGATGGAGCCGCTAACGCCGTCGTAGGAGCTGGCGGTGGTCCGATCGTCAGCTGGGCCTTCTAGTGGGTTGGGGGCCACTGACCTTGTGTGGCCCTACCCTGAGGACCTGAGGAAGGTTCGGTTCATCCTTCGAGATGAGCAGGAGGATCAGCTTTGGGACATGTTTGGAGGGAGAGGATTCGCCATGGAGTCCGATCTCGCCCAACTGTCGGTGAAGCTTGTGGAGGCCCAGGAGCGGGTTAAGTCTGTCCAGCGGGTGGTCACGGTCGACCTACCCTGCGTCGTAGAGGTGAGTTTTCTGCGTTCGTCCTTGACCCCTTGGTCTTTCGTCAGTTGCCTCAGCTTGCTTGCTTCTTGTTTTTGCAGGGTTTTGGAGGAGATGTCGAGCTGCAAGTCTCGTTTCCTCTAGATGGAGCATCCTTAGGTCACCGAGCTCGAGCTCGAGCTAGAGTCCATCTGCCATGAGTCCAAAGACCGGGCAGTAGAGGTGACCGAGGCTCAGGCGGCGGTGCTGCTCGAGGTGGAGCGGGTGACCACCGCCGAGCGAGGGCTTGAGGTGGCAAAGGTCCGCCAGGTGAAGACTGAGGCGGCGCTGTAGAAGTCCCTAGAGACCCTGGAGATGCAGCGGAAGGCCCTGGAGTCATAGCAGAAGGCCTGGTCAGAGGCTGACCAGGAAGTGCTGGCACTTTGGGGTCGGGTGATGGGGACGGAGGAGGCAAATGCCTAGCTGTGCGAGCAGGTGACTTGGTTGGAGGAGGGACTCTGCATCCTTGAGAACACCCGCCTTGGTACATACCTTTTCTGCTTTTTGATGTGTTTGTTTTTTCTTTTAGCTTGCTTCTGAGCTTGTCACCCTTCTTCTAGAGCTGGGTGGATAGGTGGAGTCCTTGGAGCAGGACCTGGAGATGGCCAAGGCGATGATTGGCTAGAATGCGGAGGTGCTGGCCAAGTCCCTTGAAGAGCGACGTGCTCTCGAGGGGGAACTTGACCAGATATGCAATGTTGCCCAGCTCATCGTCTCAGAGGTCTTTGGGTCGGCGCCAAGTACCAGCGCGCCCGCCATCCGGCTAGCGGAGGTTTCAGATGAGGTTCAGGCCCTCATCACCGATGGGCTGTTCTACAGGACATCGGGGGTGTTAACTTTGGTGGTGACATACCACCCGAACCTGGACTTCGCCGCCATCTGCAGCGGGTATGCCGACGGCTGGAGCGCGGAGGACATCCACTCGCTCAGGGAGAGCTTGCTGCCACACGCAAAGTTGGTGGAGCCTAGGTCAGAAGCGGACATCACCCCACCTCCAACCGAGCCGAACGTTGCCCAGTTGGAGGACGAGCAGCCCCTACCCTCGCCGGTCGACCCAGTAGCTGATGCCGTCGGAGAGCCACAATAGAAGTTTTAGAGTATAAATACTTTAGCAGATGTAAAAGATAATGTCGTGGGGGAGCCCCGTGTGTAAAGTGTTTTTGTGTATTCATGAATACAACAACTTTGTTTTTGTGATGGAACTACTTCGTTCAGGGAAGCTTGTCCCGTTTGTTCCTTATTTTTACCTTAGCATAACTTTGTTTTTTATTCTTTCTTTTTCGCACCTGCCCATTTGTCCCATAGGCTACAACATTAAGAGCCTAGGCGTGGCCCGCAAGGCTCAGCTGCTCATGACCATAGGTAGCGGCGAGGTGCGATCGGTCGGAATATTTAAAGCAAAGTTACGTAAGGTAATTAAAGGAATGGACTACCCTTTCGTTTGGGTAAAAAAAGGTATTTACCATATGATAGTAAAAAAGGGAGGTGGTATTGCACCCCCGTGTAGCCCACTGATCAACGCAGGCCAAAAGCATTCGGGTCGGGGCGTTTTATTGGAGCAAACGTTAAGTAAAACATGGTAAGACCGAATTTTAGGGGAAGAAGCAACCTAGCTTTTTGTTGTTCCAAGTGTTGGTGAGAACGTTGCCGTTGTCATCCTTCAGTCGGTAGGCACCCGGTCTGATCACCTCAGTCGCTGTATAGGGACCTTCAGTCATCCAGATCCTTGCCCGCCATGCCCCCTTTCTTGGTTGTTGCCTTGTTGCCTTTTCCTTCCTTTAGCTCGCCGGCCTGTCGTAGAAAGCGCTTGAGGAGCTCGCAGTCCTTGTAGAGGTGCTCGATGGGGTAGGTGTGGTTGGTGCATGGGCTCTCCATGAGCTTGTTGAAGTGGTTAGGCAGGCCCTGCTGGGGCTGCTTGCCCATGCGATCAGCCATGGTGACCAATGCGGGGTTGGTCGGTCGGCGCCGATCATTCTTGTTCTTTTTGTCCCTTTGCGTGGAGGGGCCCTCGTCCTGATCCTCGCGCTTGGTCTTGCCTTTGTCCTAGCCTCCATTGAAGACCACTCTGACTGCCTCCTTGCTAGAGGCATGGTTCGTGGTGACGTCGAGCAGGTCACGAGTGGTATGGGGCTTCAGGCAGCCAAGCTTGTGGATCAGGGACTTGAAGGTTGTCCCGGAGAGCAATGTGCTAATGACGTCTGCGCCGATGACATCAGGAAGGGAGTTGCACCGCTTTGAGAACCTACGGATATAATCCCGTAGGGACTCATTGGGCTCCTGCAAGCAGCTCTTGAGGTCCTAGGAGTTCCTAGGGCGGACATACATCCCTTGGAAGTTCTCGACGAAGACCCTCCTGAGGTCCGCGCAGTCGCGGATGCTATCACACGGGAGGAATTCGAGCCAAGCTTGAACATGTTCCCCTATGTAGATAGGGAGGTACTGAATGATGAAGTGGTCATCATCCACTCCACCGGCTCGACAGGCGAGCCGAAAGTCTTCAAGCCATATACCGGGGTTCATCTCCCCGGTATGCTTGGTGATGTTGGTAGGCGGTCGGAAGCGCTGTGGGAACAGCACTCTCTAGAAGCGTCAGCCAAAGGCCTGTGGTCTCGGGCCATTTGGGCTGAGACTCTGATCGTTCGGTCGGTGACCGCGCCTGGGGTGCGTTTCACCACACCCCGCGATGGTTTGGCCAGGGTCTGTGTCACCTACCCTCACTGCCGCTCGATGGATGTCATCATCATGCCGGGACCAACACCAGTTGCTGATGATGCTACGAGCATCTTGGTTTAGCCTAAGCCACTCGCGCACAATGGGTCGGTGTGGAGCGAGCGCCAGGTCATACCGTGGCGCAGCTGCGGCCTCCCGCGCTGCGCTTGGCGGCCGTAGCAGTGAGCGGATAGAGTGATTTGTCTGGTGCATCCCTACTCTCCTGGTGGGGACAGAGGCCGTGAGTCGATGTCATGATGCGGAGCTCTCCACCTGTTGAATTGCGGCGGTTTCCACCAGTGCCTGGAGGTTCTGGTGGATCGCCTATTCCTAGGGGTCGATCGGCTCGAGAAGGCCACGCAGAAGCATTGCCACGGCGGTGATGTTCTGGCCAGCCCGAGTGAACAGTGGGGGATCGTTCACCGCGTCCATGATGTTGCGTTGGACCTAGCAGGCGCAACCCCAGGCACCGCTCGTTGGGTTACGCGCACGAGGCGTAGCGTGGTGCGCCGAGCGCGCCAATGGAGGTGGCGGCTGGTTCTGCCGCCGTTGTCGTAGCTCCTCACCGTGCTTTTGTGCGAGCGTGATGGCCCCTGCATGAGGTTCTAGAGGGGTGTGAGTCTGCAAGGACTCTGCTACCACCGGCAGCTGTCCCAGAGCGTTCGCCATAGTGCACTCCCAAGACAGACGGTGGCTAGGTACCACGTCGCCGATGCTGGAGCCATCACTCTCAACCTCATCATCTACGAGTTCATAGAAATAGGTGGGAGCATAGCTCGCCATCCCCACAAATTTGAATGTGAGAGGAGGTAGCGTTAGCATTTTTCGGAGCCCCCGAGCATACGTGTCTGTGGGGGATGAGAGGCCATAGGGGAACCGGTTGTACGGTGGTTGTGGTGCGGACAACACTGTCCCTCCGGATAATCAGCGGAAGATAGTAAATAGCGAGTAAATAACAGTATGTACATTACTCACAGTAAGGTTTGAGCAGAGCGTTTGCTCAGAATGAAGCGTAGGTGCCTTGTCGTTGAAGTCGTTGGGTGTCCCAAAGCCGACGGAGGGAACCCCTCCGACGGGCGTCGGGATGGGTGCCTCCTCGTGGAGGTGTAGTACACCGAGCCGGTCGGGGATGAAGTCCTGGCTTCCGAAGAGGAAGGCCTAGGATGGCTCAAAGACGGGTGGAACCCACATCCCAATAGGTGCGAGTGCAGGAAAATCCACCAAGCCGAAGCAAGTCGTATCGCTTGAGCCCGCCATGGTGAAGATGGCGGAAAAGTGGGCCATCCTATGACCAAAAGTGCGAACATATAGTGTCCTCCCCACGGATGGCGCCAAATGTCGGTGTAGAAAATGACCAACATGTAAATACTTGTAGTTTTGCCGTACGTTGTGATCGGATGTGGCCTAGCACTCAATGACACAGGGTTTAACTAGTTCAGGCAACGTGCCCTACGTCCAGTTTGAGTCGGTTGGTGACTTTATTCCTGAGCCCAGGTGCTTGAAGTTTGCTGTGGGGTTTCAAACGGAAGGGAGAAAGATGGGGGTACAAGAGGTCCGGTCAGACTCTGGTCTGAAGGGCCGAGAGTGACGGGAGCTCCGCTATGTGCTAAGTGTTTGAACGTTTGTTGTTCCTTGGGATCCTTGGTCATTCGGATAGTGTGTGTTGTTCGAGTCGTTGTGGACTGATCGATCGCCCCTTGTTGGGAGAGAGCGCATCCCCTTTTATAGATGAAGGGGATGGCCTTACAAGTGAGAGAGAGAGTGTGTATGTATGCTAAGTCTTGTTGCCCATGCCGACGGGGTACAAGATGATTGTAGGCGCCCATAGCACTGTTAATGTCAGATGCATGTGGGAGGTTACGCCGTCTTCTTCTGGTATGGCAGACGTCGGTGCCTATCATACTATTGATGCCTAGAGGCATGCAAGGGGTTTTACCATGCTTGTCTGGTATGGGAGTTTTGCGGGCGCCCACAACACTATAGGGAAAATGTCAGTGCCCACAACACTGCATGGGTTCTGACATGCCTAGAAGGTTGCAGGGCACTCTTCTGACATGTCCTGTTGGTACTGTCCTATAGGTGTATTGGGTACGGTCCTCGGTATTGCAGTTGACTTGAGTGTCCTGCCTTACTTGCTCCGTCCATTTACTGGTCCTCACCGAGCGGGCGTCCCCGGCCGGTTGGTCCTAGTTGGCTCTGACTGCTCCAGTCGGAGAAGAGCTGTAAGTAGGGGTTCGGTGCATCCTCGGTCGGAGACGCGGGTCGAAGTTCGAAAGCCATGTTTGGCCAGGCCTTCCGGTCGGAGAGGCTGGGCCGAAGTCAGAAGCGAGCGCTGTTCCTCCTTAGTGAGGCCTTCCGGTCGGAGATTGGATCGCCCTTCTGGACTGTCATTTAGGTATTTGGGCTGGCCTAGGAGTTTGCGCGTCATTCGCAACGTCGTCTGCTGGGCCGAGCTTTTGCTGGGAAGCCGGTCCATGAGGGACTCTAGTTTATGAACCTGACATTTAGTGAATGCAGGACATGGTTAGCTACTATAGATGATTAACATGCATGATGATGACGTGATAAAGTTTTAAGTGTTGCTTAACACCAAGGGTGTTACAATGGTTGTCTTCTTCGACAACAATGGCCAACAGTTCCTCTCCATTGAGGATGTCGACATCAACATACAGCACACAGATGGCCACCCACTCATCTCTCCGACCTATAACAACACTAGCGACCTCATGTTTGGCAGCTTGCAACACTTCACCACAACACCGCCAACCATGGTGGCCACAACATTCTGTAGACACATCAGAGGATTCGTCGACGCAGGTCAGGTACACTCATTCCCATGGCCTCCATGGGTCATGGGAATGCTACACTTCATAGGAATACTCCTAGGCGTGACCTTGGCTTCAACATACAATGCGCATGGACCTAGGGATGACTCGACGATATACGACTACTATGTCTTTGGCTACTTCGGTTCCTGCCACTACTGCTTCATCTTCGCCCCCAACGACTTCAACATCGGACAGGCCCATGACATCCTTGGGTACCTTGTCATTCAAATCGAGGTGATACCTTGGGGAACCAGATGACCAACCAGCGGCATCGGCAATTGGAGAATGTTTTAGCGCGAGATGCGCTGATTGGAGAGGGAGGGGGTGATGTCACACGCCTGATGGCACCTCCCCATCCCCTAGCCAATGTGTCTGCCATGGCCCATGAGAGGGGTGTGCCCATGCCCAGCACCAATGGCAACGGCGGCGGCAACTCGGCATATCCTTCCCTTGGAAGGAATTTAGAAAATAGAAATAGAAATAAATTAGGAGATTGGAGTTTGGTTTGTTTAGGAAAGCGGAATCCAATCTATAAGGATATCTCCCGGAGTTACTTGAGACACAAGTCCATTAGGGACTATAAATATAGGGGTATTGTACTCATTGAGGATTAAGAAAGAATAGCCTCAGGCTTATCCCCTTCCTCCATCTCTCTCCGTGCGCCTCTCTCCCTCTTCCAAACCCTAGCCGCCACCTCTCCTCCTCTATTGCCGACACCACCAGCCCCCCCTAACCCTAGCTGCCATGCCCCATGTCCCCATCCCAAGTGACGTGTTACACATACAAACAATCTCAGTAGGAGATTTCACAAGTTTGTTGTCAAAACAAACAGTATTCCAAGTTCACAAAATTGCCCAACAGACTACTGCTAAACCAACTGCATGCATCTGTGGCCCTTGAGGTAACACATTGTCAATCCATACCCAGTACTGTTCCATATTTTTGGGTCTACAGTTAGCACCCAAAGGGTAAGCCAGTAAGCTGCAAATGTACTTGGCGGTAGGACAACCAAAAAACAGGTGATTTCCATTTTCATTTTCAGGACAGAAAGCACAGGATGTATTGCCCTTCTAGTTCCTTTTACACAAATTGTCTTTAGTCAAAATGACATCCTAGGATACAAGCCACACAAAGATTTTAATCTTAAGAGGAATCTTGGCTTTCCAAATTTTCTTGAAACTGGCTCCAAAGTCATTTATAAACAAGTGTTTGTAAGTTGACTTTACAGAAAAAATACCAGATTTTTCCAGTCCCATCTAGCTTTATCTTTACTGTTATGAGTGGCACAACGAAATACAATGTCCTGCAGTCGCCTTAATTGGTTTTGAAGATCTTCATGTAGCCATCTTTTAAAAGTAAGGCGCTAGTTCTTGTTTTTCATGATCTCCACCGAACAATCTTGCTCCTTATTTATCTCATAGAGGTTAGGGAACTTGTCTAGCAAGGAAACAAGCCCACACCACCTATCGAAACTTTTAGATTTCCCATTTCCCACAATCATAGATCTCATTTTAAGCTAAATATGTCTGTAACACTCTCAAATTTGCATGGTTTTAAAATAGGAGAAAAAGATTTAATTATGCATTTCGTGAGCATTGAAATCTAGGAAAAATAATAACTTTGTTAAAATTAAAATCAAATATAGGTCTACATACATGTATGTGCATTCATGCTGCTGCATATTATTTTTGTATTGTGTGGTTTGAAATCAAACTTCAAATTGATTTGAATTTCCATTCAAAATTTGTTTGGAAATTTGTTTAGAAAAAAGAAAAGGATTTCATTTCCCCTCCCTGGTTTTCGGCCCAGTCGGCCCACTCGTTCCTCCGCCCTGCTCGGTTTTCCCACTCCCGCATTCTGCTCTTGTCCTCCTCGCTTCTCCGTAGCCGCAGCGCACTCATGCAGCCCAGCCAGAGGCCCGCGTCCTCTCCTCTCTCTCCCTGAGCCGCTGGCAACCGGGTCCCACTTGTCAGCTATTTTCTTCTTCCTCTAGCTCGAGTCCGGGCCGGTCATGACTCTGGCCTGGAATCCGCGCTCGCCTCGACTCCACCTTGGTAAGCGTGCGCCGCAAGCTTCCACCACCCTCATAAGTAGCAACCGCGCCCGCGCCGCCTCCTCGTCCAGCTTTGGAAGCAAGCCGTAGTCGTTCTGTGCCCTAGCGCCGCCGTCTCAGTCAGCGAAGAGAAGTTCATCGCCGCCGTGTCAATTAACCGATCCATCTTCAAGGTAAGCTCATCTACGAGCTTCGCGTGGACTTTGCGACTACGCCGAACCCCTTTAATCTCTCTTTCTCCCTCAGTTATGGCTTTCCCCGCACTACAGTCGCTTTGTAGCCACCATAGCTCACTACTTGTAGCCTCTGCTCGATTTTAGTTGCAATTGATCGCCTAGATGAGTTCGCCGCGCCTCCCTCTTGCTCCTCGTCCTTTTCCCGTGTCAAATGGTAGTTGGATTTTCCCTGTTTCGGCCGGTCAGCTCTCTCTCTCTCTTCCCCACCCGATTCAATCTGTGTCGCTCAATTCTAGTCCAACGGCCGGTATCGCCCGATACCCCTTTGCTGGTCAATTTTGCAAAAAGGCCATTACAACTATTTAGATCTCAACCCGCCGTCCCTGAACTTTTGTTAAAGAGCCCCTGTCTTTTCTTTAAATTGTGGCCGCAGTCCCTAGTTCGGTTTTAAATCAGATTTTGATTATTTTAATTTCGAAAATCAAGTTTCCTTTATTTATAGAACTGCCACTACCTTCTATAGGCCATAAAATCTTCGTTTTAACTATGATTTGGTCCGTTGAACTTGTGTTAGGTTCATAATTCCATAATCTATTCATACTACTGTTAAGTATGTTTTTAACTTTGAAAATTTGAGGTTAGATTTAATCTATTATTTTACTAAAGTAAATCTTGTTTAATTCATAACTTCTTCGTTTTAGCTCTGATTTTTGTGATCTTCGCGACTATGTATTCATAGTGAGACGTAGATTCGTTTTACAAACATTCTATCTTGATTTTATGCTGATTGGTGTACTATTCTAATCTATAGCTTTTGTTTGCTATGCATGATTGCTTCTGGATGCTTGTATGTTGCTGTGATTATCGAGTATAGACGGTGAGCAATTCGCGGGTGAACAAGAGTACTACTTTGACGAGCAGGGACAGCAGGAACACTTTGTTCAAGGCAAGTATAGCATGGGATTATCCTTGTTTCCTATACACCTTAATACATTTAATTCATGTTGCATATGTCACCTTGATAGGGATTCCCTAGAATTGAACTTGTACCTTATCACCTATGGGATTTTGCATTGGGGTAGCTTTGCTAGTGCTAAACTAAACCATGATCTTGTAACTTGACTAATGGTATATGCAATAAACATTAAAACATGACTTTTTAGCAAATTGGAAACAGGGGGCTGGAGTGTTTAGCTACTTTCTAAATGCTTTAGATTCCTCTCCCTAAGGACTTATCTGTAAGTGATCATCTAGGACTTACAGTACAGCTACGAGGGCTACATGGCTCTGGCTTTAGCTTAGTATGAGGACCTTTTCTAGCTTGTTAGAGGTTACCTTTCTTACCATAAAAATGGCTTGACAAATCAGGTATAGGACAACCTCTACTCTTATGTGTATAGCCACGATGGAATTGTGTCATTCGACAGGGGGGTTCCTATATCTGTTTGCCGAGTGAATCTAATGGCCCTAACTTATTAGACGAACCTTTGAAAGGCTTTATAGTGAACCCCGCCTGCTCACCTTGGTAGTGTTTTGGGAGTAATTAACTCGGGCATATGGGTATCACAACTCAAAGTGAAAGTGTACAACCTCTGCTGAGTATAAAACTGGTATATCAGCCGTGCTCACGGTCACGAGCAGCCTTGGAACCCTTATGGAATAGACTATCACTAAGAATTATCTGTTTATGCTATTCATTATTGATGTTTACATTGATCATTTGTTTTTAGTTTGGGATTGAAACAACTTGTTACTACTCTTATGCTAAAATTGTGACAATTAAAAGCTGAATGTTGTTAAACCAGTGTCAAGCCTTTTGAGCCTCATGAACCCCATGTTACACTTGTTGAGTACGACATGCACTTACGCTTGTTTATTTTCATTATTTGGATAAAAATCCTGGATGGGTAATAGATGGCTATGGTAATGACGACTTTCCTGAGGATTAGTAGACTTGTAGTCAACCAGTTGATGTCCCTGTGATATGGAGCTTCCGCGAGAGACTTATCTTTATACTTCTGCTATATTTATGTGAAGACTCTATTCTAATATTCGTGATGTAATAAACACTTGTGATGATACTATTTATAATTTGTCGGCTTATGTGTGTGACTGATCTCTGGGCGCACATAAGATTATGCATCATATTTTATCCTTAAAATCAGGTGTGACAATGTCTCACCTTGAGCAAATCATTCCACATAGGGGAATTTTTGCTGCTTTTCTTCAAGAAAGCAATCCCCCTTTTTCGGCTTTCCAGTACCTTTCTCAGCTTTCCACCACCATTTGCATTGCATAGGAGGCTAATATTCATTTTCCGCAGATCCTTGACCCCCAGCCCTCCTTTATCTTTTGGCTTAGTAATTTTAGCCCACTTAACCGAATAATATTTCTTTTTCAAATTCCCCCCTGCTAGAAAAACCTTTTTCTGACAGTATCCATTTTATCTAAAGTAGACACAGGTAGCCAATACATGGACATAGCATGAACAAGGAGATTACTCAACAGAAGTTAATCCACACCAGTCTGCCACCTAGAGTTAAGGAACTACCTTTCCACCCATCCAACCTTTTGAGGAATTTCTCAGTGATTGGGATCCAGTCAGCCACATGTAGCCTGGAACCAGTCACAGGGACTCCAAGGTACTTGATAGGCCACTTCCCAATGGCACAGTTAAACATATTTGAGAATTCAAGGTTTTTAGCATCATCCTGACTTACCATGATGACTTCACTTTTAGAAAGATTGATTTTTAGCCCAGACATGGATTCATATTAGTATAAGAGCAATTTCAAATTGGAAGCCTGTTCCTTATCATCTTGGATGCACAGAATTGTGTCAAAAGCATATTGCAATATAGCCACCCCATTTTTAGTATATTCAGGCACTAGGCCTTGTATCAGATTGTTTCTTTGAGCAAGGGAAATCATTTTTGCAAGGGTATCAGCAACAATGTTGAAGAGGAAAGGAGACAAAGGATCCCCCTGTCTAACACCCCTACCAGATTTAAAGTAGCCCCCATTAGTGTTATTCACTGACACTAACAGTTCCAGAGACCATCACAAGTTTTATCCATTCACACCATTTATCACCAAACCCCCTCTGCTTGAGACAATAAAAAAGGAAGTCCCAATTAAGCTTATCATATGCCTTTTCAAAGTCTAACTTGAGCACCAGTCCATCCTTCTTCTTGATTCTTGTATCATGCAAAATTTCATGCAAGGTCCTAATCCCATCCATAATGCTTCTGTTTTTAAAGAAGACAGATGGACTTTTATTAATGATTCTCCCCATAACTTTATCAAGTCTGAGCATTAAAGCTTTAGTGAAAACTTTATATATAACATTCAGCAGGCAAATAGGCCTGTACTGCTTAATGTTGTTAGCATCTTTGACTTTGGGTAATAGAGTGATAATGCCATAATTGAACCTTCCAATATCCGGTTTCAGATTGTAAAAATCCTGAAAGAGTAATACCAAATCATCTTTAATGAAGTTCCAGCAGTGTTGGTAAAACTCAACTGGGAAGTGATCTGGTCCTGGAGCAGTATTCTTCTCCATAGAAAATACAGCCTCCTTGATTTCAACTTCAGTAAAAGGTTTTTCTAATTCAACATTTTCTTGATCATTTACTTTCTCATCTGCCTCCCAACTATCCTGATCCATGTGTAAACCCGAAGAGGGAGAAGGACCAAAAAGGTCTTTATAGAAATGAGTAGCATGCTCCACCAGGGCAGCATCACCCTCAATGGACAACTGTGATGTTAATCTGGATATTAAATGCACCTGTGATGTTAGATGAAAATATATAAGAAGACAGCGACGTCCACAAGTTAGACAGGCTATGAACATGGAGGACACAGGTTATGAATGATAGAGAGGGGTGTCGAGGAATTGGTCTCCACACCTAAATAAAGAATTTAGTGACGTCCCAATCTCCTAGTGGAAAATGGAACATGCAAGTCAATAGAGGAATCGGATAGATCACAATGCAGAGCACAGTAAAATGCATTGACGGCCAGAAACTTTTCTTATAGTGTCTTCTTTATCCTCAAATTTTAAAATATATTTTAAAGTCCACAGCTAACTTATTTATGGATTTGTTAATCCGTTTGGTTCTCAGTAGATGTGAATCTGACACGTGCATGGTTTTTGAGGTTGTGGTGTCCTATATAGCCGGGATATGCGCTTAGACGCCTTGGCAATATGACGTAACTCTAAAACATTGTGTGGTCGTCCTATGACATGTAGAATATGCCTCAAAAACCATGGACACTAGCCAAACACCATTTAGAGTCAACCCATTTTCCGTAGCACTGGCTCATAACCTATCGCTATTGGTGGTATATGAAACCACCATATCTATTCCGTCTCCAGCGCTATTATACCATCCATCAAAGTGACTTTGATTTCCACCACCCTGTGTTTCCCATTCCCACCTCCCCTATCCCGTTATCCAAACACCACCTTTTATACATTTATATACTATAACAGTAACTCAATAGAATTTATTTTGAAAATAGTTGAGATTTGTAAAACAATTGATAGAGGTATGTTTGGTAACTGGTCCTATGCGTAATAGTAATAATACCATAATCGCCTCAAGGTAGCATTATTCAGTCATGTCTAGCTAGTAAACTTAGGTCATCAAAGAAATCAATGTACAAACAATCAAGCGGTGGCTATCCAATCATGTTTTAGCTAGTCAATAAAAATACTTTCTACATATAAAGTCTACAAAATTAAATGAATTCTTGTTGGACTTGACTTCGTTTGATGCACTTTGGTTCGTGGTACTGGTTTTTTGGCTCTGGTTTGAAGTCACACGTACACGCTCCAGGTTTTCAGTCTGGCCTTCGAGATCCTCCTCCTGCTCCTTCTTGATCACTCTTTCAGTTAAAAAAAACGTGCAAACAAAGCAGTACAAATGTAAACACACTCAAAATTAATTTGAATTCTGATGAGATTCAAAAATTTTGAAACTGGTATTGATTGACCAATTTTGGAGTTATATGAATTTAGTGAATCATAGTTTGGACGGAGGATATATGAATTTTGGACCTTATTAGGTGCACGTGTGGAGTTTTGGTGGTTTGGGCTGTGGGCCCGTTTGGCGTTCTGGGCTACAGAGACAAAACGGAGACAGGGTGGGTCATAGAGACGCACAGCAGTTGATCGCCGGAGTGGAGCTCCGCGCCAACGTTTTCAAATCCTAGCACTACCGGAAACAGGCCCGTTGCCAAGAGCCAGCGTCTTTGCCGAGAGCCAAATGTCGGGCTCTCGGCAAAGATAGGTTTGCCGAGAGTCGGCCCTCGGCAAAGGTAGGTCGTCGACAAAACCATATTTGCCGAGGGCCAGGCCGTCGGCAAAGAATTCCTCTCGGCAACCGGGCCCTTTGCCGAGGGTCCAGCCGTCGGCAAAGAAAGGCCGTTGGCAAAAGTTTATCTTTGCCGAGGTCCGGCTCTCGGCAAAACATGGCCGTCGGTAAACCTGTGACGGCATGCAAACGGCCTTCACCTGCCGTCTGTTTTGCCGAGGGTCAGAATTTGGCCCTCGGCAAAGAATTACTTTGCCGAGTGTCGTTTCTGTGCCCTCGGCAAAATATTTTTTTTTTTGCTTTTTTTGCTTCCAAATTTTTTCCTTGGGTTTACTGTTGTACCTTAAAGTATATATTAAAATTTGGAGCTTTTTTGATTTTATTAGCTATATTTAATAAGTTTATTTCATTTACTTGAATTCTTCCCGGTAATTCAAATTTGAACTGCAGGTGCATCGAATATTGGAATTGAGTGATTCAAAAAATCATATTCATGGTATTGCATGTGGTGTGAGACCGTACCCAGTGACAGATGCCAAATTTGGCGCATCGTTTTCACGGAACACGGCGAGGAACTTACGTGTAAAATATTTTTAAATTATATAAAATGGAAACGAAGTCCGAAATTCACAAAACTTGTCGAGGTGTCATTTCATCGCATGTATAGGCTGTGATAAAAAATTGAGTGGGTTTCGAGCAAGTTGCGATGTCCGATGCCTAAAACCCAGACATCCGATGCCTAAAACCCACACATCTCCGAAATTCACGAAAATTGAGTTTTAGGCATCGAACATCGCAACTTGCTCGAAACCCACTCAATTTTTTATCACAGCCTATACATGCGATGAAATGACACATCGACAAGTTTTGTGAATTGCGGACTTCGTTTCCATTTTATATAATTTAAAATACTTTACACGCAAGTTCTCGCCGTGTTCGTGAAAACGATGCGCCAAATTTGGCATCTCACATCGGATACGGTCTCACACCACATGCAATACCATGAATATGATTTTTGAATCACTCAATTCCAATATTCGATGCACTGCAGTTCAAATTTGAATTATGGAAAGAATTCAAGTAAATGAAATAAACTTATTAAATATAGCTAATAAAATCAAAAAGCTCCAAATTTTAAATATGTCTTTAAATATTATTGTTAGCCACCAGAAAAAAATTGGAAAAAAAACAATTTTTTTTTATTGCTTGCCGAGAGCCTCAAAGGGCTCTCGGCAAAGAGTTTTAAAAAACAATAAAAAACTTTGCCGAGAGTCCGGATCTGGGCCTCGGCAAAGGCCAAGTCCACATAGCCCTCACGGCCCACTCAGCCTTTCCTCTCGCCTGCTGCGCCCGCATCCCCTTCCTCTCTTGCCGTAGCTCTCTCCCCCCCGCCATCATCCATCCCCTGGCCGGCCGAGCAGAGAGCCTGCCCACCGAAAGCGCCTGGCGTGTCGTGGGGCTCGTCGGGGCTGCGTCCCCCCCTCGCCCGGTGGTGGTGGGCACCACCACCGCCCAGCCACGTCCACCGATGGCCCACCCATGACAGCGGCGTCTCCGGCCGCCCCATGCGCCCCGACCCCACGACGCCGGTGGCCCACCCATGCAACCAGGTAGCGTCCCGGCGCCCCCGCCCGCCCGCCACGCCGCGCGCGGTGGCCCACCCCACACGGCGTCCCGGCCGACCCCGGCCCGGCCGGCCCCAAGCGCCCCTCACCCGCCCGGGAGAGAGCGTTGGAGGAGGAAGGGAAGAGAGAGAAGGAGAAAGAAGAAGAGAGGCGAGGGGAGAAGGAGATGCCGACGACCATCACGCCCCAGCGTCATCGCGTCACACGCCGAGCGGTCGTCACCACCTTTTCCCAGCGTCTGGCGAAGCGAGGGTGATCCCGACTCCGCGTCGCCCGACTACACGCTGCCCAAGGTAAAGCCCCCCCTCCCTTTGTTGATGGCCTTCGTGCCATTTCTGGATTAGTGGGCCTTCGTGCCTTTTGTGGATGTGTTGGCCATCGTGCCATATGTCGCTGTGTCGGCCATCGTGCCGAAATTGTTGATGTCGGTCATCGTGCCGTCTTTTTCCTTGCAGGTTTTGTAAGCCTCCCCGTATAGGGGAGGTTCTGCCAAAATTTTGAACTTATAAATTGTGTTTCTTGTTTTGTAGAGAAGAGCCCGACGGAGGGGACCCGGAGTACCCCGAGCGTCTTCCTTTGGGTCTACCAGCACCGCGTCACCTCTCCACTCCACCGCCACCCTAGGTGTAAGCCCTTTGTCCGTAACCCTAGCTAGATCGCGTAAACCAGTTAGGCATCTCCCGTCCGAAAGAGATACGGTCGTAGGTATGCGGATCTCTGCATATCTACGACCGTATATGTTTTGGATTGTCCACGTTATTTGGACAGCCCACGGATGCGTAGATGATTTAGTTTGTATGGTTCGGTCCGATCCGAGATGGGGTTTCGGCAGCACCTCCCTGTTGTTCTCCGGATACACACTCTCCCTTTCAGGACATGTATCGGGAGAACAACGGGGATGTGCTGCCGAAATTCTATCTCAGATTGGAGCGGAGCATGGAAACTAACCTCATCTACGCATCCGCGGGTGGGATTAGGACCTATCCCTACCTATTAGATAGTAGGCAAGCGGTGCATATGCTATTGATGGTTATATTACTCTGTTATATATATGGTAGATGATGGATAACCGTGATTGGATGTACATGGGCCGCCATAGTCAGAATCAGGTCACTCGTGAATGGATACAGAAGACTGAGGATTTCTTGGACAAAGCATTTGGTGTGGGTGCTCAAGCAGCGACAGAGGTGTGGTGTCCCTATAGCTAATATGCAAACAGGAATAGGAAAACTAGGAAGGTCATTGAGGAACATCTTTGCAAGTTTGGGTTTACGCTAGACTATACCCGGTGGGTGTGCCATGGTGAAGGCCATCGTATTAGAGATGAGGCATTGAGGCCACGCTTGGAGGAGTTTGATAGTGATGGTGGGGTACCAGACATGATGGATGACTTCCACCAAGCACACTTCGGTGAACGATGTACGGATGAAACCGAGGAGCAAGAGCCAGAGGAAACCGCAAGGGCATTCTATCGCATGATGGAGTCGGCTAAGAGGCCCCTTCATGACAAGACAAATGTTTCTCAACTCGATGCCATTGGACGCTTAATGGGGTTAAAGTCCATGCATAACATGAGTCGAGACTATTTCGATAGTATGCTGGCAGTTTTTGGGACCCTGCTTCCGGCAGATCACGCGCTGCCGAAGAACATGTACGAGTCAGTGAAGCTCCTCAAAGCTCTTAAGATGCCGTATGAGCAGATACACACTTGTGAGAACGGGTGTGTCCTCTTTAGGAAAGAACACGCGGAAGCAAAGTACTGTACAAAGTGTAAGTCCTCTAGGTATGTGGAGGTAGAATCTAGTGATGGGCAGAAGAAGCAGCTTGAAATCCCCATGAAAGTCCTACGGTACCTTCCGTTCATACCAAAACTCCAACGGCTATTCATGAGCGAGGAGTCTGTGAAACAGATGACATTGCACAAAAATGGCATCCGATACAATCCTGACAAGATGGTACATCCATCAGATGGTGAAGCATGGCAAACATTTGATGGCATTTATGCTGACAAAGCTCTAGAGGCTCGTAATGTGCGTGTTGCGTTTGCAACAGATGGGTTCAATCCTTTTGGAATGATGGCGGCCCCATACACTTGTTGGCCAATCTTCGTTGTCCCCCTCAATCTCCCCCCCCCCGACGTCCTTCTTCAACGTCAGAACATGTTCTTGTCGCTGATAATTCCTGGTCACCCGGGGAAACATATGGGTGTGTTCATGCAGCCTTTGATTGATGAGTTGATCAGTGCATGGGATCACGGGGTACTGACATACGACCGTGCTACAAAGAGGAACTTCACAATGCACATTTGGTACCACTACTCGATGCATGACTATCTGGCGTATGGTCTATTCAGCGCCTGGTGTGTCCACAGGAAGTTCCCATGCCCGGTATGCAAGGCAGCTCTGCAGTTCATTAGGTTGAAGAGTGGTGGCAAGTTTTCCTCGTTCGACAAACATCGACAATTCCTCCCTCTTGACCATGCATTTAGACGAGACATTAAGAACTTTACGAAAGGTGTCGTAGTGACAGACCCTGAACCGCAGAAGATGACTGGCGCCGAGGTTCTTGCTCAGATAGATGGTCTTGTCGCCAAGGAAGACGGAGTTGGTTTCGTGGGGTATGGTGTTCAACATATGTGGACTCATAAGTCAGGCTTGGAGAGGCTTCCCTATTTTAAGCACCTGGCCCTGCCACATAACATTGATGTAATGCACACTGAGAAGAATGTCGCCGAAGCTCTCTAGGCAACACTCATGGACACTGACAAGTCAAAGGACAACCCTAAGGCTAGAGCGGACCTAGCAAGGCTATGCGATAGACCACACCTAGAGATGCGACCACCAAGAGCCGACAAGACATGGAGAAGGCCTAGGGGCGATTACGTCTTGGAAAAGAAGCACAGGACGGTTGTAGTCCAATGGATCAAGGACTTAATGTTTCCTGATGGGTTTGCAGCGAATCTTAAGAGGGGGGCCAACCCATCTACTGGCCGAGTATTAGGGATGAAGAGTCATGACTTCCACATATGGATTGAATGCCTTCTTCCGTCGATGGTTTGAGGCTTCGTCCCTGAGCATGTCTGGGTCGTGCTGGCAGAGTTGAGCTATTTCTTCCACCAGCTTTGTGCCAAGGAGTTATCTCGAAACGTGGTGGCTGACTTGGAAAAAAGAGCCCCTGAGTTGATCTGTAAGTTGGAGAAGATATTTCCACCCGGCTTCTTCCTATCGATGCAGCATTTGATTGTGCACCTCCCGTACGAGGCACGAATGGGGGGGCCCGTGCAGAACCGCTGGTGCTATCAAATCGAGAGATGTCTAAAGACTATTCGGAAGAAATGTGGAAATAAAGCCAGAATTGAGGCTTCCATGGCAGAGGCGTTCATTAACGAGGAGGTGTCAAACTTCATAACAACATACTATAAGGGCAACCTTCCTAGCGTGCATAATCGACCGGCTCGTTACAATGAGGACGAAAATAAATCTACCCTCAGTCTTTTGAAAGGGTCACTCGGAAGAGCGAGTGCATTGAGCCCAAAGACCTTGAGCAATGAAGAGTGGCGCAGTATCATGCTATATTTGTTGGCCAACCTAGATGAAGTGGCGCCGTATATCGAGTAAGTTCTCAACGAACTTGTTACTTACACCGTCACTATTCTGCATCCAACCCCGTCATGTTTCTTGTCTACACAGGGAATTTGTTAATCTATTCTGGCGTCAATCAAGGCGACCTCGCCCTCATGAAGTTGATACCATTCTTAAGGAGCGGGATTTCATTTCTTGGTTCCAAAAGAAGGTACCGTCCAACTTCCCCGTTGTTTCTTGATTTAAAGTTGGCCGTTTGTGTGAATAACATAACACTCTAGCCTGACTTTGTAGTGCTACAGGGATGCGTCTATAAGTGCCAAATTGCGGCAGGTTGCCGATGGCTTCAACTTTAGGGTCATGTCATGTAACGTTTATGACGTCAATGGGTATCACTTTCACACAACAAGCTACGAGCAGAGTCGGCCGCATCGAAGGACCACAAATACCAGAGTTATGACGCCCAGAACTGATGGCAAGGACTATTATGGGATACTTGAAGAAATATACGAACTCCAGTTTCATGGAGCCGAACCTTTTAGTCCTGTCATATTCAAATGTCGGTGGTTTGATCCTGAGGTATCGAGACAGTACCCTCATCTTGGGCTAGTCGAGACTCGACAGGATTCCGTCTATGAAGGTGATGATGTATGGATTGCGGCCACACAAGCCAAGCAAGTCTATTATAGTCCATATGCTTGCCAAACCGAGGAAAACCTTAAGGGTTGGTATGTTGTTCACACAATATCGCCGCACGGTAGACTACCTCTCCCAAACGATGAAGATTACAACTTGAACCCAGAAACACATGATGGAGAGTTCTATCAACACGAAGAGGGGCTACAAGAGAGCTTTGAGATAGACTTAACCGGGCTAGTCGAAATGGAGATAGACATCGAAAGGGTTGTGGACGAGGACTCTGGAGATGAGGTGGAAAATCCAAAGGACATAGTGTTCCTTGACCGATTACACTTTGGTGTTGATAGTGATGATGAGGAGGCGGATGAAGATTTGGACATGGTTGATAGCGATGACGATATGTACAATCTAGCTAATCCCGATCGTGGAGATCATTTCTAATACATGTAATATTATCTGTTTTTGTAATTATATTCATTTTGCATGTAATTATCTTCATTTTGCATCTCTTTCTAATTATGTATCGTTTATATATGCTAATTGTTTTGTTCTTTTTTAATGCAGGAGATGCCACCTAGGAGGTCCGTCTAGTCTCTTTACGCCAGCCAGGAGGAGCCGGAGGCGTTGGTTCAGCCTCCGGAGCCGGTGCCGAGGCGGAGGAGCCGCAGGCGTCCGAGCAGGACGCAGCCGACTACCCCTCTGGCCGTGGAGGAGCCTGCCGCCGTGATGGAGCATGCAGATGCAGGGGGGTCCTCCTCCACCTCAGGGGACGAGGCGACTGCAGGGGACAAGGCGACTGCAGGGGGGTCCACTTCCTCTAGTGTGTCGACGGTGTACTTGCGTGGTCCCGCGAAGCTCCCGCGTCGACCAATACCTGAAGCGGCCCGCCCGCTGATCACACCCTATGGGGATAGGTAAGTAACTTAAGATGTGCTCGAAACTTCTTCATTTGAAATGTTGAAAATCAAAATACAAACTAATACTTTTTGTAATCACTTATGCAGGAACTAGAAACTTGTGGAGACTGGAGCCAAGGCACGCAAAGTGAATGGCATCCTAGGAGGTCTGTGCAGGGAGCACTACCCTGGCCTGGTGGAGGTGAGCCTGGACATGTTTGAGCCGGCCACTCAGTTCGACCACTACGAATTGGCCACTGATGCCATGGATCGTAGTGGCCACAGATACAGGAACAAGGCGGAGCGGGTCGTTAGGGACCTGTCGGTAAGTCTTTCAGGCACACATTGTATTCTTTTAGCCACAGACACATCGTATTCATTGGGCATTCTTCTAATAAGTAATTGATACCTCGCGCCTTTATGCAGGATTTCTTTAGAATCGAGGAGGGCAAGGAGCACAGGGCGTACCAGGTGGCGGTCGCTTCTTGTAAGAAGCGTGTCACGGACATGATTCACGACGCACGTCATCTGGCGCACATTTGGCACTACGCGAAGGTCAAAGGGCGTAGCATCAAAAAGGACGAGGCAAGACAGGTGGTGCTGACCAAGGAGGAGTACCTTGCGGTAAATACGGAACATTACTATTGATTTCTTCTAAGATTAAGTTTCCTTAATTTGATCTTCTGATATATCGTTTGCTTGATGGCCTGTAGGCGATTCCAAACTGGTGCAATCGGCATCCGGATGCCTGGGAGAGGATTGTGGACATGTGGCTCAGCGAGGACTAGAAGAAGGAGCATGATGAAGCACGAGAGCGCCGTTTGCTGATGCAAGGAGTACCACACCATCAAGGCAGCCGCAACCTCTCTGAATTCTCAGAAGCTTGGGTAAGGCGAAACCATTTCTCTAACCTAACACTCAATTCTGCAACAACTCTAACAATGCTATTATCTTTCTCGCAGTCGGCGTCACATGGTGGCCGCCCTTGTGGTCACCTCAAGGCATATGCCTTGTCCCACTTGGGCAAGGCGACGGCCGCCACCGACTGGACCCCGGAAGTCCCTGTCGAGTCGTTCACCAACGCCAGCATTGCCCCTCGCATCTCTGCGTACACAAAGATGGCAAGGTCAGTCCACGGGCCAGACTACGACCAGACCACCGAGGAGCGGCTTGATCCAGAGCTCGTGATGAGGGTGGGGCAAGGTAAGAAGCACGGGCGGTTCTGGCTTGGCGACGGTGTCCTCGACACGACCTCTGTTTCCTTCTCGCTTGCACAGATCCGAGCAATGAGCACGAGCTCAATGACGGCCATACGCCTTGCCTGCCTGACCGTGGTGGTGTCGACACTCCTGTAAGTGTTCTCTTCCATTCCTAGTTCTTTGACTTTTACATACCTTAGCTCCACAATCTTGAAACATTGGCGTCAAATGTTGCGAGCACTGCACAGTAGAAAGCGATGGAGGCCGAAAGCAGGAGCAACAATGGCAGAGGTGGCAGCTTTGGAGGCCGAAGCGGGAGCTTGAGCAAAGCAGAGGTCGGTGGCAGCTTTGAGGCCAAGCAGGAGCAGGATCAACATCGATGGCAGAGGTGCTCTCCTACGTGCGGGGTCTTGCGATGACCCAAGGTGGAACGGTCCCACAGTTCCTGCTCGGTCAGCTGCAGGCTACACCTCCACCTCAGCTTGATTCTACTCCGGTGAGTATGACAAATGTTTTAGTTTCTCTAAATGTCAAACCTAGTGAAACCTAGTAAAATCTAGTGAAACCTAGTGCTAGTGGTGATGGTGGTGGGTAGTGGTGGCGGCGTGGTTGGTGGTGGTGGTGGCGTGGTCGTGGTGGTGGCTGCGTGGTTGGTCGAGGTGGTGGCGTGGTGGTGTGGTTGTTGTTGGTGGTAGTGGTGGTGTGGTGGTGGTGGTGGTGGCGTGGTGGTGGTGGTGGTGGTGGTGCTGGTGGCGTGGTGGTGTGCTTGTTGGTGGTGGTAGTAGTAGTGTGGTGGTGGCGTGGTGGTGATGGTGGTGTGGTCGTGGTGGTGGTGTCGCGTGGTTGGTGGTGGTGGTGGTGGTGTGGTCGTGGTGGTAAAAAGTACATGTAGTGCTTGGTTATCTATTTATGTTGTCTAACACGTTCTGCATCTTCTTTGTTTGTGTAGTGTCAGTCGGCGGCGTCGAACGACCCTAACCTTCTCCTCGTCAACTCCCTAGGATCGCACGCGGCGCCTTCTCGGCCCGGACCGTCGCCGTGACCAGTTTGGCGCCTCCTATGCCTCTTGTTTATGTTGCTTGTCGAACTTTACACTTGTGGTTGTCTATGTGTTGAGATTTGTTTGTGACTTCGAACTTCGAGACTTTATGTGATGTGGATGTGGTTATTGATATGTGGATGTGCTTATTGTGATGTAGATGTCATATATATGTTTATTTGTTGACTGGAAATGCAAAAAAAAAAATTAAAACTGGCTGTGGCTTTGCCGAGGGCTATGGTCATGCCCTCGGCAAAGCTAGGAATTCTGGAACACACAGAATCCCAGCTTTGCCGAGCGCATGACTATAGCCCTCGGCAAAGAGGAAGCCTTTGCCGAGAGCTGAGCCATAACTCTCGGCAAACAAATGGCTAAAAAAATTGTCAATATTCTTTGCCGAGAGTCATTCTGACAGACGCTCGGCAAAGTTTTTTTGGAAAAAAAAATTCAGAAATTCTTTGCCGAGCGCTTGCTAAGGCTCTCGGCAAAGATCAACTTTACCGTGACCTCTCGCTGTCACGGTGAAATTTTTGCCGACGGCCGGCTAACCCTCGGCAAATCCTTTGCCGGGAGCCCGAGATGCGGCTCTCGGCAAAGTAGCCTTTGCCGTGAGGTACTGTGCCGACTGTCCTTTGCCGAGAGCAACTCTCGGCAAAGCCTTTGCCGAGGGCAAAGGCCTCTTTGCTGAGCGTATCCGGCCCTCGGCAAAGAACCTCGTTCCAGTTGTGTAGCATGGGAGAGACAAGGATGTACGTACATGAAGCTAGGCTTGCATTGGAGTGGGGGTGCTCACGGACCACGGTCACGGGTTGCCTACCTTGGTTGTTTGCAGCTCGGACTCGGAGGCAGAGCAGATCAGCCATGCGGCCGGACTTGAGTCGAAAGCAGAGAGAGAAGTGGACCGCCAGGAGTGAGAGGCGAGCAGTGGAGTGGGTCGCAGCTGGGCAGTGTTGGCCGGAGAAGATGGTGCGTCATCCTCAGAGTGTGTGTATATATATATATATATAGGCTAAAATGCATCTGGGTGCATTCTGTATAGCAAATGCACCCAGCCGCGAGACGCGCGGAGCGTGGTGAGCGCCCACGCTCCTGCATGCAAACAACCAGTCAGCCGTTCTTACGTGATGCCACCTACCACGCTCCTGCATGTAGGGAATCTTTTGTTGATTCCAAACGAAAAAATGTGATACCTTCTAAATCATATATCCGATTTTAGTTCTGTTTGAAGTAGGTTGTTGAAAAAAATATGCTTAACAAAACGAGATCCATGAAGGCTATATTTGATGAAGTTTTTTTTTTAAATACGTAATTGCAATATGTTGTACTATGAGTTGCAAGCACTTCTACAACACAATTGCAACTTGGTTGTAACGTATTTAGCACTGGTTGCAATGAAGGCTGTATTTGATGAAGTTTTTTTTAAATACGTAATTGCAATATGTTGTACTATGAGTTGCAAGCATTTCTACAACACAATTGCTACTTGGCTGTAGCGTATTTAACATTGGTTGTAATGAAGGCTGTATTTGATGAAGTTTTTTTTTTCAAATACTTAATTGCAATATGTTGTACTATGAGTTACAAGCACTTCTACAACACAATTGCAACTTGGCTGTAGCGTATTTAGCACTGGTTACAATAAAGGCTATATTTGATGAAGTTTTTTTTTTCAAATACGTAATTTCAATATGTTGTACTATGAGTTGCAAGCACTTCTACAACATAATTGCAACTTAGCTGTAGCGTATTTAGCACTGGTTACAACTCGTTACTACACCGTTACTACTGGTTGCAACAAAGTTACTACCCGATTACAAACCAATTACTACTGATTGCAACTAGTTACTACTCAATTGCAACACAGTTGCTACTCAAATATGATTGCAACTCAGAATTGCAACTGATTATAGTGACCAGATGCATATAATACACAGTGTTATAACTAGTGCAACTAGGTGGTAGATAGAGTTGCAATCGGTAGTACATTGACATACAACTCGTTTAAAGGATAAAAAATATATCCATATTGGATCTAGTTTTGCTCCAAATATTTTTTTGAGTCGGATGCAACAAACGGTTTGTCAATCGGATTAAGGTTTTGGAGAAAATTTGTTTCAAAGATTCAAACCAACAAAAAATTCCATGCATGCATGCATGTATTCGCTGGTTGCTCTAAGTTGGTGCGCCCGCCGGCCTGGGTGCATTCTATATACAGGATGCACCAGGTGTATTATAGCAAAACAATATATATATATATATATATATATATATATATATATATATATATATATATATATATATATATATATATATATATATATATATATATATATATATACACACACGCGCGCGTACCAGTCAGTCAAGTCATGGAGACTCGTGACGACGTTTTTATATATCATCAATCGTGTCGCCCGGCGATGGCTGACCTCACTCTGCCCTCCACTTTCTTCATCTCACCTCGCTCTTTTTCCAGGAAACGTCTTGACGACACGAGCAGATAGGAACAGTCCCATCCGCGTACATGGATGCCATGCCATGCCATGCCACTTTGCCACCCCTCGTCCAAGATGCGCGCAGATGATGCATCTTGCTTTACTTTGGATACATATATAGCCGACAGCTGATGCCCAGCGCACCGTGTTGGTGGGATCGTTGGTCGGCTACAGTACAGGGCGTGCAATAATTTGGACTTGGCCGCCGTCGGGCGCTGGCCACATGCAGCCACCGTCCCTGGATAAAGTTAAATTTAACCCTACAGGCATGTACTCCATAAACATATTTGGAGTATTACTGGATATGTATAGAGTAAAAAATGTTACGCATATCCGTAGTTGTGTATCTAAACTAGATATGCATAGGGCACATGTCCTCTTTTTTTTGTGAGATCATTGGGCACATGTCCTTAGTGTACGCCGAATGATGATATTTATTTCGATGTAAATCTGGTTCCATATCCAAAGGGTTAGCATGTCTGCATCACACGATAATCATTCATTAGGACTAACTTGATGATCAATAGGCTTAGCCGGTTTGAACAGATTGGCCATGAAGAATCTAGAGATGTTTCTCTGGAAGGAACACGTCCGGGGGACACATTTGGGACTGTTCTAGATCGGTAAGGATACCTTAAATGCCCACAAAAATGGTCGAGAAACTTGCAGAATAGAAGATATAGTGGTTGGCCACTACTAAAATAATAATCTTAGGAGACACGAGTGTGCTAGATGGGTCTCCTAGATGGGACGCCTGCGAAATTACCCACCCAACCCATTAAAAACCCTAACTGCATTCCTTAACCGCATCACTAGCTAGCTTTATCTCCTTCACACCGATGCCACCTCATCTGACACTCAGTCTCCCCACCCTCTCAATCTCCTCCACAGCTTGCTTTCCTGCACCCTCCCATGACCACTTCCGCCCCCTCCACCACAGTATACCTACCACCACCGCCCCTCCAACAGGCTAGATCTAGCCGCCTCCCAGCACCACCGCCTCTGCCGAAGTGCTCCCTATCATGAGATCCAAAGAGATAGTCCTCGGCCCTTCCCGTCTCCCCCCTCGGTTTTCTCCATGATGCGACAGAGGAGGAGCAATGAGATCTGGCCGATGGGGAGGAACTAGAAGCAGTGACCCGATGAATCAGGCCTTGTCCCACCTCCACCGATGGTGCTTCCATCCCACCTCCACCTCCACCTCCACTGATGCCTGGCCTTCGATCTGATCCGGTTGTTTTTGGTTGTTTGATTTGAAGGTGGAGGTACTATTTGACTTGAAGGTGGTGGCATGGACGATGTGGACGAGGAAGATGTGATGGTGCATTCTCGATGATAACATGGAGGTCAGGCAAGATCAAGCCATGGGCAGCACTAGATCCAACCTCTTGTTGCATGCCTTGAAGTGTGGTGGTGGTGATCATCAAAGAGAGTTTTCCTACCTCGGGGCCAAGGGCAACGTGGCGGTAAGGATGGCAACATGGGCAGGTTCCTAGCTAGTCCCCGCAGGTTTTGGACCCGATGGGTGCGGGGGCAGGGGCAGATTTCCCACTATGGGCCTCGGGTTCGGGGACCCAAATTCCAGTTGGGCTGGGGCCGGGTCAGGGTTTTTACCCACGGGTGCCCGAACTTTCATAGCCCATGTAAACTTAGAAGGCCCAACCAAAATCTAAGAGCAACCCTAAGTATATAACCAGCCATCCCACCATTCCCACCCCATCCCAACTACCAGAGCGGCATGTGTGCCTTGCGTGATCACACCTCCACCTAGCATCGGCGTCACGCAGTCATGCCTCCTCCTAGCATCGGCATCATGCGGTCGCACCGTCGGCCATCCAGCCCACACAACCACACACTGGTAGCCCCGCACGCCCCCACTGCCCCAATAGGCTGTCACCTTTGCCCACTGCTCTGCCTTCTCCCGTCATGGCTATGCATCCCTCGGCCGTCAGCACTCAGCTATAGCTTGGCGTAGATGGAACCCACTTCCGGCAAAGGGGTGAGCGAAAAGAAGGCCCCCGTGGATACTTCCTCGGCCTGCATAGTCCTCCATAAACACAACAAGTCTCAAGAGACTGCTGCTAGTTGTCCGGCTGATGATGCTGAATATTGTGCTCTTATGATATGTGATCTTTATTGATGAAATTGGTTGTAAATTTGTAATACAATCCCACTAAATATTGTGCAACTTGTGCTCCTATGTCAATGTCAAGTTTTGGGTCCCCATCGAGTTCGAGGGTGGGTCTAGATTACCAACCGAATCGGGGTTCAGGGCTGAGGCAAGTTTTCCTCTTTGGTTTTGGGGAGGGTCCATGGATGCTCCACCAGACGAGAACCCACCCCATTGCCATCCTTATGGGACAGCCAATGGTGGCACTGGTTGAAGCCATCGAAGAGTGGCAGTGCAGGGCAGAGGATAGCCTTCCAAGCTTGGGGCCAAGGGCAACACTAGATTCGGCCTCTGGTTGGGAGCATCGAGGAGCGATGGTGCAGTCGCAAAAGCAAAAGCAAAAGCTCACGGCGACCAATGGCAACATTGGATTGGTGGTGATTGGGGTCATCGAGGAGCAACGGTGGCGGAAGTTGTTGTTTTTTTTATTTTTTAGTTTTGATTACTAGAGGTGGGCATCACAAGTCGCTCACCTCTCCAAACATCATTTTTATAGGCATGCGCGAGGATCATCTCTGTTAACAACGATTAATTGTGACCTTCTTATAGAGGTGGCAGACTACCCGCCCCTGAAAAGTATTTCTTACCGAATCAAAAAAGCCAAAACATAGTAGCGTGGAAGAGTAAGGCATAGAGAAAAGAGAATAAAGGATCAAAAGTAGATATATTGTATGAGAAAGACCGATTGAATGCCCTAAATTGTCTACGGCTCTTTATGTTTATCGGGTGGGGATTGGGATGGCCTTAATTATTGGGGTAAGGAGTCAAAGTTCCTACAAAATTGGTGCAAAATACAATCCCTTAAGTTGAATCTTACTGAAAGCATAATTTCCTCATTTGAACTCTAATTTTGGCATTCTATATGCATTTCAATGGTATAGATGTGAGGAACATAATGGTGAAAGCCCAATTTGCAATCTATGAAAGTTCCAAAACTGCCATAGCTACCATAGGGGAAACCAGTGAAGCTAGTTTTTCCATAATCAGCCCGAGTTGACCAATTTTTAGTGCAAACATATGCCCTCCTATATATTTTTAGTAATCTTAAGTATTAAAAACATTCTTTTGGACCATGAAATTCTAAGGGCAATGTTTAACAACAATGCATAAGGGTGATGACCATGTTATCGGCCATAATTCTTGATCAAACTCAAATAGATGTAAAAGCAACATGCTTTGGTTTCTATACCACCTTTATAGATATGACCAAAAGCAACTTGTTTTGGTTTCTATACCTTCTTTATATATGGCTTTTGCTTATGCTTCGTTAAAATAATCTCTACTTGTTGCTCTATTGATCTATTTGTGTGAATTCATTATAGTGTCCTCTTTTATTGGTTGAGATAAGACTGAGGGACATCACCTCTTTTATTGGTACATCCTTATCACTTTCTTTATCACCAAGAGATGTGTCTGTTACAAGAATATTGTTAGCAACAATCGAACCGTGATGATGAATTATAGTCTCGGTATGCAATAGGATACTAAATGATAAATGTTGTTAACCATAGTTTTTAAGGCGGTAAGGCGAGGTGCGGCGCTCCACCCCCTTCCAGATGCCTAGGCGAGTTAGGCGCATGGCGAGGCGATGCCATACACAAATAACAGAAAGGAGCAGAGCAGAGCACGAGTACAAGAAGCAGAGCAGAGAAAGAAGGGGAGGAAAAGCAGAGCCACAGTGGAAAGAGGGATGGAGGATTGGAGGAAGAACAGAGGAAGGAGAGGCCAAGAGGGGAGAGTATACCCGCAGAGTGGAGCCGGTGATGGAAGAGGCGGCAGAGAACTCCTGGAGACAGTCGCAGATGGGGCGGGAGTCATGGCAGGATTCACGGCCACGGATGGGGCGGGAGTCTCGGTCGTGCACGGGGTAGAAGTCACGAACGTTGATGGGACGTGGGTCGTGGACTCAGGGTCGCAGGCACTGCCGGACCGCCGCTCAATTTCAGGTGAGCCAACGCACTCTTCTCTCTCCCTCTCGCCTCCCTTTCCCTCCCTCGATTGGCGCGAGTCACATGGATGCGTCTTTGGCGGGAGGTATGCGTGCGCTGCACCCTCTTTCTCGCGCACTCATGCCTCTATTTCCTATGTGCACGCAACACTCCGCTCTTTCCCCTGCGCGCGCAACGCGCTGCGTTTTCCCCGCCTTTCCTACACGTAATCCCAGGCTTCCCGCCCCCGCGCGCGGTTTTCCTCCTGCGCTCGCGCATGCGGCATTCACCTAGAGCAAGTCGACGCCATATGGCGATGACTTGGGGTGCAAGGTGACGCCATACGCTAGGATGTCGTGGTGAGCCTGACGCCATGGTTCAAAAAATGCCCGGACGACGGCGACGCCTTAAAAACTATGTTGTTAACAACAATTGATCGTGTGGTTGGTCGGGCTCAAGTTTGGAGATGTGAGCTCGGGGGTGGTGTTGGTACTAGCACCATCGTTGATGAAGAAGCACTCGCACGGTAGAGAGAAGTCATCAGCATCGTCAGAACCTTACTCTGGCCCAAGCCCTGAGAGGATCTCTAGGAAGTTGCATTGCGAGGGGACATCTATCCCCACTGTGCCTGAGAGGATGACGCTGTGGGACACCTCTCGGCTAGTGAGCTGCTCCAACTCAAGCTAGAACAACGCTATAGTGCTCTAGATCCCGTAGGTTTGGGAGGACATACCAAAAGTGTTGAGGTGGCGGCAGCACCTCTCCGATGGCTATATGGTGATGGACGTTTGCCAACATATAGAACATCTGGTGGTGCTCCGACACGGTGGGGTTCGGGCACAAACCAAGTCAGATTTGTTAGAAGAGGACCTCGAGGTCTACTCCCAGGAGGCCTAGTGGGGCATATGACGCTGGGGAATAGTTGTCCTCCAGTGTGATCTCCTTGAGGGGGTGAAGTTAGATGCCGTAGCCGACGACGTAGACAAGGCTACCAAAGTTGAGGACTTGGCTGGGGGTGAAGGCACCGGCTGCAATGATGACCTCACTGGAGAAGCGCACACTGCCTTCTGGGCGATGTCGCCTTCTCTGGTGATGCGACAGGAGGCTCTGACCATTGTAGAGCCGTGATCACACACGATGCGCTCCCCTAACTGGTGTGCAAGCTGTCGTGGGTTCATAACCATGACAAGCATTGTGGTTGTTCATCTGAAGTCGATGTGTGGGTCTCCAGTGGCTTGGGCAATAAAAAACACAAGAGGGACATGGTGATCTATCCTAGTTCAGGCTTCTGAGCCCTACGTCTAGTAGTGCAGTGTTCTTCTTGTTGAGGAGTACCCAAATCAGGGATTACAACAGTGGAGATCAAGAGTTTGGTAGGGGATCGCTTGGTGCTATCCTAGTGCTCATTGGCATTCTTCCTCGGCGAGTAAGGAACTTGTCTTCTCTAGCTGAGGTTCTCTAGTTCATCTCTTGGGAATCGTCTGCCCTCCCCTTATATTATGAGGTGGGCTCGGGTACAAGTCAGTTTGGGTTCAAGTCTATGGTCTATGTACACTGGGTGTGGAAGACCTCTTCCAAGTCGTGGATGGTCCTCGCCTTGTCGCGCAGGGGGAGTCGACAGAGCTACAACCACCTCCTAACACTGCTGTTCTTGTTCTAGCTCTTGACTATCAAGAGCCATCTGCTATAGAGTGGCCTCCCCGGGTGAAACTTCTCAAGGCTTCCTTGGCTGTGAAGGAACCCCCGCCTAGTAGGGCTAACGAGTGGGCCCTAGAGCCCTCTTTTGCCTCTGGAGTCAGTGAAGTCTCTTGTCATGTTGTGTCATGCCGGTTGTGTGACCCTACCGAGGGAGTGGTCGACAGGGCCTCCCATTCATTGAGCAAGTAGACGGAGTGGCGTCTCTGTACTTGTCAGGCATCAGATGCCTGGCAAGCTGCCTGTGGCTTGAGATGTTAGTTCATCGATACCCAAGCGCTGGCCTAGGTATGTGCTAGATTGGAATCAGGCTTGGGCTGCCATCGTTCGGCAGTCTGGTGCCTTGGCGAGCCCCCGAGACCTAAGCAGCTATCACGAGCGAGCTCGGGCTCTCCCTGACTCTTTCTAGAGGGTACGCATGAGCATACTTGATGGGTATAGCCCCCGAGCCCTTGAGCGATCTTGTGAGATCGGTTGGGGAGTCCGTCGGTCAGCTCCTTCCTACCCAGGGACTTAGCGTACCCCCTATGTTTGACTCTCGTTAGGCTCCAATGAGGACTAGGGGGAACCGTGAGCTTCTCGATACCTTGGTAAAAATAACAGGGTCATCGATAGGAGTTTGCATCTCTATCTCAATTAAGCTTCCACATTTATATTATGTACCTTGGTTGTGTGCTTACCTTCCTAGCTTAGATTGATAGGCTAGTTGATAGGATTGGAACCTAGGTTGTATAACTGTTTTGCGGTAGCGATAGCAACACATGTAGCAAAACCTTAATTGCATATCCAGAAAGTTTATTTCTTGCCTAGGTTTTGACTAGGTGGAAATTACAAGCCATAGTTAGAAGTAGATTTTAAGTTGCCTAATTCACCCCGTCTTAGGCATCATAGTCCGTAAGAGGGCTTTCCGCGTGTGCACTATGCAGGTTATGGCAAGTGGAGAGTGTGGCAGGTTCTCTTTGCCATTGTTGATGTTGAACATATGTTCCCCAACAAAGAGGTTCATCTTAGCTTCAACTCCATGCAAAGAGAATACATGTTTATGGTCCAAAACATGTGTAGACAATTTTATAACTGTGTCTCGGAGACATGAACAGCCAACTGAAAGTTCGTCATACATGTTTGCATCATATACAAATACAGCGTGCCATAAATAGATCAATAACATGGCACATGGCTTAGGCTCTATTTGGCATAGCTCCAAACAGATCTAGTTCCTTGCTTTAGCATGCAAAGGAGCCTAAGGTGAAGTCAAAAATAATGGTTTCACCGGCTCCTAATTTACTTGGAGAAGGGAAATGAAAATGGCTCGTTGCTACACAGAAGATCCTGAGGCAAAACAAGCCAGAGCTCCACCAAACGGGGCCTTAGTGCAACTCCAAGCACTACTGGAAACAGGGCCTTCGCCGAGTGCAAACTGCTTTGCCGAGTGTCAAAAATCGGGCACTCGGCAAAAAAGGGCACTCGGCAAAGGACTTCTTTGCCGAGTGCCAGGCTCTCGGCAAAAGCGCGGCACTCGGCATAGGCTGCCCCGCAGAACGGTGTTTGGCCATGTCCTTCTTTGCCGAGTGCCTGCTGTTAGGCACTCGGCAAAGATTTTTTTTTGGAAAATACTTTGCCGAGTGCCCCTGACACGGCGCTCGGCAAAGATTCAATATTTTTTTGAAATGTCTTTGCCGAGTGTCCCTGTGAAGGCACTCGGCAAAGAGGAAATTTCTAAAAAAAATTCAAAAATCCTCTTTGCCGAGCGCCTTATTCTTGGCACTCGACAAAGACCCCCTTTGCCGAGTGCCATGCCTTGGCGCTCGGCAAAGTTTTTTTTTGTTTTTGGCCTCCAAATTTTTTGTGCAGCCCTTTTTAAGTACCAGGAACTCCTCGTTAGAATTTGGGAATTTTTTGTGGCTTTTTGATATATTTAGTTACTTTATTTCGTTTACTTGAATTTTTTCAAAAAATATAAATTTGAACTGCACGTGGTACGAATATTGGAATTTATTGATTCAAAAAATGATAGTCATGTTATTGAGTGTAGTGTGAGGCCGTATCCAGGAACGGACCCAAAATTTCGGACATCTTGTTCATGAAACATGACCGCGAACTTGCGTGCGAAGTGTTTTTAAATTCTATAAAAAGCAAACGAAATCCGAAAATCATGAAACTTGTTGAGATGTCGTGATATCGTATGTGGAGGCTATGATAAAAATTTCAGAAGATTTCGTGCACGTTGTCACGTACGATGCTTACAAACCAGGACATCTCTACATGTCATGATATCTTATGGAATGATGGCTGCCCCATACACATGTTGGCCCATCTTTGTTATCCCCCTTAATCTCCCCCCGGTGTCTTCTTTCAACGACATAACATATTCTTGTCGTTGATAATTCCTAGACACCCAGGGAGTAATATGGGTGTGTTCATGGAGCCCGTGTTTGATGAATTGGTCCGTGCTTGGGACGAAGGGGTATGGACATACGATCGAGCTACAAAGACAACCTTCAAAATGCATGTTTGGTACCACTACTCCCTACATGACTTCCTGGCGTATGGGATATTCTGCGCCTGGTGTGTTCACGGGAAGTTCCCATGCCTAATATGCAAGGAAGGTGTGAGGTTCATTTGGTTGCAGAAGGGTGGCAAGTATTCGTTGTTCGACAGACATCGTCAATTCCTACCTCTTGACCATCCATTTAGACAAGACATCACGAACTTTATGAAAGGTGTCAAAGTGACAAACCCTGCACCGCGGATGATGACTGGTGCTGAGGTTCATGCTCAGATAGATGCCCTTCTTGGTGGTTTTGTGGGATATGGTGAGCAACATATGTGGACTCATATCTTGGGCATGACGAGGCTCCCCTATTTCGATGACCTTCTTCTGCCACATAACATTGATGTAATGCACACTGAAAAGAATGTCGCTGAGGCACTTTGGGCAACACTCACGGACACTGAAAAGTCTAAGGACAACCCTAAGGCTAGAGTGGACCTGACAACATTGTGCGATAGACCAAATCTAGAGATGCAACCTCCTAGTCATGGTAAGACCTGGAGAAGGCCTAAGGCCGATTTCATCTTGAAAAAGGACCAAAGAAGGGAAGTACTTGAATGGATCAAGACGCTAATGTTCCCTGATGGGTATGCAGTGAATCTAAAGAGGAGAGTGAACTTAGGCACTCTGCGAGTCAACGGGATGAAGAGTCATGACTACCACATATGGATTGAACGGCTTCTTCCGACGATGGTTCGAGGCTATGTCCTAGAGCATGTATGGCAAGTGCTGGCAGAGTTGAGCTACTTATTCCGCCAGCTTTGTGCCAAGGAGCTCTCTTGGACCGTCATTGATGACTTAGAAAAAGCGGCACCCATGTTGCTCTGTAAGTTGGAGAAGATCTTTCCACCCGACTACTTCTTGCCGATGCAGCATTTGATTGTGCACCTCCCATATGAGGCACGGATGGGGGGCCCATGCAGAACCGTTGGTGCTATCCAATCGAGAGATGTCTAAAGACTCTTCGCAAAAAATGTAGAAATAAAGCCAAAATTGAGGCTTCCATTGCAGAGGCATACATTCTAGAGGAGGTGTCAAACTTCACAGAGAAATACTACACTGAGAACCTTCCTAGCATTTATAATCCACCCCCTCGTTACAATGCTGGCGAAAATGAATCGAACCTCAGCCTTTTCCAAGGGCAACTCGGAAGCGCAAGTGCATCGACCACTAAGTAATTGAAAAATAAAGAGTGGCGCAGTATCATGATATATGTGTTGACCAACCTTGTCGAGGTGCAGACGTTCATTGGGTAAGTTCTGAACGAACTTGTTTCATTTCGCCGTATGTCCTTGTTTCTTCGTCCAACCCTCTTGTTTCACGTTGGTACAGGGAATTTCTTCATCAATCCTAGCATGGATCAAGGCAACCTACCCCGCAAGAAAATGATACCCTTCTTTCATAGGGTGCGGGACCAGAGAGCCCCGATTTCATTTGTTGGTTCAAATAGAAAGCCCAAACTGATGCGCCTATAAGTGATGAGCTGAGACAGGTTGCAAACGGCTGTGCCGTTAGGGTCAAGTCATTTACCGGTTATGACGTGAATGGATATCGTTCTCACACAGCAAGCTACGAGCAGAGTCGGCCCAATCAAAAAACCACAAACAGCGTAGTTGTTACGCCCAGCACTGATGGACTCGACTATTATGGAAGAATTGAAGAAATCTATGAACTATCATTCTATGGTTCCAAACCTCTTACTCCCGTCATGTTCAAATGCCACTGGTTTCATCCTGGAGTAACGAGACGGACCCCTAAGCTTGGGCTAGTCGAGATTCGATAGGATTCCGTCTATCTAGGAAAAGATGTCTACATTGTGGCTCAATAGGTCGTCCAAGTTTATTATACGTCATACGCGTGCAAAGACGCCGAGCATCTTAAGGGTTGGTCTATTGTCCACAAGGTATCGCCACACGGTAAACTACCTGTCCCAAACGATGAAGATTACAACTTCAACCCAAACACATATGATGGAGAGTTCTATCAAGAAGAGGGGCTACAAGGGAGGTTTGACATAGACTTAACCGAAGAGATAGGAATGGAAGTAGACAATGAAAGGGATGATGACGAGGACGCTAGAGACGAGGTGCGAAATCTAAAGGACATACAAATGCTTGAGCGATTACGTTTAGGCAATGACAATGAAGACAACATTCCTCCTTCGGATAGTGTTCATGAGTTGGACAATGTTGATAGTGATGACGAGACCTATGATCTAGCTAATCTCAATCATGAAGATTATTTCTAATACATGTAATACTATGTTTTTTGTAATTATGTTTTGTTCATTTTTGCATATATTTCTAATACATGTATTACTATGTTTTTTGTAATTATGTTTTGTTCATTTTTGCACCTATTTCTAATTACGTCTTGTTTTTCTTTTTTATTGCAGGTGATTGAACAAAGATGGCGGGCGACCGTCATAGGTCCGTGAACTCGATTTACCAAAGACCATGCCGGCTGTAGGAGGAGGCGGAGGGGGCGGTGGAGGGATCGAACAGGAGGAGGAGGAGGAGGACCGCCATCCGCAGGAGGGGGCCGTCTCCTCCCACGCCGCGTGAGGAGGAGCTAGAGGAGGAGGTGGCGCCCGTGGACGAGTCGGATGAGGAGCTGGTTCGGTAGACAGACGAGGAGGAGGAGGAGGAGGGGGGGGAGGCGGCAGGCATGGGTTCCGCTTCCTCCGACTCCTCTTTGAGTGTCTACTTGCGAGGTCCCGCGAGCCTCCCACAGGTTCCGCTTCCTCACCAACGCCCAGTGATTTGCCCGAAGGGCAAAAGTAAGTAACTTTATATGTTATCACCACTACTTCATATGATATGATGAAAAAAAACTAATAATTTTTCTTAATCACTTGTGCAGGAACTGGATGGTTGTGTCGGGTGGTAGCGCATGGCTAGTCAACGGCATCATGGGTCTTCTGTGCAGGCAACACTTCCCCGACATTGTCACGTATGCATCGAAGACGGAGCCGGCCTACTCATTTGACCACTACGCCGTCACCCTCGATGTGGAGTACCCCAACAAGGCGGCACGGGTGAAGGCAGAGTTTTGGGTAAGTCTCCCTTGCACAACATTGCTCAATACGTCGCATTCATTGGATTTTTCTTGAAATAATGAATGGATACATCGCTTTTGTATGCAGACTTATTACAGATGCGAGGAGGGATTTGAGGCCAGGGCGGAGCAGGTGACTACCAAGAAAAACTCGTCACCGACATGCATCACAAGGTGCGCATCCAGGCCATTGTAACCTACTATGGGTCGAAGCTTAGAGAGAGGAAAACCAAGAAAGACGCAAGAGAGATGCAGCTGACCCGGGAGCAGTACCTTGAAGTAAATGAAGAACATTAATATTGATTCGTTTTGAGATTAAGTTGGTTGAATTTGATCTTCTTATATGTCCAATACTTGATGACGTGTAGATGATTCCCTGGTGGTGCCAAGCGTATCCCGAGTGCTGGGCGATGATGGTGGAGAGGTGGTTCACGGAGGAGTACCTCAAGATGCACAGGGATGCCCGGGACCGTTGTTTGCAGATGCAAGGTCCAGCACACCATCAAGGCAGCCGTAGCCTCGCCGGATACAAACAAGCATGGGTACGTGAATTCATTTATCTATTATGACGCTCAGTTCTGCCTGATTTCTAATCATCGTGCTGTCTTTCTCGCAGTCAACGTCACATAGTGCCCAGGCTTGCTCGGACTTCCAGGCATGGTGTATGGCCCACAAGGGCAAGGCGACGTCCGATGTCTCCTTCAACCTAAAGGACCCGCCCAAGGCATACACGAACCCGAGCGTCCACTCCCGCATCAGTGAGTACACTGAGGTGGCGAGGTCGCTCCATGGGTCAGACCACGATCCGAGCACCCAGGACTTTGATGGAGAGGTCGTCATGAGGATGGGGCAAGGCAAGAAGCATGGGCGGTTCTGGCTTGGCGACGACATCATCGACACGGCCTCTACTCCCTCTCTCTCCTAGATCCAAGCACAGAGCACGAGCAAGAGCCCGGCCATTCACACATGGCCGACTGCTGCACATCACCAGGTCGATGCACTCGAGGTTATTCCTATTTTACTCATCATACATTGATCTTTACACACCTTAATTAGCTTTGCATTACTAAAACATTGGAGTGAAAAATTGCAGGCCCGGCTGGAACAAGAAATGAGGCAATGTTAGGAGCTGGAGGCTGGGCAGCAGAGGATGGCGGCCCAGCTGGAGGCCGAGCGGGCTGAGCGGTAGGCCCAGGCGCAGAGGTTGACGGACATTATGGAGTTCCTACAAGGGCTTGGGCAACGTGTGGGCTTCTCTCTGCCAGCTGGGCTGTTGGTTCCACTTCCGTCTCCGCGTCCTGTAGCTGCAGCTACTCCTGTGAATATGAAAGTTTTTTACTTTCACTTGTGCTTTGCTTGTATGGCCTCTACCTTCCTAGATTAGCTATACAAATAATTTTATCTCACATGTAATCTTTTCTTCTTTATGCAGTCTCCATCTGACGGTGGTTCGAATAATCCACCTCATGCACCTCCGAATGATGGAGCTAGGCCTTCACCACAGTCGCAGTGGCCGAGATGAGTGCACGTTGTATTTTTTCATTTGTTGTTCACTTGGTGATGGACTTGTGATATACTTGTGATGCACTTGTGGACTTTGATGGACTTGTGATGGACTTGTGGATTTATTTGGATGGACTTGAGCACTTATTATTATATATGTGATATATATTGTGATGGATGTGATATGTGCGGATGGATGTGTGGATGGATGAGATATATATGTGATGAATGACATATATATGTGATGGATGAGATATATATGTGATATATGTTTGTATGAATTTATTTCTCATGATGGAATGTAAAAAAAATTAAAAATTGCCGTTTTGGGTCACTTTGCCGAGTGTTGCACTCGGCAAAGGACCCCGTTCCCGAGTGCCATGGTCACAGCACTCAACAAAGCTGGAAAAATGGGCGCTCAGAAAACCATTTTTCTAGCTTTGCCGAGTGCCATGACCATGGCACTTGGCAAAGATTTTTTTTTAAAAAAAATTCAAACTTTGCCGAGTGCCGGCCAGAGGGCACTCAACAAAGAATTTTTTTTAAAAAAAAATTCAAACTTTGCCGAGCGCCGGCCAGGGGGCACTCGGCAAAGAATTTTAGAAAAAAAATAAAACATCTTTGCCGAGGGCCGGATATAGGGCACTCGGCAAATAATTTTTTTTAAAAAAAATAAAAAATATTTGCCGAGTGCCTGCAGGGTTGGCACTCGGCAAAGCGACCGTCAACGGGGCCGGCGCCGTGACGGTCGCTTTTCTTTGCCGAGTGCCCCCGGGGCTCTCGGCAAAGCCTTTGCCGAGTGCTCGATAAAAGACACTCGGCAAAGAGGGCTTTGCCGATCAATTTTTGGCCGTGTGTTCTTTGTCGAGTGCCGCACTCGGCAAAGCCATTGCCAAGTGCAATTTGGCCTTTGTCGAGTGCCAAAGAATCTGAATCCAGTTGTGAAGAGGCTCAGTGAACCATTCAATGAAATTTCTTTTTATTTATCTCTTGTGTCTCCAGCAAACTCTCTATTTTTGTGTTCTCTATATTATAATAGTTTATCATAATTTCCTTATGTAAAAAGAAACCATGAGAAAACTACCATATATGTTGCATTTAGAAAGTGCTGGAGCCTGTCAAAATAGGAGAGCAAGAAGGGTGGTTTTGGAGAGCGGGAATATTGGAGAGTGGTTTGGAGAGTTTATTGGAGCATGTTTTTTTGGTTTATTTTCTAAATTTAGTAATAAAGAGCCATGTAGTTAGTGAGATAAACGAAATTAACATAGAAAAAATTACAAGTGTTATCCTATACTTGTAAGTCTTGGCTTACAAATGCATTGCATTATTGTGTCCCACATAATTTAGTAACCCCCAGAAAATGCTTAGCTGGTGTGAAACAAACACATCACATGTAAAAGAGAAAAGGTGGTGTGGTACAGTGGCATATTTTCATAACATAGAACATAGTGCTTCACTACTTCATTACTATGACTAACAGAATAAAGATTGTTGTCATGTAACTATGAAACCTTTATGCGATACTAACTCTATCACTGAGGATATCCTTTCTGAAAATTTTTCCTTTTCTATCTGCAAACTGAATTTCCCTTTCTTTCTGCATCTAGTCCATGACCGGCCTTTGCAGTTGGATGGGTGCATGGGTACTCCATAAGTGGAGCAAATGAGCACTCATTTGTGTCTGCTCCAAACCTCCTGTCCCTGTCCTTGAAACAACTTTCTTTTTGTAGTTTCCCCAATAGTTCTCCGTGTTCGTAAGCTTGTTCTCATGCTTGGCCTTTCAACCTGAATGCATGCATCACCATGTTTGGACTTCCAAACCATTTGGTACACTGTCGCTTCAGCATTCTGGCAGAAGTAATCAATGGCCTTTGGTAGCATGATCTCTCCTAGTTGTTGCATGGTAATGTTTGTATGCAAGAGTTGATCTCCACCAACTATCTCCCTTGCTTCAGAACTTTTATTCTCTGGTATCATGTCTACAGAAGACCCATGGGGTGAAAAGGTAATTCCAGCTTTCAGATATGGAGAATCTTGCGGAGACATTATACCTCCAGACAGAGAAGCCTTATGTTTCCTATAAATAGTCCGTGAGACTTGCCACTGAAAATTAAATTCAATTAGTGGTTCTAGCGAAGCATCTGATATTCCTGCCATGTCTTGGTTGCTAAAAGGTTGAGCATAATGCCGATCATGCTGCTTGCAACATAACGGGTTTGGGCAAAACCACTAAGTCGCAAGGCTATGAAGATTACTCCAATGTTCTTTCTCGTATGAATAAACAAATGGCACTCATGATAAGTCTTAAGTAGGTAGTTGAGTAAGTTCTTTAGTAATATTTTCAACTGTAAACTTGACATGTGGGGCAAACAACTGCAAGCTCTTAACTGCAATTCCAACTATATCTGTACTCTCCGAAAACTATACTATCATACTAAAGTAGATATTACCCTCTGGTGCAGTACCTTCTTTTTTTATAAATACCAAGATAGCCTCTGTTCCATGCTCTGCAATTCAGAAGGGCGCCAACCATAGTAGTAATGAAGGATTGTTTCCCCGAACGATTTTATTGTGTACTTCTTTGCCTACAAAAAGGTTCTTGCTAAGGGAGCCAAAGGGCATGATGTGATAGTATGGTGTGCCACCAGGCTCTATGAATCTTAAGAATTCACTAGCTTCATCTGCATACCACTCAAATCGTTTAACAACTGATCTCCTCAACTCCTTGTTGTCGTGGTTAAAGATGGGGAAAACAAATGACTTGGTAGCATGTGCGATCCGTTTGGGAAAGGAGGAATTCATTACCTCCTATTCCATCTTTTCTTCTTCTAGAATTCTTTGTTTGCCTTTGTGGAGTGTGTCACCACAATCTTGAGCAGCACGCTTCAGCTTCTTACGCCAATGCAACGAGGATGTGTCAGTGATCTGCCACTTTTCTGATTTCTCACGAGAAGCGTCAAGCCTAATGTGTGCCATCTCTAGCTCCTCTATGTGTCTGATTGCATTTGTTTCCTCGTTCTCCTCATTTTTTTAACCAGACTAGATATAATCTGACTAAATGACTCCTGGATAACCATAGAACTGATCATCTCCGTCATTGGGATTCAAGCTTCTGCAGCACTCCTTCCCTGGTAAGAAAAATATATATATAGCAGTGTCCATGTTGGGGGTAGGGGCGGCTATGCCTACCCCCTCCATGTAAAAAGGCCCAGTGCCTAATAGATCTGACGATCTATAAGTAAATTTGTGAACCAAAGGGAGAGAGAGGAAGGTTGCCTCCTCCCATGGGGCAAGGGCAAGGCCCACCTGATTTTTTCCCAACTGTAACACCAACGAGGCCGAACGGCTACGGGCCTCGGCTGGGCCGAGCGGAAGAGGACTGAGAGAGGGAGGGAGCAGGCCTAGCAGGCTGTCGGTCCAAGGAAGCAGGGCCGGTGGGGAGTGGAAGCCAGCAGCAGGCAGGCCAGAGAGCATGCCGGCCGGGCCAAATTGAGAGCAAGAGAGAGAGAGAGGTTTTGTTTTCCTTTTCTATTTTCCTTTTTGATTTTCAAACCGAATTCAAATATGAAACAAATCAAATTTGAATAGGGTTTCCAATACACTTTTCAACTTAATTAAAAATGAGAGATTTTGGTAAGTTCTCAAAAATAAATTTTACAACTTTTTAAATTCTTTTATTTTCTAATTTTCTTTTCTTTTATTTCAAATCCATTTTCAATTTTATTTCCAAAGAATTGGAATTCATTTTGAATTTTGGATTCAACCACCCAGTACAAAAATCCAAATGCAGAAGCGTGTATGCTCAAACATGTTGCTATACCCTATGATGAATTTTAATTTAATGAATTTTTTTTATTTCCTATGTTTTATGAGCACAAAAATATAAAATTAAATCATTCTAACTTTATTTTAGAAATAGCAAATTTTCGGGTGTTACAGTTGGGAAAAAATCAGGTGGGCCTTGCCCTTGCCCCTTGGGAGGAGGCAACCTTCCCCGCAGGCAAGCCGGCCTGCTTCTCTTCCTCCCGCGTAGGCCCACTCCCTTTTCTTTCCATCCGCTGAGGCTTTGGCCCACGCCAGCGCGCAGGCCCAACTCTTCCTCCCCCGCGTCTAGCCCAGCAGCGGAAGCCGCCAGCGCGCCTCCTTTTCCTCTATCACCGTCCGCCTGGGCCCATCTATCAGCCGCTTCTTCTTCCTGGCGTCGTCGCCGCTCCGGACTCCGCCGCCGCGCCGAGTGTCCGTCGTTGCCCCGCCTCGCTCGCTTGCCGTGTGCCCCACGCTCTTCGGTCCCATAAATAGCGCCTGAGCTGCTCCGCCCTCGCCTAACCCAATTGCAAGCCACCACATCGCCCGAGCGCCCGCAACCGTGCTGCAACCTAGCGCTGCCGTCCGCCGTCGCCCCGCCAAGCCGCATGCCATCTCCGAGCCATATCCGGCCGTGTAGTTGCCCTAGGTGAGTTCGCCATCTCCTTCCCCTTCTCCTCGTGTTCCCAGTTTGATCTCTCGTGACCCGTAGGTGTTTTCCTGTGCACGCCGACGGGTTTCTCAAGGCAAGCTATGGCGCCGCCGCCTGAAGCAGCACACAGGCGACCCCCATCTCCCTCTCTCCGCTCTCAGCCGTCCATCTGGAGATCAAGAGCACATATTAGAACATATCCTTTCACTAGTGCTTTTGCAAAAATCCCCTTACAATTAATTGAATTTTAACCCGCAGTCCAAAGCGCAATCACAGATTACATCTTCTTCTTCAGAAAAGCGTAGTTCGGTTTAGTTCCAAAATACGTTTTCACTTATTTACAGTTTTGCCACTACTTTCTTTAGGCCATAACTTCCCGGTTTAACTCCGAATTGACCTGTTCAAATTGCGCTAGGTTCGTAATTCCATAATCTACATGTTCATACTACTCTTAAGTAGGTTTTCAACTTTTAAAATTCAAGGTTAGATTTAATCTATTATTTTACTAAAGGAAATCTTGTTTAATTCATATCTTCTACGTTTTAACTCCGTTTTAGCCCATTCAAGTTGCGTTGGATTCGTAACAACATAAACTACGCATTGGTAACACTGTTTACCATATTACTATTTCTAAAATTTCAGGGTTTAAGCTCTAACTTGAATAATAATTATGCAACTGAATTTTATAAATAAAATATGATTTGTTTTACTTTAGTTTTATAATTGAAATCTAAATTTGACTTAATTCAATTTATATAAGCTTTTACATAGTTAAAACACATGAAGCTTACAGTTTTATATTTTCTCTTATGAGTAGATTTTTTGGTAGCCGTTTCTTTCAAACCATAGCTCCGATTAGCGTGCCTCTCGCATCTATGTGTTCGTAGCGATGCGTAGGATCGTGTTTCAAACTCTTTTCCTTATTTTTCTATGATTGGTGTACTGTTCTAATTTAGATCTATTGTTTACTTTATGTATGATTGCATGGATGCTTGTGTGGTGCTTTATGATCTTGTCCAGTCGGTGAGTTATACGTGGTGAATCCAGAAGCAGATCTTTGAAGATTTGGATTGGAAGAAGGATCTATGTTTAAGGTAAGTATCGCATGGGATCTTTCTTGTTGTCCTATACACCTTTAATCATTTAATTCATGTTGCATGTGTCTACCTTGACTACCACTAAGGATTTCCTAGTACTTTGTACCTTGTACCTTGATGCCTTTGGGTTATTGCATTGGGTAGCTTTGCTAGTGCTCAACTACAGCCATGATCTTGTAACTTGACTAATGGTATATGCAATAAACACTAAAAGATGCTTTTTAGCAACATGGAACTAGGGGGCTAGAGCATTGGGTTGTTTTTATGGTGCTCTAGATTCCTCTCCCTATGGACTTATCTGTAAGTGATTATCCGAGACTTACAGTACAGCTATGAGGGCTACATGGCTCTAGCTTTAGCTCAGTATGAGGACATTTTCTAGCTTGTTAGTGGTTACCTTTATTGGCGTAAGAATGGCTTGACGAATCGGGTATAGTGTGGCCTCTGTCCCCTTGTGTATAGGCTGCGCGTTATTGTGCCATCGGGAAGGGGGCTCTGCATCTGTTTGCCGAGTGAATCTAATGGCCCTAACCTGTTAGACGAACCTTTAAAAGGCTTCATAGTGAACCCTACTGACCTTCCTTAGAAGTGGGTTAAGAGATTAGCTACCTCGGGCGAAAGGGTAAATCACGACTCACAGTGAAAGTGTACAACCTCGGTAGAGTGTAAAACTGGTATATCAGCCGTGCTTATGGTCACGAGCGGCCTTGGAACATTTATGGAATAGATGATGAACACTAATGATACGGATGATGAAGATGCTCATTAATGATTACTGTTTATACTATTCATTATTCATGTTTACCTGATCATGTGTTTATATGGGCTTATGAATAAACTTGTTGCCACCGAATTGCTAAAAGATGACTCATTAAAAGCTAATCGTAGTTAAACCAGTGTTAGCCTTTTGAGCCTCATGAACCTCATGTTATATTTGTTGAGTACGATATGTACTTATGCTTGCTTTATTTTTTAATTATTTGGATAAAAATCCTGGATAGGTACTAGATTGCTAGAGTTTGGAGGATTAGGCTTGTGATCAACTAGTCAGTTGTCCCTGTGGAATTGGAGTCTTCACCCGAAGATCGGAGTTGTCTTTCCGCTGTTTGCTATATAAGGTTATATCCTTTATACTAAGTACGTTATATATTGAGCGTTGTCTTTCGATATTACCCTTATTTGTAGCTGTATGTGAGATTTGACTTTCCATGCTCACATATGTTGTGTATCTGGTTTTGTTCTTAGAACCGGGTGCGACACCAACCCTAGTCTTGGAGCACCTGTTCTCTTTCCTGTGTGGCACTAGTTCTCGAGCTTCCCCCTCACCCCGGTGAAGGAACCTTCGTCCCGGTTGGTGAGGGTACGAGCGAAGGGCTACATCTCAACAGTGGTGTCGTCCGTGGGGACCCATTGCACCACACCAAAAAAAACCCATACCTACATGGCTCGTGCTCGCGATCGTCGTTTCTAGCGAAGGTCCACCAGACGCGAGGCACGAATGCCATCGAAGCGCCCGAGCCGGCTTACAAAGATGCTGTGGTCAGTGCGAAGCTGCTGCCCGCGGAAGCGCACGTACCTCCGCTTTTCTGCCCAGATAAGAAACCCGGCTACTCCTTCAAACATGTGCAGAAAATAAATAAATAGATAGATAAATAAAATATACATATACACTACACCCTTTCCACTTATAGTAACCGTGGCGTTCTTGAAACAAACTGACTATATTCAGAGCTGTTATTAATGGTCACAGGTGAACCGTACCTTTGCTAGCTCGCACCAATTCTGAAGATAGACTCAAGCACAAATACAAGTTCCATACACTACTTTTAACCGACATTTATTTTGCTAGATCTTGTATAGTGCTTGCTCAGCGATAATAAAAATGCACACGTAAAATTTCTTTTTTTCACTTCGGCAGGTTCAACGAGCCCAGTCATACGTGTCGTTTGCACCTTCGCACGACATCAAAAAATCATATTATACACCCGTTTCGTTCTATAGGGCAGTACCCACAAACAGAGAAAAACTTCTGAAATGATTAGAACGCTAACCACAAAGGTGCTGCCGCGTGGCACCGCGAAGGTTCTGCCGCCACAACCCGTGAAGCAGCACGTGAGCGCCGCCAGCTCAAACCAAGCCCTAGAGATTTAGTTTTTAACTATCATTTTGTGACTAGCGCCTGCTTCTCACACTACGTGAAAAATGGTTTGTAACAACAGAATAATTTTTTTAAAGGGGCGGCTGGTGATGGAACCGTCCCTACAGTGACGTGCTCGGGAGCCTAGAGACCAGCCGCCCCTACAAATGGAACAGCAGGAGCGGCTGGTGATACGAGCCGCCCCTGCAAATGGGTCTGATTTGTAAGGGCGGCTCACTCTCTAGCCGTCCCGGGTGTTTCTTTTTGTAGGTGCGGCTGGTGATTGAACCGCCCCTACAAATGCCCGAGTATAATTACCTGTCATTTGTAGGGGCAGCTCAATCACCAGCCGCCCCTATAAATGACCCACATATAAAAAACCTACAGCACATTCTTCCTCCTTGGGTCACTCACTCCAACCCATGAAAGAAAGGTGGGGAGGTCTTAGGCACCTCCCAAAAATTACTCTACTAAGGGGGAAGGTTTTGGTCTCAAATCCTTTGATGGAGAGGTTGTAGAAGGTAAGAAAATAATATTCTACACTCTTTTTTAAGTTTTAATGGTTGGTTAGTGAGTAATTAAAGTTTTATTTTTCTCTCTCTTCTATGGTGCTTGAGCTATTTATGAAGCAAATTAGACCCAAGTTTTGAACGTTCTAGGGTAAATTAGGTAGGGGAACAAGATCATACCCTTGTTTGGTCCATGTTTCTTGATTTTAGTGAACAATTAGTTAGTTTTATGGATGTTTCATGTGCATGTAGATCTAGATCTAGGGTTTGATTTTTTTATTATTTTCATTTTTGTAAATTTGTGTTTGATGAAATTGGACTAGGGTTTGCATGAAAGATATTAGGTAAAATATAATTTTTGCTAATTGTTGTCTTTGAAATTGTTTATTGTAATCAATAAATATGTATTTTAATTATTTGTAGATAAATAGGCCATTAATTAATTTTCCTCTACCATGGTGTGTTTGTATGCTTCATATAATTATATTTGATTTATATTCATATATATATCTAAAGTATATATAATTATTCTCAAGTAATTATTAATTTGATTCATTTTTATATATATCTGAATAAGTAATCCTTTAATGTTTGTTTTGTTGTTGTTGTAAAAGATGGAGTACAGGAACTCTTGGATGTATGATTCGTTAAGGTTCAAGGCAGGTTTTCGTGAAGAGGTGGATAAATTTATTAAAGCCGCAAAGAAGCATGCAACGACATTGACAGAGAATAAGGATACAATTATTTGTGCCTGTAAAGATTACAAGAACCGTATGGCATGGACAGATGTGACTATCATCAGATCACTTTTGATTATGCGAGGATTTGTTGAGGACTATACAGTGTAGATTCATCATGGTGAAACGGTTATTGTTAACGACGAGGATGAGGAGGAATACGACGATGAAACCCTAGAATCCCTGTCCCAATATTCAGCAGAGCTTGATGCACGAATGGATTCTGAGTTTGGCAATGAACAAGGTGGTGATGCTGGTGGTTGGGATGGTAACGACGAAGGTGGTGCCAATAATGATGGTGGAGCACGTGTCGGGGATGAAGATGATTTGGAGGACATGATTCGAGCCCTTGGACTAGAGATTTTACTAAATAACCCAAAATGTCTAGAAAATTTGGAAAGGATGACAAAAGCATCGAAGAAGATTGTGTATGGTGTTGAAAAGGGTCGTCCGACACATTGGACATTGCTACGTTTTGTGCTTGAGCTACTCATCCTGAAGGCTAAGTACGGCTGGTCAGGCTATAGTTTCAATGATCTATTCCATCTCCTATCATGGGTGCTGCCACAACCAAACTCAGTTCCTGCCAACACATACCAAGCAAAGAAGGTCATAAGTCCATTGACAATGGGGGTTGAAAAAATCCATTCATGCCCCAACCACTGTATACTTTTTCGTGGTGAAACGTTCAAGTCACTGGATAAATGTCCTCGGTGTGGGGCCAGCCGGTACAAGAACAATGACCTTTACGATGGGGACGAAGCCTCCATGGGACAAGAATCTTAGCCCCCAGAGGACACTCCATTAGGCAACGATGCAAAGCAGAGAAGAATTCCTGCCTTGGTAATGTGGTACCTGCCAGTGACCGACCGCTTGAGACGTATCTTCCTAAACCCTAAAGAAGCCGCACTCATGACATGGTGGGATGATGAGCATAAGTTGGATGATGATAAGATTGCACACCCAGCTGATTGTAGTCAGTGGCAAAGGTTCGATAAGAAGCACAAAGAATTCAGCGATGACCCAAGGAATGCACGATTTGGCTTGAGCACCAATGGAATGAATCCCTTCAATGAGAGGATGAGCGACCACAGCACTTGGAAAGTGATCTTGACCATGTACAACATCCCAACGTGGTTATGTCAGAAGAGAAAGTACCTTCTCCTCGCTATTCTCATTTCTAGCCCTAAACAACCAGGCATTGATATAGACGTGTTCCTCAAGCCTTTGATGCAAGAAATGGAGAGGCTATGAAGGCATGGGGAGCCGATGTACGATGCGTTCTGAAAGGAGGACTTCATATGTAGAGCAATAATATTTGTTACTATCAATGATTACCCCACGCTATTTGCTTTGTCTGGACAGATCAAAGGGAAGACGAGATGCTTGGTTTGCTTGGATGGTACTACATGGGTGTACCTAGATGCATCCAAGAAGATAGTTTACCTAAGGAACCGATGCTTCTTAAAGACAAGTCACAAGTGCCGCAGCAAATTGTTCTTTAGATTTTATGACAACACCCCGGAGAATGAACACCCTCCGGAGAGACGTCATAACAGAGAACACGTGTACAGAATGGTGAAAAACATGCGCGTCGTCTATGGAAACAAGAATTTGAATGGGATGAACAAAGATAGAAGCACACCTCCTGTCGAAGGCGTACCTTTCAAGAAACAATCGATCTTCTTTCAGTATCTGCCTTATTGGCCAGACTTGGAGGTCCCCCATGCCATTGATGCTATGCACGTGCAGAAGAATGTCTTTGAGAGTCTCATTGCTACCTTGATGGACACATGCAAGTCAAAGGATGGTCTGAAAGCACGGAAAGATATGGTGTAGCTAAACGTGATGCCACAGCTTCACCCGATATCTGAGGCTAATGGAAAATACACTCTGCCCGTGGCGTGCTTTAACCTAACACTAGACGATAAGCGAGCTATATGCACTTTCCTGAGGGGGGTCAAAGTCCCAACTGGGTTTTCAGCAAATGTGAAGAAGCTAGTGTCGATGAAGGACTTGTCAATAACACACTATAAGGCTCACAATTATCATGTGATGCTGACAGTGTTTCTACCTATTGTAATCAGGGCTATAAAGCCATAGTTCTTGAAAATGGCCATCATCCGCATGTGCTACTTCTTTTCGAAGATCTCACAGAAGATGATTGGCAAGGAAGAGCTGAGTGACCTACATGAATTTGTGGTGGAGACACAAAACCAACTAGAGATGTGTTTACCTCCTGCTTTTTTTGATATAATGCCATATCTCATGATTCACATGGTTCATCAGCTACAGGCGCTGAGGCCTTGCTACTTGCCTAAAATGTGGTCCTACGAGCGGTTCATGTTAGTTCTAAGTCGATACGTGCATAATTGAGCATACCTAGAGGGCTCCATGATAGAGGGTTACAGTACTAAAGAAGTCATCGAGTGTTGTCAAGAGTACCTAAAAGTACATAAAGGGATTGGTAAACTCGATTCTCATCACAAGGGTAGGCTGGCTGGGAAGGGCACTAGTGGTAGAAAAGTGTTTATCGACCATGATTACAAAGAGGTGAGTCGAGTGCATTACAGTGTCTTACAGAGTACACAACTGATGCAACCGTATATTGATGAACACTTGGCTATCATTATGGCGGAGAAAAATGGTCGTTCGGATGATTGGGTCATGAAACAGCATAAGTAATGACTAACTACATAGTTGAAGGACCAAAACATACCGCCTAGAGAAATCATAGACTCTATTACCATCAGTAGATTGGCGAAGGGGCCATCGAGACAAGTGACATCTTGCAATGCTTATGACATCAATGGGTATACGTACTATACTCACGCAAAGGATAGTAAATATGCGAACCAAAACAGCGGCATTCAAATAGAGGCTCTCGATGAATTGGGGCGAAAGATCCAATACTTTTGTATTATTGAAGAGATATGGGAACTTGACTATGGAAGGGATATAACGATGGCCCTGTTTCGATGCCGCTGGATCAAACAGCACCAACTGAATGAGATCGTATTGAGAGTCCTAGACCTCGAGAATCTAGGCTACCAAGATGACCCTTGAGTGCTCGCTTCACGTATCGCACAAGTTTTTTATATGTCTAACCCACAAAGTAACCTCCCCCTGAAGAAAAAGACAAAGCATGTGGTTGCCTCTAGGAAACAGCACATTATCGGAGTTGATGGCGTGGACAATGTTGAAGCTTACAATAACTACGATGAGATGCCGCTATTCACAGACTTTCCTAAGAAGATCAATGTTGTGGAAAAGAACCTACCCAAAGACATATTGCCATGGGAATGAAAAGGTGTCAAGAGGAAAGTCATTACAGCGGGCTAGCTAGTTGTTGAACGTGGAGTGTTTGTATAAGTGTGTGTTTGTAAGACTTCATTTATGCATGCGTGTGAGACTATATATTTATATATGTGTGTAAGACTATATATTTATGTATGTGTGTGAGACTACATTTATGCATGTGTGTGAGACTACCCTTTGCAACATCCAGATGAATCTATTTTAACATCCACTCTATTACTACTAAAACTTTATGAAATCACTTAACACTTTATGAAATGAAGAAATGGCCAAAATAAAAGTAGGAGATCTTGATGAGTTATACAACTTTTATATTCATCACCTTTACAGCTGAAATCATTTAGTGGTTGAAAATCAGGTTTGAAGCTGTTATTTTCTAAAATTCAAAATTTGAACGGTTCAAATTTTGTCAAATAAAAAGATGACCAAAATAAAAGTTGTAGATAGTGATGTGTTCAACAACTTTTATATTCATCACCTTTACAGGTGAAATCATTTATTGGTTGAAAATCAGGTTTGAAGTTGTTATTTTCTGAAATTCAAAATTTGAATTGTTCAAAATTAGTGACAAAGATAGATGACTAGACTAAAATGATAGAGCATGATTTTAGAAAATTTTAGAAAAAAAACCATCACATTTGGAGTTAGTATGAGGGAGAAAAACTAGTTACAAGTTTCAGCCACAGATTAAAAAGAGAAATCACACTTGTTCATCATTGATCATCATGAACAGTTGTGATTTTTATTTTTAATCTCTGGGTAAAATTAATAACTAGTCTTTCTCCCTCATACTAACTCTAAATATGATGATTTTTTTTCTAAAATTTTCTAAAATCATGCCCTATCAAGTTACTATGTTGATTTGGTCATTCTTTTCATTTGACAAAGTTTGAGCAATTCAAATTTTCAAATTTAAAAAAATAACAAGTTCTAATGAGATTTTCTAACATTAAATGATTTCAGCTGAAAAAGTGATAAATACCAAAGTTGTATAACTCATTAAGATCTACAACTTTTATTTTGGTCATTTCTTCATCTGACAAAGTGATAATAAACATTGTTCACAAATCAACATGTCTCTCATATAGTTCATGAAACTATGAGTCATATGTGAATTTATGAACAATGTTTACTAATACTTTGTCACATGAATAAGTGACCAAAATAAAAGTTGTATATAGTGATGAGTTCAACAACTTTTATGTTCACGACTTTTATAGTTGAAAGCATTTAAGATTTCAAAATCTTGTTTAAAGTTGTCATTTATTAAAATTCAAAATTTCAACTGTTCAAATTTGGTCAAATGAAAAGATGACCAAAATAAAAGTTGTAGATAATGATGTGTTCAACAACTTCTATGTTCACGACTTTCTTATTTGAAACCATTTAAGGTTTCAAAATCTTATTTGAAGTTGACATTTATTGAAATTCAAAATTTGAACTGTTCAAATTTGGTCAAATGAAAAGATGACCAAAATATAAGTTGTACATCTTGATGAGTTCTACAACTTTGATATTTACAAAATTTTTATTTGAGGTCATTTAGTGTCCTAAAATTCTCTTTGTTGTTTTGAAATTCAAATTTTAAAATTTTAAAATATTATTTTTGTAAAGAAGAAAATATAAAATTATATCTGTATACATATATATATCATGAAATTGTTTATATTTATATTTATTTATACATATATAGAATAATAAAAAAGTATTATATAAATTTACGTTGTGTTCTTTATATATAAATTACAAAATTGTTAATTAAAATAAATTAAAAAATATTTGTAGGGGCGGCTTACTCAGGAACCACCCCTAGAAATGACCTTGGGTATATAATCAAGAGCTCGCGGGAGGCCGAAACAATCCTAAGTCCTGGGTGCTTTCTTCCTCTCGGACGTCGGTAGGCTGCCGATTTTTTTCTCTGTCGCCCCCATTGCCACCGCCGCCATCTTCATGGCCTACAACCGCCTTCTCTGACCTCCTCCATCCTCACCTAACTACACCTCCGTCCACCGTTCCCCAACCGCCACCTTTCCACAGGCCGCTGGGGCGGCTAGGGTTTGCTAGATCGAGCTCGCAGCGCCGGCCGCCCTGCCACCGCCCTATCTAGGACTTGTACCTCCGACCTCGCCGGCCCGCGTGCATGCTCTGATGACTTCGGCGGTGGCTAGGGTTTGAGCTCCGCCGGCTCGGCCGCATGCTCTAGCTGGTGTCCCCACCACCGGCGCTCCCTCTCCGACCTCGACCACCGAACTTGCCGGCCCACACGCGCTCTTCGGCATCTACTTCTGCCTCCGCCGCTCCCCGTGCTCTCTGGCATCCGCGCTCCTCCAACGACGGGCTGCCCGTGCTCTTCGGCTCTACAGGTACTCCCAACCTCTTCTCCATTCCCCGGCCCTGCAGGTCTATCAAACCGCGAACTTGTAGACGATGGATAGCTTCCAGATGATATTTGATTAATGGAACTAGCTATTGATGATATATTACTTCTTCGGAGTCTTTCAGCTACGAGAATACACAACTGAATCAACAGAAAAATACCCAAGATCTGATACCCGCAAAAGGTTGCGAGCTAACTTTTATCTGTTAGTGAATTTCAATCTTTCAAAAGGGAAACAGTTTACATGAATATGATAAAGTAATTGAGATCTGCAAATTCATTTGTTGACATGTAAATTCATGACATCTTTTGTTGTATCAAAAAATAAAGTAGATAAGAAAATAAGTAAAACATTACCTAGGCCTTTGATTCATTGGCTTGCCAATGAATACACTGGTCCTCAATCATATATATATAAACTACAATTTGATCTTACAGTCTACTGAACACAACATACCTTCAAAATAGAAGAACATTAGATTTGTCCGGATAGCGAACTGTATAACATCTTGAGCATATGGCAACATCTAAGAACATAAAGTAGATAGCATAGAGGTATTAGGCAAGAAAACCATTTTGTCATGCTAATACCTCTATGAGTGAATCTAGAGAGGTTCCCTGCTGATAAAATACAGATGAAAAGTAGCAGCCTTTTTTCTGCAAGAATATAATGGTTGAAGGAGTGTGACAAACTATTTGTTTCAATTGCTCTACTCTCTAGTACTTTAGTAAGATAATGGTTTATTTTGCTTCTCTACTGTAGGTTGATTAGTAAAAACACGTCTACTCATTATACATGATATTAGAATCAAACCCCTATTCTTTCCTAGAATGGCTTGCTTTAGCACTAGCAGGTTGACTGCAATTTGCTATGGCCCTAAGTAACTAGTTTAATTGATTCAGATTCCGAAATTGGCTGCAATTTGCTGGCAATCTGCTGAGTTAATGTAGTATTTGAAACTGCAGCTAGTAAGTGTTACTGTCAGTGCTTACAGAAATGAGATCATGCTGTTATGCTTGCCTGCTTGTATTAATGTTCCAATAAATCTAAACCTAAGTAAGATTGCTCCAATAAAGTTAAGTTACCTCTCATTATCCCACATTAGACCAATTTTACTTTCTCCTATCTGAATTTTCACAGTTCTAATATAATAGATATAGAGGCCTTAAATTAATTTCTCATTCTTTAGGTGAATCCTAGAGTTCTCTTAGCTTTTAATTCATGGTTTTGACAGCTCTCCTACTCCGATTAGCAACAGCCTGCATTTGAAATTTCCTTTGCAAGTTAACTAATGCAATACACATCAAGTCCCAGAGATATTTTTAGCTGACCTTAGAATTCACTAAAGCTTAAATTATAGTGTGGTTTAGTTAGTTTAGATGCTGGTCCTGCCATCCTTTATGTTTGTTGATTCCTGAATTTCAGATTCCCTCTAAATATAGTGTTACATCCAAACTCCAATATTACAAGTGTCCAGAATTCTTCTTGACTTCGTGAAATATCCATATAAGCCACCAGTGCTTGCATTTATGTCTCCGTGTTTATACATTCTCATGATTTTTCAGTTCCCCTATCCTTTATTACCAGATAACATTTTATATATCTACCAATTAAGGCCTGTGTGCTCCACGTTTTGACTGATTTCAATAACCGAAACAAACTTATGGGAAATCATGAATAAACTTACCTCCTGTTAATTAGTGCTTTTACCGTATTATTAGGTGTTTTCCCAACACTTTGCGAAACCTGTGCACTGTGCCTCTATGCTTGCTTAATGCTTCTGGGAATCATGAAGATGTCCTTGCCACGATACTGTCTAATGGTAAAACATGGAGGGAAAACAGTTTCAGTCTGAGTCATAGAGCGTTCCATTCTGAATCAATTAAACTCAGCTAGTAGTATAACAGTTTGGGAATCACCAGCTGCTTTTTTTACACCTTTTCCTCTCTATGTTTGTTAAGCAGCTGTTGCTTTTTGCCTGTGACTTTTGCTTACACTCTATACTTCATTTTTTTATTTTCATTGCTTGTTGGCTGTCCTCCTCCTCTCTCTACACCAGCCGCCCCTGCTCTGTCCTCTTCCCTATACTACTAAGTGACTCCTGCTATACTACTATCCTACTACTCCTCTACTACTCTCAACTGCACTACTAAGTGGCTCTGCTCGTGTACTACTACTGCTATAGTATTGTTCTACTACTACTCAACTACTCTCTACTCTACTACTACTGTACTACTCTCTACTCTACTACTACTCTACTACTATACTATTGTCCTACTACTATCCTAGACTACTCTACTGAACTACTACTACTCTACTTGCTACTGCTAGCTACTCCTACTACTACTAGCTGGCTGCTACTCTACTCTCTTCTCTAGCTGCTGGCTGCTACTCTACTCACTTCCCTATACTACTAAGTGGCTGCTACTAAGTGGCTCACTTCTACTACTCTATCTACGACTACAACTGTATCTAAGTGGCTGCTGCTCTTAACTCATCGGGCTGCTAATCATATTGCTATTGCTATTACATCGCTATCGCTATCGCCATCGCTACTGCTACTACTACTACTACTACTGCTACTACTACTACTGCTACTACTACTACTACTACTGCTACTACTACTACTACTACTACTACTACTACTACTGCACTGCCATCACATCACATCTCATCGCACATCACTATCGCTATCGCTACTACTACTACTACTACTACTTACTCTCATGCTATACTATTGTCCTACTACTATCCTAGACTACTCTCTTGAACTACTACTACTCTACTTACTATTGCTAGCTACTCCTCCTACTACTAGTCGGGTTCTCTCTACTCTCTTCTCTAGTCATTGGTTGCTACTCTACTCATTTCCCTATACTACTAAGTGGCTCACTTCTACTACTCTATCTATGACTACTACTGTATCTAAGTGGTTGCTGCTCTTAACTACTGGCTGCTACACTGTTGGCTGCTACTTCTATACTACTACTACTACTTTGGCTGCTGCTCTGCCCTCCTCCCTATACTACTAAGTGGCTCCTCCTATACTACTATCCTACTACTCATCTACTACTCTCAACTGCACTACTAAGTGGCTCTGCTCGTGTACTACTACTGCTATAGTATTGTTCTACTACTACTCAACTACTCTCTACTCTACTACTACTGTACTACTCTCTACTCTACTACTACTCTACTCCTATACTATTGTCCTACTACTATCCTAGACTACTCTACTGAACTACTACTACTCTACTTGCTACTGCTAGCTACTCCTACTACTACTAGCTGGCTGCTACTCTACTCTCTTCTCTAGCTGCTGGCTGCTACTCTACTCACTTCCCTATACTACTAAGTGGATGCTACTAAGTAGCTCACTTCTACTACTCTATCTACGACTACTACTGTATCTAAGTGGTTGCTGCTCTTAACTACTGGCTGCTACACTTCTCTACTCCTCCTCTACTCTACTCCTCTACTATTAGTCTATCTACTATTACTCCTCCTCTACTCTAATCCATTATTTACCACATCTAAGTTACCAGATTTTGATCTGTAGGGGTCTTCCAACCATGTGGCAGCAGTCAACTCCTATCCTCTATGTTTGGGAAGCAGCAACTGCTTTTTTTACACCTTTTTCTCTCTATGTTTGTTAAGTAGCTGTTGTTTTTTTTGCCAAATCTCCCCTCTCCTCTCCTCTCCTTTGTTTTGCCGATGATGAAATTATCTAAGTCGATACATTATATGGAATATGAGCTGACGATCAAGAACTTGTGAGGAACTTGGCATCATTAGCAGCCGCCCCTACATTACCTTCTCCTCTCTTCTCTGTTATGATGCCTTGATGCTCCAAGTTCAAGATCATATGATGATTGACATGTTTCTGAGGCCTCTACTACTACTACTACTCATTTTTTTGATATATTGTTATTTTTTAGGACTACTTTGGTTTATAGACCTTTTTGATTTCTTATACCTTCTCGCGTACCTAAAGCACACTTTCTTGCATCTATTAGAACAAAGCGTGAAATAATGTCACGGACACCAGACAGTGCAGCCCAATGCCCCGAGCATGATGAGCAACCAACCTATGAGGAGCAAGCACTAGAGGACCAGCTTACTCAGGAGTAGTTCGATAATGAGTTAGAAAAGGATTTAGAAGTGATGCTTACTCAGGAGCAGTGTGACGAGGAGGAAGGGAGAGCAGAAGGAAGAGTAGGAGAGGCTGCTGAAGGCGAAGAAGAAAAGGATGATGATGATGATGACTCAGAAGAGGGATATGTAAGTCTCGAGGATCCTTTCCCACATGAAGCCAGAAGGAGGCCAACGGAGGAAGATTTGGACAAGGATTTTGACCCGAACGAGGAGGTAGGAAAAAAGCCTTAGCTTGTAAATTTTGCTAAAGCTTTGGCTATGTTACCTCTGCTAACACTTTGACCTGTCGTATATACAGGCCCCTCCTGAAACACGAAAAAGACAACATCGACGTCTGTGATATCTCGTTGGACAAGACAGAGTAGAGGAAAGGAGAGCAGAGGCAACAGCCACATAGATGGATCACGATGCCTCTGCTCCACAACCTCAAGACACAACCACAACTACCAAGCCTAAGAGGAAATGAGGGGATAGAAAAGCAAATCAATATCCAAATAAGGCATGCTATGTGATAACGGAGGTCAAGCCAGCAGGGGAGATCCTTGAGCCAAAGGAATTAAGAGGACGATTCCGTAATGCGATCGGGGCCCTAGTAAGAGATAAATTGAACCCAGTAATCCCTAACTGGAAAGTGGTACCAGAGAACAAAAAGGATGAACTATGGGATAGGCAGCTGAAGCTCAATTTTAGATTTCCGGAGGGTAAGCACGAACTGGTAAAAAAATGCTTTCAGGATGATGGGAGAGTCATTTCGACGTTGGAGGTCGGAGCTCAACAAGAAGTTTATCCAAAAGGGGTTAACTCCCTTCAATGAGTTCGGCAACATAACTCCTAGTCAATGGGAGGAGCTCGTGGCTCAGAAGACTTCACCGGAGGCATTGGAGCTCAGTGCCCATAACATCGAGCTGGTGAAGAGGAACAAACACCACCATCATCTAGGCCCCGGTGGCTACTATGCCAAGGAAGAGCAATTTAGGAAGATGGACGAAGAGGCCGCAACTGCTGGTAATATTGATGTGACGAATTTGAAGGTACACTCAAGGAATTGGATATATACGAGGAGTACAGAATCATCCAGCGGTAATCTTAAGTTTGATAAGCCAAAGACCCAAGAGGTAGTATCAAGGATACTGAAATATGCTGAAGACAAGGAGAAGGGCTCATTCAATCCTTCCAGAGAGAGGGACGAGCTTAGCCTTGGCTTGGGAAATAAGGAGCACACAGGCCATACCAGGGGGCTAGGGAAAAGGATGACTAGGAAGCAAGAATTCGATGAGGACAGACACATGTACAAGAAACATGGCAGAGACCAGGAGACTAATCTTGAGCTCCAAGTGAAGGCTCTAGTTGCGAAGGCGCTGGAGGAGCAAGGACTGTCTACGGAGCAACGGATATTAATGACGCCGCCGGGAGAACTGGCATTAGTTGGTAGCCCTCTGAAAGTTCCTAGCAGCCAAGGTTCCACTACAGCCACAACCCCCATCGATCGCATACGGGAACCAACTAGTTGCACCTTGGTGTTTCGCAGCGGCCGGTAGAACATTGTGATGGAGGTGGCAACGGGTGTGGCACATCCTCCTGGTGGCTTACACCATAATAATAAGATACCGCCGGACTACACTAGGGTCGAGGTGCATACCGTGAAGCCTGAGTTCATGCAGTGGAGGATAGACTATGCAACTCCCGAGGGGCTGGTGTTACTCAGAGACGTTATGGGGCAGTTCATCCTCTGGCACAAACGGGACATTATATTGACTGTTTCTTCGCCGCATCCCCCTCTCCCAAATTTGGAGCGAGTTGTTGAGGCCGGGGAGATATTTTCACCGTCTCATAACCACCACATTCCTGAGATGCCACATTCTTCCCCGCCTCCTAGCGAGCATGTGCCTGATAAGCCATAACCTTCTCCAACTCGTACTGAGCAAGTGCATGATGAGATGCCACAGTCTTCTCAACAAGCACAACTGATACATGAACAATGAGTGCCTCCTGAAGAAGGTGATGCACAAGAAGATGAGGACGTGCCTGAATGGAAACTTTGAAAGAAGCATCCAATCACCATAAGGCCAATTTATGTTTTGATGAAAGACGTCTCGTCGGTGTCCAAGTGGTATTCCCATGACCAGTTCAAGCCTGAGAACCAAGCTAAAAAAGTCACATCACGGGGTTCTGAGGAGGCCATCATTAGCAAACTCAACCAAACAGCAAAGCAGTATCCAAATGTTGATGCCATCAAATGGTCAAATGATTGCCCGAAAACATATGAAAGAGGCAAGCCCTTCCTGCCAAACCGGGACATCCAACACCTACCACTTGGAATGAGAAGGTTCCATGATTGGTACTTGCGTGTTCTCCGAACGAGCATAGACCTTATACAAGCATGCTTCCCCACCGGCACATTTGGAAGCCCAGCCGAGAAGATTGTCTTTGACTTCAATGACATGTAGACATGCTTTCACCTCGGAGCAATGGAGATGAATCTAATTCGCACGTGGTGCTTGTAAGTCCTTGTCCTCCCGATATGATATGAATATAATCTTTGAATTTTGTTGTAACTAACCCACGCCGTGATTTGTAGAATGCAAGTGCACATTGTCAAACAAATGCCAAGTATGAAAGCCGGGTATATAGACCCTCAAGCTATAGCACAAACAAATTTTAATTATCCTAAACAGTGGAAACTGGATGCCAAAGAGCTAGCTGCTGGAAAGACTCTTTAGGAGAAAGAGCACATCCGTATGGTGAAACTAAGGGAAGAGTCCCTTAAGGTTGCAGCATATATTGCCCTGGCTTTCAAAATTCTCCAACAGCACTCTACCATATGGCTACCATACAATTTCAAGTAAGTTCAACTCTATACTTAAAAGCTTTGTAAGATATATTTTATTCGATGTAACAGAACCGACCAAATCATAAGAACGTAAGTACAAAAACAATCACTGAAGCGATCAAATTCCTGTACTTAAGCTTCCATAATCCCGGTAGTCCGGAAATCACGAAGGATTTCAACCAACTCTCGACATACAAACCAAGATTGTAGTGATTCAACACAACACATCATCCGTTACAACATTTCATAAGTAGCTTTCGGATTACATCCATCAGAGTTCAAATAAAATATTACAAACCAGGTTCAAATTTGTGGAAGCAACATAGTTTAGTACATAACTTTATAGTTTCAATTACATTGCCAGATCTGAGTCATGTCCCACAAAAGCATTATCAGGTACGAGAACTAGTAGAGACCGCGCCCAACGGTCTAGTCTTCATCCCCAGCTGGGAGAAGGCAGTACTTGCAGCAACCAAAGTAGAACTGGTCATCTGCAACAGGTGGGAGATAAACCCTGAGTACGAGAAGGTACTCAGCTTGACTTACTCGACAAAAACTAGAAATAAAAGACACCAAGGATCATGCAAGGCTTATGAGGTGGGCTAGCTTGACACAGTTGCATAAAAGAGCTTATGATTATAGTAACCAATTTAAACTTAGCATCAAGCTTATCATCATTTACCTGTCCACTAGATTAGCACCTGTACTAGAGCACTCACTTATTAGGAGCAAACAATATTAACCATAGCAGGTATAATAAGGCTATCATCATCATATCATCATTTCCGAACGATTAGGTTATTTAGTGTATCTACATTGGAGATAAGCCCGTCAAGTTCTCACTAACCGGGAGAGGCGGCGATTGAATCGAATTACAACTCAGGTGAGGGGTATTTCTAACTCTCACCCGGCATACTTTGCAAGGGTAGCCGTGGGTCACCTTTGGAACAACTCAGAACCAAATTCGCGGGTTCGATCGGCGCCAAGACTCTCGTGGATTACCCTTCCGCCAGACGATCGGGACTTTTAAATCACCGCCCTTGGACTCACGCCTCGGCTCCCTTCCGAGGCGCACTTTATATACTATCGACTCCCGGCCGAGGTGAGCTACTCGGCCCATGGTCGGTCTTGAACACGGCCAACTAAGAGAGAGGCATGCGTTTAACATGAACAGGAAAGGCTCCAAGATTCGGTCCTTAATCGACCTGACGGAGTCATCGCAAACCGGCAAGCCTCCATCCGGTCTTCATTTCAATTAAGACTGGTTCTTTTTCACGATAGCAAATATAGCCAACCGTGCCACATGTAGATTCCTATATCTCGCAGTGACAGGAAATCACCCGACTTCTACCGTGTTTAAGCGGGGCTAAGCACACTACGAGCACAGTGCTACATAGGATTGTGGTATCAATATTTGGACAAGGATTGGATAACCAATGCGACAAGTGTTTGCATCCAACACCTAAACTTAATGCAACAATATATATAAGAAACAATAATATCAGAATCGCATTTCAAAAATTAGGAGGCTTAATATGCTCCGGGGCTTGCCTTTCACAAAGTTGCGCAGACGGTGATCCGGGCACTCAACGGCGACCTCGTCGGCACTTCTTCCGAAAGGTGCACCTCCTGAACCTCGGTGTCAAAAATTGCTGCTTTGCTCGCTCAGTTCCTCGAATTCCAGCGAGGTCACTCCTTCCAGTACACCTATTGCATGCCGATGCACGAGATAAATATCATGGATGCATAAGGAATGACATGATGCTTATGATGAATGAATCACGATGAAGTGTTTAACGAAAACATTCTATGGACACTCGTTTACCGATTAAGAATAGCTCCATTCAAATCACTTTAAAACAGGTATCTAACTTAACTTGAAGAACAAGATCAACTTACCTAACTTGCATAACCTAAGATAAAGATGCTCATCTTCAGTTACAGGCCTAACACCTAGGAACATTACCACAAACTTAGAAATAGTAAAGGCATACTTAAAACAACAGTTAAAGCTTCATATGCAAACGGGTAGTTCCTTAATTCAATCACAATAAGAGTTCTACAAATCCAAATGACTTGTAAGAGGACATTCTGGAAAGCTTATAAAATTCTCTACAATTCATTTGTAAACATCAAAGCATGATTCTTATGTTAACCAAATCAATTTCAAGTAAACCTAGAATCTGTCCCGCAATGACAGGGTTACTAACTTAATTATTTGATGATGATGCAAAAGCCTAATTTTACCAAACCAAGTTTACCAACTTATTACACATACCAGAGGAACACCAGAAAGTATAATGCCAACTTCTAAATAAATCATTTAATATCCTTTTCTAATTTATTTAGTTAATTATGTGATTAAAGCAACATATAGTGAAATAGTTCATAAAAATCTACAAAAATTACAGTAGCTATCTCATGCTTCACATAGACTACCATAAAAATTTTAAAGCCATTGAGCAAGCATAACTTGCTGTATCCAAAATAACAGGTGGCATGCCTATTTTTAGCATAATTAGGAAACCCTAATGAAAAGTGTCAAGCAACAGATTTCACATTTTTCCTAGCATCATTCTAGCATAAGAACCTTACTCACAAAATTTTACCTATACTGGATCTATAGAAAAATTATGAAAATTCACACAAGATCCATCCATTGATAAAAAGAAATTCTATAACTCAAAAACTATACATGCACTAGCTCTAAAATTTTAACCAGAGATTCTACTATGCAATAATAGATTACCCACAAAATTTCATCATTTTTGGACCAGAGAAACTCAAGATAATATTCAAACAAGTTAGCATGTATCCAAAAACACATTTCAAAGTCCTATTTAATTTATCCAGAATTTCTAAAACATGTGCTCATATAATATTTTTATTAAATACTAGACATGACCAGGAACTTAACAAAATTGGAACCATAACATTTGGATCTACCAAACTTGAGTTACACATTTTTGAATCTATACCCAAAACTATGAAAAACAATTAAACAAAGCAAAATGGAAAAACCTACACAGCTACTGGGCCAGCCCAAGGAAACAGCGGCCCGCGAGCAACGCTGGCGCGGCCCAGACAACGGCGCGGCCCACGCTGGGCTCCCACCTCAGCCGTGGCGACTGACGGGAGGGGCCCGCACGTCAGCGAGACAGACAGGGAAAGGAGCGGACAGCGGCGTGGTTCGTCGCCGGTGGCTCCTCCGGCGAGGGCAACGGTGCTACTACGGTCAACACACTCGTGCGCATCTATTGGTTCCCTTAATCGCTTCGATGGCCATGGCTACAGGGTTGGCGACGAGCATGGCGGAGCACGGCCGTTGCATGTCTAGCTCCGGCGAAGGCTACGGCGCTACGTCTCGAACGTGAGGCTCTACGAGCTTCAGTAGTGCACCTAGGATCTAGCGCGAGGCAGAGGAGGGGATGGGAGGGTCACGGTGGTGGTTGCCCACGTGGAGCAACAACGCCGGCGAGAACAGCCATGGCGGCGGTGGGACGAAGCTGTAATTTTTCCCTTACCACGGCGCAATCGGACCGACGATGGGGTGGAGAAGGTAGAGGAGACCACGGCGAGGCTACTGACGGACTGGGCAACCCATTTTTGCGGTGGCGAGCGCGCACGGCGACGGCGACGCGCGGTCGGTAATGGCGGACGGCTGCTGTGGCTTGGCGCAGCGCGCGGGGAAGGAGAAAGGAAAAGCAAATGGCCCGGCGAGTGCGTCGGGCAGGCGCGCGGGGTGCTCTTGTCACGGCCAGCAGCGCCAGGAGGCACGCGGCGCGTGGCAGCATGCTCAGGCGACCGGCGACGCACGGCACACACGCATCGGGCATTTTCTGAAATTGGTTAGTCACTGTAGCATCCATTCAGACGAAGAAAACCGACTGATAACGTTAATTCAACGTGTCAACACGGCTAATCTACTGCACCTTTGCAAAAATGGTGTATATGAAAAATGTAGGTCTACCATCCATCTACAATTTCTCTTTAAGGACCATTCCCTAATTCACCATGGATCAGAAGTTAAATGAAGCCCAAGTGAGCTTGATGCAACTGAAAATGCAGTTTAAGACTTAGACAAATTTTTCAGTGAAATCAGCATGGACATCTGACTTGTGGGCCTTGTTTGAACATGTTCTAGCCATTTTCATGAGATGGTCATATTGAGACTTTTGTTCCTTGATAAATTGGCTACAATTTTGGTAAAGAGTGCACAGCCATGCAAGATCTCTAAGTTGGTCTTTTGAAACAGTCAAACAGTGACACTCCAAGGGTCAATTCAAGTCAAACCTTCACTTGAGGGCATTTTGGTCATTTTGATCTACATGAACAATGTCCCAACAAGTAACCTAAGTATAGTTAATGTGTAATAGACCATGATCAACCACTTTACCAAATTGTTATACCAACCTTTAATGATCACATGTGATAAAGCAACTAAAACAAGCAATTCACTCATATGTTGCAATGCAATGTTTCACATGTTGCATGACTTTGTTGTTATTCTATACTTGTCACATTTCTACCATGTTGCCATGTTTCATGGTATAAGAAACTCAGGTTGCATTCACATGTTACACCATTACTATTCACAACACTCAAGTATGAAACATACACAATTGGAAAATGTTGCATATGCATGTTTCAGTAACAAAGGCATGATGAGATAAATGATGCACATATTTATGAAATGAAATGCAATTAGTAGGAGCCAAACACCTAGGGTGTTACAGCCTTCCCCCTTAGAAAAATCTCGTCCCGAGATTTGGAAAGCGTACCATTTAATATAGAAAGCTAGATAGTTTTCCTTTAGATAATCTTCCCGCTCCTAGGTTGCATCCCGTTCACTATGATTACTCCAAACTATCTTGTATAATTTAACTACTCGCATACGAGTCACTCTTTCTTGAGTATCCAGAACTTGCACGGGCTTTCCTCATAAGAAAGATTAGATTTCAAGTTGACTTTCCTTGTTGCTATTCTTTCCTCGGGAAAATGAAGACACTTCTTCAGCTGGGACACATGGAATACCGGGAATATAGCTCCCATCTCACGTGGTAGATCGAGTTTATATGCTACTCTTCCACTTTTCTCGATAATGCGGTAAGGTCTAACATATCAAGGCTCAAGCTTCCTTTTAATTCCAAAACGCTTGACTCCTTTCATAGGGGATACCTTCAGATAAACATGATCACCTACATCAAACTCAATAGGTTTTCTTCTCTTGTCAGCATAGCTCTTTTGTCTAGCCTGTGCGGCAATCATATTCTTCTGTATAGTTCGGACTTGCTCTTCGGCTTCTTTTACAAAGTCAATACCATAGAATCTTCTTTCCCCGGGTTCCACCCAGTTCAAAGGAGTTCTACACTTGCGGCCATAAAGAGCTTCAAAAGGAGCCATTTTGATACTCTCTTGATAACTGTTGTTATAGGAGAATTCAGCGAGAGGTAACCAGTCCTCCCAAGAGCCTTTGCAAGAGATAAGACAAGCTCTAAGCATGTCTTCAAGAATTTGATTAACACGCTCAGTCTGTCCTGATGTTTGCGGATGATAGGCAGAACTGCGGATTAGATGAGTGCTAAGATTCTGATGTAGGCACTCCCAAAAGCGAGCCATGAATTGCGGTCCTCTATCAGAAACAATGGATTTGGGTACACCATGGAGACGTACCACTTGTTGGAAGTAAACCTCAGCATAATTGTGTGGGTGATAGGTAGACTTGACTGGAATAAAGTGAGCGGATTTAGTTAGACGATCTACGATAACCCAGATGGAATCACAACCCTTTTTGGTAGTGGGTAATCCAACAATAAAATCCATACTAATTTCTTCCCACTTCCAGCCAGGAATAGAGAGTGGCTGCAATAATCCGGGCCTCATGTGAATAGCCTTGACTCTGCAACAGTTATCACACCTTGCCACGTAAGCTGCGATTTCTTTCTTCATCTTGGTCCACCAATAATACAGCTTGAGATCTTGATACATTTTACTGCTACCAGGATGGATGGACAATTTAGAAGAATGGGCTTCAGCCATAATTTGATTTCTAAGTTCTTTGTATTTGGGTACCACAAGCCTATCATTAAACCAGAGAATTCCCTTATCATCGACCCTAAAGTGCTTGGTCTCTTTCTCTTTCATCTTCCGCTTGATGTGAAACACACCCACATCAGTCTTCTGGAGTTCGATAATTTGACTTCTAAGAGAGCAATCCACAGTGATATTGTGGAGCACTACAGGATGAAGGAGGTGTGCCAGATGAAAGTCTTCACTAACTAAGGAATTGCAATGGGCCTTTCTGCTTAAGGCATCAGCAACCACATTTGCCTTACCAGGATGGTAGTGCACTTGAAGGTTGTAGTCTTTGATTAATTCTAAACATCGTCGTTGACGCATGTTCAACTCGGGTTGAGTAAAGATGTACTTGAGGCTTTTATGGTCAGTATAGATGTTGCACACATTACCCAGCAAGTAATGTCTCCAAATTTTCAGGGCATGAACAACTGCGGCTAGCTCTAAGTCATGGGTAGGATTGTTGACTTCATGCTTTCGAAGCTGGCGCGAAGCATAAGCAATTACTCGGCCCTCCTACATAAGAACACACCCCAAACCGGTGCCACATGCATCACAATAGACATCAAAAGGCTTTTCGATGTCAGGTTGTGCCAATACAGGAGCAGAGGTTAGCAAGGTCCGCAAAGTGTGGAAAGCCTCTTCACACTTCGGAGTCCACACAAACTTCTCATCTTTTTGAAGTAGTCGAGTCATGGGCTTGGCGATTTTTGAAAAATCCAGGATAAAGCGACGATAATAGCCAGCCAAACCCAGGAAACTTCGAACTTCTGTGACCGTAGTAGGTGCCTTCCACTCAAGGACTTCTTGCACCTTAGTAGGGTCAACCGAAATTCCATCACCAGATAACACATGACCTAGAAAAGGTATCTTGTTCAACCAGAATTCACACTTGCTGAACTTAGCATAAAGCTGGTTGTCACGCAACCGAGTTAAAACAATTCTTAGATGTTCAACATGCTCTTCTTCATTCTGAGAATATACCAGGATATCATCAATAAACACGACAACAAACTTGTCCAATTCCGGCATGAATACATAATTCATCAGGTACATAAAGTGTGTCGGAGCATTGGTCAACCCAAAGGACATGACGAGGTATTCGAACAAGCCATAACGAGTAGAGAAAGCTGTCTTAGGTATATCTTCAGGACGAATTTTGATCTGATGGTAACCAGACCTCAAATCGATCTTGGAGAATACCTTAGCCTTGGAGAGCTGATCAAACAGAATATCGATGTGAGGAAGAGGATATTTGTTCTTGATGGTAACAACATTTAGGGGGCGATAATCCACGCACATGCGCAAAGATTCGTCCTTCTTCTTCACAAAGATAGCCGGACAACCCCAAGGAGAAGAACTAGGCTGAATCAAACCTTTCTTCAATAGCTCATTCAACTGACTCTTCAGCTCAGCCAACTCATTAGGCGGCATTCTATAGGGCCTTCGAGAAATAGGAGCCGTACCCGGAATGAGTTCTATCTTGAATTCTACATCACGGTCCGGAGGTAATCTAGGCAAGTCATCAGGGAAGACATCTGGAAACTCATAGACAACTGGTAGATCCTCAATGGCTTTGGCTAGGGTAGCATTGGCTGTATTGTGGATAGAGATATCACGAGGTAACTGCACTAGAAAACCCTTCTTATCCACAGGATCCCTCAACATTACCACACGGGTTGACGTATCGATCAACACTCCATTCCCACACATCCACTTCATCCCTAGGATTACATCGATTCCTACCCCCGGCAGAACTACAAGATCTGCAAGGAACTCTCGATCCCCAATCTCGATCTTTACATCTTTAACTACTTGGTTAGTCATGATATTATTCCCAGCAGCACTAATACAATAACCACCCTTGACAATTGTAATCACATTCATCTTATGCTTAGATGCAAAAGTAGAACTCACAAAGGAATGTGAAGCACCTGAATCAAAGAGCACAACTGCAGGGTGATCATTAACAAGAAACTTACCAGCGGTGACCACTTCACCAGCAGGAATTTCCTCCACAGTAGTGTAGTGAACACGCCCCTGACGGACATTTCCTTGAGCATTCTGCTTGGAAGGATAGGGACACTTATTAGCCCAGTGACCAGGCTAGTTACAGTTCCAACACGGCCTGTTAGCTGGTGGGACATTAGAGCTACCCTGCCCAGAGGTATTCTTTGGCAAGGAAATTGTGTACCCCTTGTGAAAACCAGTTTTAGCTTGATTCTTCTTCTGAGGTGGGCGGTACCGGACATTAGCATTGGGTGGACGGTACTGGGTCTTGGATACCACTGGTGCCTTAGACTGAGAAGCACCAGCCTCAAAGTTTCTTTTACGGGTCTTGGAAGCAGCATATATCTTATCATTGTTCTCCTGAGTCAGGGTGTCACTAATAAACTCATTGAAGGTGACACACTTGCAGTTGCCCATAGACTTCATCAGTTTAGGGGAAAGTCCCCTCTTGAAGCTAGCTATTCTCTTGGCGTCAGTATCGACGAACTCGGGAGCATACCTCGCTAGGTTGTTGAATGCCTGGAGGTATTCATTAAGACTCTTGTTGCCTTGGGTTAGCTTCATAAACTCGGTATGCTTAATGGCTATGAGACCCGGAGGGATAAAGTGTCCCCTGAAAGCTGCCTGAAACTGACCCCAAACTATCTCGACGTTTGCAGGGAAGGTGGTCCTGTGATGGGTCCACCAGATGCCTGTAGGGCCTTGGAGCTGGTGTCCTGCATATGTGGCCTTCATACCCTCAGTCAAATGGAGCAATCCAAACCTTTGCTCTATCATGCTTAACCATTCATCAGCTTGTAATGGTTCTCCTACCTCACGAAAGATAGGAGGCTTTGTGTCCATGAAGTCCTTAAAGCTGCTGTACTGGTTCGGCTTGGGTCCTTGGCGGACATGTCGATCCTCATAGTTAGCCATCTGGCGCATAGCCTTAGCTAGCATGCGCTGACTTTCCACAACTGTTTGCATTAGCTCAGCTGGGGTGGGTGGTGGCGGAGGTGGTTGTTCCTCATTTCCCATGCCACGACCGTGATGAAGGTTATGAGCCATCTACAAAATGTATAGCCAATAAGCACTGATGATGTGGAAATTTTTGTAGATAAATCGTATAATTATGCCAAACTGAGTCCATTGGAGGGAATGCATTTATATAATCAACAGAGGCACAATCATTCATCACAACCACACAACTCATCAAGCGCATCAATTGACACATAAATGCGATGAACTTAACCAACAACGAGATCCATAGACCGCAAAGACGAAATTCATCACAAGCTCACATACGTGGAGCATAACACGTTCGATAGGTTACATCCAAGCCATAGTGGTTCCAAACTTACATCCAAAGATAACTTAAAGTTCGACATTACATCCCAACGATTAACTTATTACAGAGCTACTCGTTCATGCACGAGGATCAACAAAAGATTAGCTCTAGCGCATTAGCTAAGTAGTAAGCTAAACTACGCATCATCCTCAGAGTTAGTGTCAAAGATCTCTCCTCCATCTTCATCACTAGCAGGCTCTAACTCCTCATCTTCCTCCTCATCAAGTGGAACGTCCTCAGGTCCATTGACCTCAATGCCATCATCACCTTCAGCCATGATGACACCAGAGCCCATCTCATCCTCATCCTCAGGTGCAGGAGAGGGTGAAGTTGATTGTGTAACAGGTGAACCTCCTCATGGAGATGGTCATTGTACTCTTCGGCAACTGCCACTTGCTGCTCTAGCTCCACCTGTCGCACTCTCAACACATTCTCTTCGTGCTAGGCTTCATTCCATTGGTTCATCACATGAATCAACATGCGTTCACAGTTGCGGTGAGCAACTATCAACCTCTGAACCTCAAGGGTCTCTTGGTCCCTTTCCTGTGTTACTTGCTCCAAACGGTGCCGAGCCACATTCCTCTCAGCAGTCACCCGAGCTAGCTCTGTCCTCAGCCTTTCTACCTTAGTAGGCTCAGGACGGGGCTCACAAGGAGCTAAACGGTGATGAGGCGCCCTGCCTCCAGCGGACTTGCGAGCAGTGAGCTTCGTGCGCGCCATCTGTAGAAAAAGTTACAACGTAAGGGGAGAATCATTTAAGGGATATGAATTTTAATTAGTCGGGACAATCATATTTTAAAGGAGGGAGTAATGCAAGAAATGCCATGTATGCTTGAGCATGATGCATGCACGATCCGTACGTCCTCACAAACCTAGAAAAATTTAAAGGCTAGCGAAATATACGGTGGCATACATACGTTCTCTCGTATACGGTAGCTAGTCGATCTACAACGATACGTTGTTAGTGTACCTGCAAAAAATTTCATTTCATCCCAGTAATTTCCCAAAATGCATAAAAGCAAGCAGTAAACTAAATACTTTCAAACATACATCCCCCGATGCATATACTCTAGTATCACAGCTACCCGTCAGAGATACCCACATTTAAGGACTCTCATAGATACATGATTGAACATGTAAGTATGCGAGCAACTACAACTACTCTCCCCTAGACCGACGGTTGGACGGTCATGCTCTCACAACTCCCACTTACCAGAGCGTAGAGGTATTTCGATCCATACATTACCACCCAAGCGGATGGCATCCATACAATAGCACGCCGTATGGACGACGAAACAGAAACAAGCAGTAACCCCCAAGTTAGTACTTAATAAGCCACCTAAGAGTCCTTATTTGGGCATAAGGGATATGACCACTGGCAATACTTAGTATTTAATTTAGGATTTTCACAAATACTTTTGTTTTAAATACACAAATGACTTGTTTAGTGTCGAATCTTGCTCTGATGCCAGCTGTAACAGAACCGACCAAATCATAAGAATGTAAGTACAAAAACAATCACCGAAGCGATCAAATTCCTGTACTTAAGATCCCATAATCCCGGTAGTCCAGAAATCACGAAGGATTTCAACCAACTCTCGACATACAAACCAAGATCGTAGTGATTCAACACAACACATCATCCGTTACAACATTTCATAAGTAGCATTCGGATTACATCCATCAGAGTTCAAATAAAATATTACAAACCAGGTTCAAATTTGTGGAAGCAACATAGTTTAGTACATAACTTTATAGTTTCAATTACATTGCCAGATCTGAGTCATGTCCCACAAAAGCATTATCAGGTACGAGAACTAGTAGAGACCGCGCCCAACGGTCTAGTCTTCATCCCCAGCTAGGAGAAGGCAGTACTTGCAGCAACCAAAGTAGAAGGCGGTCATACGCAATGGTGGGAGATAAACCACGAGTACGAGAAGGTACTCAGCTAGACTTACCCGACAAAAACCAGAAATAAAAGACACCAAGGATCATGCAAGGCTTATGAGGTGGGCTAGCTTGACACAGTTGCATAAAAGAGCTTATGATTATAGTAACCAATTTAAACTTAGCATCAAGCTTATCATCATTTACCTGTCCACTAGATTAGCACCTGTACTAGAGCACTCACTTATTAGGAGCAAACAATATTAACCATAGCAGGTATAATAAGGCTGTCATCATCATATCATCATTTCCGAACGATTAGGTTATTTAGTGTATCTACATTGGAGATAAGCCCGTCAAGTTCTCACTAACCTGAGAGAGGCGGCGATTGAATCGAATTACACAACTCACCGAGGGGGTATTCCTAACTCTCACCTGGCATACTTTGCAAGGGTAGCCGTGGGTCACCTTTGGAACAACTCAGAACCAAATTCGCGGGTTCGATCGGCGCCAAGACTCTCGAGGATTACCCTTTGCGCCAGACGATCGGGACTTTTAAATCACCTACCCTTGGACTCACGCCTATGGCTCCTTCCGAGGCGCACTTTATACTTATCGACTCCGGCTACCGAGGTGAGCTACTCGGCCATGGTCGGTCTTGACCTGGCCAACTAAGAGAGAGGCATGCGTTCAACATGAACAGGAAAGGCTCCAAGATTCAGGTCCTTAATCGACTGACGGAGTCTTCGCAAACCGGCAAGCCTCCGTCCGGTCTTCATTTTAATTAAGACTGGTTCTTTTCCACGATAGCAAATATAGCCAACCGTGCCACATGTAGATTCCTATATCTCGCAGGTGACAGGAAATCACCCGACTTCTACCGTGTTTAAGCAGGGCTAAGCACTACACGAGCCTGAGCTACATAGGATTCAGGGTATCAATATCTGGACAAGGATTGGATAACCAATGCAGCAAGTGTTTGCATCCAACACCTAAACTTAATGCAACAATATATATAAGTAACAATAATACTGTAACTGCATTTCGAAAATTAGGAGGCTTAATATGCTCCGGGGCTTGCCTTTCACAAAATTGCACGGACGGTGATCCGGGCACTCAACGGCGACCTCGTCTGGCACTTCTTCTGAAGGCTGCACCTCCTGAACCTCCGGTGTCGGCTGCTGCTGCTCGCTCGGTTCCTCGAATTCCAGCAGGGTCACTCATTCCGGTACACCTATTGCATGCCGATGCACGAGATAAATATCATGGATGCATAAGGAATGACATGATGCTTATGATGAATGAATCACAGTAAGTGTTTAACGAAAACATTACTGGACACTCGTTTATCGATTAAGAATAGCTCTATTCAAATCACTTTAAAACAGGTATCTAACTTAACTTGAAGAACAAGATCAACTTACCTAACTTGCATAACCTAAGATAAAGATGCTCATCTTTAGTTAAAGGCCTAACACCTAGGAACATTACCACAAACTTAGAAATAGTAAAGGCATACTTAAAACAACAGTTAAAGCTTCATATGCAAACGGGTAGTTCCTTAATTCAATCACAACAAGAGTTCTACAAATCCAAATGACTTGTAAGAGGACATTCTGGAAAGCTTATGAAATTCTCTACAATTCCTTTGTAAACATCAAAGCATGATTCTTATGTTAACCAAATCAATTTCTAGTAAACCTAGAATCTGTCCCGCAATGACAGGGTTACTAACTTAATTATTTGATGATGATGCAAAAGCCTAATTTGACCAAACCAAGTTTACCAACTTGTTACACATACCAGAGGAACACTAGAAAGTATAATGCCAACTTCTAAATAAATCATTTAATATCCTTTTCTAATTTATTTAGTTAATTAGGTGATTAAAGCAACATATAGTAAAACAGTTTATAAAAATCTGCAAAAATTACAGTAGCTATCTCATGCTTCACATAGACTACCATAAAAATTTCAAAGCCATTGAGCAAGCATAACTTGCTGTATCCAAAATAACAGGTGGCATGCCTATTTTTAGCATAATTAGGAAACCCTAATGAAAAGTGTCAAGCAACAGATTTCACATTTTTCCTAGCATCATTCTAGCATAAGAACCTTACTCACAAAATTTTACCTATACTGGATCTATAGAAAAATTATGAAAATTCACACAAGATCCATCCATTGATAAAAAGAAATTCTATAACTCAAAAACTATACATGCACTAGCTCTGAAATTTTAACCAGAGATTCTACTAAGCAATAATAGATTACCCACAAAATTTCATCATTTTTGGACCACAGAAACTCAAGATAAAATTCAAACAAGTTTGCATGTATCCAAAAACACATTTCAAAGTCCTATTTAATTTATCCAGAATTTCTAAAACATGTGCTCATATAATATTTTTATTAAATACTAGACATGACCAGTAACTTAACAAAATTGGAACCATAACATTTCGGTCTACCAAACTTGAGTTACACATTTTTTAATCTATACCCAAAATTGTGAAAAACAATTAAACAAAACAAAATGGAAAAACCTACACAGCTACTGGGCCAGCCCAAGGAAACGGCGGCCCGCGAGCAACGCTGGCGTGGCCCAGACAACGGCGTGGCCCACACTGGGCTCCCGCCTCAGCCGCGGAGACTGACGGGAGGGGCCCGCGCGTCAGCGAGACAGATAGGGGAAAGGAGCGGACGGCGGCGTGGTTCGTCGTCGGTGGCTCCTCCGGCGAGGGCAACGGTGCTACTACGGTCAACACACTCGTGTGCATCTATTGGTGCCCTTAATTGCTTCGATGGCCGTGGCTACAGAGTTGGCAACGAGCACGGCGGTGCACGACCGCGGCATGTCTGGCTCCGGCGAAGGCTACGGCGCTACGTCTCGAACGTGAGGCTCTACGAGCTTCAACAGTGCACCTAGGATCTAGCGTGAGGCAGAGGAGGGGATGGGAGGGTCACGGTGGTGGTTGTCCGCGTGGAGCAACAACGCCGGCGAGAATAGCCATGGCGGCGGTGGGACGAAGCTGCGATTTTTCCCTTACCACGGCGCAATCGGACCGACGGTGGGGTGGAGAAGGTAGATGAGACCACGGCGAGGCTACTGATGGACTGGGCAACCCATTTTTGCGGTGGTGAGCGCGCACGACGACGGCGACGCGTGGTCAGTAATGGCGGATGGCTGCTGTGGCTTGGCGCAGCGCGCGGGGAAGGAGAAAGGAAAAGCAAATGGCCCGGCGAGTGCGTCGGGTAGGCGCGCGGGGTGCTCTTGTCACGGCCAGTAGCGCCAGGAGGCACACGGCGCGTGGCAGCATGCTCAGGCGACCGGCGACGCACGACACACACGCGTCGGGCGTTTTCTGAAATTGGTCAGTCACTGTAGCATCCATTCAGACGAAGAAAACCGACTGATAGCGTTATTTCAACGTGTCAACACGGCTAATCTACTGCACCTTTGCAAAAATGGTGTATATGAAAAATGTAGGTCTACCATCCATCTACAATTTCTCTTTAAGGACCATTCCCTAATTCACCATGGATCAGAAGTTAAATGAAGCCCAAGTGAGCTTGATGCAACTGAAAATGCAGTTTAAGACTTGTGGGCCTTGTTTGAACATGTTCTAGCCATTTTCATGAGATGGTCATATTGAGACTTTTGTTCCTTGATAAATTGGCTACAATTTTGGTAAAGAGTGCACAGCCATGCAAGATCTCTAAGTTGGTCTTTTGAAACAGTCAAACAGTGACACTCCAAGGGTCAATTCAAGTCAAACCTTCACTTGAGGGCATTTTGGTCATTTTGATCTACATGAACAATGTCCCAACAAGTAACCTAAGTATAGTTAAGGTGTAATAGACCATGATCAACCACTTTACCAAATTGTTATACCAACCTTTAATGATCACATGTGATAAAGCAACTAAAACAAGCAATTCACTCATATGTTGCAATGCAATGTTTCACATGTTGCATGACTTTGTTGTTATTCTATACTTGTCACATTTCTACCATGTTGCCATGTTTCATGGTATAAGAAACTCAGGTTGCATTCACATGTTACACCATTACTATTCACAACACTCAAGTATGAAACATACACAATTGGAAAATATTGTATATGCATGTTTCAGTAACAAAGGCATGATGAGATAAATGATGCACATGTTTATGAAATGAAATGCAATTAGTAGGAGCCAAACACCTAGGGTGTTACATTCGATGCCAAAGAGCTTATCTAGTTCTATGATTAAATCCATGCAGCAACCACTGGATTTGTATAGGCGTCGATGTCGGGAGGAGCATGGCATGGGTCTTTGATTCAATAGATAGGGACCCGGTGACATACAAAGACTTCATATCGATTCTCAAGACGTATACATATCGACAATCCTCATTAGCTTATATGTTTGTATACATACATGTAATGTTCACTTTTGGATACTAACAAGTTGTATTTGCTAAAATAATTCGAACAGGGCATTTAGGTTCTATATCACTAAACATCACGGAAGGCATGATCCAGCAAGGAAGGAAAAGCTGGCTATAAAAACACTATGTGCGGTAAGTGTAACTTACTTCTTTAGTACTCTATTACATGGCTGTCAAAAGCATTACTTAACATTTTCGTATGCAAAACACACAGTGCCCTAAGCAGAAACCTGAGAGTATACATTGTGGATACTATATATGTTCTATGATGAGTAACACCGGTGCCTACAGGAGACACCCCTTAAGGATAAGTTTGAACCTCTTCACCCGTAGTATAAAAACTTCGTACATGGCATGAAATACTAAACCGAAACTTGTTCTCTTATAGTGGAAAGAAGAGAAAGAAATGAAAAGAGACCCATACAAGGATGACCAACTCTTAGAGCTCGTCGGCGACCTTTGCAACTTCATATTAGACCAGATTGTACACGTCAAAGGCACCTACCATGACCGAGAGTCTAACTTAGGTAGAAATCCTCAGTACCAACACCTTCGTGAAACTGAAAGGCTAGCTCTAGGACGTTGATAACAATGTGTATGGAATTTGACATTGGTTTTACCTTGTGAATTATGTCTATTTAATGATGGATTGTATATATTCTGGTGAATTGGACTTGTAATTGTAGTTTATATAATACTCTTCTGCTTGTAGTTTATATAATACTCTTGAGCGAACGCGGTTCGGAACGTTGGTTGCGGGGCGTTCGGCGGGATTATCTCGCTTTCCTCGCTCACGTTGGTCACGGGGCGTTTGGCAACACGAACGCTGGATGGAATACGCGGAAACAAACAGTGTTCTGGTCGAATTTGTATTGTAAATTTGATTTTTTTTACGAAAAAACGTACTGTAGGGGCAGTTCTAGACTGAACCGCCCCTACAAATAGGTATTATAGGGGCGGCTAGTACTACAGCCGCCCCTACAAATCGATTTGTAGGGGCGGCCTAGGAACCGCCCCTATAAATGTATGATTTGTAGAGACGGTTTGATAGGGGCGGCTGACCAAACTGCCCCTACAAATGGTCTTCAGCCGCCCCTACAAAACGTTTATGTAGTAGTGTCAGAAAACCAAATGCACAATCACCTTCGCTGCAAAAACTATAATGTTTATTTCGGCGGATTGCTCATAATCCTGTTCAAGTTTATTACCTTTGAGGATAACACCTTCTAGCAAACAATTGTGCAATCTTTTATAAAAACCCTAGTCAGCACTTGAGCCGAGGAGTTGCTTGCTTGTGAAAGTTTCCAAACGGTGGGAGTATATTTTCTGATTTCGGACATTATTCTCATATACAGGTAAAAACCTTCAACAAAGGTAACGGCCTTTTCAAGTTAAAAAGCAGTAACTTTGATACTTTTGCACCATCTGCACTTCAAAACATGCTGTCGCACACACTCGATTTTTGTGCTTACTCTTTTTGACTATGCTTTTCTCAGCTAACTCTCACCTGCAAATTGAAGCATCAGATTCACGCACGTTCATTTAGCCACGAAATGGACATCCAAGCACTCCAGTTTCCGCCGCCGCTTCTGGGAAGGTGCCGAAGCTCCAAATATTTTCTCCGAACCTTCACCTAAGCGCCCAGTCTTTTCATCACCAGCTCCGGCAGCCAAGGGTCTCTTCCGGCCAACTAGCGGAGGTCCCCTCGCAGGCAAGAGATACCGCACCTTTGATGTAGCTTAAGCACAAATACAATTTTTGTGCAACGTTATGGACTGACAGCTTGCATGATCCCATATAATTGCTCCGTCATATAAAAAATATGCATGTGAAATCTCATACTAACGTGCAGGTTCTATCTACCATCGATGGAATACCAATGTGTTTGATTGCAGATAACCAACCTTCGGGTCTTAAACTTCCTTGGATAACACCTCCAGGCAAAGGTTTCTGTGCAAACCGTTGTTGCTCCTTCCAGCCAGCAAAGGTCCGTGATGGTCCGACAGCTCAGATAAGTAAACCATTAGCCAATTCCTTTTAAATCGCGCAACCAAAAAAAAGCGGAGCAATATGCTTCCCTGTATATGCAGCACAACATACATATTTCAACTTCTTGCATATCCCTAGAAATGCATCTTTATTGCCTAAAGACTCAAGGCCTAGTCCGACGTCAGCATGGCCCAGATAAGTACTCCGTACCTTGCTCGGCTGTTCAAGTTTTGCAAGGACGCTAGACACTCTCTTCTTTGCCCCAAAATGCCCTGTAGGGTACAGCCAAACAGACCGCAAGGGTACCCTCGGCACCAGGCCCTGTCATCTTCGCCCGTAAACCACGAAAGGTACCCTCGCCTTGCCCCTGGCGGCACAGTAGTGGTCGTGCCATCCACGAAGGTACCCCCCTCCCCCCGCCAAAAAAAAAAGAGAAGAAAAGCACAAAGTTTTAGGAAGACGCCCAGCACGCAGATACCTTCCTAGTAGGCCAAGCACCTCCGCTATGGGCCTGCAAAGCTACCTTCACTATCCGCCGCAACTGACCGCCGAGCGAGGTACCCTTCGGCAATGGGTCGAACAGTACCCTTGGCTTCAGCATCTTCCAACACCTTCGCCCAGCAAGACCACTCCTGTGGTACTTTCGGGCAACATCACCTTGAGCCCCGCCTCAGGTCACCCTCATGTGCAACTTCATCGTCTTGGGCCATCCTTCGTCGTCCTCGGCCGACTGGCACCTTCGTCATAAGTCCATTCCCATCTACTCGACAACACGAGGGTGAGGCCAAATGATAAGTAATCCGGCTCCATTCAGTTAAATTACGCAAAAAATTTACCACCGCTTGCCTTCAAACTCGACCCCTTGATTCACTCATCCACTGGACACTGTATTAGCCAATGCCCAGTGGGGCAAGCTACGTTTGTGTCTTCACAACACGACAACACCTTCACTTCTCTATGTATTCACTCGTGCATTTAAGGATTTAAATTACCATATAGCAGGCGAGGCTAATCCCTGTCTACAGTTTGGTTCTGTGCACATGTTTCCAACCTTCCTACAAGGTAAGCCTCACTTGTGTACATATTTTATTTCTAACATTAGCACCTATCTTTTATCACCCTCGCCACTAACATTGTCAAGAAATTTTTTAATCAGCTTCCAAACAACATGTGCGTTTGGATCTATTGCATGTTTTCTGCAGGTTTGCATCACATAACAAATGTAACACCTGCTCGACCATCCGAGGGTCCTCTGATGACTGAACTAAGGTCTCTGCCATTTGAGCAGCAACGTCCGAACGCCCGCAGCTCAGCCAACTCATTCGTGGAGATACAGAAAAGCCCATGCGAGGGTCTCGTAGATAAGTAATCAAAACAGTCATATCCATACCAGTTTTCATGAACTGCAAATTTTTGTGACCAATCCAACTCACACTGAGCTAACCGGCCGAGCTAAAGAGTACTTGTTTATTACACGCCATGTTCGGTATAGCGTGCATATTTAAATATATGTGCTCTAGCCTCGCTCTTGCATATTTTTTGCAGGGTGACAACTCTTCATAAAGGTAACACTATACCTGAAGTTGTGCTAGTTAAACACTTCATAACTACGACTTCACATATTTTATCTTAATGAAATCAAATAAATATAGATATATCTTATAACAACTCGAGCCTCAACAAGTCAGTACTAACGTGCAGATACACCTTTTGATCTAAGCATAAAACTTTTCACACACGGATTGGAATGTGGCGCCCCCACGATCAGCAGCAAATCCCCTCGTCGGCAGCAAGCTTCGTCGGACAGCACCTCCGCAGCCATCGGCTGAAGGCCATCCATCCTGTTAGTTGATCTCCACCAATAGGCCAAACGGCCTATTGGGCCCTTGGATCTGCGCCCTAATCGGGGGCACCCAATCCTAATATGGTTGGTGGGCCCCTATCGCACAGCACTATAAATAGAGAGGTGAGGATCAGGGCTCGGTGAACGAGGTTCACTGGAGCCGCCGTAACCACCGACAGAAAACCTAATCTGATCTAAAGTTAGTGCTGCTAGCGACGGGAAGCCCCACCGACTCCACCGTCACCTCAACAGTGCCACTAGCGTCACCGTCGCCACTGGACATCGTCTCCACCACGCTGGACACCACCGTGCCGAGCTCCCTCGACACCGACGTCTACGTGGCTACGACGCAACTGCGCCAGGGCGAACTAGAGGAACCCTAAGTAAGATGTTTACCCCGATCTACGGTTTAAGAGGCACTGCTGTGACCTAACAATGGTATCAGAGCAAAGGTTGCTAATGTGTAGATCTAGTATGGGGTAGAGCATTGAAAAGAAATCAAAGAAAGAACAAGGGTTCAATCCGTTTCGGATTGAAACCCTAACCCTAACCAGGTAAAAGAAAATTGAAAAGAGACCAGGGGGTGGCGGACGTCACTGAACTCCCGATCACCACCCCCACCGCGCAGGGAAACGTGCCGCACCACCGTCTTTGCCGGCGCGCGGCAAGAAAAGAACAGATCTCCTTTCGGATCTGAGCAGACAGAAGGGGTTCCCTAACCCTAACCCTAACTGGGTGAAGGAAAGAACAAGAAGAGGGATTCGGCAGAACAGAGGAAGAGGGATTCGGCCAAGAAGAGAATCAAAGCCGAATCCTAACCCACAAAGCACTCACTAGGAAGAAGAACAGTGACTCCAGTGAGTCAAACCCTAACCCTAACCCCAACCCAAATCAGTTCAGATCCAAAAGAGAAGAAGGGGAAGAGGGGAGGGGGCTTATATTGCCGATCTCGAATCAAAACCGAGAGAGAAAAACTGAATCGGGTTCAAACCGAACCCTAACCCTAACTCGCTACGAGGAAAGGGAAGAGAGCGATTCGATACAAATAGAAAAGAAAAGAAATCAAATGAAAGAGATGAACTGAATCGAACGAATTGAATCGAGAAAAAGAAAACCTAACCCTAGATCCCCAAATCGGTTGAATCCGAGAAAAAAGAGAAACAAGATCCAGAAGGGGAAGAAGGGGAAGGGAAAGAGGCTTCCCTTGCCGCTGCGTCACCACCGTCGTGCGGGAAGCACCGCTTCGCCGGTGCGCGAAAAGACAGCGCCGCTGCCGCTCAGGCACGGCCTCCATGGGGATGATACACAGTGAAACCCTAACCCAAGATTGTAACCCTAGAACGAATCCCCATCCCAATCGGACTCAACCGAGAAGAAGAACTAGACCCAAAGAAGAAAAGGGGAAGAGGAAGAGCTAGTGGGCTGCCTCGCCGGCGCGCGGGGAGAAGAAGGCCGAGCCGGGGGCAGCTGCTCGCTGGGCCCTAGCCAAGGAGGCGCCGCGGCTAGGCCGCTCGACGGCAGCGCACTCACCCGCTGGGGAGCGCGCACGCCGGCGAGGGGGCCGGTGACGGCGTCGAGGCCCTGCTCGCTCTCGGTTGCTGCTGCTGCTTGCTGCGCTGAGGAAGGAGAACGGCAAAGAGAGAGAGAGAGCAAAGAAAAGAATGGGCTAGGGTTTCAGGGGCAACCGCGGCCGGGGGGTTTTTATCCTGCGAAAACGCCGCTCGGCGGTCGGATCATCGCGAACGGCTCAGATTGAGCAGGCCGTTTCGTAGCCCAGGCGGGCGCGTGCGGCCGCCGCATTTTGCCGGCCCAGGCCCACGTTGCGGCCTAGGTGCGGCCGAGCACCGCGCAGAGCAGTGGGCCGAGCCGGTTTTGGCTGGTTTGGGCCGAGAAAGGAAGAGCAAGAGCCCGGTTTGGTATTTTTCTTTTTCGAGAAAAATTGAAAAATAGAAATTGGCTCAAAAGAAAATTGAAAAAGTATTGTTTCCCTGTGGGTAAAATTCAAGAAATCGAGTATACGTTTTCCGCTGCTAAAGAAATAGTTTATTCTCCAGTTATTTTGAACCAACGTGATATTTAATTGGAGAAAAAGAGATTTTGACATAATTATGATGTTGTTATTTTCTGACCAACGTTGTGAATAACAATATCGTAATTTTAATGATTTTATGCATTAATTCTATTTCTGTCCAATGGTGATGTAGAATTAGTGTATAAGAACAGTTGTAATTTTAATGATTTTATGCATTAATTCTATTTCTGCCCAACGGTGATGTAGAATTAGTGTATAAGAACAGTTGTATGTTTTAATTTTGACCAACATTGAAATCAAGGCATGCAATTGTTGTTATTTTTTTATGTTAAGAAAAAGTTTGACCAGACCTTCATCTTAGCTGAGGTGAACTAGGTAGTCACCTCACCGTGTCCCACTGATCCTGTGGCACCGGTGAGGGAGACAAACGAGACTGATGCCACTTGGGCAACTAAAGAGAGGGATTTTGAATCCCCAAAGATGTCCTATGACCTTGAGCATAGGAAGTGGGTCACTGCCAACAAGAAATGTTTGGCTGTGATAAAGAAAATGATTGAACCTACAATTGTGGGCTCAATCCCAGAGTATGACATAGTCATCGAGTACCTCGATAAAATAAAGAGTCAGTTCACTGGCTCTTCAAAGACATATCTACCCAGCTGATAAAGCAGCTAGTGACAGAGAGTTACTATAGAAATGGTGGCATAAGAGAGCTCACGATGCGTCGTCGAAATTATGGCACTATTGTTTAGGTCATATTTCAAGAGGGAGAATAGAAAGACTTGTTAAGAATGATATTCTTCCTCCATTAGAGCTCTCAGATTTAGAATAATGCAGAGAATGCATAAAAGGAAAGTATGTAAAGAAACTTAAGAAAGATGGCAAACGAAACGCAGGAATTTTACAGATTATTCACACAGACATCTGTGGTCCGTTTTCTATAAAAAGCGTGGATGGTTATGATTCGTTCATAACATTCACAGATGATTACTCACATTATGGCTATATTTATCCAATCAAAGAAAGAACAGAAGCATTGGATGAATTTAAGATGTTTAAGGCAGAAGTTGGAAACCAACACAATTTAAAAATTAAGATAGTCAGGTCCGACTATGGGGGGAGTACTATGGTCGGCATACCCCATATGGCCAAGTTCCTAGACCTTTTGCAAGGTTCTTACAGGAGAATGGCATAGTAGCCCGGTATGCTATACCGGGCGAACCTCAGCAGAATGGAGTAGCTGAAAGACGCAATCGTACCCTGATGGACATGGTGCGTAGTATGATAAGTTACTCCACCTTACCATTGAGCCTGTGGATGGAGGCGTTAAAACCCGCCATTCATATTCTCAATAGAGTACCAAGTAAGTCGGTGCCCAAAACACCATATGAGTTATGGACAGGAAGAGTACCCTCACTAAACCACTTACGTGTGTGGGGAAGTCCTGCTGAGGCTAAAGTATTTAACCCAAATATTGGGAAGCTAGATCCAAAAACAGTAAGTTGCCATTTCATTGGCTACCCAGAAAAGTCAAAAGGTTTTCGTTTCTACTATCCAGACAGACATACAAAGTTTGTGGAAACGAGACACACTGTCTTCCTAGAGGATGAAATGATGAGGGGGGCATGGTAGCTCGAGAAATTGACGTTGAAGAGAAGCGGGTGTATGCGCCCACTCCGATGATTCATGAGCCATTTTTCTCACTACCTGCTGTCGCTGCATCGACAGTGCAAGATACTATGGTGCTAGCACCTGTTGTTATTCTGCATGTGGCAACAATGAATGTCGATGAGGAACCTATTCTTCAGGATCCTATAGAACCTATTGCCACACATGAGGGGAGCAACAACAGCCTCAAACAGAAGATGTGCCAAATATGGAGGCCTCTAGAAGGTCTCAAAGAATTAGAAAATCAGCTATTTCTGCTGACTATGAAGTATACAATACTGAGGAATTTCAAATGGAGGATGATCCCACCTCATTTGAAGAAGCCATGAGAAGTGATCATTCATCAAAGTGGCTTGAGGCCATGGAAGATGAAATGAAATCTATGAATGCCAATAAAGTTTGGGACTTAGAAATAATTCCTAAAGGAGCCAAAACAGTAGGCTGCAAATGGGTCTACAAAACAAAACTTGACTCTCAAGGGAATATAGAGAGATATAAAGCGCAACTTGTGGCAAAAGGCTTTACGTAAAGAGAAGGGATTGATTACAATGAGATATTTTCTCCAGTCTCATGTAAGGATTCCTTCAGAATCATAATGGCATTAGTGGCACATTACGATTTAGAATTACATCAGATGGATGTAAAGACGACATTTCTCAATGGGGACTTGGAGGAAAATGTTTACATGGCACAACCGAAAGGTTTTGTCATGGAAGAAAAAGAACGAATGGGATGCCACCTAAAGAAATCCATTTATGGATTAAAACAAGCTTCAAGACAGTGGTACTTGAAGTTTGATCAGACAATAAGGAATTTTGGGTTTAAAGAGAATGTAGAGGACAATTGTGTCTATGCAAAGTTTAAGAATGGGAAGTTTATCTTCCTTGTCCTGTATGTGGATAATATCTTACTTGCTAGTAGTGATGTCAGTCTACTACTAGAGACAAAGAAGTTTTTGTCCTCAAAATTTGATATGAAAGATCTTGGTGAAGCTTCGTTCGTTCTAGGGATCGAGATTCACTGAGATAGAAGTAAAGGGGTATTAGGACTGTCACAAAAGACATACATAGAAATGATCTTAAAGAAATTCAGTATGCACAAATGTAGTCCCTCACCTGCTCCTATAGTCAAGGGCGATAGATATAGGGATTTAAAATGCCCCAGGAACCAGTATGAGATCGATCAAATTGAAAATGGTTCCATATGCTTCAATTGTCGGAAGCTTGCAATATGCTCAAGTATGTACGCGCCCTGACTTGACATTTGTTACCGGGTTACTTGGTAGATTCCAGAGCAATCCTAGAACAGAACACTAGAAATTAGTAAAGAAAGTCTTGCGTTATTTGCAAGGAACGAAAGGCCTCATGATGATGTATAGAAGATCTGATTCACTCCATATAGTGGGATATTCAGATTCTGATTATGCGGGAGATGATAGAAAATCCACGTCTGGATATGTATTCACTCTCGTAGGGGGAGCTATTTCATAGAAAAGCTCAAAGCAAACCGTCAATACATTGTCCACAATGTATGCCGAGTTCGTAGCGTGTTATGAGGCAACGGGGCAGGTGAATTGGCTAAAGAAGTTCATACCCGGTTTAAAGGTGGTTGACGACATCTATAGACCACTTAAGTTATACTGCGATAATAATCCGGTAGTACAGTATGTTCACAACAATAAGTCAAGTGGTGCTGCCAAACACATTGACATAAAGTATTATGTTGTGAAAGATAAAGGCCGGGATGATATCATAAGTCTTGAGCATATAAGTACCAAAAAGATGCTTGCGGATCCGCTTACAAAAGGCTTACCACCCAACGTGTTCAGAGAACATGTAGCTAGCATGGGTTTAAGGGAAAGCCTAAAATTCTTAGACAAAAGAAGGCCCAAAGTTAAGTATCTATTTCAGAACAGAGTGGTGTGTTGTAGCTGTTAAATCTATCGGCAATTGACCGTGTTGATGAAACATGCTCTATGTGCTAATTTGTAATGGAATGAACAAAAGTAAATGATATGAAATTGAAAGATGGTAGTGAGATCAAGGGGGAGAATGTTAGTTGATCTCCACCAATAAGCCCAACGGCCTATTGGGCCCTTGGATCTGCGCCCTAATCGGGGGCGACCAACCCTAATATGGTTGGTGGGCCCCTATCACACAGCACTATAAATAGAGAGGTGGGGATCAGGGCTCGGTGAACGAGGTTCACTGGAGCCGCCGTAACCACTAACAGAAAACCTAATCCGATCTAAAGTGAGTGCTGCCAGCGACGGGAAGCCCCACCAACTCCGCTGTCACCTCAGCAGTGCCACCAGCGTCACCGTCGCCACTGGACATCGTCTCCACCACGCTGGACACCACCGCACCGAGCTCCCTTGACACCGGCGTCCACGTGGCTGTGGCGCAACTGCGCCAGGGCAAACTAGAGGAACCCTAAGTAAGATGTTTACCCCGATCTATGGTTTAAGAGGCACTGCTGTGACCTAACACATCCCACTCGGCCTCCGGAAGTACAGGCTGTCTCACTCCGCCTCCCAGCCAAGACATGCAAGTTAAGCTAAGTCGTACACCCACCCCTCTTAAAATCTGGAAAAAGGATATCATAAGGCTCCAGATGCCCTGCTCAAATAATTTATCCTACTGTATGTGCACACTAACATCATCGATCGTAAAGCGTTAACAATTCTACTGTCATAGGTTTTCTAACCTCCCTTGGGAGCTATCTCACACTCACAATTTTCATAACCTTCACTGATGTGCTTAACCTTTGTAACATCACCAATGTTCATTAAATACAGTTTGTCAATACCCTCGTAGCATGTTCAAATTTTTATTGCCTAAAGGGAAATCTCCAAGTGTTATAAATATTAAAATTATATTGTGCAAACATGCAGGTTGTTAGCATTGTGAGTATATTCTTTACCATTCAAGCTAACCCTTTATTGGATGGAATGGCCTCTATGTTTGATTGCAGGTTTCTACTCTTTAGGAGGCCACATTCTCTTGCATATATCTCATAACCATCGCACCTATCTCTCACCTTTGTGAGCGACTAGCACTCTATACCTCCGCATAAAAGTTTAGAACAATCTAGTAACCGTGCTAACCTTTGCCACGAAGGGCAGTACATCTAAATTGTAGGTCTCTATGCCTCAATCGAGGTAATGAATTTCAACCGCACAAAACCAGCTAACTTGACATCATATTTGTTGAGACAATTACCCCTTTGCTTATCTCAAACTTTGACTTATTATGCCCCATTTGTTGAAGGTTTCATATCACAAGCTACCTTGCAGGATTTCACTTTCGGCATCACTTCATAATTCTTATGCGCATACAAATTATTGAAGCATCTATATAAACTAATCTCTATGTGAAGCTCTTTTCAGTTTCAATTGATTTTGTAGGGATCAAACCATCCATTTTGACTCACACACATATATATCCGTGCCTTAAATATCAAATTTTCACTATACAAATGCTTGGCTTACCTTCGCACTTGTTTTGTGCATCTACTTACCATATATGCATCAAGTACATTCATTCATCATACCATCGCATTGCGTAAGCATAATGCATACCAAACCTCACTTCATCCTTCGAAAGACAAAGGAGGACAAAGAAGGAGGTCACAAACTGAGCACCCTCGCCAAACAACCACACAAGGGGCTCACCACAACCAAACCTCACTTCGCCCTCCAAAAGACAAAGGAGGACGAAGAAGGAGGTCACAAACTGAGCACCCTCACGAACAAACACGCGAGGGGCTCAAAACTTATGATTCCTCGATATATGAAAATAACTTTGTTTTGCTGAGCTACAAGTTTGCACACAACTTTCACAATGCAAAGCAAGTCGAATGTTTCTCTTGGAAATCTTATCAACTTCACAATCATTATGAGATTCCCTTGTAGGTCTTCTCCATGTCTACAAGGGAAACCCCTCGCCCAATGAAAAGGAAAGAAAAATTTGAGTTTCGATTACATCCCTAATACCACCATCACTTTGGGTTCGATGAGCTTGCGGAATGAGTCAACCACACCTTCACCAGCATTCTGTAGAGAAGATACCCTCTCCATCGACCTCGGCGACATCAACCGCACCCTCGTTATTCGGCAAGGGGCTCACCATTCAACAAGCAGCTTGCCACCGACCTCGGCGGTGCCAACAATCCGGCAAGGGGCTTGCTATCGACCTCTCTGACATAGACTGCACCTTCATCAACACTTCGGCAAGGGGCTCTCTATCAACCTCGACAACATCGACCGCACCTTCGCCAACACTTCGGCAAGGGACTCACCATCGACCTCGGTGACATCAACCGCACCCTCACCAACACTTCGGCAAGGGGCTCACCATTTGACCTCGATGGAACCATCACTTCGGCAAGGGGCTTTCCTTCGAGCTCGGCGACATCAACCACACCTTCGCCATTCAACAAGTTGCTCGCCATCGACCTCGGCAGTGCCAACACTCTGGCAAGGAGCACGCTATCGACCTCGGTGACATCGACCACACCTTCGCCAACACTTTGGCAAGGGACTCACTATCGACCTCGGTGACATCAATCGCACCCTCGCCAACACTTTGGCAAGGGGCTCGCCATTTGACCTTGGCCTAACCAACACTTCGGCAAGGGGCTCGCCTTCGACCTCAGTAATATCAACCTCACCCTCACCCTCACCAACACTTCATCAGCACCTTGACCTCACATTTGGGTTGAAGATCCGCACCCGCCTTTTGCACCATCGGCACCATCTATATCACCATCGCCTAGCTCATCTACTTCAGTTTCGCTAGGCTACCCTCGGACAAGGGCTAACCAAAATCATCAGCATCAACTATTTTCAATGACAACTTCAACTTCACCATGCCGTCACCCTCGGCTCAAGTGAAGAACCTCCCCCAATGTTCATCGTCAACACCATCGATAACTAGCCACGAAGCTCCAACCTACTCATAAGCAACAGCCAAGAGGGGCTAAGGGGGCGCATAGGGGGACCAATTCAACCTAGAGGACAGGTCTTGCCCACTGCTCATGAGCCAGAGGAGGCAAGCCCCACTAGCTATGACAACTACTCCATCCATCACTACTATAGAAAGTCAATTCAGCGCCAGCGGTGATACGTATCACCGCCGACTTATGACCCATGGGGCCCCTCCTGGCTGAATAACCGGCGGTGATGAACGCTTTCACCGCTGGCTCGGTGTATGATTTGGCGGTGAACACAATGTAGACCTTCGTCGTTGTGTCGTCCGCTGAACCGGCGGTAAAAGGGTTTTCACCGCCGGCTGCTCGTTCTATGGCCGATGCTAGAGAAACCGGCAGAGGTAACATTACTTTTACCGGCGGTGCCAAGATGGCCATGTACGCTACAGTAAGATTCGGCGGTGAAACAACCATTGTTTGAATGGACGCGTTGGGTATGCTGCCAGGCGAGGCGAGAATTGATGTCTGCTGATGAACTCCTCTAGAAGGATGCTACATCTACCATACCGAATGGCAAGGGCAGGGATGAGATGAAATTTTCTGCTGTCCATGTTATATGCGATGATGGTTCTTTCCCCTAACAAAGAAAATCAAATTCCATTCTGGGTGAACTGCAATCACGTAGTGTTGGTGTTTATTAACATGTCACTTGTTTGAGTACTTAGCCACCTATTATAAACCTGTACCTCCTAGCTTTACTAGGTTGTCATCCCTAGTGATGACGCCAGAGATATGTGTTGGTACAACATAGTATTACTAGAATACCACTAAGTAGTTCTTATTAATGCATGTGACTAGAGAGAATATATATAAATCTATGAATACAAAGTATCCGCAAGCGTACAAATAATATACCATTGTAGCATTTTACCCGAGAGTATTCCAGGTATCGTTATTTATATTTTTACCACTGGGAAGGTCTAGCGTGAATATGTATTGATAACTTATACTATTGAAGGAGAAATAAACCATAACCAATATTCTACTCACAACAAGGGTAAGTCATAAGATAAGAGATGTATAAATGATAAGAAATGAGAATAATAAATCACTTAGAGCACTCCTTTCTATAGCATTAGCATGGTCAGGTAGAATATTAGAGGAATAATTCCTAAGTCATTCTCAATTACAAGTTAAAGCATACATTTGATTAGTGCAATTACACCTAGTAATCATGGCTAAGATCATCATCATATCTACACCTAAGGGATATTACTAAGGAAAATTGAGGGCAGAGCTCGTTCTACCTTCGTAATCGGACCCTACTTGCACCTATATTCGGGGAGTGGACTACAAAGGACTCAAAGGGAGTGTCACATCCGTGATCTATCACATGACCCAGAATATAGGGTGCATCCATAGGTAAACAATGTATAAGCACCACGCTTACACAATGTCGACCACACACCCCATGTACATCAGAGTGAGCGCTATACGAACTTATGCATAAACACAATGATAAACTAGCTATACTAAGTATATAATCAAAGTAGACATTGAACATCATAATGAAGAACATGAATAAGATGAACATTGAGATTGTCATAACAATTGTAACTAGCATATAAAAACAATGGAGAAACAAGAGAGAGAGGGGTACAAAGTTTATACCGAACCACACTCTTTACAAGATCAGGAATCCAAGCGAAGTCATGCTTGCCTCCCTCTAGATCTATCCTAACTAGCTCTGCTATGGAGTAGGAGCTTTGAGGAGATTAGGGTTTCTGTCTTCTCAAATGACTTGATGATTAGGGTTATGCTTGGGGGAGAGCTAGGGGCTAGATTATATAGACCTGAGGGTGCAATGTGAGCCCTTAGATCAAACCGACCTAAGCAATGGCCTAGATGCATCCTCAAAGGTGGTGGGAAACTGACATAGCGATGAGGCTGATAGGTGGGACCTATAGGGGCCAGGTGGCCCCACCAAGAGGTTGGCCGGCACCACATGTTAGTGTCTCATCCCCCGCTTCGGTGTGGAGTCCTCTAGAACCTTTTGGTGTCCGTTTCACGATGGATAACGTGATTAAATCTGACATGTAGGTCCACCTTGGTGGTTTTCTGATTAAACCCTGATAGAAACACAAATTCACCAAAACTTGTGGAATTTATTAGTTTAAACCCCTAAACCTTCATTGATGATTATATTTATGCCCTTATACATGTTTAATTGACGGTTTAAATTGGTTATTAACTACCGTCAACAACTCCCCAAGCTTACCTTTTGCTAGTCCCTCAGCAAAACTAAACTTAGTAACCAAATCTAGAGTTTTAAGGTTTTTGAAAACATTGAAGCAACTCCTCCAAAGTACACATGCGTTCAAACAAGAATTCTCCTCCGGATTAGAATAAAGCGATTTGACTTTGAAACTTACCCATATTACCTTCAACCATGGGGCTTCTCAGCCTTCACTTAGGTCTTGAGCAATTGAAAGACAGAATGATCAAGTCAAGCACTTTGTCTCAAGTTCTTCACTCAACCATTATTCTAGAGTTTTTATAGGTTTTCAAAATAAAACTCAGAGATTCCTATTGTATAACACTCTCAAGTCTCTCAATATATGTGGTATTTATGGATCCTTACCAAGGCAATAGCAGTGTTATGCCTTTCTCTTCCTACAACTAAAGCTTATATGGAGCTCATAGGAGTGGAAAACGCATGAAAGAGCATACTTGCAATACATATATTGTAAAGTCAAACAATGGATCCAAAGAGAGTTGAGTCATACAATCAAATCAAGATGTGCATGTGTATGGATGTATATGGTGGATATATATGGTAGCTAACCTAATTCTACTATGCTCCTTGAAAACATATCTCTGTTTTGAAACTTGGAAACAACTTTGCAAGAAAACAGGGGCTATCTTATTCATCTTCTTTCTTTTTTTTCTCAGGTAGGCATCTTAGTACCCATTGTTTTAATAACCCAAACACTTGTCCATTTTTTCATCTCTTTTTTTTTCTTTTTTTATGAATAACTTTTGCATAGCCCCATGCTTCTTTTCTGCAATGAAACTTTTGGAAGATAGCAACAAGAAGTTGGAGCATTTCTTTGGTGGATAATCCTATGAAGAATATTTTTGGTGTTCACTCCTAGTATAGGAGTAAAACATTTTTAGGTGGATCTAGATGGAATGGCATGTTTTTGCGTCTACCCCTAGTGTAGGAGTAGTGCATATTTGGGTGGTGTGTACGTGAACTTGATTTTAAGAGCATGACAAACCTCTCATAAGGCATCAACAAAGCTTGACTAAACTCAATGCAAAACAAGCAGCATATATGAGTGGAAGTTTTTCTAATCTAAATATCATATATGGCTCTGGTATGAATTCAAGCTTTGTCATACAGGAGCTCATCATGTAAGATTTTTATGTTTTTAAAAAGATAAATCTCCAGAACTTTAGTATCACTAGGAACAAGATAAACAACAGCTCAGACCTTCTCATATCATATCCGTGAATTACCTAGACTTAGCTTAAGCATATGCTACCCACGAGTTTCAAGTTCAGAGTAAATCTTTATATCAAAACAGTCATTTCCAAAACTCAGGAAAATTCAAGGCTAAAAACTAGGTACTTGAAAGGAATCACGACAGAACAACTAGTCACCATTTCCATTGCAAGAGATTATCCTTAGAGCTCATTTTATTTAACTCTTAAAAATAGAAAACTAGACACACACTTTTACTTTGTTTTCATTTTAAGATCACACATTACTATATATATATATATATATAGCTAAGATAAACTTTTATTTTGTTTTAACTAGTTGTGCATCTTTTTTTATGACTAGAAAATATATAGAAAACTCAAAGATAGTAAAACCAAAAAAGGAAAGAAATACTTAGCTAGATACATGGGGGATGCTCCTCCCTCAAGCTGGATGTTGTCGTGGTCTTTCTTAGAGCGGCGTATGTCCTTCTCATCCATGAGTGGAGTGAGATGAAGACAACCGAGTGAACTTGCTCTTGATCATGTGAATCATCGTATAAAATACTCCAACAAGAACAAACTCGTGGCTTGATTAAGATAAGGGGTTAGCGGTCAGCACTTTAGAGATTTGTTTTTGTTGGTTATACAGATTTCCTAATTGACAAAGTTCTAGCAGGATGTATATTAATATATATTTGGATTTTCTTATTTATATAATGTAGAAAGAAGTATGTATGCATGTTTATTTTTATTTTTATGCCACCACAGTGAATATTCCTTTGGGCTTTTACACACTATAGATTTATTCACATGGGGCTTAGGATTTATGATGCAAGATGTAAAGCAATAATAAAACTTTTTTATTTTTCTTTTCTAAATGCAATGCTAATGTAGAAAAGCAAATATGCTAAAGTGAAAAATAATTCATGCAATGCTAAAAATAAATATGGATAACTACCGTTGTTACCTCACAGTGAGGGTTCAAATTTTTAAGTCTTCCGGACAGGACTTGGCTGAACAAGAGTCCTTTACTTTACGGGTGCATCATCCGGTCCCAAGGATGGAGACCTAGATGGCTGCACATCTTGTGATGGTGATTCCAATGATGATGTCACCTTTTCCTTCCACACCTGCTTGGTCTGTGGACATGACTTTGGTGGAGCAGGTTCATCTTTTACAACTCCTTCAGGTTCCTTATCTTCCTCCCATTCATTTTTTGGAGATTGATTCTTCTGGTTTCGAGATGATCGATGTCTCCTCTTGGAGCAAGACTTCTTTGGCTGCTCATAAGTAGTGTAACTATTAAAATAATAGCGTACCTTTTCTCTAGGGAATTGGAAGTGGACTTGTCTAGATCTGACGTAGATGATCGCGTTGGTGGTGTTGAGGAATGGTCTTCAAAGGATGATGGGTGTATCGTCTTCTTCTTCTCCTATGTCCAAGACCATGAAGTCAACAGGGGCATAGTGATCTTGTATTCTTACCATAACGTCCCTCGCTATTCCATCAGGGAATCAGATTGATTGGTCTGCCATCTACAACTACATATATGTAGGGAACAAAGGTTCGTTACCAAATAAATATTCATACGTTACCTTGGACATTATATTGACCCCCGAACCAATGTCACAGAAGGTCTTGTAGAAGATTCTTTTTCAATGGTACACTCGATCGTCGGTACACCAGGATCATCCTTCTTGGCAAGGAATGGCGAAGTGAGGAGGTGGTCGTACTCTGATCGAAGTGTGTTGATCATGTTGATTGTCTCTTCATGTGGTTGCCTGGCTTTGTTCTTCCTTCTTCTCCTGTCGTTCTTCTTCTTGGTCACTGTTGTGTCTTCGGACATGTATGCCTTTTGTGGATGACTAGGAGATTGCAAGATGTGGTTCTTGAAAGAAAACTTCTCCTTTCCATCCTTGATTGTCAAGCAGATCTTGGCACTGTCCGCGTAGATGATGGCTTTCGCGGTGCTTAGGAACGGTCGGCCCAAGATAATGGGTGCCCTTACATCTCCACCTGTTTCCAAAACCACAAAGTCTACGGGAACATATGATTATCCCACTCGAATAATAGCATCTTCAAGAATCCCCTTAGGGTAACAGAGTGACTGATTTGCAAGCTACAAACACATATTTGTGTACAACAAAGAATCTCCTTTAATTCGATCATTGATTACCTTAGGCATGATGTTGACACTTGCTCCGAAGTCACAGATAGCTTCTTGGAAAATGTGAGGTCCAATGGCAATGATGATGATAGGTCTTCCTAGATCGCTCTTCTTCTCAGGCAAGGTATAATCTATCCACCTTCCCATCGATGGCTCCGCGTAGTAGTAAGCTGCATTATTAATATCGACAAGATTTGCAGTTTCTAGATCTTCCGGTTGCCCTAGAATCTTACCTTTATCAGATGGAAGAACAACAGCCACCAGCTGAGCTATTTGTGATTCTATCATTTTATTAAAGCTATGCTGGTTCTTAATGGTAGAAGCAAAGCTATCCATTCTATTATTTATGTTCTCTAGAATTTTATCATTGGAATCTATCTTTCTAGATAATCCCTCCATAAGTTTGGACTGACTAGCAATTAATTCTCTCAAAGGTGGTTGATTAAAATTATTGAAATTATTACCTTGATAATTACCTTGGTAGTTCGGCCTTTGTTGCTGATTCCATCCTTGATTCTGCTGAGGATGAGAGTAATTGTTGTTGTTGACAAAATTCACATCCTCATGGGTTTCAGGACAGCTATTCCCTGAATGCCTAGTGCTTCCACACACTTCACATGTCATGCGGGAATCATGAATGTGCATGACTTCTTACTTTTCATCGGCAACAGAATTTTCTACTCCCTTTTGACCTTTTATTTCTAAATCAAATTCTTGGAGTAACAAAATCCATCTTATTAATCTAGGTTTAGCATCTTTCTTAGTGCGCAAGTATTTTAAAGCAGCATGATCAGTATAAACAATTACCTTAGCTCCTACTAAGTAAGATCTAAACTTATCAATAGCAAAAACAACAGCCAGGAGTTCCTTTTTAGTTGTTTCATAATTAAGTTGAGGTCCTATCAAAGTTTTACTACCATAAGCAATCGCATGATGCTTTTTATCTTTAGTTTGTCTCAGAACTGCCCCTGCAGCATAATCACTAGCATCACACATAATTTCAAAAGGTAGCGACCAATCAGAGGGTTGAATGATTGGTGCAGAGATGAGTGCTTCCTTAAGAATGTTAAAAGATTTCAAGCATGCATCATTAAATTCAAAGGGAACATCCTTAGCCAAAAGATTTGTAAGTGGTCTAGCAATATGTGAAAATCTTTTATGAAGCAGCGGTAAAAACCAGCATGACCAAGAAAACTACGGATCCCTTTGATATTAACGGGAGGAGGTAACTGTTCGATTACTTCAATTTTAGCTCTATCTACCTCAATCCCTCGTTCGGACACCAAGTGTCCAAGCACTATTCCTTCTCTAACCATGAAATTACATTTTTGCCAATTAAGGACTAAGTGCTCTTCTTCACATCTTTGTAAAACCTTGTCTAAATTTTCAAGACAATCATCAAAAGTTTTTCCATAAACAGAAAAGTCATCCATGAAAACTTGCATGATTTCTTCAATCATATTAGAAAATATAGACATCATGCATCTTTGGAAAGAAGCTAGAGCATTACATAATCCAAAAGACATTCTATGGTAAGCATAAGTTCCATATGGACATGTAAAGGTGGTTTTTGTTTGGTCACCTGGATGAATCAGTATCTAGTGATAACCTAAATACCCATTAAGGAAGCAGAAAAAAGATTGATTCACCAATCGCTCTAACATTTCATCAATGAAGGCAATGGAAAGTGATCCTTCTTTGTTGCCTTGTTAAGTTTTCGGTAATCTATGCACATCCGCCATCCAATGACGGTTCTTTGGGGGATTAATTCATTCTTTTCATTTTTAACAATAGTCATGCCTCCCTTTTTAGGCACAACTTGAACAGGGCTTACCCACTCACTATGCAACATAGGATAGATGATCCCGACATGCAAGAGTTTTAAAACTTCTTTCTTAACAACCTCTCTCATCGCATTATTAAGACAACGCTGGGGCACCTTAGAAGGTATAGAGTTAGGATCTATAGGGATGCGATGGGTGCAAAGAGCAAGGCTAATTCCCTTAAGGTCTTGGAGTAAGTAGCCAAAAGCAGAACGATACTTTCTAAGACAGTTAGCAAACGAAGGGATTTTTCCTAAGAGAGTTTATCACTTATGATCATAGGAGAATCCTGATCATTATGGAGAAAAGCATATCTAAGACTAGGAGGCAGGGGTTTAAGCTCAATGGTAGGCTTGGGTGGTTCCAGCAATTCATCTAAAGGTTCAGGGTCTATGGGATTTTTGTCTTCTTCTTCGATGAAGAACTGGGCATCATCTTCAAGGTTGGGTTTGATCAAGTCATCAAGAGATGCAACCTTAACCTCTTCCATTGGGTCTTCCTCAAGAATTGGCTTAGTCTCAGCATTTAGAGAATGAGTAATGGGTATAGAAAGTTTAAAGTATTTCTCGAGTCTTATATTCAACTTCCCTGTTTGTCCTTCTTGGATAAGTCTTTCGATTGGTTGTCCTATCAATAGGTCAAACTCTATAATATCAAAGATATAGAAGCTCAAATAAACTTTGGTTCCATTTACCTGGATAGGGAGGACATAAAATATTCCCAAACTTGGGAGAATGTGTCCTGAAAGACCTTTCAATAACTTTGTTGTTGGGGTTAATGGCATGTGTTTCAATAAATCATGAGAAAAAGATGCAGGCATGATGTTAACACCCACAACTGGATTGTAAAGAGCATTGAAAGGAGCTTTATTAATTTGGCACCAAATGGATATAGAAGGTGAATCTAAGCGAATCACATCAGAGGAAAGCTCTTATTCTTCTAACCTTTCATTGCTTATAATAGATACTAGCTCTTTCGTAGTCTTTTTAAGGAAAGCTTCCTCAAAAGGGTCTAAAGGTTCTTCATGAGATGATCATTTCCTAGACTTCTTGTGTCACCTCATAGTATGGTAATTCGAGGTATTTCTATATTCATCAAAAAGTTCATCCTCGAATTCAAGCATAAAATCCAAAATTGGGGTTTCCCCCTTTTCCGGTGATTCAGGATCTAAGATAGCTGAAGTTGGTGATGAGTTTTGCAAGGACTCAGGTTCAGCTACCTAGGATTCCTTCTCTAATGGCTTCTCTTCTACTTCTTCAAGGGCGTCCTCTAAGATTTTAGTAAGAATGCTTCTCCCCATATTGGCGGAGACATGCAAGAACAAGCCTACTGAGGCCATATTAAGATGCTTCGAGGTTTTCCTATTAAGACCCATATAAAAGTGTTGAAGAAGAATAGGGTCTTGAATGGCAAGATTAGGGCCAGTTTTAATGAGAGTATTAAAACATTCCCATGCCATGTTTAGAGATTCTTTCTTATTTTGTCTAAAAGATAGAACCTCTAAACAAAGTCTGACTACCCTGGAGATGGGAAAGAATTGCAAGCAAAAGCTAAAGAACAGGGCTTCCTAATCTCCTTGTCTACTCTCAATGGTGAAATTGTACCAATGTATAGCTTTTCCTGTCAAAGAAAAGGGAAAGAGCTTCCATCGTAAGGTTTCATCTGATATGCCCACAATGTGTAGGCATCCATAGATCTGCTCAAACTCATTTAAGTTAGAATAGTTGTTTTCATCATCTTTGCCTAAAAAGGGTTGATCCTGAACCATGTTGATTAACCACGGGCACAGCTCATAGCCAGGTGTTAGGATAGGCTTTGAAGACTCTTGTGGCAGTAGGCTTGTGCCCATGGGTGCACCATATTGGTAGATAGGGGTGGAATCTAGATCCATGGTAAAAAAAGAAAAGATAAAAGAATAAAAGTATAATACAAGGTTAAACTAGACTCAAAGTTAACTCAGCAACCATTCCCCGACAACGATGCCAGAAATGCTTGTTGGTATAAATTAATGCACACAGAATAATCCACAAGCGCACAGATATTATACCGTTGTAGCACTTCACTGAGAGTAACCCATTTTTATATCGAACCCAAAGGAACAGGGGTGAGAATAGCCAATTCTAACTTAACCCAACTTCACAATCAAGGCTAGATAATAGGAGTGTAGAGAAGACTGCTAAGGTCTTCTAATTCTAACTTCGGTAAGATTTGTCTTTTATTGTTCAATTCTGGGGATATTACTAGAGAAAACATAAGCAGAGTATGCTTCCTAGAGTAACAAAGTCCTACTAGGCCTACTAACATGAGGTGGACTACAGAGGATTCAACGAGGCTATAAGAGTGACCCTCGCAAGCTACCATCGATCTAGAAAATAGGGTACATCCAAGAGTAATCGAGTCTAAGCACCACGCTTACACTACGAATACTACTTTAACCTAGGAGCTACAAGGATTAAAGTACTCAAAAGAGAGTCGCAAACCTGAAGAATAATATGAAAAAGATGCTTACTTGAATTAGAAGTCGATTAGTAGAGAAATCTCAGAAGCAAGCTCAAGAAGAACTTGATTCCGCCAGGGTACAAGCCGTAGAGAGAGCACCGACAGGCTGAGACTCTTCCAAAACTCTTCCCTCTTACTCTATCTCTCTATATCTAATACAAGACTAGATCCTATCGAGGACTAATCTTCTCTTGATTGCTAGCCCTGATCCTGGTGGACATATAAATTAGGGTTTCTGGCTTCTCAGTTCTCAGGATCAAATGAGGCATCTACCCTAGGGGGTACAGGAAGGTATATATAGGCCGGAGCATGAATCTTCAGCCCTCAGATCAAACCAACTTGAATAAATGGCTGAGATGCATCCTAGGAGGCGGTGGAGAACCAATATAACAAAGACGATGATAGGTGGGGCCCACAGGGGCTGAGCGGCCTCTAGGTGGGGCTGGTTGGCCCCACATGTTAGTGGGTCGAGCCCCACTTCAGTGGAGAGCCTCCTGGAGTCTTCTGGAACCTTCCCACGTTGATCCCGCGACAGAATTCCGTGATTTCCTTTGACGAATAGGTCCCCTTTGATGGTTTTCTGATTAAATTTGCTGGAAATACAGATTCACCAAAACTCATGGAATTTATCAGTTTAAACCCCTAAGTCTATGTTGGTGATCTATTTTTGCCATTTATGCAAGTTATATTGACGGTTTGTGATGAGTGTTAACTACCGTCAACAAACTCCCCCACACTTAGGCTTTTACTCATCCTCGATAAAAGGATGGATTACTCAGGACATAACATTGAGATAAGACATCAACATAAAACCATTCCCAGTCATTCATGCACTACAGGATTTCAATGTGAGACACATTGTGCTAATGCCAACTTCTGGTGAGGATAAGAGGACGTCCACAAGCATTTCTTATGAAGCTGTTGTGAGCTATGCCAAACAAGTCTCCCGTCACCATGGCCTCCCTCATCCTGCATCGACTGCAGCACCGCTGGGAGAAGGCCTTCAAGATCATAGCTTCTTCCACCAACACCTATGCGTGGCCATATGTCCGCTCATCCTGGGAGTTAGTGGAAGTTTCACGAAGATAGGGAGGAAAGCATGCTGCCATGATGCTCTATGACGGCGAAGCAACCACCATGCCTGAGTGCCTCCATGCATGTAATGTCCTCCTCCAACCTGCGATGGACCTTGGCGAGTGGGGCAGTCCATGGGGTTCTAAAAACATCATAAACCCATGCCCCGCACGGCCCCCGTGTATCAATTCGATGACTTGGACCTTGTTTGGATGTAGTCAGATTTGCATCAACCCATAAGTGTTGGGGTGGATTGGAGGGGAACATGAACTAAATTCCACCCCAATACACCTTAACACATGTGGCTTGAGGTGAATCCGACAACATCCAAACAAGGCCTATCTTGGTCGTCCGTCGGCATTGGGTGATCCTCTCTCGTGTGGAGTAATCAGCTGAGGGAATAGGTGTCTTATGTAGTCAGGTATGGGTAAACCCCATACTTGTGAGGTCTTTGTTATTGTAGATCTAGAAGTATTTGATAGGTCTTTGTTATTGTACACCTGTCGAAAGTAATGGAGTTTATTAAAAAGTTCATTTACCAACTTTATTGTTGTATGTTCGACTCCGTTAGATCAGATGACACTGGTTTCCAAAGTAACTACCGGTGGTCAGTTTATGTAAACAGCCATATCAAATGGTGGACATGTGTGCTATTAGATCAAACAGCACTGGTTCTCTTATTAGTACGTAATGGTAACATGTGCAAGGGAATCTGAACTACATCGTGTCCTACGCCCTATCGCTCTATAGTAGCGATATATTAACCGCAATGATCTTGTACTCAACTCCTCTTGTATTACTTCCTTCCCGGAGCTCTCCCCACACCCACAACAGATCTAAAATCGCTAGAAATGTGCGGTTGCCTTCTCCAAACCTACTTCTCTCTTAACCACCGCCATGGCGAAGGGCGAGCCTTCAGCAAAGCGCGCACAGGAGGGGGATGATGCCATGCCCGTGGTGAAGGAGTATGATGCCGTGCCCGTGGTGAAGCAGGATGACACCGTGCCCATGGTGAATCAAGATGAAGCTCCAGTGGATCCCTTTGGAGATAGAGACGATTGGGCCATTGGCATCATGAGTAAGGCTTTCTTAAAGATTAGGCGTGCGCTACAAAACACCAGTCTGGGCACCCTCAACCCGCCTCGGGAGGAAAAGGTGAGCAATTACATCTTCATTTTTCACCAACTCACCGATGTCCTGGAAGAACTGCCAGCCTACCTGAACAAGAGTCACGCGGACAATGTGGAGTACATCCTCGCATGCTACTAGAGCCGGATAGATGGCTTCGACACTAGCGTCGTGACGCAGGGAATCAGTATGGCCCGCAACATCGAGAAGCACTGGTGCAACCTGGTTCGTGCTGATGCTGAGCAGGTGGCCAACCGCATCGCCGCTAACAAGGACGACGGTGTTGATACCAACGACGAGGACGAGGACAAGGATGGTGATTCCGACGATGAGAAGTAGAGGTGATTTGTTATTTGTTGTTTGTTCAATGACTTGTGTCAATGGTGAATCATGAGACAGAGTGAGACTGCTTAATTATTGTGCTACTTTGTGGCAATATGTGTTCAATTGCTCAGTAATGTATTGTCGTACTACTTTGTGGCACTGGTTTCCTCCTTGACTTTGCGCAGTTTATATACATGGGCGTATAATATGGTACATGTAAGCTATTAGGTCAAGTGGCACTGGTTCCCATAGTAAATAACAATGATTTGATTTGAAAGTTCATCGTATCATGCGAGGGTATCTGAATCTTCCCCATGGACTATGATTTCCCATGTACGCATGCGCACGTCATTTGGTCCACCAGGTATTGCATGTCATTAAGTCCTATTTAAGATGAGGATGAAATGTGGTAGGGAATCAAATGTGCCAAGGAATCTGGACCGCATCATGTTCTACGCCGAGTCACCTGTGACTTGCGTGGGTGGCCGCAGAAGTCACCCACCTTGACTGTTGCCTTCCTCGCTCATGTGTTGAGTTGGGGGTTGGGCTATTTAAGCAAAGGTAAGGGGAGCCTCTCTAGCAAACTCCAATCCTTGTGCCTCCTAGAAAAACTAGAGAAAATCTAGAGTTGCACGTAGTCTCATGTTGACATGGCCTCCCTCATCCTGTATCGCCTCCAGCACTGCTAGGAGAAGGCCTTCAAGATCAACTTCCACCACCACCTGCGCGTGGCTATATGTCCATTCATCCTGGGTGTTAGTGGAAGTTTCACGAAGATAGAGAGGAATGCAGCCATCGAACGGCCCTCTATCGGGACACCGGTTGTAGCATTACAGCCAGACCACCGGTGGTGGACCTCAGCGACTAGGGTATTTTGCAATGGTGTTCCTCACTTCCCCATGTTTTCCTAAGTGGGTTGGTCTCCTCGCGGGGCTCCTCCTCCTCTCGGGGCTCCTTCTCCTCGCAGGGCTCCTTCTCCGCACCGGATTTCATCGGGTACACGGCAGAGAGCGCTTGAAGGGGTTCTGGTGTCCATTTGGTATAAGTGACTAGTTTCTCATGCACAAGCACAAGCCACATTTGGGAATGGGTTAGCCCCATATTCATTAGGTCTTTGTTATTGTACATCGATTGTTTGATAGGTCTTTATTATTGTAAACCTATTTAATGTAATGGAGTTTATCAATAAAGTGTTGCTTGCATCACTTTATTATTGTGTAATGTTCGCCTCGTTTGAGTTCGGATGATACAGTGTACATGTGCACTATTTCATCAAGCGGCAAGGGTTGCTAATGTAAATAAAGGTTATTTATTTAGTACCATAGGCTCATCATACGGTATACATGTGCGCAATTAGATCAGTGGTACTTGGATGCCATCCTGCTGGCGTTCCACCGTATCCGCCATGTTGGCATCCATACGCCTTCTATATTTCTTATATTGATATTAATCATGCTTATTAGTGGAGATGACTTGAATAGCTTGTATTAAGAAGTTGGAAATTAGTAGGATGACATGGCTATTTATGAGAGATGACATGAATAGTTAGTGGGATCATAGATGATATGGATCGCATGCATGTCATGGTTGTTGTCTACTTACTCTTTCGTATTCACCGTTTCATATTTTGTTCACTCGTACGATCCGGTGCACATGCCATGATGCCTGTTGGTATAAATTAATGCACACAAAATAATACGCAAGAGCACAGATGTTATACCGTTGTAGCACTTCACCGAGAGTAACCTAGTTTTATATCAAACCCAAAGGAACGGGGGTGAGAATAATCGATTCTAACTTAACCCAACTTCACAATCAAGGCTAGATAATAGGAGCATAGAGGAGACTGCTAAGGTCTTCTAATTCTAACTTCAGTAAGCTTTGTCTTCTATTGTTCAATTCTGGGGATTTTACTAGAGAAAACACAAGCAGAGTATGTTTCCTACAGTAACAAAGCCCTGCTAGGCCTACTAACAGGAGGTGAACTATAGAGGATTCAACGAGGCTATAAAAGTCACCCTCGTGAGCTACCACCGATCTAGAAAATAGGGTACATCCACGAGTAACTGAGTCTAAGCACCACGCTTATACTATGAATACTACTTTAACCCAGGAGCTACAAGGTTTAAAGTACTCAAAAGAGAGTCATAAACCTAAAGAATAATATGAACAAGATGCTTACTTGAATTAGAAGTCAATTACTAGAAAAATCTCAGAAGCAAGCTCAAGAAAAACTTGATTCTACCTGGGTACAAGCCATAGAGAGAGCACCGACAGGCCAGGACTCCTCCAAAACTCTTCCCTCTGACTCTATCTCTCTATCTCTAATACAAGAATAGATCCTATCGAGGACTAATCTTCTCTTGATTGCTAGCCCTAATCCTGGTGGACATATGAATTAGGGTTTCTAGCTTCTCAGCTCTCAGGATGAAATGAGGCATCTACCCTGGGGGGGGTACAGGCAGATATATATAGGCCAGAGCATGAATCTTCAGCCCTCGGATCAAACCGACTTGAATAAATGGCTGAGTTGCATCCTAGGAGGCGGTTGAGAACCGAAATAATAAAGAGGATGATAGGTGGGGCCCACATGGGCTAGGGCGGCCTGTAGGTGGGGCTGGCCAGCCCCACATGTCAGTGGGTCAAGCCCCGCTTCGGTGGAGAGCCTCCTAGAGTCTTCTGGAACCTTCTCACATTGATCCCACGGTAGAATTCCGTGATTTCCTTTAACGAATAGGTCCCCTTGATGGTTTTCTGATTAAATCCTGCTAGAAATATAGATTCAACAAAACTTGTGAAATTTATCAGTTTAAACCCCTAAGTCTATGTTGGTGATTTATTATAGCTATTTATGCAAGTTATATTGACGATTTGTGATGAATGTTAACTACCGTCAACAATGCCTCAAACTGATTTGTCCTAACGAAGATGTTGCCACCTAACTATGACATGTTATGCGGTTATACGTGTCAAAGGCGCACAAATGGAACATTCCAGGCAACAATAAAAACAAAGATGTTCAAAGTTCAAACTTAAAGTACTTATCTATAGTAGTATGAACACTTTTTGCACAGGATGATGCAGAGGCAGGTTACATTCCAACTACTCGCAGGGAGCATTAAGAATGATGTCCCGTACATCCATCAACGCCGAGACGGCCTCGCTCGTGAGCTAAAAGTAGACGACGAGCTCCTCTCGCTCGGGAAAGGATGACCATGGTGGGAACCCTAGCTCCTGCCCATGAAGGCCCCCACACCGAAGCTAGGCTACGGCCAGGGCCCCAGCAGCCCCTTGGCGAATGCCGTAGTTGGTCACCTCCATGACCCGCACCGGCAAGGTGCGGACACACTGCTCCACGGTCGCCTCCATAGGTGCCACCACGTAGACAGTGGCGACTGCTTCCACGTTAAGGTCATCAAAGTGGTGCCTGTTTTCTGCTGACAACCAGGCGACGACGTGGGCATTATCATTGGCATCTCAGTGAAGGAGGATCACCTCCACCATCTGCATGACCCGGTCATCATTGGCCTTACGCAATTCTACCGTCTGCCGGACCAGGTCATCATTGGCCTGATGCAACTCCGCCGCCTCGGCCTATGCGGCGTTCAGCCGCTCCTCAATACCTGAAAAAGGTGAAAAGAAAACCCTAAAACTAAGCACACGACATCACATGAAGTGAAAGAGCAAGATCATGGCCATTGCTTTACCAGCGAGCCGCGCCTAGGCCTCGGCGGCCGCAGCCTCCGCCGCGGCCGCTTCACGTTCCAATGCAAAAAGCGCCGTATCCACGGCGTTGAGGCACAGGATGCAGCTGATCCGCCTCCAGGCTCTCCTCCCTGATTACGGATCAGGGCATCAGTTGTGGCGACGCCGAGGTGCCTACCCCATTAGCAGGGAAGCATGGTGCTGGATACGCCATGGAGATAGCACTACACAAAGGGGAAGCATCAAGACCACCAGAGTAAGATGAAATGCAAGATCCATACTTACCCGTACTCCCATAGCATCAAGTGACAAAGGAGGGGAGGACCTTCGAACACCCACTCCATCGAGTCTTCCCTTGGGCGCTTCTGCCACTCTACCATTGGAGATTTGGAAGATGGGGTTTCTTGGTGGAGTGCCGAATGAATTAGAAGATAACAAGAAAGAAGGTAATTGTATCGAGTTTAGAAAGGAATCGTACATGCTTCCCCTTCTTAGCCTCCACTTTTATAGAAGGATAGGCATACAATACGGTGCAGTTATCTAGTGGGAGGTGTATCATCCGGCCATAAATTGCACTGTGGCACTTGATCTTGGAAGTTGCACACGATGTGGATGACTCTTCCCAAAACAACATGGCTCTGTTCCTAAGGCGACCCACAGCAAGGCCACACTGGCCCGGTTGTGGTTCCCAAGGCACCGCCCAAATGCTCCCCATCATTTTACATCAAAGCTGTGTTGGAAGTTAGATGGAGAAAATCTACTCCACAGTAGTAGACATGTAAAATATATAATTAATGTTATGTTCATTGTTATGACAGTGACAAATTGCTTCATTATCATGCTTTGTTATCATTTTAGTTTTCCTCTATGTGTGTTCAAAATTGTATCGATGCATGAATCTCTCTGTTCTTCCATTGAAGGCCAAGAACGACGCAGCACCTCGCAAAACTTCACCCTCAGTGAGGTGCTCTACCTTCCATCTTGGAACCCTCACGGTCAAGGGATGCAGATCTGATTCTTGACTGTGAGAGATCCAAGATGGAATATAAAGCACCCAACCTTGAAGTACTTCTCCCAACACCGCTTTGCTGCCGCTGGAGGAGATAGAGAAGGAGCACCTCGCAAACTTGCGCTAGCATAGGTGCTTTACCTTCCATCTCATAGCTCTCATGGTCGATGGTTGTAGATCTACATCTCGACCATGAGAGGAGCGAGATGAAACATAAAGCACCTAATCTTGAAGGCCAAGAACGATGCAGCACCTCGCAAACAACTTCACCCTCAGTGAGGTGCTCTACCTTCCATCTTGCAACCCTCACATAGTCAAGGGATGCAAATCTACTTCTTGACTGCGTGAAAGATTCAAGATGGAATATAAAGCACCCAATCTTGAAGTACTTCTCCCAACGCCACTGTGGAGTATGGAGGCGCTGAACAAAAGAGCATCCGGATGATTGCACATCATCTGTTAACAGAAGATTTGGAAAGAAGATGTGCAATCATCGAGGTGCTCTTCTGTTTAGCACCTTGCACCACTAGTACTAGGCCGCATCCCGGGAGAGCAAGGACGAGGAAGAGTGTATCTACTCTAAAAGATTAAAGGAGGAAGAGTGTGTGGAATGAGGCTAAGAGGTGCACCCAGACCTGGCTTAATAAATATGCCAACCTTGAAGATGGAGAAGCGGAAAGGAGCAAATAGAGCAAGGTCAATAATAGAGCTAAGAGCAAGTATAATAGCAGGCTGTATTATTAGCCTTGCTCTTCAGTGCTTGGCTATAAGCTTATAAGTTATAAGAGCCAATTATACAATAGTTGTTTCCTATTTTCTGTAAAAAAATTATCTTTCCTATTCCCCCTCACAACAGTTGCTATTTGGGTCCACCACTGCATATGCATTCGTGCCCAGCTTGGTGCTTGAATGAGAGCCAAGCTATCATATCTCTCCTCCACATCAGCCTAAGCTTGGCAATAAGCCCATTATTGTACCCGCTCTTAAGATGCGTGATCTAGGCATACACCTCCTATATGTTGTATTCACCGTTTCATACAATGTTCATTCCGTACAATCTGGTGCATGTGTCGTGCTCCCTCAGATTAACTTGTCATAGTGATGCGGTGCGGGTATCTAGTGCGAGGTGTATCATCCGGTCATGAATTGCATTGTGTCACTTGATCTTGGACATTGCACATGATCTGGACGGCTTAGCTCAAAACAAAGTGGTTCGGTTCCCGGTAGGACCTACACCGAGGCCGCGCCGGCCGGTTGTGGTTCCCGAGGCACCATTCTAACGCTACCTGTCATTTCAAATTGAAGAGGAGGGCCACTTCCATTATTAAAATGCCTAGTACCTATTTCTCCACCTGCACACGCCTGGCCTATTGAGAAACCCCATTCTCAACTACAACTCTAGCACCCACGCCCTCCCCATCGTGTCGCCATGTCGACCTCCCGCTCCTGTTCTCGTTCGCCTCCCAACCGTTCGTGTTGTTCTCCAACGCCTCCGTCGCCCTCTGGCTCGCCTTGCTCATAGCTCCCTTCATCGCCCTCCCACTCTCCCTGCTCGCAGCTCCCTCTGTCGCCCTCCTGCTCTCCCTGCTCATCCGGCACCGACGGTCCCGGCATGCTCTCATTCTCCTCTGCCCTCACTGATAGTCCCGGCACGCTCTGGTTCGCCCTCGCCGGCACCGACGGTCCCGACACGCTCCCGTTCGCCCCCGGCAGCACCGCCGGTCCGGCGCCCTCATCGACACTGCTACCATCCGTTGCTGATGAGGAGGAATTTGGTGAGTAATGAGGGCGCCATGCATCGTCGCCAAGAGTTCTGTGTACCCGCTCGACGTGTGCCAATTCACACAGGAGCTATATCGAAATTAGCAATCATGACTTCGATCAGTGGGATGGCACTGATCTTATATTGTGAAGTCATGTAGAAGTAGGATGTATGAAAATGACTTCGAGCAGTGGGATGGCACTGCTCTTATAATGTAATAGAAGTTATGTTATATTAATGATATTAACTCTCCTAAAGTACTAGCTAGTACAATGTTTGAGTTGTCGGTTCCTAGCTACATTAGAATGCAAATTTTGGCAACAAACCAATTAGACAGTCGCAAATTTTGGCCACAACCAATATATTTCGTAATGGTAATTTTGGGTATCAAGTATCAACCAATCAGGTTGATTTGGCAACAAAAATTAGTGTTTCTAAAGTGCCTTGAAAACATGGCAATTAGGTATCAATGTTTGATACGGGCGTTCCCCTCCCTAATCTGATTGAGTGGAAAACATCACTGCTGGTTCTGGCTGAGTGTCTGCATCCATTTGTTTGTTTGCAGTCCACGGTGGGACCGACGATGATGTTCGACGTAGCACCGCCGTCCTAGGATTCCGACCGGCGGTGTAAAATGAACCGGTATATAAGTGCATGCGGCAAAAACTTTTCCCCAAATTTTCCATTCCCGCCCCGCTTAGAATGGAGCTACTCACCATCGCCCTGCCTGTCGCTGCCGTTCCACCCGCTCTTTGCCATAAATCCAGTTCGCAGCGCTGTTCGCTGGCTCCCCCCACCCCGCTCCATCGTTCGCTAGAGCCGCTTCCCTCTCTCTGTCGCCCTGCCATTCTTCCCCCTCTCCTCCATAAATCCATTTCGCAGCACCATTCGCCGAATCCCTCCACCCCTCGCCACCATTCGCCGGCTCCCCACACCCCGCTCCACCGTTGGCCGGCGGCAGTCGAGCCAGCTATCCATTTTGCTGGCCATCCAACTCCATCTCTCCAACTGCCGTTTGCCACACATCTGAGGTAAACAAAGTTTGGATTGGCCCTTGTCCACTTTGAGTCTAACCTATCCTCCACCCTGCTAGTTTATCATTAGATATTATCGGCGTTTGTTGTTTGAGCTTCCGATCCATTGCATCCGTTTGCATCTGCATTTTGGTATGTTCTGTCTCTCACATTTGTGAACAATTTGGCATATATTTCTCTGAGATCTGCATTCCATAGCAATAATTTGTAATTTTTTTCTGAACAATTTGACATATATTTCGCTGAGATCTGCAATCCATAGAAATAATTTATAATTTTTTTTTTAACAATTTGGCATATATTTCTCTAAGATCTGCAATCCATAGAAATAGAAGTTGTGTTATCCCCAAATTACATCACTGTGTCCAATAATATCTGTGAAGAATTCATTGTAAATGTAGTAATAAGGCATTATGAATAAGTAAAAAGACATTGTAAATGCAACCGAGTGGCAGCCATGGCTAGAACACTCGGTTTGCTCATATTTTATTGAGTTCACAGCATTAATATGTACTCATCTGGAGCTTGGGCATGCATCTGGTGTTGAACAAGGCTTGCTTTATTTGTGCAGGTCCAAAATGACTTGTACGGCACCTTCATCGCAAGGTTCGTCATCACCTATGAAGTTCTTAGTTTTGGTTATGTGTACTCATATTTGAATGTTCTCGGTTGGAGCTTCCTAGTTAGCATCAAGTCATTTTTTCGCTATGTTTTGACTTTTGAATTGAATGGCTTGACAACATTGTGTTCTATTAGGACTTGTACAAGGATGGTGGGAGTATATGCATAGCTCATTTTAAAAAACCCCATTAAGGGGGAACCCCTCATGTTTTACGCAGAAAAAAGCAAGGCTCATTGCTCATGAAGTACCAGTGCCTGAGGGTGTTTGCCCGCCGTCCCCTTCCTCATACGTCGACCTTGGGGGAATTGGCAGGGTAATCCATCTATGTATTTCTGTAGCTGAGACAATTACTTTGCTATATATAGTACAATCTTATAGCCTGAGTATTTGATCTATATGTGCAAGAGCAAGCTCCCACCAAGAATGACACAACCACAGCAGATAGGCCTACTAGGCGCTGGGGTATCACCGAGTTGGATCCGTCTGGAGAACCTGTGGAGCCATCCCCTTCATGGTACCTCAACCTTAGGGGAATCGACGGGGTAATCCATTTGCGTATATCCGTAGCTGATTCAGTTACTCTGTTATATGTAGAACAATCTTGTAGCCTGAGTATTTGATCAATATGTGCAAGAGCAAGCTCCCACCGAGAGTAACACAACCACATTAGATAGGTCTCCTAGGCGCCAGGCAAGGCGAGGGCGAAGCAAGTTGTGCACCGGTAAATAGTTTATCACCGAGTTGGATCTGGCCGAAGAACCCATGGTGCCATTTGGTGTCATGGGGCCTTACAAGATGACCATCTCAGTGTTAGTGAAGGACAACATACCCATCAAGTACAGGTACTAGAAACAACTAGGCAGCAAATGGGCAGTTCCATCCAGTCTGAAGAATCTTTGCTGGGAGAAGCTGAAGGAATTGTTTGTTTTTCCTAATGGGTTTGATGCAGAAGTGTTAAAGGATCGGGCATTCTTTATCATGGGCAACTCATTCAAGTATTTGAGGTACTACCTGAACTCCCAATATGTAAGGAAGGGCATCGAGCCAGAATGGAGTGAATACCCACATCAGCAAGAGTATTGGAGTGATTTCATGAGTGGGAGGAATCTGATGCGCATGCATCCTCATCTATGATCTCTCCTCTGGCTTAGAGGTTGGCCCCTGAAGCCCTTTAGTCAATTGACAACCTAGTGATCTACTTAGACTGTGCATCAAAGCTTATCTTAACTGTGTTTCACCTTTTTTCTTGTGTTGTAGATAGTAGTGTCATCTTTAGTGGAGCTAACCATTTTAGAGATATCTGGGATGCAACAATATCTTGGCGGTTTCATTATGGAGACCATCACCTTATCAAATCAAGGTGCTACAGTCCCTGACCTTGGAATGCCGGCTTCATTTTGGACGTCTGTTTGTGTTGTGAAAACTATATATTCGCTGTGGTTGGATTTGGATGTTATGTCGTTGTGGTTGAAAACTATGTATGTTGCAGTCATTTTGTATGGATATTTGTGTCGATCGTGCTCTAAAAAATATATATGTTGCTGGCAATGTGTAAGCCAAGAAATTTCTGTATTGTTGGTGCTATAATGTATTGTGAACAATAATGATGCACTATGGTAACGCCACCGTAATGGACAAAACATTACTACCGGAACAAACACAACGGCGACGGTGAGAATGGCCCTCATTACCGCCGGAGGGCACACCGACTATGTGCGCTAGCACCTACATCACCGGCGTTGATGTTCTCGTCATCATAGCCGGATGGTACGCCGGTCCAACGTTGATGTTCTCGACATCACAACTAGATGGTACGATGGTCCGGTGTCGATAGGTCCATCATCACCGTCGGTTGGTACGCTGGCCGGGCGATGATAGGTACATAGTCATCGTCGGATGGTGCGCTGGGCCAGCAACGATGGTTACATCATCACCGTCGTATCAAACGCCGGGCCGACATCAATGGTTACATCATGACCACAGGACGGTACATCAGGCCGATGTCGATGGACGCATCATCACTGCCAGACGGTACTGCGGGTCGACGCAGATGGACGTATCATCACCACCGGATGGTATGCCAGACCGACATCGATGGACACATCATTGCTGCCAGATGGTACGCCGAGCCGACAGTGGTAAGACACCATCACCGCCATATGGCATGCAGGACCGACGGTGGTAAAATACCATCACCGTCGACGCGCAACCGGCGGAGATAAAGGTCGCCGATCACCACCGACATACACCAACGGGGGCCAAAACCATTGGTAATGGGGGTTCTGGAGCCGACGGTGATTAGCTTTCTATAGTAATGCATGTCCACCTCGACAAATGTGTCGTAATCGACCTTTGGTGGCAACTTCCTTGTCCATCTATCTCCAACTACCGAATCCTTGCACCACTACGAGTACTTCAGCTACAGAGAGCCGCTCCCAGTAAGGTGAAGACCCTCACAGCAGGTGAGTCAAGAAGGAGCCAAGTCATCGACCTCCGTAATCGACAAGTCCTCACCATCATGTCATGGCCTTCGACCCTCACTGCTAAAGCATTTCCTGCTCTAAGGACACCAATCAAAGCCTAGGATTGACTAGGGAAATATACTCTTGGGCCTTTTTCCTGTTATTGTAGCGACTACGCTTTGTTGTACCAGCCAAATCCTAGTAGCTAAGGGGCTACTATTGGGGGTAGGGGCAGCTGTGCCTACCCCCTCCATGTAAAAAGCCCCGTGCCTAATAGATATGAGGACCTATGTGTAAATTTGTGAACCAAAGGGAGAGAAAGGAAGGTTGCCTCCTCCCACCTCCCTTATAAATAGAACCCAAGGGGCAAGGGCAAGGCCATCCTGATGTTTCCCCAACCCTAGTCTTGGAGCACTTATTCTCTTTCCTATGCGGGACTAGTTCCCGTGCGTCCCCCTCACCTCAGTGAAGGAACCTTTGTCCCGGTTGGTGAGGATACGAGCGAAGGGCTACATCTCAATAGTCCATAAGAGATTAGATATGTGAACGCGGATACAAAGCAAAGATTATGTAAGTGTGGATGCAAGAATCTACCTCGACCAATTGGTATGAAAACTGTGGACAACTTTCCTGGGTTTAGAGAGAGATATTCTGGATGTTACATTTGAACTATGGAGTAAAATATGGTGAGAACTTTAGAAGATAATAGAGTGAGCAAGGCATGGGAGAAACAAAAAGAAGCAACACAGTTCACAAACATAGATGGAATCTTATAGAAATTCCTGATATTTGGTAGCCATAAGAGGTAGACAGGTCATTGATATGAAGGGATCATTCCCGCAATGATAGGTAGTACAAAATCGACATTTATGGGTCCGATAGCATGGTGTGTGGAAGAAATGGTCTTCACTAGAGTAGAGCTCTATTAGGATTACTTGAATAAATCGTGTATTCCAACATGATTGACGAGCATGAATCAAGTGGTCAAAACTTAAAGAGGGCCCCTTTGGATGTCATAGTTTCAAAAGACACTGATCGCCAGAAAGTGTTGCTTTAGAAACCAGAGGTGTAAAAAACCATGGCTTGGAGAAAAGGTCAGACTAGCAATGTTAAATCAAACTGTAGGACAGGGATTAATTGATGACAGTGAGGGGTGTGGAAAAATTGTCCCACAAGGGTATAATGCTTACCTAGTCCTAGTTGCTTAATGCTGTGTACTTTGGCTAAACAAACAGATTGTTTTTATTTTAAGACGTCATTGGAGAGGTGAGAGCCTCACCTGAATGTGGCAGAACCACCCAAACTATATGGCCCACGTGCACCTGTCATTGTCCTAAAGACCTCTAACTGCTGCATACGAGAGCTAGATAACTTCGGTAGTCTATCGGGTGTCATCGAGGAACCCTGAATCATCCACAATTTTACAACTCATATAGGATCAACATGGAGTTGCCACAACATTACAACATTAAGTACAAAAATAACTTACATCAGAGTGCGGAAGAATTATAACATTAGTTTATAAAACATGTTCAAATGAGAACTTAGCTAACATCCAAATGATGAGTAGAATTGTGGAAGCAACTTAGGTAGAGTATCTAAGGTAGAAGAGACAGCCAGATCATGTCGAGCCCACTGACATAACCTCGATTAGCAGCACAAGTCAGAACCTACAACAGGGGTTAACAAACCCTGAGTACTTGAGGGTACTCAACAAGTCTTACCCGACTAAAAGAAAAGACTCCAATGGTATGAAAGCTTAACGGAAGGTTTGAAGCAAGAATAACTTTTGCAGAAAAGCTTACTGTAAGTGGATCCTTACTTTCAATGTTTAGCTTCGCATTAAGTTTATCAGTAGTATCTAGTTTGCACATGAGCTAGCTCAATCACTTCATTAATTACCTCATCTCATCTTATTTCATATCCATAAGTAACCATGTTCCATTGATTAACTACGATGTAGATCGAGGGATCGAGTCTCTATAACCGAGGAGCACGACGATTCGAATCGATTAGGCCTAGCTGGGGTTTCCCTACCACACGACATATGCAGGTCCTAGACCTACATATATCAACCTTCGGATCCTCGAAAATGAGAATGGGTCCTGCGCCACCCGAGAAATAGCGACTCCAACGCTGTTGGCCTTTCTCATAATTGAATAGCCGAGGTATTAGGCTTACCGGGGTATGTGGCCAGTACTGCAAAGTCTCGAACACAACAGGTCTACAACGAACGGTCCTCAATCAACACAGATGGGAGCACTACATTGAGACTCCATTCTCGATGCAAGCCACCCGTCTGGTCTCGATTTAATCATCATCATTATCATGGTATTCTCACGACCCAAAAACAGAGCCAAGAAGAACAAAGGTAAAACCTATTTCTCACGAACGATGAAACCATCATTCGACTTCTATCAAAATCTAAGCATTACTAAGCATAAGAGATATCAACCTATTCATACTAGCAAGGTATAACTAAGGATACCTGATTATCAAGGTAATCATGCAGCAACGGTATTTGACCAACTCCTAATTACTTAATGCACATCTCACAAGACTTAAGTATGATAAAGATTTGTAAATACTATAGAAGGGTAGTATGCACCGGGGCTTGCCTGCATTGCAGAGGAGGTTAGATTCCACAGACCGATCACTAGAGTTAGACTTGGCACCAACACCATGGGTGGAAGGATCTAATCCGAAACTTGATCAACACGAGTCTTCTCACTCTCATAAGAACTACACGTAATAAATGATGCTTTGCTTAACATGATGGACTACATGCCATGATATAGGATGAAGGACATACAAGTGCATGACAAAAGTTAAACAAAGTTAAGAAAGTTGAGTACAACTTTCCTTCACCAAGAAACTAGGGTTTGTTTATTATAAAAGCATTGTAGTTAATTAACTATCAAGTTAATCATGTGTTTAACAATAAAACAACAGTTATCACCTTATACTTAGTCAAGCAAGGCAAGGTATTTAACTAAACATTATACAAAGTTTAACCATGAGAGCAAGTAAGGATCAATACATAATCTACTCACATGCATCTACTACTAAACAATTAAGCAAGTCCTTTTAGTTATTAACCAACAAGTTAATTAGTTCTTATCATGAAAGGATTAAACTTAATCATGGACCAGCAAGCAATGATTAACATTTTTCTTATTTCATAAACATTATAAAAAACTTATCAAACTAATCATTTAATTAAACCGTTTTAATTATTTATATAACCAAGTTTACTATAAGCACATCAAGAAAATAATTAAGTTGCCTAGGAACAGCAGGGGTTTGATGTTCCAAGATCTACAATCAAAGTATAAATCACACCTAAGTCATTTAGGTATTTATCTAAATCAATTTAGTATTTATTAAATAAGAAAAAGGCATTTTAAAACACTTAAATTAATTAACTAATTTATAATTATCAAAATAGTACCAAACTTTTTCTGAAGGCAGGAATAAGCACATAACATTTACACAAAAAGCTTCATGATTAAAGGATTTATATTTTTATTTATAAAAATCATGCAAGGTCCATTTATTAATTAAAAGAGGTAATTTTCAAGCGTACCAAAATTACTGAAAATGACCAAGTTATATTTTTCCATGGTAGAGCATTTACAAATTTCATATTTTTATCACACACCTATAATTACTTATGAATTAAACAAAATCAGCACCAATTAATCATTTCTGAAAAAGAATAAAACATTTTCTACGCCAAAATCTTTTATCACCGACCCCTCCACTACCCACTGCGGCTGACACGCGGGACCGGGTCATCAGCATAGTGCGACCGCGCGTGACCGCGGGTACACAAATGTTGACCGGTGGGTACTTGTCGCCGGTGAGATCTCCAGTGAGGGGAAGCACACCGGCGTGACCCCCACGACCTTGCGCACACATCTAGTGTACCGGTTGAGCGATTGGAGCATAGTAGCAACCTCGCCGGTGACCATGGCGGCCCGGCGGTGCTCCGGCGCGGTGGAGACAGCAAACGGCGAGGCTACTGGCCACGGCAAGGGAACCCACGCGTTCCCCATACACATGCGATCACTTGACGCTATTGGTTGATCGGATTAGAGCTCGCATCGTCCGTGGCCGTGGCCATGGTGGCACGGCAGCGCGGCACACGGTTGTGGGGCGTCGGACCGGCTGCAACGGCCCCTAACAAGCTCGGCTAAGGTTCGCTAGAGCACGAGGAGGCTCAACCTGACTTGGTTGGCCACGCGGGTGAAGCACGAGGAGCACGAGCAGAAGCGGCTGCCGGCGGGGATGGCGGATCCGGCGGCGGGAACCAGCGTAGACGACGACGTTCCGGCTTGTCTAGAGGCCTACACCTAAAACCATGAAGCCGATCACACCCATGGCGTCAAGACGAAACTAAAACAAAAGACAGGAAGGAGGGGGATGCTCCATAAAGGTCGGGCCATGGCAGGACGATCATGGCGGCCATGGTGGCGTTGCCGCGAGGAAGATGGCCACGAGCGGCTGGCTCCGGCGGAATTGGGTGGCGCGGCTAGGTTTAGGCGATGCATGAGAGCGACACGACGCTATGGGAGCGAGCTATTGGACGGAGGCACAAAGGCGGTGGTCAATTTTGCCGGCGCAGCAAGGCTAGACGGCGGCGGTGCGAAGGAGGAAAGGGGAGGAGCACCGGCGGTGCTGCACCTTTAATGGTCAAGGCAACGCGAGAGGAGTCGACAGCTCCTGCTTGGCCTCAACACGCCAACTGTTGCATGTCCATGCGTGAGGAGGCAGCAAAACAGGGGCAGCGGCATCGGCGGTGGGTAGGCAGACTGCTTGCTTCTGGCGACCACTGTTCAAGCCTGACAGCCGATCTTCAGAGCTCTCCATCTCACGATTTCATGCAGCAGCTCGATCAACTTCCGGAACAAAAGTTGATCCTCTACACGTACTCTCCAACATTGATTAAGGAACCCACACCCAAAACTTTCTGGTTATGAAGATTTTTATTTTTGAAAGTAGGCACATGCAACTGAAAAACAGAGTTCAGTTTTAGGGTTTGCAAAATGATTTGTCTAAGCTACTTTGGCAATTAAGTAGAGAACAACCACTGATCATCCATCACAACTAATTACATATCATCAAAGATTAAGCATCACTCCAATCAATGAAATAAAATTTGCACCATTTTTATTTATGAAAATTGATTTATTAATTCACCAAAAATTGAACTTGATAACTTTATTTCAGGGACAACCAAATGCCTAAGTGTGAGGATCTAGTTATAGAATTGAATTTTTGAGTTCAAAATTAATCATGTTTGAATTGAAAACATTTCTCCACTTTGCTTCCATGTTAAAGAGCATACTTTAAACAACAAAGTCTATATTTACCAAATTTTAATTGTTTAAGCAGAATTCACATATATAAATTCACAGTGTTTCTTAATCACTTTTATTGGCATTATTTTATGCAACATGTGAAACACATTATAAACAACATATGAAACACTACAATGCAACATATGAAACATCACATTGCAACATATGAAACACTATATATGCAACATAGCAATGCTATAAATGAAACATGAGTTGCATTAATGAAACATTACTTGATGATTATGGAAGATGATGCTCATGATCGAGTTTTAATTGCTTTTTAACATCTGGGATGTTACACTGAATGGTTTTCCATTGATGTTAGGAAAAGCAGATTTTTGTTAGGAAAAAGGACTACACTACATCTGATGCATCAAACAGCAGTCAAGGGATTGGGTGTTGGGCACTATATATCAGAACTAGTATATGTATCTGTATCTGTATATGGCAGGCTACGTCTAAAGTATTTGTTTTTCCACAAAATATAGGAACTTATATCATGATAGTGTTGCTTTAGAAACTGGAGGTGTGAAAGACCGTGGCTTAGAAAAAAGCCCAGCATGGAGTTTTTTAAATTCCAAAAACATGTTAGTTTTGTAATACCATAGTTTCAAAAAATAAAGCTAAGATTTGTTGCATCCAATTGCATCAATGTTTTCTGAAACTAAATTATTTTGAAAACTGTAGTATTTTTCCAAAACTAAAAAAATTGTATCCCAACAGGGCCTAAGTTGCATGAGAAATTATTAGGAGGGTGGTCCTATAACTGATTAGAGAGCAAAGTGACATCGAGACCTTTCATCAATGTTGCATTTCATAAGGAACACAAAAGTCAGAAAAGTCTCCTTCTTCACCACATGAATGATTGACACCTTGAAAGTGCCACTTCCTTTGCTGGCAATTTGTTGTTGATAAAGCAGATATACAAATGTCTGTAAACTTATGGCATGTGCTAGTCGGACTAGGTCACACTAGGGATGTTAAAATTAAATCAAACTGCAGGCCAGGGATTAGTCGACGACAGTGAGGACTGTGTGGAAGGTCCAGGGTAAACAATGTTTACCCGGTCCTCATTGCTTGATGTTGTGCGTAATTTTGGTTTAATAGATTGTTGTTAAAAAAAGAAATACACTACATCTGATGCATCAAACTGCAGGTAAAGCATTAAATGTTCGGGACAAAACACTTTTTTTAGGGAAGCTTTATTTATAATAAAGTTAAGCTTGCATTTGTGCAGTTTTTTGTCACAGTGTTGCGCAGCACGCTTCAGCTTCTTTTGCCAATGCAACATGGATGTATCGGTGATCTGCCACTTATTAGAAGTCTCAACAGTAGCTTCCAACTGATGTGTGCCATCACTAGCCTCTCTAATTAAGTTTCTGGTTGCATTTGTTTCCTCTTTCTCCTCATACTACTGGATAACCGCAGAACTGACCATCTCCGCCATTGGGATTATAGTGTCTGTAGCACTTCTTCCTGCTGGTAAGAAAAAAAATATAGCAGTATGCATAAGAGATTGGATATATGAACTTGTTTCACAAAAAAAAAAAAGTGAACTTGGATATGAAGCAAAGATTAACCAAGTGTGGATGCAAGAATCTACCTCAACCAAATTGCATGAAAACTGTGGACGACTTTCCTGGGTACAGAGATATTCTGGATGTTATATTTCGACTGTGGAGTAAAATATGGTGAGAACTTCATAAGATGATAGAGTGGGCCAAGACGTGGGAGAAAAAAATGGTGACACAATTCACAAACATAGAGGGATTGTGGAAGAAATAGCCGCTAATTTGGGAGCAAAAAGAGGTACATAGGTCATTAATGTGAAGGGACCATTCCCACAATGATAGGTGGGCAGATCATCGACATTTATGGGTCTGATAGCAACGGGTGTGGAAGAAATGGTCTTCTGTCAGGGGTATTCGACTTATTAATTGACGAGCATGAATCAAATGGTGAAAACCTAAAGAGGGCCTCTTTGGATGTCATAGTTTCAAAAGACACTAATAACCAGAAAGTGTAGCTTTAGAAACCAGAGCTGTGAAAAGCCATGTGACAAGTTCCTAACATACAGGTATGTTAAGCCTCGGGTCCAATGGTTCCCGAACGAAGAAGACCTCCTGACTGACCCCATTAGGATCGCTTAGTGGCTTAGGGGCTATGCCCATCGGGCACGCTCGCGCGCACCCCCTGGCAAAGGGACCCGACTGAGATTGACTCGACCGCAGTTTGGGTCCTGCCCGGCCCTTGGCTCCTACCCGGCTAACGATGCCAGCCAAGGTCCGGCAGAAGAAGACAAGCCCCGAGCTACTAATGCCTGGGGGCTCCCTGGCGTCGCTCCCAAGGCGTGCCCCTGCCAACTGCTCCTCCGACAGGGTCACGTCCAGGGCGTGACACAAGAAGACAAAGTTTCCCATGGCCTCCAGGGGCTCGGGGGCATCCGGGCCCGCGCGTCAGCCCCTAGAGCTGACCTCCTTCACCACCAAGAAGACTCCAGAAGGTCTCACCTAGGGGAGGCCGGTCCAAGCCGACACCCTCTAACACATAGAGTGTCAGAACAAAGCAGCCGGACGATGCCCTAGCTTCTTCGGCTCCAAAACACCTCGACGGTCTACGGCACACTGCTGCAAGCCCCTCCTGGACTCTAGCGCACATAGACCATAGACTAGAACCCCCAAACCGCCTCGTACCCGACCTATCTCATTATATAAGGGATAAGGCCGCACCTAGAGGGGAGAGGATCCTAGTTAGATCACCAGACACTCCATTCCATTCCATCTGCTTCCGCTGTGCACCGAGCAGCAAGGCAACCCAGAGAGGGGCACCGAGAGCCCCTCCTCCACTGCATCCCGTTGTCTCCTTCCTCCCTAACACGGGGGAGACTCCACCGGCGGTGAGGCAACCTTAGGATTAGCACCAAGCTAACCCCCCTACCAAACTTTCTTCCTTTACACATTGTTGTAACCCCCAGATTTTGGGTGTTCTTTAGTATAAGGATCATCAGCTGCTGGACGTAGGGACCAAATTGGCCCAAACGAGGATAAACCATTGCGTCTTCTCTGCATGATTCTTGTGTTCCTGAGTCCACCCGAGCCATCGGAGACCCCGTACTCTAACGCTGACTCAAACAACATGTTTGCCGCGGTTTTGGCCCTGCGACACCATGGCTTGGAGAAAAGTTCACACTAGGGATGTTAAATCAATCTGCAGGCCAGGGATTAATTGATAGTAGCGAGGGGTGTGGAAAAATTTCACAAGGGAGTAATGCTTACCATGTCCTAGTTGCTTGATGCTGTGTAATTTGGCTAAACAGATTGTTGTTAGGAAAATGGACTACCCTACGTCTTATGCATCAAACTGCACACGAGGGATTGAATGGTGGACACCGTATATAGGAACTGGTATATGTATCTATATATGGTAGCCTACATATATGGCGATTGTTTTTTCAGAAAATATATGTATCTATATACGGTAGCCTACATATACGGTGATTGTTTTTCCACAAATATAGGAATTGATATCACGATAATGTTGCTTTAGGAATAATTAGGTACCATAGGTGTGAAAAACAACAGCTTAGAAAAAACCCCAGGCTAGGATGGAGTTTCTAAAATTTCAAAAACACATTATTTTTGTAACACTGTTGTTTCAAAAAAATTATGCTAAGATTTGTTGAATCCATGAACCTCATTGTTTTCCAAAACCAAAATAAATTTATATCCAAATAAGGCCTAAGTTTTGTTAGAAATTATTTATTAGGAGGGTGGTCCTATAACGTTCAGATTATAGCGCAAAGTGACATGGACTCCTTTTGTCAAAATAGCATTTCCCAAGGAACTCAAAAGTCAGAAAAGTCTCCATCTTCACAACATGAAAGATTACACCTTGAAAGTGCCACTTCTTTTGCTGGCAATTTATTGTTGATAAAGCAAATATACTAGTCTCTTTAGTAAACTTATGGCATGTGCTAATCGGACTAGGCCAGGCTAGGCATATTAAAATGAAATCAAGCTACAGGCCAGGGATGAATTGTTGATAGTGAGGGGTGTGGAAGGTCTGGACAAGGATAATAATGTTTACCCAGTCCACATGGCTTGATGCTAAGACAGAAGGGAATGGGGCGTGCAAGGTGAAGGAGGGAAATGAGTTAGGAAGGAGAGGGTCGGAGGTGGGTCACCGCTGGCTTTGATGAAGACAAATAGAAATGGAAGAGAGAACAGAGTAGGGGTGCCCTTGGTGGAACCCTAGCCTAGGTTTAACGCGACTCGGATGGGCTGGTTGTGTATTTTCTCATATTTAAAGCGACGGTGGGGTAAGGAAGTCCACCCCAGAGAATGGGCTGGTTTTTGGGCATTCTTGTTTACCCATCCGCCTCTATAAATAGATATACAAAGGCAGTTGTTGGGCGTGAAGTCTCTAGTGAACTCTAGAGATGGTAGTTTTGGTCTCCTAAAATTGGTTATGTCTGTGCAGTATACATTATTATGGTAGAAGGGGAAGGGAGCCTCAAAGCATAACAATTGCAGCATGCACAACCAACAAAGAAAAAGGAAACTAGACAACAAAAACAAAAGGAAAGGAAAGACACACATAGCAATAAAGAAAGACAGATGCAGTTGTAGAGAGATAAATGTAGAGAGATAGGGAAACACCTCACACCCTCTTAGGGGAGTGACCTTTCATATATATAGCCCAATGGGCTGGGGTACAACATGTCCAAATACAACGTATACAGGACTAGACTATACATGTCTAATACCCGCCCGCAGTCGTAGCGGGTGGATCTCGGACGCAAAGACTGGACCTAAAGTAAGTGAACAACTGTACAGGTAAGCCCTTGGTCATGATGTCCACAAAGTGATGAGTCGACGGGACATGGAGCACCCGAACCTGTCCCAAGGCAACCTGGTCACGGACGAAGTGAATGTTGATCTCGATGTGCTTCATGCAACGATGGTGGATAGGTTTAGCGGTCATATAGACGGCGCTAACATTGTCACAGTATACGACGGTCGCAGAGGCAATGGACACGTGGAGCTCCTAGAGAAGCTGATGAAGCCAATAGCACTTGGCCACAACATGAGCAACCATGCGGTACTCAGTCTTAGCACTAGAGCCAGACACCGTCGTCTAGCACTTGGACGACCACAATTGCGAAGTATAACGTGATAATCCCAGGCGATCATTCCATCACATTATCCAATGACAGTCGATATCACAGTCATACATTGAATACCTATCTTAAAGAGAGTATAAATAGCAAGGTTTACTCATTATTACATCGCCACTTGGTGGAATCACTCAGAGCATGCAGCAACTAGAACAGCATCAAGTAGAATGGCAGCGGGCGTCAACTCCATCTTCACGAACCAAACTTGAGCGCAGGAACAAGACCTCTAATCCTCCCAACCATCTCCCTAGTAGTCGTACTCAGACTCGGAACCTGCCAAACAATTATTAGTACGATTTATACTGGCCACTAGCTCCCACCCTATGCTTTGCATTTGCTTTTGTGGTAGTGGAATGGAAGGGTAGAGCAAACGACCTATTTGTGGCTATAGTTTCCTATGCGAGTATGTCAAGTTTTAGTAATAATTCATCAAGTTTTTACCCATCTCATATACACGTTCTCCCATCCCATCACACACATCTCTCCACTCTCACACTGTCTAGGCGACAAGGATGACTCCCTCTCATGCCTTGCCTCATCGACCAAAGTCGGAAACCAACACCAAAACCCAGGGGGGATAGACGAAGAGACTCCACTCACTAATCAAGGGAAGCGTAGGTCATAGGAATGTCCATATTTGAGGACGTGGCTATACGTATAGATCGATCAACTCTACAGAGCGTGTACACCTATAACCACAAGATCACCATCATTGGTGGTGCCCCACCTAGGCTGATGCCAGGCTACCTTCCATCCGATGCGATGCCACCCTACCACTCAGCCCTAGGCCACCCCGGAGTCCATCGAAACGCTGAGACTGTGAGACGTAGTACCAAGGCCCAAAGGTCACTATGCTATCTTCAGAGGGTGTGGGCCACACGCCCGTACCTCCCTACACTATCCACTTCCAACCTAGTTGTAGTGGCATCATCCTAGCTGGTCAGCATCCGGCCCCCGCCCATTCAGGAACGAGTGGCGTGCACATAGGGTCCAATGATTCGGTTCTCTTGACATACCAGTCCTTAGGGGGGATCGAACAGGATATCTTCTCAAAGGGGATAACCAACACCCCATGCCTCGATGGCACCTCCATCCCAAGGCTTCATCCCACAAAGACACTCCACCCTAGGATCACCTCATTTCACATGCACCCACCACAGGTACCTCTCGTAGGGGATGCCCAGGTCGCACCCCCTGGCAAGACTCGTCCAACGACTCATCGTAAGATCCTACCCGATCGACTCAACCCTCACCAGACACCCAAGATGCACGCCAAGATTTCCCCGGTTGTTACCACATTATCGGCACCAAGTGCCTTAACCACTCACAGACAATCCTCCGCCAAGCATCACATCACAGATATAATGCGTAGTAGAAGCAGTAGCAAGTAAGTAAGCGAGCGTCTAGCCTAACAGCGGGTGTGCAGGGGTATAGGTTGTAACAAGGTAATGGCTCACAAGCAATTCTACCATGCAACCTATCACAAATCATTTGCATAAAAGTAAAGCACTAGCTTCTACATTATAGCATGTCTAAAAGGATTCTACGAGGTTGGGTGGGACATGGCACCTGGTAGGTCATCTCCAAGCTCCTCAGTGTAGTCAGGGTCGTGCTCCTCAGTTTGCGGCTCCTTCGGGTCTATCAAACGAGACATATAGCCGCAATAAGCGACTCCTATAGATAATCACAAAAAGCAAAGGAAATTCAAAAGATCCAAATACACTCAAACACAATCCTATGACGTAGAGCTCATTTTTAGAAAAATTTGGACTCTAGTTTTATATTTTTCTGTAGTCGTATGAATTTTCTAAGTTTAAATCAAATTTTGAAAAAGAAAAAGAAATGGAAAATTCAGAGGCTAACACGTGGGGCTTCCTGATTGGCTCGCGACTTGGCAGAGACTGACAGGTGGGACAGAGTCAACGGTCAATAGTCAATGTTCACGGGGCTCGGACTGGGCCTAGCGGGGCGGATTTTGGGCCAGATTGGGCCAGATTCGGGCCTACCCAGCCCGGACACGTGTCGCTTGTCCAGGCTATCCACGTGGCACTGGCGGGCCATTACTGAGCTCGCAACCACGGGCGAGGTTCATGGTGGTCTAGGTGGCACGGGTCCATAGACCGCAGTCACGGTCCATGGTGGACCGCATCCAACTCCCCTCTCCTCCCTTCGGCTCACGGTGCACCTGAGTGCATAGAGCGGCTTAGGCACGATGGCTCCCTCTCCTCGCCGGCGGCGAGCTCGCGCGTTCTTGCGCTGTGGTGGCTCGGTGAGGCGGCTGTGGGGTTCTATGGCATCGCGGGGCCATGGGGAACTCGCCAAGGGGCTAAAGGTGGCGGCTAGGTGTCCTAGGTAGCCGACAGGGACACCGTGGCGGCGAACGGCGGCGCGGGGTCAGCGGTGAAGGCGCTCGGGGCCTTGGCAGGGCTCTAGCGGGGTCCTTCAGCTTCCTGGTGCTCCAGCAAGCGTGGCTAGGGTACCGGGCGAAGCTCTAAGGGCTCTAGTGAGGTTGGCCATGGCGGCATTGGATCAGCGACGACAGCGGCTGCGGCGAGGTGGCTATGGCCACGATTGGAGGCAAAGGTGGCTCCTTTCGTACAATTGGGGTCATGGGGAGGCTGATCGGCCTACCGGCGGTGACCAAAAGGTAGCGGCTGTGGGGGTATGACCCCCGGTACCCATAGGACAAGACATGGGCCGCACCATGCGAGCTGGCCCAGCCCACAAGATCAAGGCGTGCGGCGCACGGCACTGGTCCGCGTGCACCACAAGGCTACAAAAAGATATAATTTATTAGATATTGTATAATACCAAATATGATACTTTCCTTCTAACCCTACCCCTCTAGAGCATATAAGGAGGGGCAGGGGTTCTCAAGTCGACATCCCCATACGAATCGTAGGCTTAGCCTAAGGCATCTCATCTCTCATAATACAATCCATAAAGACACCGGACGTAGGGTATTACGTCAAGCTGATGGCCGGAACCTGTCTAATCGTTGTCTCTTGCGTTCTATATCACTATCTGGTTCCCTCACGTGCACCTACACTGATTCATCTACTACCGTAGGCATACCCCTCGGTAGACTGCCGGACATATTTCGTCGATAGTGGCGCGCTAGGTAGGGGGTGTGCATGCTGATTTCATAGTAAATTAGGCGGCGTACCTCAAGATCAATGTTGTTTGCAACAACATTCTTCGGCAACAGCGACTGCGACCTATAGCGGGACTCATCGTGCTTCCCGCGCGAGCCGTCCTGCCAGATCGGATCGGCAAGCGTCTACCGAAGAAGCGAAGCCGGCGACACAGGGCGTCTCCATGCGATCCCGATTTGATGTCATCGGCAACGACACCACGCAGCACCAGCCTCATCAAGATCGAAAGCAGGCATGCACCATATACACAGGGTGATTAATCGACCACAAGCAAACGAAAGGAGGCACGGATCTACAGCGCCATGCAATGCAAATTTGCATATACGGGAACATATACACATTCGACACGCATGCATGGAGGTCGCAAGCACAAACACGCCCGGCGGCTCATTGACAAGCTATGTCTTATTCCTTTCTTCCAATTTAGTATTGTATTGCATGTTTATATCTCTGTGTATGTACATGCACATCTATGGTTATCCACAGCGGTAATCTTCATCGTCGACGTCACACGGTTGCGCTAGTCGCCGCTCGCGTCAGCCCTCATCATCGACACGACATCCCAGCGGCCGCGGGCCCTAACGACGCAGCGACCGACAAAAGGGTCATCTACATAACGCCACGTCTACGCTGGGAGCAGCCAGCAAGAAGAGCGGCACGCGGCCGGCCAAGGCGACGTCATCGGCGTGCGCTACGGTCGACTTCGACCCCGACTCACGCTCGCTAGACGCTAGCCTTTGCTGACTCCGTCCCGTAGAGTTCGACTCCGACCTTCAGCCGGTGCTGACTTCGACACGGTTTCAACTACATTACAAGGCGCATGTCCGGCTCGGCAAGCCAATATCCAGAGGAGAGACGTGCGGCGTACAGGAGCACCATACAAGATGACGTCAAGTACAAGTTATGCTCAACCAGCAAACAAGAGCACATACGCATCAAGGCATGCAAGATAACTAAGTTAGCCTTGCGTGCATGGACACATGCATCCCACGTACGGATTGAACTTCGAGCAGATTGATCGACGCTTCGCCCCTTGACCAAGTTCGACTACGGCTACGCGTACTCGTCTGACTATGGCTCCAACACCGAGATCAAGCCTATCCGAGCTGCCAAGCGAGCCATCTGAGCCGTCAAGCGAGCCGCACCGTGTCGCAATGATGATCGCCGAGAAGAACGACGTTATGACAACCATGACCGCCGCCATGACGATAGTTCAAAAAGCTCGAGGGCCAGGCAATTTCGTCAACGCCGACCATATAACGCTATACGCCACCCACTAGATGTTCTGTCTAAAGCTAAGTCACGCTTTAATATTCTTCTAAATATTCTTCGACCTTCATATATCGCCATGATGTATCTCCATGCTGTTTTCTCCATGTTTATTCTCCAAATAATTTTTCGTCCATGTATACCATCTTAAAGATGACATATTTTTGCCTAAGGCAACTTCCTAGACAATCATGTTGATATTCGGATGTTACCAGAGACGGCCCTATCTTCGGCTTCTCCCTACACGTGCACGAGCGTCTACCCTTAGCGTTAGGGGTGGTCGGCAGCGGCTCCTTAGCGACGCCCTGCTCTTCCTACACACACATGGGCCCCGTTCTCCGTGTTATGGTTAACAAGCTAGCTAAGGCTAGAGACTCAGCTACACACTAACTTGTCGGACGGTTTATATTAAATATAAACACATCTTCAGAATAACACTAAGTATTCACACCAACTGATCGCCGAGTTACATACGCTATTTCATCATCATTGCTGATTTTTCTTCGGAGTTCATATATTTTATTTTTACATCATGTACTACCCATTCTACATATTTGTTTCACAGGGGCACGGTTCGGTCATCGTTCGGGTGGTCCGACCACCTATTGGACGGACTTCACCGCCAACCAACTGGTTGGACTGCTCGGCACTCACTCCTGCTCGGTGTTCACTTCACCGTCGACCAGTTGGTTGGACTATTCATCGCATGGGCTTCATCGTCAGCTACGCTAGGGCTCGCCAGCTACGCTAGGGACTCCTCGGAGTTCTGATTCTTCATGCAAGCGTCGTCAGCAAAGCAGGGGACTCCCTTGGTGGTCGGATCCTGCTACGTCTTGTCGATGTGCTATCAAGTTGCTCCATGCTGTTCGGATCAGGGTGCTGGTCTTGGGCAGCACGTCTAGGGTCTTGTGAAGTACATGGCAGATGACGTTGATAAGCTTTCATTAAAAATTCTTTGACCCTCCTACAAGATATCTTCAAAATCTTCCAGCAGGCTCGGGGACAACGTGTACACACGTCATCTCGCGATGACTGTATTTATTTCTACACTGGTTTCCAGCAACATTGGGACTGGGCCAGCACCTGAAGCCTACTACTTTGGACCATGGCACCACGTGATTACTTCACCTGCCGCCAGCCTTGGGGACTAAATGGGCACACTTCACCTCACGGTGAATGTGCTTATTTTTCGACTTAATCTTCTATGATGTGACTAAGTTCCTCCGCGCTGACTACATCAAGGATGCTAAGCGTCTAACTTTGACGCTAGAACCTAAAGTGGGCACACTTCATCCAAGATGGAGACTTCAAAATTTTTATCATGAGCCCCTTACATCCTTCTAGCAAACATCAACTTCGAGTTGAACTGCTGGACGTTGTTCCCACTACTCGAACAACAGCTTGGATGCCATTCCCACTGCTCGAACAACAGCTCGGATGACAGTTCAACTACTCGGACGCCTGTTCAACTGCTCGGATACTTGCTTCAATAGCTTGGCTCCCAGTTAAACTGGTCGAAAACCTGTTCCTGATGATCAGCAGCAAGTTCGATAGCTCGTAAAAGCTCAATACGGTGTTGCTCAGTGGATACAAGGCACTCGGGGACTAGTTGTGGGGGTATGACCCCCGGTACCCATAGGATAAGACATGGGCCGCACCATTAGAGGTGGCCTAGCCCACAAGATCAAGGCATGTGGCACACGGCACTGGTCGGCGTGCACCGTAAGGCTACAAGAAGATGTGATTTATTATATATTATATAATACCAAATAGGATACTTTCCTTGTAACCCTACCCATCCAGATTATATAAGGAGGGGTAGGGGTCCCCTAGTCAACATCCCCATACGAATCTTAGGCTTAGCCTAAGGCATCTCATATCTCATAATATAATCCACAAAGACACAGGACGTAAGGTCTAATCGTTGTCTCTTGCGTTCTATGTCACCATCCGGTTCCTCACGCACACCTCCACTAATTCATCTACTACCGTGGGCATACCTCTCGGTAGACTGCCGGACATATTTCATCAACAGCGGTGGAGCACGCACCGCGGCGAGGTGCGCGACGGAGCTCCGGTGAGGTTGCGGCTACGGTGAAACAAGACAAAACGGAGGCCTTTTGCTCAACCCGCTTCACGATGGGGTGTAACATCCCATATGTTAAAAAGTAGTTAAAACTTTGATCATGAGCATCATGAAGCATAATCATCAAGTATTGTTTCATTATTGCATTATATGTTTCAATAGTAGCTTGTCCATGTTGCATATGTGATGTTTCACATGTTGCATGAAATGATGTCAATGTTAATTATTAAGGTTCTTTGTGATTTTATATATGAGAATTTGCCTAAACAATTAAAATTTTGTTAATATAAAGTTTGTAGAATAGAATGTGTTCTTTAATATGGTATAAAGGTCTGTTTGTGTTTTCAAGTTAGAAATGTCAAATTTGAGCTCCAAAAGTTGAATTCAAAACTATTTTCAGCACTTAAACCATTTTTCGGCTAAGTTCCCAAAAATAGGAATTAAGTTCAATTTTTGGAGGATTATTACATGAATTTTCATAAATAAAATTTGTGCAACTTTGGTTCCTTTGGTTGGTAGCATGTTTAAGCTTTGATGATGTATAACTAGTTGTGATGTTTGATTATTGGTTGCCCTTAAATTAATTCTCAAAGTTGCTTAACCTAAACCTATTTCAAAACTCTAAAAATGGATTTCATTTAGCAGTTACATGTACCTATCTTCAAAGTTTAAAATCTCTCAACCCTTTGAGTTTTATGTGTTGATCCCTTAAGTAAAGTTGGATATCGATCATCAGTCAACAACTTTGCTTAAGGATAGTGACGAAGTTGCTTAACGGAATCAGGAGATCAAGCGCGATGTTCAGGTCAGTTTCAGTCGCTATAGTAGGTCGGCAAGCAGCTGCCACGTAGCTGCTCACCAATGGCCGCCGCCCTCCAGCACTACGTCCGCGCGCAATGGCATGTAACTTCCTGCATGGCTCGCGCGACCAGGAGCTAGCGCGCCTAGATGTTTCGCTTGTGCCTTGCCTCACCGTCTTAAGCTCACGCCGTCGTCCTTTCTCCTTCCTCTGTTTTTCGCCGCCGTCATGCTTCGTCGGCACAATTCATCGTGCCTGCTTGCCCTCTGCTCAATTCGCCTCGCACCCAACTTTGCCATAACGTTGCGCATCCGTTGAGTCCACTAGCGCCAGCTCTAACCGCCGAAGCCATCCAGACGCGGACGTCTTCCTCCTCGGCATCCACAGCGCCACCGTGTCAACCCTCAACGTGGCCAGGCCACTCCAGAGCTTCTCTTGCCATCCCATTTAGTGTTTTGGCTTCCTTGAGATCCTATGATGCTCATCGGCCTGTCCATTTCCTTGTTACCCCATGGGACACTCCGGAATGCATCGTCACCGTCGGTTCTTGCCGTCGTTCCCATCACCGACGCCAGTAGGGATGCCCGCTCCACCTCCGCTTCAATCAAGTAGTGCCCCGATGTTGTGGTGAGCTCCTAGTGCCTCTTGAGCGCTTAGACGAACCCCTACCGCACTATAGTCACCGGTCCGTCGTTGAGCCACCATGGCCACAGCTACACATAAACCAAGCCCTTATGCGCGATCATTCGATTAGCTGGACATAGTCGTGGTGTATCCCTGGTGCTGTCGGACGCATTGGCTTAGACGCTACCAGTCTCTAGTGACTGGCATGTGGTTCGCCACTCCATCGTGGCCGCCATGGCCGGCATTGAGCTCGCCGTGAAACCCTAGCCACCCGTTTAGCTCCCTAGATTGATGCGTGGTGATGTCCCGAGCACGTAGGTGTCGACCCGGGCGCCGGAGACCTTGCCAGCGAAGAGCACTCACCGGTCAAACGGCCGTGGAGCCACGATCAGCATGGCTAGCCCTATGCTCTTGACCCTGGCCTGCGCATCAATGACCATGGCTGGCTAGAGCTGAGTAACAAAAGATTCTCAACGTTTTTCGATTTTTATAAATTAAATAAAAGTGTTGATTATTGATAAATTCATAATTAATTATTAGTGCATGATAAAATTATGAAATTTATTCTGTAACCTTGTTATAATATTATCTACCATGGAAAAATATAAATTAGTCAATATCTATAATTTTGTATGCTTAAAAATTACCTCTTTTAATTATAAAAAGAACATTGTATGATTTTTATAAATAAAAATAATTATGCTTTAATCATGAAACTTTTTGTGTATGCTTAACATGTTAATACCTACCTTCAGCAAAAAGTTTGGTACTATTTTGATAAGCCTAACTTGGTTAATTAATTTAAGTGTGTTTAATATGCCTTTTATTAATTGAATAAATACCAAAATGATTTATATAAATGCTTAGTTGACTTTAGTGTATTTGAACATTGTTTGTGGACCTTGGAACACTAATCCCTTTGTTGTTCCTTGGCAACTTAACCCTTTTCATGTTATGCTCATGATTAACTTGTTAAAATAGTTTACTCCATGATTAATTAGTAAACACATGTGATTAGGTCATGTTTTGATCCTTGCTTGCTCTCATGGTTAAATTTTGAATAATGTTAGTCAAATACCTTACCTTGCTTGATTAGTATAATGTGTTAAGTGTTGCTTTCTTAATAACCTCATGATCAACTTGTTTATATAATAAAGAAAATGCCTTAATTAAATGTTTAGTTTTAAATGTCCTTTATAATGATCATGAGTTAGGAAAGATGTTAATCACCTACTGGGCCATGCTAAGTTAATTACTTTCACAATAGACAACTAATTAACTTGGTAGTTAATTAACTAAAATGCCTTTATGATAACTGCCCTAGTTCTTTGGTGAAGGAAAGTTGTACTCAAATTTTATGTTTGTTAATATTCATTCATGCACTTGTATGTCTCTCATCATGCATCATGGCATGTAGTCCATCATATTTAGCAGAGCATCATTTATTACGTGCAGTGTATGAGAGTGAGAAGACTCGGATGATCTAGTTTCGGAGAAGGTCCATCCACCAGTGGTGTTGGTGCCAAGTCTAAGTCTTGTGATTCGTCTATGGAATATAACCTTCTCTGCAACGCAGGCAAACCCCGGAGCATAAACCCTTCTCTAGTATTTACAAATCTTTATTACACTTTAAATCTTGGGAGATGTGTATTAAGTAATTAGGAGTTGGTCGAATATCGTTGTTGCATGATTACCTTGATAATCAGGTATCCTTAGTTATACCTTGCTAGTATGAATAGGTCAATACCTCTATGCTTAGTAATGCTTAAACTTCGATAGAAGTCGAATGAGGGTTTCATCGTTCACGGGAAATAGGTTTTACCTTGTTCTTTTTAGCTCATTTTCGGGTCGTGAGAATACCATGATGATAATAATGTTTAAATTAAGACCGAGCAGGACTGGTTGTTAAGGTAAGTTGGGAAGATAGGTTCGCCTGATCGTGCCCGTCCGTCTGTCTCGATTGAGGACCATCCATTGTAGATTTGTCGTGTTCGAGACCTTGTAGTGCTGGCCACATACTCCGGTAAGCATGATACCTTGGCTATTCCATTATGTGAAAAGATAATTGTGCAATAGGCATGGGAGATGGTGAGAGTAGCGTGTACCCATCCTATGAATCCACCAGGAGTGGCATAGGGAGGTGGAGTACTGTGCTCTTGGGTAGCGCAGACTGGTTCATGTTTTGGAGGATCCGAGTGAAGGTTGATATATGTGAGTCCAAAATTGGGACCTGCATATGTCATGTGGTAAGCAAACCCCAGCTAGGCCAAATCGATTCGAATCAACGTGCTCCTCGGTTATGGAGACTCGATCCCTTGATCTACATCATAGTTAATCAATGGAACATGGTTACGTGTGGATAAGAGATGAACATGAGATGAAGTGATTAAAGAAGTGATTGATTTAGATTAGGTGCAAATGGGATACTACTAATGAATTAATATATAGCTAAAACCTAGAAAGTAAGGATCCACCTATAGTAAGCTTTTCTAAAAAAGATAGTCTTTGCTTCAAACTTTCCTATAAGCCTTCATACCCTTGGAGTCTTTCTTTTGGTCGGGTAAGACTTGTTGAGTACCCTCAAGTACTTAGGGTTTGTTAACCCCTATTGTAGGTGCTGACTAGTGATGTTAATCAAGGTCATGTCGGTGGGCTCGACATGGTCTGGCTATCTCACCTAAGTCTCTTCCACGACTCTACCCATATTTTGAGCTTAAGTTAAGTTTTCACTTGAACATGTTTTGTAAACTTATATTATAAGTCTTCCGCACTCTGATGTAAGTTATTTTTGTATCAACTATTGTAATGTTGTGGTAATTCCATGTTGATCCGATATGAGTTGTAAAATGTGAATGATTTGGGGTTCCTCGAGGACACTAGATAGACCATCGGAGTTATCTAGCTCTCATGTGCAGTAGTCAGAGGTCTTTAGAACAATGACATGCATAGGTGAGCCATATAATTTGGGCGGTTCTGCCACATGGGGTGCATAGGGTCTCAGCGAGGCTTGATGGACAGTTCTCGTCAAGCGAGGCGGCCGAAGTTGGCCGGATCATCCCGGCATGGCGGTGGCATGGGCGTGTGGCGGTCCGATGAGGCAGACACAACCAACGGCCCCTGGGGTTCCTCTTCTTCTTCCATCTAGCGCGTGATGCATCCATCGGTGAGGCAAAGCTTGCCGAGGTGCTTTTTCTACCTCTACCGGCCCGAGGTGGCCGGAACAGAGCTGCGCCAAGGCGGGGTCTAGCCATGGCAAGCACGGTGGGCGTGTCATGGTGGCGCCAGCGTTCCCAAGCACAAATGACTTGGCAAGGCCTAGCCTTGGCTCATGTGCGTGTGTGCGTGTGTGCGGTGCATCACATCGGCAAAAAGACCAGCCTTTGGCCTTCCCAAGGGGAGAACACGGCTGCACGGACATGGCATGTCCATGCCGACGAACAGAGGTGGCGTCGGGGCTCACCAGTGGTGGCGGTGGTGCTAAGCTAGCGGCATAGTGACAAGATGGGGCAGTGTCGTGCTGAGTTGCTACATCGGTGTAGACGATCAGGGCATCGTCTCTGGCTCCGGTAGGGGCTTCCCGATAGCAACGGCACGGTTGATCTCCTTCTCCTCCCCTCCTCCCTTCTCCTTCCCTTCTCTTGGTCTTGGTGTGTGGTTGGTGAAGCCACCAGTGGTGGTGGGGTGGATTGGGGAGGGCTAGGGCACCGGTTGTGCCCCCTTTATAGGGAGGCCATGGCCATGGCAAGCGGTGGACGGTGGGGAAGGGCAAAGGGGGTACATGTAGGGCCTATACAGCCTCTAGGCTAGGGTCTTGTGAGGAGCGAGAGAGATCACGCGGGCGCTGGTGCTCCCAATTCGAGTGGCGTCCGGTCAAAAAGGCAGATAGGGTGGTGTCATGGCAATTGCGGCAACATCAACACGGCACGGCATGGCTGGGGGAGATACGGGGGTGTCGCTGATCACGGACGTGGTGTCCATCCGTGTCGTGCGCCCACACCTAATGGCTTGGAAATGGGCAGCGGTGATGCGTGGCACGGCCTCGGATGCTCGCCAGTGAGGTGCTCCGCCTTAGTGGGAGAAACAGAGGAGAGGAGGGGAAATGGAGGGGATGATAGGCGGGGCCCGCTCATCACGTCATGCTGCGGGAAGGCGAAAAGCAATGCATGGCATCGCGACGTGGGATGCTTGAACGCGTCATGGGTCTTTGGGCCGTGTTATAGGGCGATGGCGATGCAGCGTCTTGGGAGAAGAGAAAGCCATGGCGCTATCTAGGGCTAGGCTAGCCGATGTTGCTAGGCTGCTTTCCCTTTTCTATTTCTTTCCCCTTTTCTAATTCCTTTTCTATTTCTATTTCCATTCTATGCTATACCTTGGGCTCCTATGCATGTATACATGTGTTGCAAAGCATGTACACATCCTTATGGGGTCCACTAGGGGTCAACTAGGGTATAAGGGTCAACACCAAGGGTTGGCAACACACACACACAACAAGTTATTTATAAAGGTTAACTTGATTTTCTTTCATCACTTCAAATCAAGAAGATGCAACTCACATGTTGTTTAGTTTGCAAATGCTCAACCATGCTAACTTGGGATCTACTTGTGCAACCACAAGGGTGGTTTCCTAGTATACACACTCACCATGCATGGGTTTTGTTAGAAAAAATTTTAAGTTCAGATTTTTGGTTATTGGAAAACCTGGGTTGTTACAGTCCTCCCTCCTCACAGGAATCTTGTCCCGAGATTTAAGGTGTGATGTACCTTTTAAAGAGGTAGGGGTAAAGCATCCGAAGTTCTAATTCCTTCTCCCAAGTGGCTTCTCGTTCAGTGTGGTTACTCCACTGAACCTTGCACATGGGTATGACCGTTCTTCTGGTTTCCTTCTCGGCTCTGTCAAGTATCTAGATAGGGTGCTCCCTAAACTCTAGAGTGTCATGTATATTATGTGCCTCTATAGGTACTTGCTCATCTGGTAGCTTCAAGCACTTGGGTAGCTGGGATACATGAAATACTAGGTGCACTCTGGTCAGCTCTTCAGGTAACTCTAGCTTGTTGGCTAGCTTGTCGATTCTCTAACAGATCCTATATGGTCCTACATACCTTGGTGCCAACTTCCCTTTCACATGGAACCTAATGGTGCCTCAGAGTGGGGAGACTTTGAGGTAGACATAGTCCCCAACTTTGAACTCAAGGTCCCTTCTCCTTTTATCCGCGTAACTCTTCTATCGGCTTTGGGCAATTCTTAGATTCTCTCGCACTTGGGTGACTCCTTCTTCAGCATCCTTGATCTTTGTGGGGCCAAACAACAATCTTAGTCCTACTTCTGACCACATCAGAGGGGTCCTACACTTCCTCCCATACAAGGCCTCAAATGGTGACATCTTGAGTCTAGCCTGATAACTGTTGTTGTAAGAGAACTCTGCATGTGGCAAACTCTTCTCCCAATCAGACCCTGACTTCAGAACATAAGCTCGAGCATGTCCTCTAAAATCTTATTCACTCTTTCTATCTAACCATCTTCCTGTGGGTGGTAAGCGGTGTTGTAGTCCTGCCAAGTCCCAATTGCCTTATGAATACTCTTCCAGAACTTGGACACATATTGCGTCCCTCGATCAGACACTATGCTCATAGGGGTTTCGTGAAGCTTGAGAATGTTATCCACATATAGATATGTGAGCTTCTTAACCCTGTAGTCATTCCTCATAGCTATAAAGTGAGCTACCTTGGTCAATCTATCAACAATTACCTGGATCGAGTCATGGCCTTTCGGGGTCTGAGGTAATCCCACTATAAAGTCCATGGATATGCTTTCCCACTTCCACATCGGAACATCTAAGGGCTTCAACAGTCCTGCCGATCTCTGGTGCTTGTCTTTGATCCTATTGCAGATGTCACATCACGCGACATGTACCGCAATATCAGCTTTCATATTCGTCCACCAGAAAAGCTTCTTCAAGTCAGCATACATCTTGGTACTTCCTGGGTGAATGCAATACTTGGAGTCATGTCCTTTAGCTAGGATCTCTTCTCGTAGGGCTGTATTTGAGGGTACACAGATTCTATCCTTGTACCAGTACACTCCTTTTTCATCTTCTCTGAACTCTGGACACTTACCTTGCTCCATGAGCTCTCAGATTTCCCAAATTTTAGGGCAATCTTGCTGGGCTTTGCAGATTCGATCTTCGAGATTGTACTACACTCAAAGCTCATTCAACATTTCCTTTGGTAGGATCTCGAGTCAGAGGTCCTCCATCTCCTGACTCAGCTCTAGTGGTATAGCCTCTGTTGTCAGACTATGGCAATAGCTCTTATGGCTCAGGGCATCTACGACTACGTTAGCTTTCCCTGGGTGATAGTGTATCTCCAGGTTGTAGTCCTTAATTAGCTCTAGCAACCGGCACTGTCTCATGTTTGGATCCTTTTGAGTGAAGAAGTACTTTAGGCTCTTATGATCGATGTAGATGTCACATTTATTTTCGATCAGGTAGTGTCTATAAATCTTCAGGGCATGCACAACAACTGCAAGTTCAAGCTCATGGGTCGGGTAGCATTGCTCATGGTCCTTCAATTGGCGGGAAGCATAAGCAATAACTCTCCCATTTTGCATTAGAACACAACCAAGTTCCTATCTGGATGCATCACATTAGACCATGAAGTCTTGCTGAATGTCAGGCAATGCTAGCACCGGAGTGGTGGTAAGCTTCTACTTCAAGGTTTGGAATCTATGCTCACACTTTGGCATCCACTTGAACTCATTCATCTTCTTTAATAGGTTGGTCATTGGTTTGGCTATCTTGGAAAAGTTCTCAATGAAGTGGCGGTAGTATCCTGCCAACCCAAGGAAACTCCGGATATTAGTCACATTGCGGGGTTGTTCCCACTCTTTCATGGCTTCAATCATGGCGGGATCGACAACTACTCCCTCAGCAGTGAGAATGTGACCTAGGAAGGCAACTTCTTTGAGCTAGAACTCACACTTGCCAAACTTGGCATATAGTTGATTCTGTCTTAGCTTCTCTAGCACTACTCTCAAATGCTACTCATCTTCTTCTACAGTGGACCAATAGACAAGAATGTCATCGATGAATACCACTATGAACTTATCTAGCTCCTCCATGAACACCTTGTTCATCATATTCATGAAGTAGGCCGGGGCTTTAGTGAGTCCAAAGGACACAACGGTGAACTCAAACTGCCCATACCTAGTGACAAAGGCGGTCTTGAGAATGTCCTCAGTCCTATTCTTCATCTATTGGTACCTAGATCGGAGATTAATCTTGGAAAAGAACTTGGCATTCCTTATCTGCTCTAGCAGTTCATCTATCCTCGGTAGTGGGTACTTGTTCTTGACAGTCATGGCATTCAAGTTTCGGTAGTCAATGCACATCCTCATGGAACCATCCTTCTTCACAAACAAGACAAGGGAACCCCAGGGTGAAGCACTAGGCCTAATGTACCCCTTGTCCAACAACTCCCTGAACTATTTCTTGAGCTCCTCTAGCTCAACTAACATGCAGTAGGGCCTCTTAGCAATAGGTCCTATACCAAGCAGAAGGTCGACTACAAACTCCACATTTCAATCAGGTGGCATACCTATTAGTTCTTTGGGAAACACTTTAGGATATTCGCACACTACGGGTACCTCCTCAACTGACTTGGCTTCCAAGGCACACAACATGGAAACTATCCTCTCAAGGTTGGGTTCACATCAGATCACGTGCCCACTCGGATGTGTTATCTCCACATATCGTGGTGAGCAAGATATTACTCCCTTGTGTTGAGTCAGGCAATCCATGCCTAGTATGACATCCAGTCCATCAGAGGGAAGCAAGGTAAGATCGGCTAGAAAAGGGTGACACTCAATGGTGATGTTCACTCCCTGATATCTCTTGGTGCATCTGATGTTGCACAAAGGTGAACTAGTGTCTATGGGCACTCTTAGAGAAGGTGATTGGGCCCGACGGAGAGGCGGGAGTCGGTGGGTAAGTAGCGTGTGCTCTCTCATGCAAACTTGGTGGATATGTATGAACATGTAGAACCAGACTCAAATAGTACTAAAGCCTTAGATCCTTGCACAGGGCTTAAAACCATATGATACCATACCAATAAGTTGCAACTTCTTTTCCGGGGCCCATCCGCAAATTCAGGCGTCCTCTGGAGCGATGGTTAAGTGGGTGACACAACCGTGGGTGGGTCCCACGATGGGCTTGTGTGGCATACCCGCCAGATGTAAGCGGAATAGGAACCTATCTGGTGATGTTCACTCCTGATATCTCTTGGGTTGGTGTAGTGTGGGCACTCATGGTGTAGTGTCCTTCATGTAGAACTAGACTCAAATAGTACTGATTACCTAAAATGGCCCGTACATGGCCCGGTGGTCAAGTGGGTGACACGACCATGGGTGGGTCCCACGATGGGCTTGTGTGGCGTACCCTGAACAGGAACCTATCTCGCTGGGGTTGGAGTAGGTGGTGTAGTGTCCTTCATGGGGCAGTGGGTGACCTTATGGATCTACCATTTGCTAGTGGGCTCTGGCAAAGGGGGTGGCTACCAGGCTCTCAGGCAGGCGGTGGTAGTTGGCGGTGTAGGTACCACCTCCATGCCTCGGAGCAGGTGTGGCTCCCTAGACGGCATGAGGGCAAGGCAGTGAGGGCATGTGAGCACGTGGCCTCTAAGATGCCAGGGCGTGAGATGTGCTCTCGGACTGGCGCTTCTTCTCCTTGTAGAGGGCGTTGGCCTCCAGACAATCCCTCTCCATCTCTAGGACCTTGTTGATCATCTCCCAAAAGGTGTAGCAGGTATGACCCAAGAGAGCTACCTTGAGGAGCGTGTTCAGACCCTTCTTGAAGAAGTACATCTTCTTCTTCTCAAAGTCTATCTCACCGAGAGCATACCTCATCATGCAAGTGAAGCGATTGGCATACTCCTAGATCTTCTAGAACCCTAGGGAAATGTTATGGAACTCTTCCACCTTGGCATCCATCATGCCCTCAGGCACGTGGTGCTCGTGGAAGGCTTCGGTGAACTCCTCCCATGAGATATGCGTGGGGTCAGTGTGGGTGTCATAGTAGCTATCCCACCACACACGTGCGGTACTAGTGAGCTGGTGGGCTACAACTGCAACACACTCCTTGTCAGAGCAAGTGGTTAAGTCTAGCTTCTTCTCCATCTCACATAGCTAGTCCTCGGTGGCAATGGGGTCATCGTCAAAGCTATCGAAGGTAGGGGCCTCAGCTTGAGGAAACCCTCCAGCTTCCTCTAGAAGTCATTGGGTGGACCTCCATTGTGGCGCAGTAGCCCCTCAGCTAGTATCTACATGAGACGCATCTGGCGATCCATCACCTCAGATAGAAGTGGTGGTGGTGGTGGAGCATTGTCGCCCCCAGGTGGAGCATCCACGCCCCTAGACTGGGCTGCGCCTAGCTCCTCCAGGATGGGCTCCTCCACGTGCTACTCTCCAGCGGGTGGTGCCTCCTCCTCAAGGTTGAGAGCAACATGGGTGGTGGCGTGTCCTCCTCCATGGCCATGGCCATGACCATGACCATGGCTAGTGGGCATGGGGGACGAGGACCGATAGTTCAGACGTTCAGAGTGGCGATAAGACATCTTGCTACAAACGTTAGGTCATGAGTTATTAAGTGGTTAGGTGATTTATTAACAATTTTAAATCTAATCATACACTCAAAAAAAGCAAGAACAACAATAAGAAGCATTAAGATCCTAACATTCATTACATCAGTTTATTACATGGCGATGTCTCCAATAGCTACACTAGAAGACTGGCGAGAATCGCACTACACGCAGGTAGGCTCCAAAAGAGGGACATTCTACTCTACTCCTGAAAGTGAGTCATGTCTCATAGCCACGCAGGGCTCATCAACAACACTACAACTACTACATTATTAGAGCATCACTAGAAAGCTAACTCTGACTAGGTGGAGGTGAAGCGCAAACATCCATCTCCTAGAGCTCTGCATCAGTATAGTGTATCCTCGAGATGTACTCTAGGGCCTCCTCCAACTCTGTGGTCTTTGGTGCCTCGGGGTAGATCTCAGACCAGCATGCCTTCAGATTGAGCTTGGTGGGCTCAACATTGAAGGTCTCCTTGCCTGGCCTCTTGCGCGATCGAGGTGGTAAGCTCTTTTGCACCTCCTTGACCCTCCTGGCGTCAGAGTCAATCCATGCTTGGCTTATCCTATCTGCCTTGTCCTTGAGATATTCCATATACTTCATGTACTCGATGAGGTGACGCAAGTTGTGGGAAGCGTTGACACTCATCTATACCAGGTCCTTCTCCAGCATGTTGCAATGGCTATCTAGCATCATCTTCCTAAAACTATACCTCTTCTCCTTCTCAATGTGACTCCTCAGGGACACCTTCTTGCCCTCGAGGGCATCCTCAAGCTCGTACACCTTACAGTCTAGACAGTCCTTGCGGGGCCCAAAGTCTCCAACCTTGTCTCTCAGATCTGCAATCTCCTCCTTTAGCTTGCCTTCACGTGCCTTGTAGTAGGCCTCCATACGGTCATAGCCCTAATGCTCCACGTGGATGGTCTCCTTGAGTACCTCCTTCTTCTTCTCTTCCTCCAAGAAGGCCTCGTCAACCTGGAACAGCATGTCCCAATAATGATGGCTCGACGACTCGACCTGCATGATGTACCTATCCTAGCAGAGGATGTACTATTTGGACACCTGAAGGCAAGGGCCCTCCTCAGTGTAGACAGCAGCTCAGCGGCCATCACCTACCTCCTGGTACTCTGGGTGAGGTCCAGGGCTCGGGGAAGCAGAAGGTATGACCCCCCCCATCTTGAGGTGCTCGTGTGCGTCATGCATCATGCGATGAAGGGCCAAACATGAAACATACTGGACACAAGCCTCGATGGAGGTCTCCACCTTGAGCTCCTGGAAGGCTTGTAGATCCAGGTAGAGTCTCACTCACGGGGACCCTAAGGTGGATGATGATGTGGCCCTGCAATCCATCGGGTCCTGACTCACCATGATAGACGTACTCGATTTGCTCGGTAGGGACACCGAGCTCCTCAAGAACATCCTAGAGCATCCGAGTGAAACCTCCATAGCTTAGAGCGTCGACGGGAAGCTAAACTATGAGTGCCATCTGCAAATTGGTCCATAAAAATGGGATCAGCAGATTAGAAAAATAGGTAAGCCATGCATAAAAAGATGCAAGGTCGGTACATATAACCGAAAAGAAAAGTTCCACTCCTAATTCTATCGTCCAATCCTATGGGTCTCATCCTAGGGTCAAGTATGGCTCTGATACCAACTGAAACGATCTCGATTTTCGTGAAGGGAAATCCATAGATGCGAAGTATAACGTGACAATCCCAAGCGATCATTCCATCACATTATCCAATAACAGTTGATATCATAGTCATACATCGAATATATATCTTAAAGAGAGTATAAATAGCAAGGTTTACTCATTATTACATCACCACTTGGCGGAATCACTTAGAGCATGAAGCAACTAGAACAGCATCAAGTAGAATGGCAGTGGGCGTCGACTCCATCTTCATGAACCAAACTTGAGCACAGGAACAAGACATCTAATCCTCCCAACCATCTCCCTAGTAGTCGTACTCAGACTTAGAACCTGCCAAACAATTTTTAGTACAATTTGTACTGGCCACTAGCTCCCACCTATGCTTTATGTTTGCTTTGTAGTAGTGGAATGTAAGGGTAGAGCAAAAGACCTATTTGTGGCTATAGTTTCCTATGCGAGTATGTCAAGTTTTAGTAATAATTCATCAAGTTTTAACCCATCTCATCCACACATTCTCCCATCCCATCACACACATCTCTCCACACTCACACTCTCTAGGCGACAAGGACGACTCCCTCTTGTGCCTTGCCTCATCGACCAAAGCCAAAAACCAACACCAAAAACCAAGGGGGGGAGAAGAAGAGACTCTACTCACTAATCAAGGGAAGCGTAGGTCAAAGGAATGTCCATATCCAAGGACACAGCTATACGTATAGATCGATCAACTCTACAAAGCGTGTACACCTGGAACCACAAGATCACCATCATCGGCGGTGCTCCACCTAGGCTAATACTGAGCTACCTTCCAACCGGTACGATGCCACCCTACCACTCAGCCCTAGGCCACCCCGGAGTCCACCGAAACACTGAGACTGTGAAACATAGAACCTGGCCCCAGAGGTCACTATGCTATCTTAGGAGGGTGTTGTCCACACGCCCGTACCTCCCTACACTATCCACTACCAACCTAGTAGTAGTGGCACCGTCCAAGCTGGTCGGCATCCATCCCCCGCCCATTCAGGAACGAGTGGCATGCACGTAGAGTCCTATGATCTAGTTCTCTGGACATACCAGTCCTTAGGGGTACTAGATAGGATATCTTCTTAAAGGGGATAACCAACACCCCATGCATCGACGGCACCTCCATCCCGGGCTTCATCCCATAAAGACACACCACCCTAGGATCACCACATCTCACATGCACCCGCCACAGGTACCTCTCCTAGGGGATGCCTAGGTCACACCCCCCTCGGCAAGACTCATCCAATGACTCATCGTAAGATCCTGCCCGATCGACTCAACCCTCACCACACACGCAAGACGCACGCCAAGATCTCCCCGGTTTTTACCACATTATCGGCACCAAGTGCCTTAACCACTCACAGACAATCCTCCACCAAGCATCACATCATATATATAATGCGTAGTAAAAGCAGTAGCAAGTAAGTAAGTGAGCATCTAGCCTAACAGTGGGTGTGCTAGGATATAGGTTGCGACAAGGTAATGGCTCACAAGCAATTCTACCATGCAACGTATCATAGATCATTTGGATAAAAGTAAAGCACTAGCTTCTACATTATAGCATGTCTAATAGGATTCTATGACGTTGGGTGGGACGTGGCACCTAGTAGGTCATCTTCAAGCTCCTTAGTGTAGCCGGGGTCGTGCTCCTTAGTTTGCGGCTCCTCCAGGTCTATCAAATGAGACATATAGCCGCAATAAGTGACTCCAATAGGTAATCACAAAGAAGCAAAGGAAATTCAACAGATCCAAATGCACTCAAACACAAGCCTATGACGTAGAGCTCATTTTTAGAAAAATTTGGACTCTAGTTTCATATTTTTTAGAAGTCATATGAATTTTCTATGAATTTAAGTTGAAATCATATTTTCAAAAAGAAAAAGAAATGGAAAATCTAGAGGCTGACACATGGCTCGGCAGAGACTAATAGGTGGGACCGAATCAATGGTCAATGGGCAACGTTGACCAGGCTCGAACTGGGCCTAACGGGCCGGATTTTTGGCCGGGTTTAGGCTGGCCCGGCCCGGACACGTGTCACTTGTCCAGGCTATCCACATGGCGCGGGCAGGTCGTTACTGGGCTCGCAGCCACGGGGGTGGTTCATGGTGGTCCAGGTGGTGTGGGTCCATAGACCGCAGTCACGGTCCAAGGTGGACCGCGTCTAACTCTCCTGTCATCCCTTCGGCTCACGGTACACCGAGTGCACCGAGCGACTTAGATGCGGCGGCACCCTCTTCTTTCTGTCTCGTGATGGCACTCCGCACTGGCGGCGAGCTCATGCGTTCTCACGCTATGATGGCTCGGCGAGGCGGCTATAGGGTTCTATGGCATCGTGGGGCCACAGGGAACTCTCCAAGGGGCTAAAGGCGGTGGCTTGGGGTCCTATATGGCGGCAGGGACACCGTGGCGGTGGATTGGTGGTGCGGGGTCAGCAATGAAGGCGCTCGGGTCCTTGGCAGGGCTTTAGCGGGGTCCTTTAGCTTCTTGGTGCTCCAGCGAGAGCGGCTAGGGTACCGGACAAAGCTCTATGGCTCCAATGGGGTCCTTTAGCTTCCTAGTGCTCCAGCGAGCGCAGCTTGGCGGCGATGGCTGTTGCGGCAAGGTGGCTACGGCCATGATTGGAGCCAAAGGTGGCTCCTTTCCCACAATTGGGGTCATGGGGAGGCTGATCGGCCTACCGGCGGTGACCAAAAAGGCACGTCGGAGCCCGCACCACGGCGAGGTGCGGGGCGGAGCTCCCAGTGAGGTTGCGGCTATGGTGAAACAAGGCAAAACAGAGGCCTTTCTCTCAACCGGCTTCATGGTAGGGTGCACGGGGCCTCAGCGAGGCTCAACGGCCAGATCTCGTCAAGCGAGGAGGCTAGAGTTTGCTGGATCATCCCCGGCATTGCGATGACATGGACGCGTGGCGGTGCGACGAGGCGGACACAACCAGTGGCCCTCGGGGCTCCTCTTCTTCTTCCATCTAGTGCGTACGCATCCCTCGGCGAGGCAAAGCTTGTCGAGGTGCTTGTTCTACCTCTACCGGCCCAAGGTGGCCAGAACGGAGCTATGCCATGGCGTGGTCTGACCATGGCAAGGATGGCAGGCGATGTCGCGGTGGCGCTAGCTTTCTCGAGCACCAGTGGCTCGACAAAGCCAGGCCTTGGCTTGTGTGCGTGTGTGCGTGTGTGCGGTGCATCACGTTAGCAAAAAGACTAGCCTTTGGCCCTCCTAAGGGGAGAACATGGCAGCGCGGACATGGCGTGTCCATGCTGACGAACAGGGGCAGCGTCGGGGCTCACCAGTGGTGGCGGTGGTGCTAGGCTAGCGGCGTAGTGATGAGACGGGGCAGTGCCGTGCCGAGCTGCTACGCCGATGTAGACGATCGGGGCATCATCTCTGGCTTCGACAGGGGCTTCCCGGGGCTTCGGCGAGGCCTTCCCGATGGTGGTGCCGATGTAGACAATCTCCTTCTCCTCCCCACCTCCCTTCTCCTTCCCTTCTCTCAGTCGACGTGTGTTGGTGAAGCCACCGGTGGCGGGGGGGTGGATAGGGGAGGGCTAGGGCACCGGGTGTGCCCCTTTATAGGGAGGCCACAGCCATGGCGAGCGGCGGACGGTGGGGAAGGGTAGAGGGGGTATGTGTAGGGTCGATACGGCCTCTAGGCTAGGGTTTGTGGAGCGCGTGGTGATCGTGTTGGCGCTGGCGCTCCTAATTCGAGCGGTGTCCGGTGAAAAGGCAGACGGGGTGGCATCATGGCTATGGGGCAACTACAACAACATCAGCATGGTGCGGCATGGTTGGGGGAGGCGAGGTGCCACGGATCGTGGATGTGGCATCCATCCATGCACCCACGCCCAATGGCTTGGAAACGGGCACCGGTGATGCGAGGCACAGCCTCAGATGCTCGCCGATGAGGTGCTCTGCATTGGCGGGAGAAGCAGAGGAGAGGAGGGGAAATGGAGGGGATGACAGTGGGGCCCGCTCATTAGCGGCTGTGGGGAAGGCAACAGCGGTGGCGTGTCACGACATGGGGCTCGGGCGTGGGCGGGGTGCTGGGCCGCGTTCTATGCTATAACTTGGGCTCCTATGCATGTATACATGTGTTCCCAAGCATGTACACATCCTTATGGGGTCCACTAAGGGTTAACTAGGGTAATAGGGTCATTGTCAAGGGTTGGCAACACACACACAACAAGTTATTTATAAAGGTTAAGTTGATTTTATTTCATCACTTAAAATCAAGAAGATGCAACTCACATGTTGTTTAATATGCAAATGCTCAACCATGCTAACTTGGGATCTACTTGTGCAACTACAAGGGTGGTTTCCTAGTATGCACACTCACCATGCATGGGTTTTGTTAGAAAAAAATTTTAAGTTCAGATTTTTGGTTATTGGAAAACCTGGGTTGTTACACCAGGTTGTCGCCGAGGATGACGAGTACCCGAACATGGAGTGCTGGAGTCCGGACAGCCTGCCCAGTCCGCGTTGGAGTATGCGGTGAGGGAGTCAACCGGCCCGGAGCTGAGGTGGAGACCTATTGACAGTGTACCCTTCACGTAGTGCTGGATGCGCATGATCAACACAAGATGGGGCTCACGAGGATCGTGCATGAAGAGACACACCTACTGTACCACGTAGGCAAGCTCTAGATAGGTGAGAGTCAGGTACTATAGGGTGCCGGCGAGACTCGAGACTGAGACGGATCGACAACCGGAGCTCCGTTGGTGGCAGAGAGCTTGGCATGAATGTCAATTGGTGTGGAGGTAGAGTGACACTCGGCCATGCCAGCCATTGTAGCAGATCCACATCATACTAGCGCTAGGAGAGGAAGAGACCCTCTGGTGAGCGCATGACGGCGATGCCGAGAAAGTGGTGCATGTCGCCTAGGTCTGTCATGGCAAACTCGGAAATGTAGACGCACCATGATGCACTGCAGGAGGTTAGGCGTGGATGCTATAAGGATGATGTCGTCGACGTACAGGAGCAGGTAGGCTATAGCAGCCCCCTCTTTGAGCACAAAGAGAGACGTTCCCTTGCCCGCCACAAGGCATGTTGGGTGGTATGTGGCTTCTCCCAACACCACGGTGTCAACTACGCCAAGACGTTCAGCCCCATCGTCAAGCCGGCCACAATCAATGTCGTCCTAGCCTTGCTACTTCACAATCCTAGCCGATCCACCAGTTTGACGTGAAGAATGCTTTCCTCCAAGGTCATCTGGCGGAGACCGTGTACTGCCAGCAGCCTCCCGGCTTCGTTGACCCAGCTCATCCTGACGATGTTTGTCTTTCTGCTGCGCTCTCTATATAGCCTAAAACAGGCTCCTCGGGCAGGTACCAGCAGTTCATCGCTTACCTCAACCTCCTCAATGTTGGTGATGGTCTTCTCATCATTGCCCAAAGCAAAGCTCCTTAAGAACCAGCATGTCATGGGCTCTAGCGAATGTGGGAAGAACGGCAGAGTTGGTGATGTCGTTGGCGGTGTTAGAGAAGCTATGGGTAGCACCGCGCCCGCCACCGGCATCGGTTCCCTGCCAGCTACCGGAAGTGGCACCCTCCCGGCCACTGGTGATGGCACCATGGCTACCCAGGGCACCAGTCTTGCCCCACTGATCATGGTTCATCCCTACGACCACGGTCAACGTGAAATCCCATGTCCCCTTCACGTTGGAGCTGACCTCCAATTACTTGAAGTGGGCGTTCTTCTTCAAATTGCTGTGTGGGAAGTTTGGCCTTCGCTCGCACATCGATGGCTCCGCCCCTCCTCAACCCAATAACCCCTAATGGGATGCCGTGGAGTGTTGTGTTCATGGCTGGATCCTCGGCTCCCTCGACGACTACATCCTCGATCTCACCATGGACGAGGCCGATCCTACCACCCATGATCTTTGGGTGGCCATCAAGGGGATCTTCCACACCAACAAGGAGCCACGCGCCATCTTCCTCCTCAATGAGTTCCACTCCATGGTGCAAGGCGCCTCCACCATCTTGGCATACTTCTAGCCTGAAGACCAAGGCTACCGCTCTTCGTGATGTCGGTCATCATGTGCAGGACTCACAGCTCGTCCTCACCATGCTACGTGGCCTCAACCCTCGCTTCTCCAACACCGCCGATGACATCGCCAACTCTGTCGTTCTTCCCACATTCGCTAGAGCCCACGACAAGCTGGTTCTTAAGGAGCTCCGCTTGGCCAACGACGAGAAGACCGTCGCCAACACCACCCTCCTCGCTTCTGGTCGGCTCTATCTGCACCAGCCCAGGCGGGTGCCGCTCCACCACTGCTGGCGCCTCCACTAGCGGCAACAGCAGTCACTCCGATGGCTACGGCAGTGGTTGGAACAGCGGCGGGCACAACAGCGGTGGTGGCAGCAAGGGCAAGGGCAAGCGGGGCTAGAACGGCGGCCCTGCCCAAATCCGTGGTGGCGCTGCTAGTACTCCCCAGTAGGCCGGCCCGATGGGTCCATGGTTCTGCTACAACCCGTGGGCACCCCAAGGCCTTCCTTTGGTCCAGCAGGGCTAGCGTCCCAGGGGTCCTCGGCACACCTCCTCAGGCTCACACGGTCTTTGCGCGGTGCAGCCTCCTACGACCTTCGCGCCGCTCTAGGTCTCCCAGCCGACTCCTATGTGGAACCAGGCTGGTCTCGTCGTCGCGCTCAACCAGATGAATATCCTAGAGCAACCTCCCCGGGTGTTGGACTCCGGTGCCTCATCTCATATGAGCTCCTCAGATGGTATACTCTTTTCTCGACAACCTTCCTCACATTCCTTCATTACCGTTGGCAATGGTCAAACCCTTCCCATCACATGTCGTGGTGAGTCTACCCTTCAAACCCCCGTGTCAAATTTTCATCTTAACAATGTTTTAGTTGTTCCCACTCTAGTGCACAACCTTCTTTCAGTTCGTCAGTTCACTAGGGACAATAATTGCTCTATCGAATTTGACGCTCTTGGTTTTTCTGTCAAGGGTATCCCGACCAGGCGCGTGATGCTTCGCTGTAATAGTGCTTGCGATCTTTACACCATCCCCGCTGCACCTTCCGCTCCGCACGCCGGCCTCGCCATCTCCACCGACCTCTGGCATCACCATCTTGGTCATCCCAGCTCTGCCACCATCGACATCCTTCGTCATAGTGCATCTATCAGTTGTAATAAAGTAGAGCATTCTCCATGTCATTCGTGTTAGCTTGGCAAACATGTGTGGCTTCTCTTTTCAAATTCTAGTTCATTGAGCTCTATGCCGTTTGAACTTGTTCATTGTGACGTGTGGACATCTCCTGTTGCCAGTATCTCATGCTATCAATATTGCCTCGTTTTGCTCAATGATTTTACAACATGTCCAAATACAACGTATACAGGACTAGACTATACATGTCTAATAGCAGTGCATAGAGTTAACTATATATTTTCTCCTTCCACTAAATCCACTTCTCATCATGATTCCAATGTAATTGAGTAATTCCCAGCATATCTCAGCTGATGACATACAAACAATATCAATATACGAGACACTGAGACAACTAAACTAAGACACAGTTGCATAAGTTCCTGATGTAGAACATACGTACTTCATTACTTCCTTACAAAGACATAAACAATAAAGACTACTGGAATGTAAAATTAAGATTCTTTATGTTATTCATAGTTTCGCTCCTCTTGCTTTTGCATTTGGAGCATTTAACACTAAGACTCTACCTCGAGGATATCTATGCTTATATGTTTCTCACAGGTTTTACTTTTTTCTGGTAACTGAGTTTCCTTTTCTTTTTGCATCCAGTCCATGAGAAAACTTTGCAGCCGGATGGGCACATCGGCACGCCATAAGTCGACGCAGTGAGTGAGTACACCTAGAAAGTTCCCAATCTTCTGACCCTGTCCTCGAAGCAGCTTCCTATTTGTAGGCCCCCCCAAAGTTCTCTGTGCTTTCATGCTTGTTCTCCGTGTGTTTATGCATGGCTTCTCAACATGAATTCGTGCAGCCCCATGTTTAGACCTCCAAATCATTTGGTATACGGACGCTTCACCATTGTGGCAGAAGTAATCTACGGCCTTTGCTACCATAATCTCTTCCAGTTGCTCCAAGGAGATGTCCCTATGCAAGACATGTTGCTGACCACCAACTATCTCAACTGCTTCAGAACTTTTATTCACTGGTAGCATGTCTTCAGAAGAGCCATGGGGTACAAAAGCAACTCCAGCTTTCAGATATGGATAACTTTGCAGAGACATCGTGCCTTCAGACAGTGAGGTGTTTCCCTTGCTGTAAACTGAACGTGAGACCTGCCACTGCAAATTAAATTCAATTACTGGTTCTAGCGGAACATCTGATAATCCTGCCATGTTTAGGTTACTAAAATGTGGAACCTCATGGTGTTGCTGCTGCTTGCAACATAACGGGTTCGGGCGAAACCATTGAGATGCTAAGTTCTGAAGATTGTACAAATGTTCTCTGTGGTATGAATAAGAAAATGGCACCCATGAGAAGTCCTGAGTAGGTAGTTGAGTAAGTTCGTTGGTAATATTTTCAACTATAAATTTGACATGAGGGGCAAACAACTGCAAACTCCTAACTGCAATCCCAACTATGTCTGTACTCTCTGAAAGCTGTACTATCATACTAAAGAAGATATTACCCTCTATTGTACCATCTTTCTTGATAAATATTAGAACAACCTCTGTTCCTTGCTCTGCAGTACTAAAGGGCATCAACCATAGTTGACACAAAGGCTGTTGGCTTCCTCGAACAATTTTATGGTGAATTTCCTTGCCTGCAAAAAGATTCTTGATAAGGGAGCCAAAGGGCATGACGTGACAAAGTGGTGTGCCGCCAAGCTCTATGAGTCACCCTGGGCATTCGGTCAGACCGAACCGATCGGTTCGATTCCTCGGTCATTCGGTCAGTTCGGTCATCAGAAACCTGGGACCGATCGGTCTTTGCAAAAAACGAAGACCGAGAAAGTTCGGTCTCGGTTAGTTCGGTTCGGTCTCGGTCACGACCGAACTAACCGGACCTGAGTAGCAGCCACAAACAATAGCAGAATCTATAGCAATTTTCAACAGCATGCTTGCTATTTGAAGGCAAAAAAATAACAACACAATATATAAAACAAACCACACATTATTATGACAAGTTCTAGCACACAACTTTCTCAGTTCTCACAAATCACAATCACACATAATGACATTACGAACGAAGTCTACAGAACTACGGTCACTTCGGTTAACCGACACATATGACCGAACTTCTATCAGTTACTTCGGTTAGTTGGGAGCCAGGACCGAACTCATGACCGAACTTTTCGGTCTCGGTCTTTTCGGTCTCGGTCTCAGTCTTTTCGGTTCGGTCTTCGGTCTTCGGTTAATTATGCCCAGAGTTATCTATGAGGCCTTGTTTAGATTGCAAGTTTTTTCACTCTCTCTCCGTCACATCAAATCTTTGGACACATGCATGGAGTATTAAATGTAGATAAAAAAATAACTAATTACACAGTTTGATTGTAAATTACGAGACGAATCTTTTGAGCCTAGTTAGGCCATGATTGGACAATAATTGTCAAATACAAACGAAAGTGCTACAGTGCCAAATACTGATTCCTAACCCCAATCTAAACAAGGCCTGAATCTCAGGAATTCACTAGCACCATCTGCATACCACTCAAATCGTTTAACAACTGATGGGTTCAACTCAACGTTGTTGCGGTTAAAGATGGAGAAAACAAATGACTTGGTAGCATGTCCAATCCGTTTAGGAATGGAGGAATTCTTTACCTCCTGTTCCATATGTTCTTCTTCGAGGATTCTCTGCTTACATTTGTGCAGTTTCTCATCACACTCTTGTGCAGCACGCTTCAGCTTCTTTTGCCAGCGCAACATGGATGTATCAGTGATCTGCCATTTATTAGACGTCTCAAGAGCAGCTTCCAGCCTGATGTGTGCCATCTCTAGCCTCTCTATGTTTCTTATTCCATTTGTTTCCTCTTTGTCCTCATATTTTTTAGCCAGGCCAGATAGTATTTGGCTCAATGACTCCTGGATAACCACAGAACTGACCATCTCCGCCATTGGGATTCAAGCTTCTGTAGCACTCCTTCCCTGGTAAGAAAAAATATATATAGCAAGTGTGCATAAGAGATTAGATATGTGAACATGGATATGAAGCAAAGATTAGGTAAGTGTGGATGCAAGAATCTACCTCTACCAAATTGTATGAAAACTGTGGACAGCTTTCTTGGGTACAAAGAGAGATATTCTGGATGTTATATTTGAACTGTGGAGTAAAATATGGTGAGAACTTTAGAAGATAATAGAGTGGCCAAGCCGTGGGAGAAACAAAAAGAGGCACACAGTTCACAAACATAGAGGAGTCGTTCTTATAGAAATTTCTAATAATTTTGTAGCAAAAAGAGGTAGACAGGTCATTAATATGAAGGCACCACTCCCCCCAATGATAGGCAGTAGAACATCGACATTTATGGGTCCGATAGCAAGGTGTGTGGAAAGAAATGGTCTTCACAGGGGTAGAACTCGAGAAGGATTATTTGAATAAATTTGTATTTCAATATGATTGGCGAGCATGAATTAAGTGGTCAAAACTTAAAGAGGGCCCCTTTGGATGTCATAGTTTCAAAAAACACTGATTGCCAGAAAGTGTAGCCTTAGAAACCAGAGGTGTTAAAAACCATGGCTTGGAGAAAAGGTCAGACTAGGAATGTTAAATCAAACTGCAGGACAGGGATTAATTGATGATAGTGAGGGGTGTGGAAAAAATGTTCCACAAGGGTATAATGCTTACCCAGTCCTAGTTGCTTGATGCTGTGTAATTTGGCTAAGCAGATTGTTGTTAGCAAAAAGGACTACACTACATCTGATGCATCAAACTGCAGTCGAGGGATTGAATATTGGGCACTATATATAGGAACTAGTATATGTATCTGTATATGGCAGGCTACATATCCAGTAATTGTTTTTCCACAAAATATAGGAACTGATATCATGGTAGTGTTGTTTTAGAAACCGGAGGTGTGAAAGACCGTGGCTTAGAAAAAACCCCAGCATGGAGTTTTTAAAATTCCAAAAACATGTTGGTTTTGTAATACCATAGTTTCAAAAAATGAAGCTAAGATTTGTTGCATCCATTGCATCATTGTTTTCCAAAACCAAATTATTTTGAAAACTGTAGTACTTTATCAAAACTAAAAAAATTGTATCCAAACAGGGCCTAAGTTGTGTGAGAAATTATTAGGAGCGTGGTCCTATAACTTTCTGATTACAGAGGAAAGTGACATCGAGACCTTTCATCAATGTAGCACTTCATGAGGAACTCATAAGTCAGAAAAGTCTCCAGCTTCACCACATGATTGATTGATTGACACCTTGAAAGTGCCACTTCCTTTGCTGGCAATTTGTTTTTTGATAAAGCAAATATACAAATCTCTGTAAACTTATGGCATGGGCTAGTCGGACTAGGTCACCCTAGGGATGTTAAAATTAAATGAAACTGCGGGCCAGGGATTAATCGATGACAGTGAGGAGTGTGGAAGGTCCAGGGTAAGCAATGTTTACCCGGTCTTCATTACTTGATGTTATGCATAATTTTAGCTTAATAGATTGTTGTTACACCTCTGGCCGGAATGTGCAGCTTTAGAAACCAGAGGTGTGAAAAACAATGGCTTGAAGAAAAGGTCAGACTAGGGTTGTTAAATCAAATTGCCGGCCTGGGATTAATTGATAATAGTGAGGGGTGTGGAAAAATTTGTCTCCACAAGGGTATTAATGCTTACCCAGTACTAGTTGCTTGATGCTGTGTATTTCGGCTAAACAGATTGTTGTTAGGAAAATGGACTACACTATATCTGATGCATCAAACTGCAGACGAGGGATTGAATGGTGGGCACTATATATAGGAACTGGTATATGTACCTATATATGGTAGCCTACGTATATGGAGATTGTTTTTTCAGAAAAATATATGTATCTGTATATGGTAGCCTACATATATGGTGATTGTTTTTCCACAAATATAGGAAGTGATATCACAATAATGTTGCTTTGGAAACTATAGGTGTGAAAAACCGCAGCTTACAAAACACCCCAGGCTAGGATGGTGTTTTTAAAATTTCAAAAACACATTATTTTTCTAATACCATAGTTTCAAAAAATTAAGCTAAGATTTGTTGAATCCAAGAACCTCATTTTTTTCAAAACCAAATTACCTTGAGAAACTGTATTTTTCCAAAACTAAGTAAATTTATATCCAAATAGGGCCTAAGTTCTGTTAGAAATTATTATTAGGAGGGTGGTCCTATAACTGTCAGATTATAGAGCAAAGTGAGAAGTGACATGGACTCCTTTCATCAAAGTAGCATTTCACAAGGAACTCAGAAGTCAAAAAGTCTCCATCTTAACCACATCAAAGATTACACCTTGAAAGTGCCACTTCCTTTGCTGGCAATTTGTTGTTGATAAAGAAAATATACTAGTCTCCGTAGTAAACTTATGGAATGTGCTAATCGGACTAGGTCAGCCTAGGGATATTAAAATTAAATCAAACTGCAGGCGAGGGATTAATTGTTGATAATGACGGGTGTCGAAGGTCTGGACAAGGATCAATAATGTTTACCTGGTCCACATGGCTTGATACCATTCGTAATTTTGGCTTAATAGATTGTTGTTATAGAAAAGAACTACACTACATCTGTGAACTTGAAAAGAGTTTCTATGTATCATGCATGCTGCGGCTCTCTGAAAAGCACTAACATATTTGGTGTCATAATGAAGTGTGTGCAGGCAGTTGCACTTGCACCTCACTTCAACTTTGCAGCAGAAAGTATCAGGAGAGGGCTCATTCAGCTGCCTACCCAGGATTTTTTCTGGGATTCGCCTTACAGTGAAAGTGAGTTTGGGTCAATGTACACAACACTATGACACAGTGGCACCGTCCGAATCCACCCTGTTGCAGTGAGCACAGGCATCATTCTACCTCTTCTTCTAGCACCAGCAACACAATGGCATCATTGTCAAGGTTGCTATCGAGTTTATTTCTAGAGGAGGTTATTAACATGTATTTGAAGTGGCATGTCCCACTATCTGATTATGGCACAGACAGTATGGGTTTAACTGCTGTACATGGAGAATGTCGTTCTCCAAATTCAGAATTGCCTGTTCTTAATCTAGGAGTTTTATTGATACCCCATGAATCTGCTGAGGACATAGAGCCTACTGTTCAGAGCTATGCTCTGGAGGTGATTGATGGAAAGAAACAGGGAAAAATACACACGAATGCAGACCTACAAGACTTGGGTGGTAAGTTGTTGCCGAGGGCCATGGAGTACCTCCACCAGAATTCTGAATCCAAGATGTATCAAATGTCCTCGAAATCTAGACATGGCACTGCTCATCTTTGTGTGGAAAATGCAACCATAGAAATGCAAACACCTGGTAAGGTACGAAGTGAAGCTACTAGACGTGCTCAGAACAAAAGGGAAACAACCCTTCGGGAAGACGGAAAACGATGGAAACAGCTGTCTGACAGCTTGCTGAGGTTATGGGTTGTGCTTGGATCTGACAAGCTACATGGCTCAATCATGGACACGCGTAACTCAGCACAACAGCACTCCACACACACATTTGCTGGAGATGTTTCCTTTATTCAAGGCCAGCACTGGGCTCCACGACACCTTTGATGGTATTGTCTTATTTGTTCTCTCTTTTTTTTCTCGAACACTGCCTTATTTGTTCTCGAAGAGTAGTAGCTAAGGAGCTTGTTTATTCCTTTCCCTTGATGTTCATTTTTGCGTACAGCTCGAGCCTTTGTTAAGCTTATTTGCAAATTTTTTAACAAGTTGAGAACTTGTGTGCTGTCTGTCTTGCCACCCCATCACTGAATTCAATAGCAAGTTATAAACAGAGTCGATTGAAGATGGTAACGTTTGTCAGCTATCACCATCTCTCGTGCTAATTCGATATTATTAGTCATGCATACTTGTTTTTTCTCTACGGTCTCATCATGGATGGAAGTATAATGTGCATCCAGGCTGGTAATTAGAATGTAATATAATGTTAGTTACTACATCTCTCATGAAGTACATGGGTTTAGTAGAAGAACTAAAATTACGAGTTGTTCCAAAAAAAAAGGATTACTTCCATTTTTGGTCCCTCTACTTTTGTCTTTGTGTAATTTTAATCCCCAACTACAAAACCGCCCAATTTTGGCACATCAATTATCAAAACTGTTCTAATTTTGGCTACAAATTTGATACTTCCTCCGTCCATCAGTCCAAGGCATATTTCCGAATGAGAAAGTCTTCAAAAGTAGTCTAACTTTTAGTTTGTCTACTAGATAGTAGGTAGTTAGTAGACAAACTCAAATAAAATAGCATTCATCATCTTAATTAAAAAATTAAAAGTATCTTAGAATATTTCTAATTGCAGGACTATTAAATGGATGCAAAATCCGCAGCCTTTGATTTACGATCATGACATCCGCCAGCTGCCCAGCACCCAGACACCCGCTCACTCCAAGCCCAACCGGGCAGAATTTTCCCCATATGGAGCAGAGCGGAGGCCGAACCACTGCAAGAGAAAAATCCCCAAGACCCCCAACCCATCCCGCCGTCCGCCATCCTCAACCTCCCTGATCCAGATCTAGGTTCCAAAGACCGAGCACTACTGGATTCAAGCGCTTTGCCGAGTGCCTACGATACACTCGGCAAAGGCTTTACCGAGTGCCGCACTCGGCATAGAGCAGTCAGCAAAGAACCCGTCGGCAAAGGTTTCTTTGCCGAGTGCCACATATCGGGTACTCGATAAAGCCTTTGCCGAGTGTCGCGTCAGCACTCGGCAAAAAAAAATCCAACGTCAACTCTGACGACCTCTTTGCCGAGTGCCACCTCCGCGGCACTCGGCAAAGAATTTTTTCTTTTTTTTTTTTTGAAAATTCTTTGCCGAGCGCCAGACTCTTGCATTCGGCAAAGAATTTTTTTTTTTTTTTTAAAAAAAATCTTTGCCGAGTGCCATGGCTCTGGCACTCGGCAAAGCTGGGAAATTGGGTCTGCTTGACTTTGCCGAGTGTCATGGTCACGACTTTTCGGCAAAGCCCTCTTCTTTGCCGAGTGTGGCACTTTCGGCAAAGAGGGAAAATGCTATTTTTTTGCTTTTTTGCTTTCCATCAGCACAAACAAAGAAATCACATATATATCAACACACAGCACAGGATATATCACATACACATCCATATTCCATCACATACACATCCATAACCCATCACATACACATCCACCATCCATAATACATCACATACAAATCCATTGTCCATAATCCATCACATACATTCGCATCATCCATGACAATATCCATCACAATATATATATGTCTCTAATAGTAGTCCAACATAAGGCTAAGTCTAACACAAGTCCATGCAACATAAAAAAAACAAATAAACGGTACCTAATGCCAGCCTCCCCACCCGAAGTGTGAACTGCCACCTTGAGGAGGGCCAGTTGGCCACCCGGCCTGTGGAGAAGGGCCACCTTGAGGAGTCCGGTTCGAACCCGCCGACTGTAGTTGCACAAAGGAGAAGCGAATTCATGAGTATCTACAGGAGGGCCGCACAAGCTAAAGGAATAAACAACCATATATACTCACCGGAGTCCCTATAGGAGGAGGAGCCACAACTGGACAGAGCAGGGACTGGGGCACGACCACACCTGGCAAGGCCTGAAGGCTCGCCATGAAGCTGAACATGTCCTGCAGCCTCTGCGCCTCGGCCGCCCTCTGGGCTTGTATAGCCTCCATCTCCAGCCGATGGGCCTCCACCTGGGCCGCCTGCTGGGCCTCCAACCTCCGCAAGTCGGCCTACAACATTCCACCCGCAATGTTTAAACAATGCAAAGGCAAGGTAGATGTGTAAAAGCAATGAACGACGAATAAAATAGTACTAACCTGGAGTTCCGCCATCTGCTGCTGTGAGCTCTGCTGCCGAGAGCGTATGGGAAGGGAGGAGCTCGTGCTCCTTGCTCGAATCTCGGCGAGGTTGGGAACAGAGGCGGAGTCGACTGTGCTGTCCGCCATCCAGTACCGGCCGTGCTGCTTCCCTCCTCCCATCCTCATCAAGAGGTCTGTGTCTAGGGGCTAGGTGGTCGGATCGAAGTCCTCCCCATGGCGCTCGCGGGCCACCGAGGTGTACTCGCTAAGCTTGTTGTGGACGCTCGCGTTGGTGTACGCCTCGGGCCCGTCCGCCGGGTTGTAGGTGACTTCCGGGGCCGTCGCCTTGCCCTTGTGTGCCAGGGCGTACGCCATGAACTCGTTGCATTCCTGGCCTTGGTGCGCCTGGGACTGCGAGGAAAACACAAAGATGATTACAAGTAATGAGAATTGAGCGTTAGAATAAATAAATAAAGATGAAAACACAAAGAAGATTACTCATGTCTGGGCGTACGCGCTGAGGCTCCGGTTGCCTTGGTGGTGTGGCGCCCCACCCATCTGCAGGCGGCAGTCCCGACGGATGTTGTGCTTCTCCGCCACTCCTTCGAGATCCACATGTCCACAATGGCCTCCCAGCAGAGGCGGTGCCTGGCGCACCAATCAGGACATTGTTGCATGCCATCAAGTTATTGATATGTCAGAAGATGAAATAAAGCCTACCTATTCTTCATGGAAGGAGTCAGTATTAATGTTTCGTACTTACCGAGAGGTACTGCTCCTTGGTGAGCGTCCTGGTCCTGGCATCGGCCTTCCTCACCACCTGACCAAGGACGTCGGTGTTGTAGTTGATGATGCACTGGAGCCGGTCTCGTGGTACAGGTCTGAGAGTCGGGACCTACAGACCTTGTCCTGCACTCGCGCCGCCCGGTCCTCAAACCCTTCGTCGCACCTGAAGAAGTCCTGCATACAGACATCATGTATCGTTTCATTATTTCAAGAACGACCAATGAATGCGTAGTATTGACCAATTTAGTGCGATGCAGACTCACCCAGAACTCGGCCTTGATCCGCGCCACAACGGTGCCGAACTCGCTGTCCTCGGCGGCGTAGAAGTGGTCCCACGTCCAGGGCGGCAAAGTCACCGAGGCGTAGGTGACCTTGCCAGGGTAGTGCTGCCAAATCAGAAGGCCCAGGGTGCCATTGATGTGCCGGCCCATTCCAGACACAACTTCCCAGTTGCTGCAAGAGTCATTAAGAAGAATTGTTAGTCTCTAGTTCGATTTTCCACATATCATATGAAATAGTAGTGAAATAATACTTACTTGTCGCCGCTGGGTCGAATCACCGGGTGCCGGTGAAGTTGGATCGGCCATGCCGGGAGCTGCGAGGGCCCGTGCAAGTAGACTCCCGACGAGGTAGAGCCAGAGGCAGTGCAAGTGAAACCTCCTGCTGTCGCTATCATCGCCTCCCCGTGGTCCGATGAGTCAGAGGAAGTGCCACCCCCTCCTATGTGCAGGCCCACCGCCTGGTCGTCCTTGTCCACCGACGGGGTGGCAGCCGGCTGCACCCTCGTCCTCGGACGGCCGTGGGGGCGGCCGCTCCTCGTCCTCCTCGTTGGCGGCTCCAGCAAGGGGTCCTCGTCAGCGTGGGGTGGTGAGCGCTCCCTCATGTAGAGGGAGTTGACCCCCTGACAGGCCTGCCTTCCGCCCGGCATTTTGTTGAGTGCCTACAATTTCAAAGAGTAAACCAATTAGCACAGTTAAATTACAAGTACTTATAAAGAGATGCAAAATGAACGAAACATAATTGCAATAATAATAATAATAATAATAATATAGTATTACATGAATTAGAAATATTCTTCACGATCGGCAGCGGCTGGATCATAGGTGTCGTCATCACTATCAATATTGTCGAGTAAATCGGGTTGAAACATGACGCCGGGGGGGAGATTGAGGGGGATCACGAACACGGGCCAACAAGTGTACAGGACCGCCAGCAATCCATAGGGGTTGAACCTATCTGTTGCCAGCGCTACACGTACATTCCGAGCCTCCTCAGCTTTACCATGATATATGCCATCGAAATGGGTCCATGCATCGCCATCCGATGGGTGTACCATCTTGTCAGCATTGTATATTTTGCCATGTTTGTGTCATGTCATCTGTTTCGCGGACTCCTCTGTCATGTATAGCCGTTGGATCCTCGGTATGACAGGAAGGTACCGTAGGACCTTCGCGGGGATACCAAGCTATTCCTTCTTGCCATCACTAGTGTTGACCTCCAGATACCTAGAGGATTTGCACTTTGGACAGTGCATTGCTTTCTTGTGATCTTTCCTAAATAGGACGCAACCATTCGGACAAGCATGGATGTGCTCATACGGCATCTTAAGGGCACGAAGAAGTTTCTGTGACTCGTACAAGTTCTTCGACAGAATGTGACCCTCCGGAAGCAGGGATCCAACAACTGCCAACATACCATCGAAGTTGTCTCGACTCATGCTACACTACGACTTGAACGCCATTAGGCGTCCAATGGCATCCAGTTGCAAAACCATTGTCTTTTCATGAAGGGGCTTCTGTGCCGAAGATAGCATATCGTAGTACGCCTTTGCGGATTCCTCTGGCTCGTCCTCTAATCCTTCACCGAACCGTGCCACCTGAAAGTCATTCATCCAGTCTGCTACCCCAACATCTCCATCAAAAGCCTCGAGGCGTGGTCTCACCACCTCCTCTCTAATACGATCGGCTTCACCATGGTGGATCCAGTAGGTATAGTTTGGCGTGAATTCATACTTGCAAAGATCTTCCCCCACGTTCTTCCTATTCTTTCTTACATGGTTGTCACATTTGCTGCAGGGACACGGCATCCGACTCGACCCTCTAGCAGCCTCGCCAAATGAATGCTCCAAGAAAGCATTAGTCTTAGTCATCCATTCGGGGTCATACTTGCGTGGCCCGTGTACATCCAATCATGGTTCTCCATCCTTTGGCATATACATATGTAAGCGAGTAATATAACCGATAATTGCATCGCACGGCGTTCCTACCATCTAATAGGTGAGGATAGGTCCTAATCACCACGCGAATGCGTAGATGAGGTCGATTTCAATGCTACGCTCCTATCGAGATAGAATTGGCAGAAGACACCTCCTCATTGTTCTCCCGATACACATCCTACAAGGGAGAGTGTATCAGGAGAACAACAGGAGGTGATGTCGAAAGTCTATCTCGGACCAAGCGAACCATGGAAACTAACCTCATCTACGCATCCGCTGGCTATCCAAAATACGTGGACAATCGAAGAGATACGGTCGCAGATATGCAAAGATCTCGCATACCTCCGACCGTATCTCTTTCGAATGGGAGACGCCTAACTGGGCTACGTGACCATATAAAACATGCATGCAAAGGAGGGGGTTATACCTAGGGTGGCGGTGGAGTCAGGCTAGCGGGGCAGTGGCGTGTCGGTGCAAGTGGGCGAGGTGATGCAGTGTGAGCGAGACCCAAGAGGCGCCGACGAAGACGATCGGGGTCGCTGAGTCCCTCCCACGGTCCTTCTCCTACATAAAAAGGCAATAGGTTAGAATCCATTGAAAATTTTCGGCAAAGACTCCCCCCTGCACGAGGAGGTTTCCAAAACCTGCAAGAAACGTAGGCGCGATGGCCAACAACCACATATATACCAAACATAGGCACGAAGGCCAACACACATATATATACCAAGACGAGCCATGTACTTTAGTTCTCTTTCCATGCAGATGAAAGTATCGAAGTAGTACAACAACAAGTACTACTACCACTACAACTACTACTAACACTAACACTACTACTATCACTACTTACTACTAACAATACTACTAACACTACTAACTACTAACTACTACTACTTACTAACTACTACAGGTGTAGGGCATACCTTCGCGATGAGAATGGCAACAACGAGGGTCGGCGACGACGACGGGGACGACCGCAGTGACATGAGGGTCGATGGGCCTAGGCCGGCACCTTCCTTCTCCTCTCCTTCTCCTTCTCCTCCTCTCTTCTCCCCTTCTCCTCTCTTCTCCCCTACCTCCTCCTCCTCTCTTCTGCAGTGGCGTGGTGGACGGGGCGGGGAGGCGCGGTGGCCGGGGCGGAGACCATGGGGGCACGCGCGGGGAGGCGCGGTGGCCGGGACAGGCGCCGTGGGGGCCTGTGTGGGGCCTTGATGTGGTGGTGGGCGGAGGAGGTCATGGGGCCCAAGGAGAGGGTGTGTGGTCGGGCGGGAAGGCTGTGGTGGTGGGGCCAGGCGCCATGCGGTCTGTGACAATGGTGAGGAGAGAGAAGAGAGGAGAGAGAAAGAGAGAAAGAGAGAGAGAGCCGGCCGGGCGGTGGGTGAAGGGTAAGGCGGCTTTGCCGAGTGCGGATCGGTGCACTCGGCAAAGTCAATTTTCTTCGTCGAGTGTCGTGATCGCACTCGTGAAGTTTTAAAAAATCAGCTGACTCTTTCTTGAGAGTGCCACGGTGGTGACACCAGGCACTTGCCGAAAGTGCCAACCCTAGGCACTCGGCAAAAAAAAATTGGTTTTTTGCCACCAATTTTTTTTTTGAAGCTTTAGGACACTACCACAAACAACATGTTTAAATTTGGGACATTTTTATTGCCTTTTGGCATATTTCTATAGTTTATTTTGTTTTGTTGAATTTTTCCAGAAAATGTAAGTTTGAACTGCAAGTGCATCGAATAATGGATTACATTCGTTCAAAAAATGTTATCCTTGTTTCTTAGTGTAAATTTAGGCTAAATCCAGGATCTATCTCGAAATTTTGATCAACGTGCTCACGGGGCAACTTCGATCAACGTGCTCACGAGGCAACGCCGCCAACTTGCGTGGGAGTGGTTTTTTAATTGTATAAAATGCGAACGAATTCCGAAAATCATAAAACTTGTCGAGTTGTCGCCGTATCGTATGTGTATGCCATGGAAAAAATTTGAAAAAGTTTTGAGCACGTTGTCACGTACGATGCTCACAAACCAGGATCACATGTGGAGATGTCCTAGTTTGTGAGCATCGTACGTGACAACGTGCTCGAAACTTTTTCAATTTTTTTCCACGGCATACGCATACGATACGGCGACAACTCGACAAGTTTCATGATTTTCAGAATTCGTTCGTATTTTAAACAATTAAAAAACCACTCACACGCAAGTTGGCGGCGTTGCCCCATGAGCACGTTGATCGAAATTTTGAGACAGATCCTGGATTTAGCCTAAATTTACACTAAGAAACAAGGATAACATTTTTTGAATGAATGTAATCCATTATTTGATGCACCTGCAGTTCAAACTTATATTTTCTAGAAAAATTCAACAAAACAAAATAAACTATAGAAATATGCCGAAAGGCAATAAAAATATCCCAAATTTAAACATGTTGTTTGTGGCAGCGTACTAAAGCTTCAAAAAAAATTGGTGATAAAAATCAACCTTTACCGAGTGCAGGTCTTTGCCGAGTGCCAGGCCTCTTTGTCGAGTGTCATATTTTGCTGAGTGCGGCGCTCGGCAAAGCAGCAGGTCTAATCACGTTTTTCCCGTAGTGGAGCGAGATGGCGCCGCCTCCGCCGCCAGAGCTCATGGACGACCTCATCGGCGAGATCCTCCTCCGCCTTCCGCCCAAAGACCCAGCGTGCCTCGTCCGCGCCTCCCTCATCTGCAAGCCCTGGCACCGCCTCCTCTCCGACGGCGCGTTCCTCCTCCAGTACAGCACCTTCCACCAGACGCCGCCCGTGAGGACCAGTACCGCAAGGGCACCTCCGTTCCAAGTACGTCCCCACAATACAGGCATCCCCGGTTTCCCAGCCCGCAATCGCCGTCGCTAGCGGCCCCACCACCTCGTGCTATACACTCGATTGCCGCCACGGTCGCGTGCTCTTCCAAGCCGAGGATCAGCCATCACAGACTCTCACCGTCTGGGATCCTATCACCGGCAATCATAAGCGCATCTCCCCGCCCATGCACCAGTACGCTGAGTTCTCCGCTGCGGTGCTGTGCGCTTCGGACGGTTGCAACCACCTCGGATGCAATGGGGGCCTTTCCTCGTGGTTATCGCGGGCATATATCATGCCGAGGAGGAGGAGGACGATGACGAGGGAGACGCAGACGGAGGTCCTGTGGGATGGGCTAGTCTCTACTCATCAGAGACTGAGGTGTGGAGCGCATCCACCTCCATTAATGTCGATTCCTTTATCGACGTTGTCCTGCCCAGTCTGCTCGTTAGAGATGCAATCTACTTTATCCTTGAGAATGGTGAAAAAAGCCTCAAGTACGGCTTGCTCGGTGGTGTCCTATCGGTGATCAACGCGCCGCCACAGCATGAACCAAACATGATCTTCGCCACGGCGCATGATGGTGAGCTCGGAGCCGCCACTGTGGAGTTCTACAGCTTGCACCTGTGGTCGTGGCGAGCGACTGACCCCGACGACAGCATTGGGGAATGGGTAAGGTGCAGGGTAATCGAGCTTGATGTGATGATCCCAATCTGATGACCCCTTGACTACGTTTGATTTGGCTGGCTTTGCGGAAGGTACTGGCTCAATTTTCATCAGTGCAAATGATGACATCCTCACTGTTGAACTCAAGTCTGGCCAGATCACAAAGACGTGCAAGAGAACAAGTGGCAGCCCCATCTTTCCTTTCATGAGCTTCTACACTCCTGGTAAAGTTTTATTTCTGCATATTTATACGACTCAATATTTATTTAGACTGTTGCAAAATTATAGCATCAGAGATATTATTCTCAGTTGTAACTTGTGAATTGCCAACATTATTCAGACTGTTGCAAAATTCAGCCTCAGAGATATTGTTCTAGTGAGTGGTGCGATAATGTGGATAATTGTAACTTCGATGAAGAAAAATGAACCTGTAGAATTTTTAAAATGCAATCTCAAATGTAGAAAAAAATAACTTGTTAAGTGGTTTACTAGGACAATAACTTTCCATATGCGTAGCCACTTGCCGATCTATATTGTGTTAAGACCTGTGTGGCCAATCTAATTCACATGTTCTGAATCTCAGTCCTGCAACTAGCAACATTTCGTATCCATGTGAGATCTTTTTGCTATGTCATTTTTATTATGTTTTTCTTTTTCAGATCTTGTTACCGCTAGATTGCAAGTGCCAATGAGGACTGATTGATCAATGAAAAAAATTGATCAAGCTACTGTGGGGAACTTGCGGAGTTGATGCTTGAGATGTTCTGTATCAGTTCTCAGTTAAGAAAGAGTATCCTATTATGTTTTTTTGTATGTTTCATCTTCACAAATTTCCATGAGTCCATAATTACAGACCAAGAAGATCCATGATTCTGGTTTACTTATATGTATGCTTGTCTGAGACTTAATGCCCAAATCATGGTAACTGGCCTGCTTAAATTTTCAAAATGATGTGTCATTGTCTTCTCTTTTTTATGATAAAGAATCTGTATGAGTGATTTAATTGTTATATCTTGAAGATGATTTGCATGGTTTACCTAGGGTGTACTTTCAGAAGATGATTACTCAAGGCACTGTTTTCATTTTCATTACTGCATCTGAAATGGATTGAAGTTAAGCTGTTATATTTTTCAGTTCATGTCTGTAGATATTTTGCTCAAGTGCTGCATAAACCAATTTTTCTAAAAACATTATTGTAGAGAGATAGGGAAACACCACACACCCTCTTAGGGGGGTGACCTTTTATATATATAGCCCAATGTTGCTTGGAGTACAATATGTCCAAATACAACGTATATAGGACTATACATGTCTAATTCCCGCCCGCAATCGTAGCGGGAGGATCTCGGACGCAAAGACTGGACCTAAAGTCTGTGAACAACTGTACAGGTAAGCCTTTGGTCATGATGTCCGCGAACTGATGAGTCGAAGGGACATGCAGCACCCGAACCTATCCCAAGGCAACCTTGTCGCGGACGAAGTGAATGTCAATCTCGATGTGCTTTGTGCGATGATGGTGGAAAGGACTAGCGGTCATATAGACGGTGCTAACATTGTCACAGGGGTCGCAGAAGCAATGGGGGCATGGAGCTCCTGGAGAAGGGGACAAAGCCAACAGCACTTGGGCACGGCATGAGCAACCAGGTTGTCACCGAGGAAGACACAGTAGCCTGACGTAGAGCGCCTAGAGTTTGGACAGCCCACCCAGTCCGCATCGGAGTATGCGGCGAGGGAGTCAACCGGCCCAGAGCTGAGGTGGAGACCGGTGGACAAGGTACCCTTCACATAGCGCAGGATGCGCTTGATCAGCGTGAGATAAGGCTCACGGGGATCCTGCATGAAGAGGCACACCTGCTGGACTACGTAGGTGAGCTCGGGATAGGTGAGCGTCAGGTACTGTAGAGCACCGGCATGACTCAGTACTGTGAAGGATCAACAATTGGTGCTCCGTCGATGGCGGAGAGCTTGGCATGAGTGTCAACCAGTATGGCCGTAGGGTGATTGTCGGCCCCTCATTTCTGAGAGTCCTAGGTGCATCTGACTTGCACCAGGATCATGCACAAGTACGCAGAAAATCAACAGGAATGGCACACAGATATAAAATAAAAGGTTCCGAGCTTTATTAATATCTAAAATAGGGTTCTACAACAGTGGCCCGAAGGGCATAGTCATAGGCCTACATAACTAGCGGAATCTACGGCCGTGGAGCAGCATTTATTCATGGTGGTCTCTAGTACGATGGTATTTGAACGGCGTAGTGGTAACCTATTCCACAGGCAAGCTTGAGCGCGGTCGAAACCCTAGCTTCGATGTCATCTTCTATGATTGGACTCTTCGCATAACTCCTAATCTTCGTGGCGCGCTTCCTCATCATAGTCTTGGTCTTCCTCAGTGCCAAAGTCTATGAGTCAACAATGGGTGAGTACTTACGTACTCAGCAAGCCCTAACCAAAGGGTGGAAATAGAGGTGTGGTGGCGATTATAATTATGGGTTGGGTCCTAACGGAGCATTATCATTCCGGCTAGTCCCGGGTTAGTGTCAAGTTACGTTACCAGTTTTATTACACATAAAAGTAAAGCTAATCATAGTATCCCATCCTAGCATCTGCCCATTCCAAGGACATGACTATTCGAATAGATTTTAGTAACTCTGCGGAGGTGTACAAATTTCCCCACATGATAGGCACAATTCCTTCCATGATAAGTGGATGAAATAGGCCTAATGAGACCCCATGCCTGCTTGGGTGCTACCCTAGACATCCATATAACTCTACTGTGGCTTCTCAGGGGTTGGAAAACACACTAAACTTCGAGAGGATACCTTATCATCCCATCTCAAAATCCCGGATGATACCACATCATCCCTTCATATAATCTCGAATGATACCACATCATCCCAACATAACAGTGCCAATGATACTAAATCATTAAAATAAACAATAATAAAATGGGCTCGAACACGGCCAAGGTCAAGGGGCTTAACGTGGAGGATCACATAACAACCACGCCAACCGGACCATGGAAGATCACATTGCATCCGTGTCGGCTCCTGATATTCTTCTACCAACACCGGCCTCCTAGTAGGAATCATACTTCTATCCAATGGGGTGTGAGATCAAGTCTACCCATATAGACATGTGGTTGTACGTAACATCACACTAGGCGAGAGGGACTACGAACCGGTCCTTATGTGACCGAAGTGATCATCTCCCAGGGAACTCTATCTTGGCATTCCCGCCAAGATAACTTATCCTGCATAAGCTATCCCGCTTGCCCCCTATCGGCATTTAATTTCAGGTTTACCAAGTTTTAAGTTCCATTAATTATTATCCCTAAGTTCATCTATATTGTGGAGCTCATAAATTAACAAGATAACCACTTATCTTAATTCAACATTAATCATTTCACCATAACCGAGCTCATAATCCAGGATAATAATTAAGCAAGTTATTCATTTAGTGATAGATTAAGCAAGATGGTAGAGGGAGGGGGAGCTAGGACTTTACTTTGCTATTGGCTACTTTCGGCACATTCTCATAGTCAGGGTCTTTGCTCTCCTGGTAGTCACCGTCGTCTGCTAGCCCAATTGGCCAATGGCGCAGCAGAGAGGGAGGAAGAGGGAGGCGGCTTCAATGGCGCTGGCAACTCCTAATTTGGGGGAAAACGAAGCAGAGCAAGGAGGAGAAGGGAAAGGGGAAGAGGAGGGGGAGATGGGGTGTTCCCGCTCATGGCAGAGCTGGTGGAGGAGATGGTGAGGCCAAAGCGGTAATGGCCAAGCCTATTAATAGGTCGGCCATGTCGGTTTTGGCAGCGAGATATTTGTCACTCGCCGAGCTCACCCGGGATGAGCACATGTGCCTAATGCCTTTAGGTTGGTTCACCATAGTGCGGGCCTACCCACACGTGCAGCTGAGAGAGCTCGAGCTCATCTAGGGTGGTACAGCGGGGTTGTTTCGCCGTCGTGTGTTATGGGAGGAGCAGTGAGGGAGAGAGAGAAGAGGGGAGAGGCGGAGCGGTGGAGTGGGGCTAGGAAAAGATCTCATGAGCATCCCAGAGGGCTTTACTTCGCTGGGGCGAGTTGGTGGTGGCGGGGCTAGGCCACTCGGGCGGTGACGCGGTATTTGAGTCATGGGCCCGATGTAGAAGACAGGCCTGACAGCTGGGTCCCACCTGCCAGTGAGAGTGAGGGAGAGGGAAGAGGAGGCTAGGGCGCGGTGATGGGCCGGCCCAGCGTGGGTGGGATATGGAGAGGAGAAGGGAAAGGGGTGGAGTTGCGCTGCTGCTGCTGCTGCTGTCGGCCGAGGGGAGGGGAAATGAGACCATTGCTCATTTCTCTATTTCCTTTCCTTTTTCTTCTTCCCAGATTTCCTATACTATGTTTGAATGCATTTTGAATTTGAATTTGAATATGAATGCATGCAAGGTGTGCCACCATATGTTCAACAAGCAAGCAAACACTCAAGCACACAATTCTACACCTATAGTTTTATTCCTATGTTGATCTATTTATATTAATTCCTAGGTTAATTAATTATATGTGTGGGTTCCTATGCAAAGCTTTAAAAAGTTCAAATTTTTAGTGGTTTTTAAATTAGGTCAAAATTTAGGGTGTTACAAACCTACCCCTCTTAAAAAGAATCTCGTCCTCGAGATTCGAACTGATCCTCAAATAGGTAGGAAAATTCTATCTTAAGGTCATCTTCTCTTTCCCATGTGGCCTCTACCTCAATATGATTACTCCATTGTACCGACAAAATCTTAATGTTGTCCTTGTTTGTCGGATGGCAACATCCAATATCTAGACTAGTCTCTCTTGGTACTGTAAATTTGGTTCTAAATCTATGGCTTCCATAGGTGCTTGTTCTTCCAGTACCCTCAAGCATTTCTTTAGTTGAGACACATGAAACACATCATGAACATCTGACAAATCTAGAGGTAATTCCAGACGATAGGCTACGGCTCTAATCTTTTCAATGATCTGATATGGCCCAATATACCGTGGTGCTAATTTTCAATGACTTGGAATCTTTGAGTGTCCTTGATTGGTGATACTTTCAAATAGGCATAATCTCCTGGTTGAAATTCCAATGGCCTTCGTCGGGTGTCTGCATAGCTCTTTTGTCTGCTTTGTGCCGCTTTCAGGTTCTCTCGAACTTTGGCTACTTATTCTTGGCTTCCTTGATCATGTCTAGACCAAATAAGTTTCTTTCTCCAACCTCAGACCACATTAATGGTGTTCAGTATCTTGTTCCATATAATGCTTCAAATGGTGACATCCTTAGACTTGCTTGGTAACCATTATTGCAGGAGAATTCCACGAATGACAAGCTCTTTTCCCAGTCTTTTCCATAAGTGAGTACACATGCTCGTAACATGTCTTCCAATATCTGATTTATCCACTCTGTCTATCCATTAGTTTGTGGGTGGTAGGCTGAACTATAATCTAGATGGGTTCCCAATGCTTTGTGTAAACTCTTCCAAAATCATGCTGTGAATTGAGTCCCTCTATCTGATACGATTCAGCTTGGTACTCCATGCAATCGGAGGATATTGTTAATGTATAGCTACGCTAACATGTTTCCTTCGTAATCGGCTATTACTGGTATAAATAGTGCTACTTTTGTCAGTCGATCCACTATGACCCATATGGAATCATGTCCATTTTGTGTCTTGGGCAGCCCTACTATGAACTCCATGCTGATCTCATCCCATTTCCATACTAGTATATGCAATGGCTGAAGTAATCCTGTGGGTCGTTGATGTTCCACTTTCACTCGTTGATAGGTATCGCATTGGGTGACATATTTGGCAATATCTCCTTTCATTCTGGTCTACCAATATTTCTGTTTGAGGTCCATGTACATCTTGGTCGATCCTAGGTGGATAGAGTATGCGGAATGGTGTGCTTCTTCCAATATTAGTCTTTGGAGTGCTTCGTCCTAGGGTACACATATTCGATCTTCATACCATAATCTTCCTTGCTCGTCCACTGAATCCTGGGAGTTCCTTTTTACTACTTTGTTCCTTGAGATCTTGTATTTCCTTCTCCTGGTCCTGGGCTTCTTTTATCTGATCTTCTAATGTTGGCCGTACTTGTAGAACATTCATGGTGCCTTGTGGTATGATCTGTAGGTTTAGTTAGCGGACTTCTTGTGCTAACTCTGGTCTTCTATTTAAAGTTGTCTTGTAGTGGCAATAGGACTTTCTGCTCAATGCGTCTGCAACTACGTTGGCTTTTCCCGGATGGTATTGTAAGCTTAGATCGTAGTCCTTGATTAGTTCCAACCATCTCCTTTGTCGTAGGTTCAAGTCAGGTTGGGTGAAAATGTACTTTAAACTCTTGTGGTCCGTGAATATCTCACACTTGTTTCCAATGAGGTAGTGTCTCCATATCTTCAGTGCATGTACCACAGCTGCTAGCTCCAAGTCATGTGTTAGATAATTCTCTTCATGTTTCTTTAGTTGTTGGGAGGCGTAAGCGACCACTTTATCATCTTGCATCAGGACGCATCCTAATCCTTGTCTGGAGGCATCACAATATACTATAAAGATTTGGTGTATGTCTGGCAATGTGAGTATTGGGGCTATAGTTAATCTTGTCTTCAACTCTTGGAAGCTCTTTTCACATGCATCGGTCCACTTGAATTCCTTTCCTTTCTGTGTCAGGGCGGTCATGGGTCTTGCGATCTTCGAAAATCCTTCAATAAACCTCTTGTAGTAGCCTACTAGTCTGAGGAAACTATGAATCTCTGTCACATTTGTTGGTTGCTTCCATTCTGATATGGCCTTGACTTTCTCCGGGTCTACTTTTACCCCTTCCGCGGTGATAATGTGTCCTAGGAAGGTGACTTCTTATAGCCAAAATTCACACACTTAGCGTATAGCTCATGTGCCCGTAGCTTGTTTAATATTACTCTCAATTGTTGTTCATGTTCTTCCGCACTTCTTAAATATATGAGAATGTCGTCGATGAACACCACTACGAATTTGTCTAACTCCTCCATAAAGACTTTGTTCATCAGATTCATGAAATATGCTAGGGCATTGGTCAATCCAAACGGCATCACGGTGAACTCATACTATCCATAGCGGGTCACAAACGTGGTCTTCGGTATATCGCTGAGCCGAATCTTCAGTTCATAGTAACCTGATCTCAGATCTATCTTGGGAAAATACTTGGCACCTTTTCATTGATCGAATAGGTCATCAATCCTTGGTAGAGGGTACTTGTTCTTGTTGGTGACTTCATTTAGTGACTGGTAGTCAATACACATTCTGAGACTGCCATCTTTCTTCTTCACGAATAGAACTGGTGATCCCTAGGGTGATGAGCTTGGTCTAATATATCATTTATCTTGTAACTCTCGTAGCTGCTTCTTTAGTTCTTCCAACTCATTGGCTGCCATTCGGTAAGGCCTCTTTGCTATTGGTGTAGTTTCGGGTATTAAGTCAATGATGAATTCCAAATCTCTGTCTGGTGGCATTCTGGGTAACTCTTTAGAGAACACATTGGGGTACTCACAAATGACTGGTACTTCTTCAATAGTTGTTGCTTGTACATTGTAAACCATTGGTTCTGTTGTAGGGGCTTGAGGGTAACATTTCACTATGATTCCATTGTGATTTGTCAGGCTCACTGCTCTATCACTGCAGGATATGTTGCCATGGTGTCTATTTAACCAATCCATTCCTAATATTATGTCCAACCCTTCAGTCTTTAGTACTACTAATTCCGCTTGAAATTCCTCTCCATCAATCATTTTCCTTACTCGATGGCATTTTAGGGTGCATTTGAGGCTAGCTCCAGGGGTTTGAATCAAGAGAGGAGTGGGGAGTAACACTGTTCTCAAACCATTTTTAAGCACAAAACACATAGAAACAAACGAATGCGAAGCGCCGGAGTCAAATAGCACGTTTGTAGATGTGGAGTTTACTAGAAACTCACCGTACACGATATCAGGTGCTGCCTATACTTCCTCTATGTTTACGTGGTTCACACGGCCTTGCCCGAAACTTTGGGCAATCCTTCTTGGTGGTACAGAATTCTAAGGTGCGGTGCATCCGATTCCTGAGACGATTGTCCTATTACTGGCTACTAACTGGGCTAGGGCAGAGTTTGCGGCTTTATATGGGAATTGGGTGACACGGTGTCCTGGTTGACGGCATCCAAAATAGGTCCCTAGTGCTGTATTATTGTTACGATTGGGCTGGTTGTTGTTGTTGTTATTGTTGCTATTGCTGTTCTTGTAGTTGGATGTGGTCCATGAGGTGTTGGATCCGGATGACCTATACTGCATGGTTGGTTGATAACTTGTAGGTGGGGTGATGTTGGTGCGGACTTGTTGTGTCCTTTCTTGTTGGCGAGCATGTTGCATTAGAAACTTGCGCTTTCTTTCTCCTTCGCTTTTGTTGCACTCCTCTTCCAATAGGATAGTGCGATTCATAAGGGTGTTGAAATCCGGGTAGATGTGGGTAATTATCTGTTCTCTCAGGGGTCCATTAAGCCCTTTCCTAAAACATCTCTGCTTCTTCTTGTCGGTGTTGACATCATCAGGTGCATAGCGCGCTAGCTTCATGAATTTCTAGATGTACTAATTCACTGTCATTGGTCCTTGTCTTAGGGAATGAAATTCTTTAGCCTTTATCACCATAATTCCTCGGGGATGTGGTATTCACGAAATGCCTCCATAAATTCTTGCCAGGTGATCGCGTCTGGCTCATTAACTGCATCTTGATAGTTACCCACCATTCACCGGCTGCTCCTACCAGTTAATGGGTGGCTAAATTAACCTTCTCTTCATCAGTGGCTCTTACTGCATTTAATTTCTTGGTAATGGTGCGCAACCAATCATCTGCTAAAAGGGGATCTTCTTCTGCACTGTCGAAAGTTGGTGGATGAAGTCTCATGAATGCTGCCATTTTTCCTTGTCCGTTACCATTGTCTAGTCTCCTTGCAAGATTTTCCAACAATCGTGTATGTCGATCCATTACTTCCGCTAACGTCGATGAGGGTGGCGGTGGCTCTTCTTCTTGTACCGGATCATTTCCAATATTCTGCTCAACTTCATCTTCACCTTCTTCATGTACTTCTTCTATAATTGGGGTATTATTTTCCTATGGTTGCTCATGCCCATGCCATTGATTATGATGCCCATGATTGCCTCTATTTTGCCTGCCTCGAGGGGGTGGTGCAACTTGTTGCTCCGCTTCATGAACCTGCCTTCCGGTGGCCCTTTCACGGCGTTCACAAATCCGATTGGATCTCCTGTCCATCTGTTGCCGAGGAGCAGCAAGGATCAGAAGATATCCTCTAGTTGTTTGTTAGAAAAAGGCAAACAAGCAAAAACACACAAACATAAACACACAATATATTACATCACAAGATAGTTACATATATATGATACAAGGGCTCATCATACACATTAACTGCTAGGATGATTACTACGCGATGACTCATACTCTAGGGACATTGAAGCATACCTAGACGTACTACTACCACTCGAGGTACTAGACACTACTACTAGGTGCTACAGCTCATATTATTTATTTTACGAGAGCTGCTTCCTGCAAAGGTCCTGACACCATGTTCACTTGCATATCCCTTAGCATCCAGTCCTAAGAGGGACTTGAGGTGGTCCAGCTGTATTTGCATCCCCAGCGGTTTTCTCTCAGTGTTGGTTCTTCAGTAGGCTCCCTTTCTTCTCTTCCCTGAACGTTTCCTCTGCTGCAGACGTTCAAGGGCCTTCTGTAACTCCTACTTGTATTGCTCCTTTTCTTCTCTCATGGTTGACAGTTGTGAGTTTATCATGAGTAGCTCCGTTCTCAGTGCTCGTGCTTCCGCTTCTGCTTCCTTGAGTTTAGTGGTGTGCATCTTCATCTCCCGTGTAACATCCTAGATGTTAAAAAGTAGTTAAAACTTGATCATGTGCATCATGAAGCATAATCACCAAGCATTAAGTCATGAATTCAATTTAGGTTTCAAGTATAACATTCATATGTTGCATAAGTGATGTTTCATATGTTGCATAAGTAATGTTTCATATGTTGCATAAGTGATGTTTCATTTATAGCATGTCCATGTTGCTTTGTGGTGTTTCATATGTTGCTTATAATATGTTTCACATGTTGCATGAAATGATGACAATGTTAATGGTTAAAGAAACTTTGTGATTTTATATATATGAATTTACTTAAAAAATTAAAATTTTGTTAATATAAACTTTGTAGTACAATATGGGTGCTTTCATATAGAATCGAAATTTGATGATATTTCTAAATCAAATATGTTTAAATTTGAGCTCAAAAAATTGAATTAATGCTGCCTACACAGTCATTTTTATGCCCCTGAACACCTGTTAATAAATCCAATATTTGGAGAATTTTTAAATGAATTTTCATAAATAAAATTTATCCAATTTTTGTTGCATTGCTTGGTGTGATACTTGATCTCTGTTACTGTGTAGTTAGTTGTAATGTTTGATCAATGTTTAGCCCCTAATTAATTGCTCAAAGTTGCTTGGTTAATACAGTTTCCAAACCCTAACTGAAATCTTATTTTCAGTTTCAATGAGCCTATCTTCAAAATTGAAAATCTTGAAAACCGATAAGTTTTGGGTGATGATCCTTTACGCAATATTGGAGATCTCTTTTAGATGAACAGTTTTGCTTAAGGTTTCTCATCAAGTCGCTATGCAAAATTGGGAGAACGATTGAGCTGAAGATGAGGTTTCAGTCGGGTTCAGTGTCAGTTTGGGCACCAGGCAGCTCGCTAGCTCACGGCCGACCGCCACCACTTTGCTGCCGCCTAACACGCACGCGACACGTAGCTGTTGGCATGTCCAAGGCAAGCAGGAGCTGGTGCACCGCAACGCTTCGTCGTGCCATCAAAAACGCAACGACGCCGACCATCTCGCTCCTTCCCTCTCTTAGCGCCGCTGCCCTTCGCGCCGCTTCCTCGCACGTGGACAGACAGCAGCTTCGCGGTGGCAAAGCCAAGCAGCTGCTATCGCTTCCCCGTGCGCTGCCCCACCATTTTAACATGAAGCCGTGGCCGTCTCCTTCTTTTCTTTCTTCCCGTCGCCGCCGTCGAGCCATGCCGCGCTGGCAAAATTCCCCGCCAGCAATCCACCACCATCCAATTCCTCTTTCTGACAGTCTTGTCTGCTCCTTGTGCACCCACACGACCTGCTTGCACCACCTCTATCCACCGGACTCACCCACGCTCGCTGCCGCCGCCGCGGTCATGCCGCCATGACCGCCGTGCTCGCCTCGCCGTGGCCAGACCTCCTCGGAGCATCCCTTGCCCTATCGTTTGTTGTTTTGGATTCCTTATCATGTCGTGATGCTCATCGGCCCCTTGGTTTTAAATGTAGATCACCAAACGAACCGGAACGCCGCTTCGCCGCCCAGTCCGCGCCGCTATCGTCGCCCATCCCGTCGGCGGGCACGTCTGCTCATCCTCCGCTTCGTCCGCGGGGTCAATCAAGTCGCGGTGAGCCCCCTCGTTGTGCGTCGAGACTTAGCCGAGCTAAGTAGAGGTCATAGCAGCCGTAGCACCGCCGCGCCACTATGCCTTGCGCCGCCGTACCGCCACGATCATGGCTGAGCTCGAGTCTTACCCTAAATCGTTCATTTGATAGCGTATACAGGTGCGCTAGGTCTTGGGCAACGTGTAGGAGCAGTTTCTGTCACCGGAGCTGTCGCCGTGGGTTGCGCCGGCCATGCCGGAGTTCTGCCGGGCCACCATGGCCGCCGGCGTGCTCGCTGTCGTGCTCCAGGTGTTCAGCTGGTACCACCAGGAGGTGCGCGTGAGAGAGAGGAGCGCGCAGAAGTAGTCCCCGTCGCCGGCCGGCATGCCGTCGAAGAGCAGCGCAGCTTACCCGTCGGCAAGCTGCGGTCAAGGCCGAGTTTGGTCGGGGTTGACCTGGCCCCGCATGTCAGCGAGAGGGGGTAAGGGAGGAGTGGGTGAGAAAATATTTTGTTGCTGAAAATGATTTTCGTTTTCAGAAAAAATGCTTTAAGTGCTGATTCTTGCTAAATCCATATCTAATTATAGGATGATGATAAAAATATGAAATTTGTTCTGTAGACCTGTCATGGTATGCTCTACCATACAAAAATATGATTTGATCATTTTCGGTAGTTTTGGTATGCTTAAAAATTACCCCTTTTAATTTTAAAAAGAACCTTGTATGATTTTTATAAATAAAAATATTAATCCTGTGATGCTGAAACTTTTTGTTTAAATGATATGTGTTAATATCTACCTTCACAAAAAGTTTAGTACTGTTTTGATAATTCTAAATTGGTCAATTAATTTAAGTGTGTTTAAATACCTTTTCCTTAATTAATAAATACTAAAATGAATTAGGAAAATGTTTAAATAATCTTGATGTGTTTTGGGCATTTATTGAAGGCCTTGGAACACTCAACCCCCTGTTGTTCCTTGGCATGCTAGTTTCTTCTTTTATAGTTGTATAATCAACTTGTTAATAATTAAAATGATTTAATTAATTGTTTAGTTAGTTAAATGCATGTATATATGTCTTGTGGCTGTTATTGTATGTAGTATTCTAAGGTAGTGGCTCAAGTATGTAGATGTTAGTTTAAACTTTTGGGTAACATATATGTATGATCTTTAATTATTAGTTTAATAAAGAATAAAAGTGTTGCTTATGCAAGTTTGTTAATGGATGAGTGTAAGTAAGTCATGATGTGATCTTGCCATTGTCTTGCTTGACTAGTATAATATGATAGGTGTTGCTTTATTGTTAACTACACAAATGACTTTATAATCAATAATTAGAATACCTTGTGAAGTATAACCCTAGTTGTACCACGAACGAAAGTTGTATTCAACTTTATTAGATTAATTTAAGTTTTGTTTTGCCCTTGTGTGTCTTCTTTTCATCATGCATCATGTCATGCATTCCATCGTGTTAAAGCAAGCATCATTTATTAGAGTGAGAAGACTCATGTTGATCAAGTTTTGGAGGAGGTCCATCCACCGGTGGTGTTGGTGCCATGTCTGACTAACTGGATCTTTCTGTGGAATCTAACCTTCTCTGCAATGTAGGCAAGCCCTGGTGCATAAACCCTCTTTTGATATTTACAAATCTTTATTATACCTTTAAGTCTCGTGAGATGTGCATTAACTAATTAGGAGTTGATCGAATACCATTGCTGCATGATTACCTTGATAATCAGGTATTCTTAGTTATATCCTGCTAGTATGTGTAGGTCGTTTCCTCTTATGCTTAGTAATGCTTAGACTTTAATAGAAGTCGAATGATGGTTTCATCATTTGCGGGAGATAGGTTTTACATGGCTCTTCTCGGCTCTGATTTTGGGACACGAGAATACCATGATAAATGATAATATTTAAATTGAGACTGGGTGGGAATTGATGTTAAGGTAAGTGTTCTTAGGCAGACAGGTTCACTTGGTCATGCTCGTCCCGCTTGTGTCAATTGAGGACCGTTCGTTGTAGGCCTGTGTGCGGTCGAGACCTTGCAGTACTGGCCACATACTCCAATAAGCCTAATATCTTGGTTATTCCATTGTGTGAAAAGACAACCGTACACTGGGTGTGGGAGATAGTGAGAGTAGCGTGTACCCATCCTGTGAATCCACCAGGAGTGGCGCAGGGAGGTGGAGTACTGTGAATTCATCAGGCGGAAGCGTGTAGAAGGAATTCACAAGTCAGAAAAGTATATGTCTTCTTCCACATTAAGGTGCCAATTTGGTTTTAGTAATAATAGCTAGGGGACAAAGCATATATATGAGTCTATCTCAAGAATTTCTTGCCACGTGCAAGTGCCACGGCTTAACGTTTTCAATGTTTTTTGGACTCCACTCGTTGCTTGATGTTGTGAAATTTGGTTCAAGATCTTCTCTTTAGTTTTATTTCTTTCTGCGGTGGGGTGGAGAGGGTGCATATCAGACGCATCAAACTACAGACGAGGGGTTAATTGTTTGGAGAAGAAAAAAGATCTATACATCTCTGTATATACGATATATTACATACAAACACAATGATCCTAATCTACGGAGACAGGCATGGAACCAAATGGATCGGAGGATTGATCCCACAAGATCTGCTTCTAGTCTAGTTCCAGAAAACGTTGAAGCAGCCGACAACGCGGAAGGAATTGGTCAGATCCCGCCACACGTGCTCGACAACGTGGAAGGACTCCTAGAGAAAAGACCTTTCATTCATGGACAAAGAATATTTAATCCTAGTTTAAAAATTGCATCCGGGACTTAAGGAAGGACCGAGACCTTTAGTCTCGGTTTGTAATACAAATTGAGACTAATTTCACCCTTTAATCCCAGTTGCAACCGTCACCAAGGTATGTCAGTGCGGGAGGCTTTAGTCCCGGTTTGAGACACGAACCTGAATTAAAATTGTGGCTTTTAGTCCCGGTTTGAGACACGAACTCAAACTAAAGGTACCTTAACCCAGACTAAAGGTACCTTAGTCCCAGTTTGTGTCTCAAATCCGGACTAAAGGTGCCTCCAAAGTAAATTTAAAAGAAATGAATATCTTATCTAAATTAGATGTGTGGTTGAGTTAGGAAGGTAACATGTGCAAGCTCTGAGGTGTAAAGGTGCCTCCAAAGTAAATTTAAAAGAAATGAATATCTTATCTAAATTAGATGTGTGGTTGAGTTAGGAAGGTAACATGTGCAAGCTCTGAGGTGAGAGGTTTGGAGTTCAAATCTCCACACCCACATCTTTTTTTACCCAATAAACACTAAAAAAATAATCAAGACCTTTTTTTGATAGGAATAATCAAGACCTTTAGTCTGACTAATGGGCATGGGAACCAGACCAAAGACCGTTTCGCTCGTAGTGGATAGCCAACATTCAGAGCACATCGGAATTTCCATCTGAACCAACCGTTGTCATATCAAGAAAGGCTTAACCCAACCATGAAAACCCATTGAATAATCATGAAAAAGACTAAACCGGGGGCACGATCGACATATCAGTTTTACATTTGCACAACTTTATCCATAAGTCATTTTTTCTCACATCATGCTAAACATTGTCTAGGTGTTCACACCATAAGACTCTTACAAAGCCTCTTCAAGCCTGATTTACTGATACCACTAAGGTTTCTTCCTCGTACATAAGTCGAAGACCCTTGGGAAACCCTCTTGAGCCACTTAAGTCATCTCGATGTAGTATAGCTCAGAGGAAACTAATTATAATTGACCAGGGCCATAGCCTATGTGGGTCTCATGGTTACCTGCTAAACCAGGTACTAATTACTTCCTAATATCGTAGCCTAGTTTGTAGTCCCTTGTGATTTAGTCTATGACAATTATTTAGTATCAAAGTTGGGTACAATCGTCTTCAAAATTTGCAAGATGTGGGGCATCATTCAGAGGTCGTGGTGTATGATGTGCTTGCTCTTGCCAAATGCGCGCACCTTAAAGAAATACCAATAAGCCTCTTGGGTCAAATAATCTAACCTAAGAGGCTCTGTGGTTCCAAGACTAGCAATAATCTTGTCGGAATGGCTTGTAACTATGATTTTGCTCACGCACGGAGTGCGACTCCTGCACATGGAGCAAAACCTTCCAAACAGATCCACCATGATATAACCATCTAGACCCTGTGAATTCCTGTCTCCATCGAGTTCAACGATGACCAAAACCTTGCTGCCTTCGTGATCATCATCATCTGATGAGGCATGGCGTTGCTGATTCCGTATTACACGGCCGCTTCTAAGACTCGAAGCTATGGTCTCCTCATCCCTGAGATCACCAAGAGTGAAGGATACTATTTTTGAGAAGTGCTCCCGTACCCTTTCGTCATTGCAGGCGTGCTCCACCAGGGTGGTCTTCCCGGCTTTCCTGGGGCCAACAATTGGCAGTATACCTAGCTTCTGATGAGTGCCATCGTTGTCGCCCCATTCTTCTTCTGCTTGTAGTAGGAAGGCGACGACAAGCTCCATCTCAATTTGGCGGCCGAACATGCACTTGTCCAAGACCATGTGCACGCTATATGGCTGGCGGGACAAGACAGGAGGACATGCAACCAAGAACACAACGAACTCATCCTTCACGTCAGCGATGGTGGTTTCCAGGCGGGCAACGACTTGCTGCAGCCGCCGCCGTTCCTCTCCCCGACGAGGACGACTGCTGCTGGTACTGGTACTCCGGATCATCAAGCGGATGCGCTTGGCCGTACTGGATTGAGAATTGCCGGCAAAAGAACGGCTCACCGCACCGCCGTCGTGGTCCTTGTGCTTGTGATGGCCACGTCGGTGCCTGCTGGCTGTGTCCAGCGCGTGGTGGCCTCGGTACATCTCTTCCCTCAGCGCGTCGAGCTGCCGCAGCATGGCATGGTTCGTGACGCGCCGCTGCTCTGCCTCCGCCACGATGATGTGAAGACGCAGCAGTAGCCGATGCAGCCTGTCCACGTCGTCGTCACCGCTGCCGGTGTGCGAAGCCGTCCGGTTCAAGTACCTGTCCATGAGGAAAGAGATGGATCTACCAGCAAGGTCACCAATGATCGCAGTAACAACTACCTCCATGTTCGACTGGGGTGGCAGGATGGCTGTAGGAGAACGAAAGAGGACAGCTAATAGTGCTAAGCTGCTAGTTATGTTGCTGGCAAATTCACGCACAATAATCAAGACTGCAATGGTCCAACTAAGCTGCCGTTGCGGACACGCTCGTCGCCGCGTGTTGCTTCCCAAGGACGCTGCCGTTTCTAACGCGCGTGGCACGGGCAAGGACTCATCTTTGCCCGTACGTTGCTAGTACGTTTCTATAGGATGGTTAAACTTTTATATTAAAAATACACGGATCGCACGATAAGATAATAATATTGTAAGATATTAAACTGATATTTAATCAAAAAGCAAAGTTTATAAAATTAACAGTCACTAAGAGCACGGCACCGTAGGCTCACAAACTCTACTATATAGACATTTCCGTGATACGGCTAAAATAATGTTTTATATCGGCAAGAAGTCTCCGATATTACAAACTAAATGAAGCAATCAAATATGTCAGACAAACATTGCTCAATCCATATATTTTGAACCTGGTTGATCAATAAAAATGCACAAAATGACTATTATATTAAATTAAATTCATGTACATCGCCTATTCAAAGTGCATGTGCATGTAAATAATTTCAATATTATTTAGTTCTCTAAATCTATGAGACGCGACACGGTGTCCTTAGTAAATTCTTAAACTTGGCGACGTCTGGCTTCATCAACAAGCAGACGATTGCGTAGGCCTATAAACAAATAAAAAACTTTTGATTAACTATGTGCAAGTAGGCAAGATCTTTTATGGCTTGTTGAATATCGCTACGCACCTATATTTTTCTAATCAAGCTGTAGATATAGAAACTCAGTGACTGTTTATAAGGTCTCAACCTGCACAAACTTCTTCTAACCACAATATTGTTAACTAATCTGACAAAGGCTACAGCTAATTAAATTAATTTGAACTCTATGCAAGCTTGAACTGAACAAACAATAAAATAAGATAACTAAAGACAAGCAAGAAATGATTATCTAAAGAAATTCACTGTAGCAAAAAGTGAAAGTTTAGAATCTAAAGTCTGAAACGTGGAACTTACCTACTTCCTTGATGATAAAGATGCAGTGCAGACTATAATCGTGAATGATCTGAGCCTCCACATATACGAGGAATACAGTAGCATCTATAGAGTGCGGGATTAAAAAATCATTAGTTTTCCTACATTGACAAGATCATCAGAAATACAGAGTGTGCAACTAATAACTAAAAACTTACACGAGTGGCACCAGCAAAAGCACAAAATATCGAAAGAACACCAGTGCCGCAACCCACATCCAAAACTACCTGAAGTTATCATTTTCATAGACCACAAGAGTTAACTGAGCAGAACAGGAAAACATCTACCCAAGACTTATACATTGCTGGCCGGCCGGGGGTGTCGGGTAGTGCCGGCTGTGACCAACAGGGTGCCGATTCCATACAGCAGTGGCTTCCCGGGCCATTGCTTCCGCATGCTTGGCAGCCAGGACGGCTGGCCCCCACATCTGCAAATAAACAGAAGCAGACCAAAATTTGTTACAATCCAGAATTCACAGAGAACTACTCACGCAACAGTGATTGACCACCAAACCCATCTCCATACCTCGGCCGATTCCCTCCAGTGCCGGAGTAGGAGGTGCAGCTCGTCCACATCCATTTCCGACACCACCAACCCCGTGATCCATAGCCGTCCTAGCAGTATTACCTCTTCCACGAGTTGTACAATGTTCAAACCAGACAATCTACGTTGTCATGCACCAATTTAATATGAAAAGTTCCACTAATTTTATTTCAACGGCAAATGAGACTATTTTCATTATTCAGAGATTTCACACAGATGTGATACAAATATATATAGCCCACACACTAAGCAACACCCTGTAGTAAGAAGACAAAATAAGGACATTCTATAACCATCTATGAACTAAATAACCAGAAAACTTAAAGCAACTGTGCCTTGATGATGAACCTGCACTTCTTTTAAAAACTAAATCATGAAACTAACAGTGACACATATGTGGTAAATTATTGTTGCCCCCTCAGCCATTTATTTCATAAGAATTTCTGCTACTTACTGAAGGTGCCCAAGTAGAGATAAAAAAAGGATGTTTATATAGAGAAAAAAAGAAACAAACTAAATTAAGTAGTTGGATCCAAATCAAGTGAAATTGCGTATCTAAATAGACTGTAGATTCAAGAATTGATTTCAATCCAGCAAATCATCACAACGAATCCAAAAAATGATAAAAGCAAAGTAATGTCAGTAAATAGACAACAACATTGTGGAAAGATTAAATTTATAAAAAAAATATACATATTTAAAATAACAACATTGACGACCCTTGTAAGTTTGTTCTTCCCTTCTACAACTGTTGTACCACAGATGCGCCTCATATCTCCCGGTGCATCTATGCCTAAAATAATTCTAAAGTGGTAGCTTTTTGTTAATTGTCTACTGCTATACCAGTATACCACAATAATGCCCAATACAATGGCGCTCCTAATAATCAGCGAGATCATCAAAGCCTTCGATGGGGTCGACACAAGGGCAAGTATTTCGATAGGAAAAGAAGCCTAATGCAACTAATACTTTTCATGGACATTGTCGGCTGATAAAAATATAGATTTGCAATTATTCAGGGACACCACGCGATACGAAAGAATTGGACAATTTATATAGTAGATATATAGCTGCATTATCAAATATTATATTCTTTAATCAGGCAAGCCCATCTAAGAGAATAAACAATAATACAAGATGACTATATACTGCAGGAACAAATATATTCTTTGTGCAGCTACACCAAATCGGTATCATAAAAACAAATGACTATCAAAGTATGAACTGCAGGAACAAACATCTTTTAACAAGGCCAATAAAATATTCTAATGTATCTAGTAGCAAAAGGACTTAAGTTTAACGAACAGGCAGAATACAAAAGTAAAAAGAACATATTAGTTACAGTAGAGTTTTTTTTAAATAATTGAGAGTTTTGTTTCAGTAAAAAGAGTAAAAGACAAAATTTATCTTTACCGTTCTAAAATGAAGATACCAAAGAGCGCCAGTAAAAAAGAACCAGGAACAATGATAGACAATAGACATTTAGATACAGTATACTACAAAATTTATTTAGCAGTTCAGATCTTTTGAAAAATTAGGAAGAAGTCATGGTGAAAAATCAATACGTTATTTCTGAAACTTTTTTTACTGAACTATTAATGATTAAATTGAAAGTAAAGCTATCTGAATATAAATGCCTCAAGATACTAAACATTAGACAACTTGGCTTGCCTTTTTAATTCATTTGACTCAAGATACTAATCATTAAACAACTTGGCTTGCCTTTTCTAAAATTAAATAGAGTCATACAGCAAGGTCAGCAATACATGTTACTTATGGCTTGAGATTGTAAGACAAATACAAATGCATTTGCATCAGAACCAAGGAATTGAAATTAAATTTTTCTTGATTTGCTGATTTTTCAGAAGTGCATTTTGAGATGAATAAGATAAGAAACAGTACAGGAAATCAATATATTGATGGAAGCCGTACATCTTCATGAGTGTTAGAACATCTTCAATCTCTACAAAAGCAGCAACTAAGCCAAATGGAGATCATTTCATTCCAGAGTCACCTACAAGGAAGTGTTAGAATGTTACAACCATAAGTTGGTTTTAGAAGTACAAATGGATCATGTCTGGTAAATTGGCACAAGACATGTCAGGTAAATAATAAAATAATAATAACACAACATGTGTTTCGTGTTACAACCATTGGTTGGTTTTAAAAGTACAAGATGGTATTAGACCTAGGAATATATACTCACTCTTAACCAAGGGATTATTGGAGATTCATTGTGCATTCCACTGGTACATCTGAAAAAACAGAGGTCTTTAGAATGAAAACGATAGGACAAAAAAAATCTTATCATGGTGACAAGAGGCCATCTATGTACATCTAATGGTCTGACGATGATGGAGGCCATCTGTGTACATCTAATGGTCTGACGATGATGGATTCCTCAAACACTAACGCATTTACTATCCAGCAGTACCGTGTACATCTCTTCAATAAACATGAATATTACTGAAAAAGGGTTTGGCGAGGAGGGGGAAAGCAGGAGTTCCATGTACCGCCCATGTTTACCTCATGAAGAAGCCGTGCCCTGCACTCGAATCTGAATCAAAGCTCGACGGGATGCATCCTGCACTGGAACCATCAAATCGAATCAACAAGGGGAAGGGAAAGTGAAGGGGAATGACAAGAAGATGATATGGAGGAGATGGAGATGGGATCTGGAGGAGGAGCACCTGGATCTGCAACCAGCGTTCAAGGAGCACACGCGGGAACGGTGGCAGCGGCAGCGGCGCCGTTTCTTTCTTCCGCACGACAGGAGACTCGCTCGGCATAGGCACGGAAAGCATGGGAGGCCGCTTGGGATCCACTACTGCCGACTTGTTGGGGATCGGAGAAGCCTGCATGGGACCTCCCGTGCCCCCGTGCAGGTGCGGGCGTGCACTCGTGCCCTCGCGCGCGAGAGAGATGGAGAGCGAGTACGTTGAGGAGCGACGCACGGAGCCACCGAGAAGGCTAGACGGGGGTTCCCCAGCTCTACGTGGCCGTTGGCGGCGTGCCCAGATGCAGGCGGGCGCGGGCGACGATGGAGCGCGTGCGGCGGCGGCGCAGCCTGCTGTGGGCGGGCGCGGCGGTGACGCGGCCTGCTGCGGGCGGGCACGGGAGCAGGGTGGGCGTTTCTTTCCTTAGGGAGACGGGCGTAGGGTGCGCGGAGAAAGATCGCACGGGCGGCAGGCAGGACGATGGACAAACGTCGCACCAAAAATTATTAACACTTTGTTCTTTTTAGTTGTAGCAGGAGACTATGTCCGCATTCCGCGTCGTTGTTTGATTGGCAGGCTTTTGCCACGCGAAATTTCAGAGGATTTGCCCACTTACCGAACAGCTATCGCCCATTCGATACTGTCTCCAAGACTTTACAAAATTGTCACTCTACTAGCAATATTTTAATACTCTCTCCGTCCTAATAAAATAAATGGCCCCATTTGGTTTATCCCATATTCGACTTGTTCGGCTTGTTTTTTCAACCGGAACAGTGTTTTTCTCTCACAACAATTCAGCCAGAACAGTGTTTTTCAGCCAGTTTCAGCTAAGATTCAGACCAGCGAACGGGGCCATAAGTGACCCAAGATTCAAAATTTATATCAAAATGTAAGGTATTCTAGGTCCTTGACCCCCTCTATATATCCTGTGTTTTTTTTATAGGAAATACTAAAGTCATTTTGAACATATTATGTCATCTAAAAACACAGCTAGTAAATAAGGAAAGTAACAAATTAACTACTCTCTCAATCCTAATTAGTGAGGGGGCAAGATGATCATTTGCCAAACTCTTTATTTTGCTTAAAAATCGCTTAGATCCCTTATATTTCAGGACAGTGGGAGTATATCAAATCATCTAGTTTTTCTTTATTAACTAAAGTAAGTGTTCAAATCACCTAGCTTTTAGGTACCCTCTCAAAGACTTTGCAGAATTGACACTCTACCAACACAATTTAGTACCAATTCATTCGATTTTGTACTAAAATACGAAATCACTCGTCTTTTAGACTAAGGATGTATTTGGTTCATCTTACGAAAAATGCTACTAAACAACAAAACTTTCCGGCTTGTTAGAGATTAGAGAAGGCACAGGCCCAATCATTTCTCGCAACCCTTTTCAGCCCCCTCAAGGTGCCGCCGCCTCCCGCGTTCATGCCATCCCTCGGCTTTGGCCTCTCGCGGTCGCATCTCCGCATCCGTCAAGGTCAAAACGTCTAGCTTCTTGTTTTTTTTCTTTGCCAAATTTCGTCAGTATATTTTTTTTAAAAGCAAAATTTTCCTCTATCAAGGTTAGTTAGTTTTGAACAAACTCTTAAGTTTAGTTATCACTGAAAAGGAAGTATCACAACGGTCGGCAGCCTGCATAACATGCAGGGAATTACTAGTACACGACTAGTAGTACTAGAAACAACAGTAATTGAAGGGGTTTCTTTGGCTTTGTAAGATGCAGCGATTATTCAAGTGTTGTGTGTATAAGCGTTACATTTGGTTCGTCTGATTGTCAACCAGAGAAGAGATAGGGTGCTGCAGGTTAGGGATTGGAGATGGGGGTGTCGGCCACTGCTGTAGGGAGGGCGCAGAGCAGGGAATTTGCTGCTGGGGAAGAGGAGGAGCAGGAAAGGTGCACCACGTTCTGCCGGAAGAAGAGAAAGGGATGCTGCCGCTGGTGCTTCAGCAGGATGAAGGGAGTGTGGGAAGGAGATGGGGGCTGCTCTGCCTTCTGAAGGAAGGAAGGAGAGCAAGGGATGAGGCAACGTTGGCTTCAGAAGCAAGTAAGATGAAGGCTATGGTAGAAGGAAGTAAAGGATAAGGTGTGGTGGGGATATTTTTATTTGGTTTCCAGATTTCTTAGCTACTAAGTCACCCTAATGTGCACAAAAGAAAATGCCCATACAAATATACATTCACTACATATGTGGCACATTTATTTTGTTTCTTTTACTTACTAGTAAACAAACAATTAAGTAAGCAAACATTCATGTTTATCATCAGATATGCAGGTTTTTATCTTTTCGGACAAACTTTTCTAAGCCCTAAACAGTTTACCTCAAAATCCCAAAATTGCTTAATGATGATTACATTGAATGTTTCATGCCTATGCATGGAGCATTAAATGTGAGCTGGAAAAAACTAATTACATAGTTTGGTGGGAAATTGCGAGACGAACGTTTTGAGCCTAATTAGTCCATGTTTGAACACTAATTACCAAATAAAAACGAACGTGCTACAGTAGCCCCAAATTCCAAATTTCTGGAACTAAACACGCGCTAAGCCCTAAACATGCTTATGCCAATGACATGCTTAATGATGATTAAATGCAAATGCTTAACACCAGGGTGTTACACTCCAGGGCTGGATCCGACCTCCCAGTGCGCCGGTGAGCTCGAGGGAGAGGGACAGGGATGCGCCAGGGTCATGCCAGATCCGGAGATCGAGAAGGGCGGATTTGGCCTCCCCTGCCGCCGTCGAGCTGGGGATGGAGAGGGATGGCCAGGGCTGGACCCACCCACGCTGGGGTTGGATCCAGCCTCCCCGTGCGCCACCGTCGCCGGATCCGCCCACGTCGAGGCCGGATCTGGCCTCCTTGTGTGCCGGTGAGCTCGATGGAGAGGGAGGGAGAGATTGTGAGTCACCGGAGATCGAAGAGAGGAAGTGAGAAGGCAGCGCTGGTCAATTATATATATATATAGGAGGGAGGATATATATATATATATATATGGGGATATATATATACGAGTGATATATATATATATATAGGTGTGACGTTTCGTAACGGAGGGAGGAGCTGAGAGAGAAAGAGAGCAAGTGAGAAGAAAACCCTAAGTTGCAATATATATATATATATATATATATATATATATATATATATATATATATATATATATATATATATATATATATATATATATATAGAGAGAGAGAGAGAGAGAGAGAGAATGTAATGAATTAACTTATCTATTGATTCTTGTCAACAATCTTGCATGTGTGTGAACTTAAAGTCAAACTTTGTTGTAGAATCTTGAAGCACATGCATTGTCTCTTACAAGGTAACAAGGAATAAGTCATTTTAGTTTCATCATTGTTTGCTATAGGTGAGGAAATGACAAAATTCCAAACATACTTGTCTCTAACAAGAGGCCAAGGTCCATCAAGCTTTCGGTGCCTCCTGCTAGTGAAAATAAGGAGATTATAGTACTAGTTGCCTGATAGCTAGTTCATCACAACCGATTCCTAAGAAAAGAGCAACAAACAAGAAGCAAAATAAAGGATAAACTAAAAAATGGAGAAGAAGTTGGACCGCACAAGGAGGTGCAAGAAGAATTGTTGGTAGTCATAGAGAAAGTAGGGAAGCTAGGAGAACACGGATGGAGGGTTACTAAGGTGATCTATGAACACAAACTCTCATATTTGAACAAGATACCATGTTATGTGATGTCTCTACCTTAGAGCTGGATATGAGGACATATGTGTTGGCAATGAGGACATATATTGTCTCTTCAAAGGTGGCTGCCCTCATAGTGCCTTTCGTTGTGCTCATGGCAGCTTTGGAGGTAAGTTCAGTGGTGGAAATGGCAATAGTGCCTTTGGTAGAGATCCTTGGCTGGGAGCAGTTGCAGGACATCGAACACCATGTCTGCTAAGATCACGTCCATGGAGATCTTATCGGTGCAGGAGGCGTCACACGCTATCGTAGCCCAGGTGATCAGCGGTGAGTACGGGATCTGCAATGCCATCAGCTACGTACATCTGATCTGAGTGGACAAGCATACAACCTCATGGATAAGAAGAGGAATCTAAATCGACAGATAGATCGATGATGTTGAATCGAAGCTATCGTTGTTGAGCAAGGCAAGGAGCTTACCAGCCCGTTAGGTCTACTTGGCTTCCAAGAGCTGGGAGGCCATCTCCATGGTCTCATCGATCGGTTGTTTGAAGCAGTAGATGTGGAACGCGGCAGTGGTAGACAGTGCCCCTGAGATCAAGGGGATTGGCTAATATATAATACAAAGAATGGTGGTAGGTGGACGTGGGGACTGGCACTAGGCTTTTCCAAGTGTAAGATTAGGTTTACTAAACAAAATGGGTCTAGCAATATTCACATTATCATGTTTCTTACACACCTATTCATTCACATAAAATTTTAGTCCTTCCTATTTCCATGATTGCCAAGGAGAGCATTCCTTCAACTTCCACTAGTGCCAAGAGAGCCGGCCATGGGCCGACCAACAAGTATTTGTAGACTCCCTTGAGCCAAAAGAACCATCGGTTCTACACTGCTCAGAAACAAGGGCGGCACACTGGCCGACGCCCACCATCGAACTAAATTCCACTAGTCTGATGCCTCCTCGAGCTGCCACATGTAGTAGCCATTTGAATATAGCCGTTGGCACCAACGGCTACGTGCGCTGATGGTCCGAGGACCCTAGGTCCAACGCCGGTCGGACCAAGCAAGACCACAGTTCGAAGCCTAATAGAGAGCGTCCAGAGAGGTGAAAAGGCCATCGATCTAAGCCAACGCGGCCCGTCAGACCAACGACCATGGTCCGATGACCCCTTCAACAGCAGACCCTAGCACTGACCGGTGGGACCATGCTAGGAATAGTGTGACCATTCCGTCCAACGCGCCCCACACTTTGACTGTCGGACCAACATCCACGGCCCGATGAGACTTGGAGATCGCTCGGCTAGGGTTAGCCATCGAACTCGGCCAGGCACCGGTCCAACACCTCTGAGTTAGGGTCTGGTGCTCACCAGGAGCACTTCAAGCTCATTTTTCTTCCACCCTTTGCAAATGTGCCAACTCCAGTGTGTTCCAACACTCGTGCATGTGAGTTAGCATTTTCACAAACATTTTTAAAGGGTTTTCATGTCCTTACTAGGTCTAATGCACATGCATGGAGTCAATCCACCTAGTGGCACTTAGATAACCGATTGAGGTGGCCAACACACACAATAGATCAAAAACCAATCTACTCCTTGCCCTAATCTCTTCCAAACCTCATGTTGTTGTTCATCGCTTGATCTGACAACCAAGGATGGTGCCCTAGGCTTGCTAGCTGACCTAGGGCAACCTAGCAACGTCCTTGCCCCGACGGGTTCCTCCCGGTGAGAGCCTTGATGGTTCCTTCGCTAGTTTGCCCATAGTTGAGAGCCTTGATGATCCCAGAAATAAGACATTCTTTGTCATGTAGTCATGAATGGTTATCTTTTGGTGGTTTACTCGCAAACCTCATCGTTCTTCACCATGTAAGTGTGACATCTACTACCCCTGGGAGTTTCTAGGCAAAACCCTAGAAAACTGGCTAGGCTCATTCTTGAACCTGGCTAGACCGGTTTTGGCATAATCATGCCGCTTTCGTCCGTTTGCGACACGTGTGATCTAGCACTTGTGGTTTGTGATCGGTCTTTGCATCAATACTCGCGTGGAGCATCAGGTGGTTGCATCAATAACCATGCACATGCACATTCACCGGTTTTGGCGGTGATTTTAGATATGTAAAAGTATGACATTTTCACCGTCAACACCCCTCTAAAGTAATTTCTTTTTTCTTAATTTATTTCTTTTAGGCATTACAACACCATGCACAATCTAAAATAAAATAGCCCGTATACGATGTGTGCTGATCATTTTCTTTTTTTCTAATATTCAAGAATCTGTTTATATTTCGAGAACCCAAATGGGCTTAAAAATTGCACAAAGCCGGCGTGCTCTTCTTGAACTGATTAATCACCTAACGAGTTTAATTATTATGGATCATGTTTTATCTCCTATAAAATAATATTTAAAGATAACACAATTTGATATTTACTCTAGCATCATGCAATTTTATTTTATTTTATTTTATTTCGGTGATAATAAAAAATATTCATCAAACATATGACAATTAGATGACGTCACTCTCACCCATCTAGTTATGGAAAGATGGTTCGACAACATCATCAAAATGATAAAGTCTATTTTATCTCTCTGAACTAGCGACACAATCGGATTTTCTTCCTCGAACTCTAAAACTAAACATCTTACTTCCTTAACTCTCAAAGTCGTTGAAATTTCCTCCCTACCCTAGTTAGAAGCGGTTTTCAAGGTGGTTTCACATTTTTTCGTTTAGAAAAATATGGTAAATACCTAATATAGTTTAAAACTACAGATAATGTCTCTAAGTTTCTAACAATTCCGAGAAAGATCATAGGGATAGATTGGGACACGCCAAACCCAAATAAAATATTTAGAGCTCACGAAAGTGTCTTCAAAGTTTTACAAAAAAATAGATTTTAGCTTTAAGAAAAAGGTAAAATATCAAAAAAAATCCCCAAGACAATATAATTGATGTCTAAACATGTTTTGAAAACTTTTCACAAACGAGAAAAACATTCCATACAATCAGAATGAATACATTCAACACTAATATTTTTGTCTCAGAAAGTTTTTGAATTGCATTTAGACATCAATTAGAATGATTTGGAAATTTTATAAATTTTTGGAGATTATTTGCCACCAATCTGAGTTCCTTCTTGAGATTCCAATGCTTTTTTCAATAAGCCAGTCAGTCGATCTATCTTTGACCTGATTAGATTATTGGGTTTAAGTTTGAAAAATAAAATGTTAACAAAGCATTTTTCTGATCATAGATATGTTGTTCATTTCTTTGATTGGTAAAATATGAAATAAAAATAGATACATCAATAATTAATGTATTTTTAAAACAGTGTCGTCAAGAGGTGTTCCACGCAAGAGTACATAAGGTTTAGCCAAAACAAAGCTATTGATCTTAACAAAAAAATTGTGTATATGGATGTTCTACAGTTGTGACAAAGGTATGTTAAATTAATTTATTCATTTTCATGTTTGATTACATTTATGTCTTATAAGAATCGTGTATATTCATGTTATAATTTATTTATGCTAATTATGTTATATGTAAATATATATGAATAGTGCAAAGTAACTTTGTTTACATAATATTAAAGAAGAACCTTAAATACTAATTATGTACATTATTTAGGTAAGAGTTAAATGCACAAGCTATCCCTGAAATTGTTAAGGGGTGTCACTTAGGTCCATAAACTTTCAAAATGCATTTCTAGGTCACTAAACTTGTTGAGCGGTGCACCGTAGGTCCATATTAGCCACGTGGACATTTTATATGACGTGGCATTGCCACTGTGATGCTGACCGTATTTGGCACTTTGTATTTAACCCCTTGAAAATATTCCACGCGAGTGCACCGATCCTCGCTCTGGCCCACGCATGCCTGCGACCGCCGCTGCAGCAGCCAACGCCGACAACCTCGCCCCTTCCCCTCGAGCACCTCGCGAGACTGCAGCACCGTACTCCCAACTCCCGCTCCAGCCCCCATTCGGGACGGCGACGTGGGCCACGCCGCCCTAGCGCCGGACGCCGGTGGCACCGCCCGCCCTCCTCCTCCACGCCCCACGCGAGACAAAGATCCCACGTGTACAGCGATTTCTAGCCTTTCGCGCAGGTTGTCGCCGCCCCACGCCTTGGCATCGTTTCATGCAAGGGCCTCCTTCCGGTGCGCACCGCTGATGGCAAGGGATGCACTGACGCGTACGATGTCAAGTGGCCATGCACGTGCACCGAATTTTTTATTTTTAGCCCTTTTTTTGAAAAAAAAATCACAAATATGCCCCTAGAGGTATGATTTCAAAATCTGGACCCTTAGCTCGGTGCGCCATCGTTGGTGGCGCCGATCTTACACGTTTCTCGGCGCCATAGATTCTGGCGCCTAGGTCGGGGCCACGTTGGCGGCGTGGACGCTGACATGGCAGCCAGCTCGGCGCCGTGGATCTTGGCGCCATGCTCGGCACCATGGATCTTGGCACCGAGCTTGGCGCCATCATTATTGGCGCCAAGCCATGTCTTACATATGGGCCCTCCCTTCCTTTCTCTCTTCCTCTCTTTCTCTACCGCTCTCGAGCCACCACTGCCGCACCACCGCGCCCACCGCCGTGCATTGCCCCCGCCATCCCCACCTGCGCCCGCGCCCACGCCGGCCACAGTGCATGTGCCCGCGCCCGGCCCCCATGCCGCGCCTACAGTGTCGGCCGCCTGTGGTCCTAGCCCACTCGTGCCGCCTCGCCGCGCGGAGCACCAGCCATCCCACACCCACCACGTGCCACCGCTGCCCTGGCGCCTGCAACGCCCGGCCGCGCACCGCCGGTTCGGCTCATCACCCTCACCCACGCCCGGCGTCCGCTGTGACTCCATCCTAGGGCCATCGATCCCTGCATCCGCTGCGACTCCATCGACGTCCATGACCCCGTCCACATTCCTGCCGCCGGCTGTCCTAGGGCCGATTGTGGTGGCCTTTGGCAAGGGCCGAGGGGAGGGGGTGTTGTCCGCCTAGAAGGCCGCAACAGCCGCCATGCCCGAACAGTTCGGATAGGGTTGTTTGCCTACAACATCGCCTGCTCAAGCTCTTGAACTCGTCGGACATGTAAAAATTGTGAATATACAATGTAGGTACTTAGTTAGCTTTGATTGTAGTGTAGTAGTTCGATTATTTGTTATTACTAGTTAATATGATGACTCAAGTAGTTGATTTAATTAGTGATCTAGTGAGATAGATATATAGATAGATAGAAACATAGATACATAGATATAGTTAGATAGCTACTTAGATAGGTAGTTATATATTTAGTTAACTAAATAGGATCTAGCTATTTAGTGAGTACACTATATATATATATATATATATATACACACACGTAGTTATTATCTTATTCTTAGTTTGTAGTTAGAAAGTACTTGTTAGGTACTATCTATCGTCTAATTTGGACTAAAGGACATGTGTTTTGTTATGTGTTTGAACTAGATGGACAACCTAGTGACCATATATCATGGAGGCACCGTTGAAAGTGATCGCTATGGATATGTTGAGTTTGTTGACATGCAAAGCATGCCTGTGCTATTCAATGATAGGCCTTCATTTAGTGAGATGGTTGCAAGGGCTTGGGAGGAGCTACATTGCCTTGGAGATGATGATGATGGCATTACAGTTGAGGGTGTACTGCACCTAGGTTCTCCTCCCAACATCCTTAGGTGAATGATCCCAATTGGGTGTGCGGATCAATGGGAGAACTATGTGAGATCAGCTATGAAGAGCCAGCTGCAATGTTTGGATATGGTTGTGCGTCGGGTGTTAGTTGATCCCATCCCTCATGGGTTTTCCCCACCAATGGGTCAACAGGCACACTTCAACCCTCCCATCCCGGAACCTAGTATGGATGTGGAGGTTGCACCTATGGTTCTCGATGCTCAATCTACCCCCAATGAGCTAGTTGGAGATGCTTGTCAGACTCATGATGTTGTGGCAGATCCTCCTCATGAGATCCCTTTGACACAGAATCATCCGAGTAAGTATCTTATCCGCATGGTTATTGGGAGCTTACCCCCTTCCTTACATTCAATTTTTCATTCTTTCCTCATTTCTCTACTTATGTTGCAGTAGACATTCCTGACAATGTGGATGTGCCCCCTGTTGCTGCGCAAGTGCACTGTGGAGATGGATTCTGTGGCTATAATAGTATTGAAATTATGAATGATTTGGAGGCATATGAGATGGCTAAGGGCTCTTGATTCTGATGATGATCGCCATGTGGGAGAGCTGATAGAGAGTAATGTTGAGATGCTGAGGTGTATCTTTCCCGGCCGCCATGATCCAAGAGTTCATGAGTTTAGCAATCTTGCTCATTCCGATCAAGTGTGTGCAGAAGGACATGATGATGAGCTCCTAGAAGCTCCTGAGGCTGGCCCTAACATGGTAATTGAGAAGGGTAGGGTATTTAAGGACCTCCCTGCATTGAAGAGGTGGTTGTAGGCATTTGCAGTGATACGAACGAGACCTTACAAGGTCTTACATTCATATGCGGAGCACCATTACACAGTTGTGTGTGATAAGGAACGCTGCCCATGGAGGGTTTGTGCAAGGAAGCAAAAGGTCACCGAAAAGTGGAAGATCACAAAAGTTGTCGGGCCACACAATTGTACTGACCATGTGCTCACACTAAAGCATCGGCAGTTGACATCTATTCTCATTGCCAAGCGGTTGATGGGAATATTGCAGGGAAAACCCAACATGAAGGTTAGGACAATTATCAGGACCATTGAGGTGTTGTATGAGGTTATGTGATAACTTATGGTAAAGCTTGGAGGGCTAAGCAGTGAGCGTGGAAGATAATATATGGGGACTGGGAGGATGGGTATGAGCAGCTGCCAGTACTTTTCAATGCAATCAAAGTGGTGAATCTAGGCATGTATTATGAGTACATCCCAAAACCAATTGCATGGAAGGATGGGAGGCAGATATTCTTCTGTGCTTTTTGGTGCTTCTCTTAGTGTGTCGAGGCCTTTAGGCACTATCGTCCCATCTTCTCCATTGATGGTACGTTCTTGATTGGCAAATACTAGGGCACACTTCTTATAGCCATATCCTATGACATGAACAACAAGTTGGTTCCTTTGGAATTTGCTTGGTTGAGAAGGAGAACAATGATAGTTGGGGATGGTTCTTGAGGCTAGTTTGAATACATGTGGTTGGGCCTGGTAGGGAGGTTGGCGCCATATCTGATAGGCACCAGGGCATACTTAATGCCATGTGAGAGCAGATAGAGGGGTATGCACCTTTGCACCATCGTTGGTGTACTCAGCACCTTGCCGAGAATCTACTCTGGAAGGATGGTGTGAAGGATAACTTTGATCTGTTCCAGGAGACTGCTCGACCGCTTGAGGACAAGTACTTTCAGAAAAAAGTTGGAGTAGGTTAGAACCGCATCAAATGTAGAAGGTAGACAATGGCTCATAGGTTTGATGAGGGATTTGGAGAAATGGACAAGAGCTCACGACGACGGTGGATGGAGGTATGAGTTTTAGTGTAGCAACATGGCAGAGTCATTCAATAAGTTGCTATTGGGGATACGTGGTATGCTCGTGAATGCAATCGTTCAATTCACCTTCTACAAGCTTGTTTCCTAGTTCAACGATAGACACGTCCATGCATTAAAGTTGTGAAGTGATGGAGATATATAGGCTCTAAAACCAAAGGCACACCTAGAGAAGGCAAATGAAAGGGCTGGCACACATGAGGTTACATGTTTTGACCACGCTATAGGGACCTATCAGGTTGAGCATAGGGGTGGTACAATGTCCGATGGCGAGGTCCGAGAGTCAAGGATGCATGTGGTAATCCTCCAAGATTTCACATGCCCTTGTGGTAAACCAAAGCAGTACCACTTTCTATGTTCTCATTTGGTGGCAACAGCTAGGCATCGCAGCTTTAATATCGAGAGCAGAATACCTCACGAGTTCAGTGTTGACACGCTTGTGCACATATGGTGCCCCCACTTCGTGCCTTTCTGGGACCCTTGAGAGTGGCCTACATAAGATGGGCTAAAGTACATTGCGGATCCAGCTTACCATTAGAACAAGCAAGGATCAAGGAACTAGACGAGGCACAGGATGGTTATGGATCAGATACCTAGAAAAATGAGGCGTGGGAGAGGAACCACATTTCTTACTGGCCCCAAGCAGTATGAGTGTGGCAAGTGCAGTAGACTGGGCCACAATTCACGCACTTGCCATTGGCAGATTAGTGAGGTGCGACTATTGGTTGTTTTCATTATTTCATATTTGTTGTATTCATTCACTTTTTTATGCATATCTCAATTTATGCTTGTAATTGTGTCAATTACTTGTACATTTCTAAGTTTATGTTTCATTGTATATTGAATTTCTATTTCATTGACTTTTTTTGTAGGATGGCGCAATTCCACCTGCTTGACCCGACATACAAGGAGACCCACCGAGGACGTCTCATAGCGGAGGGGCAGGTAATAATCTATATGTCTTGTTCAAATTTTTGTGAGCGTACATGTGTTCGTGAAGTAACAGGAGACTATGTTTTATTTCATGAAGGACCTTTCGCTCCTTTGTCCTAGAACCCACAATGGGTTCTTGGACATGCAATACGACAATAGGTACACTCCTTTCCTGCAAAGAGTTGGCCTAGATGTCATCTCTTTTCAGGTTCGTCGTGGGTTGCCCAAGTTCAACTCAGTGGGCATAACTGTGTTGGTTGATAGGTATTATCTTCAATCATTGCCTCTATTCATGGCCATTTGTTCATGCACTTGCCTTTTTGATATGTAATCTTGCTTTGTCTAAAATGTAGGTGGCGGTCAGAGACTCACAGCTTTCACTTGCCTTTTGGAGAGATGATAGTCATGCTCTAGGATTGTCAAAAGATGTTTGAGGATTCACGACAACATAGTGACTGGGCAGTGCAGGTTAGAAGGTTGGAGAGCACGAGTAGAGGCCTTCCTTAGGCGTGAGGCTGGTGAGCAAGGGGCTCACACCTCTAGAGTTCTAATCTCCTGGCTCTGGCAAGAGTTCGCACAGTGCCCCAAGGAGGCAGATGAGGAGACAGTTGGGTACTACTACAGGGCGTGGATCCTACACCTATTTGCCTATGTTCTCTTCCCTGATGCCATGGGTGACACTGTGTCATGGATCTAGGTCCACTGCCTCACTGACTAGGACCAGGCGGGTCAGTACAGCTGGGGCTCTATAGTGTTGGGTTTTCTTTACCAGCAGCTTTGCGAGGCATGTCGTCGGACTTCGTCCTCATCGTCACTTGGTGGATGCGTGTACCTGCTCTAGTGTGGATGTGGGCTCATCTACCAGTTGGCCGTCCCAAGGTTCTGGCTCATCATGAGTGGTTCGCAGGTCAGCCTCCTCGTCGATAGCCGACGTGGGCGTACCTTTGGGACTAGGTTAGGGTTCCGCACGCGAGGTTAGAGCGGGCATACATTGAGTTCATGAATGAGCTAGACACGCTCATGGCGTCTAGTGTAAGTAAATTTTATTTTCCATGCTGGTTTGAAATGGTTTAGTATAGCATCTAACATCTTGTTTGGACATATTGCAGGTGTCGTGGGAGCCATACGATGGAGAGGGGGCACTTCCTTTTCAGTTGAGCAACATGTGTGGGTGCAACGATGACTTCTACAGGATGAGGTGCCCTCTAATATGTTTCTATGTTGTCGAGTTCCACCTGCCAGATAGAGTTGCACACCAATTTGGAGTGAGACAGCTTTGGCCAACGGCTCCATTCTCGACTGGCGTTGACTTACACAAGTGTTTTGCTATTTTGATTGTCTCGTGATGGTCCATTTCCATTAATTCCTATATGAGATGAAGTAATGATGACATACATGCACTTTTAATATGGTGACATGTACATGGATTGAGAAACTAACATCATACGTGACGTGCAGGTTGGATCGTTAGAAGAACAGGAAGATTTTTTATTGGGAGAAGCACCACCAGTACTACATTGAACAATGGGAGCTATTGCATGACAACGTGGATGAGAAAAACGAGCCGCACACGAACCGTGAGTATAGGCGCTACCAAGCTTGGTACCAACATGCGACACGTTGCAGGCTGAGGCTATAATGGACAGAAGATGACTACGCCGACATTGAGTCCTCCGACGATGAAGATATAGCGTATGACCAAACTACTCGTGTAGGAAGGCAGGTGGAGGCAGGACCAATCTTGGACAGAGTGGTAAGTCAATTACCTTAGTTTTCTTTGTTAAGTTGCATACCAATCATTTAGCTAGGTTTCCTTATCATTTGTGCACCTTCGAGTCGTAGCATCCTTATAATTAATTTAATAACGCAACATAATCATGCCTTCAGAAGAGGACTGGATGGAGTTTGATTTCTTCCATTCTTTAAGCAATCTGTTCTGTTCATAAATCAATCATTTAGCTAGGTTTCCTTATCATTGGTCTGGATGCAAAAAATAAAATTGAACAGACCTACTACTAGCAGTAGATGTCAATCAGCTAGGTGTTTTGAAGACAATTCAGTACAACAGATGGAGTTGAGGAACTGGTCAGGAATTAACTAGTACTCCATACTAGATTAGTAGCGTGCTCATTTTTCAATGTCCACAATCTTACTGAGAACTTTGTTGCAGGGCAATACCCTCAAATGCTCGGTTCAAGATATTGAACGCTTTCGTCTGAGAGTCAGGGACGACGACACGCGTAACTTCCTAGACGTAAGATTCAAAATATTCTTTCAAATATATTATTAATATGTTAAATTCTTTTAGTTAACATAATTTTGTACAACAGAGACTATCACGTCGGCTACGCCGTGCGGCTGCTCATTCTGGTTGCAGGACAACCACGATGCAAGACGTGCACGTTCCTTCCGCAGGCTTAGGTTCGTCTAGCCAAGTACCTACAGGGTCCATAGGCATTGTGTATGAGGATGAGGATGAGGTGGACCTAAGGCACGAGGAGCTTGGCTCGTCTTAGCTCCAGGATGCTCCCTTGACTCAGCCTACATAGCCTTTAGGCACTAGGCGACGCCGTCCACCTGACCCTTACACTCCAGGCAGCGACGCTCTTGGTCACAAGGGTAAGGGTAAGACTAGGAGGTAGTGAGGGTTTGTGGTAGATGTTATTATGTATTATTATGGACTATGTGGACTTTGTGGACTGTATGGACTATTATTATCGACTATGTGGACTATTAATATGCTCATGTATATGGTTTTAGATGAATGTGGCATATATTTGTATGTTTGAACATGTTGTCTTGAGGTTAAATATTCATCTCATATTTGTGTATGGATTGCATCAAAAAATAGGAGAAATTATGCCGAAATATTCTGCCTAAAGTACGTATTAATCAGTGGCATCATTTTTACCAGTTCAAAATAGTGATTGAAGTATGAAATCGAATAGGCTTTTCAGTCATGAAATCTAGGGGAATAGCCTTTACAGTGATTTGTTATGTCACCGTTGAATAGACTTTTTAGTGTTCTTTGAAATAGTGATTTAAGTCTGAAATTGAATGGGCTTTTCAGTCATGGAATCTAGGCTCTCTAGTGTCCTACGATGTAGGCTTTTTCGTGATTCTTAGTAGACTTTCTAGAAGCATTTACAGTATAATACAACAGCTAGCAAACCTGCCTCCGCCTATATATATGCGTTCTAGGATGCATTGCTAACCAAAAGGAAAACCAAACTATTATTTGGTTTCATTGGAGTAGGAATGTCTGGAGGGTCATCTAGAGGAAAGGGTTTCGGGAGTGGGAGAGGAAAGGGGGGATGAATGGAACTCCCATTGTGTAGGAGGGATCTCTTGGGCCTGATTTCTTTGAGGAACTAGTGTATCAGTTTCCCCCTGAGAGCAAGAGTGATTTCACTAAAGAGTGTCCTCTCAGAGCATACGATAATAGAAAGGAAGATTGGCTAAAATGCATGCATGGTGAGGACTGCTTAGTGTAGATGTTCACCGAGGGGATCGACGTAGGTCGTCGCTTCTTCAAATGCCCGTGAGCATGGGTAATTGCTATTACACTTCATTTGTTAAATATGTTTCTCAAATACCCTTACAACTTACATGACATACTTATTGTAGTCTTTTGAGTCTGAAGAAAACTATGGGTTCACTAGGTGGGTCGATCCTCGACCAATTTATTCGCATCAGCAGTACATGTACTACCTGTAGGACCAAATCTTCGATCTACAAAGGGAAGTTAGCAGCAGGTACAAGGAAGACGAAGACGACAACAACAACAATGGTGCAAGTTCACAGGAGGCACTCTGCAATGATCCATATTGCACCTGCCCTAATCACAAGAACAAGGGGCCTCCGTCGTCACCCCCGCCACCACCACCAGCAATAATGGGAGGCTACTGTGGAGAAGGTGCAACATAATTTGCTATGTGGCCACACTACTAGGACAACCCTATCTTATTCACATGGCACATCCATGTGTTTCTTGTGCTTGTTATTCGCTTGAATTACCTAAGGCATGTTAGGTTTAGTTCAGGATCTCTGTACCCTAGTTTGGTACATGTTCTCACATGCCATTTCATGTGTTGTGTGTGTTGAATTATATAATGCCCTACTTCGATAGGTTTTGTTTGTAGCACGTGATCACATTTCACTACGTCCACAATATTAAACTGAATATTATGACCACAAATAATGAAAACAACTACATAATGAAAAGTCTAATACTATGACACATTAAACAACACAATAATACTAGAAGTACGTGCCGACAAACTAAATAACGTAGTACATGACCTAAGCATGCCCATACTTAAAGTGCATTACATGACAACACAATGAAAAGTCCAACAGTAGACAACATTGTTCAAGAATAAACCAAAGAACTAGCAAGTAATGGAGACTACTGAGTGCAATGAGTCCACTTTCTCTTCCTCAGGGCATTAGGATTCTCCTCCATCGCTGCTTTCGCTCGACGTGCACGTTCAAGCTTCTTCTCCCTCTCCTCCCTGTACATAGCAACACGCCTCCTTTCCTCCTCTTCCTTGTGCTCCTTTTTTGCAGCCTCCTCTCCGCGTTTCTTCTCCATCATCTCCTTGTCCTTTGTCTCCCACCACAATAGTTTCTGCATCTATTCCTTGTCTTCAGGCTTGATCTCAGTGTCGATCCACAGCTCAAAATCATAGAGCAGTGGAGGGGTCTACAACAAATGCAATTGTTACAAAACAAAAAAATCATGCAAGATGTCATATGACACAAAATAATTATTACACAACATCAATTCCTCACCATCTTGTTAATGCGGCGCTGACGAAGTGTAGGCTCAAACGCAAAATTGGAACACATCCAATACATTTTCCTATACGTGTCCTCTTCATCGGACTTGGCTACCTTGCAAGGATCGCCGCAAAAGCACATGGGCACTGGAACACCACTAGGCAGAGGCAATGGGTCGAAGGCATTTTCGGTCATCCTGCCATAACTACAATTCAGCCATTTTTGTTCTAAGAACCGAAAGTAATTAACATTAAACCCTGCACCTAGGGTTTCTCATTTGATCCACAACAATGAACCCATAACATAACAACGTGCGCTAAGGTTACCTTGGTTTGGTAGCTTTTCCACACCTTGGCATCATATGATTGTATAATATAAATATTAAAATTGCATGAAACCCTAAGTAATAATGATTCTTAAGTTGAAAAATCCGACTAATATATACCGAATCAATTTGAAAAATAAACTAGGAGTGTCAGTACAGAAAGTGACCAACTAATGAATATTTATAGTTTTGTTGTACGTTGTGATCGGAGGTGGCCTAGCACTCAATCACATAGGATTTATACTGGTTCAGGCAATGTGCCCTACGTCCAGTCTGGGTCGGTCAGTGACTTTATTCCTAAGCCTAGGTGCTCGAAGTCTGTAGTGGGGTTACAAACGAGAAGGAGAAAGGAGGGGTGTACGAGAGGCCTTATGGGGTCCGACCGGAAGGGCCGAGGGCGACCGGAACTCCGCTCTGAGCTAGAAGTCTAAGCGTGTGCTTGAGGGGTTGTGAGCTATCGATGTAGTGAGTCTGAACTTAAAGAAGTCATCTTCCTCTTGTTGGAGGGAGCGCATCCCCTTTTATAGATAAAGGGGATGGCTTTACAGTTGAGAGGGAGAGAGTACGGATGTTTCTAAGTCTTGATGCCCACGCCGATGAGGACACTGATGATGGTAGGCGCCCACAATACTGTTGATGTCACTGTAGAACATCAGGTGCATAGGGGAGGTTGCGTTGGCTTCTTCAGGAAGGGTGGACATCGGTACCTGCAAAATACTATTGGTATGTGAGGAGCCCCACCACGTGTACCAGGTATGGTGAATCCTAGCGCCCACTATCGATGCCCAGAGGCATGTGGGGGGCTTTTTGTCGTGCGGGAGTCCAACGGCGCCTACAATACTGTAGACACAAATGTCGGTGCCTACAATACTGTTTGTGTCAGGGCAGTCATGCAGCACTGTTCCCGTAGGTGTCCAGGGCATAGACCCAGTATCGTGGTTTGATTTTGTGCGCTGCCTTCTCCGTTCGCCCCTGGTCCCTTCCGAGCGGGCGTCCCTGATCGGATGGCTCCAGTCGGCCCTGGCTGCGCCAGTCAGAGAAGAGCGGTACGCAGGCTTCCTACGGGTCCCCGATCGGAGTCGCAGGGTCAGAGTAGGAAGCAGTGTTTTGGGCTAGGCCTTCCGATTGGAGGGACCGCCTAGAGGCGGCCGGTGCCTGAAGCGAGTGCTCCGGTCGGAGTGGTGGGCCGGAGAAGTTGAAGAGCGGGCGCTTGTTCTTTTGGGTAGACCTCCCAGTCGATGACCGGACTGTCCTCCTGGCCCGCTGTTTCTTAGACTCTTGGGCCGGCCCATGGACTACATGTTGTTTTCCTAGGCCGAGCCTTGGCGTGGAAGCCGGTCCCCGAGGGACCCTGGGTTTATGAACCCGACAGGAGCCCCCGAGCCCTTGGGCGATTTGAGATGAATCGTCCGGGGGATTTTTGTCTTGACGGCGGGTGCGCGCGAGCGCACCCGCGGGTGTAGCCCCCGAGCCCCCGCGCGGTTTGGGCAGAACCGTCAGGGGGGTGATTGTTTCACCGGGCGTGTGTGCATGTTTTTAGTTTGAGATGGAATTTTGTTTAGGCACGGCGTTGTTGCGCAGTCGAGGTGGTTTTTAGGCGTAGAGATGGGACAGAACTTACCGATCCCAGGCGTCGGTGCGCACCGTGGATTGGGTGAGAAGGTTAGTTCGTGGTAAACCCTGGCGTCGGTGCGCGCCACGGATGGGTATAGCTCGGTTTGGCCGTGTCAGAGCTCACTGATCTTCGGTGTCGATGCGCGCCACAGGATCGGGTGCGGCGGAGCTACGAATCGGACCCAGGCGTTGGTGCACGCCGTGGATTGAGAGAGTTAGTTTGGTTAGTTTAGGAATTGGATGAGCTAGAGCTGGCGGATCCTGGAAGCGCTGCTGGAAGTGAAGCCGTTACGAAGTGACCCCGTTACGTGAGTCTAGGAGTCGCGGTCCTAGGATTTATTGGAGCGCAGTCGGAAGTGAAGCCGTTTGAAGCCGTTACGCGAGTTTAGGAGTCGCGGTCCTAGGGTTTTGGAGCGTAGTCGGAAGTGAAGCCGTTTGAAGCCATTACACAAGTTTAGGAGTCGTGGTCCTAGGGTTTTGGAGCGCAGTCGGAAGTGAAGCCGTTTTGAAGCCGAAGCGTAGTTAGTTTGGTTAAAGATAGGACGAGGCGATGCTCGCGGATCCTGGCGGCGGTCTCCACCAGTGCCCGGAGGTTCCAGTGGATCGCCCGTTCACGAGGGTCGTTCGACTCGGACAGACCATGCAGGAGCATTGCCGTGGTGGCAATGTTCTGACTGTCCCGAGCGAACTACGTGGGATTGGTCCCCCTATCCGGGGTGTTGCGCTGGACCTGACGGGCGTGACCCCAAGTGCCGTTCGCTGGTCCACGCGCACGGGCCTCAATGTAGCGTGCCGAGCGCGCTGACGTAGTCGGTGGCTGATGCGGCCACTATCGTCGAAGTTCCTCCCCGTGCTCACGTGTGAGCTCGGGGGTCTCCGTATGTGGGCCCAGAGGGGCATGAGTTCATGAGGACTTCATCGCCCCTGGTGGCTATTCCGGAGCGTTCGTCATAGCACACTTTCGGGACGGACGATGGCTGGGTGCCATGTCGCCGATGCTGGAGCCGTCACTCCCGACGTCGTCCATGATGTCGAGGAAACAGGTGGGAGCATAGCTCGTCAACCCCATGAACTTAGACGTGAGAGGAGGTGGCGCCATGATCTTTTGGAGCCCCCGGGCGTATGCGTCCGCGGGAGACACGGGGTCGTAGGGGAACCGGTCGTCCGGCGGCCGCGACGGGGACAATGGCAGCCCTCCGTGTATTTGGCGGAAAATAGAATGTAGTAAGTAAAGAACGGCATGTATATTACTCACAGCGGGGTTTGAGCAGAGAGTTTGCTTGGAATGAAGCGCAGATGCCGTGCCGTCGAGGTCGCGCGTCCCGGAGCCGATGGAGGACGTCTCTCCGACGGGTGCCGGGTCGCGAGTCTCCTCCCGGAGGTGGAGTACGCCGAGCCGGTCGGCGATGAGGTCCAGCTTCCAAGAGGAAGGCCTAGGATGGCTCGAAAATGAATGAAACCCGCATGCCAGCGGGCGAGAGCGCGGGATACTCCAGCGAGCCGAAGCGAGTCGTATCGCCTGAGCCCGCCGTGGCAGGGGTTGCAGAAAAATGGGCCATCCGATGACCAAAAAGTGTTGAACGTACAGCGTCTTTCCCACGGACGGCGCCAACTGTCGGTACAGAAAGTGACCAACTAATGAATATTTGTAGTTTTGCTATACGTTGTGATCGGATGTGGCCTAACACTCAATGACATAGGATTTATACTGGTTCAGGCAACATGTCCTACGTCCAGTCTGGGTCAATCGATGACTTTATTCCTAAGCCCAGGTGCTTGAAGTCTGTAGTGGGGTTACAAACGAGAAGGAGAAAGGAAGGGTGTATGAGAGGCCCGGTCGGGTCTGACCGGAAGGGCCGAGGGCGACCGGAACTCCACTCTGATCTAGAAGTCTAAGCGTGTGCTTGAGGGGTTATGAGCTATCGATCTAGTGAGTCTGAACTTGAAGAAGTGGTCCTCCTCTTGTTGGAGGGAGCGCATCCCCTTTTATAGATAAAGGGGATGGCTTTACAGGTGAGAGAGAGAGAGTACGGATGTTTCTAAGTCTTGTTGCCCATGCCGATGAGGACAGTGATGATGGTAGGCGCCCACAATACTGTTGATGTCACTGTAGAACGTCAGGTGCACAGGGGAGGTTGTGTTGGCTTCTTCAGAAAGGGTGGATGTCGGTACTTACAAAATACTGTTGGTATGTGAGGAGCCCCACCACGTGTACCAGGTATGGTGAATCCTGGCGCCCACTATCGATGTCCAGAGGCATGTGGGGGGCTTTTTGTCGTGCGAAATTCCAACGGCGCCTACAATACTGTAGACACAAATGTCGGCGCCTACAATACTATTTGTGTCAGGGCGGTCATGGAGCACTGTTCCCACAGGTGTCCAGGGCATGGTCCCGGTATCGTGGTTTGACTTTGTGCGCTGCCTTCTCCGTTCGCCCCTGGTCCCTTTCGAGCGGGCGTCCCCGGTCGGATGGCTCCAGGCGGCCCTGGCCACGCCAGTCGGAGAAGAGCGGTATGCAGGCTTCCTACGGGTCCCCGGTCAGAGTCGTGGGGTCAGAGTAGGAAGCAGCGTTTTGGGCCAGGCCTTTCGATCGGAGGGACCGCCTGGAGGCGACCGGTGCCCAAAGCGAGTGCTCCTGTCGGAGAGGTGGGCCGGGGAAGTTGAAGAGCGGATGCTTGTTCTTTTGGGTAGACCTCCCGGTCGGCGACCGGACTGTCCTCCTGGCCCATTGTTTCTTAGACTCTTGGGCCGGCCTATGGACTACATGTTGTTTTCTTGGGCCGAGCCCTGGCGTGGAAGCCGGTCCCCGAGGGACCCCGGGTTTATGAACCCGACAAGGAGAGAGTGAGGATACCTTGCTCTCGAAGATCTATGGATCAAATCAAAGTTTTTAAGGTCCAATATGACGATTCATGAGGTAGGGCAAAGTGGGGAGAGAAAAAACCCGAGAAAGAGGAGAAAGAAGAGAAAGAAAGCTCGGGCAGAAATTTTGGGCACGTGCACCATCACCAACAGCTTTCCTCGAACGAGCAGTACACTACTAAGTGAAAGAAACAGATTAGACAATCGCAATGCGAGGACAAGAGAGAACACAGCGTATAGAGTATACTCCATCAGATGCCAGAGTTAATTAGACACCATTTTTCACCAGGCAGAGGCTGCAGGCGCTCTGTGTGGCGGCGTGACCCACGCGCCACTGTGTTGTTCCTTGTTCATCGCGCGCTACTAGCATGCGCCCCTGCCCCATCCCCTCGAGCCCGTACTCTCCATCCCCGCGTGAGCTGGCGATCGTGGCCACGTGCCAGCAGCCCAGCACCGCCCCCTCCCACACTACCAAAAACAGTGACTTTACCGTGTGCCACGGGTACTCGGCAAAGACTAAAAAACACTTGGCAAAGGCTTTGCCGAGTGTAACACTCGGCAAACAGCACACGGCATCTACAGTGTCGGCAAACAGCTATTTGCCGAGTGTATTTTATCGCGAACTCGGCAAATAGTTTGCCGAGTGTCAAATTTGACACTCGTCAAAAAAGTGGTTTGCCAAGTGTTTTTTCAAAATACACTCGACAAAGGATTATTGTTTGCCGAGTGTTTTTAGGAATTACACTCGGCAAACCTATTTTCTAAAAAAAAAAAATTCTCAGCATACCATTATTGTTTGCCGAGTGTTTTTGGGAATTACACTCGGCAAACCTATTTTCCAAAGAAAAAAAGTTATCTGCATATTTCAGTTTGATGAGGCTCTTTTTGAAAGAAGAGTCTAAGATGACAGGCAAATATTTTCATCCATGTAAAGATGGCAGACATATTATTTTTGTATGGCCAAGGCCTACATCTGCCTGTGTAGCCTCCACACCCAGGGAAAATAGACTCATTCTCTTAGTAACGAAAGTAATAAGTGGACTAAAACACAAGCAGTATATAGCATCCCAGTAACTGAACCTAGGACCATTGCAAGCTCGTAGTATAGCTAAAATTTAGAAGACTATTACTTAGGACGTCAGAATGTATAGGGAGTTAGATGGATGCGGCAAGGAACAAATTTGCAAAATAAAACATGTCTCCACGAACAGTTACATTGGTAACGTGTTAACCTGCAGTCGAGGCCAGCAAGGTTAGCAGGTGAATGAAGGAGACTAAATCAAATGCAAGATAAACACAGGAATATAACTATCAGTTCACAGGCAGTAAACACAATCTTAGATTACACAAATCGTGTGTATTAACATCATAGATAATGATCATAAGCAAGTATGAGCAAAATATGATAGGCAATCATCAGAGGATACAAAGGAGGAAATCATCACAGGCAGCGTCATCAGAAGCCGAGATTTCATAACAAAGAGATGATTGCAGCCGCATAGTCCGTGACTGAATAGGCAATAAATATTACCCCTCATTGGTGTCTCCAAACCACACAAATTAGAACAGGTAGGAAGAGATGCATTAAAAATTAGGAACAACCAATTGACCAGCCTTAGTTACCACGGAATAGGTACAAAGAGATGGCAAAAATAGAACAGCCTATGATCATTGCCTTAGTTATGGACACAGCAGAGAGATGCAAAACGAAGGAAGAATCATCATAGCTCATGAGCATTGCCTCATTAGTCATGAGAAAGAAGGAAGAGATGTAGACCATGGAAAGATCGCTCATGATCATTGCATCAAACACTACAATAATCGACACTGCAGTAGCCTATTCCCTCAAAGTAAAATGTAACGGCAAGAGAAAATTGTATTCATCATTGCAGGTGACCAAAATGCAGACAACAAACTAGAAACCATTAGGACTGTAGATCCATGGCACAATAATTGTGTGCTCTCAAGATCCAACCGAACCGAGCAGGCCACAACCTACAAAACGCAAAACAATCATTATTAGCATGCAAACTGGTAAGACAAGGGGACAAAATAGATCTAGGCTAAAACTGAACTTCCCTTGTTCATTTGCCTCCTTTGACCAAGATTCCCCCTCCAAATATCACATGTAGTGAAAAATCATGCAAGCGAAGGAGGGTTGAATAGAGGTAAAGCGAGGAGGGGACCGGGAGAAGAAGAAGGGGAGGGGAGGGCCCGACGCCAGATCCAGCCGCCACCGACCGGATCCGGGAGAGGGAGGGCCAGATCCGGCCGGGTGAAGAAGAAGGGGAGGGGAGGGGCACCCACGGGGGAAGAAGAAGGGGGGGAGGGGCACTAGTAGGGGAAGAAGGAGAGGCCACTGGATCTGCCACCGGGGAAGGAGGGGTCGCCGGATCCCCGCCGCCATGCCGCTGGGGAAGGAGGGGCCACCGGATCCCCGCCTCCACACGGCCGAGAAAGGAGGGGGCATCGGATCCAGGGAGAGGGCGTTAGATCTCGGTGAGGGGGCGATGGATCCGGTGAGAGGTGCCATATCCGACGAGGGAGGGAGGGAGGAGGGGGCCGGGAGCGGAGGGGAGGTGTGGCGGCCGAATTCGGCGAGGGAGGGAGGGAGGAGGGGCCGGGAGCGGAGGGGAAGGGCGGCAGCCGGAGGGGAAGAGGGCGGCCGGGAGAGTTGGGGAGGGAGGCGACGCCGGCGGGAGGAGGGGAGGGAGGTGGCGCCAGCGGGAGGAGAGGGACGCTGAGGGCCAGGAGGAGAGGGGAAGAAGGGCTGGGGATGGGAGGGGTGGGGCGCTGGCGACGGGAGGGGTGGGTTAAGTAGATATTTTTGTTTGCCGAGTGTCCCAGATCGGGGCACTCGGCAAAGTTTTTTTCCATTTTTTCATCTCCTTCTTTTTCAGAAAAAAGATTTTATTTCTTTGCTAAGTGTTCTAGATCTAAGCACTCGGCAAAAAAATCATTGTTTTTCTTCGACTTTTCTAGAAAAAAGATTTTATTTCTTTGCCGAGTGTTTTTTACACTCGGCAAACCCCCTCTTTGCCGAGTGTTTTTTTTTACACTCGGCAAACCACCCTCTTTGCCGAGTGTTTTTAGAGCAGCACTCGGCAAAGATCTTGTTCGTCGAGTGCTCGAGGAAATACACTCTGCAAACATAAAAATACTCGGCAAATTTGAGGATTCCGGTAGTGCCAGCGCCGCACACGAGACAGTGGCCCCCATCATCACGGGCGACGCCGATACTGACTCAAACGTGGAGCTAGGCACTGTTGGGGACATGGTCGTGCCACCGTGATTCCACGGACGGAGGAATCAGGAGCGAATCCATGGACTTCTTCTTTGCCGCCTCTTTACTCCGCTCGTTGGTCGGCTGCTGCTACTTCATTGTCGACGGTGGCTACTACTGGTGTGGAGGAGAAGATCGAGAGGCAACATATGTGAGGAATCGAAGGTAGGGTAGGCAGCGAGGTGCTATTCCGCCGTCGCCAATCAACGCATGGCAGACGGGTGGAGCAAGGGCTAAGGGGTATACAGAATAACAGAAAGAGATGAGGTATAGATGAGAAAAGAAGGGAGGACGGGTAAGACTGAGACAGATGAAATATTTTTGAGGGGTTAAATACAAAGTGCCATATGCAGTCAGCGTCACAGTGGCAATGCCACGTCATATAAAATGTCCACGTGGCTGACATGGACCTACGTTGCACCACTTAACAAGTTTAGTGACCTAGAAATACATTTTTAAAATTTATGGACCTAAGTGACACTCCTTGACAAATTCAAGGACCGCTCATGCATTTAACTCTTTAGGTAATAAATCTCTTAACTCAATTTAATAAATCATATAATTGGTCCCATTTATATTATTTACTTGCTATTGGAAAGCATATATATATTTTGTTTTAATTACACCATCATTTTTAATAATCACATGTCCAAGTATGTTCGTTTGGCTGATAAGTCATGGCTGATAAGTACTGTTGGCTGATTTGTTATGAGATAAAAATATTGTTCGTTGGCTGAAAAAGTACGCCTTATAAGCCAAGCGAACAGGGCACATAAACACGTGTGTGCCGCACGTACATGGCCACTAGTATAGTTAAAAACTACGGATAATGTCTCTAAGTTTCTAACAATTCCGAGAAAGATCATAGGGATAGATTGGGACACGCCAAACCCAAATAAAATATTTAGAGCTCGTGAAAGTGTCTTCAAAGTTTTACAAAAAAATAGATTTTAACTCTAAGAAAAAGGTAAAATATCAAAAAAATCCCCAAGATAATATAATTGATGTCTAAACATTTTTTGAAAACTTTTCACAAACGAGAAAAACATTCCATACAATTAGAATGAATACATTCAACATTAATATCTTTGTCTCGGAAAGTTTTTGAATTGCATTTAGACATCAATTAGAATGATTTGGATTTTTTTTAATTTTTTGGAGATTATTTTAGCATTTTACTAGAGATAAATCTAATTTTTTGAAAGCTTCTAAAGATAATTTCTTGTGCTCTAAATATTTAATTTGGGCTTCTTACGTCCCAATCTTTCTCTAGTATTTTTATCAAAAAAATTAAAACCTAGAGACATTTTTCATTGTTTATAAAAACCTTATTAGGTATTTAACAATTTTTTAAACTAAAGACGGATGAAACTGCGCCAATACAAGGAGGTAATTTAAGCGGTTTTGAGAGTTAACGGGTAAGATGGTCGATTTTATAGTTTGAGAAGGAAAATTAGACCACGGCAACCGTTTAATAAGGAAATCAAAAACACAAAATGGCTGGGCCGAAAAACAAACGGGCCTTATAGAGTACATTTCATTTCTCCTTGCATTTCTTACATGAACCTGAATACGAGTAGCAATAATATAGTTTGTGACGGGGTGTGGTAATTTTAAATTATGTATCCATATCTTTTTTTAAACACTCTTGCTGAGCAAAACAAATAAATTTCAATTTACATCATTTTTCTATTTATTTGGTAGAGCTCAATTTCCTTATTCTTCTAACGGAAGTTCCAACGCTGCTATTGACCAGTAATTCCATAGCTACCCACGTAAAACTCACAGAAACTAATGTTTGGTTTCATGAATAAGGTGGTCCATCATCTTCTCACTCCTCACTTTTTATATTTAATATGTGGAATGGAATAAGTTGATCCATCACCACATCATTCCTCACAAGCCAATAATTAATATATTCATGAGGAATGGATTGATTCCACCAAAATTCATAGGATGAACTCATGATACATCACCTCATGAAGCATGGGTGACTGCACAAACCAACCACACCATAAATCACGCACAGTACAATTTCTAGATATGGGCCCACAATAAATTCTTCAATCCTCAATCATATCGTCCACACCATGGTAGGCTGGCCGAGCATGGTGGGCCTCTGCCCAAGCCCTCCCCTCCTGTGTCGGCCTTCCCATCATCTTCCTGTGTAGATCAGCATGGGAGATGACACAGTTCTCATGGCACCCATCTTCCAATCATTTATCTCATGGTGGATGTGGCAATGGTAGGCTTCTTGTCCCTTTGTGCCAAGCAAAAATGGCTTCTCTTTTTTTTTTCTAACTCTCTGCCAAGTCAATAAAATGCTTACATTGCAGTCTATTAATGTTATGGAAACTATCCTAGAAGGGTTAGGGCTGCACAAATTTCACATCCAGCTACGAGTTGTTGGTAAGAAAGGTTAGTTCAAAATGCCTCAGCTTTCGTTTGGGTGAGAGGTGGGGAAACTGGGAAGATGGGCCCTAACCCAACGGGAATGAATGCTTGAATATCCGCAGTCCCCTGTTTGGGAAACGAAGGGGGTCAAATCCCAAGGACGTCAGGGAAATTCAGAAATAATAAATAGTACAGACAGAAACACATTGCAAGATCAATAAATGGAAATCCAAGAATATGCATCAACATTACGAAGCATCAATCCATATATAAATTGAAATTACGGTTCACTCTACGAACTTGAAAGCTAATGAATGGACAGTATTATAGCACACCATTGCAGAAAAACAGAAAACATGTCTGGTAACACATTATTTGGTCACATTGAACAAAAACATCTCGATGCTGAAAGGCAAACAAATCAAACACCAATGCCACTGCTAACCAGTCATCGACTTGGCATACATAACTTCAGACCCAAGACTCCTACCAGGCCCTCTTGCCCTGGATGACGCATGAAAACAAATGTCCCTACTATATTGTGATCGGTTGGAGAAGCACTGACTCAACACACCACCATTGTGATAAACTCCAAGCAAACCATTGCAAAACTGAGATAGAACACAAGTTACTCGAAACAAACTGAAAATTGCTGCTCATTATTCCAGTCATAATAAGTTGTCAGGTTCATTGAAAATTCCTAGTTCTGCAGCCAAGTTAGCTACTATCCTGCAAAATAATATGTATAGACAGATGGCATTGGCATTCATCTACAGTTCGATTAGTTCATGAGCAAATGTTCAGTAAGGTTTCAGAATGGATTATCAGGTCCAGGATTGACACACCGACGCTGTAACACTGTGTGTCTCAAACACTTACTTTCAGCCCTTTAAAACAAATCAAGTAAAGAAATAAACCAAATCTACTATCAGGGTCATGCATGTTGTTCCTAGTGCTAAATTGAAAAACAAGGCAGTGAAGATCTAAATATGCATATAAGGGTTCTACACATTTCTTCCCTCTCAGAAACCTAGACAGGGGCAATATGACGCTCATCGATCATATAATAATCAATTATCATAGTGCATAAGGTTTTGGGCATAGTTGAAGTCAAAATCTAGCAGTTAAGTTCATAGTTTTCAAATGTATATGCTTCACCCTGAAAATGATTTTTTTGGGAGTAGCATTATGCAATATGATAATGAAATCCTTCAAAATGAGAGAAAGTCCACAGTACCTGACCAGCTTCAATGCCTGTTTCAAATTTCCTTGCATAAACAACAGTTGTAAATATAGAAGCATGGTAGTTAGGAGGTAGACTAACTTTTGATGCTTAAAAATACAGGAAACTATTTTGGCATACCTTCATCAAGATTTCTAACTTTACCTAACTACTGACTGATAGACAAACTGACTACCTGAAGAATAGCTGAAAGAAGTGACAGACTGACTTGGTCCTAAACAGGCTAACTACTGACTGATAGGCTAAACACACAATATTACACTAACAATATGGATTGACACTGTGCTCAAATAACAATATATGCAAAGTAGATGCTCTATGCCCCTTCGATGGGTAGTAAGCAATATTGCCTCCAGACATAATCAGGGATTATGTTACTTGCATCAACATTATGTCTTACCACAAGGCCAAAAAGGGATAAGTCTAGTATCATACCATTATTTCCCAACAAAGGTGCAGCAGAAACATGAACTGTGGCACCAAGAAAAAGCCATATGTTCAAATATTTATGGACAAGCATGCCTCATTTTATAATAACAAAAGATGCTGGCGAAATGGGGACATCGAATACTAGCATGGATTTACAATAAACCGATCCATAATCTTCAATATCTATACAAAGTTCAGTTCCAGAAAGTAGGAGAATGATTCCTATGAAGTACATTAGACATGATCTAATTTGAGTCTCAACCTACAAGGTCAACCTCTACTCAAGAGATTTCCTGTGTACACACTGACTGAATCAAGACGTCCCATACACACTCTTGCAAAATTATCTGTTCCTGGGTCTTGAATGAACAGCTGCCCTCTTGTTGCTACATAAACGACCAACCTCCCATCATCTAGCAGCAACAATGGTTTGAAGGACTCATCTACCAGTACCAGCGGTGAGATTGCCGGCCAAGTCAGGATGTGGTACTCTTTCACCCAGTGCCCACTCCCATAGTCCACTAGAAACCAAAGGTCCAGGGTAAAAGGCTGGTGACGGCGATCTGCAAGAACTAGAGACCCTTTTAGCTCAGCCAAAGTAAGGTGCCTCGCAGATCCAACCCCGCTACTTATGGGGCCTCGGAGATCTCTCCTCCACTCCTCTCTCTCAAGGTCGAACGAAACGATATAGCCCAGACGAATCCCATTACGGGCACCATCATATGTTCTGTTCGTCAAGAAATACACCACCCCATCAACTACAACGCCACTGCACTCATCAACAAAGAGGCCAGGGCTCTGCTGCCCTCTCCACCGTGCATGTGCGGCACCGCCATTGATGGTAAACACCTCAAAGAGCTGCTGACCACCTTGGGCAAAGCCAGGCCTGTTGAACATCCTAAGCACCTTGTAGTCTCCCGTGGAGGAGACCCGCCCAAGGGCAAAGAAGGTGTAAGGCTGACTCAAGTTGACCCGATTCACATGCTCCACCGCCGGGCTCTGAGGCAGGGCCTGGACAGCTCCGGTAGCCGGATTGAGCACATGGCATCTGTTCCAGTCAGTAGTCAGACAGGCAAGGTCCAGGCGCGTGCATTGCAGCCGGTGGTAAGGGCCACCAGCTGCGCCGGCGATCCGCTTCACCACGTTACCTGACAGATCTACTATGTAGATGCTGTGCGTCTTGTCGTCCCGAAATTGGGCCAGGAAGAGGGGGGCCGGATGGCGTGCCGCGTGCGCCGTGATGAAGACTGGATCGGAGGTGAGCGAGCGCCATGAGCGGCAGACGGCGCGGAGGCGGCAGAGGTCCCTGGCCGGGAAGCGCAGCAGGACGTCAAACAGCACGTCCGTGGGGAGCCTGTCGGAGCTGGCGGCCTCTCGCGCACGCCTGCCCCGGGTGATAGGCGGGGAGTACGGCCTCGGCGACGCCATCGCCGAGGCACATCTGCAGATCTGCTAAACAGGGACACGGCTCCATGAGTAAGGAATCAAAATCGACGCTAGCGCGGTGAGCAAGGCGAGAAGCTTACTCAGATCAGTCGATTGGAGCAGTGGACGTACCGGTGGAGAGATGCAAGGCGGCGCTGGGCGCAGGACGGCGAGCGGCGGGCGGCGGAGGGGAACGGGATTCAGCTGGTGGAGAAATGCTGGCTGGGTGAAATGTTTTTTTCCCTCTCCTATAATTTTTTTTAATGATATAAAGTCACGCAAAGGATATATCTATCTTAGCTGGCAGAACCGTCTAATTTAATATCTCATAGAAGTGTTTGTCTTTCATTAGATATTAAGCGATTCGATGGAGAACACTAAATTACTCGATTCTGTCGAGACACACCCCAGGGGAGAACTCGAAAATCCACATTTTTGCCATCAAAATCACAAATGAGAAAAATAAAGATTACATCATTCTTAATCATTTCTTACATCACTTTTGATACAACATCAGAGTATAACATTTATTATTATAATAGCGAAATGTAATCATATTATCAGAGTTATGAACAATTTAATTAAACAGCGGAATATAAACATGTAAACAGACTTACAGCGGAAATAAACATCTATTAATGACATGATGAATTATTGATATATAAACTACGACAACAAATTATGAAATTTTCATTTATAAAAGTATTTGGTGAGAGTTATAAATAACAACTACGATCGTAGCGTAAAGAAATCCTCGCTGAACCTACCAGGAGGTATCCACACACAAAGATCAGCTCTAACATTCACCTGTCATCTGCAACAGGGGGAATAAAACCCTGAGTACTCAATTGTATTCAGCAAGACTTACCCGATAGGAAGAAAGAAAAGACTCCAAGGATATGCAAAGCTATCTGGCTTGTGGGTTATATTTGCAGGAAGCATTACTAAGCGTGCGTCCTTATATTTGATTTTTATTAATAGCAGCATTGGTTCATTAACTAACCATTCTATGTAAGCACTTGAGCTACTTTCAAGCAGGTGGTAAGCAATTAGATTTCTTTTTCCATCTTTCATCTTTTAGTTTTTACTACGATGCTAAACCATAGACAAAAGCCGTCTTTCGCCTGGCGATGATTCACGAATCAATGCCCTTGTTGGTACCCGAAAACACGCCCGCTTGTACCCCAAAGACAAGCCGGACCCGCAAAGACAAGCGGTGTCCGGGTGTCCGGTCTCCTTCAAGCGGGACTCAAGCCCCCCCACGAGTCCGGACTCGGTCTTGGTGCAAGGACCTCCTCCACCAAAATAAAACCCTGACAATCGGTCCGAAAAGAGCCGGATCCGTGACAAGAGAGCAACAAGTCTTTCAAGCGCCCATACACAAGTATGTGCTCGGGATAATAAGTCTGTGACTTGCCTAGAATCTTATGCAACGATCGGTCCTTAACCGACCAGACACGGAAAAACGGTGTAACCAAGCTATGACCCGCATCCACGGCGACACAACTTCTTACACCCACCAATACCCAAACCATATCCCTACCCGGTCACCATTTTTCTTTCCACCATTTATGTTTTCCAAGTGATAATAATACAGTAATATATTTCCTATCTCTCACGAGTGACAGGCAATCACTCGACTTCTATCGGAGACCTATAGCATAGCAATCTACGATCCTGTCATACTAGTAAGACTCATAAGATAAAGATATATATGCAAGTGGGTTTCATTCAACTCCTTAAAACTTAATGCACAAATATAATTTAACTACAGAAAGTATGGGTTATTCACCGGTGCTTGCCTAGGTAAGATATATACTAAAAGTTAGTATCTACATCTTCAGATCATCCACCATCCATTGAATAGAAATCCCATTGCATCATCTCGTGGAGAGAATATCATTACACCATCTTCGGACTCCTAATCATTCTTCAATTGATCCGTCGATCCACCATCGTACCTATATGATGTGCAATGCGATGCAATGCAAAGACGTAATTAATCAACTACAATCGTAACTCGCAAAATACAATGTACGCCACTCAAGCTAATGGGCTAGTTCTAACGACGATCGTACTTAGGCTACATATACACGTTGTCGGATAAGACGTTATTTCCCAACAATTATTTTCGTTACATAAACCCAAGTCATTTCTTTATCCCATTCTATCGATTTAATTATTATTCGCAATAGGACATCATTATCTATTTAGCAAACTAATTATCCCGGAGATACAAAACTTATAGTGAATACCTAATATTGCTAGGAACCTTCTGTAAAGATTTCGGATCCAATACTATTACAAATTTATCACGAAAGTTCCTGCAAGTTTGTATTTTGCAATATTAAGTATCTTAGATTTAATTATATAGCTCCCAAAAATATTATCAAACTTTGTGAACAAATATACTAACAGATAGAGCATGATTTTAGGAGACTAACAAAACTGGTTTCATAATTTTTGGACATCTACGTAAATTTATATTGATTTTATAAATTTATTCCCGAAACTAATTTAGCAAAACAAAACACTCAACAGGAAAGGACCTGGGCGGCCAACTCGGCTCGCAGGCGTGCGCGTGGCCCAACACGGCGCGGCGGCCCAGCAGGACAACCAACCGGCCCAGGCGCACGGCAGCGGCCAGTCCACGTGCGGAATCAGGCCGGCCCAGCGGATGCGTGGCCCAGGCGCGCAGTGGCGCGGAAAATTTGCAAAACAATCCCTGAGCTTCTACTAAATCACGCCGCAGTAGAACCAGTACTATTCCGATGGCTCACGTATTCGCAGTAAAGACCTCGTATAAATTTTTGTCTTGGACATATACCCTTTACCTTGTCTTCTAAAGCAGCGCATTGGCAGGGGAACTCCGGCCGGCGATGGAACGGCGCCGGAAAGGCGCTCCAGGCGCGGAAAGGTGGCGGAGCTTGAGGCGGCAACGGCTGCGGCCTCGCTGCACTGGAGGTGGCGCACGGAGGACGCACGTGCGCGGGGAAGGAGCGAACGAGAGCTTCCGGCGGCCGAGGATTGACCAAGGCCACCGCGGCCAGGCAGCGCGCGCCAGGAGGTAGGCAATGGCGGCTGCGGCGGCCGCGAGCTGGGAAAATGGAGGGGACACCAACGTAGCACGCGGAGGAGAGGAGGCGCGGGAAGGCAGCGCCGAGGGGCAGCAAGTGCCGCGCGGGAACGAGGGGCTCGCACGCGCGCCCGTGGATGACCGGCGACGGACGACAGGGGCGCGGTGGCTGTTGCACTAGGGAGGGGCAGCGCGGAGGGCGAAGGAGAGGGGACGCGCGGGTGCTGTGGAGCAGCAGGAACAGCGCGACACAGGGGGCTTGCGCGCGGAGGTGGGGGCTGCGCGGACACCGGCGAGGCGCTGCGGCTGTGGCGAGTCGCCGTGGAGCAGCAGCGTGCGGAGGAGGCGTGGGGCTACGGTGGCTCCGGCAGTGGCGTTCCTGGGCTTTCAAGGCATGGTAATGGCGTCCACCTGCGCATGCTTTAAGGCAGACGACCTCTGGACGAAGCGAGGCAGAGCCACGGGAGGGACAGCAGGCGACCAGACAGGCAGCAAACACCACACTCTTGTCCAAGGATGGCCGCGACGGCACATGCAGCAGCAGACAGCGACAAGGGCAGCAGCGCGAGCCGAACACGGCAACGTGCGCTACAGTGGCAACGATACGCGTGTAGCGGCAGCATTGATAGCGGCTCGACGCTATGAATTGTTCAAGGCTTTTGCAAATATGGTGAGCAAGGCAATCGCAGAAGGTGGGGCCGTCTTTGTCACAAACCATATCGCAACTTGGACCGAGGAAGAGTGATATATATATATATATATATATATATATATATATATATATATATATATATATATATATATATATATATATATATATATATATATATATATATATATATATATATATATATATATATATATATATATATATATATATATATATAAAGTGCTGGCCGCTGAGAACGTGCAGTCACCATCCGTGCAAGCTTGTGAAAAGTCACCCCGGAGCAGGCCGCTGATGACCCGTCAGCAGCAGCGGAGCTGGAATGGCTCGGGAATCTGGCCAGCATCAAGCTCGCCCTCGCCGTCGCTTTTCTTGTCTTCGGTTTCGTGCTTTATATGACCGCTAATGTCATGCTCGCCGCTCGTAAGTCGTAACTGATGAGGGCCGGGGCAAAATGAAAAAAAAAAACTATCACCAGCAGGCAGCAGCTCGTAGTAGTAGCCAGGGAGCAGTAGTAAACTTGCTCATTGTAGAGTTGTAGGAGTTTATCTTAGTTAATCACTAGGAGTAGTAGCTCTGAAATCTGATGTGCTCCCTCTGGCAGAATTAACCACAGTAAACCAAAAGTTCGTGGAAGCAAGCATAGCAACGGACAACAAAACAGGCAACAGCTAGTCGTGGCCAAGCCTCCTCCAGAAGCAGCACGTCTCCGTGCCTTCCATTAAAAAAAAATTTGGACAAGACCAGCACAGGCAGCAGCAGTAGTAGCTGGGCCTCCGCGTTGCATCGCACAGGCAAAATAGTACAAGGCAACAGCAAGGACACCGGCTCGGGCGGGTGCTCGGCAGATGTATATATATATATATATATATACACGCTGAGACAATGCTAAAACGTGTAGTCGAGTGTCAGCTCATGTACGTTTATCTGCAGCAAGAAACCAAGGCAAAGAGAGGGAAAAACAAAGGTCGAGGACAGAGCGAGTATGCCAGAGCACGTGGTCTGACAGGGCATGCCAGTTGCCACGGATAAGACCCGGCCGCAGAGACAAGTAAGACAGACAAGGACATGCAACGGAGACAAGAAAAGGCATTGAAAAGCAGGCGTGCGAGATAGAGCGGGGAAAAGAAAAAGGACCTGTCGCACCGCTGCGCCCATAAAAATATCGTATGCGATAGCTCATACTCGTACCAGGCCATGGAACAAAATATTAAAACGTTATGTGATTATTTTACGCGAAACAAGCGGCCACAAACAACGTTTTAAAATATACTTGACGCAAAAAGCTAGATTTTAAAATTTTAAAATCCGAGAAAATCGTTTCGAAAATTTTATTAGACCTAAATCGCAATACTAAATAAGATCGTAACACCAGGGTGTTACAACCAACCCCCTTAAAAAGAATCTTGTCCCGAGATTCGAAGCGAAAACCAGAAGGGGAAAACGCGATTACATTTCGTAGATCAGGAATTACACGAAAGATTAAACGACTTCGAATACTAAACCACACGGAGATCTAGGAATACATGGTTAAGAGCAACTTGGTACAACCGAGACCTACTCCAAAAGTCGAGATAGACGAGGACAATGGAAAAACAACAAGAAGATGATTATCCAAAACATGGCGTATGATCCAGAAACAGTCGACTGAGAAGTAAAACATCGTGAATCCTAAGACCAAACTAACCAAGAGAACTAGAACTTCTTCGGAAACCAGATCCTTTCTTCTCCTCAGATTACACCATCACCTCAGACTGACGAACCTAGCTTCACGATGTCGACTGGATTTCGTAGCTTTGCTCGGATTGAAGTGAATGGGGAATGAAGAAGAAGAGCAAGGACCAAAGGCATTTATAGAGGCGAACGGAGGTGGGGCACAACACACTGGAGGCGGATGCGGTGGGGATGGGATACACAGACGGTGCATGTTGTGGAGATAAGATCGGAGACATGGGGCGCTTCTTGCATGAGCGGCGAAGGGGGAAATAAAGGAAAGGAGAGGGGGTCCGCTCGACGAGGCAGGCGTGCGGGCGGTCGTGTCACCGAAAGAAGAAAGAAAGGGAAGGGGAAATGGGGGGGTCCGGTACGGGGAACGACGGTGCGGGGTAGAGAGCCGACCGGACGCCAGGAAAAGAAAAAACGCATAGTGCACAAGGACGGCGAGTGCGGCACGATGCCGCGGCCACGCGAAACAGGGTGCTAAAGGACCCGACACAGACGACGTTCGCAGGGCACACAGCGAAGTGACCCAGCACGCGTAGCGCGGTCAACTAAACACAGGGCTTGGGACATGACGTCCACTCAGGCTTTTACGACTACCCACGGCTAACCTTCCTTACTACTCTTCTTTTTCTTTCCTTTACTCGACCACATCCGTTTTTCATGTAGACTGAGACCATGTCATACTTCCTTCCTCCAAAACCACCTCCTCTTGCTTACCTTGAGAGAACACTATGTCATCAATCTGTTGTGGTTTTCCGTTTGAACACCTGAATATTTCTAAGGAAATTATTTGTAGCAAAAGTGGGATGGCGGTGTAACTTGGTAAAGGTACTTGGTCACAACCTTGATACCAGCGTATGCCGAGCAGCGTCACATGTGGCAGCTATTCCATAGAGAGCCCTCGGTTTCATCACGGCACCATAAGCTTTTAACCAGGCCACTATTACCAACTTACATGCCATGAAGGCGGTGGGGTCGTAGACCACAGAATAAGAGGGGTATTGCAAGGAAAATTTCAAACAACAAAGGTTCCCTCCACAACAAGGGACAAGGAATTTAAATCCAACGATGGATTTGTTTTTAAAGAGATTCAAGTGTTCTGCTGGGACATCCACAATTAGTCGATACAGTGTCCAATATTATCCATTCATGGCTGATTTGCTGACATCTGAATGGCTACTTCTCTTGTAATCCACCTAACATCGCCCTTGAAAACTTTAAGCACATCTAACGAAACTTAAGATAGATGAACGCAATAAACACAGCGAAATAAATAAAATGCATGTTCCAACGGTCTTATACGGGTACAACGTACAGGCATTTCGGCTCCCATTCACGACACATCATTCACCTATGGTCGGGCGATCTCAACACTATGGATGACAACTACAGCAAGAGTACAATATGAAGGACAGTGACTAAAAACACTACTACTATGGTACAGCATTCCAAGGCAACTAATCTACATCCTCTCGTGGCAATGGCTAAGTGAGAGGAATCAAGGGCTCGACTTCTGACACTTCCGAGGGTGGAGGTGGTGGCGGTCCTGCATCACCAGTTCTCTTTCTTTCAAGCGGGTGGATTGGGATCCCCTCCAAGATCGGGGCATCCTGCCTTTCAGCAACCAACGTCCTCCGCTCGGCCCTGGTGACAAGATAGGCCACCCGTAGCTGATGGACATGTCGATCTTCAGCCTCCTTTAGAGCTTCCTCCATGGTAGCCTCTCGGCTCTCAGCAGCTGCAGCGCTGGCATGCGCTTTGGCGAGCTGCACCTAGAGCATCCGGTTGAAGATCTCGGCTTCCCCGGCGCGCCGAAGGCACGCCCCCAGTTCCACGGCTTGATGGTCATACTGCTCATCCAGAGTGAGCAGGTACGTAGTCAAGTGCACCACGGTGGGACTGTCCTCTTGCGCATCCTGCCCTTGCAAAGCCTCCATGCGAGCCCTCCATGCCCGCCGATTCTTGTCCAAAGGAGGAAAGAACCGCATGGGGGTACAGGCAATGGGCTCTTCATAGATCTGGCAGGGGTACCGCAAGGCTTTGCGGGCCACAACCTGGTAGGTGTCGATGAAGCAAAACCCGGTTGCGGTCACACTCCAGGCTTCAATGAGGTCGGGGAACTCTTCACTCTTCCCGATGTAGACGGTAACCTCACACCGCTCGGTGCCATGCTCCTCATACTCACGGCCCTCATACTCAGGATGATCTTTGACTCTAAGCTTTTGTAGGGTGGCATGCAGGATTTTGGGAAAACCCTCAACGTTCAGGCAGTAGGTACTAACCCAGGCTCCTATCATTTTCTAGTGGTGGTTGCAAGGAAGGCTAAGCGAAAAGCTGGCCCAAGGAAAAGCTAAGCAAGCTAAAGTGCGCCGAGTGGTGATGCCAATGGCTAAGCCAGGCTCTACTTATAAAGGCCGAACATTCAGCGGTCCTGGCGCGGTTCACCAGGGTTCCCACGTGGGATCACTATGACGAATCGACCAAATTCTGCGCGTTCGAGGCGAGCGACGTGCGATGTCATTACTGACTAGTACGACTGCAGGGCAAGGGTCCAACAAGAGCACAGAAAAGGCATACAGGAAGAACGTGGGTCATGACAGGCGTGAACCAAAGCGAATGCAGAGCACGAAGCCATAGTGCAAACCTAACTACAGAATCGGAACGAGATAGTCGTGCACAATCCGACATCAATCCGACACGCATGACACCTATGAATGCCGTATCTGCAAGCAATACGGCACGACAATACACAAACAGGATATGCATGAATGCACGTCCTATATGTCCTTTCACTGTTGCCAACATATAGGGCAACCGTTCTCAGATTTTTGGCACATCATTCTCTTCCTGTAACTAGTCGATACTATCGGACTATGCTCGAGTCAGTGTACCTGCAGAAAAATTTGATTAAGCCTACCTAAGTCAGCAGAGTGCCATCTATCCTGGATACATGACCATAGTAATAGGGCTACTTATATAACTTCGTATACAAACGTCCTAACTTTTTGAAAAGAATTTGTTGTCAAATTTTAGTTTAGAAAAGGTTTTCGAAGCCTTATTTTCTCATTCGCTATCTGATACCACCTTGGCAGAACCGCCTAATCTAATGCCTCACAGGAGTGCTTGTCTTCCATTAGACACTAAGCGCTCGAGGGAGAACACTAAATTACTTAGTTCCATCGGGCACACCCCAGGGGAGAACTCGAAAATCCACATTTTTGCCATCAGGATCACAAATGAGAGAATAAAGCTTACATCATTCTTAACTATTTTTTACATCACTTTTGATACAACATCAGAGTATAACATTTATTATTATAATAGCGGAATGTAATCATATTATCAGAGTTATGAACAATTTAATTGAACAGCGGAATATAAACATGTGAACAGACTTACAACGGAAATAAACATCTATTAATGACATGATGAATTATTGATATATAAACTACGACAACAAATTATGAAACTTTCATTCATAAAAGTATTTGGTGAGAGTTATAAATAACAACTACGATCGCAGCGTAAAGGAATCCTCGCTGAGCCCACTAGGAGGTATCCACACACAAAGGTCAGCTCTAGCATCCACCTGTCACCTGCAATAGGGGGAATAAAATCTGAGTACTCAATTGTACTCAGCAAGACTTACCCGATAGGAGGAAAGAAAAGAAAAGACTCCAAGGATATGCAAGGCTATCTGGCTTGTGGGTTGCATTTGCAGAAAACATTACTAAGCGTGTGTCCTTATATTTGATTTTTATTAATAGCCGCATTGGTTCATTAACTAACCATTCTATGTAAGCACCTGAGCTACTTTCAAGCAGGTGGTAAGCAATCATATTTCTTTTTCCATCTTCCATCTTTCAGTTCTTACTACGATGTTAAACCGTAGACAAGCCGTACCGGATCGCCCGGCCATTCGCGAATCAATGCCCCCAGCTGGGTACCCCAAAAACACACGCCCCGCTTGTACCCCCAGCATAAGCAGGACCAACCCATCACTCTCCTGCCCCAGGTGTCTAGGTCCCCGTCCAAACTGGGACTTCAAGCCCGTGCCCCTGAGTCCCGGACTCAGTGCGGTGCAAGGACCTTCTCCACCAAAATAAAACCCTGACAGTTGGTCCGTAAAGAGCCGGATCCACGACAAGAGAGCAACAAGTCTTCCAAGCACCCATACATAAGTATGTGTTCGGGATAATAAGTCTATGACTAGCCTAGAATCTTATGCAACGATCGGTCCTTAACCGACCAGACAGGGAAAACGGTGTAACCAAGCTATGACCCGCATCCACGGCGACACAACTTCTTACACCCACCAATACCCAAACCATATCCCGCCCGTTCACCATTTTCCTTTCCATAATTTATGTTTTCCAAGTGATAATAATACATTAATATATTTTCTATCTCTCGTGAGTGACAGGCAATCAATCGACTTCTACCGGAGACCTGTAGCATAGCAATCTACATGATCATGTCATACTAGTAAGACTCATAGGATAAAGATATATATGCAAGTGGGTTTCATTCAACTCTTTAAAACTTAATGCACAAATATAATTTAACTACAGAAAGTAGGGGTTATGCACCGGGGCTTGCCTGTTTAAGATATATATTAAAAGTTAGTATCTGCATCTTCAGATCATCCACCATCCATTGAATAGAAATCCCATTGCATTATGTCCTGGAGAGAATATCATTACACCATCTTCGGACTCCCAATCATTCTTCAATTGATCCATCGATCCACCATCGTACCTATATGATGTGCAATGCGATGCAATGCAAAGACGTAATTAATCAACTGCAATCGTAACTCGCAAAATACGACGTACGCCAATCGAGCTAATGGGCTAGTTCTAACGACGATCGTACTTAGGCTACATATACACGTTGTCAGATAAGACGCTATTTCCCAACAATTATTTTCGTTACATAAACCCAAGTCGTTTCTTTATCCCATTCTATCGATTTAATTATTATTCGCAATAGGACATCATTATCTATTTAGCTAACTAACTATCCCGGAGATACAAAACTTATAGTGAATACCTAATATTGCTAGGAACCTACTGTAAAGATTTTAGATCCAATACTATTACCAATTTATCACGAAAGTTCCTACAAGTTTGTATTTTGCAATATTAAGTATCTTAGATTTAATTATATAGCTCCCAAAAATATTGCCAAACTTTGTGAACAAAATATACTAACAGATAGAGCATGATTTTAGGAGACTAACAAAACTGGTTGCATAATTTTTGGACAGCTACATAAATTTATATTGATTTTATAAATTTATTCCTGAAACTAATTTAGCCAAACAAAACACTCAACAGGAAAGGACCTGGGCGGCCAACTCGGCTCGCAGGCGTGCGCGTGGCCCAACACGGCGCGGTGGCCCAGCAGGACAACCAACCGGCCCAGGCGCACGGCAGCGGCCAGCCCACGTGCGGAATCAGGCCAGCCCAGCGGATGCGTGGCCCGGGCGCGGAGCCCAGGCGCGCAGTGGCGTGGAAAATTTGCAAAACGATCCCTGAGCTTCTACTAAATCACGCCGTAGTACAACCAGTACTATTCCAATGGCTCACGTATTCACAGTAAAGACCTCGTATAAATTTTTGTTTTGGACATATACCCTTTACCTTGTCTTCTAAAGCAGCGCACCGGCAGGGGAACTCCGGCCGGCAATGGAACGTCGCGGGTGTGGTAGAACCTCCTAAGAAATCGGGCCCACGTGCACCTATCGTTGTCTCAACAGATCTTTGATAGCGTACACAAGTTCCCAACAACTTAACAGGTCTGTCGAGTGTCATCGGGAAGCATGAATCATCCACGAGTCTTTTTCAAACAGGATCCCAATCACAGACATTGCAGATTACAACAGTTTTCAATATACATACCAGAGATTATAAAGCGAAAGACTTAAGTTTTAATATTACAAACCAGTTATTTTCAACTTACAAAACCATAAGTGTCATACAACCATAGTAGCGGGATAATATTACATTAACATTATTTATTTCACACAAACTAGTGCCTTGTCCAAAGGCCATTCATCATTCCTCATCGTCATCGACTTCGAACACTATCATGCAGCAGGGACCAAAACAAGCCTACGCATGCGACTCACCTGCAACAAGGGTTAACAAACCCTGAGTACAAAAGTACTCAACAAGACTAACCCGACATAAAAGGGGCGAAGGTCTTAGGGATGCAGGTGTTGGGTCAAGGTAAGGATATAGCAATATTCAAAAGTTCTTTGCCAAAATCTTACTATTCTCGATCCTATTTTCAAGTTTTACCCCTAAGTACTTTGGTTCATTATCTCAAGCTAAATGTTCATATCCCATATTTCAATCCTTCTCATTCCATTCCTTTTTCTCATGTTTTAGTAATTCATCAGTCCTACATTGCTTCTGTAATGAATCGAGTCTCTATATGTAGAAAAACAATGTAGGACTTAATCTTTTGGCATATTCGAATTTAATCTTGCAGCTGGGGATTCGAATTGATTCAAGTCCCAACTGGGGATTCCTTATCACACGACATATGTAGAACTTAATCTTGCATATATCAACCTCGCTACCGGATCCTCCTATACTAAGCCGTCTCCACGCCACCCGAGAGCACAGCACACCTTAAATCCGGCCACATTCCAGCCACGAGGGTACACGCTACTCCCGCCATCTCTCCACTCCCGGTGCGTGGGCATTCGTCTTAGTATCGGATTAGCCGAAGTAGGCTTACCAGAGTATGTGACCAGTACTACAAAGTGTCTCGTTCAGAAGATCCACAATGAGTGGCCTTTAAGCTATACAGTCGGCAACATTACCCAACATTCAAGATAAGTCACCCGACTAGTCTCTAGTTCATTCTATCTTCTTTCTTTCTTTGGCCAGTATGCCATCTTTGATTGTATCGAAACTTTTATTTTGAAAGCCTACCATAAAGCATACTAAGCATTCTACGTCTTTGTAAATAAAAACATCTTCAAGGATGGTAAACAATTAACAAGGTAGGCAATGCATCAAGTAGGTAACATTTGAATAAATCAACTTAATGCAATAATTAATATAGGTGATAAACTTTTCAAAGTAAACAAGGTAATGGTTTAATGCATAAACCGGGGCTTGCCTTTGTTGGCGATCTCAGGTTCCGGATCAGTACCACCAATATCGAATCCCGAGACAACCAGGGATTCTTCCACAACTTGCTCAACTAGAATTGGTTCACTCTCGGATTCTATACGAAAAAATAACATATGCTTCAACATGATGATAATGTAAACATGATGCTTTCATGGTGCATGAAATATAATAACACCTTGAATACAACTTTCCTTCGCGGTACAGTTGCAAGCCAACAAAACCAACTTGCAATTCTACCATCAAGGACCACGCAAGTGACTTGACCAAATTGACCTTGAAACCCTACTGGTCACAAAACATGACCAAAACAAGATCAAACCCTAACTATCACTTAGGGTTTGCTTTTATTTATTTTTGAATTAATTGGGAATTAAGCTCAAAAATAAAATTGTTTCAAATGGCCTCAAAATTTTATGCAAGCTTCCTCATGACAAGTTAGTGTAGCAAAACAAATTTTATAATTTTTGGAGTTATACAGTGGCCTACAAAAATTATGGAAATTACATTTATTAATTAATTGCCTGAATTTTTTAACATTAAAAATTTATTCAAATTTCAAGTTTCATATTTTTAAACCATAATAGAACATGTACAGAAGCTACACATAAATTTTCAGAATTTTTAGAGCTGTAATTATTTTCGTATAAATTTCCAAAGTTGTTGCACTATTCAAAAACCAGAAAAATACAAAACCTCACTGTTCTCTCTCTCACTGACGACCCGGTTCCGCTGTCAGCGACACAAATACAGGACACAACGGCGTTTTCGGCTGTAGCCGGCCAAACTCGCCGACGGCGAGGCTCCGGCGAGGCAAACCGCACCTGCATGACCTACACTATCCTGCGAATCTACCCCAACCCTCAAAATAGCAGCAGGCTCACCAGAGGGAGCTCTACGCCGGTCATGGCGGCGCGGGCACGACGGCGCACGACGTAACTACGGCTACGATGCAGTAGAGGCTAAAGCGGAGCGAGTATCACGCTCAGGAGCTCACCGTGAACACGACAGTAGACTCGGTGAAGGCGGAGACGGTCTGGAGCGGCTTGGCCACGGTGAGGTCGGTCGTGGCGGAGCAGAGCAGAGAGAAAAAAGGAGGACGACGGAGACGGTGCTCCTATATATAGTAGAGAAGGATGCGTCCGACGTCGACAACTCACGAACGAGCTCGCCACGGAGCCGGCTGCGTGTCACCGCGCGAGAAAGCGGCAAAGAAGGTCAGCGGCAAGCAGCTGCGTGGCGGGGGTGACAAGCTGACGGTGGCGATTTTGATTTTTGAAATATTTACAGAATTGCCACTGAGTTTATTTTGCAAATTACTCACAAATTTTCTAAAGAAGTTGAAAATCTCCAAAAATGAAAGTTGCTCAACTTTTCAAACTCTACAACTTTTCTTAAATGAACATTTTCAAATTCTGCATCCATTTTGAAATTTGAATTTGGGGTGCATTTGAGCATTTAAATCATTTTAAAATTACTCTAAATTTTATATGTAAACTTTAAAAACTTTGAATACCAAAGTTGATCCTTATAAAATAAGCTTCAACTTTGCTTTTTGTCACACCCCCAAATTCCAAATGGATTTTGAAATAGACAAAATGGGTAAAAGGACTTTTATAATTTGAATTTGAATTCAATTTGATTTGTTTACTTTTTTACTTAATTATGGTTTTTTGACCAATTACATGGTCCATTAGGGTTATTTGAGTCAAATGACACAGGGTCTCATATGATCACATGAAATTTTACCCTTGTGGTCATGGTTTTCATTCAGAGTTTTGAATCACATTACATCATATAAAATAACAACTTATGAAATAAAGTTTATTTAATAAATGCATTCAAAATTTTCTACTTTATAAATACTTTGCAATGTATATGATGACATGTCAAGTTTTAGTTTTAGGTCAAAACACCAGGGTGTTACAGCGGAAAAGGCGATCCAGGCGCGGAAAGGGGCAGCTCATCGGCGGGGCTGGCCACGCGGGGCGCTGCGGCTCTGGTGGCGGAGCTTGAGGCGGCAACAGCAGCGGCCTCGCTGCACTGGAGGTGGCGCACGGAGGACGCACGTGCGCGGGGAAGGAGCGAACGAGAGCTTCCGGCGGCCGAGGATTGACCAAGGCCACCGCGGCCAGGCAGCGCGCGCCAGGAGGTAGGCAATGGCGGCTGCGGCGGCCGCGAGCGGGGAAAATGGAGGGGACACCGACGCAGCATGCAGAGGAGAGGAGGCGCGGGAAGGCAGCGCCGAGGGGCAGCAAGTGCCGCGCGGGAACGAGGGGCTCGCTCGCTCGCACGCCCGTGGATGACCGGCGACGGACGACAGGGGGCGCGGTGGCTGTTGCACTGGGAGGGGCAGCGTGGAGGGCGAAGGAGAGGGGGCGCGCGGGTGCTGTGGAGCAGCAGGAACAGCGCGACACAGGGGGCTTGCGCGCGGAGGTGGGGGCTGCGCGGACACCGGCGAGGCGCTGCGGCTGTGGCGAGTCGCCGTGGAGCAGCAGCGTGCGGAGGAGGCGTGGGGCTACGGTGGCTCCGGCGGTGGCGTTCCTGGGCTTTCAAGGCATGGTAATGGCGTCCACCTGCGCATGCTTTAAGGCAGACGACCCCTGGACGAAGCGAGGCAGAGCCACGGGAGGGACAGCAGGCGACCAGACAGGCAGCAAACACCACACTCTTGTCCAAGGATGGCCGCGACGGCACATGCAGCAGCAGACAGCGACAAGGGCAGCAGCGCGAGCCGAACACGGCAACGTGCGCTACAGCGGCAACATTGATAGCGGCACGGCGCTACATTGTTGGCAAACGATAGGTGGGGCCGTCGTCACAAACCATATCGCAGCTGGCCGCTATAGAACGTGCAGTCACCATCCGTGCAAGCTTGTGAAAAGTCACCCCGGAGCAGGCCGCTGATGACCCATCAGCAGCAGCGGAGCTGGAATGGCTCGGGAATCTGGCCAGCATCAAGCTCGCCCTCGCCGTCGCTTTTCTTGTCTTCGGTTTCGTGCTTTATATGACCGCCAATGTCATGCTCGCCGCTCGTAAGTCGTAACTGATGAGGGCCGGGGCAAAATGAAAAAAAAAAAACTATCACCAGCAGGCAGCAGCTCGTAGTAGTAGCCAGGGAGTAGTAGTAAAGTTGCTCATTGTAGAGTTGTAGGAGTTTATCTTAGTTAGTTAATCACTAGGAGTAGTAGCTCTGAAATCTGATGTGCTCCCTCTGGCGGAATTAACCACAGTAAACCATAAGTTCGTGGAAGCAAGGATAGCAACGGACAACAAAACAGGCAACAGCTAGTCGTGGCCAAGCCTCCTCCAGAAGCAGCACGTCTCTGTGCCTTTCATTAAAAAAAAATTTGGACAAGACCAGCTCAGGCAGCAGCAGTAGTAGCTGGGCCTCCGCGTTGCATCGCACAGGAAAAATAGTACAAGGCAACAGCAAGGACACTGGCTCGGGCGGATGCTCGGCAGATGTGTGTGCGTGTATATATATATATATATATAGACACGCTGAGAGAATGCTAGAAGGTGTAGTCGACTGTCAGCTCATGTACGTTTATCTGCAGCTTATCTGCAGCAAGAAACTAAGATAGAGAGAGAGAAAAAATCAAAGGCCGAGGACAGAGCGAATACGTCAGAGCACGTGGTCTGACAGGGTGTGCCGGTTGCCACGGACAAGACTCGGCCGCAGAGACAAGTAAGACAGACAAAGACATGCAACGAAGACAAGAAAAGGCATTGAAAAACAGACATGCGAGATAGAGCGGGGAAAAGAAAAAGGACCTGTCGCACCACTGCGCCCATAAAAATATCGTATGTGATAGCTCATACTCGTACTAGGTCATGGAACAAAATATTAAAACGTTATATGATTATTTTACGCGAAACAAGCCGCCACAAACAACGCTTTAAAATATACTTTACGCGAAAAGCTAGTTTTTAAAATTTAAAATCCGAGAAAATTGTTTCGGAAATTTTATTAGACCTAAATCACAATGCTAGATAAGATCGTAACACCAGGGTGTTACATTGGTCTACGGCAAATGATAAAATAAAGAGTCTGCCTACTACACAACTAGGTGTTTTATACAGTTTCAACACATAAAAATTTTTACACTATAAGATTAAGATCCAACAACATCCATCCTTCTTCTACCTCCAGCCTCCACAGATCACAAATCATAATTTTTTTCTATGAAAGGACAAATCATAGATCCGCCACCGCCACTGCCATGGCCGGGGCGAGCTCACCGGTCGCCGTCGTCGACGCGTCGGTGGTCACCGGTGAGAAAGAGAGAGGGAGAGAGATAAAAAAATCCATATTTTTTTTTGCTAAAACACATGTGTGTTGTATAGCATTTCTGTAAAATAAAATGTTCTATCTTTCTAGCTACAGTAGCTTTTATTATGTATCTAGATAAAATCATTTTAACACTAAAACTATTTATAATTTATAATGGAAAGGAATATCTCATCTAAAACTAATTTTCACTACAAATTCTATCTCAACGTACAAGACATGCACATCATCCTCCACTAACTATCTATATCATGTGTTTTTTCATTTCATGTGTTTTTATATGAAAATGAATTGATTCCGATGAAATTCCTGTACAATTCCTACGAAATTATGTGTTCCAAAGGGGCCTAAAAGAATAGATCAAAATTGCAGTATAGAAAGTCAACCAGTTGCTTCCTTAATAAACGCACCATCCGCTAAGATCTGCAAAGAGCTAACAGATATGACGGTTTATACTCTCACTGGTCTTTCGTTGGTGCTAGATCAGACATTGTCGAGATAGGAAGAGGCTAGAAAAACCCAAGATGAAACAAGAAATAACAAAAAAACTAAATTTATGAAGAGAATGAGTTCGTACGCCTTTGGCCACCCATAAGGTCGTCGGTACAGAGAGAGAGGAGGGGACCTTGGCGATGGTGGTGAGAGGGCCTAAGCGGCAATGATTGGATGAGCAAGTCTTTTGTTTTGAGGAATCCTACTTAAAAAGTTTGCATTGTGTTCATCGTCCAACCACCTTGCGCTTTGGGCACCATCCCTCCATTCGATCGAATGCATAGACAGGCACCATGCAAGCTTGTCCATTTGATCTTGCAGCACAGGACCCAACCACTCTCTCCCACTCCCTCTCTCCTCACAGGCTTGCTCGAGCTCCCCCACGTGCTCTATGCCTATCGGTGTTTCGAACAAACACCGGCTAGTAAATTTATATTTATGCGCGTTAGGCCCGGATGGTGCGCTAAAGGACACAAGGTTTATACTGGTTCGGGTTGAATGTCCCTACGTCCAGTATGTTGCTGCTTGTGTTATTAGCACCGAAAATGGTTCGTAGTAGGGGGTATAAACGGTCGAGAGAGGGACTGGTCACATGTCTCTGATGGAAGGGTCAAAAGGATGCCAAGAGCCTGGTGGCGGCCTGGCTATTTGCGTGATGTGTGGAACCGAACTCTCTATGAGTTCATCTGTGTGTGTGTGTGTTGTCCGTCAAAAGTCGGTTATCCCTTTAGCGGGGAGCCCTGCCCTCCCTTTTATAGACCAAGGGGGGAGCAGGGGTTACAGATGGGTGAAAGAGGAAAATACCACGGGCATAGAAGGTCCTTCGAAGGGTCTGGGTCTTTCTTTTCCTCCAAGCCAGCCTTGCCGACACGGCCAGCTGGTGTCAGAGGTTGACACGTTCGCCGGGTACTTGGGTGCTGATGACGCTGCGCCTTTACTTGATCTGCAAATGGTCCTATGGGGAGCGGACGGTGCGGTGACCGCTTGTTCATCACTGTAGAGGATGGGAGTCAACTCTTGGACTATAGTGGTTGGCATATGTTGGTGTCCGGTTCTTTACCTGATGGCTTAAGGTGGCGCCCACAACACTATTCAGCCCATGTCATGCCTGGAAGGGTCTAAAGCGCCCATCCCATCGTGCTCTGATAGTACTTTCCCACAGTGGCGCAGGGCATGGTCCTTGATGCCGCGGTTGACCCGATCGTCTTGTCTTACCCTGTGTCCGTCATCACGAAGGAGCGGGGTGCAGTTGTCAGGTGAGATGGTGCCTAGTCCTTGGCCGTTGGGCAAGGCAGAGCTTTGCTTTTTAACCGTCGGGCGAGGTGAAGCAGACCCTGGTCATCGGGTGAGGCGGGGCCCGCCCTTAGCCCTCGGGCGAGGTGGTCCTTGCCCTCAGCCCTCGGGCGAGGCGGAGCTGGCCCTCAGCCATCGGGTGAGGCGGGACCCACCCTTAGCCCTCGGGTGAGGCTGTCCCTGCCCTTAGCCCTCGAGTGAGGCGGAGACCAGCCCTCAGCCCTCGGGCTAGGCGGAGCCGGCCCACGGGCGTTGGGAGGGGCGGAACCAGACTCCCGTCGTTTGGGTAAGAAGCGTAGTAGTGCTCTCGTCCGTCCGGGAGTGTTTAACGTTCGATGGTTTTTAGTTCTACCTCCTTGGATACCCTGGTATTAGGTCCCCAACAGTAGCCCTCGAGCCTCCGGATGATTCGGATAGAATCGCCCAGGGGGTGTTCCGATTTCGTCGGAATTAATTTGTCAGAGGGTGTGCACGAGCGCACCCGGTGGGTGTAGCCCCCGAGCCCCCGGGTGATTCAGACAGAATCGCCCGGGGTGTTCTGATTTCGTCGGAATTAATTCGTCAGAGGGTGCGCACGAGCGCACCTAGTGGGTGTAGCCCTCGAGCCCCTGGGTGATTCAGACAGAATCGCCCGGGGGGTGATTTGATTTCATCGGAATTAATTCGCCAGAGGGTGCGCGCGAGCGCACCCGGTGAGTGTAGCCCCCAGGTGATTCGAGTAGAATCGCCCCGGGGTAGTATCGGACCCTCCGCGGGTAAGGCCGTAAGACTTGGTTTTTCGTCAACTAGATATTTTTAAGGGGATTGCGGTATCCCATTCGTTGGGATTCCATTCTGGGCCGTCCTGGCTGGGGCTCGACTGTGGATCGAGGGCCCGGTGATACTCATATCTTTGAGTCCTGGTTGTTTGCGGGCCCATCCTTCATCGGGACGGTCCTTGGGCTCTGGGGCCCTAGGTGGGTCAGAGAGAAAAGCTTTGTGACCCATGGGAAGAGAGTCCTGGTCCACCTGGGGAAGGCGAACCGCTTGGCGTGACTCTTGCGGGAAGGGATAGGGATCGCGTGCCGTGTCCCGTGACGTGACGTGACGGTGCGTCGTGGTGGGCTCAGAGATCGAGGTGGACCGTTTCCATTCTCGCATCCGTCGCCCCTATAAAACCACGAGGTTTGCCCCTAGGGTTCCATACTTCGCCTCCTTGCCCTCGCATTCTCAGCCTCCGTAGCCAATCGCCTGAGCTTCTCACGCCCGCACCACTCCCGCCGTCAAAACTCACCACTGCCTTCTTCCCCCTGCTGCTCCCACCATCGCAATGGACCCAGGATATAGATCCAACATCTCCCCTCAGCGCCTTGAGGGCCTAGTCCACCGAGGCCTCCTTCGCCCGTTGATCGCCATTGAAGAGTGGCGGCTGCCCGGTGAAGAGGATGAGCCGTAGCCGCCTGAAGGGTACATCATGTCTTTTGCTCACTTCCATGAGCGGGGGTTCACCATGCCCGCCCATCCGTTCTTTCGGGGACTGCTGGACTACTATCAGGTGGAGCTACATCACCTTACCCCAATGAGATCCAGCATATTACGGCGTTTGTCGCCCACGAAGGACTCTGCTGGCGTCGTCCTTGACTTCGTGTATCCGGTGCCGGGGCATCCCCGATGCGGCCGGAACCGGGTTTGTTGATTTCGTAAGTTTTCTTTCCCCTTGCTCCTCTTTTCACTTGAATTTCCGACCCCCTGATGTTAACCTCGGGATGGCGGGACCAGCCGGGGGGACTATCCTTCAAGAACAACTGGCTCTGCTGCCGAAGGACCCAACCCAGGCGGCGGCGAACCATGCCGTGACCGGTTGGGACAAGAATATGAGGGAGCTCATGAAGAAAAAGGCGATATAGAAGCAGCAAGCTCGAGATCGAGGAGAGGAGACAGGCAGTGAAGACAATGATGATGACGACGAGTCTAACAAGGCAGCAGCCGGCATGAATTGGGGTGACCTAGAGGACGAGGACTCGCTGTCTTCACAGGGACCCTTCCCATTCCATGTGGGGGGAAGCGAGCCTGCGAGGATGGTGGAGCCGGGCCTGCCCCTGGGTCCGACGGGAGCCGGCGGGGGATCGGTGGATGGGAGGGGACGGATCAGTGGCCACTCCTGAGGTGCTAACGGAGGGGGGCGGCTCCGATGCCGCACCCCGTGAGCTGATGGAGAGGGGCGGCTCTAGTGCCACACCCCATGAGCTAATGGAGGGGGACGGCTCTGGTGCCGCGCCCCACGAGCTGACGGAGGGGACGGCTCTAGTGCCGCGCCCCGTGAGCTGACGGAGGGGGATGGCTCTGGTGCCGCACCCCGCTAAGTGACAGGGGAGGATGGCTCTGTCGTCGTGCCCCATGAGCCGATGGAGGGGGATGGCTCTGTCATCGAGCCCCATGAGTTGATGGAGGGGAGCGGCCCTGTCGCTGCGTCCCATGAGTCGATGGAGGGGATCGGCCCTATCGCCGCACCCTTGCAGACAAGGGAGATGAGCCCCTTGCCTCGGAGCAGGGGGCGGGCCCAAAACGGTCCCGCCCACATGAGTTGGAGCAGGGGTCCGGTGGTTCGTCCCCAAAACATACCCGCCGCCCGAAAGCGCCAGAGTATGTCACTGATTCCCCTCGTTTTTTCCCTTTTTATTTTTCTATTCCGACCGTATGCCTTTTTTCCCTTTTGTAGATTCTTGCGACGGGGCCATCCTCTGGGGCTGGCGCCCAAGAAGAGCCTTGCCCTTCAGGCGGGAGGGCTGGTGCTGCCCGACGTCGCCCTAGTTTCGGGCAGGAGCGACGCTGTCGTTGCGGCCTCGTTGGCCGGTCCGGCGGCGCCCGTGCTCGTGGTGGTTGCTGAGCAGGAGGCCGCGACCGCGTCAAGCCAGGGGCAGCTGAACGCAGCCATGGTGGTGTCCGAGGGAGTGGCACAATCCATGCCCCCGGTGGCCCAGTGACGGTGCTTGACGCGGGCCAGGCAGAGTCGGATGCGGCCATGGTGGTGTTCGAGGGAGCAGCGCAGTCCGTGCCACCGAAGGTCCATATGGAGGAGGTCGCGACCGCGTCAAGCCCTGGCTGGGTTGGATGCTGCCATGGTGGTATCCGAGGGGGTGGCGCAATCCGTGCCATCGACGGCCCAGGCCGCGGCGCCCGAGGTGGGCCGAATGGAGGAGGACACGGCCGGAGGGTCTCTGGTCATCGTGACGGTGGTGGGGAGGACCCACAGGAGGTCGCCCCCAGCCCTGTTGTCGGGGCAGCCGTTCCCCCACGTGGGGTGAGCCGCCACTCTAGTGGATGGCCGCCCAGGACCCCACGTCGGTTGTTTTTTTGCTTGATGATGCTGCCGAGAGCCTAGAGCGGGAGAACCTTGACATCGGGTTCTCGGCTGTGATGGATGCCTTGAGTCAGGCCAGCGGTGCCCTACGCGAGATCCTCATTCCTACTAGAGGGGTATCTTCTTAATCTTTTTCCTGGTCTTCTTCTTTCTCCGTGTATTTTTGTGTTTTTGTATTTTTGATACCGGTGTTCTTTCCAGTGTATCGTTGCTCGTAGCCAAAACAAATCCCGGTTCCTCCACGAGCAAAAGGCGGAGTGGGACCGCCTTACCGAGGAGGCCCGGCAGTGAGGAGATGTGGGCGCGTAGCTTGCCGCCGCCCAGCCGAGGAGATGTGGGCACGTAGCTTGCCGCCACCCAGCAGCGGGAGACCGAGGCGCGTCGAGACGCCGAGGCCCTCCGGGCGGATCATGGAGTCGCGGTGACTCGGAGGTTTGACGCCAAGAGCGTCGCTGCCTGGCTGGAAAAAGGAGCTCACCAAAGTGCGGGGGATTCTTCAGACCGAGAGTGACGAGCACGACCTTCTGCAAGCCGCTGTTGGGGTGGTCATCGATGCCCTGAGGGTGGCGCAGCCGGTGGAAACCAGCTCGTTCGCGTCTCGTGCCGCGGGTATCACGGCGCGGGTGGGCCAACTTGAGGAGGACGCCTTTCACGCTGGGATCACCCAAGCCTTCACCGTCGCCCGTTCCCATTATGATCGGGAGATCAACCTGGAGGTAATGAGCCAAGGCTTCGCACCTGTCTATGAAGATGCAGAGCTGGATGAGATTGAGAAGGCGGTGGCTCCCCTTGCGCAGAACCTGGCGAACAGTCTGAAAGGAACGGTTCTCCCTTCGTGGAAGTAGTTAGTTAAATAAACTTGATAAACATTTATCTGTAATAGGTGAACAAGTGTTGGTTCTTTTGTGTCCGAAAACAGCTTCGTGATTTTGCTTCGTAATTTCGTTTTGTTTGTTTGATCTTTCCTTCTTCCCTTTTTGCGATGAATAAAGATTTACGCGATTGACCCTTCCGTTTGTTAAGACCATAGGGGCCGAGGTGTTTGGGGGAAAGTTTTGATTGTACTGGTGAGCAAAATTACCATAGCCGTCTAGTGCGTGGGCTTTTTGCGGTATTACCAGTCTGTTCCCCCGAACCTTGCCGACAGTCTTGATGCGAGGAAGAGTGTGGCAGAACCACCTAATCTAATGCCTCACAGGAGTGCTTGTCTTCCATTAGACACTAAGCACTCGAGGGAGAACACTAAATTACTCGGTTCCGTCGGGCACACCCCAGGGGAGAACCCGAAAATCCACATTTTTGCCATCAGGATCACAAATGAGAGAATAAAGCTTACATCATTCGTAACCATTTCTTACATCACTTTTAATACAACATCAGAGTATAATATTTATTAATATGACCGCGGAATGAAATCATATTATCAGAGTTATAAACAATTTACTTGAACAGCGGAATAGAAATATGTGAATAGAGTTACAGCGGAAATAAATATCTAAACATGACATGAGGAAGTATCGCTATATATAGACTACGGCAACGGATTATGAAACTTTCATTTATAAAAGTATTTGGTGAGAGTTATAAATAACAACTACGATCGCAGCGTAAAGGAAATCCTCTCTGAGCCCACCAGGAGGAATCCACACACAAAGGTCAGCTCAAGCGTCCACCTGTCACCTGCAACAGGGGGAATAAAACCCTGAGTACTCAATTGTACTCAGCAAGACTTACCCGATAGGAGAAAAGAAAAGACTCCAAGGATATGCAAGACTATCTGGTTTGTGGGTTGCATTTGCAGAAAGCATTACTAAGCGTGCATCCTTATATTCGATTTTTATTAAAAGCCGCATTGGTTCATTAACTAACCATTCTATGTAAGCACCTGTGCTACTTTCAAGCAGGTGGTAAGCAATCAGATTTCCTTTGTCCATCTTCCATCTTTCATCTTTCAGTTCTTACTACGATGCTAAACCGTAGACAAGCCGTACCGGATAGCCCGGCGATTCGCGAATCAATGCCCCCAGCTGGGTACCTCGAAAACACACGCCCCGCTTGTACCCCAGGCACAAGCAGGACCAACCCATCACTCTCCTGTCCCAGGTGTCCAGGTCCCCGTCCACACTGGGACTCCAAGCCCCCGCCCCTGAGTCCCGGACTCAGTGCGGTGCAAGGACCTCCTCCACCAAAATAAAACCCTGACAGTCGGTCCGGAAAGAGCCGGATCCACGACAAGAGAGCAACAAGTCTTCCAAGCGCCCATACACAAGTATGTGATCGGGATAATAAGTCTGTGACCTGCCTAGAGTCATATGCAACGATCGGTCCTTAATCGACCAGACAGGGAGAAACGGTGTAACCAAGCTATGACCCGCCTCCGCGGCGACACAACTTCTTACACCCACCAATACCCAAACCATATCCCTGCCCGGTCACCATTTTCCTTTCCACTATTTTCATATTTTCCAAGTGATAGTAATCCAATAATATATTTCCTATCTCTCGCGAGTGACAGGCAATCACTCGACTTCTACCGAAGTCCTGTAGCATAGCAATCTACACGATCCTGTCATACTAGTAAGACTCATAGGGTAAAGATATATATGCAAGTGGTTTCATTCAACTCCTTAAAACTTAATGCATAAATATAATTTAAACTGCAGAAAGTAGAGGTTATGCACCGGGACTTGCCTGGGTAAGATATAATCAGAAGTTAGTATCTGCATCTTTAGATCATCCACCATCAACTGGATAGAAGGCCCATTGCATCATCTTCGGATTCTCAATCATCCTTCGATCGATCCGTTGATCCATCATCGTACCTATATGATATGCATGCGATGCAATGCAAAGATGTAATTAATCAACTGCAATCGTGACTCGTAAAATACAACGTACGCCTCTCGAGTTAACGGGCTAGTTCTACGACGACCGTACTTAGGCTACATGTACACGTTGTCAGATAAGGCGTTACTTCCCAACAATAATTTTAGTGATATAAACCAAAGTTGTTTCTTTATTTTATTCTATCGATTTAATCCTTATTCGGAAAAGGGCCTCATTATCCATCTAGCAAACCAATTATTCTAGAACTACAAAAACTACGGTGAGTACCTAATATTGCTAGGAACCTACTGTAAAAAATTTCAGATCCAATACTATTAACAATTTATCACAACAATCCCTATAAGCTTATATTTTACAATATTAAGTATCCCATTTTAATTATATAGATCCTAAAAATATCATCAAACTATGTGAACGAATTACACTAATAGGTAGGTTATGATTTTAGGGACTCAACAAAACTAGTTTCACTATTTTTAGACTCCTATACCATTTTATATCGATTTTACAAGTTTCAGCCATTTAAACAAAAACTTAGAAAAGAGATGGGCACTCGGGCCGGCCTCGTCCAGCGCGGCCCACGCGGGCAGCCAAGAGGCCCATGCACCCGCAGCCCATTCAGCCAAGCGGACGGCCCACCGGCAGGCAGTGGCCTAGGCGGGGCGCAGCGCTCACGGCCCAGTCGTGCTCGCGGCCCAGCCAAGCCGGCAGTGGCCCAGGCATAAGAACAACGGTAGCAGGCCGGCCCAGGCAGCTGATGGCGCGGCCCAGCAAGCTCAGTAGCCAGCGACAGGCCAGCCCAGCGCCTGGCTTTTCCCAAACCGACCAGCAATTATGCAAAAACGTCCCTTCGTTTACCTCTATTCCACTCAAGGTCCACAGGCACTATTTAGTTGAGTCATGTATTTCACAAATGAAACCCCGTATAATTATTTTCCTTGATTTCTCATCCTTTACCTTCCCCAGAAACAGAGAACGACGAACACCATGGCTGACGGCGGTGGCAAGGGCATGGAGGAGCCGGGGAAGGCACGGCCGCGGCGGTCCCCTCGCCGGCGAGCTGCATGGGAAACCCGCGCGACCACGGAAACTAGGCGAGGAGAGGCAGAACGACGGCGCTGGAGGAGCGTTGAGGAGTCGCCGGTCCGGCGCGGAGTGTGAGCGGTCATGGCCTGCACGGGCGCTGGGGAACCGAGCGGCCACGGCACTGCAGCAGGCGTGCGGGGCGCTGTTGCTCGGCTGGTTGAGGCAGCAAGACTTGCGCGCGCATGGCCGGCGGAGCTCCGGGCGTGGGCGTTGTGGGCGCACGGGAGAGGCTGGCATCGGCGCGGACAACCAGCGAGGCACCGAGGCTCGATGCGGATGGAAACGCGGTGCGGGTGCGGCACTGGACCACGCAGCAGGGCTGCGGCTCGGACGCGTTGCGGCTGCCGTGCGCTGCGGCGGCGGAGGAAACAACCACGGCAGCGTGGAGGAGCGAGGAGGAGCAGGGAGGCACTGGTACTTGCGCGGAGGCAGGGAAAAGGAAGAGCTACGGCTGCGTTGCTTGCGTGCTCTGCTATAAAGGCTCTGAGCTACTTGTCCTTAGAAGGAAAAATGCAACCAAGACAAGCCAAGACAGACAGAGGGAGGCCCCGTCCTACCGCTTCTCTCTCCTCCGATCCGGCTTTCTACTTGCACGTGGATGCTTCTTTTTGTTTCTGCTTTGCTTGCGTGCTTTCCTGGTTGGAGATTCCCTACCACGTATTTTATCTCCTCTGATCGCTAGCTGTCCGTTGGACCTGCTGAGACTGGGAGGAGCAGGGAGCGGACGACGACATCTCGACAAGATCATAATTTTGATGGCTACTGGGCGTAGCGTGGGCTTCAGCTGCGCGACTGCGCACACACAGAACGCGAAAAGACACGACGAAGATAGGGGGAAAGAACCACGTGCTCCAAAGAAAAATTCGAACCAGATCGCCAGCTTTGGAAGAAAAAGATGAGCAGGGAGTACTGACGTAAAAGGCAAGCAGAGTCCGAGAGAGCGAGCAAGCGAGGAGGCAGGACTGACTTGGCTTCACTCTGCCACGGCGCGACGTTAATAATTTGGATGACGAATTTATTCAGAGCAAGGGAGACGCACCACAGTACTCAACGTCCAGAACACAGTGCAGCAAGGATGACAGCGCTTTTAAATATAATCTCAGATGCTGACGCGAAAAGCTGGTTTATATTTATTTTATTTTAAGTTTTAACACGATTAACTTCCACCAATAATTATTTCACGCAAAAGTTCATACGTCGCACTAACCCATAGAGACAAAAATATTTAAGCGCTATTTAATTACTTTGCTCAATATAGTTTGATAAAAATGGTATTTTAACCCTAAGCGCAATATTTAAAATTTTTAACATTCGAGAAACTCGTTTCGGTAATTTTTCTTAGGCCTAAATCGCCGTGCTAAACGAGATCGTAACACCGGGGTGTTACAACCAACCCCCCTTAAAAAGAATCTCGTCCCGAGATTCGAAACTGGAACCAGAAAAGGGGAAACGCGATTACATTCCGTAGATCAGGGATTACACGAAAGATTACATGACTTCGAATACTAAACCACACGGGGATCTAGGGATACATGGTTACGAGCAACTTGGTACAATTGAGTCCTACTCCAGAAGTCGAGATAGACGAGGACAATGGAGAAACAACAAGATAATGATTATCCAAAACATGCCGTAGCACCAACAAATCCAGAAACAGTCGACTGAGAAGTAAAACATCGTGAATCCTAAGGCCAACTAACCAAGGGAACTTGAACTTCTTCGACGAACTGGATCCCTTCTTCTTCTCAGATCACACCATCACCTCAGACAGCCGAACCTAACTTCACAACGTCGACTGGATCTCGTAGCTATGCTCCGAATACGGGGGAAATGGGGATGAAGAAGAAGAGCAAGGACCAAGGGTATTTATAGAGGCGAATGGAGATCGGGCGCAACACACCGGAGGCTGTTGCGGCGGGGATGGGATACACAGACGGTGCATGCTGTGGAGATAAGATCGAAAACATGGTGCGCTTCCTGTGTGAGCGGCGGAGGGGGAAATAAAGGAGAGTAGAGGGGGTCCGCTCGACGAGGCAGGCGTGCGGGCGACCATGTTCACAAAAGAAGAAAAGAGGGAGGGGAAGGGGGGGTCCGGTACGGGGGACGAGGCGTGAGAGTCGAGAGCCGACCGGATGATGGGAAAAGGAGAAGCGCATAGTGCACAAAGACGGTGAGCACTACACGATGACGCGGACACGCGAAAATGGGATGCTACAGATCCTGACACAGACAACGTTCGTAGGACACACAGCGAAATGACCCAGCATGCGAAGCACGGTCAACTAAAAACAGGGTTTGGGACATGACGTCCACTCTGACTTTTCTATTACTCCTGGCTATCCACTGTTAACCTGCCTCACTACTCTTCTTTTTCTTTCCTTTACTCGACCACATCCGTCTTTCAAGTAGACTGGGACCCTGTCATACTTCCTTCCTCTAAAACCATCTCCTCTTGGTTACTAGAGAGAACACCTCTGCATCAACCCGTTGTGGATTTCCCGTTTGAACACCTGAACATTTCCAAGGAGAATTTTTTTAAAAAAAAAATAAAACGGTACGGCGGTGTAACTTGGTAAAGGTACTTGGTTAACAACCTCGATACCAGCGCGTGCCGAGCAGCGTCACATGTGGTAGCTGTTCCACAGGGAGCCCTCGGTTTTGTCGCGGCACCATAAGCTTTTAACCAGGCAACTATTACCAACTTACACGCCATGAAGGCAGTGGGGTCATAGACCACAGAATAAGGGGAGTATTGCAATAGAAAATTCAAACAACAAGGGTTCCTTTCACAACAAGGGACAAGGAATTCAAATCCAACGGCGGATTTGGTTTAAAGAGATTCAAGTGTTCTGTTGGGACATCCACAATTAGTCGATATAGTGTCCAAATTTATCCAATCACGGCTAATCTGCTGACATCCGAATGTCAACTTCTCTTGTAACCCGCCTCATATCACCCATGCAAACTCTTAAGCACATCTAACAAACTTAAGGTAGATGAACGCAATAAACACATCGAAATAAATAAAATGCATGTTCCAACGGTCTTACATGGGTCCAACGTTTAGGCATTCAGACTCCCATGCATGACACAGCATTCACCTACGGTCGAACGAGCTCAACAACTATGGACGACAACAACGGCAAGAATACAATACCGGAGGACAGTGACGAAAAACACTACTACTACGGGTACAGCATCACAAGGCAACTAATCTACATCTTCTCATGGCAATGGTTGAGTGAGAGGAATCAAGGCTCGACTTCTGACACTTCCGAGGGTGCAGGTGCTGGTGGTGCTGCAACACCAGTCCTTCTTCTTTCTAGCGAGTGGATAGGGATCCCTTCCAAGATCGGGGCATCCTGCCTTTCAGCAGCCAACGTCCTCCGTTCGGCCCTGGTGACAAGATAGGCCACCCGCAGCTGATGGACATGCCGATCTTCGACCTCCTTTAGAGTTTCCTCCATGACAACCTCTCGGCTCTCAGCAGCTGCAGCGCTGGCATGCGCTTCAGCGAGCTGCACCTGGAGCATCCGGTTGAAGACCTCGGCTTCCTCGGCGCGCCGAAGGCACGCCCTCAGCTCCAAGGCTTGACGGTCATACTGCTCATCCAGAGCGAGCAGGTACGTGGTCAAGTGCACCATGGTGGGACTGTCCTCTTGCACATCTCGCCCTTGCAAAGCCTCCATGCGGGCCCTCCATGCCCGCCGATTCTTGTCCAAAGGAGGAAAGAACTGCATGGGGGTACGGGCAATGGGCTCCTCATAGATCTGGCAGAGGTACCGCAAGGCTGTACGGGTCACAACCTGGTAGGTGTCGACGAAGCGAAACCCGGTCGCGGTCACACTCCAGGCTTCAGTGAGGTCGGGGAACTCCTCACTCTTCCCGATGTAGACGGTAACCTCACATCGCTCGGTGCCATGCTCCTCATACTCACGGCCCTCATACTCGGGGCGATCATTGACTCCGAGCTTTTGTAGGGTGGCATGCAGGATTCTAGGAAAACCCTCAACGTTCATGCAGTAGGTACTAACCCAGGCTCCTGCCATCTTTGGCGGTGGTTGCAAGGAAGGCTGAGCGAAAAGCTAGCTCAAGGAAACGCTAAGCGAGCTAAAGTGCGCCGAGTGGTGGTACCAATGGCTAAGCCAGGCTCTACTTATAAAGGCGGAGCGTTCAGTGGTCCTGGCGCGGTTCACCAAGGTTCCCGCGCGAGATCACTATGGCGGATCGACCAAATTCCATGCGTTCGAGGCGAACGACGTGCGATGCCATTACTGACTAGTACGACTGCAGGGCAAGGGTCCGACAAGAGCACAGAAAAGGGGTACGGGGAGATGTGGGTCACGACCGGCGCGAACCACGGGCGAACGCGAAACACGAAGCCATAGAGCAGACCTAACTCTAGAATAGGAACGAGTCAGACGTGCACAATACGACACGCGTGACACCTAAGGATGGCGTATCTAAAAGCAATACGGATGCTACAAAGCACAAACCTGATATGCATGAATGCACGTCCTATACGTCCTTTTACTATTGCCAACATATAGGGCAACCGTTCTCAAATTTCTGGCACAACGTTCTCTCCCTGTAACTAGTCGATACTATCGAACTATGCTCGAGTCAGTGTACCTGCAGAAACTTGATTAATCCTATCTAGGTCAGCAGAGTGCCATCTATCCTGGATACATAACCATAGTAATAGGGCTACTTTTATAACTTCGCATACAAACGTCCTAACTTTTTACAACAATGGGTTGTCAAATTTTAGTTTAGAAAAGGTTTTCGAAGCTTTATTTCCTCATTTATGCTCTGATACCACCTGTGGCAGAACCGCCTAATCTAATGCCTCACAGGAGTGCTTGTCTTCCATTAGACACTAAGCACTCGAGGGAGAACACTAAATTACTCGGTTCCGTCGGGCACACCCCAGGGGAGAACCCGAAAATCCACATTTTTGCCATCAGGATCACAAATGAGAGAATAAAGCTTACATCATTCGTAACCATTTCTTATATCACTTTTAATACAACATCAGAGTATAATATTTATTAATATGACCGCGGAATGAAATCATATTATCAGAGTTATAAACAATTTACTTGAACAGCGGAATAGAAATATGTGAATAGAGTTACAGCGGAAATAAATATCTAAACATGACATGAGGAAGTATCGCTATATATAGACTACGGCAACGGATTATGAAACTTTCATTTATAAAAGTATTTGGTGAGAGTTATAAATAACAACTACGATCGCAGCGTAAAGGAAATCCTCTCTGAGCCCACCAGGAGGAATCCACACACAAAGGTCAGCTCAAGCGTCTACCTGTCACCTGCAACAGGGGGAATAAAACCCTGAGTACTCAATTGTACTCAGCAAGACTTACCCGATAGGAGAAAAGAAAAGACTCCAAGGATATGCAAGACTATCTCGGTTTGTGGGTTGCATTTGTAAAGAAAGCATTACTAAGCGTGCATCCTTATATTCGATTTTTATTAAAAGCCGCATTGGTTCATTAACTAACCATTCTATGTAAGCACTGCTGCTACTTTCAAGCGGTGGTAAGCAATCGATTTCCTTTGTCCATCTTCCATCTTTCATCTTTCGGTTCTTACTACGATGCTAAACCAGACAAGCTGCATCGGATAGCCCCGCGATTCGCGAATCAATGCCCCCATTTGGGTACCCGAAAACACACGCCCGCTTGTACCCTGTGCACAAGCAGACCAACCCATCACTCTCTGTCCCGTGTGTCCAGTCCCCGTCCACACTGGGACTCCAAGCCCCCGCCCCTGAGTCCCGGACTCAGTGCGGTGCAAGGACCTCCTCCACCAAAATAAAACCCTGACAGTCGGTCCGGAAAGAGCCGGATCCACGACAAGAGAGCAACAAGTCTTCCAAGCGCCCATACACAAGTATGTGATCGGGATAATAAGTCTGTGACCTGCCTAGAGTCATATGCAACGATCGGTCCTTAATCGACCAGACAGGGAGAAACGGTGAAACCAAGCTATGACCCGCCTCCGCGGCGACACAACTTCTTACACCCACCAATACCCAAACCATATCCCTGCCCGGTCACCATTTTCCTTTCCACCATTTTCATATTTTCCAAGTGATAGTAATCCAATAATATATTTCCTATCTCTCGCGAGTGACAGGCAATCACTCGACTTCTACCGAAGTCCTGTAGCATAGCAATCTACACGATCCTGTCATACTAGTAAGACTCATAGGGTAAAGATATATATGCAAGTGGTTTCATTCAACTCCTTAAAACTTAATGCATAAATATAATTTAAACTGCAGAAAGTAGAGGTTATGCATCGGGGCTTGCCTGGGTAAGATATAATCAGAAGTTAGTATCTGCATCTTTAGATCATCCACCATCAACTGGATAGAAGGCCCATTGCATCATCTTCGGATTCTCAATCATCCTTCGATCGATCCGTTGATCCATCATCGTACCTATATGATATGCATGCGATGCAATGCAAAGATGTAATTAATCAACAGCAATCGTGACTCGTAAAATACAACGTACGCCTCTCGAGTTAACGGGCTAGTTCTACGACGACCGTACTTAGGCTACATGTACACGTTGTCAGATAAGGCGTTACTTCCCAACAATAATTTTAGTGATATAAACCAAAGTTGTTTCTTTATTTTATTCTATCGATTTAATCCTTATTCGGAAAAGGGCCTCATTATCCATCTAGCAAACCAATTATTCTGGAACTACAAAAACTACGGTGAGTACCTAATATTGCTAGGAACCTACTGTAAAAAATTTCAGATCCAATACTATTAACAATTTATCACAACAATCCCTATAAGCTTATATTTTACAATATTAAGTATCCCATTTTAATTATATAGATCCTAAAAATATCATCAAACTATGTGAACGAATTACACTAATAGGTAGGTTATGATTTTAGGGACTCAACAAAACTAGTTTCACTATTTTTAGACTCCTATACCATTTTATATCGATTTTACAAGTTTCAGCCATTTAAACAAAAACTTAGAAAAGAGATGGGCACTCGGGCCGGCCTCGTCCAGCGCGGCCCACGCGGGCAGCCAAGAGGCCCATGCACCCGCAGCCCATTCAGCCAAGCGGACGGCCCACCGGCAGGCAGTGGCCTAGGCGGGGCGCAGCGCTCACGGCCCAGTCACGCTCGCGGCCCAGCCAAGCCGGCAGTGGCCCAGGCATAAGAACAGCGGTAGCAGGCCGGCCCAGGCAGCTGATGGCGCGGCCCAGCAAGCTCAGTAGCCAGCGACAGGCCAGCCCAACGCCTAGCTTTGCCCAAACCGACCAGCAATTATGCAAAAACGTCCCTTCATTTACCTCTATTCCACTCAAGGTCCACAGGCACTATTTAGTTGAGTCATGTATTTCACAAATGAAACCCCGTATAATTATTTTCCTTGATTTCTCACCCTTTACCTTCCCCAGAAACAGAGAACGACGAACACCATGGCTGACGGCGGCGGCAAGGGCGTGGAGGAGCCGGGGAAGGCACGGCCGCGGCGGTCCCCTCGCCGGCGAGCTGCACGGGAAACCCGCGCGACCACGGAAACTCGGCGAGGAGAGGCGGAACGACGGCGCTGGAGGAGCGTTGAGGAGTCGCCGGTCCGGCGCGGAGTGTGAGCGGTCATGGCCTGCACGGGCGCTGGGGAACCGAGCGGCCACGGCACTGCAGCAGGCGTGCGGGGCGCTGTTGCTCGGCTGGTTGAGGCAGCAAGACTTGCGCGCGCATGGCCGGCGGAGCTCCGGGCGTGGGCGCTGTGGGCGCACGGGAGAGGCTGGCACCGGCGCGGACAACCAGCGAGGCACCGAGGCTCGATGCGGATGGAAACGCGGTGCGGGTGCGGCACTGGACCACGCAGCAGGGCTGCGGCTCGGACGCGTTGCGGCTGCCGTGCGCTGCGGCGGCGGAGGAAACAACCACGGCAGCGTGGAGGAGCGAGGAGGAGCAGGGAGGCACTGGTACTTGCGCGGAGGCAGGGAAAAGGAAGAGCTACGGCTGCGTTGCTTGCGTGCTCTGCTATAAAGGCTCTGAGCTACTTGTCCTTAGAAGGAAAAATGCAACCAAGACAAGCCAAGACAGACAGAGGGAGGCCCCGTCCTACCGCTTCTCTCTCCTCCGATCCGGCTTTCTACTTGCACGTGGATGCTTCTTTTTGTTTCTGCTTTGCTTGCGTGCTTTCCTGGTTGGAGATTCCCTACCACGTATTTTATCTCCTCTGATCGCTAGCTGTCCGTTGGACCTGCTGAGACTGGGAGGAGCAGGGAGCGGACGACGACATCTCGACAAGATCATAATTTTGATGGACAAGGGAGGCAGTGGCTACTGGGCGTAGCGTGGGCTTCAGCTGCGCGACTGCGCGCGCACAGAACGCGAAAAGACACGACGAGGACAGGGGGAAGGAACCACGGGCTCCAAAGAAAAATTCGAACCAGATCGCCAGCTTCGCAAGAAAAAGATGAGCAGGGAGTATTGACGTAAAAGGCAAGCAGAGTCCGAGAGAGAGAGCGAGCAAGCGAGGAGGCAGGACTGACTCGGCTTCACTCTGCCACGGCGCGACGTTAATAATTCGGATGACGGATTTATTCAGAGCAAGGGAGACGCACCACAGTACTCAACGTCCAGAACACAGTGCAGCAAGGATGACAGCGCTTTTAAATATAATCTCAGATGCTGACGCGAAAAGCTGGTTTATATTTATTTTATTTTAAGTTTTAACACGATTAACTTCCACCAATAATTATTTCACGCAAAAGTTCATACGTCGCACTAACCCATAGAGACAAAAATATTTAAGCGCTATTTAATTACTTTGCTCAATATAGTTTGATAAAAATGGTATTTTAACCCTAAGCGCAATATTTAAAATTTTTAACATTCGAGAAACTCGTTTCGGTAATTTTTCTTAGGCCTAAATCGCCGTGCTAAACGAGATCGTAACACCGGGGTGTTACAACGAGGTCTGATGCAATGACTTTTTTGAAAGAAAAGAAAGGAGGTACCCGTACGTTTATCAGCCCCCGAGTGAGATCCCACCCCTTTGCGGTTGCTGGGGTTGGATGTTACTGGAGACCAGAGCGAGGGAAGCGAACTTACGTTTGTATTTGCTCGTACCCCTTACTCGGGATTTTGGCGATCGCTTTGTGATCGAGCGTTTGATCTTGCCGCTGGCTTGGCCTTCCTCGAGCCCCCACACGTGGTGGGGATTCGGTCAAGGGCTGGTTTGTTTTGTGACTGTTGCTCCATCCGCGGTTCTTCGCAACTGGAGGGGTCGAGGCGATGTCGCTTGCCTTGGTGGCTCGAGCGACGTGCCTGATGAGCCTGCTAACGGGGATGTTCGAACAGAATCCAATTCCATGGCTTTGTGATAGGGTCAACAAAGCCCTCGGATGGCGTTTCATTACTCCTCGCCCTGCCTTCCAACAGATTCCCCCTAAATGGGGACTCTATGGGCTCGGCAAGAGGGTGGATTGAACTTAGAATGTTGAGATGACCCTATCCGCCTTAATGCGGGTTGGGCGAAGGCCGCTGAGGCTCATCTGTGTTTTCTCCCCTGGCTTTTGTTTGACGTGAGGCGGCCTTGGACCCTTTGTGGGTCAGCCTTTGAACCTCGGTCTTTTGATCTTGGATTGAGCGGCTCGAGCCCTCGATCCCTGTTAGGGTCTGATAGGGGTTGGCCGTGTTTCGCGTGTTACCCCATGTTCGGTTTTTCATAACCGGAGGGGCTGAGTTGACGACACTTGCCTCGATGGCTCGAGTGTCGCGCTCAATGAGCTCGCTAACGGGTACGTTCGTGTGGAATCCGTGTCCATCATTTGCTGATGGGGTCGGCAAAGCCCTCAGGTGGCACTCCACTACTTCGTAACCTGCCTCCCGGTAGATGCCCGAGCCGTTCGATAGGCTCAGGTGGCCCGCTGGCCTCTCCTCGGCGGAAACTTTGTGGCTTTGGCTCGGGGTTAGAATCGAACGAGAAGGGTCGAGATGTCCCTGTCCGCTTTTGAGCAGGGTCTGGCAAGGCCGCTGGGGCTCATCTCAGTTTTTCTCCCATGGCTCCGTCCGATGCGAGGCGTCCTCGAGCCCTTCGTAGGCCGGCCTTCAAACCTCGGTCTGTTGCCGCTCATATCGAATGAGGCGACTTCCGTTTCGTGATGCGACACGAAGCGTTGGGAAGATGGCGATTTGCATATGCAATGTTTGAATGTATAATTTAATCAAAATAAAGGCGGGGGTCAGTAACGTTACCTTGTTGGTACGAGCGATGGGAAGCTCTCACCAGATATGCCCGTGCGGGGTTCGAGTCCGATTTTTGCGGTGGGGTCGGCGCAATCTGCACGAGCATTGCAAGTTTTGATTCTATATCTCGATGGCGATCCGAGCCGTTCGATTGATTTGGGCGACCTAACAGCTTCTCCTTGGAGGAGATTCTGTAGGCGAGCCCCTCCGAGCCCTTCTTGAGAAGGTAGAGAGTTTTTCGTCCCCACCTTTCGCCTTTCCTTGGCCGCTGCGCCTCTTCCTTAAATAGGGAGGGGGAGGGGAGTTCTCGTCCCACTTCTTAGCCTGCCTCTGAGCCGCTACCTCTTCTTCTCCCTTTCCACCGAATGCGTCCGTGCGTCGCGACGGTTCCTGAGTGAGGGAGGGTAATGTCAGAGAGAGAGAAACTCACTGATCCGCTCGTGAATCCGGAGCATGATGTCGAGCTGGAGGTCATCCAACGTAGATGAGATGGTGAGGGCTGGCTTTGCTGAGAAGGGGTCGCTGCCGTCGAAGGACAAGGGGCACTAGAGGGTGCCGAGCGTTGTTGGCCTCGCCGTCGTTCGTTGTGGCCTTCCTTTGGTGGCAGGCGGCCCCTGTTCAGACGCCGTTGTCAGGGTTGCGACTGATGACGATGGCGTAGTCCCCGGATGCCCTGGCGGAGGGGCACCACAGTCGCCGGTGTGGTGCTCGACGTTGTAGATGACGGCGCCTCCGAGGATCCTGCGGAGCGGTGGGACGTCGCCGATGGAGGGCGTGGCGCGGTGGCCGTAGTAGATGAACTGGCCCGTGTACATGCCCGGACATTGCCGACGGAGAGCATGGTGCGACGGCCGTAGTAGTACTCATAGAAAAGCTAGGTAGAGACTGTGATTGAATAAGTTTGTGGGGGAGCCCCCGACTGAACAGTCCTTTGAATTTAAGAGTATATTAGCCCTTTTTGTGATGAAATCACTTTGTAAGTGGTGGATCTGTGCAAAAATGAACAAATTTTCATCTTTTGTTACGGCAAACAGCTTTTCAGCTTCCTCTTTTTGTAGAAGAGGTTTCGATGCCCTCCGACCCTTCCCATGGCCCAGGTTGTAAAGGCTAGGAGTGCGGGTGAAACAGCTCTGATCACGCTGGTGAGCAAGGAGGCCGTAGCCGCTGGGGCGTGGGTTTCCCACAGTCCTACCAGTTATACTCAGACTTTATTCCCGAAATTCTAGCCCTTAGAACTTGTTTACGAGAAGAACGGAAAACTTTAGAGAATGTTTGCAAAGATAACATAGGAAGTGTTCACAAGATAAACGTACTTGTATCATTTGTATTAGCCCCTGAGTGAGGTCTGACCCCTCGCGATTTGCAGGGGTCGGATGTCACTAAAGATCGGGATTTGTAAAGACAAAAACTGATAAGGAGAAGTATGCATTTATTTAAGGGTAAAAATGACGTAGCTGTTCGATGTTCCAGGCGTTGGTGAAGACCTCGCCATTGACGGTTTTTAGCTTGTAGGCGCTGGCGGAGTACTTCCGCGACGACGTACGGCCTCTCCCAGGGTGGGGAGAGCTTGTGGTGGTCCTTGTTGCTCTGTATGAGGCGGAGAACAAGGTCCCCAACGTTGAAGGCTCGGTCCCGCACCCGTCGGCCGTGGTACCGTGTAACGCTTTCCGGTACTTGGTCGAAGCCGAACGCGATGTCGCGGGTACTTCTAGTTGGTCCATGGCAGGAGGGGATGTCGCGGGCTTTGTCGTATCTCGATTTGGTCCATGGCATCTTGGTGGGATGCCTCGTAACCATACACCATGAAGAAAGTTAGCGTGGCAGATGCTCGATTCTTGGTGCTCCATAGTCGAGATCCGCGTTGTTGAAGAAGGTTTGAGGCCTCGCATAACCATACACCATGAAGAAAGGTGTGTAGACTCAATCGATGATGGAGTTCATCACGTAATCGAATGAATTTCTTGCCGATGGATGATGTCAAGATGATGGAATGTCGAGAAGAACAAAGATAGCTTGCTCGGATTTGATTGCGGAGACCGGCCGAGCTTCGATCCATTTCGTGATTTTGTTAATCATGACAAGTAAGTGGGTGAAGCCCCCGGGCGCCTTTTTGAGAGGCCCAACCAGATCGTGCCCCCAGACCGCGAAGGGCCACGTGATGCGGATCATCTGGAGTGCCTGGGGCGGGAGGTGAGTCTGCCGAGCGTAGTATTGGCACCCTTCGCAGGTGCGTACGATTTGCTCGGCATCGGTCACTGCAGTGGGCCAGTAGAAGCCCTGTCGGAATGTGTTTCCAACCAGGGTTCTAGGTGCGGCGTGGTGGCCACAGACCCCGCCATGGATATCGCTCATCAAAAGCTTCCCCTGATCGACAGGGATGCAGAGCTATAGGATTCCGGTGTGGCTTTGTTTGTAGAGCTCGCCTTCTACAAGAACGAAGGATTCGGCGCGATGTGCGAGCCGTTGGGCTTCCGTCTTGTCCACCGGTAGTGCGTCACGGAGGAGGTAGTCGAGGTAGAGCGTTCTCCAGTCGTCTAGAGGATCGGACTCTGTTGCTGGATCCTATTCAAGTTCCATGACCTCGGGGTCGGGCAGGGCCGTCGGTCGGTCAGCCTTCAGTGCCAGATTAGACAGGTCGTCGTCAGCCAGTTCCGATCCCTCGTAGCGCACCGAGGGCTTGTGTTGATCGCTGGCGAAGACACCCGTCGGCACCGGCTCTCGGCCAGATGCTGCTTTTACAAGCGCGTCGGCCGCCTCGTTGAGGTGTCTTGGGATGTGGTTGAGCTCGAGGCCGTCGAATTTGTCCTCCAGCCGTCGGACTTCTTGGTAGTATGCAGCCATCTTGGCGTCGTGGCAGCTTGACTCCTTCATGACTTAGTTGACGACCAGGTGGGAGTCACCCCGGATGTCGAGGCGTCGGATGCCCAACTCGATGGCGATGCGTAGACCGTTGATGAGTGCCTCATTTTCGGCCACATTATTTGATGAGGGAAAATGGAGACGAACCATATACCTCATGCGGACCCCAAAGGGTGATACGAAGTCCAGCCCCGCGCCGGCGCCCTTCTTCATCAGCGATCCGTCGAAGTACATCGTCCAGTACTCCTGAAGTCGGCCAACACCTGGGATTTTATCGCTGTTCGGGAGGCATACGTGATGCCTTGATCCATCAGCTCGAGCGCCCACTTTACGGTTCTTCCTGTGGCGTCAGTAAAACTCTGTGGTCCATAGCTACCACGTCAGTAAAACTCTCACAAAAACCAATGTTTGGTTTCACGAATAAGGTGGTCCATCATTTTCTCACACCTCACTTTTTATATTTAATATGTGGAATGGAATGAGTTGATCCATCACCACGTCATTCCTCACAAGCTAATAATTAATATATTCATGAGAAATGGGTTGATTCCACCAAAATTCATAGGATGAACTCATAATACATCACCTCATGAAGCATGGGTGACTGCACAAACCAACCACAACATAAATCACGCACAGTACAATTTCTAGATATGGTCACATTGAACAAAAACATCTCGATGCTGAAAGGCAAACAAATCAAACACCAATGCCACTGCTAACCAGTCATCGACTTGGCATACATAACTTCAGACCCAAGACTCCTAACAGGCCCTCTTGCCCTGGATGACGCATGAAAACAAATGTCCCTACTATATTGTGATCGGTTGGAGAAGCACTGACTCAACACACCACCATTGTGATAAACTCCAAGCAAACCATTGCAAAACTGAGATAGAACACAAGTTACTCGAAACAAACTGAAAATTGCTGCCCATTATTCCAGTCGTAATAAGTTGTCAGGTTCATCGAAAATTCCTAGTTCTGCAGCCAAGTTAGCTACTATCCTGCAAAATAATATGTATAGACAGATGGCATTGGCATTCATCTACAGTTCGATTAGTTCATGAGCAAATGTTCAGTAAGGTTTCAGAATGGATTATCAGGTCCAGGATTGACACACCGACGCTGTAACACTGTGTGTCTCAAACACTTACTTTCAGCCCTTTAAAACAAATCAAGTAAAGAAATAAACCAAATCTACTATCAGGGTCATGCATGTTGTTCCTAGTGCTAAATTGAAAAACAAGACAGTGAAGATCTAAATATGCATATAAGGGTTCTACACATTTCTTCCCTCTCAGAAACCTAGACAGGGGCAATATGACGCTCATCGATCATATAATTATCAATTATCATAGTGCATAAGGTTTTGGGCATAGTTGAAGTCAAAATCTAGCAGTTAAGTTCATAGTTTTCAAATGTATATGCTTCACCCTGAAAATGATTTTTTTGGGAGTAGCATTATGCAATATGATAATGAAATCCTTCAAAATGAGAGAAAGTCCACAGTACCTGACCAGCTTCAATGCCTGTTTCAAATTTCCTTGCATAAACAACAGTTGTAAATATAGAAGCATGGTAGTTAGGAGGTAGACTAACTTTTGATGCTTAAAAATACAGGAAACTATTTTTGGCATACCTTCATCAAGATTTCTAACTTTACCTAACTACTGACTGATAGACAAACTGACTACCTGAAGAATAGCTGAAAGAAGTGACAGACTGACTTGGTCCTAAACAGGCTAACTACTGACTGATAGGCTAAACACACAATATTACACTAACAATATGGATTGACACTGTGCTCAATAACAATATATGCAAAGTAGATGCTCTATGCCCCTTCGATGGGTAGTAAGCAATATTGCCTCCAGACATAATCAGGGATTATGTTACTTGCATCAACATTATGTCTTACCACAAGGCCAAAAAGGGATAAGTCTAGTATCATACCATTATTTCCCAACAAAGGTGCAGCAGAAACATGAACTGTGGCACCAAGAAAAAGCCATATGTTCAAATATTTATGGACAAGCATGCCTCATTTTATAATAACAAAAGATGCTGGCGAAATGGGGACATCAAATACTAGCATGGATTTACAATAAACCGATCCATAATCTTCAATATCTATACAAAGTTCAGTTCCAGAAACTAGGAGAATCATTCCTATGAAGTACATTAGACATGATCTAATTTGAGTCTCAACCTACAAAGTCAACCTCTACTCAAGAGATTTCCTGTGTACACACTGACTGAATCAAGACGTCCCATACACACTCTTGCAAAATTATCTGTTCCTGGGTCTTGAATGAACAGCTGCCCTCTTGTTGCTACATAAACGACCAACCTCCCATCATCTAGCAGCAACAATGGTTTGAAGGACTCATCTACCAGTACCGGCCGTGAGATTGCTGGCCTAGTCAGGATGTGGTACAATTTCACCCAGTGCCCACTCCCAGAGTCCACTAGAAACCAAAGGTCCAGGGTAAAAGGCTGGTGATGGCGATCTGCAAGAACTAGAGACCCTTTTAGCTCAGCCAAAGTAAGGTGATGCCTCATGTAACTTGACGCAGATCCAACCCAGCTACTTATGGGGCCTCGGAGATCTCTCCTCCACTCCTCTCTCCCAAGGTCGAACGAAACGATATAGTCCGGACGAATCCCATTACGGGCACCATCATATGTTCTGTTCGTCAAGAAATACACCACCCCATCAACTACAACGCCACTGCACTCATCAACAAAGAGGCCAGGGCTCTGCTGCCCTCTCCACCGTGCATGTGCGGCACCGCCATTGATGGTAAACACCTCAAAGAGCTGCTGACCACCTTTGGCAAAGCCAAGCCTGTTGAACATCCTAAGCACCTTGTAGTCTCCCGTGGAGGAGACCCGCCCAAGGGCAAAGAAGGTGTAAGGGTCACGCAAGTTGACCCGATTCACATGCTCCACCGCCGGGCTCTCAGGCAGGGCCTGGACAGCTCCGGTAGCCGGATTGAGCACATGGCATCTGTTCCAGTCAGTAGTCAGACAGGCAAGGTCCAGGCGCGTGCATTGCAGCCGGTGGTAAGGGCCACCAGCTGCGCCGGCGATCCGCTTCACCACGTTACCTGACAGATCTACTATGTAGATGCTGTGCGTCTTGTCGTCCCGAAATTGGGCCAGGAAGAGGGGGGCCGGATGGCGCGCCGCGTGCGCCGTGATGAAGACTGGATCGGAGGTGAGCGAGCGCCATGAGCGGCAGACGGCGCGGAGGCGGCAGAGGTCCCTGGCCGGGAAGCGCAGCAGGACGTTAAACAGCACGTCCGTGGGGAGCCTGTCGGAGCTGGCAGCCTCTCGCGCACGCCTGCCCCGGGTGATAGGCGGGGAGTACGGCCTCGGCGACGCCATCGCCGAGGCACATCTGCAGATCTGCTAAACAGGCACACGGCTCCATGAGTAAGGAATCAAAATCGACGCTAGCGCGGTGAGCAAGGCGAGAAGCTTACTCAGATCAGTCGATTGGAGCAGTGGACGTACCGGTGGAGAGATGCAAGGCGGCGCTGGGCGCAGGACGGCGAGCGGCGGGCGGCGGGCGGCGGAGGGGAACGGGATTCAGCTGGTGGAGAAATGCTGGCTGGGTGAAATGTTTTTTTCCCTCTCCTATAATTTTTTTTAATGATATAAAGTCACGCAAAGGATATCTATCTCTATATCTTGGTGTACGGCAAATAATAAAATAAACAGAAATGCTATACAACACACATGTGTTTTAGCAAAAAAAAAACATATTAATTTTTTAATCTCTCTCCTTGTGTTTCTCAACGGCCCTTGGGCGGTGTCAGCCCTTGCGTACGGCGGTGCGCCACTTTGCTTTGCCATCGCGCAAAAGCACGTTCGAGAGGCTGCGCCACGGCACGATTAGACGATGGCCGGACGCGCGCTCATGATCGTGATTGTGGAGAAACTGCCACACGGACGGAGGGCTATAGTGATCGCAACGCTAACCAGTGACCAATAGTGTCGCGTAGTATGTGTGATGACACCGACGGACGCCGGCGCGCAGCTCGTACGTGATGGAGACGAGCCCGGGCGCCGGCGGCGGCTACCTACAGCGACCGTGACCTGCGACGGTGACGGTGGCGGATCTGTGATTTGTTCTTTCATAGAAAAAAATATATTCTGTGATCTGTGATCATGTGATTGTCTGAAGGTAGAAGAAGGCTGGAGGTAGAAGAAAGGTGGAAGGCTGTTAGATCTTAATTTTATGGTGTAAAAAAATTTATTTGTTGGAATTACATAAAACACATGGGTGTGTACTAAAATAAAACGTTGTAGCTTTCTAGCTACAGTAGCTTTTGCTATGTATCTAGATAAAATCTTTTTGACACTAAAACTATTTATAATTTAGAATGAAAAGAAATATCTCATCTAAAACTAATTTCACTATAAATTCTATCTCAACGTACAAGACATGCACATCATGCTCCACTAACTATCTATATCATCTTCCACTAACTATACACATTAGCTGGCAACGTTATCTAATACCTACTGAAAAAGCATCGTCTGCAGGAACATATAAGGAACACAGGCTTACAATCATTCACCACTGGAACAAAGTGCTGGAGAAACCAAATCTTATAGAATAAACTAAGGTCTCCTCAGGATTGTAGGAAATTTTTCCATTTCATGTGTTTTTATGTGAAAATGAATTGATTCTGATGAAATTCCTGTACAATTCCTACGAAATTCTGCGTTCCAAAGGGGCCTAAAAGAATAGATCAAAATTGCCGTATCAAAAGTCAACCAGTTACTTCCTTAATAAACGCACCGTTTGCTAAGATCTGCAAAGAGCTTACAGATATGACGGTTTATACTCTCACTGGTCTTTCGTTGCTGCTAGATCGGACATTGTCGAGATAGAAAGAGGCTAGAAAACCCCAAGATGAAACAAGAAATAAAAAAAAAAAAACTAAATCTATGAAGAGAATGAGTTCATACGCCTTTGGCCACCCACAAGGTCGTCGGTATAGAGAGAGAGGAGGGGACCTTGGCGATGGTGGTGAGAGGGCCTAAGCGGCAATGATTGGATGAGCAAGTCTTTTCGCCCTGTTCGTTTGGGCTTGTTTGACTTATAAGCCGTACTTTTTCAGCCAATGAACAGTATTTTTCTCTCATATCAAATCAGCCAACGTCAGCCATGGCTTATCAACCAAATAAGCCCAAACGAACATGTCGTTTTGTTTTAAGGAATCCTACTTAAAAAGTTTGCATTGTGTTCCTCGTCCAACCACCTTACGCTTTGGGCACCATCCTTCCATTCGATCGAATGCATAGACAGGCACCATGCAAGCTTGTCCATTTGATCTTGCAGCACAGGACCCGACCACTCTCTCCCACTCCCTCTCTCCTCACAGGCTTGCTCGAGCTCCCCCACATGCTCCATGCCCAACCTCGCTCCCCAGCGGATGCAAAATTCCATGTCATAAATACCCATAGCTTAAGTTCTCGATGAGCATCCAATGAAAATCTCAGGAAATCATTGCTGTCCCCGCTCGCTCCCTGGCACACACACACACCATCGCTGCTCCCCATGCACGAACAAACCTGCATTGCACCTCCCCCTAGCAAAAGGCTCTTGCGCCCCCTTCTCTTCTGCTGCTGGCCATGTGTGATTTGTTCCCTGCCTTTATTTGTAGTCCGTATCATTTTTCAATACATTTGGCAAGGTATCAACTTCAACGGTCAGTACTGCTGTTATCAATGGATCTTAGTGATGATATATTACCACGCTTTGATATTACAACTACATACATTTAATCATCATAAGATCTAGAAATGATTATAGGCAACGCTGACTTAGGTGAGACTTTAAAAGGATCTAGTGGCTTTAGAGGAGGGTTAAATTATGTTTAAAAATTAAAGCAATAACAAAAACGTCAACATATGCAAATCTATTTCACATACTTGCACCGAGGCACCTAATACTAAAAATATCACACTAGGAAGTCCTAGGTCCGTAGCTTCCATTACAGAGATGGGGAATGAGAAGAGCCTCTTTGGGTTAGACTTGGCAGAGCAACAGAGTGTCAGGGACGGTTGTTGTTATGAGTTGCGATGCTGTGTTGCCCTTTACCAAGACAACGTCAGGAACAGATGAGGATAAGAGTAAGACAAACTCAATTGGTGGCAAAAGTAGAAGGTCAGGTCCTTATTTGTGAAGACAAAATGTTTAAATGGAAAAGAAAAAGCTTCAAAAGACATTCCAACGCGTTAATTGTGAGTGGCATTTTAAAGAAACCCAAGTTTTATAGTTGTAGATTTCCAATTTTCTCTCCACTTCTCGGGTGACAAAATATGACGAGCCTAATTCTCTTACTGTCGGGGTTATAACCCCGGGATGTCTAAGGGCATCGACTAAGTAACAGGCCAAAGCGGCCCATTATACAAAAGCCAGCGAAAGCCCGAGCGACCGAGGCCCAGCTGAGCCAAGTGAGCCAGGCCTAGGATCAGCCACGACCCATCCCTTTTGCCTTAGATGCACGATGCATAAGAGACGCACGACCTCTCACCGTCACGACCTCTAGGAGGAACGGGGAGAGGTCAAGCCCAGCCAGAAGTACCCGCTCTGACAGGAGTAGGCACGCCACTCTGACCCCGCAAGGACCGAGGGGATAGCGGTCACCTCGGTTCGGTCAGACGCCATCCCTACGCCACACAGCTCAGACAAGACAACACCGCCCAAGGCGGTGACGATCGGTACGGTAACCATCGGCCAAATAAGGCCCGACAAGACGCATGTACGATTCTATCCACTACGCGAATGGGATCCACGACGAAGACCTTGTCTTAGAGGCCATCCAGACCGACGAGAGCCACGACCCCAACGATCGGGACCGTGGCCCTCGGCTCCTCAAGCCCACAGAGGCGGCTACCAACTCCTATTCGACGCCCCAGGAAACCAGGAGCGATGACGAAGACCACAGCGGAGACCACGTCGCACAGGACGGCTGGCGAACCGCTACCGTGCCTACGGTGCCACCACGGCCGGCGCAGTAGCACCACGTCACCCCATATCGCGCGCGTGGCCACAGGACCGTGACGACAACCACGTCCAGACGTGCACCACAAGACGGTGTAGCTTGCAAGCCAAATTAGCTAGGTCCTCCCTCAGGCTCATGACCCTTCGGTCGGGAGAACCTTTTTCTTTGTAACACGCCCTAGCTCCGAACTCTATATAAGGGCAGCCATGACACCCCATCAGGGGATCCGACTCTCATTCACTCATTCTTACATAGTAGAAGGGCTCCTAAAGCTTCCCTTCGGGTAGCCTATCTCTTAGCTCTAGTTCTCCTACCTCTTTCACCATTCTTGCACCCTCATTGTAAAAACTTCAGAGCATTCAAGCGAGGAACACACACTCGATCATCTCTAAGACTAGACATAGGGCTCTAGCCTGAACCAGTATAAATCTTCGTGCCTTTTGGATGCTACCATCGTCTTTTTAGAGCGACGCGACAATCGTATATATTTGCTAGTCCGGTTTATAAAACACCAACACTTACTCTTTAGAGAATCTGGAGCAGGAGGGGCTTACCAAATTCTCATAACGAGCCTAATTCTCTTACCTTTTAGAGATCTTCAAGTGTTTTCAAAACTCACTCCAAATCTTGATTTTTTAGCAAGATTAAAAAATATTTCTCCAACAACTCGTTATCTCAGCTTACAATCTTTTCGTAGTTAGGAAAATCGATCCAAATGCATAGAAATATATGCGCGCATATCCGTTAGTTGAAGGTGGAAGGACGTGGAGAAGAAAAAGATAGGGTTTTCATTTTCTAATGTAAATGTAAAAGAGAGAGAAAGTATAAAAATAGCTACGATAATTTAAAATTAGTTCATGATTCTTGATATAAAATTACCTTCTAAATGAGATAGTAGAAGTAGTTGGAAAATATGTTTTCTACTTTTTTTTAGCGACTTAAAAAACTTATTGATTTACCAACTAGTTTTCAGGAACTATCCGAGATGCTTTGATTGCTTGTTTGGAATTAGTTAACCCAAGAAATTTTTTATAAACCGATGATGTTAACATTAATTATATACTAATGAAAACGTTGAGCCAATGTTCAGTTTAATGGCGCCGTATTCGCCGTATTTTTTTTCAGTTAAAAATTAAGAAAAAAGTTAAAAAAAAAAGGAAGACGGCAGACAGGAAGATCAGGGACTTTCAAAAATCGCCTCCTCCAACACACCGAGTCACCAATGGAGCAGGAGCTGCTGAAGATCCTGCGCGGCCTCAAGTCCCCCCGCCACCTGCAGCAGACCCACGCCCAGCTCCTCGCCCGCGGCCTCTCCGCGAGCCCGCGCCTCCTCCCGGCCCTCGTCTCCGCCGCGTTCTCCGTCGCCTCCTCGTCCCCGCGCCATGCCGCCGCCGCGGCGATCCTTCGTGCTGCCGGCGCCGGCGCCTCCACTGTAGCGCACAACACCCTCATCGAGCGCCTCGCCGGGCGCGGCGGCGGCCGTGACTGCTCCGTGGTAGACGCGTTCGCGGTCTACGCTGCGATGCGTGCCTCAGGGGTGTCCCCCAACGGGTTCACCTTCACATTCCTGCTTCGCGCGTGCGAATGCCTGAGGCGGCTGCCGCTGTGCCGGGTCCGTCCACGGACAGATCGTCAGGTGTGGGTTCGGCTCCGACGTTGTCGTGCAGAACGCTCTCCTGAACGTGTACTACAAGTGCAGCGACCCAGGTGATGTTGGGGTCGCTCGTAAGGTGTTCGATGAAATGGTGGATAGGGACGTGGTTTCATGGAACTCCATAGTCGGTGTGTACATGTCGAGCGAAGATGTGACAGGTGCCATGGAGTTGTTCGAGGCGATGCCGGAGAGGAATGTTGTCTCCTGGAACACTGTTGTCGCTGCATTCGCGAGGGTGGGGGATATGGTGTCTGGCACGTGCTGTGTTTGATAGTATGCCGATCAGGGATGCCATTTCTTGGAATCTCATGATCTCAGGGTATGCAGCAAGTGGCAATGTTGAGTCTGCATGGTCAGTTTTTGATCTAATGGATGGAATGATGTAGTTTCGTGGACAGCTATGGTCTCTGCCTATGCAAAGATTGGGGATCTAGATTCAGCTAGAGTGCTGTTTGATCAGATGCCTGATAAGAACTTGGTTTCGTGGAATGCAATGATAACAGGGTACAACCACAACTCGAGGTATGATGAGGCACTGCGCACGTTTCAGCAGATGATGCTTGAGGGAAGATTCATGCCTGATGAAGCAACATTAGTAAGTGTCGTCTCAGCCTGTGCTCAGCTGGGCAGCGTTGAATACTGCAACTGGATCAGTTCTTACATTAGTAAAAGCAACACTCATATAACTGTTGCATTAGGAAATGCTCTCATAGACATGTTTGCAAAATGTGGAGATGTCGGAAGAGCACGGTTAGTTTTTAATAAAATGAAGACAAGATGTATCATTACATGGACAGCAATGATATCTGGTTTTGCTTATAATGGACAGTTTAGAGAAGCTCTGTTGATCTACAATGATATGTGCAGAGAAGGAGTCACACTGGATGATACAGTCTTTGTTGTTGCACTTGCTGCTTGTGCTCATGGGGGTTTGTTGCAAGAAGGTTGGAGCATCTTTGAGCAAATGATTGAGCACTATGGGATTGTGCCAAGAATGGAGCATTATGGATGCATAGTGGATCTACTTGGTCGAGCTGGTAAGTTACAGGAGGCAGTTTGATTTATTGAAAGCATGCCTCTTAAGCCTGCGGTTGTCATTTGGGTAACTTTGCTTAGTTCTTGCATTACACATGGTGATGCAGAGTTGACAGAGTATGTCAGTGCAAGGGTACTTGAAATAGAACCTTTTAATTCTAGTTATCAAGTGTTGGTTTCCAATTGTAGTGCCCTAGAGGGAAGGTGGAGCAGTGTGATGGATGCTCGCAGAACAATGCGTGATTGGGGAGTTGAGAAAACTCCTGGTAGTAGCTTGATTCAGGTAGGAAATGAGGTGCATGAGTTTTTGGCTAAAGACATGAGGCACCAGATGAGGAAAGAGGTATATGAAACTTTGGATGGTTTAATAGCCCTCATCAGACATACAGAACACACCCCTTGGATAAGTTATTGCAGCACACTTGAGTAACAGAGAGTTTTTGAATAGTTGCAACCTTACTAAGTGAACAATGGGTTCGAGACTGATTCCTGTGGGAGGCCTTTTGTCTAATAGGCAATCAAGGGCTGATGAGCTTTGTAGCCAAGATTGTGATTAGATCAACAGTTTATGATTTAATGGCATCCATGGCCAGTAGAGGACAACTCTAGGATAAGTTGAGTTATTCACTATCTTGCCAGGTTGGCTGTGCGCTGTGCATTTGGCAAGTGAATGAAAGTTGATTCAGCTGTCGCCTATGATCTAGAATATCATGGAACTGGGGGGGCGGAAATGAACTGTGTTTAATGATGAGGCCACCACTGACACCCGCTGACCATGTGCCAATCTTAAAGAGGAAGAACCTACTTTGCATCTCAGATGTTTCATTGAAGTAAGTTACTTACGTAAAATAATCTTCTTTATTATAAATTCATGTATGTAGTTTCAAGCTTTTCTAATTGAAAGGGCGTACCCAGTGCAGAGAGCTCCCGCTCTGTGCGGGGTCTGGGAAATGGTGTCAGTGGCAAGCCTTACCCTCGCTTGTGCAATGCAAGGAGACCGCGACTCGAACCCGGGACCTTCCGGTCACAGGCGGTAAGACTCTACCGCTTGCACCAGGCCCGCCCTTCTAGTTTCAAGCTTTTCTAATTACCAACAAAAAAATTGTTGAGGATTATTTTCCACTGATGATCTACCTGGCTCATTGCATCTTGTTGAATCGCATTCTCAATCCATCAAATTGATGAAATGTCTTGGTTTCAACATCTTAATACATTTTAAAACAAGAACAAAAAATGCTAAAACATAACCATTCAAAGAGTTCACTGATGATGGAATTTTAGTTCATTGTGTGTTAACACTAGTTACCATCTTCACATTCAAATGGAGTTCTACCCTGTTGCTTCTACACCTGCATTACTATGTAGAGTAAAACTATCTTATCATGTTAGGTATATTCACATGGTTTTGATCTCAGGGTTTACAACGAATTTGCATTTTGTTGTCAGTATTGCTCCAGTTTTGTATTAGTTTCACATTGTATGTGCTGTTTCTAGTTCTGCGCCTTAAGGGCAGCTGTCGGTGGTTGGGCCTTGATAATTTGCTCTTTTTTTTACTCCCAGTTTTTTATTTGATATCCTAGAATCCTTGGTGTCAAACTTTATAAGGTTTGACCATTGATAGGTCTGAAAATATCAATACTGATTATATGAGAATGATATGGCTCATGGTTAGGTTTGTCTTCAGGAATGCTTTCAAAAGTTTAGATTTATTAGATTATATAGTAACATAGTGATCAAAAGAAACTAGTCAGAGTGATGTCTCAAAAAACAAGATGGCGATAAAGGTCAAATAAGAAACCAGAAAGTATTTTGTGAACTTGAATTTCTCCCTCTAGTGGAAATGCATTTTAAGAGTAAAAGGTTGGTCTAGTGTTGAATCTTCATTTTGGACGTAGGCTCCCCTGTCCTTCCTATTTTTTTGTTACCAAACTTTGATACATCAACCTCAACTCATCGTTTGTTATGCTGCTGTGGTTCCAGAGGGTTCAGAGTGCTTTGGTATCACAGTTTTTTTTTTTAAATCTTTAGAGGAAAGGAAACCATCCATACTGGATCATCCTGTTTCCTCACTTTCTGACTCTCCAGCCCTTTTCATTTTGCTCCTCTGTTGCCTCCAATTTTTATATTGTATACTCCAGTACAACTGGTTATACTTGAATTTGTTCCACAATAATACCATATTACATTTAGATGTACTTGAGTACTTCTTTTGAGCAAGGCATTCATTGGATCTTCCTTTTTGTGCAGGCTGGGGAATTGCATTGGTCTCTCAGGACTCATGTTTGCAATTTGATATATTTAACATACTTCCCTCACAAAATTGTAGCAACTTTGATAGAATTGAGTCTCTTATGCTACAGCTGTTGAGCATATCTTATTTTGGTGAAGTTGAACGAGTTTGTTTGCAATGTGCTTTTGATCTTTCAATTCTGTAGAATTGTCCGGAACAAACTTATAAATCCTCCATGTGCCCAGTTCTTCAGTTGACATGCTAGATTTCTGAATGCAGTTGCTATCTTCTGGTCCCATAAATAATGGTACTCACATCACACATGCTGGAACCCGGAAGCATCACATCATGTCCAACCACCCAAGAGTACTACAGTGCTGGGTGCTGCTCAACTAATTGCGGTGGTACTTCTGCTGTTTCACATGTGCACCAAGCTAGGACCATGCATGGACAGCCTTTAGAACTAATGGCGGTGACCACAAGAGGTAATCTAATCTTATATTGTCCATAGCTGCAGAAATGGTTAAACAGAAACTGTTTCGTTTACTCTGAGTGATCTGCAAGCAGTTTCACAAGAAAGAACTGCCTCCGTGCATAGTTGATGGCTCGACACCATAAATGGGAGGAAAGTGTGCTCCAAACTTCGGTAAGACAAGCTTGGCCTCTTGTTGGCATGGTTGAGTTGCCTACCTGTGTAAGGAAAATGAACCCTAAACCAATTTACTTTGGATTTTGATTTTTTATGACCAACATGACTAAATTGAACTAATGAATTTGCAAGTAATTGTTTTATAGTTCAATAGGGTGCAAGACGTGATTTGGACGAATGCGACATGATGATCCGATGATTAATACCTTAAGCAAGACCCTAGAAGCACAAGGGAAGACTCAAGATATCAAGCAAAGTCCAAGCATGAAGATAGAAACCAAGCCGGACGCAAGATCGCGAAGATACGAGCTCACAGAGGTGATCGGACGCTGGACCGGACGCTAGAAGGTGATTGATCGGACGCTTTGATCAGTGACTCGGCTACAGCAGGCGTCAGCAGCAGCGACAGGACACTGAACAAGTAAAATGACCGGATGCACCAATGGCACTGTTCATTATCCCGGCAACACATTCAGCATTGACCGGACACTGGCGGCAAATCGACCGGACGCAGAACAGCAACGTCCAATCGAGTACAGAGAGGTTCCGGAGCGGCAAAATTGCAACCGGACGCGTCCGGTGACATGTGACCGACGCTAGCAGCGTCCGATCAGTTGATCGCGACTCTAACGGTCGGGACGACCGGACGCATCCGGTCAGGACGACAGCAGCGTCCGATCAGTAGCGGAAAAGCGGGATTTCGTCCCCAACGACTACTTTCTCAGTGGGGCTTATAAATACAACCTCCAACCGACCAAATGAGATGTGTGGAGCTGAGAAAACATACCAAGGGTATTGATACACCATTTTAGTGATCTCCACTTGCATAATGCTTAGTGATTCATTAGGTGATTAGCATATGTGCTTTGCGAAGTGTTTAGGTTGATTAGACCACCGCTTATACGCTTGCTCTAGGTTTAGGCCTAGTGTTTAGTGAGGTTTGCATACCTCTTACCACTCGGTGCTTGTATGCACCATTGTTGTACATTAGAGGGGCTTATAGTCTTGCGAGATCACACCAACCGCGATTGTGGTGTGGCCGTCACCGTGTACCGGAGGGAATAAGGCCCGCGACGTTTCGATCGAAAGCTTGATAGTGAAGACGGTGGGGAGCATCCGGGAGAGGCTTGCGGAAGGCACGTCGGAGACCCACTTGCATGTGGGGAAGGCCCGAGGCTATCCATGGAGTTACCCGACCGGGAGCTTGGCCCTTGCGAGGGATTCCTTGCGAGGGGCTCCAACGAGGACTAGGGAGAAGCTTGTGCGCTTCTCGATACTTCGGTAAAAATACCGGAGTCGTCGACGGGAGTTTATATATCTTTACCTTGCTCTTTAGCTTCCGCTTTTACATTGATTGTATTACTCTCTTTTGCGGTAGAGATAGCAACACACTAGTAAAATCATAATTGCACATTTAGATAGTTTATCTTTTGTATATGTTTTGCTAAGGTTAGAAAAAGATGTCATAGTTTAGAGTTAGAATTTTAAGTTGCCTAATTCCCCCCTCTTTTTAGGCGTCATGGTCCCCTACAAGTGATATCAGAGCCGGTTGGCTCAATTTGGATCTTTGGCTTAACTGTCGTTGAGCTGATGCTATTTAGAGTGGTTGGGATGGATACCTCTAGGTCTCTGCACTTTGACGGCACTAACTTTTCTTATTATAAAGTTAGAATGGTTTGTCACCTTGAGGCGGTTGATTTGGGTGTTTGAGAGTCACTCGTGACGGGATGAAACCCATTAAGAATTTTGATAAACCCACAAAGAGTGAAGAAAAAGAAATATTTCAATGCTAGAGCTAAAAATTGCTTATTTGAATCTTTTAGCATTGATGTGTTTAATTAAGTGTTCACTTTAAATATGGTACATGAAATTTGGTTAAAACTTCAAGAGTTCCATGACGGCACAAGTAATGTCCATGAGTAAAAATATTGTCTAGGTAAAAAAATTACGATTCCTTTGAAATAAATGATGATGAGCTTGCTCGTGATATGTATTCTTGTTTGAATCTAATTATCAATGAGCTCCATTCTATAGGATTAACAAAGCTAGATGATACGGACATCGTGAGGAAAACCATCTCCGTGCTACCACAAAAGAAATATATAAGCATCATCACCATCCTTCACAACATGAAGGACTTAAGCACCATGACCCCGGCCATAGTTATTGGTAAGATAGTGGCATTTGAAATGTCACGCAAGATGGGGTAAGAAGAAGCCTCTTCATCAAGGAAAGGCAAAGCTCTCGCATATAGTGAGAAAAAGAAGATGAAGGGCAAGCAAGTTGAGACAAGCTCAAGCTCAATCTCCTCGATTGAAGATGAAGAAGAAGATGAGATGATGATGATGAAGATTCAAGTGATGATGATCAATCTTCCTCCACCTCCGACCTTATTGAAGAATCAATCAAACTTATCAACAAGGTGAAGAAGATGATCCAAAGGCTCAATGTCAAAGGTGTGCCCATCTAAATTCAAGATCTCATTTTCACCAATAAAAAAATGAGTAAAGAAAAAGAGGATGATATAGATGCGGTGAGTTGGGGCACTTTGTGGAAGTTTGTCCAAACAAGCCTACACCCAAGACAAAGAAGAAGGCATGAAATAATCAAGCCCTCACATCAATAAGGTCATGGAATGATTCTTCAAGTGAAGAAGAACACCATCACAAGAGGCGAGGTCGCAAGCACTCATCATCAAGCTTTTCTCGTATGTGTATTATGGCACGAGGTAACGAAAGCTCATCCTCTAGTGAGAGTGATAGTGATAATGAAATGCCTTCTTATGATGAAATTGTGTAACAAAATCTTAATTATGCTAAAGTTTGCACTAGTCAACAAAAGAAGCTCGAAAAATTAAAAGAAAAACTAGATAGTTCACAAGAAGCATATAAAACTTTGCTTGAACAATATAAGAACTTTGTTAATCTTAATGTTGAACTATCTACTAAAATTGAGTAACCTAAGGCTAGTGCAACAACAAATGCATGCACAATCAATGATGAGCAACTTGTAAAGAAAAATAAAAAATTAAAAGAAAAGTTAGTTAGATCACAAAATGCTTATAAAAGTTTGCTTGCTAAAATGGAAACCATGTGCAAACATCATGATGATCTAACTAATAAAGTTACTAATCTTGAAGCCGTCGGTACAACCCCCATCAAGGCATCAAAAAAGAAAAGTTCTATCTTTAACATATATAAAAAGGATGCTTCTACTTCTTGTAATGATTTATATTTCAACTCATCCTTGTGCAACAAAGTTTGTGTTGAGAAAGTTGTTATAGATACACGCACACAAGAGGTTGCAAAGGAGAATGAACTCAAGCAAGAAATAGCTCGTCTCACCAAGGACTTGACTCAAGAGAAAGGCAAGGCGAAGCAAACCCAACTTCATCAAGATAACACCGTCAAGGGAGTGAAGAAGCTTGATGAAGAACAAACCGTGGTTTGCTACGTGTGCCAAAAGGAAGGTCACAAGTTCTATGAGTGTAAGGTGAAGAATGGGAGATGAGCAAAGAAGAAAGAGAAAAGGCAAACAAGCAAGCTATCCAACACCTACACCAACAAGGTGAACAAGAAGGCATCACACCATACTTGTTAAAAAAAAGAAAAATAATAAGGTGGTGACCATCAAGGTGAACAAGCAAGCCAACAATGGGGTCAAATGCTTTTGAGTGCCAAAGGAAATCATTTCCAACATGAAGAGCACCAAGATGGTTTGGATCCTAAAAGGGAAGTGAGAGGTCCAATGGATTTCGGAGAATTTAGAGACTTGGCAAAGTATGGATGTATTTCATGAGATGTATCATGATGGACAAGATCATTGTCAAGTGGGTTAGTGAATACTATGGATCCAAATTCCTCTTTTCATGTTAGGTAACTAGATTCCATTTGCTTCAAGTGGTACTAGATTTAATTTTCCTATGAGTGGCATGTTTAAACATCTAGTTACTCTTCATGTTTAGGTTTGCATTTGCATGGTTATATCTTTTGTCATGCATACACTAGGTATATTTTATGGTAGGTTTGCTCAGTTTCATTCTTAACCCTTGGAGCAAACCTACATGGTTTAAAATTGTTTAGGAGCACGACACATAGCTTGTCTTTCGATTGTTCATCTAATATGTGCCAAAGTCTAAATTATAGATAATTTCTCCCAAATATCGTCTTCGAAAATGACTCACATTCATGTGATGTCATCTTCAAGTGGTATTTTTTTAATTCTAAAATCAATGTGCATGTTTTCTACAAGTATTCCATACTTGTATGTACAAATTTAGGGGGAGGTTACTCTACAAGTTGGATGCTTTGAGACTAACACCCTTTTCAAGATTATCATGTGAGTAGTAGTCTCATTGCAAGAAAAATGGAGTCCCGGGAGTTAAGCATCATACTTCAAATATCCACCACCTATTGCAAGTGGTAGAAATCAAATTGGTTTCCACATGTGATATTTCTAAACAGATATCATCATGTTGATTTTATTTTGATATTTATATGCTTTCTCCATGCATTATATAGATTAAATTCTTTTGAGCAATAATTTGCCAATCATGAATATGCTTTGTCTTTTACCATATATATACATATATATAGGGGGAGCTTAGTCTATATAATATGAGAGTCAAATTTTGTGACATATTTCACTCTATATACAAAGGATCACAAAGTTTGACCCTCTCTTGTGCTACTAATAGTTTTTCTTTTCGGTGTTTGATTTCAAAGGGGGAGAATTTAGAGGACCAAAAGAAAGCATTAATTTGTAGGACCAAAAGCTATATCATAATAATTTACAAATGGTAATGGTCTGAGAAAGAGAGGATAGTGGATTATGGATTAGCCTATGTAATGGAAAGAATTTGTAGGATCAAAAGTAGGGCTAAAATCCATAATACCACATGGGGATATTTGCAAGGGCAAGATAAGTTTTCAAGTGATATCTTTTAGTCTTACAAGTAGTATCTTTTAGCATCATATGACCTTGTCCCTTGCATTTGCATCCTAGCAAGTAGATAGTTTTTAAATTCTAAATTTTTATTATTTACTTGTTTTTGTCGTGTTGTCATCAATCACCAAAAAGGAGGAGATTGTAAGGAAAATGGACCCTATGCCCATTTACTTTGGATTTTGGTGTTTGATGACCAACACGACTAAATTGGACTAATGAATTTACAAGTGATTGTTTTATAGTTCAATAGGGTGTAAGACGGGACTTGGATGAAGGCAACATGATGATCCGATGATCAACACCTTAAGCAAGACCCTAGAAGCACAAGAGAAGACTCAAGATATCAAGCAAAGTCCAAGCATGAAGATAGGAACCAAGCCAGACGTAAGATTGCGAAGATACGAGCTCATAGAGGTGATCGGGCGCTGAACCGGACGCTGGAAGGTGATCGACCGGACGCTCCGATCAGTGACTCGGCTATAGCAGGTGTCAGCAGCAACAACCGGACGTTGAACAAGTAAAATGACCTGATGCACCAATGGCACTGTTCATCATCCCGACAACACATTCAGCATTGATCGGACGCTGGCGGCAAATCGACTGAACGCAGAATAGCAACGTCCGATCGAGTACAGAGAGGTTCTAGAGCTGTGAAATTGCGACCGGACGCGTCCGGTGGCATGTGACCGGACGCCAACAGCGTCCGATCAGTTGATCGCGGCTCTAACGGTCGGGACGACCGTATGCGTCCGGTCAGGGCGAAAGCAACATCCGGTCAGTAGCGGGAAAGCGGGATTTCGTCCCTAATGGCTACTTTCTCAGTGGGGCTTATAAATACAACCCCCAACTGACCAAATGAGATGTATGGAGCTGAGGAAACATACCAAGGGTATTGATACACCATTTTAGTGATCTCCACTTGTATAGTGCTTAGTGATTCATTAGGTGATTAGCATAGGTCCTTTGCGAAGTGCTTAGGTTGATTAGATCACCTCTTATACGCCTGCTCTAGGTTTAGGCCTAGTGTTTAGTGATGTTTGCATATCTCTTACCACTCGGTGTTTGCACGCACCATTGTTGTACATCGGAGGGGCTTGTAGTGTTGCGAGATCACACCAACCGCGATTGTGGTGTGGCCGCCACCGTGTACCGGAGGGAACAAGGCCCGTGACGTTTCGACCGAAAGCTTGATAGTGAAGACGGCGGGGAGCATCCGTGAGAGGCTTGTCGGATGGCACGTCGGAGACCCAGTTGCGTGTGGGGAAGGCCCGAGGCTAACCACGGAGTTACCCAACTGGAAACTTGGCCCTTGCGAGGGATTTCTTGCGAGGGGCTCCAATAAGGACTAAGGAGATGGTTGCGCGCTTCTCGATACCTCGGTAAAAATACCGGAGTCGTCGACGGGAGTTTGCATATCTCTACCTTGCTCTTTAGCTTCTGCATTTATATTGATTGTATTACTCCTTTTGCGGTAGAGATAACAACACACTAGCAAAATTATAGTTACACATTTAGATAGTTTATCTTTTACATAGGTTTTGCTAATGTTAGAAAAAAAACTATAGTTTAAAGTTAGAATTTTAAATTATCTAATTCATCCTATTAGACGTCACGGTCCCTGTAACCTGCCTGGACCAGAGGCTTCAACGAGTAGTGTGTCAACTGTCAACTCTGCCATGTGAATTCCTCTGTTTCCTGACCAGTCCTTGGACCCAGAAGGACATTGGCTCTTCAATTATCTTAATGAATTGTGATTCCATTTCGGTTCGTTGCAATTATCCCCTTGTTTCACAAAGTTGGAGCAGCGCACTGAAGCCGTGACTGTGGGTTGTTGTCTAGCGAAGGCAATGGCTGGCTGAATTCCTGGATTTTGCTCATTTTCCAGAAATCCATGTCAGAATGTCAGATGAGAGCAAATACACTAGGCAGCTACGACACTGTCAACCAAATACTACTATAATCTCAGTGTTGACAAGATGGCTAATGTGTGAGGGATATTCATACGATTAATTCATGTGATGGTACTTGAATTAATAATATAGACTGTGTGTGAGAGTGTGTGTGTAACCCACATCCGGGTCAGATTAGGTCCCCTACATTGGTCACATGCTTTGCCAGCTTTTGTTAGCTGTCTACCTTGTTGTTTTTCTTATGGAGAGAAGGAACGTTGTGCACTTTCCCTTCTTGTAAAATAATCAACACTGTTTTCTAAATAAAATATAGTTAATCGGCTATTAAAGTTATAAGGTCTCCACCAAAAATGTTTCACATAATCTTACAATGAAACAACAGAAAACTCCCAAGATTCGAAGTTCGATGGAGTTGTGGCATCTTGATCCAGTGTGTTGGACCAATTGCAATCCAGCTTAGCCCTTTTTTTGCATTTGATTTGATGAAATAGCACGAGAGGCTAATACTATTTTTCATTATATATATAAATGGGGTGTTTGGGACTGCTCCACAAACTCTGTTCCACAAACTCCACCGTGGAGTAGCTCCACAAAAAACTGGAGTTTGTGGAGCACCTCTTTAGGTGCTCTCACAACTTTACATTTTTCCTCGAATAGAGTGCATGGAGCTGAAACCGTTTGACTAAAAAAACGTGGAGCTGAAAAATATGGAGCGGAGCACTTCAAAACACCTCAAAATATGTTCAGAGAGTTTAGGCGGACCGTAAGCCCAAGGAAAGATCCTATAACTGCAAACATCAAAGAAAGTTGCATATATGACTACCGTTCTAACATCTCTTCCTTGGAAGGGTTTATGCAAAATGAGAGCAAAATCTTAATTTAAGAAGCCTCAATTGGATCTATCTAGAGACCGCATAAAAAATGATGGCGAGGTACAGTGAGTAGCTTAGCCCTTAACATGTGCAATCGGATCATTACGCGGCGATGGAGTGCTCGTGAAATATATTTATTTATTTAGTATATGATAAGTATAAATATTTTTACACATCTTCTATTCTACATGCGTCCAAAAATTGCGATTGATTTCAAGCATCATTCTCCTCGTGCCGCACGACGAGTTCAGGTCTACTCTTTTTTACAGCCTTATAAATGGGCTCGAGGGAGGTACAGGCCGAGGAGATGGGTGCAGAGGCGGTAGGGCAAGGCGGTGAGGTCGCTATTGGCAATGATGATGGAGGACGGTGGTTGGGCCAAAGAGGAGTGTGGGAGGCATGGGTATGGCCCAGCGCCGTTGGGTTAGCGCGGTGGGGGCAGCGGGGCTACACACGACGCCATGGATGGGGCAGGCTAGCTGGAGGTGGGGGTGAGCTGCATTAGTCTAATGCATTGGAAGAGGAAGGCTGACAGCCGAAAGATGATTCTAAAGCCATACGATTAGGATCCAACGGCTGCCATCAGTTGCTTGATAGAAGGCAAAAATCAGGCGCATGTTGTATAGTGTTTCCCATATTTTTATATGAATTTAATCTTAATTAAGATAGTTCATCTACTGCTCACCGTCCTGGAATTACATCCCTTATAAAATCAAGTTGCATGGTGTCCGGTTGCTCTCAACTTTGCACGTGCGCCGATGACGCGTGTCACGCCACGGGACGGCCGGGCCCACCACGCCTGAAGGCCGCTCCGCAGAAGATCCCAACCGTCGCCACGCGGTATCCGAGGCAGGCTCATCGGTCGCCGCGGCAAAGGCCGCGGTGGACCCCAGCGGCAGTCAGTCCGGTGTCCATGGACCGTGTTCACGGAGCACCAGCACGGACCGACCGCGGCGCCAGACTGGCAGAACTGCCAGTGCAGCACAGCTCCAGTCCACAGACACAAGGGAAAGGAAGCAAGAGAGTGGAGAGAGCTTTCACTGGACTGCAAAGCAAGCTACTGCCGCCACTCCTCGAACCCCTCGCCCTCCGCGTCCCTCCACCCAGTGGCCGCCGCCGCCGCCGCCGCCTCCTCCTCCACCCCATCCGAACCCTAGAGCCGCGGCCCACCACCACCAGCTTGCTCGGCTCCAGATCCCACATCACATCAAATGGTGGCGGACGCGGCGCAGCAGGGCCCGCGCGGCCACCGGAGGCGCGGCGGCGGGGACGCCACGCGCGTGCGCCCGCGCGCCTGGTGCTGCTCCTTCGGTGGCGCGCCCGACAGTCCCGACCTCCGCCCGCTGCCCTCCTCGGCCGCGTCCCCGGCAGCGGCGGGGCCGGGGAGGAAGCTGCCGCCCAAGTCCCCATCGTCGGCGGCGGCGTCCTTCTATGGCTCGCCGACCTCGTCCAGGCTCGCGGGCCTCGGCGGCCTCATCGACCCGCGCCGCATCCTCTCGCCTGGCCGCGTCTCCCCCATCGACCCCGACGCCGGCGCGGTCCCGCCGCCGCCCCTCCCGGTCCCGCTCCCTCCACCGCCTCCGCCGGCTTCCTCAGTTGAGGATTCGGCAGCTGTGGGCCCCGCCGAGCAGCCGGCGGCGGTGCTGCTGGCATCGGCATTGCCATCGGCCACGGTGGCGGCGGCGCCGCCGCCGGTGTTGGCCGTGCGGGAGGAGGCGGACGCGGGTGGCGTGCTGGATCTGAGGCTCTTCCTGCGGGGGAGGGACGGGAGGTGCGTCCTCATGGAGGTCGACTCCACGGTGCTGTGCGGCTGCAGCGATTTCTTCGCCGCCATGGCCCCGCGCGAGGACGCTGCTGGCGCTGGCGCTGTAGGGAAGAGGATCGAGGTGGACGGGGTGGAGAATTTGGATGCTTTCAGGGCCGCGGTGGAGCTCATGTACGACCCTTATCCTTTGCGGTGTCTTGCAGCTGCCGGCGTGTCGAGGGCCATAGATGTGCTTGAGGTGAGCAAGACGAAATTGCAAGCCTCTCTTATTTGTTTGTTCAAATTCAGTGTGGTTTGGAAATGACTTCTTCTTGTTATGTGATACTCTGATTCAGTACTGTCCCCTCAAATTTCACTGTTTATCGGAATGTCAATTTAATGGTTTTGCCAGCAAAATCGGTGACTCCATGCTTTTCTAGTCAATTTATGCCAGTTGCCACATTACATGCTTTTGACTTCTCAAACTCACTTTATTTTGACACAAATCATGCAGTGCATCCATTCGAAAAATGTTTATTTTGTATTTTAAGTGTGTGCAGTCAAAATTTTAAAACTTTGACCACTAATGTAAATGAAAGTATCAATATTTATCTCATGACAATGGTATGAATATATTTGTGATGAAAAACACTGTCAAATTACTGTTTTCAATGGCTTTCGTAAAGACATGCTTGGAAAAAGTAATGGTTCAAGCAATGTATTTGATAGCATGTCCTTTTCCAAAACAACAGAGGCACAAGTTACTTACTACAGTATAGGGCATGTTTGGATACAAGAGCTAATTGCTAGCTAGCTTAAAAATAGCTAAAATTAGCTCTAGTGCACCCAAACAGGAGAGCTAATAGGTGGGCTGGTTTTTTAGCCAAGTCTTCAACTAATTGTTAGCCAACTAGCTAGCTAACCATAGCTAATTTGGGCTAATTTTTAGCCCCAACTAGTAACTAGCCATGTGTATCCAAACTTGGCTTATAATCTCTTTTCCAACATTTCTACTATATAGAATGTGGATAAGGTGCTACTAGTATCTCTAGCACTTGAGAATGTAGGCACAAGTGTCATGCTCCAGAACAACAACATATATGTTAGTGTTTTCAGATATCCATGATTGTCTATGGTCCATGAGCTTCTCTAGGTAGCTGTTGTTGTTTTTCCAATATCAGTGTAACACCTTTCTAAGGTTAATAGCTTCTATTATGCTATACTAATTAGTTGTTGCATTGCTATTTCTCTACTATGTAGAACCACCATAATTTCACTCCTGAATCAGTGTTTTCTTCTCTGTCATTGTTATCTGGTCGTCTGATTAATTTTTATTAGTCAGGCTAATCGGTCCTGAAACTTTGACTAGGCACTGCAACTCGATTAGAGCAACAAGAAATCTAGTCCTCTGATTAGACATTGTAGCTGGGCTGCAGGCTGGTCATCTGGCCGCATGGATTTCTTAATTCCGGCCCGATTGGGTTTCCCTCACATACACAACTTCACAGCAGAGTGGAAGCTGCTCTCTCCCCATATCCATCGCACAGTCGCCAGCCGCTAGGAAGCTCATGTGTCTGGAAAAAGCAGAACTGCAGCACCGTTGGCTGCCACCGCACTGTTCTCTGCCTGCCATGATCTCCTCCCAGCTGCTGCTGCCTCTTCCTTGCATCCACCGGTCAGCAGATCTTGCAGTGTGCAGGGGTAGCCACTGGCTCCCCTGCCCATCTCAGGTGGGTCAAGAACTGTCTGGTGCTGAAGCTGCCACTGCCAGGTCACTCCTCCAACAGTCCAGCTCCAAGGGATTATGGATATGAGCTCCTCATCAAATTTCACAAGAATCTTCTGCTCTAGTGCTTTTATATTCCAGCCTTTTGATTTATAGTATACACAATATAGTATATATGTCAGAATATACTGGACAACTATATGGTTGACTTGGCCTAACTAGTTCGGGCTGGTCTTTACTAATTGCAATTAGTCTCCCAGTCAGTCCCCTGGCGACTAGGATTGACTAGATGACCATATAACATTATCTCTGTATTAGATATATTTCTTAGTTGGATGAGTTACATCGGCCAATGTAGCTAATATGTATCAGATATCTAAATCAAGTATTCTAAACTTCTATTCCAGGAATAGAATGAACTACTTCCATACATGTCTTTCTGATAAATTAACACTTGATCTGATACGATTGAGAAATATTTTCTTTTTGCAAAATGTGTAGAGTGAGTTTTGTGGACATGCTACATGGTAGTATGATGGCAATGCTTCTTTCATAAGTAATATGTTGTTTTTGTTTCCCAAGCTAATTCGTATATTAAAGTGTAGTGAATTTGATTGAACTGTAGAGTATTTTGAATGACAATAATCAATATCCAGCGATAGTTTTCAAAATTTACAACTGGTGCTGCTTAGATGTGTAGTTTTGCAAATACAGATCTAAGTTATATTGAATTAGATTTGTGTTGAACCATGGAACTATAATTGTAAGGGCACTAGCATCTTTCCTTTTCTATTAACTTATTTAGTCCGGCTAATTAAATGTTGATTACACAATTTTAATAAATGATGCTCTGTTTTGAAATGTAGGTATGCTCCTCTATCATGTTCAGCAAGGGAATCAAATCATGTTTGACATACATAGAAGCTGTTCCCTGGAATGAGAATGATGAGGAGAAGCTGAAGAATCTCTTTGCAAGATTCACTTTTGACGAAGCAATATTCCAGGATATACTGGCAAGATTGCGGCCACACAACTGGAAAAACTCAGATGACCTCACTGTACAGCTTATTCAATCTGTCACTAGCAGCACCAGCACTGTGGCCAGAAAAGACATGCAATCTTTGGTAAATGGTCTTCTAAGCAAAAGTTCAGTCTATCAAAAGGACTCGTCAGGGCTAAACAAGGAGAGCCTGTACCAGATCTGTTATTTATGTCTGGAGTCACTGGTTGATCTCTTTGAAGAGGCCAGCGAACCAACAGATTATACAGGTCAGGCTGTGGCAGTTAGAGGGAGTAAATCACTGATTGAGCGAGTCTCTAGGCAAGCAGAGAACCTCAATTGGCTCTTGGAGATTCTAGTAAACAATGATATTGCAGAAGAATTTGTAGAACTGTGGGCAAAGCAAGACAGGCTCATTAGGATGCACAAGCAAGCATCAGCGATGGTCAGGTATGAGCTAAGCCGAATATCAGCTGGTGTGTTCATTGCACTTGGTAAAGGAAAAGTGCAGTGTCGTGGTGACGTACGAAGCCTCCTCTTTCATGGATGGTTCAGCACAATGTTGTTGGATTTTGGCTGGCTTCAGCGCTGCCCCAAAGGTCTAGACCTAAGATCGCTGGAGGAGAATTTAGGGCGAGGCCTTTTAACCCTCCCTCTCAGGCAGCAGCAATGTTTGTTCGAGGAATGGTTCCAGTTCTATGCGACCAAAGGAGCCGAGTGCCCGAACCTTATTAGAGCATTCCAGGTATGGTGGAGAAGGTCTTTCATTAGATCATTGGTAGAGCCTCAAAGCTAAGGTTTTTCTTGATGTACTAGTATGTGTTGTGTGTATGATTTGTAAAATTGGAACTGTTGTGATGACCCGTAGAGTTAAATGTTTTTCTTTTGTAGTTTAGCTCTTCCCATTGTATGTGAATAGCTGGGTGAATTTGTTTGAGGATAGCAGCTGTGATGTGTGGTTTATCAGAGATGGCATATTGGCATGGTTCTTAAATTAATATATCTAACTCCATCCGGTCTTATGTCGAACATTTGTATTAGAGACCTCAAATCTGAGAGGGTCGTCAAATCTCCGTGGCCCATCCTAAAAAACAGGCCTTCTTGAAGTCCATTTGCAAAAAGCGAAAAATCTCCATGGCCTGGTTCACTCTCCCATGGTTCATTCCGACAGGGGATGCAGCTACCACGCCTGTTTTGTAGTGGCATTTGGTACATGAGGTGCATTACTTCACGGTGGCTTGCACGGAAGCTCGGATGGACGACAAGAAAGTCTGCAACTGCTATTATTGTAAATTTGAAATATAAAGCAAAAGTTCCTTTCTCAATGTACCACATTTTCTACAATTATGTAATCATTAAAAAAAAATTGTTCTAATATAAGGTCTCATTTGGCATGATGACGGCTCCTTGCAAGAGCCCTGGCAAATAGGCATCTAGAAAACAGCTCCTTGCAAATTTATCAAGGAGCCTAGAAGAGTCATGGCCTCTCTTTTTTTTAAGTGTTGGAATATAAGTGAATTGTCCACTTCTTCCTATCAGCTTAAGCTTTTGGGTTGAATTGGTCGGTGCATGCAACTCAATATGGTATCAAAATTAGAGGTCTCGAGTTCGAATCCTGGTTAGCGCAATTAAAATAAAATAATTGCTGCTCGCTCCTATTCCATGTCTGAGGCCTAAGGGAGCCTCCACGTGAGGGGAAGTGTTGGAATATAAGTGAATTGCCCACCTCTCCCCACCCGACTTAAGCTTTTGGGTTGAATTGGTTCGGTGCATGCAAGCCTAAGTGGTCAAGTGCAAGAAATGTACACAAGGATAGAGTCTTACCTTTGTGACACCTAAGGAAGATCTCTCAAGGGTTCGAGTCGCGCTAATCTCCTCAAGGTATGCACAAAGTGAGGGTAAGGCTTGCCACTAACACCCTTCCCCAGACCCCACACAGAGCGGGAGCTCTCTGCACTGGATACGCCCTTTAGAGGAGCTGGAGCCAAAGAAAGTGGTTTTATCCTGGCTCCTTACAAATTTAAAACAAATTATTACAAAAAAAAGTTAAAGCGACTTGGCGTCTTGCTAGTGGCCCATGATGTTAGATTTTAATTGGGCTTCATCCATTTTAATTCAATTAAAATCAAATAAATGTTAAGACAGAATAGCCTCAAGGAAAGCAGCAAAACCGTCAAGGAAATAACTCCTTGCGACCAACACTCAAGAAAGGGCCGCCAAGGGTAGAGAGTAAGAAAATAGCCATTACCTTAAGTGTCAGCCGCAACAAATCAATTCCTTGAGAGTTGGATCGCCAAGGAAACAAATAAGTGGTCAAATCTTTAACACCGTCAAGGAAATGCACACAAGTATATATGTTTCCTTAAGTGCCGATGACACCTAAAGAAATGTAATGCCTCTCAAGGATGTATGTATTCATGAGTGCTAATGACACCCAAGGTATATATATACCTTGAGGGCGGATGACCCATAGGAAAAAAGAGAAATAATACTGACCGTAAAAAAAAAAGAGAAATAATCACAAGTTTGTTATAGCTAGAATCGAACTCACTTACCACTACACCACGAAGTCTTTTGTGACTAAGTGAATGTTTCTTTCTTTTTGTTGTGACTTTAGTTGGATCTTGTAATGAACATTAGAGAGCCTAAACAATTTCAAATGAAAAAAGTTTGAACTGAAAAGTTTTATATCTCGTCGAGTACTACAACTTTGGTTTAGGTTGTATCTCCATCTGAGGTCATCTAAAAGATTCAAAAAATTTGATGTTCAAAACTCTAAGAACTTAAAAAATAGTTTGTGGACTTCAAATAATTTCAAATGAAAAAGTCATCAACTATTAAGATGTATATCTCTTCGGGCTCTACAACTTTGATATAAACTTTGCCTAAATACGATACTAGTATGTTGCTTGTTAGCTTTAAAACTAACTAGGCATATCAAGCTAAGTGCCAGTATGCATTCCCTAATGCATAACAACACAAAATTAAACCTTTTGTTGGATTAATATACTAAGAAAAAATGTATTTCATCATTCCACAAACATGTCGATGGAGCATTTATGTCTATAAAATACAATGTCTAACAAGAATGCAATGAATTCAATATATCGGTGGTTAAGAGGAATATGACTATAAACTGATTTTTTTCCTTGGGCTACAAAATTTACTTGAGGGTTTGCACCCAAGAAAACTAGCACTTCCTTGGTGGTTTCCAGTTACACTCAAGGAAATATAAATTACTTTGGCGGTTTATAATAACACTCAAGGAAATATGAATTACCTTGGCGGTTCAGACTAGCACTCAAGGAAATATGGAATTAACTTGACAGTTTGGGTTAGTACTCAAGAATATGCATTTCCTTGAAGGTTTCGTATGACCCCAAGGCAATGATATACCTTGGGGGTTAAATTTCGCCCTTAAGGAAATTGTTGCCCCCCAAGGATATTCGGTTTTCGGGTAGTACTAAATGTTAGGTGCATTAAAGTCTTAGTCCCACATAGTATTTTGACTAAAGGTTAAATCAATTTAAATCACTTTTAAATCAATTTAAATTGGTGGCTTCTGTGTTCACTGGTTGTGAAGTTGACGGAGAGGAATGATGTGCGCGCCCCCAGGCCGAGCCGTGGGCACGAATCTGCTTAAACTGCAGGCTTGGTCCTACCATGATGTGGTACGGGGCAGGCTAGTTTTATCACTTGGCTAATAATTAATGGTGCCTGTGTTATGGGCTCAATCAAAGGAGATGTAATTCGTGTAGAAATATTACGCTGTGGTTATTGTCTATTACATGGAATGACGTTGAGTGACACCTTTTGATAAACGGTAATGCTGTTTATAAGATTGTCTCCAACAAAGAACCCATATGGGCACCTAAACTCAAAATGGGTAGCAAGAGACTAAAAATCAGCCTCCAACAGAGTACCTATACAGGAGACCTATTTTAGATTGCCTGAGAGGCACAACCCAAATATGGCACTACACCATGACACACTTTTCCCCACTATTATCTGTTGGTAAAGGGTTAGTATCGCGGACACTCTATCTGATGGCAAAAGAACGATCTTTTGGTGTCATCTCATCTGTCGGCAATCATATAGTAAGACTACAAATTATCTGTCGGCGTTTCTCTGATGACTGATAAACTGTCAGCCAAACTCAGTAGACAGACTACTTGTCGGCGTAGCCATAGCCTAGCTACTGGTCATCTGTCAGCCAAGGGTATGAGTACGAGTCCAGCCTGCACCCAAAGCACATGGTGCCATGACACGGAGCAGAAAAAACGCTTCTCGCTAAAACGAGGAGACGCAGGAAGGGAAATATTGGCCTGGCGCGCGCGGTCTTTGCAAAGGGCGGCGATGAAAATTTGACTCCGTGCCACACCTTCCCAAGTTCCACCTAAATAAATAAATAAAAAAGAAAAAGAATCACTAATCAGACGCTCAACGCCGCCGCCCGTCCGTCGTAGCAGCAACCCCGCGGCCATGCATGCGTTCCCGGACTCGCTCGCACATCCCCGATGCTGAGCCCTGGCCGCCACCCGTGCAAGCTCAGCATCGAGCCCCGCTGCGTCGCCACTCACCGAGCTCCGCACGCCTCGCGCCACCCGATTCCAATCCCGTGCTCCCGCCCTCTGCCTTCGCCGTCCTGCCCCGGCCACTGCCAGTGCACTCCGTCGACGCCCGACACGGATCCCCCATCGCCTGCAGTTCCGCGTCGACGCAAGATGTGTCCCATCCTCGCTCCCCATCGGTTGCAGCTCCGGATCTACGCGCAGGATTCGTTAGGGTTTGGAGTTCTAGCGGCTGGCACCAAATCCTCCTGCCGCTGCTCGTGCGCTGGGCTCTACTCCGGGTTGAAAGGGTCGAGATGGCGACTAGAGGGGGGGAGGGTGAATAGTTCTTTTTAAAACTTAATCGTGTCGGCTAACCGAAATAAGTGCGGAATTAAAACTATCGGTCTAGCCAAGACTACACCCCTCTATCTATATTCTTTAGCACCTTTCAAATATACTAATTAAGCAATTAAGGTGCCGGGCTAGCTAGAGCTCTCCTAAACACTTCTAAGAGCAAGGTTACACAAACCTATGCCACTAGTATTTTAAACAACAAGGGAGCTCCTACACATACTAGTAAGCAAAAGCACAAAGCTAACTATGCTCACTAGCAATGCTCAATAACAAGGCAACCAATGCCTAATTAGAGAACGTAAGTGCTTAGCTACACAAACTAAGTAATGTGACTAACAAGGTTACTAAAACCAAATTAGCCACGCAAGGGAGCTACTTCTATGCTACATAAGCAAGAAGGTAATTAGCAAGCTACACAAGCTATCTAATTACAAGAGCAACTACACAAGCTTAATATGTATAAGAGTAATTGCAAGCTTGTGTAATGGGGATGCAAACCAACGGGAAAAATAAGGTTGACACGATGATTTTTCTCCCGAGGTTCACGTGTTTGCCAACACGCTAGTCCCCGTTGTGTCGACTGCTCACTTGGTGGTTCGGCGGCTAATTAGCATCACCCGCTAAGCCCACACGTCGGGCGTCGTAAGAACCTACCCCTTGAGTGAGGGTAGCTCAATGACACGCTTTACTAGAGTTGCTCTTCGTGGCTCCCGTGGGGCGAGCACAATGCCCTTCACAAAGCTCTTCTCCGAAGCCCCGCACAAGCTTCTTGCGGGCTTCGACGGAGACCACCACCAAGCCGTCTAGGAGGTGGCAACCTCCAAGAGTAACAAGCACCAACGGCTTGCAACTCGATCACCTAGTGCCACTCGATGCAACCTTACGATGCAATCGCACTAGAATCGCTCACTCACACAATCGGATGATCACTATCAAGTATGTGTGAGATGGAGGGCTCCCAAGCACTACTACACAAAGCCACCAAGGCTCTAGTGTGCTCAGCTCTCGCCATGGCCGAGGGCCACTTCTATTTATAGCCCCAAGGGCTAAACTAGCCGTTACCCCTTCACTGGGCAAATGTCGGGACGACCGGACGCTCCGATCCGATCGACCCGACGCTGGACCTCAGCGTCCGGTCACGTGATACTCGCCACGTGTCCCCTCATTCAAACGCTGTTCGCTGGATCTCAACGGTCATCTGTTGACCGGACACAGCAGCTTCAACTGACCGGACGCTGAGCCCCCAGCGTCCGGTCGTTTCCAGTAAGGTTCCAGAAACGACATTTCACGACCGGACGCATCCGGTAGATCGCGATCGGACGCAGCACAAGCGTCCGGTCACTCTCCAGCTTCTGCTCTATCTGTGTCACCATACGTCAGCACTGACCGGACGCTCACAGCCAGCGTCCGGTCACTAACAGAGACAACGTCCGGTCGATTGACCGACGCTGCACGTTGCCTGCCACCACTGACCGGACGCACCGGTCCAACCGAGACCAGTGTCCGGTCACTTCCAGTGACCTCCATCTTTTCTGTCTAGGGTGCCGGTGGCACCGTCGGACTGTTCGCACTCTACGGACGGACACTCCGCCGGTGGAGTTTCTCCTTTCGCCTCCATTTCTTCACCGAGTTGATCCACACCAACTCCAACTTCATCTCCTTTGTAAATGTGCCAACCCCACCAAGTGTACACCACCATGTGTATGTGTGTTAGCATTTTCACAATCATTTCCCAAAGGATTAGCCACTCAACTTGCCACGCCACTCGATCCTAGCAACGATGCAAAGTTAGATTACTCGAGTGGCACTAGATGACCGATATGCAAACAAGTTTGCCCCTCTTGATAGTACGGTCATCTATCCTAAACCCGGTCATAAACTTCTCTACACACCTATGACCGGTGAAATGAAATGCCCTAGGTTATACCTTTGCCTTGCGCATTCCATTCCATCTCCTCCAACGTCGATGCAACACATGCACCAACATGATCAACAACGATATGATCCACTTCATATCATCACATGATCATATTGGTTCATCGATCTTGACTTCACTTGCTCTTCACCGTTGCCATCGTCCATCGGCACCAAGTCTTGCTTAAGCTTCACCGCCACGTGGTCCATCACTCCAAAGCCTCCGACTTGCCCTTCACGCTTGCAACCGGTCCATCAAGCCAAGTCTTGTCTTGATCTTCTCCACCTTGATCACATGACTCAATGTCATGTCTCATTTGCAATAAGCTCCTTCATCATCACATGTGTGAGCTTTGCAACATCTCCAAGCCATTGTCACCTTCATGGCATATGTTGCTCACACACATGTACCTGTGGACTAATCACCCGTGTATCTCACATAAACACAATTAGTCCACCTAGGTTGTCACTCAATTACCAAAACCAAACAAGGACCTTTCACGGGTGCTCTCCTTTGTTCCAGGTAAGAGCCCCCCTGCTCCTAGAGGTTGCACTCTCCTCGATTTAGCCCCTTTCACCCGATTCTAGGATTTACAATATCCCTAGATCTGAACAGATCCCTCTTTCCAAGGAGGTATATATGTCATAGAGGATCCTGCTACTGCCTGTGCTCTTGAGAAAGCTGATAATGCACATGAAAAAAAACAGAAAATTTAACAAATGTCTTCACTGTAAGTGCGCTTAGCCTTTGTTTTTTCTTGCCCAATGATTTTGGAATTAACTTCTATCCATCAGCATAACCTAAAATTCTAATCAAACTAGAGATTTTATAAAATATAGTTTTCAAATTTCTATCAGCGTGGAAGGGGACTCTTTTTTTCAGCATTGTTTCTGAAAATACTTTGCAGACATAGTCTAAGTAGCGTACCATTGTTTCCCTTGTACTGCAGTGGGTCAAAGAAACTGGTAGACATGAAAAGCTATGTGAAAAGCTTCTTAAGCAAAAGAAAGGACATAAACTTCCAACATTTATACCACCAAAGGTATTCAATTTTCGTCTCAGTTTTCAGTTCAAGTGGAATGTCTAAGTCCACTAAGAAATTACTGCCTTTATTCCTGTTTGTCTCAGCAATATGATTTGAACTCTATGAAAGAGATAAGGAAAAAAACCATGGTTGCTGCTAGGTACTATAAGCCATAGTCTTCATGTCTGCAACAAAATAGGTAATGGCCATAGTCATGTCCGCAATAAAACAACTAATGCTTATCCATGTCTATTTATTTTTTATAGATGCTGATCTCAAATAATTTCAGCCAGACGTGGAGTAGATAAACTATGTGAAATAATATGTTAAGTCCATTAAGGCTAATGGTTGCTGCTGCACTTTTCATGTGTGAAGCATGTTCTGAAATGTACTATCTTAATTTATCCTATATATTTTAGTTTTAAGTTAATGCTAGATGGGAATCAGGTGTGGGTGGTCATTGCTACGGCTGTCATTGAGTAAAGATCTCAGGAAAAAAAAACATCTGAGCAGCTTCAGAAATTTACCACTAGGATTTTTTATATATGTTGGCTTCCCTTAAAAAACAATCTTTAGCCATTATTTTTTAAATCATTGGTTTGGCTGTGGCTGTTTGACATGATTCTGTCTACTGTTCCATGAACTCGAGTCTCAGTAGTTTTGCCAGTGAAAGCTACTTGTATTATCTCTATACAGGTTCTTGTTTTATCTCTGGACAGGTTCTGAAATGTAGTATCTTAATTTATCCTCCTGGTGAAAGTTACATTCCTGAGCCTGCTGATGAGTATTGTGATGTTTTCGACTAATTCTGATAACAGTTTTGGTGTGCATTCCATCATAGAAGTGATGTTGTCATCAATGACTCCACTGCTATTTTCTATTCCTGATTAGTTCATAGATCACATTGTAGCAAAAGACAAATAGTAGGAAAAAATTGTAGGTTTGAGAAGCTCATATTATATATGCCATATCTTGAGATGTGTTACATTGTGGTATGATGTTCACAATAAAATTGTCTTTGCCTGTGACTTTTAGTTATTTATTTTTTCTTTTCTTCTAGAAGTGCGGCTATGGCTTAGCTCCTCAGAGTGTTTAGTTGATGGTTATGTGGTGCTACTGAGAAAGTTAGCTCATGCTGAAATGGTACCACTCTGCCTTTCGCCAATGGCTTCAAAATATTGGAGTTACTAATGGGTGGGAATTAGCCAATGAGATGTTTGGATGACCCCTTGCACTGTCAGATTTGATGTGTGCCACTCAGTCACTGTAGATCATTGTCTATGCATGCATTCTCAGGTTTGGGTGTTAGGATGATTCATATCTACAACTAGCTATTCAGTGCAATTGAAAGTTATTTTGTTTTTCCAATTAACCATTGGCAACCAGGCTTTACAAATCAAAAGATGCAGACTGATTCATTGTGAAGTTGTTAGACTTTGTTGGCTCATAGTAGCCCTTGTTTTGGTACACTTGGAACATATTCTTATGGGTTTGGAATTTTCAATTTTAGGAACAATTGAAGGAGAAACACATGATGCTAATGATCTGTATAAAATTTCAGTAAAGAGAGACCAAATGTTCTATAAATTTTTTTCAGTGTTTCAAGATCAACAATGAGTTAAAAACTTTGATTTTATCATTACTTGGATCTATCTTATGTTTCCATTGAGCAATCTAATAAGTGCTAACTGAGTGCGAAAATGACATATTCCTGATCTTTCTTATTACCTATGTGGCCTTTGCAAAAAATTGTAGCAGAAACTATATGGCCCTTGTTAATTTATGTACAAATTTTAATGATAAACCGGGACATATATGTATGAAACATACTATCACCATTATCTTTTTTTTTCTGCCTTCTAGATTTCCGGTTCTGTTATTTAACTTTAGAGTTTTGGTTAATGCTGTAAGACAGTACGTGTTGTATACATACCATCTTGCCTCCGAGATCGGCAGGATTCTGATTATTTCAAATGCCCGAATATGACCATGAAGTTGATAGGTTAGCTATAAATAAATGTAGCACTTATGACAATTGTTTTAAGTCTCCAAAATCATGTATGTTATGTAGTGTTTAAGATTACTAATGGTATTCATTTATGTCATTATGAGATATGCAACCTGATTTGATTTATCCTAGTTAATAATACTTTGCTTATGTAGGACTTACAAGTTACAAGTGCTTCACTACAGGGGTGCCAGAGCCTCTGACTTCCATATCAGCATGCTAAGACAAGGACACCTATTGCTGAACTTATTCATTTTTTTTCTTGAATTTATTCCAGTTGCATCTATGTTGATGGGATGTAAAATTAGAGTGGGCTGCTCATGCATTGATGACACAAAGGGTTAGCTCTTAACGTGTGTGAGATCATGCTTTGTTGACTCAAAAGTTCATGTCTCTATGTATTTGTTTTGTTTGTTTAGATATATTAGTGTTGAGAGATGTACATGGATTTGCAGTTAAGACATTGATGTATGTATTGAAAATATTTAATATGTTTTGCCTATAAAATCAAATGTATTTGATGACGTGATGTTTTCTCTGTATAATTAAGTGGATTTCTGAAATTATCTAGATTGTATTAATATGAATATCTATTAAATAGTTTTGCCAACAGATTAGTTGCCACAGAGGACATCTTTCCAACCATGCTATGGAAAAGGTCTCACCAACATATAAACTGTCGGGAAATGTATTAACTGTCGGCGTATGTCTTACCTGTGGGCATAGGGTTAACTGTCGGGAAAGGTATACTATTTAGCTACACCAAAAGTGTCGGCGATTCTTTAAATTATCGGCAAAACTTTCACCGACTGCTTCTACCGCGACTGTTTCTAAACTATCGGCAAAACTTTTCGTGGCAGGCTATCTGTCGGCGGAAGTGCCCTTTGCCCACTATAGAAAGTGTCGGCAAATGTATGTTGTGTTATGGTGTGGGCATCCTATCTCCTGAAAATCCATTTAAATAAATGATTCTCTTTTGAGTCTTGTTGTTGGAGAGGATGCCGAATATGTATTGAAACTTTTGCCTGTAGTGCTACTCAAAGGACAAATAGGTCTTATATTTTGGGTGCTGTTGTTGAGATAGCCTAAGTCATCCGTTCGTTCGACAGATTACTGTTCACTCAGCGTGTTGTGCCCCTCTGCTCCAGGGTGGACCCTGTCCTCAGCCTTGAAAAAACTTTATGAGGGGTTGTTTTGAGAAAAAAACCGTCTTCTTCCTCTCATCCAGTCTGCGTGGCACCGCCGCTTGGGCGCGCGCGCATCGCCCTCGCTTGGCCGCGCGAGCTCATCATCACCTCCTGGGCGCGTCATCACCACCAACGACGGCGCCGCTGTCTGCCATAACAACGACGACCTGGTGGCGACCGCGTGCGAGAAGGCGAAGAGCCATGAGGCGCACCACTACCGCGGGCTCAGGCTGACAGCGCTCACCAAAGAGTTCTGCGAGACAACGCTCCGGTCAAACACGCGGAGTGCGGCGGCGAAGGACACCCAGGAAGCTGGCGCTGGTGGCCACGCAGTGCGCTGCGGTCCGGCGGCGGCAAGGGGAGCAAGGAGTAGTGGCGCGGCCAGGCTTGGCAGCGGCTCACGCGCTTGCCTGCCCCTGGCGCGGCAGCGTGGCCCGTGGCCCGCGCGCTCTCTCGCTTCCCCCGACGCGACGGTGCAGCCCACGGCCCGCGCGCTCGCCTTGCCTGGTGTGGTAGCGGCGGCGGCGCACACGCTCGCCTTCGCGGTCTCGCGCGCTCTCTCGCTTCCCCCGACGCGACGGCGCAGCCCGCGGCCCACGCGCTCGCCTGCCCGGCATGGTAGTGGCCCACGCGCTCGCCTTCGTGGTCTCGCCAATGCTGAGCTCTGGTGCTGCGGCTTCCCCGGCGCGACTGTGCCGGCACGGGGAGCAGCGCAGGACGAAGCTCGTCGTCAGCGCGGGCTCGCTGGTGACGAGCTCGATGTGGCGGCTTCCCATGGTGAACAGCGGCGCACCGGCGAGATGACCATGGCCGTGAGAGAGGTGAGAGATGAGAGATAGAGCTGACATGTGGGGCCAAACCCGTTTAGACGAATACGAGACCCAAACAAAATTTAAGGATCAAAACAACACACTTCATGAGTTTGGGGGCCGGCATGATACACCTCTACAAGTTTGAGGACCGGCCATAAACTTTACTCTTTTGAAAAATTTTATAATGTCCCAGATGGAGTCAAGCCCCATACCAAAATTATTGTAGTCGAAAAGATTTAAAACTTTATAACTGAAATGTTTTCCATTTGAAATTGTTTGGGAGCTAAAATATTAAATACAAGATTCTAAAAAAGGATAACTTTATATTTCTTGTCATAAGGGAAGTGACGCGCAAGGCATGAACTCACGGGTTCAAATCCTAGGTGTTTGTAACTGGCCCATTAACACGTGAAAAACAGTTTGTAGCAACGGGACCTTTTTTCTTTAGGGGCGGCTGGCATTAGAGCCGCCCTTATAGTGATGTGCTTGGACTCCAGCATAACAGCTGTCCCCTACAAATAGCACACTAGGGGCGGCTGATAATACGAGCCGCCCTACAAATGTGTCGATTTGTAGGGACGGTTGGTATTATCAGCCGCCCCTGCTGTGTCCATTTGTAGGGGCGGCTGAATCATCGACCGCCCCTACAAATGCCCGCTGTATATATAGCGGCAAAAAAGTCTCTCCCCCCCCTCTCTCTCTCTCTCTCTCTCTCTCTCTCTTCGCTCCCTCTCTCCCTCGACGCGGACAGGGCGGCGACGGCGCCTGGCGCGAGCGGGCGCGGATGCTGCGGCCGCCTTTCTCCACCTCCTCCTCCCCCCATCGCACCATTTCCTTTCTCGGCTCCTCCCCTCTTTGCCCGAGTCGCTAGCCTCCTCCCTGACCCGCCTCCTCCCGTCCTCGCCGTGGACCGCTTCCTCCACCTCCGCTTCCACAGTAGCCGAGCGAGGTCAACTCTTCCGCCAGCGGAGAGAGAGAGTGAGGGCGGGAGCGGGGAAGAGACAGGAGGGTCTGGATCTGAGCCGAGCTGTGCTCTCCGTGCGCCTGCCACCGCCCGCCCACCGCCCGCCCGCCACCTGTGTCTTGTCGCCTGCTGCAGATCTGCTGCTGCTCCCGAGGTAAATCGTCGATTGCTTGAACCATACCGGTAGATCCGGTATGCTTCATGCTGAGCAGAGGTAGTTCGGTTGCTAACTTCGCGGCTAGACCTGCTTGCTCTAGTAGTAGCTGATAAGCATCGACTAGTATATCTACTAGCCACCCTATATTTGGTAGATTCGCCAAATGGAGTGAAATCCGGCCTCCCGACTCCGCAGATCTCTCGAGCTCCGTTGATTCTTTGATTCCTTTCCATAGAACCTGCGAAATTGTAGGGATCTGCGCGTGCCAAAGCGCCTAACTGATTAAGATAGTATTACCGAGAGCGAACATTGTTTTAAGGCAACAGCAGGCTAAGCGGTATGCTTATTTGTTTTGTCATTTCAATAACGTATTTTCTCTGTTTGGTTACCATGTGTCTGTTGTTTGTGCTGTACAGAGGTTGTCTACTTGTTAGGCAGTCATTTTTCAGTGATGATAGTCGAAACCTTGTTGATTTAACTGGTGGAGTTAGTGGCTGTCGTGGACTCCATTCTAGTTTCCGTACTACAATTGGTGGTCTTTCACTAAACATGGGTATGCATTTTAATACATGTAACTGGAGGAGTGTTGTTGCCCATCTTTCCTTCAAGTACCTTAAGGAGTGTTCTAATTGTGCGGTCGACTTAGTGTAAAAGGCACTTGTCAATTAGAGTCTGTTTGATATAGCTCTTAGAGCTGTTTCTAGGCTTAATTTACAATCTCTTCCAAGCATCTTTTTAATTAAGAAATGATTCTATGCTCCACTTTTACATGATATGGCCTACTTAGATATCTATTTGCTTCCTGCCAGATTATCGTGCTCTGAGAACTTATATATTCTCTGCAGGAAATTTGAAGTCATCTTTGATGTTGATCATTTTATAAGTTATTTGAGGGACGATGTATCGATCATCTGGGATATCATTGACTGATTCATACAGAAGAATGAGCTCTTTGCCAGTATAAAGTAGGATTCTCTGTGCCAGAAACAATATTTAGTTATATATAATAATTATAAGATTGGCATGCATATATCGATCTTTTCACAGGTTGTCTGTGATGCCATTTCTTGATGTTGGCTAGCATTATATGAGATCAATTTATCATTTTCATAGGAACTCCAGAGTTCACAAATTTTCTATTATCAAATGCAGCTATTTGGTGGGAAAACATTCAGACAGTTTCTATGAACACATACATCCTGTGCAACACAATATTTCAGAGACTGACTTCTAACATGTATTTTACAGTGATGGCTTTTTCTTTGCTGTCAAGGAAGTATCATTAATGGACCAAGGACTCAATGCAAAACAACGCATTCTTCAGCTTGAACATGTGAGTTATGAATTATGCATGCTTGAGAATTACGCTGATTACGCTGCTTCAAACATGTTTCTCAATCATCCAATTATTTTTCTTGACTTCCACTGATAATAGGTAATTATTTTGTTTCACTGTTCAGGAGATATCTCTCTTGAGTCGTTTGGAGCATGAAAATATAGTTCAGTATTTTGGAACAGATAAGGTACTAAACTCATTTCTATAGTCATGAAATTCATTTCCAGAATAAAACTATGATAAGCATACATTAATATTGTGGGCATTTCCGTAGTTCAGTTACTTGACAATGGCAAGTTTGATACTTATGAGCCAGCTAGTTGTAATTGTAACTGAAAAATTTGTAAGCACTGTGACAAACAAAAGCGTGATATGACTTCAAGCTATTACTTTACTTTGTCACAAAAGTGATGATAAAATTTGGTCTTGCCAGTTGCGACCCAATATTGTGGGCATTTCCCGATGGCATATTTTCATTATTAGGTTGCTAAGGCTAAGCCACATGGACCTCCAGCGGACATATGGAGTCTTGGCTGCACAGTTTTGGAGATGCTGACAGGCAAAGTGCCATACCCTGATATGGAATGGGTGATTGATTGTGCCTCCTCAATTTTCTGCTGCAGCAGTAACAAACTTGTATATACAAAATTTAAAGTTTAAACTTTGAATACAAGAAGAAAGAAAGAAGATCAGTGTGGCTACCTTTCCTGACTGATAGATTTGCTGTTTATCTATCTGTGTTTGTTTGTGCAAATGTCATATGGTATAGTGGACCAAAAATAGCAGTAGTCTTGGTCAAGATGATTCCATTATTTTTGTGAGAAATATCATAAATGTGCACACACAAGTAGCACTCTCTTGATTGAAAGATGAAAGCTATACTTTCAAGGTGAATGATATCATATTTCTCCTGTTTTGTAGACACATGCTTTGCTTAAAATTGGTAGGGGAATACCACCAGAAATTCCTAATACATTATCAGAAGATGCGCGTGATTTCATAAAGAAGTGTGTCCAAGCAAATCCAAATGATCGGCCATCTGCTGCTCAGCTATTTGAGCACCCATTTGTGCAGAACCGCTGCAACAATATGGTGCTTGATGTCCTCATTGACTGCTAACATATTTGATTGTACATAAGCTGGTAAGTCTTCCTGCCTCCTATTAAACAAACAGCTGCTTTGATCACCTCCATTTTATCACTCAAGAAAATATTTAGCTGAACTTGCCTGTACTAATGATTTTTATTTTATTTTATAGATTTAACCTACATGCGTGAGCTGTTGCTATAATGAGGATGACCCCTGGCCTGAATTCGGAGAATGATCCCTCAATCTGAAGGCATTCCTTGCTCAAACAGCTGATTTTTAGTGACATTGCTAACTTATCTGTACAAAGAGAAACATATTGATGTCTTGTTTGTATTTCTGCTTCTCTGTCCACCTTTACATCTATGCTATAATCTGATTTGGTATTTGGATTCAATTGGTTTGCTTTTTATACAATCGCAGAAGAAGATAAGTCATGATGGAGTTGTGCATGAAAAATATATGTTTTGGTTGAATTTGAATTGTAAATTCGGATTTTTTTGGACGAAAAAATGCACTGTAGGGGCGGTTGGTACTGTAGCCGCCCCTACAAATCGATTTGTAGGGCTGGCTGGTACTATAGCCGCCTCTACAAATCGACACCAGCCGCCCCTACAAATTGATTTGTAGGGGCGGCTGATAACACCAGCCGCTTCTATAAATCGATTTATAAGGACGGTCTGGGAACCGCCTCTACAAATGCATGATTTGTAGAGACGGTTTGATAGGGGCGGCTGGCCGAGCTGCCTCTACAAATCATCGCCAGCCGCCTCTACAAATGTTTTTTTTAGTAGTGTATTTGACAGACAGTAAGGCGGTCCACATCTATAATTAAAAAACAACCACATGTGGAAATCACTTTTTTTTGGGTAGTGTTAATATATAGTATGTCAGAAAAATACACTATCAAAATATATTCCATGGTGGTCCACATCTATAATTAAAAAACAACCACATGTGAAAATCACTTTTTTTTGGTAGTGTTAATATGTAGTATGTCAGAAAAATACACTATCAAAATATATTCCACCGTGTATCGCATAAACCTTGTTTGATGTTGCAAATATTTATAATTTTTTCTATAAATTTGGTTAAAACTAGAGAAGTTTGACCTCCGATAAACCTAAAATGATTTATGATTTGAAATGGAAGAGGTACCTTCCTCTAGAAGAACAACCGCTTGTTACACCCAATTTTAAGGATAAAATAGGATGCAAAAATTTTATGTGCGCCAGAGATCAGTCACACACATAAGTCGACAAATTATGAATAGTATCATCACAAATGTTTATTACATCACGAATAAGACATAGTTATCACATAAATATAGCAGAAATAATAAAAGATCTCTCGCGGAAGCTCCATTTCACAGGGACGTCGACTGGTTGACCACAAGTCTAGTAGTCCTCGAGAAAATCATCACACCCATAGCCATCTGTTACCCATCCGAGATTTTTATTCAAATAATGAAAATAAACAAGCGTAAGTACATGTCATATTCAACAAGTGTAACACGAGGTTCATGTGGCTCAAAAGGCTTGACACAGATTTAACAACATTCAGCTTTTAATTGTCACCATTTTAGCTTAAGAGTAGCAACAAGTTGTTTCAATACCCAAAGCAAAACACATGATCAAATGTAAACATGAATAATGAATAACATAAACAGATAATACTTAGTGTTTATCTATTCCATAAAGGTTCCAAGGCCGCTCGTAACCATGAGCACGGCTGATATACCAGTTTTACACTCCGCAGAGGTTGTACACTTTCACTGTGAGTCGCGATACCCATATGCCCGGGTTAATTACTCCCAAAACACTTCCAAGGTGAATAGGTTGGGGTCACTATGATGCCTTTCAAAGGTTCGTCTAACAAGTTAGGACCATTAGATTCACTCGGCAAACAGATATAGAGCCCCCCTTTCCGATGACACATTGACACGCAGCCTATAAACATGGGACAGAGGTTGCACTATACCCGATTCGGCAAGCCATTCTTACGCCAATAAAGGTAACCACTAACAAGCTAAAAAGGTCCTCATACTGAGCTAAAACTAGAGCCATGTAGCCCTCACAGCTGTACTGTAAGTCCCGGATGATCACTTACAGATAAGTTCTTAGGGAGAGGAATCTGAAGCATTTAGAAAGTAGCTAAATACTCCAGCCCTCTGTTTCCAAGTTGCTAAAAAGTCATATTTTAATGTTTATTGCATATACCATTAGTCAAGTTACAAGATCATGGTTTAATTGAGCACTAGCAAAGCTACCCAAAATGCATAACCCGTAGGTAACAAGGTAAAAGTTCAATTCTAGGGAATTTCTATCAAGGTGACACATGCAACATGAATTTAATGAATTAAAGTGAATAGGAAACAAGGATGATCCCATGCTATACTTGCCTTGAGCAAAGTACTCCTACTGGTCCTGCTCGTCAAAGTTGTACTTTTGATCTCCCACGAATTGCTCACCGTCCATACTCGATAACACATCAACATACAAGCATCCAGGAGCAATCATGCAAAGCAAATAAAGCTATAGATTAGAACAATACACCAACAGCATAAAATCAAGATGAAAAGTTTGGAAAATGAATCTACGTCTCACTATGAACACACAGACGCGAAGATCACAAAAATCGGAGCTAAAACGAAAAAGTTATGAATTAAACAAGATTTTCTATAGTACATTAATAGATTAAATCTAACCTCGAATTTTAAAAGTGGAAAACCTACTTAACAGTAGTATAAACATGTAGATTACTTAATTATGAACCTAATGCAACTTGAACGGATCAAATCGGAGTTAAAACGGAGATTTTTTTTGGCTAAAACAAGTTGAGTGGCAAATCTATAAATAGCTGAAAACGTATTTTCAATTTAACCGAACCAAAGTACGCTTTCAAAAGAAGAAAACAGAATCTGAAAACGCACTTTGGACTGTGGGTTAAGTCTGAAATAATTGTAAGGGTGTTTTTGAAAAACTGGCGGTGAAGGGGTATCTTGGATTTGGGACCGTCGGATTAGAACTAGAGGGCGGAGATTGGATCTGGCGGTTGAAAAAAAACCTTGCCGGCGGGAACAGGACCGGCGGTGGGTGGGCGACGGCGGCGCCATTGCCGGCTCATCGGAACTCTCGGTTAGGGGCTATAGCGCATGATTCGACGAAAGGAAAAAACCAGAGGATTGAGGAGGGAGTGGGGAACTCACCGGAGCCGAAAGGAACGAGCGGGAAGCAACAGAGGCGGCGCGGCGCTCGGCGGACGATGGCTCTTGCGGCGGCGCTAGGGCGAGGCACGGCTGCCGGCTTGCGTGGGCGAAGAGCTTGCGGCCAGGCGGGATAAGGAGGGCGGAGCAGCTCGGGCGGATATTTATGGGGCGGGGGTTGCTTGAGAGGCATGGCACGGAGCTCGTGGCGGAGGCGGGCACTTGGCGACGGCGCGGTCGTATTTGAGCCGGACACAGCGTGGGGAAGGAGGAGGGCCTAACCTGTGGGCCAGGGCGGTCAGCGACCGGAGGACACAGAAGCGCGGGTCAGCGGGCGTGCGGAGCTTGGCCGGGCGCTCGGCTGGGCCGTGCGATGCGGCGTGGGAGAGAAAGCAAGCTAGGCTCCGGCCCAAGCGGAGAGGAGAGGAGAAGAAGGCCGGCGCTGGAACAAGGCCGAGTGGGCCGGTGGGAGGAAACGGGCCACGACAAGCAGGCTAAGCAGGCTGAAAGCGAGGAAGGAAGAAAGAAATCCCTTTTCTATTTTGCAAACCAATTTTGAAGGCAAAATTCAAATCAAGTAGAAATTTGATTTCAAATCAAACCATTCAAAAATCATTATGCAGCAGCTTGAATGCACACACATGATTATGAACATACATTTGATTTTAATTTAATAAAATTTATTATTTTTCCCTAAATTCAAATTCCCACAAAATGCATAATTAATCATCTCCGGACATGGCGTGGGGAAGGAGGAGGGCTTGACCTGTGGGCTAGGGCGGTCAGCGGCTGGAGGACAGAGAAGCGTGGGTCAGCGGGCGTGCGGAGCTGGGCCGGGAGCTCGGCTGGGCCGTGCGATGCGGCGCGGGAGAGAAGCAAGCTGAGCTCCGGCCCAAGTGGAGAGGAGAGGAGAAGAAGGCCGGCGCGGGAACAAGGCCGTGTGGGCTGGCGGGAGGAAACGGGCCACGGCAAGCAGGCCAAGCAGGCTAAAAGCGAGGAAGGAAGAAAGAAATCCCTTTTCTATTTTGCAAACCAATTTTGAAGGCAAAATTCAAATCAAGTAGAAATTTGATTTCAAATCAAACCATTCAAAAATCATTATGTAGCAGCAGGAATGCACACATGATTATTATCACTTATTCGGTTGGTGGTTCGTATCGTTCTTTGGTTCGTGAAAGAAATCTTCTTTGGGTGGTTTGTGTGAGAGAAAAATCTTCGTTAAATTTGGAAATTTACGATCGTTTACGACAAGACACAGCCAAACGAACAGGCTGTATGAACCTACATTTGATTTTAATTTAATAAAATTTATTATTTTTTCCTAAATTCAAATTCCCACAAAATGCATAAATAATCATTTTCTCCTATTTCAAAATCAAACCATTCAAAAATCATTATGCAGCAGCATGAATGCACACACATGATTATGAACCTACATTTGATTTTAATTTAATAAAAATTATTATTTTTCTCTAAATTCAAATTCTCATAAAATGCATAATTAATCATTTTCTCCTATTTTAAAAATATGCAAAATTTAGGGTGTTACACCGCTCTAGTGTCATAATCCCTCCAGGCCTCCATGCAAGCCTCACGTCCCGTCACGTTTCATCAGTTTGAAATTGATGTGGGGTTATGTTTTGTCTTTTTTATTTTTGATTTGAGACGGGTTATGTTTTGTCCGGTTTCGATAGTTATGGAATGTCTAGTGTCCTGTTCTGCAGTTTAGGATTAAAAGTCGTACTAGGTGATAGTTGAAAAGTGACAAATAGACATTACCCTAGAGGAAATCTGCCTATTGTTGGTCCTGCTGCTACAGGAAGAGTACCCTTGTCGGACATGCTTGTATGCAGAGTTTGTGCACCATGTATGTTCCTTTGTCGAATTTTCTACCACTAGAAGCATATCGATATCACATCTGATTAACGAGTTAGAATAAGGATTACATCAATATGGATGCTCATAGCACATGGCTAGGTATCATGTGACCTGCTACAATAGGTTACTTGGGCCATCTTAAATATATGGAGAATTTTGTCCTCTGATTTATTCTAAGTACATTTGATAAACAAGATAGAATACGGATTACATCAATTATAGATACTTATAGCACATGGCAAGATAACTTGTATGTGAGACCTGCTACAAGGATGTAGAAAGTGTCTACGGTTCCTTTGTCCATATATAGATACAATAGGTTACTTGGGCAAAATACTGCACAGAGCTATATATATATAGGGTACACAATACTATACTATGTATTATTACATTCTACAAGACTGTCTTACAAGTATCACACAGCAAACTATATGTTTATCATGTTCCACCATAAAGATCGTGGTTTAATAGAATTAGAAGAATGCGATGTCTTACTACCATGTGGCTCGATACACCTGCCCGAATACATTAATTTCTACACACCTTTGAATCTTTGATAGCATTTTCTGAAACTTACATGAATACATGTAGCCAACATCTAAGCCAGTGTCGTTGTGGCCACGACTGCGCGTTGTAGCTTGTCAGATGAATGCACAACCCACAACTTTAGCAGGTTCTGAGACACCTGCTTCCATTGTTCTATGTCTTGCTGTAGAGTTGCCATTCTGTTCTGTGCATGTCTAGTGGCTTCGTGTTGAACCATAACGGCTGTTTGAATTTTTACGCTTGACTTCTCCAAGCAAATGTGAGCAGTACCATGTCTAGACTTCAAAGACATTCGGTATGTCTCGGATTCAGAATTCTGATGTAGGTACTCTATGGCCCTGGGCAGTAATTCCTCACCCAAGTCCCGTAGGTGTGCATTGGTGTGTATTGTTGTCCCTCGATTACCTGCACATGTACGCAGTAAGCTTATCAGCATACTTATTCACTATAGCTAGAGGTAGAAGAAGATATTGAGAACAACTCACACACACAGTACAAGTCCCAGTGCTGGCCGAAAGCTCCGCTTCTGGATGTGGCAAACTGAACTGATTTGCTGTATTGCTTTTGAATAGAATATATACAACTCTAGTTGTACCTCTACCAGGTACATAGTTGTTGGTGAGTACACCAACTACCTACTACCGGAGTACAAGAGTACACCAACTATCTACTCCTAAGGTACACCAACTACCTACTTCTAAGGTACAAAACTTAGCTCAGCCATCTCTACACTACAAGGCTGAAGTAAGCCATTTCTACATTCTGCCTCACTCCTGCTGCAACAGCAGTGAGTGGTCAGCCGAGCCGACCAGTTCCATCTTCTGAACCAGGATAGGACAGCTGTGCCAACCAGTCAAGAGAGATAGGAGCAGTAGATTATGTCTAACAATTCTTCCCCTAATCCTATTGCTAACCTAATACCTTGACCTCATCTATGCCAATCATCTTCCTCGGCTCCATGAACCGCAGGCGTCCGAGTGACTTGGTGAGGATGTCAGCGAACTATCTGCCGGTCTCAACAAACTCGATGACGATCTACCCTCCATCGATGCAGTCTCAGAGGAAGTGGAACTTGATGTCGATGTGCTTGCTCCGGTCGTGGAGGACAGGGTTCTTGGCGATGGCGATGGCGATGGCGATGGTGGGCTGGTTGTCCATCATCAGAGCTGGCGGGTGAGTTTCCTCACCGGTCAGCTCGCCCAGCAGCCGACGCAGCCAGACAGCATGGCACGTCACCGTGGCCGCTGCGACGTACTCCGCCTCACACGTCGATAGCGCCATGATCTTTTGCTTCAGTGACTGCCAAGCAATGGGGGTCGCTCCAAAGAAGACGAGCACGTCGGAGGTGCTCGTCGCCCATCAATGTCGCCCGCCATGTCTGCATCGCTGAAGATAGTGAGCTCCGGCTCACCTTCCTTTGCCTTGGGGGGTGCCTCACTGAAGACCGTGAGCCACAACCCACCCTTGCCGCCACTCTTGGGAAAGATGATCGCTTGATCGAGCGTCCCATTGACGTAGCGCAGCAACCTTTTCACTGCTGACCTATGATCTTCGCGTGGGTCCTCCATGGAAATCGGCTGACGTACCCAACCGTGAACGCAATGTCCTGTCGGGTATGAGTGAGGTAGCGTAGCCCACCGACGATGCTCTGGTAGCACGTCACATCCCCCTTCGCCGCCATGCTGTGCTTGGACAGCTTTAGCCGCTCCTCCATTGGAATTGCGCACGGCTTGCACTCCGCCATGCCGCCGCGCTCCAGCAGCTTCTCCACGTAGGAGCGCTGACCTAGGGAGATGCTCTGCTTCTTCTGCCTCACCTCAATGCTGAGGTAGTAGGAGAGCGCGCCGAGATCACTCATCTTGAAATGAGCCGCCATCTCGTGCTTGAAACCATCGATGTCCTCTGCTCGCGCTCCTCCTTCCCCCATCGCCGCGTGTAGAGGGTGTGTGTAGTGCAGCGAGTGAACCTAAGCTCACCCAAGGTGGCGTCGAGCTTGGCGTTCCATGCCCGAGGGGCCTGCAGTAGCCATAGAGCGCCTTGCGCAGCTTGAGCACCTTGTGCTCAGCGCCCTTGATGACAAAGCGCAGAGCTTGCTTGACAAAGACCGTCTCCGCGAGCTCGCCGTTGAGGAACACAGACTTGATGTCGAGGTGGTGGACGCGCCAATCCTTCACTGCTGCCATGGCCAACAGCAAGTGAACGGACTCCATTCGCACCACCAGAGCAAAGACTTCGTCAAAGTCGATGCCCTCATGCTACATGAAGCCACGGGCGATGAGCCAAGCCTTGTACTTGACAATGGCGCCGCGCTCGTCCTGCTTCACCTTGTAGACCCACTTCAAGCCGATGTCCTGTAGCCCACCGGTGAATCTACTAGCTCCCATGTGCCATTGTCCTCGATGGCCTTCATCTCTTCCAACATCGCCCGTCGCCAATTGGCGTCGCGTTCAGCCACTGCAAACGTCGGTGGCTCCTCGGCACTAACAAGGAGCAGCTTTGGATCATCGAGCAGCCAACTCGCCAAGCCTATGGCCCCTGTATTTCCGGCGATGTTGTCCAGCCTATGGAACCGCACCTCCTCGCCATCGTGGAAGGCATCCATGAACTCGCTGATGTTGCTTGGAGGGGAGGTGAACTCGATTGGTGGTCCTCGGCCTCGCTGTTATGCCAGAGTTGTCGGCATCGCTGTTGGACTGCTCAGCACCACTGCCGGAGTGGTTGGATCCACTACTAGAGTGGTCGGCTCCACTGTTGGAGCGCTCGGCACTGCTGCTGAAGTGCACGGCACCCCCTCTGGAGTGCTCGGCACCCCTCTCAGAGTGCTCAGCACCGCCCTAGGGGTGCTCGGCTCTGTTGCTGGAGTGGTTAGCACCTCCTTTCTAGCATCTCCACCACCGTGGATGACCAAGTGCTCGACGATGAAGGTGCTGGTGAAGCCGCCAGCTTCCCCATGCCCGGACTATCCTAGTCCTAGGCCGTCTTCTCATCAAACACCACATCCCTAGAGATCACCACCTTGCCTCTCTTGGGATCATAGAGCCGATACGCCTTGGTGCCCTCCTCGAAGCCTAGGAGCACCATCGGCGTGCTCTTATCTTTCAGCTTGCCGAGGTGAGGCTTGGTGTTCTTCACATGGCCGACATAGCCAAATGTTCTGAGGAAGGACACATTCGGCTTGCATCCATGCTAAGCCTTGAACGGCGTCTTGCCCTTTAGGGCCTTGGTGGGCGCACAGTTAAGCAAAAAGGTCGTCAGTCCAAAAGACATGACCAAATACTTGTACAAGCCATACCTAGTGGAGAAAGCTGATTTTAGGTATATCCTCTGGCCTGATCTTAATCTGATGATAGCCTGACCTCAAGTCAATCTTGGAGAATACCTTTGTTTTTGCCAACTGATCGAACAAAATATCGATACGAGGCAAAGGATACTTGTTCTTAATAGTCACAGCATTAAGTGGCCTATAATCCACACACATTCTCAAAGACTTGTCCCTCTTCTTTACAAATAAAGTTGGACATCCTCATGGAGACAAACTAGGTTGAATGAGACCTTTGTCCAATAGTTCTTGTAACTGAATTTTAAGTTCAGCTAACTCATTTGGTTGCATCCTATAGGGTCTTCTTGAGATAGGTGCCATACCTAGCACTAACTCAATCTTAAATTCCACATCCCTATCAGGTGGTAAACCTGACAACTCATCTAGAAATACATCAGGAAACTCAAACCACTAGAATATCACAAAGGGTAGTGGCTTGGATAGCGCAAAACAAGTTTTGAAGATCAAAACTTTGGGGAAGTGGTACTAGAAAAGCATTACCTCCCTTTGGTTCTCTCAACATAATTGTCCGAGTGGATGTGTCATTGAGAACACCATGGTCACTCATCCAACTCATGCCTAAGATCACATCTGTGGCTAATTCGGGCAATACTATTAGATCCATCATGTACTCCCTCTCTTGTATACAGAGATGAGCACATCTCTGACTATCTTATTTGTAGAGATAGTAGCCCTAGCCGAACTTATACTATAACCACCCTTGTTTACCTCAATTACTTTCTGATCATACTTAGATGCAAATGCTTGGCTCATAAATGAATGAGAAGCTCTAGAATCAAATAAAATAATGGTGGGATGTTTGCTAACAAGAAACATACCAGCTGTGACAACCTCTCTTGTAGGAACTTCTTCAACAACAGTGTAATGCACGTATCCAGGACGTGCTTTAGGATTTGCCTATCTTTGATTGCCCTGGTTTTGATTGTTGTTCTTCTTGGGATGGGGGCACTCCTTGGACCAATGGTCCAACTGATTACAGTTGAAGCATGGTTGATTGCTCCTAGGTCCTGCTAAGCTTCCTTGCCCTCCATCCCCCTTGGGTAGGGCAATGGTGAATGCCTTACGAAACACCTTCTGAGGTCGGTTGGCCTAGGCTTTTGGCGGAGGAGGCCTGAACTTGGGCGCTAGCGGTCGAAACTATGGTCTAGCCACCACTAGAGCTCTAGACTGGGAAGACCCTGAGGCACCTGCCTCAGTTGCTCTATTGCGCCCCTTTGCTGCCACATGTAGATTGTTCTGGTTCTCTTGAGTCATGGCATCACTGAAGAACTCATTGTATGTGGTGCACCTCGAGTTGGCCATGGTTTTCATTAGCTTAGTGCTAAGGCCTCTCTTGAAGCTTTCAATCTTCTTTTCTTCTGTATCGACGAACCCTAGGGCATAACGGGACAAATGGTTGAATGCATGCATGTACTCCGTAAGAGTCTTGGTCCCTTGTGTGAGTCGCATGAACTCAGCTACTTTCATGCGTATTAGCCCTAGGAGAATGTGATGTCCCCTAAAGGCTAGCTTAAATTGCTTCCATGTGACCTGTGCGTTGGCAGGTAGGGAGGACAGGAAATGGGTCCACCATATCCTGGTCGGTCCCTACAGCTGATGGGATGCATATTCTGCCTTCTGATATTCTGTAACCCTTAATAGATGGAACTTTTGCTCGATTATGTTTAGCCATTCATCCGCCTAGAGCGGTTCTTCGGCCACCTTAAAGATAGGAGGCTTGGTGTCCAAGAAATCCTTGAAAGAGCTGTATTGATTCGACTTAGGCCCCTGTTGTTGCTGATGGGTGCGAGCAGTATTCTGCGCAATGAGGCGCGAGGATTTCCTCCATTGTTCTCTGACTACCCAAGAACTATATAAAGAATTCATCCACAGACAGTGGTGGCGGTGGTGGTAAGTCACCGTCATTGCCACCTTGGTTGTTGACTGCTCCAGCGTGAGTGCGAGTCATCTACAAAGTTGCAACAATAAGTGGTTATTGGATGATGACAAGAGATTGCAGATGAATTATATAATGATACCAAACTGAAATTACTAGAGAGAATCTTAAATTCATACAATAAAATAGAGGCATAATAATTCATTCTCGCAATATGACATCACCAATTTGATCACTTATCGGGCTCATAGCGCGTTAACATGCATGTTGTAATCACCAGTAAGATGAAACTAGAATTTCATTAAAGTTCAACCCATCATGAAACAACATGCAGAGTGCCAATATTACATGGAAGTCAAATCATGAATACAAACTTCAAGCCACAAGTCAAATCATGAATACCAAACTTCAAGCCACATAAATAACATGGATACATCTCGCGCTCGAACTAGTCACTAGGCGATACTAGTCTTCTGTGTACTCGCTATCGAGATCGGAGATATAATCGTCTTCATCCTCTAGCTCTACTTCTTCCTCCCAACCGTCATCCTCGACCAACATCTCTGGATCTTCTTCTTCCTCATCAATGATCGGGTGCAATTGGTTGTTCAGGAAATGCACCTCATGCTAAAGATCAACCACCATGTTCTAGGGTCTGTGCAAGCTACTGGCGCAAGTCCCTCTCGACATGGTCCTGCTGTATGCTCAAGGCTTGGGTCCTATCTCGTTCTGCTTCTGCCATAGCTGCATGATTGTTTGCTAGGATCCGCTGGCGCATAGCTGTGAACGCCTCAGCATGGGCGGCCCTCAGCTGCTCCCACAGTCCTGCTAATATTGTCTGATCATCCGCTCTTGCCTCTTGGGTAGAAGCTCTCTGCTGATCAACTTGCTCCATTTGGGTGTGGAGATTTCCTAGAGCTACATATGCTTGATCAGTTTTCAATCGAGCCTCACTTGCTGCCTTTTTGGTGTTTGCGCACACGCTTCTTTCGCTTATGCTGTGTAGCTTAGGCTCTCATGAGCTTATCCATGCAAGTAGTATAGGACTCCTGCCAGAAGTCCCTGGTGTCCTGATGAGTATAAAACATCTTCATCACTGCGAACATGGCTCTTATAGTGGGACTAGAACTGTCTGCCCGCTCATCTTGATCTCGGATCAACGCATTGTTATTGCACTATGCCCACATTGTCGTGGATGGATCCACTCGAGGAAAAGTACCAGTGGCACTGTCGATAAGCTCATCCCCGTGTTGCTAACAAATCTGACTCAGCACCTCAAAGGCTACTACTTGGGTAGCCTCCCAAGGAGTTCTTCCTTCGGATTCCGCCTTCCATTCCTGCCAGAAGGGTGCTTGGTTACAAGCTGGTATGGTCAGCTATACTTCATACCATGGTTGTCCCTCCAGGTATACTTCATTCCACTAATAGAGGGGCGGTTCGTAATACCCCGCATAATGCAAGACTCTCCAAAGTAGGGCAGGAGTTCCAAACATCAATAGAAAATTCTCACTTCTAGCTAGTGCTGCCATCTGTACCAACAACATGTGCAACTCTCATGAGACAAAGTCATAATGGATAAGAGTTACATAATCAAGTATGAGATTTATAAGGGGAGGAACAATGCAAGTATAAAATAATGATTTATCATGATGCATGCACGTTCTGTACGTCCTTACAAACTTAGGAAAAATTATTTCTAACGACATACATGGTGGCATATATACGTTCTCTCATATATAGTGTAACTAGTCGGGCTACACGTTTCGTTGTTAGTGTACCTACACAAGAATTTCATTTCAGCCCAACCCCACAAGTATTTATACAGAATGTAAATCTAGGCTCTAAGTTGCAATCTAAAGTACTTCCATATATATATATACCCATATATATATACTTCCGTATCACAGCTACTCGAGAGTAAATACGTCCTATATATACATATAAATATGCATACACAGTCGTATCAAAGCTAACCCACAATTAAATACCTTCGTATATATATGAGACATATATATACTTTAGTATCAAAACTAGCTCTCCCCATTAGACCGCATGCTCACAACTTGCAGTCCTGCCACTGTGATGATGATTTGCATCTTACCTTGGGCGTAGAGGTATTTGATCCATACATTACCACTCAAGTGAATGGCAACCATACAATAGCACACCGTATGGACGACGAAAATAAAACCCCCCAAGTTAGTACTTAATTAGCCACCTGAAGTTCTTAATTGGGCATAAAGGAAGTGATCCCTAGCACACTTTAGATTCAAAGTCTAGGTTTCAAAACACCTATATATATAGCTATTAGTTGCTAGAAACTGATTTTGGAAAACAAAACCTTTGTTTTAAATACACATATGGCAATTAATGTTGAATCTTGCTCTGATGCCAGCTGTAGCAGAATCGACCAATTTATAATAGCACAAGTGCAATGATAGCCCACAAGCGGTCGCACTGTCATACTTGAGCCCATATAAACCTGGTAGTTCGTCGAGTACCACGACGGATCTCGATTAACCATCAACATACAACCAAGATCATACATGATTCAACATATATGTAACATGTTACATAAGGTTCACAAATACAGTTCATCCATCAGAGTACGAATTAAGGTTATTACAAACCAAGTTCGAGTAAAATAGTAGCAGAAGCAAATTAAAGTTTAAAACGAACATTTGCCATCATAGTTCAAATACAGTGTCAGCTCATGATCACACCCACAAAAGCATATGAGAAGGATTAATAATAGATGCCTGCCCAGGGCTCACTCCTCATCCACGGCGGGACAGAAGCAGTTTTTCCAGTAGCCGTGACAAACTATACCATCTGCAATAATGAGAATAAAACCCTGAGTACGAGAAGGTACTCAGCTAGACTTACTCGTCATAAACCAAAACAAAGTGACTCCAAGGATTATGCAAGGCTTTATAAGTGGAGGTAGCTTGACAACATTTTGTTTAAAAAGCGACTAACTCAGTTGTACAGTTATAATTCGGTCATCAAGTTAATTGTAGCTATTCATCTCTAGATTAACAACTAACCTGTGCCAAACATGTAGTATATCATTGAGTAGCATACAATAGTAACCATAGCTGGTGTAGTAATTCCATGTTCATCCGAACCATCATGTTCCATATCATAGTTACTACGATGTTGGAGCTAGCTAAGTTTCTCACTATGTCCAAGAGAGACGACGATTCGAATTGATTTCAACTAGCTGGAAATTTATTCCTAACACAAATCTAGGAAGACCAAATCAACGGTCACCTTAGGTCACCTTTGATCAACTCAAGTACACATTTCTCGGGTTCGCCCAGCACCGCACAATCAGAGACAACCAGCTGCCAGGATGATTAGGACTACCCTACCCTTGGGCTCATGATTAGCTCCCCGCACATCCTTACTACCATCCAGAGTGCGCACTCTAACAGAATGGGGCTCGACCTGAGTTGAGCTACTCGGCTTCGCGATCAGAACAAGTTATCCGCCAGCTAAGTGAGAGGCATGCGTTCAATTTTGTCAGAAGTGCAAACAACGGTACGGTCCTTAATTGGCCCAAACAGAATCATATGAGTCAACCTACACGTAGACTCTGCCCGACCTCTATTTATATTACCCCATGGTTCTTTTCCACGATGATGAATATAGCCAACCGTGCTTTGGTATCAACCTATATCTCGTAGGTGACAGAAAATCACCCGACTTCTACCGGTCTAAGCATGGCTAAGCATATATTTGATCCTAGACCTACATAGGGTTAAAGATATATGTATTTGGACAAGATAGTTCTATGCATCAAGTGTTTTCAATCAACTCTTATAACCTAATGCATCAAACATAAAGGACTCAAGTCATATTTTGTAAAACATGGGAGACTTAGAATACTTCGGGGCTTGCCTTTGAGGAAAGACGTTGGCCGATGATCCAGGCACTTAGGGAGATCTTCGAGAGTCTGCTCCACTTCTCCTAGAGCTATGACCTGAGGCGTCTCCTGCTAATTCTCCTCTTCTTCTTCGTTGAATTCCAACAGAGTTATTTCTTCAGACGATCCTATATGCATGAGCATGAATTAAGATATCATAAATGCATATATGACGATATGTATAATATGATATGATGTGATGAATGAATCCTCCCAAGTGTTTTCAACAGCTTTGCATTAAAGTAATAGCAAGTTTCAACTTATTTTACTGAGTAGGTGCATATGTCTTTTCTAATAACTAAACAAACACTGATGTAAATCATTTTCTAGACTACTAGACAACAGTCAATTGTTTTGACCATAACTGGAGTTATACACATTAAAATAATATGGTTGTGGACATTATGGAAAGCTTATGAAATTGTCTACAACTTTCTTTTAATACACTTAGTGTGATTGAGCAGTTATCTAGGTCAAACAATTCAATCATTCAAATATGTCTAAAGAGCAAGCATTTCTGACAGCAGATTTCTAACAGCCATAATTCTTAAACCATAAGGCCTATGATGACGAAAATTTAACACAAGGTATATAAGTAAGTTATCTACAACTTTATTATTAACAAGTTTTACAAAAACTACCATCATCATCATGAAATTATCAACTCAACCGGAACTATACATGCAGCCATCTAGTTGAATTATAAAGCGATAATTAACTAGTTGCATACAACCAATTGCTTTTAAGCCTTATTAATAATATCAACAGATCATATGTATCACAAGAACCATAGAAAATATCATGGTTAAACATAACTAACTTATTTATATCCATTTATTATTTTCCTTAAATAATAGGATGATTTAAAGGATAAATAATTCTAGTGCTTAATAAATTCTAATAAAATTACAGTAGCTCTCATATGACCTCAATAGTCTACTGTATAAATTTCATGCCATTTGGATAAGTACAACTACCTCTACAAAAATGACAAGTTACATAGGCTTATTTCAGCAAAAATAGTTTAGCTTAGTGAAAAGTGTCAAACAATAGATTTAATATTTTTCTTACATTCCTCCAAGCATAAGAATATTGTATAAAAATTTGTAAGATCATATGTTAGGTATTTTTACTCCAATTAATTTCACTAGAAACTAGCAATTAATTATGATTAAATATGAAGACCATATTCAAAGTATGAATACTACAAGTTTAGTATTTTTCCTAGCTAGAGCATGTCAACACAAGACCAGCAAAATTAAAATCATAATTTTATCACCTTTCTAGCTTAAGTTATGCATTTAACAAGATAGAAACTATTTAAAAAGCATTTATCTAGCTACATTTTATTCTCCCAGAAAATACCCCAAACAGTAGATTTCATATTTTTATCAAATACTACACTTCGCAAGAAAACCAACAAAATTGGAATCACCCCAGTTGGACATTTCTTCATTTAGTTATGCATTTTTGAAACTAGTATTCAAATATGTGAAAGAAATAAAAAATCAAACTAAACCTAAATGCTAGACACACCCGACTCTAGTGTACCCAGAGGTTGATAGCGGGACCCCGAGTCAATCTGGCCCCATGCGTTAGTCACACAAAGCAGAGAATGGTGATTGACTGGCCACTGCTCATCGCTGGCGAGGTCACTAGCGGTGAGGTCACCACCGACGACTTTGCCTCGACGTTCCACATCGATGGGTATACTTGGTTGGCTCGGAGGCTCCCGGAGTAGGCTCGATGGCGGACACGACGGACGGCGGAGCTGCGCGGCAGCGCTCCGACGAACTCCGCCATGGTAAGCTTAGGCGAGGCTCGCTACATCTACGCGGTGACCTAGCAAAGCTAAAGGATGCAGGTTAGGGTACGGGTGGCGTCAGTGAGCTTGATCGCGCGCATGGCACCACGGCGGCGAGAGCACGACGGCGGAAGGACACGTTCCGACGCTGGCGCATCGGCATTGGCCAGTGGTCATTGGCGTGAGCTAGACGTGACTCTAGGCTAGCCTTAACGTGAGAAAGGAGCAAGCGAGACGGCTCGATGGAGCATGGCCACGGCGAGCGCGAGCATGGCAGCGCTCCGGCGATGACGAACATGCCGCGAAGCTTACCTTAGCTCGAACGTTAGTGTGAGTGGGTCGGGGAGGTGGAGAAGATGATGGCAGAGCGATGGGCGAGTGGTAGTAGCTGAAGGTGCGATGGTGGTGCGCGAGAGAATGCGGCGATGCTCGGCAATGACAACTGCGGCGCAGCGCTCCACTTTGCCCTAGCGTGCTCAAGAGAGAGCGAGGTGCGAGAGCGAAATGAGGCAAGCACCGACGTCGAGCGCCTTATCTGTGACACCCCGGGTGTTTAAATATTAAAAACTAGACATATCATCATATGCATTGCAAGGCATTGGTCATATTGCAAACTTTGATATGCAATCACTAAAACAAGTTTACATTTATGTTATAAGTATTGCTTGGTATTGTTTGAATCAAGTTGAAATCTTTGTATTGATTTGAAATTCCGAAAACCCTGATTTTCAATATTTAAATCCTACCCTGAAAATCCATTTCAAAATCGAAGCACATTTTGGGGTTGAACCTTAAAGCAAAGTTGTAGACCTTGTTGAGTTGTACAAAGTTTGTTTTTGGAGTTTTTCAAGTTGTTTAGTAAAAATTGAAGTTATTTGAAAAGGCGAAATTCCTTAAATGTCCCCTATTTGAATTCAAAAGTTCATTTCAAAATGTAGACCGAATTAGGGGTTGGTTATAAAAGCAAAGTTGTAGAACTTTTGATTTTGAATAACTTTTATTTTTGGAGATTTTTGAGTTGTTATACAAATTTGGGAGTAATTTTGATTTTAAACTGGATGGCAATTCTGTAATTTCGATGAACAGTGTTCACCGCTCTTGCTACACCGCCGGCGACCTTCGGTTTGCTTCCAGGTGCGGTCGTGGCTGTCTTTGGCGTCGTGCTGGCAAGGTGAAGGCCACAGCGCAGCTTCCTTGCGCTTCTGAGCCGCTCTATTTAGCCTTGGCCGTCGCCGTTTGCCCCGCTCTCTTGCTCTGTTTTCCCGACGCCACGGCCATAACTCCGGCGAGCTCTCACCGTCACTTTAGCGCACTCCAGCCGCTGCAAAGCTTGTCACAGTTCCACCTGCTACTTGCACACCCAATCAACCTGCTTTTGTCGCTTGTCTTCACCGAAAACTCGCGGTGCGCGCTCTTCTTCCTCGCCGCCGGCAACCTCACCCGCGATCCCGTTTCGTCGTGGTCAACGCGTTGCGGTGAGTCTCTGTCCTTGCCGAGCCGTGATTCAGTTTTGCCATGATGCCGTGGTGCTTTGTACCTTGATGCTTGATCAAATTGTCCACCGCAGCCATCGGAGCGTCACCGTCACCATTGCTTGCTCTGCCGAGACCACTGTGTCCGTCGAACGGTGTCTTTAGTGCTCCTTCGGCCTTGTGCTCTACTCAGTCGCGTTTGGGGTGAGCTGCTGATGCTTCCTGGGCCATCTGTTTAAGCTTTACAAGTCTCACGTCGCCAGCATAGCATAGCCGCGCCGTCGTGGCCGCCATGGCCGGCGTAGTGCTCGGTCCAGTTCGTAGCTGGTCCAGCTTGTGCCCCAAATCGATGCGCCTAGTCGAGGGTAGTGTTTTGGTACCTTGGTCGTCACCGTTGGTCTCGCCATCGGCGAGATATCGCCGGTCAGCGCGCGTGTCACCGGAGTCAAAGCCTGAGGTTGAAGATGACAGGTGGGGTCGGGATGTCAGTGACTGTGTAGTTCAAAAATGGATTTTTCTATTTTCTAGAATGAATGAATAGTGTCTATTTTTGTTATTTTTGTGTAGATTTATTTAGAGCTCCAAAAATTATGAAAAGTTTTGTGTGACCTCTCTGTGATGTATATTATTTAGGAAAAATATGAAATGTTGTTTTTTCAGTACTTTTTTAATGTGATAAAAATTGCTCAATTAATTAATAAATGAGTTTCCAGGATTGTTCTAGGCTTATTTGTGTATGCAAAAATTATGAAAATTGTTTTGTCACTTAGTTATCATGTGATGAACATTTACAAAAATTTTGAGGCCAATTGGAACAAGTTGATTTATTTCATAATTCTTAATTAATTAATTAATTAATTCATAAAAAGCAAATAGTAACCTTTAGTGATTTAGGTTTTGTTTGAGTTTTTGATTGAGTAATGTCCTTGGGTCATTAGTTGGTGATGATCCTTGGCAATTGATGTGAGTGTTGCGAAAATGGTTTAGTTAGTTTAACTTGTAACTGTACCGCGAAGGAAAGTTGTATTCAAGTTGTTAATTTTGCATCCATCATCGAGCATCATATTTTGTATTCCGCATCATGTTAAACATGGCATTGTTGCTACATGTAGTGAACGAAGGTGAACACGTGGTAGTTAATCAAGTAGTTGAGGAGGTTGATCCGTTTGTGGAGGTTGGTGTTGATATCGGTGGAACGACTCTGGGCCCAGACTTTTTCGTCAACGAAGGCAAGCCCCGGATGCATACAACCCTACCTTGTATTTTACAAATTGATTTCACTTTTGTTTCTTTTTACTGCATTAAGTGATTAGGAGTCAAGTGAAAACCAAATTGGTACATTACCAACCTTGTTATTCCATATTTACCATATTACCAGTTTTAAATTCGTATATGCCTAGTTTTGCTTAGCTATGCTTAGAATGATGAAAGTCGGGTGATTACCTGTCATCTGCAAGTTTTAAATGGAATTGTGGTTACTTATGTTATCATGTGATATGGGGATGTGGAGTAATAAATCTAGACCGGGCGGACTCGGTGTATGGGAGCCGCAAGACATGGAGGTCTTGTGAGCGGGTTCTTTCCGCCTGTGTCGATTAAGGTCCGTCCGTTGTTGAATTGCATGAGGTGAGACTTTGTAGTACTAACCACATACTCCGGTAAGCCTTAACTTGGCTATTCTATTACGAGAATGGCTAATCGCGCACTAGGAGTGGAGAGATGGCGGGAATAGCGTGTACCCATGTGGCAATGGGCTGGATTGGTGGTGTACTGTATTTTCGGGTGGCGCGGACCCGTTCTTGTTTTAGAAGATCCGAGGGTAGGTTGATATATGTAAGTCGGGGACCTGCATATGTCGTGTGGTCTAGAATTCCCTAGCTGGGTTTTTAATCGGTTCGAATCATCGTTGCTCCTCGGTTATGGAGACTCAACTCACTGTTCATCATCGTAGTAATTAATAACTAGAACTTGAGGATGGTCTGTGAAGGTGTTGGTTATGAAGTTTCATGATCTCATTACGGATCGTGTGAGCTTTGTATATGAGTTTATGAAGTTTTAAATGTTGATGTAAAGAATTTTATTAAAAAGCTTTTACGTAAAAGAACTTTGATTATTGCTAAAGCCACACCTTGAATCCCCGAGCCTGCATTCATAAGTTCTATCAGTTTTTATTTTGGTTAAGTCTTATTGAGTACTTTTGTACTCATGGTTCGTTGACCCTTGTTGCAGGTGAGGCTCATGAGCAGATCTATTTTGGATCGTGCTGCATGACTGTTGTTCAGTGCGTTGATGATAAGTAAATGTGTGGCCTTGGGCAGGACAACTTATTTGTGTGTTCTGTAATATATTATAATGCCACTCCACTACTTTAGTTTGTTTTATTTATCGAACTTAGTTGTAAGGATTGAAACTACTGTTTTGTAAACTATGTTATTGTAAGACTTCCGCTGATTTACTTTGATGTAGATATTTGAATAAATGTTGTAATACTGCAATGACTCTATAATGGGATCCTGCTAGGAAATCGTGGATGATTTGGGGTTCCCCGAGGACACCCGACAGTCTTCTTAAGTTACATGGAATGTATGCATAATGTCAAAGGTTGTTGGACAGTGACAGGTGCATGTGGGCCCTATAATTTAGGAGGTTCTGCCACATTATCTCCCCGCGCTGGCCTGATCGGTCGGTCTGGCGCCGGCGTACGGCCACCACGCGGCGTGCCTGGCCTCCCCTCGGTCGGCCACTGACGCCGATTCAAATCGACATCAGGCCCTGATGAACGTGACTGACGGAGCAACTTCAAGCGATCGGTACTCCTAATCCATGGCGAGTTAGTGAAAACCATATTAGTGAAAGTTGTAGAGCTACATGTGATCTACAAATTTGCTTTAGGAAGAATCCCCAAATTCTCAATAGTTTGAGATCTACAAAGATCTAAATTGCTGCACTTAAAACTAAAATCCTCGTTTTAGACTTAGAAAATTTTTGCAAGTCCAAAACTACATTTTCTTGCTACTTGTGAGCTGTTTTTTAGTATGCTATGCACTGAATTAGACCTTGACCAAAAAAAAGTTGTTACCCTAGTCAAGTACTACAACTTTGCTTAAGGGTGCACTGCCATGCAAAGACTCTATGATATAGTTCAACTTAGGTCAAACATGCAACTTGAGAATGAAAGCCTACACTATAACCATGACTTAGAGGCCAAATGGGTGCAAGTCATGAATACCAAAGTTGTTCCATGTGACATTCTAAACATATTTAAGGTACTCCTAAGGTCCCACAAACATTTTATACATTGGTCACATGTAAATCCTAGCATATGTAACCATTAGCATATATATATGAATCAACATTTCATGTGATAAAGTATAAGAATTGTAACACCCCAGGTGTTTGTCACCAGTTAAGCAATGGGTTTGAGCTCAAACATGGCATGTTAAGTGGTGATGAAGGTGTCAAGATCAAATCTACAAGAGTGAGCTCCAACTTAAACTTGGACCATGCACCATTGCTTACATTCTGCCCTTTCTAAAAAGTATGCTTGAGTAATGTTGAATGTACTTCTTTCATGTGTCTCACATCAACATCCATCTATATTGATCCATGTAAAAGTTTCATGAAGTTTGGAATCAAGAAGTCACATGAAATGATAAGTTATATCCTTATTGGAATGGTTTTACTAAGTGCTTGAAGTGCACTATTAAGTGAATGGAAATGTAGGTCATCAACCAAACCTTGCAACCTTGCCCAAATGACTCTAGATGAACTCTACAACAAAAGTCATGAAAGGTTCATATTGGGCAAATGTCAAGAAAATGCATCAATCGGTCTAAAACTCATATTTAAGCTTTACCACGATGCTACTTTGACTTGGTTTGAACTATGGCTTAGAGGGTTTGCATGGCAGTGGAACCTAAACAAAAGTTGAAGTTTGAGTGGTGTAGAACAAACTTTGTTTAATGATCAAGAGCTATATCAGCTTTGAAGCAAGTCTAATCGAGGCCCAAAGATTGAACTCAGTGCTGTTTTGAAACCTCGAAAATCGGCTAAGTCTGGGATGACTGAAATTCATGTTTGAGCTTTCGTGTACCCCACTTTGTAACCTTGTATCTCCCAAACCAGGCCTAATCAGACTTTGATGCTTTAAGAAAAGTTGAAGCTAGTATGTAGATCTACAACTTTTATTAATAGAGTTTTTTGCTAAATCGTCGTGGTTTAGGAGTTAAAGAGGTACGAAGTATGGGTTTCAGTCGGTCTGAAACTGAACTGCTGAATTCAGTTTTGGGGTGTCCTCCTTTGGACCTTCGTATATTCTAATACAGTCCAAGTTAGCTCTCGATTCTTAAAACAATATTGTTCACCTCGCAAAGAGCTACAACTTTGCCTCTTGCTCCGTTATCAAATGACCACTGGATCAGGAGATAGAGGATGGTAAAGTTAGAGTTTCAGTCGTAATTTTGCAGTGGTATTGGCTCGCTGTGCTTGCACGTGTTCATGGCAGACCAGCCGCAGGCGCGCAACGCCGCGTGGCGTCCTTGCTCTCTTGCATGTCTGGCACCGCACCGTTCGGATGTGAAGAGGCCGAGCCCGAGCGCTCGCCTCCCTCCTCTCCATTCTACTCGCTTTCTCTCCCTCTGCTCGATCTCCTTCTCCTATCTGTTTCGCTCGCCATGACCGGGAGCTCACAGCTGCCGTCGCTCCCTCCTCCAACCTCTCCACCTCTCCATCCCGTGACGGCCACGCTGCTCCTCCGCCGTCCGTCGCTGCAGCGCCGCTGCTCACCGCTATGGCCGCCCGCCTCTAGCCGCCAGTTCCGTCCTGCTGCTCGGCTACTGTGCCACTGCTGCTGCCTATAGCTTGGGCCGGCCAGGGCCAGGCGTGGCCATAGCTGGCCGCGGCTAGGACAGGCAGCCCTCCTCCGCTACCGCCGGCATGGCATCCTCTGGCCGAAATCGCCGTCCCCGACGACCTCCCTGCTGTGATTCGTGTCAGGGACCCCCCGCATAGTCTGTGACTCATATAAATAGTGCCGTTTGGACCTATTTGTTTTAAATCGGTTGGAACTTTGAAAATTCATAGTAATTCATAGGAAATTCGTAAAATAGCAAATGAGAACTTTTTGGAATCCTTGTGAAATTGTCTATGCAGTAGATCTATAATATGGCATGTTTTAATTTAAATATTTAGCTGCAAAAATAGATTTGTGCAGTAAGGTTGTAATGCTAGTTGAATTTGTTATTTTCCATAACTGCAGATCTAGGGCTCTAAATGAAGTGAAATTTTTGTGGCATGCTACTCATGTGATGTTTGATGTGTGGTAAAAATTTCATGGTCATTGGTTGATGCATGAGTGAGTTATTGGTTTATCTTGCTCTCACATGATTTCTTGCTTTAGCAACTTGTATTTTTCATAGAGGTTGCTATACATATTTAAATGGAGTGAAATTTGTACAGTAAACTATTGAGAGGATATGTGAGCCATTGTAATTTTTGTAGAATTTATTGTATACTTTTGGTATATGTTCATTAAGTCACCTTGTTATCTAAAATAAATTAAGAAATGCATTAAAAGAATTTATTTGGTCATGGACACTAGGTTTTCTGGTGTTCTTTAGTCATGTGTGACATGTTGGTAAAGTTGGTTTTGCCTAATTATGTATTTGCAACATAAGTTAATATTTATTTTCTTGCAAATGTGGTTTATGGATAGATCTGGGAACTTAGCAAAGTTCTTCACGATAATGTGCTTTGTTGTGAAACTTGTTTATATAAAAGTTGTAGATAATTCATGTATCTAGCTTCTGTTAAAATTTGGTGTCATTTGGCCAAGTAGTTTGTGAGTTATGCCTGTTTAAAGTTGGGTTTCAGAAATGACTGCTCTCTATCAATTGTGGACCAGTTTCTGTAAAGGTATAATTTCGACCTACTTAACTTGGGAATCATGCTGTGATGGTTATAGATGAAATGTAGCTAATGTCATTATCTTTCCAAAATGTCTTCTTGCAAGTCATTTGGATTTGTGTAACTCTAGTTATAGCTAAATCTTGTAGCTGTTGTTTGCATGTCCAGAAATTGGCAGATTCTAATTATAGTGTTTGCTTGTATATTGTTAAGTGTGACTTATGCCTTGAATGATGACTGAGTTAGAGCACCTGAGATCTTGGGAAACTTGTGTCATGCTTGGTGTTGTCGTCTTCTTTGCCATCTTAGCATGATAGATTGTGTGATGTTTAAGTTAAGCATCGTAAAATACTTAAGTGTGTTAGTGTAAACTATGCTTGTCTTGCTTGCTATTTTGTGATGCATCTCATGGTACTATTCTTCATATTTATGCACTTGCATATTGCATCTCATCTAGGTACGCTAGATGCACCACGTGAAGGATGTGATGTTGGAGCCGAACCCGAAGACGGTGTATGGAGGATCTATCCCGAAGATGGAAGGACTAAGCGAGTGCTAGGACCTGAGATGTCACCAGGACGGTGCAAGCTAACATAACTGACTTGTGTTGGATCCCAGGCAAGCCCCGGAGCATTCTAAGTCTCCCATGTTTTACAAATATCTTGAGTATCTTTTATTGTTGATGATGCATTAAGTATAGGAATTGGTTGGAACCAATTGTTGCATTATATCCTTACCTTGTCCAGATAAAATCCTATGAATCCTAATTAAGTGTAGGATCGAATGAGGCTTAGCTATGCTTAGACCGGTAGAAGTCAGGTGATTTCCTGTCACCTGCGAGATGTAGGATGAGCTCTGGTCACGGTTGGCTATATTTGCTATCATGAAAAAGAACCATGTGTTAATAATAAAAAGAGACCGGACGGGATGACGGTAGTGCAGCAACAAGGCATGGAGGTCTTGGGTGTGAATTTATCCCCGTCTATGTCGTTTAAGGACCGATTCGCTGTACGTCCTCATGTCATGTTGAACGCATGCCTATCACTTAGTTGGCCGGATAACTCGTTTCGACCGCGAAGCCGAGTAGCTCAACTCAGGCCGGAAGACCGAGAAGTGAAAGTGCGCACCCTGGCGGTAGTAAGGATGTGCGGGGAGCTATTGGCGTAAGTCCGAGGTGAGATTGACCACCTGGCAGAGTGGACTCCCTAAGGGTGCGGCGCTGCTCGGAGCCGCGATTCCTGAGTCGTACCAAAGGTGACCCGAGGAAACCATTGATCAGGTGGATTGGGTGAGTGTTAGGAATACCCCTCTAGCTGGATAGGAATCGATTCGAATCGTTGTCTCTCCCGGATAGTGAGAACTTGACTGAGCAGCGGCAACGTAGATTCACTAAATTTAAAGATATGGTTAAAGAATGATGATGATGATAATGATAATGATAATGAGCCATGAAATACCTAATATGGTTATTATTGTTTGCAACTTAATTAATCAAGCGATTGATTAGTACAGGTGCTAATATAGATGGTAGGTAATGGCTAAAAGTCACTGCTTGTACAGGTGAATAATGCTAATGGTTACTCAAGCTTTTATGCAAAAAGGTTGTCCAGCTAGATCCACTGATAAAGCCTTGCATAATCCTTGGTGTCACTTTATTTCTGGTTTATGACGGGTAAGTCTAGCTGAGTACATTCGAGTACTCAGGGTTTATCCCACCATGTTGCAGGTGAAGTTCTCGGCCTGTTGAAGATGGTGGCTAACCGCCGGTGGGCTCGGTGATTCTATAGTTACTTCTCACCTATATGCTTTTATCGGATGATGTCACTTATGCTAGCAATGTATTTGGAACTTATATTAATGTAATCATTTGAACATTATGTTGTTTTTACTAATCGGTTTTGAAACCCAAACTTGTACTATTATTTGTGAGCCCCTTTTGTAATACTATTTCCGCTGCAACTCTGCGTGTGTGATGTGTATTTGCTTAATCATACGATCTTGGTTGTGATGTTGATTTACCGAGGTCTTTCGGGACACTCGGCGGACTATCGGGTTTATATAAGTGAAAGTATATGTGTGTCAACGTGTTAGCGGGGACAGCCGTACTTGATCTTGTATAAATTGGGCGGTTCTGTCACAAGAATGAGATGAAATTTCATATGCTCATGTTCATGAATGCTTGGATGATGCTTGTGCTCATGAAATGCAAGTGCAAATTGCAATGCTTAACATAGAGGTGTTACAACCACCACCTACGCAATGTTGCGAAGCTGGTCGAGCTCTCCCTCGAGAGTCATCGCTCCTCAAGGGACTAGGCTAGCGCCTCCACGCATCGACCGACCGCCGCTTTGACCATCTCCAGCTCTTGCTCTAGAGAGCCGATCTTTCCACCCAGTTTTGAAAACGAACGACAAATTTAGGAGCAAGAAAAGAAAAATTCAAGGCATCAACCGAGGGCAGAACAGGTACGTACCGAGGCGAACACTTTTGAGAATGGAAAGCCCTTCCTCTTGACTGGTCACCCTCTCAAGCAGTCGAGTGTTCGACTCCTTTGCCCCGAGCATCTGCCCCCGGAGCGCGACGACCTCCCGCTCGGTGTTCGACCGGGCCTTCCGCTCCGCTTCCAGAGCCTCCAAGGACTTCCTAAGCGTCGCCTTGGTCTTCGCCAATTGGGCATTCGCCGCGTTGAGTTTCTACTCGGCAGCGGTCGCCCGCTCGACCGCACGTAGCTCCGCCGCCCGTGCTCCCGTCGCCTCGGACGCCCAATCTTGGGACTCACGGCGGGCGAACTCCAGCTTGTGCCTGAGCTCATCGACTCGCCGCAACGCCACCGCTTCTTGCTCCATCCGACCGTGATCCTCCCGGAGAAACCGGGACTTACGGATCAACATCATCTCCCGGTCCTGCGAGACAAGAAGCAGGCGTGCTGAGCCATTTAATTGCCAAGGAATCAAATACAACACCAGGAACGCAGAAAACTTACGGCTGCACGGAGCTGTGCGCCATTGTGCGAGCCGAGCTGCGACGACGGCTGCACGCCAGCTTGCGGCGCACCGGCCGTGTGGCGGTGGCGTCACGCGGGCCTAGGAGTTGTGTCTCCAGCGAGTTCGTGGCGCAAGCTCTTGCGGCAGTGGCACTCTAGGTGTAGTGGATCTGGCTATTTCCGGCCAGGTGATGTGCGCTGTGGTCGCTCTCACGGAGTCCATGCATGCAGCACTTGCGGCAAGTCAGGAAGACAAAGCCCCGTGGAACCTTGAAGTCGTGCTTGGATAAGTGAGGTGAGTACACCAGTAAAATTCCTAATCTTGTTGGCCAAAACTTTGAAACTTTGTCAGAGTAATGTATTTTTTTCCTTTATATTCTTGTTGTGGTTGCATGAATGAATGAAACATTTAATGGGAAGAACAAGAAAGATTATTCATTTTTTATGGGGAGATTGGTTAATTCTTTGCGCTAATCCTTCTATGCAGATTGATCAATTCTTTGTGCGGGGGATGCATCAATGGATTTCGGCTGCAGCGATGAGCTCGCAACCCACAGTGTGTTTGCTAGTAGTTGTTCGCATGGCCAGCGATGGTTTTTGGAAGTCCCGGTTGGTAATACCAAAACAAATCATCAATTGAAAATAGAAACAAAAAAAAAAAAAAAAAAATCTTTAGTCCCAGTTGGTAATACCAACCGGGACTAAAAGGCCGGCCCACGTGGCCAGGCCGAAAGGCCTCTTTAGTCCTAGTTGGTATTATCAACCGACATTTAGTCCTGAACGAGAAACCGGACTAAACGAGGGGCCCTTTAGTCTCGGATTCATGCTCCCGGTTGGGAAATCGGGATTGAAGGGGTTTTCCAACCGGAAGTACAGCTTGTTTCTGTACTAGTGTTAATTATCCATTCAGTTTAGGAGGTGGCTCATTTTTGTGCTTCTTGGTTCTCACGCTCATGTGCAGGACATATGTTTAATAGGTTCATGCAGTTTTTCAGGTTTTCATGTTGAACCAAAAATTGACTTTTTTATTACTGCAGGATGGCCCAGAACGTATGGCTGAAGAAGCAAAGTTGTTCAAATATCCTTTACCTTATCTTTATGATGAGGTCTGGCCACACCCCTTCAATTCAAAGATTTTCAGTGCCCATGAATATGTTTAGTTGAAGTGCTATGCTTTCAGCATCGGAGTTCTTCCTTTTGACTAATTTTATTTATTTATTCACTACTGGAGGCCGCGGTTTTGCCGAGTGTTTTTACACTCGACGAAGAGCCATTTGCACTCAGCAAAGGCTTTGCCGAGTGTAACACTCAGCAAAGTCCGCTCGACAAATTTTTTCTCGACAAAGGGTCTTTTGCCGAGTGCTTTTTATCAAGGCACTCGGCAAAAAAAAATTTTTTTTTTTTTTACCGAGTGTTTAAAGCGGCTTTTCGGCAAAATATTTTTTCGGCCGTTACGGTACGCCGGCCGTTAACGGTTATTTTGCCGAGTGCCGACCCCGCACTTTTCGACTCAAAAAAGAATTTCTGATTTTTTAAAAAAAAATTTTTACCGAAAGTCTTGCATGAGACACTCGACAAAGAAATTATATATTTTTTTGAAAAATCTTTGCCGAGTGGCTTGCCCAAGGCACTCGGCAAAGACCCCGAGAATTGCAATTTTTTTTTTACATTCCATTGTAAACTATAAATATTTATATATCCATATATATATATATATATATATATATACATCAATCATCACATATATATCACCAACATGCATTATATATCACAAGCACACGCATATTTAATAAATCCATCGAAAATCCATCACAAATGCATCAAAGTTCAACATCACAAGTTTATTATTACAAGTTCAACATCACAAAGTTCAACATCCCTACTGCGGCGACGGAGACTGCAGGTGTGGCCCCCCCGGACTGCGGTGAAGGACCGGACTGCGGCGAAGGGTTGACGCGATCAGCCGCCGGTGACACGGTAGCGGGATTGTTTGAACCCGCCGACGGAGGCTGCACAAAAGAGAAGAGATTTTATTAATAATTTTGTAGCAAATTAATTGGTGAACGATGCATACACCACTCATTTACTTCAATTAAAGAGAGGAATATATAATGCTTCTTCACAGAACATAAATAACAATGTATGATGCTTTCAATTCAGTGGCGCTGCTAGACCATGTGCTGTCTGGTACAATTGAAGGATTGAAAAGTTTGTATTGGTCTAAGGCTAACTTCGTTTGGCACGGATTCAATGCTAATTCAGAGTTATATTAGCTAAAAAGTGAATAAATAGGTTGTTTACTATAGTTCCTTGTACCAAATTATATTTCACTTTTACTTTCTCCTGCGTCAACTTTAATCAAATTTATTGAAAAATGTAGCAACATCTAGAACAAAATTAGTTTCATAGAGCATTATTTACACTTTTAGATGTTAATATACTTTTTGAAAAACTTAGTCAGATTTGGGGGAAATTATTTGAGATAAAGTCAAAGTGAATAATAATTTTGAATGGAAGGAGGTAGTACAATATTAACCACATCCCAAAAATCCTCATACAGCAACATGCAAAATCAGTAATAGAAATGTAATGGTAGCTGGACATTGGTTCTATAAACGGCCCTGTCCATGGCCAAGTGTCAGGTTGCATGCATGGCTATGTGCTCTAGCACTAATCTGGATTGTGTAAATACCGCAATATATCAAAAGTTTAGCACTAATCTGGAATGTGCCATACACCCGCTGATCAGATTTGTCATTAATTAGATGAGGTTGATGTATTCCACGACGGCCCATGCGGTCTTTGGTGGTGGTTTTAGACATTAGTCTTCAGAGAGGAGCGAAGCTAGACAGCGAAGCCATTGGGATCAGCTACACTAGTCACCACCTAGATACACTAGCTAACAGTAAATTTGTATAGGATTTGTCACATTTTATAGGGGTCAGCTGACCCCGATAAACCCCCCTAGCTCCACCTCTGGGTTTCACCACGGTCTCATGGTATAGGTCATACACCGCGGTTATGTGACCTACTGCTGGGTTAATACACTCCCCGTGCCTCCCATGCCCAAGTTTGTATCCTCTTATTCCTAGTTCACCTAGAGCACAAGCTTAGGTTTGGCCACTGGATGATATTGGAATACTTATATAATAACCTCTCTTGTGCATTCCTGGACGTCAATAATGACATGTAGTGATCCATCAATGCAGACATGTAGATATCTATTGTTTAAATTATTGCTACTGTGAGTGATGTACTAACCAAACTCACTATAATAATGTCTCTTCATCTTTGCAGACGACTCAGCAAAACAGAGCCTAAGCTCAGCTTCCATGACAGAGAAGCTGCTCTGTTTTTAGCTATCTTATCTAGTTATCTCGCTTTCAATCAAACTCTACCTGTTATTTATAGGCTACATAAACCATGTTTTGTATCACAATGGTTCTGGTCCTTGTGTCATGGGTGGGCTCTCGATTCAATATCAAGGATATGAGTTCAGACATACTGCCTGCCTACTCACATTTTTTGGAGCAATAGTGACAATAAAGGCCAAAATCGCAGTGTTCATCACTGATTCAATAATTCTATTTTGGAGAAACTAATCAGTAAACAATGCATGTACCATGTAGTTCAATTGAAGAGAGATGAATATATGATTAATTTAGCAGTGTTTGTCTGGCACATACAGTGTTATCCAATAAATAATGTGTCGAAGGAATCAAAACTCTCATCTTAGGGTGGACATACAGGGCACCAAACTTAGTAAGAAGACACTAAAAATCAGACGACCAATTTTAAATCTAAAACCATACGCTAAGTTCAGTACAAAGAAATACTTCAAAACAGAGAATCGATCTAGAGAACTAGCAAGGTACAGAAGCAGTTCTACTGCCGACACACATGCATCCTATTTCAAAGCTAGGAAGGATTAAACAAGTATTTAATTCCAAGCATGTATGAACTGAGCACTAGAATAATTAATTAGAGCTGCAGGCAAACATGTCACAGTTACTGGATGATTGGTCGGTGAAGCACAAAAGTAACAATTGACAGTTTGAGAACTAAAACTTGTTGCTTACCTGCTCAAACTGATGAATTCACAGCAAGGTGCTTATATTGCACAAGCACTGAATCCATGTCCAGCTGCTGCTCTGAATCCAAAGCATTGCAAACCTGCACCCTGTGGCAAAAGAAAGAAGCCAGCCAAGTTGCCGATGGAAAATGGAATTAGCAAAAGCCTACTGCTGCTGAAAATCCAATTAATGTGAACTGCTGCTCCTGCTCTTGGTGCTGTGCGTGCACGGGTTCTGGATGAGCACCGATTGGTGCTTGGAAGCTGAGCACGGCCAACCAGAGGCCGCCAACCAGAGGCGAGTGAGCTTCGGCGAGGACTGGACACTGACGCGCCGAACTGCAAACAGAGGGAGGGAGCAGGCTCGGGTCTGCACGAGCACACACATGTTTTGACCGGTGAAGGCACCAGCGCCTGCGAGCTGCACCTGAGAATTACGAAACTGGGACCGAGCGCAAGAAACAGACACGGGCGAGCCCCAAAAATTCGACGGGAACTCGACCAAAACAAAAGGATTCGTCCTCAAACTTTGCACAGGCAATCACCACAGAGTAGGTAAGCTATTCCCAAGAAATCATCGCTCAATTCGTGCTCAAACTCCAGAAAATCCAGATCACGTGCGAGAACTCGAAAAATCCCAAAAACAAAATCGTGGTGCTCAAGTGAAGGATTTGTCAGGGGATCACCCTAGCCTTGATCACACATGTCCTAGAACCAAAATCCCTCAAGAAGTTTCACCCCAATCACAGCCAAATTCGACGAACCAAAAATCATTAAAAATGCCTCCGAAAATCACACAAAAATAAAAACTTCAGTTTTGGAGAGGGGAACAAGTGGTGCACGAATTTGATCCTGGGATTAGCTCAAGATGTCGGATTACAAGCCACTTCAGTTTTGGCGGCCGGGGGCAGGGGGCGCCGACGGCGGCCGGGGACGGGTGTGCCTGTGTGGGTGTGTGGCGCGTGTGGGTGTGCGCGTGTGTGTGGCTGTGTGCGGCCGGATGCGGGGTATATGAGTGGGGGTTTGCCGAGTGTGCGAGATCTGACGCTCGGCAAACCCCTTCTTTGCCTGCCGGGTGTCAGAATTGACGCACTCGGTAAATTCAGTTTTTTTTTTATTTTTTTTTTCTTTTCTTCTATCCTCATATATTATATTAAACCAGGAATAAATTGTTTGTTTGAGGCTCTAAGCGAATTCAAATAAAAAGTGATCAACTATAAAGTTTCATAACTTTTCGATATCTATAATTTTTATTTAGGAAGTTTTTCCATTCGAGGTCGTTTGAAAAATTCGAATTTTAAATTTGAGAGATTTTGCATGATAAGATGATTTCAAATCAAAAAGTTGTCAACTACATAGTTTCATAACTTTTGGAGATCTACAATTTTCATTTAGGAAGTTTTTTCATCCGAGGTCTTTTCAAAAATTCAAATTTTAAAATTTTCAAATTCAAATGTCGTTTTTGCATGACAAGATGATTTAAAATCAAAATGTTGCCAACTACAAAATTTCATAACTTCTCAAGATCTACAAAGTTTATTTTGATTATTTGTTCATCCAACATAGTGGTAGTAACATTGTTCACAAATCTTATATATCTCTCTTCTACTTTCATGAAACTAATATGAGAGATATAAGAGAGATGTAGATTTTATGAACAACGTTATTGTCGCTTTATCAAATGAAGAAATGACCAAAATAAACTTTGTAGATCTTGAGAAGCTATACAACTTTGTAGTTAAAAAGTTTTTCATTTGAATTCATTTAGGGCCTCAAAAATTGCTTTGAAAAAATAATTTGCCGAGGACAAAAAAAAAATGCACACGACAAAATGTCTCTTTGCCGAGTGCCAAAAATGGCACTCGACAAAATACATCTTTGCCGAGTGACAGAAAAAAGGCACTCGGCAAAGACGCATTTTGCCGTGTGCCGAAAAATAGCACTCGGCAAAATACATCTTTGCCGAGTGCCAGAAAAAGGCACTTGACAAAGACGCATTTTGCCGAGTGCCGAAAAAAAAACACTCGACAAAGCCATCTTTGTCGAGTTTTTTTTACCGAGTGTATTTTATTTGGCACTCGGCAAAGAACGTCTTTGCCGAGTGCCCGATAAAATACACTCGGCAAAGCCTCCAGCACTCGGCAAAGTACCGGTTTCCGGTGGTGATTGTTTGTCACTATTATTACTGTAACTTACAGTCTCAAGAAGTAGCTAAGGCTTTTGGAGCAGTCTGCACACCTGAGTTTTACTTATTCAAAAAAGTAAGACCACCGAGTCAAGCGTGACATGCCGTGCGTGATGTGCCACCAAAATCGTACATCTACTCAGCGATGGGGCTGGTTCTGGTTCTGGTTGCCTGCTTGAAGACTTGATGCCGGTGCCACCGGTGTTGTTGGCTTGTTGCATCATCCAAGGCTGTCGTTTACGTACGACTTCTATGCAAACTCTGGTGTCCGATCGACCCGTTCCGGAGTTCATCATCGCCCCGGTCCGTTTCGACTTCATCGTTGCTGCGCTTTGGTAAGAAATCGCGCACAATGGTTCTCTCTATCTTATCTGTTCGCTTGTCCGGTTGCTGATCCTCTCGCTTTTGATCACGTACGCTAACCATGGAGCCTGTGTGCCATGCAAGCTCTATGTCCACACACGTGATTTACATCTGAATATCTGTCAACGCCAATTTGCTGATATCCATGCCTGCCGCGGCAGACCCGTAACGCCAGCACGAACCTCATCTGCAGTGCCTATACCTTGGTCGCCTGACTCGCAAGGTCCGCAGTCTTGAGACTCTAGCACCGGTCCGATGCAATCTAAGCTCGCCTCTGTTCTCCAACTTGGCCAAAGCGGTGCTCTGGTGCAGCACGCAGGACCATGCAGCTGCTGCTCGATCATTATGGATAGAGGATCGTGTTTTAAAAGGTGAGCTGCAACTCCAATTAGTTTCCCCATAATTTTATTGGTTACCACACATTCTAGACGTCATGCTTGCATCTGAAATTACATACATTATTCATCCTGTCTCGTCATGCTCCCATCATCTAATTCCATCTTACGTACATGGTTAATTCCATGTAAACTCGTATCATGTGTCTTTCCGGTGCGGTTCACTGCTCCTCTGTTCATATTTCCATCGATCTTATTTCCTGATAATTCTTCTAAAGTTAACATGTTCACGCCGTAGCTATGTTTCAGCTTGTTCTTTCCACACTAGATTTGTAGAGACGTAATTTACATGTTTATAATTAAATTGATTAATGTGCTAGCAACTAGTTTTCTAATTTAAAAGCCATATAGGTATATATTTCGGTGTTTTATAAACAAATATTAATATGACTAATTGCAAACATTAACATGCTTTTAAATTATAAGTTTGCTTAGTTTAAACACGTATATACAATTCGATTAGATGCTCGCACATGTCAATTTGCATTTGTAAGTTAAAGTTATCGGTATAAATGATGTTCAACTATTTATAATAAATAAAATATAACTAGTTTTAACCCTGTCTTTTTAAACTGAAATATATAACTTCTCTAATCTAAATTAGTTACCTCACATGATTTTGTTTAATTAAAACAAGCATGTAGGCTTTACCTTTTCTTTTATAATATAAAACATCCAGTAGCCATTTCTTTTTAACGGTAGTTTTGTTATCGACGTTTCTTATGATTCGTGACCGTAGAATTAGCTCTCTTTTAGTACGTTGTGTTTCTCTCATGTGGTGTACTGTTTTTAGTTGCTTTTATTTGTTGCTTGTATGATTGGCTATGCATGGTGCTTGCTATGAGTAGAACTAAGAACTGTTTATGAGCGCTGAGATCAGATCAGAAGGTGATGGCCGAAAGCTGATGGTGTGAGAGTTGAGCAAGTGTTTAAGGCAAGTATAGCATGGGACGATCTTCGTTTCCTATTAACCTTAATACATTTAATTCATATATGCATGTGTCACCTTGAAAAGGATTTCCTAGAATTGTACTTATGCCTTAACTCCTATGGGATATTGCATTGGGTAGCTAATGCTAGTGCTCAACGAAACCATAATCTTGTAACTTGACTAATGGTATATGCAATAAACGTTAAAATATGTTTTTTAGCAACTTAGTTTAAGAGGGCTGGAGCATTGGGTTTTATGGTGCTCTAGATTCCTCTCCCTAAGGACTTATCTGTAAGTGATCATCCGGGACTTACAGTACAACTGTGAGGGCCACATGGCTCTGGCTTTAGCTCAGTATAAGAATCTTTTTCTAGCTTGTTAGAGGTTACCGAAAGGCGCAAATGGGGTATGTTTCGGGTTGGGTGTAGTGCGGCCTCTGTCCTTGTGTGTATAGCCTGCGCGGAATGTGTCATCGGGAAGGGGAGCCCTACATTTGCAGGGCACAGAAATCTAGCGGCCCTAACTTGTTAGACGAACATTTGAAAGGCTTCATAGTGTACCTTGCCTGCTCACCTTGGTAGTATTTTAGGGACTTACAAACCCCGGGCAAATGGGAAACACGACTCACAGTGAGGTGTACAACATTTGCATAGTGTAAAACTGGTATATCAGTTGTGCTCACGGTCACGAGCGGCCTTGAAACCCTTATGGAATAGAAGATCACTATTAATTATTTGTTTATGCTATTCATTAATCATGTTTACACTAATCATGTGTTTACTATGGGATTATGACAACTTGATGTTATTCATATGCTAAGATTATGATAACTAAAAACTAAATGTTGTTAAACATGTGTCAAACATTTTGAGCCTCATGAACCCTATGTTATATTTGCTGAGTACGACATGTACTCACCCTTGCTATTTTTTCACACCCCCAGACTTTAGAAAAGTTGCTCCGAAGATTGATGGAGTTACGAATGAGTTCCCAGAAGACTAATAGAAGTGCTAGGCATATGATACCCCAGTCAGCTGTCCCTGTGAAGGATGGAGCCTGAAGATTACCTACCGTTCCATGATACTCTGATGTAAGTATTAAATATGAGTATATTTTCGTTATATAATAAAGCATTGTCTCTTAATACTATTGTAATTTGTCACTATATGTGTGATTTGACTTTTTAAACACATATACAGTTAGTACTCAGTTTTGTCTTTAAAACTGGGTGTGACAATGAGGTGCTCGTACCTCGTAGTTTTGGGCTGTGGTGAGAAATATAGCGATGTTTCACTTCTGGGTGCAATACAAAGATGGAACACGTCATTGAGGTGGGTCGTGCTCCATGTTCATATTTTGGGATTTACATCATGTGGATGAAATTAAACTTTGTTCGGCATTTGATTCTGCGCAGGTGCACAGGGGGCTGAATTTCAAGTCAGTGTTGACTGCCTTTGGGAACAGAGTTGTGCGGGAGAAGCCTGGGAACTTTTCTTGTGTAACAAGGGCAACAGTGTAGCGCTAGCACAGCAACCAGCAAAAGGCCCGTGTAAAGAATTGTTTTTACACAGAAGTGCTTTACTTCTACCTTTTGTAGGATATCTAAGAGGTAGCACAAGATGTCCGTTTCACCTGGTAATCCCAAAAGGCAGTGATATTATTACCTTACCTTATCTATAAGAGACTATAAATTTGAGGCCTATCACATCGAATCACTGTTCGCCCTCAATGCGTCCACTGGTGATAGTATATGTTTGTGTAAGTGATAGCACATGATGGTCTAAGCCTGGTGGAAGCAAGGTTAAAGAGAGAGAGAGAGAGAGAGGAGCAATCCTGTTTTGCGATTAAAAAAATTGGCTTCGCCCGGACTGGAACCGGAGACCTTCAGTGTGTTAGACTGACGTGATAACCAACTACACCACGAAACCATGCATTATTCTAGAATGTATCTCTGTTTCAAATCAGCAATAATGTGCTGTCAGCTAGCCACAATTCGGTGTCGACACAATGACACCACCAATGCCAAAAGAACAGAATTCCCCAGAAAAATATTGCTATGAACCCTTCATGCATTAGTCGTTGGAACTGTGCTCCTTTGCACATATTCTTTTTTTTTAAACAAAAGGCAGTGCCGCTCAATTAAGCTCAATTAAGTAAGGGGTAAGAGTTTTATGTAAAGGAGGCACCCCTGGTGCCAACACTACGGTCGTAGGACCATAAATGAAACACATGTCCCACCCTTAAGTGGATTTACCTATCAAAGGACACAGCCTGCGACGTTGCATTATATCCTCTTTTGTCAAGTAGGCCACCTGCTGGCCCGTTTTCTAGGCGTTGTTGAAGATCCTCCTATTCCTCTCCTTCCATAAGTTCCATACAATGTAAATGATGATTCCATTGAACCGCCTTCGGTCTTGTTTTGGCACCTTGCTTGCCGCCTCCTCCCACCAATTGGCAAAGCAGGTACGGCTGTGGTAGTTGCACACTGAAATTTTCCTAGGACAGAATTTGGTTCCAAACTGCTCTAGCGAAAGGGCACAAGGAGAGATGTACCCCTGTCTCCAGAGGCCATTACACATGACACAGTGCTCTTGGTGTGGCCATCCTCTCTTCTCAAGATTATCTGCCGTTAGGATTTTATCATCATGAGGATCCAGGCGTGGACTTTGCATTTGCTTTCCACATGTGCTTTCCAGATGAGGTCATGGTGAAATTTCCGATGTGAACCTCGAAATTGTATCCTATATGCTGAGCGAGTGGAGTAATTTCCTTCAGCCGTCCACTTTCAAGTGATTGAGTCCTGCACGCCCTCCGGCAGCTGCACATCTAGTAATTTGATCCACAGATCGATGAACTCCCTGATTTGCGCAGTTGTTGTGATACGCGTCTGCAGTGATCTGATCCAACTCCCATTGTGTAATTCCTGGCTAACCGTCCTATTTTTTCTGCGTGCCAGCTTGAACGGGTTAGGAGCCAGAAATCTGGGAGCCTCCCCTTCTAGCTAGGCGTGATGCCAGAACCGGGCTTTGTGTCCATTGCCAATTGTGACCGTGGTGGAGGCGTTGAACAGGAGGCGATCTATATCCTTACATGGTACTTCCGTTCCCACCCACGGTTTGGAGTCATCCATCCATTCCTGCCATAGCCATCGGAGGCGCAACGCTCTCCCAAATCTCTTTAAGTCCGGCACCCCCATTCCCCCAGGTCCTTGGGCATGCAGTCGGTCGGCCAATTTACTAGGCAGTGGCCTCCATTAGTATTCTCATCTCGTTTCCAAAGAAACCATCTTCAGTTTGCACATATTCAGTTTAGTCTGAATTCAGTACTAACCTGTCCTTGGACGTTGCAACATTTTTTCCCTGAAATCATATGATTCGAACATACATAGCATGAACGCAGTTTAGTCTGAATTTCAGTACTAACCTGTCCTTGGACCTTGCAACATCTTTCCCTGAAATCATATGATTCGAACACACACAGCAAGAACGACGGGAACTGAAGTGCCAAACGGGTATCTTGTATTCCAACATCTTAACCAGAACTCTATCCAGTAATCCAGATCCCTGTTTTTTAGTCGAGAAAAGATCTTTACTTAAGGTTTTTGGCCTCAATATAATCAGCTGTTACCAGAAGCTAATTTAAGCAAACATTTTCTGAATAGTCTCTTATTCATGTTGGATATCTCATTTTCCATACAGAATTTGTCGCCAGTTGCCATAGGATCCAAGATGTCTATATCCTTGAAGCAGTTCCTAGCTTAACACAGAGGTTATTACAACCATGAAAAAACAACATATATCAAACAAAGACAAAGATGGCATTGAGCCCCAACGAAATTGCAATGGCCAAAGAATAATATTGCCATATGCAAAACCGTTACCATGCACGTCTCTTTTCATCATAATGTATAATACATACATACATACACTTTTTCATCATATCATACATTACAGCCTTAAAGCTATAAATCGACCAACAACTTTCCCAAGTATCAACCACTTGTTGGACCACGTCCAATGATTCTGACGAGCAGAGCTTCAGTTCTCCATGTGCCACCTTCGAGCTTCTTCAAGCTCCATTCAACTCACGTCGTCAACGCATTGGGGAGCGACGAGTGCGTGCCCAGCACCTTGCCACCGACATCTGGGAAGCTCTCCTGCCCAGGCAGCAGTCCCACCGTCCCATCTTGTTCAACCCTCACGGGGTACTTCATGAGGTGGCCCTTCATATCCACCATCTGTGGCGAGACATAGCATGCCCAGTTGTCATCTGCCATCTGGTTCACCCGCTGCACGCACTCCTCGGACTCTGGCCGGCGGAAGCACTCCTCCACTGTGCCCAGGTGCTCCGCCCAAAGAGACATCCTGTACCCATACACCTGCAGATGAACAGCAATGCAACCGGCACATGTGTTATGGCTTATGTGCTTCAGCGCTATCTGTGGTGCAAAGAATTCCATACAGAGGAGAGACGTGCCTGTCCTCTTGGAGGGCTGCCGCTTCCAGCCCAGCTGTAGTGAGGCTGGTACGCACCCATGGCGATCTCTGTGTCCCGTGAGCCATCCATGGATCTCTGGTTTATGTTAGCTGATCCGATGAGCACGTACTCGTCGTCGATAATCATCCCTTTTGAGTGCACATAGATCATGAACCTCCTGAACTTCTGGGCCAAACGCTGGAAGAAAAGAAAGGAAGTCAGTCTATCCTTGTAAAACAGATCTAGTTAAATAGCACATTTGAGCAACTTATTCAAGAACGCAGTGTAGTTACCAGTGCAGAGTTCTCATTGGAATTGTTTGTCGACGAAACTTCATTCAAGACTTCACGCTTGCCAAGGCAATAGAAGTTCAGGTACTCCTGTGGATGGCTTTCATGTAGACCCTCCTTTCGTAGAGCATCTGCGACGATCTTGTACATCATGGACATGGTATGCCCCTTGAAGAGATAAAATGGAAGCAATGAAAAAAAAACATAAGGGAAAAAACAGTGCATCAAATATTTTCAATGAAAATGCGACCATGACGAGGAGCCAACCTGCCAATAGAGTATCTCCTGCATAGCAGCAGTTGTCGGATTGCCTTCAGGCCACATCGGTATAACAATGTATGCTGCAAACCTTTCCTTTGCCTTAATCTTTCTTGCAATCTTTATGGCCAATTCAATTGGTATTAGGTTCTCAGCACCTGTTGCCAAAAGAGTAGTTCAAATCATAAGTTGGATTCGCCTTAGTGATCTTGATATAGAAAAATGCATCAAATGGTATATGCATTACATATTACTAGTTTCTTCCATCACCTTATGCAATCAAACCAGTCATATTTATGCTCTTTCTTTTTACCTTGGATAAGTGGTAAAAGGTTCAATTATTCCTCAGTCAATACTTACGAGTGCTAAAATAAGGTCGTTATTTGCTTGTAATGACAGATCTAGAACTAAACTAGGTTATATGTCTAGTAGTGGAAACCGAAGCAACAAATATTACAAGATCCAAAAGCAAGTCCTGATGTAGAGGGAATGGTGGTACAAATGGGAGGATTAAGAACAAGCGAGAACAAAACAAAAGTAATTCATGTAGCTAACAGTCAACTTGTTACCTGCACTTCGGTGTGCAGACCAGTAGTATGAAGACCCAATAAAGTACTGATTTTCAATATAGACAAAGTGCTGCGCAGATCTGATCGCTTTAACATATGCATTGTGTATGCTTTTGTCTATCTGCAGATTCTTTGCACAGACAAGATTCTGCACAACAAAAGGGTACAACAGCATCTTACAGATAGAAAGCTTGCATTTTAATGTTTTTTAAATTAATTATGCCAGGTCTCCATTAAAACAAATTCACATTCCATGGCTATTCGCTGAAATGGATCATACCTGGGATTCAGCCTCTTGAACAAGTTTTGGGAATCCTTTTACAGATCCTGAATCAATTGATCGGAAAACCTAACCAAATATGAGAAGATAAACAAATCTACAACCTAGTAGAGTAATAATAGAATAGAGCTGTTACATTGATCCCAATATGAATAACTCATTGTACCTGTACATGCCAATTTTCAGGATCCTTTTCTTCAACAACATGTGCATTTAATTCATCTGCAGAGGGGGAAACAATCCATGACATCCTATCAATTTTTACCAATGTATCATGATGCCAACTCACAGCTCTTCTGACACTGACTTTCCATTTTGCAGATTTTCTCCATCTCTGTTCAAAGTTTGTAAGTATATCATATGCAGCAGGACCCTCGATTTTACAATGTAAATCATGCCATGGCTGTCTGGGTCCATGCTTATTAACCTGTCATGATGCTGACTTTATCAATACTAGCATAGAAAGTTCTGTAAGAGAGTCAGCAAAATAGTTGGAGAGGAAAAAATAGATGGTAGAGAACTTACAGGGAATGTGGGGTTGTGGAAATCATCCTTGAAAATAGTATCTAAATCCTTGAAAAGCCTGTGTTCAGGTGTATCATATCTGCCATCACACAAGTCTAGACCACCAATAAAAGCAGTTATTTTTCGATTGTTTCCTGTGGCTTGGGTGTCTACAATGACACATTTCTGATGGTGTGTAAATAAAGTTCCTACAACCTGGAGAAGATAACTTGTTTTTTTAAGATATACTAGTAGTAAGTGTTACAGAACTCAGAGGTAAGGGTGTAAGTGCTATAAAATAAGTAGGACCAATGAACTACGGATTCTAACTCCAAACCCAGAACTTCATTACGAATACTTCTGTATTCAAATTCAGTTAAGGAGACTCACCAAGAGCACTATGCAAGCAGCATGCTCATATACCTAGCCAACAGTTCATCACTTTTTTCTACCCAAGGTTTCTCCACAAGAATGCTATAACATACACAATGCGAATTTGAGTCTTCGTTTTTTCAGCAGCATATATATCAAGCTGCCAACTTTATCACTAACTCGCAACTTTTTATTCGAACCAAAAAGTATATACAGCTTTAATAAAATGCAAGTGGGCATCTTCTGTACAAGTTCAACATTCTATCAGCTCAAAATGTAAGTTTACGTTTTGGAGGACAATGCACAGGATGTGGAGAGTGAGTCACAATGTACATGAGAGGACAAAGGACTAACAGAGACAATAAGAATGAGTGCTTGATACGATGAAACCAGCAATGTAGCAATTCAGTGTACATGTATGTAACAACAAGGGAGAAACAATATCCAAACCTGCTGCTTGAAAATGCTAAGTTTGTTGCTAGCATAGCGAGGAGACAGCACACAATGGACACCTGAATGCCTGAAATATTTTCGAGCTTCTTCATCATGTGTATGCATGAGACCATCCTGCATTCCACCTACATCATTTCTATCAGACTATTCTTCTTTAAAGGAAGCAACAAACATGCACTAATAGTCAAAACAATAAGAGCAGTAACTGAAACTTGCAGTTTGCATTCTATTCTTCTTTAGGCTTATCTTGTTCATAATTTTTTTCAAGAAAAACACAGATAATTGATTATCATTATATTAAGATAGAAAAATATAAATAATTACAGAATAAACCGAAAATTCAACATAAATAACAAAGAAGAATAAAAAGACACAACATATGCAGGTTTAAATAGTTTAACAATTGACCTTATTAGCTTAGTTCTTTGTGTATTCATCTTGACAACAATCTTAGGAGAGACACCAGGGACATTGACCATAAGGAATTACACATCCTCAAAATACCTCTACCTTTTCAGTTATTATATTCTTCCTTTCATCATTATCACCTAGTAATTAGACAAGAGTACTATCTAGTCCTTGTTTGCTATCTGTCTACCTCTTGACAACCATTTAAGCAAAATAGTGAAATAAAAAAAAAACTGGACCTGCGAGGGTATGACCACCCCCAGGCATTGCATTAAGAAGAAGACCTTCTCACGCAGGCCCAGAAAACCCCCGAACCCCTGCCCCACCCTTACAGAGCGGCACCGTCGCCCTGTGAGAACGGGCCGGTCCTTAGGCCTGTGCTTTGGCATGGGACAGACGAGGGGATTTTTTTAACCCCAACCTAAAATTCACTCCCACGGGGAGTCGAACCTAGGACCTGAGGAGTGCCGCCGGAACGCTCTAACCAGTTGGACTAGAGGATATATATCCATTTCAGCAAAGTAGGAAATGAAGAGGTTCTATGGGAGGAAAGAATCCTACTGTTTTTAAGAGAAATTTGTCATGTGATGTTTTGTCATCCCAAAGCAACACTATAACACGGACTCCTTCTTGAACTTTGCGCTTCAAAATTTCCCCAATGGTGACAGGGTTTCCATTGGGAACAGGTTTTGTTGACTCCCTTACAAGCTTCACAGGGTGATACAAGGACCAGCCGACTATGTAGATAAGGTGATGAGCCTCAATGATTGCATGACAAATATCTTCCCAGCATTTGTTTTGTTCATATGTCCTCCCACCATCCATCTCAATCTGAGGTTGAAAATTGTCAGGAACATGAGCATCTTGATATAGTGTGACCCTACCACCCTTCCTAAGAGGGAAATATGCATTTGGGACACCAACACTCTGAGGGCCATCAGCACCAACTCCATCCTTGTATAGTGGGTTCATGTCGATTGGCTTATACTGGATATTTAAATGCAGCTCAGGAGATGGCTTCATAGGATTACTGTACTGACCAGAAATTGGAAACCAGCCACCGACCATATCACCTGGTGTGATGTGCTCAACTGGTATTGAAGCCACACCGATAAGCTCTGCCCCAAAAACATCGTTGTCCTTTACAAGAAACTCAATTCTGCTAACTGAATGAGCAACTTGAACATAGAAATGTTCATCCCATTTAGGGTTCTCCGAGTTGGGAATGACTCGAGTTTGTGCCACCGTTGCTCTGACAGACAAACTGAAACATACGGATCACTAGTAATGATCTTCCTCATGTCTGGGTGGGTGTTCTCCGACTTCCCACAATCAGTGCTGCAAGCTCCATACCCAGTAAAGCATTTTCGCATCCTTTCTGTCATGAGATCCATATTGGGGAGACATTTTGCTTCAATTATTTGTATATCCAAGTCTCCATGCAACAGCATACTAACCCCAGATTCAGCTGAGTGCTTTCCCATTTTATCACGGTATAAAAAAGATCCACCAGACAATAAGATGAACCAGAAGCTAAACTGTCATTATCCTAGAGAAAACATCCTTTGCCAACCAAATCATACTGAAGGGCGCTGAGACCTTTATAGGTTATACAAATACAGAAGGAACCTGCAGAGTGAACTCAATTTTCAGAGGACGCATTCATAATAAACATCAGAAAAGTGAAGACAGCACATATTTTGCAATGTTTACCCCATGGACCCGAAAGCCTGAATCCCTTGGTTATGCAGTGGCATTCAGTTTCAGTAATTTGTTTTTGACAAAAGTCCAAGGAGTTTTTGGATTCTCTGAATAACATGAGATCCTAATTCCTATTGACTGGTTGGGAACACGGGCATTGGATCAAAGTAGAAAGAAGACACTCCACAACTTTGACATGATTGTATCGGTGCTCCCTCCTCCACTTGTATTTGGTTTGTGTAAACATCTCAAATTCATAATTGCATACGTCTGTCTAATAACTCCCTACTCCCATTCAATAGACTCACCCTAGAATCAGTCCTATGAAATCAAGTTTTCACAAGATCCATCTATTGAATGATTGTATCACCAACCGGCTGTAGCAAAGAATCTGATTCCACGAGCATAAGAAGCAAAACGATCAAATCAACATATCTAGCATCTTAAGCTAAAGTGGAGGTCATCTGATTATGCGAGCAAAGGCCAAAAAGAACCTTATGATTGTTGGATAATGTATTGTGCTAGAATTCCACAGCTCTTAAGCTAAAGTGGAGGTCATCTGATTATGCGAGCAGAGGCCAAAAAGGAACCTTATGATTGTTGGATAAGGTATTGTGCTAGAATTCCACAACTATATTAATATATATGTAACACACATTGTAAGGTAATCGAGTTTTACTCTCCTAAAAGCATATATATACGCTGTAATATTTCAATGATAAATGCATAACTATCACTGAGCGCTAATGCACCTAGCAATTCTAGTGGAATAACATACCTGAACATGCAAATACAGTAACTGATTAAAACCAGAAGCCAATAAACAATCCCCAATCGGAAGCCGGAGAGAAAGGGAGAGAGGCAGAGCGGAAAGAGAGAAGAGAAAGAGAAGATGAGGGAAGAGGGGACGGTGGGCAAACCGATAAATGTCCCCGTTGGCCATTCCCGTGGCGCGCGGAGTGCACGGGGCAACGAGCGGCGCAGGCGGCAGGGCCAGGGGCGCCGGTGGAGTAGCATAGACCGGGGGCTCATGCGCCCCGGTGAAAGCTGACGAACGAGCGGTCAGCGGTGGACGGGGTGCGCGCAGTTCGGGTCCCGAGCGCGCCGGGCAGAAGAGTGGTGCGGCGCCTCCGTCGGCGGCGGCGGCGGGCGCGGGCCTCGTCTGGAATAAAAGAAAATTTGATAAATTTGTTTTTCGAGTCGCTAAAAAATACTGTAGGAAATATATTTGTTGACGTTCTCCTATCATTTTCAGTATTTATAGCTTTTAAAAAGTCAAAAATAATTTTGCACCAGAAATCCCGCACTATTTTAAAATTATTTCAACCATTTTTATATTTTTTGTCATTTATATTTGTACTGGAAACATATGTTTTTTCTTTATTCTTGTCACGTCCTCTCACCTCTATATTGACTGATCGGATATTGTATCATGAGTCATGAATTATTTTTATAAGTCACCCTAATTATTTTATATTTTTTCACTCGTGTACATTTACATTAAAAACCTTATTCTTTTCCCACATTCTCCCACCTCCATATTCATTCATGGGTTACTTGTGCTCAGAGCATCTCCTCGAGTTTCTAAACTCCACTTCCAATCTTGATCTTTTAGTAATAATACTAAAAAAAACAGCTCTCCAACAACTCCCTATCTCACCTCATAATCTTTCCGCACATGGAAAATTGATCCAATAGCATGTACATTGATCGGTCAATCTAGAGGTGGAATGACATAGGGAAAGAATAAGGAGTACCACAGGGTTCTCAATGCAAATGTATAAGAGATAAAAGTAAAAAATGGTTGGTATGATTTAGAAATAGTTTAGGATTCCTTATAGAAAATTATTTTCTATATTTTGCAAGTCAGATTTTACAAACCATTAGAGAAATACAACAAATATGTTCCCACACAGGCTACAGCTCGCTGCCCGAACCCCGAAGCCGCGCAAGTCAAAAAAAAAACCCGAAGCCACACCCTGGGCATGCTCAGCCTAGGCCACCGCGGCAGCTCACCCTCCATCGGCCCATGCTTGCCCACACGAACAGGAAGAAGAGAGCTCGCCCCTCAGCGTCCCCTGGTTTTTATGGATTAAGGCATCCTATTTTCAAGAAATGTTCCGTGGATATTCCGAGGAATCCACAAAGCAACGCTCCTTTAGAGTGGTGCCTAGAAATCATCACTAATCGGTGAATTCGTAGATTAGCACTGGGGCACTAAAAAATATCACAAAACAACACCACCTCTATTTTAACCTCTTTCATTTTTACATAACTTTGTCAATATTTCTTGCGCTCCTGCAAGGCATGTCATCCAACCTTGTACCTTAGTCTTTTAAACAAAGACACTACTCTAACTAAATAAAAATACATGCATATAGGGTCAGTCTTAAAATGGATTAATGGAAAGATATGGAAGCTACATTAATCATAAGAATTTTAGAAACGACATAATGAATAACAAACATGAAGAAAATTGCATATTGAAAAGAAATCCAGAAAAATTCATATTGAACAACAACAACAACAACAACAACAACAACAACAACAACAACAACAACAACAACAACAACAACAACAACAACAACAACAACAACAACAAAAAAATAATAATAATATAAATCCACTTAAACTTTACTGAAAGTAGTATCTATATCTATTCACTATCGGTAATTTCCCCACATGCATGGGTTTATTTAGTATTTTCGATAAAAAATACACAGAAGGGGCACAATGGGTGATGGTTTGTGCGCAACACGATTTAATTACATGCTATATTGAAAAGTTATGGAAAAATAAATAAAAGAGGTTAAAATAGACTCAAAGTTTAGTGGTTCTAGTGCTACTATGTGAATTCATCAAATATTCTGTTTCTTGAAAGGAGTGTTGTTTTCTATATTTTTCCGGATATTCTCATAGGGACTGAATCCCGTCCTAATTCTCTCTAAGCCAAACACTATTAAAAATGGATTGCTTTATTCTATCTCCACTGTCCTCCCACCAAAACACATGCTAAGAGCTCGATGGATCCTAGCCTTGAAGCATAGGGATAGAGATATGGATATCCCACTCTTCAAGGGGTAATATTATATCATAGCCATCCATTCTTTACACCTCATTTAATCTTGTCCGTTTATCTATTTTGCTATTCCTGTCCCACTCCCTTTATCCCTTTATCGAAAGGCCCTGTAAAAGGATATGCAACTTGGACCACGACATACCCTATGGATGGCCCAATACAACCCATTTATATGGCCCAATACAGCCCATTTATATAAATAGATAAGGAAAAAAGATTTCTGCCTTCTCCCGTACCTTGTCCTTAGCCACCGCCGCACAGCGCCTTTGCAAGTTCGCGACGGTTCGCCGATCGGTCGTCTCCCCATCTTCCCATCCCATCGGATTGGATCGCCTTGACAGTTGACACCCGGCCGCTGAGTCCGATCCCATTAGCGGTGAGCGATGATTTGTTCCAGTTGCTTGCTGCCCGTGTTTCTCTCCTCTCCTCTTCTGATTTCACCATCGGCAGCTGCAGCAATTCTTCGTTCTTTGAGATGCTCGTGGTTCCAATCATCTGGTGAGGTATATACATATATGCATTCCCCTTTCCTTCATTTTACCAGTTCTCTTAATCTCACAAGATCTAAAATAGTCTCCGCTCTCAAATACCTATGTTTACAGTGTTGTTTGATGTTTGTGTTTGGTTAAATTACTGGATTTAATAAGGGCACTGATCTCCTGTTCAGTTTGACAGTCTGGAAGCAGCAGGGGATTTCCTTCAGTTCACTGCAGCTCGACAGTGACAGTGGGTTCCATGTTCCCTCTCTTGTTGGTTGCGATCACCATCCATGTGAGTGCTATTTCATCTGAATGTAATTGATTTACAGACCAAAAGCATCTCCAACAGTATCTAAAAAAAATACTCTCAAAAATAGATTTTTTTGACCTTTGCAAAATATACAACAGTTTCTAAAATGTCACGCCTAAAAGACAAAAGGTAATTTTACATCCGGAATCCTAAACTATTTCTAAATCACATTAACCATTTTTATAATTTATTTCTCTCTGTACATTTGCCTCAGGAACCCTGTTTTACTTTTTTTTCTTCCCCACGTCCTTTCACCTCTATATTGGGCGACTATACGTCCATGGGGGTGGTTTTTTTCAAGTGCCAAAAGATTAGAAGGTGGGTTTGGGTGTTGTTGGAGATGAGATTTTTCAATCTTGCCAAAATTCCTAGATTGATAGACTCTTCGGGGTACTCTTGAAGATGCTCCAACAACAAATAGAGTCACTTTTTAATGCACTGCCTATTTTGTTAGCAGAATTGATACGATGAATTATGAAGAGGAGATTAAAGGGGACAATGCATCGCTTTTTCGATGCTGAAAATGTGGGTGAAGCAAGTAGTAAGCTGTTTCGCAAAAAAAGTAGTAAGCTTCTTTTTTCATATTTATGAGTTAATACGTTGAACTATTTGTATTATAATTTATATGCAACACTTGTGCACTTGATTGTTGAATTTAAGACTTCCAATGATATTTTTAACCTAGTATACAAGACTTCTAAGCAAAATTTTAAATTTCTTGCCTAATTCACTAATAAAAATCGTTACTATGCCATCGAATATAAAAATAAGTTATTTTCACAGAGGGCTTTAAAACCATCCCTATAAATTGTTTTTCAGGTATGGTTTTTTTAAGACAACTACCTTTAAAAATCAGTTTTTAGGATCGGTTGACTTAAGATAGTCATCTCTAAAAAATATTTTCATATTTTTTTATAAATAATTTAGAAGTCATAAAAATAACAAAAAAATTTATGTGACCGGAAGCGTGATGGACCACCACCACTCAAATATTTAATTTTCGCTAGTTCTAAATAAGGGCAGCCGCACCACATTGTCACTATTGATTATTTATACGACGCTATCCATTTGTACTAATATGCAAGAATCATGCAATCAATATTTTGTTTTGTAAACAATCTTAAATAGAAAAATTTTCAACTATAAAATTTTAGGTCGCCGAGCACTACAACTTTGATATTGAACATGTCTCTGCCCAAGGTCTTGAAAAATTCAAAAATTTAAAATTCGATCTGAGAAATTAATATATATCTCTAGTCCCCTAAGCGACCTCGAATAAAAATTCCCTCAACTACAAAATTTTAAATCTCGTCGATCACTATAATTTTGATATAAATTTTATCTTCATCCGACTTTATTTAAAATATTTACGATTTTTTGTACTGTAGCTATGTTTAAGAATGGTTGACTTGGTCAACAACCTTTAAAAAATGATTTCTAGGGGTTGTTGACTTAAGTCAACCTATTTTCAGAGGCAGATGACATGAGCAACCTTCCTTAAAAATAGATATATCACTACTACACAAAATCTTTTACGAGACGTTTTGAAATTGGCCTCGGTTAATGTGTGGGATTAACCGAGGCAATCATTTTTTACTAACCGAGGCGGTTACAGTCAACCGCCTCGCAAAATCGATTTATAGAGGCGGTTAAAAATCTATTAACAGAGGCCTCCAAAAATGCCTCTATTTTCGGAGGCGGACCTCCTAAATGTTCCGCCTCAGAAAAAGGCCAAGAGCCCAGCCAACCCATTAGCGTAGCCACGTATGTAAGGAGCTCTTAGGGTTTTCAATCCTTCATTCCACTCACACTCTCTCCCTCCGAAGTCGAGTGGCCGAGCGACGCCCGCAGCTGAGCGGCGCCCCGGCGTCACGACTCCACCCTCCCTCCCTCCACTCTCTCCTTCCCCCCACTAGTTCACTCTCTCTCCCTTGCACCTACCCATCCTGCGGCGGCGGACCCGAGCAGATCCCGGCGAGCGGCAGTGGTTCGAGCACCCTTTCCCTAAGATTCGGTGAGCCCAAGGCCATCTCCCTCAAATCCCGATGGTGCGAGGCTTCGAGCAGAGGATCCGGCTGCGAGCGGCGGTGGTGCCCTCCCCCACCCTCTCCCCCACACGAGCTGCGCCCTCTCCCTCAGATCCGGTAACTGCGGGTCATGGCGGCCCCTCTTCTGTAGATCCGGTCGCGGCGGCGGCGGATCCGGTTGTGGCTGCAGCGGATCGAGGCACGGCGACGAGGGTGGAGGGAGGAGCGGCGGATCCGGTGGCGGATCGAGCATCCCCGGCTGCGGCGGCGCACGGAGTGGGGCCTGCTCCCCCGGCGGCGGCGGCGGCGACACGCAGGGGCGGCAGAGCCAGGCCCAGATCCAGCCCGTTTATGGCCGGATACGTGCTTTTTCTTTTTTTTGGTTTTTATTCAATTTACCAAGGCGGGCATTTAACCGCCTCGGAAAAAGATCCCATTTACCGTGACCTTTTGACAGAGGCGGTTGCGATGCCTGCCTCGATTAATAATTTTTCTGCCCGCGTCAGTAAAGTTTCCTGTAGTAGTGTATTTTCAGTGATGGTGTACATAACAGAGCCGCCACTAAAGATGTATTTCTAGGGACGGTTTATTAGCTATATTGCTCCCAGAGTTAGTTACAAACGGTTTGCTAAGTAAATTTTTAGGCGGCGTTTGCTAAATAAAGTACCCTTAAAAGAAATAGGAAGCACATGTAAAAATCATTTTTGTACTAGTGATTATGTATGGATTATATGAAAATTATATATGGATTATTTGAATTGTATATAAGAAAATTGTTGGAGCATACCCTTAATAAAAATTCTGTATCCGCCACCTGTTCAGGTGCTCCCCAAGTCCAACCACGACTCCAACCCACCTAACCGCTAACCTGGTATGGGAAAAGTACTATGGCCATCTATTTGGTGTGAAGGGGTGGTGGGCGTCATCTCCGTGGCGAGGCAGGCGGGCAGCTTCGTAGCTGGCTCGGCGGACGGTCGGAGGGCGGAGCGTCGCACGTCACCGTGTCAGGAGCGACTCGTGGCGACAGACTGGGGCAGGTGCAGCTGCTAGTCTCAGGACAGGGGCTGACGCTAGGGTTGCTCGATTTGGGCTGGGCGTTGAAGACCTGTTCCCTTCTAATTCGGCCCACGACCAGGGCTGTAGCCCCAACAACCCCCCCTGCCCTCTGCTCCTGGACCATGCATGTGCGATGACATCACCACCAACTCCTTGTAATTGTTAAGCCCACCCCCTCAACTATATAAGGATGGGGAGCACACACAAGTTACTCACGATCTCTTGTAGCGCACCTCTACCCAAACTCCGAGCACTCGGGCACAACAATAAATACTTCTTTATGCATTAGACGTAGGGATCAATCGCCTAAACCAACACTACTTGAAACTCAATTCCCTTGTCAGTGCAAAACTGACAAGGAAATATAATTGCTCTGATAATAATTAAGTTTTCTATCGGTACCACCCACCCGACAGGATAAGATATAATTTTTCTATCGGTGGAGGCCATACCGACAAGGGAATTCTAGCTTTTAGTAGTGCAGTGTAATCCTCTGTGTCATGTATGCTACCCCATCAAAACACCATGCGTGACACAAAATTTTACTTGCTGGTGGTACAAAACGTCGACAATAGGTATCCGGGAGATGGCAAATATGATTTTTGGGAAGCGCTTGATTGCCCACGTTCTTCACTATGGGTTGTATCATGTTCAATTCAAGTGGTGCCCTGTACCTTTGTCTTCATTGCCAACTGCTTCGAACAGGCCCTCCCAAATATCATCGTCAACAACATCGCTCATCCACTAGCCACAATGACATCATCTATAGACAATCAACTCGGTCATGGTTTTTTCTTGAGCAACGTAGGAGAGTTGCGTGTCATTTCATTAAATTGAGAAAAAAGAACCAAATGAGAGGCAAAGTCAACTCCACTAGGACACCTAGTACAAGGCTAACAGCGCCACACCTAGAAAGAAAACATGACAAAAACCATCTAGAGCCTAAGCAGTCGATGGAAACAACCTACAAATGAGTTGATGTGAAGCATTAGCACTAGCCTAGCACCACAGATTATACTCATGCACTACAAGCAGAACCTTTTGAAAGCAAGGACTACCACCCTCAAAGACAAATTGGTTCCTATCTTTCCAAATCTCCCAAGCGACTATGATTATTAGCGAATTAAGCCCTTTCTTTATTTCCTTACGATCTGCCTTGATTGTCTTGCTCCACCAGCTACTAAAACGAGAGTCCAAGATGAAACAACCCTATCACAAAAAATAGTTGTCCAAATTTGCCTTGCAAATACACAAGCAATCATGTTATGTTGTGTCACTTCGTTAGCCTAATCACAAGGGACAAACTATAGGTGGGAAAGCCGCTGTCTTGCAAGTCGGTCAGCAGTCTAGGAACGGTTCTTGATCACCAGCCAGATGAAGAATTTGCAATAGAGGGGGCCCAAGACTTCTAGTATGCTTCCAAGGAGCAAACTTGATGGTCCCTGTGAAAAACACCATATAGGCTTATTTGCTAGAGTAAGAGACAGATTGTGTGAGTCTCCAATGGTGTTGATCAAGAGTGTCTTGTTGAGAGGTCATATTATTAACCATGTCCCAAAATTGCTAGTATTCCAACGAGACCTCAATTGTCAAAGCCCCCTTGATACCAGACATCCAATTTATGTTTTGTAAAGCTTGTGCCACCTTACGTTGTTTCAAGGATCTCTTGGGAATGACTTGAATCAGGTTGGGGGCATGCTCTGCAATTGTTTTACCATGAAGCTAGCAGTCTAGCAAGAACTTAGTTGAAGTTCCATTACCAACTATGGTCTAGATGGCAATGTCAAAGAACACTTGAGCATTAGGTGGAACTTGCACAACCAAACCTTAGAAAGACGCTCCTCATCATCATCTTTCTTTGGTTCCCACAACCATTGGATACGGAGTGACCATCCCATGGTTTCAAGGTTATGAATTCTAAGTCCCCCCAAACAGAATAGGGCGTTGAACCTTTTCCCATGACATAAGATAGTTACCCCCCATTAGCATTTTCATGGCCCTTGCACAAAAAACCACATCTTTTCTTATCTATGGCTTTTAACACCCATTTTGGCAAATCCATGGCAATCATAAAGATAAATTGGGATAGTACTGACCACCACCCATTACAATGATCAAATGACCAGCCTTATTCATAAGAGATGTTTTCCATCCCGGAAGATTATCAACCACCTTGTCTATAAGAAGTAAGAGGTCAGACTTGGTGGGTTTTATGGAGAGCCAAAGGTAAGAAAAGGTAAGTACATGGAAAGTCCTTAGCTCTCATGGGAGTGTTTCTAAAATTGTTCTTAGCTCAAGATCTCTACACTGTATGTGCAAGACTGAACTTGTGTTCATATTAGTTTTGAGTCCTGAGGCATGGCCAAATAACTCTAGGTTGGGAATAATAATTTCAAGGTTAGATCTTTCTGGTTTTGGAAATATTGCCACATCATTGGCATAGAAAGAGTGCCTATGCTTAACTTGTTGTAGATCGATGGACTGGAGCTTTTGCGAGTTGCATAGCCAATTAAAGAGTTCAACCCTTCCATCACTAGAATAAATAGCACAGGAGAAAAGGGTCTCCTTGCCGAATACCATGTTGATGTAGCAAACTCACTCCTGCCCCCCATTGACTAGGACCCTAGTGGATGAAGTGGACAACAACAAGCAAATGAGATTGCACCATTTCTGTCCAAAAGCAAGTCTTTGTAGAATCTCTAGCAGAAAGCGCCATGAGACTTAATCAAAAGCTTTTTGAGATATCATGTTTTAAGAGAAAAGTGTGGCATCTTTTTCTTGTGGAGGCACTTGGCCATCTTCTGTACAATATAAAAAGTTATCTTGGATGCACCTTCCTTGCACAAAACCCACTGTGATTTATTGAGACCAATTGCTTCAGAAAAGGGGGCAAGTCGGTTGGACATGATTTTTTATACTAGTTTGGCAAAACTATGAATTAGACTAATGGGCTGATAGTCCTTCACCTGCAAGGCATCAACTTTCTTTAGCAGGAGCATGATGATTGTTGTGTTTAGAAGTTTAAACTTAAAGACCTGACTACGATGTACTACATCAGGGGCCAATGACATGTCTTCCTTAATGTTTCCCCAGCTAGCACGATTGAAGCGACCTATAAAACCATCTGGTCCAGGTGCGTTATCAGGTGGAAAATCACAAATTGTTGACCATACTTCCTCTAGAATTCAAAGGCCGCTTGAAGCTTCTCTTCATGTGAGGTGACAATATGATTTTGCACTTGGAACTTGGCTATAAAGTTTTTCTTGTGATATCTGGACTATTGATGAAAAAAGGATGTTTTGGCATGTCCCTTCTGGAGAATGAGGACCCAAGAGCATATAGCTGTGCCACCATGCGCTCGAGAGATGCCATCTCAAGGCAATGCAGTTTGAGTTTCCAATGAAGCCAATCTTCACCTATGGTCTCTAGAAATTTCAAGCCTATGAAGAAGTTCCTTAGCCATCTCTAGTTGCAACTTGGTGTTGGTGATTCTTTTTGCTGGCAAGCCTTTGCTAAGCCACTGCAGCTTGATAAAGACCCGCTCAACTGAACAGGTGGTTGCAACATGTGCACTCCAAATTGAGTGGACAATGATCAGAAACTCCAGATGTAACACTTTGCAGTAGCGAATCAGACAAAATTTCTTCCCAATCCGAACCACAGAAAGCCCGATCAAGCCTTAGTAGAGTAGGTGAATATCACTCACTGAACCAAGTATATTTTCTACCTTGATTTCCTTTACCTCAACATCATCCAGGTAATGGCCAAAATGCCCCATCAATGCCCTATTTAGATTTGCATTCTTTTTGTTCATTGCTTGATAAATCAAGTTAAAGTCCCTGGCAATGAGAACTGGTCCATTACAGAGGGCCCTCAAATCACGTAGCTCTTGGAGAAAATTCAACTTCTCATCATCCTCATGGGGACCATAAATACCAATAAGCCACGAATTGCGCCCCTCCATCTCGGCAAATTGGATAGAAATAGACAAGGAGTCTACCCAAGAGGTAATAACCTGGCAGAAAGAGCTCTTCTAAGCAATCAAGAAGCAAGCTCGGTCATCAATATACATATTGTTTCTATGTCATGTTACTACATTGCGTTAGTGGAGTTTGTGTAACACCCTAGAAGAAAACAACAACAACATCCTTCTGGAGTATTACCACACTACACTATAACAAGAACACATCATCAAAGAACATGGAAACATCAACGATCATCTAGATTGAACATTAAATTAAGTCTTCTACGATGACATAAGAAATGACATCTTCAAACACAACCAACAAACCACAGATGTTTATTAAAACATAGAAAATACTTTACAACCAACTATCTTGTTACAAACACAATGCTTTCCATCAGATCGATGGTATTTAGAGCATCAACCCTTGCGGCATGTGCTCATGGAGGGGTGTACCAAGGGACGGTTTTGTGCATCTGCTGCATATGTGGTGAGTTCCTAAGGGCGTCAACCCTTAAGGGGGTGAATGTAACACCCCAACGCATTAGGAGCCTGTAGTAATTGTGTTGTTGGCCCATGTGGCATGTGGAGTTGTAGTTGATGGGTTTAATACCACTTTGGAAGTTTAGGTGCGTGAGTGCGAGCTTATAATGCTTGTTGCTCCAAATGTAGCACCTTTGGGTTAACCTTTCTACAAGAAGTGAGGATGAAATTGTAAGAGAGGTGGCGATACAAGTAGGTTTTGGACGCGGGTTGTTAGTTCGACTATAGCATTGTGGCTCGGTTATATCCAATAATAGTGCTGCTGGTGCCCCCGGCGCGCACCGGATCAACGCAAGGGTATAATTTCCTAAACATTCTATTATGTTTAATTTTTTTCTTTTAGTACTACAAGTTACGTGTATGCTAATTTATGGAAATAACATGCTCTAATAAATTAGTAATGGAATCGTGCATATATTGCCTCTCTCATGATTTATATTCGAATATAATCCTGCAATTGCCTAAAGTTTCCAACAAAAACAACCTTGCTTGGTGAGAGATCACATCCAGGATGAAGCTGGCACTGCCAGCTATATATAAGTAACGGCTTCCATGGTCTTAATTGAGTATCAACCATTCATCAATTGCCAGAGTAGCCATTTATTTTCATCAATTGGCGATGTACAGCTAGCGGGACAACAATTCTGCCAAGCAGTTGCTTGTTGCATTGCACCCTCTTAGGGCAGTTGGAAGAACAATTTGAAGGATAATGGAGCTGCTTTCGACCTTTTAGGAACGAGACATATGGTGCAGGTAACAAGTTAGGAGTCACTAGCCCGGGCCTAGCTATTTTTGATGGTATCCTAGTATAGATATATTACCAGGTAATATGAAATGAGTTTGGAGCATGAAAACAGTGGCACCAATTTGAAGAGAGTAAGATAAACACAAACAACAGAAACTCATACAAGGTTACATCACCTTATGAAGAAGAAAACATGACTTCTTCTATTAGACACAAGACAAACAAGTACAACATACCCAATGAAAAACAAAGACATATGATCTACTTTTATTACTAGACACATTGCATGCCCCATATTTCAGACTGTTGCCTGCCTCTTTCCTTATCAGCCAAATCGAGCCTCAATCATGTTGTCCTTTGCAGAATAGCAGACAGGGCATACTGTAAGATTGATTCCACATGACTTGCATGCGCAGAGGTGTTGACATGGCAGGATTAGCATACAAGCATCACGGGCACAACAAATCTTACAGAGAAGACTGGTATGTGTCCTCCCTATAGAAGCTCCCTCCATGTTCGGTGCTTGACTACAAGAGCCAGTAGACTCTAATTCAGTGGATAAACCATGTGCATGGACATTTGTTGCTTGCATAGGAGGCAGCTGGGAAATAAGCGACTTATTCATTTCATAAAACCCTGTAGCAAAGTACTGCAATTCATCCCTTTCCTGTAATACAGTTTGGACAAACTCTTGAGTGTTGTGCAGTTCCATGCGTAAATAGGAAATTTCTTCATTCTTTCGCACCAACACATCTCTTGCCATTGATTCAGCAAAGTTTAATAGAGTTTCATTTTGTGAAGATATCTGTTGATGCAGTTCTACTCGTACCTGTTCATTCTGTTATAGAAATGAGATGAAATGGACAAGAAGAATTAGAAAATGTCATCAAAAACTTCAGAACAAATAGCTAAAGTGAAAACCTACATGTGCTTGAAGAATTCGGTCTACTTGTTGCTTGTGATGATCAAGAGCAGTCAAGAATGGTAACCGGGATATTTGTTGATCACTGTCCATATGGCTATACCTAAACCTTGTTGTTCCGTAGATTGATTGTCTTGCCTTGGATAAGAGTTATGGCAGTCCACAGCAGGTTCCTGAACAGATGGATGCCTTTTATAGCGAAGGACCAAGGGTGGGCAATCTACAGAATGATATCTTTGGCAAGATACAATAACTCAACACATTTATTTTTATGACTCATGTTCATGAATAACACATCTACACACAAATCGAGGTACTCTGCTTCTTACCTAACATAATTCATTGCTAAAAATACACGGTGTGGGCTGCACCTAATTCAAAGGCTGGTCAAACCAGTAGTTGATAAGCACATGATGTTTTTTGTCGTAAATGCGCGTGTATCTGTATCCTGTATAATAAATTTCTACATATATTAATGTGTAGGATTGTGTGGTAGCCCTCAAAGGCAGATCGAAGGATTCAGTCTTCCACCGTTCTATAGAATCAGATAAGAGAATAAATACATGGGATGCTTTGTTCATAAAGCTAAGAAAACAAGTTTCTTAAAATACTATCAGGTTGCTAGTACATTTCTTACACTCATTAGTCATTACTGACCCACATTCTACACATAGTTAGTGGATATTATATCATTACTTATTAGCCACCACTACGCCAGAATTGATAATCACTGTCGGGTCAGAATCAATCATCACTACCAGCATCTATGTCGACAGAGGTTAATCGATAATGATAGGGGTGGCATATAACTGCTAGGTTGGTGACTCGGCAATGATAATAGGAGCAACACTACCGGGTCACAGAATCACCGCGACAAGCATTGTTGTTCGTCGGGTGTCACTGAGTGTGTGTCTCCGGTGGCTCGGGTGGACTCAAGAACACAAGAATCTCAGAGGGGACGCAACGGTTTATCCTGGTTCGGGCTATCGGGGCCCTACGTCCAGCAGCTGATGATGCTTATACTCAAGAGCACCCAAAATTTGGGGGGTTACAACAGAGTGTAAGAGAGAGATTTGGTAGGGGATTGCTCGGTGTTATCCTAAGAAGCCTCGTCGCCGGTGAGATCTTTCCCCTCATCGAAGAGGAGGAAGACGGTGGAAGCGGGGGAGGAGCTCTCGGTACTCCTCTCGGGGTGGCTCTGCTCTCGTTGCAGAGCTTGAGCTATCTCGTGATGACTCGAATGATCTGTCTCAGTTTTGGAAATCGTCCTCCCCCCTCTAGGATCCGACCTCCCCTTATATATCGAGGTAGGTCAGGTACATGCCTGTTTGGGGGGTTTCTCCTATGATCTACATGCACCAGAGTCCAGGAGTTTCTTGTAGCGGCGTCGTGTGGACCTTAGCGTTGTCATGGAGCCGAAGAAGCGTTGGGCGTCGTCCGATGGGTCTGTTCTGACACGCTGAGTGCCAGGCTATGTCGGCTTCGTCCGGCCTCCACCAGGTGCACCTTCTGGAGGCTTCTTGGTGGCAAAGGCAGCCGGCTTGAGGGGCTGACGTGTGGGCCCAAAAGCCCCCGAGCCCCTGAAGCCAGTGGAGGAGTTTGTCTTCTTGGGTCACGCCCCGTGCATGACCCTATCGGAGGAGCGGTTGACAGGGCGTAGTTGTTGGATGGGGAAACCTTGAGCTCCCAATGATGGTGGCAGCATCATGGCTGCCCACACAGACCAGGCCTAGCAGCAGTGGCAGTACCTAGAGGGCCCACACACAGATCTTCACCCTTGCGATTTAGGTACCGAGGAGCTATTGTAGGGTGATTTTGTAAATGGCTCCTAAATGAGAATTTAGAGTGCGAGTTAAAGAAATAATGTTAGGTCATATTTGGTTCCTAGTAATTGAGAGGAATTGACAAATAATCTAATAATGAAATAGAAAACACTTTCTAAATATTGGTTTCAATTTAAAGCATTCAAATAGACCCTTAGATATATAGAGAAACACACCATACCAACAATATATCTCTTATAGTTTTATATATATTCTTTTTAAGAGATAGTGGATAATTAAACTGCGATAGATGCTAACACATCACGACAAACTAACTGTGCTTGACTGGATCTAAGGGATACGACACAACCATATCAGGATTAGGGTTCTTATGATTGAGGATGCCCACGAGATGTAAGGAGGACGAAGTGGTCGGAGAGGTAAGCGTCTGACTTCACATCCATGATTTACCTACCCCATGACTCTGATGGTGGCGGAGTGGTGGTGCCTGCTGTGGTGGAGTCTGCTTGATCCATTCTGATCCGCCATGAAGCCCACGAGGCATCGAGACACTCCTAGTCTGCCGGGCGGGGGCACGCACTGCATGTGTTCGGACACCTAGCTCAAAGGAAAATTATAATAAAAATAATATAAAGTTAGAAAATTTTATAGGCCCATTTCGCACATATAGGATCACTGAATTCACCCCACTTTAGTCGATGAGGTGTTCGAATCTCCATGTGGTTGCTAGAGTTTACTGAATTTGATGATTGGATAAAAATATATATAGAAATTGAAATCAATAATCACATACGACAATTGAATATGAGCACCCCATCCAACACATGGATGTTTCTTATTAGGTGCCTCTTGGTTCGATTGCCTTGACTCACAGCATCCATTGCTCTCTTTTTCTCTGAATGTGAAACACAACTTTGTCGGACATAGCCCTAAAGTCTCATTAAGGTAGTCTTTGGTTGGACATAGCTCGGCGTCGCGTTTTATAGGAGGCTGGCCGGGCAGGGGCTGTGCCACCGGCTCGCCTATTCGCCTTGGTGTCCCTTTGGCGGGACAACGGTGGCACAGAGACAATGAGGCATGCTGGCAAAGTAAAGACATGATGGGATGGAACGGGCAGACTAAACAGGATAGCAACACGTTCTGGGGTGGTTGGCAATGCAGAGCGGCCTTGGGTGCGAGTTCAGCCTTGTGCTGCTGCCTTTGTACGTGCTTGTTTGCTATGCTGTGCGCGTGTTGCTTCTGTTGTTTCTATGTGTGCTGCACGTGCTGCAGGTGTGTACCATATTGGTTGCGTTGCTTCTCGTGCATGGTGAAGGAGAAGGAAAAGGGAGGTAGCCAGGTAGGTAGAGCCTTTATATCATGATGGCGTCAGCGTAGTTGTGGTCGGCGGAGGGGTCTGATGGGGTGATGCAAGCTGATGTTGCATGAGGTGATGTCAGGTGCGGATGATGTTGGGTGAGGGCGATTGCTGGTGTCGCATGCCGGGGAGGGGGGGGGGCATGCAGATGCTATCGGGTGAGGATGAAAGAGATCGAGACCTGGAGGTCAGCTCATTATGTTGTCACCGGGCACGATGTGCGGCACACATGTTTGGGTGTGGAACTCATAGGCATGTAGGTGGAGCTTGAGATGGATATGAGCTTCAGGGGAAGTTCAAATAGAGCTCAAATGATGTCTGGTTTTTGAAACAAATTTTAAAAATACTTTTGAGTATGAGTGATTTTAAAAATTTGAGTTTTCAGGGTGAGCCGAATCATCCACTGAGCCGGCGGTGATTAATTTTATCACTGCTATTTTTGAACAGGTGGTGATAACCTTGGTTATCTCAGCCCACTTTCACAAACCACGGCTAAAACCAGCAATGAAGGGGGCTCACAAACCGGCAATGATGAGCATTGCGTAGAGTGAAGGCATGCAATGGTGTTCAAATATAGATTAAGGTAATATTGAAATATGTTGGGATCATGGATCATGGAAACAACTACATTGGTATGAAAATAAAATAACATAAATAAATATAAATCACTGGACTACAAGGTTACATCACATATAGGAAATACAAGCCTCCTTTCTCAGTCACATCTGATAGACTACATTTCAAATTGTTGTCTCCTCTTTACTTCTCAGCCAAATCGAGCCTCATTCATGTTGGCCTTTGCCGAATCGCATCAAGGGCACATGTTTAGATTTGCTACACAAGACTTACATGCACATAGGTGTAGGCATGGCAGGATTAGCATACAACCATCACTAACACAACAAAGCTTGCAGATAGGAGTTGGATGTGCGTTCTCTATAGTTGTTTCCTCCATGTTCATTGCTTGATTACAAGAACTTCTTGAGCCTAATTCATTGGATGAAGCAAGAGCATACACATTTGTCCCCTGCATAGGAGGCACCAGAGAAATAAGCAACTGATGCATTTCGTATGTCCCCTCAGCGAGGTACATCCACTCATCTCTGTCCTGCGATGCAGTTTGCAGAACCTGCTGAGTGTTCTGTAGTTCCATGTGCAAATGGGCAATCTCTTCATTCTTTTTCATCAGCACGTCCCTCGCCATAGATTCTGCGAGGTTCAACAGAGTTTCCTTTTGTAAAGATATTTGTTGTTGAAGTGCAACCTGTACCTTTTCATTCTGTTAAGTGAAAAAGGAAATAACAAAAAATTAGATTTAGAGAAATTCAGCTTAAACTTCATAATTGAAGTACTTGAAAAAACCTTACATGGGCTTGAAGAACCTGGTCCACTTGAAGCTTGTGCTGCTCAAGGGAAGTCCTGAATTGTGACCAGTTTATTTGCTGTTGGCCATCTATATTGCTACCTGGAGTCTCATTCAGCAATACAACGGAAAGGAGGTTCTGTGGTTGTTCTGAAGGCTGATTGGCATACAAAGGATGGGAGTTCGAACAATCCATTGCAAGTAGCAGACTTATATGGAATGTGAGTTTGACTGAATGAGAATAGAAGGTCGCTATTTATAGCGAAGAATGGATGGTGCGCAATCAACCGATTGAATCACCTATATCTTTTGAATGATACAATAATAACTCTACTCATTTAATTTGTGTGTTTCCAAAGGGCATCTACATGCAAGTCTAGGTACTCTGTTGCTTACCTATATTAATCACTGCTAACCGACGACTCCTCAAATGATGAAAAACAGATACCATCAAACTAATTCAAAGTCTAGTCAAACTAGTAGTTGATAAGCACATGACGTCTTTCCATTCATAAATGCTTAATTGTCGTATTTATTTTTCTTACACCTTATGATCTTTTACTTACATATCATATCCTTTGTTCATAGTACTAAAACATAGCATATCTTTGTTCATAGGGCAAAGAAAATAAGTTTGAAATTTTCTTATTTGATAAGTAATATATTGTTGGTGCTTGCTATTCATCATCACCATTTCGTACTTAATTAGTGGATACTATAAAATTTATTCCACTTAGTGATGACTACCCCGCTCCTAATCGCAAGTATTTATGAGTTTCGTATTCAATTCAACTAACTTACAGATTTAAATGAGACTTCTACAAGAAAACATAAATTTTGTTTAGCTGGTGGGTGTGAGTACTATGTGGGCGACATAGTCTACCCTATAGTAAAACTTTGTAATAAATTTACGGTCACAAACATCTCACGATGTAGAGACCAGGATTTTTTTCATTTGCCCGATGAAATAAGTTTCCCTTTATCTAAAAAAAAAGAAAAAACATAATGGCATAGAAGACACATGATTATCTGGAATTATATAATCATTCACACGGCTTCATCGACAACCACCAAGTGACGTTGACAAACCCCACCTCTAGTAGATTCCTTGAAAAAATCAAAGTCATTCTTGCCAACAAGTATGATCTAACACCGATAGAATAATTCAGAAATCATTTGTGTAAAATTACAGCTAGGGTAATGCCACAAGATAACAACCATTGCTACATGACAAAGATGCTCAACGTGAATTCCACCTAAAAAATTTATCAAATGCTAAATGGTAAAAAACTATATATGCAACACTAGAAACAACCTCATAGACAAAGAAGTGATGTGATACAATATACAAGCTAACTAGTCTCAAGAAATATCATGCTCAACCATGCATTGAGGGTAAGTTTGGTCACTAACTAGAAGCTCGATATGACCATCCTCGATGAGGCGGCCGACTGTTGCATGATTTGCTTGGAAATTGAGGAATTTGTACATGAGAACATATGTAGACAAATGAGTTTTTTCATTGTAGAATAGAAAGAGAAAATATTTGTAGACAAAACAACTATAAAAAAGATGGAGAACTAACAAGTGGGTGAATGGAAGGATCTTATGTCACATGGAAAGGAGCCCTAAAACCATATTAGCCAACATACCCAGCTCTTGAAAATAGAGCTTATGAGAATCCATAGGCAAGAACATGAATCTTGTATGTGACTATGTTACATAGCACCTAGGGTGAAAAAGGGGAGTGCCTCCAATAACATAACAACCTGCTTCGTTAGCGAGTCCTGAAGACTAGCCATGGAACCATGAACCTCTATTGCATTACTATGATTACCTCAACAAATCCAGCTCTAGGGTACAGGGACTTCTTGAACGCGAGGATGAGCACATATTCTACTGGTGTGATCTCTCCTAGTGTCCTCAAAGAGTTAGGACTGAATGAGTTTCTAAAAAATAACCAATACAGTTTTGGCTGGCCGGTGGTAGCGTGCCGCCTGGAAGTGCATGCATAATGAGGAGGTACTGCTCCTGGGAAACATAATTCATGAACCTGAGTGATGGGAACTAATTCAACACCAAGAGCTTTAGTTATGTAGCAGAGAATATCCTCACCTAATCCGCCACATATTCTTGTGATCCGCCAACAAGTCCGAAGAGTCTGGCATATATGTCAAATGACCCTCATCTCTTCCTTAGTGTCTCCTACTGATTTTGCCATGCCTTCAATCTGTAATTCGATGGTGCGCAGAACTTCACATTGCCGTCTTGGATGGCCCTCATAAAATTGGTCTGCATTGCAGTCCAAAATGGGCCTCGTGAGGTGGGTCTTGGTTCGGGAACCAATCGTCTAAGGAAAGAAACCTCAACTCCTGAATCTTGCTACATCTCATTCTCAACAACTGGTTGGCAAAGGAAGCAAGGGGAGTAAGAATCATGTGTCATGCCACTTGGTCAAGTTGTCTCTCCCTCCTAGCTTTGTCCTACAAAGTTTTCCAAGCTAAACCAATGTAAGAATGGTGCCCACAGCGTCGTGAATTGCAACATTGTGTGGTATGCCGCTTGGTTCTCAACCTCATGATCTCATCCTTCTCGCAATCCCATTCTTGCTGACCTTCTCAAAGGCTTGGTGGTGTTCTTTTCAATGGATAGTATAGAATAAGTGACTCTCTTTCCCTATCTTGGCTCCTTGTCCTTGTCTAATGCACACGATGAGATGTAAGTATATTGTCCTTTTAGGGTTCGGTATAAATGGATTACCTAGATTTATTGAAGAAAGATGGCCAAAAGAGATTCTAGATGGGGTACAGTAGTACAGGAATGCCGGATTAGACACTGGTGTTTTCCTAGCACGAAGCAAATTATACAATGTAACACCTAGCCCATTAGAAGCCCGTAATGGTTATAAAGTTGGTCCATGCAGCCCATGTGGCACATGAGGAGTTGTAGTTGGTGGGTTTAGTACCACTTAGGAAGTTTAAGAGGGTGATGGCCAACCTATAATTCTTGGCATTCCAAACATAGCACCTCTGGATAAACCCTTTTACATAAAGTGAGGACGAAAGTGTAATCGAGGTGCTACGTGTATGAGGGCCCATTCCATGTGAGGAGCTAGGCCATAAGAAGATTTTGGACGAGGGGTGCTACAGTCCTAATATCCATTCACTTCTTGCATGGATGTATTGGCAACACCGACAATCTTCCGTTTACCTTGAAGCATGACATGTCTACCCTAATTGGCCAGGTCTTTTGCATAGAACACTTTTACTACATGTTTTGCCCTTATGAAAGGTTCTTGTCTTAATCCCATGGTGTTGAGATCCACGATAGTAATACACCCTTGTTCATCATGACCATCCTGGGATTTGTTGGGACAACGATGCCGGTAGGGTTGAGGGTAGAAGGCCTCTCGGTGGAGGCTAGCTGGAGAAGGCCACTTGGTGAAGGTTTCATGTAGGGATCCTCCGACAAAGGTCTCGTGCAGAGGTCCCTGGATGGAGGACCCCACACGAAGGATCCAGTAGAAGGTCCTCGAACGAAGGTCTCTGGACGAAGGCCTAGGGAGGGGACTCAGTAGTTGCCGGGGAGAAGATCCCTGGATGAAGGCCCGGGGCAAAAGCCTGAAGAGGGGACTCATTAGGGTTTGCAAATGAGTGGGAAGAGAGAGAGCCCATTGCCCTCATGCTCTTAGCATTATATATATAGGCAGCGGCAATTTACATGTGGCCCCTTGCGTGGGGTAGAATTCATAAAGTACTACACCAACCCCTATTGGCAGAGGTGATATCATTGAAGATGGTGGCAAAGCCCCTAATGCCAATGAGCTTGTTGAAGGTGATGCCGATGTAGACGCTGATGGTGTTCGTGAAGCCCCTCGTGGAGAAGGTGTCGGCGCAGGCTATGTTGGTGTAGACGCCGAAGGTGTTGGTGAAGCACCTGTGGCAAAGGTGTCAACGTAGGCTAATGTTGTTGTAGACGACGAAGGTCTTGGTGAAGTTCCTTTTTGCAGAAGGGTGAAGAAGTCTTGTGAAAATGCACCTTAGTTGATAGGGTGCATTTTTCATCGAATATCAACTTGCTGAAAGTTTTTAGACACTCAAAAAGACACTGGCTTTCTGCTTGCTGTAAAAGATGGTTAGTCATTTCATATAATATGCGAGTGATGAAGTTTTTTATGCTTTTGATAGAGCAAAGGTCAAGATGCCTAATTATGGATAGGTTTTTGTCGGGTGAAGTTTTTGAAAGTGGCGGCCTAGATGCCTGATTTTAGACAGGTCTTTGTCGGGTTACCGCGGTGCCATACATTTGCATGAAAATGTTAAAAGGGATAAACTTATCATGCACCTTGCAAAAATGATAGTTATGCTTGAGGAAAGGCTAAGGTCTGCGCATAAAGAATGATGCCCTCAAATGAGAGAGGGTCATAGTTTTAGATGGCTAGCGAAGCCTACCATTTAGTATCCTACGTGGTTAGTTTCATGTGAAGGTTAGCTCAAACAATTTTTGGTTGATGCATAGAAGAAAAACATGAAAAAAAAGAAAAATTGAACAATACAACCTGCAAAAAAAGAGGGGAAAATGTTAGTGTTTAGAGGGTTCAAAGGGTGGGTGTCTGCTGGAGGTCGATTATTGATGGAGTCTGATTGTTGGTGAGGTCTGATGGTTGATGAAGTCTGCTGACTAACGAAGGCCGCTAACTGACGAAGGCCGATGAAGGCAAATGACTGACGTAGGTAACTAACTGACGAAGTCTAACGATCGACGAAGGATGCTAACTAACGAAGGCCAATTAATGACGAAGGTTGTTGACCGATGATAACCAATTGTAGTTGAAGGCCACTGACTAATGAAGGTCGTTGACTACCGAAGGCCAATAACAGACGATGGCCGCTGACTAACGAAGGCCAATGAATAATGAAGGCTAATGACTGATGATAACCAATTATAGATGAAGGCCACTGACTGATGAAGGCCACTGACTATTGAAGGCCAATGAATAATGAAGGCTAATGACCTGATGATAACCAATTATAGATGAAGGCCATCGATCGATGAAGGCCAATAACTAACAAAGGCCAATGAATGACAAAGGCTATTGATTGATGATAACCAATTATAGATGAAGGCCATTGATCGACAAAGGTTGATTTTTGTGAGGGATACTAACTAATGTAATTTAGTATTGTCAAAAAATGTTTCATACAACAAAGAAAATATACTCTATGGGTGGGTTAGGTTGGGAGGATAAGAGATACTTACAGTGATGGTGACCTGCATGTTAGTAGCAAAAAGAGATTCAACAAAAATAAAAAAGTATTTTAAGTTAGCCAATTAGGGCCAAGCATGTATATCCACTCAGGCCATGCTTTTTTTGATGTGGTGATGGCGCAACAACTTTCTTAGTCACAATGGTGACGAGTTGTATGCGTAAAGGTTAATTTTCAAAATTGCCTTAGAGGTGAAGGTTAAATCAGAATTGTGACAAGATAAATCACAAGAGGAGAAATTGTTAGGCGCTATTATAAGCTGATGAGAATTTATAGGCTGGTGAGAAATACTCACTTGTTCTAGTTTGGTTCCTACATGAGGATACTTTTAGCATATGTAAAATTAAAGTTAGTGATTGATATATATGTGCAATAACAGCCATATAATTGTGAGAAGCCAAGATTAGGATATTGCAAGGCAGGCATTAGATATGCTCAAGGTGCAAGTGCCTTAGGCTGAGCTGTTATTATTACCTTAGTCAAATGGCAAGTTCGAGAGCACTTTTGATGTCTATATCAAAGGTTAATGTTTGAGATACAAACTATTATAGTGTAGCAAGGAAGAAACAAGAGATACTTATCGTGTGTATTGGTGATCTGGAGTCCAGAAATCCAATTCCAAACTACCAATATTCAGCAGATATCCGAAGTCCAAAAATTTCAAGCGGAAGTTCCAACCCAAATATCTAGTCCGAAGGTCCTAGGTTCAAAACCTGAATTTTGGGCATCACTAACGAAGGCTGATGAAACTGATTGAAGACTAATGCTTCGAGAAAAACTTGAATTTGTGGCTTTGCTAACGAAGGTTAATGAAACTAATCAAAGGCTAATGCTCTGAAAACACCCAATTTTTGACTTCGCTGATGAAGGCTTTGAAACTGATCGAAGGCTGTTGCTCCAAGAAAAAACCCAATTTTCGGCTTCACTGACAAAGGCTGATTAAACTGATAGAAGGCTGATGCTCCGAGAAAAAACCTAGTTTTCGGCTTCACTGACAAAGGCTGATGAAACTGATTGAAAGCTGATGCTCCGAGAAAAAAAGCCTCTGAGAGTTTTCCAAAGCAGTAGGTGTCAACCTTCGTTTTCTAGCTGTATATGGATGTGTATATGTATATGGATGAGAAAAACTGAACATGGCAGCTGCTGATGGCTAGCAAAAAGAAGTCAGAGATTCTTCAAGGCTAACGGCTGGTAAAAAACCTAGGGATCCTAGTGTTGTTTGTTGGCAGTTTCAGACCCAGAATAATGTTGAAGCCTTCGACGAGAAATAAGCCAAGTGTTGTCTACCAGAAGCTTCGGGACGATAACCTGGCCTTCGCATATCAAGCACTAAAATGACCTACACATGTTGGGCATACATCCTTGCAAGGTTTGCTAGTTAGCAAATTGAGATGCTCTTAAAGAGCCATGGAGGTTCTGTGCTCAAGTGCTCTGCCAAAGGTTTGGGAGCAGTTTGCTTTTTCACTAAGGTTTGGCAAAAGCTTATAGCTTTGTAAACCGGCAGAAGGTATTTTTCCTCTTCTTTAACAAAACTGGCCAAAGGTTTGGAAAGGCTTCGTGGTTCTAGTTTTTCTATATATAAGGTATAAATGGAGATAAACACGGTAGCTAAGTTGAATTGATAGAAAGATTTCCATAGTGTAGTGGAGAAGCCCCAAGGTACTTTTTGGGGTCTTCGGTGGTTTTGTAGAGTTTTTTTAATAGTCGAAGGTTTGGTGCTTCGCCTTTTTTGAAAAAAGTTGAACCTCTGCCAGCTTTCCTGCAAGGGTTTAAGGAGATTGTACCTTTTCCTAAAGGTTCTTACCATCCCTCAGGGTTCTCATAGTTTCATGACGAAATCCCGATGTGAACGTCCCGTGATGAAGTGTGTACGCAGTGATGTCACATCCTTGGTACATCAAAATTGTACTGCTTGGTCCCATGGCCAACGCATCAAGGTTAGGATCACCGGTTGCAACTTGCATCAATTTTTCCCGTAACAATGGGGCAAAGTTATCTCTGTGTTGCTTCAGGATCCATGCCACGGACCTACCAATGTTACATGCAGATAATTCTTTCTTATGCATCTCAACATTGGGCAAAAGTATGGATGCTAGTTGCAAGACATGTAAATGTGCTTGCATGAGAACATTGTAGTCACGAACACGAATATATTTCTCCCTGATTGCCCCCTTTCCTTGTAGCCATCCCTCATGCTTGTGACACATGAATACCAAGTCTAGGGTCACCCAAATATTGAATGCAGGACTCCAGTGCTTCCTCTATTGACCATCATTCTGGTGCATGAATCTACAATGGCATGGGTGAGTCTAATTCAATTAAATCAACACAAGAGATAGAGGCATTCTTTTAATATTGTATCAGAAAGTGATGTTTTAGGTGCTATTTTAGGGGTACCCTTGCTTTAAGTTTTAAATTTTGTTAGCTAGCTCAACATTATAATCCAAAAATATATCAAACTTGCTTGCAAGCTCATCACAGCTTTTGTATGAGCTAGATAACTTTTGTTTAGGTTATTTTATTTTTAATTGTTACTTAGTGCAAGTTTCTTGCATTTCTTCCACCATTTTAGCAAGATCACCATAAGACACTACAACATATGTGGCATTTTGTTACATAGAAAGCATGACAACAGGTTAAGATGTCACTAAATCATCCTATTTATGACGTTTTGAACCCAATTTGACATAGTAACAAAAAATAATGCACATCACAAAAAGTATCATGATTGAAGTACAATTCCAATCTATGATATTCTTTGTTGTGTCACATAGGCTGCTAATCTATGACAAAGTTTTTGCATCATGACTTATTTGGTTGATTTCTTAAACATTGTTGTCTATGTGGCCTTATGGGCTCAACTGTTAAGACAGGTCCCACTACCACGTGGAATTGGAGGAATTTCCTTCTTCTCCCAATTCATCTTTAAAAATCATAAATTTTATATGATGGAGATAAAATTTATATGTGAAAAATGAGATCTACAACTTTGTAGTTTAGGGATTTTTTATTTAAGGTTGATACAATACCTAAAATATTTATGAATATTTACATACATGTTTGTAGATTTTGACATTTTATCGATTATTTTGGTACGAAGATGGCTTCAAACGAAAATCTTGTAAACTAAATGGTGGTAAATGTCATCATTAAGTACAATTCTTATATAAATTTTATCTTTATATGTGACTATATGAAAAAGTTATAATTGTTTGAAGATGTGTTGTGCAAGGGTGTGAATAAATACGCCCTCAACAACCAGAGTTGGACTTCTGACATAAAAGGGCTCTTACTGTTGGTGTAATGGTTGATTACTTCCACCTATGGGACGTCCTAGCTGATTTCCACTTGCAACCAGATGTTGAAGATAGACATATTTGGCGGTTTTCTTCAGATGGACAGTATTCCGTGAAGACATTATACAAGGGATTTTTTGTGGGGTCTATATCTTTTGAGCCATGGGAAAGAGTTTGGAAGACTTGGGCACCACCCAAATGCCGTTTCTTTGTTTGGTTGGTCTCTCACGACTGATGTTGGATAGCGGATCGCCTTTGCACGCTGTGGACTCCCACATCCTGAGCATTGCCCTTTGTGTGACTAGGTCATGCGGAGACTATTGATCATCTCTTGGTCTTTGCAAGAGAGTTTTGGTTCCGGCTATTTTCTTAGATTGGACCCCCAGCCTTTTCCCCACAGCCCACAGAAACATCCTTCCATAATTGGTGGGAAAGAGTGAGTAATGCTGCTAGTGAGATGTTAAGGAAAGGAATTAACTCTCATAATCCTGGGAGCATGGACCTTATGGACACACCGTAACAAATGTGTGTTCAATGGTGCAGCTCCAAGTGTTGCAGGCGCACTTGCTGTAGCTGAAGATGAAAGAAGGTCGTGGTCTTTGGCGGGGGCTCGAGGTCTATCCCTTTTGGCTGCCTTCGCTTCGGGTGGTTAGCGCCCTGCTTCTTTTTGGTCATGTTTAGTTTCTTAATAACAGCGCTTTGTCTCCCTAGCAGCAGCAGTGAAGTGTGTGTGGGGTTTAGAGTTGTGTGTGGGGTTTTCTTGTCCCATTTTATCTTCTTAATATAATGATGCGCAGCTCTCCCTGCTGCTTTTTTGAGAAAAAGGGTGTGAATAAATTGCCTCAATTTATCCACTAGCTTGTGCAGTATATTTTAGAAAATTCATAATTTCTTCATATAACCTCGTGATAGGGCAATATTTATGTAACTATTGTAGATACATAAGGGATCCCAATTTTGTAGTTCACAATTTTTTTGTTTGAATCCATTTTGGTACCACAACAATCAATATAATGTTTAGATCTACAAATAAACATATGAACATTACATTATTTTTTTAGGTATTGTTACGACCTCAAATGAAAAAAAATCATAAACTACAAATTTGTAGATCACATTTTTTTTTGCAACTTTCATGTAAATTTTATTTCCATGAAAAGTTCATATGTAAAAGTTATGATTTTTTTATAATGAGCTGATAGAAAAAAATCTGCAGAATTATTAAATATAAGGAACCACAAGCGCTCAAATTCATGACCTAGCTAGAAGATTAAATGTTTTGGGCAAACCACCTAGCTATGAATGTGTTTGTGATAGTTAGTGCTTTCATACTTTGTAGTTTAGGGACACTTGTAACCATGAAGCTATGAATCTATATGTGGAAACCGTTACACCATTTTTCCCATGATTTAAAAGGCATCAAAATTTACCCTTTCTATATAGATAAAATCGTTGTGCAAAATTAATATAACCTAGATTTGTAAAAAGTTTGCGACAAGGTTTTTAGAGAACTAAGGAATTTTGGTAAATTTTCGAGTAGGTATGTATGAAATTCTTTTGAAGTTTCCAAATAAAATCAAAAGAAAAAAGGCTACAAACCCAACCCACGTTTCTTGGGCTGAAATCTTCCCTGGTCTAGTTCTATTTTTACATTTTTTTCCTACGCCAGCTGGCCTCAATGGCCTAGCTGCTTGCTTCTTCCCCAGCGCGGCCCAATGGTCCAGCTTGGCCGCCTGACCTGCAGGAGAAAATATACAAAAAGAAACCCACGGTGTCAAAAGTTGGGATCGAACCCAGGCAAAAACCAAAAAGCATAACTTGGCCTTATTTGATCTCAGGCATTGAAATTTGGTCCCATGGAAATGGATGGCTATAATGTTTTTCTCTGATTAACATGACAGGTTATTGAGGTTAAACGAGAAGATACAAGTAGATATTGAAGTAAGGAAAATAACTTTAGAGATGCCATGGATTTCTCTTGATCAATCACGAAGAGTCAAAAACCTAGAATTTAATCAAAAGCTATAATGCCCACTTTAGAGCAAACGTTTGACCAACATTGAATGTTCTCCTCGTACTTTTGGTCGTCCAAATGATTAAGAACTAGGGGAAATATAATGCCTGACATAGACGGCTAGATCGGCGACATCCTCTTACGTCTCAAATCGAAGTATCCCTAATCCTAAAGATAGCAGATAACCAAGAAAGACCTAGCTAGGTTATCCGCCAGCGCAGCCAGGCCGCATGCCACTCGAAATCGGCCATCTCGATCGCTTGAGGCGCCACTACCGGAATCTTCAAATTTGCCGAGTGTTTTTATGTTTGCCGAGTGTATTCCCTCGGGCACTCGTCAAACAAGTTCTTTGCTGAGTGCCGCGACAAAAACACTCGACAAAAAAAAAACACTCGGCAAAGAGGTGGTTTGCCGAGTGTTAGAAAAAACACTCGGCAAAGAAATAAAATATTTTTTCTGGAAAAGAAAAAGAAGAATTTTTTTTGCCGAGTACTCAGATCTAGAACACTCGGCAAAAAAAAGGACAAAAAAAGGAAAAAAAACTTTGCCGAGTGCCCCATATGGAACACTCGGCAAACAAAAAAAATTCCTTACTTAACCGCGTCCCTAGCACCCCCACACCTCCCGTCCCCACCCCTTCTCTCTCCTCCCTTCCCCCAACGCCACCTCTCCTCCCGACGGCGCTCTCTCCTCCCTCACTCCCTCCGGCGCTCTCCTCCCTCCCTCCGGCCCTCTTCTCCCTCCCTCCCTCCCTCCCTCTATCCCTCTCCTCCCTCCCTCTTGTGAGCCCTCTCCTCCCTCCTTCACGGCGCCATCCTCCCTCCGTAGCGGCGTCCTCTCTCCTCCCTCCGACGTGGATCATGGAGAAGCGACCCTCACAGCGCTCGGCGGCGCAGATCCATGCGAGGCCGGGTGGATCCATGGCGGGGCGGCGCGGATCCAGGCCAGGCCCCGGCGGATCCTCAGTGTGGTGGCCCACCCATGGCGGCATCGCGTGGGGCGATGCGGCCTCCCTCTCGCGGGTGCAGGCGGCGGCGTACCCCGGCGGTGGATCCTCCCTCTCCCTTGCGCTCTGCGGCGGATCTGGCCAAGGAGCACCTGGCCGGCGGCGGATCCTCCTCTCCTCGAGCTCAACTATGGATTCGGCCGAGACCACCTCCAGCAGCGGGCGGTTTCGCCGAGGAGCACCTCGGCTGGCTTCTCCAGCGGATCTCGACCGTGGTGGTCTGGCATCCGTAAGGCAAGGTGGCGGGCGGCGGCGTGGCGTGGGGCGGCTTCATATTCTTTGGCGTGGTGGTGGTGGTGCGTGGGTGTGCTGGCGGTGGCGTGGTGGCGGATCTAGGCGCTGGAGGAGGCGGCGGCCGGTGGCAGCCGTGGTGGGCGGCGGGCGGTGGTGGCAATTGTTTTTTTTTATTTTTTGCCAAAAATGTTTGCCGAGTGCTTTTTGGGCACTCGGCAACGTCTTTGCCGAGTGCACGATAAAAAACACTCGGCAAACTAGCGTTTACCGTAAAAGGGTTTGCCGAGTGTCGTTTGCCGAGTGTAACACTCGGCAAACCCTTTGCCGAGTGTTTTTGGGGCTTCACCGAGTGCCCCTGGCACTCGGCAAAGTTCCTGTATCCGGTAGTGGCTCTGGATGGCTGGATCTCGATTCTCGAAGAGTGCATCCTTTCTGGCCAGGTTCATACTCTGCTGCAGCGTCCAGGGCAGCCGCCCAACTGACACATGCTGCCAATTGAGTCAATAGAAGGGGGAGATGGCGGCGGCAGACAGAGCATGGGCGACCAGAGCCGAGCGCACAGCGCCTGATTGCGTGGGAGGCTACCTAAAGCATAGGTGAGAAGCGGATGAGCGCTGGAGTCTGTTCACCTCCACGTGGTATAGTAGATTGGTGGGTGTATGTACGGGAGGCTCCAAGGATACTGCACACACGGAATTTTCTCAACAAATGGGTATACATCTGAAAGCTACCGCGTTGGGTGTCATGGGTTCCTGATACCGCTCAAGCCTATATTATATGCATATAGCAAAGATACCCTATAGTGATGTCACCAAGCTAAGTGTGCACCCGATGGTGCAACGTCTAGAGCTATATACAGATTCTTGACCTTGTGCAGGGCATTTTTATAAGCATGCATATATAGTGGAGCCGATCTAGAACATCATCGTACGTTACAATAATGCAAGGGCGACAATAGCCAGCTACCGATGATTAAATCAAAACTCAAAATCCCTCAGTATTCCCAGCTATATCTGCAGCAAAAGTTGAACATTTTCTTGCCTCATGAGTGAAATGAAGTAACTACTAGGCAGTTCCACATAATAATTTATTTTATTTCATTATGACTTATTTGATCCCTGGCACAGTCTATGATACTGACATCATATCAGTACTGCCTGAACTTATTCGATTTCACGATGACTTATTTATGATCGCGTATATCAGTACTGCAGCATTTATGAACTAAAACATGACAAACTTACATATATATTACTCACTGTTAACTGTTTGACATTTCACTGTCTTTACGTACAGGTCAGGTGAAATCTGACCAATGACTCCGAAGTTGTAAAGTTACTATATCTAATAATTTCCGTTAAGCTAAACACATACTCGCTAGTACACAGAATATTAGTACATGCGGTTCTAAACCTAATTTCACGTACTGGTGTTTCTGCCTTTCGCTAGTGTCAAAGGCCAGTGAAAATAATGAACTTCACTGGCATCTTCTAGAGAACCGCATGTGTAATTTAGTTTACACTAGCGGTTTGCTTAAGTCAACCGACAACTGCCAGTGTAAATGGGTTAAGACGAGAACCATGTATGCATGAGGCATTGAGGTGCGTAGTATGTTATTTAGTTGCTAATGTGCAACTCTTGACAATTAAATGAAGACGACATAATAAAATTGATTAAAATTGTATGGTTCAAGTCATGACAATCTAACACGATCTGACCTCAAAGCCATCCACCTGACTAGCATGCTGACCGATTGAATTGCAGGTGTGCGCGATGACAACTGACTTGAGCCAGCGTCCTCCAGTCTCGAGTCTATGTGCCTAGTGCCAAACATTTTACAACAACACGTCCAGCTGCATTCAGCTTGAAGCCAGCATCTGACGAAGGCGATGGTGCGTACAAAGCTAGCTAGAGTGCGTCAACATAAGACCAGACAGAGGCATGCATCGTGGCTTCCTGATGCTTCTCTCAATCCTAAATGTCTTTACAGACAAGATGCTCTTGCTGCATTTTGCATTATATTGCTTCATCATTTCCTGGCCAGCATAAAGCCTCCTTCCTGAGTGGTAACCCCATCTAAGTGCTCACACACAGTTTCCAAAAAAAAGTGCTCTTACATAATTGCGTTGGCTTGTCTTATGAAAAAAAAAGAATATTCGCTTTGCTTGTCGCAACCTAATATTTAAACTACACTGCAGCTAGTGGTGCTTGAACCTGTAAGTCATTTTGTAGTCATGTCTAGCCTACAATATAGTACTATAAAGTATAAACCATTCATAATTTGAATCATAAACTCTGGATATCGGGAGCACATGCTCAGCATTCATGCTACTGGCCTACTGCACATTCATCTGGGATAGAAATTGAAACACACTGCTGCTGCTTGTCGGTGAAGTGAAAGGAGTAGGCAGCTATATAACTTATGAACTTATATATGGTGATCCCAGACATTACGCCGTTTGTGATGCTAAAACTTCAATAGCTGCTGCCTGGAATGAGACCTGCTCACCTGCAAGGGGCTCGGGTCGAACCTTTCTTGAATACAGTCCACCCCTAAAATCTGTCCATTGGTCAAAGCGGATCGAACCCAAAATATACATGGGCATATAGGATCACGACCAATGTTTAAATAGCAGGCTAAGCCTCTTAGCAGATGTCTTCTCCAACAGCTAAGAACGGATTTAGCTGACTATAGTAGTAGCTAAGCCATTTAGCTGTTTCATAAAAATTAGAAAAAAAAACAGTACCTAATATAACAAACATCAGTGATTCATACCAGTAATCAATTCACATAGGACTATAGGAGTAAATCACAAGAGAATTACTTAACAACATAACATTTCCATCAGACCATCATAATTAGTTCATCATGAGTATAGCTTTACAGAACATATTTGACATAAATTTAGAAGCTATCTCTGACTATAGAAGAAACTATAGCCAGAGATTTAAAATCTTGATTCATGACCCGTTGAACATAGGGTCGAACGGAACCTTCTCGCAACCCCGTCACAAAAAAAATCCTGGTCGCTACGTCCGACCTCCGCCACCTCCGTTCACCACTCCATGCCGCTGTTAGATCCAGCTCTCGTTGCAGACTATAGCTGCGTCCCTGCCAATCTCATTGCCTTGTCCCAGAGCAGCATCTCCGCCATCAGTTAGGGCTTTCAAGTTTTTACAGTTTTCTTTAACTTGATCTGTAAAGTTAGTGCATATGAATATATATGATGACTAAGGCAAATTCACGTACGAGTATGAGAAGTTTCTGCAGTGACGATGCTTGCAACTATTCAAGCTGTTGGGATTGATGGTACTATTCTGCAAGTCTTTTCCTCCTCAATGATGAACAGCTTCAGTTAACTAATGGGAGTAAGGTCTGCATCACCATTATTCACGTCTATATTTGGTAGATCGTACCTGTTTCTATTTGACTACTGAACTTTTTATGTTAAAGCAGGGCCTGTTCCTGAACTGTTGTTAACATCAAAATTGCATACACTGTTGTTATGTGTTGGTGATGCTGATAGCAATTTCTGAAGTCCAACAAAAAGAGGTCCTGTTGGCGCCAAGATAAAATGGAACTTCTCCAAGTTCCTAGGATTCTAACCGAACCTTGAAGGTGGACCTGGTACCTAGTAGATTTGGATGCACAAATTGATGTAACATGCCCTTTGATTGACATACTGGCATATGCTCCTGATTTGGTGGTTCTAGTTATCTTTGAAGAATGTTGTAAGTTAGATCCTAGAGACTCACAAAATGTGGTTATGACTATGTTTAAGTAGTGCGGCCATCGAATTTTTGTTCACGGGGCTTTTACCACCAGCAAGCTATTTGAATTCTGAATTTTTTGTGCACAAATGAAGGCAAGTAGTAGCGCCCGATCTAGACAGACAGCACACTAGCTAATCATACAGATATGAGCAGAATAGATTATGACAAATTGGCAATTAGTAGTAGTAGTGTGCGGCCATCGAATAGGGTTGACCCTCGAGTATACCCACGGATTTGGCAAACTAGCCCGGCGAGCGGAGCGGTTTGACCCCCAAACCTGCTCTGACACGGCTGGTTCATTGGGTTTGGCTTAGGGGTGCTCCGAACCGCACCCTTTGCAGGCCTACCTAATATGCACACATGGCGGAAAGTGATCTTATTCTCATCAAAATTGTAGCAGTATACTACCGTGCTAGGGGCGTCATGGGTTCCTGATGACGCTCAAGCCTAAATGCATATAGCAATGATGCCCTTGTCTTCGTGGCTAGCATATAAACTCCTACCAGACAATGTAACTCCACCTAGTTTTCTCACCAAGAGTATGCAGATTCTTTAGCTTGTACAGGGCATTTTTATAGACATGCCTAGTCGTACACATCTAGTATAGGAGTATCAATGTTACAATAATGCAAGGACAAGAACCAACAACCAATAGTTAAATCAAAACTCACAAATTCTCAGGACATCGAGAACTGGGAGTCATGGACTATATATATATATATATATATATATATATATATATATATATGGTCTTCAGTCCTGCTACTTTCTCCATTTCTATGGCTGGAGGACCTTTAGTGAGACACTAGAATTGCAATCCATCTGCAGCAAAAGAAAATTTTCTTGGTTCATTAGTGAAATGAAGTAACTAATAGGCAATATAAGTTATCAACCCTGACAGTCTATGATACTGACATCAGTAGTGCCTTAACTTATTGAATTTCAGGATGACTAATTTGGAACCACGCTTATTTGTCGTTAAAGTTCTCAAGCACACAGTATTGATTACCTAAAACAAGCAAGAACGGGAACCTCTAAAGGTATGCCAAACTTGTATATTTCTCATGGTTCACTGTTTTGCATTTTTGTTTTGGAGTCTTGGCAGCAAAACAATCTCTTTAGGTCAAATCGGACCAATGACTCCGAATTTGTAAAATTACCATATCTGACTAATTTTATTAAGCTGAACAAACATTCAGTAAGCTTAATGTGTTCACAAATGCCCCAAATAGAAGAACAACATGTGCCACTCCGGGTATTGATCAATAAACGTCCTTCCAATTGCACAACTCATCAATACACTGTGCTATGTGTGGAGGAAGCCAAGGAAAATAAAGCAACATTTATATATGTGCGAGGTGTTAAATACTCTCCATCATCTACGGAATTGAAGTGGATTTGATCATTGATGCACACGAGGTGAATTTCCCGCGCGCGTTGCTGTGGAATATTATATTACCGCGCAAGGTTGAATATTATATTGCTGGCAGCAAGGTTGAACCATACATGCATGCACCAACAGTGAGGTTCGAAGATCAGCGATATGTCTATACAAAATCAGACAGGAAAATTAAATGTAAAATGATATAAAGCAATATTATTGGCCATGTTTGGATCCGCTTCTCAGCCAGCTTTTCATCAGAAATAAGCTAAGTGTGTCCCAAATGCCAAGCTTCTCGGTTAGTATTTTTAATCGCTTTTCAACTTTACTGGTAGAACTCATAAGCCCAGAAGTCATGCAGGGTCAGTAAATACATAGTTTCACAATAGAGAAAAGTCCGTTGATTCATCTTGCAGGGTCAACACAAGTACGCAGCACATCAGCAGCAGAGGCTTACGAAGTGAAGAAGGATGGTGCAATGGAGACGACTTAGCAACTGATGAGGTGCAAGGGGCGATAGTCCACATTAGACGAAGAAGCCTCCGAATTTGGTCCCGGTAATCTGCCATTGGAGAAGCTCAAGGAGACACATGCCATTGGAGAATCCTCAGAATTTGGTCCCCCTCTGAACTGCGCCTGTGTTGTGCATAGAGGCGAACTATATATAGTAAATTACAGATCGACCACTCTCCTCCTCTGTGGTTCATCATTGTACTCATCGTGGAGTCAATGCTACAACAGTTGCATGCGAGCTGAGCACAGCAGACCAAGCAGCGACAACTCAGTCCCTCAGGGACCACTCGAGGAGGGAGGAGAGGGTGCAGGACAGGGAGAAGTAAGGATGGAGAGAGTGCACGATGCGGGTGAGATGCACTACCCCAGCCAAGTTTTCTCCTGTCCGTGTGTGCTACTCCCTGCGGCTGGGCTGGCCAGGTCAGACAAAGTCAATCGTGCCTGATGGAATCAGAACAACCGACCGGGAATCCGGTGCATCGAAGGGAAATCTTTTTTTGTGGCTGGCGGGGCGCACTGGCGCGAGCGCAGAAATCATCTTCGGCTGAAAAGCAGTAGCAAGCCCCACACGGCAGAGAAACACGCAAAAAAAAAAAAAAGTGCGAATAGAGGGCGCCTTGCCGCCTCCCGGGCCAGCCTGTCACTCCAAATCTCCCGTTCCTTTTCCCCCAAATGTGGCAGCCTCTCTCTCCTTTGCATTCCATGGTTTACAAAATGAAATATGGATAAACAATGGTAACTGATAATTGCTGTTTAACAATGCTAGATGGTCCATCAACCAGTTGAGTAGACAATGGAGGAACTAATTTGGTACAAGAGCGTAAGAAATGATGTATACACTACCGGACTCCTTGAGTTTGCCGAGTGCCCGAAACACTCGGCAAAATACCTAAAACACTCGGCAAATTGTTCGCCGAGTGTAACACTCGGCGAATAGCACTCGCCATAAACAGTACCGGCAAAGCCAACTTTGCCGAGTGCCATTTATCGGGCACTCGGTAAACATTTTGCTGTGTGCAGTTTGGCTCTCGGCGAAAAGAAACAGTCATAACGACAGACCCGCCGTTAACAACAACTTCCCCGAGTGTCAAACGGCAAGGCACTCGGCAAATCTTTTTTTTTAAATATTTTTGGTTTTTAGAATTCCTTTTCGCCGAGTGCTGCACTCGGCAAATGATAAACATATGCCGAGTGTGTCACTGTCAGACACTCGGCAAACATTTTTCAAACAATATTTGATTTTTTTTAAAAATCCTTTTCGCCGAGTGCTGCACTCGGCAAATGATAAACATATGCCGAGTGTGGCACTTTCAGACACTCGGCAAACATTTTTCAAACAGTATTTGGTTTTTAAAAAAAATAGCTTTTCGCCGAGTGTCTTGGTGATAACACTCGGCAAATTGTGTTTGCTTTGCCGAGTGTCTTGGTCATAACACTCGGCAAAACCTCAGAAATCTGAATTTTTTTTGTTTTTGCATTACATTTCACAGCGCATATATATATCACAGCATAGATATGTTTCACAGCACAGATATATTACACAGCACAAATATCACATATATATATCATCTCCACACACCACATATCACATACATCACAATAATCCACAATGGTACACAAATGTCATACCACAATACCAACATAAGGTTCGAGTTTAAAGTATCCACCACAAGTGCATTACAAGCATAAGTGCAACACAAGGAATAAGTTCAACACATGAAAAGAAGCAAATCACCAATGAGACCACGACGACTGCTGCGGTGGGTCATGAGGTACATCGTTTGATGCCGCCGATTGACCCTGCACAAAGAATAGATAAGATTAATTCTCTGGAGAAGCTAATCGATTGGTTAAACTTCCATTAACCAACCATGTCAGTTGAATCGCTTGACACCAAGTACAATATACAATCAGGCACTCCGGACATACTCCATGATGCTCGTGCAATGAGATTGTCTCTAGTAGAGCTAAAGCTTTGAGCTGATTGCCCCAAAAGTACGGGCACGTGGACTAATCGGCACGTGCTAGGAGTATTAGCTACCTGTAGCTTTCTGACCCTAGCTGTGATGGATGGATCATCAAGCCTCGTGAGGAACAAGTGATTGAAATGCTAATCCTGCAATCCACCTTATCCCTGCAAGGTCATTGGCCTCCACTCTTTTGTCAATCGTCAGGGGTGATAATTATCTCGGAATGGGGGCCTAAAGTCAAATTAAGTGGCTTATAGTACTTGATTTGACGCTATTTTAACCTCCATTGATCTGTCAGAAGAAACTTTTAGTCTCCTTAGAGACGTCTGTCATGCATATCAGCACGATCTTGTCATGGACTCATGATTAGATCTGTCATAGTGAATGAACTTCAATAGTAACTTTTTTCCGTTGCTAATTTCACGATTTTATACTGAAAGTAGTAATTAATTACGCTTATAATAGTGAAGATAACATTGAGTAGCTTGTATTAATTAAGAGGTTGAAAGTTGTAGAATGACAGGGCTACTTTTGGGTGACAAAAATGATATGAATGGCTTGGCTGGTAAAAGAAACAAGAATTATTTATAGCAATTGAGAGGAGAGACAAGTTGTGGTGGAGATCAGAAATTTGAGCCCAGAAGAGTGGAAGGAAAGATATGAGTGGCGAGTAGAACTGATAGCAATTTATGAAAAAGAGGAATTGTTCTGGCAGAGAAGAGGACGGGAAAATTGGCTACTGAAAGGAGATGCAAACACCAGTTACTTCCAGGGGATAGCAAATGGTAGGAAAAGGAAAGGTTTGATCAAAGAACTAGATGAGGGGGATAAGGTACTAACAGAGAGACTGATGAACTTAAGAGGCATATTACTGATCTCTGTTACGGCCGGCCAGGCAGAGGAAGTGCAGAGATGGGACCAAACCAGCGCAATTGGTAGGAGTGACCGGCCAGCTGCCAAGGCTCTATGCCTCGCTGCCACCGATCTATGGTAGAAGGATACAGTAGAGAGGACGGTAGAAAGGTGGGAAGATTATTTTATTGCTTGACAAATCATCTGTCCCTGCAGGACTTACACAGGCTAGTAGCCAACAAGATCTCCTAATTTCCCTCAAAATCTAGCCAATCCAATCAGTTAAGCCGATATCTAACCTTATTAATCCACTTACTACGTATTCTGTTGCTGACATATTTTTCTTACGACGGCAGAGGTGCGCCCCCGCCTGCAGCCACTGCAGTTAACCCCTTCCACCCGCGCCGCCCGTCCGCGGTGTGTGTGTGTGCTGGTGTGTGTGTGAGTGTGTGTGTGTGAGTGAGTGGACATGGGGATAGATGTACTCACAGGAGTGTCTTCAGGAGGACGAGGAGGAAGGAATAGCGCTTGTGGCAGAGGTTCACCCATCTTCGCGCCGAGATTTTGCATCCACTGCAACATCTGCTCCTGCCTCTGCCGATCAGCGTCAATCTTCACCTCCAACGCTATTTCTCGCCTCCTCTCTTCTTCTAGCTCGGCCTACAAAGTTTCACCCCAATGTTACAATGGAAATCAAAGGTATGTAAGAAACAATGAAGCACGAATAAAAGAGTAATAACCGCAAAGTCTGCATGGCGTCTGTGTGTCTTTCGTTGGTTGGTGGGCGATGGGCGGCCTCTGGCCCGTGTCGCTTGCTCAGATCCGGGAGAGAGTGGGAGTAGTGGCCGTGTCGACGGCGCTGCCGCCAAGCCCAGACTGCCATGCTTCTTGCCTCCTCCCACCCTCATGACAAGGTCTCCTTCGAAATCACTGGTGCTCGGATCGTACTCGCCCATGGACCCGCCTTTGGCCGCTGTGTGTACTCGGTGAGACGGTGTGGATGGAGGGATTGCTGACGCCGAGGGGGGTCCTCCGGGTTGAAGTCGACGGCGGACGTCGCCTTGCCCTTGTGGGCCATAGCCCATGCCTTCACACAGGAGCAAGGTGCGCCACCATGTGGCGCCGATCGTGAAACAAACAGTAAGATCATTAGAAACTATGCGTAAGCAAGCGTTGAATACATAAATGAAGTCACGCACCCATCTCTCGCAGACTTCGGCAAGGGTAAGGTTCCCCGATGGTGTGGTGCACCTGTCATCATCAAACGTCGCTCCCAAGAAGCGGCGTGTGTCTCCGACCACTCCGGGAGCACCACTTGTCCACCATCCTCCTCCAAAGACTTCGCCTTTACCGCCACCCAATTTGGAGGCACCTACACGTCAACAAGCATTTGTCATATAAGAACACAAGAAGTGTACTTAATCTCGTGAAGAAACAGATTTACCAAAGATGTATTGCTCTTTGGTCAGCGTCAAGGTTCTTGCGAGGTCTTTGTCGATCTTCACTTCCTCGAAGGCAGCTTTGTATTGTCAGACAGCCCGTGATACGCGCCTCGTAGTGCATGTCCTTCACGAGCTTGTAGCAAGCTTTGTGAGCGTGCCTCTCGGCCCTCTCCTCGTATCCCTCGTCACATCTGTAGTAATCCTGCATATAAACATTATGTATGTAGTCATTATTTCAAGGATGTGATAGGAATGCGATGTATTGAGCAAGATAGTGCGGGAAGGCTTACCCAGCTCTTTCACAACCAGCGCACCTTGTTGTCGAATTTCCCGCCTTCCCGATCTCGTGCATCGGGGGCAGAGGCGTAGTGCTTTCGAATGTGTAGGCCGACTCCACCCTCCCCTTGATCCACTGTGCCGGGAAGTGTTCCACACGTAAGACCCAGATTCCACCGGAAGGCGTTTGTGATCACCTGCAGCCCACAACCTTCCATCCCCTGTCCAAGTGATTAACGAAAAAATATTAGTTTGTATTTTGCCATGTTAAACATATCAAATGAAGTAGCGATAACATCTTAAGATACTTACCTTGGCCCATTGGGGCGAATCACCGGCCGTTTCGTGAAAGGTATAGGCTGGTTCGGGAGGCGTGAAGGGCCTCGCAACCAGATCTTCGAAGCAGAGGAACCCCCCGCCGAGGGCTCCTCGAGCTCGCCCTCCTCCTGCTCGGCCTGCTCCTCGTGCTCCTCGTGCTTGTGCTGCTCCTCCTCCGCCTCCTCCTGAGGCGAGGGAGGTACAGGCGACGGTTGCCGAGTCGCTGCACGCGCCTGCCGACCCTGGCCTCTCGGCCGACCCCTGCGCCTCCGTGGCGGCTCCTCAGCTGCAGGAGCCTCCTCAGCTGGAGCGGACGCCGACCTCCGATAAAACGACCCGACGGACCTCATACCGCCCACCATCTTTTGTCAATCACCTGCAATTAAAAAGAGTAAACCAATAAGCACATATAAATAGGACAACCTGAAAAAGAAATGCAAAATAAACGAAACATAATTAGAAAATGATAGTATTACTTGTATTAGAAATAGGCATCATGATCGGGATCAGCCGGATCATAACTCTCATCATCACTATCACACATGTCGAAATAATCAACACTATCCGAAGGACCAATGTTGTCATCATTGGCATTGCCTATATACTCGCTCAAGTAATTCTAAGTCTTGCACATTTTCCACCTCATCTCCATCGTCCTCTTCATCAACCCTTTCATTATCTACTTCCATTTCGATCGCACCGGTTAAGTCTATCTCAAAACTCCCTTCTAGCCCCTCCTCTTGATAGAACTCTCCGTCATATGTGTTTGGGTCTAAGTTGTAATCTTGATCATTTGGGAGAGGTAGTCTACCATGTGGCGATGTCTTCTGCACAATATACCAACCCTTAAGACGGTCGTCATTTGGGCACGCGTATGGCAGATAATAAACTTGCGTCGCCTGTTGAGCAACAACATAGACATCTTCCCCTGGATAGACAGAATCCTGACGAATTTCGACCAGCCCAAGATTAGGGGTCCGTCTCGTTACTGCAGGATCAAACCAATGACATTTGAATATGACAGGCTTAAGGGGTTTGGAACCACGAAATTTGACTTCGTAGATTTCTTCGATTCTCCCATAATAATCGGCCCCATCAGTGCCGGGCGTAAGAACTCCGGTATTTGTGGTTCTTCGATTGGAACGACTTTCCTCATGTGCTGTCGTGTGAAAGCGATATCCATTCACGTCATAAGCGGCAAATGACCTGACCCTATACAGAAAGCCACTGGACACCTGTGCTAACTCGGGATCCATAGACTCATCGGTTTGGCCCTGCAAGCTCAAGCAGGATATATCGTTAAACTAAGTACGAGCAACTTGTAATGTCAAACTAAGTACGAGCAAAGTTGGACAATACCTTCTGTGCGAACCAAGAAATGAAATCGGGCATTCCATTTCCCGCACCCTGTTTAAGAAGGGTATCACATTCCTGCGGGGTAGGTTCCCTTGATAAATGCCAGTAGTGATCAAGAAATTCCCTATAACAATGAGAAACAAGAGAGTTGGATACCAAATAGTAACAGCATATTTAACAAGTTCGTTGTGAACTTACTGCATGTACGGATCCACTTCGGGAAGGTTGGTCAACACATAGTGCATGATAGTGTGCCACTCTTCATGTCTCAATGTCTTGGGTTTCCAATCACTTGCACTCTGTCGTGCAGGGAGTAGTGGTACTAGACATGCATTCTGAAGTTCCTCTTCGTAGCTTGGTCATATGTCAACACCCCTTCCTCCCAAGCATGGACCAGCTCATCAATCAGAGGCTCCATGAACACACCCATCTTACTCCCCGAGTGTCCAGGAATTATCAATGACAAGAATATATTCTGTCGTCGAAACATGACACCGGGGGGAAGATTGAGGGGGATAACGAAGATTGGCCAACAAGTGTATGGGGCAGCCATCAGTCCATAAGGATTGAACCCATCTGTTGCTAGCGCAACACGTACATTACGAGCCTCAAGAGCTTTCTCATGATGAATCCCATCAAAGTGGGTCCATGCTTCACCATCAGATGGATGTACCATCTTCTCAGGACTGTATCGAGTGCCATTTTTGTGCCACGTCATCTGTTTCGTGGTTTCCTCAGTCATGTATAGCCGTTGGATCCTCGGTAAGAATGGAAGGTACCGTAGGATCTTCACGGGGATCTCAAGCTGCCTCTTCTGACCATCACCAGACTCTACCTCCAGGTACCTAGAGGATTGACACTTTGGACAGTACTTTGCTTTCTCGTGTCCTTTCCTAAATAGGACGCACCCCTTCGGACAAGCATGTATCTGCTCATATGGCATCTTGAGTGCACGAAGGAGTTTCTGCGACTCGTACATGCTCTTTGGCATAATGTGAGCTTCTGGAAGCAAGCTGCCAATAACTGCCAACGTAGCATCGTAACAATCTTGACTCATGCTAAACTGAGCCTTTAAGGCCATTACCCGTCCAATGGCATCCAGTTGAGAAACCTTTGTGTGGCCGTGAAGGCGTTTCTGTGCCGAAGACAACATGTCATAATACGCTTTTGCGGTTGCCTCTGGCTCCTCCTCCCCACCTTCTTCACCTACGTGTGCTTCGTGAAAGTCATTTAGCCAATCACCTACCCCGGCATCAGCATCGAAATCTTCGACGCGTGCTCTCACGACCTCCTCTCTCATCCGATCGGCTTCACCGTGGTAGATCCACCGAGTATAATCTGCTGTGCATCCATTCTTGCAAAGATGAGTAGACATGACATCCTTTGGTTGCCGACGCCTGTTTGCACATCTACTGCACGGACACCAAATGGCTGATGCTCCTAGAACTAGGGCAAATGCTCTATCTATGAAAGCCTCCGTGTTCTCAATCCATTCATCAGTCAAAGCACGCTGACTTGGGCGGCCCGTGTACATCCACTCACGGTCATCCATCCTCTGACATATATATACTAGCGAGACATTAAGAATAAATTGCATGTACACGATGTTCCTACCATCTAATAGGTCAGGATAGGTCCTAATCCCACCCGAGGATGCGTAGCTGGGTTAGTCTCCATGGTCTACTCCGATCCGAGACAGAATTTCGGCAGCACCTCCCCGTTGTTCTCCAAATACACGTTCCGGTAGGGAGATTGTGTATCCGGAGAACAACAGGGAGATGCTGCCGAAACTCTGCCTCGGAACAGAGTAGACCACGGAGACTAACCCCATCTACACATCCTAGGGCTGTCCAAAAAACGTGGACAATTCGAAACAGATACGGTTATCGACATGCAAAGAGCTGCATATTTCCAACCGTATCTCTTTCGAACGGGAGACGCCTAACCGGGTTACGTGCTCTACAAACATGCATGATACAGAAAAGAGGGGTGTTTTATGCCTCACCTCGCTGTCCCGCAAACAGGAGAAGCCTCAACCGCTACAAGGTCCACGGAACACCAACAAACAGCAAGAAGCCTCAGTCCTCCCTAAAAGAATAAGTCATTTCACACGAGTAAGTAATTACCTTTATATCACCATAAGATAATGGATACATGAGGCAGCAAATTGGCAATCAACACATAGGCAGCAAGTTCCCAGCAGCTTGCTAAGATTGACAGAAAGGGCGCAGCACAAAAAAAATCCAAACATAACAGAAAGCAATCAAACCAATATGAAGTGGGCAAGTCTAAACAAAGTTGTTTAACTGGCCACATTCATACATGGTTAGAAAGAAGAGAACTCGGAATTTTGCTGTAGGAAAAAGCTGTAACGTATGTAGGTGAATGTTAGCTAGTTATTAAGCTACAGATCGTAACAAGACCCATCCAAAATCTGTGATGTCTGAATTTCCTATGGAAAAAAACTGAACATATGCATGGATGTTAGCTTAAAGGTTATTTTAGAAAATATAAACCGCAACCAAAAATCTGTGATGGTTCTGAGATGTGTGAGGGAGTATGATGGATAAACATTACTCGTAGCTAGACAACATGTACATGTGATTTTACTTGGGCCAACACATCGCGTTCAGGCAACAATCCAAGTATAACCAACTCAGGTTGGATGTAGAGTACTGTATAACTCAACTGGAACAGATCCGTGAGCAATTGCAACTATAACAGTGAGCAAATGAGCAATTGCAACTATAACAGTGAGGCTGTAACAGCTAGCAGTAAAACAGATCTCTCTTTAGCCTGAGTGGTGTCATCTCATGCTTGCCATTGCAACTGCAACTGCACTATAGCCTCAAATGGCTTTATTCTCCTTCACTTCACCAGGATATGATCTAGTTAGCATCTTTTTGTCCACATCTATAACAGGATTGACCCTGCGCATCTATCCTCATTGGATGGCACCAGTAGTGTGTCACCAACAACTAGCTCAAATGGAAAATCCACAGGATTTTATTTTAAGATAAACAACACACACTAAATGCCCAAGAGAACAGCTGCTAGTCCACCAAGTGAGCTTTGTAAAGACAGACATATGACTATATTCGTAGGCATGCTACAACTAGGAAGATTGCTGATGAAAAAAACAGCCTACAAATTTGAAATCTGGAGAAGAACGAAGTGCTACAAGGGCATTCATCATGCTTTATAGTAGCTAATTATTTTCTCAAGAACACAAATTTCAATTCTAGGAAGATTGCTACTAGCAAATTGCTTTGACCTTTTGAAAAATTCCTCAAAAGTATCGGTCCTGAGCTATATATCTTTATGTTGAAAAGGAATTAGGTGGCAGTAAATAAATGGCAGTGTGGTATGTCTTTCAAGAAAAATGAGATATCCCTGACTTTATTATAAACAGCCAGAGTACAGATACAAACATTATTTACTGAAGAAAAGATCGAGCAACCAATGGTCCATAGAATTGAAAAACAGGTAAAATTCAGATCTATTGCAGAATACTGATACACAGTTGTAAGTCATAAGCCTGAAGGAGCCTATAACTGAATCTATCACGCAAACAAACGAAGACAAATAGCAGCAGCAAGGCAAGGCAACATGAAGAAGTCTAGATATTTCCTTCCCAACTTTGGGATCCTGACAACCTAGCAAGCGATAGATAATATATGAACGAAGGGGATACACCAATCCAGGGGGCCAGGGCGAGAAACATGGGTAACATTGGATGGGGGAAGCGATAGATACAATGGGGCTTACCGGAGAATGGGGAAGCGGTGGGATCTGCGGTGGGCTCCTCTGGCGGCGACGGCGAAGTCTCCACTGATTCTCTCCACAACCCTAGGGCGGTTTTCATGGCGTGCTCGCTCTCGCTGGTTTCACAAGGGACAGGGGGCGTGGGCCAGCCTGGTGGCTGTGGCATTGGCCAAGGGGGGAGGAGGTCGACGGCGGAGGCGGGTGGGTGGGAGGAGGGGCCGTGGGTGGGGAGGGTGTGACGACGGCGGCGCGAGGGGAGCAGCCGTCTCCGGCGGCCTTCTCCGACGAGCACCCGGTAGGGCGGGGGGACACGGGCGGAGTGGGGCAAGGGCGTGGCCACGGTGGATGGGCGGGGAGGCGCGGCACCGGGGGAGGAGGAGGAGGAGGAGATAATTGAATGGGGAGAGGAGGGAGGAGGGAGGCGCGGCCAGGCCTATTTGCGCTCTTGGGCCCTGTTTGCCGAGTGCCGGCCCGATGGGGCACTCGGCAACATTTTTCTTTTTTCTTTTTTTTTGCTGCAAACCTTTCGTACTTACAGCTTTTAAAAAAACATTTTTTAAACCTTTGCCGAGTGCCCCACCTTCTGGCACTCGGCAAAGGTACTCGTTATTTCATGTGCTTTCTTACTTTGTTTAGTTCCAAAACTCAATTTTTCCCAGATGAAGTTCCAAAAATCCTTGTTAAATTCACTTAGAAATGTATGTTCGATGCTTTTATAAATTATTGGGCAACATTTCATGTAATTGTTGTTCAAATCCAATTTATCGTAAATAAAATTCAATAATTGCGGTAAAAAAATTAAAAATTGTCAAACGGATCCGAAAAATTGCCAAATTTTTACAGGAAACGATCTTTGTTCTCTAATCCATATAGAATTTTTTTTGAAATGAAACTCCAAATCAAAATTCAAATTGTCTCCAAATCTTACAGGATACTTCTCAAATCTCAGAAACTTCTCTGGAGATGCTCCGATTTGTAAGTAGCGTACGTGTTAACTGTGCCGAAACATTCTCAATTTTTTACCATAGCCTCTACGTATGATATCGTGACAACTCGATGAATTTAATGATTTTCAGACTTCGTTTGCTTTTTATATAATTTTCAGACGTTTCCGCCACACGTTTGTGGTCATGTTTCGCGAACACGATGTTCGAAATTTCTGGTCTGGCCCTGGATACGGTCTCACATCAGACTCAGTGACAAGAATATCATTTTTTATTCACTTTTTTCGATATTCGAAGCACTTGCAGTTCAAATCCAAAAAATTACCGAAAATTCATTTAACTAAAATAAATTGACGAAATATAGTAAAATCACTCAGAAATGTACAAAACTTCAACACAGAGCAACAGGTATTGTAATACAACAGTACAAAAAGTTTGGGTGGCAAAATCAAAAAAAAAATGGTTTGCCGAGTGTCAGATGGTGACACTCGACATATAGCATGGTTTGCCGAGTGTCGAAAGGTGACACTCGGCATATAGGTGTGTTTGCCGTGTGTTAACATGTAACCCTCGGCAAAATACTAACGGAGGTCGACGGTGTTACCTGGGCATGAAGTTGCCGTGTGTCTATTGTTTGCCGAGTGCAGGCACTCGGCGTAAACAATTATGCCGTGAGTTTTGTTTCTGCCGAGTGTCGTCTTCGGGACACTCGGCAAACATGTTATTTGCCGAGTGCCCGAAATCGTGCCCACGGCAAATCTGGGGACACTCGGCAACTTAGGCGTTTCCGGTAGTGATAATTGATGGTAGGTGTATGGAAAGCGCCTTCGAGCCATCTCGACACTGCCAAGGAAGTCCAGGACGCCACACCATTGTTATTGATAATAGAAAGAAAAACTATTGCATCTGCAATTAGCAAACTGGATAAACAAAATAAAAGGTAAACAGATTGTGAAAAGGGTTTACTGACAGTCTGACATAGATTATTCAAAGTAACTAATGGACAACTTACACGAATTCTACAGAAGATTTCACAAACTGAGAACAACAATGCACTATACTTAAGATCAAACTGCTTGGTGCTCATAAATGAAACTTCAGGGTACAGCCCATGTAAACAGCAGGGTACAAGCCCATGTAAACTTAATACAGTTACGATGCATCATCACCGGAAAACAATTCAGTTGCAATAATGCAGCTTGTTCCAATTCATCATTAATAAAAAAATATTGAGTTCCTATGTAGCGAGCTTAGGAGAAAATCAAACATGAGCACTGTTGTTAGGAGTTGTAAAGCACTCGAAGTTCCTACGGTAAAGACAGTGGATACATTAAACAAATGTCATTGCCAGCAAACCAAACAGCTCCTTTTCTTGATTTGAAACCCCATATTTTCCAACACCGGCCTGTGTCTACGGCGAAACCAGCAACAGCGAGAGTGCAATCAGGGAAGCAACCGAGAGAGCGCAATCAGGTCTAG